>OU026157.1:71986899-74505177 GCA_907269105.1 Volucella inanis | reverse complement strand
TAAAAATAATAATAATAATAATAATAATAATAATAATAGTAAAAATAATAATAATAATAATAATAACAAAACAATAAAAATTATAATAATAATAATAATAATAATAACAATAATAAAAATAATAATAAAAATAATAATAATAATAATAATTATAATAATAATAATAACAATAATAATAATAATAATAATAATAATAATAATAATAATAACAATAAAAATAATAATAACAATAATAATTAATAATAATAATAATAATAGTAATAATAACAATTATAATAATAATAATAATAACAATAATAATAATAATAATAATAATAATAATAGTAATAATAATAATAATAATAATAATAATAATAGTAAAAATAATAATAATAATAAAAATAATAATAATAATAATAATAATAATAATAATAATAATAGTAAAAATAATAATAATAATAATAATAATAATAAAAACAATAATAAAAATAATAATAACAATAATAATAATAATAATAATAATAATAACAATAATAATAATAATAATAATAATAATAATAATAATATTTATTCAAGTACTTCTGAAGCAGTAAGAATACACTCTAAGTCTGTGAGATATAAACAATTGGCATAAATTTAAAATTGGTATAAATTTAAAAACAATATAGATAGATTCAAAATATAATAACATATTAACAATTTGATATATGATTACAATGGAGTGAAGAGAACGAAGAGAATGAGGAGAATTCTGGTGGATGCAGAAAACTGGATTCTGTTATATAGATACGTTGGTTGCCTTGTTTTTATAATGCTATACAGCATAACGAGAGTACGAAATTTGACGTAGTTCTGAAAAGACATATCCAATAGGTTGTTAACCAAATGTGACACATGGTCAAACTTTCTGACGCCGTAGACATACCGGATCGTGCTATTAAATGCAACTTGAAGCTTTCTTTTACTGTCAGCATCACAGTTACCAAATATTTCGCAACCATAAATAAGAACAGGGATAACCAGTGTTTTAGCGAGAGTTAATCTTGTCTTCGGTGGTGTAAACTTTTGAGCAGCCCATAGAGTTTGAAGAACGCCATATGTCCTAGGAAGGAAAATAGCTTTTTTTTTAAATAATTAGGTATTTATCTTCATTCATATCATTAGCACAGTCTTCAATAAGACCAAGGGCACAACTCTTATAATTTTAGATATCGTCTACGTAAAGTGTTTTCCTGAGAGAATAAGAGAGGTCCCAAAATCGACCCCTGGGGAACGCCTCGTGCTAAAGAAGTAAATTCTGATAGGACGCCCTCCAGAGAAACAGCTTGTTTTCTTTCTTTTAGATAAGATGGAGACATATTAAAACAATGACGTTGACCGTATTAAAGGCTTTGGAGAAATCTAGAAGGGTCAAGAAAGTAACGTGGTCTTTATCAAGTTTCTCTCTTATATCTTCCACCACACTCATCAAAGCAGTAGTAAAGCTATGTTTGGCTCGAAATCCAGATTTAACTGAAACCAGTAGATTAGTATGTTTAAGATACTCATTTATTTGCTTATGCATAATTCGTTTACATACTTTTTCAAGGAAAGGTAGAGTTGATATAGGTCTGAATTCATCACCTGACGAATTTTTAGGGATTGGTATTATTTTAGCCATTTTCCACTGTTGGAGAAAGATGCCGGTCGTAAAATTGTGTTTATGACGTAATATACGGAAGAAGTAATATGACTTAAATAAAAACTGAATAAACAAAAAACTTTCGACAACATCCATGTTTTCTATTCTTGTAAAGAAAAATTGTGTCTCTTGTTGAGGCAGCCGGACTTCGGTAAATATAATCTTCATTTACTTTCGTGGTTATGGGATGTGGAATCGATAAGAACCTTCAGCATCGTTGTCATAAGAACAGCTCAATTTTTATTTTCCAATTCACAATTCACGAAGGTTATCCCATAACTTTTGCCCATCTAAATTGCTATTCAGACGGTTATAGTAAAACTGTGTTTTTGCAATTTTTATTTCACGCACAACACTATTTCTTGAACATTTGTAGTTCGTCTACACGAAAGTGCTTCCATTGGTGGTAAGCCTGAACGCGTCGTCCCATTTTGAATTTCGTTCGTTAACCAAGCCCTTGTTTTTTTCCCTTGCTGTTCCAGTTCTTATTGGTACGTGGGTATCAGAATGATGATTTACGTTTGTTTGAATAAAATCAACTTGATCATCAGGAGAGGGAATACCGTAAATGAAATCCTGTGGAACGCAATGTATGTGGTGTTCAAGAGCAGTTCTGGCTACATTTTTAAAATCTATAAATTTATAATTGGCTGAACTGTTGCGTAAATTTACAATAAAATCAAATGTTAGAAATCTGATCGTACAGGAGCATCTTATCAGTATTGTTTACAAAGAACAATAGGGACCTGGGTATTTACAGGATGTAGATCGAATGCGTTCATGTTTTCAATAAGATGACTTTCAACAAAAAGTTACTATTAAAGGCACCACATAAAATAACATTACTTGCACTGGTCGAACTTTCTTCCATTAGAACATATAAAGGGTTTAAATTGATATTCCTGTTTGGTCTATACCCACTACCTAATAGAACAGTATTTTCCCCACAGACTATGTTTATAAAAAGTTAATAACCACTTAGTCATATAATTTATCGTTTACCTCTGGAAATAATATCATGTAAATGTTGGCCATGACTACGTCTGAGGTGATCCATTTGGAAGGTCCAATTTTGGGCGACTAACGCGCTGTATGGCTCGTAGCGCCGTCTTGTTGAAACCAGAGTTCACCCAGACCATATACTTGAATTTCCGGAAGATCATAGTCTGTTAACATGGCACGATAACGGTTACTATTGACGGTAACATTCTAATTTGCCTCATTTTTGAAGAAATATGGACCAATGATTCCACCAGCCCATAAACCACACCATACCGTTGTTTTTAATGGATGTAATGGTAGCTCTTGGTACTCTTCGGCAATTTTGTTTATTAACGTATCCATTGAGCCAGAAATGGGCTTCATCACTGAACAAAATTTCACGAAAAAAAACACAGGATTTTCATTGAGTTTTTCCAGAGCCCATTCACTGAAAATATGATGCAAATTCAAGTCGCCTGGCTTCAATTCTTGCACAAGTTGAATTTTGTACGTTTTTAGGCCGAGATCCTCACGTAAAATACGCCAAGTTTTCGAATACGCCAAGCCAAGCTACAGCTGCTATAGTCTCTTCACAACGTGCTGGATGTGGTTTAACTGATCGAGTATCATCCACTAATGCAAACTAGAATTCAAATTTGCGAATGGTATTGGCAATAGTGGTTTCAGTAGGTCCACTATGCGCACCGTAAATTCCTCGAATCGCATGAAAAACATTTCTCACAGAAATGTACAGTTGAACAATTTGGAGACGCTGTTGTATTGTTAGTCTTTTCATGATGGCTTGCCGAACGATATTGAACAAAAATGACAGACAGTTTAATAGCAGTCACGCGTGATCTGTCAAGAGAAGCTTATTGAAAATCAAACCTCCCAATGAATTACCCTATATTTTTGGCATTAAACTTTGTGCATTTATGATGACAAACTTTGAGTCCTTGATTATGACGGCAGAACGCTTTAATCATAGCACGCAATATAACATCAATGCCATTACCAATGTGTTTCACCGCGCTATCATTTAATTCCATTTTTCGATAAGAGAATCGGAAAACGAATCGTATGAAAAATAAATGACACATACAGATCATCTGTAAGTTTAGCAGCATCTCTTTCCCCAAAACAACAACTCTCACATAATAGGATGGTTATCAAAAGAAAATTCAAGCAAAAGACAAACGAAAAAAGTGTAAAAAAAAAAAAATAAAGAATTGCTGATAATACAATAGTTATTGAACGGTTATCATTGTTGTTGTTATTCTTCTATGACTGCCTTGGATTGATGTCTCGCGGCTAAAGAATCCAACATTCTTTCATTCTCGACCAGTGTTCCATATGCATGTGCACTCTCCTTTCCGTAGACAAAACCAAGGTGTGTATAAACAGAAAATAGCCGTGGTAAAGGGAGCGATTTTTGCTGGTCATACTTTCGCACATATAAATATTTTAATTGTTTTCTGAATTGATGCCTACATCTTGAAGACACAGCTGTCTTTCATTTTTACAAAAAAGAGCAACAGCTCGCAGAGGTGTGTTTCTTTCATGGGGAGTTACCGAAAGACTTTTTTTCAGGCAACTAAAATCTCGTGTGATGAATAATTGCCTAAATACAACATCAGGTCAATTAATACTAATTATTTAGTCTTCCCATTAAATGTTGGATGTCACCCATGGAACGAAATAACCACTGAGATCAAAAATCTTTCTTCCTAGCTCTGTCTTATTTTCCTAAAAACTTAACACGTGCTCATCGTAGCATCATACCTCGAGTGCTTAAATATTTCAAAATGCAATTGAATATTTCAAAATGGTAATTGTGCTTTAAGAGAACCTTTATGATCGTAGAAAGAGTTACCTCTTTATAAGTAGGTACGGTGACATGGAATAACTCAAAATAATGGCAGCTTGTAAATCTTCAGCCCGAGGAGCGCTGCTATATATATTACATACATTTACATATGTAGGTACAAAATACGAGCAACATAGTATCGTGAATCATTAATAAAGTCATCCATAATTTGAGTGTGATATATGTAAATATGTATTTGAATAATGCGGGCGGCGTACATCTAGAATGACAATTTAAAGAACTGAAACAGGGCTCTATCTTAACTGTTGTCGTATTCCATTTAACATACCAGAAACATGGAACATTTACATTAATCTAGAAAATTTAAGATCCGAATAGTAGTGACCCCCGGTGTTAGCACAGTCACCTCCCCCTTTCAATTTGAATTATATATATAAACCATATTTAAACCTGGCTCAAATGAAGCGAGATATATTTTTTTTTAATATATTTTAAAGCTTTATATTACTAGCGGCTTTAACGCCAAACACGAACTTTGAGTGCGTTGATGTAAGCATAACTTCAAAAGTGTTGATAATATGTTAGTTTTATATGAGTATCAATATATCAATATTTATCAATATATTAAAAATTCAAAATTTATTAAATTTAAACTAAGTAGTTTCTTCGATACATTAGATTTATTATTCCTGTTTAATTTTATTATAATTAAAAACTTACCACTTAGTATGTGAACAACCACAATTTTAGGATTGGCTGTTGACGGAGAGCATGCATATACTCCTGAATCCGAAATCTGGGCTTTCTGAATCAGCAAATAAGATGTTGTTATATCACCCTTTTCCGTTATTACAGAAACTCCTCCTCTCGGTGAATCGTAGTTTATTTCCTGCACAATAATTTTGCAATAAATAAAGAGGTATTTATTAATATTTAATTGAAGGTGTGGGATATGTAAACATTCTATCATAGGATGACTTCTTATTAAACGGAACTTTATATCCTAAAAATTTGAATACATTTTTTAAGCTACTCGAGAGCAAAGCCGAGTTATCAATGTGTGGTACTCGATATCCATATGAATTATTTTAAATAAAAAAATAATATATTAAATAATATTTGTATTATATAATATCTATGCTACATACATTAATATATGGTATGATAAACAACTATAATTTTGTATGGGACACCCTAGTAAGCACCTACCACTATAGATAATGACGATGCAGAATGCACGTTGCGAAATTTGTCTGTTTTTTTTATTTCTTGGATTTAAAAT
Organism: Volucella inanis; assembly: GCA_907269105.1. NCBI lineage: Eukaryota > Metazoa > Arthropoda > Insecta > Diptera > Syrphidae > Volucella > Volucella inanis. The sequence goes on along the minus strand of OU026157.1, from coordinate 74,499,426 downwards.
GACCAATATAGCAACGCTAGAAACTCTAATTAAAATAACGATCAATGTCTGTTACAATTTAAATATCAACATGTTAACTTACTAGGTATCCGGTAATTCTAATGAATTTCAACAATCACGAAATAATCTGCGACTTAAAGCAACATCCTTAGTTTTAAGATATGTTACACTTCTACACTTATTTATATAGGGTTTTCTTATATCGACTTGACAACTTTTTTTTTAAATAAAAGGCAAACCATTTGAGATATTTCAAAAATTTTGTTATTTAGTTTTATTTAGTACAAAAAAAAAACATTTGTGAATGGAACTCGACTTCGTTCATATGGCCACCGCGGGCACGTTTGCAGCGGTCGATTCGTTGGACCCAATTTTTAACGGCGTGTTGGCATAAACCAATGACTTAACGTAGCCCTACAGAAAATAGTCAAGCGGCGTTAAATCGCACGAACGAGGCGGCCAATCGACCGGCCCATGTCTTGAGATAACACGCTCACCATACTTACTCTTCAATAAATCGATTGTAGCGTGTGCTGTGTGGCTTGTGGCACCATTCTGTTGAAACAACATGCCGTCCAAGACCATATCTTCCCATTTGGGCCAAAAATAATCGGTGATCATGGCGCGATAACGCTGACCATTCACAGTAACGTGACGATCGTTATCGTCGACGAAAAAATATGGCCCAACAACGCCGCCGGCATGCAAACCGCACCAAACAGTTATTTTTTGTGGATGAAGTGGTGATTCATGAAGCACATGTGGGTTTTCACCCGACTAATAACGCATATTTTGCTTATTGACGAACCCATTGAGCCAAACATGAGCTTCGTCACTGAAGATGATTTTGCGATGAAATTCATCATCTTGGCGCATTTTCTCCAGAACCCAATCGGAGAACGTACGTCGCTTCAAATGGTCCATCGGCTTCAATTCTTGAGGCAACTTGATCTTGTATGGGTGTAAACCAAGATCCTTACGCAAAATACGTCATAATGTGGTCTGAGCGATGCCCAATTCTTGAGAACGCTGTGGAAATGACTGATTTGGATCGTTTGCAACGGACGACTGAACGGCAGTGATATTTTCGACCGACCCGTTGTCTCACTGACACGGCAACATCATACAACGAATATGTAGACTCAAATTTTTGCATTAAATTTGTTATTGCCTGTCTACTAGGGCGAGAATTACGACCGAAAATTGGAGTCCCTATTGGAAAACCCTATATATACTTTCAAAAACATATTTTTCTCGTGCGTATTTGGATTTATATGGATTCAAACAATTTATTTATATCCGACCGACAGCGCCATTTGTACTACTCGTACCGGGGTTTATTTAAAAAAAAAACTTTATGTATTGTATTTTAAACCGATTAGCTCTTACAAAATTTTCTTATTAATTAACTGGTGACCATTCGTCACTCCCTTATAAAAATCCTCACATAGCTATCTCAGCTATCTTCGATGCAGCGCGTGTGAACTTTTACGACATTGGACACTATCTTTGCAACATTGTTGCTGATATTAGATTAGATTAGATTACGTATATTCATATAAAAATGGCAAAAAATGTGTCGATTCGGAAAATAATTTTTTTTTAACCTTCAAAGAACCGACTTTAATAAACTTAAAAGTCGTATTAGCAACATTAAATTTGACTTTATTTGTGAGACAGCAAACAAACGTTTATTTTTTCCCGCTTTGCCCAATCGGTTCCATTTGTCTTACAAAAGGACTGTTCGTCATCGCCTCCCTGGTAATACAATGAGTTGCGCTCTTTCCGTAACAGCAAAAATAACAAATTCTTAACTCATAACTATCAATTAGTTAATTTCAAAAGAAAAACAGACAGATTTATTTTAACTCTTAAATTTCTCTGTGAATCTTATGCAGAACCTAAAACTATTGCAATTTTTTTTGCTGAAAATTTTTTTGCATGACATTTTAACACATCTTTTTCAAAGCAAATACCCAAACTCAATCTCAGTTATTTTAACTATATGGAAAACTCTCTATAGACGTTATATATTTTATTAAACACAGCAACATCCTTCGTACCAGAAAATAGAATCAAACTTAAGAGAGCTGTTTGATGAGACAACGCAACTTTTTCAGGTTTTGACAATTTATTTTTCAATATAATTCCCTTTCAATTCGATACACTTTTTCCAGCGGTGCTGCAACTTTGTTAACCCCTCCGTATAGTACGACTTTTGTTGGCCTGCAAAATATTCTTCCGAGGCGGCGATGACTTCCTCGTTCGATCGGTACTTCTTTCCGGCGAGCGATTTTTTAAGGTTTGGGAACAAAAAGAAGTCGCAGGGAGCCAAATTAGGAGAATACGGAGAATGAAAAACAATTCGTAGTGCAATTCGACCAATTTGCCTGTGGTGACTGCTGAGGTGTGACCCTGTGCGTTATCGTGGTGGAAGATAAAACGTGGTCGTCTTTTTTTAAAATCGGAGTTTAATCGGTCCAATAAATCGACGTGATTGTTTTTCCCTTTTCCAAATAGTCAACGAATCACACTTCGCGCGCCCCAAAAAACTGTGACCATCACCTTTCCGGCCGAAGCACGGTCCACTTCTTTGAATCACGTTTACCGCGTAAAACTCATTGTTTCGATTGTTCTTTTGTCTCTAGTGTGTACCAATGAATCCATGTCTTTTTGACGGTCACGAAACGACGCAGACTCTCCTCTGGATTTCGATTAAAAAGGACCAAGCACGTCTTGCTCACTATTGCGCTTGTTCTCCGGTGTGAGCAAACGCGGCATCTATCGGGCGGACAGCTTTCTCATATCCAAAATCTCGTGCCATGGCTAACGCGTTCAGTTGAGATGCCTGTTATCTCAACCAACTCGCTAATTGTGGTAACCGTTTTTGGACCACCTGGGCACGATTGATCAAACACCGACATCCGGCCACGGCGAAACTCTGCGACCAATGGTAAGCTAAAATGGTACGGAAAGGCGAATGAGCCCCATACACACCATCGAAAATGGGCTTGATTTCCTCACTGGTTTTGCCCCTCAAAAACAAGAATCGGATCACGGAGCGATAATGCTCTTTTTCCATGGTCGCAAAAAACACTAACACGATGTTTTGAAATGGGTGTTAAAATAAAACTATGCCTCGGATTGTCACCAAATTTTGACAGCCGGGCTAAAAGAGGTTATATTATAATGATAGCTCTGTAGCGCTGCCAGTGGCCTTCCGGATATTATAATAAAAGAATGTGTAAACGTTCTTGGCCCTCCCGTCGCTGCCCTTTTCAACATGTCCACTTTAACAGATACTTTTCCTTTTTTCTGGAAGAATTGTTATAAAGGGTGAACAAATAGATGGTGTAGATGTTGGCTGTCGATTACTGTCATTCCATATGTCATGTCGCCGAAGTCAACAATTAGGCCTCACTTATGGCACTTTACAGGCTATTTTTTTAAAATAAATGAATTTTGTCTGGACGATCTCTGGTTTCAGCCACATAAGCTATCAATAAATTAATTTTTTTAATACAAATTTGAAGATCACATTATTTGGATTAGATAAGTTGATTAGCCTCCAAGGTCATGTGATTTAACACATTAAGGTCTATGCCAATAACACAGCGACAATTCAGAATCTCAAACCTAACATACAAACTAAAATTCCGGTTATTGACCCACTTACTCGTATTCTTCAAAAAAAGTCATCGTCAATTTTGACCATCGGATGGTCGATGCAATTTCTACAGATTTCAGCAAGGCATTCGACAAAATTTCTCACCAACTTATCATATTCAAACTTTACTCCCCAATTTTTGGCATGAATAAAATCCTTTTTAGAAGACAGACTACATATGCTCAATATCCGACACCAAGGGCAGCCATTTTGAACAATTAACCATATTAATCTCGTTTTAACGAATTCTAAACTTTCGACTTTCACTGATGACATGAAAATTTCCTAATTCATTTCATTGATCTCTGACCCCTTTGCTTACAATCCTAAAAAAAAAATTTATACGGAGGATAATACATAACATAAATGCAACGTTAAAGATAAAATATGGTCTATAACAGTGGGAAGTGGCGAATGTAATAATGCAACATTAAGCTGGAAAACCGCTTAATGCTAAACAATCGCAACGGTATATTTCTTTGCAACCATTAGTTCAAAAATATATTGGAAAACTTTAGTCTAGGTTTTTATAAGAATGCCCTCATAAGCATCACCGGCACTTTAAGAACCTCTGCGCCACATTGATATTTTCGGCATGCAGCTTGCAATATACTTTGCTCTTAGATTGAGAAACACTCCGCACTGATAATAATTACATGTGAGTTATAATTGTCTACTCGGATCAATAATAAATTCTTAGCGAGTCCATCTCCATTTTCAAAGAGGACACAATTCCAGCTGAAGCCCTAGCTTTAGCCCCGCGGTCTTGCAAATATCAATCCGTAAAATTATTACACATTGTAGCGTTTTCCAAGTTGAAGGTTCAGTTATTTATCTGACCGCTGCTTAGCTCAGTCCAATTAAAATACGTTGATAATCAAGCAGTGATCAGATCTGTTACTTTGAGCACCATCAAATCTAAGGTAGTTAAGAATTCCTGGGTATCTCTTAACGGGATGCCAGACAGTCAGGCAACATACAGCAACGCTCTACTGGAGGGTTCCCAGACCCTCGTTAACGAGAACTGTGGCTGCTGAACTGGCCGGACTCGGATACCTAAGAACAAATAGCAGGCAACTTGATTACCTCAAGCCACAATGTTTTATTCCTCAGACTTCAAACGATCAAGAGAGACTATAAATCTCATTACAAGAGATATGTATCTCCGAACTCTCAAACATAATTTCGGGTCATTGTGGTATTGGAATACCCGAGCAACAATTGTGTATTTTTTTTTATATGATAATTTCTGTAGGAGCTGCGGGGATGAAAAAAAGATCAATTGAAGAGTTTGTTCCGCATTTCCTGTGCAATTACCTACATTTTAATGCAAATTCGTCAAGAAATGTCTAAACAGAAATGTTGTAAGTTATTAGTATTGCTCTTTCACGCTCTTTAAGTGATATCACAATGGACCTATGCATAAGTGCACGTTAAATGAAGATCACCCTAGATAATATATTATACATATGTATATATGTATACATTTGTATATTGCAAATGTATTAAAAAAAAACTTGTTTAAAACTTGGTTACTGATTCAATACAAATTAGAATTTATGATAGCAAACCTCATTATTGTGTGTCCATCGAACTGTTGGTGGAGGCTCTGGTAAGTGCTTAACAATACAGGTTAAATTTACAGTTGATCCAGTGTCTATATATAAATCAGGTTCTCCTTGTATACTTGTAATAGGTTCTATTTTGTTTAAAAAAAAAAAGTTTTGTAAATTGTTTTTATCTCCAAAGGATTATAAAAGTTTATTCATACCAACAATCGACAAAATAATCGTATATCCTACTGGAGGGCTCGTAGATACTTGGCATTCATAAACTCCGGAATCTCGAATTTGTGCGTACTTTACCTAAAAAAATAAAAATTAATTTTAATATTTAGGGTATTATAAAAAAGTGAGTAAGTTGGGTTTGTTGGATTACTACGATACAGATACAATATATAATATTTTTCTCAACAACTGTGCGCAGATCGATTGTTAACAGAGAAAAAAATATTTTTATTTCTCAAGGAAAATCGTTTAAAGGTATGAATATCTTTCCTTAACAATGTTTTGTTTATTTGTGTTTTATTATGTATAGATACTACATATAATACTGTATTATAAATATAATAAAATAAAAAATAACTTAAATAACATACTGTAAAATGTTTGGGAACAAATGATTAAATTTATTACTTTAAATTCAATCTCATTATTCAATCCAATTAGAGTTGACAATTTAATCGCTTATCTTAACCCTTTCAATTTTATTTATCTTTTACTTACCCCACTTAATCACTGAATTAATTCACACTTTAAATTCAACTAATGAACTCCATTGCATACCTTGGGGATGCTAATATTTATACTCCGATGACATAATCTGCCCCATCCATACATTTTCCAATTTACTAGAAAATTCTTGTAGTCGTAGTCGTTCACCGCCTTGGACTCCATAGGTGGTGATCCGAATTTTATTTCACTTTACAACCGAACTGTTTGACCAAATAAGATCTCGGATGGTGTGTGTTCTGTTGAACTATGGACCGCGTTTCGGTAGGCCATTAAGAAGAGGGGTATGTGTCGATCCCATCCCGCTGGCAGTTGCTGACGACCTAAGACAGATGCTCATTCAAGGTCCGATTGAATCGCTCGACTATTCCATTAGATTGAGGGTGTGGTAACGTTGTCCTTGTTTACTTTTTTCCTATATATTGGCACAATTCCTGGAAGACTTTTGATTCAAAGACTTGATCAGAGTGTAGGTAAATTGGGACCCCAAATCTGCTCGACCAGTTGTTAACTATCTCTTCTGCTACTGACTTAGGCTCTTGATTTGGGATGGCAAACATTTCCGGCCACTAACTGAAGTAGTCCATGACGACGAGGGTGAATCGGTTGCCATTAAAGGTTTCGGGAAACGACCCAGCGATGTCGATGGCTATTCGTTCAAATGGTGCAGCGACATTGTATTATTGCATTCGTCCCAGGGGCTTTACTTTGGGGCCCTTGGTAGGCCTTATGCACTTTTTGCACCAATTCTCGACATCTTTCTTAGCACTTAGCCGATAGAAACGTTCCCTTAACTTTTCCAACGTCTTGTTTATTCCCAAATGGCGTCCTGAGATTCCGTCATGGAGTACTTGGCTGACTCTCGACCGTAGCACTATTAGCTGCATGTTGTTCCAGCTGCACGTTTCCATTTTCTCTTAAGCAAACCATCTTGTACACAAAGCGAGTCTGACTGTGTCCAATATGCTTTGAGAGTTTGGCTCTGGTCCGATATCTCCTTCCAACTTGTTCTTTCCTCGTGTTCCTTCCATGCCAATTTTGGTTTGATGTCATTATCTGGCTGTTGGAAGGAAAGGATTTCATCTGTACTCTGTACCCTCTATTGGGTCGGTCCTGATCATGCTGATAGTGAGCCGCTCCTTCGCCTCCCCACGGTTGCAGTATTCGCATCCACCTCCACACGATTGACGAGAGAGAATATCAGCATTTGAGTGGAGTCATCCCTTGTGGAGCTGCACCTCAAAGTTGTCAAAATGGCAAAACAAGTATGTGCCCGAAATTAACAAGTCAACACATATTTCCTACTGAATTCAATAAAACGCGAGTCAAGTTTGAAAATCAAATTTTTAGTAGAACTGTAAGTGCAGTGATTAGCACTTACAGAAAACCATATAGAATTGTGGTTTTAGGAACTGTTCAGAGGAAGTTGCAGTTTCTATAAAAAAAACTTTGATCAAGTTTTGACTGCATGAATAGCGATTCTCTAAATTCCGAAAATTTTTATAGACCAGCCATACAAAAAATAATTGCGCTCAGGAATTTTTAAAAACTTTTAAGAGTTACATTGCTCAAGTTTCCTTGGTTTAACAATCAAAAACTGTTAATTTTTTGAATGGGATTGAACAGTCTATAAACGGAGTAATACAACTTGCCGATGTTTTATTTAACGATTGTTCTGAAGACATTTGAATCAAGAATGCATTGGAAAATTTATTCGCAGTTATATAGTAAGACAGAAAGGAGGAAGCAATCAAAACCCATCTCTATAAGAGTTTAATATAACAATTGCAAAAGTGATGACTACTAACATAATTGAATCTAGTTTCTTTAAGAAATTGCGAAGACAATAATGATTCCATGCTTAACATTATTAGATGCGATGAAAATGTTTCTTTACCCATCTCAGCCGCTCAAAATTATCAGCAATATGACAAGAAATTTTCTGATTTTGATATCCTCGAAAAAATCCTGATCTTCGCTGGCGATCATTTTGAAAATAAGGATATTGACTGTGAAAAATATTGCGCTAGAATTAAGAAAAGTGATGAAGTAATAAGCGCTCCATCTGAAATTTTCTAATTTCAAAAAAATTACAACCGCAACTCAGATTTTGGGAACCTTAAATCTGATCAATTTTTCGCAATAAATAAGAAACATATTTTGGTTTTCGATTCCATATTTTCAAGTAGTCCTGATATAAAACATATCAGAGAAAAGATTGTTGAAAAATGCAAAAAGGCCACAAATAAATGGTTTTCGAACGACTCATGCTTGGACCACAAAATGAAATAAGTTGAATTTTTGGTTTTAGTTCTCTTAAGAAACAACATTTTCTTGGAAAATGAATGAAATAAAATCGAAAAGCAAGAGATTTTAGTTAACTAGTTAGTAAAAATTCAATTTTGCGAAAAAATTTGATTTTTCAAAATTTTGACTTTGAAATTTTATTTTCTAAAAAGTGTTCATTATGAAAACTTGTAATGAAGCAATACATTTAGAAAGAAAATAAAAATTTGCGCACTTCAAATTCAACGCACAAGAATGGAACATTTTATGTGTGCTTAAAAAGCAAACGAAGTAGAATTATGCGATCATCAAAAAAAAAGTGAGAATGTAAATTGGATATTGTTATGGAATATGTGCAATGCGCCAAGAATCAAGATGAGAGAGAGAGAACGTAGAGATTTATAGCCCACTTCACGTAGTCAAACTTTTAACAAGTATGAAAACCGATAAAGTTGAACTTAAAATCATTCAAATGCTTCCAGAAGATTTTAAGGCCTATTCCATTTCGGGTAACAAAATGGACTTCAGAAAAGTACCTTTTACCAAAGTAAAAATATTACTTTATAAAAAAAAAGTTTCGAATTTGGGATAAAATATAAAAACTCGGCTAAGGAAAAAGAAAACAGTCAGTTTAATTAAGGCAGCCAGTAAGAGTACACTACAAATACCCAAAAATTTGCTTTGAACAAAATTAAAAAAAAAAACCTTTAAAATACCGATATCAAAAGAAATGAAAAAAGATTTATAAGACTTGCTTCCGTTTATTCCTGATATCGATAAGCAATATTTTTTAGAAAGTGTCAATTAAATTTATTGTGATAGCAGTAGAATTGCTTATTTTTCTTTTTTATTTTGTGTTTACTGACACTAGGTCATATGGTACATGATGATATCCCAGAACCACGATTCGGGTATTATTGGCCACATCACGGAGTACTTAAGGATTCCAGTACTTCCATTAAGCTGAGAGTTGTTTTTAACGGCTCATTTCCTTCAGCCAATGCAAAATCTCTCAACGATCTCCTTCACGTTGGTAAGAAATTACAAAATAATCTTTCAGATGTTATAGCATGGTGATGTCAACTTCAGTATGTCTTTCCCGCGGATATGGAAAGAATGTTTAGACAAATCCTGATCCATAAAGACGATTGGGATTTTCAACGTATTCTGTGGTCAACGACTTTAAGTATGTATTTATTCAGTAAATACCAATTGACAACCGTGACATATGGACTTGGCCCAGTTCCATTCCTGGCTAATAGAGTCATCCAAGAACTGGTAATTGACGAAGGCCATCGATTTCCATTGGCTGCAGAAATACTCAAACGTGGTACCTACGTGGATGATTGTTTTTGTGGAGCAGATTCTCTAATCGAAGCTAAGCAGTTGGCTTATCAACTCAATAATCTCTGTATGGCGGGCGGCATCAAGCTTCTTAAATCGACTTCTAATAATACAATCCTTTAAATGCGCTTTTCTCGAAAAAGTGCCAATGGCGTATGGAACACACCAAATCTCGGGCGATGATGCTCTTTACAATACTACTATATCCTATTCACTGCAATTATAATAGCTTCGGAAATAAATATTAATATTCTGAGCTATTTTAATAATTCAAAAATTTGAAAAGTTTTGAGCGCTTAGCACTGTAAATTCTGTTACAAAACTCTAGCGGAAATAAATTATGCAAATTGTTGAAACAATGATTTTAATACTTCATGAAATTTACGCCTGACATCGGTCATCGAACGTGCTATCTACCGAATTATTAAAAAATTCGGTCAGATATTCAGTTAATCGGCTTTAAATCAATTGGAAGTTGATCCAGTTTTTATACCGTAAAATTTTGTTCAGTGATGGGCTTATTTCTGATTAAACGGCTACGTAAAGAAGTAGAATTACCATTTCGGAGCGGATGCCACTACATCCGGAATAATATTTCAAAATATTTCAAAATATGGCCTTATGACGCTTTCACAAAGTGTCACAAAGCCATATTTCGGGGTATGGCTCTATGTCACTTTCGAAAAGCGACATAAGGCCATATTTTAAAATATGAATTCAGAATCGCGCATACCGGTGAAAAATGAATACGAAGCATCTGACTGCATACTTGAGATATTTCAGTCAAATAGGTGGATGCTGACATGTGTTAACTTGGACTTTGAATATTTTTAAAAGTAAAATAATATATTAGTCCCATGTGGTGATTCTGAATTCTAAAACACCCTGTAAAATATGGTTTTCTACCTTAAATTTTTATTGCTTATGAAATCAGCGTAATTATCTTATTCTGATAATATCTGCCTTCACTGCCATCCTGTATAAAGTATAACCCCGCTTCTTTATATACTTTAACGAGCTTCATCAAGCAATACATTACCTCTTCTGTGCTAGTCTTTTGCTCTAACATTCGCTCCGTAGGATAGGCGATTTCAACATCAGTTAGATTTGATATCTTTTCTTGATTTTTTGAAACCGCATTGGAACATATTATTATCATCAAAAAATTGTGCGGCCTGTAAAGGGCTTTTTTTTACTGATTACGTCTCAAGGAGTTGTAGACATATCTATATTACTTAAGACATTGTTTTAAATTGCTTGAAGGTTGAATTGTATCTACCTTTCTCGTTGGAATGTTTTCAGTTTTTTTTTATTATTTCCATATCCAGTAGTTGTATGAGTTTCAATATACTCGTACATATGCACTTATTGGATGTGCAGGCGATGAGTAGAAGAACTCTGAATAAACTTTTTTGGAAATCTCAATCCAAAAGTGATTATTTTAAAATGTTTCCCATCATCAATGCATTTCATTTTAATTGACTAGGCTTAATAGCTTTTGGATACACTAAAAGCTTCGGTTTGTCACTCCTGGACATCACACAGCAGAACAACATGGTAACACGATACGATTTCTTGAACTTGATTTCATAGTAATTTATAACTCAAAAAACCATGGAAATATTCCATATAGAGCAATTGGTGGTTAGGTAAAAAAGTGCAACAGTTATAATATGTGCATTGTGTGTAGGACAATGTGCGAAGCGTTTTAAGAAATAATGCCAACGGTGAAGATGACAATGTTATCGAATGTAAAAATTATGATATATATATTAATATTAAAATTAATTTTTTCCAAAAAGAATCTTTACCTGCAAAGTCCAATCTCCAGTTTGTTTGTTACGGGTACTGACAAAACGTTGATCTGATGTGTAGGTATTTTCAACTACTGTTAGCAAATGAAGATCTCTGTGTCTTATCCAGGAGACCTAAAGGACATATGAAGCGATTATTTATGCTACTATTGCTTTATTTTGTAATACAAATTGAATTTAACAAATACTCTATATTCATTATTGGTATACAAACAATTTATAAATAGTATAAAAAGACAACATAATTGAGTTTTCTAACCGTTTTGTTTCCGAGATTTTTAATACGACAATTAAGGTAAGCGGTTTTTCCGACTAGAGCTGTTACATTCCGCGATGCTGAAACATCAAAATAAGCACTTTTCTCTAGCGGTTTAGTTCTTTGTTCGAAATTTTCTTGTAAAAATGGGAAATCTTCTTTCGCATCAATTGCTTTACTATAATTGTTTGTTGAATCTACAGATAAATTACTTAAGTCATATATCTTCCGTTCACTTATACCACCATCTGGAATTAATTTATAAATAAATTATTTTTTAGGAATATTCTTACATATATAAGCCGATTATAAAATGGTTGAATTGGATCCCAATGCCTTTCAAGATAAATATTTAAATTAAATATAATTCAATGACACTTTCAGAAACATTTTCTTTGTAATAATACAAAAAAAAAAAAAAAAAATGGAAAAGAAAATGTATATGTATATAAAAGTGAAAAAAGGTAAATTAATAAGAAAGAACTAAATCTGACCCGTGTAGTTAAATATTATCGAACTAAAAATAATATTGACAATAATTTTGTAGATATAAAGAAATTGTTGTTAAATATATTTGCTCACCCGTAAACAGCAATAAAATTAGAAGTGCTAAAAAACACGTTTCCATGATTCAGCTTTAGATGTAAGTTTTGTTCTAAAAATAAATATTAAGTTAATTAAAAAAAAAAAAAAATAAATTTATATCATATATACATATTTTGATGTTAAAAATAAAAAATAAGTTTGATACAATTTCCGTAAGCGTTATAAATTTCATTTTTCTGCTTGAACTCCAAAGGTACTAAGTTTAGTTTGGTAAAATTTTATAATCTATCTTATCTATACCTATATACATATGTTATTTCCTGTTTAAATATCCAAAAATAGTACTATCATGACCAACTCTAAGCAAAGATGTGTCTTCCAGGCCATACCTTACGAATTGATTATCATTATTATAAGGTTTTCCAAATCTAAGGGTTTTTCTGCAAACTTGTTTTTTTATTTATTATTGTTAAGTTCATAAGAAAAAATAGTAAAACGTTATATTCATTAAGGATTTTCTGGAGACAAGTGACTTCAAAATCAAAAATGATATTTAGGCAGGAAAAATGGAACAGGCTTAGAAACTAGATATTTGAAGACTCAAACAAGATATCAACTTTGTTTCAGCGCAGTTATAAAGGCTAGTATTTCTTCTAAAAATAAAACCCTAAGCATGGCTCAGGGTACGCCAAATCCTCGATAAATGTTATCAACATTGAAGATAGATCTTTACTGTAGAAAAATTTTTTTCTTAGAATATACCCAAAAATCATTTCCCAAATTATCCTTGAACCCTAAGGGGACACTGTATAGTCAAGAAAAAAATCAATTTATTAAAACAGGTGAAAAGCAGTTTTAACAGTTATCCCACCCCGCTCTAAATTCGACAAAACTCTGTACACTGAAAACGGACGTAACCTTTTCGTTTAACAGCCAGTTACAACGTTGACCCAAACTCTTATCTACTCTGGTTGAGGGTAATTGTAAATGCTGATATTCTGGGTGACAAAAATATAATACTATAACAGTATTAAAACTTTATATAGCTGTAGTCCCAAGACGGTTTTCTATTGATACTACCAAGATTTCTAGAGAAAGCGTATACTACCAGGGTCCACCAATGAAGCGATACCACAAAAAAAGGCAGCATTGCAGAAGGACGAAAGCTGTTGGTATACAGACCATGGATATTGGAGGAACGCCAAAAGAAAAATTAAAATACTTGATCGAGGCAATGAAGAAGAGCAGATATAAAAATTATAATGCGTAAAAGTTTCATTAGCACGTAGAAAGAACATAATTAAAACACATGTAAATTCCCTAAGGGATAAGAGTAGAAACAATGCAACTGATTTATAGGCAGTGCTGAAAATCTGAGAGGATACTAGCAAATATTTCGATGTTAGAAGAGTAAATTATGGTCAGATAGACTGCAATTGTTTTCAGCTGAATAGGAAAAGGTTAAGGTCAGACGGTTCTACGTTGTTACGGTGCCACTGCCGATTTTTTGCAAGTAGTGGAGTTGATTTAATAAGTATCATACACCAATTGATCTGTAAAATAAAGTAAGATGTAATTATGCTGAATCAATAAATATCAGTAACATTTCAACAGTCTTCAGGGAGAATATCCTGTTACTGTGACAGCTACAGTAAAGAGATATAAGTCCCCTGAATGTCATATCCTTTGTATTGTGTTGTTGCTTGTGGTTTTTAGTCTAATAAGTGGTCTTGAATCGGATGGATACTGATCTTAGGTACATACATCTTACAAAACTCGAGTACATTAAGACTGAACCTGTCGATTCATTTTAAATTACCAAATTTAGTGTAAGCATCACTCATCGATGTTTCGTCAGACTTAGACTAAAGAAACGAAACAAATCGATTTCATAAATAATAAAAAGAACTCTGTTACCTTCTGTAACAAGGGAACAAGCAGTAACCTTTTATCACAAGGTAACTGAACATAAGTACATTACTAAAATGTTGAACAATAACGATCTGTGGAGGATTCACGATTCACGAACTATTGTCCAAGGCACGGTAAGCAAATCCATATCTGGAGGGTCCACGAATCTAATACCATAAATGAGTGGCCTTGGCTGAAGCGATAGTGTGTATTGCCTTGTCAATCGGGCGGTTCGGCGTTTAATCCTGAAACATCGCCCGAAAGCATTCTTTTTTCATGCAACTAAAGTCATGTAAAATGAATGGTTGCCTAGAATGCAATAACACGTCCAATTACACTAATAATTTAGTCTCCCTGATAAATGTTGGATGCCAACCATGTAGCGAAATAGCCACTGAGCCCAAACATATTTCTGTCTTTTTCTGTCCCATTTACCGAAAAACTTAACACATGCTTTGGTATACCCACTTTAGTCAAACCCACTTGTGTGTTAAGCTCTTAAAAAAGACCTGGAAAGGGAAAGGGCAAGATGAGATTTAGTGCAGGTTTTCACCGAAGTCTTACGACATCTAAAGTAAAATACATTTAACATATGTATATATGAAACAAAAGTTTTATGCCAAAAAGTAATCAGCTTTTTTGTCCATTTGTACTCTACTTAATGTCATTTTTAAGGCGGAATTATGTTGATGCGTATATGCATACATGTTTTAAATGACTTCCTTTGAATGATTGGAGCAAATAAAAGGAAAAATCCTAATACTTATGACACAAATTATTTATATTCTTAGAGTAAAATTTTTCTTTATTTCTAAGTTTTATAAAGTATTTACTCAAATTACACAAAACGAATATAAAATAACGCATATTGTTAGTGAGTTTGATTCGTATAGGTGAAAGAAGAAATACATATTAAAAGAATGCAATAATGCCATACCTTAATGGGGAGTCCAAATAGGCTTTAATGTCATATTCTGTCGATCGTTTGAAAAACTGGAAAATAAAGTCGTGAAAGTGATTTATTTAACAAATCAATGTAAACGTGAATAATGCCTATTACAACACTTATTTGTTACCTTAAACTAAAAAAATTAACAATCGAAAGTAAGATGAATTGTAGTTAGAATCTCAAAAAATAATTTGTTACAACTCTCAAAAAAGAGACGTTTTGGAGAACCAACGTGTATAAAATCTAATTAAGCTTTTAAATATTCTCAGCCACGCCTCAATTTCCGAAAGAATCCTTTCAACAAATATTAAAAAACTTATTATAGCACCTTATTTTGTATTACTAGTGCTATTATATGTAGAGTACCTTCATTTGTGAGCATATCTTATCAAATTTTAATCTTCAGAAATCGTATAATTATTTGCTATGGTGTTCGTGAAACTAAAATCAGTAAATATGAAAGATAGGTCAAGAAATGTTACAAGATTTTTCGTATGTATTAAAACGTTTGCAAGTTTGGCATTGATTGTAATTCGTTCAAATTATTAAAAATTTTCCTGATATCGTTTAGACTATCTTTATAATGAGAACAAATGTATACTTTAAGATAAACTGTATAGCAAATATGGCTATAAACTAGCATATATAGAATAGATTCGAAACGGGGTAGATTTTGAAGGCTACAAATCAGATAATTTATTTTCTTCATTATCATAAACAGGCAAAATTGTCAATGACTTTTGATTCGAATATATCATATTTATTTATCACAAAATATACCAAAGCACTTCATAACGAGTTCGTAAACACACACCAAAAGTTGAAATTCATACGATGATTTGAGATGACAATCTTTTTAAAACAATCCATTTGGTTGTTTTAGGGAATTTGCGTCTTTTTCCAAATATTTTTGTTGCAGAATGTAAATATGAGTATAGGAAATAATAACAAAATAACTGCTTAAATAATATCGCAAAAAAGCACTTACAATTTTCTACATATCCGTTCCGAGTTATTAGATAAAGTCATAGATTTTGTTATTAATATATTTCCACATGAATTTCATTACTTTTTGATAAAATTTCAAATCACATTTGACACTAAACAGATATTATTTTGCTAAAATTTTAGAATTAAAAAAAAAATCATGTTATTGGATACCAACGACACATGTTTCGATATAAACAATAAAGTAAAAGGAATTTGTTTTCAAGTTTTTATTAAAGGGTTCGATCTTACATTGTTTGCCTGACATTTTGTATCAAGATTGTATTTTAGAAATTAATAATCTAGCACGTTATTTTTTAACTCTTTTCATACAGAAAACAATTTTTTTTTTTAATGAAATCATACACATTGAATACGTTAAACGAAAGTAAACATTTGGCCAAATATGAGGGCATATTCTTCAAACATGCGTAGAAGGAATTCTTTTTTTTTTTTTTGGTGTGGGCAAAAAGATAGTTAGGATTTTGCAAAGTTTCAAGCTTTTTACAAAAGTTTTGTAAGTATTCTCATATTCAACAATGCTTATTTGAGAAGCTTTGCTAGTAATGTTAAAATAGTAACATTCGCATATACGGGTATGCATATACAACTTGAATATAACATTAATGTAAAAATTAGTTAGGTATTTTGTAAAAAAAAAAAAAAATAACGAATTTCTGTTAATGTTGAAGAAAACTTCTATGCAATATACTTGTAACTAAAAAATGATTAACAATATGGAGCTGCAGTGATTTCTTCACATGTTAATATCTTGCGTTACGTACATGTACTAACACAAATAGAGCAAGTCTTGTATTCAAAAAATTTGGAAAATGGATAATGTACATAATGTATGCACATACGAGTATAATATTACATGATATATACCATAGGTATTGAAATGAAACGTTGAAGTAGGTGCTCTAGGTTTGGATATATTGTTATACAGACGTTACTTCTATTGTACTATTAGTATTCTGTTAACTCCCTGATAGGAAAGTTTTTTTATGCACTCCGAAATTCGAAAAGGAAAATTTGGTGGTATCTTTGAGTTTTAAGGGGTCTATAATGTTTCTAGACAGTTTCTAAGAAAATGTGTGTGTATGTGCGTATGATAGTTTTATTTTTTTTATTTTTATTTTTTTTTTGTTGCTACGCCATGTAATCTTTGTAAGACACTAGTAGCCCGGGCTACCAGCATATATGATTCGCTAGCTTGATTGTTCGATTCCGACGTAGCCAAACAATATCCGACGCTCTTTGACCACCCTCCTCACGGGATTGCCGTTAGGTATTACATCGCGGGGCTGTTAAGCTATCTATGCTTTGTTTTCTATATTTACTGCACCTGCACATCTTATTCTTTCAATCCTTAGCTGCTCGTTTTTCACGTTTGTTATGAATGTGCAAATCTTCATCCAATTTTGTTCTGAGCGTAGGATTTGGTCAATTATTGACTTAATGGGTTGGTATGTATGTTGCATGCTCTGTATTTTCCTCCTGATTTGGACAGTCTGGAAAAAAGGTGAGCTGTCGTGGATGAAGCGCTGTAGATATTTTCAATAGCCACTGTGACTAGATAGGAACTGTGTAAAATGGTAGATACAGTTTTCATACCTTTGGTTTGTCCAAACGTCTATGGATGGGATCAATCTGTAGGTCTAGCTAGCCTTCGCTATGGTACTCCACCGAGCTTGCTACCTGGCCACTGAAGTCGCTCTTTCTTTGTCATTGATCCTTTTCATGTCGCCTCTTGTTTGCTAAAAGTTCTCTTATTATAGACTCTCTGCATCTCGTCCGTAAAGATGTGGATGAGAATAATAAGGGCTATGACAAGAGCTGCTTCATTCAAAATCGTTTTAAAGCCACTAATTACCCTTAATGCGCTAAAGTGATATGTTGATAACTTTCTACTTGCTTTCTTTATCGCTAGGGCTCCACACCAAACTGGGTATAACTGGACTGCGTTTACTACCTGGGATATTAAGACTCTTTTGGCATATTCGGGTCCTTCGATATTTGGTTATTTTCCAGAAAGTGTTGTCTGGAGTTTAAGTTTTTATTTACTTTTATATAGAGTTTTTTGATTTAATGGTTTAACTTCCTACACTTCCTACACTACCAAGTATTTCACATTTTTCCGTCTGATTATTAGAACAGCTTCCGTTTTGGGATCTGCTGATTCTGGGCAGGCAGATATTACCTGTCTTTTTGCTTTGCTATTCTTTGCAATAGTTATTTGGGCGATGTCGTTAGCGAATCCGATTATTTTTACCTTTTCATAAATGACCAATTTTCTGAGTTAAAGACATATTTAATGTTCAACGTCACTACTGCACAATTTGCCTTTGTTCTCCATTGCCATATTTTTATTGAGAGTGAGCAGTCTATCATATATGCTCCGTTCAAGTATTTCGCAATATTGTGTTGTTTCTCCAGATGGTTTGTTTCCCTTTGGTAAGAGTAGCAAATATTGCAGTTTCCACTATTCTGGGTAGACCTCGTATTTCACACACCTTTCATTGTTTTTATAACCATATCTGGTCTCCTTTGAACGACGGGTATCACTTTCTTATTTGGGATGGCATCTTGCATATATTAAGAAGTTCGCCTGTTATTATCGTCTATGTGCTGAGTTCTCTGATTATATCGCACAGAGTAGATGATTTTTATGGGAATAGGTGTTTTATAATAGACCTTAGCATTGTTGGACATGATAATTGAGAAGACCTACAGCCCTTCAGCTCAATCATTATCATTCTGTATGCCATGCTCAAAGGTTTTATGTTCGCTTCGTCGCACAGGCCCTTGAAGCATCTTCCTTTGCTTACTTTTATCGCCTTCTTGTCAGTCGGAATATATCTGGTCATTGTTAAAAATTGGCTCTCTTTCGAGAACGCTGCACTCTTCTTCGAACTTATAAGTAGTTCGCTCTGAGTGCTTTTATTTCTTGGCTTCACTAGTAGCAGGGTGTACCTCTTTTACTGGGTATTCAAGGTCTAAGCATTGCTGCCTCATATGCTGTAGTTGTAGTGCGGGTAAGGTTATGCGACAAAATTTCCGCTGTTTTGCTGTCGGCTAGCTCGCTAATGTTCATTATTTCGTTGAACATGTCCTTGTCGAAGTGTTCATCTTTCCATTTTAGGCAGGTTAGCTAAGGGCTCGGAATAGCCTTTTTTTCCTTAAAATAAATAATAACCGGATGCAAATGTTTCTAATAGGATACATCTTCTAGCATTGATGAGCCTGCTACCACACTCTGTTGCCCAGGCATTAAAATTTTCGCCTATAACTATAGGAAATCATTCATATGCATCTGCACTTATTACATTGTTTGCTGTCAAGCTAACCGTTGAAATTTAGATGTGTCAGTAGGCGTTTCTCATGCTATGTTTACATTCGGTGCAGAATCATCCGAGTTATGCAAGCAATAGTAAGAAATTAGAAACCAAATGTGGTACTATACAACCAACAATTTCGTTAATACCAAGTATATCAGAGCTGGCCTTAGTACATTAATAAAATCGTTTTATCTTTTCTTTAAATAGAACAAGAACTGCATAATTTATAAAAGGAGATTCATCACTGAAACATCAGACTTACAGTTCTTTTATTTTAGGTTTAAAACCACGGTTAGCAAGACCAATTACAAATCTTACAATCTCCTACACATTTCTTTAACTAAGAGTTAATGTTCCTAGACAAACTGTCCTCGGTACAGCGGTTACGTATTAAAAGAAATACCATACATTCAGTTTAGATCATTAATGGAAGTTTTTGGCTAAAGTCCTACTACTTGGAATTCACTACAAGTATGTATTCAATTCTTTCTTGCAGAAAGGTGAGAAAAACGCACCTTTTAGGCTTAACCTGTTGTAACCATTTTGGGATTAACTTGTTCTTAGTTCTAATACGATATAAAATATCGAAAACTATTCAAGAATACTACAAGTTTTCTTTACAAGAAAAATTCGGCGGTTTTCTTTTGAATTTGCTCTTCAAGGGTTTCTCAATGCGTCGCTGTGCCGCTCGTGTGTTGACTCGGAAAATGATTTTCATCGCATACCAGCAGATTATCCCATGCGTTTCTATTAAAATGTAATTTTATTACATTATTAGGTGAAAAAAAAAACAAATCAATCGTCATCAACTGCCAATCCGCCATGTCGGAAAAGGGCGGTAGTTTAATTGAACTCGAAGAAATAGTTTCAAATGCACATAAAGCATCTTTATTGGATTATAAAAATTTGTATCTCTTTTTACTTAAATCGTAAAAAATAAATGTGGTATCTATGATATAATAGTCAAAGTATACACTCAAAATTATGAAAAAAGTTCTTTTTATTAGTGCTTAAATGTGGTATCTAATAAGGGTATAACACAGGGTGTCCCAGTTTAGGTTTTCGTACTGAAAGCTAAAAATTCCTTAATTTATGGCGAACAAAAAATTGTATTTCAGATATAGGCCGTTAAAGTGAAGAACTTCTGATTCCGAGGTTAAACTTCTTAAAAGGCCGTAGCTTTCTTACGGATTCAGCTTAAGAAAGAGAGTTTCAGTGTGCATAATGTACTAAAATTTCGTTGACTTCGATGAACGCCAGCCAAAATTATGGTTTTTTGAAGCTAACATTTTGAAAAATACTTGGACCAATTTCATCAGAAAAATGCGTTTATTTCGAAATTTTCAACTTTTAGGTTAACTTTTTTTTTCAAAACTTTTAATTTCTCTTCGTTATCTACGATTTTTATATATGACTTTTCCACTTATGAACAACGGAAGTTATTGCAAAATACTATTTTATTCTATCAAAAATGTACACAACGGTTTCCTAAGCTGAATCCGTTAGAAAGCTACAGCCTTACAAAAAGTTTTACCTCGAAATCAGAGGTCCCTCACTTTAACGGCCTATAACTTGTTCGCCATAACTTCAGGAATCTTCAGCTATCAGAACGAAAACCTAAACTGGGACACCCTGTATATGAATGTAATTATGTATTACTGAGACAACTTGTGATCTTTTATTTTCTTTAATATTTAAACAATTTAATGAATTAAATTTCTTTGAAATATTATTTGTTGTCTATGTTATCTATATAAAACTAAAAGAAAATGAAGTAAATAGCAAAGTAAGTTATAGTCAGGTAAGTAAATATCATAACAAATATCATCGTGTGTACCTAAATAAAGAGGGGTTATTTAATCCTTGTCGTTATTATCTAGTAGCAGATGTAGCAAATGCCGTTGTTTGGATAATTACTACATATTTCAAAAACACAATATTATTTCACATAATTATATACACATACCATATGTATGGATATGTTCACTCACCGCAATTTTTAAGTAGTTTTCATTGGTTAATTTACGTCTTTTCCATTGACAAGAATTCACATGTTCCGTGCTTTTCATTTTTATTATATGAGAAAGAGATACAATAACAGACATTTTTACTTAGCATGTTATGAGTTTTTAAAGAAGAAAAATAACGGAAATTGCCATCCGTTGCCATTTTATGATCCTCAAGAAAGAAGTTTAAATGCACAGTTGAAACATTGCTTGAAAACAAGAAAGAGCTAATAAACTTAGTGAAAATACTCGACGCAACTGATACATATATTGCACCTAAAGTGAAATTTATACGCAGGTTATTCATTTAGTGCTTATTTATTTGCTCAAGATTACTAAAGTTTTTGGTATCTAGGTCAAAACTTTGCTGTTGAGATAATTGTGCTCTCTGTCTAC
This sequence comes from Volucella inanis, assembly GCA_907269105.1. Taxonomy (NCBI): domain Eukaryota; kingdom Metazoa; phylum Arthropoda; class Insecta; order Diptera; family Syrphidae; genus Volucella; species Volucella inanis. Next base: position 74,477,632 of record OU026157.1, on the reverse strand, counting down.
TCGCACCTACAGTTTTTTTTTTTTTTTTTTTTTTTTTTTTTTTAATGTTGAGAAACCTTAGATGCAAGCGGTTAAATGTTCGCTATGAATGTACTTTCAGTTAGTCCTTTAAAATGTGATAATTCTATTCTCAAATAAAGCCAAATATTGTGGGTTATAATAGATAATGAAAATCAAACGTGTATTAGTACACCACGTTTGGCTTAAACTGCAGCTGAATTCTTGGCCTATCAATGTGAGAAACTCGTGTTGATCATTCTTACCGATATGTCATCATATGCTGAAGCTTTGCATGAGGTATCAGCCACACGTGAAGATGTTCCCGATCGTCGTTGTCTCCCCGGTTACATGTAAGCAGATTTGGCATACTATGCCTAACGATGATATTACCCATCCAATTACTGATTTGACAGGTTATATTACTGAGGGACAAATCTACATTGATCGTTAGTTGCACAACAGACAAATTTATCCCACCAGCCAACGTGTTGCCATCTCTGTCGGGTTTGATGAAGTCTGCCATCGATGAGGGCTTGACCAGGAAAGATCCCTCTGATTTATCAAATCAGCTCGACATCCGTTGGGAGTCACTATGTATCTTCTCCAAGGAAATGCTTAAGCGAATTCCAGCTTCTATCATCGCATTCCAAGTAGTATGCAAAAAAAAAACTTATCTATTCAGATAAGTTTAAACGAAGTCTATCAAAACGAGGTAGGCTTCCGACAATACTATTCATATAAAAAAATAGTTTGTAATTTGATATGAACACTCAAGGTTACACACAGCTTACGAACTAGCTTGTTTGTCGTTAGTTTTCACAGCTTGTTCGGAGTTTAAATAAAATGGCCAAGCTTAATAGTAAAAGTTCTTACAACGATCAACTAACATAATCCATCCTCGGCCGCCACGTAAAAAAATTAACATCCTATGTCTTGGCTTGTTAATCCAATCTTATACTCTTTGTCTTATACTTTCGAATTTTGGTGAGACATGAAGAAAATTATCGGTATCTATCTTCCCTCTATTCTGAGCTAGAACACATATTTAAATGGAAATGTTTATATTTAGTTACAACAATACCAGCTTTCTTACTAAAATGAGTTTGATTATTTAAGCAGGTTCTTTGTATGCTATGAAATCTGTGTATAAGCAATTATTCACTCAGCATGTAATAACTATAATAACTATAGCATACGCTAAGTCATAACATAAGCCAGAAAATGTTAATGCAGTTCACAGTATTTGTGAATGCCCGGGTACCTCCCATCGACACCTTGCATATGAATTGAGAATGCCTTATGAAAGACCTTCCAAACTGATCTTCGGAATTGGATTTAAGCGCTCTGAGAAACTTCAATGCTGAAATTCGTAATAGTTATATTTGAGCGTGCTTGTTCAATTATTAAGAATTGCCTAAAGGGCGATCGGCGATAAAAAGAGAACTCATTCCGTACTTATCAATATGCCGCTTCAATAGAAAATTCGGCATAGCATCCGAAGTAAAGTATAAACTAAATAATTGTATATCATTGTATACTACCTTGAATTTGAGTATACTACGATTATATTGAACCATTCGAATTAAAAATGTGAACCTTAGGTTCATATATATACACGAGGGCTGTTTGATGAATACCCGGATTAGAAATGACAACGGAACTCCTTTAGGTTTTGACAATTTAATTTTCAGTGTAATCCCCTTCAACTCCCTACCGGTGTACGGCTTTTGTTGGCCTGCAAAATACTCCTCCCCGGCGGCGATCCTTTAAGGTTTGGGAACAAAAAGAAGTCGCAGGGAGCCAATTTGTTTTTTCAAATTGGGGTTGAATCGGCCCAATAAATCGACGTAGTATGATCCTGTAATAGTTTTTCCCTTCTCCAAATAGTCAACGTGGATCACACCTCGCGCGTCTCAATAAACGGTGGCCATCACCTTTCCGGTCGAAGACATGGTCTTCGCTTTTTTGGACCAACGTTCACTGGGTAAAACCCATTGTTTTGATTATTCTTTGGTCTCTGGTGTGTACTAACGAATCCATGTCTCATAGACGGTCACGAAACGACGCAGAAACTATTCCAGATTTCGATTGAGCTTGTTCTCCGGTGTGAGCAAACACGGCACCTATTGCGCGGACAGCTTTCTCATGCCCAAAATCTCGTGCAGGGTTTGGCTTACGCATTCGATTGAGATGCCTGCCATCTCAGCCAACTCGCGAATATTCACTCGTCGTTCACGGTTTCCTCTGTGGTTTTTGGGCCACCTGGGCGCGGTTCATCAAAAACCAACGTGCGGCCACCGCGAAACTCTGCGAACCAATGGTAAACAGATGTACAGGAAGGTGAATGCGTCCCATACATACCATCGAGAATGGGCTTGATTTCCTCGCAGGTTTTGCCACTCAAAAACAAGAATCGGATCATGGAGCGATACTTCTCTTTTTCCATGGTCGTGACAATAATGCTTTAAAATGGGTGTCAAAACAAAACTAAGCGTCGGATTGTCACCTAGGTATCTTGTAATCCTGGTACTCATCAAACAGCCCTCGTATATGTAAGTGGCTAGATAAATGTTGATAAACATCTTACTTTTTAAAAACTATTTTATGATATTTTCTTCCTAAACGTAGGCAAGTACATTCATTATTCAAAAAAGATAAGAACAAGAATAAACAAAATCAAAGAAATGTGGTGATCGGGAAAGAAAATTGGTTACCACATACGGTTGATAGACATTGTAATAATGCCTTATTGTGCATTGGATGGAAAGCCATTCTTTCAGAATTCAATAAATCAAATAACACTATTTGTGGTTTAATTTTTTTTTTATATGATGGATACCACCAATGATCATATAAGGTACTGAGGCCATATATCTTTTTTTTTCTCTTTATTAATTTTTTTCGAATTCAAAACATACAGCTATAATAAATAATTTTCTTCAGAGTTAATTTATTTTAAAAATATATGTATAGTATACACATTTATAATAAATAAATATTGTAAATAAATAAATAAATAAATAAATAAATATCTCTACATTTCATATAATATAAAAAAATTAAAATCTGCGGAAGCAAGATTTTAAAATTCGAAAATATTATCATATATGTATTCAACATTTAATGCAAGCTAATCGTTCGACACTTCAGATTAAATTAAAGAAAGAAAAGACTGGATAGCAGTGAATTACATTGTTCTCCCAATTATAGACTTTTATTTTAGAAATATATATACATAAGTGCGTTAGATAAACTTAACAAAAAACAAAATTAGTAATATTGCCAAAGCAAAATCATTTTTGGAAGCCCTTGACATACTAAAAGTTTTAGTAATGTTGTATTCGATTCCTGAGAACTGAAGGGTGCATTGAATGTCATCATTTTCATCCAATTCGTTAACAGATGCCATCACTGTTGCGTTAAAGAAGCCATCTTCTAGAAGCTCTACTTTCTCTGATAATCTTGGCAAAGGATTATTCTCTTCATTCCTGTTAAAAAAAAAAGTGTAATACAATGCAATATTTTTTTTATAATAAGAATAAGAATTAGAATTAGAAGGAAAAGAATGAATTTATATATATGTTATTAAATAAACGCGTATTGATATATGACACCAAGTTTTGCAACTTGGCCTCAAATTACATAAATATATATATTATACTACAATTGATATTCGCGAAATACATGTTAAATACAAAACATACGTACTTATAGAATTCTCGTATTGATAAGATTAACGATCATGAAAACAACGAGTAGGCTTCGTATGTGAAATATTAGAACACTTAGTATCGGAAGCCAAGCAACTAGCAAGAGCAAACGTCATAGGAATATAGGAAATGTGCTATCATAAGTAAGGCATGTCGTTAAAATTGCAAAGAGAGTAACTTTGGTGGAACAAAAAAAAGAAAAATAGATTTTCTAGCGATTTTCACATTTCTTCTAAACGGCAAACGGTTATTAAAATAACTCATAGTGCCATAGGTGCAAGCTATTAAAAAAGGACATTAAAAATTTTGACCACTATTAGTTGCAAAAACAAAGAAATACTGTAACGAAGTAAAACCGATAGAAGCTGCTCAGATGGCTTTTCCTTATATCTTTTAACGAATTTTAATGCAGTTAATGCAAAGTCAGAAGACTAGTGGCACTGATGCCAAGAATAAACCGGAAGGACGCAAATGACGGCGAAAGCCCGACACCACCGCACAATTTCGGTTTCGCTTTACCATATTGTGTTAACGTAAAAACTTTTTCGCCAACAACCTGTTCGGTTCTTAGCATATGGTTTAGGCAACCAAAGATCACCATCAAACAAACTTCTCTATTCATGTTTGATTCCAAAGTTATCTACGATGTCATTTTTGGAAATAATCTATATAAGGGAGTGTCTACTACTCTTCTGAAGGAACTTTTTTAAACACCCTATAACTCATTGAGTCTTGAGTCCCCTCTCATACGATTTGTTCATAACATGAACCAATGAATCAGGTCACAAAATATCTGTATCCCTAATCGGACCACCATGTATAAAGATTGTTCTCAATTAGGCTAATTTCATGTTCTGATAGAAACACATGTATTTAAAAATTAAGGTAATAATATTGAACAATATTTAATGTCGTTATTGAAAATATTTGGAAATCCATAAGCATTATAGAAACATATATATGTATATAGAATAATATATGGTAATAAGCTTTAATATATACATATGTATTCTTTTTTCTAAAAATATTAAAATAATTACCACAAGGAAAGCCTTGGTGTTGGAAATACATTTTCAACTTCACATATTACGACTGTATCATTAGATAGACTCCTGTGATGTAGTTGCATGTTTGTTCGACTGACATCTACCATATGAAGGTCTATTTGTATAATTTCTGTGGAGTTAATTTTTTGTACTGAGCATTTGTAATTGCCTGAAAGTTCTTTAGTAGGAATTGGAAATTCAATCGCTCGATATTTGTAATTTGCATTTTCCGAAGTTTCGTATTCTTCATTAATCAATCCTTTCGAAGACATCTAGAAAAGTAAAAAATAAACCAAATTCAAATATATTAAACTTAAATAGAGAAAATATGAAATAAACAATCATATTTATTTAGCCGTTTTTGTGATTAATATTGGATTTGGGATTTATAGCTCTTTGGACTGTTCACTGAATTACATATAAACATAAGTCTACACACATCCCTCAAATATGTATCACATAATTTAAGATATATATGAAAATTTATATTGAGACAAAATTTTATAAAATTCATATTATTTATTTACTGCTACTATTTCAGATAAACAAAATAACAAATTCAAATGTGATGGAACAAAACAAGAAGCATACTATTTTTTATTATCTGGTGTACCCTCCATTGGCATCGATGGACCCAATATCGATGTTAAGGCATTGACATTACCTAGTTTTGAGTGATTTCTATAGTTATTTCTAACCAAGATGTTCTTTCTTTTAGAGTTTCCCGAATGGTCATGGCATATTCTCGAAGCTTTCGCCCCACTTCATCCCATATGTTCTCCATGAGGGTTACGACCAGCGACTGTGGTGGGGAATTTAGCTGTTGTGGTACATTAAATAGCATTGTACCATTTCTTAACTATTGAGCTGCATGTTTTGAATCGTTATCTCGTTGGAACTTCCAGTTTTGTCTCATGCCTAAACACTTTACAGATGTTGAGAGAACATACCTCTCTTTTTAATGTCTAATGAAACATTATCCATAGTTCAACTTCTCATACGCCATCTGAAATCGTATTTGGGTAAACAGTTCGGTTGCCAAATGAAACAAAATTCGGATCCCCACCTACGGAGCCTAAGGAGGTTAGCAGATACATGGATGACTTGTGCAGAAGGATTCATAAATTGCTTAAAAACACCCGATAAGAGATGAAGCAAGCGTGCAACCGCATAAATACAAAGCGAAATCTTCCGACTTAAACGAAGATCTGGCGTAGCTGTATAATCCTTTGCGTAAGTAGGGCAGATCACCAAAATTTCAACAGGATTGGGAAGGTGCATACAAAGTGATAGCCCGCATCACAATGACGGATTTAGCGTGGAAATCGGGGAAAATTCAAGGTAGTCCATTTGGATAGAATATGTCATTTAAACGAAACGATGAACGACGAAGCAGTTCGAGACAAACAACTTTAGGAAAGGAGCAGTGTGATGTCCACTTGAATGTGAACAGCGTCATGAAAAAAAAATGCAGAAGATTTCCATATTTGAATAGCAGAAGACTGAACCATTGGAGAATGGAAAATAGAGAATGGAATCGAATTTACTAGCAAAGTGGAAATTTGTATCGGACGCTGAATGGTACAGAATATTCACGAAAGATATCAGGGGAGTGTAAATTTCAGCATTCCCCAATATATGCAAGAAGGTTCTAAAGTGGAATTTGAAGAGTGAATTACAAGTTTTGATTAAGTGGTTTAAGTAAAAGATACCATAAAACAAAGTAAAAGTGATAGAAAAAAAAATGATTGGAATGTAAGTTCTAACTGTAATCAATAAAGTGATTGTATTGAAATGAATAAGTTCTATTATTTGTACCCAAACAAACAATATTATGAATCCCATTCCTTTACTAGAAATTGTTACCCTTCTTTTGACTTTTATTATTATTTTTTTTTTTTGTTTTAATTTTACTATTTTTATAATTCAATTTTTTTTTTTTTCTTGTAAAGGTGTCACCTTAGTTGATACCCAGTGTTATAACTGTTTCTTCACATCAATTGTGCTTACTTTATCTCCAAGTGGCAAAATTGGGTACTCCGAACTTGACTTGCAAACTTATACGTACGAGTATGACAAAAATAACAGCGCGAGAGCAGATAATTTCCCCAGATGGATTCAGTCCTGAAGCAAAATCCCAGAACAAAGCAAATAAGACCTTATTCGAGCTACTCCGACATATTTAGAGGTCGGGCCGGTAAGGATTTCATGTCTAAGAGAATAAATGGTAACAGATGAGATCCTAATGAATCAACGGCAGCGCTCACGTCCCCGAACGGGTTGCTGACTTCGGTCTAACCGAGCCCTCGTCATAGGTGTATGGTGTATCTTTGATACAAAAAATGGAAGTGGCCCTCCAGGTACCGCACAGGTAACTGCCTGGCAATGGGAAAAAAATCCAGTTACGAAGCTACAACAAGGCTGGGATACGGACGAATTTACTGTTGACAACCCCTGCAAACGAAACAAGGACAAAAAACTTGGAATGTTAGGTCCCTTAATAGGCGACGTGCAGCCGAACAAATTACAACGTTATTTTCTGTTGAAAAGGATAATTTTCTATTTATGAATGGATACAACATTTTGATGGTAACAACTATTTTTGTTACTGTTCTGTTTATGTGTTCGCTAAATGTTAGTTTTGTATCTAGATGAATCCCTAAATATCTACCACAGGTCACCCAAGTAATGTTTACTTCATTAACTTGTAATTGAGTGGAAGGTAAAAAGCAATACTTTCTTTTTCTGTTAAGAGATATCTTGCATTTTATCTTCATTCAATTCAATTTTCCACTTTGAATAATATTTCCTTAATACTTCTAATAATTTATTATTATATTTATTAATTTTTGAGGCTGTATCATCAGCAAAAATGGCTGCTTCTCAATTGAGCAAGTAAGGGAAATCAGAAGTGTAGAGGTTATATAGAACAGGACCTAGGACTCAACTTTGGGGAACACCAGAATCGAACAATATTAAATTCGAGACACCATAGTTAAGATAAACTTTAAAACAACGACCAGATAGTAAACTTTGAACCATTCCACAAATATACGACGGAAAGTTAAAATTTATCATTTTAAATATCAGGCCGTTATGTCACACAGTATCGAATGCCTTTTCAATGTCTAATAGCACCATTTCAGTTGATTTACCTGCGGAAAAGGAAGGAGCATGAGAAGCACGTCGAGGAAATTCAGAAATGCTCCTCCAGCAATTACATTCGGAAGTTTTACCAAAACGTAAACACAACATGCTACGAACACAAACCTCGAACCGAAGCCTGTAGAGACGAACAAAGGAACATAAAAGTAGAGTCGGAGTCCATGTTGAAGTTTTGGAAAGAGCATTTCTGTAGATTGTATAACGGCGACGACGAACTAAATACCGCTGTGTGGCAGAATGAACCTTTCAACCAAGATTTGAAAAAGGCGATGCATTGTCATGCAGTAGACAGTCAAAATTAACCATACGGCAGGAACAATAAATATGTTGATTTAGAGAGTAGTGATAGCGATATTTCTAATAAGACCAATGAAGATGAGTCAAGCGACAGTGAATACGAAAACATTTCAAACGTACGTAAAAGAAGTTATTTACCATTGCCGTCCAGTTCTAGTGACAAAGATGAAAGCGGAACTTAAATTTCTATAGATGAAACTATTTAGAAAGTAATAAAAGAAGGGGGTGTTGGTGAAAGAATATCAGTTCACAGTAGCGCATTTTTATTAGTAATTGACCATTATATTTTAGAACATGTAAGAACACGTATAGAGCTAGAAGCTTTTCGAGTTTTGAACAAAAAATGGATACTTACGCAAGCAAGATTAAGGGCGTTTATTGCGCTATTGTATTCACGAAGCAAAAACTTTGAGACTTGCATATTTATGGAATAAAAAGTGGGGACCAAGCTTTTTTCCCAAAACGATGAGTAGAAATGATTTTATTGAGATTCCACGTTATATTCGTTTTGACAACAAAAAAGAGAGGAGTAAGAGTTTACAAAGAGACAAATTTGCTTAAGTTTTAAAAATTTGGAATAAATTTATTGAAAAAGCTAAATTGCCTTAAACTAGGTGCACACATTACGGTTGGTGAACAGCTCTTTCCAAAGAAACCCGACAAATTCGGCATAAAATTTTGGCTGGCGTCTAACTTTGAAACTAAATATATAATAAATGGATTTCCTTATTTAGGCAAAGATGAGGCACGAGATTCATCAAAACCTATACGTGAATTTGTTGTTCTCAAATTATTAGAACCATAACAATGGACAGTTTCTTTAAAAGTTTTCCTCTGGCGTTCAAATTACTATCGAGAAATACTACATTAGTTGGAACAATACGTGGAAATAAAAGGGAACTCTGAAGGTTTTGCAAAGAAAAAAGTAAGCATGGCTTGTTTTCCAACGTTACTTTATAAATCAAATGGGTGCACACATCACATCACATCAAAATTCATAAAACTAACAAGAAATTACCCGAAACATTGTCCTTTTATAACAACACTAAATTTGGCGTCGATGTGACTGACTACGGCATGAAAGTAAAGTGTTAAGTCAGGTTCCAGAAGGTGGTCACTTTAAGTTTTTTTTAACATTCTTGATTTAGCCGGAATAAATGCCTAGATAAAGATGAAGAAAAGAGTTTTTGTTTCGTCTAGCTGAAGAATCTGCTTCTGAGTACCAGATTTCCAGAAAAAAACCACAAGAAGCTGATATACTAAGTTCAAATAGCAACCTTCATACACGTAAATGGTATCAAATAGGACATTGTATAAAAAAGCAGTAGTATAGGTTTCTGATTCAGAATTAAAATAAAATTTCGAATTGCTATTTATGTTATACCATAGGTTTACTGTACTCTAGTATAAAAAATATGTATGTTTACTAAGTTGTGGATCTGGAATCACACGACAATTAATTTATGTTTAAAAATTTGAATATCATTATGTTTTAATTAACTAATGAATGAATCTATGGTATTTTTAATAAAATGTATTAGAATTATCCTAATTGAAGTAATTTATAATATTTTACAATACTATATATAGGGTGATTCATCGTGAGGTTTTATTTTCAATATGCTTTTTTTGACACATCACGCGTGACTCCTATCAAACTGCTTTATCATTTTTCTTCAGTATCGTTTGGCAAATCATGATAGAAAGAATCACATTACAACAGCTTCTCCAAACTGTTCAGCTGTATTACGAAAATCAGCGTTCCGAGAGAAATGTTTTTCGTGCGATTCGAGTAACTTACGGTGCGCATAATCGACCTACTGAAACCACTATTGCCAATACCAATCGCAAATTTGAGTCCCAGTTTACATTAGCGGATGATACTCGGCTGATTAGACCACATCCAACACGTAGTGAAGAGATAATAGCAGCGTATTTTACGTGAGGATCTCAGCCTAAAAGCGTACAAAATTCAAATTGTGCTAGAATTGAAGCCAGGCGACTTGAATTTGCGTCATATTTTCAGTGAATGGGCTCTGGAAAAACTCAATTAAAATCCGGTGTTTTATCGTGAAATTTTGTTCAGTGATGAAGCCCATTTCTGGCTCAATGTATCCATTTATCCATTAATAAACAAAATTGCCATATTGGGGCTGATGAGCAACCCGAAGAGTATCAAGAGCTACCATTACATCCATTAAAAACAACGGTATGCTGTGGTTTATGGGCTGGTGGAATTATTGGTTCATATTTCTTCAAAAATGAGCCAAATTAGAATGTTACCGTCAATGGTAACCGTTATCGCGCCATGTTAACGGACTATGTGCTTCCTGAAATTCAAGCACGTGGTCTCGGTGAGCTCTGGTTTCAACAAGACGGCGTTACGAGCCATAGAGTGTGTGAAACAATGGACTTGTTTGCCACGATAAATTGGCCACCTAGATCGTGCGATATCACACTATTGGACTATATTCTCTGAGGATATGTAAAGTCTCAGGTCTTCAGGGATAAGCCAACTACGATTGACGCTTTAGAAGCCAGATTACTCGTGTTATCCGCGAGATAACTGGTTCGAAATACCAGTCGCTATGCTCGAACGAGTCGCCCAAAATTATACCTTCCAAATGGACCACCTCAGACGTAGTCGTAACCAACATTTATATGATATCAATTTCGAAAAGTAAATGCCATGAATTGTTATTTTAATTAATAATAACAATTTTAGGTTCGCTTTCAAATTTATGTGTTTTATTTTACATTATAAATCATACCTCACCATGAATCATCCTATATATGTAATGACTATAAACTATAATTCTATAATACTATAATTCGGTAGAATTAGGTATAGTCAAATTGTCGGTATAGTAGTAATAGTATGTAGTAGTAAGTAGTAAACTTTATTAATGCAAACAAAAATAGATTTAGTTGTTACAAAAGCGTAACATAAGCGTAGTTGATACATAAGCGTTGGCTTTTGCTGTCAGCCGAGAAAAGAGAGTTTTGAAATACTAAAATTATTGGTTAATAATTTGCAGCCGATATTTTATAAATTTAAATAATAAACCGTAGTCCAGTTTTCCATTAAGATCGAAAAACACTTCTTCCGAAGAGAGAGTGTTTTTTCCATAAAAGGATCTTTTGATTAAGTTCAGCATTGAACAGGTTCCGATGAAATGAAGACTGTCTTCTCTTGTTCGATGGTTGCACAGTATACATTCGTCACTTCCGACATCAGATCTATGTGGCATGTAATTTAATTGCAGCAACTCGCTTTGAATGCAGTTGAGATTACCTCTAAACTGTTCCTATCATGAAAATAGTTTCGCTCCCTAAGGTCATTATTTAAGACTCTATAAATGTTTCTTAGTTGACTTTGCTCGCTTTGCCTATTAAATAGCGTGGATCCTTTATAGGGAAGACGAAGGCTTTGTTGTGATATAATTTTAAAAACATATAGGAAGTGTGGTCTAAGCGTAAATACATACAGCGGTGGTAATCAAGTTTCCAGGTAAAGCACGTAGTTTGGCGTTTTTTCAAGCAGTCAAAAAATTTTCTTTAGGAGGTATCGCAAGAGTTTTCCAACTTCCTCGAACTACCAGATCCTCCATACTTGTCCCGCATAGCACATGATTGATTTTATAACTGCTTCAAAGACTTTCAATTTTACACTTGGCGCGAATTTAGCTTTTCCCAAGATTCGTTTCCAATTACAATTGATTAAACTTTTTGATTCCTTTAACTTCTCTTGAAGGTGTCTTTTAAACTATGGACGTGATGTAGTGGTATATGCATAGATTCCTCAAGCAGAGGGTCACGGATTCAAATCCCGTGCGAGGCTATTCTCTTAAAAAATCTTTTCATGGAATTTGTATATAGTTATATGTAAATCCCGTCGGCGTCAGCTCTGACATGAAGGCATAACACTGATGTTGGAGTGGTTGCTGGCTGTGTTAAATGTAACGAACTAACAACTAGCACGTACTTAAAACCCACTGACTGAGGATGTACTAGCTCGTCTCGTCCAGTTTGACAACCACCTCTGGGAAAGATATCGAAACCTAACACCTGAGTTTCAAAACTACTACACCACCAGCCCGCGTCCTGGTGAAAAGCCAGTAAGAGGGCATTCATATCCCCTTGGTGCACGCGGAGAGTTATAAAAAAAAAGTTGAGGGGTAATCAGTACTCCAAGGTACTTGTATTCTTTGACTTTCTCCAGTTGTTCATTTTGCCACGTCCATTTTTCGTCCACCTCGTGCGCTCCCATCCGTTACGAAAAATCATAACTTTTGATTTGTTGGTGCTAAGTTGTAAGTTCCAAATTAAGCAGTATATTTGCATTTTATTTATCAATATTTGTAGCATGTTCGGATTTTCCACAAGTATAACAATATCGCCAGCATAGAGCAAGAGGCTTAAACGTAATCCATCGAGTGATATTCCCCTTGGGATATATGCCACAAGATCGTTCAGAAAGATTGAGAACAGATGAGGGCTCAGTCGACATCCTTGTTTCACCCCAGAATTCGACGGAAACCAACTTTATAAAACGTTTCCATCCCAGACCGCTGTGGTGTTATCTTGGTATATTGCTTGAATCACTCGTAGTACTTCTGTTGAAATTCCCAGCTTGCTCAATTAAAATAATATATTATAATAATATTTATAATAATATTTATAATATTTATTATAATAATAATATATTATAATAATATATAGCATTATTTATTACTATAATATAAAATTATAATTTTATTGTTGGAAGTGGCAAACCTTAATATGAGCATTACAAATATTTTATTAATACAACTTTAAGTCGTTTCTATCTTGAATAAAGTTTCTATAGTACGTAAGTTAATTTTAAATGTATATTATTATACAATACATTGTATAATATTGCATTGCATAATATTGTATTGTTTACATATTGTATATGTTTTTCTTCGTATTTTATGGAGTAAAAGTTTTTTAGACAATTTTTCAGTTCATAACAATTGAACTTGTGATAAAAAGGATAAACATACTCAATTTTCAAGTGGAATATATTAGAATGAATGTAATATTTTTTAATGAACTCAAGCTTTTATAATCGTAAAGATAAAAGTAAATATTTTTGAAATAATAATAATATCTTGAGGATTCAAGTCATAGAAAAAGTAAACTTACATAAACGGTCGGCTTATACCCCTTAATCCATTGATATATAAGGTTGTCTCCTTTCATCCATTTTACAACTAAAGTGGAGTTATAATGATCTGCTTCATAATCGCAATCTAATATTACGGGTTCGAAATTTTCCTCCGTTAACACATGTGTCTTGATTATTTTTATGGCAAACGTTCCAATAAGGCCTGTAATGAAGAATATAAATATAAGAACTAAGTATGTTCACTTGTGAAATTGATTTTTTTTTGGGGAAATTCTATATCAGAGTATAAATATGGCCTCATAAGTAAATATATTGGACATATACTGCCAAAAAAAATATCTGTCTTAGAATCGTAGAATTTGCATTTTATTTATCAATATTTGTAGCATGTTCGGATTTTCCACAAGTATAACAATATCGCCAGCATAGAGCGAAGATTTGAAACAAATTTAAAGGGCCTTATTTTAATATTTAAAAGAAAACTTCAGAAAAATGTTTTTATTCACATAAATGGTTCTGAATTCAGAGTAGACTTGCAATTTAATGCAATTTGAAATATTTCTCGTTACAGAAAAAGAGATTTTTCTCAATTACATATTTCTCACAAGCCCTTGTATTAGTCATTACTGGCATATACTTCATTATTTTGCAAAAACCAATGGTTTTGGCAGAATGTCTGGCATTCTGGCAATAATTTGAAATTTAATAATTTTCTTCATAATCTGTGTTGAATTTTTCCTATTTCCTAAATTAAAAATTGTATTTATTTTTGTCTGAACGGCGGGCTTCGATTTTGCTAATATATATATATATATATATATATAATTATACACATATATATATATATATATATATATATACATACATATATATATGCCTATAATGTGATGGGCATATATAATTATAGCTTATGCGATAATCATTTTGAGGATGACAAACCGGGTTACGCTCGCAACAGGTTGAGGTATAAAAAGCGTTGATACAAAAAGATGCAACAACAATAAAAAGATCAGCAGCGAAAAAAGCAAACAACAAAACAACGGGAGCCTCCAATAAATACGTATAATATGGAGTTCAAGGACACAATTTAATTATGTAAGAAGGCCATCGGCAATAACTTTTATGTTCAGCGCTTAAACGTAGATAGAAACGCGACCCACTGTAATCAAGTGGAGCGCTACAATAAAACTAAAGATTTATTGAAGAAATCGACGACGGAGTTCTTCTCCTTCACATTGAAGTGTGAAAAGTTTTAGTCTACTGAACCGGAGGAGCTCCTCGCAATGCTTAATGAGAAAGATTACGGCGAGCTCACTTTCGTAGGAGATAAGCCGTTTACCACAGCTAGAGTCAAAAGTCAGAAGCGGGTATTACCATACAACTCACCTCCAACAGTAAACTGGGTGGTCTAAGGAGTATTAAAATAAAAAGTATTCGTTGCTAAGTGTGGAAAAAATCACAAGTCAAAGGAATGCGCTCTGGGTAGGGATTCCAGCGCCCGTGCTCCTTGTGTGGAAAAATTTCAAATTATTGGGACTGTCCTAAGTTTCAGTATGTAAGGACAATAAATCTCGGTCTGCAGCAAGAGACGACCTCTAGTGCTCAGTAATTCCCCAAATTATTTATGCCAAAATGGCTGCAGGTAATGTTTAAGTAAGTACAAAGCAGTTATATTGACAGTTTCCGCGTAGCTTTTTAGCTCGCATGATAGAGCTGATTTTCCAAAAATAAAATACACAAAATAGCATAAAAAATAATCTGATAAAATAGTATTAGCATAATATTGGTTAAATATTAAAAATTTACAAAAAAACATCGGAATAGGTTTTTTATATTACAACACAGTGCACATATTTTAAGAGTAGAATAGGCTAAATACGAGATGTTTTCAAAAAATAAGGTGACTTTATAATTTTTTAAAAATTTATTTTTTCATCAATATTAATGTTGTTAACGTTCAAAATTAACCCCCTCAGATACACTTGTGCCAACGCTTTTTTAAAACCTTCCATGCACAGCAATGCCGTTTTTATTTCTTCAGTCGTTGCAAATCTCTGTCTTTTGATAGGTCTATTCAGTTTTGAAAACAGAACCATGATTCGTCACTATCTCGTCCAAAGTAAGTCAGGATCATCATTAACCTCATTCAAAAGATTCTGAGCGATGCTCACGCGATGGTTCTTCTATCTATATCTTCTATATCTTACAACATATTCGTATTTAGATCCGAAAATAAAAACGACCTATGTATTGATGATTCTGAAGTAAAGGTTAATAATAATGCTATTATTGTGAAAGATAAAAGATATATTGGAACTAAAAATTTATGGAAATTATTAATTTAAAAAAAAAACCACCAGCAATGGTAACTCATGAAGATTTAATAAAATATCGAACACATTGTTTTAATAACTTATGTCTACATGCAAAATTATAATAAAAATACATAGAGGATTAAATCAATTGTCGGTAGTAAATATATGAATTATATTAAACCTTTTCTAATAAAAAATAAGATTTAAAAAAAAGCCGAATCAGGAACAAAAAAAAATTTAAAATTTATACGAAACCGCCAGTTGAATATGTTTATAGGAATCATGTGAATGAATTAATAGAAAGATAATTTTTTCTTATTGGTGGAAAGAAGGCTGGTATAAGGCTGGTATGTACCATATGTATGGTAGCCCTCAAATATATAATGAAATCATGAATATAATTGAAGAGTTAAGAGAAAAAAATATAATTTAATTCTTTTTATAAATGGGGTTCGAAAAATTTGGCAGAAAAAATAATCAATCGTACTAAACGTCGAAGAGAAGTTTCAAGATTCCCTATGTAAGAAATAATGCACCACTTGAAATGGGGAGAATTCGATGGCGCTGATTGGGAAGCAGACGCAAGTTTGTAGCTTGTAGATATAAACCTCCTGTGGATTTCCTCGGACGCTTCGTTTTGGAGGTATACGCTGCTTGCGAGGGCATCAAACTAAAAGGTACGACGGTGGCAGAGTTTGCAAAGTACACACTGCCAACGGCATGGGTATGGATTCTGTGTTCTTACACGTACCCTGGGAAGCTCCCGCGACCACTCCATTTGCAGAAGCCGATACATGGAGAGTCCTTAAGACGGGGCCTAGACGGTAGTACGGGCAGCATTTTTTGCTGGGATTGCTTATCATAACTCGAAAAATTAAAAGGTATGGTAAGGTGCATTATGGGTTCACGGTCAGGCCATCAACCAAGAGCAAAGACGAGAATTAACCCCCACTAAAGATGATGGAAGTGCTGAATATTAATCTGCACCATAGTGGGGTAGTGTCGACCTGTCTATTGAAGTACATAAAAGAGCTCTCGATCAATATGGACAATGAGATCCAGAGACTCAGGGTGAAGATTTACATCTTGTTTTATACGGCAGGAGGTAAAATCAGGACTTGCATTCTATTCAAAAACCAAATAGGGGCATTTCTTTAGAAGAATTACAGTTCAGATAACCTAACGGCGGCAAAATACAAAAGGGAGTGTGACAAAATTCTTTGTTTGGCCACGGCCTACTTCCCCTACGACTCTGAGGTAGTTATCTTGGAGAAACTAAAGAACTTGGCAAGGTAGAAAGCTCGGATGTTAGTGCTGGGCTGTGATGCAAACACCCATCATACACAATGGAGAAACGGTGATATTAATATAAGAGATAAGTGATTGTATAATTTCATTATAAGATGGCTAAGTACCCGGATTGAAAGATAGGTAGTGCTACTGAGCCAAAATGATGTATACAATCATTTAGTATAACCGCTTTTAGCCCGCCTGTCAATTTGGTTACATTCCAACGCTTAGTTTTAATTAGACACCCAAACATCTCATTAGTGTTTTTTACGACCATGGAAAAAGGAGTAGTATCGCTCCGTGATCCGATTCTTGTTTTTGAATTTGAAAACCTGTGAGGATATAAAGCCTATTCTCGATGGTATGTATGGGACCCATTCACCTTGCGTACAATCGTTTACCATTGGTTCGCACGTCGTTTCGCTGCGGCCGCACGTCGGACCGCCGAGTAAAAATTCGCGAGTTAGATGAGATAACAGGCATCTCAACTGAACGCGTTAGCCATATCCTGCACAAGATTTTGGGCATGAGAAAGCTGTTCGCGCGTTGGGTGCCGCGTTTGCTCACACCGGAGAACAGTCTAAGTTTCTCAGCTAAAAAGTTTGCAGCACTGCCAGGAAAAATGGATCGAGTTGAAAGGGGATTATATTGAAAATATATATTGCAATAGAGAGTAATTCTCTCTTTGGTGAAAAATAGAGAGGAGGTGCTAGATATCACCCTTGCTTCAAATACAGAAGGGTTAGAAATAAGGGAATTGAGAGTAGTCGACGTCGTATCACTAACGGATACACTTAAGGTGAACTTTTAGAACATGGTATGTAGTTTTCAAAGAAATCTTAGGAAGACCGATTGGGTCAAGTATACAGAAGTGGTAAATAAACACCTGTATACTCAATCAATCACCTGTGATAATATTGTTAACTTATAGCCGCAGCATGCATATATGAAAAGCAAATCTGTAGACACCGTTCTGCACGAGGGGTTGGGGAAAATAAAAGGGAGTCTACCTTTTACTAAGTATACAATGGCGACCTTTCTCGTTATGGAAACTGAATTGGAATCTTAACGAAGCGGAAAGAATCAAAAAGGTAGGACAAATTTGGGGTTTAAAACCTGCTATGGTGCGCTGACTATATATGGTGCTCGTAAAACCCATACTTTGGCGAAGGAGCATAATCGTTAAAGGAACTATGTAAATTGTCTGGCATCTCTTATTCAAATTCAAAATCGTAAGATCATTTATGTTCTTCAAAATTATTTCAATAATACTTTTTGTTGTAAATTTTTCAATTTCTTTATCACTTAACCATCGATGTCTTTCCGTCTATACTTTTTGAATCATTGCACATCCATATAAATTATTTGCATCCAAAAACAGTATATAGTAAAACTAGTTAATTTTTTTGGACAATAAATGCCTCTGTTCTCCGCTTCTATTTTAGATAATTAAAAAATTGTTCTACATTGTCATTACAATAATAACAATTTTCTTGATCATGAATAATCTGTGAAAGGCCTCTTCTTATGCCTTCTTCATAAAATTTATACTCGTACTTGTCAAATCAGTTAATAGTTCTAATTTTTGCCTCGTTAAGCGTTGATGCTTAAATGTAGAGCACTAACAAAACGAATGGGGACTAAATTGTAGTTTTAGTAACACATTTCTTTAAAATTATCAAAAATATCTGCTAATAAAATTACATCCAATTTTAGATATAAATTATGATAATCCTCAAAACACCAAGAATCTCCTATTTTGTTTTTGAAATAATTCCATAGCTTGTTAGCAAATTTATAACTTTTCTTAGATATAGTACCAAATAATTATATGATATATATTTTAATTTGTGCGGTCTTTTTTCAAAATTTTAACGTTTATTTAAGAAAAACATGTACAATAGTATTATTCAAAGTATTTCCCATCTGAACCTATGACTTTTTCCTATCTTTCTGGCAATTTGTGGATCCCATCCCAAAAGAACTGCGCCGGCTTGGCACCCAAGAATGAATCAAGCCAATTTTTGATATTCTGCTCTGATGTGAACCGTATTTTAGTGAGGGCGTCCTGCATCAACCAGAACAAATGGTAGTAAGAAGGGGCAAGGTCTGGGCTATAAGGCGGGTGGGGTAAGACTTCCCATCCACTGTTTTCCAAATAGTTCTTAACCGAAATAGCAACATGGGGCCGAGCGTTGTCATGATGGAAAATTATTGCCTTGTGTCTGGTCGCATATTCCGGGCGTTTTTCGGATACTGCTGCCTTCAAACGGATTAATTGTGTTCGGTAGCGTTGTCCATTGATGGTTTCACCTGGTTTTATCAGCTCATAATACAGCACACCCATTACAGAGCATTACCTTCGCGCCATGGATATTCGGCTTTGCTTTTGATTTGGCTGGTTGGCCGGGTTTCACATATGATTTTTTGCGCTTGGGTTTGTCGTAATGGATCCATTTTTCACCACCAGTAACAATCCGATGCAAAAGTGACTTCCTTTTGGGGCGTTCCAATTTGCAATTCGGACATGCAAAACCGCCTTTCGACGTCTCTCAGCTTGAGTTCATGTGGAACCCAATTTCCTTGCTTTTGAATATATCCAGCAGCTTTTAAACGTTTTGAAATGGCTGCTTGAGTGACACCCAAAGATTCGTGAGTTCTTTTTGTGTTTGGCAACAATCTTCATAGAGTAATGCTTCCAGTTCTTCATCTTCGAACTTTTTTGGCTTTCCAACGCATGTTCCAATGGAATAATAACAATGGAATTATACAAGTTACGCTATCTCTTAGCAAACCACTAAGTTATAGTTATATACCCAATAAAATCTAATTTATTTATAACTAAAAATTCTAATTTATTCATATAATCTATAAATCGATATACACCTTTCCTTAATAGAAAACATATTTCTTCTTTTGGTGTATCTTTAAATACATGATTAAAATTCTAAAGATAATCGTATTTTACTTGCGTTTTAATTTCAAATTCGTCACAAAAAGTACAATTTTCCCTTGTCTTTTAACACTGTCAACAAAATCCACTGTTTATATATAATAAATTTTTAATTGCCTTGCCCAAACTTCAATTTATAAATTCCATACAATCAACAAATCTCAATTCAATCATTTCTGGAGCTTTATGTTCTTTTTAAGCAGATGATTTATTTAACATTTTGACTCTGATTAGAAATTATATTTATATTTGCATTAAAGACATGTCTTTCTATCTAGTTCATCGTTTTTTTTTTCTGAATTGTTTAATTTTTTTCAATACTAACTGCAATAGGTTCAATTTCATATATGTTAGCATCTTTTTCATCAATATCTACTTTATCCTTATCCCTACTTAATCCTCTTAGAATAGATTTTCTATCATATTTTTTTAAAATATGGATTGCAATTGGAAGATATTTTGGTAGTACATACATATGCAAGGTTACATTTTGAACAAAGAGCCTTTCTGTATGTATTTTCCTGTTAAATGGTCATGATCCAATTTTTAATTAATCTTTCCTCATCAAATTTACTGTGACATATTTCACAATTTGCAGTTGTTTCAAATTTTTCTTTGATGTTTCATCAATAATTGCTTTTTTATTGATTTTACGCATTTTGTTATATGCCGTAGCTGCTTTTCTAAGATAATTATGAAAATTGTCTACCAATTCTTTACCTACTCTAATATGTGAAAATATAACTTTTTTAAAAAACTATCATAAACATTAAAACCATGCGGTATGTGTTCAGTAATTAACGTAGCATTTTTTTATTAATGTTATATTTCTTAAATACTTTTAAAATCAAGAAAACATGTAAATGGGTTATAAATTTACGATCTTTTTGCTTCATATTTTATTTTATTACTTAATTGGGTAAAAATCAGCCCGACAAGTGGTTAAGCTAAGTCTTGTTGAAGACCTGATCTAATAATATATGACATTTAAACTTGCAGTCTGAGCTTGCATTAAACACTTAATTAATTTTGGTTAACTAATTTAGTAGAGGAATTAATCCAAATTCGACATTTTGCTAAATTTCATTATATGAAAATAAAAATTTACTTTGAAATTTGTATATTTATTTACACACTTTCAGATGTATATCTTGTAATTATTTTTAACTAGTTCAAAATGAATAGACAACTTTTTTCGCTGAAACCCTTTAGTACAATAAAAAAATTAAAATAACAGAAAATTTAAATTTTAACAATTGGATTTTATTTACTAAAAAAAGGATATATTAATAAACTAGATCCTATTAAATTCATTTTACTTACATTTCTTAACTTTATCCTTTGAAGAGTATACAGCGATTATTCTGGTCTTTGACGCCAAGAAACTTCTAGAAGGCTTATGACAGCAGTGGAGCGAGATAGAAAATATCTCGTTTAATATACTAGTTTAAAATCATGAACGGATCCAGCATAGCCGCTGTACACTCGAAGGCCAAGGTTACACATTTTAAACTTTAAAGGAATTTCTTAATAAAATAAAAAAAGGAAAAACACCTCGATAACAAACAGCGAGCCTGACACTGCCCTTCTTAATCCATCCCTTCCTGATCGTCTCGTTTGGCAAACGAACGTCGGCAGTCCGAGCCAATCCATCAGGGCTGACGTGAACAGCTTCATTGGGCTCTATTAGGATGACCACGTCGCCAACTCCAACCGTTGTTATAGTACCATACCATTTAGTGCGTCTGGTGATCTCTGGCAAATATTCCATATACCAACGTTTTGTGAATTCGGCCATTAAATGCTGTGACCAACGACCATATAGTTTGCTGTTCACATCTTGTTCCGAAAAAAATCCCTGCCGCAGTTACATCTTTATCGCCTTTGCCAAACAACATTGAATTAGGCGTAAGAGGCTTGGGTTCTTCTGGATCTACGGGTGAGAGGCCTACGATTGATTTGATATTGTGCCTCTAATAAAGCATTTCTTAGGACCTACTCATGTGGAACTACCCCTTTCAAAACGAACTCGACACTATTCTTCACTGATTGATTAAGCCTTTCTCAGGGCCCACCCATCCACGGTGAATATGCTAGAATTAATCTCCACACTATGCTTTTTATTTTGCTGCATGCTCACTGAGTGCAAGTTAAATTTCCCGGACGTCTATATCCAAAAGATTCTTTGAACCGATGAAATTCAGACCGTTGTCACTGTATAAAAAGCGAGTAACCGAGCGATTGATGATAAGATGAAGCAGTTACGTGGAGCATTGATCTAATGTGAGATCATTGAGGAATTCAATCTACACTGCCTGAAAAGGAATCGGAATTCTGCACCATCAAACTCTTCTAGAGTAACATAGGGCCTTTTATCTGTAGGCTTTCTCCGCAGCAAGTTTCGAAACCGGAGTAAAAAAGCAATATTTCTCACCAAAGACGTCCAACTGGAACGGAATCTTGCCTTAATTTCATCCAGGATGGCATACAAAACCGCAACCTGTGATCATGTAAGTAAATCGAGCTTTTTCTCGCTTAACGTAAGAAATCCGATTCCTTAAATAATCTCGCATCGACATCACCAACAGAAAGATCATTCCACCTTGATGCGTCGTCAGCAACATTGTCACCAGTCTTAACGTAAAGCCATTGACGTGGTGAAAAAGACTCCAAAATCTCTCCAACTCGCACTGCCACAAATGATGGAAACTTGAATTTGCTTGAGTTGATTCAAGATAACAATGTTTTGGAATCGGAGAAAATTGTCTCATAATTGCACACCGATGAGTGCAGCTTGGAGTTCTAACCTTGGCACAGAATATTTTTTAAGTGGTGCGACCTCGAAACGAAAATACTTCACTGCTGCAGACACCTTCTCGGACTCGTCGACAAACACCAATAAGCTAATAAGCTAGTCTTCGAGTGGCCTGGATTACATGATAAGTATCGACGTAGTATCTTAAGCTTCTCAATATTTTCCAGCTCCTTATTAAACCTCCAATCACGGTTATCTGAGATTTTGTGGTATGTGTTCATCCCACTCAAAAGCTTCGCGCCCAACCTCTTGCAGATTTATTCGTCCATGGATGATGTAGAAAAAAACCAAACCAAGCGGGTCGAAGATCTTCATGATCGTCCTCAGCATTTCCTGCTTCGAAACAGGAGCATCTAACAGCGACGACTTGTTTTGAGAGCCATCAACGCAAAATTTATAGGTAAAAGGTCTATCGTTGGGTGCCAGTACATGCCCAAAATCTTCGAAACAAACGACTCGCAGTTGTTTGGGTCAATACTGACTAGCTCAGAGTTCACATGGTTTTCTGAAATCCTTTAAAGTAATTCGTGGTTATTTGACTGGACTGCTACTAAGTCGAAGTTCATGGATCTATAAATCTGGATTGCATTTTGAATTACTGTGGCTGTTCTTTCCACTTTGTCGTGGCTGTTAAAGTAATCGGCGACATAAGTCCGTTTAGTCAACCCATCCACTGCTTTTGAATATTCCTCTGTATGATGATTCTTGACGAACTGCGAACATGTCGGGAGCATCTAGACATCATGACCTCCGTGATGTAAACGTTGGGGTTTTTGTGCTATCACCATCTCTCTACAGAACCAGTTGATAATGTTGATCCTCTTCCTTGATACGGATTTTGTAAAACATTTTTTTGACGTCGGCGTTGACCGTTATTGCGCGCTCACGGAATTTAAATAGACCAGCATGCAACGGAACCAAGTTGTCAGGACCCTTCAGGACTCATTATATATTTACGTGACAATTCTTTAACTCATGTACATATACCCGTTTTTCTTTCAACCGCGTTTCGTAACGTTTATAGTATTATTTCATGTCGAGTATTCAACCAACTATATCATTCTTTCAGAACGATTTCACATTATTCTGCGTTTGTGAAATATATTATGTAAAAAATTGGCTTTTTTGCTTTGATCTCAAAAATAGTGAATCATTGTTTAATATTCTGCTCTGATATTCTGGTGTATTGCTTCGTTTTCAATTATCATTATTATTTATTGTCAACTTATTTAAAATGTCTTAATTCTTGCTTTTTAATATGTAAGGTTTATTATCAGGGTCACTCCACACACTTTTTTTTTCTATTATTTTAATTACTATTTGATATAGTTTTGAAGTGGCATTATCTTTATTTTTTTAAATTCTTATGTCACCATTATTTCTCTTAGAGTTATTGTACTTGAATTTATTTGTAAAAATGAATAATGATGAAGAGAAAATTAATAAACTAAACATAAACAAACAAACTAAACTAAACATAAGTGTTGAACGAAACTCCGTTCACCTTAGCAGCCACATGAGCAACATCCCTAGGCTTAATTGGAATTTAATGTTTTAGTTTTCTACTATAAATGTGGGAGCATACCAAACCATTTCCCACTTTTTCTGCAGCTCTTCCTCTGACGCGATCCTGGCGTACCCTTTAGCAATCAACTCCGTCATGTGGTTGTTTTTCCATTCTACAAGATGCGGCTTCTTCTTTAAGGATTTCTCCTAAATTTGTCAGAACTCCAAAAAAGACCAATTTCGTGCCCGTTGCCAACACGCTTTAAAGTCTGCTTCTTTATTGTGACGGCCATTTTATACTCATGGCTTACTAGCCATGAAGCCATTACTCCAAAATTCTCGGTCGTGAAGTGATGCTTTACAAGCTCGTGCACGAGGCGATACGCGGCGTAATGATTGTGAATTGGTGCGATCTTAAAAAACGGATAAATTTGGTGTGACATGAGAGCTGTGAACATGCGTTTGAGGTACAAAAACCGCTGCACTATTATTTAAGCCTGGCAAAGAAGCAAGTAACGTTGGATGGAGCAAAGCGTGATTATTTTTAGTACAACCATCAGTCTCACACGTCTTTCC
Source organism: Volucella inanis (assembly GCA_907269105.1). Classification (NCBI taxonomy): domain Eukaryota; kingdom Metazoa; phylum Arthropoda; class Insecta; order Diptera; family Syrphidae; genus Volucella; species Volucella inanis. The sequence continues at coordinate 74,452,807 of OU026157.1, read as the reverse complement.
TCGACGATAAGCTCTCCAGTCGTGCGTAGAGGTATTCAAGCAATAAAGACACACCTTTTTATCTTTCACAAACAAAAGTCTCTGCTCCGCCTTCAAAACTCTGCACACTCCAACAGATGATGTCTCTGTCCACACCTAACACAGCCATCAGCCAATTCCATTGCAATAAATGGCTGGTGGGTCAACACTCGATCTGATGACTTTAGAGAACGAGAAATTTTCTTGTTTCTGTTGGCTCCACTTGTTTCGATAGTTCAGTAGACAAACTAACTATTTTGTCTGACACAAACTCTGCAAAATATTTGAAGTTTGCATGAAGATGAACAACTTTCCTTTCAAATGCAGTACGCAGCGAATTCAAAATCCCGTTGAGTACTTAAGCCGATCGCTTACTAGCTGGTAATCTTCGCCTTTCAACGCTTTCCGTAGCCTAGATACATTTTTCTTTGCACTATATCTTCCTTCGATAGTCGTCGATCTAAACAGTTCCTCAAAATAAGGCCATTCGCGCCTATCCGCACCAGAGAAGAACGGAAGATCCTGAACATTACTTCTGTTTAGAATCGTGAGAAGACTGGCCATGTCTGCATCCTGAAAGCTAGACTTTTGAAAACTCTCAACTTTATATACTGCTTTATAGGTTATCCACGCTGTAACCCCTTTAGTTTAAAAATAATAAAATCGACAAATTATAATTTTAGCAATCCGATTTTATTCACTAAAAAAGTATATTAATAAACTAAATCCAATTAAACTCACTTTACTTACATCTCTTAACCTTAGCCTTTGAAGAGCATACAGCGATTATTCTGGTCTTCGACGCCAACAAACTTCTAGAAGGCTAATGACAGCAGTGGAACGAGATAGAAAAGCTAAAAAATACACCGGTTTAGAATCGTGAACGGATCCAGCACAGCCGCTGTACACTCCAAAGCCAAGGTTACACATTTTAAACTTTAAAGGAATTTCCTAATAGAATAAAATAAAAGGAAAATCAGCTCGATAACAATCTTAGTATATATATCCGTTATTAACTTTCCAAATGCATTTTGTTCAATAACTGTTCCATTCATAAAATTGAAGTTATTGAAAATAGATTGAATTATGGATTCATTATGTCTTTCGATACAGTTATTAACAAAAATTACTAACTTTTTTTTTTTTGTATACTATCATGTAGGAGGATCAAAAATGTTTGTATACCTTCTTATTATATCTTTTAGTTCTGATATAGTTTTATTAGAAGTTAAATATGGTTCTATGAAATTTGTATCCATTTATTACAATAGAACAAAAATTATAAAGGTATACCTTTACAATTTTTCACTGATTTATTTTGTTAAACATTCAAAAAACTTGAGAAAAGTTAGTTAGTTAGTTTTAGATGTGATGTTTACATTTCGTTAATTCATGTTTTATAATTAATTACGAGAAAATCATGCATTTTCTTTATTTTAAGAATACATTTTATAAAAACTTGTTGCAAGATGTTGCGTTTTATATTTTTTAGCATTTGTTCTTTTCCAATAGCCTTTTCCATGAAATTCAGAAAAATCTTTTTCAATTAAATGAGTTAAATATATTGTTTTACCATTTATTGTGGATAGTATAACCTTTTCCTCGTTCATATAACGATAACATATTTTTTGTTATCACAATTGTTCTATGTGAATTCTATACTGTTTTCATTGTTCATATTTATTTGAGTATTTGCTTATTTGATATATTTTTAAATTTTTTTCTTAGCCAAATAATACAGAATTATTAAAATAGAAAATGATTACAAGAACCATAATTGATAACAGTTTATAATTATAAAAAAGGTAATTAATAAAGTTTAATAGAATAGTAATAATTTTCATTAAAAATGTAAGCATATTAGAATATACTTAATTTATAAAATTTCAATACAGCAAATCAATTGTATTAATTATTTTATGCGCTGTATTAAATATTATCAGTAGATTATTTGTAAAATTTGTTTTATATACAACTTTAGAAATCTTAATTGGAATCTTACGTGGTCCTGTTTTACCAGATTTTATTATTTCAATTCTTCAGCCATATATTTCTTTACACCTTCTTCACTAAATATAGGCTTAAAATCTTTATGAAACCTAATATCATTAATTATTTTAGTCACATATCTGGATAAATTTTTATCTTTAGGATCTACAATAATAGTAGTAAACATTGCATCTAATTCATCTAAACAAGATTTATCATTATGCTTTTCTGTTGGTTTTTTTAATTATATTATAATATTATTCGTTGCCTTTCTGTTCACCATACCATTACACTTATTGCACTATTACATCTTTCCACCATTACACCATACCATTACACTATACCATTACAACATACCATTAAGCCGTACCATTGCACAATTGCACCATTATACTATTCTTATTTCACCATAAAAAATTATTATTTAAATAAAAAATATGACGAAAGAAGAAGAAACAAAGAATGAAATATGTTACAAACATACGACTTTAAAGAAGGCTCAGTTTTGTAGGATTACAAGTCAGCGAAACTTACGTTTTTAAAAAAAAAAAAAAAACTTGAAAAATTGAATATTGAATATATTAAAAGATAATTAAATATAAAAAATAATGAAAATGAACAAATATGATTTAGAAAGATTTACATTTAAAAATTAGTCAAATAATATTGATATGCCAAAAAAGTAATATTTTTAATAATTTTAATAAAACAAAATCTAATAAACCTTTATCACTCAAAAAAAGGAATATACACCGTTAGCTAAAATGAACATAAGAATTATGGATAAAATTAATAAAAATTAGATTTTATTAGTTATTTACTCTTATTTTTTTTTATTTATTAAATGGTTAGACACTATGGTAGTGGTATTCTAAACAGTTTTATAAACGATCTTCCTTTTGAATTACAATACATAGTCCAGGCTATAATTATTTGTAGGGTAGACATCCAATAAATAAATTAGATGAGGCAGCTAAAGAACATGATATCGCTTATTGAGAACATAAAGATAGATAGATAGATCGATTTTTATGTCGTATGACAAATATGAGTATTTTACAGAGTTATTATTATTATTGCACATTTTACAGAGATTTGATAATTTGAAACTGTATCTTTCTGATTAAATATTGTTTTTTTTTTAATTAATTATAATTATAAACATGAAACTTGAAGGAAAATACGAAAAAACCTTCATTATAAACACAATTCAAAAAAAAATTACCTATGCATTTTCTGTGCAAATGTAACCTGCCTTCATAGGAAGTTAACCAGCTAAATATATACACAAATTGTTAAGTGAATATATTTGTAGATAAGTATGTAATAACGCAATTAATTTACAAGAAAAAAATTAATAAATGAAAAATTAATAATTTAATAAATAAAAAGAGAACCTATAAGGGATTACACATAAATAACTTAAATGAGTAATTTAAGAATTTAACTCGTTTACAAGCGGGTTATCAGCAAAACTGCACCTTGTTTTAAAAGTATTGTTAAGTTTAATAATTCTATTTGATATCAATTCTACATTCGACCTTTTATGAATATCATGTATTGAGTGATGCAAAGGTAAGTCTAGCATCATTTTTAGAACTTTGTTTTTCGAAACTTACAATTTTTGTATATGGCACTATGCACAGTCGCCCATAGATTGCCCTCATATAGCAAAATAGCTTGAAAAATTTTTTTATTTGATATAATTCTAATTATTATTTTTTCTGTCGAAAGAAGTGATTTTCTGTTTATAAATGAGAAATGATAATGAACGAGGAACAGTACCATACCTCAATATTGTTGCACTGACAACAAAGACACATACCGCAGCGCAACTATTAACTATGTTATATGCATAAACTCCTCAAGCAGAGGGTCGCGGGCTCGAATCCCTTGCGAGGCAATTCTCTTAAAAAATCTTTTCATAGAATTTGTATGTAGTTATATGAAAATCCCGTCGGTGTCAACTCTGACATGAAGGCATAACACATACATTAGTTGGAGTGGTTGATGGCTGGGCTAAATTTAACAAACTAACAACTAGCACGTACTAAGACCCACTGATTGAGGATATACTGCCTCCAGTTGGAAACCACATCTGGGAAAAATATCGAAACCTAATACACCTGAGTTTCAAACTACTACACCACCCGCCCGCGCCCTGGTGAAATACCAGTAATAGGGTATTCATTACCCATGGTGCACGTGCGGGATTATAAAAAAAAAGAGCTAAATCTGTTCATTTCAAAGGAAGAGCTCCGTGCGATTTTGAGAAACAAGATTTCAGTGGGAAACGATGGAATTCCGAACATTGTGCTTTGACATATCCCAATCAGCTCCAAATATCAAGGTCATAAATACACTCTTTCAAAGTGACTTTGATAAGATTAGCGATATTACGATGACTGGAAGTTGAAGATTAATTTTGAGGAATCGAAAACATTCATTTTAGGACGCCTTTGTCTGGAGCATTCACGTATACCAGAAATAATTAGCACGGACTTGTGCACCAGAGGCGTTTCTCTATTTTGATTAAGAGGGCTGATCCTCGCCCAACAGCTACAGACAGGCTGTATATGCATAATAAAAATGCATATAAAAGAAAATGAATGACTATGCGTTGATGTAACCAATACTGTAGAAAGGTTTCGCTAAAGCCATTACGTATTTTTTTTATTAAGGACTGAAAACTTTACTTAAAGGAACGTAAACTAGACCTTTATCTGAGTATTATTTCCCATATTCCAACAGAAAGAAATATTGATGTATCTTTCATATATACATACATATATATGTACTATATTGATGTATACTTCGTTTGATAATAACAATAGATTAATGCAAATCAATTTTGGAACATCCAAAAATTTCGAGTAAACACTAATTTATAGTGATACTATATATCGAGTTATAAATGAACTTTGTTGTTATGGATGTTATTTGTTTTGAGTTTAATTTTTTTAAAGATACTTTACTTTACTTTTTGAACTTACGTACGATTATAACTTGCCAGCAGCATCTTTGCTTTTAACTTAGAAAATATGTTTTTTTTTATAAATTATTAACTATTATTTAATTTTATTTTATTAATTATCTTTTGTAAATTTATAAAACGTATTTATTTTTTCAGTAAAACTGAACGCCCGTGTAGCCCTAAAGTTCCACGTGAACACAAATATGTATATATTTGTTGATATGCTGCGCGAAAAAAGAATACTCAATAACATTAGAAAAATAATATTTCTGTGGACACAAAATAAATTTATAAGTAGATACATCTTTACCCAGAAAATTCGAAATCCTAAGTCATTTGTACTATACGACAGATTTGACTAGGTATACCATAATTTAGTACAGATGAAAATGTCAATTGACTGAAGAGTAGCACGTCTCGAAATGATCTATATTTATTATGCTTATGTCACCTGCACACCTACAACGCTTTTTCAGTTTTTCAAATCATAGATCGTAAAATTTATAAAATTGAAAATTTCAGATACATAATCTCCGTAAATTTTTTGCAATTTTTTTTTTTCTTTAATCTACTGCCTATGACCTATATTTTTAATTGTCAGATCATTTTACATCCAATATCGATCACTGAATTAAAACTGAAGATATGATATTTCTTTCACACAAGTTATTTAACAAATAATTCTAATATTATGTCTATTGCTTTCTATCAATGTTTAATCTTACCTGTAAATAAATTGCAATTACTTATTAAAAACAACACTATAAAACACTTAGTTAAGGGAACAAACATATTATAAGTTTTCAGTTAAAAGTATTAAATTAATATTTTAGTACGTTAGTATTTACACTTTTCTCGAATGTATTGATATGATTTTTTTGGTGTATATACACGCATTTTGTGCCTTCATGTAAAGAATATAAATATTTTCTTGTCGCTGGCAAAAGTAGGATATAATAAAACATGCATTCAGAAGATCAAATTTGTGGCACTGCGTTCCATATCGCTTAATTTTTTGTGGGCATGTGGTAAAATATGTATTTCACGCTATGTATAATAAAAGAAGAGTAAAAATGTGTTTATTTCAGTTTTTGTGTTAATATTATTGTATATAGTATTGAATTTCTTTTGTTTGTTTTCTGAAGCAAATTAACATTAGCTTTCTTAATATTTTATAATAGACTTTCAGGTACTTCAAATTATTTCAAAATAAGATAAAAAATAAAATAGAAAAAAAAAACATTTTTAATTTTTCGTAGTAAAATTCAATTGTTTTTCTTTTAATTTATTTAAACCAAATATGCTACATATTGACAATGTTTCGCAACTTTTGAAGTAAGGTCATAGCTTGAGAGGCCATTTGAGAAAGCCATCAAAAAAGTGTGTGGTCGGGCGGTGTCGCGATGCAAATTATACATTTCCTATTGGTCAATAGTTCCACCACATACATGGTATCACCTGTCCTTTCAATTACAATTACACTACTAAGTCTTTTCAATAGCGTAATCTGATAATAAAAATCAAAGTTTTAACTGATGAACACAGCTTTTGACCAGTAACATATTTGAAGGCTCTTCAGCCTTCGATATATAAGATTTGTAAGGGTCTTATTGGTAGCCCGACAGAGGCTATTCTGCACCATGGAGCCCCCGGAACTTCAATTCCGGTCTGATTTTAAGAGATAGGCCCTCTTGTGGGTGCGTCATGGGACCTGTGATCGCAGTGAGGGTTTTCTAACTGTTGTCCAAAAATACGTAGCAAAATCTACAGGAGACAGAACTGTGCTTCACGTTCGACCAAAAGCGAAGTCTAGCCTACGCGATGACTTCGAATTGGTACTGGCCTGAATGAAGTTTCTCCATGATGCTCCAATGATCGGGAACGGGGATTATTCCCCATTATTGGGCCCATGGATGACGTTGATAAAAAGGGTATAACTGATCATTTCCAGTTAACTGACAGGAATAACCATAGAGATACTGAAGGTCTTGACAAACCAATTAAAATAAATTACCATTTTAATAAAACATTATATGATTTAAAAATAGTGATAGAGAAAGAAATAAATAAATTTCGGTAATTATATCGTTGAACCGCCACAGCTTCGATTTTTATGAAATTTAAGTATTTTCTATATTGTTGTCATCCTGAACAATAATGTGTTAAGGGGGATTCTTTTAGAAAAACTTTTTCCAGTGGAGACTTCATGAAAGATCACAAACGCGTCGTGTCACACTGATACGGTATTCTTGTCCGCAATTGTTTGACAGTTACTCAGTCCGGAACAGGATCTAAAAATTATTCAGCTGTTATACGACGAGCGCTTAGAGCAAATTATGGTCCACATAATCGGCGTTTCAAACGCACAATTCGCTATACCGTCGAAAAGTCTGAAACCCATTCTAGCACGTAGTGAAGAAAATATAGAAGTGGTAACGGAGAGTGTACGCAATAACCTTGATGAATCGATTCGGTGCCGTTATCAATAGCTTGGCTTATCGTACGCAACAACTTGACGTATTTTACGTGACGATTCATGAAACTATTTAAACAGAATTGGCTGCCTAGATCATATGGCATCACACCTCTAGACTTTTTCCTTTGGGGCTACTAAGCTGATAAAATTGAATTTTTTGATTGTATTTTTATTTTTATAATATAATCCCTGTTCGCGGAAAAAATAATTTCACATAGCTTTTTTTACTTTTGAAAATTATAATAATAAGCTAGAAGATAGAGGTTTGGGGAATGGAGGGTGGGGAAAAAACTTTAAAACATTTCTAACACCCGCGGTTCAGCGATCAGCACTACATCATACTAAAATTTTAAGCATATCAAATCTGTGAAGATTTCACAATATAATTACCGACATTTTTGGAATCAGACAATATAAACAACATAGTTATATATGATATGAAGGCATAACACATATGTTGGAGTGGTTGCTGGCTGGGTTAAATTTAATGAACTTACAACTAGCACTGCCTCCAGTTGGAAACCACCTCTGGCAAAAATATCGAAACCTAATACACCTGAGTTTCAAACTCCTACACCACCCGCCCGCGCCCTGGAGAAAAAGCCAGTGAAAGGGTATTCATATCTCCTTGGTGCGCATGCGGAATTATAAAAAAAAAAATTGGATCGATTAAGCTATGGTTTCGACGTCATAATCATATACCCATGATTCATTACCAGTTATGACAATTTTAAATAAGTCAGGATCATCATTGACGTCTTTCAAGAACTCCTAAGACGGGTCTTCTGGTCAAAATTAAGAAGTTTTGTAAGAAACTTCGCTGACACACGTCTCATGCCCAAAACATCCGAAAAAATTGCATGACACGAGCCGACCGATTGTTTCACGATTCCACATTACGAAATCGATAAAGTTTGGTGCAAATATATAACAAATAATACTTTTAAAGGGCTTGGGGTAAAACAGAGATAATTTTTAAAAACCGAATTTTGTTAATATTATTACAGAATCAAAGAAAAATATCAATTGTTTTGTAATTATCTGAAAATTATCGATTTCTGAGAATTCAGAATAATGACGGCAAAACTATCTGGAACATTTGTGTTAATGTTACATAAGTAGACACTAAAAAATGTAGGTATAGAAATAGTCAAAATTCGGATCTTTAGTTTGGAAAAAAATTAACCACTATAAATGTTAAATTAGCGATAATTATTGGGTCAGGCAATGATAGAATATATTGCAGAGTTTAACATAAGAGCAGATGGATAGATATTGGATTTTGTTTTCATATCAATGAATAAAAAACATTTTTAAAGTTGAAGATGAAGGTAGGTAGCATTCAGTTAAGATTTACGTTACAAGTAATGAACAGAGTTGGAAGAAATGGGTATGAGCAGGAATAATTTCTATGATCAAATTCAGGAAATGATATTATACTTATCTCTTGTTGTTATTGATGATAAAAAAGAATTTAATAATTATGTATTAAATAAGAAACTGATCAGATAAACTAGTAAATATCTTACCGTAAAAAATTCCTTTAGCAAAGTGGACATTGATGCTTATACTAAAAATATAATTAAAATTAACGTTCCTGAAAAGACTGTTGAGTTAAGTGATTGTTGCAAAAGTTTAAGTTACAGGAAGATTCTGAGTATGGCATACAAATTTTTGGTATCTTAGAGAGACGGTCTCACTTCAATTGAAAACATTAAACGTAAAAATAAGGTCAAGTTGTCTATTTTATTGGTTATAGCGCTTATTTGAAAAAGTCAGAGCTGAGAATTATCATGAAGCACACTGAATTCAAAGGAAAAAGACTTAAAATCTCTTATTTTAGATATCAAATTAATTTCGTTCAAAACAAACATTCATAGACCGTTCATATAAACAGAAAGTATTTTCGTATATAGCCATCGTACATAATAAGGTTACAAAAGTTTGACGAGCATTTGGATGCGGAATTGTAGAGTGGGTTAGAAACGATAATCTAATACAAACGTTATAATACATATAACACAACCTTATAAATATAAGTGAAGCTGTAAACAAAAACTGAACAATACTAGTGTTTTCCGTTATGCAATTTTTGTTCCTCTTTATATCATTTCAATTTTTTTCTGTTTCAGTATCGAGCCAACTGAGCTAATACCGTTAAAGGTAGAGTACAATGGGCCGGTTTGTTGTGCTACCATTCCGAAATAAGTACTGCTTTTAATAAACTTATGTATAGATAGGCCTGGAAAGATGAAAATGATCTGTGTGAATATCAACAAAAAGTTTTTGTTTGATTTGCACAGAGCCTTGGAGTGTTTATAATGCAAAATGATTTACATACTCTAATTTACTTTTTTAATAATTACCTATTTCATAAGGAAACATTTTCAATATACCGGGTTTGGTACGAACTATTTACTGATACAAAAATGGAGAGGTAGATCTCGTGGTAGATTGAAGTCGGTGCTGAGAACTTGGAAAGATTAATTCTGCAGACTGTTAAATGGTGATGACTAGCAACATCCGAACGTCTGGCAGACCTGGACACAGACAGACAACATTTCCGTCCACCCAACCAAGGTGAAGTCAAAACAGTAATTTCCAAGCTTAAGTACTACAAAGCTGCTGCACCCAATAAAGGGAGATCCTTAGTATCGAATATAAAATTCTGTCTGCCGTATTATGTGAACGCTTAATAGGGTGGGCGACCCCTTTCCGTGTAGTTTTAAACCAGGAAAGTAAACCATAGATCAAATTTTTACATTACGGTAGGTACCTGGCTGGGCATAACCCAGCAGTTTCAAATCGATTCATATTACTCCATTTATTGAGATGAACTATACAGATTCATATACAGTTTTGACATCCTTGCCTATCTCATTCGACTATACAGGAAATGACTAAACCGAGATCTTCAATCTCAGAAAATAACTTAAATAAAAAATCACCAACATCGTTCTTATGAAAAGTGTGGAATTTCACAAGTCAACTCCAGAGATGCCATTTTTATAAGTCTTTTCAGTTACTCGCATATGCAGACGACATTAACTTAATGGGAAGAACATAGCGAGCTGTCAGTGGAGCGTTTGGTACTAAGAAGGAAAAGCAAAGCATATGTTGCAAACAAAGAGGCCCTCTGTCGAGCAACTAGAACTCAAGGTAGTGTCATGAATTACGGCGCAGAAGCGTAGGCACTGACGAAAGTTGATAAAAATGCTCTCGGGCGCTTCGAGAAAAAATTTCTTCGTGTAATTTTTAGTACTGTTTGTATCGATGGAAAATGGAGGAGGTTTTCAACAGCGAACTGTACAGGCTGGGTCACATTGAGCGCATGTTAGCTGAGGCATATATAGTATTCTTAAATATTTTATTCTAATTGTTACACTGAAATCGATTTCGATGTTTATTATGTTAACTCTCAAAAAATAATTGACTGTCAGTTTCTTTCGGCGCATTATTTTATGAGCTCTCTTCGAATAATGACTGATTCCCTTTTCTTTTTCGATTTTTTGAAACTATCATACCATGCATATTTTTATTCCTTTATTATTGTTTAATATAGAAACTATTTTACCAAATAAATGTTATTAAAATTTGCCAGATTTTAAAATTATATTTTATTACTTATTCTCTTATTTAGTTATTTACATATACATATATGTAGAATATATAAAAAGAATAATCTTTTTAATGAAAACATTATTTAAATTTAAAATAAAAACTTTTATACAATATTGCAATATAAAAATGTGTTTTTTTAAGCCTCGCATTATTCTTATTCCTAGCTAATATTTAATATTTTGGTGACAAATATCTGATAATATTAGGCACACAATTTATAATAATGCTGAAGCATGGGAATAAATTAAAAGTATAGTTTATAATATTGTTAAATGCATGATAAAAACGACAATATGCAATGTCAATTTCAATTTTTGTCTATAAATATCATATTTACTTCCAGAGGAAAAACGATTTTTTAACTATAAAACGTTTTCCGGATTTTTTTTTCCTCATTTCCTTTTCCTGTTTTTAATTATTTTCATTTTTATTTCATTGTAATATTTGCCATTTATTTTATTATTTTTTATAACATAAATGTTATATTTATTTGTGTGCACAGAAAATAGTATTATACTTTATCAAAAAAATCACACACTATTACTGTATAATTAAATAAAATTGAAACAAATAGGTTTTACATTAAAAATATACCATATGGGAACAATACCTGAAATATTAAATATATAAAAACAAATAAAATAAATACTTGAATTGCTTTAAAGAAAACAGTGCCAGTGTATATATGTATATATAGATATGTACAATATGTATTGATATGTTTCATTCAGAAAAAAGAAAACCTGTAAAAAATAAACAAAAAATATTAATGTTAATTTAGTATCAGGAACTATCGAATGCTGAAAACTTTTCTAAAATAATGAGAAATAAGATTTAATATATGGTACAAGATCAAATATCTCATGCTGCTGTTAGGCAAAGGTAAATTTATTTATTTATTTTATTATATGTATAAATACAATATACAGGACAAAAGGAAAAATTTAAAATTAAAATTTTTTAATCAGTGAATGTTAATAAAATATACTGTTTCTGCATATAGAATTGAGATTTTGCTACTAATGACCTGTTTTTTTTTCTTCAATGTCATAATGTTCTAATTTTGTAAGCAATTGGTTTGTGTAAATTTATTCATAAGATGATAAAAGGTTATTTTTCAATAGAACTGCATAATTTAGGTATACGCACATTAGATTAGAACATCAGACAATGTTTTCATACAGGTATAGAGGTACAATATATTCATATCAAGATTTAGATTTTTTTTAAAGGTCATTGGTTTTATATTTATTTTTTAAACATTTATTAAGCTTTTTATCTATATTTATGCTTTTTTATTGTTGTTGTTTATCGCATGTGAGTAATATACACTACAAAATACAAGCTCGAATATAAATGATTTGGCGTGTTATATAAGTACATACATATGTATTAATGCCCCCTGTTTTTCTCATTACGAAATATAGCTTATGCTAAAATATAATACATTTACAATATGGTAATATTATTTTTTCGGATATACATACATACATTCACATATTTCATTTAGTTTAATATTACGTTAATCAGCACACTTCTCAGGACCCAAATTTATCCTTTTTGATTGACATTGAGTACATGATATTTTTTAATGTTGATCCAATTGATTTACACGGTACACTAAAATCGGATGTAAAAATACTTTCCGGATGGGCATCCAAACACTTTTGGTATCTTAACTAAAAATATAGAAAATCAAATGAAATTATGTATTACGTTAACTGATAACCCGTACCTTGCAAGCGGCCTCGACAGTTTTACAAAGAGCTCCACTCGATGGTTCGCAATGAAAAACATGTGCTACAAATTTATTTCGTGATGTATGCACTATAAAAGCACATTTTTTGAAGTTTTTACCAATTCCAAGAAAACTTAAATATCTAACCCTGCATTCCGCAATAAGCCTGCCATAGTCCTTTAACAATAAAAAAAAAGAATTTTTTTTTTTTTGCATTTTATTAAATGCATTTAACTATCAATATATTATTAATTTTAAATATTATAAGAACACTATAATAGAGCTAATAAGCTTAAATCATTAAAAAAAAATTGTGTTGCTACTAGTTTAAACAGAAAGTAATATTCTCCAGTAGTGAGAATTGAACTAATTGAATTTATTGAATTGAATTGAACTGAATTTATGGGTGGCCGTTGCTCAAGTGAGAGCGTATTGGCTTTCCAATCCGATGGTTCGGGGTTCAATACCAGCCGTGCCCGAAAGACTTTTTTTTGCAGGCAATCTCTTGAGATCAATGGTTGCCTAAATACAACAAAATGTCAGTTTACATTTATATTTTATTATCCCCATTAAATGTTGGATGTCACCCATGGAGCGAAATAACCCCTGAGTCCAAACATCTTTCTTTCTCTCTCTCTATCCAATTTTAAGATAAACTTAGCACGTGCTCAGGCATTTCAAGATTAGTCACACACTCTTAAGTGTTAGATTCTAAAAAAAATTAAATAAATAAAAAAAAAAAAAAAAATTAGGCCAAGGCACCACTGTTTCTAACATTACATTCAAAATAATACTTCTTTATGAATATGATAACTTAATAGATCATAGAGTAGACAGTGATATTGCAACTTGATCTTACCGAAAACCCAAGACCATCTTACAGAAAAACCAAAACATCCAGTTGAACAAGTAAAAAGTAGACAACTGTGTCATTTATGAAATTTGAAGAAGATTATAAACCTAAAAGTTACATACACGTATAAAGAATGATAGAACACTTATAAAGAATGATTCATGAAACGTCTGCATATGTGAATGAGGCTTATGAACTTTGTTTTTTGACAAGCTTCAGGTCTGTCTATTTTGGCAGTTTGATACAATTTTAACCAGTGGCTTCGTAGGTACACATCAGCTGAATTTTTGAATATCCTTAAAACTTTTTACAACATTTCGTGCTTTTTATTAGGCGGAGTAATTGGGTTTTATTTTTTGGAAGATGTTGAGAGAAAAGCCATTCCCGTCAATTATGATTTCTACCGTAACATCTTGGAGAACTATTTATAGAACCCATTATTTTGAATAGATTTAAAGAACGTTTGGTTTTAAAAAGACATCGCTAGATATCATTCGACGCACCAAACCGTACATTTTTTGAAGAAAATATTTGAAAATTGCAAAAATTAGTAAAATAGACTCATGGATTGGCCTGCAAGATCGTGTGACCTTACGCCTTGTGACTTCTTTTTGTTGGGTTTTCTAAAGAATTAAAATACTATAATATGCTCTGAATATATTGTATCCTGAATTTAAATTGCGTAATCACACATTACTTGGGTAGGATGCGGTGATTATACAATATAAAACTTTGTTTTATGAAATTTATTTAAATTTGATACTTACTTTTGCACTACGAACACTGATCATACTCGGAGCAATAGATACATTAACATTTTCCCAATCTTCGGCCTTGGTATGGGCTATTACATTATTTATTGCCTCGTTTATTATTTCCATTCCTGTAGGTTTATCGACTTCAGTCCATCCCATGTATAAAGCTTTCAATGTTTTCTTCGGTTCTTCAATGGGAATTGGAAATGATTGCGCTAAAAATGTATATTTATGGTATATGTATCTCTATAAATACTATGATTGAGTTTTAACTTACACTGTTTTAAACAAAGATTTTTTGTTTGAAAATTTACTGAGCGGCTTGGTTCTATTTTTTTCTTTATGTTTATTGCTGTGGGATTTGTATCCAACTGAAGAGAGCGTTCAATCATTATTTGCTTGCAAATATCTCTGTTGAAGAAATGTAAAAGAATTTACTGGTATATTTCTTATTCTTATTGTATTCAAAGAGAAATCAAAAGCTACAAGAAAAAAAGTGCTTTACATATATTCGTTGTCATCCTTGTTCAGTTTTAATTTCTTAAAAAGCAATGGATTAAATATCTAAATCAATGTAGTATTTTTGGTTAGCTTGTATACCTCCTAAAATTAATAAAAAAAATTGTTTATCATCGCATTTACACAATTATCCCATTTGGTATTAAATAAGTCAATTAATGCAAAATATTTTCTTTTCCCATTAACAACAGAAACATTTGATCAAGTGAAATTACACTTAAAATTGCTCAGTGCACATTGTATCAAATATCATAGGTCAGACTAATACAAAGTTCGAAAAGGGTGAAGTACTTTAAAAGTAAATAGAAGTTCTCAATGGACATCTTCCTCAAGAAAAATCTGAATAACCGAGCAGTGAATAGCAGTCACTGAAATGCCCTATTTGATAGTAACCAAAACAAGTTATACATAGTAGTATAGTAATACAAAAAATTACTTTCGCTCCGTTAATTTTTCAGATATCCAAAATTATGTTATTGTTTTTAAACTTGTTTTTCCATGTATTATATGTATGGTATATGTCTGGATTTCTATTGCGCCACTTGTACGATTGGCTACATTTGCAGAACATAGAACTATTTTATAGACCGCTTTTAAGAAAATCTTTTCATTGATAAGGCGAGGTTTTCCGATATTTTTTGCGACTAAAACCGATATACAACGTTATTCGACTTAAATTTTTTTAAAGGCCTACCTACACCTCAGCTCGTCGTTATTAACCTTAGAAAAAGTAATAGAACACCTTACTGGTTAGAAAATTCAAAGTTTCAAGACCAAAAACATAAAAGCAAAATATACCTTATATAGAATACTCAATCGGAATTACTATAATAATTTTGTATAAACAAGTATTTTCATTATACTATGCACCAGGCGAAATGTGTAACGAATGTGATATGAGTGCTAATGTTAAGCCAATACCACATGGGCGCAAAATGTCTATGGATCTTAATAAAAGTTTGTTTATTGAGACAAAAACACGAAGTCAAAAGTCAGTTGCATAATAACTGCTTTAGAAAAATAGAATAAATAAATAACTCAAGCTTCTGCTAAAATGATATTAAACAGCATATGAACCTATAGATATACCTAGTCATAAGCTATTCCGATAGCTTAAGCAGTTTTTTCTTAAATTGAAGGTAATGGGTATTTTTCAGAAGTTTATTTATTAGTTTGCCATTTTGCTATGAATAAGATTATGTGCTAATTTATTTCGAAAAAAGTTTTTAGTTCGCGAATCGTCCATCTGAGCAAGCAACTTAAGTAACCATGGGTTGTTTTCACACTACTCCAATTCATAAGTCGCCTCCGCAGAAGAGTCGTACATAGTGTACCAAAGAAGCTGATGCTACTGTAGAGCGTTATACTGGAAATGACTGGAATGAGTCGATTCGTAATCGTGCACAGCTATTAGAGCTGCGTCCACCCACTTTATGGAAAGATCTAGGTTAATGAGCCTACAGAATTGCTTGTGACAGAATTGATGCCACAAGACCAATTTATGCGTCGTACTTTCGGTAGATATGCCGAAGATGAGATTTTTTTAATCTTCTTTTTTACCGCAAAATTATGTTCAACAATAAATTTCATTTTTGTTTAAATGGCTACATCAACAAGCAAAGTTGCCGCATTAAGAATAAAGAAAGAATCCATAAGCGATCTTCATCATCCATATAAAGTCACCGTTTGATGTACATTATGGGCTAGTGAAACCATTGTTGCATTTTTTTTCCGATCAAATTTATTTACTTTAACTACACACTCGCTTACGATAAGTATAAATACAAAGTTAATTAAAAAACAGCTTACCGCAGTGTATTTGCTATAATTCTTGCTGCCGTTTCACATCGAAATACATGACACATGTGAGTCCGCGTTATTTTGTCACGAGAAACATATGCAAAGTCCCTGAAAAGAAAATCATTTACATGTACATATGTACAATATATAAAATAAAATTAAATGAGCGATTTTTAGTTGTTCTTTTTTGTTTATTTATTACTATACACCCTGACTGACTCGAACCAACTTCAGACTGCTATAATTTCCAAACCGTTCATTACTTTGAGCTCAAATTTTGACACATGACAGATAATTTTATTATTTCCAAGCCTTTTAAATGGTTTGCGTCTCAGTTGCGTTGAACAATTTTTATACGCGATGGAATTCAAACGTGATAGTGTGATTGCTTTATATTTGGCTGGAAAACCACAAGTAGCTATCATTAAAGCCCTCCAGCACCTCAACGTAAATAAATCATTTGTGTCTCGAACTATAGCTCGTTACTGTGATACTGGCAGCGTTGCAAAATGCCATGGAGGTGGTCATAAAAAAACAGCAGCATCGGCAGAAATAGTTCGGTTCCACTTCAGCATTTCAATAAGACTCGGCACCGTCTGACAAAGCGCGCGTCAACCAAGATTGGTTAAAAAACAATGTTTCACACTTCATTTCTTCGACACAATGGATTGCAAGTTCTCCGGATACAAATCCGTCGGATTTCTCCGTCTGGTGTATTTTGAAGGCGAAGGTTGGCACTAAAAAATACCAAAGTTTGGACCATCTCAAACAAGCACTTCGCCGGGAATGGGCCAAAATACCGCAGTGCCTTTGGCCGTCTTAAGGCCATTATTCGCGCCAAAGGTGGACATATTGAAAACTACTGATACAATTTGAAAATGGATGTATTTTCCAACATTTTTTGCTTTGGCATAATAAAATTTATCAAAAAGTAAAAAAAAAAAATTGACAGTTGCAGTTCGAGTCAGTCACCCTGTATAGTAAATTATTTATTTAAGTTATAAAAATGGAGAAATGATCAGAAAAAAACTTTCGTATTGCTTGCTGAAAAATATATGTAACTTTGTAAGCACCGAAGTTTAAGAATTAATTGAGAATAAACGGATTCCTTAAAATTGCGAATCCTAAACAGAAAATAATGCCATTCTTATACACTTTGTAACAACACGTTAAAATATTCTTTTAAAACTAATGCACTGGATTAGGGCATCAGAAAGTCTGTCAGCTGTTATCCAAAGGATCAAGCTTTAATCCACACGTCATGTGGATAACTGAAAAAAAAAAAAATGTTTCTGATATTAACTAAAGAATATCTAATGGGAAAAATAGATGAGGACAATAAGAACAGAGACACATTCGACAGCAACAGCTTTCAAAATATTTGATGTGATATGAAATATGGTAGATCATAAAATAGATCATAAAAAAGGGCCATACGATGATGCATTCTTGATACTGGATTATTCTTTTTGACTTACAAGAAAATTATTTCTTTAATCAATGCGATCAATCCATCTTACCGAAACAAAAATAAATTATTGTGTTTGTAGCAACACAAACGTTGCGTTGGAAGAGCAACATAGAATTTAAAACTTCTTACAAGTTTTTGATTATTTTTCCTTATTATATTTACTATTTAGAAAGGTTTGTTTTGCTTTCTTTGTGATGACGATCATGATTTTATATTTTCTTAAGGATAAGAAAAATACAATTATTTTTATATTTTTACAAACAAGCAAGACAATAATGGATTTTATAAGAGTACCTAAGATGAAATTTTATTTCGCTCTCCGTAATATTATCCATTCTTTTTTTACTTTTTATCGAAATGAGATATGTAATATTTATTTATAAGCTACTTACCTTTCTCTTATAATTTCAAAGTGGCAAAAAGCAAAAGAAAAAAATTTATTTAAATTACCAAGTTGTTTAAACAGCTCAAAAATACCTTCCATTATCACGTCCAACTCCCCAAACGCGTATTGTGTGAATTGGTTGGGAGTTTAAAACCGAGAAATTTTCCATGTCGATAAGTTTAAGTGATCCATCTTCTAGATCCATATACAATTTTTTCCCCTGGTTCAATACATAAAACGTTACATTTATTACAATAAGCACGATACGAACATAGATACAAAAACAAAAATAAAGTTAATTAACTATTAATTGGATAATAATTTGGCACACTCATTAAGTTATAAAACACATAACGACATCTACTCCAATAAACTAAAGGCTATAGTTCTCTTTAATATGTATCTTCATCTATAGAAAAAAAACCTTTCTCTATATAAAATATTCCATCAACTAATACTAATTAACATATACCATGTATACACGCTTAACTTATATTTTAATTTTATAGTAAACCTAATATTATATTAAAAATATTTGTTAAATTTAAAGTATTTGAGTTAATAGTAAAAGAGTCTATCACCGTTGAGGAATTTTAACAATTTTAGCATTGCTACATAATGCAATATATCATATATGTAAGTATATGTCGTTTGTAAGTAAAAGTTAAAATTCACAAACAGGCATGATAACATTTGTAAAAAGATATTGTTAAATCATTGCATTTAATGATTTTGGAATAGATTCTTAAAAGAAATTTAACTAACAAGGAACAAATATTGCGAACTGCTGCTACTTTAAACTGAACGGATAAAATTAACAACTTTTAGATTCATATTGTGTCGGTACATATAAAACAAATATTGTAATATTCAGCAGAGCAGATATACTTTAATTGAGAATCTGACAATTAAGGCGCTCTAGGAAATATACATACTTTATATTTCATGTTGGAAATATTGAGCAACACTTTAGCTACTGCCGTCATAAAATCTTATTCTCCAGATTCGATGGAGTAAAGAAAGTTGAAACACCAACTTCAGGTTCAAAGATTGTGAATGTTACAAAGGTACATCCAAAGAAAATATTTAAACACGGATCCGTGATCAACAAGACAGGATCAAGAAATAAGCACCGAAAATGTTATCTATTTTTATATTGTATATCTGTGTACTACTATGTCACATTTCTACATATGAATTTTTTATATGGTTATTCATGACAATATCATACAATATATATTAAGGTATCTACATTCATTGAGATAAACTCGTACCAATTCAACAAATGCACTGGCTATACGGATTAACACAAGGCGATGTAAATTTTAAAGTGTTAGTATATTCAATAATTTTTTGTGTGCTTCGACTTTATTTAAAAAATAAGAATTAGTATCTAAGATACTAAATAATTTAATAAACTTACATCACCCCAACGTCCTGGTACATCTACACTATTATTGCATCGCAACGATAAATCGATTATACATTTATTCACAGCTCTGGAAGATCTTTCTGGAACAAGATCTTCTTCAGCTATCTTTATCCATCCCAATGACCTTACTACAAATCTCACTAATCTGCTACATTCATTTCTCAGTGGAAAGTATCTACCTCTGCAATTAAATAGTAAACAAGGTTTTTTTTTGTTCATACATTTTTATAAAGCATTAATTTGTTTATAAATTGCTTACACATAATCAGCTTTTTGTTTTTCCTGGTTTAATGATGATATTGTCCTGCTTCTTGTCATTGAAAAGTTTTGAAATTCCTTCAATATTTTCTAAATTTATTAATCAAATATTATGAAATTAAGTAATGTTTATTGAACTTACTTTTAATTCAATTTGAGATTCATATGAATGGCTGTTTGGGGATATTACCGTTGACTTTTCGATTGGACTATTAGAAAACTCATAGCCTGGAGAAAGGCATTCGTCCTCATCACCCAAAAACTTGTAAATTGGAAAAAATGGAGATTCTCTTTGAATTGTTCCTGACTTAATATGCCAGTAGTAAGGTCCATCATTATCTAAACACAATAAATAGAGGTATTAGAAAAGTAAGCAAAATTGAATAGCTGCTTATTGCTGGAATTTTTTTACATCCCAATACAATTCAAAACAAAAACTTATTGGAAGGTGTTTTTAAAAAAATGACTCAATCAAGGCTTTAGGTAGTCGAAAGCTTATTTTAACCCGTCTCAATAATTCTGCAACATCTTGTGGTGTTTAGTAGTAGATGTACTAGCATATTAAATCAAACCCTCACTTATTATACATATGCTATAGGTAGTCGTCTAATAGGCTGCACTAAAACTAAGTGCATGGTGGATTTAGGAGCAAGCAGATGCTCTTCTAACGAAGATGTTATGTCGGATTACTTTTTTTCCTATACAAAATTCAATGTTGAACATTGATGAAATGAAAGCACTTGTATTCCTAACAGAACTGACTGCTCATCTTGTAGCATTTTCTATGAATTCATAGAAACAGGCCGATTGAAAATTACCCATGATAATGTCATTTGGATATTTTTTATTTACCTAAATCATATTAAATTATAAAACACTGCAGTGTAACGTTATATGACAATCAAGTTCTGGATGCCTCAAATATATGGTCAAAGTTATTCTGATAGATAAGCATTAACATGATACTGGGTTCTGGAACTCGAAAATATTTTCGATAACTGCAATGAAGATAAACTATTGTAGTAATTCAAAAGACAACAATTTACCCTTTAAATTTACCAATTAAAAAAAAAAAAAAAACAAATATCACAACTGTGTGTGTTTCATCTCAGGAGTCCTAAATGTGTATTGTTTAGTAAAAAATTAGTTTTTTTTCTTTAGCGGCTTCTTCAAAGTTGATCTCCAGAATACCGTGTTGACCTCGGACAAAAGCGCACGCATTATCACAGTGCGCTCGTAAATTTACACTCGTATCCGTGTGTTGAATAAAAAAAAAAAACAAATAAATTAATAAATATCAAAAAAAAAAAAAGTCAATGCAGCGCCTACAAAAAAAACAGTACTGTATCCCAATTTTCCTGCTCCCGGTCATAGTACCTTTGCTTGTAGTTGGTTACTGCTATTGTTGTATTTGTCATACGGCACGGGGAATGACTGGGTGCATGTAACAACCAATAGATAGCGGATTGTAAGTGTGTATTTTGTTTGCTCATGTTTC
The DNA here is from genome assembly GCA_907269105.1 of Volucella inanis. NCBI lineage: Eukaryota > Metazoa > Arthropoda > Insecta > Diptera > Syrphidae > Volucella > Volucella inanis. The sequence goes on along the minus strand of OU026157.1, from coordinate 74,431,020 downwards.
ATTTTGTTGGAAGTGTATTAGGTGTGTATGCAACAATTTGATTCGGTAAACCAACGTCAGAATTTTTCATTTCGCGGCTTGAATCGTCAGTTCAAATTTGCTTAGAATTGTCAGTGTTTACGTTTTTTACATTTGTTTGCGGTTATGACTTGGGCATTCAAGGTGGGCGTAGCTAATATAGGCGAGCTAAAAAGTAATCAGTTTTCTACGTACGTTCTAATACAGGCCAGCTGTTTTGGCACTTAGCAAAACACAGGTAGACCACCGCGCACCCCTCTCAGATTACTCAGATCTGAAACTGTCTGGCTACGAACTAGTGCCACTATTCTTTTCTCACCCCGGTCTCGCCATTTATGTGCGAAGTGATGTAGCTTACCAAACTCCACCATAATGCGATCCTTGATCCGTAAGGAAATTATCTAGTACTGCTTTATTTACAAAAGTCATAAACTGGACTAAAATTCGACCTTTAAAGATTTTCACGCGCAGTCTGATATCTTATAAAGTGTTGTACTCCTGTAGACTCATACTGAAATCGTTATTGTGGGTGATTTTAATATACATAATTCTGGCTGGCTTTGACATTCTGGACAAACAATAACCGAAGGACGATGTATTGAGATCTTCCCTGCGAAAAGAAATTGATCCATCTTATAAATGAGCCCACGCGAATACCAGACGTTGGTAATTACACCGACAAGACCCTAAACTTGTTTTTAATTTCTCACTCTAATAAGTACACTGTTGATGTCCTTTCCTCTCTAGGCTTGTCGGACCACTGTGCCATATCATCTTATTTCTAATTTCTTGTACACCAACCACACAGTTAGAGAGAAAATTGGCAAAATGAGTCAGCCAAACACTTTTTCTACGAATTTTAACTGGTCGTTATGTTTCCTCGATAACGACGTGGATGCCGCTGTTGATATAATCACATACACTATTGTCTTTGGAATGAGATCCTTTCTCCCTCATCGGACTAGGAGTATTAAATCAAAAGAAAAGACGTGGTACGACTCGATCTTTAAAAAGGCTATCAGCGATAGAGACAGTCAGGGGAAAAAAAATTCGAACGGAACAAGAATGACTGCGACGTCTTTCTTAAGCGTGTGAAATTTCAATACGACCAAAAACTGAAGCAAAAAGTAAAACAATGTCCCTAATAAAGTAAACATTTTTGATCGCTCGTCAAAAACATTAGAAATTCTGCCTCATCCTTCATCACAACACTCAATTATAATAACATTCTAGCTGTCAGCTCATTAGACAAGTCAATCAAAAATCAATAATTCCAGATTGTGCTTTGCTTGATTACTTGATTGCGTCGAATCTTCAATGTGACGAATATTCTTTTGCACTCGTGTAGTAGCAAGAGTACTTAAAGATCTTAATATATCTCCAGATGGTATAACTCCCCTTCTTCTGAAAAAGTATTCTCTCACGCTGGCAAGACCACTGTGTAAGCTTTTTCATCAATCCTACTCTTTAGGACTCTTTCCGAGCAGATGGAAAAATGCATTTCTACAGCCTGTCCCTAAAAAACCGAATCTTCTTCTCTCTCCTCTCACGTCCCATTTTTGCAAGATCATGGAAACGCTGATAAGCTGCCAGCTCATGAAATATCTCGAGAAACTCTTTAATGACCAGCAGTACGATTTTCGTAGCAACAAGTCAACAGGTGATTTGATGGCATATCTCACCGAAAAGTTAGTTGCACCTGATAGTTGCACCTGAAATTTCTAAGGCATTTGACAGAGTTTGGCATCAGACACTTGTAGATAATGCAAGCTTTTGAGATCAATGACCCTCTTCTTCAATGGATTAGAAATTACCTTTCGGAACGTTCATTTCAAGTTGTCTTGGATGGTTTTAAGTTTGATATTCCAAAAATAAATGCTGGTGTGCCTCAGGGGTTCGTTTTGTCTCCGGCACTCTATTTAATTTTCATCAACGATCTCTTCTCTGCCACTTCTAATACAATATAACACATGGGCTAAAAAGTAACGGGCCTAACGCACAGATGGCGTTAGTTTTTTTTAATTTGTGGCGACAAGTTTCTGCAAGATCCTCAAATTTGTCCGCGAACCAGCAGTTCCTACGTCGTTGTCCTACGACAACATCATGAATACGAATAAGGAATTTCGCCTGCATCAGTACGACAAGGCTACTCTTCTGAAGTTTCTCATTGACTCCGGTTCAGTTATCTCTGTGCTACCACGGACATTAACCAAGCGGCCCAGCAACCAACACCTTTCAAGCTGTATGCAGCAAACTCGTCAACTATTCACACATACGGACAGCAAGTGCTAATTGGCATTTAAATGGTCATTCATCATTGCTGATGTAAAATCACCAATAATAGGAGCCGATTTCATTGTGCATTTTGGCTTACTCATAAATTTAAAAAAAAAACCTCACCTGGTTGACCCACTCACCTCTCTGTCTACCAACAGAAGTGTTGCTGCAACTGCGTGAATATAATACAATATACCCACTGTTGATCAGCAATCACTTGCCAAACTTACACCCACAGATTGCGAAGTTACTACAAGAGTTTGTTGACACCAGCATGCCCCCGTCAACACCAACAGCTGACACCAGCATTGTTGTTTCTCACCACATTGTAACCACCGGACCACCCGTTGTAGAACGCGTGCGCCGACTAGCTGGGCAAAGACTTAATGTTGCTAAAAATGACATCGACTTTCTGCTGCACCACAATGTCATCTGACCATCCAGCAGCCAATATGATAGTCCGATTCCCATGGTAGCCAAAAAGCTTGGTGGCTGGCGAACAACTGGCGATTACAGGCGGTGCACACATAAGCTCGCCATCAATGTTAGCAAATGTGAATTCGGTAAGGAACAACTTAACTATCTACACCATTAATAGAGAGGGATACAACCACTATCTGAACGGATCGAGGCAATTCTCTCCTACCCCAAGCCTGTGACCTTCACAGATCTTCGACGTTTCTTGGGGTTTATAAATTATTATCGCAAGTGTATTCTGAATGCCGCCCAATCACAGGCTCCACTCAACACATACCTAAAAGACGCCAAAAAGAATCACAAGCGAAAAGTGAATTGGACACCTGAAGGTAAAAAAGCCTTATCAGTTTGCGAACAAAGTGTCGCTGCAGCAGCCCAAACAGCTTTCCTTTCACCAACATTACCACTATCTCTTCCAACGGATGCTTCCTCTTCTACAATTGGTGCAACACTATAGCAGCTTTAAGGCGATACCTAGAGACCAGTTGGATTCTTTTCAAGGAAACTCAGCTCTACGGAAACTAACTGCAACATTTATGACAGAGAGATTTTAGCGATCTTCGCTGCAGTCAAGTTTTTTCGTCACATCCTCGATGGTCGTCAGTTCGCCATTAAAACTGACCACAAGCCGATTTGCTATGCGTTTGCACAAAAAAAAAAGGTCTCACCAAGACAGCTGAGACAACTAAATTTCATCTCACAGTTTTCAACTGAACTAATCTACACCAAGGGAACAGATAACACAATTGCTTATGCATTATCCCGAAAAGCTTTCCATTTTCATTATGTCAGTGTCGGTGACAACTTACATTAAAATAACCACATATACGATGTCGCCAAAAATGCTACGCATTGTCTAGGTTTTCTAAAACGATGTAACAAACACATTTCCTCCTCTTATCTGGAGTAAAATGCCCACATCTGTTCGGATGCGCCTAGAACATCTCTGCACCTGCTAGATAGGATTCAGAACCGTGCAATTAAGCACATAGGTTATACTAATATCAATTGATATCTTCGAACACCGACGTAATGTTTCCTGCCTCACTTTGTTTTATTGCTATCTCCACTACCAGTGCTCGATTGACATCGCCAGTAGCATTCCGTCCCTTCAAACCTTCAAACATTAAACCGTAACACACGCCTCGCTATGAATGCTCATCAGTATACCCTCAAGCCCAGTTTCGGGCGTACTCTGAAATATCATAAATCGTTCCTAAGCCGTACAACTCGTTTATAGAATGCCCTGTAGAGCTCTCTATTTCACAGTTACTGTAATTTGGTAACATTTAAGCCCAATGCACATCGGTAACTCTCTTGTCTTTCCTCCCTAATTTACCTTTGCCCGCGCTGTGTGCAAACATTTACATTAGCATGCGCTAATTATAGAAAAAGAGCTATGTATGTGAAGGGGCAGTAAAAACTATAGGTAATACCAAAGCACAGCTAGTTATTAAGAAAATAAATTTAAGCTTGTTGGTTTAAATGGAAATTTGTAAATAATTAACAACAATTTTACTGACAATAGTATTTATCTATAGAAATGACGGCTCCAATAAAAGTTACCTTTATATCTTAACCATGTACATACCTTCATGCTTTTCCCATCCATTCGGCAAATCTTCATTTTTATATTCATTGGTAATACTTTTGAGATTTTCACAACTAGATCCTTTTTTTTTCATATTGTCATCTTTTCTTTCTCTTAAAGCGTAGTTAAAATGTTGGAAACTATAGTTTTGAAGTCTTCCACTCTTAAGCGTTTGAAGCATTTTAGTATTTTCACTGGAGTATACTGGATTATTGCATTCTTCTTTTTTTATTTGATGTTTCGCCTCAGCATAGTGAGTTGGTTGTATGTTCAGTTCAAACGACGATGCATAATTAAAAATATATCGCTGCTGCAAAGACCTAAATAAATAGATTATTTATAGTTGAACTCTTATAGGTACTTCTACATATATATATATATAAATTCATACATAAAGTGTTCATTTAAATTAACTCCCATAGATCCGAAATTTATTTTCGCATAATCCTTTCTGTTGTTGGCTAATTCCGAGATGATTTTTTTTCCGGAAATATGCTGCAATTCTTCGTCGCTACATATGTTTTGATTCATCTTTATTTATTCACAACAGACCAAAATTAAATGGCTCGAAAGTAATTCACTAAAATTAAAATTGAATTATGTTCATATCTTGGTTGAATTTATTTCCTTAATATCAACTGGAAAAAATCTGATTTTGTTATTTAAAAAAGCATTTTTTACGTCTTTCTATTAACAAATTAAAATCATAGTTTACAAAGTATTTATAATTTTAAACTCCTGTAGATTACTTCTTATTTCAGAATTGTTATTTTCCTAAAAAAAATATACTTAATATTGAATAACAACCCTTCACATCACATTGAATAAATTGATTTAGGCATTTGAATTTATCTTTAAGTATCAGTTGTAGCGCAATATATCCGAAAATGTATTCTAAATCCCACTTATTTTATTGCAGAAGGAATTATCCTCTCGAGGTATAAACGATTTTAATTTTAATAGCAAACAATAGAAAATTGTGAAGATAAATTTAGTTGTGGGTTCAATCCGGAACGCTCCAAGTACCAGATATCGTTGAAGTAAACCTTTATGGTTCCCAAAAGCGCCAAGATCCTTCAGAACCTTCCAACGTCACAACTCTGGCAAAGTCGTAAGCGAGACGATGATCGATTAAACCGATACCGACCTATCAATTTGATCTGAACGGTGGCAGTCTGTCAAGTTAAAGCTTTTTGGTAGCTTCTTGGGTATATGCTGAAAAACCACTTCCTATCACAAGCTTGTGCCTATCAACGATTTTTATACAAAAGCCGTAGGTAGATTAGGAAATGCCTTACCTTGAAGCTGCACCTGAACCCCAGCTGACTCTTACTCACTAGAAGACATTCTAGAGATCATAAGAATTAGTAACCCGACCCTTCGGACTGGAAAATCGAGAAACTGGAAGAACTAATTGGCACTTATATGGTAAATGCGCGTTAATTGTGATCAATAAGAAATCCCTTAACCCTCTGGCGCAGGCTTAAGGCATTATTTGATTCGGATTCGAGTCTATAACCCTAAGGGCTTACAAAAAGAATCGGGCCGATGTTGATAAGCAACCTCCTCCTCCTCCTTTAACTGAAACAGAAAATACAGTTCTAGCAACGTCGATATCCTTTCCCAAAATGGATACTATTGACTCGAATCTTTTCGAGGTAACAAGCAAGTTGACATATTCCACTTCTGACACCCTGTCGGAAATGGAAACCAACAACGATCTGATGATGAAGAAGGGCACACCGTGGTGGAGGCCCACTCAACCTAGAAAGGGTGGCACTGATGAACGGATGTGATATTAACGCTCATCACTCGGGTATGGGGCAGTAGCGAAACTGACCGCAGAGGTGAGCATTATGATTGCTGGGCATTATAAGTGCTAACCTCATTGTTTGCAATATTGTGCAACGAGCCCACCTTCATACAAACTGACAAGAAGTGCTAAATATCATTCTTGTCTTCGAAAACATCACTCAAATAATAACGAACTGGATGGTATCTTCTGAACACTTTTTTTCAGATCACAGATATATCCAATTCAGTCTAAATGATGTTCCTTCCGACCAATAGCTGCTTCCTGCCCTCTTATTGCACCTAAAGGCAAAAAAAATCCGCTATGGTGGATATCAGCACTTGGACCTCTTAAAAACGTTTGCAGGTAATTTTTCAACCGAGCAAAAAGCACAAGAAAAGTGACAGGCTAGAACTCATATAAAGAATTCCTCAAAATAGGTATATAAAATAAGAACTGAGGAAGACAAAGCGGTAATCCTGGAAGTCATTCTGTGGCAAAATAACAGGAACCTCTGAGGCATAGCGGCTAAGAAAAATCTCCTGCCTAGAAATCCTACGATCGATCGATACGATGGCTATTGGACGACTTCAAGTGATGAATTACTCAACATGTTACTGCACACCCACTTTCTAGGTAGCTCCCTATTAGGCCAGTAACAACCTTAGCATAACTACTGCTGCCGCGACTAAAATTAACGGTCTAATTACAAGTGATAAGCTGCTCTGTGCGCTACATAATTTCAAACCATACAAGCCTACTGGGCCGGAGAGTAAAAGGTCCTCAGATATTTTCCTGCCAACGCTAAAGTATATTATGAGAAGCTGCGTAGAAATAATTCGTATCCCCTAGGCATGGAGAAAATTTAATGTACTTATAGTTTCCATTCCCAAAGCCGGAAAATGTTCTCATGTTCTCCAAAAGGACGTCAGACTTATAAGTGTATCATCTTTTCTGGAAGATCTAGAACGATTGATTGATATCTATACATAATCTAAAATTGATCGACATCTTTTGTCCACGGCTCAAGATGCCTACTTTAAAGAAAAGTCGTTAAAAACGTTTCCACATTCACTGACTAGCATATGAAGGATAATCAACTCCAAACTGAGTGGGATTTCTGCGAACAGATATGTCAGCAAAGGTACGCCAGAAGGGGAGGTGTAAATTCACCCTTTCTCTGGAACTTAGTGGTCAACTATTTGCTAATATACCTGGAAGCGGGTGGTAGCAATTTGGTTGCCAGATGACTTTGATGTAGCCGTCTCAGGAAAGCATCTCAATACCATTAAAAAACTCTTACAGCAAAACTTAATAGCTCATTGGGCTGATTACTGTCAATTGGGGGTAAACTTAAATAAAACTAGGTCTTATATTTGATAGAAGAGTAAACTGGGAGCCTAATACTCAAGAAGGGCTAAAGAAAGCTACAGTCGCTTTATTTTCTTGAAAAAAGTGATAGGGAACAAAGGAGGCCTTCAACCTTAGCTAAACGTCTCGGTTTTAAGACCGATACTTACTTACGGAGAGGTTGTCTGGTGGACGGCCTTAGACAATGCATTCAACTGCAACAAACTAAGCAAAGTCCAAAAGACAACATGTCCGTGCGTAAGAGGGGCCTTCTGTACTTCTCTTTTAGCGGCACTGGTTATTTTATTTCACTTGACATGACACTCCTCGATATTTTCAACTAACGCACCTATTCGCCTTAAAATAACTAGACAGTGGACAGATAAAATCTTTGGCCACGATAATATTTTCAACACACTAGAAATACCTCCAGAAAACATCGCCTACATAGTACTCCAAAAATTGGTTTGACAAATATATACTTTCATGTAAGTATCCTCTTTCTGGGAGGAAGATACTTTCATGGACGACAAGTCAATCTATTTTTAAACGGATGGGTCTAAGATTGATAGCGAGGTTTGTGGCGATGTTTTCGTAGACAAGCTTAACCTAAGGCTTTCCTTCTGCCTTCCAAATCACTGTAGCGCGTTCTAGGCGGAAATTTTGGCGATTAAAGAATACCTGTCGCAACTGAATTAAAACATGATATCGATCTTTTATTTATTTATATTTTTGAATAGTCATGCGGCTATCAAATACCTGTACTCAGTCTGGTAATATTCTAAAACCACCCTTGATTGCCGATCAGCACTCAGGGAGAAGGCAGGTAGGAAAAATATCGAAACCTAATACACCTGAGTTTCAAACTACTACACCACTCGCCCGCGCCCTAGAGAAAAGCCAGTAAAATTGTATTCATATCCCCTTCGTGCTCGCGGGTTTATAAAAAAAGGCAAAATTGTTCAATATTTATGTATGTTGTGTGTCGGGGCATCAAGGTATTCCAGACAATTATAGGGCCAATGAGCTCGCCAAAATTGGAACTACTCTACATACCCTACATGAAAAAGTTATCATCGGTACACTAATCGCTACGTGAAAACTAATATTAAGGCTGGATGCTAACAGAAGAATAAACCTTAGGTTGACTGTGGCGTCAACATTTCTAGAGACCAAAGAAATCTTGTCAAAGCTGGATCTGAATCGTTCTAGGAGTTTGATCTCTCAAAATAGGAAACACCTCAGCGCTATTTTAGGTGCCATGACTGGACACTGCCCTCTCTCCCAAGGAACAAAACTCCACTTAGGAACTTTCTTCTACAATGACCAAAACGATCTAAATAATATGGACGTAAACAGTCTCCTACACTTCGCAAGAAGCTCAAATTATTTCCAAGAGTATAAGGGTCACCGATCCACGTGGCATCATAATGCCATTGTCCTATTGCCTGAGTGGTTTAGTTTTTCCAACAGCCCCTCTTACCTTACCTAACCTAACTTAGTTGTGGGTAGCTTAAATAGTATGAAAGCGTATTTTCTACTACCGAGATTCGCAGAAAGAGAAGGATTACTTAGCAAAAACATCAGCAATCACTGGCGGTGTTATCGAAAATAGAACAGAAATATTTATTGAAGTTCGTAAACTTATATCATATATTAGTAGTTGATAAAAAAAAGTATATGTACATATATACAAAAAAAAAATTAAATATATTACATACGAATAAATAACATATGTAAGTAGGAGTTCATATGAAAAATAAAGCAGTGTGTTCGTTTTCGGTTCGATATTCTACATATTTTTAAAATTGCACAAAATTGTAAAAATCACTTTATTTCATCAGATTTTTACTGGAACATAAATAAAAATTACCGCAAACTATTATTGTAAAAAGCATTCTAAAAGTATATGGAGAATTGGTAAATTAATTGTGGCATTTGCCATTTGTAGTTCCCCTTTATTAGCTCGTACAACCGTCAGTGCCTTAAATTTACATTATCAAAGGTCTGCAAATATGTACATACCAGTACGAGTGCACAAATATTATATGACAAACGATTGTTAAATTATTGCCCTTTAAATATCTTTCAATACTTTGATTTTGAATTTAAAAAATCGTACCTGCGTATATTAATTGGGAACAGCACAAAAAATGTACCTGAACAATAATAAGTTTTAGTTTTAAAAATAAATTGAACTGATTTTTTTCAATAAATTCGTCCGTGCATCTAGGGAACAAAAAAAAAAAAAAAAGGGAATGCCACATTTCACACTTCTGTAAGTAAGGAGTTAATAAAGCTTTCGAATGGATATACCCCTACCTATGTACAAAATTAAGTGCATGAAATGAAACGGATTTGTCTTGTTCTTATAACCACTAATTAATTATCCATGAGTAGATAAATTAAACAAAGCTTATTAAATGTGCTAAAATTTATCCACTAAATTAATAATGCTTCTGCATACATAGGTATGTTGTAAAGATAAGTACATGTATATACCTGCACATAGAACGTGACAAAAATTGTTTAAATTTTAAGTTTTAGAAATCTTAAATCCACATAAACAAATTAAATGAATATAAATAAAATACAAAGAAAAATATTTATATTTAAACTAAATTGGTTCAAAGTTTCAAGTGCGAACAGAGGCCAAGAATCAAACCACTTAAATCTTTGTTTTTATACGACTTCTTTTTTTATCACGTAGTTACAGTTCTCATATGTATGCATACGAGTCCATATTAAGGTATTTAACTAACTTATGAAAAATCCAAAGGCTTTATTTAAACTTAATCTTTACTTTAAATTCTCTTATTTTCCATATATTGTAGAAGCACTTACTCCTTGAAATAATATTACTCGAAAATGAAAATAATTACGTTATTGTTTGCTTGTTAAATTGATTTCGGATAAATTTCATGCAAAGGCAACGAGGCAACAGGAGATGAAAGAAAAAAAATGGAAAACAAAGTCAAATTAATAAATTCTAATTCATACAAATAATATATGTATTTTTTTTTTTTAGTCCTTAATAAAAAAAACAAAAATAATAATAATCAATTTTACTTTTTCAACGTACCTGTTTACGTATGAAATCAAAAAATTAAATGATGTACGAATAAGCTATTTCACTATTCATATAAAATTGATTTAAACACTTTGTTTGTTATCTTTGTTTTAGTGTTATTTACATAATTTTTTCTTCTTTGAAATCTTATTATGGACATAAAAACTTTTATTGAATGAAGTCGTTTCAAAGCGAAAGGCTAATACACGTATTTATAATATGACAATATATGTGGAGTTTTTTTCAACTCAACCTTTTTGTATGTTCATATTAAACGCATGCGCCTAGCAAAACAAAAACAAAAAAACATATTAAATGTATTTCAACAAACAAACATATGTACTCGTATGCACACATATTTATATATATATACGTTAATATATCTTTATCTTATCCATTGTCCTTTAAGTTTTATACATAAATACAGTGTTATACGCATTTGTTAAATCCACACAAAAAATTAACTTATTAATCAAGTTGCAGCTCTGCTGCAAATAATCAATTTTTGCTTGAAATAACCAATATTTTTCAATAAATTGGAGTGGGTAAATGTTTTCTGACGAGTAATGACTTTAACAATAAAGCCGATACAGTATCAGAACCCATCACAGCAATTCATATTACTTGTAGCCTAATGCCGAAGTAAATGGGACATTTACAGAAAAATTTTTCAGTGGTGCCGTCACCACTCACATAGCAAGCGTCACTAGTTAAAAGCGTAGTTTCCCCTTAAGATACTAGAAAGCACTTTAAATTTTTTTTTTTTTTTACTTTTACATCTGAGATCGGGAAGTATTCCTTCAATCTGTTTTGAATCTGAAGAGTTGCATAACAGGCTCAACTACCAATGGTTCTACTATCTATCCGGGTTCATATAAGAATGTTTTCAAAAAAAAGTCCTAATTTGAGCTTTGCATGGCATGTCCATCGCCGATGTCATAGTCAGCTTCGTGATTCTTATGAAGAGAACAACCTCAGTTTTGAGATTTACTGAAAGGCTGTCTTTACTTTTTTGCAAACATCCAGTCCATCATCCACAGGCGGTAAAGCTACATCATTTGCATATGCCAGAGCGTAGACATTAAAATATAGAGAGCATTAATTAGAGATTCAACAAACATGTTTCATACTGTTCACCATCTTATGGACAACTCTTGTTCACACTCGCCATCACATATTGACAACAAATTGGCAGGAAGAGGCAACGCTCTTTATAACCAAGTTAAATTATAACTTGAGGTCCAAGAGATGATCGCCTCTGTCATTTCATTTGCTACTGTCCCATAAGCTGCTCTGAGCTGTTACCATCATAATATTCGTATATGATAAGCCCAATTTTCCTGGATTCACAATATTCAATGAGCTCGGCTACGCCTTTGTTGATGGCGGTAGTATAAAAGTCGAACTAAATTAGAGCGAAGGCAAACTTATGACAACCCAACCTTACACTAATAAAAAACTCATCTTTTTATGCCTGGTTTACCTTATTGCTCAGAATGGAAACGTTATGGTAAATCCTCTGTCGTGGATTGTAAAATAGTAGTAATATTCTATGATATTGTATTTCCACGGAGGATAAACAGGATATTTTTTAATAAAAAGTAATGCAAAAGATGGTTTAACATTTTTAACTCAGTATTGTTCAGGAAGTGTTCTGGAAAAACTTTTAAAAAAAGTGTGTACAAAAGGTATTTCTGGTAGATATTATAAACTTTGAAATACGCTTTGAAAAATAACATTACTCTTCATCCTTTCATTTTTGGCTGTTTAATTAAGGCACTGGTAATATAATATATCATATTTATAATATGTTCATAAGTGATCAGAAAAATGTCACTGCCAGTTTAGCTGTTCCTCTTGAAGATCCCTTAACCAAAAATGGAAAAACGAAAATTGTTTACAGATATTTGAAAACGCTACTTTTTTTTTTGTTTTTATTTTTTATTTTTTTACTATACCGCGCGCGCACCAAGTTGATATGAATACCCTTTTACTGGCTTTTTCTCCAGGGCGCGGGCGGGTGGTGTAGTAGTTTGAAACTCAGGTGTATTAGGTTTCGATATTTTTCCCAGAGGTGGTTGTCAAACTGGACGGACCCGCGACCCTCTGCTTGAGGAGTCTATACATATACCACTACACTACGTCCACCCATATACTATATAAGACCTCTGTAAAAAAAGGGACACTTCAACTCTCCAGATGCAGTTTCTTATGTAATCTCAGCTAAAAATGAAGAACTTCACTTAGAACATGTTAGAAAGCAAGTGAAAAATGAATAGGTCTTTATCTCTAATTTAGTTTAGGCATGAAGAGTCATACTAATAACACAGTTCATCGGGATGATTCAACCTCAATTTTTGAATCGATTAAGTTCAAGCAGTAATTGGATTAAATGAAAATCTGATTTTTTGAAATTTAAGTTTTATACAGTGCTGTGCAGACAGACACTTTTATAAACATAATCGTAAATAGGCTGTGATTTTTACGTTATTCATTCAAAGTTCTGTTAAGCGTTTTTCAAATTGTTTATGACACATGTTTTATGTTTTTATTTTAAAAATGCTTTTATCTTATTTTTTGCTAGGTTTTTCGATTTGTTTAATACGGTTTTATTACGTTGCAGTCGAAAAAGGGCATTATTATTAATAGACTAAATGCTGCAAATGCCTTCGTGCATGCAATATTTTATTTTCATAGTCCTCTACATAAAACTTCAAAAAAGCGCTTTTAAGTTTTTTCCTTTGAGGACTACTAGCCCTCGCACGTTTTTGCTTAACAGTTCTGGTTTCTAAAAGTCCGTCGATTAATAAGTCTTGTTCGTTTTTTGTACCAAGATTGAGTAATTCAGTTAAGGCTTGAATTCGTTTGTCTTATCAAAACATTGTTATCGGCAGTTACATAACTCATCAAGTTTTATAACAGGAACCAAGTTTCCCTTGCTATTTGCATACCATATGGCAAACACGACAACGTTTAATTCCTTTAGTTTTGTATTCATAACTTACGAATTTTCTCTTCTTAATATTAGAAACGTCCTCTCCCCTTAACTACTTAACTATTTAATTAGATTATTTTATTTGAAACTGGTGTATGACATTATTTCTTTGCGTAACTAATGAAATAATTGTCCGAATAGTATGAATAAAATCTGCACTTGTGAATTAATACCATAAATGTTTTGACCAGATATCGAGAGGGATTAATATGTTGCCACTTTAAAGCACGAAGCCTTAAACGCTATAAATCTGACTACCTGTACTAATCGTTTTTGAAGTCCAATGTAATTGGAATTGGAATATTTGATTGTAAGTGTTCATGATAGCCGTAAATGTTTAGTATCCTGTGCTTACAGCCCCAACAGAAGTTGCCCCCCTTAGCCTCTTTTCAGTGCTCTTTCTGATTTGTTACCCCTATTTCAGCATGTCATTATGAGTGGCGACTTCATTGTTGACTTTTTCATTATTATTGCCTTCCAAATCAAAGATCTGGTATCTTATTTTGGACTCAAACTCATTAATGACTGCAATCCCCAGCTTATTTGACCTTATTATTATTTCGGATCCATTATTTGTTTAATTTTTTATCAACTTTCTCTAGGCTATATTTCTGACCATAATCTCCTTCTCTACACATACAATATTGGCTTTTCTTGTTCCTCTTTACCTTTGTCATTTACATACAAAGATTTAAATGCTGTTTACTATCCGCAACCCGTTCAGCCCCTTGGTATGGTTGCAGGCGAAATGATGATCCTAACAAGAAGCTGAATTACTTTCAATACCTTGAATGTGAATTTTATGACGCATGCGTATTGTGTACCCACTTAATTCGCGATCGTTCGTAACAAGAATTGTCTTTGTTTTACGAGTGAAGTTGCTGTCCAAGTTAAAAATCGAAACAAACTTTATTGTAAATGGAGACACAATCCCTCTCGTTCTTATTGAGTCGCATATAAAAGAGCGGGTAACATAAACAACTCTGGACTAACTTGCGTCGAATTTTTGTCCGTAGTAATATAAATAACGTTAAGTGTAACCTGGATCATGATGTCCTTAACGACTTCTTTCTGGGAAGTTACGCCGACACGCCTGACTTTCATCTAAATTAAATTTCTGGTCCACTTGCCCATATGTCGGGTGATTTTGAAGTGATTACCGAAAGTTGTTGATTGTGTTGTTGATGACTATAAAATATTACTTTACTGATGTGGACGGTGTACCCATCTGCTTCACTAAGCTTTTATTACCCGAAATTATAAACCACCACCACAACATTTTGTCAGTCCTGGAAGATTGCAGAGGTCATACCGATTGCCAAAATATCGAATGCAATCTCCATCAATGACTTTAGGCCCATAAGCATTTCACTGTGTCTATCAAAGGTTTTTCAGAAACTTATATCGGAGCAAATAATAACTCATATCTCTTCTAATTACCTCCTTAACCCATTCCAATCTGGGTTCAGAAGTAATCATAACTCTTCCTAGGCTATGATTAAAGGCTTAGATTATATTAAGCATGACTTTCATAAGGGGTACGCAACACTTCTTTCTCCTTACTTAATTTCTCAAAAGCCTCTGATAAGGTTTTGTTTGGCTTCAGTGAACAAGCTGTTCAGCTTGATAGAATGTACCTTTCCAACAGATCTTAAAAAGTGTTTATTGATTGAAAATCCTTATACTGACCTACGCCGTCATTGGGCCCATAACTCTATACGGAAAAGATTAAAATATGTGACGAACCAACTAATGGCTTCGAATACAAATTGATGACCCTAGCAAACGTTTAAATGATTTGCACGTGGAATGTTCGAACTCGAACGCGTCACGTGTAGTTGAACAATTTTCAGAGGCCCTTGTCTGATATCACGCAATGTCATCGTCATCAAGGATGGGATGGATCGAAAATTGGAAGGATGAAGAGTTGTGATATATACTTTGATGAAGAAACAACGCTTATTCGAATGCGGAGTTGCCATATGCGGCACACGTAGGCAAGAAGACCTGAGTTTCCGACACGTGACATCTTATGACAATCACATCAAGGCCAAATTCGCTAACACATGCCTAATATGTTATATGCCCACAGCCCTACGGAAGGCAAGGACAACGCCATCAAAGAAAGTTTCTACGAGCTCATCGACAAAGACATATGAGCAATGTCCGAAGTATGACGTTAATATCGTAGTAGGCGGCTTTAACACCCTTATAGGAAAAAAGGACATCTTTGGTGGGACAGTAAGTAAGCATAGCCTATACGACACCACACGTCTAGCAACGAACTTAGGCTTATTGCTTTTGCGGCGGGAAGAAACATCATTATAGCAAGCACAGAGTTTACACATGGAGACTTGGCGATCTCTGGATCATCAAACGCTAAATCAGATTGATCATTTCTCTAATATTCTGGACATCCGAACGTTCCGGGCGTCCAACATTGACTCGGATCACCACTTTGTTGCAGCCAAGGTGCGAATGCGGATTTCCCAAGCGCCACAAAAAGAAGAACCACCCGGAGAACATATAACGTAGAAAAGTTACAATCGCAGCAGATCGCCAGAATCAATCAACAACCTCAAGTGCCAACTTGTCATCAGAGATGCTGCAGCTGATATGTTGTATTTAACCCGACCACCACTATGAAATTTCTCGTGTGATTAACAATGCCGGCAACCACTTGCAGCTAAACACGGCGGCGCTGCAACGGAGTTCTACGAGCAGAAGAACCGAAAATAACATCGGCTTCCCCAGAAAAAGAATAAAGAGCACAAGAAGCGCGCGATCGAAGATATTGAGAGGTTGTGACTCTAAGAATAATGTGTGGACGATTTACCGGTAAGTAAAAAGAATGTGTCAAGATAAGAAGACCCGTACAGAAGCTTGTAGAGATGAAGAAGGAAACCATGTAATGCAGAATATGGAACAACTTTTTCTGCAGACTATATAAGTTTTTTTTTTTTTTAAAGAACTTAACACTCAAGAGGGTATTACTACTCTGAAAATGCCTTGATAAGTTCTTCGGAAAATATGATAGAGGGAGAGAGAAAAATGTTTGAGCTCAGTGGTTATTTCGCTCCATGGGTGGCATCCAACATTTAATGGGGAGACTAAATTATTAGTTGAAGTTGGCTTGTTGTTGATTTCTAGTCAACTACCCATCTTACTTGTTTTTTTTTTAAATTAAAAAAAAAAATGCCTTTCAGGCGAGGCTGAGATTCAAACACCGAACCTCCTGATTTGGAAGCCAGTCCACCATCACTTGAACCACGGCCATGCACATAACGGCGAAGAAGCCAAACATCAGCGCGGTTTCAGACCTGAAAAGTTCACAATCGACCATTCCAACTGGTCCTGAAAAAACCCCAAGAATTGCAAATCGATACCCACTATTTTTTCATTTTAAAGCCGCATTTATAGCGACGAGCTATATAGAACCATTTTTGGATTTAGCATCCTTGCCAAACTGGTTCGTCTGTGCAGAATGACAATTGAGAACGCTAACTGCTCCGTCAAGGTCGATAACGACTAAACCGAGAGTTTTGATATCTTCCTCTACATGCCTGTTACCTCAGTGGGGGCAGCCATTTCGTCGCACCAGTTCTTTACACTTTACACAGTTCTTACAATTTCAGCACGCTTATCCCGTGAAGTATCTCGTTCCTAGGCGTAGGAGTATTCAACAGATGCTACTTACCCGACGAAATTTGTGCCCTTGGAAGCTTGATTGGCTGCTTCCAACATCAGACCGAAATCAAGTTCTTCAGCAAAGGTTTTTTTCCGGCCATCCATAAGGATCTACAAGAGGAGTTGCATCATCGTAACCATGTCGCTGCCAGTTCCAAATCACTTGCGCTGAGGTTTCTCTTGTTGAACTCGGATTTGAATTAGACGTGGGTCGACTGCAATAGTTTCCGACCCATTATTGCTTTATCCCACCTCTGACGCCAGTGTAGAATGTTTGAGTGAGTACAAATGATAGAACTTATTCCTTCAGGCGGTTCTCGGTATCCAAAAGACTACAATTCTGCTAAAATTTCTGAACAATTCGTGTAATCTTTCACTATTGAATCTGCTATCGACATCAACATTTTTACGTTAAGTCCGAAATGTTCACATTGGTTGCTAGTTACTTTTGTAAAACGTTTTTAAGATAATAAGCCGATGTGTACAACGCCATTATTTTAATTATATTGACAAAATAGGCAGACCTGAATTTTGTCCAAAAACAAGCTGTACATATTTCGTGTCTCACCATCCAAAAACTGACAAATGGAAGCTAACTTCAAATTAGTTTTGAAAAATTAACCTGAAACACGTAACGCACCCTGTATTAATCTCTCATTTATTATCAAAAGATATCACATGACAACTTTTCCACTTGTCAGTTAGATTGGAATAAGTCAATTTAAAAAAAAAAAAAACCCCATTCTCTTTCAATCAAGAAATGACAGCGCCATCTGTGAAGCGATTTCTATATGAGCGCTTCACTGCTTATCTCTAAAGCAATTAATCCGCCAATTTTGACATAATGTATTTGTTTATTTTGTTGGCCGGCATGCCATGTAGATTTTCGAAATGAAGTGGGTATTTTGTCATTCATTTTAAAGAAATAAGTCAATATTCCTCCCATCTTTGATTTAGGATAAAAGTCGATGATTTAATAGTTTATTTTCCATATGAATACATATATCCAGAGCAATATGCATACATGGGCGAACTTAAACGTACGCTGGACGCGAAAGGACATTGCCTTCTTGAAATGCCTTCGGGTACCGGTAAGACTGCAACACTGCTCTCCTTAATTGTCGCCTACATGATTGCACATCCTGAGAGTATAAGTAAATTCGTCTACTGTTCTCGAACTGTACCCGAAATTGAAAAAGTCATTGCTGAACTTAAGAATTTGTTAATTTATTATAAAAAGCACTCAAATATAGAACATAAACTCACGGGTATAGTCTTAAGCTCGAGAAAAAATATGTGCATACATCCCGATGTAAGCAAGCAATGTGATGGAAAATCTGTCGATAGCATGTGTCATGGGTTAACTGCAAGTTTTGTTCGTGAGAAGGCTGAGTTAGATCCTAATACACCTACCTGTACGTAAAACACTCAAAATCTATGATATTTAAAGTATGCATATTTTAAAAAAGACTTATTCCAGGTGATTATTACAGAGGATTTAACGAAGAAGGAAAAAACTCGCCGCTCCCTAGTGGGGTTTACAGTATTGACGATCTAAAAGAGTTTGGAAAAGCAAGAACATGGTGCCCTTACTTTACTGCAAGAAATTGTGTATGTTTTGTTATTCGTTTTCAACGTTTATAAACATCTCAAATATTATAGATTACGTATGCATCAATTATAGTCTATAGTTATCATTATCTCCTCGATCCAAAAATTGCTGAAGTAGTTTCTAAAGAAATCTGTAAAGAGACGGTAATTGTTTTTGATGAAGCTCACAACATTGATAACGTTTGCATAGATTCCATGAGTGTTAAAATAAATCGCAGAATTTTAGAGAGAAGTGTCCATGGAATCAATTCTTTGCAAAAATTAGTACAAAAGTAAAATCTTTAACATTTGTTCGTGCTCCTTTGCCACTGAAATTGTTATGAATTTTGTATTTTAGCATTAAAGATGGTGACTCGGATCGACTAAAATTTGAGTACCATCGGATGGTACAGGGCCTAAAAGATGAAAGTGAAAGGCGGGACACAGATATGGTGTTGGCAAATCCCCTTTTGCCTGGCGATGTTTTAAAAGGTAAACAAATTGATATTTTGAAAAATACTCTAGGTAAAATAAATAAATATATATATATATATATATATTTTGATGAGCGCAAGTGTTGATTATAATTATTTGTCAGTTATACATATATATATCCTTTTCGTCTAGAAGCGTTCTATTTCTTTTGAAGCCCTCACGACTTTTTCCTTTTTCTATTTATTGATATTTCAATTGGTTTTCAAGCAATTGTTACATTTAATCAATTTCTGTTAGACTTCTGTCCATGCAACTGCAAACACGTGCCGATATGTAGGATTTTCAAAGCAAAATCACAGATTCCATTATTATCACGTTAATTTCTTTTGTCCGGTAGCCGGGTTTGTGTAATAGATTTTTTTGTTTTGAACCTGCTGACGTTCCTGGTTCATAGTTTTTATCAAAAATTGTCTTCCACCTACTAAGTAGTAGATAGTCTTAGAAGTTTATGCGCAGTTCTTGTCCACATTGATGCATAGTCCGCTATTACACGGTGACTATTGAGTCACAACTCTTGAAATTACACAAGTTCAAAAGAGATAAAACATAAAATAGCAAATCAGCGACCCTGTGAGAACTATCAAATTAGAGGCATGGAAAAAAGTCAACGAACCTCAATAAAAATTTAAAACAAAAGAAAAAATAATCACCGTGTAAAAGCAGACGTAGATGAATTAACTTAAATGGCAAAATATACTAATACTTTTGCAAAACCTTTACCTTCGCAGAGATACACTATAAGTAAATTACCAACACATTGTACATCTCTATAACTTGCCAGAATTTGGTAGAATGATAGGAATTTACAACTAAAGTTGATAAAGTTTGACGCCAACTGTTCAAATTTAAAAATTAAAAATGGTCCGATTCAAGTATTCCACTTGTCAAAAAGTCTTTCATCCCCATGAAAGTGGAGAAACTAAGTTCAGGGGCAGGACGCCAATATGAATAAGCACATATAACTACACCTAGAAAATAGAAAACAAGCCTTGGCGTTCACCAGTGCTAAAATTTAAATTTAAATTTACACTAAATAAAAGTTTTGCGGAAATTGAAAAAGTTATATATATATATTTTTTTTATTAGATTAGATTTAGATTTGAAATCCAAAAAAAAAAATCAGGACCCCATAATATAAAATCACTTTAAATAATATACCATGTAGTAGTCGTAGTTTAACCAAACCGATTACAACCAAATGAAATGTATATTAATAATTTTATTTATTTAGAGGCTGTTCCCGGAAATATTCGCAATGCTGATCATTTTTTAAGCTTCCTACGTCGTATCGTTGAATATATTAAAACCCGACTTCGTGTCCAAATGTTAATACAAGAAACACCTGCCAGTTTTCTTAAGGACATAGCATCCAAAATCTGTACAGATCGGAAACCATTAAAATTTTGTGCAGAAAGATTAGCAAGCCTCTTGCGAACATTAGAAATTACTGACATGGCTGAGTATGGAGGACTAACTGTGGTATTTAAACTTTCTTTTTCTAACTAATTTGAATAACACATATTTTTTAGGTTACTCATTTTGCTACGCTGGTCTCAACATATACCAAAGGTTTCGTCATCATTATTGAGCCTTTTGATGATAAATCTCCCTTAGTTGCAAATCCTGTGCTTCATTTTAGCTGCTTAGATTCTTCTATAGCAATGTCTCCAATACTTTCACGTTTTCAAAGTGTTGTAATTACTTCCGGAACACTGTCTCCAATGGATATGTATCCAAAAATTTTGGACTTTGACCCATTTGTTGTGAAATCATTTACAATGACACTAGCTCGACCATGTTTATTACCAATGGTAAGTTTTTTTTTGGAATTAATATCAACTTAAAATTTTTTTTATAAAATAAATCAACATACTTATTTAGGTTGTATCTAAGGGCAATGATCAAGTAGCCATTTCGTCAAAGTTTGAAACTCGAGAAGATTCCGCTGTTATGAGAAATTATGGTCAACTTCTAGTGGAAACGGCGAAAATTGTGCCTGATGGTATCGTATGCTTTTTCACGTCGTATCTATATTTGGAATCAGTCGTTGCATCATGGTACGATCAGGGAATTGTTGATACGCTTCTGCGGTACAAGCTTCTTTTCATTGAAACTCAAGATAACGCAGAAACCAGTTACGCTCTTATGAACTACGTGAAGGTATGAGTTTTATTTGACTTCGAACTGTTTTAATTAGCATTATAATTCTGCTAGGCCTGCGATTGTGGTCGCGGAGCGGTTCTTCTTGCAGTTGCCCGAGGTAAAGTTTCTGAAGGTGTAGATTTTGATCATCAGTACGGCAGAGCTGTACTAATGTTTGGCATACCATACGTTTATACCCAATCAAAAATACTAAAAGCCCGTTTAAAATACCTACGAGATCAATTTCGAATAAATGAAAATGACTTTTTGACATTTGATGCTATGCGTCATGCAGCTCAATGTGTTGGACGTGTGTTACGAGGAAAGACAGATTACGGAATAATGATATTCGCTGACAAGCGATTTTCCTGGCAAGAAAAGCGAAGTCGTTTGCCCAAGTGGATTCAGAACTATCTAGTGGATAAATATTGTAACCTAAGTACGGAGGAGGCAACACGTTTAGCTAAGAAATGGTTAAAACAAATGGCGCAACCATTTACAAGAGAAGATCAGTTGGGTGTATCTTTGCTTACTTTAGAGCAGTTGGAAGAAATGGAGAGGAAAAAAATTAAAAACAATGAAAATAACATTGAATAGATTATTATTATTATTATTATTATTATTTTGTTTTTTTGAGAACAAAAATAAAAAACCTAAAAAACAGTTTGTAATTTTAAAATACCTTATCACAACTTCACATAAGTGAAAGTCTTTTCCAGCCCAGTGGATTTAACTTTCTACTTCTAATGGCGGTAGCATATGGTATGCATTATTACATGAGCGAAAGAACAGAGAGCACCCAACCAATAACATGAATCACATGGCAAACAGCCGCCTAAAAAATTGTATACTGAACATTTGTATTAAGTGCTGGGTAGGTATCGGTATAGCTCGCAACCACTATCTATAAGAGATCTTAAAATTTTTCGTTCATCTGTTTCAATATTGAGAGGTTACGGAACCCCTACATAAAAAAAACATCTTACTTTGTGCGTAGAAACAATTACCATTTTATAAAAATTGAAACATATAAGGTGTATAGTTACATAGGCTTCTGCGCCGACTGAGGGGATTGCCATTCTATTTTGGATTACCTTGTTACTGAGCGCATCAATTATTTTTCTTTCTTCCTCTTCTTCGAATCTGGCAAAGCCTAAGTTGTTAACTTTTTCGCACTTTGTAACGATGTTTACTTCTAAACAGGTACCAAGAGCAAGTTAAAAAAAACAACAATGCAGGTATCCGGTCTTAGTACAGTTGATTTGTACTATATCCTTATGCATTTATTTAGTGTTGCTTGAAGAGCTATAACTGCGCTCTCATCGACGAAAAGAATGGAAGTTGTTCCAGTTGTGCTGCTTACAGTTGCGTCCTATCATGATTTCAATGTCATCAGCATTTGCTAGTAATTATTTGCATAGGTTGTTGGAAAATGCTTCTTATGGACCAGGCAAACGAAAATGTTGATTATTAATTTATTTAAAATTAGTTCTGCGTGAAAGAAGAATTACGGTCACCCTAGAAGTCTAAAAGTTTTAAGAGGTGATTTATCTCTATCCTCAGCACCGATTTTGACTACTGTTAAGTTTATATTTGTGTTGGTGAAATAAGTCTTGATTTTCTCGAGGAAGTCGAAACTTCTTGTCAAGTCTGCTGCTAACGACAAATTCGCACCCAAGCGCTGTTCTGTTCTTTTTAGCAATCTTTTTAGTACATAATTGTCATGTGACTATTCTTCATTTTGATTGACCTACTCCATCACACTTCACTTTCTAAATGCAGTGATATGTTATATAAAATAAAATTTATAAGTCTTAAAAAAAACTTTATTAGTTTATTGTTATTCAAAAAAATAATACAAATTAAATAAATGAATATCTTGTGATATTTGTTAATACCTAAATTTTGCTGATACCGAAATATTCTTGTGGTGTGATTTCACTGGTGAGCTCGTTGGAATGAAAATATGATCGCTGTAGTTTTGGTGTTTTGTTGCTTACGGGTGTGATGAACCTGCACATTAAGTGGATGGTGAAATTAGGATGATGAAATTGAATAATGGTGTTGTCTAGTAAATGATAAGTTTATGTAAATTCTGCGAATAAACTTAGAATGAAGTAATTATGTGGACGAGTTTATGTGGTGTTAACTTATCTAACTTTAACAGGTAAAAAGAGATAATATCCAGCATTTTGTTCAGGTATTATAACGTTTACTACTCGAGGTAGCAGTACATGAGCGCTATACCAAGAGTGATTGTAATATTACCACGAAGCTGGACGTACATTTTCGAATACGTTCTGGATCCACAGTAGTGCAAAAATAGGCTTCAACGCTAAGCCAAATGAATGAAATATTCTATAAACAAATTAATAGGTTTCACAGCAAAAAGATTGTATGTAGTCAGTGACACTACGGTTTAACAATATTTAGACTACGCTGATGATATATATCCCCAAACAGATCAGGATTTTAAAAATAAGAACCAACGTAAAAGGTCTAATACTATCAAGATTTTACGTTCAATGAAACACTGCATGAACACGTGTAGGAAACTGAATATTAAAAATGTAAATTCATTTATTTGGTAAGTAATAATAAAGAAATAAAAATCAAAACAATGTGCGAAAATACTGCTGCACTGTCTGGTGTGTTGCCCGACGATCACTCAACTGCCCCCGCTTAACTTTTTTGTTCATCATCCAGTTATTAATATATATGATGACATGGTTGATGATGATGCTGATTAGCTATTCCTAATGGTTGGATTATAGTGTGATTATGATGTGATGTGATGTGGTTTCTTCACACATATCATTAAGTCCCCAACAAATTAAATCAACTGGCATACATGACACAGAACAGTTAAAAATGAATCGAAACAACCAAGACTCAGGTTATGAGCTTTCCCATCTTTTGGAGCTAGCGTAAGCTAAAAAAAAGTGAAACAATATCCAAATTCTATGACAAACAACGGCTTTATTTCCGCACAGCTGCAGAAAGCAGACTTATTATTAATTTATTGGATTTGCCAGAATTGTTGACTCATCAGCATAGCAAAACAAAATCTGAATTCTATGAAAAATATTGGCTTTATTTCTGCAC
Organism: Volucella inanis; assembly: GCA_907269105.1. Classification (NCBI taxonomy): domain Eukaryota; kingdom Metazoa; phylum Arthropoda; class Insecta; order Diptera; family Syrphidae; genus Volucella; species Volucella inanis. The sequence goes on along the minus strand of OU026157.1, from coordinate 74,406,431 downwards.
ATTTTTACCAGACTGATTAATTCTATGTCTTATTTCTAACTTATGACCTATCCTAACTTTATTTGGATTCGCCAGAATTGTGACATATGATATGACATGACAACATGACAAACGGAAATCTTTCCCTGTAAATGATAGCCGCAACGGTTTTGCTACATAAATCTTGATTGGATTTCATATGCAACTAAAAGTTCATTATCAATAGACAGTTTTTCATCAGCGTTTCCTGTATGTAAGCGTTAACGTATGTAATTCTTTCGATTCCTCCAGTTATCCAAAGTGGTCTGACATTTACGGCGGTTGGACCTTTAAGGAAGGATTACAGTTCTCGATGCCCCCGAACCTTTATTAGAAGAGTTGAATACATAATCATGCCGATTAATTCTTATCTGCTGAAGATGTTTATCTTATTGAGCTTTACACCTATCATAAAATACTCGTACATTCTTGATAAATATGATGTCAATTTTGTCGATAAAGCGATGTAGAATATTATTGGGATCTGGATTACAGACAGATTGTCGCTTACTGGTATAACGTCAATACTGTACCTACATAAGTGTGTAAAATATGTATTGTAATATGTTTGCGTGTGTACAAAAGATAGAATGTATTTCTTTAAACACGTCTATTTATTCAAAGTCACAATACAACAACAATTTATAGTTCAATTCAATTCAGGTCAAATATTTAAAATTTTTAACAATGGCTTTACCTCACTCAACTTGTGCTTTATCAACCACTTTTTGACTACTATAAATTCACTTGTATACAGCCTGTGTCAGTACGAATGCTCGACTAGTTTTATAATGATCTCAGTATTCTTGTTTCCGTGTGGTGTAAATTAATTCGCCAATAAGAAAGACAGCTCAGGGCTCCAACCAAGCACAATGTCACTGAGACCCTTCAGATACCCAGAAACCCAGATGCTGTTGGTCTGAAGGTTAACAAGCTGTAGCAGTGAGGATACTTTTTCAATATTTTTTGTCCGAAATGTCTAGCATTTTATCAATGATTTAAAATGCTGTCTTACTTCCGTGATTTCGTCGTATTGATCTTCAAGCGTTGGGCTTTTCATCCGATATTAGCATTCATTTTCAAATAACGAACATTCATCAATCGGTTTTCTACAATTTTTTTTTTAGCTGCTTCAAGCTGTATCGGCATATGATTGTAGAACTCACGTCCTACCATATGCAATCTTTTGCTGTTTTTTCCTGCAAACGAATTTGTTATTTTTATATATTTGATTCTATCCATCATATATCATGAATCGCTGTGAAATCTGCTTTATGCCAAATCAAATTTTTTGAGTTGCACCATGTCTGTCATAATACATCATACGATAGTTGACATTTCGGGCTGTCATAATTAGATTAGATCAGGATTATTGTGATTTCCACAAGTGACCATGATGCCTGAATTCTTAATAAATTTGTCTACGTTCTCGTATATGTATTTAAGTAAGCTTTCAGTGATATTTTCTGCCTGAATGCAGACGTGGACGTGTTCTGCTTAAGCGTTACAGTGGCAATGGATGTGCTCTGCTGTTACGTCCTCGTTGCACATGCCATGGTCTTGTCTTGTGCTATTCTCATAGTCATGAGGTGTTTCTTGACTCTGTAGTGACCTGTTAGGAATATGGTTACTGCGTGTACCTGACACCTAGGAACCTATGTGCCTCTGAATGGTGTGCCTGTTACCTTCAGATTCCGTCTAGTCGTAAAATGCTTTGGTTTTTAGACAGTTGTTTATATTTGCGGTCATAAAAACCGCACCATATCAAAATGATTGAAAAATTGTTAATAACTACGATAATAATTTTTATATTGAAATGGAATTTTTGTTGAGTAACCCGCAGTAGTTTATAAGTATTTCTATCTAATTTCCATCTGTTTATTGAATGTTTGAAAAAAGATATTAACAAAGAAAGAAAAACCAATTACATTTCTTATTTTTTTAAAATATTTTAACACAGTCATTGGTTAACAAAATCAATGTATGTGTATATAAGATATTTAGATATGCCATTTTTACCAAAAAATTATCAATACCGAGTTGCTCTTCCTTTGGCGGTTATAACCGCTTTTATTCTAGAAGGCATCGAGTTTACTAGAAGTTCAGTAATATCCCTTGAAATTTCAGTATTCCATACATGTACCAGAACTTCATTTAGCTTTTTTTTACTCTCTGGTTTATGTTCAGCCACCTTACATTTCATTACATGCCACAAGTGTTCTATTGGGCTTAAATCGGGCGAATTAGCTGGTCAGTCTAGTCTGGTAATTCCGAGGTCATCAAACGTTGTCTTGAGCTGAAAATTATTGAAAGACTCTAGTTACTTGTCTGTTTATTGTTTATAAAGTACACATCTAGAAGTTGATTTAAAACACTTTACTTACGGATTTGGCGCGGTGGCAAGGTGCAGAATCATCTTCAAAAATGCACTTTTCAGTATACTTCTCCAAACTTTTGAGCGTTCATAGTTCCATTAACAAAGTGCAAAGGGCTCAAAACGTAAAAAGAAAAACATCCCCAAACCATCTGGCTTTGAGGAAACTTCACTGTTTTGACTATGCACTCGTCCTCGAAGCTTTCACCTGCTGACCGTCGTACGTATGTCAAATTGTCGGCACACAACAAATTAAATTTACTTTCATCGGACAATACCACACATCACCAATCATCCTGCGTCCAATCTTAGTACTTTTTTGCCCACGTCAAGCGAGCTTTTTTCATTTTTGTGGTTAGGAGAGGTTTTTTCGCTGGTCGTCTTCCATATAAACCTATCTCCTGTAGCCGTCGGCGTATAGTTTCGGCGCTTAGATCAACTTGATGAAATTCATTAGCTTTGCTCTTATACGGACAGCACTTTTAAAGCGATCTTTCATGCTAATTCATTGTAATACATTGTCCGTCTTCTGGGTTGCTTTACGTTTTCGTATCGAGACTTGTTTTCTTTCCAGTGGATCCAAATTTTCTTTTTTCTTTATCAGTCGTACGATAGTTGAATGACAGCATCCTATTTTAACCGCAATCTCACGATAGCCAAGCCCTTCTTCGACTAAAGTCAATATTTGAACTTTTTCGTCCCGAGTCAGTTGATGATATTTACCAGACATTTCACTTTTTTTTACTTGTCACCGTCACAACTCAATTCAAACTGATTTTTTTTTGCACTGAATACGAGGCCGAACTCCGCTATTGGGAATACCCTTCATTAATATGGGAAAAACCCTTACGATCTGATGTAATTAGGCATTTTTTGAGAACTCATTAGGTGGTGCGGTGTTTAGTGTGTATGTATTTTTATAGATCTAATTGATAAGCCGCAGAAATGTTATGGCAACATGAATGCTTAGGCCGAATCTTTCTTTCGTCTACTCCGTCACTACTATAATAACCACTGTTAGTTTACATTCGAAGTCCATTTATACTATGTTGGTGTTGGCTAGTGTTATGAGAAGTTAAATGCAGTCGCAGACAATTTTTGATGTTATCTTAACGACGCGACGTTGATAGTAAGTAGGACCGCTTTTCTATTAAAAAGAATATAAATGTTATAAATTTTATCTGGCCTCCATGAAATATTTCCCTTACTCTATATAATCCTCCCTGGATGATTTTATGATCTTTTCTTGGAGAGTATTTTTTGGAGAAAGCGGAATAATGATGAAGGACGGGAAATGCGTTTCGCATAAGAGCTTTAGCGTGTCAATACCGGTTTAAGCAAAAATGCCATCTGCCTATTTTAACAACCCAATTTGATTAGTGTGCTGCTTGCTGAGGATTTCGTGGATGCGTGCCTGTTGCGCGTTTTGCAAAGGTTTTGGCAAAAAGTTTTTAGCTGTTGTATCAGCTAATATTGTATCTAGTGAGGCTATCTCTATACCATATACTCGAATGTATATTCTATTCTCCATTTCTTTTCGCTCTTTAAATGTTTGTATGTTTCTAGAAGTGTTGTTCCTAAGTTGACATTGAGTAGAATGTGGCGATGATCAGATATTGAAATTTCTGCTTATACAGGCCAACTTTCAGTTAAGTTTTTTATAAATGGGGTGCACAGGGAGAAATCTAGTACCCATTCTCTGATTCAGTTTATAAAAGTGGGGTTATTTTAATAATTAATAACCACTAGACTATTAAAATTAATAAATTCCAAAAGTGGCTCTCTGATTTCTATGTTGGAGCTCCACAGCATTATGTGGAGAGCATTCTCATCACAGTCCAGAAGTCCCTTCAGTGATAGAAATTCCAGGTCGGTAGATTCGCCAGGAAGATATGACCAGAAAATGACTGCTTCTGCTATGCGTCGCTCAGTTGTAAGCTCGGTTATTGCCGCTACCATGTCTTTCCTGGATAAGAGCTACATCAAGGTAATCCTTATTAAATCTATGACTTAGAAACGCCGGCATAGATTCAGAGTGCTGTAGATTGCTATTGAGTAAGGCAAAGCTGCCAGTTTGTTCACCCGAACTGCTGGTTTTCGGCTTCAAACAAGCTGAGGATGAATTCGCTACCTTTTTGATGCTGGTGCACAGGCTGTTTTATTAGCCTTCTTGCGTTTGCCAGAGGGTGTTTGTTTCTGGGCAACAAGGAAATTAATAAGCTTTTAATGTGCGCTAAACTTTGAATGATGAATGTTGAATGTTGCTCTGTTCGCATTTCGCACGAGGTACATACATAAGTTGCGAACAGCCTGCAACAGGAATTCGGCAAGCCAATAACCTCTCAACTGCATTCACAATCAAATCTTGAACAAAACCGCTTGCTTGGTGATTTCTACTGCAGAAACATTGCGTCGGTACGAATTTTCATTCATGCCGTTGATGTTGATGAGTCAAAAATTCTGGCTAGGCAATATTATGTTAGGATAGGTCATAAATTAGAAGTACATATGCATAAAAGGTCAGTCTGATCCCAAAGTCAAAGAAATAAAATTAAACTGGGTTTATCGTTGAATTTTTATTCAACTCACGTCTGGTTTCCTCATGGGATTTTAAGCCTTTAATTCGCAAAAGAATTTGTGAGAAGTTGAAGAACACTTTCATTATTTCAAAAGGGCTTCTCATCAATTGAAAAAGCAATAGTTCTACTCCTTTGTTGTTTTTGTGGATTCGCCAACTTGAGGTAGAAATGTCACCGGAGATCATCTGCGACATGTGTATACGATTTGGGGGTACTTTCAGCCTGAATTGTCAAAAGGTGACATTTGGCCACGGTTTTATTTTTGTGACAGCCAACATGCGCCAATTCTTGGTTTCCGTGTGATGGTATGTGTTCGAAAGCCAGCCATGTTTTGTTGAGATGGCATCAAATTTCAAGAATTTTCTGATTTGTCTACCCCCACCATCAGGCAGCGGTAAGCGACTCTTCCGGGTGCATTGAGTACATGATTGTAACATTCCTGCAGAGTAATTCGAATATACAAGTTATTATAAACTATGATGGGATTTAATTTTCAATGCCTGTGTATCTATAATATGAAGGATAATTTTTACATATATCCAAATACTAAAAGTTTTTTTAATTTGAAACTATTTTATTAAATATTTACTACAATAAGTTTAGCGAATAAGAATAATTTGCAATTTAAGACTGCACTAATAAAGCGTACATCTTCTCTACAGCATCCACTGGCACAATCGATTTTCGGTCTATTATAAATAAATAAAGGCATGCGCTTCAAATTGGGTTTGTCAAATCAAATTCAAAAATGAATAGATTTTATTCGAGTTAAGCATTATCTTATTTTTCCTTATATGTATTTATCATCTCTGGTGTTTAAGATATAGGTTACCAATTGGTGTATACAGAAATGTTTTCATACCACTTCTAATTAAAATTATAAGAAGTTTTAGGTTGACTGGATTTGTTCGTGTATCTAGATGTTACATTTTAAATTAGATTAAGTGTTGAAATGTGTTTAAGAGTACATATTGTCACCATATAAGAAAACCGAAAACTCAAAGCAGAAAAGGTGTGTTTTTCTGTAGTGTTCCTTTGGAGACTTTTTATATATTAAGCACTAAACAAGTGAAATTTTTATTTTGATAGTATTTATGAAATTTAAAAGGTATTTAAAAAAAAAAAAAAAAACATTTTGGTAATAAAAAAAAACTCATAAAATCGTGTAATTTTTAGTTATATATTTTATCCAGCCCAGCGTAGTTGTTTCAGGGTACCGTTTTTTACAATGCATTTCGTTTTCTTTTAAATAATTTTTTTATTGTTGTAGCCACATGGAACGTTTAGATATTAAACTCGTTATTTTCGCGATAAAAAATGTTTAATAATGCATGCGTTCATATACCTATGTATATGTATATACCAATGTTATCACAAGCATATATTAAAACAATTTGAAGTAAATCCATATAGTACCATATTGCTTTCGCGCATTTTGTTTCGTATGTCCTAATTAAAGATATGTTTGATTTGGGAGAAGTCAAGGCTCTAAGTGTTGTTAATCAAATTATATTGAATTAAATTTCATATGGACGTCTAGTGTTATTGTAGTTCCTTTTGACACTAACAGCTTCCGAGTTGTAAAATTTTACTATTTAACCAAAATTAAACAATAAATTTCACCTTCTCCATAAGTAAAAAAATGCATCAAATAGCATGTTTTGAAGTTCATTTGCTGAACTTTCGGTTGCTGATATAATATAATATTTCAGAAGTGAAATCAGGAACTATCTCTGACGCATCCACTCTGTTTGAGCTCGCTTGCCATATACACGATCTCCAATCTTTTTTAAAGTATATAATAAAATACAACTTTTTATATCTTTATCTAATATTAACTCTTTGCTAAAAATATGTATAGAAAATACTTTATCTTTGCAGCTAATACATATATAAGTATTCGTCTAATTTCATATGTACACTTTCAGACTACTTAACTACGAACTTGATCAAAATGAAATAAATAGTCTTAATTACCCGACCACCAGAAAAATAGCTCTAACTACGAGTATTTATAAAACAAAAATAAACCAAAAAGGATAATTTGATTTTGCAAGAAAAATATTTTTGTGAAGTTAATAAAACTGTTTTTAAAAGAGCAAGATAATCAAAGTAAACATGAAGATTGAGAATCTTCACTCAGCTAAAAAGAATGTCACTGACACTATGGGTAAAGTTCCATATGAACAAACGTCTCCTAAAACCGACTTTGACAAGGCCAAGAAGCGTGCTTCGGCTACTAAAAAGCATATACGATTAAGGAACATTTTAAACAATTCAGATGTATATGATACACTCAATTACACAGGTCAAGATGTAAGTAGTCGTAAAACCTAAAAAAATTAGTTCATGTACGAGTACCTAAATATATTATAAATAGTTAGAAATTAAAGTTTTTTCGTTGATTTTTTATTTTTAAAATAGAGATTTGAAATAAATTTGATATAAACATTTTTATCATACATAATTCTTGTGGAGTGTTCTAATCTCTTTAGATTTACTAGAAAAATATCTTAAATAAAATTGGCCCAAAGATTTTGGTATGACTGGAAATGTTTTTATATTTTCGCCTATAAGGAGGCAAAATTAGCAGAATTTCCATAAAATTTTTATATTATATTCATCACTAATTGTATTTATTATCGATTATTTTCTTGTTATTTATATAAGGTATTACCCTGTTCTAAGTCAACTTGTATGGGAAGCATAGTTTTTCCAAACGCCAACCCAAATGAATTCCGATCATGTGAAGTTATATTGCAACATGCTAAGGACTTTTTCAACCAATACTTTAGTTCCATAAATAGGTTGATTTTTGGAAGTTATGAAAGGTTCCACATATTTATTAATAGTTTACTATTTATTATAGATTTTCGAGCAATGCGCATTTATCCAGATGGGAACAGGTGCAACACCTGGTTAAACGGCATGGTCATTATCATTTAACAGAAACTGAACTTATATATGGAGCCAAATTAGCTTGGCGTAATTCTTCAAGATGTATTGGACGAATTCAATGGTCTAAACTACAGGTAAGGAAAAAATGGATCTACTATAGCAACGAGAAATTTTGAAATGTATAATGAAATAAATAAAAAAAAAATCGAATGTATTTAAATTGGCAGGCCAGTTTATATTCGTTATATTTAGACTAAACTCTATTTCACGGGTCTTTAAGAAATAAATTTGAAACATAAAATCACAGGGACGCTTTGTAACTATTGGAAAAATAGTTTAAAATAAATTTAGCTCACAATTAAGATTTGTCATCTAAGATTTGTCAACTAATTCTTCAAGATGTATTCTGGTATAACTGATAAACAACGACTGTAGAAAAACAAAGGGTCATTTTCGATAAATAAAATCAGGCTGACAAATTTACCAAGTTATGGGCTGGCTACTTAAACTTTATCTTGGTAGAGGTTTTGTCTCTCAACTGGATAACTTCAAAATCTTTTCATCTTTTTTGTTAGACACCATCTACCTAAATATTTATTTAAATATTGTATTAATTAATCGTTATAATTACATTTACGTCATTAAAGATGCTTCAATGGAATTCTTGTAATAGTTTGTTGAACTTACTTAATACATAAAAATTAAAAATATAAAATTCCAATTTATATCATGGGCTTCAAATATTTCCTTCATGTTCTCTAGAAATAGTATCCCATCGAAATAAATTTATCGCATAACTCGATAACGTTTGTAAAAAAAAGTGAAAAGCAATAGCTGCCTTTAACAATATTTGAAACAAAAAAAGCACTAATAATACATATTCTTGTTTATGATGTAAATAGCAAATCGTGCTAGAATGTAGAATAAGCCGAAAAGCCATCCGCCACGGACTCAGACCCGTTGAAAAGGTATGTCTGAGATTCAGGCGCTTTTAACTTTCTCGATCCTGAGCACGCAGCTTTTACATTACTTTACAGAACTTTCTGATATACGAAATCTACTTCTCGATTAAAAGACGGTACCATTCGTTCGATTTGCTCGAATCAGTTTTGTAGTATTATCCAGCTATACAGGAAATAACTGAATCAGTTTTTGCGTGATTGCGACATCTGCTATTGCCTTGTAAGGCTTTATTAAAAGTGTGGAGATTTTGTCTATATCATAGTTCATTTTAAGGGTCCAAAATTACATTATGCTTGCTGATAAGTATGATGCAAAAAAGTTTACAACGTTCCTACAGTACCCTGTATATTAATATATATGTCTTATTTTACATGCATATGGCTTAATAATTTTTGCAAGAATGAAGAAGCAGGCATCCGTATAATCTATTAGACTTTATATCCTAATCCAATAATACTATGTAGATTTATAATTCAGTGTAATGGAAATTAGTGCTTTGGAATTTTTCTGTAACCTATGACTCTCTCTCTTATCCATGGACACACATTTATACGGTCAGATGTTGGAAATGACGTTTAAATTTCAGAATTTTTTATATCTATAGTTTCTTATATAAGCTACGGATATTGTATTCAGGACTCTTCAATTTTCTTTAGCTTCGACCATGTGTGTGCTCCCCTTTTTCCGCAAAAAAATATTTTTGCTGTTCCTTTGATGTTTTTTCTACGATTACGTACATTTTTTGGTTTCCAACTAATACACACCCCTTGTAACTTCAAAGCTTTTTAAATCAGTAGCCCAATTATCCCTTCCCATTATACTAAACCATAGTTTTTTTTTTTAAATAAGCTTAGGACGGTAGATTTAATTTATTTTTGCTAAACATAATTATATTAAATACATTGTAAATGTATATTTTGAATATAAATACTTTTAAGTAATCTGATCACAGCATATTAGCGTTTGTTGAATAGGGTACAGAGAACGATGTTTGGGCTCAATGGGTGGCATCCAAAATTTAATAGGGAGACTTAAATACTAGTGTAAATTGACTTGTTGAATTTTAGACAACCATTCATCTCACGTGATTTTATTTGCCTCAAAAAAAAAAAAAAAAAATCTGTCGGGAGCGGTTGGAATTGAACGCCGAACCGTCAGATTACGAATCCAATGCTCTACCACATGATCCATGACCACCCAGATCATATTAACACTATGCATACCTGGTTAAAGATACACCTCACATTCGGGACAACGCAACAGATGCGAACCTCATCTTAGTTGGCACAGTTGGAATTGGACCATTATATGTAGCAATCTTGTATAAAACAGACTAAAAACAGATAACCACAAAGTCTTGAATGTTATTTTAAGTAAAATAAATTAAGGAATTAAGGAACTTAAACTGAACTTAATCAGTTGATCAAGTTAACGAAATTATCTATAAAAAATACATAAGTGTAACTTAGATTCTGAATAAAACTAAATCATTTCTTTTATAGGTATTTGATTGCAGATATGTTACAACAACAAGTGGAATGTTTGAAGCTATATGTAACCATATCAAATATGCAACAAATAAAGGCAATATTAGGTATTTAAAGAAGTCTAATTTCTAATTGTTGTATATTTACTCCTTTCTGTTAACAATCTAAGCACTTATCATATACAACAACGGACACTTTATTTTATTAGCATTCCATTCAAATGAAGAATACGCTAACACTAATACATTTTTTTGTTTTTCAATAAGTTTTAAAAGTGAAAGTTTTTAAAAGAAATCATTTCCACATGACATTCATAATTCTAGTTGGATGGTGCACCGTTATTGTATTCGAGATATGTTTGAAAAACTTATATTACCATAAAAGCATTAACATCTAAACATTGCTGCCTAGCTAGCAATGTTAATGGAAATTTCAATCCTCAATCATGATACATGCATACATACAGTACATTCACACTTATAAATAAACGCAACACAGATTTTTAAAAAATTGTACATTCATACATTGGCTCTTTATTTATGAACTTCAAGTAATCTATCAGTTTCAAAACCTACGAAGAATGTAACCAGGTCATCGGTCAGTGACAACTTGTAACAAAAATTCTAGATTTGGCTATAAAAGATTTGCTTGCACCCATGCAGGCCGAACTTCTCTTTCTTCTTCTCTACAAATGCCAAAGGCGAGGTCGAAGCGCAATGCATATTATATTTTTTGTAGTATTCTGTGTTTACTATCACTACACTGTTATTTTGTGTGTGTTTTTTTTTTTTTGTGATGAGAATCATTAATACTTGACACTACTAAAACCAATGTGAAATTGGCTTAAAATCTGCCAAAACATACATTTATACATATTCCATAATTATATTTTTAAGAAATATAATTTTATTTTAAATTTAATAATCATTTACAAGGTCAGCTATTACAATATTTCCCCAAAAAACGGATGGAACCCATGACTTCCGTATATGGAACAATCAGTTAATTTCCTATGCTGGGTACAAGCAAAGCGATGGAAGTATAATTGGAGATCCGTTAAACGTTGAATTTACCGAGGTAAGTATTTTCATATTTCTTGTTATACTTAAACCGAAAACTTGTTCCTTTCTTGCAAAATGAAATTGTTTTGAAATTTTAAATAAGTGTAATCTAAATCTGCAAATAGCACCATTTGAGGATAATAAAACAAAATTTGTTTAACATTTGAGTGCACATGAAATATGCATAAGCTTCCAACAAAATGCAGCAAACAAAAGTCTAAGCTCAACCACATACGAGTATATGAATTACAGAATACCAAGCCTAGAAAAATACCTATTTGTTCTTGTAGCACAGTTATCAGCCGAAAAAATATAATAGGGTTGAATATGTATGCAGACCTCAATTTTACACAGCTACACTTTTTTGGATCTTATCATAAATTAGGCCAAGTTGAGAACAATCGGTTCATTCTTCAGTACGATACGGTTGTGAACTGCAATGGAAAGATTTGGCTAATGGTAAATGGCCAAAAAAAAAAGCAAGTTCATGCAATCAATGGAAATGAAGAACCAACACAGATCTCAATTCTATTTCCAACCCAAAACATATTTAAAAGTACACCTATTCGTACTATATATGCCTTTATGTAAAAAAAAAATCCGATATTCTTACAACTTCAGAATTGCATCAGAATCTAACCGAAGTTCGAAGAAGGAACCAAAGAAAAAAGAATAAGATGAATTAAACGCAAAAATATCGACAAACTCACGACCTTACTTTCTATTGTAGAATGGTATTGTATTAAAATCTAATAGGTATCGCAAGTGGACAGTATCATGCAGATATGTTAAAAATGTTTGTTTTGTAGTATTCGATATACTTGAATGGGTGACATATTTCAATAGTTTATAATAATAATAATTATAATGAAATAAAACGTTTTTACCGATTGTATTACTCACATATGAATTTTTTAGTTTCATAACACAAATATATGCATATTAGTTTTACTTTAAAATTATATTTAACTACAGATTTGTCTCAAAATTGGCTGGAAAAGCAAAAAAACAGAATGGGATATTCTTCCTCTAGTAGTTTCAGCCAATGGCCTCGATCCCGACTACTTTGACTACCCATCAGAATTGATATTCGAAATACCACTGGAGCATCCAAAGTTAGTAAATAAAAAATGTGTAAAATATATATGTATGTACATATAAACATATGTATGTATGTGAGTAAACTATAGATTATCATAGAGCGATGGGTTTATTTTATTTTGAAATTTTTATAAAAGTAGATTACTTATTTATATTTTTATTGTAATGTAACATACAAGTATATGCGATACACTTTATGTTGGTTCGATCGTCAATTCAGTATACGGGTTTTATAATACGACACTTACTCGTCCTGGTAAGCAGCCCCGACGCGCATTATAATTTAGTAACTATTTTAACACAAATTGAAAGTAAGATCCACTCACTTTAGATGGTCACATTAAAACATTTATCTAAGAACCAGAATGATTGGGAAAGTTTTGTACTATAAACCCAACTGTTGTAAGTATCTGGAAATGAAACGTCGAAAATCGATAAGTCGAGCTGAACATTGAGTGCTATAATCTAAGACGCACATGAGTAAAAATTCCGCACTATTGTGACTTTAAAAAATTGAGTCGTTAAAATCCGTTCCATATTCCTACACATAGGCTTTAATCTGTTTCAACAAACGATTTACATCTAGGTACATACATATGTTTATATATACATATACGAAGTCTGTTAAAAAAGTATCCGACCATAATAAAAATTAGTGGTACAACCGTTTTAGAGATGATGCAGAATATTTGAATAACAGTCAACTTTCTGACGATCACTAGTGTCCTTACATGGTCTATGACAACCTCATTTTTGAATATTGAGACTTTTCAGTCAGTGCCGTTTTATAGTAAAACACTAAATTTTTGCAAAATTAAACTTTATTTATTAATATAGTTGCCTTCGAGGGCGATACACTACGATTTTTCAATCTTTCGATACCAGTTTTGTATTACGATTTCGGTCTTAAATCTCTTTCCGGCGAGCATTCTTTTGAGGTCTGCGAACAGAAAATAGTCGCTGAGGGCCAAATCTGGAGAATACGGTAGGTGGGGAAACAATTCGTAGCCGAATTCATTCAATTTTGCCATTGTTTTCATCGACTTGTTACACGATGCATCGTCTTGATGAAACAGCACTTTCTTTTTCTTCAAATGCGGCCGTTTTTCTGCGATTTCGTCCTTCAAACGCTCAAACAACGCAATGTAATAGTCGCTGTTGATAGTCTACCCCTTTTGGAGATAGTCGATGAAAATTATTCCATGTGTATCCCAAAATACGGATGCCATAGCCTTGCCAGCCGACTGTTGAGTTTTTGGTCGTTTTGGACTAGGTTCGTCGCCTGCTCGCCACTCAGCTGACTGCCGACTTGACTCTGGTGTGAAGTGATGTAGCCAAGTTTCATCCATTGTCACATACCGACACAAAAATTCGGCTTTATTGCGGTTAAGCAGCTTTAAACACTCCTCTGAATCATCAACACGTTGTTGTTTTTGGTCGACTGTGAGCAAACGCGGCAACATTTTGAACAGAGCTTTCGCATATCCAAATATTCGTGTATGATATATCCAACACGCTCATTTAATATCTTCACAGCCTCAGCTATCTCGATCAACTTCACTTGACGGTCATCGAAATCATTTTGTGGACTTTGTTGATGTTTTCATCTGAAATAGACTCTTTTGGACGTCCACTGCGTGCATCATCTTCGGTGCTTGTGTGACCACTTTTAAATTTTTCAATCCACTTGCGAATAGTTCGTTCTGCTGGTGCAGAGTCCGGATAACACTTATCAAGCCATTTCTTTGCATCGGCTGCATTTTTTCCCGTCAAAAAGCAATGATAAATCAACACACGAAATTGCTTTGAATCCATTTTTTTTTCATAATAACAAAAGTTGCTTCACTCACAACGCTATATTTCGAGAACTAATCGTCCGACAGCTGTCAAATTTATACACGTATCTTTTGAAGGTTGGTACTAACTGAAAATGGTATGAATTTAAGTCAAGTGGTGCCCTCTCTTAGAAACGGACTTTTCAACCCATGTATTATAAGCGGCCAATTCTGAAGCGGTTTTACCACTCCTTTATATATGTGGCGCCTATTGTTTTGCCCCTAGACACTTTTTAATTTTTCAGGTTGTTTCCATTGGAAAATCCCTAGACTTTACAAAAAATTTAATACAATAACAAATTTTTCTACCATTCTCTTCCAAAATAAAATCCGAAAACGTTGTTGGAGGCGATTGAATGTTGCTCTGGTCATGAAAATAAATGAGCAAGCGCATTACATTGGTATGCCTACAAATGGTCACTAATTCCGGCCCACCAAGCTTTGTTTATTTTGTCAATAAAAATTACGGTCGGATGCCTTTTAAACATATTTGTATATACATAAATATAAAAATGATATCAATTATAATATTTGCAGTTTTCCTTGGTTTGCTGAATTACATTTACGATGGTATGCGCTTCCTGCTGTTTCTGGTATGATGTTTGATTGCGGTGGTATACAATTTACCGCGACAGCATTTAGTGGTTGGTATATGTCCACAGAGATTGGCTGTAGAAATTTATGTGACACTAATAGGCGTAACATGTTAGAGGTGTAATTAAATTAATTTTAATTTGATTTCATTTGAATACAAATATTTTTTTTATTACTAGACAGTAGCTACAAAAATGCAACTAGACACTCGAACATCATTTTCACTATGGAAGGATAAGGCCTTAGTTGAAGTAAATTTGGCCGTTCTACATTCATTTCAAAGTAAAAATGTAACAATAGTCGATCATCATACCGCAAGTGAAAGTTTTATGAAACACTTTGAAAATGAATCAAAAATAAGGTATGAATAAAAAAAAATAATTTCTGAATCAAGCATTTAGTATTTTAATTTATTAAGAAATGGATGCCCTTCTGACTGGATTTGGATTGTACCGCCATTATCAGGATCGGTAACTCCTGTTTTTCATCAGGAAATGGTTATCTATCAGCTTAGGCCTTCATTCGAGTATCAGGATGCAGCTTGGAAAAATCACGTTTGGAAAAAGGAAAAGTATCAAGGCAAATCTAAACTGCCCAGAAGGAAGTTCAACTTCAAGCAAATTGCGAGGTTGTTTTTTTATTTTAAGTTAATTATCCTTTTTTTCTTTTATAAAAATTGGATAACTTTCTCTTGAGCTGGCTACACTTCACGTATACATATCATGAATACCTACACATATGTATATATACAGCCAGAATACTTACATTTTACTTATAGCTCGTATCCATTTTATTAATCCTAAGCCGTGAGCTAACTTAGCAGATATTGTCTTGAATACCGTTCATCTTTAAGTTCATTAGTGATTATAGAAATAAGTTGTACTACTATTTATCATCATAATAATAATTTCTATTAGTTACTCTATACATATTTATAGCTATTTTCTGGTGGCTATATAAATGCAAAGTATTTTATAGTTCTTGCCAATTTTAACAATGTTTGACTTACGATGCAACATTTAATTTTGCGTGAAACTGGGCACTACATTCGACATTAAAAGCAAGCTTACGAAGCTGAAAATTTTCTTTATTCGATGACTCTTTGGATTATCCTAATATATGACCCGCGTTAAACTAAAAATCCAGATTTATATTAATTAAACTCAACCGTAATCGTCTTTGCCACTGGTGACCGTTGCTCAAGTGGTAGTGAACTAGTTTCCAAATAGGAAAATTCGGTGTTTGTTTCCCAAACCCGCCCAAAAGATATTAATTTTTTCAGTTACTCACAATAAAATCACGTAATATGAGTAGACTATAAAACAACAACAAGCCAACTTCACTAACAACTTAATCTCCCCATTAAATGTTGGATGCCACCCATGGGGCGAAATAACCACTGAGCCCAACCATCTGTCTTTCTGTTTCTATCCCATTTTCCAAAAAACTTAACACATGCTCAGACATTTGAAAGTTTATACAATATATATACCCACTTGTGTGCTAGGATCTTTTAAAAAAAAGTAGGAGAACTTTTTCTGGTCGTGAACTGTCTGGGAATTTTAAGAACCAATCTGTCTAGATAGCTAAAAATCGTTATCTTTTAATTCGTCACTATCAAAGGGACGAGATCTAGTAATGAACGACGGCTTCTCGCATAACTGAGACGAGAGAGCGGTGTCTATTATTGTGCTTGTCTTATGCTTCTAATGCAATATGGTTCATAAAGTGTGCCGAAATTTCTGGACGAGGTAAAGCAACAATTTTATCACAAATATGGTTGGCACACTTCTAGTGTTTTACCATACTTTTTGTACTGTTTGTACGAGTATAGTATAAGATACAAGGGGTATTTCTCTTTTTAAAATTCAGAATAGGTATTTTTTTATTTTTATCTCATTTGGAATTTAAGAAGTAAATAGAATAGTCGAAATTTCAATGTGTAAAATAGCAATTGCTTTCTTGTTGTCTTAAAACTAATTAGTAAAGTAACAAAATTTATGTATTGCTAATTTATTGTTTTTACTTTAGAGCTGTTAAGTTTACATCACGACTCTTCGGGCGTGCATTATCAAAACGCATTAAGGCTACTATATTATATGCTACAGAAACAGGAAAGTCCGAGCATTATTCAAAAAAACTGTGCGATATTTTGGGACACGCCTTTAATTCTCAGGTATTTTGAAATCCAATAAGTCTTTTTTTTCGGTTCTGTAAAGAGTTATTCATCGTGAGGTTTTATATTGTAATATAAAATAAAACACACAAATTTGAAAGTAAACTTAAAATTTTTTTTATTGGTTAAAATAACAGTTCATGCCATTTACTTTCCAAAAATTATATCCTGTAAATGTTGGCCACGACTACGTCTAAGGTGGTCCATTCGGAAGGTCCAATTTTGGGCGACTGGTATCTCGCGGATAACACGAGTAATGTTGGCTTCCAAAGCGTCAATCGTAGCTGGCTTATTCCTGAAGACCTGAAACTTTACATATTCCCAGAGAAAATAGTTAAAAGTTGTGATATCGCACGATCTAGGCGGCCAATTTACCGTAGCAAAACGTGAAATTAAGTGTTCACCAAAATGATTTCTCAACAAGTCCATTGTATCACGCGCTGTAAGGCTTGTAGCGCCCTTAGTTGAAACCAGGGCTCGCCGAGACCATGTGCTTGAATTTTAGGAAGCACATAATTCGTTAACATTGCGCGATAATCGTTATCATTGACGGTAATATTCTGATTTGACTCATTTTTGAAGAAACATGGACCAATGACTATACCAGCCCCTAAACCACACCATACCGTTGTTTTTAATGGATGTAACGATAGCTCTTGATACTCTTCGGTTGCCTAACAGCCAAAATATGGCAATTTTGCTTATTAACGTATCCATTGAGCCAGAAATGGGCTTCATCACTGCACAAAATTTCACGCCAAAACTCCGGATTTTCATTAAGTTTTTCCAGAGCCCATTCACTGAAAATATGACGCAAATTCAAGTCGCCTGGCTTCAATTCTTGCACAAGTTGAATTTTGTAGCGCTCTTATGCGGAGAACCTCACATAAAATTCGACAACTTACGCCAAGCCAAGCTGCTGAGAATGACGACAAATCTATTCGTCACGGTCTTTATGTACATTCTCAGCTACAGCTGCTTTATCTCTTCACTACATGCTGGATGTGATCTAACCGGTCGAGTATCATCCACTAATGTAAACTGGGACTCAAATTTGCGAATGGTATTGGTAATAGTGGTTTCAGTAGGTCGATTTTGCGCACCGTAAGTTTCTCGAATCGCACGAAAAACATTTCTCACAGAACGCTGATTTTCGTAATACAGCTGAACAATTTAGAAACGCTGTTGTGATATGAGTCTTTCCATGATGACTTGCCAAACAATACTAAACAAGTTTGATAGGAGCTACACGTGATGTGTCAAAAAAAGCCTATTGAAAATGAAACCTCACGATGAAGCACCCCTTATAATAAAATTTCAAACGAGGTTTCAAACAAATAACCTTAGTTTTAATAAGGCTTAATTTATATCGATTTCATTGCAGACTTGTTGTATGTCTGACTACGATGTCTCATTTTTGGAGCATGAAGCTTTGCTGGTTATAATTGCATCTACATTTGGAAATGGAGATCCACCAGAAAATGGAGAGGTAAAACATATCTGCTATTAACATACTATATATGATATACATATATGCATGTGCATTTTTTTTAAACGTTTCAATTATATGTTAAGGCCTTCGCACAGGAATTGTACAAATTACATTTAAAACAAAATAATGGGTCAGAAAAAAGGTAATTAATAATTCAATTAATTTTAAACCATCTGAAACAACTGAAAAAGAAAATTGGTGTTTTCACATTTTTATAAACAACACTATTACTGCTCTTTGCAACACAATGAAAGACAGTTAGTTTTTATTTGCATACTGAGTGTATGTATCAATTGATGTATAACGGGTTGTGAGTGTGAATTTTTTTGTTAGTGTTTCCTACTATTGTACAGGCATAACACCTACAACAATGTGATTTGATAAACCAAAATCAGAATTTTCACTTCGCAGCCTTGCTTGGCATCGTCGGAGTTAGTGTTTCTTATTTTTGTTGGTGATTAGGATTCAGGAAGTCAGAGTATATGTAGATGTAGCCAATATACCCAAGTTTAAAAGTAATCACTTCTCTGCGTACGTTCACGTTCGTAAATACAGGCTAGCTGTTTTGAAACTTAGTAAAACACAGGTAAATCTCGCCCACACCTCTCACATCACTCAGATCTGAAGCTCTAATGCCAATATTTTTTTGTCACTGCTGCCCTGCTATTTACGTGCGTAGTGATGCAGCTTACTAAACTCCACCAAAAAACGATCCATGTGCCTAACTTGAATTCAATTCCATATGCTTAAAAAATGCTTTATTTACAAAATCCCCAAACTGGACAGCAATACGATCTTTACTGAGTTTTATGCGCTGTCTGACTCTATACAACGTATTGTATTCCTGTATCCTCACAACAAAATCGCTATTACGGACTATTTCAATATACACAATTTTGGGCGGCTTCGACGTTCTGAAGAGTCAACCCCCGAACGGCGGTATGCTGAGATCTTCGCTGCGAATATTCACCTGACTCCACATGAATACCCGTATTTGATAGTCATACAGCCACTACCCTGAAATTGTTTTTAACTTATCGTCCTGATAAGTACACTGTTGATATGCTTTCGCATAACGCAGTTAAACAATAAAACAAAACCAACCATTCAACTACAGAACATAAACCAAAAGATGTTTTTTAACCATGAAAAATATCCTGAAATAGAAGATACACTGTGTAAAATAATAAGAAAAACTTTTGAAATATCATAATAAAAACAAAAAAGTGATTACATATAAAAAAGAAGACACTGTTTACGTAAAAACAGACAGATGCAACAAACAGGCAGCAAAATACAACTAATGGACAAAAACATAACCCAATGTAATCACAATTATAAAAGATTAGCAAAATGTAAAAACAGTGTAGATATAAATATTTGTAAAACAATACAAGTAAGCGAAGATAATTGCAATATACAACTGTTACAAGATAGAAAAGCATAATAAAAAATAATTTACCATTGTTAATATTAGATTACGGAAGTATTTTAGCTGATGGCGAACATGAATGGAATGGAGAAAAAATACGCAGACCTAAACTGATACAATTCAACCTTACAACTAATATTGATGGAAAGACATTCCTTAACCACCAGCAGGAAATAAAAAAGGTGATACATGCACACAGAGACGAACAGCTTGTAGTCCTCCGCATTTTAACTTCGAATACCTATTATAAATTCAATAATATTCAAGAAATTTATAAATTCATAATCCCCATTGAGGAACACCCAATAGAGTTCACCATGTACTGTATCCTCCTCCGCATTTTAACTTCGAATACCTATTATAAATTCAATAATATTCAAGAAATGTATAAATTCATAATCCCCATTGAGGAACACCCAATAGAGTTTACCATGTACTGTATCCTCGGACTAACAACATTTGCACTTCTAGTATACTGCTCCGTGAAAATATGAGAGTGCTACAAAACCCAACAATAAGCAAAACAAAAAAAATTATATTGTATGATAAAATATATCAAAAAGAAATGATAAGACTACGTGCTCAACAGGCTCGAAAGTAAGGACACTTTTTCTTAACAAGGGGTGTATTCTATTTTAATTTAAAGCAGTCCGTTTACTTATGGTTTCGACTGTGTATTCTGCTGGGTATTCAATTTACTTTATAAATGACGCTTTCAGTATATGGAATACGTTTCCTATAATAAATGTCATTGGCCTAAATTATCGAATGATCTATCTGCAAATCTTTTACAGTGCATTCGCACCGTTTTCCCAACTATTATGTCAATGAAATGTATGATGTATGGACAGTCAATAAAGAACCTATGAAACGATGTCGTGTTTGTCATCCCTTCTGAATTTCCCTACATGTCCCTCTTTCTCTACAATTAATCAGAAGTGGGATAGCTCGCGCAAGTGCAAATAGAAAACAATAAACGGAAAACTAAATATTGTTCTTGTTATTTTTATTAGCTCAAAGTCTTATATTCCGTCAAGTGTTTCGTGACTTGTGTTCTTGGATTCAGCGACTGTACTCGTTCTTAAAGCAGTGTTAAGATCTCTGAAGCAGCAGACTAATGGCAGAAAAGCCGAATTAAAGCTTTGTGTGCAAGAATATGTCGAGGGCTTTACAGCTCCAAGTCCATCGATCAACCAATTTCTGAAGGATTGTGGAGGAGGAAGGAGGATGAAGACGAAGAGCAACGTACGGAAAAGGAAATTTTGGACGAAGAACTACAAAAACTACGTAGGATATGCTAAAAGAAAGATGATATAGCAAAACTAAAAAGACAAATTCAAGAGTTTCAGCTGGAGAATGGCAATCAGGACATTGAAGACTCCATACCAGCTTTTGGTGGCGATGACAATTTACCTGTACAACTTTGGATAGAACAATTTGAAGAATATTCAGAAATATTGAGTTTGGACGAAAGGAATAACTTTCTTTATGGAAAAAGGCTACTAACGGGTATGGCAAAGATATATATATGTATATGAAAACAATTATCCCCAAAAGTTGACAAGGTTAAAAGAAACGTGACCAAGGCAGATGTCTATAATGATTTCCAAAGTAGAAAGAGACGACGGGATAAGACATTCCAACAATATGTTCTCTCCATGTAAGAAATTGCTTCATAAAGTTCCGTTGAAGAAGAAGACATAATTCAATTCATCACCAAAAGTATCACAGATGTTGAAATTAATAAAATGATCTTGTAGCGAATTAAAGTCAGCCTTAAGGAAATATGAGAAGTTAAAAAGCAATTGTCGCGATGTGTACTCCGATAACAGACAACCAAGAAGAATACAACATAACATTCAACCTAGAATGAGAGGAGAGAAGTATCGTGTTTTAAATGTGCGAAGCGAGGCCACATCTCACCAAACTTTACTACTAAGAATTCAGGAATGACCTTGAATGCGTATGACCGAGCAGACATTGGAACGAGTTTGAGACGGTTAGACAGCAGAAACACACCAAATATCAAAGAGAAAGCCATATTCAACAAAGAATTCGAGAAAAATATTGGCTACAAATTTGTTAGTGATCAAATGGAAACATCAACTACCTGGTTGACGCTGTTGGACTCAGGGAGTCCAATTAGTTTTATCCAAATTGGATTCCTACCATCCTTTTCAATATCAAAACTGGACGTAATGGACCACAGCTATGTTAGAGTAAATAATAGTTCGTTGGACGTACTGGGAAGTATAAGTATGATCATTTCCTTTGAAAAATCAGTTATTAATTTGAAAATGTTAGTCGTAAAAAATCATTCAATGAACTATCCTGTTCATCCCCATAAAATATGGTTAAAAATGGTGTGGTGCTGCAACAACAAAAGGCTATTTTATCAATTGAATTTTATCTAGATCTCCACTTTCCATCTGACGTTCATGATGCTTCAACTACAAGTCAAGTTTTAAACATAAAAATATATTTATAATTATAAAAATTTCAAAAAAAATTAAACGATTTATTGAAGAAACACATCATTCGCGAATCGACTTCCTCTTTTGCATCACCCATTGTTCTTGTGCAGAAGAAGAATGGCGAGGTGAGGCTCTGCGTCTATTACCGCGAGCTTAACAAAATCACTTTTAGTGATAATTATCCCTTACCATTAATAGAGGACCATATTGATCGCCTCAAGGACAAGAAGTTTTTTACAGTAATTGGTCTGAAAGATGGCTTTCATCACATCTCAGTAGCGGAAGAATCAATTAAATACACATCCTTTACGACACCTCTAGGACAATTTGAATATTTGAAGATGCCATTCGGGCTAAAAAATGGTCCTTCCGTTTTTGAAAGATCCGTCAAATTTGTATTTAAAGGTTTAATTTCAAAAGGTAAACTTCTTAGCTTTCTGGATGACTTTTTAATTGTTACGGACACTTATGAATTAAATTTAGATATTTAAAAAGAAGTTGTGCATATTTTCTTTAAGAATGGGTTACATTCCATTAACAATTTTCCGATACCCAGATCTACCAGGGAAGTTCATATTTATGTAGGATTATGTTCCTATTTTCGCAAAATTTATAAAAAATTTCGCGAATATTTCTAAACCCCTCTATGATCTTTTAAGAAAAGACACACCGTTCGTCTTCGGCGTTAAACAGAATGAAGCTTTTAACATTTTAAAATCCAAGCTGACAGAATCACCATCAGAATCACTGTCCATTTATAGTCCTCATAACGCTATGGAGTTACATTGTAATGCGAGTAGTTTACGTTATGGAGCAGTGCTGCTCCAAAAACAATAAAACAACAAATTCCACCCAGTTTTCTATTATACCAAGCGGTCGACAGAGGTTGAAAGCAAATATCACAGCTATGATCTGGAGACTCTGTCTATAATATACGCCCTGCGAGACTTAAAATCTACCTAATAGGAATAAAATTCAAAACAGTCACTGATTGCCAAGCACTGACATTAACTGTAAAAAAGAAATCTCTTAATCCTCGCATTTCCCGTTGGGCATTAGAGCTGCAAAGTTTCGACGACGAGATAGAGCACCGTAAAAGGAACATGATGACTCATGTCGACGCTTTAAGCCGAAGATTCAACATTCTTCACGTAGATGACGAATCCTTTCAGTTCATTTTGGCGGCAGCCTGGAAGCAAGATTCTAAAATACGAGTAATTTCAATTGTTAAAGAACTGGAGAAAACTGAAAGTCCATTCTTTCAGATGATAGATGGCTTGATATATCGTAAGGTCAGAGACAAAGTTCTGTTTTACGTTCCTTGAATCATGGAAGGCCAGGTGATCCAAACCAAGGCATTGAAAAGTGCTTCAAACATTTATTTATAAGTTACTGGTTCCCAAAAATGAAGGGCAAAATCAAAGAATATATTAAAACCTGCTTGAAGTGCATTTATTTTTCTTCTGATTCGGGCAAAACCCAAGGATACCCTTCGATACCCTTCATATAGACCATCTCGGTCCCTTGTCGACTGGAAATAAGAAACACCTTCTCTGTGTAATAGATACCCTTCATATAGACCATCTCGGTCCCTTGTCGACTGGAAATAAGAAACACCTTCTCTGTGTAATAGATAGATTCACAAAATTTGTGAAACTTTATCCAGTGAAGACTACTCAAACCAAAGAAACTATTGCTCACTTGCAGTCCTATTTTCAGAATAACTCAATGCCAAACCGTATTATATCCGATCATGGGACCAGTTGAATGTTGAATTTAAAATGTATATTTGACTTATTGAAATTCATATTGTATTTGCATTTGGTATGCATACAGGTATTCTGTATCATTTACCAATTTGTTTTATGTATTCATACTTCGTTCTACATAGTATGTAGATTAACGAAAATATAATCGGGGCGATTACTCGATCAGCCTGGCCGAGCCGTTTACTTACGGTTTCGACTGTGTATTCTGCTGGGTATTCTATTTACTTCTATTTACATGTACGCTCAGTACATGGAAAACGTTTCCTATAATAAATGTCATTGGCCCAAATGATCGAATGATCTATCCGCAGATCTTTTACAATGCATTCGCACCGTTTTCCCAACTATTATGTCAAAGAAATGTATGATGTATGGACAGTCAATAAAGAACCTTCGAAACAGCCGAGTGTTTTATTTTTATTTCGATGATGTCCCTCTTTCTCTACAGGGGAGAGTTAAAGAACCTAAAACGCAAATGCGCTTATCGACGGTTTCATTATCAGTAGAAGAACAGAAACATGCATTTATTCTAAAATAATAACTAACAACAAACAACTGATAATTCCATTACAGCCACTCAGAAACTATAAAAAGTTACCAATTTGAAGTTAGTCTTAAGAATATATAGGGTGATTCATCGTAAGCTTTGGTTTATAATGTAAAATAAAACACATAAATTTGAAATAAAACTTAAAATTTTTATTATTGATTAAAAGAACAATTCATGGCATTTACTTTTGAAGAATGATATTATATAAATGTTGGCCATACGTGGTCCATATGGAAGGTCCAATTTTGGATGACTCGTTCGAGCATAGCGCGGATAACACGAGTAATGTTGGCTTCCAAAGCGTCAATCGTAGCTTGCTTATTTCTGAAGACTTGAGACTTTACATATCCCCAGAAAAAATATTCCAAAGTTGTGATATCGCACAATCTAGGCGGCCAATTTACCGTAGCAAAACGTGAAATTAAGTGCTCACCAAAATGATTTCTCAACAAGTTTATTGTTTCACGCGCTGTATGGCTCGTAGCGCCGTCTTGTTGAAACCAGAGCTCACCGAGACCATTGAACCAGAAATGGACTTCATCACTGAGCAAAATTTCACGATAAAACACCGGATTTTCATTGAGTTTTTCCAGAGCCAATTCACTAAAAATATGATGCAAATTCAAGTCGTCTGGCTTCAATTTTTGCACAAGTTAAATTTTGTACACTTTAGGCTGAGATCCACTTTCAGCTACAGCTGCTGTAGTCTCTTCACTACGTGCTGGATGTGGTCTAACCGGTCGAGTATAATCCACTAATGTAAACTGGGATTTAAATTTGCGAATGGTATTGGCAATAGTGGTTTCAGTTAGTCGATGCGCACCGTAAGTTCCTCGAATTGCACGAAAAACATTTCTCACAGAATGTTGATTTTCGTAATACAGCTGAACAATTTAGAAACGCTGTTGTGATATGAGTCTTTTCATGATGACTTGCCAAACAATACTGAACAAAAAATGCAAATCAGTTTGACAGGAGTCACGAGTGATCTGTCAAAAAAGCCTATTAAAAATCAAACCTCACGATGAGTGGCCCTATATTAAATAAAGCAAGTGCGTTTAAGTGCAAGCAACATACTACATATATATATATATTTTTTTTACTCATTTCCACTGAGGTAGAAATAACTCGCACGAGCTAATTGCAAAACAAAATAATGATTCCCAATTACATTGTATAACATACTGCGTTCATTTTGAAATTTTTCGTCACATGATAATTAATTCAATTTATTTGTTTTTCTTTGAAATTGTATAAATTTGTTTTATTTCAGTTCACATGTTGTTTCCTCGAAATCGTTTATTAAGGTAAGTTCGAGGCACGATAAAGGGTCTCAAAATAAAATAAAAAAAAATCTTCAGTGGCGTTCTTTTCATGATTCAACAACCGAAATGCTAACGGAAGACCCCATCGGACCTCTTTCTAACGTAAGGTATGACCCATTTATTTTATAAATTATTTTAATCTAAAGTACAAACTCTGAGGTTAGTAATGGAATACAATATCTACCAAATGTACGCCTTGGCTTTGCTTACAAATAGTAATTTTTTTATGAAATTTTTCATCACCTTTTCGCACAATTGCGGCTGTATTTCGCGAATAATAGCTAAGATATTTTCTTTTAGTACCTGAATCGTTATTGGAGTGGACATTGTTTTTAACTTAGCCCCAAAAGAAATGGTGTTAAATTGCATTTTGTCTCCATTTCGGGATATCACACATCCAGGAAATTTTTCACGCAATTGAGCTATTTTTTGATCAGCTGTGTGGCATATGGTGCCGTAAATATTTTAAATTTCGTTCATTTCCATAGAATCAACTTCAGATATAAAAAAGTCTGTCCACATCTTTCGGTAACGCAATCCATTCACTGAAACGGTCGCGCTAGCATCATTTCCGAAAAAATATAGCCCAATGACACCGCCAGTCCAAAAACCACACCAAACTGTCACTCGCTGTGGATAATGAAGTTGTTCGACTATTTCTTTGGGGTTTACAAATGGAAATGAGCCTCATCAATCAGAATAATTTTGTTCGAAAAACTATGATCTTTTTCATTCGTTTCTAGCACACAATCAGCGAAAGCATAGTGTTGTGCGTGGTTTATGGTTTCAATTCTTGTGTCAACTGGTCCTTTTAAGCATGTAGACCAAGATCTATATGCAAAATATGTCTCAAAATGGACACCCTTGGGTTTTCAGACACATTCTCAACTACGGCAGCGATATTTTCGCTGACCTTGCCGGACGAACACGAATTGGAGTCTTCGGATCACTAATCAATCCGAGATGTTCACAATAGCTGTACGAGAATGCGCTAGATGATGACCAAAAGCAGTTCGAATTTTACCAAACGTTTCTGCGATATTTTAACCGTTTGTAGTAAATTTTCACTATTTCAACACGTTTTGCGAGTGTGTATCGATCCATATTTGGAACAATGGCGCGAAATTTTAAATGACACCTATTGTTGAATAACCCTCTACTTACGGACATATATTGCATTTTCTATTTTCCATTATCCATTATTATTTCCACATTTAAATTATAATATTTTTTGTCTCACTAGTTAATACCAACCATAAGAGTATAGCCACCATGGCTACTGTTGACGTATTTCATTCTTCATCCTTCTCCAGCTATATCTCTCCTCATAGACAGACAGTTTTGCAATTGAGTCAAGTCGAACGACCTTGGAGCAAACTGGCACATACAACAAATATTTCGAAATCAATTTATCGGCATATTAATAAGCTTCCTACATACATATGTACATACATGTATACAGGGTGTTCCAGATAATATGTCATAGACTTTAAGATGAGATTCCTTGAAGTATTTTTAGGAAAAAAATTGAGAGGGTCAGAAGTGCATCCCCATCCGAGATACAGAGATTTTAAGCAAATCTTACGCTGCCCTGTTTTGACTCCTATTGAAAATAACATCTTACAAATCTATGCGTGGTAAGAAATGAATTATCGTTGAACTCGTAGTTATGAGTAATTCAATTACTTCAAAGTAAATGTTCCCTAAAGTTAATGTGTCAAAAATTTTTGAAGATCAAAAATTATTATTATTGTTATTATTATTATTATTATTTAAGCTTAAAATTTTGATTTTGTCATAATTTTTTTCGAAAAAAGCTTTGAAACGCGTACCTAGTAGATATTTACAAACGAAAAAATTTTAGGCATACACATTTCTTCAAAATTGAATGTTAAGTTTGAATAACGGTAAAGAAGATTGGTGAACCAGAATTAATAATTCCTTCACTTACCCACATTTCAAAATGAAAAACAAGCATTTATTACTATTATTAAAATAAAATATGCATCTTCCATCTTTTCACTTTTTTCTACTTGCAGGCATCATATTCCAGTCATCGTTTGCTGGGTCGATGATAACCTATGGTAGCTTCGGCTATCTCTTCGATTCTGTTGCAATACTAAAACTATTAGGTGGTCTTACCAGTGAAAGGTGAATGCACGAGGGAAAGTTTCTAACTTGTCTACTGTCTGTACTCTATGGCTATTTTAGACGTGCTAAAACGCTGATCGTTAAGTCTCCATACGTTGTCTCCTTTTCTTGATCAGCTGGATTTTAAATTTTGATGGAGCTAGCCAAATTGCTTTGTCGATCTTTGATTATGTAAACGTAACCCTGCTTACCACAGTGCTACTAACTGCTGAAAATTTAGTTAGTCGCGAACCGTGTCTGCTGCTCTTTCGTAGAGGGTATACCAACTGATATTTCCTTGTCAATTTTGGCATTGAAGTCACCGTGTACGATTATGTTATTATTTTCCATGCAGGCTGCATAGGCTCTATCCAGAAGGTCATCCTTCCTTTTAAAATTCTATCAGCTTTAGCCTCACCGGTAGTGCACGTGCGGCACTTTTATAAATTTAACTTTAGGTTTTCCGATACACTTTTTATTTTCCTTTTTCTTTTTTCGTAGATTTGCTGTTTTTGCCTTGGGCTCATCGGCATATCCCAATTTTGGAGCTTTTGGTCAATATATGGATAATATGTTAGCTCAACTGGGAGGTGAAAGAATACTACAAATATCATATGGTGATGAGATTTGCGGTCAAGAACAATCGTTTAGAAATTGGGCTCCAAAAATTTATAAGGTATTATAGAAATATTTAAAATAAAAAGGGTATTGCTTTTTTGGCTCTTAATTTAACAGATCAATGAATTTTTTTTAAGGTCGCTTGTGATATTTTTTGCTTGGATACAGATGATGGCATTTCAGATGAGTGCTTCCTATCTCAAAACAATTCACTTACACTGAATACTGTGCGCATAGTACCAACTGATTATAAAATAAAGCTGGAAGAATTGTTAAGTAAATGCTATAACAAAAAAGTTATAAAGTGTATGCTCCAGTCTTCACCTATGAACTTAACTAATTGTAACGCTGATGATAAAACCACGATTCTATTAAAAATACATTCATCAGAGGTACATTATGAGCCGGGGGATCACCTGGGCATATTTCCAGTAAATAACAAAGACATTGTTGAAGGCGTTCTAAAGCGCCTTTCTGGTTTAAGCTATCCAGATCAAGAAATTCAACTTCAAGTTCTTACTGAAAAACAGATGCCAAACTGTACTATAAAGAGCTGGGAGCCTTATGAAAAAATGCCAATTGCATCAGTTCGAACATTACTACTGCGTTTTTTCGACATTACAACCCCTCCTTCTCGACAGCTACTCACATTTTTATCCGGTTTTTGTGCAGAGAAGAAAGATAAAGATCGTATTTTAAAGCTGGTTAATGATTCATCGGCATTTGAAGACTGGAAGCATTGGAAACTACCTCATCTTTTAGAAGTAATGCAAGAGTTCCCCTCTTGTAGACCACCTGCAGCTTTGCTTTTACTGAATCTCTTACCTTTGCAACCACGGTTCTATTCCATATCTTCTTCGCAAAAAAAATTCCAAGATGAAATTCATATAACGGTAACAGTTGTTAAATACAAGTCCAAAAATGGAACTGGTCCAGAACGTTTTGGAGTTTGTTCAAATTACTTACATAAGCTTCAAAAAAACGATGAAATTTACATATTTGTTCGAAGCTCACCAAGTTTCCACTTACCTTCTTCAATTGATACTCCATTGATATTGATTGGACCTGGAACCGGAATAGCTCCTTTCCGTTCGTTTTGGCAACATCTAGAAATACTACATGACAACACAATAACCAGAAAATCCAGTGTTTGGCTGTTTTTCGGATGTCGTAGTATGAAGTACGATTTGTATTTAGATGAGAAAAATTATCTATTGGAAAAGAAAGTGCTTACTAAAGTATTTCTTGCACTTTCAAGAGAACCGGATGTACCAAAGGTATCAAAATGGAAGACAAAACAATCATAACCTATTCTTATTGTTATTTTATTACTTTTAACTTAGACTTATGTTCAAGATCTGATTAAACAGGAATTTGAAAAACTTTATGTACTTATAACGAAAGAGAAAGCCCATATATACGTTTGTGGTGATGTTACTATGGCCGAGGATGTTTACCAAACTATAAGGTAATGAATAAAAATAATATTTTCAATTTATTTTGCAAGTATTTATATATATTTTCTTCAGGAAATGTATCGCTACCATTGAGAATAATTCGGAAAATGAAGCCGAGAAAATTCTATTGTCCTTAAAGGTATTTGAATACTTTTAAATATACATATATTTAAATACTAGTTTAAGGTCATCAAACAAAATGTTTAAGTATGAAATTCCATATTTTTCTATGTAGTCTCCCGTGTTGCATCTTGGTGAGAATATCAGATGATTTGTTTTCTGGATAGAAGCACTCAAAAGTTACTCGTATAAAGTTACAGGACTTAGTGGCATCCCTCTTAACTCTGCAAAGTATCAGCAAACCTTTTACACCCTCTTCTTAGCGACAGTTACGCCGACCGAATTATGAATGTGTTGCCTTAGATAAGGTCTTTCTATATTTCGCTGTTCCACTAGGGTGGGTTCGGAGATCTTTTGGTGTGGAGTACTGGCACCCATGCGCTCTACTAACCTACTTTTCGTACCAGATCCATGTACAGTTGGTATAGTTTTTCGATGTACGTTTCTCTTCACACTACATCAACACAGATGAGACCCAAGATCACACGCAGAATTTTTTTGTTTTTAAGCCAGCTACTAGATTTTCACACGATCTTTAGGGTGTCCATGTCTCTGAGTCGTATAATAGGATACTAAAATACTATTTTCTTAAAAAATAAAAACGATATCGAATTGAATATATGTATGTACTTGTGTAATCGTACATGCTCGCGTAAGGAAAGTAAGGCCAAAGAATGTAAACGCTGTTGTCGCAAAACAGCTGCAAGCTTTTGTTAGTATTATATGTACGAGTATATTGCGAATGCTTTATTTAACGAGTAAGGAATGAATAGTTTAAATCAATAAACGCGTATAATTAGAAATTAAATTGAATTTTTTCCTCTCCGTTAAATGAAACCAAGAGCGTATCAAACCCATTTCCGTTGTTTCTGCTCCATTTTTATTGCTTCATTCTTAAATCAAGATACGCGACTGCTATTTGAATATCGTACTTAAACGATTAAAAGCAGGCTTACTTTATTTCTTTTTGTTGTAATAATTCTCCTTATAATAAATTCAAACTCGCTTACAGTCTCTCGTAACCAATTGGGTATTGTTGAACTCGTAATTGAGTGTTTTAATTATTACAAAGTAAATGTTGCCCCAAAATGAATGTGTCAACATTTATTGAAAATCAAAAGTGACGCTTTTTTTTATTTAAAAATAAATATACATATAAATGAATTCTAGTAATACTCGTGGGCAAGGTTTCTTTCTTCTATCTACCGATAGTCTTAAATGATTAATTTTCAAAATAATTGGAATAAACATTTTTTTTTTACTCATATACAAATTTTGAAACTATTACAATTAACTGTGTTTCATCAGTCCTAACCACTTGGTCCTCTTAAAAGGGAAATACATAATTTATATGTCTACCATTCTGTAAAATTTGGTTCTTTAGCTAGCATTGCACGCTTAGATATTAATTAGTTTTAAATTTAAATATTTATATAATCTTTTACAGGACGAAGATCGATATCATGAAGATATATTTGGAATAACCCTAAGAACAGCAGAAATTCACACTAAATCAAGAGCAACTGCAAAAATACGAATGAAATCTCTACCGAAACCATCAACAGATATCAAAACCTAAGTTTAAATTTTATTCTACTATGATACTGTTTATGAAAAAGATTTGATCCCATAAAGTTTGTCTAGTTACTTGGCGTTAACAAGTTTAGTGGTTTCATTTTTTTTCTTCGCTTCAACTTACAACACGATAAAAAAACAAAAAAGGAACAAAGTCAGGGCAGCTAGATATTCGGTATTATAATCATTTGCAAAGTTTTTTTTTTTTTTTTGTTCAAGAGTTTATCACTTAAGGGTTAAACCATTTAAATTTAAATTGTTATCAGGATATGGATTTAAATAATCCAACCCATTGCAGACCTTCTTTTGAAAATTTGTTAAGATGGCACAGGCGACTAACTCGTACATATTTTCAAGTTTTCAACAATCATGTTTATAAGATTAAAGAAGGAAGAATATGAGGAAGAAAAGGACAGTATGCTTTGAGGGAGAATCTATTAAATCTATCAAGACCCCGTCTAAGTTCAAGACAAAGTAGAAGGAAGAGGAAGATGTTCAAAATCTAAATTGTGCCATCTTCAAATGCTTTAACATGGCTAGGCCACCTTAAGTCTATTAAAGGACTTAACATATTGAAAAACCAATAAAATATGCAAGCGGTAGGAAGAATTACCGTGAAGAAAGATTTTTTTATCAAACTCCATGGCAGTCAATGTGATTTGTGGGAATCTGGTAAACATACGACGCGAATCAAAGTTAACAGATTAATATAGTGAAATATCGGATGTAAGATGTTTACATATGTAAAAAAACATAAAATACATATATACGAACTTTATTGTATATGCATTTTATATCATATACAAAATCAACACAAAATTAGAATGTACAACTCGAAAAAATTAAAAATTCGAATTTACCTTTTAATATTGACTTCCCCTTTTTCGTCACTGATAGCGTGGTAACTTTTAATAACTGATTAACGTTCTTGAAATAACACAGTTTACGATTTAGTCGTATTGAATCCGCAAATCAGAAGTCGCACTTTTATTCAGAAGAAGTTGTCGTACCAAAGGGTGAAAATTTTAAATATTTGGTGTTGTATAGTAATAAACTATCCATTAATACTCGTATAGTTAATTTTATTCATAAACAGACCTTTTGCTAAATACCTAAACTGAAAAATATTTTTTTTTTTTCTTAGTTCTTAAGAAAAAAGTTCTTTATACTCGTACGTTTGTCAAAATAGATTGTTGAAGAAGCGATCAAATTTCATATTATTTTTCAAATTTCAACAGGTTGTTGGTCCAGAATTTGCTAAATAATTAAAAATTTGGAGAAACAATACGATCCAGTAATAAAATAATTATAGTTAACCTCATGAGCCAGAAGATTTCCGAAAAATTAAATTTTGTTCTTTCGTCACGATGGCGGTAAACGTCTTGCTACCAATGAAAAATTAAAAAGTCACAAATGTGACTGTGAAATAAATGTGAAGTGTGAAATAAATTACACTACACTTCACACTGCCTCGCCGCACTGAAAGTATCGGTTCCCATTAGATCACCGAAATCAAGTAGTGTTGGGCGCGGTAAGTACGAAGATAGGAAATCGCATAGGAACTCAGTACCTATCCGCGATTTGTTGACAGTCGGAACACATGGAGTGTAGGCTAAATGTAACGAACTAACAACTAGCACGTACTAAGACCCACTGGTTGAGGATGCACTGGATCGAAACCAGTTTCGAGTTTCAAACTAATACACCACCCGCCCGCGCCCTGGAGTAAAGCCAGTAAAAGGGTATTCATATCCCCTTCGTGCGCGCGCGGTAAAAAAAATTCTTAAATCTCCACACAACTTCTATGTTGGCAGCATCAAACACGTACTGATGGCCAACGTGCCATCAGAGACGACGCAATTGATATGTTGGGTGTCACCCGACCACAACCAAAAAATCCCTGGTTTGATAAAGAATGCCGTCAGGCACATGCAAATAAACGAGAAGCCTTCACAACGGCGCAAACGGGCAGCAGAGACGGGAAGTATATCGGCTAATTCTTCAGAAGAGAAAAATGCACGAGAAGTGCCCGATCGAAGTTATTGAGAGGTTGTACTCCAGGAACAACGTACGGAAGTCTTACCAAGCCAAGATACCCGTACAGATGCCTGTAGATATAAAGAATATAAAAATAATGTAATATAATATAAAGAAGGAAACCTCGCAGTGCAGTCACAGTATGTGCTCTTTGCTGCAGACTGTATAATGTAGAAGGGGTCAAACACCCCATCGTAAGAGCGAGTAGACCATTCAAATTCGACGATAGCCCAAACTTCCATCCATCTGACCAAACTGATGCGAACCCATTTTTTTGGATCTGGTCTGAATGCTAATGAATAGAATCTCAGAACCGTTTGCCCGGTCAACGGAAATCCTAAGTCTCCTAAACAGCGCGTACAAGGTCTTATCTGCCATAATGTGTGAACATCTGAAACCCTTCGTCAACAACCTAATTGCTCCCCATAAGTGCGGTTTCAGACCCAGAAAGTCCACAATCGATCGACTCACTTTGGCAGACCCTGGAAGAAACATAGAAAGTTCAAATCGATACCCATCATCTTTTCATCGATTTCAAAGACACATTGACGTCATTTAGAGCCATTCCTAGTTTTGGCATCCCTAAAAAGTTCGTCTGTCTGTGCAGACGAAGGTCCATGAGTGCAAACCCAAGTACATATATGCTGTCAACAAGAAGCGACACACAACTGGACAGAACGTCACAGTCGATAGATTCAATTTCAATACAGTAAGGGACTTTGCCTATATTAACTGTGCTATCAATTCTGTCAACAACAATTCCGGAGAAATAAAACGGAGACATACGCTCGCCAACTCGGTGCTACTTTGAGCTAAGAAGACAATTTAGTAGTAAGGCCCTATCAGGAAAAACTAAGCGGACCCTAAACAAAACCTTGATCATCCCAGTCGAAAGCGGATGAAGATATATTCAGCCGTTTCGAGAGAGAAATTCCTTTGAAATTATTCAGTTCCGGTTGCGTTGACGGGCGGCTTTGTAGGAGAAGATTTAACGACGAATTATACGAGCTGTACAGCGACATTAACTAAGTCATAAAACTGCGCATCAGTTGTCTGAAATGACTAGGACATGTTGAGCAAATGAACACCAATGTTCCCTCCCAAAGGCAAATCGCAGTAGGGGAAGACCTCACATTAGGTGGCGCGTACAAATAGAAGGAAACTTCAACTGGCTTGGAGTGCGAAACTGGAAGCAATTAGCAAAGGATCGGGCTGAGTGAAGAGGTAGGTTCACGAGTTAATTACAAATTTATAGTCTAAAGGTGTTAAAGGAACACAAAATCGCTTTTACTCTTAATAAAATGACACTGGAGCAAACATGCTTTCATATATATGTTATAAAGAGCACACAATTACAAGCTCAATGATACCCAGCTTTTTACCACAAAACCATCAAGCCGAAAGATGAAATTCAACAACCTTACACTAATTCAGTTATGGGCACGATTCACGATCGACTGGATCATTTATTGCAAAATAAACTTGGATACGGAGGAGATTTTGTGATCAAAGCATATTAAGTCAGTCTAGGAAATAAAAGTTCGCCGGTCGGTCAATTGTTGAAAACGGATTGTGATAGAAAAGTGAATTTGTGAAAAAAAAAGGAAATACTGGCAGCAATATCCTTAATAAATCCGTATGCCCTTGTCCAATTACATATTTCTGACTCTGAGGCGCAGTATCGATATTTCCTTTTAACAACAATTTCTTTAGTGTATACAGTGCACAGATAGATACGAGAGCATTTTAAGTGGAGTGTGTGTGTGTAGGTGGTAACGGATTTTTATTTTGTTCATTTCCATTTCATTTGGTTTATTTTCAAAAGTCACAAAGTTAAGCATGTTTTGTGTGTACAGTTTTTGTATTTGAAGCATCCCCCTTTCCTCGTCGTTGAGTTTTATTAAATTGTAATTTCTAGGAAGTATCCACTTCATTCCGATGAACTCCATTCTAAATGTTTATTTACTTATGCGAGTATTAGTGTGTATGTTTCTGTTATATAGCTTGTGTGATTGCAGGAGTGGCCGCCCCTCCTGGCTCGTCTATAGTAAAAACTCCGTGATACTTTATGTTCTTAACTACCTCCATTGTGTTGTTGTCAGCTATTGACTGTGAACATTGAACATTGGAACTGAGATCGTTTCGGTGGTTTGTATTATATTCTTCTCGCTTTAATGTGATACGAAATGTCGTGCTATGATTGCTGCGCCCTTTATGAAGCAGTGCGCGTTCTTCAATATCATTACAAACTTACACGCAGCAGTGGCGCTAAATTTAGACAAAGCAATTTTGTATTTGAACTCTGCCATACCGAAAAAGATGTTGCGAATTATATGCGTATGAAAATTTTTCACTTTAAAATAAATATAATAAAAAAAATGCTTAGGTACTGCAGCTTCAAACATAGCTGGTTTAATTCAGTTGGTTTAATTCGAATATATGGTGTTATTTTTATTTAATAATTTCATTGAAAAAGGGCGCGCAAGGCGATCTTTATATTTGCTGGTAGATAGTAAACTAGAGGTGACAGGATAAAAAAAAACTAATGGATATTATATGTATGTACATATGGTTATTACTTTTCTTATCTACCACAGAACAAACAAAGCCGTACTTTTTTTTTTTTTTTTTTGTAGGCTTGTGTAATTATTCCCATTATCTGTTTTTTTTATAATAAGGGCGCCCACAAAGGACTTGTTAAGGGTAAATGTTTGCACACAGCGCCGCAAATAAATATTAGGGAGGAAGAAAAGAGAGGTATCCGATAACCGAAATTAAACCTGAAGAGTAATGGAATAATGTCACATCACAATTTGTAACATTAGTATTAAATAACATGAATTTTGTTTTGTCACTGATGATAAGCATATGAACTGAAAAGTATTTTTTCAGTAAATTAAGATCATGAATTACTTTTAGGAATATGTACATTTAAAAAACTTTTGTTTGAGTATGAAAGTGCAGTATCGTTAGCAAATATATTTATTTCACCTTTAAATGGTTGAATGAACAAGGAGTTCACGTAAATCAAAAACAAAATAGGACCTAGAACTGATCCTTGTTGCACACCGGTCGCAATACTTTTTGGAGAGCTATAAATATTTTTGATTCTCACCGTTTGCTGACGATTGTTTAGATATGAAGCAAACCAGCTATATACAATATATTACCTTTAAAACCGGAATGAAAAAGTTTGTCTAATAATATTGAGTGATCTACCATGTTGAATGCTTAAGTAATATATAAAAACAGAGAAGCCGGAACCTCAGAAGAATTAATACTTTGTTATAACTTTCCTGTTAGTTTTTAAAAAAACAGCTTAAGCAGACAATCCACTTCTGAATACGAATTGACATTCATTAAAAAATGCGTTCTTTCTTAAAATAATAATTTTCTTAACTTAATAGCCCTCTTAAAAGCTTTTGAAAAAACCGATAGCAAAGATATAGGTCGATAATTATTCAACATTGTCTTGTCGCTTTTTTATGAAGTGGTAATATTATTGCCATTTTTAAAGATTGAAGGAAAATACTCATTTATATACTTGTATGAAAAATATAACATATGACGTCAGAGATATAAAATGATATTATATTTAGCAAACAACTTATGAACCTGTCAAAAGACGTAGTCTTAGATGTTTTAAGAGAGCAAATTAATTTATGTATTTTTATTATTACTGAGTGGTTCTCTGTTCTGTTTGACTTCCTAGATCAAATAAGTCACTCCTGGGAAGGAAATTGTTATTGGTTGAGTTCTGAAAAGAACTTATATTACAAGGAATTCATTAAATGAATTAGCGAATTCCAGAGAATTAGAGATAGTTGAGTTGATTACATTTAAGATAATATCCGTTTCAGGAGTTTTTCTATTAAGTAGTTCATCAACAACACGCGGTGGACTCTAGCAAATATGTGGTCTAAGCACGAATTAAAACCGGTAGGTTAGAAGGTAGCAAAGAATTGCAACCGAAAGCAGATAGTCGCTAATAAATGGTCAACATCACTTAAATTAGTCTCACTAGAGAAACACCGGTTAGAATAATATTTTTACAATTTTTAAGATCTTTTGAAATTTTTTCCAAATAGGATTTAACCGAACATCCGTGAAGTCTGTAAACACAAATAACACGATAGCAAGAACCAGAAAGAACACAATTTAAGGTGATTATATCAGCACTTTATAAACGTATCTCCTTCATTTATACGAACGAAAGCGAAGAGTTCGTTATCCAAACAAATTTGCATTTGTTCTTACGTTTGAATTCAATTGCTTTATTTAACGAAGATCGGTTATACTTTGTGAGACAATCATTCATGAAAATCTTGATACTGGTGTCAGATTTTTTACTATATCCACTGTCATTGTAGAATACATTTGAAATGTTCTCTCTGTGCAAAGGCATTTTCCTCATTGAATCAATTTTCTGCTTTAGAGACGAAAACTTAACGCACACGATGCTACTCCTTTTGTTATGTCCCACTTTAGCTCTCTTCACAACGCATGAGACAATTGGATCAGAAGTGGATCGTACATCAATAATTTCAAATAATTTATTGCACTTCTACACAACGTTGGAAGAATCAACACCAGGAAGGCCAACGATATCCACAGCACATTGTTTTTCTTTTTGTTTTAGGAAGTTTATTTTATTTTCTAGTTATACCACTTTTTAGTAAGAGATGAACTAACCTAGATGGCAAGCTCTACTAATATTATTGTAAACCCTTAAATTTTGACCAGACACACTGTGAGGGAATTAACTACCTTTCTACATAACTATAATCTCAAATCTTCCAGAATTTTCTTCTACGAGAGCCATTTACAAGTAAAGTTGCCAGAAAGAGAGCAATTTGCATGCGTGTATGTAGTGTGGATGACGTTTTTGAGTAAAATAGGCTAGTTTTGTGTAAAATGTAAGAGAAATTTCCATTCATGACAATTCACAAAGTACATATATCCATTCTCTTGGTAGTTTCCCAATTGGTTTTGCTGTTAATTTCGGATTTTAATGAGGTGAACATACGCTTCCGTTCCCGTTCAACAGCCGAAGAGCAGGGATGTTGGTCCAGAACAGAGCACTGTTGCACACCAGCATTTATTTTATAAATATCAGACTTGAAACGGTCCAAGGCAACTTGAGTGGAACATTCCGAAAGGTAATTTCTAATCCATTGAAGAAGAGAGTCATCGATTTCAAATACACTCAATGTAAAGCAATGCTGCCGGTCATTGAGAAGTTTTCGCGTTTCGAGATATTTCATTAGCTGACGGTTTATCCGCATTTTCATGATCTTGGAAAGTAAGTATAGGGTTTTCCAATAAGGACTTGACAACTTTGAATTTAATTTGTGAACGCACTCTTTCACTAATCATCAAACTGTCACTGTCATTTATTCAGTAAACTCAACATTTTCATCATGGTAAAGAACATTAACGAGCAACGTCTGCAAACGTTCTCCGATTGGGTTCTGGAGAAGATGCGCCAAGATGATGAATTTCATCGCAAAATCATCTTCTGTGACGAAGCTCATTTTTGGCTCAATGGGTTCGTCAATAAGCAAAATATGCGTTATTGGTCGGATGAAAACCACTTCATCCACAAAAAATAACTGTTTGGTGCGGTTTGCATGCCGGCGACGTTATTGGGCCGTATTTTTTCGCCGACGATAACGATCGTCACGTTACTGTGAATGGTCAGCGTTATCGCGCCATGATCACCGATTATTTTTGGCCCGAACTGGAAGATATGGACTTGGACGACATGTGGTTTCAACAGAATGGTGCCACAAGCCACACAGCAGAAGCGATTTATTGAAGAGTAAGTATGGGGAGCGTGTTATCTCAAGACATGGGCCAGTCGATTAACCGCCGCTTGACTATTTTCTGTAGGGCTACGTTAATTCATTGGTTTATGCCAACACGCCAACGACTTTGGAAGAGCTCAGAGCCAACATTGAACGCGAAATAGCGGTCGTTTCGGCCGAAATGTGTGGCCGAGTCGTTAAAAAATTGGGTCCAACGAATCGAGTTCCATTCATAAATTTTTTGATTGTACTTCAAGCCAATAATAAAGTTTTTGAAATATCTCAAATGGTTTGCCTTTTATTTAAAAAAAAAAAGTTGTCAAGTCGTTATTAGAAAACCCTATACAATGGGTCTGTAATAAGAGAGAGAACAAGATTCGCCTTTTTTTCCATTTTTAGGGACATGCTCTACAAATGCCATTTTTCAACTTCAACTGCTACCCTAAAGGGTAGGAGTGATGAAAAATCTTACGCAGTGGTTTTGCCAGCGAGAAAGAACAACTCTTTAGAAGAAGGAAAGATATACCATCTAGACCAGTGGATTTGTTTGGTCGTATATTAAAATTTTGCTACTACACGGGAGTAAAAAGATTCGATGCACTTAAGTGTTAACGGGCACAAAGCACAATCTGGAAATGTTGAGCTGGCCTCAAAGTCTGCAGCAAGCAGATCGGCCTTATCCAAAGAGCTGACATCTGGAATGTCATTGTAAATGAGCGTTGGGATGGAGGATAAGGTGGAACTTCTAATGTTTTTAACGAACGATTAATAGTTTTAACTACCATTGGTACATTGTATTGTAGTATTCTTTGCATCAGTTTTTTGTCGTATTGGAATTTCACACGCCTTAGAAAGGCGTTGCAGTTATTCCTGGCTCGTTTGAACTTATTTCGGTTTTCCTCTGTCGGGTTGGTTTTGTAAGACCGAAAAAACATTTCTCTAACCCTGACAGCCTCTTTACAGCTCGAGTAGTACTACGCTTTTTCTTTTGTTTTGATAATCTTCATCCGATGAGGGTAAAGCATTTCATTCCAAAGAGAATAGTGCTTGTGATTATATCAGCAGCGGCATCCACGTCGTTACCGAGGAAACATAACGACCAGTTAAAATTCCTATTGAAGTTGTTAAGTCCGCTCCAATTGGCTTTCTCGTATTGCCATACTGTTCTTTTAGTAATCTTTTCTCTAACTGAATTGTGGGAGTACGAGAAATTAGGTGATATGACACAATGGTCTTACAAGCCTAGAGGGAAAAATACATCATAATGTCATGTCAGGGTGAGAAGTTAAAAATAAGTCCAGGGTGTTGGTGGTATGACTATCAACGTCTGGCATTCGTGTGGCCTCATTTG
Source organism: Volucella inanis (assembly GCA_907269105.1). Lineage (NCBI taxonomy): Eukaryota > Metazoa > Arthropoda > Insecta > Diptera > Syrphidae > Volucella > Volucella inanis. The sequence goes on along the minus strand of OU026157.1, from coordinate 74,365,208 downwards.
CAAGCTGGGTTAAGTTATTCTTCGCAGTAAAGGTCTCAACACATCGTCTTTCGGGTGTTGTCAAGCCAACCAGAATTGTATACATTGAAAACACCCGTAATCACGATTTCAGTATGTGCCAAAACTGCTGGTGATTACTTTTTAGCCCGCGTCTATAGTATGTTCCTTAGTCACAAATACCGACGATTCTAAACAAGGCTGTGAAGTAATTATTTTGACGTTGGTTTACCAAATCAAATTGCTGTAGGTTTTATACCCTTACAACAATATAAAACATTGCACCAACAAAATTCACATTCATAACCGTCTATCCACACACTCAGTCACTGCCCGTACCGTGTGATAAATACAGTAACATCATTAACAGAGTGCAAGCAACAGTTCCTCGACCAGGAGCAGTAGAAGTGGCATACCCGCTCTGTGTGATATTTTTTTTTTTTTTTTTTTTTCTCCACAGCCCATTTTTATTCACACGGTATATATGATTTGTTATTTTTATTTTTATATTTTTTATTTATTTATTTATTTATTTATTTATTTAGAATTTACAAGTGCACAATCAGCGTGTGCACTCGTCGGTGGCCGACGACTCGGTACAGTATGATTATTGGTCAATCCGATTAATCTTGTGAATGTTCAGCTTACAAGGTCTGCAAGGAAGCATGAGAAAACCTGGAAAAGGCATTTGAAGACTTTTGCCGAATCTAATTACTGCCTTCATTGAAGTGAAAGACTCCGTAGAGTCATCAAGATCATCAGCACAGTTCATAAGCTAAAGTCAGATGGAGCTGGACGTAAACGATGAGTAGATAGAAACATTGTATTTGGGTTGCCTAATAAATATCGTCCTATGATGATGGGACTGAATGCCTCAAGTATTCCGTCACCTCTGATGCAATAAAGACGAAACTTTTGCAGAATGTGAAAGGACAAAACACGAATAAATCTAATGTGTTTTTGGATCAGTGAAAGCAGAAAAAGAAATCATGTGTACCGAGTGTATGTAAGGGTTCGGGTTTCATTTCGAGAAATTGTCCATCGAAAGCACAATGCAAACAAAATCAACATATTTAGTCAAAAATAAAGGCAATGTGCACCGCTTTTGCATCTAGTTCCGCTAGTATTGATTACTGTGTACGAGGGCTGCTTGATGAATACCCGGATTAGAAATGACAGCGCAACTTTTTTAGGTTTTGGCAATTTATTTTTCATTATAGTCCCCTTTCAACTCGATACATTTTTCCCAGCGGTGCTGCAACTTTTTTAACTCACCGTCACTTATCACCTATCTTCCAATCCGGTATTCATCAAACCGCCTTCGTATATTGACTCGGTCACATCCGACACATGTGTGTAAAATTTGACGATGCTCGAAAAACTACAAATTTTCCGAAGAACGAGATTGTTTGTACAAAAAATTCTTGTTTGGCTGTGAAAGGCGTTAGTGATTTAAATTTGCGTTTCGTTGTACTTCGATTCGGAAGTCTGTCCGATTTTTGGAACTAACTAATAAAACAATTTTCCAATATTTTGCAAGGAAATTTTATTTTTCTTTTACGATCACAATTCATGAATAACGACGTAGACTTTGGGGCACAAACCCTGAAATACGGAAATATGGAAATACTAATGAAATACGGAAGCTCCAACCTTAAAAATCGTCATCTGCAGAAACCAAATTCTAGAGCCTTCGTTGAAAGCAATTGTTTAGGTAAAAGTGGAAGGTGATCCTGGTAGCCACCGATTCTATGTATTTGATGGAGCCAAAAAATAGGAGAGATTTCATGATGCGAAAGACCTTAGCCAAGCCAGAGAATAACATGGTTCCTGTAAGGATTTTAAATCTAAAGACATTTAGTGTAAAAGTGGGAACGGGAGAGATAGTGGGACAATGTTTACCTATCATCAGTCTCTGTAATTTAGTTCAAAAACAGTGTATCCTGTCAGGAAAACTACTCGGTGAGTTCGCTGATATACGAGTATCTTCTACACAAGACGGAGAATATGGATGTACGCAACTTATTCAACACCACATTGACATCGGAGATGAAAGACCAATCCGTCCACCTGTAAGACGTCTTCTATTGGCAAAGCAAACAGAAGTTAAACAATGATGTCGAATATGAAAGTTGAAGGGCTGATTGAAGAATTGCAGAGTCCATTGGTTTCTCCAGTAGTCCCCGTGAACAAGTGAAAAGGCAGCATGAGGTTTTGTTTAGACTACCAATGCCTAAGCTCGTCAGTAACTGGCAGCAGGACTTGAATCGGCACATTCCCCTCTTCTTAATGGCTTACTGGAACGGTACAAAGTTCAACAGGATATACACCATCGGAGAACTTATTTGGTCAAATAGTTCGGTTGCCAAGTGAAACGAAATTCGGATCTCCACCTACAGAGACAAAGGAGGTAAATGACCATGGAAATAGCTTGCTCAGCAGGATTCGTAAATCATTGTTTATGTTTTGGAATCTGAATTGGAGACATTTCTTAGATTTGCTGATCGAAAATAAACCGGTGGATTTGCCGGACCGATAACGATACTAGGTTTTGCAAAGTTTCGTTTGAAAGGCCCCTAATGACGGCCTGGAGAGCACCTGTAATATGCAATGAACCATCATAACCATCATGAACTTGAAATATCACTTCTCCGACCCCAATATTGCTAGCGTCTGCGTCCACGATGAACATTTTTCCGGGGTGGGGTAACCCAAGATTCAGGGAATTGCACAGCTGCGCTTGAGTTTTTGGAATGCTTTTTCACACTCTCTAGACCACCTGATCTGTCGGCTTTTTCCGTAAGTTGGTGCAGGCTCTTCGCAATACCAGCAAACTCCTTTACGAACCTCCTGTAGTACATTGCAAGTCCGAAGAAGCTTATCAGTTCAAACACTTCTTATAAGTTGGCCATGAGATCTGACCATCAAATAAGAGAAGCTTCAGCTCTTTTCTCATTTGAACGCTTAAAGAATATTCTCGAAAATTATGTATTCGCACTGTGTCGAGATATTTGAGTTGCTTAACTTTGCAGTCCATTTGTTTGATTAGGTATACAGCTTAAGTATAATCTCCACACTTTCCAAAATGTTTGTACCAATAATGAGTTTAATACTCGGCTTTAGCGTTTGTAGGGAGCTAAATTTTAGCTCTATTTTTAAAAATATGATATTAAAGAACAGAGTGATACCAATGTACTAATTTAATACTAAGAACAATACTAAAAAGTATTAGATTTGGTATCGAAAATACTAAAATTATGCAAAAACTACAAATTGAAGTTAGTTGAACTTGTATTAGTATTATTTAATTTCATTTAATTTTCAGATGTTTCATTGAAATTGAAATTAACATTATGCAAAAAATAAAATGCAAAAAATAAAGCTCTTTTAATTCATTTTTTAAATATACATATATTTATCATTAAAAAATATATATCAATTATTAAAACTATTTAAGTATCATATAAAAAGTACTTAATTAACAGGGGATAGTCACAATACCACCTTGATTAAGTTCCCAGAATAACCATCGTGTGGTGCTCCCATCGTTTTGATTTGAGTTCTGTTTTTTTTTTTTGTTAAGTTTGTACATCTGTTGTTGACATTCCCTCTAAATCTTAGCGTCATAGCTTGACATTTGCAAAAGTTACGTAACCAAGTGTTGGCGATTTTTTACAATTTTAGAAATGGATTTAAATTTGCAACAACAAACTTGTATTAAATTTTGCGTAAAAAACGGATTTATTGGTGCGCGAACGTTGGAAATGTTGGAAAAGTGTTTCGGCAACGATTCTCTTAGAAAACGGACGTTTACCAGTGGCACAAGCGGTTTAAAAGTGGTCGTGAGTCAATCGAAGATGATGAACGCAATGGCAGACCATCGACATCGAAAGCCGACGAAAACATTGATGAAGTAAAAGAAATGTTGGTAAATAACCGCAAATTAACCATCAGAGAGATAGCGGAGGACTTGAACATTGCCTATGGATCCGTCCAAGACGTTTTGGTTAATGATTTAGGTTTCCGTCGTGTAGCAGCAAGGTTGGCGCCAAAAGACCTCAATTTTATGCAAAAAAGAGACCGTGTTGACGTCGCAAAAGAGATGATTTGCTGGGTTGAATCCGATCCCACTTTCATCAAAAGGATCATTACTGGAAACGAGACGTGGGTTTTTGAGTACGACACGCAATCCAGACATCAGGCAAGAGAATGGCGTTCACCAAATGAGCCAAGACCAAAAAAACACGTCGCTCTCAGTTAAAAAAGAAGGCAATGCTCACGGTTTTCATGGACTATAACGGTATGGTGCATCATGAATTTTTGCAAGAAGGCCAGACAGTAAACAAAAAGTATTATTTGGGCGTTTCGAATTCGCCATTCGAATTCACCTGATTTGGCTCCCTGTGACTTCTTTCTGTTTAATCGAGTTAAAAAAAACACTACGGGGAATGTGTTTCAGCAGCCGAGAGGAAGTAATGGAAAAATTGCAGGAAGCACTGATGGACATACCGAAAACCGAATATAAAAAGTGTTTGGAGGATTGGATCAAGCGCTAGCATAAGTGTGTTGCAATCGATGGGGATTACTTTAAAGGGGACAGTATAGATTTAGATGAATAGACTTGTATTTTTTTCATTTTCTGAATGAATTCCGGGAACGCAGTATTACTATATACAACTCTATAAAACGATATGCATATTGTGGGTTACATATCACTTCATCGCTATCCATTCAAATATCGAAATTTTATGTTGTGTAATTTAAATTTAATTCGCAGAAGATTTCGATATTTGAATAGCAGAAGCCTCAATTATTGGCGAATGGAGAATGGAATCAAATTTTCTAGCAAAATGACTGTCCTCGAAAAATGTCAGGGGAGAAATATCAGCATCTACATACTAAGGTATGCAAGCCAGTTCAAAATTGGAATTTAAGGAGTGGTTAAGTGGTTTAAGTTAAAGATAAAGAAAAGTAAAAGTGGTTGAGATTAAATTATGGATTATATAGTAATTGTATTGAAAGGAATAAGTTCTATCATTTGTACCCACACATATTTTACAATACTTACAAGTATTAGTTTTTGATTAAAACGATCAATTTGCATACATTCTTTTTTATTTATTTATTTCCAGTAAAGTACATATTTATATATAATTTTAACAATTAGTTTAACATTTCTTATTCAACAACTGCGGAAAAAATATTGCAATAATTCTATTTTTTGCTAAGTCTACGATGTATATACAATTATACATGTGTAAGTAACAAATAATATATACTCTAGTTTAATATATTTTACTTGCTAAATTGGTTTTTTGTTTTTGTGCTTCATTTTTCAAATACTTTTGTACCTTCTTATTGTAAAAATGTTGTTTTACATAAGCAACTGAAAATTCTATGCAGCCACTATCACCTTCTTCTCCATCAATAGCTATACCACGTACAAGTATTGAATTCGCACAATTCAGTGTGGTTAAAGTTAAATACGCAATCACATGGGATACATAGTAACTTTTAAATTGATTGTCTAAAATAAACAACTCAAAATGTTAATGTCTAAAGAATAATTCAAAATAAACTCAAATAATAAGTTAAAATTCTAATTTAGTTACAAAGTTAAATATATATGTATAAGGTGCGCCATCTGAAACTTCGGTATAGAGATATATGCAAATGCGTAGACGAGCGAATTCACATACCTTCACCGAAAATATGTTAAAGATGTTAAGTCACAAGATCTTGAAGGCCAACTCACGGGCTTATTACTCTCAACTATGCACTCATCGATTGATATATAATAACAAATTGATATATAAGAATAAATTCAGTATGGCGCGTGCTTTGTGACATGTTGCCCTTCAATTAAAGAACGGAAAACCTATGGACCTATAACACTTTCGATTACTTGTAACTTTCTGGCCGATATCATTTTTGAAGCAATATGGACCAATGATTCTGCTAGCCCCTAACGCACACCAAGCAGTGATTTTCTCTACTTCCAATGCGGCAATTTTACTTGTTGACGTAGATAGTCAACCTAAAATGAGCCTCAAAGCAAAAAAGCAAATGCAATCTCCGAAAATCTTCAATAAAGAGGATGTAAACAATTTCAGTTGCTGCAAACCATGACGAATCGACTCATTCGATCCTCCACAATACTACGGTCAACTGCACCAACAGTTTCTTCGAGAATACGTACATTACCACAACCACTGCCCAAGAAATATACAAAACGAAGATACGAAGAATCTGTTCAGTATTACTGCAAAATAGAGGAAAGAAAATGACAAAATACGTACGGGGTTAAGAAAAATCAACGTAGTTGTATGGAAAAAGCTTTAGAAAATATGTTTTCAGCGATAAGCAAATATTGGCGGAAAATCAAATGACGTTTTCAAAAATTTGTTAAAAAAAGTAATGGGAAAACCATGAATAGAATTAATAAGATGACAGATTGGACGGTGGGAACAATGTTCTCATGGGAGAGCGAATTAGTTTTAATGTACGGATGTACGGATTGTACGTATCGGTAAGAAATAAATTTAATTATAACTTAAATTTGGGTCTTTTATTGGATTTGTAAGTCGAACTTTTAAGGAGAGACAGAAGTCTCTCCGTTCTCGTTTTGTGTGATTCCTTATGGAAGGATTTGTTAACTGGCGCCCGAGCAGGGATGGCTCCGTAGACTATATTCTCTTTTTTTTTGTTCCTGTGATTGCTTTTCTCCTCTAACCAGGATACGATATCGATACGCTCTAATGAACTCAAATCAATGTTCCCATGAGACCACAGTGTTTATACAACGATCCTCGAAAAGCGTCTATCGTTCCCATGAGACCACGATTAAGGATCACAAAGAAATCAATAGGATTCATGTGAATCAAATCGTGCCTTAGCAAGGTGCTAACACTTATAAACGTTTGCACCCAAATAGGGTAACACGATGCTTCCAAAAGATGTACCCAAAAGTAATAAACCGGAAACTAATTTGTTTTCATTCTTCAAAAAATTCCTGATATATTGGTATACTAAATTGCCAAAGAAGTATTTGTTTTTGAGAGAGAAAGAAATCCTATGGAAGGAAAAAATATTTTCTTCAATTTAGTAAAAATTAAAATACGCGTACAACCCTGTGCCATTGCTAACAGGAAAAGAAGAGTTAACAAATTAAGTGTGCTCACTTTTAATAGAAAAAAAAAGGGTTGAAAAATTAAGTGTGCCTTTGTAATTGCGGGCTTGGTGAGTGAAAGAAGAAAAAGAATCAAGTCTAAGCTATAAGTTATTTTTGAATACATTTACGAACGTCACTCTTTTCAAGTAAGAAATCTAGTTTAGAACTGATTTAAGATGAATGTGTTTACTAAATCATTAACCGAATTGACGGAAGCTGTGGTCAGCAGAAGTCGGCTGAAGGCTTTGGAGGATAAGCAAACACCAGCGCTAGCTGCTGCTGACGAGCCTACCGCACTTCGAGCCCCAAGAACTGAAACAAAAGACATATCGAGGTTGCCTGACTGTTTAAAGAACTTCAGATCTTGGCAGCAAATCCTACACAGTACGTGACATATGTGCACACGCCTTAGTGTATTATGAAAGATTTTGAAATTAGCGGTGCAAAGCCTCTATATAGAGCCATCCTGCAGTATATACGGCAGAAGATAAGAGGGCCTGCTGATGCTGGCCTGATGTCGTATATCTTATTCGACAATGGCTGGCAACTAATAAAACAGTGTCTTTCTATGCGCTACACGGACAAAAAAGATATGAGGACTATTGAGCACCTTCTTAATCAGTTAACGTAAAGAAATACGAGACTAAACGCATTCTATGACGCGCTAAAATAAAGCTCTAGTAAGCAAGATTAAAACTAAGTTATTCAATGAAGAAACGGTAACCGCACTATAGGAATCGTGCTCTAGATGTTTTCATTTTCGGCCTTAACGGCTACCTTTCCAGGATATTAATTGTGCAAAGGTCAAAGACTTTGCCTATTCGGTATGGCTCGAAATCCAAAATCTTAGGTATCGGAGCCACACGATTCACAAATCTTCCGCGCCCAAAATGATAACGGCCTCCATTAATCAAACTTTTAGGAGCGAGTCTAGACCAACGGCATCAAAACCCCACGAAAGAATTGAGGTTGATCAATCAGTACAATCTCGGAACGTGAATTACATCATTCACCGCGCGCAGCTGCGGTTCGAATCCCTTAAAAGAAAAGCGGGGTCCGATAATCACGCTCGCAAGCAACAGAGGGTGTATCACATGGAGATGCACGAGGGGGAATCTACAGCTGATTATGATAAGTTAGCGGAGAAGGAAGTCCAGGATTAAAAAAATTTTATGAAGGACGCCCAACCAGCGTTTTATATTTAGAATATGTGACAAAGTGATGTGATATATGTGACCTTGTTAACACGGGTGCCAATAAAAACTTCCTCTACTCGTCTGTCATTGAGAAAACTGGAAGCGAAGCTGTCCAGGGAAGGCAATATCACATTAGACGAATATCTGTCCGAAAAAGCCAAGGTCAAAATTCACGAATCAGGAAATATGACTTCCTTTTTGGCCCAATTAACTTAATACTCGTAGATGATGTAAGAACAACAGTTAGAGCAGAAATCCAAAAAGGTACGAACGAACCAATCTACAGCAAGTGTTTCCATATTCGACTTGTACGAGGGAAAAGGCAGAAAGAGAGATAAAAAAAAACCTCCTTTCTGGGGGGTTTTATGTCCATCAAAAAGCCCTTATAATTCGCCAGATTTTTGTTGTTCCGAAGAAACCGAATGCTTCAGGGGAGAAACAGTATCGGATTGTGATCGACTACAATAGGCTAAATGCGGTCACTATTTTGGATGCATATCCAATCCAGGACATTAACTCCACGCTCGCCAACTTTGGCAAAGCAATATTTTTTATTATCCTAGACCTGACCTCATGCTTTCACCAAATCCCGATGAAATCCAGCGAATATACAAAATGGCCTTTTCGACGTATGAATTCTTAAGGCTTCCGTTCGGTTTCAAAAATGCTCCTGATGATGATGTGCTCTAACAGTATATAGGGGAACTATGTTATTATAAATCGATTATGTTACAGTCTTTAGTGAAAAGTCGAAGTCGAAGAATTTCTCGAGACTTCAGGAGGTCAACCTGGATGCGAACCTCGAAAAGACCAGCTTTAAGAAGTCAGAAGTTGAATACCTCGAATACGTCGTAACGCGTGATGGGGAAAAAGCTGACCCAAAAATGATAACAGCTATCGACAAGATCCTACTTCCACAGAACCTGAAAGAACTTATGAGTTCGAGATATGTTCACCATATCACAAAACTTAGAATAGCTTAAGGTCTGCAGAAAAAAACCACAGTTGAGTTCTATCTGAGAGAGATCAGTCAAAGGCTAACCCTGCTCTAAGGGAGAAAAGACTATAGTTTCAGGTCCGTCGATTGGATAGGATCGGCCTGTAAGTGGTTCGCAGGAAACTACGACAAATCGGATTGAAACAAAGTCCTCTCGAGTGAGTGAATACAAATCAACACTCGACGTTTTGGAAAGACCATGAAAGAAACAACGAAGAAAGTCAACTTGATGACAGACGAATTTAAGAACGAAATCCAGGCATCTGATCCTGATAATAAAAGGCGAAGTCAATTAAATGGTGCGCTACTCTCAGACAACAAAAAGTGACCTGATAAACACAAATCTCTTAAAAAAAGAAGAAATCGGCAGAATCGTTAGTGAAATCGAAACACTTCCGTGTGCTAACGAAATTGAAGCTGTAGAATACGGGTTGCCGTCCATCTACAAAATCGAGTCACTGCTACTCTATACAATAGCATACAACTTGCGTCAATTACTAATGGCCTACTAATGGTGGAAATGGGTTTCAACAGAATGCTAGTTAATCATCAACAGCCTCGCCGCACTGAAAGTATCGGTTCCCATTAGATCACCGAAACCAAGCAGTGTTGGGCACGGTAAGTACCAAAACGGTGTACCGCATGGGAACTCAGTACCTATCCGTGCGCTGTCGACAGTCGGAACACACGGTGTACAATGGACTACAGTTCCGAAAAAGATGTTGCTAATTATGTGCGAGTGAAAAATTTTCATCCGCATATAACTCGCTACATCTTTTATTACAAAAAACAAAAAAAAAAACATCAAGAGACGTTTGATATCACTGTAAATGCCTTTCCATCAATAACCTGGTAATTTATAAAAGGAAATCTTTGGAGAAACTAGGAGAGGACGAAGGAAGTGATAGAATTCATTAAGGAAGACAAGGTCCAAACAACCATTACAAATCGTTTCCAAAAAATTGACCTGGAACATGTCCTATTAGTGTTGGTCATAGCATGAATCATATAGCGAAAGATTAACTTGGACTCTTAACTTCCATCGATAAACACTCTTGCTACAAGAACCGATCCTGTGGCTGACATAGGGCTTCATCAGGTTCAAGTACCCTTCACAATGCAAGCTTGGACGTAGACCTTTACAGGGGGAGGAGTTAATACAATGCACTTGTGCTACGAGCCAGGCACAAGTCAGCGAGCACATAGAATTCGCTGAATGTTCAGGTGCGAACATGTTCACACAGCGCCGGTGCATTGACATTCAATTGCAAAGATACACGTGCGGAGAAAACAGCGTCCTTACATGGGAACGGATTAGCTTTAAGATTTATTATTAATTTGGACGTTGTACGGATCGGTTAGATATAAATTTAAATATAACTTAAATTCGGGTCTTTTATTGTATTTGTGAATCAAACTGTTGGGGAGAGGGATTTTGTGATTCCTTCAGGAAGGAGTTGTTAACTTACATCATATATATTGTGATATACATTTGAATAGGAGCAGCATCATTTATGTGTCCATAGCAGAAGATTTCGATAGCAAAAGCATCAACCATTGGTGAATGGAGAATAAACTCAATTTTTCTATGTGTGTAAATATCAACATCCCAAAGGTATGCAAGTCAGTTCATCAATTGAATTTGAAGTGTGAATTACGAAAGTGATTATGTGGTTTCAGTAAGAGATAAAGAAAAGCAAAGGGTTGAGATAAGCGATTAAATTCTGAATTGTAATTGCATTGAATAAAGTTATTGTATTGAAAGGAAAAAGTTCTATTATTTGTACCCACACAAACATTTTACATTGATATCAGAAGTAGGATAGGACTTATTGTGTGTAAAGAAAAAAATAATAAAAAATTTTTTTGATTTTGATTATTTGAAAAAAAAAACTACAATGAGTCAAAAAGTATTGCAGTTGATCCTAGTCTAACTCAAATCCGAGTTGAACAAGAGAAACCTCAATGCCAGTGGTTTGAACAACGAGGGACATGATTCACATACATACTCCTTTCACGTTGACGCAGCGACGCGGCTGCGATGAAGCAACTCCTCCTGTCGAAGATAGACGAACAAAAGGACAGCATTAAATAAAAGTTTAGGACAAAATCTGGAAGAACAAAAGAACGTTATCCAGCAAAAATTTGACGAAATCGATGAAAAATTTAATAAAATAGAGAAGAAGTGCTCGACACGGTGCGAAGTTAAATGAGAACCGTAAAGAAGCGAAAGAACAGGCCACTATCCAAATGATCAGGACTGAGCCAAAAGAGGGTTGAACAGATGGAATCCGTTCTTCCAACAGGCAGATACATCGATGAAATATTGGCCTACAAGGAACACAAGGAAAACCAAGCTGGCAGGAGATTTCGAACCGGACCCAAACTTAGTGGGACTCGCATTGTGTGCAAGATGGTGTGCTGAAGAGAAAATAGCAAAATTCAGAAGGAACAATATCTCGTATGAAGCTTATCGTACCACGGTCCACAGCCAGCTAAGTACACCATTAAATACATGACGAAATCTCAGGAGGTCATTTGGGAATAAACAAGACGAAATATAAGGAAGCATTTCTATTGTCTAAGTAATAAACAAGATGTCGAGAATTTTTGCAAAAAGTGCATAAGGTGTGCGGCCACCAAGGGCCTTAAAGTAAAGTCACAGGGACGAATGCAATAATGCAATGTCGGAGCACCATTCGAACGAACCATCAGTGGGCCAGTTCCCGAAACCTTTAATGGCAGCCGATACACCCTCATGATCATGATTATTACTTCAGTAAGTGGCCGCAAGTGATTGCAATCCTAAGACCGTAGCAGAAGAGATAGTAAGCAACTGGGTGAGCAGATTTGGGGTCCAAATGAAGATACAATCCGATCAATTAAGAAACTTCGAAAGTCTTCCAGGAAGTGTGTCAATATCTGGGAATAAGGAATACAAGGACAACGCCACTACACCCTCAATCTGGTGGAATGATCATGCGATTCAGTCAGACCTTGAATGAGTATCTGTCTAAAGTCGTCAGCAAATGCCAGCGGTAGTGGGATCGACACATACCCATCTTCTTAATGGCCGAAACGCGGTCTATAGTCAAAACCATTTCCTATTTATAATGAAATATAAACAATGCAAGCAATTTCAAATTTTGTTCATTTCATATTTTCTTGACTAAACCTTTACCTGATCCATCTAGAAAATACTTATGCTAGTATCATACATCGTCAAAGTATGAAAATGTCTGTCTCTTGTTTTTAAACCATCAGGGTTGTCAGAAAAATCTGTGGTTCCTCATAGATATATCACCAATGCCGCTTAGTGACAAAACACTAAACAAAACATAAATGTCCCCCATCATATATGTGTACAAGGAAAGGTCTGTTATAATAGCTGTGTTTTTTGCATGCATGTTAGCGATTCCCACAAAAAAAACAACAACTCCGTTTGAGAGATCATCATAAAAACTTATTGTAGTAGGTACCACAGATATATTGTATCTATGATGTTTAAGGGTAGGTCATCTGCCGGTTAGTAAACAAATTTAATTTATTTTGAAAAAATGTTTTTTGTCAGTTGTTGGAGCGATATTTCAAATATTTGCCATTTTCGAAGAGTCATAGCAAAGATTTTTCGCAAACGAAGAAAATAGTGTATGGAAGCACTGTTTTGTATACTCTAAGTAGATAGTGTATATTAACTGATTTAGCGTACATAGCTATGTTATTGTTGTAATTTATATACAAACTATTTTTTCTTATTGTTATTTTTTATACGTCAGAGCCCTGGAATGCCGTACAAGCGTTGTTTTCATTTAATCTAATAGCTCAAATAGTTGGATTATAAAAAAAAAATCTATTCAGTGCTAACCAAATAATCAAAGTAAAATTAAAAAATGACAAAACAATACCTGGGTATAGGTTGACATCCAAAAATATCCAAATTCCTCGCCATACATTTACTGCTCCGATAAAACTTATAATATAATAACAATCCGCTAAAACCAATTTAAGTGCGTCGTTAACGCTTTTGCAGGTCCGCTGGAAAATCGGTTGCAAAGCAAACATAATGACGACCAATCCATAACCTGCAATCTAATAAAATTATTATTATTATTATTATTATTATTATTATTATTATTATTATTATTATTATTATTATTATTACTATTTTCTTTTGTTGTTTTTATACAGGTATATAAATTTAAAAAAGATGTGTTAATTTGTTAAATGTTAAACAACGAATATATATGAATGTCCTAATTTTCGTCTTTAAAATTGAAAATAATTGTTATTTATTATTATTATTGTCGAGGGAAAGATACAAATTAATTTTTAGGGTCCGGGATTTAACGCCGGGGTACTAGCCCAGCACGCAGAATACTGAGTTCCCACCCAATTGTATGCCTGGGTATTTGTACAAATATGTGAATTATTTAGGTGAAGTTCAGCAATATATATATTTTTTTTTTTTTCTTACTTTACTTTGTAAGTAAGCAATTTTTTTTTATATGGATTTGTTTTTGTATTATATTTATAAGCATTCAAGATAAATTAATAATAATTAATAATATTAATAATAAATTAATATTTACATACATATAGCCCACGAAATGCAAACAACTTTATACTTCCATATTTTTAACAAAGAATGCAACAAAACCAACTTATATGGTATACAAAGGATCTCAACAATCTACCCATGACTATAAAAAGTGAAACAAATTTATACGCTTTCAAAAGATCTGTAATTGAATTTGTAAAATATTATGTAATTGTTTATTTGTAATACAATTATTATTCGAAATAAATCTATGAAATTAAAAAAAAGTGCTTGATACTAGGTGGAGTGAAAAGTAACGTCTTTGATCGCCAGAATGCGCTGCTACTGCAAAAAAAGTTACAGTGCCTTGAAGTCCGTTCATATTTAGGCAGACATCTCAAACTTCAGTGCGATACTGCCTTTAGTTTTGAACGATTTTCGTTCTTTCATAAAACATTATTTCTTGAGAGGCAAAACGGCGAAGGACACAAAAGAAAGTTTGATAAATATTATGGGGGTTAGATTACACCGTCGAATATTGGTTTCGAGAGTTTCGTGGTGGTGACCACAACTCAAGTCTGCTGCGGCAGGCCGTCCGATGCGGTTACAGAGGACAATACGTGAAATGGTGTTGGCTGAACGGAAAGTGAAGGTGCGCGAGCTATCAGATACCACAAAGATAAATACTGAGCGCACACGCCATGTGTATCAAGTACAATTGGAATTAACGGAATTGGTTGACACAAAGCGGTTTTTCTCCTCTTCGCCACATGTTGATCACATTATTTTTGTATTGATTTCATTTTCCTTTTTACAAGCAAGTGGTCACATAGCTAATTAAATTTGAGCCGAGTGCATATTTTTCCAACATATTTTGTAATTTTAAGGTATATTTTAATTGAAATATTTTAGTTCAGTGCTGATTTTCGTTTTTGCTTCTAAAAATAGCGTTAAAATAGCGTTAGCGTGGTCTAAATCGTGGTTTCTCGTGCTTTTGTTGACTTTTAACTAACTCATCCGCCAACTACCGTTGAATGGTTTAAACTAAATATTTTACCACTAAGTGCACAGTAAGTTACAAAAGAAATAAATTGCAACTATCTGCTATTCTGTTTTTTTTTTTTTCAATACCTATAGGTAATCATGTCGATTTTTAAAAGGGAGCTTTTCGAAGTGTGGGAAAGAGAAGATGCTCCAAAAAAAACGAGTGCGTCTGTTATAAACTTTTTTTTTAAAAAACTGGATTAAATAATAGTAAAAATGAAGAGCAGTGCAGGGAGACAAAACAAATTTTGCAAAAAATTTTGCTGGGCGAAGATTGGATTTTTTTAAGTCTAGTAATGAAAAGTGGTTAGATACTGATATTGTGCTACCGCAATTTGAAATAGCCCCTCGTAGTACAGAAGCTAAACCATCAGGACTTGGACGTCCTGCGAAAGACTGTAGAACTGAGCGATCGTGCGAAACGCTTAAAAGTGTCCACCCTTTTAGAAACCGACAGTTGCGAGAAGTTGACGTTTGCTGCGCGACTGAGTCTCCAAATGGCCGGTAAACGGGATGCTGCTAAACTAATTAACTTGTTGGAAGTTCCCCAAATAGGGCCACGAAGATAAAAAAGGCATTATCTGCTCCATCTATAGCTATTACTAAATATACGCCTGAGGAAGCACTGGCTTTATATGTAGATGAGCATTTTACGAAAAAAAATCGTACATTGCAAACGGGTGCTAAATATCGTAATGCAAATATCTATCCACCATACAATGTTTTGCAAATCGCGAAGACAAAGTGTAACCCTAACGAAGCCCTTATAAGCGTAACCGATATTTCGGCAGAAGTCACCCTGCAAGGGCTTGTCGATTGCACTGCGCAGCGACTTTTGGAGTCTCAGAAAGAGGTCCTTCAAACAGATATTTCAAGTCAAAATATATCTATCATATATAAATGGGGCTGTGATGGAAGTGCAAACTATTCAACATATAAGCAAGCCTTTAGAGAAGAAGATACCAGCGCAGTGAAAACAGATGCTTTTTTATATGCTGTATGTATTGTTCCACTCCAGACCAATATGAACGGTAACATTATATAGCAAAATTCACGGCCATCATCAACTAGGTTTTGCCGCCCGATCAAACCCATTTTTCAAAAAGAAAGCTCTGCATTGATATAAAGAGAAGTTGAAACGGTCAAAAATCAAACTAATTCATTAACTTTGACACAGGCTACTATTCGTAGTATATGATAGACGGAAAAACCTTTAGTGTTATTGCAGAATCCTCAACGCAAGTGTGGAATTTGCGAGGCTACACCGAAAATAATGAACGATCTAGACAAAATAACCCAGTTGAGACCCAAAGAAAGCGTATACGAATTCGGTTTGTCTTCTTTACACGCTTGGATAAGGTGCTTCGAGTGCCTATTACATATTGCATATCGACTACCTACAAAAAAATGGAAAATTTCAAGTTTAGAAGACAAGCAGTTCACAGAAAACACAAAAAAGAACATCATTGACAGACTTAAGGCTGAAAAGAATTTATTAGTCGACATACCTAAACCAGGCTATGGTACCACGAACGATGGTAAAACTGCGAGGAGATTTTTCCAACAGCCTTTTTTTGCTTCCTCAATAACTGGAATCGACCTTAATCTTAATTAACGCTTAGATATTATTTTAAAAACAATGGCTTGTTGTCACGCAGTAAACGTAGAAGCTTTTAGGAGACCGGAGACAATGGAGACCGCCATTGTAGAATTGTATCCATGGTACTACATGCCTTCTAGCGTTCACAAAATACTCATCCATAGTGCTTCCAATTGGAATGCTCTCAGAAGAAGCTCTAGAATCGAGAAATAAAGATTTCAGAAACTTCAGAGAATTCCACACAAGAAAAATATCTCGAGAGGAAACTATGCGGGATCTCCTGAATGCGCTATTTGTTTCTTCCGATCCCATTTTTTCTTCAATTTCAAGAGCTGTTTCTCTTTAAAAAAAAAAATAATAATTATCCTCTTAGCGAAGATGTTCTTCGTTTATTGTCAGATCCGGCAATAATACCTGCAAGGCAAGGCTCTAATGAAGAAGAGGAAGAAGAAGAGGAAGCAGAAGATTATGATGAAGATGATGGAGACGACGAATTTTTGTAAATAATTTTAGTACTATTGAAAAATATTTGAATATTTTTAATGATGATATAAATAGATATAGCGTTGAAAATTTTGTTATTTTTTTATAAAATGTTAAACTAAGTATTATGTATTTTCAGAATCAATCATTTAAGACCAAATATTGTCACTCAGATGCAACAAAATCGACAATGTAATCAAATCTGACTTATTTTCTTCTGGATTGGCTATTTTACCCATTGTGCGTCGGCGTAGACTCTGACATGAAGGCATAACACTGATGTTGGAATGGTTGCTGGCTGGGCTAAATGTAACGAACTAACAACTAGCATGTACTTAAGACCCACTCGTTGAGGAGGATGTACTAGCTCGTCCTGTCCAGTTTGACAACCACCTCAGGTGTGCGCTTAGGTCTACTTATACTCTATGAAATGTTTGCTCAGCTTTTTCTGCATTCCCACAGGTTTGCAAATGCAAGTGATCAGCGGAAAAAGTCTGGGAAAATTTCGGTAACTTAATATCTACTTGGTTCTCATATCTTTCAAAATATTTTCGATATCTGAGTAAGCTGACTTATACATAACTTCTCCGTCCTTTACTTTAAAATTCTCCTGAATTTTGTTTTTTACTTTGACATTAACAGATTGCTGTATTTTGAAAGATATAAGAATTATGGTTACTAAAACAATTAAAATTATGACAAAGCTAACATTTAGTGTATATGAAACATTTTTATGGTATTGTAATTCTTTTATTTTATAGAGATTATTTTCATTTTCGAATATAAATTCATCTAAAGTTATGATAAAATAACTTTTTGTAAAATTTTTGTACATTGGATAGTAAAATCGCTCTTGGAAGCTCTCTTTTATGTTTGACAAATAATGATCTAAAATTTCTATTTTACAATTACTAAAATGTATTAACACGTTTCCAGTTACATTTAAATTTCTGTTGTCGCAATTTTGACTTATGTTTAAATTATTTGCATTCTTTATTAAAATGATTTCTTCATCTATTAATATGATTTCAGTTTGGTTATTTCTAATTAATTTACAATTTTCTTGAAAAATACAATGTTTACTTATGCTTAATTCATTAAGATATTTAAATTCTTCATACTTATAATTGATTTTATTGTATTCTACTACCTTTTCTTTAGAACAATCGATTTCTTTTCCAATTTTTGTTTGTAATCGGTACTATTATTTTTAGTGGAATCTGTTTAAATTCTTTTGGGATTTTTATTGCAAATATAAGAGTATCATTCTTATATTTAGTAATGCCTAATTTAATATTTTTCATTTTATTCAAATCTATATTGTTTCTTTGTATCTCCTCATATGTTAAGGAGTTAGGATGAATTATTTCCTGTCTTGCCGATGCTAAATTATCTTGTATGTGCTCTATTTTTTCTTTTATTAGTTGTACTTTAAAAAGCTGATCAAAAAATAAATTCTGTTCAATTGTTCGACTGGAATAATTGTCGCAAAATTATTTCCCTGTCTTTCTTAATAATATCTTTAAGCTGTCTAAATGTTCTGTTGAAACTATTATTTATTACAATTTGTTGGTTTAAATTACTAATCGAATTGTGGTTATTGATATCTATATTTTTAAGGTGGTGTTCAATGTCTATTCTATCTTCTTCGTCTAATGTACCGAAAAGCCACTTTGATGCTTTTCCTACAATGTTAATTAAACCTCTTCTCTTTCTATTATCTCTCGGAATAATTGTTTTTACTATATTTGTTAAATGTATAAGTTCTGTTTTAAGTAGTTCTTTGTGTTGTACGTCAAGACTGTCAATATTTAATGCTATGTCATTTAATAAATTTATTATATCTTGTGGTTTGATCATGTGAATGATAATGTCTGTCTTAACGACTATGTCGACGTCATTAAGTTTGATTTGAGTAAATCCTGTTTGTTCCTTTATGTCGTATATATGTAAGAGTCCGTTAGTTGGCATTATTAGTACGAGTAACAATGTCATCGTGAAGAGCTGAAAATTTTGGTTGTCGTTTAATATTAGTGGTATGAACGTTTGCTAATTTGCTACGCTTAAATTTAGGTTGATGTTTATGCCTAACTGCCTTATAGTTTTTTATAAATCCTGTGGACCTCTGTTCAATGTAATCTTCGCGAATTGGATTGATTTGAACTCGTTATCAGCTATAATCTTTTTAGGTTTTCCTACTTTAGCGAAGTGATTCTCTAATTCCTCTACTATTGTAATATGATTCCTGTCTGAAAGATAGTACAATAACCCAAATTTCGAAAACTTGTCGATAATTGTTAGAAAACTACACTTCATTATGACAAACGTATCTACATGAATTATTTCATTAAGATCTGTTGCTGTTTCGGTTAATTGAATTTTTGTTTTTATTGGTTTTCTATCATATTTAACTTGTTGGCATATCTCACATTGGTTTATAAGTATTTGAATTATTTCTTGTAATTTAGGACAATAAATTTTGTGTTTAATAGCACTGTAAGTTTCCTGAATTCCCGAATGTAAACTTTCCTTCACATGATAGAGTGATATTTGTTTTACTACTTCTACTTCGGTTTTGATATCTTGCGCTCTAAAAGAACATTTAACAAATTTAATTTGGCTATCGTCTGAAAACATTTCTCTTAACTTTTCCTGAACTACGTTATATTGATGGTCTGGTAATTCTGAAAAAATACCTATTTTTCCTTTTTTTATAAAAGCTTTAAAGATATCGGTTAATCTATCAAAGTCATATTCTGCTATGTATATTATTCGTTTTCCATAAATGGTTTCAATTTCTTGGGTTTTATTGTTAGTTAGAATTATTTGAGTTTTATATTTGTTCACTATTTCTTCTTTGATTGGTATGTGGTCCATGAGTTCTTCGTCTGCTGAATGGATCGTCTTATCTGAATTATTGTCTTCCATATTAAATACAAAATCGGATATAGAGTCATTTTCATTACATTCAAGTGAAAAATTGTCTGTACTGTGGGATTGTTCTTCTTCTTCCTTATTATGAGTAACGTCCTCGTTGGGTTTAATTCTACTCAGAAAATCCGCTACTCTGTTTTCTTTACCTTTCAAATATTCGATTTCAAATTGATATTCTCCTAGCTTTAAGAGCCATCTCTGATGTCTTGGAGAAAGATCCTTACCTTTGTATTTGGCATGCAAAAATTTAATCGGTTGGTGATCTGTTCAAATCTTAAATTTATTCCCATAAAGATATGGTCTAAAGTAGTTTACAGACCACATAATTGCAAGAAATTCTTTGTCCGTGGCTGAATAATTTTTTTCGTGATTATTCAGGGTTCTCGACGCGAATCATACAGGATGTCCCTCCTGAGATAAAACTGCTCCTATTGCATAATTCGAGGCGTCTGTTGTTAGACAAAATTTATTTTGAAAATTAGGATATTTTAAAATTGGATGACTGGTTATAAAAAATTTAAGTTTTTCAAAGGCTTCAATATAATTAGGGTCGTTTAGGTTAATTTTGCTATTTTTCTTTAAATATTTGGTAATAGGCTGTGCTATTTTAGCATAGTTTTTAATAAATTTCCTGTAGTATCCTGTGATACCAAGAAAACTTTTTATTTCTTTTTGTGTTGTGGGTAGCTGTAACTTTTGGATTACCGATATTTTTCGGGATTTGGTTTTAAACCTTCCTTTGTTAGGACGTGTCCTAAGAATTCTGTCTCTCTCTTCATAAAATTACACTTGTCGATTTGAATTTTTAATTGTTTTGATTTCAATACATTGATTATATCAGTTAATGATTTAATATGCTCTTTTAATGTTGTACTAAAAACTAGTATATCATCAAGGTATACTACACAGGTTATATTTATGTAATCTCTCAGAATATCATTCATGAGTCTTTGGAATGTCGCTGGGGCATTCTTCAAACCGAATGGCATTCTGATGAACTCATATAAACCGTGAGGGGTGACAAAAGCTGTCTTTTTTCTGTCTTGTTCTTTAATTAGCACCTGATGGTATCCCTTAGCAAGGTCCAACGTTGTAAAATACTGTGCCTTACCTAACTTATCCAAAATTGAATCAATGTTAGGTAATGGAAACTTGTCGTCAACGGTAACGGCATTCAGTTTCCTGTAGTCAATCACAATTCTAAATTTTTTTTTACCTGAGTTGTCCATTTTCTTAGGAACAACAAAACTATTAGGAGGCTGGAATATTTAGAATTACTTTTCCTTATAATGCCTTGTTCCTCCATTTCTTGAATTTGTTTACGTACCTCTGCCTCATGTTGAGGTGGATACCTATATAGTTTGGCGTTGATTTGTTGATCTGTTAATGTGACTATTTCTTGTTCTAGTAAGCTTGTGCTAGTAAGCTTATCTCTCTCTTTAAAGAATAAGTTCTCAAATCTTTTCATCAGTTTTTCGACTTCTTGTCGTTCTTCTTCATTTAAATGATCAGTATTGATGTGTTTTATATAGTTATCAAGGGGTTCAAGTGAACATACTTCATTCACTGTATATGGATGATTAATAAACTTTAAACTTTGGTTATTTAAGTTGATGGTTCTTTCATCCAGGTTTATTAAAGTGTTTAAGTTGTTTAATAGATCCGTACCAATTATAAATTGGTATGTTCTATTACAAAGTCTTTTTACTTTCCATCTTATTCGAGCATTAAAGGGGGCTCTTAATTCCTCAGGTACAGGTGTATGTACCTCAAATTTTATACTATCTTTACCAGTAACTGTTGTAAAATATATTGGTTAAATAGGAATTTTAGTAAATTCATCTAGTCTATCGTCAATTATACTTAGAGTTGAACCGGTATCTACTAAAGCTAAATATTTGTTTTTATTAATGGTTAAATGAATTTGTGGTAGATCGTCCGAGACTAATTCCAAAAAAAAATGAGCATTATTTACTTCCGAAGTGTATTCATCATTTTTGCTTTGTTTATAGTCACTGGGACTCGGTGGTTCTGTTCTTTGTTGAGAATCATTCTGTTGGTGGCGATATTGGCCCGAATGGTTGCTCAAATTGTCTAACTCTGGTGATTGCCTTTTTTTGTTATAAGTTTGCGATCTATTTTCCACATTCCCTATCTCCATGGGTTCAGGTCTATGTGAGTTTTGATTGTATTGTCGTCTCTGGTCTGAATTATAGTGTTGTCTTGATTGCCCTGAATTTCCCTGGTCTTGATAATCTTTTTTATGATATCCTAAATTCCTAGTTCCCTGTTCTTGATTGTCATGTCTTCGACTACTATTTCTACTTTCTTGTTTTGGGTTATTGAATTTATTATGTTTTTGTTTCCTAAATTCATACCTAATGCATGAATCCTCAAAGCGTCTTTTTTCATAATTGAAATTATTTCACCTAAATCTGTTTTATCATATATTTTATCTAAAAGAACACCTTGTGTCATTTCTTTCACCATATGTACTAGGAGAATTTCTACACTTGTTAAATCAATACTTTTATCTTCTTTATAATAAACCCTAAGCTCATTTGTTTTATATTTAATATTTTAAATTTCACTAGATAATTCACTTACATTTGTAACTTTGAGATTGGTGATCCTTTTATATATTTCGGATGGCTCCACATCTGGTCTATATCGAAGTTTGAGTTTTCCCTTTATTAGTTCCCAATTATCCGGTTGTGGTAGATTTATGATTGTTATGATTTTGCTTTGAAGATTGCCTTCACCATACATTTCTTCAAGTTTTCTTCTTCGACTCCTGATAAGTAGTACTCTACGCTACTTATGAATGAATTGATGGTAATTTCACCTTGTCCGGTGAACGTTGACATATGCTTTACTTCTCTTAATGCTTTCTCTGTATTTTCTCGAGATGCTGTTCTTGCTTGTAAAGCTTGGAATGCAGCGGCTAATTGTTCCAATTGTTGGTTTTTTTGTTGTAATTCGGCTGCTAATTCTTCCATCATTGGTTCGTTTAATCCTCTTCTGTTATTGTTGTAAAATTTTGTTCTGTCTTTTTTTTTTCACTAGCGTTTAATCACTATTTTCACACTGTGTACTGGTTCGTTTATCACTGGATAATTCTTCTTAGACCTATCCTACCGACTGCGCCAAATAAATAATGTTTGATTTGTATCGAATAAAAAAAACTTTATTTAAGAAAAAGAACTTAATTTTACTTACAAGGTTAACAACGAACTCAACTTAGAATGCTATCTTAGGTCTACTTATACTCTATGAAATGTTTGCTCAGCTTTTTCTGCATTCCCACAGGTTTGCAAATGCAAGTGATCAGCGGAAAAAGTCTGGGAAGATTTCTGTAACTTAATATCTACTTGGTTCTCATATCTTTCAAAATATTTTCGATATGTGAGTAAGCTGACTTATACATAACTCGCGCGGTATTATAAAAAAAATATTCGAAAAGCAGAAAACTGAACTATTGGAGAACAGAGAATGGAATTGAATTTTCCAGCAAAATGAAAATTTGTACGGAGCGCTGGATGGTACAGAATATTCCCAAAAAATGTCAGGAGAGTATATATATGCAAGTCAGCTTTAAAGTTAAATTTGAAGAGCGAATTATAAGTAGCAATTAAGAGGTTCAAGTAAAAGATAAAGTAAAGTAAGAGTGGTTGAAGAAAGCAATTGAATTGTAAATTGTAACTATTATTTGTACCTACACAAACATTTTACAATACTAAATAAAATGAAGATATTATTAAATAAACATTACTAGATTTATGGTTGTATATATTTATATTATATGTTATTTTATTTACATGCGCATATTTTAGAATCTTACCAATGATCCGAATGCGGATATTAACTCATTATTTCTATAAAATGTAAGATCAAGCATTTCCCATACGCCTCTCCAAGCAACGACAACTAATGTACCAACAACTATTATTGAAAACAGGGTATCCAGTATATATAGCGTTGAACGATGAAATTTCTAAAAGGAAATCATATATTAAAAGAATGTAATTTAGTATTACCATAAAGCTGTTAACAATTTATCAATATTTTTACATGTGTGTACGTATATGTATAGTATACATATTTTTTCGTAAGATAACATTTTTTTAAAGACCTTAATACACAAAAGGCTATTACTATTCTTAAAATGCCGGAGCATTTGTTAAGCTTCTTGAAAAATTGAATAGAGAGAGAGAGAGTAAGATATTTTGGATTTATTGGGTTATTTCACTCCATGGCATCCAACATTTATTGGGGAGATTAAATTATTAGTTTAAATTGACTTGTATATAAGGCAACCATTCATCTCACAAGATTTTAGTTATCTGAAAATTACAAATGTCTTTCGAACACGGTTGGTATTGAACCGTACGATAGGGAGGCCAATACACTACCATCCACCTAACGGTTTTATTTAAACGTTCCCAGATTCCACTGTCGGGCAGAATGGATAATGGTTTTTTTTTAATTTTACCAAAACAAAGTTAGGATTTCTAAAAATAATTTTTCAAAATCAAACCGAATAAAAGACATGAATGCTTAAATAATTGTATGTTATATTTTCTAAGTTTATCGATAAATTATTATCACAGCTACGAAAATAAAAATAAGATGATGTTCAAATACTTATGATAAAAGCCGACTTAGCCGACTTGCGAAGTTAATAAGCAAGAGGAAAGAGAAGAAAGAACAGAAAAAAAAACGCACAGCAAAAAGTTGTAGAAATGTTTGAAGTTTAACTTAAAATAACTTAACCTGCCAAGGATACAAATTCGAAAAAGGTGCTCAAATCCCTTAACGACATACTCTTTCCGAAGCAAAAATCGTTTCCACAAATGTTTTATTGGCTTTTCCGTAAGACAACGTATTTTTTAAAATATTAAATTTTTTTCAACCTCAGTAAGTACAGCCGTAGTAGTGGCAACAGTAGTAGGATGAAACCTATAAAAAATAGGCTCATTCCCTATCTGTTCAAATGCAGGGTATGAGTGGGCAATAAAAAGTATCGGGGTTGTCAAAAAACCAACCTTTCGTTCTTATGCATTATATAGTATGATGATATGCAATAATAGTAAACACCGAAATGCACAATACTTGCTCTAATTTCAACAAACAAAATTAACGAGACAATTTTTATTTTGCAAATAACTGCGCAATGCCTTTTTTGAATACACTTGTTGAATAAATAATTTAAAAAAATTTGCATAACATCATTTTATGAAACTTAAGACACATTTCATTTCATTTCATTCCATTTGCAATTCCAATTTGTAAACACGCCACCAGTTGCTATTTAAAATTTTGATAGTACGGTACAACCTCGCTCATTCGAACACTCGATAATCCGAACGCTTCATAAATTCGAACAATAAATTTTTTACATCACGTATCTTATAATTCGAACGCTTGCCAAAATCCGTACTCTGTAATTAGAATTTTCTGAATTCCTTCAGTTACTATGTGTCAAGACATTTCTGAGAAAAACAAATGTGTCGAATCTCGTTAAGTCTGCCGCCAGTTAAACGTTTTTGCGAAAAGAACACTGAAGTGTGTTGTGTAGGTAGTTTTCATTTGGTGTCAACAAGCTTTGTGTTCGGTTTGTTTTTTGAAAAGTTAATTTTAAAGTTTAAGTGTTACATTTTACCATAAACCGCCCTCAGAAGCAACATAAATTTTTAACTATAAAGCAGAAATGCGAAATTTTTGGCGAATTAGGTAAAGGAAAAAGCGTCACCAGCGTAGCGTATCAGTTTGGAGTTGGAAAATCGACTATTACATACATTAAACAAATTCCAAGCAATATTTGGCATATTCAACTCAAACTGAATCGAGAACTGGAAAGCGGAAAACGTTGAAAACGTTGAAAATGTCAGAAATGCCCAAAATGAATAAAGCCCTGTTCGAATTATTTTGCAGAAAACGCAGAAGACATGCGCCGATATCCGCTGCCATACTGTCGCAAAAGGCTAAGCAGCTTAACGAAGTTAACAAGGAATGCCCAAATTTCAACGCCAGCTGGGGAAGGTTTCAAAAATTTTGACGTGGATTGAGGATCTTAAAAATAGATAGCGAAAAAATTTCTAGCGCTGCCAATCAAATCGCGCATTTTATTCAGGAGTTTCATCAAAAATAAATAACATGGGCCTTAAAGAGAGCAGATCGGCAATGCGGATGATACTGGATTGTATTGGCACTTACTTCCTGACAAGACCCTAATAACTTTTTCCGAAAAAAGTGCTGCTGGAAGAAAAGTAAGCCAGGAAAGAGTAACGTTCTTAGCCTACTGCAATGGGTCAGGAGAGCACAAGGTTCGATTATTGGTAATTAGAAAGTCAACAAAGCCAAGAGTGTTTAAGAAATTTAACAATCCGCTGATATACAAGTCTTCTAGAAATGCCTGGATGACAACAGAAATATTTGAGAATTGGTTTCACCAAGCTTTTTGTTTCTGCGGTAATTTACGCTCTTCATTATTTACATTATCATAATATGCAAAATCTTTTCAGGTAAAACAATATTACGCAAAAAATACTCTCCCCCAGAAGCATTACATATAATGCTTCATGCCATTCAAAAGGATTGCAACGTATGGATGGCGCTTTTGTGTGCATGTATAACTGCACTCATCCAGCCGATAGAAGAAAACGTAATAAATTTCTTTAAAATATCATACAAAAAGTGTCTACTTAAAGCCGTAATAGCTTCAAAAGAAACCGACATCGCCAAATGCACCAAGTCGTTCATTTTAGAGATGCTATGCGCTTGCTAGCTTCTGCGTGGAGTCAAATAGCGTCGAAGAGTATAGAAAAATGTTGTTCGATAATATTATTTTACTGTATTTTGCATCCAAAATATTGTCTACGAAAACCTCCGTGGTTCAAACTAAGGTAGGTTTCTATTAGTTCGAATTACCGAGGTTGTACTGTAGAGTGCTATTCCAAACAGTTGGAAAACGGCCACATGCGAAGAGAGAGGAAAAGAATGAAAATGCGTGGGTGTGCACGTCCTCTTCCATTTTTTTTTTTTTTTTTTTTTTTCAGCGATCGTTTTTGTATATTTCTTGTTGTATAGCATAGCATTATACTCATATTTTCTGACCGGCTTAAAATCTAGTGCGATTTGAGCATAAATGAACTAGCATGTTAAAAACTTTCCAGATGTTGGCCCTTCCAACAATCTCTTTCCACTGATTGCCCCTACCGTGTGACCCTGTCTGTGAATATGTGTGAATTATCTGCAACGTCAATTCGTCTCACTTTTCCAGATCGTCGTTATTCACATATCCATGCATAATGAACGTTTATAGTATAGTTCTATTCAAAACAGTTTGCCAACGGTCGCATACGCAAAGAGAGTAAGAGAATGAAAATGCATCGGTGTGTACATCTTCAATTTATTATTTTTTTTTTAAATAAATACAATAATAATTTAATAATAATTTAAATTAAAATACCTTTGCAAAAGACTGGCCAACTGTTTTAAATAGCACGTTAGCTATAGTGGAGTTTGCCATTTATATAAGTTAATTTATGGATTTGTGTGTAAATTCATTGGGCACAAAAACAGTACAGAGCTTTACATGCGCTTTTATTGTAGCACTGATTAATAATGAACACAAAAGTGCGTTTTGATAGCGAACTGATTGCACTAGTGTTGACAAAGAACAAAGATAATGCTTGGGTATTTAATATAATGTGTCCGTATTCCTTAACATTTTCGAAAAAAAAAAATGTGTGTAGGGGGGGGGGGGGGGGGGGGGGGTTAATATCAATGTTACATTATGTTTCCAAAAAAAAAACTTCACACCTATCAATATGTGGACAGGAACATTACTATTACTATAGATGTTAGTTGGAACACTAACAACTTCTTCTGGCTTTGCTGTCGAAATTTTTATTATATTGGTAAAATATCAAATTTTTATTTCGCAATTTTTTTATGTTTATGAGTTAAAAAACTTCAATATTCCGAAAAATTTTAATAACAAAACCAAACACAGTCGATTGTTTGAAAACAATAATCTGATTTGACACACAATACTATTTAACGTTTATATTTACATACGAGTTATTAGTAGATTTTGTTTCTCAAAAGTGAGTGGGTGCCAATGGGAGTTTCTGGAGAGTCTTTGCTCTTTGCAGTGTAAAAGGAAGGCTTCTGTCGTCGGCCAATGGAAAACGTTATAATTAAGATGGAAAGTTTTTCCGCCCCTCCCAAAAACGACGTTTCTCTAATTGTTTCAAATTCTCCTGCCTATAGGAATGTATGAATTGTCGAGAATTATACTCGTAGTGCATAGCAAACTTTGTAACTAAGAAGATTCATCATGTACCAGCACACAATAAGAATGCATTAAGTGCGAATATGAATATTTGTAGATAGGGCAGAATTAACTTATTCTGTGGCTTTCAAGAGCACCGATCATGATCTCAATGGTTTTTTTACGGAGGCAAATAAAATCATCCTTAAGTAATAAGCAATTTTAACATAACATAAGTCATAGGGTGGACGTTGCAGCTGTTGAAAAGACGAGCTAGGGTGTGCATTCAAAGCATTTAGTATTATTGTTATATATTATTATTGATTCACCTTTCCCAGCAAATCATGTGATAACGTGTATTTTTCCAAACGTTTTCCAAAAATCGCCGGTGTATACAGTACATAAGAACAAAATTATGTCTCTCTGCAATCTTCAACTAGATGTATTCCATTGATCTCTACACGATTTTTGGAAATAAAAAAGGTTTCAATATGTTAGAAACGATATCTGATGAGACCAAAACCAAGTCAAAATGTACTATGGATACCTCATGGTTTTTTAACAGCAGCAGAACAACTAATTAAGAATTATTAGTCTTTTTCTGTAATTACGATAAATAGAATCTGAACCACTTTCATTAACAGGATAGACAAAATAGAATATAATGCCGTATTTTTCGAGTTAATTGCCATATTACTCAAAAATTTTCAGTCCTAAGCTTAGAAGAAAAAAATCTAATATGTATCAAAATACGTAATTAGCCAAATATAAAACATCCGAAAAACAGCGATCTGCAAATGATTTAAAAAATAATCACATTTAACTTCGACTTATTAAGTACTCAATCTACCTATGTAAACAAAAACAAAACAACTTGTTATCTGCATGTGTACATACCTAATACATAGACTAGTACAAATAAAAATACCCATTATACTTACTTCCGTTTTAAAAATAGTAGAAATCTCGAAATATGTGCTTTTATGATCAGTTGAAATGACAAATGGGGCAGCAGTAAGATTCCGAGTAGTTCTAATTAAAATTAGTATTAATAATGACAGTAAGGTCGTTAATAAAACAATTCCTATTGAAGTTTTACTGGTAAGATTATCACAAAGATTCCAGGTACCACGCCACATATTAACGCATACTACTCCAAAAACGGCCGTGTAACTGCGTGACACTATGTAATAAGTCAATCTCTTTTTATCTGGATCGAATGATTTTTTGAAGGTTCCTTGGCAAATTGTGAAAAACACATGACCGACAATTCCCACTGCGAATGATATAAAAGCGGATACAGTCGAATTCATAGGTAACATTAGGAGCTCAATAAGCTCCCAAGTTCCTCTCCAATATGCAACCACACATGGCGCAATTAGCACTGATGACATAGAAATGTCTATGAATTTCAAAACCAACATATAAAAACAATTTGATGATTCGGGTATTTCATTTTGCATATATGATCTTTCATTACTATTCATTTCTTTATATATTATTTAAAACGTTTCTATAGGTATATACTCGTATTTGTCTAATATTCGTAAAATCGTAAAGAAAGTATTACTTTGTTCCGTCTGATATAACTTATGTTTTGGTAATAATTAGCTTTTCATCAGTTACGGAGAATACAACACATCAATTCTATATTTAAACATTTATAACTGTTATGTTTAAGAACTGTTTCTGTCCTTTAATATTATTTACACAGATTATTTGTATGATGACTATTTTTAACAGTATCTTTCAACAGTAGATTAATTCTATACTAATTAATATTTGGGGGAGAAATTACCTTTGTAGTCTCCTAGTTCTTTCTGAAGAGATTTATTGCATAAATCATAGCATAGTTTCAATCAGAATGTATTCATACCGTTGAATAAAATCTGGAGAAGCGCAAGTAAGTATTCAGACAAAGTAAAAGCGGTAGTTCAAACCACGTTAAAAAAAAAAACATTTTTGCTGGAAAAAAAATCAGAAAAAAAATTCGACTTAAATTACAAATGTATATAATTTAATAAATTTAGAATTTAAATTTGAAAGCTCGATGAGATACTTAATCAATTCTTCTTGACATTCGCATGGCAACGTTATCGATAAAGTCCGGTTTGATGTCCTGCCGAGATGAATGGAACTTGACGCCGTAAAGTATTTAGTTGGCCATGAAAATACGTAGTGGCCCTTGAATAAAACATCGATCAACGATGTAAGTAACTAATAATTTCCACACCTGCGGAATATGGTCGTTTGTTGGGAAATAACGCTATATGAAATAATCAGCACGGGTTTTCAAGAATTCGAATCTACGAATCAACCTAACTCTAGGACTCCACCAAAACTAAATATGGGATTTAGCAAGGATTTGGCTAAATCCACCTAAATCGTCACTAAAACCGAGCATCTACCGTACGAATTTACGTTTAAGTCTAAATCCGAGATTTATAATAAATCCTACTTAAATTCTTATGTGACACAAATCAGACAATTCTTTTTTGTGTCAGCAAACGTCATTTCTGTGAGAGTGAGAGATTGTGTGACACTCCAGATAATTGTTGAATTATTATGCTTAAACGATAGCTCATTTGAATAAAAACCTACTGAAAAGTAAACTCTGCCCCAAAACTCTTCATTTGGTATGAATAAAAAAAAATATCGAACGTGCAGTAGGTATTTTCGAAATTAGGAAATGTAGTATATATACTACAATTTGACATCTGTCAAAGTAAATTGTTGTTGTTGACTTTGAGTTTTTATTTTTGTTTGAGTTAGTCGGTACTTACCAAATACTAACTTAAATTAATAAAAATATGGATAAAATTGAATCGCAAGAGTATGACATTGAAACACACTACCTTCTAGATGATGATGAACCGGACATGCAAATAAATCGCGTAAGCGACTTTTTGTTTAAAACAACCGTTAAAAAATCTGGAGCTGTTTTGCTGAAGAAGGCCAAACACCAAATACGAAATCGAAAAAGAAACAGGCCGTGAAGGACATCATCGATTTCATATTGTAGCAAAAGGGCATTTTAATCAGTGAGAAGCAAATATACAAAAAGCTGAACAAAATAAAGACTCGCGTCAAAACAAAGACCGACAATAACAAAACTGGTAATCGGAAATAATATGTTTTAAATGCCGGTGAGAAAATTTTATTTGGACTCATGGCAGCTGAAGAAAACCCAACTCTGTTTAAATTGAATTAAAAGTATTTCAACATTTTAATAAACACCTACTTTGTATTTACAATTGAATTAGATGGAGTTTCAGTTGGTTTACCTCAAACTCCTGGGCAAGAAAAAATTGAATTATGCAGTTCCGATGACAATCCATGTTCGCATCGAAAACGCCTTCGTCTAGGAAAAAAAAGAAGTTGGATGAATTTTACATTCGTAAGACTGCGTCCAAGACTGAGGTAGATGAAGAATTTTTATCTTCCACAAGCACGCACTGCAGCAAGTCAGCTTTCAATGGCATAAGCACTGTGGATTCTGAAATGAAATCATCAGAATATAAGGTTCGTTTGTTATTAAGGAGTTTAACCAATGAAGAAGTGTGCCAATATTGTTTATTCTAAAAGGATGAGATTGACAGCAGGGAAAAAAGGTTAAGCTTGAGTGATTTGCAGCGCCTGATCTTGATGAAACAATTGGAGGTATTTGAAGTTCGGAAGGACTTTTACGATAGATGGGGAAAAATATTAATAAAAGCCTACTTCGATTTCATGTTTAAAATACTGAAAATCTTCATCATGCAAAGTTTTGGCCATGTTATATAAAACAAAGCAAGCCAAAATCATTAATGGCACTCGGCTTGTTGTCACTCGGCTTTTGTTGAACAACCATTGGGCTGGTGTTGCTGTTTCGCGGTATGGCGTAATTAGGCACGGTGCGATTTCGTAACCATCATCAGTCAAAAGCAAAGGACGGCTAGCATTCTCGAATCGAATTTGGCGAATCGTGCACCGAACCAAGCCAAGAACAATCAACACTTGTAAACATATGCTCTCCATCGCAGGTCGCCTGTACAATAAGCGACTTCAATCCTTTGATTTTATGAGGCCGAATTATTGAGATTTTTGTACAGTCGACCTCTCCTATTGCATTTGGAATCAAATTGTTGATCAGACACAAATTTTTGGCTTCATTCTCACTTAGATTTACTACTTCTTATTCATATGAGCTTTTGCCTTGATAATTGCAAATCTTTTTGTTCTCTTTTGCAGCAGTTTAATATTATAATTGTTTGATGCGGTTTTTCCGGTGGTAGACGATCCTCCTGTCCAATCCATATGCTATCACGTTCACTTGATTTTGTATCCTTATGTTGTATACCAATAGTGGTTTTGCATCGTTTGCATCAATTTCTTGAAATTTGAAAAAATATTACCAGCTGTGATGATCTTTTTGGCAGGAAATGTCAATATAAATACTAAATCCCGGTGGGAACACCTTACGTAAATCTAAATATTTTCTCGCTAGATCCCGAATTTAATTTTGGAGACATAGAATGAGCTTGCATATGGAAATTGTGATGAAAAGTTTGAACATTATGTTCGATCAATATTCGCAGCATTTATCTTACGTATTGTATAAAGGAAGAAGATAAAACCAAGTAAATAAACTTGTTTAAGAATGAATTACTCAATTATTATTGTTATTTTTTTTAATAATCTTCAATTTGTAAACCTGTTTAATTTTAAATCGGAATTTTTTAAAAAGAATTTGTTTTTTATGAATATTGAAACATTTGTAAATGTACCCTATGGGGTTGCCGATATTTGTTTTCGCTTAATGTTTTGATTTTTTTTTTTTTTTTTTTTTTTTTTGTTATCGTATGACTTTGTACTCTTTATCTCTTTCTTTTATTGCACTTGTTTGCTGAAGATCCGCTATGGCGTGATCTATGTGCATACATACTTAACGGGATTGCGAATCGGTTCAAGCTGCCAATGCAACTTATCACCAGGGAGACATTAAACATTAAATTTCGAAGCTACTGAAACCAAATATTTCGTGACGAGCGCACTTTCTCGTTAAAGCGATTCGTAAAAAAAATCCCTCGCGATCATCTGAAAAGATTGCTAAGGAACAAGCCGTTTTGTTCGAATCATTGCTTACTAAGCTCACGTGCTCTAATACAGTTCAAAAGACATTTTCTGAAATTGAATTGCCTCCGTTTAAAATAGTTTCATTTTCGGGTGATTATCAAGAATTGCCCGGTTTTCGTGACATGTTTATTGGAAGTACCGATGCACAAAAGTAAAGATGCTAAAAGTCGTTCTTACCCGAAGACGCAGTGAAACTCTTGCATCACATAGAAATTACTGACAGTAATTATGAACTCGCATGGGAAAAACTCGAGAACCGTTATAACAAACCGCTTTATATTTTCAACGCGTATATTGAAAGCTTCCTTAATATACAACCAGTCACTAACACGGACAGTGCACGTTTATGTTTTTTAACGGACAATGCTGACGAAGTCGGAAAACCGGGATCCTTTGTTAATATATCTTCTTCTATTCACATTCAGAAGAATCCACGATTCAAGAATTGCTAGACTTTTTAGAAACAAGATGTTCTGCCCTGGAAGCAAGTGAACCCAAACCTCATCAGATCAACTGCTTTGCTATAACTGTTTAGATACCAATCACACTTCCGGAAAATGTCGTGTAGAGGCTCGTTGTTCGAATTGCAAAATCCGTCATCACACCTTGGTACACTTGGATCAAGTTAAACAATCTGCCATTGAGAAGCCTTTAGAAACTTTAAACTGACCCCTGACAATAAATATGTAGTGAAATTGCCATTTAAGCAGGGCAATAGTAAATTTGGGAACACTCTTTCAGGCGCATTAGCTCGGTTATCAGCGATGGAAGGGCGGTTTATTCGTAATGAAGGTCAGCAGATATAATATTGTCGTTTTATGAAAACTTATTTAGAGCTAGGGCACGTGGAACGTATACCTGACGAAAAGATAGAGCCTACAATAGGGAAGGCATTTTATTTGCCTCACCATGTAGTGGTCACTAATAAGATACGCGTCGTTTTCGATGGCTCGTTCAAGGATTCGAAAGGAAAGAGCTTAAATGAGATGTTGCATGTAGGGCCAGTTCTGCAACGAAATCTAGTCGATGCTTGCATTAGATTTCGTCTACATAAATATGTGTTTTGTGCGGACATCGTTAAGATGCTTCGACAAATTTGGGTTAATGCTAGCGGTCGGGACTATCAGCGTATCGTATGGAGGGAGGAGTCTAACGCACCAGTTGAACCAATGTTGAATACCATAACATAATGTACCTCGCCTGTTCCATTTTTATAAATGAAGGTTTTAAAGCAGCTTGCAGCTGATTAAAAGGATCACTTTCTACTGACCTCTCATTCAGTTCTTCATGATTTTTATGTTAATGACAGGTGCGGACTCGATATCCGAGGTCGTAAGATTAAAGGAGGAGTTAGTGAAAATGCTGAAGTGTAGAGGACTAGAGCTAAGTAAACGCAGCTCAAACTGTTGGCAATTGCTAACTGGAACTCAGAGTAGTGATGTTGTTTCCCTTGATTTAGATAGTAGAAATAATTAGTGTGGAATCCATATCCTGACAAATTCACCTTCAGGATTTCGGTAGAAGATTCACCGCCTTGCACGAAGAGGAAACTTTTATCAGAAATCGCAAAAGATATTTGATCACTTGGGTTTTCTGTCTCCATCCACTATACTTTTAAAAACATTATTCTAAGAGTTATGGTTATATGTAAAATTAATTGGGACGATCTTCTGCCTAAGCAGGTTGCTGATAAATGGACCCTGTATCGACAGGTATTGCCTCAGTTTGAAGGGATTTAAATTCCAAGGAAACGTACCTTAGACTCCCGACAATTTGATTTAATCGGGTTTTCTAACGCTTCCGAAAGGGAGTATTCTGCGGTTGTATATATGCGCAGGGTTTCGGCTGGGTCGCACCAGTTGAAAGACTATCTATTCCACATCTTGAATTGTGTGGGGCCCTACTTTTAAGTCGACTGATTGGTCTTATTTGCTCGTCGTTAGACGCTAAGCTGATGCATATCTTTGCATTCTCTGACTCAAAAATTGTGTTGGCCTGGCTATCCTCCACACCTCGAAGATAGAAAACATTCGTGGCTAATGGGATTTCCGAAATACTTGACGTCCTTCCTCGCTCAGTTTGGAACTATGTTCGATTAGATTAAAATCCAGCGGACTGTGCATCCCGAGGCATTAGCCCTAGCTCGTTGTTGCAGTTGGAGATTTGATGGAAAGGCCCCATTTGGATTGCGAAGGATTTAAACCACTGGCCGGAGTTCGTGGAAAATGATCTTAAGGAGGTACCTGAGGAGAAGAAAATAATATTAGCAAGACATGTCACGCGTCCAATAGACCACTTCCTGATTTTTTTTTATAATCCCGTGCGCGCACCAAGGGGATATGAATACCCTTCTACTGGTTTTCTCCAGGGCGCGGGCGGGTGGTGTAGTAGTTTAAAACTCAGGTGTATTAGGCTTCGATATTTTTACCAGAGGTGGTTGTCAAACTGGACGGGACGAGCAAGTGCATTCTCAACCAGTGAGTCTCAGTACGTGCTAGTTGTTAGTTCGTTACATTTAGCCCAGCCAGCAACCACTCCAACATCAGTGTTATGCCTTCATGTCAGAGTTGAGCCGACGGGATTCTCATATAACTACATGCAAATTCAACAAAAAGACTTTTTCAGAGAATTGCCTCGCACGGGATTCGAACCCGCGACACTCTGCTTGAGGAGTGTATGCATATACCACTACACCACGGCCATCCCAATGATGAATGAATGATTTGAGTAGCAAGGTGTCTTCTTGGAACAGACTTCTTTGAATCGTGGCATATCTGCTTCGTTTTGTTAAAAATTGTCGACTTCACGCCAATGGTCGTGTGATCATTTTTGTCTTCATGTGAACTTAGTTTATCCAAGCAAACTGTTTACTTTTCATCCAAGAAGAATTTAATAAGGAAAAAAAAGCCTTGAAATCTAATGACTTAGTTTCTAATCGTTCAAGGTTAGCATCGTTGTCGCCTTTTATCGACGAGGTAGGATTGCTACGTGTAGGAAGACGAATTGCTTGTGAGGAGGGAGTTTCATTCAATATCGATGGAAAACTTGCCAACATCTCGACTTACTTTATCCTTTGCCTTTG
The DNA here is from genome assembly GCA_907269105.1 of Volucella inanis. Taxonomy (NCBI): domain Eukaryota; kingdom Metazoa; phylum Arthropoda; class Insecta; order Diptera; family Syrphidae; genus Volucella; species Volucella inanis. The sequence continues at coordinate 74,328,774 of OU026157.1, read as the reverse complement.
ACCACACTGGCTGTTATTACCCCGGTTCAATCACACTTCGTTTATCCAAATACCGGAAATCTAAGCTTGAAAGGGAATACATCGCCTTATTTATCTGTATGACCACAAAATCAATTCACCTAGAGGTAGTTAGTGACCTATCCACGGACGCATTTTTAGCCGCCTTACGACGGTTTATAGCCAGGCGAGGTAAATGTCGTGTCATTCATTCTGACAACGGTACAAGTTTACAGTACAAATTTCAAACGGTACATATGCTGCACGCATATTGTCTGAATGGTTTAAATTAGCGCAATCAAAGGAGCACAATGAGCGAATAACTAATGAACTAGCCAAGAATAATATTGAATGGGATTTCATACCATCTCTCAGCCCCTACTTTGGTGGTCTCTGGGAGGCAAGTGTTAAATGTGTTCAACAACACCTTCGGCGAGTAGTTTGCAGTAGCATTTTAACATTCGAGGAACTGTCTATTTTACTTTGCCAAATAGAAGCATTACTGAACTCTGGGCCCCTTTGCTCTATCTCACTAGTGGACCTGTTGCTACGAAAACCGTACCGCCGCTCATTGAGAAGTTTTTATGTTTCAAGATATTTCATGTGCTGACGGTTTATTAGCGCTTCCATGACCTTGGAAAAAGAAAGGACGTAATGGGTCTGTGGGAGAGAGGATTCGCATTTTTTTAGGAACGGGCTGGACAAATGCTATTTGCCATCTGCTTGGAAAGAGTCCTGAAGAGTAGGATTGATGAAAGAGCTTACGCAGTGGTTGTACCAGCGTGAAACAACACCTCCTCAGAAGAAGGGCAGATATACTATCTGAACCAACTGGTTTGTGTATGTTCAAATCGTTAAGTACTCTTACTACTACTATATTATACACGAATGCAAAAGAGGATTCATCCTATTGAAGATCCGACGTTTTCAAGTCCAGAAGGGGGCAAAGCACAATGTGGAAGTATTGATCTGGCACAGTGTGCAGCAAGAAGGTTGGCCTTGTTCGAAGAGCTATTAGCTGGAATGTCATTATACAAGAAGGTTTTGATGGAGGATGAGATAGAATTTCTAATGGCTGTGATTAACAACCAACAATTTATACTACCTTTGAAACATTGTCGTTTTTTTTTTTCCTGCGTTTTTGGTCGTATTGAAATTTCACAGCGACATCTACATCATTATCGCGGAAGTATAACGACCGGTTAAAATCCTAAAGGTGTTAGGTCCGCTCCAATTGGCTTTCTCGTATTGCCATACGGTTCTTTTAGGAATTTTAGGAATATGACTAACGTCTATATTCGCGTGGATCAAGCAGGTTAAGTTATTTTCCGCAGCGACACACCGTCCTTCGGGTGTCGTCTGTCTACGGAGACGAGTTGTATGCGCCATGTAAAATCACATAGAAGTTTATCTCCTAAACGTATTGTTACGGTTCAATGCATTTTAAAAAAATTTGAAACCTTGCACCAATATTTTTTTTCCCCACAAATAGTCCTGTGCGTGAGTGCTGTTTTAAATGTTGCCCCATGTATTATGGAAAATGATTCATGACAATAAACACAAAATTTTGTTTAATAATATGATAGTAAACATTTATTTGAACTAAATTTTTAGTTAAAATATAATAAATTAGTAAAAACAATTTAAGAAAATATAAAAATGTAAAATACTTTGGTAAAACTAAACTTTTTTCATATTCTCGTCATTACAAAAAATGAATCTATGTATGCATATGCACTTGGTAACTAATTTTCAAAACAAAAATTATAATCTTCAGGGTCCTCAGCTACTACAATATGACAACTACTTATGTCCACACCTTCTGTGTCGAGTAGCCTCAGTTTAATTTCCATTGATAACAATTCTTCAAAATCTAGTTCTTTTCGTTTGCTCGTCATTTCTTGGCCCAGCAACGCATTTATTCCATCAGCCCAATAATTAAATGTAAGCTCATCTGGAGCAACAAAGTCTAAAGTAGTGTGATCCATGTTATCGAATGTTATTGAAAAAGATAAATCTGCATAAGATTTCCTAGCCCGCAATTCTTTAATATGAGGACACTCCTTACCCACCAACAATTGTTTAATGTCAATTACTAAAACTTTATTCGTTAAATCTTCTAGCGTAGGAATAGCCTTTTCATCACAGTCGCCGTAATGAATTACTTTATGATTTGGAGACAGTCGGGCATACCAAAATTTATCTTTGTTTCGCATACCACGAGAATATTTTGAAAATCTTGTGCCTTCAACAAGGAATGCCAAACGTTGTTGCCGAATTAGATTTATGACATCTGGGCTTATCTTTTCTTTAAGTTTAACTATAGCAGAAGCCGTCGATTCGCACTCTTCTTTCGAAGTTCTTTCTTGCTGTCGTAAATTTGTGATTGATTGATAATTAAGTTGTGCAATCTTACAACGAAAGTCTTCCAAACTATCTGGCCGCTGTTTGAGGGTTCTTATAATCTGTTCACGAACAACACTAACGACTTTGTGGAAATCTTCAGATGTCGCTCTCATATCTTTCCAAGTTCTATTAAGCGTTATGATGCAAATACAGAAAAATTCCTCAAATGAATGATCATGGGTAAAGAACATCGGATGGAAGTCTACACACTGTTCAAATGGAGGCTCACCAATTCTTAATATTTCCGATATCATTTTGACAAGCTCAATAGATGATCTTGCAAACGGGCATTCATGTTCATTTGCACGACATGAATTTTCATGTATAACTTTGGTATATTGCTGAGTATAATTGCGGGAAAAATAAGTCATACAATCTAGTGCCAAAACACCTGGTGGTGTCTCCACAAAATCAAGTGCTGGATTTACATCATTTTTAAAGCCAAGCTTTTTGTAGTATTGGCAGAAATTAAGGTTCCCGACACGTCTCTGTTCATCTCCTACACCATTTCCATTAGAGCAATCGTCAAAAGCAATCTTTTTTAGTTCCTTTATTTTATCATAAGCGTCTTGGTCTTGAGTGTTAATTTTCGTGCGCATACGATTCTCCAATAGTCCTAGAGTAAGAGTTTGTAAAACGTACAACTGATGTTGTATCTCAGTTCCAGTGATATCGCTTAATAAAACTGATCTATATGATTTCCGACTGAGAGTAAGCGCTATTTGCCTTTTGCGAGTGTCGTCGGCTTTAATAAATAACGCATTAATAAGGGCTATTGTATTTTGGTGAATTACCTGTGAATTCGATTCTTGTAACAGCTGTTGTAAATCTGAAAGTGTAACATCGTTTTCGACTTGAACGTATTTGGCACTACATTGAACAATATTTTCCAAAATGGAAAGCCCTTTTTCAACACACTCGTTTGGAAAGTTCATAAAATTTCTAACTATAAATATATTTCGTGTTACAAAGCACGCTTGCAGTATTTCCCAAGATACAGTTCCATGCTCCATTAACTCCACAAAGCTTGATAGACTGTATTTCAAAATATCATTTTCGCAATTGGGATTCTCAATCATACTTATTATTATTGTTAGACCTTGTTGTTTGATAAATTCTAAAGCAAATGTTAAATCTACGCTTAAGCTAGCTAACTCTTTGAGACATTCGACTTGTTCAAATATTGAGCCGGATCGCAGAATTCCCAAGGCATCACTTGCCTTCTTGGATGGTGAAAATTGCAATCGTAACACAGAGCCATTTTTGATTTCAGTGCGATTCTTTTCGGTAACAAACTTGTGGTTATTAAGCTCACAAAATTGTAATGCATAGTTTTCGGGATCAGTAATACTCCAATAACTGCAAAGCTCCTGAATTTTTCCTGAAAAAAAAATTAATAAAATAAAAACGATCAATGAGAAACTCCAACCGTAAATTTTGATATACATATACGCATCATAATTTGTATACATATAAACATACATAATAGTATTAAGCAATTATATTAAAGGTGTATGCAAAAATGAGAGGATAAACGGTTTTTTTATGGTATGGACTGTATATGATATACCATGTTAACTTTCGTAATATATTAATCACTCCTAATCTCCCTCGCCCTTTTACTGGTGTTTTGAAATTTGAAACATTTGTTAACGTACTCTATTTTATGATAGTTTTACGCATTTATATTTTACATTCGTCACTTTAATTTCTTCAACTGTTATACTTCTTATCATTCTATATCACTACTCTACGACAGATCTCTAATAAAATTGTTTCATTCGTTGAATATCGAACAGCAGAAAGATAAGCAGCATTTTCATTATTCTCTTACGGCACATATATTGGCTATCTATCAATAGCATCGATTATTGCAAAGCAGACTGTTTTCTGGCTTAACTCCAAAAAAACGGAATACAAGAACCTCAAGACTTTTGGAAAAGTTACAAACCATCAAGATCTCTTTGAATCAGGTTGGTAGAAATAATTTATTAAGTCTAGTCATAGATAGTATCATAATCTTAGGAAATGATATCTTTGATGATCTTGCTAAAAAGTTCAAGCAGAGATTCTTAAAGCTTTGGGATGTGCAATGGTAATTATGTCTTGGCCTCTTTTTTTTCGAAGCGATACAGAAGATTCAGCTGGTTAAAGAAAATCTTTTCCAAAGATCAAATAGATCTAAGAGGTTCCAATGGAACAGACCGGAACCGCTATTTCTTCTTATGGAAACTCACTTCCTGGGCAGTAAGGATGTTGATGAACAGTTATTCACTGGCACCACAACATCAACTCCCTATGAATCTCTAACCCGATCACAGAGAATAGAATAACATGGGCGACAAAATCGTTCAACCCCAGTTCAAATTGGTGGCAATATGAGGAGATAATGTCAGCCTTTTTAAAATACACCCTTCCATACATCATACCTCGGTTTAAAATTATCTTTATCGGTTGCCTAATGGCATTTCCTTTGTTTTTGTACTCCGACTTTGAATGCAATGGAACACCAAAAACTTCTTCGAACTTTTATTTTTTAAATATATTTGCTTGAAAATTCAGAATAATAAATTTAAATTTAAATAATATACTATTTGACGTTTATACATATTTATATGCATTAGTACATTTTAACGTAAAATCCAGGTGAGAAATTTTAATTCTCAAATGAAAACTACAATAGAAACAAAATTTTGTGTTTAAGGATGAATCCGTTAAAAACCGATGTAGTGTTATTCACAAGAAGAAAACTACAAAAGTTTCACTTTCCAGGAATCAACGAAGTTAGGATATAACTTTCATCCGAAACTAAATGTCCGGCAATCATCCTAGACAGCAAGTTTATTTGAAAGCATAACATCGAAGAAAAAGCCAAAACGTTGTGGACTAAGACCATGTACGAGTATAATACACTAGATGTACATGACCATAGTTAGACCTATTTTTACATGTGTTGCGCCGGTTTGGAATTGTTAAGAGCTCTGGCTAGTTTTCAACCAACACAAGCTAAGAAGAACCCACCATAATTATAATAAAATACCCTAACATAAGCCTAATATGCGATCATGCCCCTACGGAAGCCACGGACGACAGCACCAAAAAAGTTTCTACTAGCTTCTCGGCAAAACATATGAGCAATGTCCAAAGTATACCTAATACTAGGCGATTTTAAAGTCCGGACACCACGTCGGACAAAAGAACTCAGCGGGTTGTCACCGGTGCATTCGCTATTATTGAAACGGAATCTGCCAAAATGAATTTAGCGGTATATGAGGGCAAAACCAAGAGAGGTACACAACATCTACGAATTGGACAGAAAGCAACAATCGGCAGGTTTTGAAGTAATAAAGGACTTTATATACGTTGACTGGGTAATGGACATTCTAAAATTTCCATACTTCAATTACAAACCACATTATCCAAACCATTCTGAAGAGCGAGTCAACCGAGAAATACGTACTACAGAAAAGATATCACTAGTCCTAACACGAAATAAGATGAAGAGTTGAAATAATAAGAGAATCCCTAAACAAAAAATTTGTGAAGTACATATACCAACAGCAAAACATTGTTCATATTGATGTACAGTAAAAACATTACTTTAGTGATTTTTAGCATTTTAAATCGACTGAAAAACCACTTTAAAGATCATTAACTATGCAATAATAAACTTCTTCTAAGACATAAACTGTAAAATAGTCTTCTTCATTTGAATAAAATTTCTATGTATTACGACACTCCTTCAAGTTGAAAACAATTACGAAGCCATTCGACATTGATCTACAATATTTCTAACTCTCCTGCCCCGTTAAAATATCACACAATATACAGCTTAGTCGCCTTTTTACACTCCCATTTCATGTTAAAGCTATGTCAGCATCAAAATTCGATCAGTGAGAGGATAGAAAAAAACACTGATACAAAGAAAATAATTTACTTGGGTAAGTGATTAGATTTTTCTATGCCATAGCTCAAAACACACTTAAGAAAAAGCAACAATCCGATCGTCCGGTGTACTCGTATTTTGATATTCTAGTTATAAATAAAAATGCATAAACAGTATTAAAACAAGTAAACGGCATCCGCATGCAGGAACCACAAAAAATGTTTTGATCATTTAGACGTTTATATATTGATAAAAATTCATCTCAATACCTGTTAATGGTTGCCTTTGATCCAAATTTATAAGTTGAGCTATCTGATCATCTGACTCAACTGCAATTTTAACGATGTGCGAATCTTTAACAAGCACCTTTCTCGGAATCATTTTCGTCGTCGACATAGTACCACCGCCCAACTACCCCGTAAAAAAATTTTCAAAATTGATTGGATGTCAATTGTAAACCCTTACGAAATCTACTCACTTGGTGGCCACAATTCGATATAAAGTACATTGGCATGTGATGCACAGTTTCGAGAAAGATGTAGAGGTGGCATTCAGTGCTGTTCGCAAAAAAATATTTATGCATCCATTCAGGAGTGTAATTAATTTATTACCAAGCCTTACAGAAACGGCTTACATGATAAAATTTCACAGCATTTTCTTTCTAATGCGTTTTCGTTTGTGCTTTTCTCCGTGCTCCGGAGAGGAAAAGTGACGTAAAACCATTTCCCCTCATTTTTTTCAGAAACCAAATTTTGCTTCTCATTTTCATTTGAGAATCAAAAATTCTTTCTTGGATTTTATGTCAAAATTTATAAACCTCAAATAGTATTGTGTGTCAAAGTAGATTTGTGTTTGGATCTTAAGCCACGAACCAGACAGAGATTGGCGCGAAATGTCGAAAACATTGAAGCTTTAGCGGCCAGGAGCGAAGAAGACCCAGATCGACCAGAGAGTTAACCCGGCTTATTTTGTGTTTGGATTTGAGCCTACATCCGTATAAGATTGTGCTGATGCAAGATTTGAAGCCGGATGACCCTACACAACATCATGAGTTCCCTAATTGGGCGCTGGATATGTTAGCCCAAAATGCGTATCTGGCCAAAAAATCATCTTCACGGACAAGGCCCATTCTTGGCTCAGTGACTATGTCAACAAATTAAAATTGCCGTTATTGGAGCGAACACAATCCACAAGTATTCAACCAATCATCAATGCATCCACAAAAATTGACTGTTTGTTGAGGTTTATGGCATGGCAGCATCAGCGGACCCTATTTCTTTCGAAATGAGGGGGGAGACACCGTTACCGTCAATGGTCTCAGGTATATAGCGATGTTAACCGCCTTTTGTGGCCAGAGTTCAACAACATCATTATATCCGAGCTGTGGTTTCAACAAAAAATGCTTTGGACGAGCTCGAGGCCAACATTCAACATTCACAATAACGCCGCACATATTGGACCGACCGCTTGAAGTAGTGCCAGCGAAGTCAACGCGTCCATTTAAATGATGTGCTACTTCATACATAATGGCATAAACGTAGCTTCAAAATAAAGCCAGAATCAATTTTAAATCTCACATCGTTGTTGTTTTATTAAATTTTTTCTATCGTTCTTATCTGATCACCCTATAGTACTTTTCATAAAAAGCAACTAAATGGAGAAATTGTATAACCAATTATATTGTGGGCATCAATATCTAATGTGACCAGTCTGTCACACGACTGCCGACTACCGGTGGGGCAGAAGAAAGTCGAATACACATTCATACATTAACAAACACTAGATGCATTCAAATGAAACAAAAATAGTATGAAACCGGCAATATACTATAGAAGTAAATGTATATCAAACACTTCCCTGTGGGCACTTCTTCTATTCTTCTGCCCGGCGAAGGAAGAATCGCGATCCATGAAGTTCCGGAACGAGCAGTATAATGCTTTCAGAAAATAAATTATATTTCGCAAAATACAGGTCTCAATGACTCGTAAAAGCTTTACACTAAAAAACGTACTACAGCGACGTAAAATCGATAATTGATAAGAAGAAACGCTTTTCATTGTGGGTACTTAAACTTATGCTTCGAGGAATCGAAATACGAATACATAAGGCCATTGAAAAAACGGTTACAGAACAAGAATCTCTGCGGGGGAAGACATACTCGTACGCTCATCCAAGTCACAGTATCTAATGATCTATTTATATTAAATACGCTTTTTTTTCAAAGATGAGCGGGAATTAATTCCATGCTTATACTGTAACCACCAAACACAGACAGATTTAAATCTGTCGAAAAACCTAAGATAGCGAGTAAGCGATTTCAATGTTATATGGATTCATAAATTAATAAACAAAAGGCGTGCCTTTCAAACATGTGCAAATTATGACAGTAATGCGAACCCGATAAAGTGCGTCTTGAGCTAAACTATGAGCGAGTAGAGACATTGTATGGGGAATTAGAAGAGTTGTCCTCACCACATATAGACAGGCGAGAACGATAAAATAAGTTCAAAGAAGAACGGACGATTGATGTAATACAAAATTTTAAAAATTGCGACTCAACGAAACTCGGATGAGATTTAATCGTTATTCGGTATATTAAAACAAACATCAATATTTGCTTGGATTAAAACCGTACTTTAACCGGTTAATTAACGCAGGATACCCACGCGACACCAATTCCTACGTTTCCGTGGACCAAAAATAATTGCAAATCATAGAATTAAAAGTTGCGAAGATTTAAAAAGAATTAACCAGAAGATACCCTTTGAATGGTATTCAAAGTATGGACGGCAATCGGAAATCTAGAATTTAAACGGGTCGCGATTTTGGTTAATAAAATGATAAGAGATCGGATGGCAATACAGTGATGGAGAGCTTTTTTGTTCGACAAAGGACACACGTCGTATTCCAAAATCTACGGGTCAGTAAATCCAAGTTGAACGTTATCAAAATATACAAGAGAGTTCTTAACGGTCGATAACGCAATATCATTAGAATCCATGGCAGTATATCGGTTCGATATATGACTCGATTCAATTTTACGGAAATATTGGAAAAACATCACGAAACTACGAAAGCTGTGCATCATCATCATCAACTTGGAAAAAGATCTTATGCAGTTTTAACTGTCACACGCGGCGGTGAAGCGCGGTAATGTGTTGGAATACCAATCCTTCATTTCATTTCAACATGGTATACTAATGAATATTCATAGCGATACGGGTGTTACGGGTGAAGGTTTGAAGGGGCGGAATGCTACCGGCGATATCTATGAAGCACTGGTTGTGGAAATAGTGGTAATACAAGGTGAGACAGAAGACATTACGTCGGTGTTGAAGGGTGTGAATTGACTGATTGATATTATTATCACCTGTGAGTTTTTTTTCCGGGCTGCTTGACATTTTGATAGGCAATGCAAAGCTATTAAATCAAAATGGTGTACAATGATGACCTCTCTTTGTTTGACGCCTTCTTACGCTGCAGTTATAACGCAATGTAAAATAAGTTCAACACAGCTTTAAATAATTTTACCGCGACGTTAAAAACGCTTCTTGTTTGACGAAGCCTTAAAAATGATGAAAGCATAAAACGAAACAGCAGGAGTAACCTGAGAATTCGAAATAAAATTGCAGTAAACCAAGATAGTGTATAAAGTCCGTGGTTTTAATGTCGTGTAGAAGTCAGCACGGAGGTTGTGCTTCCGATTACATATAAAACGCGAAATACCCAGTAATACTCACATTTTATTTATTAATTATATTGTTTTTAAAAATTGACGTACCTTAAATGACTAGTTCTTTCCAGCGCAGGAGTGCCAACTCAATTTGAAGAAAAAAAAAATAGATAGTGTTCAATCTTATTATTTTAAATTGCTGTTTTGACAGATGAATAAATTGGTGGGCTCATCTATAATCTGGCGAATGCCTCGAGCTGCTAAATAAATATGAATTTGGTATTGTTAAGGTCGTCGTGTAGTTTCTTAAATTCACAATGTTCCCGTCGCTTTATAAAGTTTCCTACTAAATTAAATACATTAAGACCAATATCAAGCACTGTAAGTGCTTTAAAAAAAGATGATTACCCGGTTCCACCAGACCCAATACGTAGAACGGTAAACACACTCTACAATGATCTTAAGGCAATGAAGAATCGTATTTTACAAATGAATGCGGGAGACACAGAAGAACCTGAAAAAGTAGAAGCAGGAGAGTTCCAAACACACTGCGATATTCTTATATTAGGCGGAGGTGGCACTGGCAGTGCCATTAGCTACTGGCTTAAGAAAAGAGCAAGAAATGGTCTTGAAGTGGTCGTAGTTGAAAATGATAAAGTCGTAAGCTAATTTCAATATATTTTAATAATTCAAATATTTAAGCTTGTGTGTTAAAACGGCAGTACACAAATTCTTCTTGTATGGGACTTAACCAACAATTTTCACTTCCGGAAAATATACAAATTGCAAATTATTCTGCAGAATTCATGAGGAATGTAAAGGAAAAGTTAGGAGACCTTAATCTTAATTTTACTCCTTGTGGAACTTTGATATTGTCGTCAACTGAAGAGGATGCTGAAGTACTCAGAAGAATATCAAAAATTCAGAATGAACTGGGCGTTCGCAATGAGATTCTTTCGCAAGAAAAAATAAAGTCTCGATTTCCTTGGATGAAAACTGATGATATTATTCTTGGTAAGCTTATGAATACGAATACCACGTTGTGTGCATATATTTTTTACCTGCCCCAAAGTGGTGCAGCACTAATAAGGGTTTGCACCATCACTAATCTTGGGAATGTATTATTATTATTTTTATTTTTTTCTTTATTTGCACTACTTGTCAGTAAGAAAATTTGTTTATATTGATGTTTGTTAGATTTACAGTTAATCTAAAAAATTTTGCATTGTAACCATAGGGTTAGCAGAGAATTATATCAATTTTGCCTGATGATCGGTATTCTGTCAAACACAGCTGTATTTACGGTTGTTCTTCAATAAGATTATTTTTTAATGATCCGTAGCTGTCGTATAAATAAATATCCTCTTTGTATGCGGAACAATAACATCTTGCCTTTGGAGAAGAGAGTTCAACCTAACCTAGTTAAAATTGACTGGTTAAGATTCTACAAAGATAAAGCAATTCCAGTATCCGATATCGAGGATAAGACACTTAATTTCTTACTTTTTCGAGAAGCCAAATGCTTCTTGAAAAATCAAAATCCTTTCGACCTGATTGATTCTGTGGAGTTCAATAATGTTCTAATCATAAACATTTTAAATTTGCTTCTGGTTTTTCTTATCTCCTCCTCCTTTATTGAAGACACCAAACTCCCTTAAATCACATGCCTTTTAAATGTTTGGAATAAAATCTTTCTCGTTTAGTTGTAATGGAATTTTGGGTCCTCCCTCTATCCGTTTAACGAGTTTCATATATACCATCAAGATTTTTTTTCATCGATGTCAAATCTCTTCGCAATTAAGTCAGTTTCTAGGGTCGTAAATTTCCTATGATGTATTTCACGATCTTTTATCCTTATTTCATTATCAGAAAACCTTACTCACTCAGCTGCGCATTAGACGGACATATTTAAATTTAATTCATGTTCTTTTGGCCAACAATATTTATATATTTTATCTAAAATCCTAAAAGTTAAACCAATTTTATTTCAATGGTTTCAAATGCACCAGTGAGAGCTGTGTGTGGCAGTAATAAAAACAAATGTTTCTTTGAATTTTGCAGTTTTTTCTGCATGAAGTAAAAGAAATGACCGCGCACCACTTTCTCTAAACCTCGGTAAGATTTTGCAACTTGGTACAACATGGATATCTTATTCCAGGATCTATCATATTGTAAAAACTAAAACCACCCACACACGGACGATTAAATCGTTGGAATTGGTTTCAAGCATTCACACAATACAGCAGACATGATCTTATACGCAATATTTCTTCAAGTTATATCTGTTCACCCTGGTTTTCTTTATTCTTTGTTGTTTTTGTATCTTTCTTGCATACTTGCTAAGAATTTTTTTGTGTTCGATTCCGGTTTCGCGGAGTGTGATCGTTAGGGCTTCTATTTTCTCCATAGGAAGCAACCATGACATTGGTTTTGGCAGCATAAATGAGAAAAACAAATTTAATTTACATAGTGTATGTAAAAGTTATAATGCTTTGTCACATAAATGCACAGTCTCTTGTGAACAAATTTAATGAGTTTCGAATTATATTTAACAACAGTTGAATTGATATAATATGCGTTTCCGAGACATGGTTTCACCTTAATATGAGTAGTAGTCTTTTCTATTTAAATGAGTTTAAAAAGCCTTACCGAGCTGATCGAATTCACAATATACGTTCAAAAATATATTAAGTCGAATTGTGTTAAGTGTTCTGATGGTACCCACTCTTTTGTTAACTCTTTTGAGCCAACTCATTTTGTACCTAATTGTGTACCATCTTTGTAAGATATATTTCTCATTAGTCATAAAAACCTCGTTAAATGCTTTAGTCAATTACCTGTTCCAGTATTTTCATATCATGATCTTGTATTTCCTACCTTTGACTTATATGCTCATAAAAGCTCGTCTCAGTCCATCTATTATTGTGATTTCCGTACATCAAAAATAATTAAATATATAAGTGGCTCGACAGCCCGGTGCGGGCTAAGGTCTAGTTTCTCGCACTCATTTGTATTTCTCACTTTGTGGGCCCCTGAGCAGGGCTTACTGCTTATTGCCGGTTACGAACGGCTCTCCTGAGAAGCTTTTTCATAGGCAGAATTTGACTTTCGGAAGTTAGCCATTGCCCGCCGAAAGGGTGATGAAGATTTTGAAAAAATTGCTGTTGTGCTCCTATCGGGATTCGAGCCCATTGATAGCCAGTGAGTGAAACATCACGCCATCGCCATTACAGCTGATAATCCTAATATTTTTTGTGATAAGCTGACGAATTATTTTAACTTTTCTGACAAATTTAATAAATTTATTTATTTATACATGTCAACTCGCTGGCAAGCTGCTTTATGTAATAATATTGGGTTGTACCACATGATTTTATAGTAAAGATTTAAAATCCAATATTATTTGTTCGTAAATTTCTATTCAATCAAAATAGGATCCGTTGGCATCTATGACATTCTACCAACGTGATACAAGGTAAAATATTCCTTTTTCTTCTGCCGCAAAATGAATCCAGATTGCGGAAAAGATAGTAATCCGTTAATAATATCAGGAGAGTACGATGTTTTTGCACCGTTACTTGTGAGGTATGGGGTCTTGCATTGTCATGCAGGTTGTTTTTCAGCCGATTTAGCATGCAATACGTCGATTTCCTCACAATATTTGATAGCGTTTACCGTTTCTCCTGGTTGAAGAAATGAAAAGTGGATTGGTCTTTTCGATGTCCACCAAATTGTCACATTGCCTTTTTGAGTGAAAAACGGGTTCGGTTTGTGTTTTTGTTTTTCATCTGCATCCAACCGCTGCTCTGATCTTTTACGATTATCATACAGTATTCACTTTTAATCACAGATGACTATCCGGTGCAAAAACGGTTCAGTTTGGTTTCTTAATTTAATCGATACGCAGGTTTCCAGACGCTGTAGTTTTTGGGATTCGTTCAGTTCATTGGGTACCCACTTATCAAATTTTTTTACCTTTTCTGTGAGAGAAAGGTGTTGACTTATTGTCATGTTTTGTGCAATTTCTCGCACCGATCTTGTACACGTACCACTTTATGTTATAACAAAAGAAAATTTAACGTTCTGGCGAAAATTGGTCATTTTATGTGGTACAACTCAATAAAATGTTTTCGTTTTTTCCTGTTAATAGTGGTGTTCACCAAGGATCTATTCTTGGTCCATTACTGTTATCTGTGTTCATAAATGATTGGCCTTCGGTTTTATCTCATTGTCTATTTCACATATATGCTGACGATGTTCAACTGAGCATTAGTTTTCCTATTGACATGTTTGAAGACGCAATTTCGAAATTAATTGATAACCTATCTTCAATTTTCGAGTGGTCCGTACTAACCTATATCTAAACACCAACCACATTTTCCTGATTTTCCTCAGTTTCGGTATTTCTGATAGATGTTTGGCATGGCATGCACTAGTCTTCAGCATATTTCTGCGGGTCGTATTATACAGGGTGTCCCCTAAGTTGCCAAGGGTAAATTAGGAAATGATTTTAGGACATATTCTAATAAAAAAATCGCTCTACAGTAAGGGTCTATCCCCAATGTTGACATCGAGGATTTAAGGAAAGTATAACTTTGGTTTACCCTGACTCATGTTAACGGAAATTGCTGTTATTACTAATGGTAGAAGCTTCGTTTAAGACTTTATTTTTGGAAGAAATACAAGGCTTTGTAACTGCTTTTAAATAAAGTTAATATCTTGTTTGAGTCTTCAGATATCCAATTTCTAACCCTGTTCCAGTTTTCTTACCCATGCTAATTTTTTACTTTAAACTCATTTTTCTCCAGAAAATGCGTAATACTCTTGAACATAACGTTCTACTATTATATTTTTCTCTTATGAATGTAACATAATATAAAATAATCATTAACACGTTTGTGGAAAATTTTTATGATACTTGGAAAAACCTGCAGCAGGTAAAAAAAGGGATTTTTTATCTACGTAACTAAAAACAGTTGACAATAAGAGTGGTTTTCCAAGAATTAATAATTTTCTAATATTTTGTTTTAAAATTGCATAGCCATTAAAAATTTTTAAAGCGTGCTCGTTTATTTGACTATCTGTCAATACCCTCATTTCCTTACCCTGTCATAAAAAGTTTTCGGAAAGAGTTTGGTTTGGGGAATAATTAATTTTTAATGCCAATGTTACAGTTGCTTAAAAACGCTATTTGAAATGGTTACAAATGTAACGCTGTTACAACTAATCCATCAACCTATATCAGACATAGTTTTCTGGTTGCTGGAGTGGAGCTTGGATGAGAAAGAGTTTATTAGCAGAATTCTTTGGATGGCGAATCTCAATTTCAAGAGATGGAATCACAAATTTCCATACATGGGCTGCGGACAGTTCATTCACAAGGAGATATTAATCATTTCAACACGAATTCAGCGTCAATATGTGGGCAGGTGTAATTGGAAACAAGTTAATCGGCTCATTCAAACTGCTCATAGACTGCATTCTATAAAATATCTGGAGTTTTTGCAAAATAATTTACTAGAACTGTTGAAGGTTAAGAATTGGCTAGATGAAGAGTATGGTAATCGTAGGATATTAAGATATGGACCAGTTCACTGCTATCCAAGATCTCCTGACCTTACAGTATTTGATTTTTTTTTTACATGTGGAAGAATGAAAAAACTTGTTTATTTAACCGAAATTGTACAATAACTTCAAGTGAATTGGAAAAATGCATTCTTGAAGCGTGACCAAAAGTGAGGCAGCAGTTAGCATCAATAAACATACGCAGTGAAATCAAAAAACGGACTCAAGCATGCATACAAAAACAAAGAGGACACTTTGAGCACCTGTTATAACTGTTTTAGTGTAGAGCCATTTTTTTTTTCTTACATTATACCCAAGAATCATTTCCTAAATTATCCATGATAAATTAGAGGACATCCTGTAAACTGTTCTACAATATTTACTAACTATAATTTACAGCATAGGAACATTTTGAGCGGAATTTTTGTTGTTAATTTAATATATATGTTATTTCACTTAATACATTAGCTCCTTATTAAATCGATAAATATTAATTAACTATTCATTACAATCAATTCCTTAACAATACAGTTAAAGACAATAGCACTATATTTACTTTAAAGTATTACTAATAGAAGTCTTAAACAAACTGATGAAGCTATTTATAAAAATTAAGTAACGGCACTTACTGAAAATACGTTTTGATTCCTTTTTTAATTTTTTTGTCAGCCATTTTATTATTCATACTATAGGAAAATATATTTAGCTTTTTAACAATTGAGCATACACATTTTGATTTGCGAATATCTACAATTTTTTTTTTTTTCCACAGGTTACCATAGCCTGGAAAACGATGGTTCTTTTGATCCATTAGCAGTTTTATTTGGCTACAGAAATAAAGCTAGCGAATATGGTGCACACTTTGTTGAAGCAGAGTTAGTAGATTTTGAGTTTCAAGTGCAACCAAATGTTTTAGTCGACAAAGAAGAAGGAAAATCTTATAATTCTTTGGACAAGGTAGTTCTACGTATGCCAGATGGAGAAATACGTACAATTAAATTTGCTGTTTGCGTTATAGCCACCGAATCTAAAACAAATGATGTGTGCCGACTTGCACGAATCGGATGTGCACCTGGAATTCTAAGTGTTCCTTTGCCAATAGAAACAAGAAAACGATATTCTAGCATATTCAATTTACGGAACAACATCGAATCAAATTTTTTATCACCTTTAACTGTGGATCCTAATGGAACATGTTTCAGACAAGAAGGATTAAGTGGAAATTATTTTTGCAGTCGGAATTTTAGGAATTCAAATACTGAAGAAGCATCTCCTGACGTTGAAGTTCTTAAGACTTTAGGGAATCGTGTATCTGCTTTTCAAGATGCTAATATATTGGAAAGCTGGGCAGATAGCTACGAAATTAACACATTTGATGGTAATGGTATTATCGGACCCCATCCCTACTATAATAATTTATATTTAGCTGTTGGTTTTAATGCTCACGGCATTCAACAGACACCAGCAATAGCAAGGGCTATGTCGGAACTTATTATAGATGGACAATTTCGTACAATCGACCTAACTCGATTAGGATTTGATAGAATAATAGTTGATCAGCCACTTTATGAAATGATTTCTGCTTAATAAATTACAGAAAGTAACAGTATATTGTTAAGTGTATATATAATTTTGGTTAATTATTTAAAAAAAAAAAAATAGATTGTAATTACATGACTTAAAATACAAACAAAATCCAAACATGCTCTTTATGGACTTATGTTGTTATCAATATAAACTATATTTATTTCCTATTCAGCGATTTTCAGTTTTTTCAACAGATCTGGGTACTAAATTGGATTTGCCAAAGACTGAGTTGTCAATTCGATATGCGTGGCCTCGAACTTAATTCGGTACGCACAGATTGGTCTCCACCTGAGTCAGCATATTATTTGCTTGCAGGTATTCCCAATGGAGTTAATGCAAGCCCATGCTATTCGACACGGGATAGGATGCATGCGAAATATCATAAGTGACTAGTCAGAAGATATCCTGGCAACCTTTGGATACAGACAAAACTTTGGAGTTAGATGAGAGATTATTGTGGGTTTAGTTCGATTCGTGATGGCTGAGCGTATTGTTTTTAGATATTAAAATACAGATTTGTTTGTTCCCAAAACTGAAGAGACCTTTGAAAGAACGGAGATTTGCAATGATTAAGGAAATAAAAACGACACCGCTAAAAGAGCTCAATGCTATACCAAAAAGTGCTTATGAGAAGTACTTCGAGGATTGGAAAAAGCGATGGCACAAGTATATAATATCTGGGGGGGGTTATTTTGAAGGCGACAACATTAATATTGATGAACAAATAAATATTTTTTTCCCCTTACTGTTTGAACACATCTCGTATATTAAAAAGCCGGTAAATTAAATTAAAGTGCTCCCCACTCACTTCATTCGTGTACAAAGGGCATATATGGTAGATCGACAACACAAAGAACTCAGTCAAACGTGTCTAGGCTTAAATAATCTTCGTCCTAAAGTTCAAGATTTTAAATAAAAAACTGCTAAATTCATTAAAATTTGAGCTTTATTATTTTTTTTTTTTTTGAAAAAATGCAAAAAAAAAAAATAAATCAAAATAAATAGAGTTGACTTTTTTCTTTACAAAACAGTCTCAAATCCGTTCGAGCGAACTTTGTCCTCACTCCTCTGTATTTGACAGTTTCTACAATACATATTTAGTGCAAAAAGTACGCGAACAGACTTACTGCCTTAAATACGTTTTCTTTTAAAAAAAATTTCTCTCAGGAAAAAAACTGAACTGCCATTAAACGTCAAGTATATATTTGTGCTACCACGTTTCTTAAGCGGCGTTGGGTCGTTTATTTTTGTGACAATCGCTAACATGCGTGAAAATAATATTCGGATTTTTATTTTTTCTCTCGCAGGTCCAATTTTGAATGATCTACAGGAGTGTGGATTTTCTTAAAACGGGTGTGAAATTCAATGGCAAGTGCATCCTGTGAAATGAATTCTTGTAAGTAATTTCAAGAGTTCTCCCTCAGAGTCAACACACGTGTCATCTGGGTGATTAAGTACGCTCACATTCGTGTTTTTGACTGGCTTGCCAAAACCTATCCCAAAATGTAAGAAGGGTTTATCTTATTTCTAAATGATTTGACATTGTTGGACTCCTAATCGTGCAGCTGTCCGCCTTACTGTGGGGCAGGATAATAGGGATTCTATTTATTTTGGTAATTAAACCTTTCGTTTCGCATTCTCTTCGCAACAGATGGTAACGAAGATGCTCGTGCGTTATAAGCAAGAATTCAATATATGTACATATTTCCTCTCTAATTCTGAAAGCATTGTGTAGTTTTTTCATTCATAGTTCGATTAAGCGACGTGTTCGTTCACTTCAACCGTTTGATCATTATTTCGTGGCTTTTGATACAGATTTTAAATCTATTTTTATTTCATGTTGTAAATGATACCTACTTTTTTTTTAAATGAAGTTAATATCGGAACCAAGCAATATTACGCAGAGTTTATGATTTACAAGAAGTTTTACTTTGGCCTTCAGTTTTTCCTGATCTTCAATATAACGCAGGTCAAAAAAAAATTTAGTTTTATTCTAATGATTATTAATTTAATATAATTCATTATACCGAAAAATAACTAAACTCATCGATTATTTTTGAAATGCTTTGCTTTTTGTACCTTTTACAATGATATGAGTATATAAAGGGAAACATGTTATATTAAGTACAATAAAATAGGGACATTAGTACATTGGTACATTAGTTAGTATGCGAATGCACCTTGTAGAAATATAATGTATTTTGTATAACGTCAGTCTAAAAAATTACATCAAGAGCTAAAAGCTATCTTGTTATCTAAATCCTAACTACCACCACGGGGTGGCCGTTGTGTAGTGGTATATGCATAGACTCTTCAAGCAGAGGGCAATTCTCTGAATAGGTCTTTTCATAGAATTTGTGGTTAGTTATATGAAAATCCCGTCGGCGTCAACTCTGGTGTTGGAGTGGTTACTGGTTGAGGGATGCACTGGCTCCAGTTTGACAGCCACCTCTGGGGAAAATATCGAAACCTAATACACCTGAGTTTCAAACTACTACACCACCCGCCTGCGCCCTGGAGAAAAACCAGGAAAAGTGTATTCATATCATCGTGTTGCGCGCGCGGAATTATAAAAAAAAAAGCTAGAGCAGAGTTCGTGTTCAAACCAGTAAATTCCGAATCATTAATTCCAACAAATTAAACGATTTAATTATAAATCTGAACCTACCCAAAAGTAGCTTTACCTCTAGCTTCTCGTTTGAAAAAGTGGAATTAGATGTGAAAAGACTTGTTTGAAGAAATCGGAATTCGGTAAGTACATTCTGACTGGCTTCTTTTCTTTCAGCAAAATATTTAGTTTGTCCTTCTCCACAATTGAAATAAATTATCTATGCCTTTAATCGGCTCTGCGATGCTTAAAATTTTAAATTTATGTGTCGCAGAATGTCCCGGTAAGTCTTTCATCAAAATTCACTGCAGGAACATGCGTGGGATGGCCATTTGCGTGGGACGTCATCTGGTTAATATTGACGAAGTCTCTATGACATCTTCAGCCAGGGCAGCGATTTTCTCGGGCGACCGAGAGATACGAGGTCAATCAGGGCTTGCTCGGTCTTGTGTTGTTCCAGTCTCTAAGAGCCGTGCGGCTAGGCCATACTGAACAACCAGTGGACGCCGGGCGGGCAGAAAAACAGGCACGAAATGCACGTTGCGCCAATATCACTGGCGTTCCGTTGCTTCTTTACACAAATTCTAATTCTGTTTGCTTCACAAAACCTAATTGATATTCGACGCCATTTATAACATTTATAATATTTTCCAATAGTCATACATTATGGCCCACCTTGCACATTAAAAAGGTAAAAAAAAAAATAAAATAAAAATAAATAATACTTTTCAATATTTCCATTCTGATAGTCACATAAGCAAGATAAGCCCTTTTTGTTTAATTAAGTGTTTGAGAAATAAGAATCAGATAAGCAAAATTCAGACTCAAAATTTGTGTTAACCGGTGTAATCGTTAATTAATTTCTTTTTGTATTGGTATCTCTCATACATCTTTCTATCTTTTTCTTTTTTGCTAGTCCTAGTACCATGAAAGGTCGCAGATAGAGATAAAACAAGATCTCTTG
Source organism: Volucella inanis (assembly GCA_907269105.1). Classification (NCBI taxonomy): domain Eukaryota; kingdom Metazoa; phylum Arthropoda; class Insecta; order Diptera; family Syrphidae; genus Volucella; species Volucella inanis. The sequence goes on along the minus strand of OU026157.1, from coordinate 74,308,088 downwards.
ATTGATGAGGAAAAGGGGAAAATAATTTCTATAAGATAGACGGAAAGTTCCAACTACAATAGTCTGACAGCTAATAAATTAGGTCTAATAAAACAGTTCTAATAAAATACACCTAGACATTTTATATATTTGTACTCTTCTGATTTGGTATTTGTGTTAAGTTATAAAGCTAATTCCTGTTTATTAATGTTTTATAAAGTTTTAATCTGGTCGCCCGAGAAAGTTTCTTAACTGCCTTCTCAGTTCAAGTGTTAGGTAGTCAAAATCCTTAATCATATCAAATTTCAGTTCATTTTGATACAAAATATCATTTTTTGAAAACATATTGATTTTCGTTTTATCCTCTTAAAAAAAAAAATAAAAAAATAAATCAAAAAATAACTTAATTTGAAGAGAAAATATATGCATATTGAAAATCGTTTCTCTTAGGCAAGACAGTTTGCCTAATCTATCCAATTGTTAACCAAATATAGTTCTTGTTCGATTTAAAATAAAATCTCTTCATTGGATTGCATACTTACTTATAGTTATTACCTTTCCTTCGATAAACTGGAAAAAATATGCAAATTTCTGCGATCGCATATTACAAATTAATCAATTTCCTGCTTTTATTGAAAATTATTCAAACTCAAAATAACGTTGGTAATACAAGTTTTAGTAAAATTTAAATTTCTTATTTAAGCACTTCGTACTATAAATTGAATTATAGAACATATATGCGTTTCCAATTCTAAATAACAATAAATAAGTAACTGCTAGTTTTCTATGCTCTGTTATTCATAAATAACTTTATTTAATTGCTTTTAAGTGAATTCTACTGCTCAGTGTTTGGATCAGTGTCACTTTCTTCCAATTCTGTCTTGTTGCGTCTTTTTTCATATATTAAAATAATTGTGCACAAGATCAAAACTTCAGCACAAATTCCTAAAAATGGCCAGAGAGCAGCAAGTTTTCCTGAAAATAAGAGTTTTGAATTAAAGGCGGCATTAACAAAGAAACATAGTTGCTAATATAAAAATGCATCTTGTCGAAATCATGACTAAACCATTTGGAACAGTTCAAGAAAGAAATATATGGTACATTCAAATTCAATCGAAATGTGCGAAGTGGCTCAATTTGAACACTTTTTTTTTTTTTGTACTATGTACTCTGATGATTCGTGAAAATGGAACTTTCCCAATTAATAATTGAAAACACAATTTGAGCTGTACAGCACAACTTACTAGGTGGGGTGAAAAGTAACCTCCTTGGGAATGATAAAAAAAAATTTTTTTTAAATGCTTTTTTATTTTATTTAATATATTATAGTCCCCTTTTAGTTTGATACACTTATTCTAGCGATTTTCCAAATTCTTAATCCCGTCCAAAAAGTAATTTTCCAGAAGGTCTGCAAAAAAACTCCTCCGTGGCGTCGATGATTTCCTCGCGTGAGCTGGATTTTTTATTGATGAGCCATCTTTGAGGTTTGGGAAGAGATAATAGTACGAGGGAGCCAAATCGGGCGAATACGGTGGATGCGACAGCAATTGGAGCCGTAAGTCATTGATTTTAGCCATGGTTGCGATGCTCTTGTGTGCCGGTGCATTGTCTTGCAAAAACAAAATTTTTTTTCGCTTCATGTGAGGCCGTTTTGCAGCGATTTCGGCCTTCAATCGAGCCTCCCTCAGCCGCTTCGGAGCACTCGTGCCGTCTTTACTCCATTTTTTTTTTTGACATTGTCCTCTGTAACCGCATCGGAGGGCCTGCCGCTGCGGACTTGATCGGTAGTGGAGTTGCGGCCACCACGAAACTCTCGAAACTAATATTTGACGGTGTAATCTGACGAAGCATTTAGCCCCATAATATTTATCCAACTTTTCTTTTGTTTCCTTCGCCGTTTTGCCTCTCAAAAACTATTTTTTTATGAGAGAACGAAAATCGTTTTTGTCCATACTCAACATGATGCCAAACACGTCAACAACAATCAGCTGTCAAAACAAAACTAAAGACAGTATCGCACTGAAATTTGGCATGTCTGCCTAACTTCAAGGCATCGTAACCTATTTTGCATTGCAGAACGCAGCGCAGCAGGTTACTTTTCACTCCACCTAAGTACGTACGGAGTAAGACAGAGAAAACAAAGAATAATGTGATTTACCTTTAACGCGAACGTAAGAAACATCGCTGGCAGGTTCATTAATATCTAAATCAGTAACAATATTACGCGCAAGGCATTTATATTCCCCTCTGTCGTCTAAACTTATATTCTCCACATTAAGGATTGCATTTTGGACATGATTGCCATCTTCTTTGAGCATATATCTCCCACTTGAGTTGTATAAAGTTAAGTTTCCTATATAATTGACAATTTTAAAAATGTATCAATCAAATCAAAAAATAAACAAAGTTAAAAAATTACCAGCCTCCCAATAAAGTTTAGGATCTGTCCCAACAACAATACAATGAATTGAAAGCCTCTCTCCTTCGACAACTCCAGTATTGGACGGTACTCGTACAACAACGTTTGCTTGAAAAATGATAATAAAAAAGTTTTAAAAATCCGCATAATATATTTATTTATTTAAAATATATATTTATATATATATCTCATTTTTAAAACAATATCGACGACGCAGGCTATAATGTCAACATAACAGATATATGTTTTATTTTAATATGTATATTAAACGGCACAATTTAATACAATTAAATAAACTCCAGAGGCAAACATACATCAACAGATTGGGAATTAAAACGGATTTTAAATTTTGTAAATTTATTTACAATCAAGGCCAAATCGTTACCCGTAATCGTTCTCCATTGATCTTTTGTTTCTGAATTGTCTGTGCAGGATTAAATCGTCTCAATTACGATTTCAAAACAAGTAAATAAACAACCAATTCTTCGGATAGCGTATCAAGGTCATTTAAAGCTTGCTTGCTACCTAACTAGAGGATTCTGTAAATAAATAGATTTTATAATAATAAAATGAATATTCGTAAACAAGTTGTAAATTTATGACTCGATGGTTGAAATTAATGACCTAAATCAGTTCTTTTTGGAGAATACAAACACCCTTAAGCATTGCCAGTCAGACTTTAATCGACATGATGAAAATGCTTTATTATCTGTATTTCACATTTTGTTAAAACAGATAGTAAATTTTTAAAAATATGTATGGGTACAGTAAAATGATGACATATAGGCCACAAGTTGATTGTAATAGACATAAAAAACCAACACCAATAATGTTAGCACGCTTCTGACCTAATGCAATTATCTCGAGATATGTAAATTGCTAACTATGTAACATTACAAGACAATTGTAAGTCTAATTGGGACGACTTTGACCGTTAGAGATTTGTTTTTATTAATGAAGTTTATTACTTTAATTTGAAAAAAGCTTCTGCTTACTTATGCAATGTTATTTTACTTTTTAATAACTTTTTTAACGTACCTACTACTACAATTTCTTTTTTCTCATCGTTTACTCTGCAAGCATAAGTTCCAGCATCCTTTTCATCCGTTTTTTCAATTATAAATTTTCTTTCAGGCTTAATTATTCTATATCGACCTTGTAGAAACGGAATCTTCGATACTTCAGTACCCTCTTTTTCCCTTGAAAGAGAAAGTGAAAAAAAAAAAAATAAAAACAGTAATAAAAAATAAATTAAGAACTACAATCAATGTACGCGTTCAACTGAGAAAGGAAAGAAATGATGTTAATTGTTTGAAAGTTAAAAGTGAACTGAATACAATAATGAATAATCAAATGACTGAAAACTAAAGAGAAGCAATAACATAACTGAAGCAAAGATTTAATTTTCCACAGCAATGTCAGAGAGTTTACAGCAAGAATGACATAACTTTTTTATAATCATAAGAAATTTTGAAAGAAATGTTGATGCAAGGCATAAGATCAATTTCAGCGTTATGTGAAGTCAATCTATTGAGTAGCTTCAACCATTTTACACACACTATGTAATAACGTTAATGTTTGTATAGTAGCAAGTGCATTATGGTATAGATTGCGTACAAGACAATAAGCATCATAAAAGATTACGTCTTATTGTTATCAATAGACGTACAAAAAACATAAGACAAAAAATTTATTTTATCATATTAAAAACATAATCTTTAAAATCCTAATTTATAAGATAGGAAGCATATACGAGTATCTAAATACTCTTGTTATGAACTGATCTTTGCCATTAAATCACACTGTGGGTGTATGCACCAATCGCCAGATTAGATATGGTGACATTAAACCAAACAAGTCTACACAGGTCAGACTTAATAAATTCCAACATCCTGTGTGTTCATATCGGGTGCAAAACACCGTAGTTATACTAGAACTCCTGTCTCTTCATCAGTGAATGAATCTCAATACCGAGCTAGTTTATTTGAACTTTAAACAGGAAGTAGCGAACTTTAAAATGTTCAAGATTTACTAGTGTTTTATACCGAAAGAAAAGAACAGGCGACTACAAAAAATATAACTGTCAATTCATTCAAAGTTCTATCTTTATTTATAAGTAAACCTGGTTTCTTACGTTCGATAACGGTTTAACAATAGTTATAATAAATCTCAGTGATTAGGGTACTTAATAACTTCAATTATTATCTTATTTAATATTCAGTCCTATTTCCAAAGGCGGAATTTTAATGTACATGTACAATGTACTTCTACATTCAAATTGTCAAAACGGTTTGAATACAGTTTTATCCGGCTTAAACTATTAGTAAGTGAAGGTAATGTATTGTTTGTACATGAGATGATGAAACCCGCTACAAAAAAAAAAAGAGTTATCGACTTTTTTCGGTAATTAATTGTTCCCATTTTTTTATTTCTCAGACCGGGTCATTAATAAAAATGAACAATTGAGATGGTGAAACAAGAATTTGAATTGAGCTTCACTTCACGTATTGGAGTCTTTAAATTCCATCCAAAGAGAGTTTAGGCGCATGTTTTTTGGCACACAAAATCATATAATGATAAAATTGAACTTATATTCCAATTAAAGAAATATGATATTCAAATAAAAGCTGCTAACTTTTTATTTTAATGGTTAAATTCCATTTATATTTCTAATTTCTTAATCTACATATGTATGAAAGTAAATTATAGTAAGTAATATACAGTGTGCAAACTTGCAATATATTTTTTGCGTACAAATAATACACACATAAAAACAGTACATAATTTTCACAATAACCTCAAACTTAACTAATTTCTATCATAGAATACAAAGTTATGTCAAAATTTTATAAAACCGGGAGGTTTTCTTCTTAATAAGCAACTATAATTATGTAAATGTAAAAGACTAAAATAAAAGTAAATTATAAAAAATAAATCTTACCAAACCAGGTCATAATCTCCTTTTTTTGTTATGTTACAACTGAGAACAAGTGGAGTCCTTATAGAGAATGCTTTTAGTCGATTTTCTACATTATCATAATTTGGGATCAGGAGATCAGGTTCTGCAAAAAAAAAAATATGTATATTTTTTTTTAAATAAATGATTTAATTTTTTAATAACATATATGATGAAAAAAAAGTAACATATGAAAATTACCATTGTTTCTAACAATAGCCATACCATGAGATGAAATATAAATTGATATTTGATTATTTGCGAGACACTCGAGTGTACACATATATGTACGTATATGTATGTACTTTTCAAATTTTGTAGGCAGCTGAAGAATTTGAAATTCTTATAAAGCTAAATTAAAAATATATACTTGAATATATGTATGTATGTATATGTAAACAAAAAGCTTTGAAAAATAATGTGAAAAAAAATCTTAAAAAATTTTTCAGAATTTTTCTTTTGTAACAAAAACTATAAGTTTTGAATTAACGCAAGCAGTATTAATATACTTTGCTCCAGTATTACATAAACAAATTTATGTAGCTTTGCGGTATATAAGTTCAAATATGATAGATATGCCTATTCTTAATTAATATGACATAATTCAACTAAAAATATTACTATAAAAATAGTAAACTATACAATTTCGTATTTGATATTAAACTAAGAAATAAAAAAAACTAATTTAAATCTTGTTGCAGTCCACCTAAATATTGGCCTAATGAGAACAACAACATTTATATGATTTATTTTATATCATATTTTAAGAATTTGCATCCTCTGTTCAGTAATCACGAAATTATGGGAGTGTTAAAAATTGTAGAAATACTGCAGCTGTGTAGAGTTTGTGTTCATAAATGCAAAGGTTTTTGTATTACTTGTGTTCAAATGACTGTCTTTGTATTGCAGATTTTATTTTGTTACTAGGTTGTGATTTGAGAGGATAGCGAAAATGTAAGCAACAGTTTTGAAATTTAGAAAATGAAACACAAAAACTAACATAATTTGTATTGTTTTAAAGAATATTGCGATTTCAAGATTTGGACTTCAGCTGAAACTTAGCTATAAGTTCAACGTTTAGCGATGAAATAAATTATATATCCATCCATATGGATGGAGGTGAAAAAAATCAGTTTATCTAAACAAGCTTAGATAGTTACACAAAATTGTCAAAAAAAAGCATTCATTACCAGCTAAAATGTTTGTAATACATTTACGGGCAGAACTGCAAGGGCAATGCTGCAGAAGTCATGTTTCGTTAATACTTCAAGTTTTGCTGTAGTAAATTTACAACAATTTTTTAACGTTAATGAATTCTCCTTATTATAGCGTTTTATTATATTTTTAGGCCCATTGCCCATATGGATTAAAAACATTAAGCCAGAGCTTAGAATAATTTTCATATAGTTTATATATTTATATATATTTATATACATATATTCATATATTCATATATACATATGTATGTATGTTAACAACACTTCATACAAGTAGCGTACGATCAACTCATTACTTATTAAAAAAAGCAAACAACTTTCCAACAACGATAACGTTATTTGAATGCGTCGAATGAAAGCACCGGAATTTTAAAAAAATATATATTGTATTTATGTAGGTACGTGATAGAAATAGCTTTGCTATACAACGTTACATTGTAACAATATTTTTAAGAACCGTCTATTAACACGCCTGTGTAACTGATAAATTTAAGACGTCGTCGTCTTAAAAAGGGAATGTTTAACCTTTAAGAGCTAGACATATCCAAGCACATGAAACAAGAAGGCTACCAATGAAAAGGTATTTGCCAATCGCCTAAGATCAGAAAAAAAATTATAACAATAACCTCAGACACAAATATGTAATTAAAGACTAGCAAAGTTGCACCATAATATTATCACTAATTGGAAACTGGTAGATAAAGTAAGAAAAGTAATTACTTATCTATTAGGCACGTTGATTGAGATATGTTTGTAAGTATGATATATTGTATATTCAGAGGTCTAGAAGAGTAGTTACATTTGTTAAGAATTAGTCCACTTTTTTAACTAGAAGTCTATTTCACTATTTACATTTCACTGAAGCCACAGCGCGTGTTACCTATATGTTAACATATATGTATGGTACTCTTGGAAATCAATTGGTTAGTGGAAAAAAATTAACCCAGAATGTTAATTAATGCCATGAATTATTTTTTAATTCAGTAATTCATGTGTTATCGAGCTGTAAACAACACGCTATAACAACAGAATATTGTATATTTTAGTCTCATTTCTTACGTTTACATTTTAACATTTTTTGCGATTGGTTTTGTAGATTTTGGTATTTAGCTATGTCTGAAAATATGAAGTTTTTATCATCCTTACATCTGTGAGAATGATTACTCAAGGAGAAATTAAATAAGTAGCACACAAATTTAGTTATACGAGGGTGGATAAATAAGTCATTGAATTTTCGAATTACTCGCTTTGTAACGCGGGCTCTGTTAACCACTGAAAGCAGAATTTTGGCGAGAATAAAAAAAAAATTTAATTTAGTGACAACTTCGAAGGAGTTTTGGCGTTGTTCAGCTGTAATTCGGACAAATTTCATATCTGTGAACGAAATATGGGTGTCCACCATAAGATACGGGCAGGCAGCACTTAAAAAAGTGGGTTGCTGCGTGCGAACCTACGCCGAAAAAGGCGAAGGTTGGTCTTTCTATCAATAAAGACATGGTGATATTATTGATAGAACCACCTACAATAATATTCTTTAACGAATTGCTCTTAAACCCTCTCTTTACAAACACCTATTTTGCAGAAATTGGCTAATCTTATTTTTAAGAATGAATCAAAAAATTTGAGAAATTTTTCATTACTATTAATTGGAGTATCTCTCATTCTAAAAATTGACAAACATATTGAATAACCCTTGTTCTTTAGTAATCAAGCGTATATGAATTTTTTTTTTGTTTGCCAAGTAGAGTCAAATGATATAAATACAGTGAGTACGAATTTGGGTTGTATATCTTTAGTTGTTCGTTAGACAGATGAAAAATAAGCGGTCCAAAATTTCACATAATAGGCAATAGAACATTGGGTTTTGAAAAGCATAGAGCCTTAAGAAAAAGACATACCTCGAACTGTTAAAAAGATACGATAAAACATTATTATTAAAAGTTTTTAAATAGTTATGGTTCAACAAAACTTTGTAATTCCAATTAGCCATACAAAAATCAAATAATTGCAATTTTTCGGCTGAAATTTCGTATCCTATGTAGTTCCTGATCATCCTATACCATATGTAGTTCTTACGAATAATATCATTTGATAAAGCACTAGAAAAGACTAAGATAGACTAAGACTAAGATAGATCTGAATGAAATGAGTCATTTTTAAAGTGTTGCGATGGCAAAAATAAGTCTTTGCGAATAATAAAAAGCCATTTCGCAGTACAGAACTCTGAAGTCAACGACACTCAGAACCCTAGATATTGCGAAACGAGTCTTATAATAGGAGCAAAAACGGATTAAATAGAGCAACGCAATCAAAAGTCTAAACCAGCACATTAGAAATACAAACATATCCACATATGAAACTGTGTATCACTTTTAAAAATTTATTTTATTGCATAATATTAAAATAATTGAATTGTTTGTTCGTATGTGGTGAAAAATGCGCAATAAATTAGAAAAATAAAAAGGAAGTTACATAATAGCAAAAAACGTACATTATTAAAATATTTTTGTTTTATTGGTATCTATTATTATCATTTGGTTAAAATGATTTGTCTGCTATTTATTTTCAATTTGAATTCAGCTCATGAATGCACACTGCTTATAAAATAATAACCATAAATGTAAGCTTTGCAAATAGTTCGAAAATATAAAAATATTTTTCTTTTCTTTTAATTCATTATTTAAACGAGCACACATATATATATTTTTAGTCTATAACAGAGTGCAGGATTTTTTTTATTCTTATAGTACAATAATTTATGAGTTTTTGAATAAAACAATAAAATAGGGAACGGGGAATAGCTCTAACAGGATTTCTTAATGAATTGACAATGCTTAGAGGCAGATGATGAATGTTGTAACGCTTAATGTGAAATACAAATTGCCATGTGACAGAAAGTTGTAAAAATTATTGTCTGCTTAAATCTCACCATTTCTAATTGGGTTGAGAGTAGTAGTAGGGTTAGTATTTGGTATAAATCCAGGCAGCGCTGTTAGATTATATTGCATTGATGGTATGGGTTTTGTCGGCGTTAGTTGATTAATTTCTTTGTCAGTGATTTGAAGAAATTCACGATTTATGGGGAAGGCAAATGGATGCACTAGCACAACACCAGTAATATTATTTTTATTAAAAAAATCATCGTGTTGTTGGTCGCTGGTAGTACTTCTCCAGATCATTGACGGTACTTGCCCTGTTACTGCGTGCATGCTATTAAATTTAGTACTATTAGGATAGAAATTTATAATTTTTTGTATTGGCGATTCTTTATTTTTATTCGATGTTGACGGCGCTGATGCATGAGGTAACATAAATTGTTGAATTGTACTGCCCTCATTTGTATATGTATCGTCACTAGGTGTAGACACTTCTGGTAATAGGGTTGGAATAGAAACATCTAAATAGTCGACACCATTTAATCTTGTGAAAGCTTTCTTTATATCGTGTATTTTAAGCATATGATAACTTAAGTGCAGTGAATTACACTGATATCTGCCTTGATGTGCTTTTAATGCATGTCGAACACTTATATGAGCTTCGATTCTGTGTCTTTCACCTTTTAAATAAATATGAGCGCTTAAAAAGGAAAATATGTAAATCGAAACACACTTCAACACCTGCATCCAATAAAACTATGTCAATTTTGAAACACCAATTGCTTTGATAACTTTCTTATAAATTACATTCAATATTTCTACATTTCATTGAACGCAGATTCAAGATAACATTTCAATATTTCTATGTACTTACCGTCAATTGGACTTTCCGACGTAATAAAAGAATGTTCATCTCGCCAATGGCGTAAATTATGCTCGGTAATTGGCTTACCGTCTTTTATCCAATTAATAGGTTCAAAAATTGGTACTATACAAGTTATTTTAAATGGTTGACCGATATAAACATTTGAATCCCCATAGTAAATAGCTGATTCTATTTGTTGTTTGGGAAGATTTTCTAAGGCTACTTATAAATTTTTTTATTTGTTAGTTGGATTTTGTTAGTATGATTTTTATAACATATTGATTAAGAAGAATTTACGGTAGTATATAAAAAAATTTAATTATTAAAAAACAGTAGTTAAGGTAACAAATTAAAAACGTTAACAAGTGAGCGGTAAGATATTGCGCTCTTTTCAGTAAAATAAAGAGTTTTATCACTTTTATTGTAGCTTATTTAAAATATTAAATTAGGCTTAGTTTAACCACTAGGGGGATACACTTCAAATATATTTATATGCTAAAACATCAATAAAAATTGTCGGAAGCTTTGATATAAAATAAAAGTTATACTCGTATCTTAAATGTGATTTACTTTGGTATTACCTTAAAACTGTAAATGACAAAAACAAAACAGAATCGAATTTTTGTATGACAAACGTACAAGCTCTTAAAAAAAAAAAACACTAGGTAAAATGATCAAGAAAAATAATTAATCTTATAGATCTATCTATCTACAAGCAAGTAAAATAGTCAAGTGAAGAAACGCTAAAATTGTAATTTTTGTAGAGTTCTTAATGACATCAGAGTATACAGCTTCAGAATATGTAATCTGCTTATACCTCACAACAAATAATCTGCTTATAGCTTACATAAAGAGCCAGAGTGTTCCAAAAAAAAAAAAAAAAAACAATTGTTTGACGAAATTCTACTTTATTCATCAACATAGTCTCCTTCTAGAGTGTTATAAACATTCCAGCGCCGCTCTGAAATTTATATGCCTTTCTTATAAAACGGTTTGTCTAATCCTTCGATCACCTCTTCTTTGGAGCCATATCTCTTTCCTGCGAGCAGTTTTTTGCGTTTGAGACCAGGTAATGGGATCCATGTTTTATCCATTGTCACTTTTATTTCGGTTAAACGGGTTCAAACAGCACTCTGAATCATCAACTAATTGTTGTTTCTAGCAAAAACGCGGTATCCACTTCGATTAGAGCTTTCGCACCAAATACTTGTACAAAAATGATTTACACGATCTAGTTTTTTAAGTCTTCTGTCATAACAGCCTCAATTGAGCGCCCATCATTTTTGGCTGTAATTTCGAATTCAGCAAACCAGCGACAGATGGTTGCCTACGGCGAAGCATATTCCTAACACTTTTCAAACCATTCTTGAGTTTTAGCTGTATCTTTTCCATGAAATAACAGTGTTTTATCAACGTACGAAACCCGATTTTTCCATAAAAAAATCAAAAGGTTAACACGTATCGTTCGAAGGTCAATACTAACTAAATCGTACGTATAGTTATTAGAGTCGTCATTGTCATTTATAGCTCAGTTTCGGATCACCTGTTTAATTCCAAAGAAATGGCGTTTCAAGCAGTCAAAAATGTTTACAGAATTTAATGCTCTGGTAAAACTTCAATTAATAAGTGCTCAGACTTATTTTAGCTATGCTTATTTCAGTTTTATTTCCGTCCCGGGAAACCTCATAACGCATAAAAAGTTGCTAAATGTCTTTTTATATTTTCATGAAAAACAGTTCACCCAAACTAAAACATAAAGCAAAACATATGTAAAACAATGAGTTTTACAATTCTACACAAAAAATATGAAATATCAAAGTTAGTGCAAGACCAGAATGCCTTTGGTGAGAATAAATAATAATAAAGAAATTAAAAAACTTTACAAAGTGTTATCAGGAGTTTTCGAAAATGTGTGCAAAATCCTGAAGAAATTATCAACAAAATGAATACTATTAAGCTTATTATTATGATCCTAAGTTAAAGCACGAGTCGTGAAGTTGTTCATCCCCACTCATAACATGGACTGAGAAGATCACTGCAACTCTATTTTGAGATCACAAGAGTTAATAAAAATACACTGTAATCCAAGAGGCACTAGCATTGAAAGGAAATGCTACGCATATGAGCTAATACGCTAAAAGTAAAAGTAAAAAAAAAAAAATTCATCCATCCATCCATAAGATAAATCATCAATTAAACTAAAAAAGGTATTCACATTTGAAGCGATTATATTTAAAACAAAATTATAAAATCGAAACTTATCCACTACTTCAATCTTATTCCCCGAGTTTGAAAAATTGGAAAATATTTATGTATATAAATAAATATACATAAATATACATATATACACCTAATATACATCGAATGCTTCAAATTTAGAAAATATTAGATCTCTCAACAGTAAGGTTTTCTAATTTTACCAATAAAAAAGTACGATACATAGCTTAAATATTTCTTTTTTTTCATAACAGCAAAAAAGGTAATACGAGTACATATGTACTATATACTGGCGCTATGAGATAGAAGCCAAACTGTTATTCCATTAGCAAATATTTGACAAAAATACGAAAGGATTTTTTTTTTTTGATTTGAGAAAATAATGAAAATTTAGTCGCTTCAAATAAAAAAAAGTAAAAGTAAATAAGAAAAATAATTTAATTATTGATTTAAAGAAGTTGCAGTAAAGAAAAAGACAAAAAGAACTAGGTACATACATATATACCACCTTGATCAAAAACTAAAAATACAAGTTTATTCATCTAAATCTATACTGTCTCCTTTAAAGTAATCCCCATCGACTGCAACACACTTATGCCAGCGCTTGATCCAATCCTCGAAACATTTTTTATATTCGGCTTTCGGTAGTGCTTCCATTAGTGCTTCCTGCGAATTTTCCATTACTTGCTTTCGACTGCTGAAACGCGTTTCCCGTAGTGGTTTTTTTTTTTAACTCGATTGAACAGAAAGAAGTCACAGGGAGCCAAATCAGGTGAATTCGCTGTTGAATGGTATTTGTTGCATTTTTCGTCAAAAAATTACAAATAATGATGGCACTGTGCGATGGTCTCGGCTCACTTGGTGAACGCCATTCACTTACCTGATGTCTGGATTGCGTGCCGTACTTATAAACCCACGTTTCGTCTCCAGTAATGATCCTTTTGGTAAATGTGAGATGGGATTCAGCATCGCAAATCATCTCTTTTGCGACGTCAACACTGTCTCTTTTTTGCATGAAATTTTAGGTCTTTTAGCACCAACTTTGCTGCTACACGCCGAAAACCCAAATCATTAACCAGAATGTCTTGAAAAGATCCATAGGCAATGTTCAAGTCCTCCGCTATCTCTCTAATGGTTAATTTGTTGTTATTGACATTTCTTTTACTTCAGTAATGTTTTCGTCGGCTTTCGATGACGATGGTCTGCCACTGCGTTCATCATCTTTGTTTGACTCACGACCACTTAACCGCTCGTTTCACTGGTAAACGACCATTTTCTTAAGAGAATCATTGCCGAAACACTCTTCCAACATTTCCAACGTTCGCGCACCATTAAATCCCTTTTTTAACCCAAAATTTAATACAAAATCGTTATTGCAAATTTAAATCCATTTCTTAAAACGCCAACACACACAGAGATAGATGTACTCTTGGCTACGTAACATTTGCAAATGTCAAGCTATGACGCTAAGATTTAGAGGGAATGTCAACAACAGATGTACCAACTTACCAAAAAAAAATAGAACTCAAATCAGAACAATGGCAGCGCCACACGGTGGTTATTCTTTTTTTTGTTCAAGGTGGTATTTTTACAGATTGCAGAACTCGTAAAAAAAAAAAACTGGATTAAAAGTTTCGTCACGATGGAGATAACTTAATTGCAATGTTGTTTATTTTTAGTTTCTTTTTCCATATTTGAAATACTAGGCGTCTTTAAAAGTTATTCAGTTATACTCAATATTTTTTATGTATAAGTATAAATTAATTAAAGTATGTAGTCTATCATTTTTCACATACATATTATTAGAAAATTACATATGTAGGTAATATCTACTTTTTGAAATAGAAAATTTGAAAAGTTCATATTGTGCTCGTAGCACATTAAATTTTTTTTTTTTTTTTCTAAACTTAATTATTGAACTGTAATATTGCATTAAAAAAATAATAACGATAAATACATATATACATAGAACAAATTCTTAAAAACGTACATGAAATTACTAAAGAAAATAAAATTATTTTCATATGCCTATGTATGTGTAAGCTGAAAGGGCGCATCAATATTTAAATTCAAATAAGTTATTATTGCCTATCCAAAATTTGAATACTATATTGATAAATATATGGTAAATGAGTAGATATTAACTTAATGCTCCGTCTATAAAATGTTAATTTCATATGTGTTTTAAATTGTGCTCCTACATCGAATTCGGTAGACAGCTACTTCTACTATGTTCTTATCATTGAGCAACGTTATAATATTATATATAATGAGTGTGGCATTAATATTTTATTCAAATTGTGAACGTATAATCGAATGTGACTGCAAAATAAACAGAGTTACCATATGAAAACACATTAAATGCAATCGACGACGAAGAAAACACTAATTGAAATTGCTGAAACTACTACATAGTACAGGGGTATATATTTTGCAAAAGTAACAAAAACAATTTTTTTTGCAGAACAGATTATCAAAAATAAATGAATGGGAGATTACGCATCGTTTTGACAATGCTGAAACCAAAATCATACCTTTATAGTAACAAAACATATTAAATCTCGACTAATTAAAATTTCGACGGAATTTAATTGTGGTTTCCAGGGTAACACTAAATCGATGGTAGGTGCTTACAACAGAATGGAATTTATTATAACATAGCTACAAATTCGTTTATACCTTAACTACCACCGCCGATTTCCAGAGTTGAGATCGTACTATACATCAGTTGAAGACCGAACCGTATCACAACTTATAAAGGGACAGAGAATCCAATATAATCTAGAAAGCAGGAACTTAATACATATTGCAATATAAACCACTGAACCAAATTAAAAAAGGATAGGGGGAAAGTTATGTGAAACATGGTCTTTCAAAAGCCGCGCCTAGGTGTCATTTTTGAAGTAGACACATGTATAATTTTAACCATGGATAGTTACACGCTAGAACAGTGTTATTCAAGCTTATTTTCATATGTCCGATCTTTACGTAAAATTGGTGTTTTTTTTTTTTGTTGTAGGTTAGTAAAAAAAAAAAAAATGAAAAAATTGGTTCGGTCGAGGGTCGAATAAGACCTGGCAGACCAAAAAGTGGACGCTCTACTAAGAACACTGCTGCTGTAGCACAGTGTCGCTCAAGGATATTCAACATTGATATCACGACGTTCTCAGACATTAGGCATTCATCCCATCGACTGTTTGGTGTCTTACAAAATTAAATTAATACAAGAATTTGAGCCAACAGATCAGAATTAACGCAAAACTTTCGTCAATTGATTGTTGGAATATGATCTTTCATCTTTAGTGATGAAACTAATTTCACATTGGATGGATTCATCGTAAAACAGAATTGTCGCATCTTGGGAGAAGAAAATCCTCGAATACTTTCAGGAAAATCATCACATCCACAAAAATGTACTTTGGCGTAGTTTTTGGGCTGGTGAAATCATTGGTCCGTTTTTTTTTTTTTTTTTTGAAGATGCAAATGAAAGAACTGTTACTGTAAGTGGAGAGCACTATAGACAAATGATTGAAGATTTTTTCTAATCATCTATTGATGATTAGACACAGACGATTTTTATTTTCAATAGGATGAATCTACTAGTCACACAACACGTGCAAACATTGAGCTATTGCGGTATAAGTTTCTAGGTCGATTAATTTCACGTAATGGTACCATAAACTGGCCACTTAGATCATGCAATGTAACCCTATTAGATTACCTTTTTTGGAATTTTTTGAAAAGTAAAGTCTATGTTTATAAGCAGACATCAATTTGCACATCAGAAAAACAACTTTCGGTCTGAAATTGATGAACGTAATGTGGTTATGTGAGAGCGAGTCCTTGAAAATTTAGATGTTCGTATGACTTGTGTAAAGTCAATTTTTTATAAAAATCAAAACACTAGAAACAATTATTTACGTTTTATTTAAAAAGAAAAACATCTAAGAGCGACTTTTGAAATACCCTTTACAAATTACTGGGTGCAAATGCGTGGCGGAATATTCCAAAAAGGGAATAAACGATCAATCAAACTTTACACAATGGTATGCAGATGTAGAAGGCACATGATAAGCAGAGATGAGCAATTCTCAGATAAAAAATTTAAGTAAATTAAGTGCTTTGAAGTATGACTGTTTTTTTATATAGTCTTTGTGTATATTAAAGCTTTAGAAACACAAAAAAAGACTGCATATTTATCATATGTTCATAAGATCTTGTTTCCGGTTCATTCTTGGCATTTCCCTGCTTTTATATTTTTTTAAAAATATGGAAAATTTAAAATATTGTACATTTCATATATAAATATAAAAAAAAAATATGAAAAATGTAGGTAGGAACGCAAAACATAGATATTAAAAACAGTTTTAGACAAATTTTGTCTGTGCCGATTTGGTATGTCTTAATACAGATAACAGATCTTAGCAAGTCACAGTGGTTAATTTGAGTCCGCTACTGTGCTCTCTTTCATTAACGATTTACCCAGTGCACTTAGATGCGGATAGCGCACAAATTTATTTTCCCAGACCAGTTAGACTATTAGAAGACTGTATTGCGCGACTTAATGAGGATCTAGAACGTATTTCCATTTGGGCGCATTGAAATAAACTGCACCTAACCTATTTCGAATAGATGTATTGAAATAAATTCCCCACCGCCACTTTGTCTCATGGATAGTGTAATTCAATATGTAGAAGAGATAAACAATTTGTAAAATACATATCAATTATGTGGTTTTCATCAATTGTATATAACATCTGCATTTGTTCCACCTTCTGCCAAATTGAAATTAATAAGGGCTCTATTTCTCCCCATTATAAACTACAGCTCATCAGGGTTCATTAGCAGCCCGGGTGCTTTATCTTTCCAAAAATGGAACTAACTTTTCATTCGGCGCTTCACTATGTCTACGAATGGTGTAAATTTGACCATGTTTCCAGATATTCCAGTACTATAACTAGAGTTCCACACACTCAACACAATATATAATATAAGATATTTATCTCCTCAATAATATTAACACTCAGCAGGCAAATTAAATCTATGAAAAAACAACAAACACATTTTTTGTTCACATCATAAAATTACAGAATTCCTTGACTAAAACAATTCGTTCTTTGAGCATACTTTATATGTTTAGAAATATGTTATTAATCTTTTTAAAAATAATCAAAATAATTTAACCCTTTACAGTCCAAACTATGAACCCGTTTACTTTTTGTAATTTCTTTTTTTTTTTTTTTTTTGCAGAACCTCGTTTCTTATTTTTTAGTTAAGATATATTATTGACAAGTTTGCAAAAAAAAAAATATATCTTTTATTAGATTTTTGATGTTCCCAATCAGAAAATCAACTGCTTAAAAAAAAGTTTTATTGAAAAAAAAAGGTCACTATTATTATATATATTTGAAAAAACATAAAAAGTAACAAGGAGAATAAGGTTTCAAATCACACACAATTTACTCAAATCTTATGTGTGTACCTACATTTTATGGGATGTCTTCGAACTGACGATAATTCTCTATAATAAGTTCTTAGAAAGTAATTCAAAATATGTGTAACGTGTGATGTGTAATTATTCAAAAAATATTTTTTTACGTGGAATTTATAAGTATTTTAAGAACGAAGCACCCGGGACAGGCCGGTGCCTATCAAATACAAAATGGTACAAAAGTACTTAATATGAAAGTAAAAAATTTTCATTTTTCAGTAATTTTTACAAAATACTACAAGGTCGCAAAAAAATGCATTATTATTTTATTTATTTATTTATTTTTATTATTATTTTTTTTTTTTGGTACAATAACTTTTGATCTGCACATAAAAAATATTGAGAAAAATACTCTTATGTAACACAAAAAAAAAAAAAAAATTTAGTGCACGTTCCCTATTGGGAACATTTGACTGTAAAGGGTTAATGAGAAATTGAAAAAGAAAACATGTATCATCATAGTCATATATTTATTTTCGCCGATAGTTTCCTTATTTAATTAATGTGAATTAATACTTACTTGTAATATCAGACTTATTTCACAATTTGTTTTAATTTATGTACAAATAAAAAGAAAATAGTACTTAATGTACTTTTCACTAAATAAAATAGTCAATCTAAACCAGATTTTACTGTTTCATAGAAAAACTCTGAAACGGTTTCGAAAATCGATTATGCAAATAAACTCGACAGAATTAGTGTAAAATAAATAGATTTAAAAAAATATATCTATTCGTGTATACCATATGTATAATAAACAATAATATGCATATGTATTTCTATACACTTACATACATAATCAATATTAACAAATTAAGACTAATGAAAAAAACAAAGGCACGGTTATAAAGATCTAGTACAAACTGTTTTATGCTGCTAATTCTTGTTTTAATTTTCTCTTTTCTTGCGATGATCCTTCAAAAAATCCTTAATTTATATTGAAGTCTATTGAACTGAAACACCTAAAACGTAAAAAACAAACCTTGTAAAATACTTGTAGTTTTAACTACGGAATTGAACCATATACATATTCTTTGTATATGTATGTGTTTTGAATCACCAAGGGCAAGAGCCCAAATATTAAAGGATATGAAAGTGAATATCCTATAAGTTTAGTAATCTAATAGAGGATAACAAATATATTGTATATATATATTTATTTTTTCCTTCGATTTTGTGGTTTGCAAAGTCCCATATATTAAATTGAATAGGTCTGTAAAAAAAAACATTCGAACCGGTTTAATTTAGTAAGCATGTAAAAATTATACGTTATTCAATACATACATGAGCGCATGATAAAGGCATACATAGCTTCAATTAATAAATACTTGTCTACATGTGTGGATGTATGATTTTATTTTAAAAAAAAGGACCAAATGTGCCGTTATTGTTCGTTCTTTCCCCACCCCTTCCTCATCTCTTATAAATTGGATTTATGCCAAAAAATCTACAAGACTTAAAGCACTATGGTACAATAATTCTATCGCAAACAGAATATTTGGAATTTATGACGATTTAGCCTAAGCTATGCTTATGTACAAAATGAAGATGAAAGAGCTTATTTCTGCTACTCAGTAGGCCAAATTTCCAATAACAAAATATTCTCGATATAAAGTTTCAAACAAAAACAGGTTGAAAATCCTTTTATTTCGTAAGTACTATAATCTGGATAATATATATTTCACCTCAGACTAGAGAAGAGGTTGCAATATGTTTAATGCTTAATAATATGCTCTTAAAAGGATTTTTCAAATTTTCTATTATTTTATGAGTCATAGCCATTTTTGTAACGCATGTAAAACATGGAGAGTGTTTAATCCTATTCACACCGAGTCATAAACGCGGTTTTTGGTTAAGTTTTCGAAAACTCCAAATGATTTCACACGAAACACTTACAATTTTTGTTTGACATTTCAATTATTTCAACATCAGCTGCTTAATTTTTACGTTTTTAATATAAAAAAAAATAATAATTTGCGCGCATACCATATTGCTTTAAATAATAAGACTGAAATAATGAATTCTGAAATTTTAAATATAATTTCCATTCATGGAAATAAAGATGAGTAACATATGAAGATTTTGCTAGACTTCTTCTCATCTCAGTCTTAGGTTCTCTCAGTAAATGGAACCATATTAATTTTAAAATCCAAACAATTTTAAAGAAAAGAATAGCCATAATTTTGATTAAGAATTTTAATTAAATTTTAACTGACAGCATCTTGCCAGCTGTTTTTTAAGTTTTGTGAATTCGCTAAAACTTATTGAACATGCTCCAAAAGGTTTGTTTGGTTAGTTGAACATTCAATTTCAAGTAGTTTTTGATAGGTTTTATCAAAAACTTGTGTTTACAAAAAATTGTGGTTTACCAAAAATGCGTGGGAAAACAAAAATAAAAACAAATCAAACTATCCCATAAGCAGCTCTCTTTCGACTTCTTTGAATTTTTTCTTTTGGGGATATGTTAATTCAAGAATTAATAATTCAAGGTTAGTTGAAAATGGAAAAATGGAACCAGTATAAAGTGTACCGCGCTGTGATCAGAAATTTTATTATTATAAGTTCTTTTATGTATAAAGGAATATTAATATAAATAAAAAAAGGCTATCGCCTGGATATAATAAACCTTCGCTTAATTTGATTTCACGAGCCGTATGCTCCGCAAAAATTTATGTTCTCTTTGCGGATAAATCACTGTGAAAACTCCATAGGCAATAATGACCAACAAGGTCAACATTATCCTTAAAGAAATCTGTTTCTAGATTTTTGCTTTTATTTTTAAATCATACAGCTCGAATTTAGTAAAATTTAAACTGAGCAAATAAAACGTAACTTATAATTCTTTTTGCACTACACGGCTCAGATAAAAAAATAACGAAATTTTTTAGTAGACGAACAATGAGGGGGTTTTTGAGCCTAATAGAATTAATTTGATACTTTGTTAAAAATATTTCTAAAAATCGGGAAACAAGTACACCTCTATACCCTGTTCAACAAAAATCTGCAGTACAAGGTAGATATAAATATTTGCCTCTTACTCTAGTTACAATGAAGTACATAAGCACTTCGATCTTGAAAGCTCTCATAGGGATCCCATGATATGAATATTTCTGAAGATAGTTACCATAGGGTTACCATTTACTTGTTTTAATGATGCTATGTTTTTAAGAAAAAATAAATAAATTGCATAAGTTACGTTTTTTATTTATTGTGCTAAATAATCTAAAACGTTACATAATAATGTAATAAAGGCAAACAAATCCGAAGAAAATTTACAGCAAGTTTATAACAAGTTATAAGAATCTCCTCTGTTACTGTTTTGGCGAAACTTTTAGTTTAGTTTCTGTGTCACTTCTATCGACTTGATCGCCGTGCCTGTTTTTAGCCTTGATCAGTTATTGAGTGATTAACGTCGAAAAGTGCTCGAAACATTTCGTGTAAATATAGGGACACAGTGCGCATTTATTCTGCTAGAACTTAGTCATGCGTATAATCCTTTCGCCCTAATCACACCACAAAACAACTGATCTTGATTAAGGGGTTACACCACTTTGGCGCTTAGAAAAATAGTTGTAAATAAATATTTGCTTAAAATACAATAACAAGTCCAACTACACTAATAATTTAGTCTACCCATTAAATATTGGATGCCACCCATGGAACCACTGAGACCAAAAATCTTTCTCTCTTTGTCCCATTTTCCTAAAAACTTAATTAATAAATTAAAGTCAACGCTATTTATCGGATTGCAGCAGATATAATTATCATTACTCGACTATCAACATCAACACATTTCATCCGCCCTATCTCTCCTCTTCATCTAAATAGACGGACTCTCGACCTTCATCAGATTAAGGATAAGCCTTAATCTTACCCAACAACATCCCCTGAAAGTGAAAACCCTTCTTCGAGTCAAGACTGTAATCCTTACATGGACATAAAACATACAGACATAGGAGATTGCCCCATCGTACACGTATAAGCCAGCTGTTTAATCGTTCCTACTCATTAGTCTACGATCTGTTACAGAGCCCTACTTTCGAAAATATCTTTAAAATTATCAAATTAATAAAAACCTAGTTGTAAGTACTAATGTATATAATGTAAAATATAATTTTTTATATACTGCTAGTATATCTTATTTAAATTATATGTTAATAAATTATTATAATAATAATAGCAATAAAAATAATGAAGGTTTAGCAGCTACAGATAGCGATTTCCGTACAAATAAATTTAGAATATTGACTTAACTTCATCAACGGTGAAGAGATTAAATCAAAAATTCAGACAGGATCACCTAATGATCTTAGACACTGTAGCCCTACTTTAACAAGTCGTTCAACACAAAACATCGTAGCAGTTTGTGAGAGTGTTGCTAAGAGTCCAGAAACATCAATTTTCCCATCTTGGTCAAGAATTGGATATTTCGTGAAGCTCTTTACAGAAATATTTGCATACAAATCGCAATTGACTCAAGAACTGAAGCTTACTGACCGCGCACAGCGAAGCGAGTTCGTTGAATGGATTATGGAACAACAAGGAGTAGATGCTGACTTTTCAATGACTATTTCAGCAGATCCCTCTTTAACTTTCACAACCTAAGTATAAATGATGCCTAATTCATTTTTTATAAAGAAATATTTAATTATTTTTCCCTTTACGTTCCGTTCTCCTGCCTTAAAACATCATCTACTACTCTGGTATAATCGCAAGCTTCGTTCTTTACGAAATAAGAAAAACATGTTATGGGCTGTTTCCTACGTATTAGATCCTGTTCCGACTTTTGAAACTATCCTGCTTATGCTTATGGCAACTTCATTTCACCGAACTTTACGATTCCCTTCACCAGCGTTACCTTAACAATGCGCAAGTCAACCTTATAAACGACCCTAAGTCCTTTTTGCAATTTGTTAACTAGAAAAGAAAGTCCGATAGTTATCCTTCTTCCCACTCTTTCAACAACAAGTCATCAACTGATCCACTCATAATTTGTATATATTTGAGGTATATATATAACTGAAAAAAATATACCATAATTAGACAATGTAATCCGAACATCATCCGAATTATTATCATCAACTTTCAGTTTTTCAAGAATTGTATCTTCGAAATGGTCGGGGTAGCTTAGCATGTATTTAGTTGGTCGGTTGTTATGCAAGTGTTCACCCGTCAATTTCAGGCAACAAAAAACCAAAATACAAATTACATATGCTATAATCATTTGAGTGTTGTCTTTCATGCTATTTTATGTTATACGTTTCGATATAATACGAGTATGCGCTGAACAACTGGAAAATCTTCGGAAATAGGACCCGGTACTAAAACTTGCAAACAAAAGCGTACAAAATGTATCACATTATTACGGAACGGAACAAAATAAGAACACAGTGGAACTTGACCACAAAGCTAATACTCAAACAAGCAGGCAGGAAGTGAGTAATCGGAAAAATAAACACTTTTGTACGACTTTGATATGCTTTTAAATGGAATATCAAGGGAGGAAATGCTTTTTATTGGTTGAGATTGAATGGACGATGAGAGAAAAGATTTCGGAACAAGAAACACTGCGGCAGAAGATATACTAAGATCGTACTCTATCCATCAAGCAAGAACGGCACTTGATTAGGTAATGTGACGGTACACTCCAAACACATATATTCTCATCTATGCCGAAAAGACACTATAATTCAAAAGTGATCTTGAGCATATTACTAACAAGTCAGTTAGTGACAGAATTTTTCGTAAAGTAATAAGAGTTTAAAAGCCCGGAAATTCAACGGCATTTTGTGACAGAAAAATGTCTCTTTAGCTTAAAGGTTTATTATGCACAACAATCGTTCCTGAAGCCTTAAGATACGCATCAGGATTTTGGACGATGAACGAGAAATATAAGGAAAAAACGATGGTGATGGAAATGAAAATGTTGCGAATGGAAGCACAATAAATAAGTACTCGCACTCGTCCAAGTCTCCTCATTAAAGAAAAAAGATAGTGGAACATTTTCAGCTGGTTTCGTTTTGCTCAACTAAAGTCATCGGAAAACTCGGTCACAAAACAAATCAAAAGGCTCAAGTTCCAGTAGACATTCGAATAGTCCGAATGAGCACTCAAATGAAAATAAAAAAACATCAGAAGACAGACTCTTCGTCTCACTAACGGTCTTTTAAAATATAGCGGGATCTCACATATTTCAACGGTAAATAAAATACGAGACTTATAAGCTCTGCCTACTGCCTATGATAGTAATGTTTTTCTTAACATTGAGAAACAAATTGTATACTAAAGAATGTCCACAATTAGTGAGCATGCGGACAATAACCAGAACAATTCATTATGTATTTGTATAAACATCTTTTCTTACCAAAAAATTTGACAAAAAATATTTCGTAATTTAATTGAGTTTTTAAACAATAGAGGAGCTTCAGACAGGAAAAATGGTACGGTCGACAGTAAACTAAATTCACTCGGATTGACAGCTAGGAGACCAAGAAAAAAGACAACAGCAGTTTCAAAAAAATATATATATATATTAAAATCGAAAAGGAGCGAGAGGAAGATTTTTATTTTATTTTATTTTATTGGTATTTATTACTACTTTTATTGATGTAATATGCGTTTAATGAGTTTCATTATAAATATTAGGTAAACAATCCACTTCAATTTGAAGCTCCTCTTTCCCCTCTTTCTTCATCATGACCAAGTTGTCTTTTGAAATCATTTCCATAAATTTGCCCCAAATTTTTGTTTTAAATGCACAAAAAGAAAAACCTGGGACTTGGGTTTAAGTAGCCTTGTCGTGTTTCTTCATGCAGTGTTAGATTTAAAAAAAAAGAGCCAAATAAAAGTAAAAGAAGAAAAAAGTTGAAAAATTGATAGTAAATAAACCTACTTAATATATAACCGAAAACCTAACATTCTAAAGATAATCAAAATAAATAAAACTAAAAGGGGAGTCGCATCAAGTGCGAAAATCACTCCTTGCTCCAAGCATCATCCCAAGAATCATAAAAACAGCGAAAACATTGACGGATAGCTGAAAAAAAAAACAGAATTTTAACATTAGAAAAAACGACGCCGCTAAATCGTGGATGGCGGGTTCAGAGATGAAAATTTCCATCAAGCTATCTGCAAAATGGACAGTTACTACTTACAGGTGGCGCTACTGTGCCAAAATGAGTGTACCATCATTTAGTATAACCTTTTTATCCCGCCTATCAAAATTTGGTGACAATCGGACGATTAGTTTTGTATTGACACCTATTCAAAACATCGTCTTAGTGTTTTTTACGACCATGAAAAAGAGCAGTATCGCCCTGTGATCCGATTCTTGTTTTTGAGTGGCAAAACTTGCGAGGAAATCAAGCCCATTCTCGATGATGTATATGGGACCCATTCAGCTTCCCATACAACCGTTTACCATTGGTTTGCAGAGTTTCGCCGTGATCGCATAGGTGGTTACCACAGAGGAAACCGTGGACAAAATCCCTGATCTCGTATTGGCGGACCGCCGAGTAAAAATTCGCGAGTTAGCTGAGATAGCAGGCATCTCAACTGAACGCGTTAGCCATATTTTGCACGAGATTTTGGGCATGAGAAAGTTGTCCGCGCGATGGGAGTCGTGTTTGCCAATACCGGAGACCAAGCGCAAAAACGTGCTTGGTCCTGTTTAATCGAAATCCTAATGAGTTTCTGCGTCGTTTCGTGACTGTCAATAAGATATATGTAGATTCAGAGACCAAAAAACAATCAAAACAATCAAAACAATTGGTCTTACTCGGTAAACGTCATCCAAAGAAGGCGAGGTATGATCCGCGTTGACTATTTGGAGAAGGAGCCGATTAAGCCGATTCAATGCCGATTTGGAGAAAAAAGACAAAATTAGCGAAAGGAAAAAGTGCTCTTCTGCACGATAATGCACCGGCTCACACCTCCGCAGTTGCCACAGCCAAATTGGTCGAATTCCATTCCATCCTCCGTATTCTTCAGATTTGGCTCCCTACGCGTATTTTGCAGGCCAACAAAAGTCGTACTTTATGGAGGTGTTAAAAAAGTTGCATCACCGTTGGGAAAAGTGTATCGAGTTGAAAGGGGATTATATTGAAAAACAATTGTTAAAACCTAAAGAAGTTGCGTTGTCATTTCTAATCCGGGTATTCATCCAACAACCCTCGTTTAAAACAATAAATCCACCGCAACCAGTGGAGGATTACACGAACAATGGGAACTGCCCATCGACAGTGTCAGAAATATTGAATTTCAAAGAGCATCACTTCAGAAACAGACCAGAGTATTCTTAGTACATATAAACTATCTTACGCTTCCTACTTAAGTATTTTGGCAAACATCGCAAAAAAATAATCAAAATAAAAAAGTATTTTATATTTTATAAAAATTAAATTACATGAACAAAATCAAGTAATTCTAACTAAATTATTAGCTTTCGTATCTATAAGATTATAATGTCAAAACTAAATACTCAAAATAAGACAACAAATAGACAAAGTAATTCAAATAAAATTAATTAAAAAGAGAAAAAATTTTCAAGCAATCCATTAGAGTAAGAACTGTTGTGGTATTTCCAAATTAAGAAAAGGCAGAAACAGAAAACGAGAAGTCGAAATTGTCAATTCATGTTACAAAAGAAACATATATTCAGAGTCTCTCGCTCTTTGCACCTCGTGTACAGTTAGATTTAAGTATTTATTTTAGGTTAAGACAAAAACAGATAGTTCGTCGAAAGAAATTGTAACTCAGTTCCGTGAGCAAGAACTTTTTATTCTCATATAAAATTCAAGCCATGTTGGCGCTCGCATTATTGTAACAAAACTGTTAAAGAACAAGATGGTCATACGTTAAAGCCTTTAGTTATTCACTTATCATAAGAAGAAAAAGTTAAATGTATTTATTTTCGTAAATGTTATAGTTTTAATCAAAAGTCTCAATAAACATATATACACAAACAAAAACATCGTGCGAAAATTGAAACAATTGACAGGCTCGGGAAATGAATTATTCTTGGAAAAGCATTCTCTTTAACAACATCTCGCGGGAACAGGTTTTTGTACGCATTTGTACAATTTTAGAGTCCTTAAAAATAGAATTCAGATCTGCAAGTGGTCGCTCGGCTCAAGAAATGGCCAAAAGGATGAATGTTTTCTAATGTACTGTTTTACGATGAATAAAAGAAAAAAGGTTAATATAGCACGCAATATTGCCGCCGACCAAAACTTTTACGGATGAAAATGTTCGCCTAATTGAGCGTTTTATGAAAAATAAAGACACAAAATCGCCTAGTCCCATTGCAAAAATTATGAAAAAAGAATATTAGCGAATAAGCGTAGAGCAGTCCATCGGATTGGCTCGGTGGCCACAGTGCAGCAGAATAAACAGTTTTATCGGACAAAGATGTAAAAGCTAGGCTTAAATTTTGCAATTACTATAAGAACTAGACGCTGGAAGATTGAAGACGTGTCATTCGGTTAAGTTAAACAAAAATCGTTTCCAGTCGAATGGAAAGCAATACTACTGACACCGACCACACGAGACTATCCAAAAGCACCAAATCAAGCAAACTGTTTAACACGATGGAAGCAGTCTTACGATATGGGGTTGTTTCACTTGGTGGTAAATGGGTCCACTGCGGTATAATGAAGAAAGAGGACTATTCGAACATCTCACAAACCACTTTACCTGATTTTGTTGAAGAATGTGCCTACCCAACTTATGATATAATCTTTTAGCCAGATTTTAACACAATTGAAAATTTGTGATCAATTATCAAAAGATAATTCGCATGGGCGAATGTATCATAAAAAATTTAAAAATTGGTAGAAACGCCTCAAAATGAAAATTAAAAATCAAAGACTTTTGGGCAAGATTCTAAAATTAAGAAAAATGGATTTGGAAATGAAAAGAAAAAAAAAACTGGGTATATGAAGCAGTGGTGGCCTTCTGATAACTACAACTTTTATTCTAAGTTCTTTGTTTCTATAAATATATTGTACAATAAAGTACACAAAAAAATTCAATAACAGTTCCGAATCACCTAATTATCCTATAATTCGATTTAAAAGTTTTGATTCATTTTTTAAAACTAAAAAATATTGGGTTGTGTCCACTTTTGCTCGCAACTGTGTGTACATACTTGATCAATGATCACAACAAAACAAGAGTAAGAAAACTAAAACACCGTACAGAAAGGATGAATAACGGAAAAAATAATGACTGGGGTAATGCTCAGCTTGCGTAAGCAACATTAGAAGTTCCGCAAACCAAAACTTGCAACAAAGTTGATAGAAAGCGTTAAATTAATGAAAAACCTATTTTTTCCCCTGCCATCTACCGTGTAAGGGAAAACGATCACACTCCTTGATGACACCTTTTAAAACAACCATATGAAGAAATTTCCGGTTTTCACTCAATAAACATAGTGTCTGGCCTAGTTAATTTATATTAGTGGGTTGACTAGCTTAAATAAGAAAATTAATAATTACATTATCACAAAACAATTTACAAACACACAAAACATTCTAAACAAAACGCAAAACAAAAAGAGAACAATATTTGTGTAATTTATCAGATATTTTACTAGAGAAGTTACTACATTCAGTTTTTTGACATCTACGAGTATACCATATGTACATATATCATTTGACTTGATATCATAAACATCATATATGTGGATATATTGGCTTCTAATTACAAAATAAATTTTAATTTCTAAATGAATATGAATTTCTATAGATAGCATTGAGCATTTGCTAGGGTTGTAATGCATATGAACACATAATACGAACATATTTATATGGATAGGTATATATGTACATATGTACGTAATTGAGAATCTCCAATACGTATATGGTCATAATGCAGCAACAGAATTGAATCATTGAACACATTGAATGCAATAATTTAAGCATGTCTTCTTTTATTTTTAATATTTTTATTATTTTCGTAGAGGTAGTAAATCTAGAGTTTAAAAGGAAAATCGAAAGAAGATAAAATATGTATTATATTATCTACTTACCACCAGTTTGCCCATTTATCAATAGAAAAATGGAGATAAATGATAATACTCCTATGCATTTTGTGTCCATTTTTGGGTATTTTACTATGCCTTGATTTTTTCCTTTTTTTCTGTACAAGTAAAGGATCGAAGAAAGATGACGTCTTACGTCAAAGGAAGGAAATGAAAAAATAAAACTGATTTTATTAAACATTATTTTGAAAAACGTGAAAATAAGGAAAATTAAAATGAATATTGATAACATTTTAAAGATTCACTCACCAATTGTTTAACAAAATAGTAAATGTTAATCAATCTTTCGTTACTACGTTTTTAAAAACAAATATTGTTATCTAAGCTATCTTACAATAATTAGAAATTAATTTATCTTATCTATGTATAATACAATTGCAGGAGACAAGAAAAAAAATATTACAACCGAACAACACCCAAAACAGTTAAGGCAAACATCAAAACGAATATTTTTATCCTAATAGCTGCAGGAATAAGAATCAATGTAAAAACGGGTCAAAAGTGGATTTAGAATATATAAAACAAATGAATACTCACAAATTCCATGCAATAGCACATTCCAGTTTTGTGCATGGTCTATCAATTCATATGGGTGGTGGATATGACAGCAGATGGCATTTACATACAATACTGTATGAGGTAATATTACTTACCTCAACTATTTCCACGTTTTGGAATGCCAGTTAAAAATCTATCTGAATGATCATGATGGGTGTATTATATTGGTTGCAGTTTTCTTTAATGTCATTCTACATTTAAACAAAAGTTGAGCACTCAAGCAACTGCGTACTTTTAAAATGCTTGCACGCAGTGCGGGCGAAGAAAAATTAGGGAGGAAATAAAGAGGGATAACGATGCACGTTGGTTTTAAATGTTTTTAAGTTATAATGACTGGAAAATAAAGCGCTCGTCAGGGTATTCCATAAGAGAGTTGTACTAATGATAATATATCAGAGTACGTCCGAAAGTGGGATTAAAGATATACTGATAAGCATTTAAAACGAGACGGATGTTACAGTTAAAAGTTTGGAAGAGCGGAATGATTTTGGCATTTTCGACGGAGCACTGGCAGTTAAAATAGGGATAGAACATGTTAAGGTAGGAGACATTAGGCCGGCGTTCATGGGTGTCAACTAACTGAGTGATAATAGAATCACCTAGGAGTTTTACCGCGTTTTGAAATCTATCTAGCACATGCAGAGACGTTGAAGGAGCAGCTAACCAGAAGAGGGCATTGTATTCCGATTTTGGGCGGGTAGACGCCTTTTAAATTGTGGCCTGATCAGAGGGGGTGAAATATTTTTTATATCGCTTGAGGGAACGTAGAGATTTCATAACATTTTTGGTAACATCAAATATGTGCCCTTTCCAACGTATGTATGTTGTAATTGACATACATACTGAAAATGGAAAGTTTTTCTGTTTTCACTATGCAAGTGCTGCTCATGGATAACGGCCGGGTGTTTCAATTTCGGCTTAGCATAAACTGCTGTTCCCGTTCTACAGCCGAAAAACAGAGACGTGAGCCCGGGAACAAATATGAAAAGCAGAGAGTGTTGTACTGGAAAGGAATATATTAGACTTGAAACCATCCAAGATAACTTAAATTGAATGTTTCAAAAGGCAACTTCTAATGCAATGAAGAAGAAATTCGTCGATTTTCAAATCACAGATAATAAAGTTATAGATATCGCATGCAGAGCAAGCCTAAAGTTGTTGCATCAATTCGGTATGAATATAAGTTATATAGTCCTGGATATCAACCATCCTCCAGTGTGTTGTAACTTCGATATACCATATACACACGTTTTTCCTATTTCGTTTTGCTGCAACCCTTTATTTGTTTTACGCTTAATAGATCTTGCAAACGAACATATACGAATGACTGACTGTGTCGCTGGTGTTTATCTGGGTCGCAACACTGTGGTGTGTTTGTGTGTATATGTATATTTATTGATGAGGCACGTCGTACATATATATATATATTGAGAAGGACGCCAATGTCGCTTTTGTTCGATTTTATTTTTCAATTTCATCTTCATTCGCCGTCATTTTTCGATGGATTAGGCTGTTTTTGGTTTATGATTGAACGAGTTTTTTCAGCAGTAGGTATACTTTTTTAATATTTAGTAATGTGTGATACACGTAAAAGGAAGTCTGGCGTTTCTTGTTCGATTTATAAAAAATCGAAAAGAAATTTTCCCGATCTGAAAATTTTTGCATATACTTCAAATGAAAAAAAATAAATTTTGAAATTTTTTTGTAATCGCAGGCATGCGATTTTTAGAGAGAAGGAAAATATTTTGTTTGTCAAAATCATTTTTCTTAGGAATTTATTGGCAGAAAAATGCTTAAAAGGGACGCTTTTCACTCCCTAATTTTGAATTGTAGTTTAAATTTAGACTTAAGTTTAGAAAATCGTTCATCTTTGCTAACAAAACGGAGAAGGACCTCTAGTAGTTCAAATATTTCTTGCGTTAGATGCAATAAATTATTAGAAAAATGAGCACAAGAGGAGAAAATAAATTCTGAATTGAAAAGAAATATATTAAGCTGCAGACTTTAAATTCAAAACTTGAGAAACAACCTTCGCTCTTGAACTAAAACGCATAACGCTCTACGAACTAGCAAAATATCAAGTAGTTCATCATCGCAAATTCAAGTACTTGATTTTTCAGAGCATTCAAAAATTTTTTGTGGTAAATTGATGGGGCTGTCCAAGTCGACACCGCGATAAGAGAAGAATAGTGGGACTAGTTCATAGCCAGATGGCTTCTGATCAGAGTTATCTGAGAGATGATGACGGGGATCTACCAGTGTTTCACTAAGTGCCAAAATGGCTGGCCTATATTTACAGATATATATAAATATATACTCAAAAAAGTGGTATAAAAGTCAATAAAAAAAAAAAAAACGAACACAAAAAACATAAACATCGACGATGCCAAGCAATTTTGCGAAGTAAGACTTCTGCTGTTGGTTTATTAAATCAAATAATTATTCACACTCATAACCCGTTATCGATCAATTGTTACATACACTCAGTCACTGTCACTGTGACTGTATAACAAATACAGCAACGGCAGTGATCGAGTGCAGGCAACATTTTGAAAGGTGAGATACCCGCACTGTAGATTTTTTTTTTCACACACGTGCACGATGGCTTTTTCTCCAGCTGGTTTGCGCTACCTGTTTTTTTTTTTTTTTTACCAGACTGCTTATATCATACGCTTAGTATTTAAAATTTATATTTAAAAGCCTACAATATATGATATTTGCGCAGGCTTTTCCAAAGTTGCAAGAGCCAGACCTTTTAGAAATTAGGTAAATATAGGTTTGGGAAAAGGTACCGGGCCTTTTTCTACCTTACTTGTCTTTGAAGTATCATAACTTTAAAACGGTTAATTGCATATGTCATTTTAGCGTGGGAAAATAAGAAAAGAAAAAAAACCACGGGGTGGCCGTGGTGTAGTGGTATATGCATAGACATACAATAATATGTATAATATCTCGTACAAATATAAATCCGTAATATAATATAAGTAAAATTGTTTTAAATCATTTTGGTGCAGATACAAACATTTGTTCATTTTGTTCTCTATTAATATCTCCATAACTTCAAAAATTTAATAATATAAAGTTCTACAAAAACTTGTTCCCGTCAGAAAGATATTATAAAAGAGAACGCTTTTGAGAGAGTAATGAATTTCCCCACCCTGTCGATTGTTACAATATACTACACGAGGTGTTACTTTGGGCAGAAATTTAAAATTGTCAAATCAATTTAATTTCAAAAGATCTGTCAAACTCCTAAAAGTTTAAATTTGTGTGAACTGCGGCAAATTTATGAAAATTAACTTTAAGAAAACGTGGATATGGACAGATTGAGCGATTTCTTCACTTAACACAATAAAACTCATTAAAGCATATTACTTGAATAAAGCAGTGATAATAGCCATAGCTTACTTCTCAGAAAGCTAGGAAGAGTGCAAATAGAATATTTTCAGATTATTTTTCCTCTCCGGAGTGCAAAAAGAAGGCTTCTGTCATTCAATGGAAAACGTAATAAAATATTTCGCTTATTTTATTACAAATTTTCTTTCTGAGATAGGATTTCATACTCACCCTGCGGATTTGACAGTTTTTACATATTTAGTCCAAAAAGTACGCGAACGAACCTTATGAAAATTGAAAATCCACCACTGTCGGTATTGCTATGAATTTTTCCAGCTAGTGGTAAATTGGAAATGTCAACATTCTGGAGTAGCTGAGTTGAGTAAACTACTCTACTAATTGGGAATACCACTTTCTTTCGTTTATAAATCGGTTTTGTTTTCGCGTGTTGTTTAGTAATTTGTTTATCTGAGAACCAGTTGGCTGATTGACTTGACAAGAAACAAAAAAGTTTGCATAGAGACTGGTTTACTTGTTGCTAACATCTGTTTAAATGGAATTATCAAATATCACAGATGTTATCTATAAACGCGATGGGCAATCGGCTGGTAGAAAATATTTTGATACAAATAAATTAAATTGTTTATTCCGTTTAATTTTACAGCCCAACAAAGTCTTTGTAAACAAGAAAAACAACCACTTAATGGAAGAGTAATAATTAAACCTTTTTGCTCCGAAGGGCAGCAAAGGCAACGAATTGATATTGAGTTTAGAGATTTAACAGTCGATGTCAAGACCGGATTTTTCAGGAGAGGTATGTACCACCTTTTTTATCAGATTAATTACAATTTTAATGTTAAAATGTTGCATTTCGAATTTTAAAACTAACGTTATAAAAGTTATTTGCAATTAATGTTTATTTTACGTGCTCAACCTTTATTTTTCCTTTTCATGACCTTTTCCGTATAACTTGTGAATGATCGAGTTTTATTAAAAAAAAATTTTGTATTCGCATAAGCTTGAACTGTAAAATGGAAAAAAAAAGACAAAAAAGAAAAAGAAAACATGGGCAACTTGATCATTAAAAACAAACAAAAAAAAAAAACAGTTAAATAAGTAATCTGCTTTTGTTAAACGTTCAGTAAAGACGAAATGTAATATTGTGATGTGATTAATGATACTTTTGTAATCTAGATTTTTTTTTATCTATTCCAAATAAAACGTATTTAATTTCCTTGTTACATTTTGTTAATACTTAATTGAAGATTACCTTGCGACAATAGTTTTACCAATCTGCGAAAAGATATTTTTTTTATATGTGTAATAACACATACAACAGACAATTCTCTAAATTCGAATTTCATTCTTAAACAGCTAAGCATGCACATCGTTATCATTATTATTATCTTTTTTATATTTTTTCTTTTTGCACTTCTATTGTATCTTGATTTTTACTCAGCGATTTATTGTAGATATGTGACCTCGTTTATAAGTTCGGTCACTGTAGCATATATTTCGGAGTAACAAGAAACAAATCGTTCGTCAGGGGATAATCCCAATTCTGTATGCACACACATGAATACGTTTTTAATGACTCGTGGATGCTAAAAGATTACAAACAATCGTATATCTCTATGCATTAAAAAAAAAAAAACTTTTCAATCTTATAAAAGAAGTTTGCACATTTCAATTACTCCGCTGGGCTGTGTGACGAAGGCAACTTAGATTTTTATTAAATGAAAACTATAAAAGTTCTCCCGCTTTAATTGTATAATATTTTCTAGTCTATACATTCAATGTATTATCCATGTGTAATAGTCGAAAATTTTGTGCTACTCAATAATCAGGTTTATTATAATAGATTTAGTTAAGAGTTAGTGATTCTTAGCTAACTAACTATGCTCATTATTTTTTACAAAAAAAATGTAACCGTTTATATATATATATGTGTGTATGTACCTGTATATATATTCTAAAGTATTTGAATCACTTTGTTTATTTGTAAATTATATGTACATATGTTAATGCAAGATACAAGAAAAAACAGCACGCAAGTAAAACCGAAGATTTTGACTTTGACCTAATATGTTTACTGTGGTGTTAGAAGGGTGAAGGGTTAAACCACTTTAGACTAAGGTTTAACCACTTAAAAATACACAATAACATGTTATTCCAGGAATAAAAATCTTTAATAATTATGGCAGTTTAAAACTGAGTTTATAGGCTTTACTTTATAGTTTTATCACTTAAAAAAATAGATTTAAGATTACTTCGTTGGTTTTATGAGGGCACTTTAGATGTTAAAATTAAAAAAAGGCAAAAACATATGGTGTGTGGTCTTTAGCTTTTATAAGGAAATCAACCCTGTTTGGCATTGATCGTAAAGGTTGATGATATAGCTGGTGTCAATTTCTTCAAAACAAATTCTTTCGATGTGACGTCTTAATTCGTGCGAATTTTTGGTTTTACACCCGTCTGATAACAAACGTCATCATCATATTTTATTTATCCTCAGTTCTTTTTATAACTTTAAACCTGGGAAAGGAGTTAGTTAAAATTAATTAAAAACACGGTAAGGATTGATAAATTTACCAAAATAATAGTGGACAATACCATGTGTGATATCGGCTCACTTCCTCTATTCTATGATATAACCTCTTTGTACTTTAAATCATCCACTATCAAAAGAGTCCTTCTCCACCCCCAGTTATGCTCCTCCAAACCTTGCCATACTTAGACGTTTTTAGACAAGCTGCGGCACATTCTTCTTACAACCGCTCTCGAGGTCTAGCTGAATTTGGAGTCATCTGAAAAAATGACCTTCTGTCAGTTATTTCGGGTCCAATTCTTCCGTTCTCTTACCCATTCCAGACGGCTTTTCTTACTTCTTGGCGTAGGAAGCTTTTTTTTTTCGGCTTCGTTATGCCGCCTTTGAAATTTTGTCACAGATGTCTATGACGGTGTAACGAACCGGTTCCTCAACGTTGTCTCATTTCTATGGTGGTCGATTCTTAAGGGTCATTCCATGAAGGATCGACCGACGTGGTACGAATCATAGGGCAAAAAAAGTTTTGCAGAATTATTTTTTTATATATTATAAAGAGATTTATCCTCTATTTCCATTTCAAATTTCAAGTTGGGATCTCTATGGGTTCGGCCAAAATAATGTTTTATAATCGGCTAAATATTTTGCAATTATTATTTTCATTTAAAAAAAAGTCACAATATATCACATATTGTATCCCAAGGCCTTAAAAACAAATAAAATCATTATTTATTATCTTTTAAGAGTATATACATATTCTTCCGATGTAAAGTAAAAATATTTACCTTTAATTACTCCTTGTGAAACAGATGAAATATGATGAAGTTTTCTTGTTTCCGGCACAATTCTTAAATTAGAAAATCTCGATTCCATCAATAATTCTTCTTCATTATACTCCTGTGTGGTCACGTAGGAGAAATCCATATTCTTTATATTTTCAGTTGCACAGTTATATAACTGTAAGGGAGTTGTGTGTGTTCCCTATACGGTCTTTGTAGGCTAGCTCTGGCAGCCAGTCTTTTTATTGTACCACCAAGTCCATCGCATGCGATCTTACCATCAGAGGTCGCAAAGAAGTTCCATTAAGCATTCACTCCAAAATCCTGTTCATGCGATGTTAAATTAAAAAAATTCTTTTTGTTTTTGTACTGCGTAGCAGATCCATCGGAAAAATAAATAATTTTCTTAAAATATTGGCATTTCTTGTGCAGGAACTCTAAGAGATGGCGCTGAAATAAGTGTACTGCGATAGTGTCTTGCTTTAAGCAGTCACTGATTACAGCAAATCTTTCATTTTTAATATCATCCATCTGGTTCCGGTAATATATTGCGAAAGTGTGAATCGTCGCCTGTTCGTTAGTCCAGTGGTATCCTTGCACTGCATCTTGCACAACAAAACCATAATTTTCGGACAAGTCCAATAAAACAAGTATGTCCGTTTTCGTTAAGAGAGTTTTGACTTCCTTTATGTACCTGTTTTGTTGATCAGTTATAAAAACATGACGAATGAAAACACCAAGCCGTTTCAAAAAGCTCACTTCCAAATTTGATCGGTCTGTGTGGATCCACTGATAGTATGTTACGTCTTCTATGAAGTGATTTCTAAAAGCAGTGTCAAAGATTCTCCTTAATTTAGAATAGTTTGGGCAATTAAGGCACTTGCCCAAATAACAATTTATATCAGGAGGGTTGCAAATTACCAAAGCTAAGCAGGCTCTGCTGTCATGCAGAGATGCTTATCTTCGTTTTCTATCAGCCTTAATATATTGCTACCCTCAAACATGAGTTTGATATTTTAATGGATTGTGCAAACACACACAGAATGAGTTCTTGATGCCCCAGCCAAAATGCAGTTCTTTGGTCTTAACGATGCGAATTTGGAAAATCCAATCTTAACATTATTATGAACTTCTTTGAACTTATAATATATCTCCCTAAGGTTAGCCAGAACCAGGCGTTTTTGAATATGTTTTTTCTGATTTTCAATTTCACAAAAAAGCAAAACATCTTATTTTTGAACCTGAGAAAATAAATTTTTGTTAACTTTATAGATACGTAGTTTTTTTTTTCTCCTGGTATTAAACGGCTGATATCGTCTTCACAGTAAAAAAAAAAACTTTCTACCAATTGCTTAATATCAGTATCTTAGCTTTTCCCATAAGTTGATGGAGCGCTTTGATCTTCTTGAAGTTCTTCTTCTTCTTCTTCTTCTTCTTCTTCCAGCTTGTCGATCCTGGAAACTCTTCTATAATTTTGTGGACGATCCATTCTCTTGAAAGTAAAGAAAACAAAACAAGTTTGTTGCCTTTGCTTGTAGTTTTGTGGAAATTTTCTTTTATTTTCCCTACGAAATATTCTTCCTCTCTGGAATTATCTTCATCATTATCAATAGTTACAGAAAAAACTTTCTCTGCAATTTTCAATATAGACTTTTTCAATTTTGACTGCACATATTTAGCCACTAAAAAAAAAAACACAAAAAAAAAAAACAGCTATGTACTTATGTATGTTCACTCGGGTTATGTGTGAGGATAAGAGGAGTAACATAATAAATATTTAGTTTTTTGATTTAGCCGCCTATAGAACATTATTTTGACCGAACTCATAGAGATCCCAACTTGAAATTTGAAATGGAAATGGAGGACAAATCTCTTTATAAAATATAAAAAAAAAAAAAATAAAATAAAATAAAAACAAAATACCATTTTTTGAGGTATTTAAGGATATATGTAAAAAGGATATTCTGGAATATCCTTCGTCCTTGAAAATAAAAATTATTCCAAATCTTTGAAAGTTGACCTTTTCCTGAATTCAACAAGGTATATTTTGTCTAATTCTGATGAGCAGAATCAAGGTTATGATTTTTGTAAATATAGGGTTTTCTAATAACGACTTGACGATTTTTTTTTTTTAAATAAAAGGCAAACCACTTGAGATATTTCAAAAACTTTATTATTGGCTTGAAGTACAATCAAAACATTTATGAATGGAACTCGACTTCGTTCATATG
This sequence comes from Volucella inanis, assembly GCA_907269105.1. Classification (NCBI taxonomy): domain Eukaryota; kingdom Metazoa; phylum Arthropoda; class Insecta; order Diptera; family Syrphidae; genus Volucella; species Volucella inanis. The sequence continues at coordinate 74,269,578 of OU026157.1, read as the reverse complement.
GCCACCGCGGGCACGTTTGCAGCGGTCGATTCGTTGGACCCAATGTTCAATGTTGGATCTGAGCTCTTCCAACGTCGTCGACGTGTTGGCATAAACCAATGACTTAACGTAGCCTCACAGAAAATAGTCAAGTGGCGTTAAATCGCACGAAAGAGGCGGCCAATCGACTGGCCCATGTCTTGAGATAACACGCTCACCATACTTACTCTTCAATAAATCGATTGTAGCGTGTGCTGTGTGGCTTGTGGCACCATCCTGTTGAAACCACATGTCATCCAAGTCCATATCTTCCAATTCGAAAGAAGCACATGTGGGTTTTCACCCGACCAATAACGCATATTTTGCTTATTGACGAAACCGTTGAGCCAAAAATGAGCTTCGTCACTGAAGATGATTTTGCCATGAAATTCATCATCTTGGGGCATCTTCTCCAGAACCCAATCGGAGAACGTACGTCGCTTCAAATGGTACATCGGCTTCAATTCTTGAGTCCGTTTGATCTTGTATGGGTGTAAACCAAGATCCTTACGCAAAATACGCCATAATGTGGTCGGACCGATGCCCAATTCTTGAGAATACCGTGGAATTGACTGATTTGGATCGTTTGCTACGGACGTCTGAACGGCAGCGATATCTTCGACACTTCGACCAACCCGGTGTCTCACTGACACGGCAACATCACACAACGAATATGTAGACTCAAATTTTTGCACTAAACTTGTTATTGCCTGCCTACTAGGGCGAGAATTACCACCGAAAATTGGAGCTTACGCTCTCAAAGTTGCAGTCACCAGCTCTGAATATCTGTAGAAAATTTTTATAATTTGCAGACGTTGTTCGTTAGTGTAACTTTACCATGATGAAAATGTTGAGTTTACTGAATAAATTGACAGTGACAGTTTGATGATTAATGAAAAAGTGTGTTCACAAATTAAATTCAAAGTTGTCAAGTCCCTATTGGAAAGCCTTATATAAGAGAGAGCTTAAATTTTGATTTTTTTCCAATTTTTGAAGTTCCTTTACACGCAATCCATATCGAATTCTGCAAAACTTTTTTTGCCTTATGATTTGTACCACTCCAATGAGAATTTCTACCACTTTTCAGCCAAATCGGAGGGATGTCGTTCAGAGCTCGCAATTTAGCTTCGGCGATTTATTGTGGAATGACCCTTAGAGAAGTGCATTTTTTTCGATCGCTTTTATTTTTCCGCTCTAAAACACCGCTTTCTTGGTACTTTTTTAAAAACTATCGTCGACAGATTATATCCTTATCAGCGAGTTTCTCTCAACGATTCTCTTTTCGTCGTACAGGCAAAGATTTGACCCTTTTAACTGCTTCACAGTCAAAAAACGATTAAAAAATTAGAGTGATTTCGAAAACAAGTAAACCCCCAAATGGCTACTAAGAATCTTTATTACTCGATTATGAAAGGGTTTTCCCTATTCAATAAAAAAAAGTAAACAGACCAGGTCAAAGTCAAAATTTTATGTTTTACTTGAATGCGTTTTTTTTTTTTTGCATTTTAGTGTACATACAATACATATATCAAATGTTAAAAGTTAACTTTAACTTATTATTACAATTAAATCAGTTATACGAAATTAACAATAATTAATGTTTGAATAGCAATCGATGCCTTTTAATATTGTAATGATTTTTTTGGGCATTGAGGTTGCAATCAAAAATTGTTACTACTACAAAAACGTTAGAGAAAATTAATGATGTAGAATTTTTCTTCGTATTCAATGAACATGTACTTGTTTTTAAATCTTTTTACAATTTTCTGTTAATCGATAAGTCACTTTTTCTAAATGTGTCTATTGTCAATGAAAAGCTTTAATCAAAACAATTTATTTAATTCCATTTATTTATTTAGCAGATCCTGCTATTTTTAATTCATTTACAAAAAAATGTTAATATAAAATAGGCATATATTATACATACATATACAATTAAAAAATTAGGTGGCTAATTGATATAAGGAAAATTACTCGTAAATCGTATGTAGTTTATGATTTGTCTTTTAAAGACGGCAAAGTTATTTTAATATTTGGTGAGTTGTGGTAAGGTATTGAAAAACTGGCATCCCTTCTAAACATACCTATTCTGGTTTTAGTTTGCTTGAAAATTTAATAAACCACAATCATCTCTGTTTATTTTAAACTACATATGTAGGTAATAGATTGTGTTTAATTTTGAAAATAAAACACAAAACATTTAATGGAATTATTTGTTTCACATTTAACCACTTTAATATATTTAACATTAATACTGTTGATGTAAATTAGTTGTACTCTAAAATTGATTTATTTTGTAGTCGTAAATTAAATAACATGGAGTCACTAAATATTTATAACATAGTCGAACAGTACTTAAAAGGTGGTTAGATCATCACAATATAAATATTCATTGTACATATTATTGATATTTTGTTCATTATTCTTATTAGGTCTATGATTACACCTAAATACATAATCTCTTGAATTTATTATATTGCCTCATTACCTATTCTTGAGGAATTGTAGTTTCTTCTCTTCCATTGTTATTATTCCATTGGAACATGCGTTGGAAAGCTACTGTCATTGTACGTCATTTCAGTATATGTCATTCATTTGAAGCGTAAACAACAATAATTTTTTTTTTCACTCAAATATGTCGAACTTTGTGCCTGAAAAAGTGTTTTTGCGGGGAGTTCTTTTTCATTACTTTAATATGAAGAAAACTGCTGCCGAAAGTCATCGTATTTTGTAAAAGTGGTTTGCAGGATTTAAAAGTGGTGATTTTGGCTTGGAAGCCGATGAACGTCCTGGGCAGCCAAAAAAGTTTGAAGATGAAGAACTGGTAGCATTACTCTAGGAAGATTGTTGCCAAACACAAGAAGAGCTCGCAGAATCTTTGGGTGTCACTCAAGCAGCCATTTCAAAACGTTCGCCATAAAGATGTTTGATTCCACGTCGATATTTTTGTAGCCTAAAATAATAAATCAGTTATTGAGGTGACATAACTCTTAGAACTATTCGTTAAGTTTTTCACAAAGTATATGTTTCGATTGGAGAATATTATAAAATTTTTATATTGGTTTCGAAGGTATGAGGAGGGGAGTAGGTCGTAGAGATTTGAGTGGAGTAATAGCTTATCTATATAATGTTTGATGAACTTGCATTGGTATATTAAATGATTTGTGGAAGTTGGAGCCGCAGAGATTACATTGTGGTGTGTTTTTCTTGTTGATAAGATGCTCGTGGGTGATTCTTGTGTGTCCTACACGAAAACAAATATAATATCTGAACGTGTTACCGTGGCATTTTTGTGGGTACGTGGCAGCTTTATCTTCGGGGTTGTTGAATTTATAGGAGTGTGTGTAGAGACGCCAATCTTATCTTAATTTTTCATTTTAATAAAATGTAATATTCTTTTTAGTGCCTAGTTTCTTAAAAATGAATTGGGTGGTTAAAGGTTCTTGTAATGCTGCCTTGGCCGCCATACTCATTTACCGAGTTGCTTGCACGTCCGGGTACCCACAAAAGCTTAATTTTCCCAGCATTCTTTATTTGTTTGTCCCGTACGGTGGTAAAATCTCGAGAGTTATTGTTCGGGTTTTTGAAAGCTGACAGCTTGGAGAGGCTATCTGTAATATACAGATGATAGTTTTTTTTTACAGCAAGAATTGTAGCTTGAAGAATGGCGTTAGCTTCAGCCGAAAACACTGATAGTTTTTGACAGCTAACAGTGTGGAGAGGCTATCTGTGCAGATGATGGTTTTTTTTTTTACAGCAAGAGTTGTAGTTTGCAGAATGGTGGTAGCTTCTGTCGAAACACTGAAGCGAAATGGAGTAGCAGATCTTTAGAAATCGTATCGACATTTTCATGGACAACCGCAAATGCTGTCCAAGTTCGGTTTTTGAACCGTCGGTCTTTAGCTGGTAGATTTTGTTCGGCGTTGATGTTTTACTTTATGTTTGTAGAGACACTTTCCATATATAGACAAATCAATCTTGGAAAATATAATTACTTGGGTTATGCTGACTAAATAATTAAAACGACATAAGCTGTATTTAGAGCTAAGATACTTAACAATATTAATCCTGGTAGCTAGTTTTTTACTTAAATTATTACAATGTTCCCTAAAAGAAAACCTCTTATTAAAAATAGTTTTAAGATTTATACATTAACTATACTAAATTGGTCAAACTTTACATTAATGTGCTTAGGGCAATCAAGTTTTTCTAAAGATATGAAGGATTTTAGTTTCTTACATAGAAATTCTTGCCCCAGGTGTTTAGGTCCTTAAGGCACCAGATTACGGTACACTTTTTTTTTATTTTATTTTCTGGAAGATGCATTTGTTAAGAATACTCTAATCGAATTTAGTAAAAAAATTCAAATCGGCTAAGACTGGTTTGCTATCTGCCCATCCTTTGTTGACCCCCTATTATTTTCCGAAAGAGATAAGAAATTCCCGTTACTGAATTGAATAGAAACCCGATGACCAAGCGTAGAAGAATCTGACACGAAAGAGTCAGTTGTTTTTCTGTAATCGTACGATTCGTATCTATCATTCGATTCATCAGGTTCACCTAATAGATAGCTAGAAAGCTAGAGCAGCTAGCAGAAGCTTTGCGAGAAAGTTGAGCAGGGGCCAACTAGATTCCGTTACGGTAAATCCAACTGTCGGGCACAGACTGATAAATTTCATTGCTGTTTTCACGGCAGTAAGTGCGCATGTGAAATGTAAATGTGGGAGTGATGTAGAATTTTTCGAATTTAGTCGAAGGGGACTCGGATTTAAAATTGTAATAAACTGCAAGTCCTGTACGCCAAAGGAAATCACGTCATGCCTGTTTATCCAAAATGCATAGGAAGTTAATCGTCGATTTATTTTTGCGATGCGATTGCTTGGAGTGTTGTTGACTGAAGCAAAAAAATATTGTGCTTTCATGAAAAGCGGATATGCGACGCCGAACACGAAAACGAAAAAAACACATCTGCGTGCAAAACACGGAAAATATTATGAGCCTCTGGATGCTGAGGAGCGGTTCTATGGTTCAGGAATAACTGACTGATGGCAACAAAAAAAAAAAAAAAAAAAACAAAAATACAGTATCCTTCAGCAAAATTTTGAACGCGTTTTTTTTATTGAAAGTACGTTTTTCAACTTGGTTGACAACATATTTAAAAGCCTATTAATCCGAGTTTTATATACCAAGTCTTAAAATGTTTAGAAATACAGTCTCTATGGCATCACGTTGGGGTTTTTTTATAAAGTGCTTACACGTACACAGCAAACTATTCTTAAGATTTGAATAAAAAAATGCGTGTAGTACCTTCTATATGTATATGGTATATTGAATATTAGTTTCAATAAAAAAAGCATTAATCTTTTGTTAGAAAAAAAATTATGAAAAATACACCCCCGTACCGCACGCCCACCATGGTCTAGTGGCTAAAGGATGTTGACAAATGTGAATACTTTGGGAATTTCATTCCATTTATGATAGTTAGTAAACACAACAGAAGATCGTCTGCATAAAGGATATATTTACAAAATTGGTACCTGGACAGAATTTTATTTATATCATTGAATGAAATAATGAATAAATGAATGATCGCGAGGGGGGACCCTTGGAGAGTACCGTTGTAAAAAGGGGACGTGTATGATAGAGAACCATTAAACTTTCATCGAAATTTCTTATCTACCGATAAGATGAAGACGTGATTTTTAGTGGATAACGCGGAAGAAATATAACTATCCAGATGAAGTGAGGCTCCGATCACTCTGGAATGCAAATTGACAGAAAAAAGAAAATTCTTTTCCAAGAACCATATGAGTCTTTTTGCATTGGATCGAGATTGGACCGTACCCATTTGTGTTGCAGGGGCTCTTGTTAGGTTTAAGTATCGAAATTACAATGGAAGTTTTCCATGTTCGGGATATGATGCCTTGGATGAAAATTTTATTATATAGGGCTAGCAATCTAGAGCTTTTTACGTCCGCACTGTTTTTAAGCATACTATAATATACTCTGTCATACTAAGGAGATTTGCCATTGGTTTTCAAGTTCAGATAAACTCCAGCTCGGAGGAATTTGGAATTTGGAAAGTGGGTAGAGACACGGGCAAGTTTTCAGAAACCGTTTTTAACTGAAGGAACTCATTGGAATAGCTGGAGTCTGCTGAATAGTTGGAACAGTTTTTTTTTTTTTTATTAGCGCGCGCTTAAGTGACGGACCCTAGATTGCTATACAGCAGATCTAATCACCATAAAAGAAGAACAACATATATGTTCTACGGTGACTGCTACCGAAAATAGAAGCAGTTGGATGCGGATTTGTCATATGAGATAGACTTAGGAAGGGAGCACTGACTTTTGGGTAAAGAAGCAAGCACTTCAACCAAATTCACTTCAAGCCTAATATGCATACTAGTACACGCCCTAATGTAAAAGAAGGTCTAATGCACCAAATAATCCCTTAGTGAGCTCGTTGCCTTGCATCGCCAGCATTTTGTCCTAGTTGCAAAGCTGATAACAAGCCATCAGAGATATTACCTCTGATGTGTTACTTTTCGCACCACCACTACATTTCGTGCTAAACGAAACATGCCAGATCAACAGGACTTAGTGGTAGATTCGCAGTCAATGCCACCATGATCAACGTTCCGCTTTTAAACCAGACTATAGTGAACAACAATTCTGTCCGTACGACTTTGGACAGATATACCTAACCTTAAGTTAAAAAGGCCACGGGTACTGACAACTTAGCTGCCGATCTATTTAAGGCGCCGGCGGCAGATGGCTTTGTGAAGAGCATGCGCCAAATCAAAATAAATATATTGTCAGACGAAGATCTTCGAAAACCAAATCATAAGGCTAATGGAGGAAGATAGCAGCTTCATAAGAGCCCGTATTAATTTTACCTGGACCTTTGTTGTTAAAAAAGTCCTTATATAGACAATCTACGATGATGTGACTTCTTCAACCTCGTACTGGAGAGTATTGTATAAAACCACCAAGCCAACGTGAGGAGTATAACCTTTGAAAAATCTGTAAAACTACTATCAAAAGAACACAGTGAACTTTTTTCGACGTGCTAAATGAGGGAAAAGTTAAAGGACACACGAAACCCTTAGGAATAACTTCCCTCAGGTGTCCCGTGCAATTACAGTTGGACCTTAAACTAACTGGTGCGAAGAATAGATGGCAGGGTTGGCTGGAGAAGGGTGTAAGACTAGTCCCAGCTAGAATATGGCATTTACTCTTTATTAGGGACTAGTTAATTCGACAATGCTGTTACACATTTGCTTTAGGTTAGCTTAGGTAACAAAAGTTGTGCTAGTCTCTAAGGAACAAGTACACACGAAGGCCTATTGGTATATTTTGGTTCCCTGTAGACGTTGTAAGTGTATTATATTATTACAATTATTATTATTATTGTTATAGCGGGCCCTAATTGGCATTGTTTCATGTTTTTTTTTTTTGGAGATATGATTAAAGTTGGTTTATTTATTTCATATACACGTTATAATATTTCGCTAAAATCAATTTCGCTGAATTTTTTTTTATAAAATGGTAAAATTATGTGTAGAAGTGTTTTCGAAAGGATCGATCAAGTAGATTTTGATTTATAACGTTCACGAACTTCAAAAATGACGTTTGCCAGAAAATCCTATATAATTTTCAAACATTACTTCAAAAATATTCTAAGGAGCGTTTGAACATCTGTATGATGGCGTCTACTTCCATGTTGCCTGATGTACCAACATGATTTGATTTACAGTTACCGTTGTTGACGTGTTCTTCTTTTCATTCTTCGAATTCGGAGGTATCTAGCTTATTTTCCATGTTTTACATTGGTTTTAGTAAGAACTCTTGACAAACACATCAAAAACCTTTCCCGTATAGTAACGTTATTCAAAAAATCTTTTCGTAACATTTTTTACAGCCGTTCGTATCTTCCATAAAAGTTGAAAGTAATTTGGATATTTCAAAGGGTCTTGAGGGAGCTTTCAGGTAGGCGCGTCGCGCAGCCTACATCGAGCATGAGGTCCGGTCACTTGAAACTCTGTAACTTCGTTAATTTTGCTCTGATTTACTTGATATTTTGACACAATACTCTCGACATGTTTTAAAACCTTACTTGAATAGGTAATGTGGTAATGTGGTAATGTTATTTCATAGACCTTATAAAAATAATGAACAAAATATCTGTACATGTCATCTATGATTGAGTCAGATTAGCAGATCATACAAACTCTTGTAATTTGGTAATCTACTATAATCCTATTTGGTCATATTTTAAAAAGCTTAATCCAACTTCAAATTCGTTCTCTTCTTTTTACAACTTTTTACAACCATCGTGGCGATAAGGTCTTCTACCTGGGCAGCCATTTTTTTTTATAGAATTAATAGTTAATCGAATTTTAATAAAGTTACCGGGCAATAGATTTGTCCGGTTTTTTTTTTATTATTTTAACGAAGTGTGCAAAATGAGGAACGTGCACCTCGAGACGTTTGATCATTGTTTGTACAACGAGAATCAGCAGGGGAACCCGTCCCCAACATTTGGTCCTTCGAGCCGGATCGTCCACGTGCAGAAGCCTCTGCTCCTGAGCGGCAACAATAGAGACAACAGTCAGCAGCTCAATCTCAGCACTGCCTCCACCATCGTCCACGTGCACAACCACTACTGCGCCGTCTCCTACGCAGCGATAACACCAGAGGCATCAGCCAGCAGCTCAAAGTCAGCGCTGCCTCCATCATTGCCAGGAGTGGCGACTGCGCCATCACGTCTGGAGCGCCAACAACAGAGGCAACAGCCAGCAGTTCACATTCAGCGCTGCCTCCATCATCGCCATCAGCGTGCAAACACCACTGCGCCGTCTCCTCCAAAGTAATAACAGCATCAACCACCAGTGTCGTCTCCTTCGGAGCACCAACTATAAAGGCCTGCATCAACTCATCGGAACGCATTAAAGTAGAAAAGGTTTGTATTCGTAAATTCAGTGCTTTTATTTAAATATTTAAATAAATTATATTTTCACACATACATATGTATGTACGGGTAGAATTGCGCTTTGTAGTTTTTTTCGTATATTGTATATTTTTTTTGTTGTATATATATATATATATATAGAGTGAGTTTTTTAACTTGACACATCCAAATTACTCGAAAAATACTCGATATCGCGAAAAATGTTTTTAGACAAGTCACAAGGTTCGAAAAATACGCGAGTATATATATATATATACGTGTATTATAATCTTGAGTGAGTGCAGTGTTGCCGTGCGTGGTACGTTAGTACAAAAACTCGTTTTTTTCTTCGATTTCCGCTAATTGAAAAACGGTCGGTCAAGGGCGTTTATGCTTAGGCTTCCATGGTATGATTTAACAGCATTTAGAACGGTTTTATTTCCCTTTTGGTTTACCAGCAGCGAGATTATCTCGTGATTTTCCTGTGGCGAACGGATTAATTTTTTTTTTTCTGAGTAATCGACATTAAGCAATTATTCAAATGGCTACTACGGCTTTAGGGGATTTTATTCATTCGGCTGATCAATTGGTCAAATATTCTGCTGCCGTTAAAGAAATTCCAGAGAATAAGCATACGATTTAATATATGGAGGGAAGTAAAGGCCAAATACGCTGATTGCATCCGTTTGGGATCTGATGACGACTGTGATTTATAAGACTATCGAATCCAAGTATAGGCTGTCAAACGAAACGTATATTTGTTACTTCGGAACGCTGTAAGATTGCGATACCAATCATAAAAGGGATGTGGAACCAATTTCAAATCCAACCTAATTGCCTAACCGAAATCCGGAACTTAGCATTTTTAGTAGTTTCTTGCCTACACCTGAGCCTGCATCTCATTGTATTAAATTGTACCTTTATGACAGAAAAATCTTCCATGGAGTTTATTTCTCATGACCATCATTCAAAGAAATGTTTGAAGCAATTTACATCAAACATTCAAGATTAGGAGCCGTGGAGATACTCTTTCTTCCAAGATCTAATACAAAGAGGGGAGCATTTGGTATAGTCAGTAAGTTCCCGTTAACCAACCCAAGTTTTGAGCTAGTTGAGAGTTGAGAGTCGTTCCACTTATGAAAATAAATGCATATTGGTAAACAATCAGTTCAAGTGCTTACTGAATCTTCAATCCTGTCCCAACGAATCGGCTATAGGGATTAAAACTTTGCAAAGTCAGATCAATGACAGCATAGCGGCACTTACGCCTCACGGTATCTCGACCAACAGCTGGGATCCTATTATCATTTTTTCGTGCTCAAACCGGTTACCACCGACAACTCTTGCTCTGTGGGAGCAGTCTTTTAAGGATCCAACTGAAATCCCTACATAGAATCAATTCCTCAGCTTTCGCTATCAGGTATTAGAAACCATTTCTGACGTGACCTGAGCATCCAATCATTTCGTAGCTGCTCTCAATTCTTAAACATGAGTATCCCTTGTAGAATTGAGGTGGTGGGACAGAAGAACATTTGCGCGAATTGCCTTTTCGTCAAACATTCTATGAAAACATGCACCAGCAAATTCACTTGCAATACTTGCCAGCAGCGCCATTAGTCGTTACTCCAATTCAGTACCAATGCTTTGGGCACTATCTAGGCTGAGTCGCCAGATCCGAAGGTCTCTTCGCTACCAAGGACTTCAGGGGCTTCATTTGCCGCCGAACAATGTAACATTTCAATTCTACAGTCTACTTCACCAGCATTTGTTCCGCAGACGACAAGTCGAACCTATTTTGCATCTACTGAAAAATGAGTATTGCTTGCTACAGCCCTGGTAACAATTGTTGGTCAAGAATCAAACCATCATGTCCGCGCACTTATTGACCCAGGGTTCGAAGTTTCATTTATCTCTGAAGCGGTTCAGATGCATTTGAAACTGCCCATTTCTTCAATTAATATTTCGATTTCCAGCATTAACTCAGCCAATGCCTGTACTTCTAAAAAACTCTGTGCATTTTTAATTAGTAATAGGGAAAACCGAACAGTTCCCATTGCCGAAACTGAGTGCACTCCATTGCGAACACCTTAGTAGCGCAAAACACAATTTTCGGGTGGATCCTCTTCGGTCAACGTGTTCAGCACCTTTGTGGTGGAACGGAACATATCCGCCTTAGATGATCAGATAAGGAGATTTTGTGAGGTAGAAGAACTTCCAGAGAGTAAACTCAGAAGATCAGTTTTGTGAGTTTTTATATGCGACGTCTATTTATAGACGCCAGGATGGAAGGTATGTTGTCACTGAGCCATTGAGACAATTAGAGTTGTCTCGAGCATTGGCTTTAAAGAAATTTGTACGCACGGAAAAGAAGTGTTTCAAAGTCCAGTTTTATAGTCCCACTATTCAAACGTCTTGAATGAATATCTCACTCCTGCAGCCTAAGTAGTCAGAGACGGCACCGCTTCGTCCTTTTATCTTCCCGACTATGCAGTCCTGAAGATTGAAAGCGCGTCCACTAAAGTCCTCGTAGTTTTTAACGCATCGAGTGCATCCTCATGTGGTGTCAGCCTGAACGATCTTCTGTACCCAGGGCCAGTTCTGCGGCGCGATCTTACTTCTTTTATCATTCGGTGGAGATTTTACAGATTCGTTTTTAACGCCGTAACGCTGTTACGTTTGGTGTGAACTGCGCACCCTAGTTGGCTAACTAACGCACTCTCTTACGTTTATCCGATGATCAAAAGGTTAACTACCCACTGGCTTCACAAATCCTTGGTTTAGAATGTTACATCGACGATGTCCTCTCCGGAGCTCATGATCTCGCCACTGCTAAAAGAGCCCAAACCAAACTGATCGAGCTGCTCAAGTCAGCAGGATTTCCTTTACGTAAGTGGACATCAAATACGTCTGCCCTGTTGGATAACATACCACCAAACCACGTGCTAAGCGAACATTTTCTTAAAATGGATAAGGACAGCATGACAAGAACACTCCCGGTGAAGTTCGATGTTTTTTCTCAAATCGCTCAGCTCTTCGATCCTGCAGGATGGCTCGCACCCGTCATAATTATTGCCAAGTTGTTGATACAAACTATTTGGGCAGAGAGGACCAAGTGGGACGAAAGCATTCAAAGCGGCAGTTATTCCAAATGAAAATCTTTTGTCAAAACATTTGGGGACATTGAAAATAACCCTGATAATGTTTCAGGTGATCAGTCAAACTTTCTGGATCCTAAAGCTAAAGAACCTAATAAGATCATGCATCCGAACGTGTAAAACTTTCATTATATATCGAAAGCAGTTACGCTCTCACATAATGGCTGCACTTCCAATCGAAAGATGCACTTTTTTACCTCCCTTTACATAAACGGGAATTGATTGAATTGAAGCCATCCATCTCGAGCCGTCCAGCAATCTGTCGTCCCAAGTTATTCTGTCAGCTTTCTGTTGCAAGAAGAGGACTACCCAAAGAGGTGTTCTCTGATCATGGCACTAATTTCACCGGGGCTAGCGTAAACTTGCGAAAGGAGTTTGACAAATTCTTAGCATCTATATCAAATAAAACTTATTTAAAATACATCGTCCAAGGTTTAAAGTGGCGTTTTGCCCCTCTCGGGGCACCTCATATGGGCGGCTTATGAGAATCCGGCGTAAAAAATTAGGTGACACTAATAAATTCACTTTCGAAGAGTTCGCGACTGTTCTTTCCAGGATCGAGGCTTACCTCAATTCGCGTCCCATTTCACCCGTGTCAAACGACCCGTCTGATCTGCTTGCCTTAAAACCAGGTCATTTCCATCGTGGCAGCCCTTTGCTAAAGTAAGAGTTGCGACTATGAGAACCGCGAACGGCGACATCACTCGCCGCATTGCAAAGCTTTGTATTTTACCAAATGCACAGGAAGCTATAAGACGTGATTTTCTAACTGAGAGTACTTACTTAAAAAATATATTTATTTCACATATCTTGTGCAAAATATTTTGTATTTTGTATTCATCTTAAGATGGAATATCTTTAAACTCACACCGATTGAATAAATAATGAAGTATCTTTTCAACTCCTATTTTGTTAAATTTCTACATAAGCACTGGATTAAGGATACAATATTGTAAATCTCTTAAGTTATCTACAAATAATTCTTTTGTAAATTTCTACTTAAGTTCTCCATACGTAATGATTATTTTAAATCTACCAAGATATCTTTAAGTATTGTAATAATTCCTGTTCATTTCTTTTGTCGTATTATGCCAAGGGAGCCGGTAATGTACATTCCATCTATGATTGAGCCAGATTAACAGATCAAACTCTTGTAATCTGGTAATTACTACAATCCTATTCGGTCATATTTTAAAAAGCTTAATCCAAGTTCAAATTCGTTCTCTTCTTTTTACAACTTTTTACAACCATCTTGGACAAGGTCTTCTACCTAAGCAGCTTTTTTTTTTTTTTTTTTTTTGTATAGAATTAATATTTAATCGAATTTTAATAAAGTTACCAAGCAATAGATTTGTTCGGTTTTTTTTTTTATTATTTTTACAAAGTGTGCAAAAGAAAGAACGTGCGCTCCGAGACGTTTGATCATTGTGTGCGACAATCCACCGGCAGTCTTTTCGACTACGGCCGGGGCACGGGTTCTGGAGGTCCCACCCGACATATTTCACAACCCCCCCCCCCCCCCCTCCCTCCCACCGTTTACGACGTGGACCGAGGATCTGCTGGATAACTTGATTCCGATGACTTCTGCGGCTCCTTCTACGACACGTTCGGTAGATTGAGCTGGAACGATGGATTAGTACCGAAAAGGCCTTGGTCAGGGTATTGTGTCTGACGGCTTGTCTCGGAAAACCGAAAATGTGGAACGGGCTCCAGAAGAGACACACTCTGAAGGACAACCGTCTAAGAGTTTAACCTCTCAGATCTGAAGTTGCGCCGTCTGTTTCTGTCGCGAACAGAGCCAAGAGGAGAAAAGTTTCCGATATTTCTATCGATGGGTCTCTCCGCACACGATTCCCGGATGAAATTGGTCCTGCAACCAGCAAAGGCTGCAGCTCTAGTGGAACGAAATTGCTTGAAGCGGTCAAACCCTTTGACACTGACACCAAAACCAGCGGCGGTTTCAAACGCACGCTAATCCCGGAAGAGGTCAGTGCTACAACCAGCAAAAGTTGTATTTAAGAAGCTTATTCGAACTTTGAAGAGCGCCTCTTACAAATCTTTTTGCGAAAAGATCGAAACTATCGGTGAAACCAGTAGGCTGGTCAATGTCCTCAAAAGGGTAAGATCAACCAGGCTGGAACTGCTCAGAAAATCGGACGGTACCTATACCGAGTCGAAAGCAGAGACCTTCCGTTTCAGGCTCGAGTCTCACTTTTCAGGTAACCCGATCGAAACCAGTTCAAAAGTGGCTCCTATCAAAGAAGCTGGTAGTGAGCTGAACAAAATAACACGTCGTAGCTGGAATATGGTATCTCATCGGTTTTGGTGGCGGACGAGGCCATCAAACATGTTGTTTCTTTTAATGGCTTCAAGTCGCCTGGCACAAATGGCATTTACCCAGTTATGCTACAAAAAGGTATAGACCAGCTGCTGGCAGCTCTGAAGAGAATTTTCACTGCTAGCCTGGCACTGGCATACATACCGAATCCCTGGCGAACAGTGAGCGTTTCCTTTATACCGAAAATCGTAAAGGAGGACTACTCGCTCGCCAAGAATTTCAGAGCTATAAGACTGACCTCTTTCATGCTGAAAAGCATCGAAAGAATGGTTGAGATCCATGTGCGCAAAACCGCTTTGCGAATGCATCCTCTGTCGGTGATGGAACACGCCTACCAACGCGTGTTGGTACTACCGGCTTCAAAGCGCAGGCAGTCCTAGACGTGATCGACGACTGGTGCTCTAGTGATGGGCTTTCAGTCAATCCTCTCAGAACTGAAGGTGTTCTCTTTACGAGAAGGAGGAAGCTGCCTGGTCTGACCGACCTAGCGCTTAAAGGCATCATCGTCCAATTCTCCAAAGAAGTTAAGTATTTGGGTGCTATCCTGGATAACATACTTCTCTGGACTAAACATGTTGCGATGAAAACATCTAAGGCGCTGTCGGCCTTCTGGCAGTGCAGAGGAGCTATCGGCAAGACATGGGGTCTGTCACCGAAAAAAGTCCTTTCTATCTACACGGCTATTATAAGGCCAATTACATCCTATGCGTCGGTTGTGTGATGGAAAAGGCTCTCGCGAAAATACGTAATTGCTGCTTTCGCCAAACTCCAAAGAACGTTTTGTCTCGGATGCAAGGAGGCTATCCCTAGTACTCCTGGCTCCGGTCTAGACGCATTGATGAATCTCCTTCCTCTTGATATCCATATCATGGGCTGCACCCTCAAAGCCATCTTCCGATTAAAAATAAGTGGTCTTTGGCACAACACGCACTGGAGCTTCGATGACCTTGCGCGCCGGCTGTCTTATGACTCCGGTCTGTCTCCTGTTGGAAAAAATACGAAATCGACTTTCCTTGTGCCAAGGACTGGCTTCGGCCAGAATCTGATCCAGGGAAGGAATGCAGTCGGGTCCTCACGAACGGCTTCAAAATCAATATAGGATGTGGCACTGGTGTCTTTCTGGAGGGCGACAACGTTAGATTTCACTTCACTTAGGAAAGTGAAATTTGTCTTCCAGGAAGAAGTTCACCATTTGCATCTGCAATGACAGTCAAACTGCGTTTAGAAAAACTGCAGGTTGCTTACTGACGTCGTGATGGGACATTACATGTTTGCAAAGTACTTAAATGTGCTGGGTATAAGTGACGCGATGTTTGCTGCGAAAGTGATGACGGCACCGCAGAGCACTATCTCTGGATGTCCGGTTTACGCTCCCATTAGGCTGCAGGTACTTGGCTCTGACGTGGTGGGTACTAGTACTGTAGGCACCTTGTCACTGAAGAGCTTATTCATCTTTCTTCGCAAGAGTGAATATTAAATACGAAGAAAAGTTCTACATCACATTATACACAGTTAATTAATTTTCTCTAACGTATTTGTAGAGAAGCTCTCCGATTAGGATCCACACTGTCGACGATAAAGTTTTTAAAAAAAATTACCAAGAAAGCGGTGTTTTAGAGCGGAAAAATGAAAGCGGTCGAAAAAGATGCACTTCTCTTAGAATCGAGAGATGAGAGAATGAGACAACGTTGAAAAAACGTTGGAAAAACACCGTCATAGACATCTCTGTGACAAAAGTTCGAAGGCGGCTTTTGACTGACTGATATCAGTATCACTTGTGAGTTTTATCGCACGGTTCTGAATCCTATCTAGCAGGTAGAAAAATGTTTTAGTAGCACATCTTTTTATTTTCTTATATCGCTTGAGCAAACCTAGATATTTCGCAGCGTTTTTGGTGACATCGAATGTATGGTCGTTCCAACGTAGGTTGTCACTGACATACAAATGTGACTGGGTATTTGAATTTCGCTTTAACGACAGCAGACAGCATTCTTTTGGAAGCATTAAACATTAAACAGAGTAGAGTTAGTGGTTCCCCAGTCATGCTGTGAATATCAGAGTTTAATAGAACATACGCTGGCGTTCTTGTTCTACCGCCGAAGATAACGGACCTGAGTCAAGGAACGAATATGAAAAGCAGAGGGTACTGTCGTTAGCAAAGGAATATATTGGATTAGAAGTAGCAGACAAGAGATCTTTATTTAAGATTAAAAAGAGTGTCGGAGACAGAACGGAGAACTGGGGCCCACCAGCATTTATTTGTGTATATCAGAATTGAAACTATCCAAGACAATTTGAATTGAATGTTCCGAAAGGTAATTTCTAATCCATTGAAGAAGAGAGTCATCGATTCCAAAAGTACGCATTTTCGACAAGAATAAAACTTGATGCCAAACTCTGTCAAATCCCTTATCCAAATATCAAGTGCAACTATCTAGCTTTGGTTCCACTTTTCAGTGAGACATGTCAATCACTGGACCTGTTGCTACGCCCTGTTGCCGGTCATTGAGAAGTTTTCACGTTTCGAGTTATTCCATGGGCTGAAGATTTATCAGCGTTTCTATGACAATGGAAAAGAGGGACGTTAGTGCAATGAGTCTGTATTAAGAGAGAGAGGAATATTCGCCTTTTTAAGGGACGGGCTGGACAAATTCTCTTTTCCATTGTCTTGTTGGACTAAAAAAACATTTCTCTAACCCTAATAGCCTTTTTTCAGCTCGAGTTGTACCACGCTTTTTCCTTTGGTTTGATACTCTTTATCCAATCGGAGATGACGAATCTCATTCCAAAGAGAATAGTGTCTATGATCATATCAACAGCGGCATTCACGTCATTATCGAGGGAACATAACGAGCAGTTAAAATTCTTAAAGAATACTAGTCTTAAAGACTAGTACTTTTTCTTAAGTCCTAAATTAAGTTTCTACCATTAGTATTAACAGGACAATTTCCATTAACATGGGTGAGGGTACACCAAAGTAAGTCTCTTCTTATATCCTTGATACAGCCATTTTTGTGACGCGGCGTCTGCTTCGGTCTGACCAGAACAAACTTGTCTCAAAACTTTAAACGCGTTTTTCTCGAAACTACTTTTTTCGAGTTGGCGTGTACGATATCTCAAGTTCTAATGAACCGATTTATTTAAAATTAATTTAATTTTTTAAATTTAAATATATTAAAACTAAGCACGTTCAGATCAAAACTTTAAATTTCCTTTTTTTTAAATCGAAATTCTTAAAGATAATTTGACAAATAATTTTTTTTTTTTTAAAGGCCACCAATTTGTAATTTTTTTTTTTTTACTTTTCCAAGGTTCGAGCTATAGCGGCATCTATGCTAATTAAGAATCCTTTCGTCTTTTCTGTTTCAGATGATCAGATGAGTTGAAATCATGCACGCCAGGATACCCTTTTCTTTGCAGCCCCCACTTTGCCAGCTCATAACTTTGTGAATTTTGAGTTTTTTTTTCGGTTAATTTTTTTATCTAATCTTTAAATATCAACAAACAAATGACAAAAAAAAATGAAAAGTAAAAATATTTTTTTATTTCGTTTGTACAGAGCTTCAAAAACCGCTCTGATAAGGATTATAAACAAAATCGAACCGAAATAAAGTATGCTTTATGTAATTAAAGCAAATAAAAAAACGAAATATTAGGCTAAAACTTGGGGAAAAATATATTTTTATGTATGATTTGCCGATGCGCTGCTAAAATTGAATGGAATGTAAAAGCCTGTCTAAGCATAATTTATCTCACTACAAAAAAGGGAAAAATGACGATGGAAAATAATAAAATATATTTCAATCTTGCAAATAGTCATATTTAAATATCGAACTAGCGTCTGTATCACACCGACTCTTATACTCATTGTTTATTCAGAATATTCACATGATTCGATATAAGGATTTTTTTCATTCACTGCTTTTTTTTAAACTTCATATTCATCACACAAATATAGTAAATGGGAAATCGATTATTTTTGGTTTGAATAAACGACCTACAAGTATCTTATCTAAAACAGAGTTTTAGTTAAATCTTTTAGTTTTGTTCTTTTTCTTACCTGAACAAGTTGTTTTTCTATATACGGAATATAAAGAAACTTTGGGTTGATCTCAGTGAAGATTTAAATTAAAATATGCATCCATCTATATCCAAGGGATAGTTTTCGAGAGGGTAAAGCACCCTTCAAGGTGTAAGCTCAACAATAATAACTCAAAATCGATACAAAATGAAAACTTGTGAAAATATTATTTCAGATTCATATAGTATATTTTCGTGTCTGTTATTTTTGGTGTACACAAGTTATTCATCTTAAAGATCTATTCACAGCTCAGCGAACTTCGAATACGAATGTGCGAATATTCGCAAAATTTTAAAATTTCAGTCGCAGCTACTTTTTCGTTTATGGCGTTTTCGATTGGCCGACGGAAGTCTTTTTGCACTCCGGGGAGAGAATTTTAAATTACATAAATTACATTGGCACTCTTCTCACTTTTTCAAAAGCAAAATCTCGCTAAATTTATCTTTGTCGCTTCCGTCTCAATATTCCCGAAAGTGTTACTGACATCACGCTGCTTTTTCCGATTATGCCAATATCATCGGCGTTTGTTAGAAATTGGATGGACTTTTGAAAGATTTTAATACTTTTGTTTTCGTGTGAATTTTGCACTATCCTTTCAAAAATGATGTTCGCCTTGTATCGGTGAGTTCTTTACAGACATTGATGGAGCACCGTGCATTCTCCATCGTCATCCTGCATAAACAGACGGTTTGGCAGGGATGCCAAAACTAGACATTGCTCTGTATAGCTCGTCTCTACAGATGCTGTCATACGCGGCTTTAAAATTAATGAATTACATATGTAGTGTGTATTCTTCCAAAATCTGTGTGAATATTTCCTCTATGGTTGACCTTACTGGTCTGGCGCCACACTAATATGGACTAGTCAGGTTGTTGACGAACGGCTTCAGACGTTCACACAATACGGCGGAGAGGATCTTGTAGGCGATGTTAAGAAGACCTGATGCCTGATGAGTTGGTGTATGCTTTTTGAAGAGCTCGGCAATCAAGCAGTGCGCCCCAGCAGCTTTCTTGGACTTAATTAAAATACGGTTATCTTCATTTCATCCAAGTCGGATGTTGGTCTACATCGTCCAGATTGAAAGTTTCATTCTGACAGCGGTATTTTGTTATTCATCGCCGTTGCTGTACAGTGCACAAAAATACACTTTTCATATTGTCTTGTTCGTTTTTACAGGCTTCGGTTCGGGGTTTTTATACGTGACATGTTTTTTTTTTTACTAAAACTTTCGAATGTAATTCCTGCAGTGGCATCTATCAATTTCCTCGATCGCGCGTTTCTCATCTTCCTTCTATTTCCTTCTAAGAAGCTGGTGTTCGTCTGTCCTTTTCTGCTCGTAGAGTTCGTGAGCAGCTCTAGTTCTTCTAAGCAGCGCCACTTTGTATTATATCTTTCTTAGTTACATATTCTTGCCGGTACACGTCGTCAAAACCAGAGGTTTCGTTGTGATGGCCGAGTGAAACACATGTTAGATTACGCGCTGTCTACCGTGCTTTCGGCGTTCAAAATGCGGAGAAAAGTATACAAGCGGATAGAAAGACTTTAGTTTAATCGTTATAATGCTCTTTATTTAATTTGTATAGTTAAAGGCCCGCTGTGGAACCAAAGGCTGCGACCTTTACTATTTCGGTTTTTGTATATATAGGGTTTTCCAATAGGGACTTGACAACTTTGAATTTAATTTGTGAACGGACTTTTTCACTAATCATCAAACTGTCACTGTCAATTTATTCAGTAAGCTCAACATTTTCATCATGGTACACTAACGAGCAACGTCTGCAAATTATAAAAATTTTCTACAGATATTCAGAGTCGGTGACTGAAACTTTAAGAGCGTCAACTCCAATTTTCGGTCGTAATTCTCGCCCTAGTAGACAGGCAATAACAAGTTTAGTGCAAAAATTTGAGTCTACATATTCGTTGTGTGATGTTGCCGTGTCAGTGAGACAACGGGTTGGTCGAAGTGTCGAAAATATCGCTGCCGTTCAGACGTCCGGAGCAAATGATCAGACAATTCCACGGCATTCTCAAGAATTAGGCATCGCTCAGAACACATTATGGCGTATTTTGCGTAAGGATCTTGGTTTACACCCATACAAGATCAAACTGACTCAAGAATTGAAGTCGATGGACCATTTGAAGCGACGTACGTTCTCCGATTGGGTTCTGGAGAAGATGCGTCAAGATGAATTTTATCGCAAAATTATCTTCAGTGACGAAGCTCATTTTTGGCTCAATGGGTTCGTCAATAAGCAAAATATGCGTTATTGGTCGGTTGAAAACCCACATGTGCTTCATGAATCACCACTTCATCCACACAAAAATAACTGTTTGGTGCGGTTTGCATGCCGGCGGCGTTATTGGGCCATCGTCACGTTACTGTGAATGGTCAGCGTTATCTCGCCATGATCACCGATTATTTTTGGCCCGAATTAGAAGATATGAACTTGGACGAATGTGGTTTCAACAGGATGGTACCGCAAGCCACACAGCACACGCTACAACTGATTTATTGAAGTGTAAGTATGGTGAGCGCGCTGTCTCAAGACATGGGCCAGTGGATTGGCCGCCTCGTTCGTGCGATTTAACGCCGCTTGACTATTTTCTGTGGGGCTACATTAAGTCATTGGCTTATGCCAACACGTCGACGACGTTGGAAGAGCTCAGAGCCAACATTGAACGCGAAATAGCCTAAATGTGTGGCCGAGTCGTTGAAAATTTCGTCCAAAGAATCGACCGCTGCAAACGTGCCCGCGGTGGCCATATGAACGAAGTCGAGTTCCATTCACAAATGTTTTGATTGTACTTCAAGCCAATAACAAAGTTATTGAAATATCTCAAATGGTTTGCCTTTTATTTAAAAAAAATTTGTCAAGTTATTAGGAAACCCTATATAAATGATTTATAGTGCAACAAAGGCCCGCTGTGTATTCAAGGGCTGCGACCTTTATTGTTTGGAGAAATTGTCAATCTTGTCTTTTATACTAAATTTGTAGATAATTCTGCTTGCATACTTACGCAATAGCCTCAATACAAAATAATTCCCACAATGCACTTTTCATTCATTGATTTATATTTCCGGTTCGGTCGTCCTAAGAGTCCCAGTTAGTTATCCTTTCGTTCGTACGATCGTTTGGGAATTTGATCCATTTAGTGTACAACTGCATGCTGCCTAAGTGCAACGACACTTATTGCTTGCAATGCGTTGTTATTGTAGGCATTTTGGCTTTGGCCCACGGAGTGAATGCATTTGAAATGATTATGAGTGTTTGTTATTGTTGAGTCGGCATTTTGGCTTTGACCTAGATAGCACGCTTTGGGGATAATGCATTACAAGTGTTTTGCTTGTGGCAGGGCAAAGTGGATTCTCCACTGGGTAATGATGTTGGTATGGGATATACTGGACTTTGTGTCTCGTTTCTGGGTATGAATTGTGATTCACTTGTGTGTTTCGATATAGGTTTTAATTATGATGTACTTGTTGCTATTGGAATATGCAAGTGTTGTTTTTGGGGTGGGAATATAGTAGTGTAGCAGAGTACTACACCCAATCGCCCTAAAAAGAAGAAAATTACTGTCTTGAAGAGGTTAATTTTCTGAAAATAGTGGTAGTTGGTGTACAGGTTTACATTACAAAAGTTTTTCTTAGTCTCTATCATTACATTATTGGATTACATTCATTTGATTGATTCGATTTTTTTTAATACATTGGTTTGATTTAATATATTGGATAGATTTTTCTTAGTTTCTACTATTTATATAATTGAATATTTTAGTTACATGATATATATATATTTTTTTCTTATATATTGATTTGTTCTACTACATTAGTTTTTATATACTAGGTGGGGTGAAAAGTAACCTCCTTGGGAATGAAAAAAATTTTTTTTTAAATGTTTTTTATTTTATTCAATATAGTTCCCCTTTTAGTTTGATACACTTCTTGATCCCGTCCGAAAAGTAATTTTTCGGTAGGTCTGCAAAATACTCCTCTGTGGCGTCGAAGATTTCTTCGCGTGAGCTGAATTTTTTATTGATGAGCCATCTTTTGAGGTTTGGAAAGAGATAATAGTCCGAGGGAGCAAAATGGGCGAATACGGTGGATGCGACAGCAATTGGAGCCGTAAGTCATTGATTTTAGCCATGGCTGCGATGCTCTTGTGCGCCGGTGCATTGTCTTCCAAAAACAAATTATGGGGAGCATTAGCCCCATTATATTTATCCAACTTTTCTTTGTTTCCTTCTCCGTTTTGCCTCTCAAAAAATAATGTTTTATGAGAGAACGAAAATAGTTTTTCTCCATACTCAACATGATGAAAAACACGTAAAAAACAATCAGCTGTCAAAACAAAACTAAAGACAGTATCGCACTGAAATTTGGCATGTTTGCCTAAACATGAACGGACTTCAAGGTACCATAACCTTTTTTGCATTAGCAGCGCATTCTGGAGGAGGTTACTTTTCACTCCACCTGGTACATTAATTTGATTTAATACAATACATTGAATAGATTGAATATTTTATTTAATATACATAATAAGGTTTGTTTTTTTTTTATAATTTCATTACATTAGGTAATTTGCTATGTTTGACGATATATATATAGTATATATATTTTTCTTTTAGTGGAGGAAAAAATTGTTTGATTCTCTCTTTTTTCTTTTTTTTAATTTGACGATAGGATAAAGGTAGGTGTTTCGTGAATTGGAATTTTATTATCAATTTTGATAGTTCTTTCGTTTGACTCTTGTTTGAGTATGTATGATTTGATTGTTTGTGGAAGGCCATTATTAATATTATTGCAATTATTGCGTAGATTAGGATGTAGTGGTGAACATTGTTTTTGTCTATGGGAAATTGATTTAATTCTTCTATTTTTCTTTTATTGAGCTAGAAACGAACTCTAACTCATTTTGACTTGAGTACCTTACTATTGCTGTTTTCGAGAAGTTTAGGGGGTTAATGGAGGAGTTGGGTAGGAATTTTGAGATGTTCATGGGAGAAATGAAGGAGTTGTAAACAATTGACGAGCTTTCGTCGTAGGCGTGCAAGGTTAACTTCTTGGTTTTCAGGTAACAACATTCTGACAATGTTATTATTGCCGGTTCTTGGAGGGTGTAAACGGTCATATTATTTTGGCAGATTTCGTTTGCCACATATAGTTTAAGGGACGAAAATAACCATCTTTGAGCCTGGTGCATTTGTATCCACACGGTGGTTACATTTCCTTGTTTGATTATACAACATTTGTGAAGGTTGGGGTTATTTACACGTACAGTGTGTTGCTTTACATTTTCTTGCTCGATTGATAAGCGACTTAATGTGTCTGCATTTAAATTGTTTTTCCCCGCTTTGTAAATAATTTGATATTCGTATTCGTCGAGTAGAATTCTCTAGCGCGCCAGTTTTGACGTTGGAACTTTAAGGTTCATAAGCCGCTGCAAGGGCTTGTGGTCTGTA
This sequence comes from Volucella inanis, assembly GCA_907269105.1. Lineage (NCBI taxonomy): Eukaryota > Metazoa > Arthropoda > Insecta > Diptera > Syrphidae > Volucella > Volucella inanis. The sequence continues at coordinate 74,245,574 of OU026157.1, read as the reverse complement.
CAGATTTTAAACTTGCGTCCGTATATGTACGGACGGAACTATTTGACGGCATATACTATTGCCAATAATTCTTTTTCCGTAGTACTGTACTGAGTTTTGGCGTCGTTCAGTGTTCGGCTGGCGAAGCAAATTGGTTTGTCTTAGCCGACTATTCCTTGTGATAGGACGGAACCTAATCCAATATCACTGGCATCCGTGGTTTCTATGAAGTCTTCCATGAAATCTGGATAAGATAAGATAGGAGGTTCTATTAATTTATTTTTTAAAGATAGGAATGCTTCGTCGCAGAATGCATCCCATTTAAAATCGACATTCTTTTCTAATAATTTAGTTAATGGTTTCGCCATTGATGAGAAATTTTGGATGAATCTCATGTAGTAATCAACGAATCCTAAGAACGATTTTATTCCCTTTACAGACTTTTGTATGGGGAATGTTTTAGCCGCTTTTATTTTTTCGGGATCTGGCTTGAGGCCATGTTCTGAGATGATATGACCCAAATACATCAATTCTTTCTTTAAGAAATTACATTTGTTGAGCTGGAGTTTAAGATTATTTTGTCGTAGCCGATTAAAGACTCGAATTAGTTTGACGCTGTGATCTTTCAAATCGTAACCGTACAAAACGATTTCGTCGACATACACGAAACAGTGAATCCTTGTAGACCCGTCAATACTGTTTTCATCAGACGTTGAAAGGTTGCTGGGGCGTTTCTCAGGCCAAATGGCATACGTTTGTACTCGTAATGTCTATAAGGGGTACTGAATGCCATTTGGCATCTATCTTCTTCGTTCATACGGATTTGATGAAATCCGTTTGCCAAATCGAAGGTGCTAAAATATTTTGCCCTGCCAAGTTGTCCAGTATATCCGTGATGTTGGGTAGTGGGTATGCATCGGCAATCGGCAATCTACCACTACTCTCCAACGCTTGTTGCCGTCCACGAAGGAAAGGGAAGTTCCACAGGCTTGCACTAGGCTGGATTATTCCTTCCTGTAGCGTTTCGTTTACCTGTCTGTGGATATCGTTCCTGTTTGCATCAGGGATTCGGTAAGGTTTCACGTATAATTGAGATTTATATTGGTTAGTTATGATTATATGACCAAGCTTCTGTTTCTTTTTCTTCGCGGTTGCAATGATCCAGGTCTATGACTGACTTGAGTTTGTCCTGTCCCTTTGATCTTGTCGTTGGGTTTATCAGTTACCAAGCTAAAATTGTCAAGGGTGTCCCACTCGATATTAGTGTTTTCTGTGTTTAGAACTTGTTCTTTGTCTAAGGTATTCATCATTAGATTTTTGATGTTCCCATTGCTGGCTCGGGTCAGGCTCTCGCCGTGATAAATGCCTGGAAGAACTTGCTTTTTACGAATTAATACGTCTCTTTGGTTTAAATCATTGAAAGGAATTTTTATTATTTGTTAAGACTGGGGTTTCAGCCTTATTCGATTGGTGACCCTGTTTTTTTTCTATTTTTTTTTTTTCCTATTTTATTGTTTATTATGAGTTTTCTGTTGATACTATCATTTGACTCAGTCTTAACTGCTAAGCTCTCTCTTGACTTAGTCTTACTGTTGCATACTGGGAGATTATTATTATTATTCTCCTCGGACCTAACTGCTACGTACTCCTTAGTCTTACTATTGGCCAGGAGCTTTTTCTTATTCTCCTCGGTCCAAACTGCTAAGTGCTCGTTCGACTTAGTCTTAATGTTGGCCAGGAGTTTCTTTTTACTTACCTCGGTGTTTGTTTCGTTAAAAGCGGTTGTTTTAACAATGGCTAGGTACAGGCATGAATTCCGTGAATCACCAGATCCGGTCCGTAGACAGTCGGTATCAGGTATCGATTCTCATCGAGACAGATCACTGACTCTTTAAATTCAGGACAGAATGTTGATTCCCGAGTCGTCCCGTTTCCCGTGTTAGTTCCGTTTAGAAATTGCTGGTTACCATACTGGTTTGTGTCGAATTGCCTAACTTCGTTGGGAGCGATTTATAAGTGCTTTTGTTGACCGGTGTCAGGAGTGTTTCTCAGAAAAAGGTTTTGTTTGGGCAAAACTCCGATGTCTATCAGACGTGTCCTACATAAGTCTTCACGAAGGTTGGGCTTTTTGCAATAGCTACATTTTAAGAGCTGCACCCCTTTCTTGTTGTCCTGTGGAACGAAATTGGGTAAATTCGTGTTTTGGTAACACGTGGCGGAAGTGTGTCCCACCTTGTTGCAGGTTTGGCAGACGGATTTTTTGTGAACGACATTGGGGTTCCTAAAACAAGTTGGGGATGTGTGCCCTAAGTTATTGCAGGTTTGGCAAATAATTGTGGTTGAGAAATTTGCTAAGTTTGGATTGCTGTAGGAAGTGGCCGATGTGTGTCCGACTTTATTACATGTCTGACAAACGGGCCTGAGAGAAGAATTTGATTTAACTGCCTGTGATGCAGAGGTCCGCTCGAGACGAGCCAAATGCTTCTCCGCGTAGGAGACTGCTCGTTTCAGGTCCTTTTCGCCGTGTGCTTGATCCATAAATTTGAGGTTCTGGTTCCTTAGTCCATCCTCAAAAACTTGGATGGCCAGACGATCGTTTTCGTCGACTAGGAACCGTCGGACAACTTCGTCGTTGGTGGTGGCAAAAGTACCAGAGTTCAGGGAGGTCAGTAATCGGCTGATGCGAACACCAAAATCTCTAATTGTTTCGCTTGCCCTTTGTTGCATACTCAGCAACTCATTCTGTTCCGATGACCGCGACTTTTCTTCCCTGAATTGTTTCTCCAATTCAGATATTAATTCTTTTCATTTAGCGAAGGATTTTAGTTGGGCTAGCTCGAATGCTGATCCTTGAAGACTAGTTTTCACAAACTCTAGGAAGAGCTTGTGTTCTGGCTCTGTCTTTATTGACGTGAACAGACTGTTACCGCATGCAATGAATTTGTTCAATTCTCCAGTGTTTCCGCTGAACGCCGAGATTAGGTTATATATATCGTTAAGACTGATTTTATACTCTGATATGTTGGTGTCAGGCTCTGAATAGTCGTCGTTGGGAAAAGGTAAGTATTTGAAACGCTGCAGAATAGCAGCCTGTTTACGTGTAGTAATTTTGGAGGAGGAGGTAGGAACAGCGTTAGTAGGTTCTAAGTTTTAAAAGATTTACATATATATATACATTTTTTTTTATTTAATTTTCTTATATTTTCCAATGTTTTTTTTTTTTTTTTTTTTTTTTTTTTTTTTTTTTTGTTTTCTTATGAATGACAAATTTTTTTTTGTTTGTTTAAATAAAAAAAAAATTTCTTATGTCTAATACAAAATTTACTTTTTGATGGAGAAGTTTTATTACTGCTGTCCTGTCCTGCCTTGTTTTTCTGTCGTTTTTTTGATGATTTGCTAAGTAGGCTTAACGCCCTAAAGTTAGTAATTACAACCTGGTCTTTGACACTGCCCAATTTTTCCTCCGGCATCCAATGTACAATTCGCCAGGTCTTACGTTTTGTGGGACTTTATTACACTTTTTCACTTAATATTTATACTTCTGGTGTGTAGCTCTGATACGCATCGAGTTCAGTTTTGACACGTAGTTGGTAGCAGGATCCGTTCGTTACGGGTATCCCACTGCTGCCACCAATTGTTAGATTACGCCCTGTCTACCGTGCTTGCCGCGTTCAAAATGCGGAGAAGAGTATACGAGCGGAGAGAAAGACTTTAGTTTAATCGTTATAATGTTCTTTATTTAATTTGTATAGTCAAAGGCCCGCTGTGTATTCAAGGGCTGCGACCCTTATTGTTTGGAGTAATTGTCAATCTCTGATTTTGTCCTTCCCAACCACTGTCTTTTATACTAAATTTGTAGATAATTCTGCTTGCATAATTACACAATAGCCTCAGTTCAAAATAATTCCCACAATGCATTTTTCATTCATTGATTTATATTTCCGTTCGTACGATCGGTTGGTAATTTGATCCATTTAGTGTATAACTGCATGCTGCCTAAGTGCAACGGCATTTTGGCTTTGACCTGTATAGCATGCTTCGGGGTGAATGCATTGAAGTGTTTACAAGTGTTTTGCTTGCGGCAGCGCAAATCGGATTATCCACTGGGTTATGATTTTAGTATGGATACCACTTGTCTCGTTTCTGGGTATGAATTATGATTCACTTGTGTGCTTCGATATAGGTATGAATTATGATATACTTGTTGCTATTAGAAGATGCAAGTGTTGCTTTTGAGGTGGGAATATAGTAGTGTAGCGGAGTACTGCACACGGCGCATCAGAGGCGGCATCTCTGATGGCCTTTGGTAATTTTTTGCACTGATCTTCGATATTTGATGCTGGTGGCAGAGGTCCTCTTCAGAGATTAAGGAAGACTCGATCGGAAAAGGATTTGGCGTTCTCTTGCGATTGTAGTCTTCCGACGTTGAAGTTTTTGACAGTATTAGCTTGCCTTTGCGATGTTCAGGATATCCGCAATCGTACCTTGGCTACAACAAGGTAATCGTCCAAGTCCGGTACATCCCATCGGAATTCTTGGATGGCGGCAATAACTGCTTTGCAGCAGTCCAGGGCATCCGCTAGTTGTTCGGCTGCACGTGGCCCATTAAGGGATCTAACATCGCAGGTGCAGATCCAAAGCCCGTTATCCTTATTTTGTTTGCAGGGGTTGTCAACTGTAGATTCGTGCGTATCTGAGGCTTTTTGTTGCTTCGTAACTTAACTTTCTTCTACAGGGATGGGCAGTTACCGCGGCGGCAAAACTCCCAACCTGAAGGGGCAGTTCTATTATAAGTACCCCTAGGATGAGAGGTCGGTTAGACCGAAGTCAGTAACACGTTCGGGTATGTAAGGGCTGCCGTTGGTCTGGGTGGGATGGGCTCATACGCCATCATTTCTTTTCCAAGACCCTGACTTAGTCTTGGAAATCATTACCCGTCTGAGCTCCTTATATGTCGAATTATCTCAGATAAGCTCTCGTTTGTTGTATTCTGGGATTGATTCCATAGATGTACGAGTATATCACAATGTTGACACTTCTCAGGGCCTACCCTATATGCAAAGCACCAAAACACCACTTTAATCAGCTTACTTATTAAAATGCTCGTTCTGCTTTTTCATACGATTTCTATGAGATATTGGGTTGGCAAAAATTAATTTCGGTTTTTGCAAGTAGACTGCATTATGTTTGTTAATTTTCGCTTTTGTCAATGCGATGATGATGATTGATGATTTTTTTTTCTTTTAACATTTGATAACTATCACTTCGAGCTTTCTTAGAAGCAAAGCATACTTTATTTTATTTACACCTGCTAGTACAGTGACAATTTTAACAAGTAATGCAAAAGCGAACATTTTCAACAGACATATTTTTCTTGTTTATTTCCGTTAAGGCAATAAAGCTGCTAAGGTTGACAAAGAGATAGGTGAAGTTTAAGGTGTTGACTACATTACAGGACGCACCTGTCAGAATCGGAAGAAGGATGTTTGGGCTCAGTGGCTACTTCGCTCCTCAGGTGGTATCCAACATTTACTGGGAGCCTAGATTAATAGCGTCATTGGACTATTTTATTCTATTCAAAGCAACTCATCTCACGTAATTATAGTTTCCTGAAAAAAAAAGAATGGCTTTCGGGCTTGGTTGGCATTTGAACGTCGGACCGTCTGATTTGGAAGCCAATCATTAATTAAATTTATTGCTGTACGAAAAAAAGCTTTAAAATTGTCTTAGATAAGTTCAAATTTAATTATTCTAAATTACTGGCCCCTGCTAAAACAAATCTTTCGATGTTTTTTTTTTTTTTTTTTAGAATGTATTTATTTTTATTTTTATATTAAAATCAAAGCTAAGAAAATAATTTTTATTAAGTAAAAACTTAGTATATGGAGTCTTTTTATTATATTATAAAACTTAAAACTAGAACTTAGATACTACCCAAAAATAAATCTAAACCTACTTAGCCTACTTAACCCCTTCGTTCCTAGTGTCCATCTAAAACTTTACTTAGCTCGTGTTATATGAGACAGTGATAATAAAAGCTAACTGTACAAACTTTACTATACTCGTGCTTTGTCTAAGAATGTCATTTCAAACAAACACAATTGGGCTTTATGAGGGTAAGCCGGAAGGCAGAGTCATGTGTTAGCCTTAGCTATGGATACACACCAAGCAAGTAAGTGTTCAGTTTTATTTTATTTTCTTTAGGATGACATGGATTTTTTTACCGAATATTTTTTGCACAAAAAAAAAATATTTTTTATGCGTAAACACAATTTCCATATTGCAAAAAAAAAATTTGCAATGAAACCAATGTCTATTTCAGTGGACTTCGGGTCTCAATAGTGCTTTTGTTGTAAATCTATTGGCTAAAAGTATAAATGGGCCTGGTCATTACTTTTTTTACGACAATTACTTTTCCAACTACATTCTGTAGAAGGATCTTCGTGAAATAGAAATATATGCTTGAATTACTATCAGAATAAATAAAGAGTGATTCATCGTAGAGTTTGATTTATAATGTAAAATAAAACAAAAAAAATTGAAAGTGACCTTCAAATTTTTATTATCGGTTAAAAGAACAATTCATGGCATTTACTTTTTGGAAATGATATCATGTAAATGTTGCCCACGACTACATCTGAGGTGATCCATTCGGAAGGTCCAATTTTGGGCGACTTGTTCGAGCAATGCGACTGGTATCTCGCAGATAACACGAGTAATGTTGGCTTCCAAAGAGTCAATCGTAGCTGGCTTATTCCTAAAGACCTGAGACTGTACATGACCTCAGAGAAAATAGTCCAAAGTTGTGACATCGCACGATCTAGGCGGCTAATTTACCGTAGCAAAAAGTGAAATTAAGTGCTCACCAAAATGATTTCCAAGCAAGTCCATTGTTTAACGCGCTGTATGGCTCGTAGCGTCGTCTTGTTGAGAGACTGTGCTTAAATTTCAGGAAGCACATAGTCTATTAACATTGCGCGATAACGGTTACAATTGACGGTAACATTCTGATTTGCCTCATTTTTGAAGAAATATGGACCAATGAATCCACCAGCTCATAAACCACACCATACCGTTGTTTTTAATGGATGTAATGGTAGCTTTTGGTGCTCTTCGGGCTGCTCATCAGCTCAAATACGGCAATTTTGTTTATTAACGTATCCATTGAGCCGTATCCATCCAGTGGGTTTTATCACTGAACAAAATTTCACGATAAAATACCGGATTTTCATTGAGTTTTTCCAAACCCCATTCATTCACTGGGAATATGACGCAAATTCAAGTCGCCTGGCTTTAATTCTTGAACAAGATGAATTTCATACGTTTTTAGGCCGAGATCCTCACGTAAAATAAGCCAAGCTGTCGAATACACCAAGCCAAGCTGCTGAGAACGATGGCGAATCGATTCGTCAGGGTCTTCGCGTACACTCTCAGCTACAGCTGTTATAGTCTCTTCGCTACGTACTGGATGTGGCCTAACCGGTCGAGTATCATCCATCTATGTAAATTGGGACACAAATTTGCGAATGGTAATGGCAATAATGGTTTCAGTAGGTCGATTATGCGCACCGTAAGTTCCTCGAATCGCACGAAAAACATTTCTCACAGAACGCAGCTCGCAGTTGAACAATTTGGAGACGCTGTTGTGGTGTGAGTCTTTCCATGATGACTTGCCAAACGATACTGAATAAAAATGACAAAGCAGTTTGATAGGAGTCACGCGTTGTCTGTCAAAAAAAGCCTATTGAAAATCACACCTCACGATGAATCACTCCTTACTTACTTACTTAAGGTGGCGCTTACGCGTTGATTTCAACCAACAGGTGTGTCCAGCCAGCACGGTCTTTAGCCAGCTGTCTCTGTATCTCTGTATATTGTATATTGTCTCTGTATTTGTATATATTTTTATGAATGAATAACTATTAAAACATAATAATTTGTAGGCAACTTAAACTCTATTAAACAACAACACAATAGACCTCTGGTGTCCATGTAAGTGGATATATATTAGAATTTTCCAAAAATCTATAAGAGATGAAATCATTTTTTTTTGACAAATATTCTTTAATTCTTTAATTAAATTCTAACTATACCGCAAAACGTTAGAAATATTTTTAATAATGCGTTTAATCAATTCAGGTTCGAAGGTATTAAATTAACATATGTTATGTACATAAGACAATTATGTATATAAGACAATTATTTTATTTATGGATTACCCCTTTTTTAGCAAAAGTTGTCATCTATCTCTTTGTTCTTTTATAATTGTTTTTTCTTTTATTTTTAATTAATTTTTATATTTATTTTTTTTATAATTTTTCTTTTATGTTTTTTTTTTCTAAAATCTACCCTAATCTTACCTAAACTTATGTAACTTATATATGTCCGCAGCTGTCCGAGCGACGTGAGACACATTGTATTCAATTCTTTCGATAATCAATTCTTATTATAACGAGTATTGTTATATAAAATATGGATTGCTATATTTTCTTAACTTATTATGCACATTTTTTTTTATAAAAGCGTTAAATCTTTCTAAATCTTAGTAATACGAGAAATTAAAACCTACAACTATCGAAACAGATAACGCTTCTTAAGCAATTCTAATTGAAACGATGTGTCTTAATTTTTTAGAAACCAAGACAATTATAAATGGAATAACAGGGGAGTTCCTTAGCGGGGAGTTAAGCGCCATAGTAGGACCGTCAGGAGCTGGGAAAAGTACTTTACTAAATATTCTGTCTGGGTTTAAGTAATGCTATAAACATATTGATGAGTGTTTGACCTTCTAATTAAACTTTAATTATTTCAGGTTATTTGGAGCAGGTGGTGATGTTATAATAAATGGAACCAAAAGAGATATGGATTTATTTAAAACGAATTTATCTTACATTGCACAAGATACTGAATTGCAGTCATTTCTTACAATTTATGAAGCAATGCATTTTTCTGCTAATCTAAAAATTGGTAATAATTTATCAAAAACTGGAAAAAAACAATCGGTAATATTTTGAAATGTCTGGTAAAGCTTTTAAAATTTAGATTTATTTTTTCAGATAGAAGAGGTGCTGAAATCGGTAGGCATTTATAAAATTCGCAACACTTTAACCGGTAAACTATCAGGAGGGGAAAAAAAGAGACTTGCTATAGCATTAGAATTAGTAAATAATCCACCAGTCCTAATTCTGGATGAACCAACAACGTAAGCTATTTTTTTATAACATGTTAATGTCTATTTGCTTACTAATTCGTAGCGTGGCGAAGCGGATAAGTTCGCTGACTACTACGGCTCTTATTCTCCTAACTTTCGAACTTCACTAAGAGACATAAGTTCTCCTCTCTCTGTGCACGGAATACAAGGCGAATATACATCAAATGGGAGAGACTTGGCATTGGTTCAATCCGGCCTGTCGTGACAAAATTTTTTCTTATTTGATAACAAATATTTCATATTTATATTTTAATATTTTTACCGAGTATTTTCACATACATTTAAACATGCCTATGCAAATATAAAAACAAAAACAAAAAAGTATTTTTTTCTTTTTTTTCAATTTCAAGTGGACTTGACAGTGTTATAGCAAATCAATGCATTACACTTTTGAAGAAATTGGCTTTAGAAGGGCGAACTATAGTTTGCACTATTCACCAGCCACCGGGTCTGTCAATAGAAATGTTTGATACCTTATATGCCATCGCTGAAGGAAATTGTATTTTTTCGGGAGGGACTCAAAACGTTGTTCCATTTTTAGCACAACTCGATCTTCACTGCCCAGAAATTTATAATCCTATTGATTATTGTAAGCTTATTTTATTCAAATATTTTAAGTTGTTTGCTTATAGATCTTTTTCATTTATAGTGATGGAAATTGCAACCGATGATTATGGACAACAAAATTACAGGCTTGTCGAAAAAATTAAAAATGGCAAATGTAATCTTTTTAGACAAAAAAGAACCTCTTCCTTTGATCAAGTTCAAAAAGAAAAACAAGATGGTATGCAATTTTTGAAGTGTTTATTTAATTATTAATTTATTTATTTGAGCGCTTTGTATATTTTTTCACAGAGAAAAATAAATCCACACAGTATCTTCCAACTTCCGATTTTGTATTAGATGTAATGTCAACCAAAAAACTTTTAGTAAAACCAAGTGATGAAAGCGAACGAAAAGTGTACACAAATAAATTTAATTCAGATGCAAAATTAAGTACTTGTAAACCAAAGCAGAAAATACTAACTATAGACACAGATGCCATTTGCCCTAAAGTAAATGTAAGCGCAACACCATTTTACCTGCAAACGACAGTTTTACTCGAAAGAACTATGCTAATACTTTGGAGAGATAAAGGTCTAACTTTAATGCGCATTGTTATTCATTTACTAATGGCTACACTTATTGGAGTATTATATTATGGAATAGGAAATGATGCTGGGAATGCTTTAAATAACTTTCGTTATATATTTTATACACTAATGTTTGTGATGTATACAGCATTTTCTTCTATTTTAGTAAACTGTAAGTATCAATATTTTAAATTTTAGTACCAGTATGTGGTTTTTATATTTATGTTTAAGCTTAAAGTTAGACCGTTCAAAACTGTATAACAAATATCTCAATGCGTGTCGATATTTTAGGAATTGGAATCTTGTAAACCTACAGTTACTCAAGAGGGTTGTTAAAATTCAAAATGATTAGAGAATGTGCAATTATTCTTTTATTTTAACAGTTGAAATGTGTAATTCATATGAGTAAATTTAAAGCTCTAACAACGTCCAGGGTACAATTTGAGATGTTAGCCCATCCTAATAAGATCTCTGGAAATTATCCACCACAATATCGCGATATTTCTCCATCATTATTTGTAAAGTTTGTTAGGAAAAGCATATTTACATTAGTATAGTTAGACCGATCTGCACCGATGAAAATCACTTATTTCCTTGATACTTCATTAAAGACGCATTTTACGAATTTGTAAATGAAATTTTCAAAAAATATAATTGAAAGTCTGAATAATTAATAAATTTATCGATATTTGAGTATTTAGGCCCCTTATGTGTAATAAATGCAAAGCGGTTTACCAAAACACTGAGTAAGTTTGTATTTTATATAAATTTAGAATAAAATAGTGTTATTCCGAATCTGCGTTTTTTACGCAAGGCTAGTATACAGATTTATCTAAATTTATCCCTCTTCTACGTACTCGTAATTCATAACATTTGGGGTGGTCTGGTTTGAGTGATTGATGCTAATTATATTCATAAGATTTCTGTTGATCACTGGTGGTGGAAATAGAGATAAAACAGAGTGAGACATAAGGCATTACGTCGGTGCTCGAGGGTGTCCATTGTCTGATTGATATTAGTATCACCTGTAAGTTTTATCGCACGGTTTTAAAACCTATTTAGCAGGTGCAGAGATGTTTTTGGTGCACCCGACCAAATGTGAGCATTGTACTCAAATTTTGGGCGAATAAATGCTTTATATATTGAGGCCAGATCAAAGGGGTAAAGTATTTCTTACATCGCTTGATGAATCCTAGACATTTCGCAGCCATTTTGACGACATCGAATATGTGGACATTCCAACGTAAGTTGTCATTGACATATATTCCGAGAGTAAAAAGTTTTTCGGTTTCGACGATGCAAGTGCCATTTATGGACAATGGCCGGATGTTTAAATTTCGCTTTAACAACAGCAGACAGCACGGTGTTTTGGCAGCATTAAATACTACTCTGTTAGTGGCTCCTCAATTAGTTATGCTGTAAATATCAGAATTTAATGAGCTTAACGTACGCTGGCGTTCTCGTTCTACAACCGAAGAGCAGGGACGTGAGTCAAGGAGCAAATATGAAATGATGACGGAGACAGAACGGAACCCTAGGGCACACCAACATTTATTTTGTGGATGTCAGACTTGAAACCATCCAATACTACCTTCCGAAAGGTAGTTAGTTTCTAATCCATTAAAGATTCATCGATCTTAAATGCACGCATTTTTGGCAAAGAGACTGATGTCAGACTTTATCAAATGCCTTAGAAATATCAATAAAATGCACGCATTTTCGGCAAAGAGGCTGATGCCAGACTCTATCAAATGCTTTAGAAATATCAAGTGCAACTATCTTGCTTTCGTCAGATTGATGTATGCTTTGGTTTCACTTTTCGGTGAGACAGTTTTCGTGTTTGGAGATACTATAGTTCATAACCTGACTGTTTATCAGCGTTTCTATGGGCTTGGAAAATATAGACGTAAGTGCAAGGGGTCTGTAGAAGGAGAAAGAAGAAGATTCCCTTTTAAGGGACGGGCTGGACAAATGCTGTTTTCCATCTGCTCGGAAAGAGCCCGAGAGAGTGGGATTGATGTAAAAGCTTACGCAGTGGTTTTTCCAGCGAGGAAGAACATCTCTTCAAAAGAAGGGGAGATGTACCATCTGGACCAGCGGATTTGTGAATACGTGTGTTAAGATCTTTAAGTACTCCTGCTAGTACACGAGTGCGAAAGTGGATTCGTCCCATTAAAAATTCGACACACTCGAGTGTAGGCGGAGACGAAGAACAATCTGGACATGTTAAACTGGCCGCAAAGTGTACAGCAAGCAGATTAGTCTTGTCCAAAGAGTTGACAGCTAGAATGTCATTGTAAATAAGCGTTGGGATGGAGGATGAGACAGACAATCTAATTTTTTTGACAAACGATCAAATATTTTAACTACCTTTGGGACACTAGTATTTTTCGCCTCGTATTGAAACTTCACCTGATTGAGAAAAACGTTGCAAACATTCCTAGCTCGTTTTAACTTTTTTTTGGTTTTCCTCTGTCGGGTTTCCCTTTACCCTATTCCTCTGATAGATAAAGGATCTCATTCCAAAGAGAATAGTGTCTGTGGTCATATAAGTTGCGGGATCGAGGAAACATAACGACCAGTTAAAATTCCTAAAGAAGCTGTTAAGTACATTCCAATTGGATTTCTGGCAGTAGTGACACTAGTTCGTAGCCAGGCAGCTTTAGATCTGAGTGATCTGACAGGTGTTGGCGCGGATCTGCCTGTGTTTCACTAAGTGACAAACTAACTGGTCTGTATTTACAGACATGGATGATTACTTTTTAGTCCGCGAATATTGACTATATCTACTTTAAATTCCCGAGTCATTATAAAGACGAACACAAAACGCAAACACCGACGATACTAAGCACAGCTGTAAAGGAAAAATTCAGAATTGGTTTGCGGAATCAAATCGTTGTAGGTGTTATATCCTTACAACAATATGAAATAGCACCCCAACTAAATTCATATCCATAACCAGCTGTCAATCGGTTTTTTTTTTGTTTTGTGTTTCCGCAAAAGTGATTTTTTTGATTAACTTTGAACCAACTGATTTAACTACCACATATATATAATAATTGATTTTTTTTTTTATTATTACAGTTCCACTAGAATTTCCAATTATTACACGAGAACATTTCAATAGATGGTATTCTCTTCCGGCATATTATATTGCGTTAACTTTAGCCGATGTCCCGGTTCAAATGACTTGCACCACACTTTTTGTTATAGTATCATATACCCTAACAGGTCAACCTATTGATTTGACAAGAATGTCGCTATTTGCAATAACAACTCTTTTAACCGCATTAGTAGCCCAGAGTATTGGACTGATTGTCGGAGCTTCGCTAAGTATGAAGGTAAGTGAATTTTTCAACTAAATGTTTTTCTTTTTATATTAAAAAAAAATTATTGTTTTAGTACGGGGCGATACTTGGGCCATTTTTTATTTGCCCGTTTCTAGCATTTTCTGGATTTTTTTTACAACAAAACGATGCACAAGAGTGGCTCAAATGGTTATTCAGTGTATCTTTTCTAAAATATGGATTAGAGGGTTCAACTTTAGCTATATTTGGATATAATAGATCAAAAATGCAATGCAATGAGATATATTGTCACTTTGCAAGGCCGCAGATATTTTTGAAAAATATTGGCATGGATAATGGAAGTTTCCAAAGTGCGTTTACATTTTTGTTTTTGTTACTTCTTGGACTTAGAATAATTGCTTTTTATATTATATCATTTAGAATAAAATTATTTCGATAAAATGTACCATTTTAACATCATGTTTTCAAAGTGTATTTATCTATTATTTGTTTATTAATTTTATACTGAAAACAAAAAAAAAAATACCAAAAAGTTGTTGATTATTATATGGTTATTATAAAGGTTGAATAAAACAAAGTTACATATTTTCATATAAAACAAGTAATTTGAATTTTTATAATATTGAGACATTTCCAGAATTTTGGCTGTTGCTGAAGATATTAGAGTATTTAAACGTATTTATTTCTCTCTATACAATTTTCAAAAAAAAAAAAAAAACAATATATTAAACATTTATGAGTATTCCTATCCTCTTAAATGTTATGTTCTATTTAAAAAAAAAAACCACTAGGTTGCGACAGGTCAGTGTTTCCGCAGTTATTTTTATTTTATTTATTTATTATATACACATATGGTATATTATACATATTATTGTAATTGAATTACAATAATAAATTTAAAAGAAAATATAGCACTAGTCAACAAGGGAAGTATACAAGGCAAGAAATGAGGGCTTTGACAAGTAGTCAAATAAACGAGCACGTTTTAAAACTTTTTAGCAGCTATGCAATTTTTAAAAAGAAAATATTAATTCTTGGAAAACTACTTTCATTGTCAACTGTTGTGAGAAACACACTTAAAAAATCATAAATTCAATTTTTTATCTGTAGGTTTTTTCAAGTATAAAATCTATGGGTTTTCTGCAAACTTGTTGATGTTTTTTTTTTTTTTTATTTTTTATTATTATTATTATGTTACGTTCATAAGAAAAAAAATAGTAAAACGTTACATTTATTATGCATTTTCTGTAAAAAAAATTGCCTTTAAGATCAGAAATTAGAAAAATGGAACAGGCTTAGAAATTGGATATCTGAAGACTCCAACAAGATATCAACAAAGGTTAGTATTTCTTCTAAATATAAAGTCCTAAACAAAGCTTCTACCATTAGTATTATTTACCATAAGTAAACCTTTTCTTAAATCCTCGATAAATGATGTCAACATTGGAGATAGATCCTTACTATAGAACGATTTTTTTCCAAAATATATATTTGTAATTTTTCTGGAGATCCTTCTTGTGTGTGTAGAAGGTGATAAAATGTTCGTTTATTACAGCTTTAGCAGCCCTATCCGCTTGTTTATTCCCTATAAGCGGGGACCCACATAATTTTTAGCCTTGTGATTAAGTAGCCCCTGGTTGTGATTAGCTTTCCTCTGATACGTTCTCTAATCAGTGTCATTTTGTTGATGTTTTGGATGGCGGAAATCATGAATAAATAGTCGCTACAAATAAGTATTTTACTGTTTGGAACGAGTTTTGTAGCTTGGAATGCTTCGAGGGCTTCCTGAGTGGAAGTAAAGGAAAACAGGCAATATACTCTTTATGAAAATATTGGAGTTTTCATTAACTACTGCAAACGCGGTACAGTTTTCTTGCATCGGTGAAAAGTAAAATCCAATTTGTATCTATGATTTGTCGCGTTAGATCTTTAAATATCTCTATGGATATCTTGATTGTTGGTAGATGTTTTGTTATAGTTGTGAAGGCTGGATATAATTGAGAACTCTTCGAATAACCATATTAATATTAATTGGTATGTCGGACCGTACCGGGGAGTAGAGCGCATTATAAATTGCCATTTTTTCGGGTATTTTTTCGTCCAATATAATGGGTGATTTTCTTGATATTTTCGGGACGGGCAGAGCCGTAAGATACTCAAGTCTTTCTTTTACCGAAAGGAGACCAACTTTAACTGACAAACATGATGTCGTCCTGAATGCTTTAAGAGCGATCCAAACGGGGGAGTGATATTGCGGTTTGAAAAGTTGGAGCGAAGCCTTTGGGTAATCAATCTTCATAATGAATTTTTGAAGAAATAACTAATTTGATAACTCTGATTGTAGTATTTATATGTGAATAAGAATGTTTTGATGTTAGATACTTAATTATATTCAGTATGGTAGGTTATGCGCAGAGGTTTTTAAAGCTAACATGCTTAATGAATTAACATTACAAATGTTGTTGTTCTTAAAATTAAGTGAAGAGAATAAATGGTGCCTCAGCTGTGCTTGAAAACGACTTGGTTTATATTTACTAAACTTTTTTTTTTTTTTTTTTAAATCAGAATAAATTATTTGATATGATTTCTAGAACTTTTATAGAGATATAGGTTCATATGATTAAATTTGGACTTCTCGGAAGGATTGATTTTTGACTGGCGCGCTGTTTGTCTAGCTATTTCAGAAAAAAAAAAAAAAAAAATTGTGATTGGATTTGCAGGCAGAGGGTTTTGTTGATTGTTAAGTCGCCTATCCTTGGGGAGGTGGTACCGGTTGTTGGTATGCCAAGTAACTGTTCCAAGTTCCAATATCTCATAGCGGAAGGGAAGTATGTATATATAATTAATTGGGATAGGAAATATAAGTCGAAGCTGAAAACGCATTAACCCTTGAGTTTTTGAATTCCATCTATACTCTTTGTGAATTCAAAGACTAACTTATACCTTGAGATTTTAAATTCGATTTTTTAGATTTCCTCCTCGCTGAGATTTATAAGCCATGGAGCAAATGCAATGCCTTAAGAAGAGTTCAGAAATTTTTGTAGGGTAACAGACACGTAACCCTAGTGAAGCGACTATGCTGTGTGGAAAGGGAGTTAGAATCGCTTTTGCCCGCGAAGCAGTCCGGGCACCTGTAAGACATCGGCGCCTGCCTGTCTGTTGCTTTTTTTGTAAGAACTAAGCACTCAAATAGGTATGACTACACTTATGATGCCAAAGTTGTGTTAAGTTTCTCGGAAAATGGGACAGAAAGAGATTGAAAGATATTTGTAAATCAGACCTTAGCGGAGCGATGAAATCGCAGGAGTGGTTAAACCCTAAATTGTTATAATATACATTTCAAACAATAGGATCAAAACCATAGAGTCAAATGTGTTCACTTTAATCATTTCAAACTTCTTAAGATGGTTATTGATGGTTTATATCGGGTACCTAACTAAAATTAAAAACGATTGAAATGCCAAGGTATTTTGTTACTTGTTCGATTGTGCACCACTGCAATCACTGCAAAATAACAATTTTATTTTGTCCATGTCTTAGCATATTACTGAATTTTTGGGTAAAATATGACATTTTTCCTATATCGATTCATTTCTAACATGCTTTTCCTTATTTTAATTTTGATCGTTGAAGGGATAGAAGTGCAAAGAAAAGAATAGCTTTGTTCCGGTTTGTACAAAAACCTGTTCCTGCGAGAAATGTAAAAGAGAACGCATTCGAGAGTCTAAATCATCTAAGTCATTAAATGCATATTACATCAATAAAATAATAATAATAACCAATCTTAAAATCTTCCTTCTTTTTTACAATTTCTTTTTTGTTTTGTTTTTACTTGTTAATTTTGACGTTTCAAATACATTTTACTAAAACGTATCCTGCTAGACTTTGGTGCTTTGGGCTTAAAAGAGAATTTTTTCCTACTCTTACTTATCCAAAAATCCATGAAAATGTGAGAACGACGTTTATGGGCATGAATTTTATTCTCAGGGCTGACAAATTTTCTCTCTGATATCACACTTGCAAGCCTGTACTAGACGCCTTTGAACTTTATACCTATCTAGTTTTGGCTTCCCTTTTAAGTTAAAAATTAAGTGTGCTAAGATTTGCGTTTATACAATTCAATTTCTTCGCATTCGTTTGTATACCTGCATACTGAGCGAAACGAATCCTAGTAATTGCACATAACAGGTTGATTGAAAAGTGCTTGTGTGGGTACAAATGATAAAACTTATTACTTTCAATACAATCTCTTTATTCAATCCAATTTGAAATCACTCCAATGAAATATTTTGGAAAGAATCTACGCCATCCAGTATTCCATACATTTTCCAATTTGCTGGAAAAATCGATTCTACTCTCCACACATTAGTCGTCTGCTATGGAAACATAGATGACGCTGTTCACATTCAAATAGATAACAAACTGCTCCCTCCCTTAAGTTGTTTGACCCGAAGAAGGTTTCACTTTGATGTCGTACCTGGTCTTGCAATTGTTCGCTAGATTCATCATTTCTTAGGTGCTTTTATGCAATTTATGAATCCTGCTGCGCTAGTCGTCCATGTGGTCGTTCACCTCCTTGGGCTCTGTAGTTGGAAACCCGAATTTTATTTCACTTGGCAACCGAACTATTTGACCAAATAAGATCTCGGATGGTGTATGTGTCCTGTTGAACTATGAAACACGTTTCGGTAGGCCATTAAGAAGAGGCGTATGTGTTGATCTCAGTCCCGCTGGCAGTTGCTGACGATCTTAGACAGATGCTCATTCAATATCCGATTGAATCGCTCGACCATTCTATCAGATTGAAGGTGTAGTGGCGTTGTCCTTGTTTTCTTTATTCCCTGATATTGGCACAATTTTTGGAAGACTTTTGATCGGAGTGTAGTTCCATTCAGGTCCCTAATCTGCTCACCCAGTTGTTAACTATCTCTTCTGCTACTGTCTAAGACTTTGATTTGGGATGGCAAACACTTCCGGGCACTTAATAAAGTAATCCATGACGACGAGGGTGAATCGGTTACCATCAAAGGTGTTATCGAGCCTTTGGTGAATTTTCAAGAATTATTTATTTATCCCTTTTCCTCTCTCAAGTTGAGGAGAAATGAAAAAATTTCCTTTGTTCTACGAACAATTCGCGCCAAAAAGAATAAGACAGAAAGTCACGTACACAGAAAAGGACGTTTCAGTCATGATGAAGTTAATCTCTTTCTGTGGCTGCTGCGCTTTCCTCTTGAGGTAATAAAAAAAAAAAATAAGTTTTATAAAGAATTATTAAATAAATAAAATCATTCAATCAATCACGAAAAAGGATTTTTATTTAAGGAAATTCGTTGCAGCAACATAATTTTATTTATTTGTGGTCGGAGCAATTCCTTCCCGGTGCACCTTTTAATGCGGTAAGAAGAGTTTCGACATGGGTAAAGACGTTTTTTCATGCACTTCAAGGCAATGCCGCAATCTAGACAATGAAGAGATGGTGCAGTGCGAGAAGTGTAGGAGATGGTGGCACTATGAGTGTGCTAATTTCGATCCGGACCTGTACCTGTCGATCCTTGGCTTTGTAGTTTTGACAACTGCAGAGTGCAGGCGGTTGATTCTTTGGAAAAATCCTGTACTGTTGCGGTTCCTGCTACGGTCCAAGCAGCTGTAGGCGGTGAAGAGGACGTGGAGTCTCAGTTGGGCCTGCTAATCGAAACTGCTGCGGTGGCCCAAGCAACAGTTACGGAACGAGATGCCGAACTTGCCGCCTTGCGGGCTAAATTGGACGAAACAAAGCTGAAGCTGGTTAAAGCGACGATAGTCCAAAGGTATCCGCTGTTGGGGCTCTGTTTCGATCGTGAATTCTGCGAACGAGCGACTGGAAATAATCAGGAGAATTCCTGAATTCCGTACAAGTGCACGAATTAACTTCAGATTTGTTGCATTTGCCATATTTAAAGTCAAATTGTGATTCGAATCTTCACCAGTAGGCGGTGAGAGTGAATGGATTTGTGGCCGATATTAAAGCGTTGAAACGGGATGTAAGCTGGGAGCCGGTTTATACCATGAGTAGTGTAGGAGACAGGCGTCACTTCATAGTGCTACCTTGTAGGACTTTGCTGAGTTCCTGATGGATAAAGTGGTAGATTTACCCCCCGAATTAGTGAAACCGTTACCGTCTACTGCGTTAAAGGTGTGAATGGATATACGAAGCTTTCTCGTCGAGTTTCAACACATGAACCAACTACGTCTGGGACTCCTTGTGGTATATGTGGGCGCAATATACATTCCCTGGATCAGTGTCAGCAGTTCAAGGCATGGCATGTGCCAATGAAGGATCCGTTTATTTTGCCTGTTTGGACCCTATGCAGCATATCTGGAGGACTTGTGCCAATGAGAGTTCGTGTGGTTTGAGTGGGTGTACCGGACGTCATCATTCACTTCTGCATCAAACGTCGACTAACGCAGAGGCTAAGTTAGACCCATCTGCAGTGCCGTACGTGCCTAAAAAGTTTTTTCATTTGTCCCATACTGGTTCGAAACTGCCTGTGATGTTTAAGGTTACTCCCATACGGATATATGGGAGTAACGAAAGGTTTGTGGACACGTTCGCATTTCTTGACGACGGGTCCGCTTTAAACATGTCGAACAGGACTTTTTTGAAGATCTGATACTTAACGGTAAAGCAGAAGAGCTTACCCTTCAGTGGACCAAGGGTGTTTCACGTGTTGAGAATACAACAAGAACTACGTTAGCTATTTCTAGAGTAGACTGTCGCATACGATACCTCCTAAAGAATGTGTACTCAGTCAAGGATCTGGACTTACCTAGCCAGTCAATTGATGTGGCAGAGCTGAAGAAGGCATATCCAAACTTCCGTGGACTTCCGTTTAAGGATCTTGTCGAAGCCAAGCCACAGATATTGGTTGGTCTAGATCAGGCTAAGTTCCTCTTAGGACGTGGACAACGTCATGGAAGGGACGATGAGCCGTACGCCCTGAAAATTCTCCTGGGCTCGATAGTTTATGGCAAAGCGGTCTGGAGAAGTCGCTCAACAAGAAGCCGTATTTACTCGACTGGATGAACAAGTACGTGTTCGCCCTGCTGGCCAAGGGTTACGCGAGGAAAGCTTCGGATGCTGAATTATCGGTCGAGTGAGCTCGAGTGTGGCATGCTCCCATTTTTATCGTCGAAAACCCGAACAAGTCGCCTCTGAAGCCGAAGGTAGTAACTAACGTAGCGGTCAAAGTAGCGTTTCTACTGAAGGGCCCCGACAACCTAGTTTCATTTAACACTGGATTGTTCAAGTTTCGCGAGCGCAAGGAGGCAGTGAAAGCAGATGTCAGCGAAATGTTCTACCAAATCCGTATAAGGGCTGAAGATAAACAATGCCAACGCTTTCGGTTGTTCGCCGACGGTCTATGTTACATCATAGAGATCATGATTTTTGGTCCGAGATGTTCGCCTGCGTGTGCGCAATTTGTAAAGAACCATCAAGCCAATATCTTTCGATTCGAGTTTCCCGACGCCTGCGATGGACTGATAAAGAGAACTTATGTACCATAGTTGATTACTTATGATAACAGCCACGACACGGTCAGATAAGCAGCTACTGTTACCAGAGATACCATCAGGATCTGCAACCTGCCTTCAGGGTTCTTAAATTGAAGTAGAGCTGCGTGGTCTGTCCGAAGAGCGAACTTTTGTCCATAGACTTAAGGAAATGCTTCGAAGCCAGAATTTAAGCCAGAAACACGCACCGAGTTACGAGTAGTTCCATTCAGGTTAAGAGGGTACCTTGCTGTAATATGCGGCCACTTTCTCTTGACCATCATGAACTTGGGAGATCACAGCTCCGACCCCAACATCTCTAGCGTCTGCGTCAACGATGAACATTTTTTCCGGGCTTGGGGTACCTCAAGACGGGGGCATTGCATAGCTGCCGCTTGAGTTCTTGAAATACTTTCTCAGAATGTGCAGATCACCTGAACTGTCGCCCTTTTTCCGTTAGTTGATGCAGGCTCTTGGCAATATCAGCAAAATCCTTTACGAACCTCTTATAGTACGTTGCAAGTCCCAAAAAGCTTCTCAGTTGGCGTTTATCTTTGGGGACAGGCCAGTCTTCCACGTGAGTTCTTGCAATGTTCGTTCCATTAGTCTCTCAAAGGTGGCCGGAGCGTTACACAGCCCAAACTATAAACTGCCAAAGACCGCTTCCAGTAGTGAAACCCGTTTTCTCACGATTCGTACGGTTTATCTCTACTTGTGCTGCCGTTTTTCTTCTTCACGTGGGCCACTAGAGAAGAAAGAGACAACGGACTCTGCGATTTTTTAATCAGTCCCTTAACTTTCATCTTCAACACCATTTCGGCAACTTCCGTTTGCTTCGCCAATGGAAAACGCCTTGCACGTTGACGGGACTTTTAAAATAGAAGTGTAGGCGTTTCCGTATATCATTGGTATATCCATGTTTCCGTATTTCAGGGTTTGTGCTCCAAAGTCCACTACTAGTACTAATACTAATTTGTACCAATGATAGACTCGTCTTATATATCAGCTACCAGAGAAACGTGAGAGGTGGATGCCGACTTCACCATCTCTCTCTCGTCGACCTTGTGGAGTCGAATATGAGCACTGCAACCGTCAAGCAGCTAAAGAAAACCCCATTACCCAAATGAGCAAAACTGAGGCAGCAGAAGGTTGGAGTACAGGTGAAATCCGTACCTCTTAATAGCCAGATAATACCATCGAAAAAATATTGGCCTGGAAGGAACCCGAGGAGAGACCAAGCACAATGAGAAACGCTTTGTGTGCAAGATAGTTTGATGAATATAAAATGCAGAAGTGCAGATGTGTGTGTAGCTAATTGTGCTGCGGTCCATAACAAGAAATGTGCTCCATGAACTACATGACGAATCTCAGGAGGCCATTTGGGAATTAACAAGATGTTAAGGTAAGGGAATGTTTCTATTGGCTAATTGCAAAACAAGATATCAAGAATTGGTGCAAAAAGTATATAAGGTTTGCCGCTACCAAGAGCCCAATAGGTTATTAATTTCCCAAAACCTTTAATGCGAAACTTAAATGCGTGAGCAGATTTGGGGTGCCAATGGAGCTACACTCTAATCAAGAGCGAAACTTTGAATCAATTTTCGTCTAGGAAGTATCCCAATATTTGGGAATAAGGAAGGAAAGGGAAACGTCACTAAACCCTCAATCTGATAGAATCTGATAGAATAGCCGAGTGATTAAATATAACCTTGAATGAGCATCTCTCTAAGCGGGACTAGGATCGACACATACTCTTCTTCTTAATAGCTTACCGAAACACGGTCCATAGTTCACCACGACAAACACCATCCGAGATCTTATTTGTTCAAACAGTTCAGATCCCAAGTGAAACAAAATTCGGATCCTCACCTACGGAGTCCAAGGAGGTGGATGACTACGTGGAGGACTTGCGCGACAGGATTCGTAAATTGCATAAAAACACCCGAGAAAAAATGAAGCTAGCGAGCAACTTCGTGAAGACTAGGTACGACATCAAGGCGAAATCTTCCGGCTTCAGCGAAGTAGATCTGGTGTGGCTGTATAATCCTCTGTTTAAAAAAGCAATTCACCGAAATTGCAACAGGATTGGGGAGATCGAGATAAATTGAAGTAGCAGTGTGAAATTAATTTGTATATATCTGGAAAACAGCATCTATATTTCAATAGTAGAATGTTTCCTTATTTGAATAGCAACAGACTCAACCATTGGTGATTGGTTCGGTTCGTTCGGTCGAAGAACATTGAACAGCATCATCACAACAGCAAAAGACACAACCATTGGTGAATGGTGAATGGAATCTAATTTTCTAGTAAAATAGAAATTTGTATGGAACCTTGGATGGTTCAGAATGTTCTCGAAAGAGGTCAGGGGAGAATAAATTACAGGATCATCCAAAATATGCAAGCCAATTCTAAAGTGAAATTTGAAGAGTGAATTACGAGTAGTGCTTAAGTGGTTTAAGTTAAAGCTAAAGAAAAGTAAAAGGATTGAGATAAGCGATTTAATTGTGAATTGTAACTGTATTGAATAAAGTGATTGCATTGAAAGGAATAAGCTCTACCATTACAGCCGACTGCTCGAAAATAGTGAAACAGTTTATCACACAATACTAATTGACTTTTACATATATATACTTATGTAGTACATTCTGACAACAGAAAACACCCTAACAGAAATAAATTAATAAGCACTATGCACTCGAACAAATACGAAATTTGGAAATTTGTTTGTCCGAGTTGTAAATAATTCCTCTTCACCGATTCAATTTTATCAGCTGTTTCTTTTACCCTGAGCCGTCTATTACTTTTTTCAAAACTGTTAAGTCAAAATTCTACCGATTAAAATTCCATTAACATCTGGAAGTTAATTCCGTGGGCGGCGCCGATCAAATGGAAATTTGACGATTAACCCCAGCTTAATGTTTTAATCTCAAATTTGAAACAGATCCCAATTGATCATGTAGCAAGAAATTGAAGTATTAAAATATCATTTTTTGAGAGTTCTTTTTTTGTTGTATTGTTTTGTTTGTAATAAATTAATTTGTCTTGTTGTTTTCTTGAATAAAAGAAAAAACCTTAAACGTACGTAAGCTGCGGTCTTCGAAGAAAGGTAAGTTCAAGATCTTTGTAAGATAACTTGTTTATTTTTAATGAAAACATGGGTGGTAGCCAATAACATGCAAATTCAGAGAGATATATGTAGGTTTATATATATATATATATATATGTGTGTATGTATGTATTTTTATGTTTGCATCGCTGCTACAAATAGTTATTATCTACTTATTAAAAGACATTATTGGAAACATTTAATATTGTGTTTATAAAAAAAGATTGTTTCAATGTTTTGATTTATGAATCATCTATACTCCCGTCACGCCTAGAAAACAAATTAGTAAAGCGACAATGTTTCACAAATTCCAGATGCAGCTACAAGTTTTGTCAATTCTTCAAAACAAATCTGTGGAAAATCATGCAAGTGAATGTTATTATTGTCAAATAAATTACTTTAGCAAGGACGACTTTCTTTAACTTGATATTGTCAAAAAAAAACGTAATGCAACAATATAAAACGAATTAAATTAAATAAGCTTATAGGTAAGTTGTTATAAAGACCAACAAGAGTGCAGTAAGAGGAATGTTTATGTTGTTTTCTCATTTTTTTAAATGTGATTGTTTGGGCAATTACCAATTTACCTATGTATAAATAAGTACATCTTGCTTCGACACTTCTATCTTGCTCGAAAGAGTACCCAAACAATTTTTAAGTAAAGCATAGTTGAACTAGTGAAGTGCAGATCGGTATTAAACGTTGTGGTGGTTACAAGATGAACCCAAAGTATTCGTTTGGGAATGATATTATTTGGAAACTGTGGGCAGCACATAAATTTTATTCCAATTTTTTGCACTTTATTAGAATTTTTTAAATATTGAGAAGCATTGTTTTTATTACGGCAACGATAGTATATTTCAGAAGTTTGAGTTGTGAATTCGAGCAATTTTTTCCTTGGACAACTAAATTTAGTCTTGGTTGTTCCCTATCTAAAATGAGCAGAGAACCGTCTAAAGCTTTCATCGGCTTTTATCCAGAATTGACATTTTTTTATTTTTTATTATTATTATTATTATTTTTTATTCTTTTGTATTACCTGCTTACTGCTATAGTTAGTTATGCTTATCATATTATGTCACCTTTATGGTTGGTGACAGGCCTACTTGCTCTGTTTTTCTTGCCATCTTCTGGATAATACAAGGTGAAGGAAAAATAAGGTTTCTTTTTAGTGGAATGATTAAATTATCTTTTGAAAAAAACCTTTGAAGTATACACTTAAGGATATATATATATCCCACACGCCCACCAACGAACAGCAAAATTTCTTCGAACCGCTTTGTGCGGTCTCCGTAATGGCGGCCATTTCGTGTTGAGTATTTTCTTTTAATTGTACCAAAGTATAATTGACCAAAGACGGGAAAATAGATCAAATCAAAGCAGATATAAAGATATATATATATAATATCTTGATATAAAGTAGATCGATCAAATATAAAATCAGAGAGGCAATGTTCAACAACAACGTAAGGAAATATGCGGTGTTGAATGTAAAACGATATCTAATGCAATACTTTGCAAAACAGAGAAGGAGAATTTCTGCTACATACAAGGGAGAAGGAGTGCTTACAGGATCTCTTTTGGGAAGAAAGATGTTGATATTGGATGAAGCAAATATTCAAACACTAGTAAATCTTTTTAATATTATCTACAAATATGGCAAAATTTCAGTTAAATAGTGGAAAACAACACTTATGAGTATTGCTCTTAAAAAAAAGAATAAAGCTAGAAAGAGAAGAGTCGAACGAAATAGAAATTCGCAGAGGAGTTAGACAAGGTTGCATTTTATCATTCAATGTGTATTCCGAAGAAATTTTCAAAAACCTTTTAATTCATTAATTAAAGTAAATGAAGCTCTAATCCATAATATCAGATATGCAGACGACGCGGTAATAATGGCAAGTATCATAAGGGAATTAAACATCATTATGAACAAGCTCAGGGCCGAAAGTAAGAGGTTTGGGTTAAATGCAAATACGAGTTAAACATAATTTATAGTGTTTGACAAAAGCCAAATTATGAACTTAAAATATTGTAATACTTAACAACGCAACGATAAAGTGAATATACCATAAGCCTTCGAAATTTAGGTGTATAGAAGAATAACAACAATAATAAATGATGAAGCCTTAAGACGAGTAGGAATGAAAAGAGAAATAATTCTTTTAATAAAGAAAACAAAGATCAAGTATTTAGGGCATATTATGAGGAATATTAAATATTAACTTCTCCAAATATTTGTACAAGTAGAAGTGTTATAAGACAGAGATCAGCATGATTGTTAAACTTAAAATAATGGCTCAATCTTTCAGCAATAGACATGTTTAGAGGAGTTTAATCGTTCAATAAATGATTTCCATTCTCCAAAACGGAGTGGAGATATAAACAGAAGAAATTTTATGTTGTCAACCGATTCCCACTTAATCACCGAAATTAAGCAGCGGTAAGAATTTAGATGGTAGGTCGCGTCTATACTGCGTTCTGTTGGCATTTGGAACTGTGTAGTATATTTGGCACAGCTATATATTTATGTGTCTGAGTGCATTGTTTCGAAAAAAAAAAAAATGTTTCAGAAGAAAATTTTCATTAAAATAAATCCAATTTGTGTTTATGTCGTATTCTCACTTTGTTTACATCCTTTTCGGATATTCATTAGACAGCCTTCAAATAATTTTATCGCCATATCGAATGATTGATAGATGATTGTACAAGACTTGAATGAACAATGCGTCCATTAGTTCAGAAATCATTGCAACTGTCATTTTGGGTTTCTCATTCTAGTTCGCTTATAACATGGTGGTTGATGGCGTTTAGCTGATTATAGAAGTTGGCTACTACGTTCTCCCCCATAACATTAGTCTTCTAATCTTATCAGTTGTGTTGTGAAATCAGTATACAGACATCCTTTTTCTTCAGCAGGGTAAATACTGAGTAGAATAGGACAGTGTTGCTTCCCTTGGGGGTATATTTGTTAGCATCCAACCACTCATTAAGCTAACCTACTCGTATATTGATCTGCAAACAACGAAACGGAAATACATTTTTAGAACAAGATTTGTATTGAGTTAGGATTTGGTCCTTACTAATTAAAACTCAGCCGTCTAAAAGTCGCAAAAACTAAGACTGATGTTAAGATATCTTTGAGATCTGCTGTATCCGATGTCGGAGACGTTCGTGTATACTTTCGATTGTGCTTGTAAGCTTGTGCTTTAAGTCACGTAGGACGATTTCAACATCACGTTTATAGTATTTAAAAATTCACAGAAATTATCTTTGATGCTGTTTTTTTTTTTTTTTTTTTTTTTCCTATGTAGGACTATGAATCTATATGTTGCAAAATTTAAAACTGATTCTACCTCTCTGTATTGATTCCAAGGTTATTTTTTTTTTTTTTAAGAAAAAACACTTGGAAAAGCATCATTTTTGACTCTTTTCTTCAAAACCAAGTACTTACTTACAACTCGGACAAACGCAACCTCAGCTTGTCTAGATTTTTTTTTTTGTAGAAGTCTTTAAACGAAACAAGCAGGCGTACATTGATGTTCTTAACTCTACTGAGGGAATGTGGATATTTCCTTAAAAACCATTAAAGTTGATCGATACTTATAAGCTTATGTCCATTCGGACATTCTTTCGCAGGCTTGAGTGTTCAATTTCACATTAGCAACTTTGATCCAGTATTAGGTGGTAGTATAGCAGGCACAAAAAATAGGTCGTTATGAGGTTTTGGTACAAAGCAATAAAACTTATGCGTTTACATTTTTCCTTTCCAAGAAAAAAGTAATATATATATTGGGTATGTAATTTAACTCGTGCGTTTTTTTTTTTTTTCAAAATTTGAACGTTTATTTAAGAAAAACATGTACAATAGTATTATTCAAAGTATTGGCCATCTGAAGCTATGACTTTTTCCCATCTTTCTGGCAGTTTGTGGATCCCATCCCAAAAGAACTGCGCCGGCTTGGCAG
Source organism: Volucella inanis (assembly GCA_907269105.1). Classification (NCBI taxonomy): domain Eukaryota; kingdom Metazoa; phylum Arthropoda; class Insecta; order Diptera; family Syrphidae; genus Volucella; species Volucella inanis. Next base: position 74,217,336 of record OU026157.1, on the reverse strand, counting down.
ACAAGAATGAATCAAGCCAATTTTTGATATTCTGCTCTGATGTGAACCGTATTTCAGTGAGGGCGTTCTGCATCGACCGGGACAAATGGTAGTCAAAAGGGGCAAGGTCTGGGCTATAAGGCGGGTGGGGTAAGACTTCCCATCCACTGTTTTTCAAATAGTTCTTAACCGGAATAGCAACGTGGGGCCGAGCGTTGTCATGATGGAAAATTATTGCCTCGTGTCTGGTCGCATCTTCCAGGCGTTTTTCGGCTACTGCTCTCTTCAAACGAATTAATTGTGTTCGGTAGCGTTGTCCATTGATGGTTTCACCCGATTTTAGCAGCTCATAATACAGCACACCCATCTGATCACACCAAATACAGAGCATTACTTTCGCGCCATAGATATTCGGCTTTGCCGTTGATTTGGCTGGTTGGCCGGGTTTCACATATGATTTTTTGTTTTGCGCTTAGGGTTGTCGTAATGAATCCACTTTTCATCACCAGTAACAATCCGATGCAAAAATGACTTCCTTTTGTGGCGTTCTAGCAGCATTTCGGACATGCAAAAGCGCCTTTCGACGTCTCTCGGCTTGAGTTCATGTGGAACCCAATTTTCTTGTTTTTGAATATATCCAGCTGCTTTTAAACGTTTTGAAATGGCTGATTAGGTGACAGCCAAACATTCTGCGAGCTCTTCCTGTGTTTGGCAACAATCTTCATAGAGTAATGCTTCCAGTTCTTTATCTTCAAACTTTTTTGGCTGCCCAGGACGTTCATCGTCTTCCAAACCAAAATCACCACATTTAAATCGTGCAAACCACTTTTGGCACGTTCGCTCAGCTAGCGCACGTTCACCATAAACTTCCACCAAAATACGATGACTTTCGGCAGCAGTTTTCTTCATCTTAAAGTAATGAAAAAGAACTCCCCGCAAAAACACGTCTTCAGGCACAAAGTTCGACATATTTGAGTGAAGAAAAATTATTGTTGTCTACACTTAAAATGAATGACATATACTGAAATGACGTACAATGACAGTAGCCTTCCAACGCATGTTAAAATGGAATAATAACAATGGAATAATACAAGTTACGCCATCTCTTAGCAAACTAAGTTATAGACCCAATAAATAAATATAAATAACAAATACACTTTGGTATTAAGGCCCTTTTCTAAAATAGTTTCATGATGCTAAATTCAAATACTTTCTTTTTATTTTATTTTGATTTTTATTTCACGTTCATCATACTTTCTAACATATGTTTAGAACTTCATTCAAAAACAAATGTTGTGTAAGTTTATTCGGTTTCTAGGTTTTACTTGGAAATATAATTCCTACATTATTTTATGACTAGTTATTTAAAATCTCTATATATCTCTTATTTTATTTCAGATGTCAGCACCAAGACTTTTGGCCGCATGTTTTATACTTATACTTCATCTTAAATGTGGTCATCTTCAAATTTTAAATGAAAATTCAGTAACTGACAGAAATGGATTGTTTATCGGTCCACAAAATAACCAAGGTACCAGCTTTAAAAATAGATACAGAATTGATGACAATCAAAATTTAGACACGAGTTTCCCCAAAAAAGCATTTTCTTTTGATGATGGAGCATCGGATTTTAATCGAAGGAAACCTTCTTACAGTACAAAAACATCACCATTTCAAAATATCCATACGAAACAGCCCACTTACTTTATAGTGGCCTCACGTATGGTTCGACCTGGTTTAATTTATAAGGTCTCTGTAACAGTATTAAAAGCAGCTTATCCAATAACTGTACATACTAGTATATCAAGTGATGGTGTTCAAATATCTGGAGATTCCAAAGATGTTAAGGAGGGTGTGCCCGAAACGATGCTAATGCGTGTTCCTCCGACAAGTGTCCCGGGTAGATACAAACTTCGTGTGGAAGGCTTATATAAAAATGTTCTTGGGGGAATAGCATTTTTAAATGAAACTGATTTACATTTTTCTCAGCGGTCCATGACTATATTTATACAAACAGACAAACCTCTATATATCCAAGGCGAAACGGTCAAATTTCGAACAATCCCTATTACAACAGAACTGAAAGGATTTGATAATGCTGTTGACATTTACATGTTGGATCCTAATAAACACATACTACGACGTTGGCTTTCTAGACAATCAAATTTGGGCAGTGTAAGTCTTGAGTATAAACTATCTAATCTACCAATTTTTGGAGAATGGACAATTCGTGTTATAGCTCAAGGTCAAATCGAGGAAAGTCGTTTTACTGTTGAAGAGTACTACCAAACGAGATTTGAAGTTAATGTTACAACTCCGGCATATTTCTTTAATACCGATCCCTATATTTATGGAAAAATAATGGCAAATTTCACGAGCGGATCACCTGTACGGGGGAATCTTACTATTAAGGCAACTGTAGCCCCCGTTGGTTATTTCAATTATAAGGCTCTTAATGATAAACATCGCATTGGACGTTCTCCTTTAAATTATTATGAAATGCTGAATCCTATGAGGCAACAACAGAACTACAATAACTTAAATAATATAAATATAGATAATGCCGACCAGTATGGTGATGGCCAACGTTCATTATATCAAGATCAACAAATTGTGGAACGTATTTATCATTTTGAAGAGGAATGGCCATTTTGGATTTATAAACCAGAGGGTCAACAAATATATGATACATGGACTGGGTTGTCCAGAAACACTTTGCCATTTCTTCGATATTTTAATGGAACCTTTAACTTTAAATATCCAATGCATGAATTATTACAATATGCCTCTGCTACTAGTCCCAATGTAGAAGTTCTTATCACAGCTACGGTTGGTGAAAAATTCTATGACGAAATCATATCTGGGTATGCTATAGCAAGAGTATACAATTCAACTATAAACGTCAAATTTCTTGGCGAATCACCACAAGTTTTTAAACCAATGATGCCATTTATTTGTTACTTAGCCGTGGAATACCATGACAATTCTGCAGTTGAACCCGAACTTTTATTTAATAGTATCGTGGAAATTAGCGGTTTTGTTGAGGGTAGAGGTGGAAGAAAGGATTATCCTACAAGAAGGCTTCGTATGTCTGCAGATCACGGTATTTGGGAACTTAAAATTGATTTATCCAACGACTTGGGTATGGAAAGGAGGTCTCAAGAATTTCGAGATTTTATTGAAGGTATTAATAGCATGCAGCTTCAAGCCAGTTTCGTAGATGCTCGTGGAAACCGTGCACAAGCTGATTTACTTCTAATAAGTTATCATGCACCACAGAATCAAAATATTAAAGTTCTTACAAGTACTGAAGAACCCACAGTTGGGGAGTATATTATATTTCACATTCGGACAAACTTCTTTTCAAACACATTCAACTATTTAATTATGTCAAAAGGTATAATTCTTGTTAGCGATCAGGAACCTATCTCTGATGGAGTACGTACAATTGCTGTGTCATTAAGTGCTGAGATGGCACCAGTAGCAACAATAGTTGTATGGACAATTTCACAACTAGGTCATGCTGTTGTGGATTCATTAACATTTCCCGTTAATGGGATATCACGAAACAATTTTACCGTCTACATAAATAATCGCAAAGGAAGAACCGGTGAAAAGGTGGAAGTAGCTATTTTTGGGGAACCCGGGTCATATGTAAGCTTATCAGGAATTGACAGTGCATTTTTCAGTATGCAGGCGGGAAATGAATTAACATATGCAAAAATTATAACAAAAATGGCAACTTTTGATGAACAGACGAATGGAACGCACAAGCAGATATGGCACTCACATGCTGGCAATCCAGATGATTTAGTTTATTACCCAGCATCATCATTCGGTATTGATGCTAATCGAACTTTTGAATACTCTGGTTTGGTTGTTTTTACAGACGGGATCATACCGCGACGTTATGATAATTGTAACCGAACTTTGGGCTATGGCGAATGTTTATCCGGAAGGTGTTATCGGCTAGATAAAAAATGTGATAATGTTTTAGATTGCGACGATGGAACTGATGAGATTGGATGTAGAAACTACAATGAAACAGACATGCAATTATATCGTAAATACAGGTTTAATCGTGTACTTAGACATTATAAAAATGTTTGGCTATGGAGAGATGTGAACATCGGACCACATGGAAGATTTATTTTTAACATTGAAGTACCAGATGTCCCCGCATATTGGATGGTATCAGCTTTTAGTGTAAGTCCTTCAAAAGGATTTGGCATGATTAATAAGCCAATCGAATATGTGGGTGTTCAACCATTTTTCATAAATGTAGAAATGCCCAGCTCATGTCGACAGGGTGAACAAATAGGAGTACGAGTAACATTGTTTAATTATATGGAAATGGCGATGGAAGCTACTGTGGTATTACATGGCTCACGAGATTATAAATTTGTACATGTCGAAAATGATGGTATTGTTCGATCTTACAATCCACGAACTTCATATGGAGAACATCAATTCTTTATTTATTTGGAAGCGCAACAAACAACTATAGTTTATTTACCAGTTGTACCCGTCCATTTGGGCACAATCAATATAACAGTTCATGCCGCAACCCTATTAGGAACAGATACAATTACAAGACCATTATATGTCGAAGCCGATGGACTTCCACAATATCGCCATCAAGCCATACTTCTTGATTTGAGCAATCGCGCTTACGTTTTCCAATACATGCACGTCAATATAACTGAAACGCCTATAATTCCATACCAAGTAGAGCGTTATTTTGTGTACGGTTCGAACAAGGCAACGATATCTGTTGTGGGAGATGTTGTTGGTCCAATTTTCCCTACTATGCCGGTAAATGCCACTTCTATGCTACATTTACCTATGGAATCTGCTGAGCAAAATGCTTTTAGCTTTGCGGCAAATCTTTACACAATTATGTACATGCGATTGATAAATCAACGAAATAAAATAACAGAAAAACATGCATTTGCACACATGAATATTGGATATCAACGACAATTGAGTTTTATGCGCCCGGATGGTTCATTTTCACTTTTTCGTTCAGATTGGAATAATTCGGATTCGTCCGTTTGGTTGACAGCATATTGTGTGCGCATTTTTCAGGAAGCCTCCTTCTATGAATGGGAAAATTTTATTTATATTGATCCAACAGTTATTGAAAAGAGTGTTCGTTGGATTTTACAGCATCAATCTCCAGAAGGTGCTTTTTATGAAGTCACGTGGTTACCTGATCGGAAAATGAACCGCACAAACTTCGGTGATACTACACTTAGTAATCGTAATATATCACTTACCTCACATGTTTTAATAACATTAGCAACTGTGAAGGATTTATCGGGCAGTTTGGGTGCAAGAGTTGCTTTGGCCCAACAACGGGCTATATTATGGATAGAAAGAAATATGCAGATTTTACAAGAATCAAAAGAGCCTTATGATGCTGCTTTAACTGCATATGCACTTTTATTATGCAAAGCTGCAACTGCAGAACATGTATTTACAATTCTTCGAAAGCATTCTAGAACTATTGGCGAATATATGTATTGGGGTAATGAAGAATTACCGCAGCCACCAAGTAAACTTGAAAATCAGAAATATTTCTCTTTACCTCGACTTCCGTATAAATACGATTCTCTGAATATAGAGACTACAGCTTATGCACTACTTGTTTATGTTTCAAGGCGTGAGTTCATAGTAGATCCCATTGTAAGGTGGCTAAACGCGCAAAGGCTTACTGATAGTGGTTGGGCGTCAACTCAAGTAAGTTAATTATTTTAATTATTTTTGTAGATGTAAAACTTCAATTTTTTTTTTTTTTTTATAGGATACTAGTATAGCACTGAAGGCGCTTATTGAATACACCGTGCATTCACGAATCAGAGAAGTTTCTTCTTTGTCAATTTCCATTGAAGCAACATCCTTGCCTGGGCAAACGCAATCTCTACATATCAATGATAATAATTTAGCTAAACTACAAACTATTGATGTAAGTTACTTCAAACTCTTGTTTTTTGTTGCATACATCTATTACATATTCATTTATATAGATTCCAAATGCATGGGGAACGGTTAAAGTACAAGCAAGAGGTGCTGGTTATGCAATTCTACAAATGCATGTTCAGTATAATGTCGATATTGAGAAATTCCAAACCAAACCTCCAGTACCTGCGTTCGATTTACAAACAAGAGCTGTATTTCACGGAAGAAATCAGTCTCATATTTCTTATGTTTCATGCCAAAGGTAAATTTAAAAATTGAACATTGTTTCTGGTTTTTAATCTTAAATTATCTAAACACATATTTGCATAACCTATCTAACATTTTAATGCATAAGCTGTTAATTTAACTTTGATAACCTTTATTATTACGATTTGTACATTTTAATCGGTGTCATCAACGAATAATATAGGGATAAACCAAATTGAATGATTTTCTTAAGGTTCATCTAAAAAGATGATATGCTTGTCAGTGTGACTGAAAGGAAGTGATAATTATTTGTTGCATTTTAACCTACCATTTGAAAAACTGGCAAAAAAATTGAGGTATAGAAAGAAATTAAAAGTTTCTTGTATTTACCAGCAAACAATTTGTGTTGGTTATACACGTGCATTTGGATTCACATTACTCGTTTATTGAGGAAAATTTAAAGCATTTAAATAGATACTGGCTTAGCGATTGAATGCTTAAAAGGAAGGAAATACATAAATACTAACGATTAGTTGGTTCATATGGTGATGATTAAGTTATCAGTAAAGCACGTAGAACTGTGTAAAGGGTAGCATCAATACACATGTTTTTCGTGTAAGGGCTTAAAGCTTTTATCAGAAATCAAGGTTATATTTTGGCTCTAGTAAAAGTCAAATAGGTCGATGCGGCTTATCATAGGTAATTATTTAAGTAATCAGCACATTTAAATATTCTACTGTGATGTACTGCAAACTTGATTTTGAATCTTAAGAGAAGTTACTGGTCGACGCTAAAGTCGTTTAACTTTTTGAACTCTTCTCGGTTGTTCTTCATATATGCTAACTGGTTTTGAAATACTCTTCCTACGGTGGGAAAAAAAAATAATTGGGGCTAGTAAATTTAAAAATGCAACATTAGAATACGATTACTTATTACAACATAAATAATTTCTCTCCTCAACCTTTCCCAGTACCCAACACTATTTATACCCTCCTTATTTAATTCTTCTTTTTCGGCACTTGTATATATATAGTTATGTTCATTTTATCTTATAATCATTCTCCCAAAATGTATCGTAAAAGATTGCCATTTTAACTTTCGTTGATGTATAATATTATATTATAATAAAAACAAAGTTTGGCGCTTATTTACTGAATGTATTGATGATTCTGTTCATAAACGTAGTGGTTAATCTAAGGGACAATAAATATGGTATTTATAAAAGAAATTAATGCTATATACACAATAGTAGAGTGTATCTGCTATATATCAGTTCTGTGGTCAAAAATAAATCAACAGACATTTATTTGGTGCTTGAAAATAGAGAAAAAAATTACAAATTACAAACTTTATAAAGAAAAATTTAGTCTAATCAGTTAAAACATTATGAAATTGAACAAAACCCAGATCTAAGTAAAAGCATAGAAACTTTAACAAAAATAATGTAAAGATATAAATATACTTAAAAATGTTAAAGTTAAATTTTTACATTTTAAATTTTATTTTGCAATAAGTAGAAAATTATTTCATGTTTTCCTTATAAGACAGTATACATATATGTGTTAGAACTTACTAAAAAAAGAGAAATAACATATTTCATCTTGCTTAAATAAACTACTTTTTAATTGCAGTTGGGTTAACTTGAATGAATCAGAACGTTCCGGGATGGCGGTGTTAGATATTACCATTCCAACTGGATATTACATTCAGCAACAAAAATTGGACTCATATGTGCTAAGCAATCGTGTAAGGAATTTGAAAAATGCCAGATATACGGAGAAAAAAGTGATTTTCTATTTCGACTATGTAAGCAAATTCCAAAATTTATTATAAAAGCATATATACCCGTACATATATATAATCGAATATTCAGGCAATTTTGCACTGAATCACGTGTAAGATATTTATAAAATTCGGAAAATTTATTGGAAACTGGGCCAATATTTAAAAAAACAAATTCATCATATATTATTTTGTTATACCTATTATACTATTTATTGAACAAAGTAAATTTATACGATTAAATCAAATATACAATTTTCCTTTTCAAAATTAGCTCGACAAAGAGGACATCTGTGTTAATTTTACGATTGAACGATGGTTTCCAGTCGCAAATATGTCGCGATACTTGCAAACACGTGTTTACGATTATTATGCTCCAGGTAAGTTAATATTGTACAAAACTATTTAATTTTGATGTACATTTTTACTTTTTACTCATTTTTTTAGAGCGTTTTAATGAAACTATATTTGATGCTTTACCTACGTACTTGCTCAATATTTGCGAAGTTTGCGGCAGCTCTCAATGTCCGTATTGTTCAACATATAATTTCGGTGTTAGAACTACAATATCAGTTTTACTGATTGTTTTTAGTATTTTTATTTCTTACTTTGTTGTATCGAAAAGAAAACTCGTTTTACTCTAACGTACAAAACTAGGTTTTAAAAAGTAGATTGAAAACAAAAAAAAATCTAATTTCTATCTAAAATTGTGAACATATCAGTAGTACCTGTTGGTACAATTAATTTAATTTTTTTATATATATATGTATAAAACCTTTGAACTCCAATAATATCTAATCCGTCCTTTGAAGGTACGTGCCTTCGTACATCTATGAGTTAGTTTAGTTAATTTTTAAACAAACCTTTCGAATTTTTGTAGAGTAAAAAACAAAAAAAGAATAAAGCATAAGGAAATATTAATAAAATTGAAAATTATAGAAAAAATGAGAAAAATAATAAACAGAAATTAGTAAATGACGAAATAATTAATAAACGAAATAAATAAACAAAAACAGTTAAATAAGTATTTTCCATGTAAAGAAGAAATTTAGTTTTATATTGCCATTCTAAAACTAAAAAAGAATACTTAATGGATCGAATGGGATCAATAGACGCCCTCTTGCAAATAAACATAGCCATCATATAATAATTAATAAATACGAAAAATATGCAATTTGCATCCAATTTATAGGGTGATTCATCGTGAGGTTTGATTTATAGTCTAAAATAAATGTAAAATAAAAAACATAAATTTGAAAGTAAACCTAAAATTTTTATTATCGGTTAAAAGAACAATTCGTGGCATTTATTTTTTGAAAATGATATCTTGTAAATGTCTGAGGTGGTCCATTCGGAAGTTCTAATTTTGGGCAACTTGTTCGAGCATAGCGACTGGTATCTTGCGGATTACACGAGTAATGTTGGCTTCCAAAGGGTCAATCATAGCTGGCTTATTCCTGAAGACCTGAGACTTTACATATTCCCAGAGAAAATAGTCCAAAGCTGTGAATTACCACGATCTAGGCGACCAATTTACCGTAGCAAAACGTGAAATTAAGTGTTCACCAAAATGATTTCTCAACAAGTCCATTGTTTCACTCGCTGTATGGCTCGTAGCGCCGTCTTGTTGAAACCAGAGTTCACCGAGACCATGTGCTTGAATTTCAGGAAGCACATAGTTACCATTGACGGTAACACTCTGATTTGCCTCATCTTTGAAGAAATATGGACCAATGATTCCATCAGCCCATAAACCACACCATACCGTGTGGTTTAATCAATCGATTCGTCACGGTCTTCGCGTACACTCTCAGCTACAGTTGCTATAGTCTCTTCACTACGTGTTGGATGTGGTCTAACTGGTCGAGTATCATCCACTTATGTAAACTGGCACTAAAATTTGCGAATGGTATTGGCAATAGTGGTTTCAGTAGGTCGATTATGCGCACCGTAATTTCATCGAATCGCACGAAAAACATTTCTCACACAACGCTGATTTTCGTAATACAACTAAACAGTTTGGAGATGCTGTTGTAATGTGAGTCTTTCCACGATGACTTGCCAAGCGATGCTGAATAAAAATAACAAAGCTGTTTGATAAGAGTCACGCGTGATCTGTCAAAAAAGGCTATTGAAAATCAAGCCTCACGATGAATCACCCTATACTTAAAATTTATCCGAATTCTATTAATACGGAAAATATAAAGCGCCTACCAGTAATTCAGAGCCATAGACTGAAAGTTCACAGAAAATTTTGGTGTGAATGATAAAAAAAAAATATATTATATTATAAGATAGTTCTTTAAGTTTTTGTTTTAAAATGAGAACATCCTGCAGGTTCTTCTGGGACAATAATACTGTACCGAAAAATGCATGATGAATATTTTTCAATAATTGTTACCTAAAAAAATGTATTTGGGTATGGTGATCCCAGACGTTTTGAAAGCGGGGTTCTACCTGAAATAATTTCTCGTTCAATATTTTAAAACTATAGCCTTACACTGCTTTATAGAAAAGCTTGTATTTGTAGACTTCAGCTTTTTTCGATTTAGCTCTAGTAGTTCAGTGCGAACATCTTTCGGAAAAAACGAAAACTGACGAGACAACTGCGAACATCAGAGAAGAATTGAAAAGAATGGACATTGTAAGAACCTTTCCAAGACAAACTCTGGCGTGCATACAAAGCCACGAAAATAAAATAAAATTGTGCAATCAAAATTTGTATTTTTCTCCTAAAATGTTTAATAAATTTTATTTTAATGTTTTACCTGTTTCAATAGGTTGCGTCGTATCTTAAAGACTACTGACTTGAGATGAAATGACCTGATTTATTTTTGTTTGCACTTGAGGTATTTGATAGAGTTTGGCATCAAGCTCTTTTGTCAAATATGCGTGTATTTGGGATTGATGAATCTCTTCTTCAATAGATTAGAAATTACGTTTCGGAGCTTTCAATTCAAGTTGTCTTGAACGATTTCAAGTCTAGTATTCACAAAATAAATGCTGTTATGCCTCAGGGCTCCGTTCTGTCTCCGACACTTCTTTTCGTTTTCATCAATGACCTCTTGCCTGCTGCTTCTAATCCAATTTATTTCTTTACTGATGACAATTTCCTTCGGTTGTAGAACGGGAACGGCAGCGTATGTTAAATTCATTCAATTCCGATATTGACAACAGAGTAGATTTAATGCTTCCAAAACACAATGCTGTCGTTAAAGCCGTTAGACAAACGGCCATTATTCATAAATAAAATTTGAATTGCCAAAACTGAATAACATTTCATTTTAAGTACGTGTCAATGACAACCTAAATTTGAACAACCACAAATTCGATATCGGCAAAAGTTCTCCGAAATGTCTTCAACCGAAGTAAAAATCACTTTAGCCCGTCTGATATGATATACAGCATTTATCTGCCCAAAATTATAGTGCAATGCTTACATTCGGTTAGGTGTTCTTAAGACCTTGCTACACCTTCTATATAAGATTCAGAGGATTCAGAAACGTGCGATAAAACGTGACGTCAACATTGTCCAGCTCATTGACACCCAACAACACTCTTGCCTCGTGTAATTGCTTTTTTCACTATGAGCATCCCCCAACGAAACTACCAGTTGTACTTAACCCCTTTAACTCATAAAGCCCGTCTCGATATGAATGCTTATCATTTTACTACCAAGTCCACTTTTGGACGCACTCCTATGTCGTACAACTCGCTTATGGGATGACTTCCGAGCTTTGTATTTGCTAGTCATTATAACTTGCAAACTTACATATAAGACCAACGTATATTCCGAACATTTTATGAGCAATGACATCCCTAATTATATATATATATAGAATTACTATTTGTTTGATATACGAATATATCAAACATATACTAGGTGTTCCAGATAATGTAAAGATCTAAGAATTATGAGTTCAGCGATACCATATTTGTTACCATATATACCAAGTATATATTTGAAAGATCTTATTTTTAATAACTGTCAAATAATCGATTTTATTTTTTTAATAATTTTTAATAATTGACCAGATACAGCCAGCCCTTTGTTTTGTAATGTTACTTTATGTATGTATTTACAATAGTAAAACTCACGATGCACCCATACCTTCAAACGGGACCGGACTTTATGGGATTTTGTTGGCAAGAAATAATAGAATATTATATATTAATACACCATATTCATATTTTGAAAATTATTTAATTCCGAAAATAAATGCTTGCTACATTTTGCATTTTGTCACTATTTGAATACTAAGAGCACATTGCTCATATCCAAATCTGATATTTCCAAAAATAAGTTTTGCTGTGACATGAGATTTATAGCTCCTCTTAAATATGTATATGTACATAAATAAAAAAAATTATACAAATTATACAGTTATTTATTTATTACATACTCCATTTATTTCAGATACGTATCAAAAAGTTTTACGTTTTTGATTAATGACACAGAGTAATGAATTAATTTATGTTTCAAATGCTGCTTAATAGTGTATTGTTTAAAAGTAGTGATTGAAAATAACAGAAAAAAAATAAATAAAAAGAAAAAAACTAGGCCATGCTTAAAATATAAATATAAGTTAAAAAAAAATATTTTAAATAAATTAAATAACTAAATCTTTACAACAATATATACAAGATATTCAAAATAATATTTACTTATTGAACAAAACAACTAATAAATAATCGATTTTGATAAATGTAAAACTACAAAGTTGAATATTCGAATGTTTTGAATAACATTTTCTATTTAAAATACTACCATAGAACAATCTTTTTCCAAACGAAGTTTAGCACGTGAACCAATCGTACCCATTGAATCTGATGGTGGCGGGATTCCGGTTAAAAAGTGTGCACCTTCCTTGTAGAAAAATTCTGTCCTGCCAGACTTGTGAGTATAAAGTGTACAGTTATTTGTTCTGCAAAAATACCAAAATAACACATCAAGAAAATAACGACAATTTTTATGTATGTATATGTTGATAGGGCGTATAATAAAGTAAAACTACAGTGTTACTAGCAAATTATTCCGACATGATTCCAATAAATTTTAAATACACAGAGACCATTTAAAATAAAAACCGCATCAAATGTACAAAATTGGTATGAAATTATTCAGTTCTACTCTATTGAATATACGAGTATGTTAACATTATAAACGTATGTTAACGTAATAAGCCTAGGCGCTTTTTACTCGTTTACATGTTTGTGAAAACAGATAGAAGACTTTGCGTGAACCTTATTGAAATTTAGGCAGAGACTATTCATTTCACCAATATATTTTAAATAAATACCACATCAAATGTATAAATTTGGTGTGAAATTACTATTACTATTATTATTATTATTTATTTTATTAAATAGTAAATAAATAACAAATTCAATAACTTAAGCTAGAAATTAGCTACGAGGGCTATTTAATAAGGTGGTGAAAGAATTGAATTAAAATGACAACGCAGTTTGATAGAAGTCACGCGTGACCTGTCAAAAAGAGGAGTAGAAAATTCAAGGTGTCCTTTTATTATGTCGAATAAATACTTTAAGTGGTTCCTTTGAGGCTGATTTGGCTTCTGCATCTGCTGCCTCATTGCCGTAAATGCCGACGTGACCGGGGATCCAAACGATTTTTAAGGTCTCAGAATTCAGGATGAGATAGTTTCGTATTAATTTGATTATTTCAATGGAATTGGAGATGTTTTTTATAGCTCGTATTGTAGCAAGGCTGTCAGAAAATACAATAGTTTTTTTTTTGAGAGTATGTTATCGCTATGTATATGGCAAACGCTTCAGCGGTGAAAACTAATGTATATGTTGGCAATAGTCCTTTGGAATCAACGGAACTGGTCTCATCAACCACAGCAAAAGAGGTGTTGGTGTCTGCTTTGGATGCATCTGTGAATAGCAGTTTCCATCCGAGCGATTTATTTTTGTCCAACATGTTTAGAAAAAGAGTTTTGTAGATGTCGTCAGTAGTTGAGCCTTTTGGATAGTTACAAAGATCGGTGTTTGTGGTGTAGTTTCGTATATTCCAAGGTGGTTGGCTCAACCTTGTGTGATCTTGCAAGGAGATTGGTACGTTCAAATTTTTGCAAATGTGATTGCCCGGCATAATGTGGATTGCATTTTTTGGTGTCTCTTCCAATTTAGGATCTTCTTGACCTCAGAATGGATGGATGTTTTTTGTGATGAGTTTATTTTTATTATTTTTGAAGTGAGGAAATCAATTATGTTCGTTAAATGCGGGAATCCAGCTTCGGTCAGTATGTTCATTATAGGAGTTGAACGTATGGCTCTCATACAACTTCTGGTGGCAGCGTGGTAAGGTGTTGTGACAGACCCCAAAGATAATTTGGAACATTTACCGTAAATTGGTAAACCATTGTAAATTTTTCAAAGTGCTATAGATTTATTTAAATTTATGATAGGATTGATGTTGGTGTAACTATTTTTTGAGCATAAATATTTAATTAGATTGACTCTGGCAGTTAAACTTTTTCTTAAAAAGATACAATGTTGCTTAAAACTAAATTTGGAATAGAATATGATGCCTAGAAATTTTATAGTATTAAACATTTTTTTAAAACTATTGTTTAAGTTAACTTGAATAAATTTTGCACACATTTTTTGCATATGTGAAATGTGCAATTTGAAATTACCGAACCCGAGTAATTACCCCATTGGAGGAGAGCTTGTACAATCAGAGAAAAAACATCTCACAATTCGTGCAGGTTTTTATTCTTAGAAAAAATAATTAAGTCGTCAGCAAAAAGTGAGTGCTCAACGTTGTGGAAGCTGTCTATTATGTAGCTAACTTCGTTAAAAGCGATGATGAATAAGACCACTGATGGTGGTGATCCTTGGGAGATGCCATTGTTTAGTTTATGTAGGTTTAGGTGATTGTTGCTATATTTTATACGAAAGTTTCTGTTCGACAAAAAGGATTTTATGTATATATTTATAAATTTTTGGTCCGATTTTCCATTTTATTAGTTGATTCAAAATAAAATGTGCCCGATCCTGTCAAAAGCTTTTTGAAAGTCAAGGCTAAGAATAGTGGCATGATTTCGTTCAGACAATGTTGAGCAAATGAAATGGTCAATATGAAGAACATCTAACGTGGATTCTCTTTTTTAAACGCGACTTGTCGGTTGTCAATTAGTTTGTTCTTCTCGAGAAATCAAAATAGGCGTTTCGTTATGATTTTTTCCAGAATTTTCCCGGTATATGGAAGGAGGGATATTGGGCGATATCCAGAGGTTAAGGTGTGGTCTCCATTTGGTTTGGGTAATGGCTTGCAATATTATACTTGTATCAAATACTCTGTTGTAAAGCTCAAGACGATGTGTTTTTAGAGCTTACGATGGAACAACGTTGTTTATATTAATTAATATAAATTATTAATTTCTGATTCAATGGAGATGCCTGAAGGACTGGGGTTAAAAGATAGATTTGAATCATTAGATGTTTTTTTTTTTTCCACTGATGAAAGCGTATTTGAATTTGGAGTCGTCGGAAGATTGTTCCCATGTATCGGCAAAGTGTTCTGCAATTTTTCTGGGACATGTCAACGCTGTAGTTACTGTTTTAATTGTTTCAATTTTGTATGGAGAATATGTGCCTGTTAGCAATTTTATGTCGGCCTAAAGTTTTTGGGGCGTTGTTCTTGGGCTTATATTAGAAGCAAATTTTTCGAAACATGCCTTTTTTCAGCTTTCACTTTTTTACGGAATTCTGCATTTAGTTTGCGGTGAAAGACTAAGTTTGGATCGGTAGGGAGTTTTTAAAGTTGTACCAAGCTTTTTGTTTGTGTTTACGCAAAAAACTTATTTCCTTATTCCACCAAGGAGGTGATTTTTTATGGTTTTTATTGTAGATTTGGGGAATGCTTTGGTTTGCTGCAGTGCGTATAGATTTGTGAATCAAAGCAGATTCTTTGTTGGTCTTTGGAGATGTTTTTCTTGCGAGCAATTCTTTAGTAATTGTAAATCGAAATAAATCTCAGTTGGCCCTGTGGAGAATAAACTTTATGAGTTTTCTTAATTGCTGATTATTTCGACTGGTAGTAAGATTAATAAAGATTGGAAAATGATTGCTTCCAGAGAGGTTTTCAGATATGTCCCAAGTGGTTTTATTGAGGAGAGAGGGCGTGATTAGTGAAACGTCAATGTGGGTAAACGTCCTATTTGTGGAAAAGTGGGTTGGTCGATCGTCATTAAGTATAGCTAGCCCAGAGTTAGCAATAAAATGCTCGGCTATTTTTGAATTTAACCTTTTCCAAACATATTGTCATTACCCTATGGCTCGAACATATTCCTTATACTGTTTATTTTTTTACAAAATAAATTTACAAAATTTAAAAACTGATTCTGCTGCTATCCATAAATTCGTGAAACACCCAACGAAAATTTGATGATAAAATTTCCTTGCTAAAAAAATGTTACAACGCGATCAGGCTTTCGGATAGACGAGTTCCACCAAGTCTACAAACACTTAAGAAATAATGTTGTTCATGAAATAAGTTTTATTGAAATTACCTTAATACCAAGTTAGATGGCCGCAAATTATGGAGTAACCTTCGTGAGCTAGGGATTGGTAAACAAAAATTAAGCTGCCCCAGTGATATTGATAACAATGAACTAAATTGTATGTTCTTATCGATTCCACATCCTATAGCTTTAGCAGTAGATGAAAATAGGACTTACCGTGGTCCCGCTGTCTCAACAGATATACCTACAAATACTGTAGGAGTGGATGAAGTTCATCTTGTTTTTATTAAAGCGACATTGCCATTACTGCTGCCATATATTACGCACGTGATGAATACCATTTTTATGACCGGCATCTTTCCCCACCAGTGGA
This sequence comes from Volucella inanis, assembly GCA_907269105.1. NCBI lineage: Eukaryota > Metazoa > Arthropoda > Insecta > Diptera > Syrphidae > Volucella > Volucella inanis. Next base: position 74,200,542 of record OU026157.1, on the reverse strand, counting down.
AAATTACTAAAATAATACCAATCCCTAAGAACTCGACAGGTGATGAATTCAGACCTATATCAATTTTACCTTTTCTTTCCAGTGTGTCAACGATCTATCCATAAGCAAATAAATAAATATCTCACACGTAATAATCTTATAGCTCCAGTTCAATCTGGATTTCGTACAAAACATAGCTGTACCACTGCTCTATTGAGCGTGGTAAAAGATATAAGAGGGAAATTGGATAAGGACCATGTTACTTTCTTGATCCTTCTAGACTTCTCCAAAGCTTTCAATAAGGTTGACCACCACACTCTTATGGATAAATTACGTCATTTTAATATATCTCACTTTGCTATAAAGTTACTTTCGTCGTATCTCAGAAAAAGAAAACAGGCGGTGTCTTTGGAGGGTACTCTGTCAGAATTTCTTTCTTTAGTGCGAGGTGTTCTCCAAGAATCGATCACTCTACATCAATAATATAGAAACCGTTATTTTGAATTCATCAAAGCACTCATACGGCGACGATATTCAAATTTATAAAAATTGTGCTCTTGGACTTATTAGAATAATTGTCAGAATTTCTTCCTTTCTTGTTCTCCAAGAATCGATCACTCTACATCAATGATATAGAAACCGTTATTTTGAATTCATCATAGCACTTATACGGCGACGATATTCAAATTTATAAAAATTGTACACTTGGACTTATCGAAAACTGTGTCAATGATTTGAATGTAGATCTGCACAGAACCTCGAACTGGTTTTTTAGAAAATAGACTGACACTTAATCCAAACAAATGTAAGTGCTTAGCTATCAATTAGGATGCTATCCTATTTTGCATCCATCAAGCTGAACAATTCAGTAACAGAATTCGTCGAAAATTCAAAAAATCTTGGAATGATATTCAATAGAACACTCACATGGAATAACCAAATAAATGCGATTGTGGGTAAGGCATATAGTGTTCTTTGAACTTTATGGACTACTCAAAAGTTTAAACCGCTGAGGACAAGGATAATTATTGCTAAATCTCTGGTCTTTCCTGTATTAATTTATGAATGTGAAATATTCTATAACTGTGATGCTAAGAGCAAAGGGAAGCTTCAGGTAGCGTTTAACAGTACTCTCCGTTATGTTTACAGTCTCAGAAAATTCGACCACATCTCACACTTGGCAAAAAACTTGGGGATGTCGTCTCAGAACTACGTCAGGTTTCGTACTCTTGATATTCATACCTTTATAATAAAATCCAGTTCTTGGCTTCCAATAGATATGCCTGTTTTATTCTCCCGCATTTCTCTTGCCTAACATCCGAAAGACAATTTTTCATTGCTATTATTCGCCTTTGAAATTCACTTCCGCGTAATCTGAGAGAACTGAATGAAGCACGTCGATTTAACGGCGAGTTACAAATCAAATCAACTAGATTTTTAAATTTCCCATCTCCTCTTCAAGCAAATACAACTTACAAACTTCATATATTTAAGTAAAAAATTTAAATAAATAATATATGCATACATATACAGAAATTATAAAATGTAAAAATGAATTTAATTAATTAATATTAATTATAATTATTATAATTATAATTACTAATCATCCAAATTTTAATTCTCTTCACTCTATCCCGTCAGTTTTATCAAATTGTCTTTATCTTAATTACTTAAAATTAATTCTAATTAATCAATACCAATTGTTTATCTCTCACAGACTTAAAAGTGTATCCTTACTGTAAAAGTATAGTACATAATAATAATGAATAAAATAAATAAATATATCCATCAAATTAATTCCGCTTATACTACACACTAAATAATACACTAAACGACTATTTACTTCAAATGGATTTTCAATCATAGGCCCGGAATTGATATACGAAACACCGCATTCACACATGACAGCAATTTTTTTTACAAGTTTTACACATTACTAAATTGCTAATTGCATAAAAAACCTAATTGATTGATTGATTGCTAATTGCAATCAAAATCAAAAATCATTATTTTGTGATAGTTTTTCAGCGGTATTCGCGGTAGACTGCTCGAATGTATGTTGATTTCCCGTAAACTTTCGTTTTCTTGAAACAGATCTATGCCTGGGAATGTCGTGAATACATTTTTGGTTTGAATATAGTGGTTGATCACTCATTTTTACTAAAATAACTTACGAAGTGCTCAGTATAAAGATAACAGTAAAACTATATATGTCTGGCTCAGAAAACATGTGACATAGTTATAAATGAAAAATCCATAAAAAGTAGGGCTATTCATGCATTTCTGTATACCTGAAGGTCAACGATAGAAACCGTGTACGAAGACGACAGAGCCCGAACAATAACTGTGGTAGAACCAGTAGCAAACGTAACTTTTTGATCGCCCAGCGGCTACTCTTTAGAAGGCTGTAGCTTAAAAACTATTTGAGATATTCATTTATAATTTTAGTATGAGGGCTGTTTGATGAATACCCGTATTACAAATAACAACGCAACTTTTTTAGGTTTCGACAATTTATTTTCCAATATAATTCAAACTTTCTTTTAACCCTCCGTAAAGTACAACTTTCGTTGGCATGCAAAATATTCCTGCGCGGCGGCGATGACTTCCTCATTCGACCCACACTTCTTTTCGGCGAGTGTGAAAACGAGAGATTATGGATTTTGTCCACGGTTTTCTCTGTGGTAACCGTTTTTGGGCCACCTCGGCGCTGTTTATCAAAAACCGACGTGCGGCCAGGGCGAAACTCTGCGAACCAATGGTAAACTGTTGTACGGGAAGCTGAATGGGTCCCATACATACGAGAATGGGCTTGATTTCCTCGCAGATTTGACCACTCAAAAGCAAGAATCGGAACACGGAACGATACTGCTCTTTTTCCATGGTCACAAAAAAAATAACACGATGTTTTGAAATGGATGTCAAAACAAAACTAAGCGGCGGATTGTCACAAAATTTTGACAGACGGGCTACAAGAAGTTATAATAAATGACACATTTTGGTTCAGTAGCACTACCTATCTTCCAATCCGGGTACTCATTAAACAGCCCTCGTATGTTATTTTTAAAGGTAAAGACTTTAAATAAAAAAAAAAATAGATTTTTTCAAAATTTCACACTACGAGTAGGTGTGCCCCTTAAATTGCCTATGCATATGTAAATTTTTTTGGTAAATGGGATAGAGAGAGAACAGTAAGGTTCGGTGGTTATTTCACAATATGGTTAGGATCCAAGGTTTAATGGAAATATTACAATTTTAGTGATATTCTGCGTACTAAAGATGAGTGTGTCTACGTCAAGAAGTCTAAAAATGGAAAACTTTCTCACCCAAACCTCTGCTGCTGCGACATAAAATTCATTGCCCACATTTTATTTTTCGTGTCCTACTAGTTGATTGCATCAATTTTGTCATCTCATTTCAATGTTTATATATCCATTTAAAGACTTAACGCTTACCCGCAACTTTGTTCGCATTGATCAGATTTATAATTAAGAGCTTAGCATTCGACAATATTAAGAACTAAAACATTACATCGATTTGAGTTTTTTTTTTTCTTTTGTTAAGTTGGTACATCTGTTGTAGACATTCCCTCTTAATCTTAGCGTCATAGCTTGACATTTGCAAAAGTTACGTAGCCAAAAGTACATCTATCTCTGTGTGTGTTGGCGATTTTTTACAATTTTAGAAATGGATTTAAATTTGCAAATTTTGCGTAAAAAACCGATTTAATGGTGCGCAAACGTTGGAAATGTTGGAAAAGTGTTTCGGCAACGATTCTCTAAAGAAAACGGTCGTTTACCACTGACACGAGTGGTTCACAAGTGGTCGTGAATCAATCGAAGATGATGAACGCAGTGGCAGAACATCGACATCGAAAGCCGAAGAAAACATTGATGAAGTAAAAGAAATGTTGGTCAATAACAACAAATTAACCATCAGAGAGATAGCGGAGGACTTGAACATTGCCTATGGATCCGTCCAAGACATTTTGGTTAATGATTTGGGTTTCCGGCGTGTAGCAGCAAAGTTGGTGCCAAAAGACCTAAATTTCATGCAAAAAAAAGACAGTGTTGACGTCGCAAGAGATGATTTGCAAGGCTTAATCCGATCCCACATTCATCAAAAGGATCATTACTGGAGACGAGACGTGGGTTTATGAGTACGACACGCAATTAAGACATCAGGCAAGTGAATGGCATTCACCAAATGAGCCGAGACCAAAAAAAAAAAAAAACACGTCGTTTTCAGTCAAAAAAGAAGGCAAAAAGAAGGTTTTCATGGATTACAACGGTGTAATGCATCATGAATTTTTGCCAGAAGGCCAGACAGTAAACAAAGATTATTATTTGGGCGTTATGAGACGTACCAGAATTGTGGGCAGAAAACTCGTGGATTTTGCACCATCATTATTCGTAATTTTTTTAATGAAAAATGCAAAAATACCATTCAACAGCCACCGATTTCACCTGATTTGGCTCCCTGTGACTTCTTTCTGTTCAATTGAGTTAAAAAACCGCTACGGGGAACGCGTTTCAGCAGCCGATATAGATTTAGATAAATAGACTTGTATTTTTAATTTTCTGAATAAATTCCGAATTTTTTTTGATCAAGGTGGTATACTTTGAATAATTTAAAATAAGTTTCACTTGAAGTGACTGCCCAACGTACGCTTTTAAGCGATTCTTGGACTCTCCTGGAAACAAAGATTTTTATGCACATGGTTGACTCCCTATTACTAAATGGCGTCGGCTGCGTCAAAGCCAATAATTTGTTGCGCAAAATATCACCACTTATTATAAGTATTGCTATCAAATTGCGCCGAACCTATATATGCAGTTTTTGTCTAGATAGAATAGAGAAAATTCAATTATTTCGCTCAGTTTTGTAACCGCTTAATGGGAGTGGCAGCGAACATTTGAGGATCGGAAAAAATTACCCTCTTTGCTAGATTGTACTCGTAATTTATTGTGAACGAGAAGTTCAAATTTAACTACTGAAGTGAAACAGTCTTTCCATTTTTAAAGATCAGGAGAATCGATAGCATAAACCTAGCCATAGCATAACAGAAACGGTATAATGTCCCACGCTAGAGTTATTAAGAAAATTGTGTCACGCCTTAAATGAGGTAACATAAATTGTATCGCTTTGTATGCTGCAAACTTTTTCTTTATAAAAAAAATGCATGCCCATTATCCGCGTGCTACTGCAATTGCTGGTATTACTTTCTATTTGCAGTTAATTTATTTCAAGAGTTAGAAATTTGTGCATTGACCAACGATAGATATTCATATTAAAATCAGAATGAAACAGCCTAGATAAAGATTTGGTTGAAGTTCCACTTTATGAAGGCAGTCAATGCGTACACTCATAGCGTACATTACCATTAGATTGAAAGGGGTGCCTGACGGATTTCTTTCATGTACTCTTATTCAGACAATTTATTGAAGTGACTACTATCTATAGTAATTATAAAAAATTTCTTGATATTAAGAGTGGTTTGAAATACCCAAAAATTTACCAAACAGTATAACCAACGCAATTTTCGCAATTAGATTTTCTTTGACTCCTAAATATATTTGGAACTGAACCGAGAATCGTTGGTAATCATCGATTCGAGCAATAAGCGATCTTTTGGCAGAACAAAGTATGATAAATTAAATGTGTTCATATAAATTTACCTCAAAAAAATATCTGTAATGGTGTGAGTAGCACTTAAATCAGTGTGTGCATGTTCGATAATTGTTTGATCCAGAGTTGTCCACGAACCAACATTTAATAATGTGTTCCATTTTGAATCAATGCAAATAAGACTATATACGCTTTCACTAACGCCTTCCATCATGTTAACATTTAGAGTTTGGTACAGATGCGACTCCATTTTTGAAAGTTTTGCTACACTTTTGTCAAACTAGAAAATAAAAAAAAATAAAAAATAAGTAGATATATTTTTGTATACCAAGATAAATGTTTTATGACACCAACCATAGCTTGAACAATTTCTTGTTTATTTGCAGATTCTTGCTCCAGTAATAGTAGCATGGTCATATTCTGTTGAACACATACATACAACACGGCTTTCTGAAAATCATTTAAATGTTTGTTCGATTCACCTGTTAGAGAATCTTTTTTCTTTCTAAGGCACAAAAATTGCTCTTCGCCTGATTTAGCAATAACTCGACATTGTGTGTTATTGTTACAATTAGAAAGTCCATCATATGATTTTTCATTCAATTCTAGAAGAGAAAGCTTTGCTAACAATGGCGTAAGTGGTACCTTATTCCCATATGGGACTTCGTTTGCATCGTTTATTTCGTTTTTATTTTCATTCTCATACTGTTTTTTTAGTGGTAGACTTAATGATTTCTTATGTAATTGTGTATCTGTATGATTGCCATTTTCTGAGTTTTGAATGTTTCCAAAGAATAAATTTTTTGCAAACTCTAATTTTGAATCCAAAATGGGAGTTACTTTATTACTTGATGCTTCTGAATCTTTAAGAAATTGTTGTATATCTATTTTGCTTTTTTCATGTTCACTCGATTGATCATTGTATTTTGTGAAAAGTGGATAATACGATTGTTCACAGGAGTTAAAGGTAGGGTAGATAGGGTCACTTATAGCCCGAACAATTTGACTGCAACTAGAATCTCCATTATCAGGACTAGATACACCGGTGCTAGCAGAATTATTTTTTTGTTTAGAGAAAAATTTCTTTGAAATCATTTTTAAGGAGTCTTGCAGATCAGTGAATGAGTTTCTTCGTTCCATTTTTTTACGATCATCATCTAAGCTATTATAAATATTTTCCAAATCGATTTTAAAAGAATTAACAAGTTTCAACGACTTAATTTTGGAAAAAGATGAAATCTCTGTTGGATTGGAACAAATAGACATGATTCCATTTCCATACAGAACTTTGTTTTCTGTTAATGGTGTTGAGCAAATACTTGGTCGCACTGGAAATTCTGTAAAACTGTCAACTTTTTCAGTAATACTCGAATTGAGATTAGATTGTGGTACTGCCTTTGATGGTACTCCTCTTAATTGTAAGTAAGTAGGTCGGGCTACAGTTTTGTTTGTTTTTACAACATTATCGATTGCGTCAGTTTGATCGCAATTATTTTCTTCTGGTATATTCGTAAAAACTATACTTCTTTCTTTTTTGAGTTTTCGTTTTTGAAATTGAACCGGAAAAGCGCTATAGGACAAATTCTGTGTTTGTAAATGTTGGTAATAATATGCATCAGAGGCAAGCACATGATATTGGTCGGCGGGTATGTAAACAACTATCATATGAACACCAACAGGAATGTGAAAGTTAACCGTTATCGTTTCTGCTGTAGATTTTATGTGGTGCAAATATGTACAAACCACGCTTTTTGTTAAACCCACAGATAATTGTGAGGCTATAATTCTGTAAAATTCAAAGATTTTTTTTCAAAAAAATATACATATATAGGTATGTATATACTAATGCAATAAATTCAAAAATAAATTAAAAATCAACTAAAAAAATAAACGATTTAAAAAAATTAAATAACTAATTCTAACATCATTTTAGTCACAAACGTATTTGTTGGGCATTGAGGTAGATAGAAGCCATGCGTAAGCATTATCATTTGTTTGCTCTCCACAAAGTAAACAGAAACAGACAGATGCATAATAAAGCTTCCGTTTTCTGATTGAAATTAATATAAGGAAATTGGATGAAACTAAAGGCAATGATTTTCCTCAGGTCGTGAATAAAAGGTCACATATTTTTCTAAAAAAAAGTCAGTCCGAAAGAAACTGACTTTATTACTGCATAATAAACTTATAAACTGCAATATAAATTAAACTTACTTGTTATGGTATAAGATAACTCCACCAAGAACACCCTTTGTTTGCTGACAGCTTTGCAGAGTTTGCATCGCATCAAGGAAGATATTACTTGCAATCTAAAAACGAAAAACATTTTACTTAATGCAAAAATATTCATTTTTTATTTTCTTTCTTGCCTTTGGTATACGAAGTTTTGGTACATTTTGAAATATATTTTCATTGGATTGTAATATTGGTAGATATGTCCCGAAAATATGGTGGAACCTTTCTGATACGTTTTTTTGATATTTATCAGTATTGATTTGGTTGTACAAAGTTTGGAGATCGCGATGGAAAAAACTTATTAAAGTCGTGAAAAGGTTTGCACGGTGTTCTAGAAAGTAGTCCTTTACATTTCGGTCGGTGCCAATAGCCTGTTATAAAAATAAATAACATCAATTATATATATACATATATATTTTTTTTTTCTATTTTTCTTTCTTTTTTTTTTTATTCCGTTTTCACAATAAATATTTTAAATTGTAGACAAGAAATTAGCATAATAAGTGAACATATACATATGTACCTACATATACATATGTTGTTACAGAATGTTTTGATTCGATTGTCAAAAAGGTGAATGACGACCTAGTTATGATTACATGTCAGTAAACTGAGAATCTCCTTCTTGTTTTTTTATATTTTTCCAACATCTTAAACGCAACATGTTAAACGCTGTGACTATATATATATATAATTTTAAATGTCTTACGGTAGAGTACTATTGGCAGCAAAAGAATATGTTGAGTTTTAATTAGTACCAGACAAGTACTCATCACTGAGAATTAATTTATTTATTATCGGAGATAGAAGGGAGCATTTGGGAGCGACAATATCTAATTTATTAATATTGAAACTGATACTGGATACTGAAATAGCTTGATTTAAACGTTCCAAGAGATACTTTTTTTAGCCACTGACTATAGTCTTACTTCAGCAGGTTAGCTTTGTGCAAAAATGTTTACAAAGATTGGGACTTCACGTTAGATATTGATATTTTTTAGTCACTGATCATAATAAATCATGTTTTGCTTAAAATAAATGTTACAAACATTATTTTTTTTTTTTAAAAAAAAAAAAAACTTTTTAAATGTACATTTATTGACTAAATTTCATTTAAAATGTCTCTACTTCATTCTCCTTTTAGTAAATTGGTACACTTTTAAAAAAAGTTAAAAACCATGTACTGTATATTATAATACTTACCAAGAGAAAACGGCCAAATTCCTTAAAAAAAAACTTTCCATTTTGAAGCGCAATTATCTTAGGCCTAAAAAAACAGCATTTTAAAAAATGCGATATACCCATTAGCTGTCCACATAATGCAACTTTTTGGATGACTGATACCCAACTTGGATAGAAGTATAAAACAGCATTGATTGGGTCGTATTCTTCGTCTTCAGCATATTCCATGTCATAGACGAAAACGATCATTTGCTCCCTACGAATATAAAGCAAAAGTTTTCCAATGCATAAGCAATTATGTTCACCAACAATATATACAAAAAATTAATTTTGTACTTCATAATTTAACTTTGTATTTATCACTGAAAGTAAGAAGCAAATATATACTAGCCATAACCTGATAATTACATATTTTCTAATCTTAAAACAAGAAATACAACGTTGTCTTTTTCCTCTACATCTCAATTCGTTTAGATAAAACCACGACTTGATACCTTAGTAAGGAAAACAAAAACAATGTTTATTTATCCTTCTTGATCCACCATTTATTTGGTAACTGGGAAATGAAGAGGACAAATGGCTTTTTTTCTGTTGTTTTTGTTATCGAATGCAGACAATAATCGAATTCCAAGATAATATAATAAAGATAATATTTCAAGTCGCATAGGCTGATGACATTGATGTTTTGAAAAAGTCAGGGAGCTGTCACATAAGGGAAGCCATTATAGCCATAAAGTGGTGAAGAACCTTATCTAACAAGGCTCTACGATAAACTCAAATAAAAACACCACTACAAATAGGAGAAAAATTATTCTTGCTTAATGGCTGTTTCTTTGGAGTAAGAAATAAACTGGAAAAAATATTCCTCCTGATTTACTAAGGAAGAATTTTATAAGACCTTAGTCGTCTCACTTCTTCTGCATTCAAATCGATGTAAAATACATTTCAAGAGGACAGCTTCTCGAGCGATATTGGGTTCCACATGCATAAATGGGGTTAGGAGTAATATGGTGATGGAGAATAACCTGCCGAGCGAATGAACGTTGCGTTCGCTGTTCCTTCCACGACATTTATAAGTGTTCAGTAAAGGAAAACTTCGTCATAGATAGTGCTCAAGATACAATAAGTACAACATGATGATAAATAGGGAGAGCTGTTGGTTAAGACTCAATCTCGGACTGAAGTACGAACTAAATTAAACTGTTATCAGTTCGCCGGCCCCAATTTTCTTATTATTCTTTTCAGAATATAATATGAAAGATGTACAGTGAAACTTGTGTTGATAATAACTACAGAAAATATAACTATTAAATTACCTCCATATACGTTAGTAACTTTAAGAATATATACGTTACCAATAGATTTCTTGAAACTAGTTTATGTTTGTAAAAAATAAACCAAACATATAAGTTATACGTAAAGCTAGACAAACGATTGGATTTTCGCCCTTGATTTTGATGCCATATTTTTGATTAAAATATTTATGGATCAGCATTTGCCCAACCTTCATCTCGAAATTTGTTGATTTCGCTGTTTAATTTATTTGATCACTCATAGTTGAGTTAACTGTTATTGATAGGCCCATGAAAAATGCACTTATGTCAGAAAATAAAAGATAGTATTACAATATATTAAATCTTACTTTGCCATTTCGTTGGATATATATTTAATATGTATACTTTCTATACGACAAAAAAAACAGACTTTATGTACGTGATTAAAAACAAATAGACCGCGATATTTTGACACCTACAATTTTCCACCAAGGATAAAATTTGCGAGATAAGTAAAAAGAATCCATAAAGTAGTAAATCCGTATTCAAGCAGGGTAATAGAACAATTAAATGTCAAAAACAAATTGTCAAAAATTCGTGCAATTGTTGCTAATTTTAGTGGAATTTAGCAGTGCGCAAAATGACCAAAATGTCAGTACAATAGCAGAAACTAAAAGTAGTAGATTATATACGATATAATTTTTTTTTTCGAAATTTAAAAAAATATTTCAATATGTGTACAACAATAATAACAACTAATAGGTATTAATTCCGATAGGCATTTTTAATTATGAGCACAGAATTTACACTTTGTATAGAGAAAATGCAATTGTATTGTTAAAAAATGGTTAGAAACTAATCATTCAAAGTATTGCTTATCGCTAAAAACAAGTTTTTCCCATCTTTTTGGCAGAGCTCGAATATCGTTATGGTAAATTTTTTTATCTCTTGAGGCTGTCCACGAATCAAGCCATTCTTTGATGTCTTCATAGGAGCGGAACTGCTGATCACCCAGATCATGTGACATCGAACGGAACAAGCAATAATCGGATGGCGCAATAGTTGTGAATTTGCCGGGGGGTGGGGGTAAGAACTTCTCATTTTAGCGTTTACAGGAAGGTTTTAACGAGTTAAGCAACCTGAGGCCGAGCGGTGTCGTGCTGTAGAATCACTTTTTCATGCCTCTGCTCGTATTGCGGCCGTTTTTTACGCAGTGCTCAGCTCACTCGCATCAATTGAAGTCGATACCGTTTTCCAATGATGGTTTCGTTAGGTTTCAACAGTTCATATTATGGTAAGTAATACCAACCTGGTCCCACGAAATACACAGCATAACTTTTACATCGGAAATTTTCGGCCGACGGCGTAAGATTATGACCGGGCAGTCATCTTGACTTTTTTCTCTTTGAGTTGCTGTAATAAATCCATTTTTCATCACCCGTCACGATGAAGAAAACTCTTCGTTTTTTGCCGCTGGAGCAGTTGTTCACAGGCGAAAAAACGACGCTCAACGTCCCTTGGCTTCAAACCATAAGGAACCCAAGTTCATTGTTTTTGAATCATTCCCAACGCATGCAATCGTTTGGAAGTCGCTTGGTGGGTAACTCCTAATGCTGAAGCAAGCTTTTATTTGATTTGGCACGGGTCCTCCACGTGCAATGCATCCACTTCAGCGTCTTCATAAGACTTTGGCCTTTCTCCACGCAGACGGTCGTCAACATAGAAATCACCGTCTTAGTAGTAGTTTCACTTAGAGCAGCACCTCCGTAAATTTTTCAGAGCTTTCGATGCGCTTCAGCCGCCGTTTTCTTCGCATATGGCGATTATTTAGCACAAAATCAGAAATTTTCACAAAGCCAAAAGTATGAGTATGTAACGCCAAAACAAAATCACTAATGTGTCAAAACGGTCAAAAATATGTCTAAGCTTGGTTCATAATGTTTTGGGTATTTCAAAATCGACCAGCATTTAGTGCTGGAGTCATCTAGTGACAAACAAAACTTAGAGAGAACTTAGTTGCGCACCTAATAGTTGTAATTTTGTTTGGCTAATTTCTCTGATGGCTGTAGTATCTACTTTATAGCAAAGTAGGGTGTTCGCTATTTATTACATTGCATCTGGCCTATACATGGTTTGAATATTTTATTTTCAGGCCCATGTTTGGCAGTCATTTATTCGTCTTTATCCTAGGTTCTTGACTGCTTTGTAACAGTACGAGCCCGGGCAGTTAATCTCATGTACAACTTGAATATTTTGATATCCCAGTACTAGCTGTCAACCTTAGTTCAACGTTACATCGCCTTTTGGAAATGCCCAGTTACGAGAACCTTGTATCTGCACAATTCGTATTTTGCAAACATTTTACCTTGGTGTTAGAAGTGGGATAGCATTTAGGATTGGGTCTACATAAATATCAGCGGAAGGAGTAAGGACTTATCCTCACAAAATCCAAGTCGTGAAAAGTTGGCCTGCGCGCAAAGATAAACACCAGCTGAGAAGCTTCTTGGGACTTGCCACGTACTACAGGAGGTTCGTAAAGGATTTTGTTTTTATTGCAAAGAGACTTCATCAACTTACGGAAAAAGGCCGACAGTTCAGGTGGCCTGGAGGGTGTGAGAAAACACTTCAAGAATGCTTTCATCATCATTTAATCGTGCCACGGTCCAGAGTCAGCCATATACTCCATAAAATACATGACGGAATCTTAGAAGGCCATTAGAGAATAAACAAGACGTTGAAAATGTTAAGGGAATGATTCTATTGGCTAAGCGCTTGACAAGATGTCGAGAATTGGTGCAAAAAGTGCATAAGGTTAACGGCTATCAAGGGTTCAAAAGTAAAGCCACAGGGACGAATGCAACAACACAATGTCGGAGCACCATTCGAACGAATAACCATCAACATCAGTGGGCCGTTTTCCGAAACCTTTAATGGCAACCGATACACCCTCGTGGTCATGGATTACTTCAATAAGTGGCCGGATGTGTTTGCCATCCCAAATCAAGAGGCTTAGACCGTAGCAAAAGAGATAGTTACCAACTGGGTGAGTGGATTTGGGATCTGAATGAAGCTAAACTCCGATCAAGGGCGAATATTTGAATCAAAAGCCTTCCATGAGGTGTGCCAAGGAAGACAGGGACAGCGCCACTACACCCTCCATCTGATGGAATGGTCAAAGGATTGAATCGGACGTTAAATGAGCATCTGTTTAAGGTCATCAGCACCTGCAAGCGGGACTGGGATCGACACATACCCCTTTACTTAATGGCCCACCGAAAAGCGGTCCATAGTTCAACAGGACACACACTATCCGAGATCTTATTTGGCAAAACAGTTCGGTTGCCAAGTAAAATAAAATACAGATCCCCACCTACGGAGCCCAAGAACGTGAACGACTACGTGGATGACTTGCGCAGCAGGATTCATAAATTGCATAAAAAATACCCCAGAAAAGCAACGGTACAAAGACTAGGTACTACATCAAAGCAAAAACTTCCGGCTTCAACCGAAAGCTGGTGTTGCTGTAAAATCCCCTGCGTAAGGAAGGAAAATCCCCAAAATTGCAACAGGATTGTGAAGGACCATACAAGGTGATAACCCGCATTGATGATGTTTTATACCATATACAGTGTGCGGATTAAGGCAAATTGAATGATGAACGGTGAAATTGTTCGAAAAGAACAACTTTTAAGCAACATGTGAGCAGCGTCATCGTTGTTTCCATAGTAGAAAATTTCGATAGCAAAAGCATCAACCATTGGTTAGTGGAGAGTAGAATTGAATTTTGTAACAAAATTGAAAATGTATGGATTGCTGAATGACGCAGTTGCTCTCGAAATATATCATTTGAGTATAAGTATCAGCACCCACAAAGTATGCAAGTTCAGTTCATCAGTTGAATTTAAAGTGTGAATTAATACAGCGAATATATATATATACTCGGAGCTGATTTCATTAAACATCACGGATTACGTAGCAAGGGATTGCTCGATTCTCAGACGAAAATTTATAAAGAAGCGTTGTTAGCAAATTCAAAACAGCTATCTGTTTCATCAATTAACTCCGATCATCCATATTTTCACCTGTTGAAGGAATTCGAACAAATTACGAGATCAGTCGGTTGTATATTACCATCACACAGCGTACATAATCACAAGAAGCCTTCCGGTAGCAGAGAGAGCTCGACGTTTGAAAAGTTGCTTTCGGCTAAAATCGAATTCCATAACATGTTGCAACCGGGTAATTTGGAAACTTCTAAGAGGCAGTGGGCCAGCCCTTTACATCTCGTAAAGAAGAAAAACGGCGAATGCCGTGCATGCGCTGATTACAGCCGCTTAAACCAAATCACCATTTCAGATCGCTACGGATGCAGGGTGTTTTGAACTCTGGACCAGTTGCACCAAAAGTAATGACTTATGGCTTATGCAACGCTGCCCAGTCATTCCAACTATTAATGGATTCGATCTTGAGAAGATTCGACTTTTGCCAAGTATATGGTATATCGACGATATTCTGATCTCATCAGCTACGGTGCAGGAGCACGATGAACATCTACGGTTAGTTTTCGGAAAGCTGCAGGAACACGGTTTGTCAATAAACCTCAACAAATGCATTATTGTTCAGCAAGAAGTGCTTTATCTTTGTTATTCGGTCAGTAAAGATGGAACAAAACCACCTGCAGAAAAATTAGAAGTCATCCGTAGCTATCCCAAGCCTAAAACTATCGTAGATCTTCGTAGATTTGTGGGTGCTTGGAACTTTTATCGCCTAAATATGCCAGATTCAGTCGAGATACATGCACCATTAATTAATTTAATTCCTGTGATCTAACGTGATCTAAGTCCAAGTCCACTTCGTTGCAACTCCGTCAACACAGTATTGATGATGGTGGTCTACTGTGACACATAAAAAAACAGCATTCGCCTCTACATTCTGCAACCTCTTCGACTCAAAATATTCGACATCATTCAAAACCCATCTCATTCAAATGGACGCTCCACCAGGAAATCGGTGAGTCAGCACTATGTGTGGCCACATATGAAACCAGACGTCACTAGATGAGCGAAATCCTTCCTGGAGTGCCAACGCAATAATGTAAATCGCCACGTTCTTTCACAGTGTATTGAGATCTCCAGTGAGCGCTTTAAACATATCCACACCGACATACTCGTCATGCCACTCAAAAATGGATACAGATATTGTCTCACGATCATCGATCGCTTTAGTCGTTGGCCCGAGGCAATACCACTAAAAGATACCACTGCCGATACCATCGCCGACGCCTTCTTCGCAGGCTAGGTAAGTCGATTCGGTTCACCTTAACCAGTGACAGAGGTACTCAGTTCAAATCGAAACTTTTCGACTCGCTAACCAAATTATTGGGATACAATCGTACTCGAACTATCGCTTACCATCCAGCGTCAAACGGAATAATCGAACGATGGCATAGATCCTTGAAGACAGCGATCATGTGCCACAGCTCTGGTAACTGGACAGCCATTTTGCCTGTAGTTCTTTTAGGACTTCGCAACAGCTTATGGAACCACACTTCGCGTACCAGCTGAATTATTCACCGGTGACGAACTTAATCTTAACCCACAGAGAGGTACGTTCAGCTCCCACGTCACACCATAACAAGGCAAGGGCCTTCGCTCACAAAACACTTTAAACCAGTTCGCATGTTTTCATACGCGTCGACGAGGTCCAAAAACCTTTGGAGCAGTTCTACCGCGGATCATACGAAATACCATAATCGACAGATAGTCAGATTATGTCCTTATCGTCAACGTCGATGAAAACCATTCAACTATCAGCACTGAACGCTTGAAAGCTGCTTTCATTGAAAACCACCAAGATCTTCAATCAATACACAGGACATCAAATCAGTCACCAACATATCCGGTGAAGAAAAAGTTCTGTACGTGTCTCATCTTCAAACTCGAGACACTTAGGAGAGCCTATGTTATCTATGTTATCTGTGCCTTGTTTTTATTTCCCACTAGTCAGCAGAACCATCGCTATAGAAATGAAAGCTTGATTTTTGCCCAGTCAACTTAACAGCAGTCTGACACTACCCATTTTTGTATTCAATAATCCTAATAAATAAGGTGTTTAATTAGTTAAAACAACAATTTTTTCATTGTGGCTCACAACTAGCAGCCACAATTTGAATGTAAGCAGCGTCATCTATGTTTCCATAGCAGAGAATTTTATATAGCATAAGCATCATCCATTTTAAGTGGAGAGTAGGATCGAATTTTTTAGCAAAATGGCAAATGTTTATAATGCTGGATGTAGCAGATTCTTCTAGAAATATGTCATTGGAATATACATAAATACCAGTATCCGCAAGGTATGTAAGTGTTGAATTTAAAGTGTGAATTAAATAGTGATTAAGTGGTTTACGTAAAAGATAAAGAAAAGTAAAAAGGTTGAGATAAACGATTAAATTGTGAATTCTAATTCGATTAAATAAAGCGATTGTATTGAAACGGAATAACTTCTATTATTTGTACTTGCACAAACATTTTATATTGGTAACAGAAGTGAGATAGGGCTTATTGTGTGAAAAAGTGTTTTGTGATTGTTTGAAAAACCGGATTATTAAAAAAAAAAAAACTCGAAATTAGTGCTAACAGGTCAAGAATAGTGTGCAAAACAGGAACATTGTAGAAAAAAATAGGATTATTTTCCAGGAGGAAAGGAGGGGGATGAATTGTTCTAATGGATACGTACAGGAGAGCTTGGAACCTGTAGGAACAGGATCGTGTGAGTAAGTAGCATATACACATACAGGAGTTTTTTTTTACTACCCCAGTTTGTCGCCGAGTAAGTATTTTGCATCTGGCATTTTTTCTCGGGGTGGGTTTTTTTTTGGATAAGTGATCTTAAATGGTGGCCAGTAACGGCAAAAAAAAAATAATAATATTAAAATAAAGTTCCTTTTTTTAAAAAAGAAGGAAAACCATTTGAGATATTTCCAAAACTTTATTATTGGCTTGAAGTACAATCAATGGCCATATGGCCACCACGGGCACGTTTGCAGCGGTCGATTCGTTGGACCCAATTTTCAACGACTTGGCCACACATTTCGGCCGAAACGGCCGCTATTTCGCGTTCAATGTTGGCTCTGAGCTCTTCCAACGTCGTCGGCGTGTTGACATAACCCAATAACTTAATGTAGCCCCACAGAAAATAGTCAAGCGGCCAATCGACTGGCCCATGTCTTGAGATAACACGCTCACCATACTTACTCTTCAATAAATCGATTGTAGCGTGTGCTCTGTGGCTTGTGGCACCATCCTGTTGAAACCACATGTTCAAGTCCATATCTTCCAATTCGGGCCAAAAATAATCGGTGATCATGGCGCGATAACGCTGACCATTCACAGTAACGTGACGATCGTTATCGTCGACGAAAAAATATAGCCAAATAACGCCGCCGGCATGTAAACCGCACCAAACAGTTATTTTTTGTGGATGAAGTGGTGATTCATAAAGCACATCTGGATTTTCACCCGACCAATAACGCATATTTTGCTTATTGACGAACCTATTGAGCCAAAAATGAGCTTCGTCACTGAAGCTGATTTTGCGACTCCGAATATCTGTAGAAAATTTTTATAATTTGCAGATGTTGCTCGTTAGTGTACTTTACCATGATGAAAATGTTGAGTTTACTGAATAAATTGACAGTTCCATGATTAGTGAAAGAGTGCGTTCACAAATTAAATTCAAAGTTGTCAAGTCCCTATTGGAAAACCCTATAGTCAGAAAGGGTAATAAAGGAAGTATGTGAGAGGAAAAAAGAATATATAAGTATAATTCAAGAATTTTTTTTTGGGTTTTTCGTTCGTACTTACAATGCGATCAATAGCTGGAGGAAAAAACAGGAGTTTTATTTTGCTTTACATACGCATACAGCGTAAGCAATTTGAGAAGCGACAGGAATTTTGTTTGAGTGTATCGGTCGTACATACAATGTGATCTACGGTTGGAGGAAAACAGGAGTTTTATTTCGTTTTATATACGTATACTGCGAAAGCAGTTTGATAAGCGACAGGAATTTTTTTTCGGGTTTTTCGTTCGTACTTACAATGCGATCGATAGCTGAAGGAGAAAACAGGAGTTTTATGAGCTGGTGGAATCATTGGTTCATATTTCTTCAAAAATGAGGCAAATCAGAATGTTACCGTCAATGGTAACCGTTATCGCGCCATGTTAACGGACTATGTGTTTCCTGAAATTCAAGCTCATGGCCTCGGTGAGTTCGGTTTGAACAAGATGGCGCTACAAGCTTTACAGCGCGTGAAACAATGGACTTGTTGTGAAATCATTTTGGTGAGCACTTAATTTCACGTTTTGCTACGGTAAATTGTCCGCCTAGATCGTGCTAGTTCACACCTTGGGACTATTTTCTCTGGGAATATGTAAAGTCTCAGGCCTTCATGAATAAGCCAGCTACGATTGACGCTTTAGAAGTCAACATTACTCGTGTTATCCGCGAGATACCAGTCGCTATGCTCGAACGAGTCGCCCAAAATTGGACCTTCCGAATGGACCACTTCAGTCGATATCATTTACATGATATCAATTTTAAAAAGTAAATGCAATAAATTGTTTTTTTAACCGATAACAATAATTTTAAATTAATTTTCAAATTTATTTGTTTTATTTTACATTATAAATCAAACCTCACGATGAAAACTTTATATTTCGTTTTGCAAACGAATACTGCACAAGCAGTTTGATAAGCGACAGGAATTTTGTTTGAGAGTATCGGTCGTACATACAATGCGATCGACAGCAGGAGGAAAATAGGAGTTTTATTTTGTTATGCACATGCATACTATAGTCAGTACCAACTGAGTTTGCCAACGGTCGATTGCGCAGAAAGAGGATTTAAGAGAACAAAAATTGTACGAAAGAGTAAATGTTTTTTGCCTGAAATTTACAATGCCTAACCCAACTTTACATAGCTTAGAACTAAAATGCTGTTGCATAAATTATTTTAATTTTTTTTAATATGGGGTCCATAAATTTAAACGCATTTCATATGTAATGCTACCTGTTATCTAGGGTGGGATTGGTAAAAAATTCAGGACATGTGTATATTTGTTGAATTTGTAAACACTGGTCCGATCGTAAATGATTAGGTTCCCAACGTTTTTTATAGATTTACAATTTGTGGTTTAGGTTTAGGTACCTATGTATGTGGCGTGTTTCCATTTATTTTATGATGTTTGCTTGTGGGACTTTATTTCATCGGTTTTAGGATAGGATTATAGGTCTTAGAAATAAAATTGTTTAAGTGTTTTATTTCCTTTTTTTTGGGAATCACTTTATCACTATTATTACCATCACTAATCTATTACTATCTATTATTATTATCTCTAATTATTTACGCCATACTTTTTATGAACGTCTTATGTACCTAATTACTAGCGATTCTATTGTACAACTTGTTGCGTGTTTTTCATAGATGAACTAAAACTATAAAAGGGTCTACTTGGTTCACTTTTGTCATTCGCATGTTGGCTCTACTGGCGCATACATTTGGATTCTTCAAAATTGCTAAATAAACGTTCTTTATATTGGATAGCTAGTGTTTTCTTTTTCGTTGGCTGCATTTCATCGCAACTAATTTTCTAATAAAACAATTAGGATATAAGCTTATACAAATACAGGAAGATGTCGTGGATTCATCGCGAAAAGGAAAACCAATAGGAAGTCAATTCCTAAAGATCGTTGTTAACATGTATAACAAAAAATTGAAAGAAGCTATGAGTTTATGTTTGGATAATCACATAACGTACGCAAACTCGCAGACTAAGGAGTTCACTGAAATTTCGGCCTGATCAATACGAACGATTATCAAGGAATACGAGGAGAAAGGTGTTATTACATCACCAAACAAAAAAGTACCACATAAAAAATGGAAAACTGTATTAGACGACTTTGAAATCATAGCTATTCGGCAAATTATATACAACTTTTATCTTGAGGAAAAAATCTGTTGAGACAACGGGTCCAGAAATATTTGGAGCTTAACTTAAGCATTATGTCGCTACACAGGATTCTAAGAAGAAATGGATTTTCCTATAAAAAAACGGAGAGCAACCGTAAATTTCAGTGCGAAAAAAGTTAAAATTTTACAAGTGAAATGTCTGAGAAAGGTGCGGAAATACAGATCAAAAGGATATCAGATCATTTATTTAGACAAGAGCTATATTCACAGCTCACACACAACACCAAGGGCATGGACTGATGGTACCAGACGTGAATTAAATGCGTTAATTTCAATGGATCAGATGTTGTTAATGGCGCATGAAGGTGGCGAGAAAGGTTTCGTAAATAATGCCTTGCTTTTATTTAAATCTGGAACTAAAACGGAAGATTATCACGATAAGATGAATTTTGAAAATTTCTCCAAATGGATGACAGATCAAGTTTTGAATAACATAGAAGAACCTTCAGTTATTGTTATGAACAACGCATCATATTACAACAAATTAGAAGATCAGCAAATCAGTTCTGGTTCCGGAAAATCGGAGATGTTAGAATGGCTTGCCCACTACGATATACCACATAGTTCACAGATGCTCAAACTCGAATTTTATGAGCTTATAAAGGAACATCAAACTATACACCATTTAAAGCATAAGATTGACGCAAATTCACGGCGTGGGACACGAAGTGCTACGATTGCCGCGCTATCATCCATATCTCAACGCTATTAAAAATATTTGGGCAACTATCAACTATCAACTATCCACTCAAGGCAAGAGTGGAAAATCGAAACACAACATTTAAATTATCGGATGTTCAGAAACTAGCTGAAGAAGAATTTTCAAAAATTACAGTTCAAGATTGGCGCAAAGCTTGTGCAAGAGTTATAAGGAAAGAGGAGAAATATGGTACTTTTCTCATGAGCTGATGTGGGACATAACGGATGCAATAGTTATTAATCCAGGGGATGATTCTTCAACCGATTATAAAACTGACAGTTTTTCAAATCGAATTCAATATATAACAACAGATACAGTTTAATGACACTGTAGTTCTCCAACTTTGCCAGCAATAATGATCTCCGAAAGCATAATGGGCAAATAATAAAAAACCGTATAGCTACATAGAAACACAATCAAATAATAATCATGCGAGACCTTTTTCTTCATTTATCCAATCGTCATCATATGCAAATCCCATACAGTACCAACAGATATACAGAACTTTTTTTTTATATTTTATCAGAATATAATTTTTTCGAAGTAGATTGGCATATAAGGATCTACAGTTCTTCTCCCACCAGGGTTGTAATAATTTTTTGAAAAACTGGATATACACAATGATTATACCTCTGGTAGAAAATGGTCATCCCATCAGTGCGTTCTGAAATTCTGTTTAATATATTGTATTAGAAGGCAAATAAAAAAACCAACCTCAACTGCGATCTTGAAAGCTATGTTGGGATGTAGATCTTTTTTGTTTATGGCTCCACCCATTTTCGTGTGGCTTAGATCATATTTGCCAATTTAAGAGAGGATTAAAAAAAATTAAGAGACCTGCGCAGTAGAATGGCAAACTGAGTTGGTACGCAACCAGTATGTGTGCGCAAGGGAATATTTTCGCGGGTGTGCTTATGGTGTCGTGCAACCGGCTAGGTGGGTGTGTGCACATGAATACTAAGCAATCAGTTTTAGTAAGCGATGTTTTGTCACTTTTGTGGCTTGTGTATACGGCGTATATTTCACGGACGAGTATTCAATCAGCTTGGAAGTGGATTAATGGGGTATATGTTGGTACATTGGGATATGGTTACTTTTATTTTTTATTTTGTTTCTCTCGTTAGGTAGGAACATGTGTTGCATAGGAATATTTTGTTTTGACGTAGCTGTTGTTCGTATATACAATGCGATAGACAGTTGGGATTACCCAAAAGGGTAATTTGTGGTAAACAAACATAAAAATGAAAATTTTCATTCTCAGACAGGAATGGAGATAATTATAAGCATAAGGGTGTTTCGTGTGAGCATCAGGAGATGCGTGGACAGCAAACACAAATGTAAGTATGGAAATAGTTTTTTTTCAAACAGGACATAAGAAAAGTTTAAGGAATATGAATAGGAGTGTTTTCGTGGGAGCACAGGTAGTGTATGGACCACAAAAACAATATAAATAGGGAATATTGTAAAAAGGAAAATTATTTTCCAGGAGGAAAGGGTAGGAATAGGAAAATTATCTGCCAGGAAGAAAGGGGAGGAATTTATAAAATTATTTCCAGGAGGAAAAAGGATGAATAGGAAAACTATTTTCCAGGAGGAAAGGGGTGGAATAGATAAAATTATTTCCAGGAGGAAAGGCAAGTAATAGGAAAATCATTTTCCAGGTGGAAAGGGGAGTAATAGAAATAGTACATAACAGAAATATTGTACAAAGCATAAAATTATTTTCCAGGAGGAAAGGGGAGGAATAGTAACATTTTACAAAACAGGAATATTGTACAAGACGACAAAAGTATTTTCCAGGAGGGAAGGGGAGAAATAGGAATATTGTACAAGAGAATAAAATTAATTTCCAGGAGGAAAGGGGAGGAACAAATGGAACCCTGGATAGGATGTCCAATGTAACTCACGAGACGATCCGTCAGCTAAAGGCGCTCGGATTACCAGTAGAACATTGGGATTTGGTGTTCATACACGGATTGCATGATCGCCTAGGTAAGGAGACTAGAAAGCAGTGGAAACTGCAACGATAAGCGGAGTTTCCAAAACTGACTGAAATGTTGGAATTTTTGTACAATTAGGCAGGGGCCTTAGAAAATATGTTAACCAATTTAAAAACCTACTGGAAAGAATTGTGAGTGGGGGAGTTAGCCCAATAAAGAAGAAGTGCGAGATATATAACAAGGAGCATCCACTTTATTATTGCCCGGAATTTACGGCATTAAATTTTAATGCTCGGACGGACTTTGTAGCGAGGAGAAAAATATACCCAAATTGCCTAAGGAAGGGGCACACAAAAGAAGCGTGCACAGCAATTAGATGCCAAAATATACAATGCCAATGGGATGCTCTACATAACAGCATGCTAACAGATGCAACATGTGTTGGCAATGAGGCCAGGAGGGAAAATAATTTTGACAATAAAAGGAAAGATTAACTAAGTGTGCCGGGAAAAAAATAAAGATTGAGCAGGAGCTCAATGAGGAAGTGGAAATAAACATGTTGTTATATGTAATATAATGTAAGAAAGAGAATACTAGGAATAGAAAAAGGAAGAATAATATAAATCTATATTGGTCTATGGACAGAAAAATTAAGAAAGATGAGTTACTATCATGTGCATAGTATTGCGATAACTTTAATTTTTCTTTACAGGGGAAGCTTAGTTTTATGCCGACAACAGTGATAAGAATGGAGAATGATGGGTGTAGTTTTTGACCTATTAGGTAGTTTTTAGATACAGGCTCTCAGCCTAATCTCATGAATCACAATTTGATAAAAGAGTACAAGCTCACCGTTTTGTCAACGACTGCCAACCAACAATGCCATTAGCCACATTGGATCCACTGGTGGTTCAGAATCCATCTGACATACCATTAAAAATACACGCGGGGGCGGTTTTATTTTTTTCGAGGACAATATGGAAATAGGATAGTGACTAGGTAGGGTAGAGGGCTAAACTCAAATCCAGCATTCTATGGGATAAGAAGGGAAACATAGAATTTAAGGACATTTGTTGCAAATCGAGTGGCATCGATGCAAGTAATTACGGAGCGGAGGTGTTGGGGCCATATTAATGGTACGGAGAAACCAGCTGTTTTATTGACAAGAGGAATTTTACTAAATAAATTTGTAAATAAGGATTTGTGGATGCATGATCCTTGTTGGATAACGATGAATCAGGAGGAATGATTGAAAAGCAAAATCATTGAAGGAATAAATGAGGAAATTCAAAAGAAAATGAAGATACATACGGTATCAACATTTAAAGAATCTTTAAATATTGGACTTGTAGGAACAAGAGCAAATGTCCCACTTTTGTAGTACGTGAGAAAGTTGAAACAAGCGACTAAAGTTCTCAGTTACATAAATCGTTTCCTAAAAAAATTGGATAAATAAGAGGAAAAATCTAAAAAAGAAACTTAGGATGGTAGCGGTACAACAGGCAGTTGCACCACCTACTCTAGAGGAAAAGGCAGGAGCTATGGAGTATCGTACTAGGAGAAATAAACAGAAATATTACAATAAGGAAATTACAGCACTGAAGGCTGGGAATTATTTACCGGATAAAGGTAGAATAGAAGGGACGACCCGATGGATATGCAGGCGCCAACACCGGGACATTTTTCTGGAAGGAGAACCATTAATTTTACCTCTATCTTTCAGATTAGACGATAGACCAAATACAGTGGGTACTAAGCTCTGTAAAGAAAGGCAACATATGGTAAAACATCTCTGAGAACGATGGCAATCGGAGTGTTTGGTGAAGGTTGGGCATTTGGTATTTCTCAGGATAGAGAACTCCCCACTAACCAGCTGGATAATGGCAAGGATATGCAAACTATTACCAGGCCGGGACGGTTTGGTCCGAAACGTCATCGTGCAAATGGCTACCAGGAGGCTAAGGACGCCCGTGCAGAAGCTGTGCATTTTGCCAGTGGACACAATTTAATTATTAATATTATAACGGACTTTGATAAAAACATTGTTTTTGTTACAAATGTCAACATTGCCATTTGAGTAATTGTAAAATAAATATATTGAGAGAGCTCGGTCTTGTTCCGAGCAAACGGGAGATTAAATAAATGTGAGGTTTTTTAAACTAATTTTCCCCACAATAAAAGTCGGACCCGTTTAATTTAAATTCTTACGGAACAAACAGCTTTTAAGACTTTCCTAGAACAAAATTGCTTCATAAGGTGCATTCAATTAGTTGTCTTAAGTAAATAAAGTCTAAAAGTTGTACAATGCCCGCTCCAATCTAAAAAAACAGTAGTTCTCATAATATTGAAGCAAGTGTACAGTTATTCTCTGCATTATATATTGTAATATGTTGTGAAAGTAGTGGTACTATTATATGTATTAGAAATATAATATATGAAAAATGCTGGCAATTATTGGTATTAACTAGCTTAGAAGGAAATTGATGTTTTTAAATTAAACATCATATTTTTGGTCTTAGCACATTACCTAATACCATATATGCATGGAAGTCAACGTCTTAGAACACCTAAATCATATCTAACATTTAATTAGCAACTAAGTCTATGGCAGAGTAAGTTGTAGAAGAACAAGATATGCTGTAGGCAAATCCAGTTTACGTGCTACATAGATTACGGTTAGAAGTAGAATTAATTTAAATAAGGAAAGCATAGGTCTAAGGACTGAACGTTGCGGAACGCCAATATTACTGTCCAGAGTTTGGCTAAAGCAATTTTCTATTTCAACAACCTGTTTCCTGTTGTTTATATTAGAAATAAACTTATTGAGTATAAATCCCCGAAAGTTAGTTTAGTTTTTTAATTTTGCATAGTGTAAAACACCTTTCTGATGTCTATTAAAAGTGCATGGGTCAGTTTTTTTTATTAAGGCTTTTTGTAGATTGCCCAGTGCGAAATCCAAATTGGCTTTTTCTGAAGATATGTGTTTTATCTACTGTAGAAAAATCATGATTTTCACACCCACATATGTGTGGCCGTGGCTCAAGTGGTAGTGCATTGGTTCCCAATCGGTTCGGCGTCTAATCCCAACCGCTTCAAAAAAGGATCCTTTTTTCAGGCAACTAAAATCCAGTAAGTTGATTGGTTGACTTGAATATAACACAAGTCTAATTATAATAACACAGCATGACGTGGTTTTGGTAACATGAGTGTTTCTTTATAGTTACTTAAAATAACTCGTATTATTGACGCATTTATGAAAGCTACCTTCATGTGTTAAGTGCACCAATAATTAATTGTGTTGTGATAGTTTTAGGAAAGTACAATACAATCTATAAACTAAATATGGAAAAATCGGTAGTCGCATTTCTGAAAATTACCCAAATAAAATTACCCCAACACAAATGCAAGTCAGCAAACTTGCTGACGACACATTTATGTTGCTTCGCAACGAATAACAAAAGTGTCAATTACATTCCGGTGTCAATGGTGCTATCTGAAGGCCATCGAAAACGGAATGCGTTGACCATATCTATGTTTATGATATGACATGAAGTAATATGTTCAAATAAAGAAAATACACCAAAAGCAGTGTAGTTTCATTTTCCATTCGTTAATAAATATAATTGACGCAGTCGGTGTGTTTTTCTAAATTGGAAGATATTTAAGTCGAACGACGGTATTCACACGAAAAATCAGTGCTTAATACGGTGTTACTAAACGGTAGCGTAAAAGTGACGGTATTCACACTTAAAATCAGTGCTTAATATGGTGTTACTAAACGGTTACGTAAAAGTGACGGTATTCACACTTAAAATCAGTGCTTAATACGGAGTTACTAATCGGTTGTGTAAAAGTGATCGTACATAAAAGTCAACTTTTCGTTTCCGTCTACGAACCACTCGAAAATATATCCAGTGAACTCAGTTTTTGTCCAAAATTGCGTCGAGTCGAAATAAGCGTTGGCACTGTTCACTGCTAACCGAGGGATATTTATAAATAACAACATGGAGCAGATGATGCAAAGCATGGTGGAAGCTCTTAACAACATAGCCGCTGTTCAAAAGCAACAACAGGACTTCCAGCACCAACTTAATCAGAGGAGACCAGAACCCACAGAGAAAACTATTTCTTACATAAAGTAATTTTCCGATGAGAAAGACGAGCTGACTCAATTCCTTACTTGTGTGGACATCCATCTAACAGCCGTTCCTAATAACCAAAAGGCGGGAGGTGTTTAGGGCGATATACACTATCAAGATCGTGGAGACAGCAAAGAGTATTTTGTATACGACGCCGATAACAACGTGGGAAGACACCAAGGGTCATCTAATACAGCATTTTTGCCCCATCGTGGATTTCAACGGCATATTACTTAAAATTAGTAACCTGAAGGTAAACAGTATCTTAGAACTATGTGAAAAGTTAAATTTACTGTTAAAAGAAGCCCATGAGTATGCTTTATATGAAACTAATAGTGCCGAGATTGTTAATTCTGTAAAGCACTTAATGGTAACAAAAATAAAAGAATTAACAATCGGTCAGCTATCGAGAGAAATTAGGAATGAATTTGATTTGAATGCAATATTGTCCATCTTGCGTTCATACATTCCAGATAGTGCCTGGAATTTAAGGAAATTTAACAAAAATAATTCAAATAATTTCCAAGTTGACAAGCATTCGAGAAATGTCGACTCAGAGAGAGCTAGCAATGATGGTGATAATAGATCGTCACAAAATAGAGTTTCAGAACAGAGAGGGTCGCAAAATAAAGCTAACAGGTACCAGAACAATGATAGGCAATATAGAAATCAGAGTAACAATTCAGGGCAGGGCAGAAATAGTAATAATAATTGATCTAGCCAGTCGAGACAGCATTTATATCAAACATTTAATCCTTCAGGACAGGCGAGGATTAATAGTCAGAATCCGCAACCGATGGAGGTAAATTCCGTAGGAGCTAATACTGCTAATGAGAGTGTACCTTCATTTAGATTCACAGTATAGAGCCGACGGATTTTCGGAATTAAGTCTCGGGAACAAAATATTTTGTAATCTTACGATAGGTTATATTAAATATAAGGCTTTTATAGATGCCAGTTCCACGGTTAGTATAATAAATTCATCAAGGTTTGACTGCAGCTATTTTCCTGTGTTTTAAGAAAAATGTATGTTCATAAATACGATAAATAATAGAACTAAGGAACATGTAAAGATTATTATTACTGATGTTCCCAAAGAATTTCGGATGAGTTGTAATAGTAAGTTAAAATGGTATAAAATGTCAATTAGAGATAAATACTATGATCTTCTTTTGGGAATGGACATTATTAGAAAAAAACGTAGCTGAATTAAATATAAGCAGGAAAATAATGAATTTAGTAAACACTGCTAGTTTAAAGGTATATTCAGAAGACTACGAGAAAATAGACTGTTATAAATTAAATTATCAACTAAAGCAGGAATTGAAATAACGAGATGAAAATAACAAAAATATTAAAACAGTATGAGAGCTTAATCTATAAAGAAGGGGATAAGCTTACAAATACGGATTCAATCATGCATGAGATCAGAACGACCACTGATCAACAAATTAATGCAAGGCTTTATAGACTGCCTCCGAAACATGAAGAAGAAGTTCTGAGACAGGTTACAGAAATGGAGAAGCAGGGCATTGTTAGGAAGTCGAATAGTAGATATTCTTCCCCAATAGTAATTGTTGCAAAAAAGATAAGTAAAACAGGAAAACAAAAATTCAGACTTTGTGTAGACTATAGAAGATTGAATGATATAACGTTCGACGACAAGTACCCTCTACCTAATATCAACAGTATATTAGATAAGCTAGGGAGAGCCCAGTATTTCAGTACTTTGGATTTAGCCAAAGGATACTATCAGATCAAGATGCATCCAAAGGATATTCATAAAACTGCATTTGTAACTCCAAACGGTTTATATGAATTCACACGGATGCATTTTGGCGTCAAGAACGCTCCAGCGACGTTCCAGAGGCTGATGAACGAAATACTAAGGGAATATATAAAGAAGATCTGTGTCGTCTATCTCGACGGTATTCTAATATTTTCCACGAGTTTCGAAGAACATCTCCAGGCCATTACTACGATTTTCAATGTCCTTGCTAAACATAACCTGAAGGTGCAGTTTGATAAATGTTCTTTCCTTCAAAAGGATACGGTATTTTTAGGCTATATATTAACAGAAGAAGGCATGAAACCGAATCCAGAAAAGATCAAATGTATAGCAAATTACAAATTGCCATCGTCGGAAAAAGAGCTAAAAGCGTTCCTTGGAGTCATTGGATTTTATCGAAAATTTGTAAAAAAAATATTCGAAAATAGCGTATCCAATGACTAGGTTTTTGAAAAAAGGTGCAAAGATGAAAATTAGCGATCCCGAATACATCCAGGCCTTTGAAACGTTAAACAAAACATCATCAACTACCCCATACTCAGGTTTCCAAATTTCAGAAAACCATTTACGTTGTTCACGGATGCCTCGAACTTTGCAATGGGTGCTGTGCTCACCCAAGAGGGTCAGCCAATTTGCTATGCATCTAGGTCGTTAAATGATCATGAACAGAACTACTCGCCTACCAATAAGGAATTCTTAGCTATTGTTTGGTCTGTAACATATTTTAGGCTATATTTATGGAGAAATAAATTTAAAATCCTTAATGACCTTTAACCAGTAAGTATTTGAACAAAAAATACAACGGAAAAGAGTTCTCCGCTAGAAATCAGCGGTGGCTTTTTAAGTTGTCTGAGTTCAATAACGATATCGAATGTCTCAGGGAAAAGGAAAATAAAGTAGCGGATTTTTTAAGCCGTATGAAAGATGTCGACCAAATAGATGAGGAAACCGAATCGAACCAGGCAACAGTTCATTCTGCCTCTGAACAACAAGTAGATAATTTTCCTATAAAAGAAGATATTGTTAATAAATGCAAAACCCAATTAATTCTAACAAATTCTGTTTCGGCAAAGGAGGAGGTAAGTCTTTTGGAGGAAATAAAAATATCTCGTTTATTAAGTACATGTTAAGAGCTCAAGAAATCAGAACTGAGTCAGAAATTTGCAAACAGATTTCTCTTTATCATGTAAGAAAAAGTAATCACTCAGGGATTTCGGAAACTTATCACACACTTAAAAACAGATTGTATTACCGAGGACTTATGAGAGAAATTTAGAAAGTTATTGGAAACTGCCAAACATGTCAGGAAGGGAAGTACGATAGAAAACCTATCAAACCAACATTTAAAAGATCAGAAACCCCTTCTAAAGCCAACGAAATTCTGCATATGGACATTTATCATTTCACTAAGCTTTTCTTCCTTACTTTCATTGATAAGCTAACAAAGCAGGCATATGCATACAGTTTGAACAGTAAAAATTGAGTTAGTAAAGTAGAAGCAATTGAGGACCATTTAACAAAGTTCGGTAAACCTAGAAAAATTATTTGCGATAATGAATTCAAATCTGAAAATATTAAAGAATTTTTCGACATCGAAGTTCATTTTATCATACCGAATTCTCATACTGGAAACTCTGATATTGAACGCTTCCATTCTACTTTACTAGAAATCCTACTAACAATTAAAGATCAAGAACTTACAACTGTCCGGAAAGTGCATAAAGCCGTTTTAGTTTACAATAACCGCCACCATTCTACAATTGGAATGAGTCCGACTCAAACTAGGAACGTAGACCCGGAAGTATTAGTTACTAAAATTTCAAAACAGAAAGATACAATTTTAAATAAGAGGAATGTAACTAGGGAAGATTATTAAAAAAATAGGCATGAAGGTTTTATTAGAAATTACAAACATTTAAGGCACAAGAATGAACCTTATTATAGAAAAAATAAATTAGTAAATGTTCATCCCACCACAGTTAAAAGACCAAATAAATTTACAGGTATAGAATTGGCTTGTGTTACTACTAACCATGTTGATAACCGTGACAGCAGCGCAATCATCCCCCCTAATAACACCGAACCGGAGTGAGCAAGGTTATGTTACCCTATACCGAGGATCTATCGAATTAATAAACAATTCCCAAACGATTATGCATATAATAGATACTTTGGAAATTGTAGCTGTAGTAGAGTCTGCTGAAATGAATCTTCAAAAACTTAATTTAATGAAGAATGGTCCGTTGCTTGGGGAAATTTTAAATATTAAGGCAAAAGTCAAGGCGTTAACACTCCCAATTCGGAAAAAAGAGGTCTTATGAATTTCATTGGAACTGGTCAGAAATGGCTATTCGGAACAATGGATGACCAAGATAGGATAGATATTGCTGAACATCTTAAAATAGTCGAAACGAATGACAATGCTGCTATAGAAAATTTGAACAAACAAATAGGTATTAATCAAAAATTCATGGATAATATAAATAACATCAAGACAATGGTATTAGAAGATAGGCAATATATAAAGGGTGCTTATAATGTCGTCATAGATAGTCAAAGAAATATTACATTGAAGTTACTACAAACGGATCAGCTTTTGAAGTTAAAGTTTCTCGAAGAAAAAATTAATAATATTTTAGGCAATGTAGCATCTGCCAAACAGGGATTATAACACCCAAGTATTTTAGCAAACGAACTATTAGACAGTGTAGAATTAGACTACTTTAAGCTAAAGCATGCCAAAATTAAAGCTATTCGATTAAACAATACGAAATTAAGTTACCTAAAGATTACATTCAGACAACATTAAAGATGGTAATTCCTATTCCTAATAAAAATTTTAAGGAAATTAACATTAAGCCAATAAATTATGTTGAAATAAATGGCAACAGATATGACTATAATCCCGATAACTTACATATACATAGTCTTAAGAAAATTAATACAATAACTGTATAATTGAGCGAGAATGTTATTTCCGCAATAATAATAAAACCGAAATTGTGACTATCGATGAACATTTGTATATTTATAGGAATTTAGTTAAAGAACATATTGCTAACGAATGTGATGATAGAAATATAACTTTAAGTGGAAATTTTATGGTAAATGTTAATAATTGTTCCATTGAAGTCCTAAATACCATAATGTCTAATTAAAATATAGAGTTTATACAAAATTTTGCATACGAAGATAATCAAAATGTGACAATATATGAAAGAATGAACCTTTCGAATAAATTAAATATTTTTCAAATTCAAAATTTAAAACATATAGAACAACTGAAGTATCATAGGAATAACCACTATATAATAAGTTCTACTCTTTTAATTGTCATACTTGTGGTAGGAACTATAGTTGTAATAATATGTAAAAATAATAAGAAACTTAAGGTAGAAATAAAAACAATTAAAGATTGAATTCAGGAGAATTCTTTGTCAAAGGGGGGTGAAGTAATGCAAGTCAGCAAATTTGCTGACGGCACATTTATGTTGCTTCGCAACGAATAACAAAAGTGTCAATTTCATTCCGGTGTCAATGGTGCTGTCTGAAGGCCATCGGAAACGGAATGCGTTGACCATATCTATGTTTATTATATGACATAAAGTAATATGTTCAAATAAAGAAAATAGTCAGTCTTAATCGAGACAACACCAAAAGCAGTGCAGTTTCATTTTCCATTCGTTAATAAATATAATTTGTGTAGCCAATATATTGTAAACGCCCAAGAAAGGGTAGTAACTGAAAATTTGAGACAGGCTTATCAGCTTTATTTTAGTCATTCTACAAAACAAAACAAGTAATGGATTCCGAAATTGTTTTGTATCTCGTGTTATGTTGCAATTATCGAATGGTTACATAGGAAAAATAAGTCGATGCCGTTTATATATTCCAACGATTCGGCGTAAATAAGTGAAACATTAAGATGACTTATTTTTGTTTAACTAAAGTCAAAGCGTTAAAAAAAAAAAATAGAAAACATGTTAAAATAAAATAGAATTCACTAAAGTAGCTTTAGTGTCTATGCATATACCTCATAGCGAAGAATTTCCTGTGCCCACGACAAGAACACAAGAATCATCTGTAAAGTCAAGTGACGAGGATAACCGTGAAGAAAATTATACGCTTGAGAAGGAAATATCATAAAATTATAGGTCCTAGACTACAAGAACGGAATCTGTTATCACCAGAAACTAAGATATATTTGCTAAGGATGCTAAGATGCCTTCTTCACACAGAATGAATCAATATGTTACTGTAAGCACTAGCGACACTAACGGATTGATGAATGAATTACGGATTACTTACAAAACAAATGATTGGCGTCTCTTTATTGATAGATCTAAAACAAGTTTAAAAGCAGTTTTTCTAAATAATGATAGCAAACATCCCTCTATACCTGTAGCATATTCAATCACTTTAAGAGAATCATACGATACTATGCAATTTATGTTAGACTTAATAAAGTATAGAGACTCAAGTTGGAAAGTTTGTGCTGACTTAAAAGTGATAGCCTTGTTGCTAGGATTACAGGGTGGCTTAACAAAGTATTGCTGCTTTTTGTGTATGTGGGACTGTCGACCTACTACTTGGTTAAAGATTGGCTGATGAGATCGGGATTTGTTGCTGGGCAATCAATTTTCAAATGTTTACCTCTGGTTGAGACACAAAATGATTTTCTTCTACCTTTACACATAAAGCTGGGTTTAATGAAGAATTTCGTAAAAACTATTGACTGTTGAAGGATTTTTACATTTAAAATCTGTATTCCCTAAATTAAGTGATGCCAAATTTAATGAGGGTATATTTTTTGGACCGTAAATACGAAAACTTATAAAGGATTTCAATTTTGACCTTAAATTAAATACAGAGGAACTACCAGCTTGGACATCATTGAAACCTGTAATAAACGGATTTTTAGAAAATCATAGAGCCGACAAGTTGTTAAAAACTTATAAGGATTTAGGTTGCAGAATGTCATTGAAAATACATTTCTTGCATTCACATTGATTTTTTTTCCAAAAAACCTTGGAGCGGTGAGTGTCGAAAGAGGAGGACGCTTTCACCAGGACATAAAGAAGATCGAAGAACGTTATTGATGTCCCTGGGATGCAGTCATGTTAGGGGATTACTAAAAAAGCTGAATATAAAATACATGTTTTATAATAGATAATAATTACAAATATTTATGTATAAGAATAAACTAAATGAGTTTACAAGTGTTACAAGATAATAATTGCTATATCCCTAAATAGAATTCCCAGTTAATAAAGGAATACCTTAATGTTACACAAAAAAAAATTGAAACTTGTCACGTAGTGTAATAATTTTGTCGTCCCATTAAATATTGGATGCTACCCAAACATTTTTCTTTCTCTTTCTGTCCCATTTTCTAAAAAACTTATGGGGTTAGAACACTCTAGGATTTTTAAAAAATCGATTTTTCTTATTGCTTTTAATGGTCTCTTAGGATCTTAAAAATTTTATCCCAACAGATTATAACCGGGAAATATCTCGAATTACTTTCACAAGGCCGGAAGGTATTTATTTCTATAACTTACCTAACATTTTAAACGTGTTTACCTCAAAATTGCATTTTTGGAGTTGACAGCACCCATAACTTGAACAATTTTTAATCAATTCACTTCAAATTTTAACAAGATCTTTAAAAATATATTGTCTAAATAAGTGTGTAGAATTTTTTTTATATGGCATAGTTTTTGTTTCATTTGTTATTAAAAATTTTCTAGGAAATTTTGACTTTGGAAGTGCGCCATTCGTCCAAAACAATATTTTTGATATATTATGATATTGGGTATATATTTTAATTCGTGCGGTTTTTTTTTTTTCAAAATTTGAACGTTTATTTAAGAAACACATATACAATAGTATTATTCAAAGTATTGCACATCTGAAGCTATGACTTTTTCCCATCTTTCTGGCAATTTGTGGATCCCATCCCAAAAGAACTGCGCCAGCTTGGCAGTCAAGAATGAATCAAGCCAATTTTTAATATTCTGCTCTGATGTGAACCGTATTTCAGTGAGGGTGTTCTGCATCGACCGGAACAAATGGTAGTCAGAAGGGGCAAGGTCTGGGCTATAAGGCGGGTGGGGTAAGACTTCCCATCCACTGTTTTCCAAATAGTTCTTAACCGGAATAGCAACGTGGGGCCGAGCGTTGTCATGATGGAAAATTATTGCCTCGTGTCTGGTCGCATATTCCGGGCGTTTTTCGGTTACTGCTCTCTTCAAACGGATTAATTGTGTTCGGTAGCGTTGTCCATTGATGGTTTCACCCGGTTTTAGCAGCTCATAATACAGCACACCCATCTGATCCCACCAAATACAGAGCATTACCTTCGCGCTATGGATATTCGGCTTTGCCGTTGATTTGACTGGTTGGCCGGTTTTCACATATGATTTTTTGCGCTTAGGGTTGTCATAATGGATCCATTTTTCATCATCAGTAACAATCCGATGCAAAAATGATTTCCTTTTGTGGCGTTCCTGCAACATTTCGGACATGCAAAACCGCCTTTCGACGTCTCTCGGCTCGAGTTCATGTGGAACCCAATTTCCTTGATTTTGAATATATCCAGCTCTTCTTGTGTTTGGCAACAATCTCCATAGAGTAATGCTTCCAGTTCTTCATCTTCAAACTTTTTTGACTGCCCAGGACGTTCATCGTCTTCGAAGCCAAAATCACCACTTTTAAATCGTGCAAACCACTTTTGGCACGTTCGCTCAACTAGCGCATGTTCACCATAAACTTCCACCAAAATACGATGACTTTCGGTAGCAGTTTTCTTCTTCCAAAAAAAAAGAGAGGTCATCTGAGAAACGCTGCACAGCCGCCATTTTTAAATAAATTATTCTATAAAAATTGTTTTTTACAGTACAATGAACTTCTACCTTTTTAAGTTCGAGTGCCTCTAGAGTGGCCTAACTCCTTAATACATACTTTGGCATATAATATTAATCATACCCACTTGAGTGTTAAGTTTCAAAAAAAAAAAAAAAAAATAAAATAAAATAAATAAATAAATAAATAAATAAAGATCTTACAAAGAACTGGGAGAGGAGATATTGGTCTACAATAATTGACGTTTTTTTGTCACTTCTTTTAAATATTGGTTATATTATTAAATATTGATATGAATATATTGAATATATCTGTGAGTTACGACATTTTCAGTATTTAGTGAAATTTTTTTTGATATAGGTCCTATGTTTTATTGTCGAGTTAGATCTTAGATTTCTTAAGAAAACAAAATTTAGCGTCTTGACGCCGATTCCTTTTCAAGCAGTTATTGATACTTAATAATACGTAAAGTTGCTGAAACAATTCAAGATGAAGTAATCGAGCCTACAATTGTAAAAAACTCATTTAACGCTTAAGCTTTTTATTTGGAATTGGATATCATCATGTCTTTATAAGAAAGGCTATTTAATAAATTAGAAGAAGAGTCAGATTTATCTAGGAGTTCATTAACTATTGTATTTTCCCCTACTTTTTTATATTATCCCTTGCCAGGTGAATTTTTATTAGCATAAAAACTTTTCTTATGTTTAGAAATTTCTTTGGCTACTTCTATAGACGATCTTTTATGAAGATCACGAAGGTAAATGTGATCTGCCGACTTTCGTTACATTTGAAGTAGGCTGGTGAGAGTTCCTTGGTAAATAAGTGTTGTGTGTGACTCTTGTGGGCCCCATCTTAAGTCGTAGGTATATTTTTATCTATTTATAAGATATGTTAATAGGATACAAATTGAAATCTTTGTTAACGTTGAAATTTTTGGAAACATGGTTGTAGTTAGACCAAAAAGTTTTTCTTTAATGTTTTCAAGTCGTGAGAAGATAATTTTGTAAGTATTTATCTATATGAAAATAGAACAAGTGGACGGGCTCTTTCATTAAATTTGTGCTACAGTGATAGCCCTGTCGAAAGCTTCCACTATAAAGATGAATGCTAGATTTGGTAAGAGACCCTTAGATAAAACTGAACCATTTTCGTTTACTACAGTACAAGAAGATCCTTCTTCAGTTTTCAGAGCGTCAGCAAACAAGAAGTCCGAACCAAGTTGTTAATGTTGTTTTGCACTTTCTGCAAACATTGATATATTTTTAACTATCTTATTTAATAATGCTGTAGCTATGTAACATATTTTTGCTACGTTTGGGTTTCGGTCTGAGATGAAGTGATGTATACTTATATTCAAAATTCTTTTAAAGATGTCGAAAGCAGCCACTTGCAGAAGAAACAGAAGTATAACTTAATATAGTGCAAGATTCTGATAAAATATCTTGATTTATATTTAGAACTATATCTAGAATATATAACAAGAAATTCCTAAACAAAAATATTTTTTTTCTTTATATGTAACCTACGAAAGCACATAAATTACTTTTATGTTGATATCCTAAAACACTAGTGTTTAAATTGGTTTTTCTTTTTTTGATTATTATCTGCTTTATTATTAGGTTTTTGAATATGATGCGAAGAACACTTAATGATTTTACACGTCTATGTTAGATTTTGATTTAGAATTTGGGTTTGATCAATGTAGTAATTGTATCCTTGATTTGCCGGACTATAAATTGTACTCATGTTTGCAAACTTCTTTCGTAATTTCTAAAACAAAAAGTTAAAATATTTTGCTCTTGCTAATTATTAAAAGAGTGGCATATGATTAAAGCGTAAAGTAATAAACAGAAAAAAAAATTGTGAACCGTGCGAATCCATTCGTAACGAAAATAAAAAAAAAAACATTTTGATTTTATTTTGATGCATTTTGTTTACACGAGTATATCTTTATTTTCAATATATATTTCAAAAACATTTGAGAATGGCAATAGTAGTCATTCGTTTAATAGAAACATCGTCCATCTAGTTAAAGCTGACATCTGCAAATAAAAAAAAATTTTCTGAACAAAACGATAAAAACAAAGACAACATACCTTGGCACAAATTATTTTCTATTCAGAAAATGAAGAACATAGTGTAGGACAAGATCATAACAATATTTATACTCCGTCTGAAAGCAAACTTTCATTAAGCATTTCACAATAAATTTGTATATGTATCGGATGTATTAGACTTAGACCGTTACGAGGCAGAAAAACGAATACGAGGGCCGTTTGATGAGTACCCGGACTGGAAGATAGGTGGGGCTACTGAGCCAAAATGAGTGTACCATCATTTAGTATAACCTCTTTTAGCCCACCTATTAAAACTATCTGACGCTTAGTTTTGTTTTGACACCCATTTCAAAACATCGTGTTAGTGGAAAAGACCATGGAAAAAGAGCAGTATTGTTCCGTGATCCGATTCTTGTTTTTTTTGGAGTGGCAAAACCTGCGAGGAAATCAAGCTCATTCTCGATGGTGTGTATGGGGCCCTTTCACCTTCCCGTACAACTGTTTACCATCTGTTCGCAGTTTCGCCGTGGCCGCAAGTCGGCTTTTGATGAACCGTCGATTTATTGGGCCGACTCAATGCCATTTTGAAGAAAAAACGACCACATATGGCGAAGAAAAAAGTGCTCTTCCACCACGATAACGCATCGGCTCACACCTCCGCAGTCGCCACAGCCAAATTGGTCGAATTGCACCACGAATTGCTGCCCCATCTACAGTATTATCCGGATTTGGCTCCCTGTGATTTCCTTTTGTACCCAAACCTTAAAAGATCGCTCGCCGGAAAGAAGTACTAGTCGAACGAGGAAGTCATCGTCGCCGCGGAGGAGTATTTTCCAGACCAACAAAAGTCGTTCTATACGGAGGGGTTAAAAAGGTTGCAGCACCGCTGGGAAAAGTGTGTCGAGTTGAAGGGGGATTATATTGAAAAAGAATTTGTTAAAAGCTAAATAAGTTGCGTTTTCATTTCTAATTCGGGTATTCATAAGCAGCCCTCGTAGAAATAGATTGCCGGAAGGACAAAAAAAAAATTTAATAGAAATTTTTAATTGTAAATAATTTTTTTTTTTTTTTATAAAGATCCAAAACGTATGTATAGGTATGAAGTTTTTGGTCAAACAATCAAAATATATAAAATGTATTAATATTTGCCCGATATTGTGAAATTATTTTCTTTTTTAATCCTTACCATATTTTCAATTAATTGAGGACGTTGTCTTCGAACAGTTTTAACTGCTTGAAAAACATCAACTTCACCGTGTTGGATGACTTGCTCTATACAAGCGTTCGCAGCACAATACACGCCTGCTCTACTTCTTCCGTCCCTAAATAATAATAAAAATACGAATATATATATGAATATAAAGAGCAACAAAGGAATACAAAAACGTATATGGACAGTTTCGAAAAGCAAGAAACGAAAGACATGGAAATAGTGGACGATATCCATCATTACTCAATCATCAATCCTGAATCAAAAATGTTATGCATTCACAAAACTGCCTGAACATAACGCTTCATTAAATATTTTCACATTCAATGAGTTCAACAAAACAACAAATATTCTTATAAACTCCCCAATCGAAGACTTTCTTAAAACCGTTATTATTAATATTGGGGGTGGCCGTGGTGTAGTGGTATATGCATACACTCCTTAAGCAGAGGGTCGCGGGTTCGAATCCCGTGCGAGGCAGTTCTCTGAAAAAGTCTTTTCGTAGAATTTGCATGTAGTTATATGAGAATCCCGTTGGCGTCAACTCTGACATAAGGCATAACACTGATGTTGGAGTGGTTGCTGACTGGACTAAATGTAACGAACTAACAACTAGCACATACTGAGACCCACTGGTTGAGGATGCATTTGCTCCAGTTTGACAACCACCTCTGGGAAAAATATCGAAACCTAATACACCTGAGTTTCAAACTACTACACCACCCGCCCGCGCCTTGGAGAAAAGCCAGTAAAAGGGTATTCATATCCCCTTGGTGCGCGCACGGGATTATATATAAAAAAAAATAAATAAAAAAATAGAACTATTTTTTAAAGTACATTTTACATTAAAAACTTGAACTATTATTGATGCTTATATTTGTTTTAAAAATATAAAAAAAAAAACAAATAGTTCGAAACATAAACTGAGCCTATGTAGCCAAAGAGCCTGGCAGTAAGTGTTGTTAACAAATACAGTTAATTGTAATTTATTTACTAAATAATAAAGATAATAATAATCAATTCGAGCTCAAAAGACGAAAACAGAAAATTGTTTATCTACGAATATACCATATATATAAAAATATGATATTTATAAGTAGTTTTACATTATCGTTGGTTTAGCAAGCTGTGACATATCTCAGAAAGTCAAAGTATTTATACATACTTATGTATGCAATATACATATGAATGAAATATTGCACTGTCTTGCCATTTAGAGTTGTAAAAAAAACTAGTTACACTCATATGTATATGTATGTCTGACCGCGGTTTTATATCGAAATTAAAGTCATTTAAGAAGTGTGTTTTAATTTAAACTTCTTTCAGAAATATCGCCAAATGATTGGCCTTGGAACAAGCCATTTTTGATTTTCCATATCATTCAATGAAAATTAAAGTGTGAAGAAAAATGTAATTGAGTGGAAATATAAAATGATAAATAACAGTATACAATTATATACATATAACCAAGGATCTCAATCATCTAAAGAATATGTAAATTGCTATTTACCTTTGTCGATAGCATTTGATCATTTTTTTTCGGTTTTATGCCTATTGAATCATCGACAGCACCCGCCCATCTGAAGCGAATTTGCTTCGTTTCTGGCAATCAGCATGCCCTCGAAGTAAGTCAAGAAGATGGTGTTCTCCTAAATAAGTTGGACGATCTTTTCGAAACTTGTAAGAAACGTGAAATACAGTCATCTTCTGGTAAATTTCGTAGCAACTGTTAAGTTGCTAATGAAAAGGCAAAAATGCGTAATACCATAAACTTCCTTTTAATTACTGATGATCTGTTGGAATGGTAAATCAATTTGACGTCCTCCAAATATCGATGACCTGGTCCAAGTTCCAAGTTGTACTCCGTTCCTCTTACCTTTGGCATTAATAGCACGTCAATTAATAGGTAAATTATTTGTATACACCGAGGGTGTTCTGTACTGTAACACCTCGACTTCATTTGCATATGGTAGTGTTTCTAGCTCATTGATGATCCTGTAGATTTGTTCACAATCTAGGAGATTGGTATTTATTAAACCGTTTTTTGCCAATTGACATGCGTAGACAATCTCGTTGATCTCCTCTTTGATAATTGAGATTCGATTAAGAATATTCAGTTCAAATTTCGCCATGCTCGTAGATTCTGTTTCGTTGTTTGATCTCCAAATTACCCAGTTGATCTTCTGGCTGATGTCCTCGGCTATGTTGAATATTCTTTTATTTATTTTATTCTGATGGTTATATTTATCTGGTGGTCAAAAGGGGGGTGAATGCGATTATATGGGAACACAAGCGTTCTCAATTTAGTCTCACTTCATCAACTCTTACTTACTAGTCACCTCCACGTGCTGACTGCTGGGTGCCTAGAACCTCGACTGGAGATGGTGTAACCAACCCCTGTGGAAGGTCGTTGGTGGCAACTGACCAAAAAGGTGTCAGAAAGACGGGAGAAAGATGGGACATTTCGTTCGGCTCATTTTATCCTGGGGGTCCCAAAAAGGGCCTGACCTTCCAGGTTGAGGGTTGTGCGTGGGGTTAACTGCTCAACTACGTAAAAAAGTAATTGTTACGAAGCGTCTAAAAACATCGGTTAAGAACGGATTGACTGTTGATGACAATGCAAAACGAACAAAGGAAAACAACTTTCGGATCTACATGTAAAATGTTTGGAACTTGAACAGGCCGCGTGCAACCGAACTGCTATAAAGCAGATATTACTGCCATTGACCAGGCAAAGGAAAGATGAAAAACTGTGATATTTACTACGGTTATTGCTATAGGGAACGTAAGTAGCGTCTATTCGGATGTGGATTTATTGTAAGCGGCAGACTTAGGCAAGAAGTCTTCAGCTTTCGGAACTTGAGTTAACGCCTTATAATAATTCGTATCAAAGACAAATTCGCTCGCATCAGCCTTACTCATGTGAGCTGTATGTGCCAGCCCGCACTCTTCATCAAACCAGGGGTTTCATAGTAAATGGTCAATTAAAACCCAACACGTCAATTCTGGCATTTCTGATGGCTTCTCGGCTTCTAAGCCACTGGTCTTCAGCAAATGACGCTGGCTGCAAAGGACTTCTCGAGAGGTTGAGGGATATGCGATCGGCAAAGGTTCTGGCGGCTTGTTGTGATTGCAACCGTTCAACGTTAAATCTCTTCATAGTATTTCCCCGTTTTAGTGGCGTCTAAAATATCCATAGACGTAGCTTGGCTGCAACTAGGTAGTGATCCGACTCTATGTTGACCGCTCGGAATGTCTGGACATCTAAAATATATGAGGAGTTTGACAAACAGTTTGCTGGTCTGGTTTCCGCCATTTGCCCTTGTGAATATTGAGGTGAAGAAACCGTGTGCTTGCTATAGTACGGTACGTCCCGCATCGAAATCGATTAGCCTAAGTCTTCAGACATACTTCCGTGTAGGCTATGTCTTCCGACTGTGACTTCCAACTGACTACATAAGATGTCCTCTCTAATTTTGGCATTAAAGTCGCCTAGGAAGATTTTAACGTCATACATCGAAAATTGCTCGTAGGTTTTGTCAAGAAGCTTTTAGAAACTTTCTTTGGTAGCACCGTCTTTTTCCTTTGTGAAGGAAGAAATGAATAGTGCATTGGTTCTTTCGATGTCCACCAAATTGTCACTATAACCTTTTTTGGGTGAAGATCGGGCTTAGGTGTGTGTTTTTTTTTCCAGGCGCCATATTTTTTGGGATTCTTTCAGTTCATGGGGAGTTTCTTTAACTTTGTACAATCTCTCGCACTGATTTTGTTGGATCTGCATCCACTTTTGCTCTTACAACATCGTCGTCATTTTACGTTTCCGGCTTACCACGTGGTTCATTTTCGAATCTGAAATCTCCCGAACGGAACTTTCCAAACCAAAGTCGTATAGCGCGTTCGTTTACCGCTACCAACCCTAAAATTCTCACACGTTAAGCACACGTACGACTTTGTTTTATAAAAAAAGAAAATTTAACATTCTGGCACAGATGTTCACTCGAGAACTTCTTATTTCCGACTGACCGAAAATCTGACATTTATTGCAGTACAACCCAATAAAACAATTTACAAATTATAATTTTGTGGTTGCTTTGCATTATTCAGCATTAAGTGTGAATTCTTTATATTATGGCTCGTGTGCACTACCTGTACTAGTTGTAACAGTTACTCTGCTATCCCCGGCTACAATTTCCTTTCTATAAAATGGTTAAAAGCCGTGTTAATTACTTCACCTAGGCGAAGACTTCTTAATATTCTACTTTCTGCTTTCTCTCTATTATAACCCTCAAATCGTTGAATTTAGCGCGGAAATTAACTAAATTCTGATAATTAATTATTGAACTTCAATTGAAGAACACATCGACAAATTTCCTCTTTGTTGTTTTTTGGATAGTGTTGTTATACCTATCTACTGCTATACTAAGTGACCCCATGTGTTCTGTTTTAAGGCAACGGCAGATTTTAAGAATGGATGAGTGGAATCTTTCGACTTGTCCATTTACCTCACTGAACTGAACTGGTGTTAGATAGAGCTTTATGTTTAATTTCCTTATAAAGTCCAGTACTATTAGACTCCATAAGCTTCTCTCATTGTCTGACATCAGGATTTTTGGTACTGAGAAAAAATGTAAAATCTTAATGACCTTGTTTCGTAAATGAAGCGAAATGTGAAATTGTTTGGTGAACTTAAAGAATTTATCAATATAACTGATAAACTTTTCATTTTGTAGTTTCATAATATCCATTTGAAATATCTCATATGGGTACGATGGTACCGGGGTCGACTGCAATTCATGCGGAATAGGATGCCTGTCGTATTTATTCGCCAAACAAATTTCGCAATCTCTTACATACTTGGTTATGTGACTGTTCATTTTAAGAAAATAGAAATTTTCTAATTACTGTTCCTTATTTTCTCTGCGATTTTTGTGAGCTCTTCGC
Organism: Volucella inanis; assembly: GCA_907269105.1. NCBI lineage: Eukaryota > Metazoa > Arthropoda > Insecta > Diptera > Syrphidae > Volucella > Volucella inanis. Next base: position 74,156,574 of record OU026157.1, on the reverse strand, counting down.
TCGTCCTCGGTACTCGTTCTTGATATCTTCTACTATTAAGGATTTTATAGTTAACGAAGGTTTCCAAGTAGACCTCTTGTACCAGACCTAGGTGGGTTTCGGTATCTTAAGTCAATTCTGGATGTTGGGTTTAAATTTTTTTCGTCAAGACCTCTACCAGATTGGTTTTATCTACATGTTCCAAGGCAACATAGTGTCTGAAGAACCCTGGATATGGTTCTTCATAAGTTTTGAGACCCTTTTTTAATTTAATTAATTGGGCTTCGCATTATAATTCCTGTTTCCAAGCGCAAACGTTAAGGGCTGGTGGTCTGTGAAAATATGGATTTTGCTTGCTCCATACACATATGAACGAAGGTTATCGTTTTTTTTTAAATTTTAAAGTTAAATTTTTTCCGTTTTTATATAGCACATGGGCTGCAAAGTTTCTAAGAGAGGGCACCACGTGAATTAAATCAAACCTTCAAAAGATATGTGTATAAATTTGACAGTTGTGAGTGAAGCAACTTTTGTTATTGTGAAAAAAAGGGATTCAAAACAATTTCGTGTGTTGATTTATCGTTGCTTTTTGATGGGGAAAAATGCAGCCGATGCAAAGAAATGGCTTGATAAGTGTTACCCGGACTCTGCACGAGCCGAACGAATCATTCGCAAGTGGATTGAAAAATTTAAAAGTGGTCATACAAGCACCGAAGATGATGCACGCAGTGGACGTCCAAAAGAGGCTGTTTCAGATGAAAACATAAAAAAAGTCCGCAAAATGAAAACGAATGACCGTAAAGTGAAAGTGGTCGAGATAGCTGAGGCTCTGAAGATATCAAAAGAGCGTGTTGGATATATCATACAGAAAAATTTGGACATGCGAAAGCTCTGTTCAAAGTGGGTGCTGCGTTCGCTCACAGTCGACCAAAAACAACAACGTGTTGATGATTCAGAGGAGTGTTTAAAGCTGTTCAACCGCAATAAAGCCGAATTTTTGCGTCGGTATGTGACAATGGATGAAACTTGACTCCATCACTTCACACCAGAGTCAAGTTTAAGTCGGCAGTCAGCTGAGTGGCGAGCAGGCCATGAACCTCGTCCAAAACGACCAAAAACTCAACAGGCGGCTGGCAAGGTTATAGCATCCGTATTTTGGGATACACATGGAATAATTTTCATCGAATATCTCCAAAAGGGGCAGACTATAAAAGCGACTATTACATTGCGTTGTTGGAGCGTTTGAAGGACGAAATCGCAGAAAAACGGCCGCATTTGAAGACAAAGAAAGTGCTGTTTTATCAAGACAATGCACCGTGTCACAAGTCGATGAAAATGATGGCAAAATTGAATGAATTCGGCTACGAATTGCTTCCCCACCCACCGTATTCCCCTTATTTGGCCCCCAGCGACTATTTCCTGTTCGCAGACCTCAAAAGAATGCTCGCCGGAAAGAGATTTAAGACCGATGAAGAAGTAATCGCCGAAACAGAGACCTATTTTGAGGTTAAAACGAAATCGTACTACAAAACTGGTATCGAAAGATTGAGGAATCGTTTCAATCAGTGATTGATAAATAAAGTTGAATTTTGCAAAAATTTTGTATTTTATTATAAAACGGCACCGACTTCTCAGCCCATGTGTTATATTTTTTTTTCTTTTTTTTTATGTTCTGAAAGATGGATTTATTAAGAACGCTCTAACCAAATTTAATATAGAAATTCGTAAAATTGACGGAAATACAGCATTTTTTGTGAAACCATTCCAAACGCACAACCGGTCGAAACATTGATGAGAAGAGGATATGTCACGCCGAGCACGAAACTGAAATGAACACGCATTAGGGTAGTTTGCGTGCAAAACACGGGAAAAATGATGAGTGCTGCTCTATGGTCCAGGAAAAACTGACTGATGGTAGGAACAAAAAAAAAAAAAAAAAACCAATACAGATATAAAAACTTTGTATGTCGCGTTTTTCAACCTCGTTGGAAACAAATTTGATAAATTATTCATCCGATTTCCATGTACTAAGTCTTAAAATGTTCGAAAATGCACGTAGGGAAATAAAATTCGCTGGGTAGCAATTTTTTTTAGATATAAAAATTTCCCTACGTGATATACCATATAAACATAGCATTTATTTATTTATAAATATATATTTTTATATTTTTTAGATGAACCGTATTGATTAATTGCTGTCAACCACCAAGCAGCAAGTTCGTCGGAGTGTTATTTTGGACGAGGCGTACACCGCAAACTATTCTTAAGATTCAAATAAAAATACTTGTGTCGTGTCTTCCATATGTATACCTATATCGAATATTAGTATCAATAAAAAAAAAAAACATAAATCGTTTGCTCGAAAAAATATTATGAAAAATATACCTTCGTACCGAGCTCGCACCATGGTTTGGTGCCCTAAGAAAACGTGAAATGTAAGCAATAGGTCTATCGTTCTCAGAATTTCCTTATGACAGTAGTGCTCTTATGGCATAATTTGATGCGTCAGTGGTTAAATTGAAGGTATTTTCAAAATCCGGAAATGCCAGAACCTCCGAGGAAGTAAGCTGTTTTTTCAATTCATTAAATGCTTGAAGAGCTTCTTCGTTCAATTTTATTGGAACTCAATTCGATAGATTTGCTTTTACTTGCGCGTTTTCGCCTCTGGTGAGATTGGTCACTCTCAAGTCGTTTTCGGTATATCCGAGGATTTATGGGAATCTAGTGAAATTCAAAGCTAAGATCTAGAGTGGTGTAATATTTGACTCGCTATGGTGATGTTAATGTCTGATATAGGATAGGCGTCGGCGATAGTAACCAAGTTAAGGCGCTTAAAGTCAATGACCATGCAATACTGTTTCTACCCACAGGGTTTCGTTTTCTTAGGAGCAACCCAAATCGGGGAATTGTAAAGATTGTTTGATGGTTAAATAATACCTTCCCTTAGAAAGTTGCTACTTCTTCACTTCGTCAACTTTGTTTCTCATACAGGCTGGATATGGATAGCTTTTTATGTAGATTTGTTCATCCGTATTAGTTCTAATTTCAGCCCATATAACTGTATTGAGTGCTTCATTACCATTAATTGGACCAAAAAGTTTATTGTATTTTCTAAGCAATCAATCAATTTTGCACTTCATGTTAGCTGCTAGGTTACCATCAAGTATAGCGTTAACCTCTGTAGAAACCTTTAAATTCCTTGAGAGGGGTCATTGTCAGGGGTCATTGTTAGGGTATTGTTTTTTTGGTCAACTATTGCATAGAGAGACTTAAAAGTATTGTCGCCTATGATATCATCAAAAGAGGAAAGGCCAAGCAAGATATAAAGTACTATGATAGAATTGTAACCTACGTTTCTAAAGAAAGTCTCTCTCACCTTTTCCTTTATCTCTATATTTCCGGCGGCAGAGCTAACTTTAAAGGATTTAGGTAGACAGCAGACGGACTTATGAAATCTTCATTTGCCCCGGTATTTACCAACAACTCTAATTTTTTTTTCCCTTACTAGTAACGTATTCTATGTATGAAATGCTAGGTTTCCCGCTTTCGTAAAATATTATTCATCTTCCATCTTTTCGATTGCTGTTTTTTCGTATGCGCCCTGGAGACGTCTCTCCCTTGGATACCACTATGTGGAAAAGCCTTTGCTGTTTTCGTGTCAGGCTATGCGCCCCTCTTGGAAGAATTATCTCCTTACGGGAGGTTAGCATTGTCAACCTGATGTTTGTACTGATTTGTCCACTTCCATCTTTTCTGGGGGACAAACAAACATTAAGTTGTTTCTAGAAATATGATGGAGTTTGTCGAACTTGTTATTGTGCTTCTGATGCCTATGCAGTAGAGTGGGGGCTCTATTTTCATACTTAAATGATTGGTTAACAGGGGAGGTTACCGTATTAGATGTACCACCTTGATCAAAAAAATAACTACCGTGTGGCGCTCCCATTATTCCGATTTGAGTTCTTTTAAGTTGTTAAGTTGGTACATCTGTTGTTGACATTCCCTCTAAATCTAAGCATCATAGCTTAACATTTGCAAAAGTTACGTAGCCAAGAGTACATCTATCTTTGTGTGTGTTGGCGACTTTTTACAATTTTAGAAATGGATTTAAATTTGCAACAGCTAACTTGTATTAAATTTTTCATAATAAACGGATTTAATGGAAATGGAAATGTTGGAAAAGTGTTGTGGCAACGATTCTCTAAAGAAAACGGTCGTTAACCAGTGACACGAAAACCGAAAAACGATCGAAAACCGATGAAAACATTGATAAAGTAAAAGAAAGTTGATAACATTTACTGTTAATAACAGCAAACTAACCATCAGAGAGATAGCTGAGGACTTGAACATTGCCTATGGATCCGCCCAAGACATTTTGGTTAATGAATTGGATTTCCATCGTGTAGCAGAAAAGTTGGTGCCAAAAGACCTCAATTTCATGCAAAAAAGAGAGCGTGTTGATGCCGCAAAAGAGATGATTTGCGAGGCTGAATCCGATCTCACATTCATCAAAAGGATCGTTATTGGAAACGAGACGTGGGTTTATAAGTACGACATGCAATCCAGACATCAGGCAAGTGAATGAGTCGAGACCAAAAAAACTACGTCGTTTTCAGTCAAAAAAGAAGGTATTGCTCACGGTTTTCATGGATCACAACGGTGTAGTCCATCATGAATTTTTGCCAAAAGGCCAGATAGTGAACAAAGAGTATTATTTAGGCGTTATAAGACGTTTGCGTAAAGCAATTCGCCGATAGAGACGAGAATTGTGGGCAAAAAACTTATGGATTTTGCACCATGATAACGTACCGTTGCACAGTGGCATCATTATTCGTAATTTTTTGACGAAAAATACAACAAATACCATCCAAAAGTCACAGAATTCACCTGATTTGGCTTCCTGTGACTTCTTTCTGTTCAATCGAGTTAAAAAACCACTTCGAAGAACCCGTTTCAGCAGCCAAAGGAAGTAATGGAAAAATCGCAGGAAGCACTGATGGACATACCGAAAACCAAATGTAAAAAATGTTTCGAGGATTAGATCAAGTGCTGGCATAAGTGTGTTGCAGTCGATAGGCATTACTTTGAAGGGGACAATATAGATTTAAAATAATAAAGTTGTATTTTTAATTTTCTGAATAAATTCCGGGAACTTGATCAAGGTGATATGTGGAATGTGAATAGTGTGATTTCTGAAATTCAGATTTTGAATTTCCAAGCATACCGTATGAATAAGTCTTCGGGAAGAATCTTGGGCTTTTGGATGATCAGCATTATTAATAAATCTCCATGTAAGCCACGTATAGACATCTAAAACGCAATTGCGGTATGTCTCTTTCAAAACTGTTACCATTTCTTTAAAGTACGATTTGGCTTTTATCTTGTTTATAATCAAGGAAAACTGTTGGTTTACAGTAGCGTAAACCTCATCAAGCCTCGAGCCCCTCTGTACCAGCTGATATAACTGGTGCTCCAGCGTTATTATATCTTATATCTGCATAATGCAGGGACATTCATCTTTTGATTGCACCCCAATCCTTATCGAAAATATTATAAGCAATCGGCCCGGTATCCGCGTTCCGCATTATTTTCTTCCTTATGTAGCGCAAAATGGCTTAAATTTAATTATTTCAAAATCCTTGATGATATTCTCAAGGTTGTGAATCAAGGACACATAGTTCTATTGCAAACGCACAAGTATCACACTATTCTCATACACACAAATCCTTTTCTACTTTAATAATTTTCTAGATGCATCAAGTTGCTACTCGCAGTAGTACGGTATTACTCAACACGTATCACCACTGTTTAGCTTTCAAAGGGTTTTAGCTTTTGTATTTATTATTGCTTTTTTTGTTTTATTTAATATTTTTTCCTTTTTTTTCGATTTCCTATTCCACTTACAATATGTGTATGAGCTTATTCATATCTTATTTTGCTCAGATATTTGCTCTAATATCAAATAGTGAAAAGAAAAAATAGATGAAAAAAAAGAAAAAAAGATTCATTTCGTGTTTGGATTCGGATGTGGAACAGGCTCTTTTAGAAAGGATCGTGTTTGTGTTTGTCCATTTTAATTTCCAACGTTTAAAATTGTAGGTAACCTACTGAAGCATGATGGGCTTCACACGTATCCTTTTAAGCGACTTGAAATAACCATTATGTTCCCATGGATACAATGATTTTTCGTCTTTATCACCAAGAAGAAAGGATATCGTTCTAAGAGTCTGTCCTGGTCGGGCGCCAGTCAAGGATATTTTATTCTGATAAAAAAAAAACCGAACATCGACTCACATTAGTTGGCCCAACTTGTTCGTACCAAGAAAACACGAGGTTCAATACTTTAAATAAGTTTAATACCGTAAGAAGTTAAGCTTCAACTAGAACTATTTGTAACATAATATAATTTCTCTCGCAACAAGGTTTCCTCTTGGATTCGAATGGATCCTATTTCAAAAAATGCATTCTCAATGCATGAGTAACTGAGTCAGTAAGGTATTCAATAGATGCGCGTGTACAGACACAGCATTACGGTCGGCTCGAGAATCGTGGAAAATTGATGATTAAGCAAAGTACAGTTTTGTCTTGTGACACTCTGCTATGATAGCTCGATGCATATACAATCTCTGTTGTGCTCTGCGTTTTTAATTTTATAACGTTTGTTTTGCACTTACATAATTATCTAATATCTTAAACGAATAAATACTCGTATAAGAAGGCTGTGCTTGTACATAGCTCTGTGACTAAAGAAACCCTGTTTACTCTTAAACCTCACCCCTATCATTTAGATATGTATGTATTTAGTTTTGTTGATTGGTTGAAACTTATAAATGATATTTTAAAATTCAAAATGAAAAAAAAAAATGCATTTACAATATTTCGATCAATACAGTTCCGAAATACTAGCACAAACCCAGATATCCACGTTTTTACATATATGTATGATACAAAGCTCAATCAAAAGATTCAATATGTAATCATCAGTATACTCAGTATTAGATAAATAACATAACTTCATTACTAGTGATTTTTTCCCTAAATCTCCGATTCCGAGCAGCAACATATTTTCTCTTAGGCGATTATTCAAGTAGCCACCCTAGAATATTATAAAATTTGAAGTTACCTTCTGCATTAAAGCGTAATGTCTTTATTTTTTCCACCAACAAATATGGTTATACTCGTATTTACATGTGTTATGAACTCTGTCTTTATACGTATAAGTGTCCTTACCGAGTCAACTGTCTTATGATTTTACGATAAGAACCAATCAGGGCTAATTATATCACTCCAATCTAGCCGATTTAAAAAAGGGAAAATAAAATACTTTTGGGCATATGACTGTTGACTTGACGATTATCATTCCGCCGATTACTATATTAATGAATAAAACCAACAATGATGTATACCCGACTTTTATACAAACTCTTCTTCCCGCTTTTCTTCCACATATAACGCATATTTTCAATACTATCATTACAACGTCTGTTTTTCCCAACCAGTGGAAAGTTGCCAAAATTCTTCCATTTCCTAAACCAAATAGTAATGGATATCCACCCATAGCTATACTTCCTTTTTAAAGTAAAGTCTTCGAAGCAATAATAAGTAACCAAATTAAGTCTTATCTAAATAGAAAAAATCTTGTCACGAAATTTCAGTCGGGCTTTCGTGATAAACGTAGCTGCACTACCGCGTTACTAAAGGTGTGCGAAGATATTCGTGCCGGTTTGGATTGCGATATGTGGGGTCTCATAATATTCTTAGACTTCTTAAAGGCATTTGACAGCGTAAATCATTCCATACTAATAAATAAACTGCATAGGCAATTTTACTTCGAAAGATCCGCGTGCAAATTAATAACTTTATATTTATATGGTCGCATACAATATGTGCCTAATGGCACCAAATGCTCCTCATTTCTTCAAGTCCCAATGGGTGTTCCTCAAGGTTCCGTACTAGGCCCTCTTCTTTTTTTATGTTTCATAAATGACATATATGAATGTTTCGCGACCTCCGCGTACTATATATATGCCGAAGATGTACAAATATATTCTTTGTTTCCGAAATACCATAAAAACCAGGCGTTAATTAATATTAATGAAGATCTTAAAAGAATTCATGATTGGTCAACAAAAAATGAGCTCAGTCTTAATCCAGTCAAATCAAAAGCTATGTTCATTAATAGAGGTAGAAAAACTGAAATTTCCGCTCCAATATTTCTCAATCACACTCCTGTAGGGTATGTGAATTATGTAAAAAATCTTGAAGTCTACTTTAGTAGTACATTCACTTGGAATTTACACGTAAACAGAGTAATATCGCAAAGTGTATAGCACTCTTCGTGGTCTAAGTCCCACGAAAAACTACCTCCCGATAGGTGTTAAATTGAAATTGGTTAAATCTTTTATCTTGCCGATATTGCTTTACGGATGCGAAATATACGGGGACTTGGACTATGTGTCGAAAAAAAAATTAACTGTGGCATATAATAGTTGCGCAAGGTATATTTATGATATCAGACGGTCAGAGCACGTTACGCATCTTACTAAAAGTATTACCTGCTGTTCCCTAATAGTCTTATTGAATTACATAACCATACTATTGCTTCATAAAATAATTACTACCAAAGAACCAAACTATTTATTTGAAATGCTAAAATTTGCAAGTAACCAAAGATCTATGCAAATAATTTTACCTAGACATAAGTATCTTACAACTAGTCGAATTTTTTTTATCCATGCGACTCATCTTTGAAATCGTCTACCAAGAGATATCATCATATCAAGTAACACAAATATATTTACAAAGGAGGTTTTTAAATACTTTGCTCAAACTTATTGATGGAAGATCCCAACCTTTATACTCCTTCCCCAAATCTTTTTTCCAAACTAATTTAGTCTTCCACATCCCCTATTTCTTCTCCTCTTCTTTTTTTTTCATTTTGTTTTTATTTTTATACACCATATTTATAAGTTTCCTAATTTTTTTTAACTCTGTTTTTTTTTCTTTTTTTTTTTAATGTATGATTATCTAGCTTGCACAATGTAAAAAAGATTTAATCTTAATGTACAAGAATTTTTGAATTAAATAAATAAATAAATAAATTCCAAAGCTTCAGTTGTTAGTGGTTTTCAGAAAAAATAAGACAACAAGAGATGTCAAAGGTTATGATCTTTCAGGTCAATTAACAAGATCATTTTATGAAATTAACTTATTGCTATACGAGTATTGTAATTCCGAATATGGTAGTCGTGTGAAAACATGTAAGAATACGACGCACAGTGTGAAATTTTCGCATTCTTGCGGAACTTTATTAGAAAAATGATGTTGCTTTCCTCTGAACAAAACTTTTTTTTTTTTAGCTCCTAATAAAACAAACCCATTCGCTTCCCATATCTATATATTTGCATTATATAGTGTGCTGCAAGCTGTTAAAGTCAATGGTTGTTGTAAAAAAAAATCAAGTACAAAATTTCTTAGTTTCTTAATACAAGTTTTTAAATATTTTTTTTTTTTTAAATCCTTACCTATTGTAAAGAAATTTACTAATATTTTGGATCTATAATATTTAGACTTTACGCGGAAGTAAATTTTTTTTTTAATACTTTTTTGCTTGTTTTCCACTTAGGATTAAGAAACCAAAGACAGAAGTGATAGCTAGAACTTTGAATAGAAATTTAAAATTGTAGACACGTGTAGACAAGCATTTTCTGATTATTTCAAAAATAGAAAAAAACGGTAAAGGTGCGCCTTTTTGCTCCCTCTCCCACCTCCGCGGAGGGATTCAACGACGAAAAGTGTTGTTTGGCAGAATCCCCGGCCAAATTCGATTAGATTTTGCAGATTTGTTCGCTTTTCTATGACTAAAGAAACGAAGAATGCCATAAGAACCGAATCTATAACAATGCAGAATAACATTAAGAATCTTGTTTTAACGAATTTTAAAATCAAGGACTTAAACATCAAAATAAGTCATAATCTAATTATGACTATAATAGATGGCAAAGTTTGCAGTGTCTTATCGTAATACGATTCATCACAAAAGTGCTACATATGTGGAGCTACTCCAAAGGAAATGAATCACACGCAACGCAGATGAAGATATGTATTCCTTTGGAATATCTCCTTTGCATTCCTGGATTCAGGCATATGAATGTTTGCTGCATATCTCCTACAAACTAGAAAAAAAAGCAGGCTAGGACATCTGAAGAAAAAGCTTCTGTTCATAAAAGAAAATGTTTAATTCAAGAAAGGTTCCGTAAAGAAATGGGTCTGTTGGTAAATATGCCAAAACAAATAGCGGGCAACACTGATAACGGTAATTCGGCCAAAAGATTTTTTAGAAACTGGGAGCTAACAGGTATAAATAATAGGTTACTAAATCGATTTTCAGTAATTCTCGAAACCCTTTCCTGTGATTTAGAGATTGATGCAGAGAAATTCAAAAACTATGCTGCGGAAACTAAAAGCCTCTACCTATCGCTTTATCCATGGTACAACATGCCAGCAACCATACGCAAAATTCTTGTTCATGGAGAGAGAATAATTAGATCATGCGTTTTGCCACTTGGTCAACTGGCTCAAGAGGCAAATAACAAAGAATGTCGCCGAAATCGTGAGTATTTCAGCCGAAAAACCAGTAGGAAGGTATTAAAGAAAATTCAAAACGTTAAAATTGTTTGTTTATATTTTATCTCATATATACATATTTCATTTATGGTATAGCCTTTGATCTCAAAATTTGCATTACTAAAACAAAAAATTAACTTTTTTACTCAAATTAGACTAACATTGTTGCAATCATTAAGATTTGGAATTAAGTTCCGCTAGAATGCGAAAAGTTCAAACTGAGCGACGCTCCAAAACTAGTAAGCTCTCATAACTTAGTAGATAGCTAGATCTAAAGGGTTATGTGCAGACATATTTCAAAAAGAAAATCCGGATTCGCTGTTTTTTCTTTAACAAATGCTGTTTAATACCTTCAGGCCGGTGTTGGCCCAAAAATAGTGCTAAGCCAAGAAACACAGAAATAAAGGATATATTTTTTTCTGAGGGCACAGAGAACTTACCATAGACAAAGAACGAGTTTATTGCACTCCTTGTAAGTTCCTTTTAATTGAATACCTCGGTCTTTTGAAGGTGTAGTAAGCGTTCAGTACTAAAATGCCAACAGTACCAAGATCCACCACGTACTTGGACCCTGATGTGAGCGTAGCTGTATACTTACAGAAGTACTGCTCCGCGGTGTCGTCAGTAGATGTTTGGTCTGCCGGAAGCGTGGAGAGTCATGCCATTAGCAGTTGTGCTTCACGTAAGCTTCATGTAGGACGCAGGCAGACCAAACGTAGGTTCGGGTTCTTAAAAATTCTCCTCTGAATCACACCTCCGTGATCCCTGGGGCCCATATAAAATTCTGTTGAATAAAGCCTTCCGACTGCGTCAGTGATGTCTTGCATTCTCGAACTAGCTTGGTCTTAAGAGGGTTCAACAAGGCTAAGCGCAACTTGGCTGTCGCTACAGAAGCAAATGCTTCTGCCCCCTCCCTACTGTAGATTGTTGTCATCAGGATTGCGTATATCTCCGCTTGAAAGACAGACACATGTTTTCCTAACTCAAGTGAAGTCTAACCTTGCCGTACTCCAGAAAGACACCAGCGCCGCATTCTATATCAGTTTTGGAGCCATTCGTGAAAACCTTTCCTGCATTCCTTTCCTGGCTCTGCAGCAAGAATTCTGGTATCATTGCATCAGACGGAACGTCCTGATGGACGTCTGGTCTTATGATCAGATTCAAAAGAGAGTTGGCGCGCAAGGTCGTCAAAGCTCCAGTGCATGATATATCAAAAACCACTTCTTTTTAAACGGAAGATGGTTTTGAGAGTGCAGTCAAGGGAGCAAGATTCATCAATGCATCTAGAGCGGAACTAAGCGTGCTGAGAAAGCCCCCATGCAGCCGAGACAGATAGTTCTTTAAAATCTGGTAAAAGCAGCAATGACATATTTTTTGTGAGAGCTTATTATATCAGATAACTGATATAATTGACCTTATCATAGCCGTGTAGATATACTGGACCCTTCTCGGTGACAGTCCCCATGTCTTTCCGGCATCTCCTTTGCACTGCCAGAATGCCGACAGCGCCTTAGAAGCTTTCGGTATAACATATTCAAACCATAGAGGTGTTATCCAGGATGTCACCCAAATATTAAGCTTATTTGGAGAATTGGATGGTGATGCCTTTAAGCACCACTGGTCAGACCAGGCAGCGTCCTCCTTATCGTAAAACAACGCCGCTAGACACCATCCAACAGACAGTACAACAAAATTAGTGTCCTATTTACCAGCATTGTTTTTATCATGATTTTCACATGAAGGAAGTGGGACTTATAGGTCTAAAGCTCTTGGCGAGGGTGTAGTCTTCTTTTCGGATTTTCGGCATAAAGGCTAGTCCCACTGTTCGCCAGGGTTTCCGTATGCCAGTGCCAACTCAACAGTGAAATTTCTCACTGGCGTTACCAGCATTGTTTATATCTTTTTGTAATATGACTATGTATGCCATATGTGCCAGGCCACTTGAAGTCATCATCCGTCACCACAACCGATGAGATATACCAGCTAGGATGTGTTGTGTTGTTCAGCCCACTAGCATCTTCATTAATAGAAGCTGGTTGTGAGCTGGATCTGATTAGGTTACCTAGAACTGGGCCGCAAGTAGTCTCTACTTTCGACTCAGTGTAGGTGATACCAGATTTTCCGAGTAATGCCAGCCTCGTTGATCTCCCCTTTTGAGGACTATCAAGCTACTGGTTTCACCAATAGTTTCGATTTTTTCGTAAAAGTCTTCGAAATCCGAATAAACTTTTTGTATAATAGATGGTATAAGGAAATATATCTACCAATCAACGAAATTCCGGTACCATCTGTGATTCACTGAAAAAGTGTGTGCATTCCAAGTTTGGCAAAAGCAAGTACTGAGAAAGCATTAAAAAAAGAACGTGGCAAAACCAGCAAATTGAACAAAGGCAGACTAATTTAACGGTAAATAAACGATAGAATTTCGTCGTCAATTAAACTAAACTATCTTACAATTAAATAATAATGATCCAATATATTTTCAAGATTTAATATGCCAACAAGAAAACATTAATTCGAAGAAAATCGTCAAAAGCTAAAAAAGAAATGAGGAAAAATATATGGTATGTTGAAAAGGATTAACAATGTGAATATCGACTTCAACGAAGCCGCGACAGAGCATCTAGTTCCAGAGTAGTAGAAACACCCCAACAACATATCGGATGACCTAATTCTTTACATTCGCAAATACAACTCATGCTTTCAAATGACTTCATTCGCTGCAAATGCACATTCAAAGTTTTTACAAATATTGTTTACTGCTAGCGAAGAAATATAAATCGAGCAGAGTTGCGCAATTAGTAATGGAATCAGACTCGAAATCATTGCACGCTTACGAGTAATGTTTTACGAACACAACAGTTTGAGTCGTCTATTCAAATGCTATCAGATATTAAAATACAGATGACGCTATTCACATTCAAACAGACATCACAATGTGATATCCATTTGAATATGAACAGCGCCATCTATGTTTTCATAGCAGAAGATTTCGATAGCAGAAGCATCAGTAGAGTAGAATCGAATTTTCTAACAAAATGGAAAATAGTATGGAACGCTGGTTGGCACAGATTGTTCTTGAAATATATTGGAGTATAAATATCAGCAGCCTATAATGGGTCGAAAACTATTGCAGTTGACTTTCATGCAACGCAAATCCGAGTGCAAATCCGAGTTGAACAAGAGAAACCTCAGCGTCAGTGGAGGAAAAAAGTGACTTCGTTTTCCGACTTCAGGACGCTATGAACAACGAGGGACATGATCCAGATACATACTCCTTTGACGTTGACGAGAAAGAACAGATAAGTACCGGCAACGACATGGCTGCGATGATGCAACTCTTCTTGTCGAAATTAGATGAACAAAAGAACATACAAAACAAAACAGTTTGAAATGGTTGCTTGTGCGAACTACAGGGACCGTGAGGAAAAGTGCTTTAGTGCAAGCTATCGAGAAATGTAGAAAATAAATAATAACGCACACATTCGTGTGTATCTAACCACACTTCTATTTGAATATCCAAAAAGTTGGACTTGTTTTTCTGAGAATAAATATCTGCATCTTTTGTTAAACGAATATCTGTGTTGTTTTTTTTTTTTTTTGTACTTCGTGGGATCGGGAATAGTCAGTTAATGGTAAGCTTTTTTTACATTTGGTGCCGAAAACCGGGACAAAGGGAAAAAGGCATAAAGATTAAAGTAAAATAAATACTAAAAAAAAAAACGGTTCGAAGTGTGTTTAGGTCACAGATAACGAAAATTTCGAAAGCGGCTTTAGAATACTTAAACTCAGATGATTCCATAAATAAAAACAAAAGTGCATTAGAGTCAGTTGAAGACGAATTGTGTACGTTAATCGATCGGTTGTGTAAGGTATCTGAAAGTTTTAAGTCTGCAAACCAACAGGTTCAGCAAAAAACATTAATCAATGAAGAAGACATCGAAAAGGACTTAGTTACACCAACAATAATACGTCTGCAAAATCGTTTGAAAAGTGTGAGCGACAAAATTAATTTCCAATTTCCAATCAAAAGACAATTGCCAAAATTGGAAATCAAAGAGTTTGGAGGAGATAGAGACACATAGAAATGATAGCCTGTCAAACACGGACAAGTTCCAGTACTTAGAACATTCGCTATACGGAGCTGCAAAATGAATGATAACGAGATTTACCACTTCGGCCAATTGCTATGATGCAGCTGTGTCTCCGTTTTCTTGGAACAATACGGCAATAGCGAAAAACTCATAGACAGCTACATTCAAACGCTAATAAATCTACGTCCTGTAGCAGCAAAAACAGATGTCATCGATTTGAGGAGCCTGTACAACACCGTCATCACAGCATTGCGATCACTAACAACATTACAGGGACCTACAACTCAGTACCATGTAACGCTAAAATCAATATTACTGCGTTGCCTACCAACCGAACTACGGGACGACTATAATAAAACTATAAATCCCGAAAAAAAAGATGAGGAGGGTCTAGCCGACGGTGATGAAGACGAAAAAATCCAAAGATGTCCGGGAACAGAGCTCTTGCTGAAGCACTTGCCTTCGCCCAGGCGATGGAAGCCGGAAATCTGGCCTTTAAAGAAATACATTTCATCAGGAAAGTAGCATCTGGTCCAAGTGCTACCTTATTTCATAATCGACAAAAGGAAGAGAGATGAATTGTTCAGTTTTCGCATTTAAACGGAATTGCACTTTAGTACTTTAGGAAGGTTGTACTTTTAGCTTCCACGATGCCCCATGATGCAAAATTGATGAATATACCGGTGATGCCAAGAAACCGTAGATGATAACGGACTATAATAGACATAAGTGTGGAGTTGATGTCATTGACAATTTATGCGGAACCTATTCAGTGTCACGCAGCACTAAAAAGTGGAAAAAATGCGTACGTTATCGCAAAATCTAATAAAGATAATTGCGGCGAAACTATATTACCTGGTTATGCCACACATAAGATCTAGATCTGCCATAAGTTTACCTTCAGCTATAAAAACTAAAATAATGTAATAATGAAGAAAACCATAAACTGGATCGCTCTCATTAGAAAAGGACCTATCAGCCATGCTTGCAAAAGACTGTTTCACGATGTGCAGTATGTCCTTGGAAAAAGGATCGAAATGTAAAGATTTTATTACTTTCTTCATATGCTATTTTCTTTAAAATATAATAAACCCGTTTTTTTTTCACTTTTTCCAATGTGGTATTTTTCACCCGGTGTCGAAAGTTAGTGTTGCATAACGGGGTGCACCTCCTGCTGCGTTAAGAAACAAATAAAGAAAAGTAAAAGTAGTGGAGATAAGCGATTGAATTGCGATTTGTAACTGTATTGAACAAAGTGATTGTAATGGAATGAACAAGTTGTATCATTTGTACCCACACAAACATTTACAATGTAATTACCAATGACGGGATTCTCAAAGCTTCTAACATTGGATCTTGCCAGCAACGTATACTGGCACTCCGAAGCACATGCATAAATATGCACAAGATGCCATGACATATGTTCGAAATAATGGACATCTAGATCTATTCATCACCTTCACATGCAATCTAAAATGGAGTGATACCACAGATCTGCTTTTCATTGGCAAAAACTCATTGCACAGACATGACCTTCTGGAGTTTTTAAGCAAAAGCTAATTCGATTCATGGACGCCATCACCAACCACCAAGTTTTGAAGAAACTCGATGTATTCAATTAAATGGCAAAAACTTAATACGATTACAAGCGTATGGGAGCGAGCACTGAGAGTTCACTTATACAAATTAAAGTTTTTCTGTTTACACTTTGATGTTTTTATTCATAAGTGGATTGCAAGTATTGGTGTTGACATATCCTCAGTGGAACTACGTGTTTGCGTCAACGGCTAACCATGCGGAAAGGGAGTTGAAATCCCTTTTGCCCTCTACCAGGTGTACCAGTTTGAAGTGAGCGTTTTTTTGTGAAAATAAAACACTAATTTTTAAGGGGAAGCAAAAAACATTTTATTCAAAGTATTGGCCATTGCTAGCTACAAATTTTTCCCGTCTTTCAGGCAATTTATTAATTCCACGCCAATAAAACTGTTCGTCTTTTGAAGCAAACCAAAAAGTCACCCAATTTTTGCATACCTCGTAGGATTCGAAGTGCTGCTCAGCTAATGCATGTCCCATCGATGAAAACAAACTTGGAAGGAGCCAAGTCTGGTAAATAAGGCGGGTGGGATAGCAGCTTTAAACGAACAAATTCAGTTAAAACTGGCCAACGAACCAGTCAAATACAAAACAATCGAGACAGTAATAGATAGGGAACAAGCAATCAATTATCCAACCGAATTTTTAAATTCGATGGAACCACCAGGAATGCCACTAAAAATATGTTTTGCTTATTTATTGTACTACACGAGTAAATTAAGATAACGTTTTTTTCTGTATAACAGCGAAACGTATTAAATATGTGCATGTTATTTATCATTTTAAGCCAAACTAAAACTTACATTTTAAGATTCGTATAAAAAAATAAAAAATAAAAACTATCATATACTCACGGAGTTACAACGCAAACTGGGCCGTAGTCGGATTTCCCCCTCCAACCTTCAACCATGTTCATCAGGTACACTAATGAGTTTGTAGAACTTGGTACCTATTAAAATACAATTAGTTTATATGAAATAGTTAAAAATGATAGATTTGTACTTTGTGTCCCATGGGCCAACAAGTCAACTGGAATAATTGAACAGTTCTTGTTGGAGCTTTTACACCTGCCATCATTTCTGTCAGCGATACAATCTAAACAATAAAAAAATATATAATTTAAAGAATATTTATTTACCATATATCGTTTTTTTTTTTACATTTTATAACAGTTGCTAAAGAAAGCTTTACAGTGATTAATAAAGATAGAACATGTCATTGAGCTACTCTTATATTGGTGCTTGTTGGCAGAAAATGACACAACACTTTGTGTTGAATAATTAAAACATTGCATACCTAATTTAATTTTCTTTTACTATGAAGCTGTTACATTTGGTTTCAGTCTAGTGGCTTCTGTCTGAAAGATGCCTCGTATTTTTACTATACGTTCCAAGTCTTATCTGGTCACTGTTTTGAAAGCATCGATCATCTGCAGCTCAGATGTTTCTTAAAACATCGAAAATAACTTTACAGCGCCGAATATGTGGTGGATTTTCATTCACCATTAATAACTAAAAACACATATCGCATATTATAATCGCATCGCGTAAAATCGACGCGAAAATAACATGAAGGTAAAACACTGATGTTGGAATGATTACTGGCTGGGCAAAATGTAACGAACTAACAGCTAGCACATACTTAGACCCAATGGTTGAGGACGCACTGGCTTGTCCCGTCCAGTTTGACAACCACCTCTGGGAATAATGTCGAAACCTAATACACCTGAGCTTCAAACTACTACACCACCCGTCCGCGCTCTGGAGAAAAGCCAGTAAAAGGGTATTCATATCCCTTTTTTATCCCGCGCTTTTACAATTTCTCTGTTTTTGAACATTCCTCGGAATAACTAAACGCACCCAATGTCCGATTTTTGAAATTTATTTATTTCAATTTCGGTAAACCGAAACCCGTTATAAACCAGAACCATCAATCACAGTACCAACATCCATCAATTACCATCGCCGCCGTGTAGCCAAAAATTTCCAGAGTGCTACCACCTCAACAACCTCCATCATCAGAATAAACCTTTTTTTCAATATTAACCATTTCAATTAAATATAAGTATCTTGCGCTCAAAACCAAACGAAAATTTTCATTACGCGTTCGTTTTTATAGCTATAATTTGATTGGGACCGTTTATGTGGGCAAGTTTTACCGCAATTTTTTTCTTTCTTTTTCTGAAAGAATTTTTCCACACAGTCCATACGATTTTCTCTTTCTGTGATTTGGGTTCGAAAATTATTTTCGAATTTCGTTTTTATTTTCGAGTTTTCAATTAAATGACCGCAATGACGGGTCCAATAGGTATGAATGGAAATAATTTAAGTAACGAAGACGATCCCCACCTTCAATTTATGTTAGTCCTCCTCGGGTAGAAGTAGATTCAATTAGAGTTCCGCTTCTAACATTTTGGAATTCCAATCCGGTCACATGGTTCATTCAAGCAGAAGAACAATTCACAGTACACATAATAACTAGTTCTGAGACACCTGTGACTCAGTGATAGATATCCTTTCAAATCCACCGACAAGTATCTCGCTTTAAAAACAGCTCTTATAGAACGCTATTCGGTTTTCGAAGTAAAACGCTTGGAAACTCTTATCGATAAAGCGGACATTGGCGATCAAAAACCATCGGAGGTTTACGGTTGATGAAAATGCTAGCCGATACTTCTTTTAATGACGATATCATTAAAAATTTGTGGATGCGTCGATTGCCATAGCCAATTAACATCGCATTATTATCGGTCGCTCAAAAACTTCTCGAAGAATTAGCTACTTTTGCTGATAGAATATATAAGGCGTTTCCACGGCTCAACAAAATAGTAATTCTGCCAATACAAACAACGAAATCGAACTAAGGCTTGCTAAAATTGAGTCAATGATTGAAGCGTTTTCATTCGATTCATTTTCACGCAATGAAAAAAGATCTTTTCGAAACAACAAAAATAGGAGAAGGCAGGAACAGGTATCTGCTGGTATCACAGGCGTTATAAAAAAGATGCGACAAGCCTTGCAACCTCGACGCAAATAAATTTTAAAATCGCACGAATAACCTAAACTAAATACACCTGCGGTTGCAGCGGCAAACATGCAGTGCTCCTTAAGTCGCCGCTTATTTATTAGGGATAAAAATTCTAATTTCACTTTTCTCTTCGACACAGGGGCGGATCTGTCAGTTCTTCCGTTTAATTCAAAAAAGGGATCTACATCCCAAGATCGTTTGTTTTTACTTTCAGCTGCTAATGGAACTTCGAACTTGGTTCAAAGTTATTGAACCTTGTATTGGTCTAAGGCGTAATTTGGTTCACTCCTTCATATTAGCCTCAGTAAATAGACTAATATTAGGAGCAGATTTTTTAGAAAAGTTCAATCTACTAGTAGACAAAAAAACAAAAGAATAGTTGACTCTCTCATTAAGTTGTATTCTAACGTAACAACTGCATACTATATAAGAACTGACGATCCAACCCCTAAACCTTTTCAAATTTCAAGCGATTATAATAAAGCGATTACAATAAATGTTTCCAAGTTTAACAGAAGAGTCAGACTATTTTGCACCTATCAAACACAACAGTTCATCATATTGTTACAAAAGGTCAACAACCTTTAAACCGCATTGATGCAATCTTAAATTTTCCAAAACCTTCCTCCGTCAAGCAAATTCAACGTTTTTTAGAAATGATAAACTATTGTAATCGCTTTATTCCTAAAAAAAAAAGTTTTTTTATGGCCCGAAAGTCTCGATTGCGTTTTCGACAACGCAAAAGAAGCTCTTTCAAAAGTAGCTCTCCCAATACATGACGGCACCTTCAGCATCGCCACTGATGCATCCGACATAGACGTTGGTGTAGTTCTTTAGCAACTTATTTCACAATCTTTGCAACCTTTAGCATTTCTCTAAAAAAAAAAAAACTCAAAGATTCAGAAAGAAAACATTCAGCTTTCGACCGCGAATTGTTAGCTGTATATTTAGCGATCAAGCATTTCCGTTTTTTCGTTGAAGGGCGAGAATTTACAGTTTTTACGAGAATGTTCTTTAAGTGGTCTAAAGAGAAAAGACCGTGTCTGCGTGAACAACTGAGGCAATGAGAAGCAGTGCTTTATCCTAACAGTGACCTTACACGATCTTGCAGCGGAATTGTTTCAAACAATAGACAACGAAAAGCAGAAAGATTATGTGGCTTTAGAACAAGCTACCGAAAAACGGTTTGGGGATAACCACATGCTGGTGGTTTACAAAGTCTAATTGCAGAATTGAATGCAACAACGAGGAGAAACAATACAGCAGTTCCAAGCAGACGTGGGTAAACTGGCATATTTGTCATACCCAACCGGAGGGGGGAAATGATCGATGAAATGGCAAAGGACGCATTCACCAAGGGAATTGCAGAAGCTACAGTCAGCAGTAGCCGAAACACTTGTCATCGCTCTGGCGATGGAAGTAGCCAATCTTGCTTCCAAAGGAACACATTTCATCAGAGAAGTAGCATCTGTTAAATGCTCCTGCACAAGACTTAGTGCCGAGGCGAAGTGCCTATCCACGAGATAGGCGAAGAATGACTGCTGGAACTGCAATAAAATAATACATCTTCAAAGGCAGTGTACAGAAGCAACGGAAAGCCTACCCTCACTGTGGTAAAAGGCAAATAGAGGAAGAAACCGACAAAAATTGCTATCAAGAAACCGCTCAACCTTCTTCAAGCTATGAGTCGGGAAATGCTTAAGCACCAACTTCGCGGGGCAGAAGTTGGTAGCAGGAGTTGACGGTCCCAGGGCCACCATCCAAGTCTCGCTAGCAAAACGATGCAATAAAAGTCTTTTAGTAGAAGTAGTCAGGGATGGTGAAAGGGATGGCAACAATAGACACTGGTGCCACGACTTCAATCACCAGGAGGGATCTGTTGCAGAAGTGGAAGCTATTTCTGGTACCCACCAATCCGTCAACCTGCAAGGCGTCTGCCATTGACAAAGCAAAGAGAAATTGCCGAAATGGTGTCGGGGCTGATTGAATGATCACAGAGTCCACGGGTACCTCCAGAGGTCCTCATGAAGAAAAAAGACCGCAGCACGAGGTTTTGTGTAGACTACCGACGTCACGATGTAACTAAGAAGGACAGCTACCCACTTCCGAGAATCGATGACACTTTGAATACACTTTCTGGAGCGAAATGGTTTTCAACTCTTGACTTGCAAGAAGTGCATAAGGTGTGCGGCTACCAAGGGCCCAAGAGTAAAGCCACGGGCAGAAATGCACAATACAATACAAATGTAAACTCCAAGAAAACACCCGAAAAAGTATGAAGCTTGCTAGCAACCGCATGAAGACTGGGTACGACATCAAAGCGACTTTCGACGATCTTCCGACTTCAACGAAATAGACCTGGTGTAACTGTATAATCTTCGGCGTAAGAAAAAGCAAATCACCCAAATTATAATTGGATTAGAAAGGTCCATACAAGTTAATAGCCCGTGTTAATGACGTTGTCTACCGGATCCAGCATGGGGATCGAGGAAAATTAAAGGTGGTCCATTTGGATAAAATACACGTTTATCATTCCAACGGTACGATGAATCACGAAGTTGTTTGGAAAGAACAACTTTAGGATATGAGCAGTATAACATTCGTTTGAATATGAACAGCGCCATCTATATTTTAATAGAAGAATGTTTCCTTATTTGAAACTCAACCATTGGTGAGCGGAAAATGGAATCTAATTTTCTAGCAAAATTTGTATGAAACGTTGGATGTTACGGAATATTCTTGAAAGAGGTCAGGGGTGTATATATATCAGCATCCCCCAAAATATGCAAGTCAATTTAAAGTGGAATTTGAAGAGTAAATTACTAGTGATAAAGTGGTTTAAGCAAAAGATAAAGTACAGAAGCAGTGGTTAAGAAAAACTATTGGATTGTAAATTTCAACTGCATCAAATAAAGTGATTGGGCCTTACTAACTGCGAATCATTAGTCGTGGCGTATGTATAAAAAAAAAAAAAACACTTGTTGGGGCTAAGGCATTTCATCTTCACAATTTGGCAGCATAACATCAAGGAGAGAAATTTTGATTACTAAATAAAAACTAGAATCAAATTTTGTTTCTGAAAAAATTAAGGGAAATAGAGGGGAATACGTCACTTTTAAGCTCCGGAGCACGAAAAAAACCCAAACGAAAACGCCATTAATTGTTGCTGTATTTCATATGGGAATTTTATACTAAGGCTATATAGAATACCAAAAAATACATCTTACATATCATTTAAATATTAAATCATTACTTATTAATTTTATATGTGATAGATAGATAGATATGTGGTAGATATTGACCCTCATAAACGTTTCTTTATCTCTGAACAATATGTCAATCGCCCCCGTTTTTAAACAAAATATTGGCAATTCATTAACATACATTGTTTTGAACAAAACAAAATAAATTTCCTTAATATTGAATCATTTCGGGTGTTTTAAACCGTAAATTAAAACATATACGAGTATGTTTATGGATTTGATAACGTTGATAAGTAGTTACATTTATAAATAAAAATATGTTCAACTTACTTTTTTATTTATTTTGAATTCCCATTGCTTTATGTTTAAATATTTTCTGGAAACTACACTGTGCACAGAAAAAACTGGACCATATTTTTCCATTTTCGAATGAGTTGGCCAAAAAGATGGGTATTGTTGTGAAGTTGCTGGTGGTTGACATAATACAACTACAGTAGAACATTCATGATCATATACCAAGGACCAAAATTCTCCCAATGTGTGTTTCATCGGCCACTCTGTTACTATATATTCTCTTGGCTTTGTATAACCCTGAAATTTTAAATAATTTGTGTGAAGACATTGTTAATTAAATAAATTTCTATATTTTTATGCGCTGATATAGCATACAAGTATAAGAAATCAGCAGTTTCTCCCAATTAGGAAATGTCGATTATTTTATTTTTAATAAATTTTGGGTCATGTTAGCACAGAATACAAGATTTGCTCTTATTTCATTGAGACATTCTTCGTGCAGTTCAATTTTGATTTAAAGTACAAATATGAATTTTAATTTATTCGAATGCTGGTTTAATTTAAAACTAACGCGATCATACATAGACGAAAAAGTTTTTCATATAATCAGTGAAACTTACATCAACAAAAACAGCGTTAATATAGTCAGTAAATGCATTTCCTTGAAATGATGTTAAATAAGGTCGGAAATTATCAGCTGAAAAAAAGAAAAAATGCGAAATTAAATTGTAATAACATTTTATATTAAAAAAAGCTTTACATTGTTTTATCAGTAAAATGGAATCTCTTTGTATCGGGAGGTATAAGATATTTCTTCAACAAAAAAAAAGGCTTCAGAAGGGGTAAAATGATTATAAATTCAATAAACGAAATAAACGAAACTATAAAAAAGGATGAAGCGTAGTCCGACCGATTACATGGCTCGCGGTTTTTTTTTTTTTAAGTGATAAAAAGCTTTCTCATTACTTTGTATAGGGTTTTCTAATAACGACTTGACAACTTTTTTTTTGTAAATAAAAGGCAAACCATTTGAGATATTTCAAAAACTTTATTATTGGCTTGAAGTACAATCAAAACATTAATGAATGGAACTCGACTTCGTTCATATAGCCACCGCGGGCACGTTTGCAGCGGTCGATTCGTTGAACCCAATTTTCAATGACTCGGCCACACATTTCGGCCGAAACGGCCGCTATTTCGCGTTCAATGTTGGCTCTGAGCTCTTCCAACGTCATCGGTGTGTTGGCATAAGCCAATGACTTAACATAGCCCCACAGAAAATACCACTGGCCCATTTCTTGACATAACACTTACTCTTCAATAAATCGATTGTAGCGTGTGGCACCATCCTGTTGAAACCACATGTCGTCCAAGTCCATATCTTCCAATTCGGGCCAAAAATAATCGGTGATCATGGCGCGATAACGCTGACCATTCACAGTAACGTGTAACGATCGTTATCGTTATCGTCACGACGAAAAAATATGGCCTAATATCGCCGCCGGCATGCAAACCGCACCAAGCAGTTATTTTTTGTGGATGAAATGGGGATTCATGAAGCACATGTGGGTTTTCACCCGACCAATAACGCATATTTTGCTTATTGAAGAATCCATTGAGCCAAAAATGAGCTTCGTCACTGAAGATGATTTTGCGATGAAATTCATCATCTTAGCGCATCTTCTCCAGAACCCAATCGGAGAACGTAGCTCGTTAGTGTACTTAACCATGATGAAAATGTTGAGTTTACTGAATAAATTGACAGTGACAGTTTGAAAACCCTATATAAAGGTGTGAAAGCCTAACAATTTTCTTTCTGTGTAGTAAATATGGCATACTATGTAAGTCAAGGTGGCTTTTTGGGAAGCAAATCGACAACAACACAATTCACAATCTTAAGCATAGATGAATTAAAATAAATGGCAAACTTTCCAGTTACTGGAAAACCAAAACCCGATTTAAACCCTCTACCCGCGTGACCATGCTGTGCCACCCTTCAATCCCTCCCATTTTACACAAAACCCGCCCATTTTACTCAAAAAACGTCATCTACATTACATGCACGCGTTCAAATCGCTCTCATTCTAGCAACTTTACTTGAAAATTGCTCTCATTCTACCGAATTCTATCAGGTTATACAAAGTTTGGTAATTCACTTACAATGTATCTGGGCAATTTAGTAGAGTTTGCCATCTCAGTTAGTTCATCTATGGTTTAGGGATAAAAGGATATGACTGATATTTCGAGTTGCTGCGAAAGATGAACATAACATCTTCATTAATTTGGAGAAAGCGTTCCAGATCCAATATGAATATCCAACAGATCCAATATGAAGATCCCGATAAGTACCTATTACACAATAAATATGAATTTATCTAACACTAATACTTATCATTCAAAACATACATGTATATACAACTTGTACACTATTGAATTACATATTGCTTAACATAATGCTTATCATATGCTGAATTTAAATATGATATTAACACTAGCATAACATATACATATATACATACTTGTCGCTATATAAAGTCAAAGTTAATTGAAATAAATTTGTATTCCTTTGTAACAAGTCGAAAGCCGTGCTTTTAATTTTTCCTTAACAAAGCGTATGGGCCCAATTACGCCAGCCAGTAAATTTTAGAAATAAAGTGAAAAAAAAAATTGATATCGTGGTTAGTTTACAAAATAAAAATTTTAATAAGTTGAAAAGCTTGATGGGAAGAACTACGACGTATGGAAGATCCAAATGCGTAGTGCACTTATTCATAACGACCTTTGGTCGTACGTCAACGGATGCAGCACGTTTGATGCCCAAACAGTGGAGAACCGACCAATCTGGAACCAGAAGGATGAGAAGGCTCTTGCAACCATCTTCCTGTGTGTTAAAACTTCCCAGCTGAACCACAATCGGAATTGTCGCAATTCAAAGGATGCATGGGACAAACTAGAAGTCTTGCATCAGCCTGCTGGACCAGCTAAAAAGGTCACGCTATATCGAAAGCTACTGTCATTGAAAATGACTGAAGGTCATCCGACATCAGACCACATGGATGCGTTCTTGGATGTGGTTGAAAAACTAAAAGAGATAGACGTAGATCTCAAAAAGGAACTTTTGTGTATTATTCTTTCGTCAAGTTTGCCTAAGTCGTATGAAAATTTCGTTGTAGCAATAGAGACGAGGGATGAACTGCCGAACCTGGCTATATTAAAAACAAAGTTGGCTGAAGAGGGACAAAGAAGAGACACAGAAAAGAAAGAGTCGGAAGGGGAAATGGCTTTATTGGTAAAAGCTAAAAGGTGACGTTTTGATTGAAACTGCTTTTTATAAAATCAACGTATTATTATTATTTGTACCCGAGTTGAAAACAAGCTTTATTTCGATCAGTAAAGCTGTCGATAATAATATGAATGTAAACTTTTGGCGGAATAAAGTAGTGATAACTGAAAATCATTTTCAGTTGTAAAGCATTCATATCAAAAACCGAGAAAGATATTGAGATGTACAGTTGGCATAAAAAATTCGGTCACTTAAATATAAAGAACATGTTACGTTTGTCCAAAGAAAACACGCTACACGGTTTTAACCTAACAAATATTACCGACAATATCCAGTGCGACATATGCTTAAAAGGCAAAATATCACGCCAACCATTTTCAAAAGAATTTGTAATGAAAAGTAAAAATATCCTAGATCTAATTCATAGTGACGTGTGTAAACCTATGTGTGTTCGTTCCCTCGGTGGTGCGGTTTATTTTGTAACATTTATTGACGACAAATCGAGAAAAATTTATGTCGAATTCTTGAAATTAAAATCCGAAGTGTTTAACGCATTTAAAAATTTTAAATCTCAAGTCGAACTAGAAACAGATCCAAAGATTAAGATACTTCAATGCGACAATGGTCGTGAATATTTGGGCGAGGAATTTGGAAAATTTTTGTGTGAACACGGTAGTCACTCCAGCAGAATGGGGTAGACGAACGAGCAAACCGGACCCTTGTTGAACTGGTTCGGTTATGCTATTGGACTCTGGTCTCCTTGAAATGATGTGGGCTGAGGCAAAAAATACGGTAGCCTATATAAGGAACAGATCGCCGACAAAGTCTATTCCATCGATGTCCCCATACGTTAGCTGGAGTGGTAAGA
Organism: Volucella inanis; assembly: GCA_907269105.1. Classification (NCBI taxonomy): domain Eukaryota; kingdom Metazoa; phylum Arthropoda; class Insecta; order Diptera; family Syrphidae; genus Volucella; species Volucella inanis. The sequence continues at coordinate 74,129,607 of OU026157.1, read as the reverse complement.
AACCTAATGTTTTCCATATTAAATTATTTGGTTGCTTAGGTGTCATGCACAATAAAAAGATCTGAAAATTATAGTTCCAGCCAAAAGGCATAAATTACGTGATGGTTGGATATTCAGCTGAAGCTAAAGCATGTTCCTGAACAAAAAAACGTTTTAAAAAGCCGTGATGTCAAGAACCAATAAGTTCCGGAGTTACACCAAATATCGAATAAAGACGACAAAGGAACATTAATTGAAGAGGTGAAGGACAAAAATAGAATCCAAAATACACCAGAACCCAATGCCAGTCAACTAAAAGAAAACGTTAATGAGGGCGAAAAACATTTCGAAGACACAATCGAAGAAATAGTGAACCAACCAGATATCTATAATCTAGACCTGGACCGTGATGAAGAAGAAGGTGTGGAAAGTAACGCTCCAGGTATTGTTACACAAAGTAAGGCGTCAAAACAATTAGAGGAAAAGAACATGCTCTTCTATTTGAATAAAACACAAAAATTGTGACGAAGCCAAACACTGGAAGCAGGCCATGCGATTGGAGTACATGACATGATTTCCAATGATACGTGGATGCTTGTTGACCTGCCACCGGAAAGGGCAAGATCGTTTGGTTGCCAAGGGTTGTACACAGAGGCATTCGATTTCTATGAAACGTTTTCGCCTGTTGTCCGCTACTCTACAGTGCGACTTATCTTTGCTTTGTCTGTGAAGTACAAATTACATCTTCATTAAATTAATGTCACAAGTGCACACTTGATTTTAAAGTTAAAAGAAGTGTACATGTACCAGCCAGAAGAGTTTATCAATCCAATGTATCCACAGCGTGTCTGCAAATTAAGAAAGGCCTTGTACGGACTCAAACAATCAGGACGTGAGTGAAACAACAGGCTGGACGAAGCTCTGAAAGGGTTTGGGTTTAAAAGATGCAGCTACGATTCCTGTGTTTACACAGGAGAGGACCCGTCTAGTTGTCAACTTGCAGATATAAAGGAGTATCAGCGGATAATCGGCTCACTTCTGTTCATTGGTGTAGCAACTAGACATCTTACATTCTGTCATCAAGTTGTCCCAGTTCAATGCGAACCCACATATGCAGCTTAGCAGCAAAGCATATAATCAGGTACTTAAAAAACACTAATCATGACCATCGATCCAACACTGGTTATGTATTCTAACTATCTGGTGGAGCTGTAACATGGGCAACGAAGAAGCAACCAACTATCGCGTTGTCTAGCACAGAAGCGGATTATATGGCGTTTACGGCTGCAGCAAAAGAAGCAGTCTATTTGCGAAATCTTGTTTTTGAAATGGGTTTTGGGAGTCTTGTTAACCATCCGCTAACGATTTTTTGTGACAACCAGAGTGCTATTCATCTTTCGAAAAATCCGTCCCACCACGAACGCAGCAAGCACATCGATATACGCTTTCATTACGTGAGAGATGTCTATAATTGTCCTCGAGTACATACCAACAGAAGACATGAAAGCTGATATTTTAACAAAAAATCTAATGAAAGTTAAACGTACGAAATTTGTAAATTTGTTGGGTATAAATTATTCATCTTAAAACTGAATTTGAATTACATTGTTTATTTTAAAAGTTTATATTCATTGCGGGGTAGTTTGTTACACAATATATATGGACTTATCTAACACTAATACTTATCACACAAAACATACATGAACGTATATAGTACTATTACAATACTGAATTACTTATTGCTTATCATAAGCTGAATTTAAATATGATACTGACACTAGCATAACATGTACATATATACATACTTGTCGCTATATAAAGTCAAAGTTAATTGAAATAAATTCCTTTGTAACAAGTCGAAAGCCGTGCTTTTAATTTTTCCCTAACAGTACCTAAGCCGTATGCATTGTGATATCCGTTTTAATGTAAACAGCTATTTGCATAGCAGAAGATTACTATATTTAAATAGCAAAAGACTGAACCATTGAAGAATGGAGAAGTAAAATGCAAAATTGTGAGGAACGCTGGTAAGTAGGTACAGAACGTTCTCGACAGATTCAGGGAGTATAAATGTCAGCATTTCACAAGAAATGCAAGTCAGTTCTAAAGTGGAATTTGAAATGTACATTAAGAGAAGTGATAAAATGGTTTAAGTAAAAATGGTTGAGAAAAGCGACTGAATTGTGAATTGTAATTGCATTGAATGAAGCGATTGTATTGAAAGGAATGAGTTCTATCACATATACTCACACAATATGTACATATCTAAGAATTTTGTTCAATATATAAAACGTTGTTTAATTTGGTACACAGCGGGAATGATTGAAGAATTCGAAGTTAAAGTTGGAATATTTCAAGTAAGATCTCAAAGTTCAGTTTTTTCATGCATTGTCTTGGAAGGGTAGAGAAAACCGTTTGACGAAACCTAAAGTGAAGAGCTTATTAATATACTTTCTTAAAATGTAATGAGACTTTTTTTCCGCTTACAGCAATCCAAACATATAGGAATGTATAAACTACAAACTTATATTTAAGGACATAAGTAGAAACTGTTTTTACTTCTGATTTCGATTTTGGTTGTACCATGTTCAAAATTTTAAACTAATCTTAAAATGGTTTCCCAATATACCACTGATCTTAGGTAATAGAGCATGTGTATCTATAATACAACAGAAGTTACAGCACAAAACTAGTCCAACAGAGGTATAGTACCAAACCAGCTTAGAAATATCGAAAAAGCTAGCAACCGAAGCGACGTCTAAAAATTAAAAAAAAAAAAAATCCAGTCAGCGAACATTGAACATTGATCGTGACACTTTATACACGACACATCCCGTCGCACTTCCTTAATGGAAATTTTATAGCAACCAAGTGTTTCTAAAAGCATCGGGCTTCCGCAACCTATTATCTAAGGGTCCTAAAAATGAAAGTTCGCTGCAATATTTCCATTTAACCAAACTTATTGTTATTTAAATACATATAAAAAAAAAAATACAAAAATATACTTATATTCTTTGGTACATACGTGGTACGCACAAGACATCTCTATTCTTTTCTCTGTTATCAGCTCTATGTCCACCAGCACAGTCCCCAATAGAAAATCTTTCAATAAAAGAGAAACAATAATCAGTCATTAATTAGTAAATTAAAATATGTAATTCGTATATTGTAGGTGTTAAGATAAATGAATGTATGTAAATAAATTTCTTTAGAATGTCTTACCTTGTAGTTTGTTTACAAATCAGTAAATATTCTCTTTGATACTCATTGACTCTACTAACAGGATCCTTTAAAGATTTAGCCTTCAATCGTTCGGAGAGTTCACTAACGGGAAACCAAGTATTTCCAGATGTTAGATGTTCTTCTAATGTATCGTACACAAATTTATATTGATCCTTAAATAAAAAAAAAAAAAAACATAATTATTTTAACGGACCTTGTTTTTGAATAAAAGAGAAGTGATTTCTTAATCAAGAATCAATTAATCAATTTAAATTTCCCAACTTTTTTGTTATTTGTGACAATTATTTAACTACTTAGTACATGTCTACATGTTAGACCATAAAACTATATTTTAACAAAATAATATTAACCATAAAATATATTTACATACATATTAAGAATAACATTTGAATTAATCTTGAGCAAATCCCAATACGCACACTAAGATAGCCAATCAGTAAAAGTATTATACGCGTTGAATATAAACTTGTTTAGAAATAAAAACATAAGTTGTTGAAACAATAGGCCGTTGTTGACTTCAGAAAAATACTATCTTAATTTTCGGTGTTGATCTGCGATTCGAACTAAACCGCTTTGGAGTAGCAATCTACGAAATCAACCACCTTAATAAGATCACAAGGAGGTTCTGGTGATAGAGTTAAAAAAAGCTCTTTAGTATCTACGTACACTTGTCCTAGAATATTTATCTTCTATATATCTATATTTATCCTTTTCCCTACGAAACCACGACGATAAATATCTTGAAATGGTGTTAAAAATGTAGCTATACGTATACAATTACAAATGAAGCTCTACTCTAGTGGAAAATCATTAACCGAATAAAAATACATTTCCTTAATAAGGAAGTTCAAAAAATTTCAATTAATAGAATCTAATAAAAGAGTTCCTATGATTATTAGGATAACTTTATATGTATGATTTTTAGACTGCGATCAAACGCATTCATAAGTGCTCAGCCTCTTGTGAAACCTGCAACCTCCCACCTCACCAATCAAATGACTGCACACGTACTTATTGTATCAACTGTTCCGAGGCATATCAATCATCTTCTAAAATGTGCAAACGGTACTTAGATGCCAAAGAAATTCTCAAAATATGAACAATAAAAAATGTACCATGGTTATTAATAAAAGTACAAAACCAAATAAAGTTCTTTTCTACAACATACTCTGCAGTTGCACAGGGTTCTGCTATTTCAAACACACACAAAACAAAACAGCTAACCAAGCCACACAAAAACACTGAAATACAAAGAATAACCTATGCCCGGCAATATCAATTAATAAAAATTAATTGGTAATATTGATTGATATTAATTAATTAATAAAAATTAATCAATTAATGAAAATTAATCAATTAATGAAAAAGTATTTTCATAGAATTTGTATGTAGTTATATGAAAATCAGGTCGGCGTCAACTCTGACATGAAGGCATAACACTGATGTTGGAGTCGGTTGCTAGCTGGGTTAAATGTAAAGAAATAACAACTAGCACGTACTAAGACCCACTGGTTGAGTACTTAGCTCGTCCCGTCCAGTTTGACAAGCACCTCTGGGAAAAATGTCGAAACCTAATACACCTGAGTTTCAAACTACTACACCACCCGCCCGCGCCCTGGAGAAAAAGCCAGTAAAAGGGTATTCATATCCCCTTGGTGCGCGCGCGGGATTATATATATAAAAAAAAAACATCGAGCTCATTTGCATTTATTGAAACCGTTCAATCACAAACATTATCCAACTTTCATCTCCCCTCACAAATTTAACTAAAACACAATTTTAAGAAATCACCCACCGACTCCAATCCTGTCGTCTACCAGAAGCTAAACGGTATGTTCCGGAAAGCAGCCTGGGCCGAAAAAAAGAAATGTTTTGGGCCGATATCAAAGCGTTAACAGGCACATACGCACCAAACAAAAATCAAAACAATAATATGATAACAAATTTCAAAACATTTTGCCCAGACCTGGGAACAATTTGTAGATGACTCGCAATTCAACTCTACTTTTATCAACGAAAAACTTAAAATTTTAAACGACTCCCATAATTAAACGACGACCCCAGACTTCTAGATCTTTGTATTAACATGTCAAATCTCGTCTCCTGTTTACGAGTACATACGGTAAAAGGTTAAACACCAGGTTTTGATCGGACCTCCTATGAAATGCTAAAAAACTCTCATACTTCTTTAAAAACTCGCCTTTGATGGGACTATTCCACAATGGGACTATTCCACATTCCTGGAAAATTGGGAATACAATCCCAATAGCAAAAGCAAACAGATATCTTAGCTCCACCAATATATCCCAACGAATCTCACTTCTTCCTTGTGCAGAAAAAATCCTGGAAAAAAATTTCGCTAAACGCTTGTTTTGGTTCCTTGAAAAAACAACTTAGCAGACAATCGGCAATTCGCGAGATCTAAGCACTTCTTTACCTTGACATTGTTTAAAAGAAGCAATGCACATGTTTTCTTAAAACAACTGTAAAATGGAACATTGGCTTAAAAATATTTGGTTTCATAAAGTTTTTCCCTTTCAACAGAAGCTTTCGTATTAAATACCATAGCTTCTATTCCAAACTTCATAGATTAAAAAATAGTATCACTCAAGGATCTCCATTATCAGTAGTTTTATTTCCCATAGTTTTTAATGGGACTAGCAAATAATAGATAGCTTCCAAAAAATAGGATTTACACTATATCCGGACGATCTTATTATTATTTTTCTTTTCTAATTGGAAATATCTTCATTAATTAGTTAGATAATACTTTTTCCCGTATTGTTGAAGCTCTTCGAATTTAGTGTGAATACTCAGGCTCTATTGTTCCATGCTCTAAGTCCGAAATATCTCATATTTGTGAGTAACATACATGTAATAAAACTATTGTAGTAAACCTTGACAACAATCATTTTAAAAATGTTAACTCTATTAAACTTTGTTGACTTATTTTTATTCCCAAGTTTACTTTTGAAAATAACTGCATTTACATTAGAAAAAGCTTCACTGCCAGGCCTAATATAATTCAACTTTTATCTTAAAAAAACCGTTGTTCAAATTTCAATTATTAATTTAAGTAAATCTGTTATATGGTATTATCAAAAATTCATACTGATTCGTGAGTCTCTCTCCCTCTTTTTTTTCTCTTCCCTTGCGCAGAGTGATTCAAAAGTTACTTAGAAAAAAGAAGCGATCAAAGTCGCACACGGTGCAGTACGCAAGTTAAGTAGGTTTTTTTTATTTATTTATTTATTTTTTTTTTTTGCTATACCCATGAAGGATTGATTTTTGTATTTTGTTGTTATTTTTAAAATAAACTTTAACATTTTTGTTAAAACTGGGGGCTCAACCGGGACTTACAACAACAATCAATCGAGATTTACAACAAGAATCAATCGAGATTTACAAAAAGAATCAATCGACATTTACAACAAGAATCAATCGAGATTTATAACAAGAATTAATCGAGGTTCACATCAAGAATCAACAGGAATACAACAAGAATTAACCAGTGTTACCAATATACAAACGGTAAGAAGGCGACAAAGACGACGACGGTCTATGTCAATATACATACACACGGTGAAAAGAGAACAACGGTGAGACGACCACGACGGCGTGCCTGGCGATAAAAAAAAATAATAATAATCATTGTAAGTAGCAAACCGTGTGCTGACGATACGGCGATTAATCACATTAATATTATTATTATCAAGAGAACGATACAAATTAATTTTTAGAGTCTAACTTACTGACCCCATGCGGGCACTCTAAGTTAAACCTAACACTTAAACCATGTCTTTCGACGTATCTTACAGTCTATCTATTAATTACATATTTACAACTAAAACTAAGAAAATAATTTAAGGAAAAACTTAGTAAATGGACAGTGGGAACCGATGGTTTCAGTGTAGTGAGGCCGTTGACTAGTTAATCACAAAAACGTAAAAGCAGCTGAAAAAATCTTACAGAAGGAGTTCGATGTTATTACAACATAGTGTCATAACAAAACCAAAGTTATGCATACCATATATGGCCATCCCATATCTTAAAATATAAACTAACAATTAAAATGCATAACTATGACTGTCTGCATAAAGTTAATAGACATCAACTTCTTCGAGCTGAAGACGACTGTTTAACTATCTTGGATAACGTCTTTTCGTACAAATACCTGGGACTTGTATAGCTGTGGAGCTATATGTCCACCATCTGAGCTATCGATTTCCACCAGATGTCTTACAACAATGCTTTTTTAGTCTTGTGGAGTCTCACTTAAGGTATGGCATTCTGGCATGGGGAAGTACGCCATAACTCCAAAGCAAAGCATCCAGAAAACAATACTCAAATCAAGTCGACTAAACGGTGATGTGAACAGGCAGTTTCTAACAATAGAGCAACTGTACAAAATGGAGGTACTGTCAATCTTCAAAAATGACAGTACCTATGGTATAAGATGCCAACACAACAATCAGTAAACATGCGCAGACGACAGCAAAATAAATTAGAAAGTCCCTAGATATTGAAACGAATATGGTTGAAGAATATATGCAGTAGCTGTTCCGGCAACATTCAATGAGGCTCCAACAAATTTAAAGAACATTCCAAAAAAAGTGTTATTAAAAAATGTTAAAAAAATGTTTTTAAACCAATCTTTTCAATAAATTATTGTTAAGTTTTAAAATGAAATAATGTTAAATTCTTGTTTCTGTTAAACTTATTTACTCGTGAAAAAAAAATGAATTGTATTTTGAACCTAAATAATGCAACTAATTTAAATGACCAGCCTGTAAAAGTAATTATTTCTGTAAATAAAAATTCACTCATTCATTCATTCATATTTGTTGTTTGAATATATTTTTTTCTATTTTTATGGAATTTGAAAAAATAATAAATTTCGTAATGTTTTCAGGAGAGAAAATTGTAGATATGCGTAGGGATGAGTTGAGGGATTTGGGATTATTAGTATCAGGTGATAAGAATAAATTAGAGAGGAGACTCGAGGTTTATGTTGACTCAGCGCAACATCATTGAGGAGAAGACGTTAATTACGAGTAAAATCAATAACGATGGCATCGGGGGAAGTAGGCAAATACAGAGCGGTAAAGGAGATAAAACATTATCTTCAAAGAAAAGTAATTCGGATAACGACGAAAGTGATGATCTACTTGAAATTGTAGGGGCATGCATCGGGAAGGGCGGTTCATTGAATGGCGTTCGCTCCAGCAAGAGCGAGTCAGCTGGTATCCACTTTCAGATTTAAAGATATACATATAGAAGAGAGTCTAACACAATACGATGGTGATTCAAAACAAGATGCCGTCAGGTGGACACGCGAATTTGAGGATGCTTGTTTCTTGTGGGGTTGAATGCTTTACAAAAATATATCTCTGGAAGGCAGTTGCTGACTGGCACGTCTAAAATGTTTATTCATAGGGAAAGAACATCAGAGACTGGTCCTCCATTAAAGCAGCTTCAGTAAAAGAATTTGGCGTAAAAGCACCATTTATGCTAAAGGAGATGCTAGTGGAAGGGTTTCAAATTACAGCGTTGGTCGGCACAGAATGTGACGTGTGTATCGTTAGACACGTTTTTTTTTTTTAAATTGGGTAGATACAATATAAAATCACCTCCGAACACGTTGTCAGGATTAGGCATTCACCAAATTCCTACCCGGGGTCATATTGAAATTTCCGTGACCATTGAAAAAATATGCTTCCAAGCTAAGTTGGCCATAATAGACGAGAAGGACTCCACGTTTGGGCTGGTAATAGGGAATGACCTCATTAAGGAAGCAATAGTCGTCATCGACGCGGGTGAGATCCGATTCAAACAACGCCGTACAATGGAAGGAAAAGCAGATGAAAAGGCGAACAATATTGAGGACATCGAGGAACTTGTTGAGGTTCGACTCGTTCTTCCATCAAGATGGACCCAGAAGCGAAGGAAGAAAAATTAAAGACGATTCCATCACCGCAAGAGCATGCCAAGACGAAAGATGTACCGAAGAATACCGACATCAAGACAAATACAGTAGGGAAAGGCACGAAACCGCAAGACTTGGCGACGGGGAATAGAAAGATAACAAAAATGTCCCAACACCTAAGAAGCGAATACCAGCGACGAAGGAGGCGAAGCGGGTAAGAGATATGTAATTTAGCTAGACTATGTATCGACGAATGTGTTGAGATGGAACTTTCGAATTTACCAAATTAATTAGAGGTAACGATCAAGTCCCTGATTTATGAATACGAGCCGCAAGTTAATGTGGAACCTCCAGTTGAAATGAAAATTATTCTACGATTACAAGATGAAACAGCTTCTGAAAAAAATGGCTCAACATGAGAAAGAAGAAGTAAAGGCATGGCTGAAAGATGAAATAGTGCAACCTAGTATGTCAGAATTCACATAACCAGTACCTCTAGTTCCAAAAAAGGAATGGACTTACCGAATGTGCTGCTATTATCAAGGACCACTTCGCAATGCCGCTAATTCTAAAGTTCTCGATCGATTACAGCGCGGCAAAGTTTTCACTACGTTGGATTTAACCAATGGATTTGTCCACGTGCCTGTGGAAAAGGAGTCCAGAAAGTACACATCTTTCGTTATACACAATGGCCAGTTTGAATTTCTCAAAGTCCCATTTGGTTTTTGCAATTTCCCGCCTATTTTTACCCGATTCATACACTATGTTTTCCGCAAATTGTTCGCTGAAGGAATCATGGTAACATAAATGGAAGATTTGGTGGTGGTTGCTAAAGATCACCCGATGGTGTTGAACGTGGCCAGTACAAACGGTCTCAACATAAAGTGGAGCAAATTCCAGTTCCTTAAAGAGAGAATCGATTTTCTTGGATACATCATCGAGGATGGAACACTGAAGCCATCTTTGGAGAAAATCAGAGCTCTCAAAGAGTTTCCTGTTCCAACCGAAAAAAGTCACTACAAAGATTTCTTGGACTAACTTCCTATTTTAGGAAATTCATTTCCAACTTCCCTGCGGTCGCCAAACCGTTAAGTGATATGCTAAGGAAAGATGTCATTTTCCAGATGGAGACAGATCAGCTTGTGTCGTTCGAATTATTTAATAACGCCCTCATTGAAGCTCCAGTACTGAAATTGTTTGACCCAAATGCTCCAACAGGGATGCATACTGATGCTAACAAGTATGGTTACGGGGCTGTGCTTCTCCAAAAGGACAGCGAAGTTCAAAAGTTCAATATATGAGCAGGAAAACAATACCGCCTGAAGAGAAATACTGTTCATCTGAATTAGAAGTTCTAGCAATCTTCGGAGCCCTCAAGAAGTGGAGGATTTATCTAGTGAGAAGACCGATTACAATCGTAACGACTTGCAATGCATTTGCGAAGACCATCGAGAGAAGTGATATGTCAGACCGAGTAGCACGTTGGGCAATAATTTTAAATGACTTTGATTACAAGCTTGTCCATCGATCCGGAACGCAAATAAGGCATGCAGATGCGTTGAGTCACATGGCGATGCTAATTGTTGATACTCTAACTCATCGTATTAAGGTAGCACAAACCAGGGATCCACAGTTGAAAGCGGTACGCAAGATTTTGGAGCACACGACATATGGAGATTACTATTTACAAAATAGTTTAATATACAAGGCCCCTGACAATGAGTTGGTTGCTATACCAGCTACTATGGAGAAGGAGATTTTTGAGATGGTACATAAACAAGGGTATTTTGGTACAAAAAAAACCGAGGACTTCGTGTGTAGAAATTACTTCATTTTAGATGTGACAAAAAGGTGAAAACAGTTGTTAACCATTGCATCGCCTGCATTTTAGCTGAAAAGAAGAAAGGAAAACAAAAAGGGTTTCTCACACCGATTGATAAGGAAGATCGATCGTTGCAGAAATACCACGTCGATCATATAAGCGCAATGCAGGCAACGAAGGAGATTTATAACTACATTCTGGTAGCTTTAGATGCATTTGCGCAGTTTGTCTTGTTGTACCCCACTAAAGGTATCACCAGCGAAGAGGTAGTTGACCAGCTGACGAAACAATCGACGTTTGGGAATCCAAGACGAATTATTTTAGATAGAGGAACGGCTTTTACGTCGAACGTATTTAAAAAATATTGCGATGAAGAAGAAATCACTCACTTGGTTATAACCTGGGGAAATGGGCTATATCAATAGGCTATATTTGATACCGTTGCTAACCAAGCTGTCCCTGGAGAATCTGCAAAACTGGTTACGTAAGACGGGCGCAGGGCGGGTGCAGCAGGTGATCAACTCCACTCCACTACGAAGCACAAAGTACTCAACTTTTCAGATACTCACGGGATTGCAGATGAAGTCGAGGAAGGATCAAGAAGTTTGAGATTTGCTCCATCATGAGCTAATTGAGGAATCGGATTCCGATCGAAATGAAACCCGACTAGAAGCAAGAGAAAAATATTTGATCTGCAACGAGAAAACATAGCGGAGTACAATCGGAAGAGGAAAACCCCGCTAGCCGACAAGCTTGGAGAAGTAGTAGTGGTAAAGAGGACTCAATTTAGCCCTAGCCTTAAATTAAAGACGAAGTTTCTTGGGCCATATGAAGTCTGCAAAGGAAATAAACATGACCGATACGAAGTAGAGAAACTAGAGGGGCAGAAATGGCCGAGCAGAACAGCATCAGCAACAGACGGCATGAAGCCCTGGAGGCGAACGTCCGAGGCGGACGTTGAGTCAGGACGGCAAAATTTGGAATCGAGGACTCAGCTGCGATCTGGTCGCGCAAACTGATTCGTGAGTGTTTCTCTCTCTCTCTTTTCTCTCCCCTAGCAAAGAGTGATTCAAAAGTTAGTCAGCAAAAAGAAGCGATCAAAGTTGCACACGGTGCAGTAAGGAAATTCAGTTTTTTTTTTTTTTTTTTTGCTATACATATGGTATGAAGGCTTGATTTTGATTTTTGTATTTTCTTGTTCTTTTTAAAACAAACTTTAAAATTGTTGGGAGACGAATTTCCCACATACGGGAAATGCTCTAAATCTTCCTTACAACACCTTATCACTCTGCCATGAGAGCAAGTATGAGAGCTCTCTGTTCAACTCTAATCAACAACATTTTTACCGAAGTCGGACTTTCTCAGATGGCTGATAAGATTTGTTATCTAACTTCAAACATAATTCAAAAAAATATGTCACCACATCAATAACCCATCCATATTGATGTCAAAAAAGCTTTGAACCAGAAAATAACCCAGAGACTCCAATCAACGTTATGCAACACACTAACGTCAGAAAAAGATTTAAATATTCACATTGTTATTCAAAATCATAAAAGTAACAGGCAACCACCCTCCACCCTGGAACCTTTCAAGCTCTTTGATAAATACTCAACTTTGTAACTTTGGCAAATCTATAACCAATGATACCATCTAAAAGGCTTTATTTCTTAGCATTGCAGAGAAATACAAATCCCCTGGTAAGAGTCTTGTTTTTAATGGCGTATCTTCAACTACACGTCTTTTGTTGAAGAAAATCGTTTAGTTCGTCCAAATAACTCTACAAGCTTCTCATCAATATTTAATGCAGAAGCATTTGCTGTACTTAAAGCACTAAAGTACGCTAAAAAAATATCCAACTGCATTGGGATTGTTGAAACAATAGTAAAATATTAAAAATCGTTTAGATTCCTAGACATACTAGAATCAGAGGCAATGAAACAGCTGAGAAGGCTGCCCAGTCAGCGATAAAAGAACAATTGTAAATGTTTGCTGTACATTGCTCTAAAATTTTAACAAAAAAGACATCAAAAACCTTCTCCTAGAAAATTTAAAATACAAAAGGAGATATGCTTGGGCAACTTATAACCACACCTACAAAAATTGTAACTCTAGAGGCGTTAAGCAATTCTACACCAACAATGTCTCTTAAGATCTACATCAAACTTAGACTTAGCTAGTTCTAGTTATTACTAATAATAATAATATTAAATATTCCTAAATAATGAAAAATTAATAAAGCAAAGAGAAATATATTAATCTCTAGAGAATAAAGCGAAACCAAACTTGTACATGTACTGGTATATATTATTTATTTCAGATCAACTTTTCTTCCGACACAAAGCTGATGCCAGGAATTGTTTTTTTTTTTTTTTCTTATAAGCGGCAGTGAATTATAATTTCTGTTACCAAATTAATATTATACTCTATATATAAATCAGTACTTAAATAAGTATTAAAAATTTGAAAAGTACAACCTACCACATTTTCTATTAGTCCTTTCCTATATTGACGCATCTTTTTTAAATAACCGAAAACATGGAAACATTCTTCTTCTTCTGCAAGCTCGAGGTTTGAGTCGATAGATAAGTAAACTCCAGAGCGACCACCACCATCACTAAAATTATAAATACAGAAAATGAGGAAAATATATAACATAAAACATATGTAAATAAAATCATTTTTACCTGCAATGTACTAGCATTGGACCCTTCATATCACTTGCTTTAATTATATTGCCAACAACTGATCGAACCCGACGACGAAATTCCAACATGGCATTTGAAAAAGGACATGAATGAGAATACCACTCAGTATAGTGAAATTGGTATATAATCCTTTCCTCAGTTACTTCTCCAGTCTAAAGCAATCATGTTTCAACTTAATCATAAATTGCATATCATTGTAAAATTACGAATACCTCGTTTTTCCTATAAAGGCGAAACGTTCTAATATGAAAGTTTGCCAATTGCTCTTCTCCCATAATGTTAATATGAATGTCGCCATATGTTTCATGTGTTTCCATATTAGGGGGCCAATACTGAACACACATAACCTATAGAAAATGATGATTTAAATTTATATGTAAAATAATGTAAAAAAATACATTATTATATATATAAAAAATAATTTATATGTAAAAATAATAAATAATAAATTTTGTCGGCGAATATGTTTTAAACTAATTTTAAAAATAGATCTCGTTAGCAGCAATAGCATGGTAGCTAGCAACGGTTAAGCCGTTGGCAGTGCTGTCGTGACCTGCACCGATCATTAAAAAGAACATCAGAATATATATATAGGTATGTGTGAATATATATAGGTATGTGTGATATAGGTATGTGTGAATATCAAATTAAAAAAGAATAAAAAGATAAAAAACATAACCGAAAGAAGTTAACAAAAAATCATTCTGGTTCTTGCAAATAGGTTTTTTTTATAATCCCGCGCACGCACCAAGGATCATGAATACCCTTTTATTGGCTTTTCTCCAGGGCGCGGTTTAGTAGTTTAAAACTCAGGCGTGTGTATTAGGTTTCGATATTTTTCCCAGAGGTGGTTGCCAAACTGAACGGGACGAGCCAGTGCATCCTCAACCAGTGGGTCCTTAGTACGTGCTAGTTGTTATAGTTCGTTAAATTTAGCCCAGCCGGCAACCACTACGACATCAGTGTTATATGCCTTCATGTCAGACTTGACGCCGACGGGATTTTCATATAACTACAAACATACAAATTCTATGAAGAGATTTTTCAAAGAATTGCCTCGCACGGGATTAGAACTGTTTTAGGACATTTGTGGAACTATTTTCAGTCAATGTTATATTCTTCATTTCAAGTTTTGATCTTTAAATTGGAGTAATATTCAAAGTCCGTTACCTCACTAAGCAATCATAAATAATCAAATATACGAAGTGTGTTCAAAAAGTACATTGGATTATCGATTTTTTTTTTTTTTGCTCTGTTGGTACGCATGTCCCGAACATATGTTCACAGTTTCAAGTATATAGTATACTTAGTTTATTTTTGATAGATAGAAATATTGGACATGTTTTGGTGTGCTTGGCGATTTTCAATTATTACAAAAAATGGAGTAAAGAAATTGCATCAAATTTTGTTTAAAAAATGGAATTATGGAATGGCCACAAAACACTTCAAATGTTGACAGTGGAATGCTCTAAGTAAAATAAATGTTTGCAAGTGGTACAAAGTCTTCCAAGATGGGCGAGAAAATGCCAATGACGAACTTCGCTCTGGACGCCACAGCACATTAACAAAAGATGACGTCGAAGCTGTGAAGAAAATTGTTTTGGAAAATCATCGAATTACCATAAGAGAAGTCGCTGAGGATGTTGACATATCGGTCGGCTGGTATCTCTTGAATGACGTCAGCTATGATCCTGACTTGCTCAAAAAGGTAACTGGTAAAACTGGTACCGAATCATGGGTATATGGTTATGATGTCGAAACCAAAGCCCAATATGGAAGCACCAAATAGACCCAAGACCAAGATCAAATGTCAAAGTTTGGATCACTTTTTTTCGATTTAACTCAAGGTCGTACTGTCAATAAGGAGTATTACGTTGAAGTTATGCGCCGTTTGCAAAAAACAATATGAAAAAAAAGTCTGGAATTGTGGAAAAACAATTCATGGTTTTAACATCACGGTAATGCATCTGCTCATTCATCATTGCTTATGAGAGATTTTTTGGCCAAAACAACACGACAATCATGCCTCAGCAACCATATTCACCGGACTTGGCCCCGAATTTTTTCTGTTCCTAAAACTGAAGAGACTATGCCGAAAAGTGCTTATGAGAAGTGCTTCGAGGATTGTGATTGGTACAAGTTATTTGTACCATTTGGCACAAGTTATATCTGAAGGAGGGTTACTTTTAAGGGGACAACATTAATATTGATGAATAAATAAATATTTTTTTTATAAAAATAAAGTCACCTTACTATTTGAACACATCTCGTAGATGGGAAACTTTCTGCTTTTAGGTCTTGTAAAGAACGACTTCCCACTGAGTTCCTTAATGTCAACACGTCACCAATGTCAATACATGGTCGATGCCATCCATTAAAAGCAAAGATTATTGGGGAATAGTCGTTTGCAAATGTGTGCGTAATTTTTTTTTACAGTTTATATTTAAAGGGGGAACTCGATTGTAATATAAAGATACAAGTAGAGTTTACAACCTAGTTTATATTTATTTTTGCTCAATTTCACCATTGTAAATATTCACAAAAATTTCTATGCATTGTGCGAATGTGGGTGGCCGTGGCTCAAGTGGTAGTTGACTGGCTTCCATTTCAGGAGGTTCGGTGTTTGAATTCCAATCTCGCCCGAAAGACATTATTTTTTTCAGTTAACAACAATCAAGTAAGATGAGTAGTTGACTAGCCTCCACAAAGAATTTAGTTTCCCCATGCAAAACATGGAGCGAAAAACCCACTGACCCTAAACATCTTTCTTTCTCTCTCTATACTACTTTCCAAAAAACTTAACACATGCCGACGCATTAGAAGTGCATTCATACCCATTTGAGTGTTAAGTTCTTTTTAAAATAAAAAATAAAACGGTGTCTTCCAACATTTAATGGGGAGTCTAAAATATTAGTGTAAATAGACTTGATGTCGTATTTAGGCATCTCACGAGATTTTAGTTGCCTGGAAAAAGTCCTTCGGTCACGACTGGCATCGAACCCCGAACCATGCAATTGGGAAGCCAATACACTACCACTTGAGCCTCAGCCACCCATGCAATGCTAACCGTTAATGGAGACCGACATAACTGCTACAAATCTATAGCCTGCAATAAAAGTATGATTTTATGGCTTATATTTTATAGTATGCGATAATAGCCTACATAATTGTCATATGCAGGCAAATCTAATTTTACGGCCATTTGCAATAGTCATCTTGACTAAAAAAGTATGCTATGCAATGCCCACCAACGAAAATTTGGCAGCTCCTCTGCTTTGTGCTTTTTGCTTCTGCTATTACTAATGCTTTGAGTTTATAGCTAGTGGAGACAGTGTTCACATACAACCGCTGTGAACGATACCGGAAAATACTCACCTAGTAAGACTTCAAAAAATGCTCACCGAATAATTACATATAGCAGGTACAAGACATTTGGTACAGGTATTAAAGCAACAAGACCATATATAATACGTCGATTAGAGATATGAGATCATGCAATTCGATAACTCTTTATTTCTTTGATTCATGAACGTATTGAATTTTGTGTATCAACAAGCAACAACTAAAGACTTAAAAGCCGATGAACACCAAAAAGTTGTTAAAATTTAACTACATATAAGAATGACCTTTGACCACCTTGTCGAGGTAGTTATTGCCGAAAATTATGTTCTATTCACAAATTAACTTACCTTGTATTATTTTAATTTAAAGTTTATGTTAACAAAAAAATAAAAGAATTCTTTTTATGTTTTTTTTAATACATGTAAAAATATTTATTGGTTGAACCTCATAACAGTTGCTTTTTCATATAAATAAGATATTGCTTAATAATCGCACGGTTGCATAATTTAATTAACACAAAGTTTTTCATATTTTAGTTTATGGTTATAAAATAAATTTTCGTAAGCAATAGTTATTTACAGATGTGCAACATATGTATGTATGTGACTACCTAACAATAATAATTTGATGTAAATCAAAATTATATTATTTTCCCAGCTGCAAAAAGTCAAAATAATAAGGGGTGATTCATAGTGAGGTTTGATTTTCAATAGACTTTTTTGACAGATCACGCGTGACTCCTAGCAAACTGCTTTCACATTTTTGTTCAATATCGTTTGGCAAATCATCATGGAAAGACTCATAGCACAACAGTGTCTCCAAATTGTTCAACTGTATTACGAAAATCAGCGTTCTGTGAGAAATGTTTTGCGTGCGATTCGAGGAACTTACGATGCGCATAATCGACCTACTGAAACCACTATTGCCAATACCATTCGCAAATTTGAGTCCCAGTTTACATTATTGGATGATACTCAACCGGTGAAACCACATCCAGCACGTATTAAAGAGACTATAGCAGCTGTAGCTGAGAGTCGTCGTTTTCAGTAACTTGGCTTGGCGTATTTTACGTGAGGGTCTCGGCTTAAAAGCGTACAGAATTGTGCAAGAATTGTAGCCAGGCGACTTGAATTTGCGTTTTATCGTGGAATTTTGTTCAGTGATGAAGCCCATTTCTGGCTCAATGGATACGTTAATAAACAAAATTGCCGTATTTGAGCTTATGAGCAACCCGAAGAGTATCAAGAGCTACCATTACATTCATTAAAAACAACGGTATGGTGTGGTTTATGGGCTGGTGGAATCATTGGTCCATATTTCTTCAAAAATGAGGCAAATCAGAATATTACCGTTTATGGTAACCGTTATCGCGCCATATTAATGAACTATTTGCTTTCTGAAATTCAAGCACATGGTCTCGGTGAGCTCTGATTTCAACAAAACGGCGCTACGAGCCATCCAGCGCGTGAAACAATGGACTTGTTGAGAAATCATTTTGGTGAGTACTTATCGCCTAGATCGTGCGATATCACACCTTTGGACTATTTTCTCTGGAGATATGTTAAGTTTCCAGAGATACTCCAGAGAGTCTCGGCGAGATACCAGTCGCTATGCTCGAACGAGTCGCCCAAAATTGAACCTTCCGAATGAACTACTACATGATATCATTTTTAAAAGTAAATGCCATGAATTGCTCTTTTAACTGATAATACAAATTTTAAGTTCACTTTCAAATTTATGTATTTTATTTTACATTATAATTCGAACCTCACGATGAATCACCCTTTATACAATAAATTATTTCGACATGGTTCGGAAATAGCTTCTAAATTAAAATAAAGTGTCATGCAAATTTGTAAAAAAAAATATATTTTTTTTTAAATAATTCACACTGTAAACTGTTAGATTTGTACCTATTGTTTGTATTTTACCTAATTTCTATGATCCCGAAGTTTAAAAAATAGTTATGCATATGATGTGATGTTATTATGAAAGATGGAAAAAATATTAAAAAATATATATAATTTTACATTGAAACAAATATAGTTATAGCGAAAATTACCTTTGTAAAGTCAAATGTTTTCGTGAGCATTATAATGACAATTACATTCTCCTGCCATACCATTTTCCAAAATTCATTAACGGTTTCTTCAGTGGGCCCTTGTGTAACAATATAAGCATTCGGTTTCAATAGACTCTGTAAATTTTATTGTTTTTTGTTTCAGTTTTCATATTTCCATGTCCAAATTTTTTTTAAATAAAATTGATCTTAAGGTTTATGTAGCAAAGATTAGTACTGTCCCCGGGAACTCACAAATATTTTTATTTATTTGCACGTTCTGATCGTGATGTTTTTAATCGGTTAGGGGTAATTAAATTCCGTATCAAAAATATCACTCATATTACAATTTGTCGTAATTTCGAAAGTCTATGTGTTTTTGTTCGTTATGATATTAACTGATATGGATTTTTCTTTATAATTTTAAACTTAGTGTTCTTAAAACATTTGATATTGGATGTTGGTAGACAGATAAACAGAAGAGTGCAGTGATAAGGGAGAGAAAATAATTATTAGTACGCATGTTTGTCAGATTTTGTAAGGTTGAGTGTACAAATAACTTGACAAAACATGTTAAATTATAAATACTATCTACTAATTACAAATATCAATAGGTATGGATGAAATGTTTTATGTCTTATTTACATATATAAAACCCAAAGCATAGAAACAAACCTAAGACGAAGCATTTATTATATTAATATTAGAAGCAAAAAAGAAAGTATTTTTGATTTATGGTATGAGAAGAGATTGCGATTTAAATATCCGTATAAATCACCACATTAAGATTAAAAGATTAAAAAATAATTATATCTTTAGGAATATTTATCTAACGCAAACAAGTTGGGGTTTCCTTGGTTAGTAAATCTCAATTTATTTGAAACTTGTTCTATTCATATCTACATGACATGTTATATTCATATTAATTTGACAGTGTAGCACAAAGAAAATATTTATATATTCGTGTATATGTATACAAGGCATATAAATTATAGATATAATAAAACTTACATCGACATAGGAAGCATTCACATAATCAGGATCGGATGATCCTTCCTCTTTTTTCAAAACAACTCGATTATAATCATATGGAATACATTTGGGGTTTTGGTTTTTAATTTGGTTGCACTTTTTCATTGCATGTCGACTCGTGTTTCCTTCAACTTTTATTGCAGTCTTAAAAATGAAATAAGTTTAAAGTATCGTAAACTAATAAATTTTAAAAGTTTATGTAATTTTGCTTAAAAATAAATATATTTTCTATAAACAAAAACAAAATTATCAATACAATTTATACCATAGTTATACCATTTATGAATTTTGATGTATAATCTTTGCCAGTATTCAATATGTGGAATAACGGAGTCCTCTTGGATATCGAGTATGCTGTTTTCGGTTAACGGTTAGGAGCTAGGAGTTTTTAAGACATTTGTTTTATAAAATAGAAGTTGCAGCATTTTCTTAAGTCTTTCCCAAATCTCCCATAGTGTCATTCGTGAATTTGATGTTTTTTTTGATGTAGGTAAGCATTTTCACCACTTCGAAGTTAGTATTGTCAACACTGGTGTTTTATCCCAGATGCTGGTGGATAGATACTTTTTCGTTTGTTGAAAACATATACTTGGATTATTCCTCATTAACTTAAACGCGAAGTCATTTCGCCTGTCCTTTATTTGTTGTGAAAGTCATTATGACTTTATGACTGAGAGCGACCTATGTCGATATCACCTTCGTATCACATCAGCTGAACAAATTTGTTAAAGATAGTATTGGATCTATCTTAGGTCTATCTAACTTAATTCGTGCGGTTTGCTAAGAGATGGCGTAACTTGTATTATTCCATTGGAACATGCGTTGGAAAGCTACTGTCATTGTACGTCATTTCAGTATATGTCATTCATTTGAAGCGTAAACAACAATAATTTTTTTTCACTCAAATATGTCGAACTTTGTGCCTGAAAAAGTGTTTTTGCGTTGAGTTCTTCTTTATTACTTTAATATGAAGAAAACTGCTGCCGAAAGTCACCGTATTTTGGTGGAAGTTTATGGTGAACATGCGCTAGCTGAGCGAACGTACCAAAAGTGGTTTTCACGATTTAAAAGTGGTGATTTTGGCTTGGAAGACGATGAACGTCCTGGGCAGCCAAAAAAGTTTGAAGACGAAGAACTGGAAGCATTACTCCATGGAGATTGTTGCCAAACACAAGAAGAGCTCGCAGAATCTTTGGGTGTCCCTCAAGCAGCCATTTTAAAATGTTTAAAAGCAGCTGGATATATTCAAAAGCAAGGAAATTGGGTTCCACATGAACTCAAGCCAAAAGACGTCGAAAGGCGGTTTTGCATGTCCGAAATGCTGCAGGAACGCCACAAAAGGAAGTCATTTTTGCATCGGATTGTTACTGGTGATGAAAAATGGATCCATTACTACAACCCCAAGCGCAAAAAATCATATGTGAAACCCGGCCAACCAGCCAAATCAACGGCAAAGCCGAATATCCATGGCGCGAAGGTAATGCTCTGTATTTGGTGGGATCAGATGGGTGTGCTGTATTATGAGCTGCTAAAACCGGGTGAAACCATCAATGGACAACGCTACCGAGCACAATTAATCCGTTTGAAGAAAGCAGTAACCGAAAAACGCCCGGAATATGCGACCAAACACATGGCAATAATTTTCCATTATGATAACGCTCAGCCCCACGTTGCTATTCCGGTTAAGAACTATTTGGAAAACAGTGGATAGGAAGTCTTACCCCACCCGCTGGTCGATGCAGAACGCCTTCACTGAAATACGGTTCACATCAGAGCAGAATATCAAAAATTGGCTTAATTCATTCTTGGCTGCCAAGCCGGCGCAGTTCTTTTGGGATGGGATCCACAAATTGCCAGAAAAATGGGAAAAAGTCATAGCTTCAGATGGGCAATACTTTGAATAATACTATTGTACATGTTTTTCTTAAATAAGCGTTCAAATTTTGAAAAAAAAAACCGCGCGAATTAAAATATATACCCAATAACTTCCATGTTATCGACTGTCCTGCGCTTATCTTTTACAGTACTAAATTGAAGAAAAGAGAAATATATTGCATTTTCTTGCCGTAATCCAGCACACATTTGAAACAGCTTCGACGAATTGTTGCCAAATTGCACTGCGTGTTCTCCTACGTAACACAGCCTCCTACAAATCTAGATGGTGAATGCTATATTAGTCGATAAGGACATAATAAATTTTGATAGGATAGGATTTTTTAATTATCTTCGATGATCACCTGGTGTCATATAAATCTGCCATCCACGCATACCTCGCAACTCATACTGGCAACCTTGTTGTTCTTCCGCTTTTTAACAGCTGAGTCAACCTCTCCCATACTGAGAGCATATGACTGGAAGCTTGTTCTCTGTTTTCATCAGCTTTTACATTTATGCATTCACAAGCAAAGCAATAGGGCAATCAAATCAGCATATCTAAGTAGCAATGCAAGGGAAAACTCTTCGTCATATATTCAGCTATGTGTGATATAGCACTATCGTCCTATTAAAAAAAATGTTTTGGAGACAAATTGTAATATGTAACATATCACAATATTAATCTCCTACTTAAAACTTTGTTGAGTGAACAAAAATATAGAATGACACTTATAAAACTTATTGATTTTGATTATAAGAATATCTTCAATATTTGGTACTGTGCATGCCGGCTTATCATTTTTACTCGTATGTATTGTGCTATTCAAAACAGTTAGTTTTGAAGTTAGTCTACTGGTAAGGTCTCTTAAATTTGTTCTTACAAGAATTTAAATTAAAAAAAAAAAAAATGGAGTTTTACAACAAATATACGAAAATGATTGCTGAAAGATAAAAAAAAACAATTAAAGACGACATGGGCATTCATACATTTCCATTTTCTGACTCTTTTCGCGTGTATGACCGTTATCCAACGGTTTTGGATAGCATAATACTATTCGTTATTTAAGCACTTTAAAAATTGTTTAAATCTTACCATAAACTCTAATTTAAAGAGTACAGGAAACTTCCTTCGTTGTTCGCAAAGTCTCAAAAATTTTTTAAGAGAAACAGGTGTACTGGGCATTGCTTTAGACAGCGAATTGCATTCATCTGGAAAAAAAATATTAAATACAAATATCGAAATCTGTCATATTAGGTTAGTAAAAGAGGATTTTTTGCTTAAGTTACAGGTGTAGGAATAAAGTCTCTCTTAAAATATAAATCTCGCGGGAACTCGTTTTTGTAAAATGTGTTTGAAACGTCAAAAGTCACAAGTAAAAAGAAAACAAAAAATAAATTTTTAGACAGGAGGAATATTTTTAGATTGGCTATTATTACAAGTTTATTGGTGTTATATGTTGTTATATAGTAAGCTGCCTTTTCTCCTCTTTTTCCATGTACAATCATCTTTTAAGTTAATTTGCATAAAATTGTCGCAATCCACACAACTATAAACTTAAAAATTTGACAGTTCTTTTAAAATTTAATTGGTTTGACGGTTTTTACAATTCCTGGCCAAAGAAAAATCTCGTGTAGAAATTTGTAAAAATTGGCAGGGTGGGGAAATGAATTACTCTCTCAAATGCGTTCTCTTTTACAATTTTTTTTCTCGCGGGAACAGGTTTTTGTACAAATTTGCAGTCCTGTAACAGACCTACCTATTAATTTTCTCTAAAATACTCACCTCGGATTTCCAGTTTAATTTTTTCTGTAACAATATAGAAATATGTTATAATGTTTCAATTTTAAGATTAAAATAAAAAGTCAACAGAAACTTACCAAATGATAGCAAACCACTATTAAGCATACTAAGTTTAATGGCGCTTGGAAATGTCACAAGATTCCCAGATCCGGAGATTTTATTCCATCTACCTTTTTCTACGTCCATGAAATTTGAGGACGACCTATATATATACAAATCGCAAAAGAATAATAGAAAAGATACCATTAACATGCACAATACATACATATCAATTTTTAATACTGAACTGCAAACCTTAAAAGAAGAAACGTACTATATCATATGCCAACTTATTAATTACTAAAATAATTATTAATTTAAAGTACCAGATTTACAGAAATGCGGATGCGGTTTGGAGAGAATTGCATTTTTATGTGAACACAGCAATAAACAAAGGTGTTGATGGAAGTATTATGCAAGATTCAACAACCCGCTTTTTTGTACGATAATCCAAGTCATTTTTTGAGTTAATTTGCATATAATTGTCGCAATTCACACAAATTTAAACTTTCACGAATTTGACAAATCTTTTAAAATTTAATTCATTTGACGTTTTTTTAAAATTCCTGTCCAAACAAAAATCTCGTGTAAAAAATTGTAAGAATTGGGAGGACAGTACGTACATATTTAGTACACTGGACACCTTTTTACCTAAAACAGTACAAATTAATTAATTTTACAACGGAAGGGTACACAATTTTCAATCATGGTAGGAAACAAAATAGGAATGGAGTTCCTATTATTTTTTTCTCTGCATTTTTGTATGAAGCTGTTGTTTGACAGTGTCGACCACATAGGCTACAGTTAAGTTCCCATGAAATTGATAATCCAGAAGGATAGTGTTGATGATTGAATATATATTTCAGAAAATTTTACAACAAAAAATGCCATGCAATAAAAAAATTCGGAATAATAT
The DNA here is from genome assembly GCA_907269105.1 of Volucella inanis. NCBI lineage: Eukaryota > Metazoa > Arthropoda > Insecta > Diptera > Syrphidae > Volucella > Volucella inanis. Next base: position 74,104,865 of record OU026157.1, on the reverse strand, counting down.
ACTTAAATTTCACCTAACATGGAAACACAGTCATAGTAATTTCTATGACTTCATCACATTTCAGCACGCAATTCTCTAAAAGATAAATTTTCTGCCTATCAAAAAATTGTTTACTTTCCGCTGAGTCGGCAAAAATGCATGGGTCCATCTCTCCTCATAAAATGACAAGATGAAGAGCAGAGTGAGTTTAGGAACTAGGCCTTGACTTGTGCGCCAAAATTTATTTACTTATTTAAGCAAAAAGGGCAATTACCTTCGTATTGCAGCAACGCAACCAAACTGTAATAATAAAATACAGTAAAAATACTGTAATAGATAATAACGGAATAGAGGAAAACTAAAGCAGTATATTACAGATACGGTTATATCAGAAATAGCGATTTATTTTTACTGAAGTGTTGTGGACAAAACTAATAGCAGAGCCAAGGTAAACAAAGTTCCTTACTACCTAGAGTTTATAGTTCTCGGTTGTGACGTTCTGTAAAATTTGTCAATATTATGTGTCGTTTCTTGTTGGCAACATGTACTTGGTTTTTCCACATTTACCGCTAAATCAACTTTGGCAGATTCCATTTCAATACTAGCTAACGAACAGGCGACAGCCCGCTGAGTTCTGCTAATTATGTCAATATCATTGGCAGCCGCTAGTAGTTGCAGAGATCATATTATTTCAAGTATGATGTTAAAGAAGTCAAACCTTTTTTTTTGACATCAAAGGTCTCTCGGTTGACGGATCACCGAGCCATAATCAATCTGCTTAGACGGACGAGTTTGGCAAACTTAATAAAACTATTTTTTCCTTCATCTGAAATATAAAATCAAAATAATAAGAAAAATAGAAATAAATATTAATGCAAACACAAATATTGTATAAAGATTAACACAGCCATATTCTGTCTTTAAAATCAGATTTTCATTCGATCATAGCTGACAATTCGAAAATATCCTATTATACGAGTATGGTCAGGCTTCATAAAAATTTTTTTTTAATTCGCATAGTAAAGTTTTAATTTTGGATAAATCCTTTTAAATGTGAGAGTTCATTAAATGAAAATACCCTTAAGGGTGGAGTTCCACATATTCAAGGGTAAGTCAATGAGAACGAATAAACAATACAAAGATTTAACATAGATACAAACATTCAAACATAGGTATATTTAATTAAATTTAATTAATTTAGGGTTGACAGAAACGCACCATGTAAAATGAAAGTGATACATCACATACTTAGACATTTGAAACCGAAATACTAATATTGAATAAGACTGCTGTTGTATAAATACTGTAATATAATTATTAGAATTATACATATATAAAGGATATTAACCGACATATTTATTCTCTAAACTTTGTATAGCAAATTTCTAGTAGAATAAGTATGACGTATGATGTGAGGTGTCTTAAATTATATTCACCATGTATCTATGTACTCGTGTACAAAACGGTGTAGGTATGCCATGGTATTCAAAATAAATTTAAGAATAACATATGAAATACATCTTGTTGTCTTACGGATCAGCTCGGGTAAAATGTGTATACATATATATGTATCTAACACTATATATATGTATATACACATATTGTACTCGCCTGCATTATAATAATTGAACCGCAAGTGCACAGAATTTTAGTTAGTGCAAGCGCTTGATAAAGTTGATATACGCATATATATTATGTACACATGCATAATTTTTCAATATATAATATAAACTTTAAAATACATTCATTCTAACTAACAAGATGATTCAATTCGAGATCACTTAAGCAACGGTAATAAAATAATATTTCATCCTATAAAACATATATAAATCTTACGAAATTTGGGTACCATTCTCAAAACTGTTAATAATTATCAAAATTTAAAAAAAAAAAAACATAATTCGACACTGTGTGTTGAATGAATTACGTATAACTTAAATGGAATAATGAACAGATGTAAACAAGACCAAGTTTGTATTCGTTAAATTGAATACAAATCATAAGGATTTGGTGACCTCAGATTCGTATATCGAATATAATGTAGCAAAATAAACAAACTATTTCGTCAATTATGCTACAATATTGCCAAATTTAAAGTATTAGGTACCTGGATCTATGTTTTCGAGATGATTTGCCTTGACTAGGCTCTCCTTTAGATGCTGTCTTATCCATATTTAATAGGTTTTGCACACCAAGTTATTTAAAACTTAAATAAAGTGTGTGCCTAAAAGAGGCCCGTAAATTTTTTAAGTTGATCTCAAATTAATAAGCGCATTCTTACAATTGTTACTCGATTAAAGCAATTTCTACGAATGTCATACGCCCGAATTAAAAGTATTTCAATACAAACTAAATATATTAAAAATGACATCAATACATGACATGCGCTTGATTCTAAATATAGTGTACAGAGAGTTGAAAATTGTTTTATGTAGGAATGTACTGGTAGCTGAATAAAATAAAATAAATTTTTTTAAAGAAAAAAAATCATTTTTGTGAAAATAACAGAGTTGATTTCATTTGATAAAACAATTATTTTATTCTTGCTTCATTAGTTTTATCCCGAAAAGCCACAGACCCTGGGTCTTGAAAGAATGATCAGACTATCAGTGAAGAGTCTGATTATACTGGAGTAAAATATGCTCTGTTTAGAATCAAACGTGTAACGTGAAACGGGTCAAAATTATTCATTTGATTTGAGTCACGGAACATTAAAGTTTATTACAAGCATATTGTACACTTAAAAGTAAAGATAAAAACTAAGAGTAGGAGCGGTTAAGGAAAATTAGGCAGTGATGCATAGGTGGAAAGAAGAATGTTCTTAAGGGAGGGCTTGCTAGGCCTTCATCGATGCTGAAATCGATGGCAATTACCTTATCTCCATTTCCAATTCTAGTGCACATAAAGTGCTTAAAATGAATTCCGTTAGGATGGTGGTTGTAGATTTACCTTTGAGAAATCCGTACTAGTTTTTGGAAACAATAAATTTTCAATGCAAAACCTTTCCCGCACAAGCCATTTGGCCATAATTTCAGGATGGCACTTATGGTAGATCTGCTGTAACTCGTACTGGGGATCTTCTAGGTGGTGGAGTGGTGCCGAAAAAAAAAAAAATGAAAATGCAAAACTGTAGGTCAGTGGTTGTCATAATTTTAATTTACTATATGTGCCGTTCCTTTAAAAAATAAAAAATAAGAGAAGTGTGTCATCAGACCTTCTGAGCCAATCAACATAACGATGTCATCAAATGCAACACACAGGATGTGGGATTGACAAAAAATTGTAATTCAGTTCATTGCGGTATCGAAAGTGCACAATTTCATTCTACTTTACCTATCCTATCACCAAGGACTAACTAATATTGAATATAATATAAGTTAATAAAAATAAACAATTCGACATAATACATTAAATAAATGTGGCCGACGAAAGAGGTCTGACATCCTCTGGCGAATTGTAAGAGCGCGGTTTTTTTGATTCGCATCCTGTATCATCATCAATCGATATGGGAATGCGTAGCATGTTTACTCTTCGGGACATCGAGGATTCGCTTTCATCCTTCGATAGAGTTAGCCACCCTGATGTTAACACTTGGGTAGAGGATTTCGAAGACAATACCGTTACAGTTGGGTGGAATGCGTTGCAAAAATTTATCTACGGAAAGCCACTGTTGAAGGGCGCGGCAAAAATGTTCGTTCGAAGTCAGTTAGGTATTCGCAATTGGGAAGCATTGAACTCAGCGTTGGTGAGAGAATTCGGCAGAAAGGTATCGTCAGCCGAAGTACACCGGAGCTAGCAGAAGAAAGCAGACGTCAGAGTCCGTAAGGGAGTACCTGTATGCACTGTTGGAGATAGGACAGCCTATTCAGTTGGACGAGAATAGTCTCGTTGATTATTTCGTGCGCGGATTGCCGGACAGCGCAGAGCATAAAACTCTACTTTATCAAGCCAGGAACGTGGATAAATTGAAACGGAAGCTGTACGTGTGGGAAAAGATGCGTGGTTTCAATTTTCCGCCGCCAAGCTTGAGAGGGAACCGCAAATATTCGCCACGTAGCCAGCCATCGGTTGACTCAAAGCCAACGGCTAGTCGGAAATGCTGTTTTAAATACGGAGAGCCTACGCATCTTGCGCGAAAATGTACGCAGGAGTAATTCAAATATTTTCGGTATGGACTATCAGGTCATCGGTCGAGTATGTGTAGAGAAGGGCAGACACCGAAACCAAAGATAAAAGCAGAACGTAGCCGTGTAATTACCGCATCAACGGCGAACAAAGCTGAATCATGGCCAAAGGTAGGAGTCAGTCTCGCGATTGGATCAAATTGAGTATTCTATAATATTGACATGAGTGGAGTCAAGTTATCAGCGTTGTTGGACACCGGCAGCGACATCTGCCTAATCCGACAACACAGTTTGTTGTCAATGGACTCCGTGACGTTGGATTAGAGTAAAAGTAATTTATTATGCATCGGGCAAGAACGAGTGACTACGCTGGGAAACCGTGTGATATTGAAGTAGCTAGAAGTGTTGTTCAAGCTGTTGGAAGACCTGCTGAGATGGTCGAGGAGTTAGATGAACCGGAGGTTAGTACAAGTCACACAACTAGTGCTGAGGTTGAGATGAAGGACCTGCTGTGTGAGTTCCAAGGTATTTGCTTGTTTGTGGATGAAAATCTGTCGGGGATGGAAGTTGAAGTCGAGCACTTGGATGTTGAAAAACAGTCAGCACTAATGGATATTATCAAGAAGTATGTACCGAAGAAGACCAAGGAGGTACCAGTCCTAATAAAACTAATATTGATGGACGAGATCCCAATCTACACAAGTCCAAGACGATTGTCTTATGCGGATAAAGAAATTGTACGAGAGCAGCTAAGCAAGTAGCTAGCGGAAGGGATTGTGCAACCAAGTACGTCCTAGTACGCGTCGCCAATAGTACTAGTATCCAAGAAAGACGGGACCAAGAGATTGTGTTGCGACTACAGAAGATAATAAGAGACAATTTCCCTATGGTCTTGATGGACGATGTGTTGGAACGGTTGCAAGGTTCCAAGATGTTCACGATGCTAGATTCGGGGATTGGCTTTTTCCATGTTCCAGTGGAAGAGAGTTCAAGAAAGTACACCTCATTCGTGACGCCGTAAGGACAATATGAGTTTCTCTACATGCCATTTGGAATTTCCAGCACGCCTGCAGTGTTCGGAAGGTATGTTTCCGCAGTGTTCCGCAAACTACAATAATAGAGTCAGGTATCCTGGAGGAAGGGATTGAAAACCTACGAACAGTCCTGAGAGTGGCAGCTGATAATGGGCTAAGGATTAAGTGGAAGAAGTGTCAATTCCTAATGAAAAAGGTGGATTTTCTTGTGTATGACGGAGGTATTCTTCCTTCGGTGGAGAAGACAAGAGCAGTTGATACCCTTCCAGTACCTCGGGATAGGAAAGCGTTTCAACGTTTTCTAGGCCTGACGTCTTACTTCAGGAGATTTATCAAGGGATACCGTCTTCTGGCTAGTAGAACAAGTAGCAGCGTTCCTGCAACTTAAGACAGCGCTCCTCAAAGCACCTCTTCTTAAGTTATTCAATCCGAAAGCTGAGACCGAGATCCATGCAGACGCAAGCAAATATGAATATGGAGCAGTACTATTGCAAAGGGATTGCGAAGATGAACAATTCCACCCAGTGCAGTACATGAGTCGAAAAACATAAACGACAGAGGAAAAATACCACTCGTATAAGTTGGAGGTGTTGGCCATCATAGAAGCGCTCAAATGGTGGCGAGTGTACGTGTTAGGAGTGAAGTTCAGGATAGTGACCGACGGCAATGCGTTCACTATGACAATGAGTAAGAAGGATTTACCGGTACGAGTAGCGAAATGGGCGCTATTGTTCCAAGATTTCAACTATAAAATCAAACATCGCTCTGACACCAAGATGAGGCACGTGGATACTTTAAGTCGGGTGTCTTGCTTCAAGCTGGAAGATTCGCTCAGTCACCGCCTGAAGGAAGCTCAGCTGAAAGACAATTGGGTTAAGGCAGTATGAGAGATCCTAGAGACGCGTAAGTACCAGGACTTTTTCATCAAATCAGGAATCCTGTGTAAAGATCCGGTCAACGAGAAGATTGTGGTACCAGCCGCAATGGAGAAAGAAGTCATCGACATGGCGCATCAACAGGGACATTTTTCCGCCAAGAAAACTCAGGATTTAGTCGAACAGAAATTCTTCATCCCAGATGTAGCTACGAAGGTCAAGGACGTAGTTCGAGGATGTGTAAAACGCATCATCATGGAGTCAAAGGCTGGAAGAAAGGAAGGTTTGCTGAATCCAATCGACAAAGAGGAAAAACCGTTGAGGACATACCACATTGACCATGTTGGACCGATGAAAGCAACCCAAAAACAATATAAACACCTATTTGTCGTGGTAGACGCCTTCTCCAAATTCGTGTGGCTCTACCCAACTAAAAGTACGGGGACAGGAGAAGTCATCAACAGGTTGAAGAAGCAAGCTGCGACATTCGGTAATCCTAGAAGAATTATTACGGACAGCCTTTATTGCAAACGCATTTAAGGACTATTATGAGGAAGAAAATATTCGAATTTCGCTAATAGCAACAGGTGTCCCGCGAGGTAATGGCCAGGTTGAAAGGATGCACAAGATTACAATACCAATGTTGGCGAAGTTGTACACGGGAAATCCGAAGAATTGGTACAAGCATGTGGACCGTGTGCAGCAGCTAATTAATAATTCTCCGACGAGAAGCACGAGATTTAGACCGTTCAGGATATTAACAGGTGTAGACATGCGGATGCCCGAATACCCGGATATTCAAGATTGGTTAAATGACACAGCGGTAGAGGAGCTGTGTAATAGAATACAACGACTAGCTCGCGATAACATCAGCATAATACAGAGTGAGAACAGAAGTTCATTCAACAAGAATCAAATGCCGGAACACGAATATCAGACGAATGAGTTAGCCGCCATCAAGCGCACTCAGTTCGGGACGGGTATGAAGTTGCGTTCCAAGTTCTTAGGACCCTACAATGTCACCAAACGACTCAACTATGGAAGGTACGAAGTCAGCAAAGTGGGGACAAACGAAGGCTCAAAGGCGATAACGACAATAGCCGAGAACATGAAACGGTGGAACCCTTTATTCGGGTCGAATGAATAGTCAGGATAGCCGAATGTGGGATTGGGGTCAGACAGACAGTCGAATAACATTATGCGCTAACATAATGACAAACAAGCGACAAGATCATATGGTACTCAACGAAGAGAACAAATCATGTGACAGAACGAACGGTTTACGATCAGGCGACAGTTACAACGCACAGGCAGGACATACTCGTATAAAACATTCAGAGAACAAAGAATTACATACGCACATACGAACATACAGACAAAGAGGACTAGAGAAAAAAACCACTCAGCAGTCATTTTTCGTCATCAAACGTTTCGAGGAGTCGGTCGTGTATTTAAGTAATTAGTACATCCCCTAGGAGACATGATATTATATCCGTTTAAATTCGTAGGAAAACGATATTAGAAAAATAAAGTATTGTTCATTAAGTTGAAGTTTGTTTTTTATTTGAGCAAAAGTGTTTTTGCATAAATGTATTTAGCTTACAAATCCTGGCTTCTTTTTAATTTCTTTCGGAAAACTGTTAAAATAATTTTAGTCTGTGGATATAATGGAACACCAACCAATATTGCTTTTAGATCTACTGGGTCTCATTTTTGAAGGGTGTACAAAATTAATGTCTCTTACATGTAAAGATACGATGGCGGTCCCACAAGTACCCGGCCTGACCAAGTCATGGCGGTAGTTGTTTGAAAATATCACTGTATTGGAAATCAGTGAACGTTGTCAGTGAATTTGTGAAAATGAAGAAAAAAAAAAAAAAAAAAAAAAACAGTAAAATTTTGGGCTGCTGTGATGAAGAAGAAGTGATGTTGGTAGTTAATAACTATTTTAAGGAGCAAGACAGTTCTTGTTATAAAAAGGGTATCGAACTTTTTGAACATCACTGGGAAAAGTGTATAGAGCTGAAAGGCGATTATGTTGAAAAATAAATAAATTTTTTTCCAAAATGTTTGTGTTTTCTTTGTTGGGTCGGCTACTTCTGGGGCCGCCCTCGTAGTTTTTCTTCGATAAGAGAAATGCATCAGAGTACATCGTTTTGGAGGAGATTTATTTCCGTTGATATTCTGCTTACGACTTTCTTGGTAGGCTTATCAAGCGGTTTTTCAATATACTGTAAAATGTTTGTATGGGTACAAATGATAGAAAAATCCAATCGTTTTTCTCAATCACTTTTACTTTTCCTTGTAATTTACTTAAACCACTTATTTTTTTTTTATTTTAGTTATTCTTTATTTCAAATCAAAAACTTCAACTTAAGACTAAAATAAACAGAATGGATAATAAAATATTACATTTTTAAGCTATTGATGAAATAGTATGATACAATATGTTGTCTAAGACAAGAGCCGAATGCATCATTATTAAATTAGATATTAAAAGCAAATAAAACTATTAATGGGGAAAATATTATTCAAATAAAAGATTGTGGAAAAAGAAATAAAAAAATATATGTATGAAAAAATGAACACAATGCACAATAAATTCAGTTATATAATTGGATTGCAAATCATATCACTATTAGAATGTTTAAAACAGAGAAGCAATTTTTTTAATATTTCTTAAAAATACTGTTTTCACTATCTCGCATCTAAGGTTTTCAGGCAGTATATTAAACAAATGAGGCGCAGTAATAGAATAAAACTGTGAAAAGTGAATCACTACTCGTGAATCACATTTCCAATTCCAGTTTAGAACTAACTTGCATACCTTGGGCGATGCTGATATTTTTAATCCCCTGACATATTTCAAGAATAATCTGTGCCATCCAGCGTTCTTTACAATTTTCCATTTTGCTAGAAAAATGGATTCCATTCACCATTCAACAATTGTTAAGACTTCTGCTATTCAAATACCGAAATCTTCTGCTAATCAAATATAAATGGAACTGTTCACATTCAGCTAACACTATATGTAAGATTGTAGTTGGTACACTTTTTCGGCAGCTGGTATAGTCTTGTTTAGTACCAAAATGCAAATGATTTGAATGTCAGTGGTCTTAAATTGATAACATTAAAATTCCAAATGGTAAGAGTAACAAGATCTTACAAACGTATTTATTTTAGTCATCTTAGTTTGTTATGTAACGGAGTGATGGAACAACGCAATGATTTTGCGAGCTGAATGGAGGTCCATGGTCCACCCCAGGACTTTTGAGTCTCCAGTTACATTTTATTTAAAAAGGGTCTCTCCTAGCTACATATTTAAATGCTTTATAAGGTCGGAAACCGCTTTAACAACAACAATTATGAAAAAAGTATTTTAATAGGAATAAATAAATAATGCACTAATGATTAATTGATTGATTGATTTAGTTTAAAAATTTAATTCCTTAAATTATAAATAATAAACGTCTATATGTACAAATAACAAAGTGTTATGGCAATTTTGTAGCTATCCATGGCAAATTACCATAATTTTTATAACGATAATAATCATAACCAAGTTTAGCTAGTAAGACAAAAATTAAGATTGCCATTGTTCCATTTAAAAAATCCAGCGGTAATGTATTATTTTCGCTTGAAATTTTGCACACATCAAAACGTTCAATTGAAAGCACCTTTGCTTGGACAATTTCTTCACCTTCATTTAAAAAACTGCAAGTAACATTCCATGAATCTTGAATAATGGTATCATACTTCATCAAAATCTCTCGAAAACGCATTGTAAATTTGCAATCGCAAATCCATGGATTTTGGCTTAGTTGAAGTTTAACAGCATTAAAATTATTTTCTAGTGCATTATCGATAGCATACAGAGGAAGCTGAAATTAAAACTATAATTTAATGATTTTTCAAAAAGAAAATATGAGATATATAATAAAATTTAGAGTCGATAATCTCCGATTTAAAATAACAAAGAGAAAAATAAAATATAAGCCTATAAAGGAAAAGATACGTGGGTGCACTAACTATAGTAACGCCAGTTAGTGGACCTAATTCAATCTTAAGAATTAAATGGCAGGGAATATGGTAAGACATACATAGCAGCACTTGAAACATCTTTGTAACACCAAACGGATTTCTGGGCAGAAAGGTACCACATATCACACTGGTATATGGATAGTAACAGGGCTCCTCTAAGTAGAGAGGTCAGGTTGAAATTTTTAGTGGACATGAATACATCTTTGAACTAACCAATAATTCTGTCACAAGCAAACAATTCCAGAGTAGAAGGAATACTCATTACAATACGAGATTAACTGTCAGCTCTATTGTAATAAAACAAAGAAAACTTTAGTATTCATTGTCAATCATGCGTTTTTGTGTGCATTGGTTCTGCACTAAAGTCGCCTTAGGTTTGGAATAAAAGAAAGCTGTGCAAACTTATTTAATGCAATTCTATAAATGCATTGAAATTAATATCGAAACTTGAGACAACTTGACACAGCCGTACACAGATTCTGGTTAATGAAGACGGAGAACTATTATCGAAGACCTGGGGATTTTGAGCTGTGAATTGAAATCAAGCTTTTCTGATTAGAAATCTTACTATACGAGGCTTGTTTTTAATTATTCAAATTTAAACTCAGCCCTAAAAATCAATATAATCAATACATTTAAGAATTCATCATGCAAACCTTTTCAAAATTTAAATTATTTGCTATGACAAAAATATGTTTATGTGTATTTTATTATATGTATTATGTTTGAAAAAAATATGTAAAATGTTTGAATATGTATATAATATAAAGATAAGAAAATATTTATTAGCAGCAGCTATCCGAGCTGCACCATACAGTCAAATGCTTATACTAATGTAGAAAACTCTTGTTTTCTAAGAAACAAGCTGAGACCTTTATCACTCCAGGTCTGTCTTATGGCGTGAAGAAATAGCTTTTATTAAAAATTGACGAAATGCCCTTGAACATTGCCATATATTCGGTTTTGTGGGATATCGCGATTTTAAAGGAAAATATAGAACAGTGATCTGCTTTGACCTTACTATATAGCCTTATAAAAAAATATTACCAAAGGCTCCGGTCGTTATAGGTTATCCAACATATCATAGTGGACCAAAGCAATAAAAAAATCTGCGGCTAATATGGTACGTTTAAAAGAAAAGAGACCTTAAGCAGCTTGATATGCAAATAGCGCAAAATTATTTTAGGTAAAGAAAGCTTACTGTAAATGTTTGTGCCCATCTCGCTATGTAACGCCAGCTAAAATCAAGTAAACTTCTCTACTATGATAAAATTGTCTGTACACTAAAGATATCTTCAAAAAAAAAAAAAAAAAAAAATGTTATGTTTATTTGTCTGTTTGTCTGTTTGTCCGAGCATCTAGAACCGATTCTAACGCGGTTCTCACTGTTCGATAGCCCATTTCTCAACTTACAAAGCTGTGATTTGTTTTATTCCAATCTGTTAATAGACCCAGAATTACAATTAAAGAAACATTAAAAAATAATAATATTATACAATTTTCAACTGCTACTACATTTTCTCCAAGCAAAGGTACATATATGTATGTACTACACACTTAGTTCAGAAACAAAGAGATGCAGTCATTGAGCTGGCGAAGGCATAAATATCAAACATCACGTCATATACATTTTATTTTTAAATTAAATTAATTAAAGTTTTTATTAAGTCTTGTACTTTATTAAGTCGGATACACCGATTTTGAGTAAATGTGAAAAAGTAAAAAAATATTAAAACTATTAAATAGTTGGATCACTGTATGCAATAACGAGATAATTTATGAATCTTTTACGTCGCCTGTTCAAGGATTACTCCTCGAATCCGAGAACAAAACAACTAATGTAGTAAACAGAGAATTAAAGAGCCTTAAATTTAAAGTTAACTCCATACAGTTCGGGTTGTTTTGATTCCCTCCGGCAAGCACAGGAGTGAATTCACTTTACTCCCAACATCTCTGTTTACAGACCAATTTAACCTGGCTGTTAGTGACGCAAAACCTATAGCCAACGAATTAAAAATATTTTTGTAAATTCAATCAAAATTAGTTAAATATTTATTTTGGATTAACCTTTGTTAATCCATGAAGTCATTTTGTATTTATTTATTTATTTATTTTTTTTTAAGAATTTAACTCTCAAGAGGACATGAACACTTTTTAATCTAAATCTAAGCACCTCATGTGATTTTAGCATCTCGCAAAAATGGTTATCTTGCGTTGCCCGGCCGGGACTGAACGCCGCCGGTCCATCCGATTGGGAAGCGGGAGCGAGAGAAGTTACGGGTATACTCGTAAGCTAGCATTTTATAAAATTAATGAAAATAGTGCAAAATCTTACCGTTCGCAGCTGATTTCTTTTCAAACTGAGTACTCGAAAATGTCTTAGCCAAAATCCAGCTTCTAAGACATCCACGCTTTTTATGTTGTTATTATCCAAATAAACATCTATCACGTTTTGATATCGTTCATTGTCCCTTAATGGTCTTATATCAAAAATCTGGAATTATATTTAAGAACGTTTTCAGATCCACTGACATACTCGTACATATATATTAAAAAATATTATAAAAAAATATGAAATACCTTATAAAAAAAGTAACATACATATCATACATATGTGAGATAAACAAAGATACAAGAGATTTTATCATTTTTATATCATAATACAACCGCGAAAAGTATCGATATCTTATAATTCTTTTAATATTTTTTAATTTAAGCATAAAAAATGTCTACTAATTGGTGATAGATGAAAGCCTCCGAGATTTTTGAGATTTCAATCGCTTATTTGAATCACTTATACTTTTATTTTTACTTTTATTTAAGCGACTTAACCACTTCTCTTAATTCACACTTCCATAGCTTCGAGTATGCTGATATTTATACTCCCCTGTCATCCCTCGAGCATATTCTGTACCATCCAGCGTTCCATACAATTTTCCATTTTTCTAGAAAATTCGATTTCATTCATTCATGCGTCCTGAAGTCGGAGCATGACCTCTACTGATGCTGAGGTTTCTCTTGATTTTAGTTGAACGAGAGACAACTGCAATAGTTTTCGAACCATTATAGCTTTTTCAAACAATCACAAAACACTTTTTTTTGTACACACAATATGACAGGGATCGATATATACCCCGAAACGCAGTCCATAGCTCAACAGCACATACACTGATATCTTATTTGGTCAAACAGTTTGGTAGTCAAGTGAATCCAAATTCAGATCCCCACCTACGGAGCCCAATAAGGTGAAGGACTAAGTGGATGACTTGCGCAGCATGATTCGTGAATTTCATGAAAATACCCAAGAAAAGATAAAGCTAGGTAGCAACTGCATGAAGACTAGGTAAGACATCAAAGCGAAATCTTCCGGCTTCAACGAAGGAGATCTGGTGCGGCTGTATTATCCTCTGCGTAAGAGAGGAAAATCACCAAAATTGCAACAGGTCCTGATGACCAGCATTAATGGCGTTATCTACCGAATCCAGTGTGATGAATGGAAAATTGAATCGAATTTTCTAGCAAAATGGAAAATCGTATGGAATGCTGGATAGCACAAATTGTTCTCGAAATATGTCAGGGGAGTATAAATATCAGCATCCCCCAAGGTATGCAAGTCAGTTCAAAAGTGGAATTTGAAGTGTGAATTAAGAGAGAGATTTTGTGGTAAAAGATAAAGAAGAATAAAAGCGGTTGAGATAAGTGAATATAAATATGTACTATATGGAACTTTTTGGAAATTCCGATGATATCCGGCAAGTTGCTGCAGCCAGTGTTGATACACATTTGTGGCCGTTTTATCGCATTTTCTTCTTTCCGCAAGATATCCGTTGATAATGGTTCGCATTCCTGTCGAATATTCTCCTAAAAGTCTGCGAATGTCTGAGCCTTTTTGGCGTAAGCCCGCAACTTCAAGTAGTCCCAAAGAAAGAAGTCTGGGATGATTAAATCGGGCGATCTTGCTGGCCATGCCAAATCGCCAAAACGGGAGATTACGCCAACAGGTAAAGCTTCCTTCACAAAATCCATTGTGCCTCGTACTGTGTGTGCGGTTGCACTGTCTTGTTAAAACCATATGTTTACCCAGCACCTCCCATCGAATTCTGGCAGTATGAAGTCGTTTATCTGGCCCTCTTCTTTGTTGAGATTGATTGCATGGTCTCCTATGGCTCCACTCTGTTTGAGTCGCGTAGATGGCGCGACACGATTAGGAAATTAAGGTCTAAATTCACGCTACGCCACCGACCGAGTTTTGGTCAAAAACAATTATTATGGTCTATCAATACGGTTTATTAAACTTATTTTACCTCATATTGTTGGCCATCTCACTCATGTTATTAACTTTTGCATTACCACATCAACTTTTCCTATGTCTTGGAAAATTGCAAGGGTACTTCCAATCACCAAAAAAACAAAAGCGAATTCCCCTTCTGACTACCGACCAATTAGCATACTATCTTGAAGCAGCCTTCAGAAGCAAATTCTGAACCATGTAGCTACTAACAACTTGTTCTACCCGAAGTTTCTCTGCAGCTATGATAAACCTACTTGACGAAATAAGGCAGGATTATGACAGGGGCTATGTAAGTCTTCTTTGTCTGCTTGACTTTTCGAAAGCTTTCGATAGGGTAGATCACAACATCACAACAATAAGGTGGAAGCTAAAAAACTTGTTTGGTTTCAGTGATAGGGCTGTCAAACTTTTTGGTAGCTATTTATTAGAAAGATTTCAGAGAGTTACCTCTGGCGGCAAATCGTCTTCTCTAAAAGCTTTAATTCAAGGAGTTCCCCAGGGGTCATCTGTGCATCTTTATACTGACGACGTACAATTCAATTACTGCTATTGAGCATTGCACTAGTCTTGGCATTGTTATTGATCGTACTCTATCAGTCTACGGTCATACTCAAATAGTCATTGATCGGATTTACGGATGTTTACGTAAATTATGGTTATCGGTTTATTTTACTCCGGTGGAAACTAAAGCCAAGTTGGTACTAGCATTAATAGTCCCAATCATTATGCATGCTAATGTTGTCTACAGCGCCCTTGACCCGCTGTCCTAGCATAAGTTACAAGTAGCATTTAACGATGAGATGCGCTACGTATATGGCCTTTGTAGATATGACCATATTTCTAAACACTCAAAAAAGCAAATAAAATATTAATCTCATTGTAATTACATCCCAAATATTTAGTAAATAAAATTAAATGTAAAAATTCGCCAGGTTGTTTCATACGACAAGCCAGAACTTCCGGCCCCGAATCACTTCATCGCGATTATCGCGATCATCTCCGCTACCGCTGCTATATTTTCATCACTGCGTGCTAGATATGGGTCCATTTAGTCGCTTATTATCCAATAATGAAAATTAGGTCTCAAGCTTTTCGGTGTTATAACGAATTTTAAATATGGAATTAAATATGAATGGATTTAAAATGCAACTGTGTATAAACATACAATACATAATATGTATTATATTAATGTTTACAAAAAGCCAGATTTTAATGTTTGCTATATTTGCAAGAGGATTCGAGAACACATTAACATCACAATTAAATTTTATCGACTATACTCGCAGAATGAAAACAAATCTACGCTCTGTATAAATACAAATTTTGTTAATGACAATAACGTTACTTACCTGATTATCATTTGCGTAGAATATTGTTGTGTTATCTGGTAAATATGAAGGAAATTTTTGAAAATTTAGGTTCGAACAGTTGACAGCATATAATGGAGTGAAAGATTTTCCATCATCGCTCTTTGTAATATAGTGAACAGTACAAGTGCAATTCCGTAAATCCAAATGGGATTGGCACTCCATTTTTGATACCTTTAAATTATATTATTAACAGAGTTTTCAAAATTTTTATTTCAACCTATATACATAAATATGTATGTATGTATTCGTATATTTACATTATTCGTATCTTTGTTTTCGTATAAATATATGTATGTGTTCATATACTTTACCTTTTTATAATATGCTACAGACATCAGATTTCGTCCTTGATATTTTGGATCTGAACAAAGTAATAAAGATCGATCAACCACGATACCAATATTTTTTGAATTGAACCACCATCTTAAGGTATGCGAGCAATTCCAAGCATTAGCTAAAAATTAACATTAATTGAACTATTGAATAATAAAATAAATATGACAATAAATGTATGAATTACCATACAAAAATATTTGTTGAATCCCATTTGGTAAAACAAGCGATGGTCGT
This sequence comes from Volucella inanis, assembly GCA_907269105.1. Taxonomy (NCBI): domain Eukaryota; kingdom Metazoa; phylum Arthropoda; class Insecta; order Diptera; family Syrphidae; genus Volucella; species Volucella inanis. The sequence goes on along the minus strand of OU026157.1, from coordinate 74,088,581 downwards.
ATGTACTTTAATTTATTGTATCTCAAATCAAGCACTTTTAGGGATGGAAGAAACTTAAATAGGTTTATATTTAAGTTTTGTAGGTTGGTAAATGAAATGTTTATGATCTAAAAGAAAGGAAATTAAGACACAATTTTGTGCTTATATAGGGGGATTCATTCTGAGGTTTGATTTTCAACAGGCTTTTTTCGACAGATCACGCGTGACTCCTATCAAACTGCTTTATCATTTTTGTTCAGTATCGTTTGGCAAGTCATCATGTTTCGCTGTATTACTAAAATCAGCGTTTGGTGAGAAATGTTTTTCGTGCGATTCAAGGAACTTACGAGGCGCATAATCGACTTACTGAAACCACTATTGACAATACCATTCGCAAATTTGAGTTCCAGTTTACATTATTGGATGATTACAGCACGTAGTGCTGTAGCTGAGAGTGTACGCGAAGACCGTGATGAATCGATTCGTCGTCGTTGTCAGCAGGTTGGCTTGACGTATTCGACAACTTGGCGTACAAAATTCAACTTGTGCCAGGCGACTTGAATTTGCATCATTGGTCCATATTTCTTCAAAAATAAGGCAAATCAGAATGTTACGGTCAATGGTAACCGTTATCGTGCCATTTTAACGGACTATGTGCTTCCTGAATTTCAAAAACATGGTCTCGGTGATCTCTGATTTCAACAAGACGGCGCTACGAGCCATACAGCGCGTGAAACAATGGACTTGTTGAGAAATCATTTTGGTGAGCACTTAATTTCAGGTTTTGCTACGGTATAAAAAATTGCAATATCACACCTTTGGACTATTTTCTCTAGCCAGCTACGATTGATACTTTGAAAGCCAACATTACTCGTGTTATCCGCGAGATACCAGTCGCTATGCTCAAACGAGTCGCCCAAAATTGGATATTTACATGATATGATTTTGAAAAAAGTAAATGCCATGAATTGTTTTTTTAACCGATAATAAAAATTTTGAGTTCACTTTCAAACTTATGTGGTTTATTTTACATTATAAATCAAACCTCACGATGAATCATCCTATACAATTTTGAACTGCTTAAATAATGCATTGGTCCAAATATAAATTGACAAACTACCCGTTCTTATTTTTATTGTTTACGTTTACCTGAAGATGAGGTGAATCTGGAAAAGTAGAAACAATATCCGAAAGGTTTCCAAAGAAGATATCTAGTCTTTGTACATTTGGAAAATATTTCAATACTCTAAGTGGGTTGAATGTTTGACTTTCCCATCTAGAAAAATTAAGCTCTCTAACATCTTTGAGAATATCAAATCTATATAGAAATAAAAACGAATTTAACAAATTAAAGCGAATTTTTTTTTGATTTCATTTACGTTCTTAAAAAAGGTGTACCGATATAACCAATGCATTTAAATTTGGTATTGTCATTGTAAAGCATACAATTTGACTCAAATTTATTTTTTCCTTTAGTTTGATAACAGCAGTATTTTGGATTACTTGATATAAGTTCTGTTGAATTTGCTATTACGCTTCTATGAGGTCAACAAAATTTTAATTAGTAAAGAATTTAACTAAAAGTAAACATTAAAATTCCTTTCGTTTGTTAAAATAATAAAAAATAATTTATACTATATAGAAAAGTGAAACCTGAAGCAATTCTTATTTTCTTATTTGATTCCTGACCTATTAAGAAATGTTACCTTAAGCAGAAGCTGTTCACAGCAGATACGCTGCTTTCGCTGACCCCTACCAAGAACTCCGAACTTCTCACATCTTCTTTCAGATCAGGTATCTTCTCCTTTTTTCGCCCTCTTCGCATATGTGCGAATTTTACTAGGTGGAGTGAAAAGTAACCACCTTGACCGCCAGAATGCGCTGATATTCAAAAAGTAATGGTGCCTTGAAGTCAGTTCATATTTAGGCAGACATGCCAAATTTCAGTGCGATGTTGACAGTTTTGTTTTGACAGCTGATTGTTGTTGACGTGTTTTGCATCTTGTTAAGTATGGACAAAAACGATTTTCGTTCTCTCATAAAACATTATTTTTTAAGAGGCAAAACGGCGAAGGAAACAAAGAAAAGTTGGATAAATAGTATGGTGCTAATGCTCCGTCAGATTACACCGTCAAATATTGGTTTCGAGAGTTTTTTAGTGGCCGCATCTCCACTACCGATCAAGTCCGCAGCGGCAGGCCCTCCGATGCGGTTACAGAGGACAATGCCAAAAAAATACATGAAATGGTGTTGGCTGATCGGAAAGTGAAGGTGCGCGAGCTAGCAGATACCACAAAGATTAGTACTGAGTGCACACGCCATATTTTGGGCAATATTCTGCATATGGAAAAGTTATCCTGCCGCTGGGTGCCGCACATTCTCACTCCTGACCAAAAACACGAACGCGAGAGCACTTCGAAAGAGTGTTTGGACTTGCTGATGCGGAATCGGGCGGACTTTTGGCGTCGATTGGTAACTGTTGAACACCAGAGAACAGAATGAGTGTTCAGCAATGGACTGAAGCCGGCACGAGTGCTCCGAAGCGACCGAGGGAGGGTCGATGGTTCGAAAAGATTATGGCGACGGTTTTCTGTCGATTGTCAGAAAACCGTCATGGACTACCTCGAAAAAGGAAAAAAAAAATTTTCTTTTTTGTAAGACAATTCACCGGTGCACAAGAGCATCGAAACCATGGCTAAAATCAATGACTTACGGCTCCAATTGCTGTCGCATCCACCGTATTCGCCCGATTTGGCTCCCTCGGACTATTATCTCTTCTCAAATCTCAAAAGATGGCTCATCAATAAAAAATTCAGCTCACGCGAGGAAATCATCGGCGCCACGGAGGAGTTTTTTGCAGACCTTCCGGAAAATAACTTTTCGGACGTAATCAAGAAGTTGGAAAATCGCTAAAATAAGTGTATCAAACTAAAAGGGGACTATATTGAATAAAACAAAAAAACATTTAAAAAATCTTTTTTTTCATTCCCAAGGAGGTTACTTTTCACCGGATTCGATGTTTTCCCCAGGTTGGTAAACTATTTCACTACTTTGAAAGTGATTTGTAGTTCGTTTTCAAAATTACGTTCTTGGGCCATTAAATCCATTTAAATGCGTTGAAAAAATCACTGATGTGGTATCCTACCAAATGGTCGAATTTATTGAGGATGATGCATTCCGTTTTAAGACAATATGCTCTCCACACTACCTACTTTATGAAAGTAAATATATTAAATAACACCGCGTATCACGCTGAAATACGGCATGTTAGGTCTGTTCGCAAATGATGGACATATTTAAGGTAAGGTGAGGGTCTCGGTTGAAGAACCAACCCACTTAGGGCTATTGGCCACTGTGCTGCCACATGGATCTATGATCCTCTGACTCATGGAACCAATTTGAGCTTATGATGAAGCGAATGATGCACATAACTCTACATCAAACTATACATATGTATGTTATTATACATGAAACTATACCAATAACGCCATTGAATGAAAAATATAAAGATTTGATATCATCGATATCATCGAACTGTTAGGCTGTATTTACATTTGGACAGAAATTTGTATATGAGATTCTTCAGAGATAAGCCCACCAATCTTGTTTGATGATTCGTTGTTTTATCATCCTATTACAAAACAAAAAAACTTGTAGTTCTTTAGCTTTTGGGAAAACTCATTCGACCTCGAAGATCGTTTTTTTTAGCTTTTAAACCCGTTGTGCCCTTAAAGTCATCTAAATATAAATACTCGTAGATTCCATCAAGATTTTTCAAAATCCTTAAACTGGCAAAATCAGTAAGTCAACTTCTTTTTCCGCTTTCTTCTGACGCCGTACTTATTTTCCACTGACTTTTGCTTACACACTAAATATCATATTGTATTACAATGTAATTAATGTCAAACGGTTGCACCGGTAACCCTTTTGATGTTTTCGCCCAACTAGTATTCCTGATGTAAAGCGGAGAGGCAGTAATCTCTGACTGTACCAAACTTTCCAACATCAAATTTTGTTTTTTGCAGGGTTCGTAGCTTCTTCTCACCGAAAAGTCCAACTTTGAATTTTGTCGCAACTTGACGTTTCCTCACATGAATGTGTCAACCTTGATGATTTAGACGCATGTCGTATTCAATTTGATAAGTAATTAGATCATCTGGAGACTAACTGGTTGCTTTGTGTATTTAGTGGTTATTATCTTATTATTACGAAGTCAATAATTTGGAAGGCTTTGTTCGTTGTCGTGGTCTGGAGGGTATGTTTGCTGATTAATCTGCCGAAGATTTTTTCTTGGTGACTTCAACATCAAGATTTTGATATCGAATACTTGGCTCCATTGAGAAGTTAAGGACATTGTCAATTGTTCCAGTTAAATATTATTTTAGTTTTACATATCGAAAACAAAAAAAAAAAAATTATTTCACAAAAGGATGAGTGATTAAGTTGGGAGTTCTTATTTTTATATATTGTATATGGTATATAATAAATACAACATAAAAATATACCTTAATAACTAAGCAGTTATATATTATTATTATTAAATCTATGTATATAGTATTTAATTAGGTTGGAACTATTTTTTGCATTTTATAATTAGCAATTTTAATTAACATGGAAATGCCTAATTTCTGGATACTTGAGCTGGGAAGGTCAAATTTCCTCAATGCATACAACTAAGTAAGATAGCTGGTTATTGACTATGTATGCATATGTATAAAAGGTTTGAACGAAGATTATTCCACACTATGTACATATATGTATAAGGTACATACGTATTATATATTCATAATAAAAGGAATTTTAGGAAATAATTAGGAAAACAAATTTGGAATTATTTATTTTGGAATATTTACGTTTGATGACTGCCAAGTTTGATTACAATTGATATGTTAAGTAAAAATCACTTTTACAATATAATGACAACACGGAAAAACTGATTTCATAAGTTCTTCAATTTATTTTTTTTATTCATACATAAATGAATGAACGTATGTACCCATATGTATGTACATATCAAAAAATCAACAGTTAAAAGTAAAGTTTCGTAAGATTATTTCATACTAAGGGATATTAGAATATTTAGTCTTACTGAACGTACAATTCTGAAAATGTAAGTTTTTAAAGCATATTTTGCTTTAATTAGACAATTTTGCAATAAGCTTTTTTGGTAAACAAATTTTGTTACTAATAGATTTGTTTGTAAACAAATAAACTTGTATGACTAGACTGTTGATTGTTTGCCTAATAAATTGAAAGCATAACATACCTACATATGTATCTTCACATAGAATAATTGTATTCGAAGCTAAATAGAAATGTTCATATTATTTTAATTCAACGAATAAAAGTTTTTATAATGTCATTTAGCACATTTATAAATTAAATTACCACGATTTACATAAAAAAAAATCGTTACCTTACCTTGGTTCACATCAAGTGGAAAAAAGAGAAAAAGAAAACGATTTAAATTCGTACCTTACCATAAAAACTAACAAAATAAAATAAATTAAAATATTTCCTTCATATAATAATATTTTTGAAATATTCACAATATGTTTTTTTTTATATAACATTTTTCTCAATTGTCAAGGGCGGGTTACCGATAACACTTAAAACTGAATACTAAGCGCTAAACAGAATCGATGTGCAATCTCCGAATATCTACACCATAAAGCGTTGACAGATCAATGACTATGACTCAATACTTATGTATGTATATAAAAAAGTCGTTTACTGTTTAAATTAACACTGCGGAAAAAAAAATTGTGGCTAATTCAGTCTGTCATAAGTATATCTATAGAAATGTACATATACGAGTATATTACAAATGAAAAGTACGTTTAATTTATGCATTATCTGAATTCAGCTCTAACTTTGGTCGGGAAGGTAGCTTTAAAAAGGATTATTAAAATTCAAGGTATAAAATTTAAGCTATAAACTTGATAGAATGCGAGTTAATAGAAAATTTGGTTGCATCCACGACTTTGTTTGTTATGTGCTTATGAAGCCCAATATATCTTTAAACTGGATCTCGTGGTCATTCTTGCGTAATTGATTAGTTTATCACCAATAAAACTAGCTAAATTTACAGATCCTCAGATCTCAACCCAATCTTTTGTTATTTTATGTAAATATATTTATGTATATAGTATATTAGTATATATACTGTGTGAAGCTTCCGGGTCAAAATTTGGGGCTCATGCAACTGGGAAATATGCATGGACGAAAAAGTCAGCGAAATTTTTTCAGGAAGTAAGACAGGCTTTTCGTCAAAACGTATTTTAAATTACCCCAACAAACTATATTAGCCATATTCATTTAAAATAAACTTGATGAAGAATGAAATAACTAGTCTAACTAGTGGAAATTTGTTAGACTTAAGAGTTGGCGATTCCCTGTTTTGAAAGTATTGGTAAATTGTGCTACTTTGACTTTGAAAGTGTCATATTACTCAACAGTAAATTCGCATAAAATTATTCTGTTTCTCAACTTTCTCAGTATATTTCTTGTTCCCAAAATCACATAAAAATCAGGCAGTTATCAATATTAATAACAGCCTTAAACGAAGATTTCACAACAATAATTCTTCACTACAGTCCTTTTGAGATACTGCATACTTCGAATTTCCACTTTAAAAAAGTGTATGGCGCGAAATGCGAAATATACGCGGACTTGGGCCATGTATCGAAAAAAAAAACAAGCTGTAGCATATAATAGTTGCCCAACTATTACGCACTTAACTAAAAGAGTTACCGACTGCTCTTTAATAACCATATTTAATTATAGAACCGTACTTTTACTACATAAAATCATTACTACCAAAACCAGACTATTTATATGAAATAAAAAAAAAAATACGAGTAATCAAGGAACTATTCAAATAATTTTACCTAGATATAAATATTTTAGAATTGGTCGACATTTCTTCATAGATGGGATTCATCTATGGAAATTTCTACCAGTGAATATCCAAGATCAAGTTATAAGCTTACTTTTGAAATTACTATACCTATACCTTTATGTCATTTTTCTCCACTTTTTTTCCTAACTGCTTTAGTTCTCTTCTATATCCCTTATTAATCTTTGCTTTTTTGTTTTTCTCTTTACACATTGGAATTTGTAAAAGTGATCAACAGTTTGCACTGTCTAAAAGGATCTAATCCGCTGCCCGCGGGGATAACTTTTTCAATGCCTGGATTGTTCGTGACTGGTTGCGGTGTTTTCGTAATAATGATTTTACGTGCGCTGATGTGCCACGTTCTGAATGACCGGTTGAGATCTATGCGGACCAAATTTAAAGAAAATCTTAATGCAGAAATATCGAAATCAAGCGTAGAAAATCACGAAATACGTAAATCGATGCGACATTTCGCTGCCGCAACATGAAAGAGAGCCATTTTTAAAATAGATGATAACGGGCGATCAAAAGTGAATTTTTTAGAACAACGTGGAAAATAAGAGAAAATGATCATGAAGCAAGAAAGGTGAGCTGGTCTTCACCCTAAGTAGGTTATGCCCCGTTTTTTTTTTTTTTTTTTTTTTTTTTTTTTTTTTTTTTTTTTTTTTTTTTTTTTTTAAAGAACTTAGCACTTAAGTGTGTATGAATACACTTGTAATGAATCAGCATGTGTCGAGTTTTTTGGAAAATGGGATGGAAAGTGAAAGAAAGATATTTAGGCTCAGTGGTTATTTCGCACATTGGGAGGGAACCGCCACGGTCACATTTGGATAGGAAGGGAATTTTGTAATATGAGCTTCTTCCGCACAACGAAACCATTGATTCCGATAAGTACTGCTCTTAATTGGTTAATCGGAGGGGCGTCGTGTTCTATTAAGATAACGCTAGACCGCATTTCTCTTTGCATACTCGACAGAAGTTAGTACACCTTTCACCTTTCCATTGCCATCTATTTTTTCTCAATTAATGGAAAAAATTTAGTCTCTCTTGAAGCTTGTAAATTCTTCACCCAGAAAATTAAAACGTTTTAGGAAAAGAGTATTGCAAAGCCCGCAAGATATCAGAATGTGGCAGTAATGTACATATTATAAAACGCTTGTTTGGGAACAAATGATAGAACTTATTCCTTTCGATCACTTTATTTAATACAGTTACAATTTTCAATCCAATCGTTTTTCTCAATCACTTTTACTTTTATAGTAAAAGTAAATCCAAAATTTTTGATTTTGTCAATTTGTATGTTAATTATTTGCTAAAATATAGTTTGTGCCAAATATAGCACATCATGTATTAAGCAACCAAAAAATTAGAACAAGAACACAATTCGTTTTACAAAAGTTTAAGTGTTATGTAAATTTTATTTTATTTGTTTATAATAAAAATATTTGCATGTGCATGTATTAAAAGAAACATCTACATATCTTTCATGAAATTTTTGAAAACAATTATTGTCTTTGCTTAAACATAGTACAACACCATATTTGCGGCATGTTAAGAAAGGTTTCAATTTGCATGACGGAAATTTACTCCTTTAGCGGTCAGTTCCCCAACCCGGTATATGGTTAATTCCATCCAATCTCACATCCGTTGAAGGTATGGATGAAGCTGGTTCCCTTTTCTTTTTTTCAGCCTGAAGTGAAGAAACAGATGGACTTCCTGAAAGCGAACCAAATTTATGTCCTTGTGAGCCGAAGTTCGCTTGTAGAGGAGCCATGCATTTATAACAGCCAAATCGACGAAGTGATAGAAAAATGCGCATATACCACTTTTTGGATTTCATTGAAATTTTAGGCCTTTCGATAAAGCTGCTGATCTACTCCTCCCATATGGCGATTATATTCCTCTATTACAGCCGGACATTTTATTATTACATTGAATTTCGTTTTTCTATCGAACCTTTTTGTAACTTCTTCAGGTTCAGTTCCAACAAAGGTTGATAGCATGTTGACGCATTTATTATCTTTCCATATCAAATTTGAAATAGATATTCCTTAAAAATCAGCAACATACTATATTCTACTGAGGTCCCCGTAGCTACGTTCTTCCTTTCATCATCGCTTGGTAACTTACAAATTGGTATCCTATTCCGCCTTACTGTTTCCAGCGAAATCATTCCAAGTTTTGCCAATAATACTTAAGCTGAAGGGATGTGTAAAAATTATCAAAGTAAATATATTGTGTTTATATTAACGAGGAATTTCGCGACATAAACGCACAACTAGATTGCTACTTAACCCCAAGTCAGAGTCTTTGTGTAATACACATTCAGCAGCATTATTTTCTAGGCCCGTGTAAGCTTCAAAATTGTATGCAAAACCAGAGACACCACATAAAACAAAAATTTTGTATCTCCATTTATTAGGCATCAGTGAAAAGAATTGCCTTAAATTATGTTTGGCTTTTGATGCACAAATTTGTTCATCGAACATCATCTTCTACAGGTATTGATAGACACTTCCTTTTGAATTTTTAAATAAATGGACGAAATAAAGTTTATCAAACGTAGATGAAGTCTTGTCAGTCACCATTTAGGAGTTACCGTTGAACACAGAACAAAAAATCGGTAAGATCACGAAATTGTACCATATATGGTCAGCAGAAACGTATATTTATTTCTTTTTTCAACGAAGAGATCTTTTGATAGCCTCATAATCTAAATCATTTGATAAAGCAGTGTCGGAAGGCTCGTAATTCACATTTCCAATTCCACTTCAAAACTAACTTGCATATTTTTGGAGATTCTGACATTTATACTCCCATAACCACTTTCGAATTATTTTGTGCCATTCAAAATTTATTTCTATTCTCCATTCAATAATGGTTGAGTCCTATGCAATTCAAATAAGGAAATATTCTGCTTTTGAAATATATATGACGCTGTTCACATTCAAACGGATATCACGCTGCTCCCTTCCTAAAGTTGTTCAACTCGAACAACTTCGTCATTCATCGTTCCGTTAAAATGAAACATTCTATCCAGATGAACCACCTTCAATTTTTCTTGATTCTCACGCCAGATCCGGTAGACATGCGGGTTATCACATTGTATAGACCCTCCCAATCCTGTTGCAATTTTCGAGATTTGCCTTTCTTATGCAGAAGATTACATAGCCACACCAGATCTCCTTCGTTGAAGCCAGAATCCTGATGCACAAGCAATCCACATAGTCGTTTACCTGCTTGGGTTTCGTGTGATTGCTTTATATATGGCTGGAAAACCACAAGTAGCTATCGTTAAAGCCCTCCAGCACCTCAACGTGAATAAATCATTTGTGTCTCGAACCATAGCTCGTTACCATGATACTGGCAGCGTTGCAAAACGCCATGGAGGTGGTCATAAAAAAACAGCAACATCGGCAGAAATGGTTCGGAAAGTGAAGGCTCGAATTGAGCGAAAACCGGGTTGAGGTGGAAGAAAAATGGCTCGTGACCTCAACATATCGTTGGAACGAAATCAACACATACTGGAAAATGAGCTTGGGCTCAAGCCATTGCAGTTCCAAAAAGCACACGATCTTACACCACAACAGAAAAAAGTTAGAGTCGAAAGAGCGGAGGAGTTGCTACGCTTGCACGAAAGTAGTGAACTGCCGAATTTGGTTTTTTCCGATGAGTCGCCATTTGTTATCGAGCAATATGTCAACAAACAAAATGACCGAGTTTAATTGAAAGAGAGGTCCTTGGAAAATGTACACCTTCAGCCGACCACCAGTAAGCAGGCAGCACCGATGGTGATGGTTTGGGCAGCCATAACCCCCGATGGTCGCTCTCCGCTCGTATTTTTGGAGCGTTGCGTCAAAATTAATGCGATCGTATACCGTGAAACTATCTAAAAACCAGTATTGAAGCCTTGGACAAACAATCATTTCGGTCGGAGACCGTGGACTTTTCAAACAAAACTCGGCACCGTCTCATAAAGCGCGCGTCAACCAAAATTAGTTAAAAAACAATGTTCCACACTTCATTTCTTCAACACAATGGATTGCAAATTCTCCGGACGCAAATCCGTTGGATTTCTCTGTCTGGGGTATTTTGAAGGCGGAGCTTGGTACTAAAAAATACCAAAGTTTGGACCACCTCAAACAAGCACTTCGCCGGGAATGGGCCAAAATACCGCAGAGCCACTTGCGTGCAGCGTGCGATGCTTTCTTCGGCCATCTCAAGGCCATTATTTGTGCCAAAGGTGGACATATTGAAAACTATTGATACAATTTGAAAATTGATGTATTTTCCAACATTTTTTGCTTTGGCACAATAAAATTTATCAAAAAATAAAAAAATTATAGCATTTTAAAAAGTTGGAGTTCGAGTCAGTCTACCTGTATTTTATCAGATTGAGGGTGTAGTAGCATTGTCCTTGTCTTCCTCATTTCCAGATATTGGCACACTTTCTGGAAGACTTTTAATTCAAAGTTTCGCACTCGATCAGAGTGTGGCTCTATTTGGACACCAAAATCTGCTGGTTATTGTTTACAATGGCTACTCATTTGAATGGTGCTCCGTCATTGTATTGCTGTATTCGTTCTTATGGCTTTACTCTTGGCCCTTGGTACTCACACACCTTAAACACTTTTTGCACAAATTCACGACATCTTGTTTTGCGCTTAGCGAATAGAAAGGTTCACCTAACTTTTCTAATATCTTATTGATTCCCAAATGGCCTCCCGAGTTTCAGTCATATATTCCATGAAGCACTTGGCTGACCCTGGACCGTGGCACGATTAACTACATTCGAGATGTTGTTTGACCTGCACTTTCCCATTTTCTCTTCAGCAAACTATCTTCCACTCAAAGCGAGTCCCACTGTGCCCAATATGACTTCAGAGTTTGGTTCCGGTCAGATATCTCCTACCAGCTTGGTCTTTCCTCGTGTTCCTTCCAGGCCAATATTGGTTTGATATCATTATCTGCCTGTTGGGAGAAACAGATTTCATCTGTACTCCAATCTTCTACTGGCTCAGTGTAAAGTCGTAGCCCTAGAACTGTTCTATTCATCTCGCAACTTGACATTTAGGGTTCTTAAATTGGAATAACGATTTCAGAGCTGCATGGTCTGTCCCAAGAATGAACTTTTGTCCATAGCGGTACTTATGGAAATGCTAAAAAGTCAGAATTAAATCCAGCAGCTCGCGCCGAGTTACGCAGTATTTTCTTTCCAGGTCTGGAGAGTACCTTGATGTTGTATGAAACCTTTTTCTCTTGACCATCATGAGCTTGAGAAATCACTGCTTCGACCTCAACATTGCTAGCGTCTGCGTCCACGATAAACATTTTTCCGGATGTGAGGTAACACAAAATGGGGGCATTGCACAGCTACCGCTTGAGGTCTTTTTCACACTCTCCAGGCCACCTGACTGTCGGCCTTTTTTCCATAAGTTGATGCAGGCTCTTTACTGCACCAGCAGAATCCTTTACGAATCTTCTGTTATAAGTGGAAAACCCGAGAAGCTTTTCAGTTGTTATTTATCTTTAGGGCCAGGTGAACTTTTCACGGCTTCGATTTTGTCAAGATTCGTCCTTACTCCTTCCGCAGAAATGATGTGATTTAGAAATTTCACTTCCGGACGGAACAAGGCACATTTTTCTGCGTTTAGCTTCAAATGAGCATTTTGCAGCCCTCAAACATTTCTTTCACTATAGGTTTTCTCGATGCTCCTCGAACGTCTTACCTATGACGGTAACGTCGTCTAGATTCATCAGACATGTTTTCCACGTGAGCCCTTGCAATGTTCGTTCCATTAGTCGCTCCAAGTCGCATGGCCCAAACGACATCACTGTAAACTGCCAAAGACCGCTTCCTGTAGCGATTAATTTCTACCTTCCAGTAACCGTTTTTCAAGTTAAGAGTTGAAAATCATTTCGCTCCAGAAAGCGTATCGAAAGTGTCACTGATTCTCGGTGACTGCGACTCTTCTGACAGACACTCAACTTTTTTCTTCGACAACATTTCGGCAACTTCTGTTTGATTTGCCAATTGAAGAGTTGGTAGGGCAGGTTGCCGAGTTGGTAGGGCATCTCCGGTGTCACTGTGGTGTTGAATAAGCTTTTTGTGTTCACATTCTCCGTCTTTTGTAGCAAATATATCGGCGTACTCACCGATTAGTTACTCTGCCAGGATACACTGCTCTTAATCCAGTTTACAGAGGCTGAGAATTTTGTTCTTAATTTTCATGCACTTCAGTCGGTGCACATTTTACCACTATCTCTCCCTTATTCACCTTTATTCTGAATGTCTTTGGATTTAGAATACGTACAGGAATCATGTTGTTCTTTGGTTCCACTTAGGCCTTTCCCACCATAAAGATTCTCCTATTTTCTGGCTCCATCAAATAGAATCGGTAGCTACCCAGACTACCTTTCATTTTTGACAAAAAATTGCTTCCGACGAAGCTTCTTGAATCTGATTTCTGCAGATGACGACTTTTAAGATGGAAGCGTTGGCGTTTTCGTATATCAGTACCACTGATGTGGTACCACCATGTTTCCATATTTCAAAGCTTGTACCCTGCGGATTTTTATGCGGACTTCACCATATACCTTAGCCGTTGCTCTCAAGGCAAAAATAGCCACCGATGTAAGGGGAAGGGTTCTTGTACAGAAATCCTGGTTGTATAACACCAGCAGTTACAACTTAAGAACAGACACATACAGCTAAGGTATGTTAAAGTCCGCATAAAAATCCACCTGGCTGGAATGCAACCTAAATCCTTATAAGTTTTTAACAACTTTGCGGCTAACATTTCAAAATTGTCGAATAGATGATTTCCTAAAAATCTGTTAATGACAGTTTTCAATGATGTCCAAGGTGCTAGTTCCTTTGTGTTTAGTTTAAGGTCAAAATTGACATCACTTATAAGTTTTCGTATAAGCGCTCCAAAAAATGTACCTTTTTTAAGTTTGGAATCACTTAATTTAGGGAACACATATTTTAAATGTAAAAAGCCTTCAAAAGTCTATAGTTTTACCGAAATTCTTCATTAAACAGATCTCTATGTGTAAAAATGGACGAAGAATATTTTGTGGCTCAATCAGAGGTGAATATTTGACATTTGATTGTTCAGCAACGAATTAAGATTTAATCGGCCAACCTTTAACCAAGTAGTGTTTATTTGTTGCTCGGCTGGAGCAAAATTTAATAAAGTCACCTTGTAATCCTAGTAGCAAAGATATCACTTTTATGTCAGCACAAACTTTCCAACTTGAGTCCCTATACTTTATTAAGTTTAATATAAATTGCATAGTATCCCATGTTTCTCTCAAAGTGATTGAATATGGTACAGGTATGGAGGAATATTTGCTACCATTATTTGGAAAAACTACTTATAAACTCGTTTTAAATCTATCAGTAAAGAGACTTCATTCATTTGCTCTGTAAGTGATCAGTAATTCATTCATCAATCCATTAATATCGTTACAATTGCATATGGATTCGTTCTGTGTAAAGAAGGTAGCTAAATGTTTCTTCCTTTTCCTTGGCAAAAAAATCTTAGTTTCTGGTAATAACAGATTCTATTCTTATAGTCTAGGACCGAGAATTTCAGACTGTCTGATGAATTAATTTATGTCACTACACAAATCATTCAACTCTTGCTGCTAAATCATGTGTGGTACTTTCAATGAACTTCTATGAAGTACATATTCGGATATTTCCTTCTCTAGTGCTTAATTTTCTTCATAGTCGTCCTTATCACTTGCGTGGGCACAAGTGATACTATGAGGTATTGCCATGGACAGAAGTTATTTTAGGGTATTCTATTTCGTTTTTAATTTTTTGAAAATCCCTTGACTTTAGTTAAACAAAAACTACAGTCATCATAATTATTCACTTGTTCACGCCAAATCATTAAAATAGCAAACGGTATCGCCTTTTTTTTTCTATTTAACCATTTGATAAGTGTAATATAACATTTGATAAGTGTAATATAACACGAGATACAAAACAATTTTAGAATCCATTCTTTGTCTTGTTTTATTAAACGATTGAAATAAAATTGATAAGCCTGCTTTACTTTTTCAGTTACTGCCCTTCCTTGGACCTTTACAAGATATTGGCCGTACGTACACTTAACACAATTTATTGTGTAAATTTTCACAAGTGCGATAACCGATTTTTTTTCATATTTAGTTTATAGATTGTATTGTACGATATTGAATTATTGATGCACTTAACACATGAAGGTAGCTTTCATTAATAACACGAGAAGTTGACGTGGTGGGACGGTCTTGGTTTCCATTATTATTTTATGTAACTGTAAAGAAACAGCTACACATATCATTACTCATGTTACCAGAACTCTGTCACCCTGTGTAATTTGTTTTTGAATTCGTCATCGGGTTGTTTTAACGAGACTAAATTATGTCCAACACAATATCTGACATCTAGTCTGATTTTTGTTTTCCGCCTTCTGTCCTTCTCCGTGAAAGAGAAATATGTCAGACATAACATTTAACGTCTAGTCTGCCATATTTTTAATGTGTTGACTGAGCAAATTATGACAAAAGCAAATTATGCAACGGCAACATTTCCTCATTTTTACTCGGCATTTTGACAAAAATACATACGTTTACCACTACATTCAACACAAAGCAACTTGCATATACAAAATGTCAAAATATATTGACATAAAAGTGAAAATCCATGTTTTAATGTTAGTTTGGTCATGGATTTTTGTATCTCCACTGGGCATGCTCATGTCATGTTTATAATCCGGGTATCATTCGTGCCCTGTGGATACTGGCTGTAACGATTTTTTGTTCTGATGATTCTATATTTGTCCGAAATAAACTGTAGTAGACTTTTACTATTGCAATTTAATATTTGCTTTCGAAACGTCAATGCCATCATCTCAAAGTTAATCGATCACGGATGAAGTCTACTCACATGATAACTTGTGTTGTGATTTGTCCCCAAATCTTAAGAATGTAATATTAAGATCTTAAGCTTTTTAATTTAAAAAGTGTTGAGTTTAAAATTCCATAAAACGTACAACCGCTTGCTTGCTTGCAATCTTATATGTTCCAATCATGTATATGTACTAGCGTAGATGGATATGTGAAGGTAAGGTACAGAACATAAGTCAAGAATAATTGATATTACAGTGCCATCTCTCGACTAATAGCTTAACCGCAAGCCTTAGCTATTACATACGTTCAAATAAACATTCAAAATAATAAATTATGAAACTCCTATTTAATGGAATATTTGACACTTCGATATTTGGAATTGCACTATTCACTGGAATTTTCCATATTTAGCTGAGCACTTGATTTCTGTTCCATCCGTTTGTTCCTTTTACACATTCTATAAGAAAGTGTGGTATATTTGTGCAATTTACAGGTCTACGACCATACGATAATCCGATTGTTGGCGAATTTAACGTTTCTATATATTTTTTTAAGTTAACAATATCCGTCATTAGCATCCATCAATTAATCAAAAAAAATTTAAGTGAATTTATTCCATAATTGTTAGGTGTATTTGCAAAATTCAAAGCGCAATAATACCAAAATATGTCTTCGCCACAACCGCCTGTAGAAGGGCTTGAAGACATGGTTGCTGAACCAAACAATGTTCCACCAGCAGCTGAGGAACAAGACCTTTTAAATAATCCTGAAGACGATCAGCCTACATACGAAAGTAAGGACATGGCTGGAGTTTTTACAATTTGGGAAGCCAAGCATACAGATTCGGGTTTCGATCCTGTCCCAGCGTTAAAAAGGTAAATAAGAGCAGTGTGTCTAAGACTCGAGAATTAAAACATAACAAAAATAGACTTGCAGAGATATTCGAAAAAGAAACAGAAATTTACATGCGGAAAGATTTGGATCCATTCGATGAACGCCATCCATATCGCACAGATCCCAGTTGCCAATTTGGGTTTTTACTCAAGCAGTTGTTTCGTAAAGATCATTTCATGAATAAGGTAAATATAAAAAAATGTTTTATTTTAGTCAAATACAAAGAACGACTTATATCAAAGTTCGAATTTTGTCTGTCAATTTCACGTGTTTTCAAAACATTGGACGAGGATGTCAAATGAAGGTGTTGTGTTATTTTTCTCTGTTTCCCTAACTTTGTATCAATTAATGCTCTGCCTGATTTTTTTGCTGTTGTAAAAATTATCTTGTGGAAGGTAATAATATAAACGATAAAATCTCCAAAACACTGCAGTATATCGTAAATATATGTAATATTTTATTTTCTACATGTGCATTTAAGAGATGTTTTCAAATATATTTATATGACGAGGCGATGATTTGTCAGTGAAGTTGAAATACAAAATATAGTACGATAAAGTTCTAGGTCAGTTAACCAATACCCTTTGCAACGAATTTGCAGTACATCTATCTATCTATTATCCAAGTATTTACAAAGCATTCTAATTAGGATTTACATAGTTTTTCATACCTGATCAAAGAAACTATGTATGTGGACATATGCATATAAACAGTTGCAAGTTCATGCTTGTTTGAATTATTGAAAACTTTTGAGTGTACACATTTATACACGTGGTGTTAATCTATTATTGACAAAGATATTATAAAGATAACACCGGCTTTCCAAATGAAGATTTTTATTAAAGGTTTAGTTTGCGTGTTCTAAAAATATAAACTTAAGACCTTAGGACCATTTCCGGTGACAGAACACTGTCTTTTTAGCTAGGCACTTAATGAAGTAACAATTTGAAAACTTTTTTTTAATTATGTTGTATCCTACATAGAGAAAATTGATCCAAATGATTGATTTTCGGCTCAATGCCAGTCTCGATATTTCATGACTAATTCAAACACGTGCTTAGTATAGGATGGGCCAACTTGGACTGAGTGATGTAAAATGCATTTATTTTATTAATCGTTAGAATGTGTTTGATGTAATTACATTTAATGCTACATATTTCACCAACCTATCTGCTCTGGTACTACGTCGCTTGAAGTATTGGATACATTTGCAGAACTTAGTTCCATTCTTTACCTATTTCTATTTGGGATCACTTTTTTTAAGAGGCACTACAACCTGAAAGATCGTTTGTATCTCAAATCAATATTAGGAAGCCAAAAGAGGCTCAATTCTTTTGATTGAATTGAGAATCTCTCTGGTGGGGATTTTGATAATTTCACCAGGGATCAAAATTTCTCTGAGGGAGTGTTGTTCCCTAAGGCCAGGCATTCACATAAAATGTGTTCCACTCCTTCTTCGTCTTTCATGTAAAGACGACATTCAGTTTCCTAAATAAGGCCTCTTGTGTAGGTGATATCGAGTGTGGCAGTTCATTTGTAAGAATTCCTTTTGGTTTCTTGTTCTTATGGGAGAGATCTTGTAGTGTATTAAAGCAGTGCATTACTGATTCGGAATCAATGAACTTTGAGACTAATGTTTTAATGACTGCTTGATTGTCTGTTAGTATATGCATAGGGACGCCCATCATTCCTTTATCGAAGATGAGATTTGCGCACACCTGAAGAGCATATATTTTCGCTTAAAATAAAATGGGATTTTTCCCCATTTGTTGCGAAATTCTTGTCAGCACCCACCCCGTATACCACTTGATGCCTTTAAGGTTTGAGGTGGGGTTTTTGTAGTTCCATGCTTATTGTATTGGGATCATTATATTGAACCTTCTGCCGAAGAATATAATCTTAGGTAAGCGGTAGTTTACCACGCCGATCATGTCAAACCCGGTGGTTTCGGAGACAAGATTCAATTGATCCATGTAATCTAAATGATTAATCTCTCCTGTTCATAGTAGCCTGATCGTCCGAATTTAAATCTTCTTTATAAAGAGATGGAGAAGCTTTAAACTTTATTATTAATATGTGACATTTAGTTTTTTTTTTTATCAAAAACCATTTCAAGATATTTTACTTATTTGGAATACACAATTATTGTGTTGTCAAGTGAGGTCCGGTCAAGACTCAAGTTTTGCTCACGAGTGAAGGAAAGAAGTATAGCTTTGCCCAGTTGATTTGAGATTTTTTTTCAATTCATCAGTCAGGCACTATCTCTAGAGTAGTCTGTATCTTATAGAAAACGTCTTTGGGGTGTTTATCCTTCACTATTATGACTAAGTCATCGTCATATCCTATTGTTTGGTAGCCCAAATAAATAAATTTTACTAGAAGGTCATCAATTATCAGTAACCATAAGAGAACACCTACTTGTGGACAACTTGTAAAGGCTGAAACTGTCTTATCGGAAGTATTGGAGAATTTCCGGTGTGCGAGCATCGCTCTAACCCTAATAGTTGGGTAAGATGGTCAATACCATTTTTGGTCATGGGTTCCGAAATGAATCCATGTCAATATCTAGGAAGGCACGTATTGCAAACTTCTTTTGTCGGTATGTCTCTTTGATCTGTGTATATTGGTGAAAGTGGAGAGGTAAATTTCTGCTGAGAAAGTCTTTCCATTGTTTTCAGAAAAAATGATGGTCGATAAAATTTAGGTAGTTTATATAGTTTGGGGATAAAAACTACTTTTACCTCACTCCAAATATGTGGGATATTACCCCAGTTGAAGTTATGCCTAAGTAAAGCGGTTAAAGTGAGAGGAATCTGGACCGGGCTTTTTGAATGAGTGCTGTTAAGATTCCGTCTGATCCAGGTGCCTAAAGTGATTTAAACGAGTTAATGGCACATTTAACTTTGTTAATGCTGAAATTATTTCCAAATAGGCCATTAATTCTGTTTTTGTATGCTAATTGATATATTGTATGTTGTTAAAAGGGTCCGAGTCTCTCGACTAGCTGTGAAAGTATCATCTTCTTTTTGTAACAGACCCAAGCTATTTGAAACGCCCTTTGAGAGAACTTTTTGGAGACGCGAGATTTCAGGCAGCTTTTCAAGGTTCTCACGATTTTTTTTTTTTTTTTTTTTTTTTTTTTTTTTTTTTTTTTTCTATGGAGCTCTCTAGGACTTTTTAATTCTTCATTGAAGTTGGTGTGTCATCATTTTACTCATTTGTTTAACTTGAGGGTTCCACCATAATACGCACCTTTTAATCATATTGCATTTCAAATTACAACTGCATTTAAATGATGGGATAATGGCTTCATTTAATTGATTCGCTGTTTCATTTCAGTCCCCAATAGAGACTATAGAGGTGAGGATAGTTAGTCAGCTTTGATAGCGAGTTTTTTTTTTTTTTTGAAAGTACTCCAGGTCTCGAGTTTCTTCTTATGTCTAATTTGACCGGCACATATTACACTTACTTAATTTCGGTTTTATATTTGGATCTTGTGTTGATTATATCAAGGCGATCCTTAATCGGCCTAATATCCATGACTTTCGATCTGAACCGGCTAAACGTCAGCCGTTGTAAATTTTATATGCTCAAGTATACTTGTTTTTAGCCAATATATATTTTTGAATCGCAGCTAGGTCAACCATATACTGCGAAAGTACACTTTTTAGTTTTTGAGCAGTTCCTCGAGGTTCAGCTTCTGTCTTCTTCATAAAAACTAAATTTTGTTCTAATATTGCGACGCGACCAAGCAGAGCGATGTTAGCAACGCCGTTTGTAGTGTGAATAAACATACACACATATAAGTCACTATTATAACTTTTATCCAATTTATACAAGTGGGGTTGACTGAGTTATTTGCACCCTTCACATAAGTTACATTTGCTGATGTTTTCCATGTTTTTTTTTTTCATGAGCAAAAACTTGTTAATGGAAATTGAAAAACCTAAAAATTGAAACCTCTCTAAAGTGGACCCCAACTTAAACCAGGATAATACCACTGACCCATATCATGTATTGTGTTAAACCTAATATTTCGCATTGCCTTTGTCTTCCACTATCCAGTCTATTCAACTGTTCGTTTTCTTAACCTTGTCTGCGTAAAAATGCAATTGTTACATAATTGTTACATGAATTATATTATTTATATATCTTTCTTTTATATTAGAATCATAACTTAAATTTACCATACAAAAATATGTATATTCTTTTTCCATTAGCTTGTCAACGACTATCTACGTGATAACTATTTTACTCGACAAAATGTTCAGAAAAGCTCACTAGACCTTAATATTATAGCCTGCCGATTGATTTTGGTAATCATGCCAGGTCTTGAGACATCTGCCGTTTTTCAAGTGGAGTACGATAATCTTATTAATCGAATTTACGGTTGGGCAGAGAATAGCGTCGAACCATTACAGAGTTATGCTACGGGATTGCTAGCAGCAGCTATGGAAGTTACAGATATTGCTGTAACATTTCGAGAATTAAACACACGTCTAGTGCCAAAAATGATCAAACGTCTGCATGCCCTACAGACAGAACATTTAAATAAAGCAAATGCAACAGAGCCTAGTAATCTTGTTTCTAGCGACGAACAGAATGTCGAAAATAAATCATCCAACTGTGTAGAAGATTTACAATCAAATTTATCTGAAGATAGTGGTTCCGAAGGGGTAAAAAATCCGAATGATAGCGGACGGGATGGTGTAAATGTATCACAAAGAAATTTAAAGCGAATGTACATACCAATTCATCCACCAACACCAGAGACAAATCAAATGCTTATATTAAGATACCTTACATCTATGGGGGAATACCAAGAGTTTCTGGGTTTAGTGTTTGAAAATAGAGCAATGCAGTTAATTTTTGGATATATTAAAAACCTGCAGAAGGAAGATACTTGTTTAGCTTTTGAGGCTTTAAAATATTTAGCTTCGCTATTATGTCATAAAAAATTTTCCCTCGAGTTTATTACCCACGGCGGACTAAGGGTATGTAGATATAAACAAAAACATAAAAAAAAAATCATAATATTTTTGTATATATATATATATATATATATATATATATATATATTAATCTTTAATAGCTGCTACTGAAAGTGCCGCGTCCAAGTATAGCAGCAACAGGTGTTTCAATTACGCTTTACTATTTGGCTTATTGTGAAGATGCAATGGAACGCATCTGTACAATGCCCAAATTTGTTATAACCGATTTGGTAAAATATGCTCTTTGGCTTCTGGGACGTTCTTACGACTCTGGAAAATGTCACGCAACGATGTTCTTTGGCTTAAGTTTCCAATTTAAAGTCATTTTAGATGAATTTGATGCCCAGGATGGCCTAAGAAAACTTTATAACGTTGTAAGTGCTTTTGAATTCCATATATGTACATATATCAGTTTATATATTTAAGAATGTATTGAAAATTGATTTTTTTTTTTTTTTTAGATTTCCATATTAAAAATTTTAAATCCACCTGAAAATGACAATGATGATCCACTAACGCCAATCAATGAAGACTTAGAGTGTGCATCCCGACAACTGGTGCGTCATGTGTGTGTGGCTTTGAAACGTTATATGGAAAGTCATTTATTTTACAAATATAATTTGTTTATGCGTCAACAATGTCCAACATCATCAGAGTTTTCACATTCAGTGACAAAAGCCACTAAACCCTCATTGGAGCAAATAAGTGAACAAATTAAAATGCTTCAAGAAAACACACCGATCCGAGGTCATTGGGCCCCGGTTGATCAATTATTAAAATTAGGAGGAATACAATTACTTTTAAAGATTATTGCTTTTTCATATGAATGGAATAATGCAGGGAGGTATGTAAAATTTTTGATTTTCTTCTTTTTTGCTTTCACATTCGAATTAGAGTTTAAATTTTTTTGACGTGGTTTCTAGTTCTCCATGCTATGTTTATTTGTAGTACTTTTTTTTTATAATACCGCGCGCGCACCAAGGGGATATGAATAGCCTTTTACTGGCTTTTTCTCCAGCGCGCGGGCGGGTGGTGTAGAAGTTTGAAACTCAGGTGTATTAGGTTTCGATATTTTTCCCAGAGGCGGTTGTCAAACTGGACGGGACAAGCTAGTACATCCTTCTCAACCAGTGGGCCTTAAGTACGTGCTAGTTGTTAGTTCGTTACATTTAGCCCAGCCAGCAACAAATCCATCAGTGTTATGCCTTCATGTCAGAGTTGAACACCGACGGGTTTTTCATATAACTACATACAAATTCTATGAAAAGACTTTTTCACAGAATTGCCAGGCACGTGATTCGAACCCGCGACCCTCTGCTTGAGGAGTCTATGCATATACCACTACACCACGGCCACCCCCGTATAGAACATGATCACCGTCCCATCTTGATATTTGATCATACCGTTGAAGTCTATTTTCTTTCAGCTCCTATTTAATGAAAAGTACCAATACATGGTCACTATGCACTTAGTGCGTAGTACTTACTTAGGTGATGCTACAAATGGGGGTGAACCTGGGTCTCAACTAAAAAGCCTATCGAATTATTCCGGTTTTTAGCTAGCTGCCTCAAGTTGCGCACTGCAAGTCACTAGAGGTCCCCTTCTACTTGTGGGCGCCACATAAGGTGAGGTCTTCCTCTACTGCGTTGTCCCTACAGGCCTTCGAATCTAGATATGAGTCTAGACTCTGCGGACCGGAGAATTAGTGTCCATTCTTTCTACATGACTAAGTCGATGTTGTACAGCTCGGATAGTTCGTCGTTGAATCCTTTCCTCCAAAGCCCATCAACGCGATCGGGGCTGAATATCTTTTGAAAGATATTTCTCTTGAAACGACTGAGAATATCTTAGAACTGGGAAGATCAAGGTTTTATATAGAGTCTGCTTAGTTTTTCGGGATAGGGCCTTACTACTCAATTGCCTTCTTAGCTCAAAGAAATAGCAATTGCTAAGAGCGATTCTTCGTTTTATTTTTGTTAAGGTTTTGTTGACAGAATTAATAGCAGAGCCAAGTTAGACAAAGTCCTATACTACCTTAAAATTATAGATGTAACGATTATGACGTTCTGTTCAATTCGTCAATTCTTCATGTTGACAGCATATACTTGGTTTTCTTCTCATTTATGGCTAATCTATACTCTGTCCAACATAAATAGGTAGTACAGGAAAGTTAGGGATGTCTATCTCTCATTCGCACTCTTGTTTTCCGTAAGGTGCTATTCAACAAAAACTCTTACAAGGTTTCCGCATTAAGCATTTCAAATTAGCAAAAATGTACCGTCCTTTTTTTCTTAGATTGAAATTTTCATTTACATAATTTGTTTTATTTTTTATAAATAATTTTTATAATAATTCTATTTATAAAAAATAAAACAAATTTATCTTTTTCCACACACCAAGAGGTAAGGAAAAAGTCGCGTTTTTGAAGGGTATCCCCTTTTAAAGAGTATATCATTTAAAAATACAATTTATATAAAAACATTTAACTTCACATTAATAACACAATTCAAATTTAAAAATACCACCTTGATCAAAAAGAATTTATTCAGAAAATTATTAATCTATATTGTCCCCTTTAAAGTAATCCCCAATGACTGCAACACATGCCAGCGCTTGTTCCAATCCTAGAAACATTTTTTATATTCGGTTTTCTGTATGTCCATCAGTGCTTTCTGCGGTTTTTCCATTACTTCCTCTCGGCTGCTGAAACGCGTTCCCCGTAGCGGTTTTTTAACTCGATTGAACAGAAAGAAGTTACAGGGAGCCAAATTAGGTGAACTCGGTGGCTGTTAGATGGTTTTTGTTGCATTTTTCGTCAAAAAATTACGAATAATGATGGCACTGTGCGACGGTGCATTATAATCGTGCAAAATCCACGAGTTTTCTGCCCAAAATTCTGGTCTCTTTCGGCGAACTGCTTCACGCAAAAGTCTCATAACGCCCAAATAATACTCTTTGTTTACTGTCTGGCCTTCTGGCAAAAATTCATGATGCACAACATTATTTTTGACTGAAAACTACGTTGTTTTTTTGGTCTCGGCTCATTTGGTGAACGCCATTCACTTGCCTGATGTCTGGATTGTGTGTAGTACTAGTAAACCCTCGTCTCGTCTCCAGTAATGATCCTTTTGATGAACGTGGGATCGGATTTAGCCTCGCAAATCATCTCTTTTGCAACGTCAACACGGTCTCTTTTTTGCATGAAATTGAGGTATTTTTGCGCCAACTTTGCTGCTACACGACGGAAACCCAAATCATTAACCGAAATGTCTTGGACGGATCCATAGGCAATGTTCAAGTTTATCGCTACCTCTCTGATGGTTAATTTGCGGTTATTGACCAACATTTCTTTTACTTCATCAATGTTTTCTTCGGTGTTCGATGTCGATGGTCTGCCACTGCGTTCATCATCTTCGATTGACTCACGACCACTTTTGAACCGCTCGTGCCACTGGTAAACGACCGTTTTCTTTAGAGAATAGTTGCCGAAACACTATTCCAACATTACCAACGTTCGTGCACCATTAAAACCGTTTTTTACGCAAAATTTAATACAAGTTCGTTGTTGCAAATTTAAATCTATTTCTAAATTTGTAAAAATCGCCAACACACACAGATAGATGTACTCTTGGCTACGTAACTTTTGCCAATGTCAAGCTATGACGCTAAGATTTGGAGGGAATGTCAACAACAGATGTACCAACTTAACAACTTAACTCATATAGGACGAATGGGAGCGCCACACGGTGACACTACCGGGAACTTTTTAATCAAGGTGGTATACACGTAACATCAAAAACCTACGCAAATAAACTTTTTCCTTAAAGGAAACAGCAAACAATTTTGTAACTGCATTTCAACGTATTTTCGACACATTTAAAGAAATGCAAATCAAAACAAGATCCCCATGATAACACTTTTTTCAAAGCTCTAAAACCAAAAGCTTCTCAACAGAAACCCAAGGAAAAAACTTACCAAATGGACACTATTAACTCTGAATGCACATCAATTTAATAGGGGTTGAATAGCAGAAGTTACAGGCCACAGCCAATCAGTGCAGACTCAGATGTACACTGAATAAGACGTGTTGGATTTATCAGATGCAATTGGGAATTCACTGGCGGGTAAACACTTTTTATGGAGGGTTTCTTATATGGCATGCTACTGATTTTCTTATATCCGATGTAGTTGGCGCAGTTGAAGGTGTCTCCTTTTTTGTGAATCGGTCACAAATTCCGTGCTGAAATTCCGTTCATCAGGCATACACTTATGACCACACTGAAAATTAGTTGGTGCATGCTCCCCACAGTCATTTCCAGCAGCTTTGAATATCTCGACTGGTAACCTATCAGATCCAGCTGGTTTTTTGGATTTTAGCTTAGATATTTCTATCTGGTCAGGTGGACGGAAGTTCTGTTCTGCCTGACAGCGGGATATTATACTTCTGCGCAGAAAATTTGTGAAACTTCCATATGCACCGACTGTGACTCTTCTACAAGGTTCTTCATCTCTGCAGGCTTCTGTACAGGTGTTCTCTTTCGAAATCCGCATGGGTTCCATTGAATGCAATAAGGTGATGATCAAAGTCAGTGTTGGCTGCTCGGAACTTTCGGACGTCCGGAATATTGGAGAAGTGCTTTACGTTTATCGGAAAATGATCAATCCGTGTAAGCCCTGTTTCTTTTTTCTTATAGCAATTTATAGTATATATCACAGTTTTTCATTCTCATGTCCTCCTTTCCGGATGGCGGTGATATCTGCGTGATATCCATCTAGGGCATCTGCTAATTGTTCCACTGCACGTGGTCTATTAGAGCCGAACATTTAACGTGCAAATCCGAAGGTCGTTTGCTAGGGTCGTCAACAGTGGGTCCATTTTTATCCGAAACCATTAACTGGTGCTTTACATATTTTAATCTCTTCCGCATAGGGTTATGACAGCCCTATGACGGCACTTTGCACTGTGTTCTATAATTTATGCCACTGGGACATCTAATCATTGGATGTCTGTAGTGTGAAGCTTCCACTTATACACTATTTTAAATCTGTTCACTAATATTTAAAGTTTAACTTGTTATATGTTTTGCCTAAATTAACTAACCGAGGATGCCGATGTTGCAGTTAAGATGCCGAAATATTTTATATTAATATGCCATGTCCTAAAATGGAATGCCATCTATTAAAATTAAATTCTATCATTTTCTTAAATCGTCCCGGTATAGCATATTCCAGTATAATAATTTTTGTAGGTCTCTTGTAAGTGATAAATATGTCACCACATGCAATAGGACCGGAGTGAAATCAGGCCTCCTATGAACTTACAGGATGATATGAGCCCAAATAAGTAACTAACAATTACTATACATAGGCGTTATATATCTACCTGATATATGTATTTATATACATACGTTGAAACTGCTTTCTAGCAATTTTTTGTATTGATAATACTATTGATAAAACCACAATATTTTTTTGTAGTAAAATATCCCCATATATTTCGTTACAATTTACAATCTACCACTTTTTCTCTGATTTTTTATGTTTTATTGAATCACTTTACCTTCTACCTTGCCAAGTATTATGGTTTCTAATTAGTTTTTGTTAATTATATGTTAAATTATAATAATAATAATATTTTTAACAATTTTCAGATCAGAAACAGTTCGTTCTGCCTTAGATGTCCTTTCAATTTGCTGTGTTGTACCAAAAGTTTACCTTGCATATTGTGACCGTCTTGAACTGCCAGACAACTTATCATCTTCTGGTGTTTATGCGATTTTGGGGGCTGCTGTTGGAGATATTATTACTGATGCCGATGTTCAAAAATCTGCCTTGGCGGTGATATGCCACTGTGTTTGTTCACCTATTTCGAGAGTAAGTTAAATTACATAGTTAATATATATCTTTATCATTTGTGCTTCTAAGGTACAACCATCAATACCTTTAATTAAATGTTTTGGATCCTCAAAGAAGAAATTGCATAATAATAAGTTTTCGGAAGAACTGATTGAAAAAGTCTGGGAATCCGTTTGTTCAAATAACGGCATCATTGTACTTCTTCAACTTATGCAAACAAAAGTTCCTATCACTGATGCTGATTGCATTCGTGGTATGGCATGCCGTGCCTTAGCTGGGCTTGCTCGATCAGAACGAGTCAGGCAGATTGTTGGAAAATTACCATTGTTTGCTAATGGGCAGATACAGCACTTAATGCGTGATCCCATACTTCAGGAAAAACGTGCTGAACATGTTCTTTTTCAAAAATATGCATTAGAACTACTCGAAAGAGTGTCTGGAAAAACGAAACCAATTAATAATCAGCTAGACCCATCTCTGGCAAATATTCATAAAGCAAATGTTGTCGCGCAAACTAAAATTCAATATAATGAACAACAGTTACTGCAATTAATATACGATCATCTAGAGTCAAAAGGACTGCATGGGACAGCTCAAGTCTTGCAAAAAGAAGCTGGACTTACAACTATGACAACGTTGACAAAAAACTTTCACCAATCACCATTTGATTATAAGATAATGCCGGCAAATATTGCCACAAGAAATCGATTACGAAGTCGTATGCAAGATGTTAACTTAGCCATTAATGGAGCTATGGGAACTAGTAATAATGAATGGACAGCAATTGGAGGCTCTTTAGAACCTGTAACACCCATTAAATTAGTAAAAAAATCAAACTCGAACATAAATTTTAATACAGTAGGAAATAATGTCAATAATAGTTTTAGTTCCGCCTCAACATACGGACAAAAATCTTTGCAAAAACAAATTTCCTCAACTGGTTCAACTAATCAAACAGATAGGCCACATGCACCTTCCATTTCACTTAGTACAATTGTGACGGAATATTTAACAAATCAACATGCATTGTGTAACAATCCAATGACTACATGTCCACAATTTGATCTCTTTACTCCACACAAGTGCCCTGATCCACAACCAAATAGAGTTTTAGGACCAAATCTCAATCTGACTAGTCGCTGGTTTAGATCACAAGCTGGTTTCAATACAACTCGATTAGATCGACGATACGTTCATTCAAATTTTGCTACCTGGCGTACAATTCGTTCAAATGATTATAATGACATTCAATTCACATGTTGTAATATACTTCCATCGAATAATTTAATTATTGTTGGAACACAACAAGGTGAAGCTAAAGCCTTTAGTTTGAATGAAGGTACAGAACAATTTTCATCAGTCTGCCACAGTTATCTTATTGATAGTATTCAATCAAATCGAAGGGGAAACTTAGTGTTAACATCATGCTCATGGAGATCATTATTGTGGTCAATAGAAAGAAATGAATTTGCGAATTCCTTACAATTTCACGATGAATTTTATTGTGAATTTAGTAATGTGCATCAGGATAAGATATTAGGAACACAAACTTACGTAAGTATAATTTGCAGAGGGCTTTCAATTAACAATGCATACTTTTTTTTAGTCCGCAATTATTTATGACCTTTATACAGGAAACAAAATTTCAACGTTTACACCAACTATTGCGAATCAATACACGAAAAACCGTGCGACTTTCTGCCCGTCTGATGAGTTGATTTTATCAGGTAAAATATTTTTTTTTTTTACAAATTTCAAAGATAGTATACAGGACACTCAATTTTGCATCATTTGATGTTCTAACAATATAGTGATAAAATTGATACATCCGCTGGCATAAATATTTTTTTTTTTTTATCTTTGGGGTGTAGTTTTCTGTTTATACAATATTTATTTCCTGAGCTTTTAATTAAAATGTTATTATTTGAATCCGATAGAGTTAATTGAATCATCGTACTAACTCGGTGTGCGAAATACGAGTAGTCGTTATAATTTTCGGATTGTTTTAACATTAATTCGAACCTCAACACCAATGTCGTCACATTGTTACTTATTTGTGGAATTATTTCTCGTATCGCAATATTAATACGGCAATCGTAACTATTCTTATTACAATAAATATTAAATTACGCTTCTACCTGGAGTTCGTTTTCCACATTTTAAGATATTCGTGTTGAACACATTTGGTGCATTAGTAGTTCTGAAACTTGTATTGATTCTAATATCCGCAAACTGTATATTGCCTAACAGGTTTCTTACACTTTACTGATTGACTTTTTGCGATATGTTTATGGAGCGGCATGCTGTATACTCTGTTATAACTACTGCTGATGCTGTATTTTCACAGATTGTGTGATTTCGACCACCTTTTTTTAAAGTTAGTCCTTTTGCATTTTCAATCAATTTGATTTTCTGTCCTTTGAATTCGTCTGTCACGGCCATGACAAGATGATCATTTAAAAAGGGTCGCCTTTGTCTTGTCTTCTTTTTTTTTGAAGATTATTTGCGATGAAAAGGTGGTTATAAAGGTTAGAATTGTTCTGAATAATGACATTTTTCATTGGTTTACTTCAAAAACACATAAAACTACTTATTTCTTTTATGACCTCCTCGTCACCGCTTTAATGTCATTCGATCAGTAAGAAACTTTTTTCTGCACTGACTCTTTATTGTAAAAATAAACATGCAGACATAATTATGTATAGACATAGTCGATGGTCGCAATTCTTTTCCATTTAACAATAGTTTAAATTGCAGTTATACATGTTTTAAAATTGGAAAGACCATACTTTGTACCTTAAAAAGTACCTTAATTGCGCTGGAAGGCAACTTTATCACCAAAGTCTGTATTTTCGACTGCCTACTTAAAAATTGGTATATAATGATCTTTTAAAGTCTAAGCTGCAGTACGGTGTATCATGTTGGGGTGGTACAAATCTCAACAAAATACAACCTTTACTCTTAAAGCAAAAACATGCAATCAGAGTAATGTGTAAAGTGAATCGTAGAACTCCTAGCTTCGATTCATTCAAAAGTCTCGAAATAGTTCCAATAGGGCATCTTTACTGTTACAAAGTTTTAAAAATATTTTTTTTTAAAGTCCTGGTTTTATGCTGTTCGACTCGCTGAAAATTATAATTAACGAGTCAATACCAGAAATTTTGCAACCATTCCGACAATCCATAAAACACATTATACGCGTTTTTTTTTTTTTTCAGTAACTACACCCCGTCTTTTTAATGCATAAAATAAATACAGTTTTGCTCTATTCGTGATATTTGTTCATATTTATCACTTTGTTACTATTACTATATTTTTTTTCTTTCTTTTTACAACTCTCTTTAATTCTTTTAATGATTTCATTTTATTGCATTTCTCCATCAATAAATTGTTTAAATAATAAAATCAACAAATGACAAGTACACTCACCTTCAAATCTTTTTAATATTTCATATCGCCTTCAAGTTTCTATACTAATTTGGTATCTGCCTTTTGAAACACTAAACAGAGTTTGGAAACTTTTGTTACTGTTGTTCGGAGTTTTTTGAACTTGTCTGCCGTTTCATTTATCTTTATTATCGGCGTGAAAACAAAATCATACTTTTGGGGGTTTGTAACAGTTCGTTCGAAGCTTTCGTGTCAGTCATTATAGTTCACTCTCACTTTAAATTATAAGAATCTTTTAATTACAATTATATGAAATTATTTTGTATAACATACTAAAAAAATAAAAATACCTATATCATTTGCTAATTACCACGATACAGTGAACACTTTTATACACTATTACTAAACACACTCTGCTTTTTTAAAATGCTAAATAAATATAATAAATATTTATTTGTTTAAGATGGAGTTCTCTGGGATGTACGATCTGGCAAAGAAATTCATAAATTTGATAAACTTAATCAGACGTTATCTGGCGTATTTCATCCAAACGGGCTTGAAGTAAATAATTTTCAAACAATCTTCCATAAATTTCGAATCACGTTCTACTTTAACCTTTAGATAATTTCTAACACTGAAGTTTGGGATTTACGAACATTCCATCTTCTGCAAACAGTTCCTGTTCTTGACCAATGTCTTGTAAAATTTTCACCAATGAATGTTCTCTACGGTATAAGTCTGGATATTGATAATCGTATGGACTATGATGAAACGGCGAATTATGATACAAGTTTTAAAGTCCTGGATAGCTACGACTACACAAGTATAACAACTGTGGACGTTAGAAAACATATTTACGATTTGAGTGTGAACAATAACGGCAGCATCATAGCTCTTGTAGAAAACCAACCAGCATATGATTCAAAACAAGAAACATTTGTCAAAATGTATGCCGTCGGAATGAAAAAAAATGAGCAGCAAGAAGAAGTAAGTTACAAATTCCCTATAACATTTGTAATTGCACATTTGTATCTTTTTTTCTATTTCACAAACTTTAAGGAGGAAGATGAAGAGCCAGAATCTGATGAAGGCTCTGACAGTGAATCCATGCATGGTAGTAACAATTTCATTATCTAATTGGCTATGAATTAAAATTATTTATTATTAGTGTATGACTACCGAAACGACATTCCTGGTCGAAATCGCCGGCGACAAAACAACGATGACGATATTGAAGATGATAATCAGCAATGGATTGACATTGACTCATCATCAGTGAGTGACCTTGATGGTGAAGATGTTGACCAAAATGATAATGATAATGATGATGCTGCAAATGATAATAATGATGATAATGATAGTTCGTCAGGTTCAAGCACAGATATGTTTGAAGTAGAGTTGAATTTTTGATATGTAACATTTAAAATCATAAATATGTGTAAACATATTAAAATAAATCATTTATATGTGTAAACAAAGCACATGTTTATTTAAATAGATTGTATAATAGTATAAAAAAAATTGAAACAGAATAAATGTTATTTAAAAAAAATAAAAACAAAATGAGTCGTAGATATTTAGACATATCTTTAAAGTAAAGATGTACAAACAAATATTAGCATTTCCTACAATGTTGTGTATTAAATATCTACTAACAAGTTATAATAAGTAAAGCCATAAGGGGCTTAATAAATTAAAACTGTTTTATTATTTTCATATTACAATCAAAAGCGGATTCGAATAAAAAATTTATTTAAGCCGCAGTCATTTTTTGTTTTTGTTTTTTCAAACACAATCTTGTACATTTAGACCTTAAATTGAATTATTCAATTGGAATTTGATGATAATGTTTTCTAAAAATAAAGTGTTTTGTAATTACAGAACAAAAGACGCTAGAAAATGAAAATATTTTAAACCCACTTTTTTTTAACAGATGAAATTTTTTAAGAGAACAAAACCTTCGACTGATTTATTTTAGTTAGAATACTTATTCTGAATTTAATATTTCTTAGTGTTTTACTGAGTGAACTTTTCGTGACACTATGCAAATATCACTTACAAAAAATTTATTTTCTATTCTGTGGTAGTGTAGTTAGTATAACTTATTTAAATTATTCATAAATTAAAAAAAATATTGAATGTTAACATTCGCGATTTAATTCGGAAATTTAAGTATTTGGTTATATGTTCAACATTTCGAAAATGAACAAAGCTTGATATTGTTCTCTTCATTTGCCTTTCATCGATGTTTTGATTCCTAAAATTTTTCACAATTGCCAGATATCTAAAATGTAAGGATACAAAGAAAAAAAGGATTAAGAATTTACTCTCTTAAATCTCAGTAAAGAAAAAAAAATTGTATAGTACAAAACGCACACTTTCCTGGCTAAACATGCGGTACAGAAACGCAGCATTTTCCGAAGCGATTAACAGCAACATTTTCCAAGTAGCCGCTTAACAGAAGAACATAACATATATTTAACATTTTTAACATGTTAGAGTCAAGTATCCCACATCATTTTGAGAAGAGATATATACATATTTAAGTGGTATTGCATTTGTTGGCGTTTATATCGATGGTTGAAAGTAAATGTCTCAAAAATATTATAATACATAGATTCATAAAATGTTTACATACCATATTTTGATTAAAGTCGGATTATTGTAATATGGCTACTAACATAGAAACGCACTTAAGCCCAAACCAAATCTATCTACTTATACCAACAATGAAAAGTATATGTATGTAATACATCAGTCAATTCCGAATTAAAAGCAAACAAGAATTGAGAAAACAATATCTTATTAATTGACAGTGTGAATCATCAAATTACGAAAAATTGTATAAACTTATGTATAGTTTGCGTGCTTTGACTGCTTCCAATCATAAACATCGCGTGTTTTACACTACATTTCTAATGCATGCCTTAAACAAAATTTGAAATAAAAATATTTACACACTATAATCAGCATGTAGAAGTTGCGAAAAGATTTTCGTATTCTAAATATTGCTATATAAAAGTATAGAAAGAACGTTTAACAAAGAAAAAATATCATTGTGATAACTTAGTATCCTGGCGAAGTGTATCATTCAAACAATAAGGATAAATTAACGACATGGGATATTTTTGGCAACGTTATACTATTTTGGAAAGGTACAGTGAACAATACACCTAATAATTGCAAACTGATTTTTTTTTTTTAAATATTATGTTTTGTTGCATAAAGGTTTAATTACATTTTCGATTAATCTCATCTTATTCATAAAGACTTTTTCTTTCTTTATTTTAGTTTTAAATCCTGATCACATATTTTTTATCAGACTGAAACCAGGTGAATTCTTTGGCTAATCTGAAGTTGCAATTTTATTGTTTTTATTTTTGTCAGTCTATATATTTGTGTCTCTTCTTGTTTGTAAGGGCTTACCTCGGAAAAGGTTGAACCGATTTGATAAGAATTTTGCTGCAAATTTGAGTGATTAATCGGCTATATGACGAGCGATTGCTAGCATATAAATCAATATGCAATTTACAATTAATAAAATTGTAAATTACCTTAGTGACTTACATATATATATGTATGTACATATGCATATGCATACAATGAGTCGAAAACTTAAAGAGAAGATTCTTTGACATTTTTTGGGAAAAAAATCGTATGTGGGGCTGAGGTCTTCGGAAATGCATCCCGTACGAGATACAAAGATTTTAGGCAAAGAGTTACGCATCCTTGTTTTGACTCCTATTGAAAATAAAATAACATCTTTCAAATTTATGCGCGTATGATAACAAATTGGGTATCGTTAAACTTGTAATTATGAGCATGTACTTTAATTGTTTCAAATGCTGCCCTAAGGTTAATGTATTAAATGATACTGAAGATCAAGTGATCTTTAAAAAAAAAACATACAATTTAGATTTTGTCATAATATGTACGAGGGCTATATGATGAGTTTCCGGACTAGAAGATATGAGGCGCTACTTAGCTAAAATGAGTATACCCTCGTTTAGTAGAATCCCTTTTAGTCCACCTGTCAAAATTTTGTGACACTTAGTTTTGTTTTGACACCCATATCAAAACATCGTGTTAGTGTTTTTGCGACTATGGGAAAAGAGCTTATATCTTGCTTTAGCAGAAAGCGTTTGCAGCTACGAAGCGGTTTTCCATTGAGGACCCTTAGGCCCCTAGTGTCGATTGTGATGAATATTTGTCGATTTTGCAGCTGTCTGTAGTAGATCGCAATTTCCTGATCGCTGTTCTCTAGTTTGCAGAAAAATTTTTTTCATGCGTATGAACATGATATTCATACAAAATAAAAATAAAACAAAACCAATTAATTTACATTCGCCTTACATATAAATTATTTGTGTTTGTTTTATTTTTATTTTGTACGAAATGACCAATAAAAAAACACTTGGAGTATTTAATGAAATATATATAAGAAAATCCAGACATCGCTAAAGAGATTTGGGCAAACACCAAAGCTAAATTAAGGTGAGGAAAAAACAAGGGGAAAAATGCAAACAAAAAAAGAACGGTCGAAATAAATTATGTATTTTCACAATAGTCATTTTTATTATTTTTGTTTACAATCATACAATCCTTTGTCGATCGACGTTCGACCTCAAGCCCACTTTCGGACGTACCATACATTGAAATATCGTGATTCTTTCCTAAGCCGTACGTCTCGCTTATGGAATACCCTGTCCAGCTCTTTATTTCTTGGCTATTATAACCTTTAACCATTCAAAACGAGCATGCATCGGTACCTCTATTTCTTTCATCCCTAGCTTTCTTTCGCGCTGTGTGTAAACATTTTAAGGGTACCTTAATCCATTGCTAATTAAAAAAAAAAGAACACTACGTCGAAATACCAGTATTAGGCATTTATGCAAGCATTTTAATCTCATTGGATAAAAGCTGATCGGACCCGGCTTCCTATTAGATGATGATGTAACACTGAAACAAAGAACAGCATGAATGTGGACGAAAATTCCTCATTCTAAAGGTATCCAGACTTGATCCCAATAAAGTTTTATTTATGGGGACGTATGAAGAACATCGTTTACTCATGAGAAACAACAACATTGGATGACTCAAACCATAGTATTGACGAGGCAGCTACGAAAATGCGAGAAATATTGGATAGAATGAAAATTGTTAGAACTTTTCAAAGACGAATTCTAACGTACATACAAAGCAATGATTTGTACTTTGAACAATTGATATAATACGATGTTTGATGAGAAAATGAAAATATACAATTCAGATTTTTTTTTTTTTTAGAATTTCTAAATAATTTTTATTTACCTACTTGTTTTAATAAATTGGGTCGTATCTGAAAAAATTACTGACTTGAGTTGAGATGACCTGACTAGTATTTGCAAATACTAGTACACGTTTCAAAATTGCCAAAAGTGGGGGTTAATTGTATATCTTTCCGAAAAAAATATGACAAAGTCAAAATTTGAAGTTTAAAAAAAAATCACTTTTAATCATCAATAACTTTTGACATATTAATTTTAAGGCAATTGAGGCAACAATTAAACTAAGCATAATAGTATTCCATTTGCTACCACACACCCATAAATTTGCATGATGTTATTTTCTATAGGACCAAAACAGGCATCCTAAGGCCTTGCTTAAAACCTCTACATCCCAGAGGGGATGTCTTTTCAGTTCTCCCCATTTTTTTTTTTTCTTAAAACATGTCAAGAAATCTCCCGCTTTAGTTTTCAACACTTCTTTTTACTGTAGTAAAATGTTTTTTTTTTTTTTTTTTTTTCATTATCAAGATTTATGTTATAACACTTGAATTTAGTATTAAAGGACAGAACTTAATGTCGGGAATACAAAAATATAGGTCCCATACATTTTAAAATCCATATCTTCTTTAATTTACGTCATAGGTTTTATATCTTTATTATATTTATTATAATTTTATTGGTAATTTTATTTCAGATTACTTTATGCAGCAATCTTGCTTAGCTCTTTTTATGGATTAGGAATATTTTCCTTTTATACCCTCCAGAGATATTATTATGATCCTGTAACCATGACAATGGATACGGAATACATACGTTGGAACTTTACATTTCCAGCAATAAGTATTTGTCTTGTAAAGGGAAAGAGTACACAACCCCTAAGTAAGGCGGTTAAGGAGAAATTTAACAATACTCACTTCGATATAAGTTCTTTGCGCACAATTCATTCATGCATGTTTTCTAATCCTTCTCAGCTGGATAAGCCTTTTGCAAGATGTAATGAGCTTAATACTAAATATGGAATTAATATTAATACATTTAAGGAACAGGTAAATAACTAAGTACAATATCTATACATGAAAAATGATACATTTTTTATATATGTTATTGTATTAACATACATATTGCATTTATTTGCTAATAATTCCAACAGATTTTTGATTTTAATTTTGGAATATATCGCTGAAGTAAAAAAGTCATATATGCGACTTTAGCTAGTTGATCTGTTGATTACCTAGCGTGTTTTTAACTTCGTTTTAAATAATGTAGGCATTAGCGAGTTGCAATTTGCTTTAATAAGTGATTTTTTAAGGTGAAGTCATCGAGATCAGTTGTTCTTCTAGTAAAAAGAGTAGGACACATGCAAAGCAGATGAACAATTGTTTTCAGCTCTTCATTATCTGGACAATGGTCTTATTTTACAGATAAGATAATTATTGTAAGTTATATTATTCCAGCTCTATCTGATTAAAGTTGCAGATTGTGCCTATTAAGCAATTGCCGTTGATTTTGTCTATCGCACCTATCTTTCAATAGCTTTCAAGTAAATTTCCTATTTAGAATCGTTCCTAGAACTTATTCTAGGGCTTTGGGTTAGGAAGGCAACTACTGCAGTTTAACTCGAGTCGACACCCAATCCACACCTTGGTCCCAATTGGAGAATACATTCAGAGCTCTTCACATAAAGTCTTTTAGAATATCCATGTACTTGCAGGTAAACCCAACTGCAAATTAACATAAGCGAACACTTTACAGTTTTTCACTTCTAGAAGTCTAAGTAGTTTGCTTGCGGGGTGTGTCGACTGACAAGTCGACTGCTGATCCCCTAAGATGGCCATCTACTCCCCGATCTGACAGCGCTCCTATGCATCTGATTTGACACTCTAAAGGCTACCATAGCATAGTTATCCAGACTAACGATTTTATTCTTAAATTAGGCAATTGAATACAGGGTGTTTACAACATATTTATCCTTGAAGTATGCATGTTGAGGGGACGTGAGCAAGGTTGGATACATGCTTTGGCAGAGATAGGTGCCAAACAGCCTTTTCAGAATTTTTAAATTATAAGTATTAAGTCATTGTGCCATTGCACACAAAAATATATCTGCCAGTTTTGTAAGCGAGGGGACTGAGGTGTGAAGTATAAAATACCAGAAAATCTTCTACCATGACAGAGCGCTTGGTTGTGTGGTTGCGCTCGGGAATACCAGTAGAAAACTAATCCATTTAATTAACTAAGCAGCATACAAAATTAAGCTATAATCAACATTTTTTTCAAATGTTCATATTATTCACATAATCAGTAATATTTATTTTATTGTATTTACAATTTATATTCTATATTAATGTAATACAATCGTCAGGTAAGTAGCATCTGTTGAATGCTCCTGTGCAAGACTTAGTGCCGCGTAAGAGATACTCCACGAGATAGGCGAAGAATGCGCTGCTGGAGCTGCAATAAAAAGGACATCTTTAGAGACAGTGTAAAGAACCAGTGCCATCAAAAAGTTCCCCTCAGTGTGGTCACAAGCAAATAAAGGAAAAAAAAAATCGGCGGGAACAGCTATAAAGAAGCCGGTAAACATTCCCGAAGCGATTAGTCGGAAAATGCTGAAGCACTAACTTCGCGGGGCAAAAGTTGGTTTCAGGAGTCGACGGTTCCAGGACTATCATCCAATTCTCGCTAGCAAAGCGATGCAATGAAAGCCTTAAGAAGTCAGTGGAAACAAAAAATGGATGGCAATCAATCATCAGGAGGGATCTAGTGCAGAAATCCTGGTTGCATAACACCAGCAGTTACAGCTTGAGAACAGCTACGTGAAAAAAGTCTAAGGAATATAGTGAAGTCCGCATAAAAATCCACCTGACCGAAATAATCTTCCCTCATGTTTTTCTAGTGACTGACATATACGACGAGTGTATCATTGGTACAAATTTGATGGAAAAACATGGACTAGTAGTGGAATTTGGGGCACATACCCTGATATACGGAAACACGGAGGTACTAATGATATACGGAAATGCCAACACTTCAGTCTTAAAAGTCGTCGTCTGCCGAAATCAGATTCTAGGGCCTTCGTCGGAAGCAATTGTTTGGGCAAAACTGGAAGCTGGTCCTGGTAGCCACCGATTCTATTTGATGGAGCTAGAAAATTCGAGAGACTTCATGGTGGGAAAGACCTAAGTGGAACCAAAGAACAACATGGTCCCTGCAAGGATTCTAAATCCAAAGACATTCAGTGAAAAGGTGAAAGAGAGAGAAATGGTGGGAAAATGTATGCCTGTTGAGGCTATATCGACCACAACGGAAATAAATCGTGCAACATCGCAACAGTTCAGAGCATAATAATCGAGAACAAAATTATCCCCCTCTGTAATTTTGGTCAAGAGCAGCGAATCCTAGCAAAAAAACTGGACGCGCGACTAATCCGCCAACCTACAAGACGGCAAACAGAAGTTGCCAAAATGGTGTCGAAGATGAAAGTTGAGGGATTGAATGAAGAATCGCATCTACAGTCGTCCTCATGAAGAAGAAGGACGGCAACACGAGGTTTTTTTTTGGACTACCGACGTCTCAACGATGTTACTAAAAAGGACAGCCAGAATCGATGGCACTTTGGATACGCTTTTTGAAACGAAATAGTTTTCAACTATTGACTTGAAGAGCGATTACTGGTAGGTAGAGATAAATTGTACGGATCGTGGAAAAACTGCCTTCACTACAGGAAGCGGTCTCTGGCACTTAACATTGATGCCGTTTGGACTGTGCAACGCTCCGGCTACCGGACGACGTTATCTTCATAGGCAAGAAGATTTTTCACCCGGAAAAATCTTCTTCGTAGATGCAGACGCTAGCAGTGTTGGAGTCAGCGCTGTGATCACTCAAGTAGTAACTCGGTGCAAACTTCTGGCTTGAATTCTGGCTACGAAGCATTTCGATAAGTACCTTTTTAGACAAAAATTCATTCTTCGGATAGACCACGCATCTCTGAAATGACTACTTCAATTTAAGAACCCTGAAGGCAAAGTTGCGAGATGGAACTTGCAACACCGCCAGGAAAAACTCCACACAAACGCTAATGCTCTCTCTCGTCAACCATGCGAAGTTAAATGTTAACACCGCAACCGTAAAAAAGCGAAAAAACAGGCCACCATCCAGATGATCAGAACCGAGCCAATAGAGGGTTGAAGTATAGATGACATCCGTTTCTCCCAACAGGCATATAATGACATCGAACCAATATTAGCTTGGAATGAACATGAACAAAGGCCAAGCTGGCAACAGATATCAGATTGGAGCCAAACTCTGAAGGCATATTGAGCACTCGCTTTGTGTGCGATATGGTTTGCTGAAGGGGAATGGGAAGCAGCTAATCGTGCCACGGTCCGGAGTCAGTCAAGTACTCCATGAAATACATGACGGAATCTCAGGAGGCCATTTGGGTATAAGCAAGACGTTGAAAAAGGTAGGGCAACGTTGGTATTGGCTAAGCGCTAAGCAAGATGTCGAGAATTGGTGCAAAAAGTGCATAAGGTATGCGGCTACCAAGGGCCCAAAAGTAAAACCACAGAGACGAATACAATGTCGGAGCACTATTCAAACGTATAGCCATTGACATCGCTGAGACGTTTACCGAAACCTTTAATGGCAACGAACACACCCTCATGGTCATGGATTACTTCAGTAAGTGACCGGTAGTGTTTGCTATCCCAAATGAAGAGGTTAAGACCGTAGCAAAAGATATAGTAAACAACTGGCTTAGCAAATTTGGGATCCCATTGGAGCTACTCTCCAATCAGGGGCAAAACTTTGAATTAAAAGTTTTCCAGGAAGTGTGACAACATCTTGGAATAAGAAAGACAACGCCAACGCCACAACACCCTTAATATGATGGAAAGGTCGAGCGATTAAATTGGAGCTTGGATGAGCATTTGTTTAAGCTCGTCACCAACTGCCAGCGGGACTGCAATCGACACATACTTCTCTTCTTCTTAATGGTCTACCAAAACGCAGTCCACAGTTCAACAGGACACACACTATCCGAGATCTAATTTGATCAAACAGTTCGGATTCCCGCCTTCGAAGCCCAAGGAGGTGAACAACTACGTGGATGACTTTCGTAGCAGGATTCATAAATTGAATGAAAACACCCGAAAATCTGGATGACACAGATTGTTCTCGAAATATATCATTGGAGTGTTAATATCAGCATCACCGAGATATGCACGTCAGTTCGTCAGTTGAATTTGAAGCCTGAATTAAGACAACTTAGGTTTAAGTAAAAGATAAAGAGAAGTAAAAATCTTTGAAATAACCGATTGGACTGTGAATTGCAATTGTATTGAAAGAAATAAGTTCTATCATTTGTATCCTCACAAACATTTTACAGTACTTACCTCTGTTGATTTCCGAAAAGCTTTTGATACAGTCTAAATATGGTAAATAGTATTATCGAAGAGCCTAAACAGTGCAATATAGACAAAAGGTACCTGCAACTTTTGCAACATATATGACAACACTACTGGAGACTTAATTTAAGAGAGTCTATTAATAAGCCAGAAATAATCAAAATGTTGGTTATAACGCTAAGGGACCGCATTCCAAATGATGAAATTCGAAGAAGAACTGGAGTTGTTGATATAACCAGCCAAGGTTATATTGGGCGAAGTGGAGGTGGACAGGACACGTGGCGAGGGCAGCAGGTAAAAGTTGGTTACAAAGACTTATAGAATGAAGACCAAGAGGAGACGTCAGAAACAGAGGAAGGTCATCAACACGATGGACTGACTGACTGACACGATGGATATCACAAGAGCGGTTCCAAATAATTGGATCCAAACAGCTTAGGATAGAAGAACGTCCAACTTTTTATAGGACAGGCTACATGATGAAAAACCCTTAGCCACTATTGGACAGATAATTATTATTAATAGACGGTTCGCTGAAAACAAAAAAGTTTAGGTGCCTCCAGCACGAAATATAATGCTTTACTTTACCGAAGGCCTCCTCGAAAAGTCAAGTAGGCAAAGTGATATCACAAATCCTCTATCAAAGTCACTCCTTATATCGTCTAATTCATGGCCGAAGAGCAACTATGGTTAGTTTTGAAACTAGATTGGAAAGGAAAATAAAAAAGTAATTTCGTACTCGTTTATCATTTAAATAAAGTTCCTTACTTTTCGTATCGAATTTGGTATTTCAATAACTCATATTTATATTTGGATACTGATAGTAGTTATATACACATGTTTTAATTAATTAATTAATGTTTCTTGTTTACTTTTTAAAAAGCTCTTGCCCAAAAATTGTTCAACATTTTTGGAATCAGTAACTTATAATCAAAAGCTATATGCGTGCTCATCAATCCTTAAATTCCATGAAACTGAGCTGGGCTACTGCTTCATTGGTAACAGCATTATTGATTCGTAAGTAAGCCTTTGTATACGGCTAAAGTCAAAATTAAAAATATAATTTTTTTCAGGGAGTACACTTTTCAAAAACTTAAATTAAAATTTGAGGCATCAACTTCAATCAAAAAACTTACCCTGCGCTTATGAGTCGAAAAGCTTTGGCAGTATACGGTAATATTGCGATTTCAATTAAATTTAATATAAAATATACATACGTATTTATTTGATTTATGTGAAAAAAATTTTTATTAATGAATTTTTTAACGAAAATAAGCCATTTTAATAATTAACAAATATTGATATTTTTACTACAAGGGACAATTATATACGAGTAATATGCGGCTTTAAAGTCGATTAATAAATTATGTGTGCCTATACAATTTATACATACATATATGATACTGTTGTAAAATGTTTGTGTGTGTACAAATGATAGAACTTATTACTTTCAATACAATCTCTTTATCCAATCCAATTAGCACAATTTAATCGCTTATCTTCACATTAATACTTTTATTTATCTTTTATTTAAACCACTTAATCGCTGTCTTAATTTACATTTTAAATTCAAATGATGAACTGATCTGCATATCTCGGGGATGCTGATATTTATACTCCAATGACATATTTCGAGAAGAATCTGCGCTACTCAGCATTCCATACATTTTTCAATTTACTAGAAAATTCGATTCTATTCTTCACTCAATAATGGTTGATGCTTCTGCTATCGAGATATTCTCC
Organism: Volucella inanis; assembly: GCA_907269105.1. Taxonomy (NCBI): domain Eukaryota; kingdom Metazoa; phylum Arthropoda; class Insecta; order Diptera; family Syrphidae; genus Volucella; species Volucella inanis. The sequence continues at coordinate 74,045,254 of OU026157.1, read as the reverse complement.
TATGGAAACATAGATGACACTGCTCCCTCCCTAAAGTTGTTCGTCCGGGACAACTTCGTCATTCATTATCCCGTTGAAATGACACATTCTAGACCACTTTTAATTTCCCTCGATCCCCACGCTGGATACGGTAGACAACGTCATTAATTCGGGTTATCACCTTGTATGGTCCTTCCCAATCCTGTTGTAATTTTGGTGCTTTTCCTTTCCTATGCAGAGGATTATACAGCCGCACCAGATCTTTGTTGAAGCCGGAAGATTTCTCTTTGATGTCGTACCTATGTTAGTCTGTTGAACTATGGACCGCGTTTCGGTAGGCCATTAAAAAGAAGGGTATGTGTCGATCCCAGTCCCGCTGGCAATTGATGACGACCTTAGACAGATGCTCAATTAAGTTCCGAATGAATCGCTCGACCATTCCATCAGATTGAGGGTGTAGTAGCTTTGCTCTCGTTTTTTCCTGGAAGACTTTTGATTCAAAGTTCCGCCCTTGATCGGAGTGTAGCTAGATTGGGATCCCAAATCTGCTCATCCAGTTGTTAACTATCTCTTCTGATACGGTCTTATCCTCTTGATTTGGGATGGCAAACACTTTCTGAAGTAATCCATGACGACGAGGGTGAATCGGTTGCCATTTAAGGTCATCGGCGGCCCAGCCATGTCGATGGCTATTCGTTTGAATGGTGCTCCGACATTGTATTGTGCATTTGTCCCTGTGGCTTTACTTTACCCTGACGAAATGTGTTCCCTTGGAGGCCTGAGTAGCTGCTTCAATTCCAGAGCGAAGGCATGTGCTTTGGGAATGGATGTTTTCCCGGCCATCCTTACTGCTGACTGTAGCTCCAAATCTGCGATTCTCCTAGTGAACGCATCCTTTGCCATTTCATCGATTATTTCTTGGTCTGCGGTGGGATATGATAAATGACAGTCTACTGACGTCTGCTTGAAACTGATGTAAACCTCCAGCATGTTGCTATCCCCAAACCGTTTCTCGATAGCCTCCAATAAAACCAGATAATTTCTATTCTTCAAGGCCATTGTTAGGGCAAAGCATTTCTCCTCATTGTCCCATTCGTTCGCACAGGCAGCCATTTCAAACTGTTTCTTAAAAGTAGACCATTAGGTCTGACCATCGAATGAAGGAGGCTTCAACCCTTTCTCCTAGGACCGCTTAAAGAATATTCTCGAAGTTTCTGTTTCCGCGAGCTCTTTTGCCAGCTGCTCAACTTTGTTGTCCATTTGTTCGAATTTTTCGTCAACATTTATCATCGATTTCTTCGAACTTTTGCTGAAGAACATTCTTTTGTTCTCCCAGATTTTGCTCGACTATTCTTTTGTTCGTCGAATTTTTGTTTGATGCTGTTCTTCTGTTCGTCTAGATTTTACTTTTGTTCATCCTGCTTTTGTTCGAGGCTAATCTTTTGTGCATCTACATTTTTCTTTTGTTCGTCCATTTTCCAGAGGAGGTGCATCATCGCAGCCATGTCATTGCCGGTACTTACTTGATCTTCCCCGTCAACGTCAAATGAGTATTCATCTAGATCATGTCCCTCGTTGTTCAAAGCTTCCTGAAGTCGGAGCACCAAGTCACACTTTCCTCCACTGGCGCTGAGGTTTCTCTTGTCCAACTTGGATTTGAGTTGGACGAGGGTCGACTGCAATAATTTTCGACCCATTATAGCTTTTAAAAACAATCACAAAACACTTTTTTTTTACACACAATAAGTCTTATCCCACTTCTGACACCAATGTAAAATGTTTGTGTAGGTACAAATGATAGAACTTTCAGTACAATCTCTTTATTCAATTCAATTAGAATTCACAATTTAATCGTTTATCTTCACCTTTTCACTTTTATTTATCTTTTACTTAAGTCACTTAATCGCTGTCTTTATTCACATTTTAAATTCAACTGATGAACTGATCTGCATACCTCGGGCATGCTGATATTTATTCTTCAATGACATATTTCGAGAAGAATCTGCGCCATTTAGCATTCCATACATTTTCCATTTTGCTACAAAATTCGATTCTACTCTCCACTCAATAGTGGTTGATTTTCTGCTGTCGAAAACTTCTCCTATGGAAACATATCACAATGTGATATCCATTTGAATGCTAGCAGCGTCATCTATATTTCTATAGAAAAAGATTTAGAATAGATTACTCTCTAAATATGTCTGGGAGAATAAATATCAGCATCCCAAAATATGCTGTGTGAGGAATTAAGAGAGTGATTAAATGGTTTAAGTAAAAGATAAAAAAAAAGTGGTTCAAGTAACAGATTGGATTGTGAGTTCTAATTGTTCTGAATAAAGCGATTGTATTGAAAAGAATAAGTTCTACCTCATGTACCCACACAAACATTACACAATACGTATTGTAGAATCCATCAGTCTTTTTAAAGAATCGTGCAACGTTAAAAATTAAATGGTAGTTGCCAATCCTGCCACTACGCTGCACAAATCTATCCATCATTATATATGGTACAATATATAGACATCATCCAGAAATTATATATAGACATGACAATTTAATCATTAATTCTTCATACGCGATTGATAAATTTATGTATACTTCCCACAAAAGTATAAGCCAGTTACACCAAAGGCAGTCCGTCAGAGCCGACTGGTTTGGTACTTTCAGCCCCTCTATGCCTTTCAGCTTTCAGAAACTACTAAAAATCTTCTTCATTTCCTTGTACGCATTCTTCAACATACCAATAGTTTTGCTTGTTTAAAATATTTCTTCGATAATATTGTCCGAATATTGTCTCAAATATTTCTCTTGTAACAGATCTATTTTCGTTGACGATGATTCTTTTATATAATCCATGACGCAGCTTCGGAGTAAAACGAGCAAATTTAATTTCGTCATGCAATTTAAATTCGTTTTGCAATTTGAAATTAGCTAGCAGGTTTTTAATCATGTTTTTTATATTGAGAATGTATTTTCATACGTTGCAAGAAATGTTCCCAAAAAGTTTTCACTTTCCAAATCATTTGTGTCTTTTATGTAACAACAACGTTTTTTTTAAAGTAATTTAAGCAGGTCTTATATACTTCTAGTAGACTTTTGACTACAATTTCATTGAATATTTGAGCCACCACAAGTACACAACTGTTTTTGCGTTTAAGATACTCGCCTGATTTGATCGATCTTTTTTATTTATTCCTCGTGGTATTCCACTGCTTATATTTGATAGAAGTCCATAAGACAATGAATCGCTAAGATGTAGAAATTTAAATTTTTCTCTGTTCCTAATTACGTTTTCAATCTTCTAAATTTTATGTATTCTTACTATAGATGCAAAATAATAATAATAATATTTCAACAGTTTCATGTTCATAGCCCAGACGATTTACCATATTACAATACGATTTCCAAAGAAATATTTGCTTCTGAAACTTTGCACAGCTATAACATCAACGAGATAATGATTGATCCGGATGCTGCAAAAAAATCTATTCGTCAAAGGGGATGTCGATTTCCTCAAGAAAGGCTGTTTGGATCGCCATTTCACTATAGGTTTGTATATATGTTTATCCGAGTATGTCAATGACGTTTACAAATTTTCGAGAATGTTATCCTTAGTTTCTCAACTTGCATGAGTTTTATGCGTATACAATTAGAACTTAGAGAGTGCAATTGTACGCGTGCAACATCACCAGCAATTTGTGAGTGCTCAGATATTTCTATCGTATTTTATAATTAACACTTCTTTTTTAAGATCAATCCCATTTCTGCAATTCTTCTGGATTTCAATGCTTATTAAACGGTGAGATTTTATTTTTTTAAATAAGTCTTATTAAAATTATGTAGTATTTAATAGCACTTGAAGGGAGTATTGTAGAACAAAACTGCACTTATAATCGGACTTACGTTCTTTAATAGAGTTTGAAGTTTTATAATATTGTACTTAGTATTGAAAGCTTATTTGTGAGGTAGTTTTAATTTACTGGTATAGCTAATATATGTCAAATTATATTGTATAAAATTATAAATTACAATTCGTATCTATATGTGAAGATTGTAAGAATATGTAGATAGAATCATATGCTGGGTGCAGGGGGGGGGGGGGGCGAAATCGAACTAATCGTAGAGAGCAAAATAACGAAAGTCTAAATTCATCTATAAATTAAATTTATTTATAAATTATATGGCGTTTTCGATTGGGCTTTTTTGTGTTCCGGAGTAGAAAAGTCTCGTAAAATTATTTCTCCTTATTTTTTTCAGGCACACAAAAATTTTGCTTCTCGTTTGCATTCGGAATCAAATTTTTCTTCTGGATTTAAGTCAAAATGTATAAACGTCAACTAGTATTGTATGCCAAACCAGATTTCTGTTTTCGTGCAATCGGCTGTGTTTTGGGCAATTTATTATTTTTAAGTGCTCAAATTGATTCAAATTGATTCGGAATCAATTATATTTGAAAAATAAAAGAAGATGAAAGTAAAATCACTAAATATTTTATTATCCTCACCCCCGTCATCCACTTCCGAAGAAGTTTTTAATGTTGTGTGGAATAAAGAGCGTTTTACACTGCCCAATCGAAAATGCCATAAGTTTGATTTAGAAATGATTTCTAAATGATTTTAAGGGTTTTCTTTAGCTTTAAGGCATACATATATGTATTTTTGGATTCGAATGCCTACTGTTTTGTCAAGTAAAGAGTTTTAAGGGTGTGCTTCCTCTATTAAGAGGCAGCTGTGCCAAGCGCTTAGCTTAAGAATCAATCCATTTACCTGTTAAATATAAAATACAAGAACATTCAGTTTGCATAATGTATGACAGGCAGGAAAGATTTTCTGGTTAATTAGATCAAAAATATTTCTAAATCGCTTGATATATTATATAGCATCTGTGGCATTTAATAAAAATATATATTTCCTTATATGTTTTATTATTTTTTTAAGTGGATATTAACAACAAGGTCCGAAATTTAGTTACGAAGAGTTCTGTATGCCTACCATCATGTAAAGAATATGTTTTGAGATATAATGGGTGAGTTTAAGCAATTTAATTACTTTATCTTAGAAATATCATAATATGATGAAAAATTATATCTAACTTGTTTAAACTAATTTTTCTTAGGTGCAAAGTTGAAACATTTTTTTTTTTTAATTTCATATTTGTTATTTATATTAAGAGCGGTTGAATTAAAATAATTTTCTGACGCTATTAACTCTTAAACGCTGTGATTTAACAATATAGCCTGACCATGTATGTATGTATATTTCTTCTGTGGGAACAGAGCCTAGACGAACTATTCCATTGTCATTTTCATACTTGTATTCAACTCTTATTGCAGTTTCTCGGTATTTTGTCTCATTTTTTTAACAGGTTCTTTCCTCTTTTATTCTACATATAATCTAATCGAACTTATGTCAGGCACTCTTAAAGAAGTACTCTGCTTCAGCGTAAGTTACACTAAGAAGGAGGATTTATTCTTAATCGGGAGACAGATTTGAGGAAAAACTTATGTTGTGTCTTTAAATAATAATGGCTGAAAAACATAGAGGAAGGAGATGTAAGAAATATTGATACTGTCTAGCGAAGTAAAGAAAAATTACATCGTTCTTATTTTGTTCCGATTTGATATAAACTAATGCCTCTGATTACATTACGAGTAGTAATGTATAGTACATATACTGCTTAATATTATTTCCTTCGTTTTCTTTTTTCCCCAAACTAAATTCTACTTCAGGTGGTTTTAGATATATCTCCATAAATACATTATCCACTTCTATTCAATAAGCTTGTTAGCATGGCTCGATAGTTTAGTTTAACGGCTACCACCACCAACAAGGGTTTTAACTCCCGGCAGTAAAACAGAAACAGAAAGCATCATATGTGACGTCACTGTTGGGTAAAAATGACAACCCTAAAAAAGGGTAAGCCTCTACTCACCCAGTCAACATCGGGAAATAATCGTGTACTCTATCTAAAGTAATAGGACGTACAACATATGACTGGAAGTTGCTCGGCCTACATTAATCCCGATGTAAAATTTATTTATCATGCATGCATACACATGTACACAGGATTATGCCTTTGTTTCCTCACACTGAATTACTGCTCCGGACCGTGAAAAAATATACATACCATACATATGGATTAAGAGCGAGGCAGGATTTTATTTTGTCATTATCCATTATCTTTGGAACATCATAGATTGTTTTAGCTTAATTTTGAGTCGTAGTCGAACATAACAGATTCAGAATAATATTGAAGTTTATTCCGATCGGAAAAACGACAACATCATTTTTTACCCCTTAAAGCCTCTTTACAACCCAAGTCTAAATATGTAAAAACTGTCAAATTCGGAGCAGAGAAGATAAAATTCTCTTTCAGAAAGAAACTTCAGAAGGCTTTTTTTATTCTCCGATTTTGATTCCAATATAACACTAAAAACAAAAATATTTGTTGTTCTTTAACAAAAGCAAAGAACGACGCCGCTAAATCGTGGACGGCGGTTACAGAAGTGCAAATTTTCATCGTACGATCTGCAATATGGCCAGTTAATTTGTATAAACGGTAAAAACACCGCAACCAGTGGGCAAATAAAGAAACAATAAGAACCATCGGCACACGACAGCCGAAGAAATATGTAATTTCTTTTTTGTTTTATTTTAACTTGATAGTTGATACCTATAGCGTTTGAAACACATTTTACAAAAACAAGTTCCCTCGAGATTTTGGGTTTAAGAGAGAAATTATCCCTACTTAAGTAGAAAATTATCTTTTACAAATTGGTACAAAAATCTTGGGGGAACAGACTTATTATTTAGCATTCCATTATTTATATACCAAACCAGTTTAGAAAGTGATTAACATATGACATACATATATCCACTCAAAACTAAAGCAAAACTGTTGTAGGGTGACCAGATAAGAACGATAGAAAAAAAATTTAATAAAACAACAACGGTGTGAGAAACCATATAACATATAATTGATTTTGGCTTTATTTTGAATCTACGTTTATGCCATTATGTGTGGAATAGCACATCATTCAAATGGTCGCCTAAGCTTCTCTGGCAGTGCTTCAAGCGGTCGGTCCAATTTTTGATGGCTCGGTCCAATATGTGTTGCGTTTTTCCGGCAATAGTATGTCAAATGTCCAAAGTGGTTCGCTTGTTAGCATGGACTAATGACTTGATGTTGCCCAGAGAAAATAATCGAGTGGTGTCAAACCGCATGATCGCGGCGGACAATTGATGAATATTTTGACAGCTGGATGTCATTGGTAACTTTGACAGCTTCTGAAAAATAACAATTGAAAAACCTATCATTGCTATCTACTCACCTATGATAATAAATAAAATAGGCAGATTTATCAGCACATGTTAAACAGATGATTTTTTTTTTAATGTTAAAAGTTTAAAATAAAAAAAAATAAAATCTATTCAATGTTGTCCTATATTTTGTATTTTATTTTAGCGGAAGTGAATACAGCTCAGAAACAAGCGACGTTTACAAGGAAATATCGGTCGAAGTACCAGACGTACCAGTTGCACGTTACAAACGAACTGTTATACGAACAAAGTTAGATCTAGCTGGTAAGTAAAGTTAAGATCAAAAATTCTGGTATTAAAGCTCTCAGAATTAAAATTTATAAATATAAAGAGTGTTCCGGATAATTTGTCGAAGGCTTTAGAAGAAGATTCCTTGACTTGTTTGACTCTTAATGACATGCGTTTATGATAACAAATTAAATCATTTAACGCGTGATTAATTGTGAGTACTTTACTTTTCAAAGTAAATGTTGCCCTATAATTAATGATTCAAAAGTTATTGAACATTAAGATAGGACCCAACTTATTGAAATAGGTAAAACATTAAATAATGAATTATTTAATATTTTAGGAAAAGAAAAACAAATATTGATGGCAATTTTTATTTTCTTATCCAACCTTGTATCATATCAATTGTTCAAAGTGCAAAGCATTGTTTTGTATAACCGAAAGATCTCTTCACTCTTTCCAATTCTTCTCGGATTTTCGCAGTCATCCAATCGTGTTATGTCTGACATAACAAAACAGTGCCCTTCGTCCGTCTTCATAAATAAAAGTCCTATGGGTTCAAGTTCGGGGAACTTAGAGACCACAGAATAGGTATATACCGCCCTATCCACGAATTTTCATGCGATCTGACCACTCTCTAAATGGCCATAGTGTAGGGGGGCGTCAACTGCTGGTACGCAATGGCTTTTCTTTGTTGCATGTAGGATTCTCCAGACGTAAGTCTTGCTTAGATTAAAGTGTCTGCTTAATTGCCTAAACTGATATTTGGATGCAGTAATATAAAACGAAAAGAGAATCATAGATCCACGTGGCAGCAGAACGGGCCAATAGGCCTAACTGATTGATTCTCCTACCGCCACTTTCACTTAACCTAACCTAATGTAAAACGTAGCTGCAAACTTCTTTGCCTAAAGCAGGATTCTCTCAACAATATCCGCACTGTTCTTGTCTTCCTCAACCTGGATAACGGGCCAGTCCTATCAGGGTATCGTCTCAGATATTTCAATCGCTCTCGTTGACCGTTATCGTTGCAGAAACCATCGTTGCAGTTGCGAACCGCAAATTGGTTATGCAAATAATTTTGCATACTTTTTATATTTTTTCATAAGAGGGGAATCATAAAATAAACCTTTTTAAAAATATATATTGTATATGTTATATATATATATTTGATTTACATTGCGCAAAAATAAACATATTTTACGGGAAAAAATTCAAAGCAGCTTATAACTAGTTGATTTAATAGAGCTATGGTAAAAGAATCCCCACTTTATATTCAATACTCAAATTATTTCAAGGGTTCTGCCATTAAAGTCTTTGACACATTATCCGGAAGACCTGTTATATATGGTATAACAATATTTTATGGCGTTTTTGTTTGGGCAGGCAGAAGACTATTTTTGTACGATTTTAATTCCAAAGTAACACTAAAAACTTCTTCAGACTTTTAAATATATTTGCTTGGGAATCAATTTGAGCACTCAGAATAATAAATTGGCCAAACAGCCAATTGCACGAAAACAGAAATCTAGTTTGGCACACAATACAATTTGACGTTTATACACATTTATATACATTTTGACATAAAATCCAGAAGGTAAGTTTTGATTCTGAAATGAAAACTAGTTATTGAGAAGAAAAAGTGTACGTAAGTTTTGTGCTCCGGAGCACGAAAAAAAGCCCAAATGAAAACGCCACAAGACTTTAAATTACTTACGATCTATAAAATTAGACTGTAAACAGTTTTGGTTTGTAAACAGTTCGAATTTACTTTCCTATAATAAATTTGGTGTCCTTATTAACATCTGAAATTTTGTTTTATTTCAGTTTCAATAGCTGGACTAGCTGGATTGTTCTTTGGAACGTCCGTTCTTAACTTCGTGGAAATGATTTACTTTCAAATTTTAAGCAACTAAATATTTTTCCTGTCGATTTCGTAACTTCAATTAAAGCGATCAATGCTTAGCAAATGAAATTTGTGGGAAACGAAACACGACAAAATTTATTTATCTTAACATTAAACATTATAAGATAAAGTATAAAAACAAATCAAAGTACAAACATATATTAAAAATACAATACAATACAATCACTATTTTGAATGTCTAAAAAGAATATAGAGTTGTGGTAAGCTGTTATGCTTATTCGCTTTACATAGCCATAGTCAGTAGAATAATACGCATTTTAAAGGTAATATGATGGTTGGCTTTGTTAATTACTAATGTTTTTGGCCTACAGTCTAAGATTGAAAACTTGTCAGCAAAATTCAAACTACAGCTATGATTGAATAAAAACCTCATATTTCTACAAATTAGCACAACATTTCTTGGTAAGCGTCTGAAAAGTCAATCATTTTCTATATTCGGCTACACCCTGCCTAGGTTCAAAGTACAAATACAACATGTAAACAGCACAAGCTCCAATCGGTTTAATGGAAATTGCCTGAACTTAGTTGAAAGATGAGGACTCTACATGGGAATTTTCTTTGGGCAGGAATTTAAAAAAACCTCAAATCAATTAAATTTTAAAAGAACTGTCAAGTTAATTAAAGTTTAAATTTGTTTGAATTTCGACAATTTTATTCAAATTAACTCATAAGATGACGTGGACATGGACAAAGAAGAGAAAAAAGTGCGATGGTATAGTACAATAGAAGTCATTAAATGCATATTATTGTACATCAATAAAATTGTAATAACAATCAATCTGAAAATCTTCCTTCTGTTTTAAAATTTCTTCTTGTTACTTTTGCCGTTTCAAACACATTCAAAAAAAATATATTCCCGCGAGATTTTGAGTTTAATGGCATTTTCGTTCGGGCAGTCAAAAGCCTTTTCTTTGTGTACTTCGATTTTATTTCCAAAGTAACTCTAAATCCTTCTTCAAATCGTTCATTCTTTTTAATGTAGAGCTTTTTTTCTATTTTTTGTCCATGTCCGAGTCATCTTTTGAGTTAATTTATATAAAATTATCGGAATTCAAACAAATTTTAACTTTTACGATTTTGACAGTTCTTTTCATTTTATTTGACGTTTGATTCGACTTTTTCTTTACAATTCCTGCCCAAAGAAAAATCTCGTGTAAAATTTGTAAGAACTTTTTTCTCGCGGGAAATTGATCTAAAATTTCATGAACGTAATACTTTTTTTCACCCCGAATCATAAACGACTGTGAAAAACACTTACAGGTTTTTGTTTGACATTTCAATTATTTCAACATCAGCTGTTAAAATTTTACGTTGTTGATAAGAAAACTAATTTGCGCGCATATAACTTTAAATAATACGACTAAAATAATGAATTCTAACATTTTAAATGTAATTTCCATTCATGGAAATAAAGCTGAGCAAGATATGAAGATTTTGCTAGACTTCTCATCTCAGTTACCATTTTAAAAAGTAAACGGAACCATCTCAATTTTGAAATATAAATTCTGATTCAGAATTTTAATTAAATTTCAACTGTTTTTCAACTGTTTGCCAGTTGTTTTTTAAAGTTTGTGAATTCGCTAAAATTTGTCGAAATTTGAACAATAAATTTCAAGTAGTTTTTGATAGGTTTTATCAAGAACTTGTGTTTACGAAAAATTTTGGTTACCAAAAATGTATGGTTTTTGGTTCGGTGTGAAAAGTCTATAATGGCGTTTTCGTTTGGGCAGTTAAAAGCATTTTTTTGGTGCTACCCGACTTTATTTCCAAAGTTACACTAAAAACTTCTTTTGAATTATTATTATCTTCGATGAGGATAATGAAATATTTATTATTTTTGCTTCAATCTTTTATTTTTCAAATATATTTGCTTGAGAATCAATTTGAAAACTTAGGGAAAATAAATTGTCAAAAAAACACAACTAATTGCACGAAAACAGAAATCTAGTTTGACATACAATACTATTTGACGTTTATACATTTTAACATAAAATCCAGGAGAGAAATTTTGATTCTTAAATGAGGACGCGAAGCAAAATTTTGTTTCTGAAAAAAATGAGGGGAAATGGTTTTACGTCACTTTTCTTATCCATAGCACAAATAAAAGCCCAAGCGAAAACGCCATAAAAGAAAACAATAGCGCTATATGTCGAGAGTATTACGAGAAGTTTTGGGGCGCTCACAGGATACGTTAAGTTTTATCAGGAGTCTTAAATATGAGGGTTGCCTTATAGCACGATCAGACTTTCATACATATACATGTATGTATGTACCTTTTCGAGATTTTAGCTCTTTACCTGTAGCTCCTTTGGAAAACCATTGAACTAATTTTTTTTCTACCTTTTCCTCTTCTATACTTCTATACTGGCAGGGTGACATGTTTATATGTCATATTCCTTGTAAATAATTTTTTTTTTTTCGAATAAAGAGGGGGGCACTATTTAACACTCTTCGAGAAAAGATTATTTAACGTTGAATTTCCCATTATTTGCTGCATGCAGCTCTAAATTTAGCTACCACAAGAAATGAACAGTTTTTGATACGTTACTTGCATGGTTTAAAATGTGAGCAATTTGATTAGTGATTTAACCGTTCGAAATCCATCACATACCACGTCTAATACAATTTTCAGATTTTCAATACAATATGTTTTGAAATAATTTTGTTTCTTCAAAACAAAGACGTCGTTATAAACTGCTGATTTCTTTTGCAGCGTCGTCAGCGTTTAATTTTCTATTATAAAGCTTGCGATTTCTGGAAGAAATTGCCCTTTTTCCATCTGCCGTGACCATGTTGGGCAAAGCAATTAAGTAAAAATTTAATCTGATCTTGTTCATATCAAGACATGTATGAAATTAAAAAAATTCAATGGTAACAAACTTATGTGTGGACATCAATCCCATTTCCTATTCGACTTATAGAGGGAGAATTCGTTAATTGAGTTGTTGACCTCAATGGACAACTAGTTACCGTTAGGTAGACAGGCTAATAGTGATTAGGGTAGCTACCGATATTGGTACCTTAACCTGTCTTAATTTATATACGCTAATCAAATCGATCCTCAATTAGCATAATCGCACTTTTGCTCTGGGAGAGTCTTTGAGATCCTATTACTAAGTACAAATCTACCTATATATACATACATAGTTTTAAGCGAAGACAGTTACCCTAATAGTCACATCCGTAACAAGATGGACTTCTGTTTATACCAAGTACACATTAATCGCGTGTGATTGTCGATGCGTTGTTTATAAACCAACAAAATCGAAAAGATACCGCAGATATACATAAGTGTACATGCAAAATCACAATTTCTGAAGCAAGAGGTTCCCACAGTACAAAATTTGTCAAATACATTAAAGGTGGAAATTAAGAAATTCAGTCGTCAGAATTTCTACGGCAGAGGGACTTGATTCAAAGCTGCTGACTACCAGAAACTAGAAAGTTTCGATCTGCCACCTAAAATGTATAAAAACAGCACACACAAAAATAGGCAGGAAAAACCGTATATAAAATCGATGACCGAGATGGTATCAGAAAATTGTATATTGCATAGCAGATGCATCGGTATAAGGCAACGCATCCTAACAGTTTCACAGTAACAGGTGAACCTACAGAACAAAGCAGGTTCTAAATTCTTCAAATACGGACTAAAAAATAAATAGAAAACTTTTTTAAACCATATAAATATATATGGTATATCTATAAACAAAACGCGTGTATTTACGAATCAATAATATAATATATATATTAATATATTATATATACGAATCAATAATACAATAATTTAACAATCTATTTATATAAATTCAAAATTCTGATCATCGAATTGATTGGCTCGATTTTGTATGTGTGCCGAACCCCCTATATTGGAATTGTTTATTGCAGTCAGTTGTGGCCTAAATTGGTTAACAGGTGCGGCTTGCTGCTGCAGTAAATGCCTTAATCCAGGATTACTACCGAGCATTGGGCGTACCAATCGTTGTTGTTGCATTCCATGAGAAACCTGCGTGGGAACGTTCATGTTAACCGACATTCGAGGTGGTTGTTGCTGAATTATTCCCATATTGTGCTGTACAGCATTGCCAAGACTATCCTGCATTTGTACAGGTATTTGCGTATATTGATTGTAATTCTGTTGTTGGTGTTGATCTTGCATTTGAACTTCCATTGCTTTTGATTGATTAGTTTGATGCTGTTGCTGCTGCTGTTGTTGCTGTTGCATAGAATTTGGAACTTGAATATTATTGGAGGCAATTGCTGCGTTATGTGATGTTTGCTGCTGCTGTTGACTCTGTAGTATTTGCTGCTGCATATTTATTGTAGTTTGTTGGCCCATATTTTGCTTCTGTTGAATTACCTTGCGCAAGCGATCAACGAACATTGTTTGGTTATTTGGTATAAACCCCAAAAAAGCGTTCCTTTCAGCCGTATAAAGTAAAATAAGCACTTTTATATCACAAGAAGGCATGGAAGGTTGAGTTGAAAAATGTACACAACCAGCGAATCCTGTTGTCATTACTTTTGAAAGCGAATCCAGTGCTTCACATGGGTTTGGTCGAAATACAACCATTTTTGAGTCTTTTAAGTACTGTCCACCGATATTTCCAACAAGATGTTTCGGCATTAGCTGCATTAGTAACTTTGAAGGCCAATTTTCAGCTCGTATCTCGGGTTCACCATCTTTTATATTTGTGGTCACTTGGCACGGCACTTGTCGTGTGATTTTAGTTTGATCTGGTTTAGTCTTTTCGATCCACTCCAAGAAACCTGACCATATTTTTTCTCTGTCACGAAAACCTACACCGTCCGTGTTGTTAGATTGGATTGCCAAGCCCTGTTGGGGTGCAGCTATTTGACCCAATTGGGATTGCTGCTGCTGCTGTTGCTGCTGTTGTTGTTGTTGTTGTTGTTGTTGTTGCTGCTGCTGCTGCTGCTGCTGCTGCTGTTGCTGCTGCTGCTGTTGTTGGGATTGTTGCTGATTTATCATTTGTATTCGAAGAGCTTGTTGATGTTGCAACATCGAAGAAACACCTTGGGTAGGAGGGGTCGATAACTGAGAAATTAGCGCAGAATTCGAATTATGAGGCACACCCATTCCTGCATTTGTTCCTGGTATAAAAGCTGGCCTCTGTTGTTGATTAGAAAATAGCCAACGATTTACTTGAGTCACATTGCTGTTATACGGAATTTGAACCGGATTTGATGCATTATTAATAAATGGTTGATTAACAAGAGGTGTTGGCTGCTGTTGCTTCTGAACTTGATGTGACTGCAAGACCGGTTGTTGATTATCGAGCAAAATTGCATTTTGAACATTGTGCATAGGACTTTGGGAATTACTTGCCGGATTTATGTTAGGACTTACAGGCCTCTCTTTAAGATGAAATCCTTTTAGTAAAATTAAATGACGAATATCTCTGCAATAATTTTTAGCCGTCAAAGGATGGTCAGTGTCAGCCTTTGCGTAAAGCTTAAACAAAATTGGCAGTTTTCGTGGTGCTATTATTGATAGATGAATTTTTTTCTCCGACAGCATTGAAGTAAGCTGCTCAATAGTTTTCTTATCATATTGATAGCACTCTTGGACTGGCAGAGAATATGGTGCACTATTGCAAATAAGAATACAATGTCGCTGAACGTTTAAATTAACATCACCTCGAATTTCTTTAAAATCCTCAAAACACATACGGGCCGTGGCAAAACCCTCAGCAAGATTAGCATTTGATTCACTTTGGCCTCCTGTAAAATCAAGCCTTTCAATTGTCTCTAGCACTTTAGCAGGACTATATATGGGACCGAATGTTTCTACACATTTGTTGGGAATACATTGTGCAGTTTTATAAACTACGATGCCATACAAAGCTGAATTGCGGTTTGAAACTAAATAATCCCGTTCATCAAGAGATCCTTGCGAAAAAAATTCCAGCGTGGGCACAATGTAGTTTACTTTCAAGTCTTGTATGTAAGCACCGTTCACAGCCGTCCCTTCAATAACAAAAACCACGTCCGCAACTTTATCAGATTCCATTATAATATAAGTTAAACTTGCGCCAAAAACACTGTTGTCAATTAAAAAAAAACAATTACACACAAATCGAACACCGAAATTACATTACGAGAAATAATTGACATCGAACCACTATTTGTACTACCAGAAATAAAAAAGAAATAGATACGTTCTTCCAATGGAAGAATTTACTTTTAACGATGCTTTCCAATGAATGGGAGAATATACTAATTTATAACTTTCAATCGTAATCATGAATGCAGGTTTTATGTTGAGCGACTGAAGCCTTCCGGAAAAAAAATCTTATGAAAATGTTCCTTTGGCAGTCTTATAAATTTTTTAGGAGCAAAGAATATGGCGTCTAAAACTACAAAAAACAGCCATAAACTGTCAAAAACCCCTGTGGCGTTGTTGTTTCCTGTAGTTCTTCGTAGTTTTTCCTAATTTAAAGACACAACGTAGCTACACACTTTGGATTGGCATTTTGATCAGTCAATCCTTTCGATTCAAAAGTTTTAGGACACTACGTAAAAGTCATTAAAATTATATATTTACTGCTAGAAGTCATCATCACATTTGTTCTTACAATTGTAAGTACTTAAATCGTCAAAAAACACAACAAACATTGTTGTTTACACTGTATCTAGGAAAAAAAAAAAAACAATTTGAACAACAAAAAAAGTTTATTTAGAAAAAAATCATACTTCATAACACTATCCTGAACAAATTTTTATTAGTTCAATATTAGTTAATTGACGGTAAAAGATATTCGTTTTAGTGTGGCTATTATTACAATATCATATTAAAAGCAAGTATGCCACGAAGCATAGCTGGTATTGAGATTCGCAATTGTTTGGTGGTATACCACCTTCTTACTGATTGCAGGGGCACTTTCTCGCTGTTGGCGATTCTTTGAAAATCTTTGACAAATAATCACAAACGCCAAAGTATATTGCTTTACACGAAAATCAGCGTGTACTTCGAAATGCTGCCTATCAGGGGTTGTAAAGGTTGACCAGATAGCAATGATACTATATTTCAGCACCTGCAAATGGCATTCGGCTATCATAATATTCAGTAAGGTTTGCCATTTCATTATGCATCGTTTTACATTTGCCGAATGTGCGGAAATTATTAAAAAAATATCGAAATTCCGGCTCATCTGTAAATACGAAACGTGAATTTCGTCTGGAGGTCGGTCGTCATGATGGCTTCAGCGTTCAGTCAATTCATGGCAGCGTGGAAAAGTTTGAGCGTCAGTACACTCTTTAAGATCTGAAGTCATCAATCAGACAGATATAGGTGCAAAATGAAGAAAACATAGCCGCCGTAGTGGGCAGTATCCAAGAAGACTCAGAAATGTCAATTCGGCCCCGATCAGTTGAATTAGGCTTCGACAGAGAATCAACCAGCATTATTTTTCGGTTGGACTTAGACCTACATCCGTACAAGATTGTGCTGACGCATGAATTGAAGCCGGAAGACGATAAACAGTGCCGTGAGTTCGCTAATTGGGCGCTGGAAATGTCGCCCGGAAATCCGGATTTTGGCCAAAAAATCATCTTCTCAGACGAGGGCCAGTTTCGGCTCAGCAGCTATGTCAACAAGCAAAATTGCCATTATTGAAGTGAACACAATCCACAAGTGTTCGGCTAAACATTAATGCATCCACAAAGATTGACTTTTTGGTGCGGTTTATTACATGGCGTCATCATCGGACCTTATTTCTTTTCAAATGAGGAAGGACACAAAGTTACCGCCAATGGTCTCAGATATAGAGTGATGTTAGTCGACTTTCTGTGGTCAAAATTCGACTACATCGACATATCCGAGCTTTTGTTCCAGCAAAACGGCGCTTAATGCCATACATACAAGCGACGCAACGCTTGAAGTTGTGAAAGAGAAATTTGGTGACTGTGTCATCCCACGAAGAGAGTTTATCAATTGGCCGCCGTGATCATGCAATTTGACACCACTCGATTATTTTCTCAGAGGATGCGTCAATTCTTTAGTCTACGTTAACAAGTCAACCACTTTGGACGAGCTCGAGGCCAACATTCGAAACGCTAAGCCGAAATGTGCCATTTGAATGGTGTGATATTTCACACATAATGGCATGAACGTAGTTTCAAAATAAAGACAGAATCATTCATATATCTCACACCGTTGTTGTTTTATTTAAATTTTTTTCGTATCGTTCTTATCTGGTCACCCTTTAGTACTCGCTACACCATTCACGGTAACTCTCCGACGGGGAATTAAGTCTCAATATCGGCGCTTGTCAAAAGGTTTCCTAGAAGTTTTCAGGAACTAAGATTATTCAACGGATTTTATCACTTTTAATTTTTAAATTAATTTTATTGCCTGTGGCAAAACTTTTCAACTTTAGAATAATAGACAAGACTTTCAACTTTATTTAATTTTTTCATTGCAATATGTACTCGTATGTACAATGGTTGGTCTTTGAATTCTATCATCATCGAATACAATTATACAAAGTTACTTGATCGATCTACTGGAAAGAGAATTTTATTTAAGGAGATTCGGAACATTACTTCTCGTTTGCAGAGTTTGATAAATTGATTCACAATATCTTCAGATAGGTTGTAACTATTGTGTAGTGTATGTTACAATATAACCAGGTATAAAAGGAAAGTTAAGATATTTTTAAACAAAAATAAAAAATGTAAGACGTGCATGGTCATAATGACATGCATGCCATGGTATCCATACCAGCATTCTGTCCACCACATAACAAAAGTGTGCTTGAGTTGATTTGTAGTGCAAGAGTAAAAAGGATATTAAATTATAAACGGATTACATAAAAGAGTTTTCCATCAAGTTTAACTTACCATATAATCATACATAAATATACGGCCTAGCCTTAGGCTGCGTTTAAATTCGAATTAATAAAGGGTGAGCCAACAGTTAGTGTGGAAGTTTTCATTTATTCAAACACACATTTATTGTGAAGTTAATATAGAACTTATGAATGGAACACAACATTGTGCATGTAACCACCCCGGCTTTTATTGCAAGCGACCATCCGAAGGTCAAAATTATCGATAACATTTTGAAAAATAAGTGGGTAAATGGCCACAATTTTAGTTCGGATGGTATGTTTGAGATCCTGAATTGTAGCTGGATTATTGTCATAGACCTTACTCTTTAAATTACCCCACAGAAAGAAGTATAAAAGTGACAAATCACATGACGTTGAAGACCAATCAACTTCTCTAACCGAATAATGCGATCTTCAAATTTCGTTCGCAATAAATTGATTAATTGATGAATTTTGTGTGCGGTAGCAAAATCATGTTACAACCAGAGATATTCCAGACCAAAGATGAACTTACCTAGATGGCAAGCTCTACTAATACTTTTGCAAGCCCTTAATTTTCGTACAGACTTAATTTACACAGTAAGTGAACTATCAAAACTTTTACATCTCTATATTGACATAATAATAAAGGTGCAACAAAAAAGTAAGTATATAAAAACCATATCATATTTAATGATAATAATAAATTAAGGTAAAATTGTCCATCCGCTATTTTTTTTTTTTTTTTTTTTTGTTTAACTGTTTTCTTAGTATTAACTTAGGAAAAATATCGAAACCTAATACACATGATTTTCAAACTACTACACCATCTTCCTGCGCCCTGGAGAAAAGCCAGTAAAAGGGTATTCATATCACCTTGGTGCACGCGCGGGATTATAAAAAAAAAATTAAATTAAACTGCATTAAAAATTGTAAGTTTTGGTCGCAAAACATAGATTGAGTTTCAGGTTTAGCTTAAAGAGCCCGCATAGGGCTAGTTTTGAAGCGTTTATTTTTATATAGGATATATAAAATATATCCTATATGTATAAGTATGTATATGTATGAATATACCATACATTGAATTTTAAAAATAAAAACAAACTCTTATTTTTACTACACAAGATTGAGTCCTGTTCCAGACAATTTGACTATAATCTTTTAAGTTTCATTTTAAGGCTCAACCATAAAGGGCGAAAGCAAACTGAAGCTAATGTCAGACCTTGACGAAATGTTGCCCCAAGTTAATTAAAATGGACAAATTGCCCATAATAGGATTTTGAAAAGTATCCATCTGTCAAGTAAGGGTTCCATTTGTTTTGTGTATATGCATTTGTTCTTGAAATTTATTTTCCATCGTTTAAGAAAAATTAATGAGAATAATTAATTACAAAGTACTACACGCTTACTATTTTGGTTTTATTTTTTCGCTTTCTCCAATCTTGAGTGAAAATCATAATCAAATAAACTCTGTTCTTTCCAATAATTCAGCAAGCCGTATTCGACAGTCGAATCAGACCACAATCGCATATTGTTATTATAATGTCGTACCTTACGAACACACTCGTATTTGATGTCTGACAGCAGTCGTATGAATAGTAGTGCATTCGACTCTTGTTTTAATATGTTCATAAACTAAACATAGATGGCAAACTCTCCAGATATTAGAAAATCAAAACCGGTTTTTTCTTGATCGTCCATATCCGTGTGAACATGTACGTAGATATGTGTAAATTGTCAACAATGTCAAAATTTGAGAAGTGACGTCTCCCATATAATGCTTTTGCTAGGATAGCATGTTCTGAAAAAATGTAAATTTCAATTCATGAATATATTGAATTATTAGATTAAATGGAAAGTACATATACACATTATAATTAAATTGTTGTATTAATTTTTCGTAAGAAGTAATAGATAAGGATTAATGATTATTTTGATTGTTTTTATTTGTGAAAATATAACTTTACATAAACCTTTTGCATAAAATAAAATAGCAACAAACAAAATATTAAACAATTGACTAATTCTTTTTTAAAAAATGGACATATTTAGCACAGAATAGAGAAAAAAATCTGAATTACACGACAAATGGTAATTAACTTATATGAGTTTCTAAATTCCAAAAATCGGTATCTTTCACAAAGATCCTGTTAAAAACAATTATAAACTTAATTCCCTCCGACAAAACTAAATTAAGTTTGGATATCAAAAGTCTTGCTGCACATTGTATGTTGGCTATTCTGGGATTAAAAAATGCCCTTAATTAATAATTCTTTTCATTGATGTCCAGAGTCCAAAGTTTGTGCCTAAACGTGAAAAATGCTGATACAAATGATTGATAATACAAGCTTAAGTTTGATTTCAAATTGTAGTAGTTGCAATCCATTTATATCTTCCAATGAAAGGTTCAAAATATGATTCTGAGGTCTTTTTTTAAATCTTATTCTGATACTATCCCCTTTTTGTGCACTTGCTTTCCATATATTCTATTTTCTTCACTTTTTCACCACGTTAAAATAAATATTCACCAGCTAAAATATTTTGCTTTTACTTTTACTTTTACTTTTACTATATTAGGTATACCTAGTGAACATTACGTGAAATTTGCTGTCATTTTGGCCATTCTGGAAATGGAGAATGAATTGGTAATTCACTTACAGTGTGTTTGGGCGAAAGTTCCGGGTTTGTAAATGTTTTTTTAAAAATGTAATCATCTTACTTGATTTTAGTAAACTGAAACCATGAATATATTTCGGATGCCGTTGGGATTCGAACCAAACCTTCCGATTGATTAGGTAGACAGTTCATCGAAAAAGCCGTGTTTTGATATGACTGAATTTGATTTTATGTTATTTAAAGAACCAATTTAAGGTGCTGGTTTCCGCGATAGAGGAAAACGTCGGCGTTGCCAGGGTTTATGGTAAGTGTCATAAAGTGACTGCAAAAACATTTTAAAGTCTCAGAGCTGGACCTGCGCTGACTTAAATTAAGAAATTCAATAAATATGTATACATATCTATTTTGTATAAAATCAATAAATCTTTTGTGTTTGTTTTAAGGTTTGGGATGATTAAAAATATGATGTTAAGCAACAGCTGAAACACAACAAACAGCAAGTCAGACGGACTGGAGGTGCCCCAAACAAGTCGCTTATTCTCGCTGCCACATTTTCAACGACGATACTTCATCTTCTTCACTAAAAAATAATTTTATCATTGTAATTCATGTTGTATTAAATATTTTTGTTTGTTGAAAAAAAAACGCCAAAATCCTCGTTTGTTTATATTTTCTTTTGTTTACCTTGATATTTGCATAGCCATTAAAATATGCGTTGTTTTTTTTTTTTTAAAGAGTTAGATACGTCGCACATGAATTGGGTAAGAGACGTGAATTCGATACCACTTCTTATAAGAAAGAAATACGACATATATGTACTTGCTGAATTGGGGTGAATGTTCGCTAAAAAAATAAATCTACTTCTCTCAAGAAAACCACTGCTTTATATAATTGCAAATAGTAATCAGTTGGTTAGTTGCCAAATTTTCGTACGAAATCGATTCAGTTGCACTTAACTTACGAAAGCAAAAGTGAACGAAAACTTGACGATGCTGAGCAATCCGGCATTTTGGGTACAAGATACAAATCGCTTGTATTCGCAGATTTACATGTACAGATCCATTCGCCTACTGTGGGTGACTTTATATTATGTGAATACAAACATTGCATGAAAAACTGTAATCACTACCTATCGGAAGTTGGTTTGTGACTTGCAGAAAGAGGAGCTGGACATCACTATCGAATCTTTTAACCAAACTCTAAAACGAAATATCGAAGACATACATACATATATAAAAATGTTACGCTACATGTACAATGGCTGTAAAAAGAAGGTTATACCGCTATTCATTGGTTTTTATCCGGAATTTAATTTCGGTTAAAT
The DNA here is from genome assembly GCA_907269105.1 of Volucella inanis. Taxonomy (NCBI): domain Eukaryota; kingdom Metazoa; phylum Arthropoda; class Insecta; order Diptera; family Syrphidae; genus Volucella; species Volucella inanis. The sequence goes on along the minus strand of OU026157.1, from coordinate 74,023,030 downwards.
GTCAAATTTTTATTTCGCAATTTCCTTGATTGGCAAAATGGCAGATTCCTATAATGTGTTTATTTCTGCTTCCAGCTTCCTTTTTTTTTAATTTTTTATATTTGCTTTCAAATTAATTTGAACATTTAAACCAAAATCTGGTTTGATGCACGATACTACAATATTTGGTGTTTATACTTATATATGTTAGTAGATCCAGAAGAAAAATGTTGCTTCTGTAACGAAATCCATGTGCAAAATGTTTGAGAGAGTGAGAAAGTTAAGAAGAGTGTCAATGGAATATTTTCAAAAGATTTGTCTTTTCAGGAGTGCAAAAGACAAAAACAAAAACGACATTAAATGCACAGCAAAAGCTGAGGAGTTCAAAATTCGAAAAGGTAATGTTATTATTATTATTATTATTATTATTATTGTTATTATTATTATTATTATTATTATTATTATTATTATTATTATTATAATTATTATTTTTATTTTTATTTTTATTATTATTATTATTATTATTTAGAGGACTAACTTATTGAAATTATAACTTATAATAATAAAAATCCGGAAAAACATATTTTCTTGTGCTAATGGCAGCAATAATTAAGTAATATCACGTAAAATTTTAACTGCTTTTTGCTTTCCATTCGAATATAAAAGTTTTGATAGCACTCTATATTGATTCAACCTTTGCAGAGCAGACCTGTATTTTCCCATATACCATATATATACCATATTTATATTTTGATAAAGTTAGTTTCTCCCATACTGACATCAAATATGTGCATACAAACAACCTCTAACATACTGTTTTCTTCCTTAAAGCTTTCCAATATCTATTCTGCCTTCTTACTAATCATCTAGATCTTAGGTTAATATACTTAGTCAGGTACATTTTTTTTAGCCACTCTTGAGTGGGTGGGAGCAGAATTTTGTTGAAATGTCCAGTTCTTGTTTTGCGAACATTGATCGGCTTAGCAGCTTAACGACGTCTTCCAAAACTGTGATAAACTTGGCAAGCTTTCGCTGAAGCCTTGATTCCTTTTCACAAAAATGGAGGTTGGTTATGTCATTGTAGCTCACTCCCCAACATACCATTACATTTGTTTGATGATGGCCACTTTCAACTCTTGGAATATGTTTTTAAGCTTCTTTTGATGTCCGAGCATAAACTAAATCCTTGGACATGTTAAAAGTTTCTTTGACTGTAATAATTTTCTCTTCGGTGAACCGCGTGCACCAAGGGTGGTATAGTAGTTTGAAACTCAGGTGTATTAGGTTTCGATATTTTTCCCAGATGTGGTTGTCAAACTTAACGGGACAAGCTAGCACATCCTCCTCAACCAGTGGGTCTTAAGTACGTGCTAGTTGTTAGTTCGTTACATTTAGCCCAGCCAGCAACCACTCCAACATCAGTGTTATGCTTTCATGTCAGAGTTGACGCCGACGGGATTTTCATATAACTACATACAAATTCTATGAAAAGACTTTTTCACAGAATTGCCTGGCACGGAATTCGAACCCGCGACCCTCTGCCTGAGGAGTCTATCGGCCACCCCAAAATCATCTGCTTTCTCAGTTGTTTGCGTCTGATTCGAGGCTGCATGGATTTGATGTCTCCCGGAGTTATCACGGTGCGTGGACCGTGTCCTCGAATAATTCAAAAGTACGATAAACCAAACAGCGATTGGTTCCAAGCGGTCGAAAGGTCCGTAAGATATCACCTTTTGCCATATTACACTTGTATATACCGATCATACCTACACGATTTTCGACGTCACCCCATTCCATGACTGTAAACGACTAAATAAGAAAATCTTTTCCTTGATAAAGAAGCATAAAAGCAGCAGGTTAAATAACGGTTACCATGAAAAGGCAGCAACTAATACTTAAATTAAAGTGGTTGACATACATATTTTGTCAATAATTATGACTATGACTAGACTATGTAATAAGGCCAGAAGGAAGTTTTTTTTTTTTTTTTTGAATAATTACAGCTTTTTTTTTAAGAATTGTGTGCCTAAAAAAAACGATCAAGAAAGGGTTTTTATACGCCGGATCCCCAGTGCGATGTCAATTTACTAAAAATATGTATTATATAGTTATTTCCTACGTAGCTAATCAATTACTTTTTCCTTTTGTAGTTTATTGAGAGCATATGGTATATATATTTGCTTGTCGTCATTTAAAATATATTTGTAAATACATAAGTATATTAGTCAGTATGTTGATTTCCGTCATGTTTCAGCACAAGATTGAAGAATTCATAATACAAAGCGCCTCCTTATTTAAGTCAAACTCAAATTTGATACGAGTACAGTTCTTTTTGAATTCTAATACCAGTACCAGTTTGGTCGGTTATGACTGGTATTATAAATTTCTATTTAGGTTACAAGATTCCTTTCAGTATTTCAAAGAGGCAAGAAACAGCTGATTATTTACTTTTTTCTTAATGTTATGTTTTCTTCTAATCTCCTTAAATGATATTTTTTATTTTTTCTCCTTCAGTGCTGAAGGGCTTCCTTGACTACATATTTTTCTGACTTAAACATTCTTTATCGTAACTGGGGTTTCCCACGGCGTGATTAAAAGCTTAAAGCTATCTTTCATCATTCTGGACAAATGAATCCTCTTACCTTTGGCAGTTATAAAAACCTTCTTTTCAGGTACTCACTGATTTTTTTTTTTCTTTTCAATTTATGAAAATAACATCAAACATGGGTATATGAGAATATCCGTTGAGTTTAAAACATGTTCCGACTTTTGTAACGAACATTTTCCAAATTCCAAAAATAGCGGCACCTATTCCAAGAAAGAGAAACATATTTTGAAAATATCAAAAACAAGAAAAATGACCAGCAGGAACTCATGACGTTTATTCGTCGTATGAGTACTTACATGCGTTTTTTCTTTGAATAATTTAAAAAGCTTCCATGTACTAACACTTTTAACATACATACTATATGTAATGTTGTAATGTTTTTTTCTTCGCAAACTTTAGATAATTTTATGAGATATTAATATGTATTATTCGAAAAATATTCGAGGCTATAATATAAAATACTAGCTTTCAATGAAAATTTGAAAGTTTTTTTTTCGTTTTTTATCCGGAAATTCGACTTCCAGTAAAAGACCTCCTTCCTGATTTGTGATTCCCGACGTGACAGTATAAATGCATTTATTATTTTGGGGTGATAAATTGTGCTAATAAAAATTTCAGAAGAAAGTTTCCACTCTACACTGATATTTGTCAATATATATGTATATATAAAATAAAAATAAACTTAAGAGATTGTTTGTCTAATTTCGTTATTTAGTTTTAAAATAATTCGTCAATAAATTGTTATCGTAAATTGTTTGGACTCGTGCTATTAATTCATGAATCTTAAACATCGATAATTCCCACGCCCAAATTTAATTTACCTTGTATAATATTTTTTGTTGTTTGCCAAATTTTGTTATATATTAATCGTTTTTATTATGTCTAACCCGTCGGTGTATATTGTTATTGCTTATTGAAACTTGTGCCCAACAGCATAAAATATGATCGCGGGTTGTATGTAATGGTCCGAAAAAGTAAATGCGACGTGCAAATATCAAAGTACCTATTTGGTAGGAATGTTTTGAATAAGCAACACGATACAAAGCTTAAAATAAATTGATTTGAGGAAGAAATGAAGAACAATTCTATGACATGTGAATAAATGGAAGGAATAATTCAAAGTTTTGTAAGTTATTTCAAATGTTTGATTCAATTTGTTTAATTTTTTGTATATTTAATTTTTTTTTTAGAATCATGCGTAATTGTTAGATATTGCTTTCATGTGAAGGCTAATGCAGTTTTCAGTTATTCTTATTGTCACGCATAACAATTTCTATTTTGTGTTGCTCAAAGTCTAAAAATCATAAGAAGCCAAGAAAAAAAATAAACAAATATTTTATGGGATTACCATTCCAAATTCTGCCTGTAGGAAGAGAGTCCAAAACAATGTAGTGAATATATGTATGTACATATGTACATACACACGTGTCATTTTTCCCAGTTGAAAATTTTAAACATATTTTTCAATTTTGTCGTAAAATACAATAAAACTACCTGTCGAGCTAAAAAAAAAAAATTGTCAATTGTGATTAGGTGTTTATTTTTTTCCACCACAGTATCACTATGAAAAAGTTATGCGCAATTTACCTCATGACCACCTTCTAAGCAACGACACTTTGTTGTTCATTTCCTCTATACGTTCTAACCATTTTAATCAATCGATGCACAGTTTTTCACTTCATTACCCAAGGTTTTTGTCAGACTAAACAGACTATTTAAAGGAAAGTTTTTGAAAACTGCCAAAAATATTTGGATTTGTTTTTGGAAGACTCCAACCTTTTAACCATTGAATGATTGTGATTGTATTTTAATAGAATCTAGGGCCAGAGTTTCCTACTAAAGGGTCTTCATAGTTCGACGAACCAACCTCAAGGTTCTAATTATCCATTGTGGTCGTAATCTATAATCGAAAGTCGTATATGGATATGATACCATATACCATTTGCCATCTGTGAGCAAAAAGGAAAGACGATCAGTATGGCATATAGAATTTCAGTTGATTGCTTAATTTCAAGAGCAATCGATGCCTATTATATATTTATTGGGGAGCATCTAACACAAAATTATGAAATCATTCCATCTCAATTTTTTTTTGGAAAAAAAGAAGAAAAAAAAGAGATAATATACACCCTGACTGACTCGAACTGCAACCAACTCAGACTGCTATAATTTCCAAACCGTTCATGACAGTGAGCTCAAGTTTTGACACATGACAGATAATTTTATTATTTACAAGCCTTTTAAACGATTTGCGTCTCAGTTGTGTTGAAAAAATTTTATCCGAATCGAAAGAGCGAAGGAGTTGCTACGCTTGCAGGAAAGTAATGAGTTGCCGAATTTGGTTTTTTCCGATGACTCGCCATTTGTTATAGAGCAATATGTCAACAAACAAAATGACCGACTTTACTTGCCAGAGAGGTCCTTTAAAATTTACACATTTGGACGGCCATCAGAAAGCAGGCAGCACCGATGGTGATAGTTTTGGCCGCCATAACCACCGATGGTCGCTCTCCGCTCGTATTTTTGAACCATGGCGTCAAAATTAATGCGATCATATACCGTGAAACTGTCTTAGAGGCAGTATTAAAGCCCTGGGCAAACAATCATTTCGGTCGGAGACCGTGGACATTTCAACAAAACTCGGCACCGTCTGACAAAGCGCGCGTCAACCAAGATTGGTTAAAAAACAATGTTCCACACTTCATTTCTTCGACACAATGGATTGCAAATTCTCCGGATACAAATCCATTGGATTTCTACGTCTGGGGTACCTCAAACCTCAAACAAGCACTTCGCCGGGAATGGGCCAAAATAATGCAGTGCTACTTGCGTGCAGCGTGCGATGCTTTCTTCGGCCGTCTCAAGGCCATTATTCGCGTCAGAGGTGGACATATTGAATACTACTGATACAATTTGAAAATGGATGTATTTTCCAACATTTTTCGCTTTGGCATAATAAAATTTATCAAAAAATAAAAAAAAACTATAACGTTTTAAAAAGTTGCAGTTCGAGTCAGGCAGGGTGTATGTGAAAATACTGAAATAAATACTGGTGATCGCTTTTGCATATCATATTGTTAAGCTTTTCGGTGAATTAATTTGTCGATTAAGTTAGTTCTTTTATATTATAATAATACTTTCTTGCTTTAGGCTACAGTCCAGAGTAAACCAAGGTCTCAAAAAACCTCCAATATCCAAGAAAAGCCTTTATAGTGTACACCATTTTGCCAGCTCTTCCTTCCAAAGTTGAACTGACAGTTTGGCGACTTGGAGCTTTTCTAACCAAGAGCTTTACATGTTCCATCTTGCTATTGTATTAGACTCTTTTTTTACTAGATTGATATTGTTCAATATCCAGTCGCTTATCTCTAGAACCGAAGGTCATTTGAAGTACTTTTTTCTAGATACAGCTAAATGAGCTCTTAAACGACATATTCAGAAAGGAAATGCATTTCATCAGTGCGGGTTTAAATGGACATCAAACATTTAACACGAAGACTGTGCAAATCTCACGTTCTGACTTTATTAAATACGATAATTATTAATCACGTGCGGCACTTCCAGTAACGTTAAAACTCTGCTCTGTATTTCAAATTCCGGCTTCACATAAATAAAGAAACTTGGTGGTGGAACAATGAGACAAAATGGCGTTAAAAAACAAGCGTGGACCAAGTAAAACTCAAATAGTTTAACCGATAAAGTTAAACTATGAATGTTGCTTATAAGAGAAGAAAATTTTAATCTGAAGATTGAGTGAAATTCGAAAATCTTAAGTTTAAATTGCTGCGATTTTGTTCAACAAAATGATGAGAGTTAAGAAGAGAAATTGCAATAACTACCAATCGGTAAAACTAATATTATATACTATAAAAATGTCCGTCAATGCGTCTTGGTGAAATATATACATATATGAATTGATGCAGTGATCAGTGGATCTCGAAGGAATCTTATATGGAGGGCCCTACGATCTCAAACTGTATTCTGTAGGCATATATAAAAGAATGATACGATGTCATTAAAGCAAAAGTTAAATGTGCAGGAATAACCAAATAATTCGAAGTTAAAACTCTGTATTTAACCACCAAGCATATTGCGATGACTCGATGGAGCGAAAACTACGCTATATTTTTGGGACAGAAAAATGCTTAAACTTGATGTTGTTCGGACAGCTTTAACATACGTTACGTATGTTAATTAGAAGTTTTAGAAGTTTGTTTGCAGGCCTAATATAAATATATACATATCTTATTACTACATTGGAATCTGAATCGGATATAATCTGGAGAGAAGTCAGTCGAAAATGCCATAAGAGGCAAATAACCATGCAGCCGGCGCAAACAAAAGTATTAAAGAAAAAAATGTTGCATATATGTTTTCCAATATTTTCTTTCATATCATTACATATCAGAAATGTTTTCCTAAATAATTTGACAGACTAAATACTGTCATCTCTTTGTCCCGACTCCGAGTGCACTACTTTGCTACATTTGTTTTTTTTTTTTATGCTGGAATAAAGTCAGGTTATAGTATATTTACGAATGTTTCGTTTTTTAACCTTCTGGGCTACACCAAGACTTGTGGTAATCTTCAAATGCTTCTGTGTGCTTGCTTTTCTAAGAAAGAGAAGTTGGCGAACTATTCGACCTGATAGATTCGCGTTGTCCAGCTGTACAGTTTTGGTTATTTATTTCAGCTGCAAACGCTTTTGGGGAAATAAAGCGTTGTAATGTAGATGTTCGTCTTAGAGTGTTTTTATTACGCCATCTCTATTTTCTACTATTTTTATTTTTGTGGGTTAAGAGCGTTCACCACGAAATTCTTTGATCGTCCCACTGATTCTGCGATTTAATTTGTGCGATTTAAGTTGCTGACGAAGATTTATAATAAAACTTCTTTCCTCAACGGTACCATGTTGCATATGTCCCATCTATTACTGATGTTATGATTTGCTTAGAATTCTTTGTTTCATTTAATTTCATTTACAATGATCTTGATTTTAGTCCTCAGAATTAAACGTGTAGCATATGCCGGCGTGTAGCATACAGTATGGTATTGTGTTGTCAAGTGAGTGGTTCGTCCACCAACCACTCCAACATCCCGCCATAATCGATGTAATAAAAGTGCATCTGCCCCGGTGCCTCGACTGCCGCAATCCGCCTGATTCTAAGCTGACCGAATATAGTGCTATCGGTCAGGAGATGTAAGTTTTTGTATCACTCAACTCGGTTTGAATCGAATGGTTTAAGTGTTGCATATGCCCTTGAATTTGCATCGGAAAAACCGTGGATTGTTGTTACTTCCCCATCTGTTATACCCTGCCACCTGGGCACTGTAGTCCATTCTTCAGACAATTCCGTTGGTAGGGGGGCATCCCAAGTAATACCAGCAGACCAAACATTCTGGATGAAGATCTTGCCCCATATAATGGCTTGTGCGAGCAGACATGTTGGATCAAACAACTGTACAATTTCACTAAGAACTCGCCGTTGAGATTGAACGAGATTTACGCTGAAGACCAATTCGTCGTAATTCGATCCTACCCTAATCCAAGCACCAAAGTTGCGCGCAGGATCTAAAACATGTTTAGCCGCTGGTTGCATCTTACTTTGATATGTTAAATGGCCTGAAGACTATTGTAAGACACGTACTGCATTGAATAGGCTACAAGCCATCTAGAATCCAATATTATTTTCATGTGACTCACGCCACAGAATGCGCTTTTACTGCCGATGCTCAGGTGTCACCATTATTTGGCGGAACAGTTTGTCAATGTCCGCTATGAGAACGATGAGGTAACGATGAAAGCGAAGAATTATATTTACCAAGAAATCATGTATTGTATTACCCGTAAGATGAACGTCATTTAGCAGGATCCCTTTACTTGTTCCAGCTGACGCATTGAATACAACGCGAAACTTTGTTAGGTTTGAATAGAAGATAATAAAGTTAAAAATGAAAAATTGTTTTACAGACAAAATATATTGAAAAGCAGGTAAATTAAATGAAAGTGCTCCCCATACCCCATCATTCGTCTACAAACCAGTTATTCGTCACTAGTTATGACCATTTTAAGCAAGTCAGGATCATCATTGACGTCATTCAAGAGCTCCTGAGCGCTGTTCATGCGACGGTTCTTCTGATCAAGTTTAAGAAGTTTCGGAACAAACTTCGCTGAAATACTTCTCATACTCTAAACGTCCGAAAAAATTGCAAGACACCAGCCGACTGATATGCTTACATCCTCAGCAACTTCTCTAATGGTAATTCGACGATTTTCCAAAACAATTTTCTTCACAGTTTCGACGTTATCGTCTTTTGTTGATGTGCTGGGGCGTCCAGAGCCAGGTTCGTCATTGGCATCTTCTTGGCTATCTTGGAAGAGCTCGTACCACTTGTAAACATTTTTTTACTTAGAGCAGACTCACTGTATGCCACTGTTAATTTTAAGTGTTTTAGAGCACTTGATTTCATTTTTTACACAATATTTGTAGCAATTTCTTCATACATTTTTTATAATAATTGAAAATCGCTGAGCAAACCAAAACACGTCTAACCTTTTTATCTGTCAAACTAACAAAAACAAACTAAGTAAAACAATATAAGTATATGAACGTACAATATATGGTATTTATCCTGTGGCCTTTGCGCGTGGGTCCATCTAGTTTGTCTGGAGTTTGCTTGCACGTCTGTCCCAATATATTCAACATGTAGAACTAAAGGTGCATTGTCATTTAACCATTTTATAGTGCGTTCACATTTATTAGTTGCTTCATGTGTGATAGGTTTAATCATAATATTGCATTTATTTATTTTCTAGATTTTGCTATAAATAATTATTAATAAAAAGTTTTTAATTGACATCTTGTATATGTGAATTAGATTAAAATGGTTGATTATTATCTTTATTTTAAGAATGACAGAGTTTTTTTTTTTTTTTTTTTGTAATGCAGATCGTGACTCGGTCTATATTAAGTTTTCGAATCGCATTGAAATGACCCCATGTTAAGGTATTACTTAGTACTTTAACCGACATCCTGTGTGTTCCTCATCTTTCAGTAATATGGTATAGCGGACAAACCTCCTTCTGTTTCACATAGAATTTTGTATCTGTGAATGCTGCTTGAATTTAAATAAAACCGCTCAAATACTTGAAAGAAAATGTAGTAAGAAACCATTATATATGGCATATAATATGGCATCTTAAGGGGGGAAAATAGGTGTAAAGGCTTCCAAATAAATCAATCGTAGAAGTATTCAAAAATATACTCTGAAAATTTAAAAGCAAAATTTCCTGCCGTTCAAAAGTTATAAGTATTTATACGAGTGTCCTTCGGTCAAATGGTTGCAGCGCGCGACATTTCGTAGTCAAGAAATCAAGAAGCTCGAAAAGCTCGAAAAGATCAGCTGCAAGTCGAAAATGATACAAAAGCTTAAGGATTGCAATATAGTGCTGAAATAGCTGATTAAATAGTAAATTGTTTAAATTGATTCATTACTGTCTAAAATTTACCTTGCCACTCTTATTTTTGAACCCGTTTTTCTCTAAACCACTTTTTCGAATTTGTGTACACTCTAAGTCGTAGAGTTTTTGATCATTCGTTATCAAACTTAGCACATATTTTTTATATATATACGCTCTACGTGAACTTCAATTGTAAACAATATCTTTTTTTTTACTAATTTTCACATTTCTCAATACAAAAAAAAAAAATCGATTTTTTTTGTAAAGATTGAAGTTTAAATATAAGAGACGCTTATAAAAAAGTTTACTTTTTTGAAAATTGATTTCAGATAAAAATTGTGACACAAATGACACAAATTGCCCACTTAGGTGGCAACTTACCATACAATGCGCAGCTGATATATCCGTGATTTCAGAAGGAAAATGTTTGAAGATTCCAAAAAATATTGTTAAATATATGTATAAAATAACCCCAATATTATAATAAAATTAATATTGGGTATATAATTATTTTCGTGCGGTTTTTTTTTTTTTTAATTTGAACATTTATTTATGAAAAACATGTACAATAGTATTATTCAAAGTATTGCCCATCTGAAACTATGACTTTTTCCCATCTTTCTGGCAATTTGTGGATCCCATCCCAAAAGAACTCCGGCTTGGCAGCCAAGAATGAATCAAGCCAATTTTTGATATTCTGCTCTGATGTGAACCGTATTTCAGTGAGGGCGTTCTGCATTTACTGGAACAAATGGTAGTCAGAAGGGGCAAGGTCTGGGCTATAAGGCGGGTGGGGTAAGACTTCCCATCCACTGTTTTCCAAATAGTTCTTAATCAGAATAGCAATGTGGGGCCGAGCGTTGTCATGATGGAAAATTATTGTCTCCGGGCGTTTTTCGGCTACTGCTCTCTTCAAACGGATTAATTGTGTTCGGTAGCGTTGTCCTTTGATGGTTTCACCCGGATTTAGCACCTTATAATACAGCACACCCATCTGATCCCACCAAATATAGAGCATTACCTTCACGCCATGGATATTCGGCTTTGCCATTGATTTGGCTGGTTGGCCGGGTTTTACATAAGATTTTTTGCGCTTGAAGTTGTCGTAATGGATACATTTTTTATCACCAGTAACAATTCGATGCAAAAATGGCTTCCTTTTGTGGCGTTCCAGCAGCATTTCGGACATGCAAAACCGCCTTTCGACGTCTCTCGGCTTGAGTTCATGTGGAACCAAATTTCCTTGCTTTTGAATATATCCAGTTGCTTTTAAACATTTTGAAATGACTGCTTGAGTGACACCCAAAGATTCTGCGAGCTCTTCTTGTGTTTGGCAACAATCTTCATAGAGTAATGCTTCCAGTTCTTCATCTTCAAACTATTTTGGCTGCCAAGGACGTTCATCGTCTTCCAAGCCAAAATCTCCACTTTTAGATCGTGCAAACCACTTTTGGCACGTTCGCTCAGCTAGCGCATGTTAACCATAAGCTTCCACCAAAATACGACGACTTTCGGCAGCAGTTATCTTCATATTAAAGTAATGAAGAAGAACTCCGCGCAAAGTTCGACATATTTGAGTGAAAAAAAATTATTGTTGTTTACGCTTCAAATGAATGACATATACTGAAATGACGTACAATAACAGTAGCTTTCCAACGCATGTTCGAATGGAATAATAACAATTGAATAATACAAGTTACGCCATCTCTTAACAAACCGAACCGCACAATATATTCCCTATATGTTAAAAAAAAAAAATTATGAAAATTACCCAAATTACGCCGTCCTACACATATTTCCCCCTTGCCTATTTGATCTCTTGCTCGACTATTTGCCAATACAAAGTTATTCACAAAGGTTTCGTGGTTTGTGGATATATGGTATACTTCAATACTCATAAATTACTGAGACGCTTAGCCGAAAATCTAACTGAAATGTGAATAGGCTTAAATCTTTTAGTTACACTCAATTTAAGAGATATAGTCAAGTTCGAAGCGTACGCTGATTTTTCATCAACTTAGAGAAGACCACTTCCCACTCCATTTGGCCTGGTATTAAGTTTCCACAAGCAATAGCGTAAGTTAGTCGCTTCGACACTTGAAGATCCGTCTACCATTTTCTGATGTTCCAAATGAATATCCTGTAACAAGTTATTATTCATTGGGAAATAGGCTTTTGTCTCTGCCCCAAAATGTGATCTTTATTTAAAAATATAAGTACGGATATATTCCAAAATTTATACATATTTATACAAAAATACAGTATTATTTAAAATAGAAAATCTACTGTACATACATATATACATATATAATTTACATATTTTAATTTTTTTCAGTTTTTGCCTATAAATCTGTTAATTTGGTGTTCTGAAAAAACTATAAGCGAGCGTATAAATTATTTAAAACATTAATAGATGTACAATTTTGGAAAATAAAAAAAAAACATAAAATAAGAAAATGGCATCGGTTTCAGATAAAACAATTGTTAATGAAGAACAAAAGTCCGAACGTATTGTATTACAGGGCTACCACAAAAAGCTAAAAACAATGAAAAAGAAGTATTTTGTTTTGTATGACGAAGATGGAAATTCTTCAGCACGTTTGGAATATTTCGACAACGAAAAGAAATTTAAATCAAATAGCAACTCAAAACGAACAATTGTACTTAGTGATTGCTTTAATATCAATCGACGAGTAGATCCAAAGCATGAATTTGTTATTACTCTATCCAACAAGGATGGCTGCTTCGGCATTGTAATGGAAAAGGAAGAAGACATAAATACATGGCTGAAGGCAATGTTAAAATTGCAAAGTGATCAAAATAAATTATTGAATCCCCCTAAAATATTTTACGGTAAGTATTGAGAACTAAGCTTAAGGGGAGTATAAATGATTACAATATGTTACAGATTTTCACTTTTATTTTAAAGTTAAATTTTAAAAGGTCTTGCAAGATGTTTAGATTGTATCACTTAGATTATTTAGGCTAGTTAGTAGTACGCTAGTAGCAATGAACCCGAATGAATGGAATGTGCACGAACATAACAGGAACCATTCTATTTCCTCATTTTTATTACTTATCGTACTTTAGCTGACCATACAGTCCGATTAAACCTAAAACACCTTTAGTAGTATATTTTGCATATGATTTAGATAACTTTTTAATCCTACGTCATCTATGGTCTTGTTTTATCTCTGGGATGCGCCTTTTTTTGAACATATTTTTTTTATTTAATGAGAAGAAAGAAGTTCCGGTGCATTATGGTTTTTATTATTACGAAACATATATATCTACGACGTCACATCGCCATGCGATGATGGATACTTTTTGCTTATGTCTCAGACGCTGGCATATTGAATTTGAATTTAAATTATCTTAAGAATGTTTTTCTCTATTTTGGGTTAGTTTTTTAGTGATCACTGCGACATTTTTAGAATAATTTATAAAAATTTTTAAATATTTTTTATGTTTTGAAATTTCATAGTGCGCTATTTAATTTTTATTGACTTAATTCTCGAATATATGTTTTTTTTCAAACGGTTACTTGATAACCAATTACTGTTCTATACTCTAAAAAACAAAAATCTGCAGTACAAAGAAGATAGGATGTTTGCCTTCTACTTTGGTTATCAATAAATGCACAAGCACTTCACTCGTGAAAGCCCTCATAATGCTTCCATTGTGTACATATTGTGTGTTTATGTGTGTTCTGGAGGATGTATCTCCATATGTGTAAATTTATTTGTGCATTGTCAGATAATATGTTTTCTTTTTGATTAAAAACCGCCTATGACTTTTTAATTCATTTTTTTTTTTAAGAGAACAAGAACTGCAAGCTTCATAAAATGAAATTTATCACTGAAACGTCAGGCTAATGATTCTTTTATTTTAAAGCCGAAAAATAGGGTTAGCATCACTAATTACAATCTCTCATACAGATAACATTAGTTACTGTACACAAATCAAGGAATAATGATCCAAAAATATTGAAGTCCGTACACCAATTACCTATTGAAAGAAATATATTCAGCTTGGATCATTAATTGAACCTTTTGGGTAACTTTTTCCATTTCACTTCAAGTATGTATTCAACTCTTTATTGCCCATTGGAAAGGGGAGGTTACCAAAACTTCAAACTTAACCGGTCAGGTTTAACCTGTTTTTTTTTTTAACCATTTTCTACTAAAATACTACAAGTTCTCTTTATCAGGAAGAGCTGGGCGTAACCCATGGGTTTTGGCTAGTCTTTTTATATTATTTTTTCAACAAACTATTTATTATTATTGTTATAACTTTATTCATCTAATAAAATTACAAAGCAATCTAAAAGGAAAAATTATAGCAATAAGTAAAAAATATGGTTTAGATAATTAACTTCAACGGAAAAAAATTAACTATTTTTTCGTATCACCTGAAGTACAATAAGAACAATACAAATCTAAGGATGCAATTGGACACAATTAAGCCATTTTTCAATCACTTTTTCGAGTGCCTTCATTAATTGTTTATCGTCTTTTATTTTAAAAATCTTGTTTTGGCTTGCGACGAATTCTTTTACATAGCTCAGATCAACTCTATAGGACTTAATTCGCAGTAGTTAAGTGGTAGTCGTATGACTTTTTGTTCTACAAGCTCAGTAAGCTTATCTAAGATATCAAGTTTGTCTTTTAACGATGTCGTTTAAGGATAACCAGTAATTCAGCCTTAACCATGTTTTACTCGATTGATAAGTAATTTTTACTACCACATTTATCTCTTTTTTTCTGGTAGAAGTTGTAGGCGTCTCCTTTTTTTTTCTTTTGAAGATAAGCAGCGATATCCATTACTCTGACGGAGTTGGTCTCAAGATGTGTCAGGATTTTCTTAACCACTTTTCATACATTACGGCATTGTAATCTTGAAACAAGGTGTGTTGTGTCGAACTGTTGACAATTATGAAACTCTCATACATACTCTCATACTAACTTTGTGATTAATTTAGTCAAAACAGGACAGTTGTCAATTTATTTTGAAATCTAAGCACGTTACATTCGGTAGGAAAGCGATCGTTGTGTTATTTATTGACAAATAGACGAAATACACGCAGTTATTCATTAAGGCTACAAAAAAGGTCTTCCGTTAGGCTTAGAAGTACATTTGTAGGTCATCTGGATCAATATGATAGGATACATTTTAACAACAACTAGTAATATCATTAATATATATGCAAAAGAAATTCGCAACTACTATATAAAACCCTGTGGAACACCTTGAAATAGAGATTTAGATTGAGAGCAATTTCCATTATTATGGCTCCTTTCACTTGACTACGGCAAAACAAAGCAATTACATTAACCATTTCAAGGGTGATTCAGTGGCAGTTTAAAACATTATCTTGTGTCTGCAAAAGAGTTCTGCCATAAGTCTTGTATTACAGGTTTTTATTGTACAGAGTAAAGAATTCAGTTAAAATTCAATAAACAACTTAATTTTTGAAGCTTTTGTTTTTAAATGTCTGTCATTTCTTTTATAATTTGAAATGTAGTTGATTATAATTAACAATATATTCACTAACTTAATAACTGTTTAAATTCTTTATTTGAGCTATCAGAAGTGGATATAGCGTAGATTTTTCTTTTGGCAGGAATTGTAAAAAACGTCAAATCAATTAAATGTGAAAAGCACTGTCAAATTCGAAAAATTTAAAATTTGTGTGAATTGCGACAATTTTATGTAAATTTACTCAAAAGATGACTTGAACATGGACAAGAGATGAAAAAAGAACTTCATGGTGAACAAGTGAATTGTTCGCCTCATACAATAGAAGTCATTAAACGCATATTACATCAATAAAATAATAAAAATTACCAATCTAAAAATCATCTTTTTGCTTTGCAATTTCTTTTTTGTTTTGTTTTTACTTGTTGCTTTTGACGTTTGAAACACATTTTATAAAAACGTGTTCCCGCGAGATTTTCGGTGTAAGAGAACATTTACCTACTCCTCAAATTGAAGCACAAAATTCTCTTTTACAAATTGTTACAAATTCTAACCGTAACAGACCTAATATATTATTATTATTAATAATAATATAGTTATAATACAATAGTTATACTAGTTAACTAACTAACTATTGTTAACTAATTAACTATTGTATTGTAACTATATAGTTATTATTGTATTATAACTATATAGTTATAATACAATAGTTATAATAAAAGGGCACTAGCTGCAGAGGCTTACGGCTCTAATGTTAAATTATTATGTTGGCTATAGTATGTTGTTATAGACTGATTTTAGTAGTATTGATAAACGTTACAATTTTTTCAATATTTTCGGTACAAGGGTTCTTTAAAATTTGTAGTATAGAGATACCTTTAAAGATATAGCAAGTGATGGAGGTCGACAGAGAACATTGGCCAAGTCCCACGATGTGATTGATGTCGACTGGTTAATTGCAAGACGAACAGGCTGGAGGATTAGGATTCTCTTTTCTCAATAGGTGTTGTTGCAGTGTATCCTAGGCGGACACACTGTTGGTATTTGCAGTCTTTAAAGTCGAAGTTGGGTAGGTAGGGTGAAGTCGGTTTGTCTTTATTCTCGAGTAGTAGTTTTGGTAGGATTTCCAATTGTCTAAGTTTTTTTTTTTTTTTTTTTTGAGTGGGTTTGTTTGTTTGAGAAGGTCTTTTTTTGTTAGTGTGTCAAAAGTATAGAGCGGCATAGTGTGTGCTAGGCTAGCAGCAGTATTAATATTTTCATTTCCTCGAACCCCCTATGTGTCCAGGGACCCACACTAATTTTAATTTTGTAGGGTTCCTAATAAGACGGTCTCTAATCGTGTTTATTATAGTCGAGTTGTCGTTATCGTTGTGTATGGCAGTTATGACGGAAATATTATCGGTAAGTATTGCAAATTTACCTCTGGTTTGAAGTATGAATTTGGTTGGCTAATGCCCTGGCAGTGAAAATTGAAGCTTCATTTTGTATTAAACCAGAACGTAGCACTGACCCACTTTCATTGGTGATTGCAAACGATATGCTGTTTTTTTTTTTTTTTTTTTTGTTTTTGAGCCGTCCGTGAAAATAAGTTTTCATGCATTAGATTTCAGGTTATGGTATTTGCCAGTTCCTTATATAGGGAACGAAAAACGACATTGGTGGTGTTTGATTTCCGATGTTTGGTCAAGTCCAGAATGAAGGAATTGCGGCAGATATGTAGTATCTCACATTTTTTTAAGGATAGGTTGACACCTGATGTACAGGTCCATGTTAAAATATCGTTCAAAATGCATGAGAAAATGTCGAGTTTTATCATTGAACCTACACAAGACATACAGGTCATTTGCGTAGATGCACTGATCCAGATGTTTATATTTGCTTATAATGTTGGAAATTTCCTGGAATGCAATTGAAAACAATACCACAGACAATAGGGATCCTTGGGGAATACCATTTTGAAGTGGAAATGTCGGTGAAAAGCAGTTGTTACTTCTAACACAGAACCTCCTGTTTGTAAAAAATGACTTTACATATCCGGAGATGATGGAGCCAACCCCCCTGGTTTTAAGTTCGTTTAGGATAAGATGTATTCCGATTTTATCAAATGCCTTTTCAAATTCGAGCGATAAGATGGATACGTAGTTGCGAGACGAAAGGGAATTAGTAACGTAGTAGTCTAGGTGAAGTAAGGCGTCGTTGCAACCTTTGTTTGGTTTGAATGCAACCTGATTGGGGTTAATTAGACTACTTTATTCGGTAAAACATTGAAGGCGTCTTTCAGTTATTTTTAACAAAACTTTAGACATACATGGGATTTGGGAAATGGGTCGGTAGCCGCTTGGAGATCTTATATCTTTTTTCGCTTTTGGGATTAGAATGACACATGCCGTTTTCCAAATTAGAGGATGTTGTTGTACAGATGGAGAAGCCTTAATTTTATTTCATGTGGTAGATTCTTAAGCAGAGGTTAGGATATTCTGTCACGACCTGGGGTTTTCCCTTTCAATTGTGTCAGTAAACTATCGAGTTCTTTCCATGAAATATGCTTAGCTAACTCCAGCTAAGCAACGAATATTGCTCCATATTTTGGCCAGGGAGGAGTTTATTTATAGTCAAAGTAAATTCATTAAGACTTAAGTGCTTCCTTCCAAGCATGGGTTTTAGTTATCAAAAGACATTGTGTTAAAGGACTCAAAAAAAAAAAAAACTACGTGGATACTGTAAAAATGTAGGTTTGACTTTTAATAACTTTTAACTTGAAACAATCATATTAATGTAGTCGTTTGCAATGTGTATGGCGTGTTACGTCAGCTCTAGATGATACATAACTTTACTCCCCTAAAAAGCCGTATGTTGCTAGCAAAAACACTCATAACCCCTATCCTAAGCTCTGGCTGTGAATTTTTCTGTAAATGCGATGCAACAAGCAGAAGAAAGCTTAACGTTGCATTTAACAATACTGCGCGTTATGTTTTCAGCCTTCGACTGTTCGAAAGGATCTCTATGAACTCAAAATCTTTCTATAACATGACACTCGATCATCTTTTCCGCTACAGAAGTCTCATTTTGCTCTCAAACGCTCTATGTTGCGTTTCAGCACCTCAAACAGTTCGCACTAAATAATTCACCCTCGTTTTTCGTGTCTTGCATCCGAGCGACAGTTTTTCATTCTTTCCATCCGCTCATGGAACTCTTTACCGCAGTATGTTCCAGAGACTGGTGTAACCAGGCGGTTTCGTTTGGAAATTAAACAATTTTTAATAAACAACCCTGACTATGTTACTTTAGATTTTGAGGCCATGTCGTTTTATTATTCAATAGAAATGTATGCTTGTCTTTCCTTTCTCTGAGCATAAATTGGCGATGTTTAAATATTATCTATTAATGATGATTATTATATAATTATCATTATCATAAATTTGTCTGTTTATTTTACTAGTACGTTTACTCAGTAGCCATTTTCAAATTTGTAACTATCAACTTTATGCTTCACTACCTTATAAGATATTTATTTACCTTATTGTGTATGCGTTATTGAAAAAAATAAAATAAATGCATAAATAAAAAGTAATATTTTTCTATTTATTTATTTGATAATGTGTTTTTTCCCACAAAATGAAACCCGGAATCGGTTTAGTCTACTCTCCGAAGTTTCGATATCCCAACAGCCCAAAAAAAATTAAAGATCTGCAAATCCCTTTGAAATCTACAATGAACTTTCTAACAATACAAGCCAAAAAAACCCAAGATTTGTCATCATTGCCGGTCAAAACGAGTCAAAACGCCTTTTATCAATTAGTATTTTCGTCCTAAAAAAGGCAATAGACGCAATTAGTAAGGAGTACACGCAAATCTCCCAACTAAGAGACGGGAAAATTCTAATTTTGTCAAAAAAACCAAAATGTAGCAGACCAAAAACCTTTCTAACCTTTGTCCTGTTACGACAACACTACACAACCAGATTAACTCCAGCTTGTCTAATCAACGTGCCGGAAGCAGAAATTGTTGCTGGAATGAGTGTACAAAAAGTAACAGGCATATACAAATTCACCAAACAGATCGATGGTCGTTAAAAGCCAACAGGCTTGATGCTCTTTACTTTTGACACATTCCCTAAAAGATTAACTCTGTAGAAATCGGCTGATACAGTGCCAAGGTTAGCGAATTCATCCCTAACTCAATGCGGGGCCGAAGTTGTCAGCTTCTTGGTCACACCATAAAAAAATGCAATAACACTCCCATGTGTCATTTGTGCAATCTTCCACCTCATACTAACGAAAAATGTTCCCGAACTATGTGTGCGGATTGTAGCATTCGTGATGCTAAACGCATCATACAAACATTACAACCGAAAACAAAAAAAAGGATCCCACTATTTCCAATTCCAACTTGTTTACTACTATACAATACACACAACTCAAATCTCTCACCGTTATACAAAACAACTCAATCCCTCATCGACAACAACCAATACTACATTCCCACTCCATTATCATATGATGATGACAGCAATTAACAAAACAGACATTAACGCTCAAGGGCCGCGACCCAAAACCTGTCATCTCGTCAACCAACCAACTCAAATCAATAGGACATGCAAGATCCAGCAATGGAATATAAAAGGTTACCTCAACAACTACGACGAAATAAATACTCTTAAAAAGAAAAAAAGACCCCGTGATGTGAGTCTACAAGAAACACACTGTGCATACAATTTTTCACCAGCTTACTTCAAAGTAAGGTATCGCTGTCCTAATAAAAAAACGCTATTTCTCACATTAAAATCCCTATCAATTCCAACCTCATTTTCGAAACTGGACTTAGAAAACATTCTTCACTAAATCCGAACGCCAATTCTTTTGGTAGGAGATGTTAACGCCTGGAGTGTACTTTAGGGTTCTGACAAGATAAACGCAAGGGGAAGTATATTAGAAATACTTTTTATTGACTTAAGGTTGGTAATACTCCAAAACACCTGTAAACCTTAAATTTAAAACTGACTTGTCTAACTGTTGTTATAAAAAGCACATAACAAAATTTTTGTCAGATAAAGCTATCTCCGGCCATATCAACAAAGAGGCTGCAGTATTACACAAAGCCATTAGGGCTGCTGCAAATAAATTCATACCACAAAGTACTCCTTGTGCAAGAAAATGTACCGTACCATGGTGGAGTCCCCTTTAAGCTGCACTTCGGCAAGATATACTCGTAGCTTGGAAATATTTTAAAAAGCGCCCCAATAAAACCAATTTAATTTTCTACAAAAAGGCCAACGCAAAGTTTCGCAGAGAAATTAAAGAAAGAAAAACAGAATGCTTAAGCGATTTTACTTCAACCCTTAACCCAAAATCGTCGCCCGCTCACATCTGACATACCATTCGTACTCTAACAAGCAACTCTTCCTTGTACGTCATCAGTTCCCTTTCAACACCTCAAAGGCAAATATCAGTTCCTCAAGATATATGCAACTTTTTCGCACTGAGATGGTCAAATCTTTCTAAGGATGAATTTTTCACCACAAACTTCAAGTCACAAAAAGTTACTGCCTTAGCCTTCTCTCCTCTATCTACCCTTAGCACTATCGCAGGGCCCTCAAAACACATTGAAGCCCAAAATACCAAACTAGAAAGGAAAGAAAAAGAAGAAAACTAAAGGGGAAAACACCAAGCAGAAACCGTTTATCATACCCAATGATAAAAAACCTTTCTCAGTCAGCAAAATATAGGCTGATTTGCCTGTATAAAAATATCTTGGAGACAGGTATAATCCCACAAAATTGGAAACAATCATCAATTCTGCCCTTCCCTAAGCCAAAAAAAAACTTGAACATCGTAGAAAGCTACCGTCCGATCTCGCTTATCTTTTAAGTCCAAACCAAGTAGCATTCACACCAAACAAAGGCTGTGCGAAAGCACAAGCTCTTGCCGCCAAACACCTGGATCTGCCCCAAAAGATAACCAACAAAGACATCTTTCTATCTCCACCCTAGAGCATCAACCCTGAGTCATTTGTCTTAGACCTGACACATTATGACAAAACCAACACATTAAACGAAGTATTTCGAGCATCATTTCTGCGCATTTCTATAATGCTCAAAGCGGATAAATGGGTTCTTGTCTTTACAGATGGTTCCAAAACCACCGACAGTACATCTTACGTGGCCTGCAAGGAAAACGGCGCATTTGTTATCACAGGCCTTCTTTCATCACATGCATTTATCTTTACCGCAGAAGCCTTAGCCATCTACAAAGCTGCAACGTTATGCCTAAAAGATCGTGATAAGCATTCAGGATACAGCGTTAATCTCTAACATAAGAAATTGTTTAGTTAAAGCAAAAACAAAATATCATGTGGAACTTGCTGACTTAGAAGCTAGTCTCCTTCACCGTGCCCCAGTTTACCACTTTGAGTGTCTTACTGAATTAGAAGTTGATTGGCGTAACTACCACCATCATTACGCCTCTATAAATGCCAGACGCTCCCATCCGTTCTACCCTAACACTACATCCAAGTTTTCAAACACCACATTTATATTACAAGGCAACGTTTGGGACATACAGCTTTTACGCACCAGCATTTATTGAAAGAACAACCGCCTCCAACATGTATCTTCTGTCATTCACGATACGATGAACACTTCGCCACAGAAATATTTGCATTGATTTCAATTTAGTTAAGAAACGTTATATAAAATTTTTAGAAGTATTTGTATAAAACTCAGAGCCAAAAGCCTCAGCAGCTAGCTAGTCCTAATAATAATACATTAAAACTACCTTCTGTAGCTAATATAAAACTAGTTTTTAAGCTTATAAAATCATTGAATTTAGCAAACACAATTTAATCTTTTTTTCTAACGAGCCGTAAGCCCTGGCAACCAATACTCTTCGTTTTAATAGTGTAATTAACTTCGCTTATTAATACTTTGTAATTAATAATAATAAAAATAGTTATACGTAGGGAGGCTAACTCGGGGTTCCACCAAGGTACTACATGTACTACTAAGTTTGTATAATTTTAAATAATTTTTATTATATTTCGGAAGTTTAAATACAGATATATTTAAATACAGAGATTCAGACCGTAAATTGAGTATGTAAAACTGGACACACTACGGGACCTAGGAATATTGTAAATAAAACGGATACAATCATTAAACGCAACCTTAAGCCTATTCTTAAAGAGTCAAAACAAGGAACAAAGGAACACAGAACAATTAAACAGAAAGTAAGGCATTATAAGCAAACCTCATTATTTGAAAAAAAAACAATGCAAACTGTCTTGACGGGGTTCAACTTCAATTTGTAGGATCTTCATTCACTCTGGTAACACAATCTTCTATAAGACCAATAGGACGCAAAAAATATATAATCACATCATCAGCATACATGTGAATTTTGCAATTCTTAACAATACCTGGGATTTCATTGTTAAAAAGGGAGAACAGAAGTGGTCCCAAAACAGAGCCTTGCGGAATACCTTCATGAATGACTTTAGAGATTGAATAGCCAAGCTCTGTGGCGACCGACAACTGCTTAGTAGCTTGGTGGAAGAGTTCGATAAATTAAAGCTATTTTTAATCTTTGTAAGTAATAGAGAGTGAACAATACAATCGAAGGCTTTGGAAAAATCTAGAAGAATTGCTATACAGATATCGTTACAGATCGGATATCAGAAGTCACTTTTAGAACAGCAGATTCTTAACTGTGTTTGCTTCGAAAACCTGATTGCCATTTCGAGAGCTTATTATTATCATCCTGGAATTTCTGTAATTGGAGAGGTAAAACCTTTTTAAAAGCTTTTGACAAAAAACACAAAATACTAATTGGTCTATAGTCGGCAGGGCATTTAGGACTAGTCTTTTTGGGTATAGGAATAATTTTAGCTATTTTCCAACTATCTGGGAACTGAGAGCTGTATAAACAGTAGTTCAATATATGAATATATATATTATACATATGGAGCGCGCGTTCCAAGAGAATATGAATACCCTTTTATTGGCTTTTCTCCAGGGCACGGGCGGGTGATGTAGTAGTTTGAAACTGAGGTGTATTAGGCTTCGATATTTTTCCCAGACGTGGCTGTCAAACTGGACGGGATGAGCCAGTGCATCCCCAACCAGTGGGTCTTAAGTACGTGCTAGTTGTTAGTTCGTTGTTGGAGTGGTTGCTTGCTGATTCAGCAACAACATCAGTGTTGAGTCAGAGTTGACGCCGACGGGATTTTCATATAACTACATACAAATACGATGAAAAGACTTTTTCAGAGAATTGCCTCGCACGGGATTCGAACCTGTGACCGTCTGCTTGAGGAGTCTGTGCATATACCACTACACCACGGCCACCCCCATATACATTTATAGATACGGATACGAGTTGTGACTTCGTTGCGTACAATACAGTATTATTGTCTTTTTTCCAGTGTGGGATTACGTTTGAATTTTCTAAAAATCACAGTAATTCTACGTTGAATTTCGTTACTATACCAGCGACAAGAACACCTAACACGCTTAGTTATAACAGGAACAAAATTATTATATAAGGAATTAACAAGATCATTAAAGATTTCAACCTTTTCACTAATATTGGCCGTTAGATGTATATCATGCCAATTTAAACGATCTAAAGCTAAAGGTATTATCACATTTGTATCTATTTATATTAAAGTCAAGAGAATAGAAAATCATATCATGAATGAATTCGCTTGTCAGTTTAATTTGGTCGAAACTTAATACACTCGAAGCACAATTAGTGAAAAACATGTCAAGTAACGAGGGATTATTCTTAGACTTAAAACAGGTAGGATAACGAGAATTCACTACCGACAACACTGATTTATCACAGAAATAATGAAATTGACTAGTTATATTATTACATTTTAAAATGTTGACATTAAAATCACCACCTACCAAAACTTTACTGTATTTTAGATGTAGTTTTAATAATGTGTCTTGCAGTTCCATTAATTTTTCTCAATGAAACAGTGAGAGGGCGAATACACTACAACAAGGAGCATTTTGTCATGTGCAGAACTGACTTCCAAACAATAAAATTGTATAATAGACTTAGAAGACTCATACACAAATTTTGGTTTAAAACAGTTTTGTCCATTTTGGACACCAACACCCAACCTTTTTTTACAGTCATTTCTAAACAAAGTAAAATTAGGAATTTTCACTATTTCTGACAGTATATCACAGTTAAGCCAAGATTCCGAAACCATTAAAATGTCAACCTTAGAAGTACTAAATAATTGGTGCAAAACCGTATATTTAGATCTCATACTTTCGGCATTTATGTGACAAATATTGATATACTGATTCGATTCACAAATTACATTGAGAATGGTCCTTTTATTATTATCAGGATGTTTCAAACTCATAAAATATTATATATTATATAGTGCATACCGCCTTTAGAAAGCAACAGCGAAAACAGCATCATAAACATACATGAAGGAAAACTTGCGTCAAAAGCAACAATTAAAATTAAGAAGGTTTTTAAGAATAGGATTGATGGAAAATAAAAAAATATATATATAAGAGCGAACAGTTTTTCATAATAATAAATAAAACTGAGCATTGAATTCATCGCAAAAAATTGACAAAATAAATCAAAAAACATTAATGATACACATTTACAGGATATTAAATTAACAAGAGTATTATCGAATAGAGTAACGCCATAACATAATAACATAAGTAAAAAAAAGCGTATTAAAAAGAGTAACAAAAAGCGTATTATAAAGAGTAACAAAAAGCGTATTACGGAAGTAGCATGGCAACTCTAACAGCTGATTCATTTTCGGCAAAAAGATCACAACAACAAAAAAGTTTCAGCAGCACGTCCAGCGGCATCTACAAGATCAGAACTGCCTTCAGCATCAGCAACGGTTGAATTGTTGGTGTTAAAGAGCGAGAGACTGGCCGCAGTACTAGTGACAGACACAAGAGCAGGAATGTCACAAACTGCAACAAATTTGTCCCCCGCACCTTTTTTCACAAACACTTGCGTATACACGCAATGGAGCTGATTCTCCCTTCGCATTTTTATAGCTCTGAGGAATACAGCATGATTTTGTTTTTTTTATGTTTTCGTACACACGAACGGAATTGCCCAGGTCGTGAAGGGACAGCGGGCGGGAGTTCTCTTTGTTGTATGCGGCGACACTTCTTAACAAAACCCAATTTGTTCTCTTCGAATGGAAGTTTTATGATGACAGCACTTTTTTCAGCATGGTTTTTTACGGCGGCAAGCCGTATATTAAGCGCTTCTCAATTGACTTAATTTCAGCTTTAAGTTCATTTTTAATCACAGCGGCAACAGAGTTAATTAAGTCAGCTTTTAACGAGTCAAAGTGAGTATTGATGAGGTTAAGAACATCCACAGAACCAGATGTTTAAAGAAAACTGCCTGATTTATTAACGGAGCGTATCAATCTTTGATGAGTCAGCTGAATTTGGTGTACCGGCTATTGTATATGTGTAAAGAAATGGGTCATTCCCATTGTCTGATATCTGAACGACATCCCTTTGATTTGGCTGAAAAGTAGTAGAAATACTCATTGGAGTTGTATGAATCATGGGGCAAAAAAAGTTTTGCAGAATTTGATATAGTTTGCGTGTAACGGAACTTCAAAAATTGACAGGATCGACAAGCCATATGATCATGATATGAGCTAGAAAACTTTAAGATCAAAGCGTTCCATCAACTTATGGGAAAAGCTTAGATGCTGATATCAAACAGTTGGTAGAAAGTTTTTACTGTAAAGACGATATCAGCCGTTTAATGCCAGGAAAAAAAGACTACGTATCTATAAAGGTAACAAAAATTTATTTTCTCAGGTTCAATAACAAAGACGTTTTGCTTTTTTGTTAGATTGAAAATTAGAAAAAACATTTTCAAAAACGCCTGTTTCTGGCTAACCTTAGGGAGATATATTATAATCATTGTCTGAAAAGTCCATGCCGTTTCTAAGAGAGGGCACCACTTGAATTAAATCCAAACCATACGTGTATAAATTTGACAGCTATCAGACGATTAGTCTCGAGATATAGCGTTGTGAGTGGAGCAACTTTTGTTATTGTGAAAAAAAATTTATCATTGCTTTTTGATGGGAAAAAATGCAGCCGATGCAAAGAAATGGCTTGATAAGTGTTACCCGGACTCTGCACCAGCCGAACAAACCATTCGCAAGTGGATTGAAAAATTTAAAAGTGGTCATACAAGCACCGAAGATGATGCACGCAGTGGACGTCTAAAAGAGGCTGATTCAGATGAAAACATCAAAAAAGTTCACAAAATGATTACGAATGACCGTAAAGTGAAGTTGATCGAGATAGCTGAGGCTCTGAAGATATCAAAAGAGCGTATTGAATATATCATACACGAATATTTGGACATGCGAAAGCTCTGTTCAAAGTGGGTGCGTTGTTTGCTCACAGTTGACCAAAAACAACAATGTGTTGATGATGTTGATTAGAGGAGTGCTTAAAGTTGTTCAACCGCAATAAAACCGCAGTCAGCTGAGTGGCGAGCAGGCGACGAACCTCGTCCAAAGCGATCAAAAACTCAACAGTCGGCTGGCAAGGTTATGGCATCCGTATTTTGAGATACACATGGAATAATTTTCATCGACTATCTCCAAAAGGAGCAGACTATCAACAGCGACTATTACATTGCGTTGTTGGAGTGTTTAAAGGACGAAATCGCAGAAAAATGGACGCATTTGAAGAAAAAGAAAGTGCTGTTTCATCAAGGCAGAATGAATGCGGCTACGAACTGCTTCCCCACCCATTGTATTCTCCAGATTTGGCTCCCAGCGACTATTTCCTGTTCGCAAACCTCAAAAGAATGCTCGCCGGAAAGTAATTTAAGACCGATGAAGAAGTTATTGCCGAAACAGAGGCCTATTTTGAGGCTAAACCGAAATCGTACTACAAAACTGGTATCGAAAGATTGAAAAATCGTTTCGATCAGTGTATCGCCCTCGAAGGCAACTATATTGATAAATAAAGTTGAATTTTGTGAAAATTTCGTGTTTTTAAGTTCATAATAGTGTTAAGATTGGATTTTCCAAATTCGCGTCGTTAAGACCAAACAACTGCATTTTGGCTAGGGCATCAGGAACTTATTCCGTATGTGTTTGCGCCATCCATCAAAATATTAAACTCATGTTTGAGGGTAGCAATATATCAAGGCTGATAGAAAACGAAGATAAGCATCTCAATGACAGCAGAGCCTGTTTAGCTTTGGTAATTTGTAATCCTCTGATATAATTTGTTACTTAAGCAATTGCCTTATTTTGCACAAACTATTCTAAATTCAGGAGAATCTTTGACACTGATTTTAGTAATAACTTCATAGAAGATGTAACATACTATCAGTGGACCCACACAGACCGATCAAAATTGGAAGTGAGAATTGAAAACTCTGAGGATTTTATTCAGAGCTTTTTGAAAGGGCTTGGTGTTTTCAGTTGTTATGTTTTTATAACTGATCAACAAAACAGATACATAAAGTAAGTCAAAACTCTCTTAACGAGAGAGTTGTATAAGATGGAGTCAGAGTTGAATTAATTTTTTTCTGCATGATTCGTAGGATTAGTGGGTGAAATATGAGGTATTTTTTGCGTTGTGCTAAACGTTTGCAGCATGTGTGGTTGTTTTTTTTGGCGTTAATAAGTGTTGCGGCAGCTGCCTGTGAAGATATTTAGTGCGGTTGTGTGGTGATGGTAATGGTGGTGGCTGGTCAAAGGAAACAGGTATAATTTTACCTTGATTTTCGCTTTGGGTGGATTGTGAGTTTTTTGGACTGAAAATATGATTATTCGTTATTACACATAATTCAAGCCTGTGGGTCGTTTTGTTGTTTGTGCCGGGCTGTGTAAGTACCGGTTTGATTAGGAGAGACGAAGAAGCGTATGTGACGTTAGCTTGTTTAGAATTTCTAGCAAATGATATGTGGGTAGGATTTAGTTGGGAGGGGAAACGATCATTATAGATACGTTTGGCATCTGCCATGCTCCACTTTTTCTAGGTTTTAACAATTAAAATCTCCTTCATTTGAATGAATTTGGGGCATTCTTTAGATGAGGAAGGATGAGAGGCGGAGCAATTGGCGCATAATACTCTAGACCACTCAGAGTTTGTATGGGGTAATAAGTTACTTATATGGCACATTGGCGTATTGTTGCATCTTTTTGTAGTATTCCCGAGTAACTGGCAATTCCGACAACGCATAGGATTCGGAATGTACTCGGTGACCTTGACCCTGAACCAACCAATCGCAAGCGTGTCTGGTGGCTGAAATGAGTCGAAGGTCAAAAGCATCAAAACTGTAGGTCTTTGATTACCGTCGGAAAACCTGGTAAACTTGTATACTTCTGTCACATTTGAAAGATTTTTCGTTGTGACAAATCGCTCTGCTATTTTCTGATTTTTTGCCAAAATAAGAATCTTAAAATCTATAAGTAGTGAGATTTGCTCATGCTCCCGACTGATTCCGTCTATGACTTTTTTAATGCAAAGATGCAAACTGATGCGAGGGGTTTATTTTCATTTGCAGGTGCGATGAGGACAAATCTGGGGTTTGTAGAATTAGTTTTTTTGGAAGTTCGGGAAATCCATCAAAGGCATTTGATGTCGTTTTTTTTTTGCACGTGGTTCGAAAATCGAAACTATGGAAAATCCGCAAAAGCGATTACCCGGTTTAATTTTTGACCCTGAGGCTATGCGGATAGGCGGTTTTTTCTCTATCTGTGCGAGAAAGAGAAAAAGGGAAACAGAGAAAAAAGTAGGGAAACTAATAAAGAGATAAATTAACTATCGCGAATAAGAGGATAGCCGATTGGCAATGATGCGTACATCACGAAAGATACTTAGTTGGTGACTGATACCTAATATAAAAACAACAGCATAAAGTTATGACTTCAGATTCCGTTTATGCAATCAGGACCGATAAGGGTATTTTAAAGTGTTTCCTTTTGTTCTTCGTGACAGAGAGTTATTTAACACCAGCCCTAAGAGTCCAACAAAAAAGAGGACAGTGATTGGCAAAAATGATTCTCAACAAAATATTTACGGTGGTGTCGTTTTTTGAGGTTACTTTTTCAATCTTATATACGTGTTCATACATCATAAAAAAAAAGATATAGCTACAATATAAACCACGAGAGCAACTTGTCCAGAAAATGTAAGCAAATTAAATAACTGATATGGAAGGAATTTATTACTTAGTTCTATATCCACTTGTGGGTATTTACTATGACTGGTCCTCATTGTGTGTGATTTCAACACTCACAAGTGTTTTACTCTTCGTAATAATTCCACTTTGAAAGTTTTGCACTTAACCAACCCGTCGTTCTTCTGTCCTGGTTACGTGAGTTACATAAAATTGCACAGCGAGAAAAATTTCTAGCCAATAAATTAAAATGAATTACAGCACCTATATGGCAACGCAGAATTAATATTGAACAACACGTCAAACACATATTTTGGCTTGCTTATTCTTTTGACTAATTCTTTGTCTGTTCGAGACAATACTTCGAAGGTCTTAATCACTTTTATCTGTTGGTCTAAGGATCGATAGTACGAGTAAGTAAATATCTTAGTTGTCAACCTTTGTCAACCCTTTGACAAAAAGCTCATATTTCCTGTCAATCCTATAATCTATCCTACCTTCGTAGAATGTCTATTCGAATAACTTAAATTAATTTTGTTGCGGTTTAAAACTAAATCAACATGCTTCTTCCTTAATTTGGGATTTTACCTCATCAATAGGAGTTTGACCAGATCTTGACTAGAACTATAACCACCCCTTATGTCTTTGGAGGTTCTGAAGGCGGTACTAGTTTTGCATCTACATATTTGCTGCTTCTGATGTACTTATATTATGGTGCAAGTTCCTTCAAACATATTCCACTTGATCGTATACAATTCAGGTGCTTCAGGGATAACCAATTGATAAAAACGAGTTTATCACTTCTGTCGAATAGTTCAGGACATAATCTATGTTCAAAGCAACTCCCATTATTAACATTGTTAACATTTTGTATGCTACTGTTTTTGTTTTTCGTTTCTACTAAAATTTGTGAATATAGTTATTTTGATATAATATAAAATAATGATAAAAACTGTTTTCTTTATTTAAAGAACATGTCTGGCAAGTTGTTGTCCAAAGAAAGGGTTTGGCTGAAAGTAAAGGCATCCTGGGGAGGTACCATGTCTGTTTATCACCAAAATCTGTCACATTTATTCGCATTGGTAATGAACGCACAAATACTGGTGAAAAACGAGTTACCAATATTGAGTTTTACTTAACATCAATTAGAAGGTATACATATTCACACATATGACTGTACATTTTAATATTTTGACTTAATATTTTAATATCATTAAACGTGACATAGATGCGGAGATTCGAAGTGCTATTTTTATTTAGAAGTTGGAAGACAAAGTGTAGTTGGGGCAGGTGAACTTTGGATGGAAACGAAGGATTCTTTAATTGCTCAAAACATGCATACAATGATACTTAAGTACTATCAAAATTATTATCTTGAATTTAAATAAATTCAAAGAAATGTATTAATTTTGTTCCAGTGTTATGTCATCGAATGCAGAAGATTCTTATGGTCCTATGCGAAAAAGATCATCCTCAGCAACGGAATCCACAAAACCAGTCACTATACAACGGAGACCCACGTTGAACTTTTCACCCTTAAGTGGCGGTGAGTAAATAAACTTTCCTACTATTAGAAATTGATTTTCAATTAGAAAATGAAAATGACATATTTAAAAAACTTTTCGCTTATTAAAATTTTATAAGATTTTGCGAAATTTTAAGTCTTGTAGTATTTAGTCAAAAAAAAAAAAAATAATAATAATAATAATAAAAAAATTGAATTTTAATCTTTGTACAAGTATACAGTGTTCTCTATAATGTGTCGAAGTCTTTAAGGGGAAATTCCTTAACATTAAGAAAAGGTCATATGGGTGGATGGAGCGAGAAATGAATACCCTCCGAGATACAGAGGCTCTAAGCCTTACCCTACCCTGTTTTGACTTGATGCATTTCCGGCCCTTCAAACAATATTTTACTTTAATTGTGTCAAAGAACCTCCCCTTAAAATCTTCGACGCATTATCCGGAACACTCTTTACAGGGAAATTCAAATTTCAAATATTTATTCGAAAACCATACTTTCTGACATAGAAATTTGTGGTGAGGGACAATGTTTACTGCATCTCGTTTTAATAAATAATGTCTCCTAGCGAAGCTCCCATTCAATATTTTTTATAGTAATAATATATATAATATAATATATATATTATATAATAAACATATAATGTATATATTTATATATATATATAACATATGTGGCCACAAGCGATAATCACTTAAGTCAATTTAGGATGAAAATAAGTTTTGGCTGCTACATAATTCGGCAGATGAAGTTCCACATATAGTCAAAATATGGTAGTCTAATTGTTATTTTTATTGAAGTTATCCACAAAAAAATGTGATCGCTAATTTAATTGATCATCAAAAAACACACGCAATAATCACTTAAGTGAACTTAAGAGATATAATAACAAAAATATATTCTTGGAATAAAAGCTTATTTAGAGTTAAACGAGTATTGTTGGTTAACAACGTTATCATGTACCTCAGAACATGGATTTCCTTTAAAATTTAATTTGAACTTAGGTTTTCATTGACAAATACGAACGCTTTTAACTCATTATTCAAGATAATGTTATTCAAGATAAGCTATTTTTGTATATTAACTTTAACATAACTAAGAACGTTATCTAAGCTAAGATACTGTTGCTTTGCAAGTGGCAGGACAAACTTCTACGCTAAATACAGTTAGGTTTTTAAGTTTCATGAAAAGCCGATCAACAAGTGCCATTTAAGTTGAGAATATTATCGGGTTAAATCATTCGTGTCCTATTATTAAATAAATTGTTAAGTGCATTTTCTGTGCATTATGTGTTGTACAGTGTTCCTTAAGAGATACGAATAATAACTAAAATAAAGAAGAGAATGGTAATAGGTTAATTATTTTTAAATTGGAGAATTCTTAATTATTTCATTTTGCAAACAAGCCAAGAATAACAGGACAAAACCGACACTTACTGACTCTTATGATTTGCCAGATATGGACTTTGATTCCGACGATTATTGTCAAGCTCCGGATTTCCAAGTCGGAGGAGTCCAAAATCCAGAGGAGTCGTCGTTTAATAATGAAGAATTTAGAAAAATGGAAAGACAAATTGATAAGAATATATTGCAATATTCATCATCATCATCAACCACTTTAAACGAATTTCTGCATATTCCAGACGAGAAGAAAAAAAAATTGCGACATTTGGAAAGTCACATATGAATTCCAAAGGATGTCTAGTGCGGGCACGGAAATTCACACCTTTAAATAACTTATGTCGGAATAAATGTAAATACAAATTTTGTGAGACTGTACAAGAAAAGATTTTCAAGTCTTCTTGGTCATTAGGAACTTATAATCAAAGAATACTATTCGTCAGCAATTAATTGATTGCATAGTAGGAAAAAAAAAACACAATCTTTAAACAAACATCCATATAAGCTTAGAAACCGCGAATATAGCATAAAAAATACTATATTTTAGAATATAGGGATGAGCGTATTCAAAATTGGATCAACCGATGTCAAGTTTTGTTGGTCACCAGGGATCCGGAGGAGGATCCAATAAATTGAATGAGGTAATTTTCGAAAAAATAAAAAATCACATTAATAGCTTTCCTGCTTACGAAAGCCACTACACTAGAAGAGATACGAGCTGCAAGTATTTCCATTGCAGCTTATCTATATCGCAAATGCATAGATTGTATAGATACGTAGAAGTCCCAAACAGTTGGTCTTATCACGTGTTCCCAGGTTTCCAAAAGTAATTGCAGTCTTCCTGATTATTATTTTTTTATCCTAGAGGACCATAAAAATAGTCAAGCTCAGCATCATGCAAAAGCGGAATTTGCTTATGATTTTAAAAGGTTAGACAAAAGACTTGGAATTAATGAGCCTACAATTAAAATCTATACGTTTGATCTACAACGATGTTTACCCACTCCACATTTGACAAATGCAATTTCTTTTTATAAGAGGACTGCTTGACAGGAAGTCCCTATTGCTATATGTGGCATTAGGCGATGTCAGGTCGAGGCGGAAATCAAATTGCGTTTTGTATTTTCAAACACATATCTGGTCTTCAAAATGATCCTGCATTAAAACGATTAATATTTTATAGTGATTCATGTGTAGGCCAAAACAAAAATTTATTTTTAAGCAGAATGTTTCTAATGTCTTCCCAACTGCACAATAACTTGGAAATAATAGATCATACATTTTTGGAGCCGGGACACAAGCATATGGAATGTGATTCAGATCACGCTATCAAAGAGCGAAAGATAAAAAGGAAAGATAAAATAGACCATCCAAATGATTGGTATAATTTCATTAGAACAGTTGGATCAAAGCGAAAATTTAACGTAGCTGAAATGAAAAGCAACGAGTTCTTTAATTTTTCTTTATTTTTAAAAACCAACTTTATGTGGAGAAATAGAAATTTCAAGAAATTTTTCTTGAAAAGACATCAGATGGCTTGAATACAGGAAGGAAAATTTTGGAAAATTTTTTTATAAAACAACCTTAAATGCACAAGAACCTTTTAAAGTTCTAAATATAGTATAACGGGGGTTTTTAATTGTTGGAATAAGCAATATTCCTATTCTCAACGAAGTGGTGAAAATATCTTCAAAAAAGGAAAAAGATCTTGAAGATTTGTTGTCATTTATTGATCCATCTTTTTATATATTTTAGAAAACTCTTCCTACCGAAGACACCTGATTTGATTGAATATGAATCGGATATTGAATAATGTTTGTTTTTTAATTTTTTAAATATAGCTGACTTACACCGTTTTGCATCGAAAGAATTCAATGTTGTTATAATTTTTTGAATTTTATTAATTTTTTGAATTTTATTAATTTTTTGAATTTGTTAAAATACCTATAGACCTGATAAAAGTCCTTCCTCTTGTGGGTGAAATTCAATTGAAGGTTTTTTATTTTGCAATAATGAACTATGTTAACTTGTGATAAAATAAGTGCAGCGTTAGGTTTGATATATAAGCTTATATCGACATAACTAGCTATTATATATGTTTATAAATTTTGTAAAATCACTTAACTCCTTTAGTTCTTTACTAAGTACTAACTCAATCAAAAAAAAAAAAAAAAAACGTGTGGCGCTTCTATGTTCCGATTTTAGTTCTGTTATTTTTTTGTTAAGTTGGTATATCTATTTTTGACATTCCCTTTAAATCTTATCGTCATAGCTTGACATTTGCAAAAGTTATGTAGCCAAGAATACATCTATCTCTGTATGTGTTGGCGAATTTTTACAATTTTAGAAATAGATTTAAATTTGCAACAACGAACTTGTATTCAATTTTGCGTAAAAAATGGATTTACGCAAAGACCTCAACTTCATGCAAAAAAAGGGACAGTGTTGACGTCGCAAAAGAGATGTTTTCGTAATTTTTTGACGAAAAATACAACAAATACCATCCAACAGCCACCGAATTCACCTGATTTGGCTCCCTGTGACTTCTTTCTGTTCAATCGAGTTAAAAACCACTACGGGGAACGCCTTTCAGCAGCCGAGAGGAAGTAATGGAAAAATCGGAGGAAGCACTGATGGACACACCGAAAACCGAATATAAAAAATGTTTCGAGGATTGGATGAAGCGCTCGCATTAGTGTGTTGCAGTCGATGGAGATTACTTTGAAGGGGACAATATGGATTTAGATGAATAAACTTGTATTTTTAATTTTGTGAATAATTTCTGAAATTTTTTTGGTCAAGGTGGCATATGTAAATCTTACATTGATTTGAAATTTCATGGAAATATTTATTTTTATATTTTAATCTTTCTAATTTTCAATTTAATTCATCCCTAGGTTTTAAATTTTTTTTTAGGAATTTAGTTGAAATCTTTAAGTCTCTATTTCTCTAAACAAACGTTTTTGACCTAAGCGATTATCGCTTGAGGCCACAGATATATGTTATATAATATATATTTAATAATATAATATAAAATATATAATAATATAAAAATATATAATAATATAAAAATATATAATAATATGTATAATATACAATATATATAATACATTGTGTATATATATGTTGGATTATTTTATATCTAAACGAATTTTTTTTTTATAATTTTATTTATTTTTTTTTTTATTGTTTTTATTTTAGCCACAAATCGAGGCAGATGTGATAGTCTGCCGTCATCAAGAAATCGGACAGCTCCTGAGAGTGGATATAACACTTTTAGTAATAGTTCAGTGCCTCCCTCAAAAACAATGTCTTCTTTGTATTCTGCACCGAATTCAATTTCTTATAGGCCCTCAGTGGGTAATTATGCCTTTGTGTCATCATCAATGGGCTTTTCTGAAAGCGACGGTTCAACCATAAGCATAGATGAGCCCGATAGTGCGAGGGTTTGTCATAACTCAATAGAAAGTACAGCTTATGTAACTTCTTTTCAAAAGTATGTAAAATATTTTCTTTTTTATCTACACACATAATATTTGTTATTATTTCGTTTAGTTCCTGTTCTCCTAGTGGTGAAGTCATTTTTGAAGAAAATTGTGATGAATTTTGGTCCTCTGGAAATAAAACAGATGAATTCGATAAATCTGCTTCAGTTTTAGTAACAGCAAATATTCACAAGAACAACACTCAAAATGAAGACGAGGGTAAACTACTCTCTTCTTGCAGTAATATATATTCAGCAGATTCAGAAAGCCAATACATGGATATGTTCAATTCTTCTCTAATACGTGAAAGTGCAACGTATGATAATACAATAGCGGAAGCAGAACTATCTTCAAAATTAGGCTACCAGAGTTCAGGTGGTAACAGTCGCGCATCAAGTGTTACAGAGGAAACATTTGATTATGTTCAAATGTCACCTCAAACATTGACTGATTATGTCGATATGGAACAGTCATTGAAAAACAAACGACAAGTAGGTTTGTCTTCAAACCGAAATATTATGCCAGAAATGCCATCTAAAAATATGTGTTTTACGAATTATCCACTTAAAAAAGTCAACTCTGGGATCATTGCTGACGACGACGAAACACAGTAAGTACAAATACAAAACTAAAAACGAATTTAAAAATGTATGTATGTATAATGTATGTATATATAAAATGTATATTTCTATTAGCGGAAATTTTTACTAATTTTTAGGATAATGTCTATTGTCTATGTTCGGTTACACTTTAAATATTTCGTTCGTTCCTTTAAATATAAACATATAAATGTCTTTTTCCAAACATGACCAAATGCTGCTCTTTTTTTATTTGTTTACGATAATTATTCAAAATATGATATAAAAACACGGCTAAATAGATGCTCCTTTGATCTTATGATGTTAATGCTTAATTTCTTGTCATATTTTTATTTCATGGGGTTCGACTGCATCATATACATACTTGTCCATATATAGATACTCACGTGTTGTATGATGTCTTTAAGTTTTGTACTCATAGCTTAATAGATTTTCACTCTCTATATCTTTTGTTATTTAAAAAATTGTAAATGATTAAAATACAAATTAAGAACACAAATATCATTGCCCAATGAAAAGAAGTATTAAAATGACATGTGCGTGATTTTCACAGCTATTATCACCCAACAGCGTTTAACAAAATTTTAGTAGATATTATTTAGGTGTACATATAATATAAATATGTATGTACCTAAATTAGAAATTTTACTTATAAGAAAAAAGTGTAGGAATATTGGATTCATTGAGGCAGATCTTCTTGGTTCACTGCAGTCTAAATGGAAATTAAATCTACAACGAAAATTGGTAAAAACCGAAGTCAAGATAGATGAATATCTTCTTCATCGGATTAGTAATATCTTTCGGAACGTTCAAATTTAGTAATTTTGGACGGTTTCAAAGCTGACACTAAATTTTATAATTTTTTTTTTTTTTTTTATTACTATATTACTACATTTGTAATTTTATTTTATTTATTTGCATCTAATAATATTTTTGTTACTTTTTAGACTTAAAAATCAACGACCTCTGAGGACCTATTCAGTTGGCAGTCGCATGGAACATAATAATCAAAAACTGCGTATTGAATTAATGACAAACTTAGACCGAAATAATTGTCGAGTACGAGCGTTTTCGGTGGGCTCAAAATCAAAGATTCCCAAATGCGACCTCCAGCGAAATGTTCTTAAAATGGCGAATTTCACAAAGCCAAATAACAGCAACTTTAGTAATAGCAAGGTTTCAATAACAAATATGGAACCAATCTTTCAAAGCGCAGCTGATCGAAAATCATCAAGTGCACCTCATTTGATTCATAAAATTCAGAACTCAGCTGATCGAATGGGTGATCATATGGAAATTGATTTCTCTAAAAATTCAGACAGCCGATCTAATTCTTTTTCCTTACATCCAGAACCCCCAACTACACGTTCAACGAAAGTTTCAAAAGAAAGTGGATTAGTAAACAATGCCACAGCAGGACAAAATGTCATAAGTAAAAAGTCGAACGAGGCGATAACATCAGCAGAAGAGAACGGATACTTAGAAATGCGTCCAATTATTTATAACGAAGGCTTCAGTAACACCGAGAAAAATGTCACTAACTTAGTGTCTAATATAGAGACACGACATCAATCACAAGATTCTAGGAATAACAAAATTATAGTAGAAGAAAAGGATAGACTGGAGACACCAGATGGATATTTAGAGATGTCTTGGAATGGCAACAAAGACTATCCAGTTCTTCATCAAAACACTTCGAATTATACTAATTTGGTGGATGATAATTTTAATATTTCAATAAAGGCTCAAACTCAACCATTTTTGAGTAATATGAAAAACTTAAAAACTTTGAACAAAATGACTCCAGAAACAACACCACACCAATATTTGTCAACAGGAAATTCTTCAAATTTTTCGACACGAAGTGAAATTACTCCAAAATCTGAAGTAAATCAAAACAAAAATTTTTCCCGCCATAATAACAGCTCATATACCATTTCTGAAGAAAAAACAACAGGCATCGAAAATGTAAATGTATTAGAAAAATTTAATGATTTGTTGATTAGTCGTAAATTACCTAGACGAAATGCTGAGGATTTGCCCAATGTTTATGTAGACTTATCTTCTATTGATTCAGATTGCTACAAATACATTAACTTTGACCCAAAAATGACAGAACAAATTAATTCTCCTAAGGCTGGAAAAGAAAATATTTTCGACACAAAAGCTGCCAAGGATGACAATGACAAAGACAAAGACCATCTTCTAGACGAAAGTAAAAAAATTACTCGAAAATCAAATTATAATATCACAACATCGAAACATTTGTCATTGACAAATTGTCAATCTCTAGGTAATAAAAATCAGCCAGCAAATAATTCGGGTTATGAGCTTTTACATATTAGCAGCGATAGTTCCTTACAAGGAAAAACATTTCAATGTTTATCAAAATCACGCTCAGCTAAAAATAGTAAACATTTTGCACTTGATAGTGATATATTTCAAAACAATTCTGCCAATAACGATACCTTTCAACACAAGCATGTTTCACCAGCATCAACACCCCGTTTTCATCCTTTGATGATACAATTGAGTTGTGATAATAGTGCCCAAGATAGACTTTTAGTAAAAGAAAATAGTTCCACTTCTGAGTCTACTGTTTATGACAAAAGCCAATCGCCGATGGGCAAAGAATTTAAGTTACACTACGCCAGCTTGGATTTACCGGCAACTTCAACGACGCATGCACCAACGAAATGTTCAAGTTTTGATGTTACATCAAAATGCCTTAGCCCAGATGCGAAAGCTGTGCAGCAATCTGCTTTGGAATATGCTAAAATTGACTTTAAACAGTGCGAAATTCAACAATGTAAAATGGGCGAATAATTCAAAGAAAAATCATGCATAATATAAATGATATATGTTATTCATATATGATTTGAATTTATAAATATATATATGTTATTCACGATTTTTTTTTTTTAAATCATCTCTGCTGGCGGAAAACACATTTTATTTTGGGTCTCCATTATTTGTGCAATATTGCCCTCTTTACTTTGAAAAATCATGATGTACATATGTATGCTATTATTAAGAACAAAAAGCCATTTTTAAGGTTATAACCCAGTATATGTTTATTTATAAATACATATATACATTTGTATTTAAGTTTATATAAAAGTGGATTTAAAATTCATAACTCAATCCCCGCTTTCTTCATTTCCAAAGAGAGTATATGCATACATAGTAAATTTTGTGATGAACTTTGGTTTTCTGCATAACAATTATATTTTTTGCTCTGTGTTTATATATTTTTTTTGTTAAAAGGAATTGAATTATGTACAAGTTTACATCTTATAAATGAATAAAATAAACAGAGTACTAAATACTATAATATAATTTTGTCTTTTCATGGATTATAAATAAGTTTGTTCGACTTAGTAGAGATTGATTATGTAAGTATCTTTACATAATATTATTGCCAAATGTTAATCAATTTGAGCGATGTTTTTAACACAATAAACCGGTTAAATCTTATTATGCAATAATAATTAGAAATAAATAAATAGGAGAGGAATCACTCTTGCCAATCGCTAAAAAACTAAGTAGACTATATAAGACCTTGATATCCCAGTCCTACTTTATGGCGCTTAGGACGTTTAGGGAGAAAAATCCTTCGGAAAATATTCGCCCCCGTTTCAGTTAACGGGTACGGAGCAGAAGATTCAACGACAAACTATACGATATGTATAGCCACCACGGCCTAGTCAGAAAACTGCGTATCAGTTGCCTGAGATGGTTAGGACGAATGGACACCAATGCTACGATCCGCAGTCTTCGAATCTGACCCCGAGGGACAACGCAGTAGAGGTAGACCTCACTTTAAGTGCTGCGCACATATATCATATTTTTATAGATGTTTTCTTTACTGATGAGTTTTTTATTGTTAAAAATAATAATTAAAATATTGACATTTGAGTACACGAATATTCAAGTGTATTAAGAATTAATTGCAGTTATATTGAAAATGCAGGTATAAATAAACAAGTGTAAGATATAAATCAAATAGCGACAAATTTGTAAAAACTGTCAACTGCTTTTTTTTTTATTTAAAACTATCATTGCGTTTATTTTTATTTCGAAATGAAATATATTTTTTTAATCTGTTTTGCAAATATAATTTGACAATGGAAATTTTAAATGAATAAACGTTTGTAGAAAGTGTTTACAGACAAAATACAACATGTAAATCGAAAAGCACGCAAATTAAATTAAAGTGCTGCCCATACACCTTCATTCGTCTAAAAATGCCATATAGACGGACAACATAATGATAAATTATCGGAATAACTCAGACGTGCCTAGGCTTAAATAATTTTCATCCTAAAGTTAAATATAAAAAAACTGCTAAATTCATTAAAACTTGTTTTTTTCTTTTTTTTTGGAGGGGGAGAAAGGCAAAAAAAAAATCTAAATAAATACAGTTAACATTTGTATGTAGAAAACAGCCTTAAATACGTTCGTTTACTTTTTAACAAATTTTCTCTCCAAGAAAGAATTTTATCCTCTCTACTCCGGATTTGAGAGTTTACATATTTAGTCCAAAAAGTACACGACGGACTTATTATTGCCAGATGATCTTTAACCACATCACTGGGAGCTTAATATTTCAGGCTGCGACCCATACAATCCATTCTGTCCGTCATTTTTTCAGAAACAAAGTTTTGCTCCTCGCTTTCATTTGAGAATCAAAATTTCTCTCCTGATTACATGTCAAAATGTATAAATGTCAAATAGTATTGTGTCAAACTAGATTTCTGTTTTCATGCAATCAAATGTGTTTTTTGGCTATTTATTATTCTTAAGTGTTCAAATTGGTTCAAATTGATTCGCAACCAAATATATTTGAAAAATTAAAGAAGATGGAAGCACAATTATTAAATATTTTACTATCCTCATCGAAGATAATAATAGAAATAATAATTCCGAAGAATTGTTTAGTGTTATCTTGAAATAAAATCGGAGCACACAAAAAAAAAAAGGCTTCTGACTGCCTAAACGAAAACGCCATAGGTTAGTCCAAACGCAGAACTTTAATCGTGTGTTTTTGAACGCATTTACTGTGCAAACGTATCTTATGGCGTCTTCGTTTGAGCAGTCAGAGCCTTTCTTTTGTGCGAATGCGTAAATGTATGTATTGCCAACGGATCAACGGATTGAAAAAGTAGAAAGTTATCTTACTCTGCAGAAGTAAACACATCCGTTGGTAATGGGCTATCCAAAAAAATGCGTTTATTCTATCTAGCTATCAGTTAAAAAAATGGACTAACGGATCGACGGATTCTGTGGGTCGGAACCTTAAGTCGCCGGATCTGTTAATTCCAAAATTCTGATGCTCTTCTTAGTTTGGAACTACTGAATAACAAATTCGTATTCTTTTGCAAATATTCAAGTCTTATTTCTATAAAAAATAAAAAGCTTTTAGGTATTGTCTTCTTTTTGTATGATGTGTGAGCTCATTGTAATAACCGTATGAAATATTATTTTTCTTCTCTGCATAGATAACAAGTTCTACCTATTTTAATAATACTAATGCTGCAATATATTAGTATAAGGAACACAAACTAGACCGCAGGACTTACGGAAGAAAACTAAACAAAATCTGCGAAATTACTTCTCACCACATCATCAGGGCAATAATATCGTTATCTTGTTTACGATATGATATATTAATGAAGATGAAGTTGACGACACAAATAAGGGCAGTGCTAACTGAAGTCCTGATAATCAACAATAATTCCAATTAGACATTTTGATGTGATCCACTTAAATAAATAAAAAAAAAAAAAAACTAGCAATAAATATTTTATAGCTAAAATTATTTTAATTATCTTATCTAAAAATCTTGCTCCATTGAATGTATGATTGAAAATATATAATATGTTACTTTCAAACACACCATAAAAAGCTTTCTGCGAGTTTCATAATTTTTTTTTTGGCATTCAAGGAATCAATGAATTTTCTACCGACTTTTACGAAGCCGCATGCGCTCCTCACTCTCTGACAATCTGACGATTTCGACAAGGATGCCAAACTAAAATTGTGTCTAATCGTAAAATCGATACAGAGGTGGTGTAGTGAGCATTCATCTTGATTTATTGGTTTTTCTCCAGTTCTGGCCTTTAATGAATGTTTGGTTACTTGTGAACTTTCCGTGCCTACAACTGCACTAGTATAGACCAATCAGATAAATATTTTCATCGCAAAAAAAGCTTGTATTATGCATTCACATGGGTTTACATTTTAAAAAAGAAAATATTTTATAACGGATTCATATGAATGCATAGTCTCACTGTAGATGACATTGTTCATGAAATTCAATTCAACCCAACGTCTCTGGACAAGTAGTTCATTCAGCATCTCCGAACAAACACTCAAGATATTATCACATCAATATTAAAATTTTAATTTTGTCTTATTTCCGTAAAAGTTTGCTCGTAGCACTTGCATAAAGTATTTAGAAGACCGATGCCAACAGTTTAAAGATATAGAAACTTTCTTTAGATATACATTTGTATATATTTTCTTCCTAACAAATCTTGAAAATGAGTTGGTGTATGCTCACTATCCAGACATGGTTTATTCTGTCTGATAGCAGAATTTACAATAACACAATCATTATCACAATGTTACTTTACGTGATTGTACCAAGATCTTTTATGAAAAGCTACTTTATTGATGTGCAACATTTAATAATGCATATTTATATAATATATCTATTCACAATGTTGAGAAATATATAAGGAACATGTTAATTTCAGTAAATCCCACTCTTAACATGTAACTTTAAAAAGTATTTGACATTTTATGTTTTAACATTTTTTAGTATGTACCAATGTACGAAATGTATATATGGAAGCTCAATAGTCCAATTTCACTGCTACAGCACAGTGATTAATTTCTCAATTATCTCGATTGTTTATTTACTCTAAAAGTTCAAAAATTGCATTGAGGTGAGATTGTTAAAACAAATCGACGAATTGAAGAAACTTATCGCGTTTTCGTTTATGTACTCCGATTTTATTTCTAGTGTAACGGTAAAATCTTTTTCGGGATTATTATTGTTATCATCGATGAGGATAATAAAATATTTATTAATTGTGTTTCCATCATCTATTATTTTTCAAATATATTTGCTTGGGAATCAACTGGAAATCATTTTGAACACTTAAGAACAATAAATTGTCCAAAAACACAGCTGATTGCACGACAACAGAAATCTGGCTATACCTTTTTGACGTTTAGACATTTT
Organism: Volucella inanis; assembly: GCA_907269105.1. Classification (NCBI taxonomy): domain Eukaryota; kingdom Metazoa; phylum Arthropoda; class Insecta; order Diptera; family Syrphidae; genus Volucella; species Volucella inanis. The sequence continues at coordinate 73,979,069 of OU026157.1, read as the reverse complement.
GACATGAAATCCAGTAGAGTAATTTTGATTCTCAAACGACAACGAGCAGCAAAATTTTGTTTCTAAAAAAATGAGGGGAAATGGTTTAAGTCACTTTTCTTCTCAAACGAAAACGCCATTATTGTATGATAATACAAGGCTGATTTTAAGCTTTGTTAAGTTTGCAAACGATTTTAAACAACAGCCTGTGTTCACGAGACAGAAAATCTGGCAAATTATGTAAAAATATTAAATTTTGCGAGGAGGAGTTTAGAATCACATTTAGCAGAAAAATACTCACATAAATTTCAGTTGGAGAATGTCCAGATATAAGTCAAATCCACAAAATTGCTGTCTACATTGGACATTTTGATGTCATGACAGAGATTATAAAAACATGTTCTCCACTGCTCTCTGTTTATCCACTATGAGAAAAATTTCGCGAAAAGTTTTCGTCATACACCCATATAAGATCCAGCTAGCATAGGAATGGAATCCGAGAGCTCATGGCTTGCATGATTGGGATTTCGCGGATTGGGATTTTGAGCAGCTTGAAGTAAATCCTTATTTTTATTGAAAAATCGTGTTTAGTAACGAGGTTCATTCTGTCCCAACGGATTTGTGAACAAGCAAGATTGCCGATTTTGGAGTCAGGAAATTCTGAAGAAACCTTACGAAACTCAATTATACCCACAAAAATGTACGGTTGTGGGTCTTTATACTTTATATGTGGTCTTTATACTGGCGACATCATGGGTTCTTTTTAAATTAAATTCTTTTTGTTATATCAAAAATAAGATATTCATGATAGCTATTGCTATCATTCAGAAATTGCACATAGAATGCACTTGAGGAACATGCCCCGTTAATATTCTATTGCGATTATATTAAAGTAAACATAAATGGCAAACTTCCCAGATATTGGAAAATCAAAACCGGTTTTCTCCTGATCCGTATGGATTGTCAATAATGTCAAAATTTAAGAAGTGATGTCTTCCATATAATAATATGGAAATGTAAATTACAATTCATGAATAAATTGGATGTTTAGATTATATGAAAAGTATATATGTGTATTATAATTCAATTGTTGTATTAATTTTTCCTAAGAAGTAATAGATAAGGATTAATGATTATATTGATTGTTTACTTAAACCTTTTGCAAAATTGAATTTAAAATATGGGTAATTGCAACAAACAAAATATTAAGCAAAGTAAAAAAAAAAAATTGTTTCATAAATCTATATGGTACAACAGAGAATTGACTAATTCTTTTTTAAAAAAAATATGTGTGTGACTAGACACAAAAGATCTGTTGAAAACAATTATAAACTTCCCTCCGACAAAACTAAATTAAAATCAAAAGTCTTGCTGCACATTGTATGTTGGCTATTCTGGGATTAAAATTAAAATAACACTCCTTTTGTTTTTTATAATGTGTGAAAAGAAAACATTCTGGAAATTTTTGGAAAACTTATAAATTCAATGAAAAATACAAATGTTTTCCTAAAAAAACTAAAAATGATCAAAAGTATTAATTTATTAGTTATAAGTATTATTTAATTAATTTTTTTACTTAACAATAAGAAACAACAGAGAAATTGAATTTAAAAAATGCCCTTAATCAACAATTCTTTTCATTGATGTCCAGAGTCCAAAGTTTGTGTCTAAACGTGGAAAATGCTACCACAAATGATTGACAATACAAGTTTAAGTTTGATTTCAAAATTGTAGTAGTTGCAATCCATATATATCTTCCGATGAAAGGTTCAAAATTTGATTCTTAGGTCCTTTTTGTTAATTTTATTATGATACTATCCCTTTTTGTGCACTAGAAACAAAAAAGAGAGGTTTCTTTCCATATATTCTATGTATTATCTTCACTTTTTCACCACGTTAAAATAAATATTCACCAGCTAAAATATTTTACTTTTCTTTTACTTCTACTAATATTAGGTATACCTAGTGAACATTACGTGAAATTTGCTGTCGTTTGGCCATTCTGACAGATTCTAGACATAGAGAATGAATTGGTAATTCACTTACAGTGTGTCTGGGCAAAAGTTCCGGGGTTTCAAATGGATTAGTAGAGTTTGACATCTAGTTTAATTTATCTATGTTGTCATGTATGTTTGTTTTCACTTTGATTTGTAGAAAAGTTCACGAATATGACGTTGTTATTTTTACTTAGTTATATATCATTTGCCCTGCAAATTGTATTTGCAACTGTGAGTATAGGTAATGTTTTTATTTGTTGTATGTCCTCTTGGTGATTTATTTATTTATTTATTTATTTGCAGCGGCCGGTTTTTATTACCTGGCTGAATTAGTGGAAGAATTTTCAGTAATAGCTAAAAAAGTGATCCTAATCTTAATCGGCTTTACCACCATAATCTATATATTGTTATTGGTATTTGACAACATAACATGGACGATGGGCTTATGCGGGCTTGTGGCCCAATGTTTCCACAAAGTAATAATGAAAAACTTTCCCTTCATAAGTTTTCTTTCAGTGCCATTCTGCGGAACCGTTTTCATTTCTATATTGAACCATTTCTTAGCGTTTCGATATTTCTCGAGCGTTTATCATCCACTTTCTGAGGTTTGTACATTATTTTGCACTTAATTTTTGCATAATTAACCGGTAAAATCTTACAGGTTTTAGCTTATTTTGTTCTATGCCTCTGGTTAGTGCCATGCGGCTTGTTTATTTCTCTAAGCGCAAACGACAATGTGCTGCCTATGTCCGATGACAAACTTTCACATCATGGTAATAATAAATCCGATATTAAAATGTTTCAAATAACGTTAGGTTAATCCATAATCCGCAGGCTACAAAGAGAAACAAGGCTTGTTAAGTTTTCTTTCGTTTATGAAACCATTTACGGAGCGCAAGCGAAAGAACATGTATTAATAATGACTTTCATTTACAAATGTTTATTTGTAAACAAAATAAATATTATTTTATTACTGAAACAGATTCGGTCGCTTACGAGCTAATAAGCGGGTAAAACTTGTATAATAGGGAGTTAAGTAATGGTGTTATGTGAGAAGCGAATTATTTTTGTAAGACTAATAATAAATTATTCTTAAATTAATGGTATTTTTCTAACCAGTATTAAAAATAAACTTAAAATTCTGTGCACAAAACATGTGCAATGATGCTTTGCAGATATGTATATCCTTTTATCCTCCTGACGGGGTAAACAAGGTCGCGGGGCTAACTATATTCCTGGGTTGTGATTAAATGTTGTCCAGCTAGAAGTAACTATTGATTAAATCAGATGTACTTAAAAGAGAAATGAGAACAGCATGAGTACATAGAATTGTCACTGTCATCACTATAACTTCGAAATAGTCTAGGATTTTTTTCTTCATCGGAGTAATTATTCACCCTGCCAATGGTAATGTAGCTGTGATCCGAAGAAGGCTAATTGACAAAACCAGTTTAAAAAGTCCTTACTCGAGAGACAAAAATGATGGAGATGTCTGGTGTGTTTTAATGTGAACTCCTGACATAATTCTACTGAATGCACAAGCATTCATTGTAGCAAGAATACGCTTCGACACCTCTTTCCGTTAATCCGTTAATGCTAAAGCAGAACACCCTTCGCATGAGTCAGGGTTTAAGTCCTGGTGTGGACTACGGGTGGTCCTGCCGCACGTCAACTGCAACCATAAAAATTCCAAAATAGAAAAGTCCACCAATGCCCGCCCGAATCTGCAAACGATGCATAAATTCAAATATAGCTTTCTTGTAATTAACACCAGCTCCGACATTATAATTATTTTGAAGATAGTTTGGTCAGACATCGGATCTTCGTCGATCAGCCGAAGCCATCACGTCGCTAAATCAAAGTTTTTGATTTAAACATTCAATAACTCAATTTTTGGGGTCGATTGAATGAAAATAATTAATCTATGGAAAAACCAGTCTGAAGTTTAAATTGAATGCGAGGCCTGAGTTTAAATCCAAACGACAAAGAGTCAATGCCGCATCAGAAGCAGCCGAGAAGGAGTTACGCGTTGGAGATGGTTGGTATCATCACACAATTAAATTTTTCTTATCGGCCAGCTACAATCGTCGTGGTTATGCGAAATTATGGGAAATTCGTATTTGTGCAGACTATTCAACCGTACTAAATGCGCTATTAAACATCCACAACCATCAGCTTCCTTTACTGGACGATTTCTAGGCAATTATATTGTACATCCCTGAAATGTGTTCATGCGCCCATTTACATTTTTCAGATACCTAACAGCAGCACAATGAAGCAAAGTAAGAGATGTGTTCAAAAAGTAGGGTGACATTTTGAAATTTCGCTGTTAAGGTACATTCGATTTTTTTTTCTTGCTGTGTTGGTACACATATTCCGAACATATGTTCACACTTTCAAGTATATGGCATACTTAGTTTGTTTTTGACAGATAGAAAAGTTAGACGTATTTTGGTGTGCTCGGCGGTTTTCAATTTTTATAAAAAATGGAGCAAAGAATTTAAATCAAATTTTGTTTAATAAATGGAAAAAAGTGCTCTAAAACACTTAAAATGTTGACAGTGGCTCTAATTAAAAAAAAAATTACAAGTGGTACAAGCTCTTGCAAGATGATCGAGAAGATGCCAATGACAAACCTCGCTCTGGATAATGTCAAAGCTGTAAAGAAAATTGTTTTAGGAAATCGTCAGATTACCATAAGAAAAGCTCCTGAGGATGTTGGCATATCGGTCGGCTCGTGTCATGCAATTTTTTCCGATGTGTTGGGCATGAGACGTGTGTCAGCGAAGTTCGTTCCGAAACTTCTTAATTTTGATAAGAAGAACAGTCGCATGAACATCGTTTAGGAGCACTTGAATTACGTCAATAATGATTCTGACTTGCTCAAAAAGGCATAACTTTTTTCTGTTCCCAAAAATGAAAAGACCTATGAAAGGACGGAGATTTGCAACGATTGAAGAAATAAAAACTGTATCGCTAGAAGAGCTCAAGGCTATACCAAAAAGTGCCTATGAAAAGCGTTGGCACAAGCGTATTATATCTGTGTTGGATAACTTTAAAAGGGACAACATTAATATTGATGAATAAATAAATAATTTTTTTATAAAAATATAGTCACCTTACTTTTTAACCACACCTCGTATATTTCCACTAACAACACACATCGTGACCTCTTTAAGGTCAATAGGCATCAGGGGGAGCTATACAGGGACCAAAAGCATTTCAAAAAACAATGTACATCGATGATTCTGACAGGAATCGGGAATATTATTACCTACATTGACGACATATTTGTTACAACTAAAATCCTTTCAAAAAATGGAATCGAGGAATACTTAAAAGTTTGCAAAGTGTGACCTTACTGTCAATAGCTCGGAATGCAAATTCTTTGTTATGGAATGCAAGCTTATTGTCAAATAAAATCGAAGTAGTTTTTTGTATTTTGTAGATAGAAGATCCTAATCCATCACAATACTACTATAGAAAGGATAAAATGTCAATTGTAGAAGAGCTCTTAAATTACAGAGGAGCACACAATAATGACTGAAATATATCGCAAACGAACGCTATCGCAACTACAAAGAGCCGTCGTCAAGTTAAAAGAAATTTCAATATCCCATGTCTACTGTCATTTTTTTTTTATTGTGACAATTTCAAAATTTTTAACTTTTGTGGTGGTTTTCTGCACAGTTCATGAACTTAAGCTAATAGTTCTTCATATCTAAGGTGTTCCTTCGCTAATTGTGTTATGCTGGTTGGACACTACACTATGTATTTCGACATTTAGGTTGATAGAAAATTCTAAAATTGTTAAATATGGTGGCTCAAACAAGGTGTACAGTGAATCGATCTCTAACGTCGTAATTGATTTTATCAAGGTGATTTCCACCTTTCCATGTTTTCAATTCAATTTTATTGATTATTTTTAACATAGCATTTTGATTAACAATTTTTAAGTTAAGTGGCATTTTTGTTTTAACAAAAATAGATATGCCATTTTTTTATAAAAAAAAAAAAAAAAAAATAGATGGAAAGAACAACAACAAAGAAAAGTTGAAATGTACATACTATATGTATATTCGATTGAATTAACATTTCAAACGAATTCTGTTAACATCAAATAATATAATGCAGCAAAGCTTCGATATGCTTAGTGTCATAGATATATATGTTTTATAAAAATGAAAAAGAAAATGCAAAGATTCGTATGTGCATTGGCAGCTTATTGAATAATTTTCACGATACAATTGTATAAAAGTTTCTAAAAACAGAGCCGGAATTTCTACCTAATTTATGAGAATTCAGGATAGAGCAAATAACCGTTTTAATAAAAAATGACTTTAGAACCTTAAAGTATAGTAAATGTCTCATTCGTATGATTTTTTTTTTAACGGAAATAACTTTTAAACTTAAAAGTTTGGTTTTGTAATATATATATATATATATATATATATATATATATATATATATATATATTTGATATATGTGTAATAAACTCACATTTTTGGCAATTTTGAGACGTGTAACTAGTATTTACAAATAAAAAAAAATATTCATCTCAAGTCAGTAGTTACGAAGTTGCAAAAAGTAGGGTTAATTACATAGTTTTTCAAAAAAATTATGACAAAACCAAACTCTTGATTTTTTTTATTGAAATAATCACTTGCTTTTCAAAAACTTTGGACACATCAATTTTAGGACACCGTTTACTAAAAATAAACAGAGTACTCATAATTATGAGATCAAAAATACCCCATTTATTATCATAAACGCATATATTTGAAACTCTGCATCATAAATTTGATTAAAACCTCGATATTTCAGAAGGAATACACCCCCACCTTGATTTTGCTCAAAACATGTCAAGTAAGCTCCCCTTAAAGTTTTTGATACATTATCCGGAACACCCTGTTTAAGGTGTACTTTATGCAATCAAATCAGTAGCATTAAATACAATATTAATGTCTGAGAATTTCCGTTGAGATTAAGGAACATTAGCTTTCTCTTGACAAAGCTTTTGCACTGAAATCTAACTTTGAAAGGGCTTGATACGAAAGAACATTTACAAAACAACTCTTAGAACACTTTTTTCCCCCGAAATTGGAAGTAGCATTTCACCACTTCAACCGTAACACTCGTTTCCCTATGAATACTCATCACTTTACCCTCCCTTCCAACCACAGACACTTTTTCTTAAACACTTGTGCTGTGGAAGCTTCGCTTCCCAATATTAGTATTATGCTCAAATATTTAAACCAACGTACTTATTCACCAGCATTTCTCAATCTTTTTGTAGTGCAATCATTTTAAAGGTATTCATAACACATGTCCCCTTAAAAAAAAAAAAAAAACCATGCTTACCATATGTATAGAATAAAGCCATGGAAAGTGTAAATCACATCACTTTTAATATTCCTTTGGATGTACTCGTATTAATTTTACTTCCACCCAATTACAAAAAAAAAAAAAAGTTGCTTATGAACACACTTTATTTTGCATTGAAGACCAGGCTTTATTAGCTCAAACCTTGAAAAAATTACAATTACAGATAACATTTTACAAAAAGTTTTTCATTGTTTTTGGACAAAAAAAAAAAAAAAAAAAAAAAAAAAAAAAAAAAAAAAAAAAGACAATCGACGAATGACTTTTGATCCTGGTGGTATATACTCACAATAAGTAGGTATGTAATAAAATTTATATTTAAAAAATAGTGTAAACATACCACGCTTACCCTAGTCCATTGTGTTTTAATTTAGCAGTCATGGTAAGAAAAATAAAAATCTTTTTTTTTTTATTTTATTTAAATCTTTAATATTCGTAGATCAAAAGCTAAAGTTAGAGTTTGAAAATAAACTTGCAAAACAATATAGTTGCTATTTTTTTTTTTAAATCAAATGAACATTTTTTTACGCACATATTATGTATGCAGATACATTCAAAGGAATATAAAATTATAACTAAAAAGTTTTATTAATATCTAAACGTTCTTAACAATAACTAAAATTTAAAAAACAAAATCTTTCTTAGATACATATTTTAAGGATCTAATAATTTTTAGATATTTAAATAGGTTATAAAATACAAAGTATGTAATTACAAATTAAAAATAAAACTTAGTTTATTTTAACATTTTCATTTTTATTTAATACTATAGTATATATTTGTGTAGATTTTCTTGTAATAAAGGAAATACAATTATGTATATATTTATAGTACAACATACTTGCAAACTCACGGACACTATTATTTCAGAATTTAGAAATCATGTAGTCTGGAAAAAAAATCACGTTGCGTATCTGTTGAAAAAAAAAAAAATATATATATATATAAATTAATTATTGAATTAACTACTTTAGGAAATAATTTACGCTCATACACATGTTTGCATATAGTAATTACCTATGAACACATTTAAAATAAATTAAACTGTTAAAGGAGTTAGAATAAAAGCCATACCATATTATCACTATTAAACCAAAATGCATATAATGACATTTCCCTATTCGTAATTGACGATTAGAGGCAAATATCAATGTCCGATGCTAAGATTTGGAAGCCCAATAAAACGATAGATTATTTTGTCAGTTCACCCATGTGATCTTTAATACTCTTATTTTTTTTTTTTTCTATTTGTTTTACAATAAAATCATAGTTTTTGTTAGTTTTAGGAAAATGTAATGATGCGATGACATCTTTGAATACTATACATAAAAAAAATTGTGCAAAACTCGGAAACCAACACCAGCGGCACTACTAACCTACGCCGATGAGTTTCAAATTTATTTTATTCATTTTTTAAAATTTAATACATTAAGTTTTGATATATTGATTTTGTGTAACAATTTTAAAAAAATTAAAAACTTTAATTGAGGATAGTTAAACGGATCTGACAGCATTAGATGCCATGTCTGTTGAAAAGTATCCGACTTATAAACATAGAATCAACATTAATTGAGATACAATTATACAATATAACACTAATTCCTTCAAAGTGCTTCCCTTCTCCCAACGATTCTCCCACTGCTGGAAACAACGCCGAAAAGTGTCTTCTACTCGTAGTATAGGGCGCAGGTGGTCCATCGCAATCTGCAGAAGTCTCCCCTGGTCTGAAATCTAATCCCTTTTAAATATATTAAATTTTCAGCATAGGGAAAAGCCAGATGTCACAGGGAGAGAGATCAGGAGAGTATTAAGAACTGCGAACTACAGTTATATAGAGTTTGGCTAAGAAACTGTGGATCATGTTTGAAATATGTTATCATTGTGCGTTATCGCAATGAAATTGCCATCAGCCATTTGCCCACAGATCCGGCCGTTGGCGCCCCACTGCATAACGAAAGTGATGTAGAACCTCTCGGTAGTACCAAAGCTTTAAACAACATTTGATGCAGTAACGTTATTCAACTTTTTCTGTCATTCTCTTTCCTGCCTTATACAGGTTCCACGGAGCTACGACAGGAACGATAATTCAATAGAGTAGAAATCTCACACTGACACCTGCTGCTGGTTGTTGTCTAAGAAGCTTCACGCTTCAAATTATTTTTTTAATCTTTATGTTGGGAGATAATACCTTTGGGGCAAACGAAAAGCTTTATCGAGAGTGTCGACACATTTTAAAAATCACTTTTTTTTTTTTTTTTTATGCAAGCAATTGTACATTATGTATTAAAAAATTAATAAATGCGCAAACTGAAACATTTTTGTGGATTACGAGGTCTGCTTGATGAATACCCCGGATTAGAAATGACAACGCATCTTTTTTAGATTTGAAAATTTATTTTTCAATATAATTCCCTTTCAACTTGATACACTTTTCGCAGCGGTGCGGCAACTTTTTTAACCCCTCCGTATAGAACGACTTTTGTTGGCCTGCAAAATACTCCTCCGCGACTTCGATGACTTTCTCGTTCGACCCGTGCTTCTTTTCGTTTTGCGGATAAAACGAAGTCGCATGGGGAAGCATATCGTAGTGTAATTTGGCCACCTGGGCGCGGTTCATCAAAAACCGACGTGCTCCCACAGCGAAACTCTGCGAACCAATGGTAGACGGTTGTACGGGAGCATTGAATGGGTTCCATCCATACAAACCATCGAGAATGGGCTTGATTTCTTCGCAAGTTTTGTCACTCAAAAACAATAATCGCAAATGGCAATAATGGCAAAAAACACTAACGCGATGTTTTAAAATGGGTGTCAAAACAAAATTAAGCGTCGGATTGTCATCAAATTTTGACAGGCTGGCTAAAAGAGGTTATATTAAATGATGGTACACTCATTTTGGCTCATCAGCGCCATGCATCTTTCAAACCGGGTACTTATCAAACAGCCCTCGTAGAAATGAATACAGTTATCAGAAGCTTTTCGACTAATTCAATAAACTTGTTATAAGCCATCACCACACGAATCGAGCTCTATTAGCGAAAGCTTTTAATATTGTACATCTGTATCGAAATTGGACTTCCGTCTTTTTGGTTGGTGCATACTTGTGTTGAGGATTCGAAAAAATAGAAGTCTATGAAGTATACCCACATTAGTTTGTTCATGCGAAAATTTTCTCTGTAACTTTTGAACATATTATTGTTGGCTTCTTGTGCTTCCCCACTCAATTGCCCTATTGGAAGTAATTCTTTCTTTATTGTTATGGGTCCATAAACTAAAACTTTATGTACAGTACAATGCATTGGGTATCAAACATTTTATGACAAAAAGTTGGGCAGTTTTCAAAGTGTAAGGTTCGAACAATTACAGGTTTATGATATATCCTCTTTCCATCGTTTAATGAATTCTATATCGATATTTGTTATCTTGCTTACCTTATTTTTTTTTATAATTTGGTAAGCCTATCGACTTCTTTAGCCATATACATACATAATATGTGTAATATGTGCCATATATATGTAGAATTTAGGGCCAACAATCAGTTTTTCAATCTGTAGGAGATTGACTATCCGGTACAAAATGAGATATTTTCTTATACAGCTCACGGTCTTTAGATTTTAGGCAGTTTGTGCATTTTTGTAAATAATTTCTTTCAAGAAAATAAAACATGTGCATTCAGTTTTCGTTATCAGACTCATTAATTTTTTTAAATAAGAACATCCTTGACAAAAAAAGGTCAAAGCTGCCCAATCCTAAAAAAATAACAAAAAATGGCTATTTACATGGAAGAGAGCAAATATGTGCAAACTTTTTTGTTACATAGCAGTGCATTTACCACTATAACTGAAGGTGTTGATTTACTTTACGCAAGGAATAATGCACGACTGAGTAAGAGAGAATGCTATGAAGATAGCGGGAAAAGCACCAATGTGCGAGAACACTAACCGATGAGCTATGCTGTCGGTTCGAGAGATAGTCGGTGACTGCGGGTTTTTCAAACAGCATCTGTAAAAGGAAAAAAGAAAATTTTCATGGAATGGAAAAAATGAATGGAAGAACATTGTGTAGTACTCTAGTACCTGCGTGAGGTACTAAAATGATTTCGAATAATAACGTTGAAACACCGAATTATAATTTCCGTAAATAAATAGACCAACCGCAGCTTAACATAAAATGATATCGACTTGCAGCTTTCCGTCAAATTTAAAGAGAAAAAACAATTTATAGCCATTTACTTCAATATGTCTCTGATATCGATACTCATCTCTAGGCGAGTAAAAATACACAAATACCTAAGGTTGCCGATGTAATGTCTCTTCGCAGATAGGAATTATTTGCATTTTGCAGACAATTTTTCAGATTCACCCCACCGATTATTTAAAATTAGAATAGAATAGAATTGGAATAGCTTGTACCACTTGGCCACTGACAACATTTCAAGTGTTTTAGAGTAATTTTATATTTTATTTCAAAATCGCCGATCCCACCAAAACATGTCTAACCTGTGAACATATGTTCGAAACATGTATACCAACATAGCAAAAAAAAAAAAAAAAAAAAAATAATAATAATAATAAATAAATAAAAAAAAAAAAATAATAATAAATAAATAAAATAAAAAATAAATAAATAAATCGATAACCGAATGTACGTTGCCCGCGAAATTTTAACTCTTTGCACGCCGTATACGCCGCTACCGCGTCATTTGATTTAGTGCACTAATTCCGGCGCCATTTATAATTCTAAGCAAAACCATAAAAGAGTTACAAAATGAAGTTTGCGTTCAGTGCCTAACAAATTCAGTGCTCAAAGTGAGTTTTGTTTTATATAAGATACATTTATCCTTGAGAAAACACGTAAGGAGATTATTGGGAAAATTTAGAGATAAAAAAAAAGCGAAAAGTTGTGTTATTGAAAGTAATACTGATGACATTGGTAGTTCTTCGGAAGAAATAGATGAAGATGCCACGGATGCATATGGGAGATTGTTTCTACAGATATCACACTATGTTGAATTACAAAGTATAAATTTCAAATTCCATACCATATAAAACTATGGAAAGCTCTTTCAAAGTCCAGGGCTAGGATCGCGCATTATTACTACGAAGTCAATGTGAAGAATGGCGTTGCATTAGCTTACCTAAATCCCATTTGTTTCTTACTTAAACAGCGAAGTCAGTTTGGAACAACATGTTCGAGGATTTTGGACAAGTAGAGGGTAAAAGATATGGGACGATGCCTATCAACTTTAGTCGAATCATACTAGTAACTTTAAGGTTAAGGGAACAATTTTATAAGGAATGCCCTGCTTCGAGGTGATGTTTTGCGAAAAATTTGAGAAACGTCCCTTGTACCTTTTAGGTGGATGAGGAGGAAATCCTGATCAGGACTATGTTCTTTTAGAAGAAAATAAAACTAGTCATAGTTGTTTACATCCATTTACATTCTATTGTAGAAGCTTGAGAGCCAGACTAGCATGGTCTGTGGGACACATGACAGGAGTCTGACATGGACTTGCAGAAGTGAGCTCTGAGCTGCTGTGTCAATCTGCTGAAGGATAAAGTAATGGAGGAATCGTGATTGTGCTGAGAGTAAAATTGACTGGTCAACCCAATGTAGACTCGAACAATTATCTGCGAAACCTTTTCTGTGGGTTTAGGTTTGATGATTGGTGTTGTCTTCATCTACGGACGGTATAAAATACTGATTCGTTGCGAGAAGCCTTTTGGAAACTCTAGGGATAGGAAATGAGGTACATGCTGGGGTGCTATCAGAATTGCTTTATTAAATGGTTCACTTTTGTAGGTTTTTGTCAATGAGTTTATTCTATGTTGTGTTGAAATCTGACATTAATTCGCCTGAGGATTGTGAGTCAGTACAAGTGAATTGGTTGACTGAAGATATAATGGTTTGCTGTTTTGAGATGGTAGTAAGGGAGTTGGATATTGATTTGATACTGTTTAAATCTTTTGAGATTGGGAGATTTGTGCTATTTTGTTGTGTCGTGTTCGAATCGGTTTATTTGATATGACTAAAACAAGTAGGGTAGTTGTTTGGATATTATTTCCATCATCGATTAAGATTTTCTGAGTGTTTGTTATATTTTGTTTCGGGTTGTGTTGTTTTGTTTTTCGCAACTGAAGCATAAGATGAGGTGATAGGGGGTTTGGATTTAGTTCCCTAAATATTTTTTTTGCTTCTGCCATACTACATTTGTAAATAATTTTTATTTTTAGAGTTCCTTTTGCCAGTAGGAAGCGTTTACAATATTTAGAGGAAGATGGATATGCTTCAAAGCAGGTGAAAGTGGAGGTGGAAAGTTACATGTTACACAAGAAGAATTCCCTCTGCATCTATTGCCGGTGTGACTAAGTAACTGGCAGTTTCGACAGCGCATACGGTTCGGGAAGCATTGTTAAAATTTTAATTTAATACATCGATTGAGGCTGGGGTCGGAAGAGGTCAAATGTAAATAGCAGTTTGATTTGAATGTCCGTGTCTCATCAGGGACGTAAATTTTCAATTATTCCTTTTTCAGAGATATAAAGAAGAATAGGTGCATACACAATGCCCTAAGAAGAATTTAGTTGTTGGTGTAAGGTTACTGAAAGCGAACAAATATTAGCAACTGTTTTTTTTTTTTTTTTTTTTTTTGCGAGAAAGATGTCAGCTATTTTTTTGATTTCACCAAAATCAATTGGGTACCGCTGCGTAACTGCGAAATCTGTTCGTAGGAGGTACTTATGCCATTAATCGATTTTTAAGCAAGAAAACACTATATGAAGAGAGTGGTTTACCGTATTTTTTTTTTTTGCCGAAATCAATATAAATTTGGGCTTGTTTTCTATCAGATTGTATTGGGAGTGGATTTTTGAAATCCAAAGGTGTAGGGAAATTCCTTTGTTTCCTTTGTTTTGTATTTGGGTTTAGCCAAATATCTAATCCGCTTAACCGATTGTAAGTGGCTCAGGGTCCATGATAGTTGTAAGTAATTGTTTTCTTTATGGCTTTTTTGTTCACTGTCAAAAAAAAAAAGTCAAAGGAGCGGGGTATTACCGACATATGGAGAAAGGAGGATCAGAACACAAATAAACAGTCAAGACTGTTAGAATAGTAAAGTGGTAAGATATTAAAATAATTGATTTACTAAGTATGTTTACTGGAGCTTATTCAGAAACTACTAGCAAACGATTTGACCGAAAAACAAACAGGTTATTAGCGTAAAATGAGGAGTAATAGAACCAGAATATGATCAAAATATGTTACGATTTTTCTAATGGATATGTTATGAATATGTGCCTCGTTATTGTGTGGTTAATACCATATACAGACTCGATTGTGAACGAAAAAAATCAACTACCTCTTCAACTTCAAAGCGAATGTTGCCCAAAGCTGGAAAACAAAGCAAAAAGAGTAGGCCATAGTTTGTGTCACTCGAATGTAAAAAATCTTGTCTGTCCATTCGTCTGAACGTCGATTGTAGAACGGATAAGATCGACCATTGACCCGAATACCAAACAAATACTGGGTGGTGCAAAAACGGCAAATATAAAAAGTTTGTTTTTTGGAAATTGTGCTAGGCCGGTAGTAAGCAAATATCGCAGGGTTTAGATTAATCTTCAATAACAGATTTTTTAACAAAAAAAAAAAAAAAAAGAATGAACCATAGAGGGTTAAGGACCACTGTATACTAGGTGTACCGGTATGAAGTGAAAATAAAACACTAATTTTTAAAGGGAAAGTAAAAAACATTTTATTCAAAGTATTGGACATTGCTAGCTACACATTTTTCCCATCTTTCAGGCAAATTATGAACTCCACGCCAATAAAACTGTTCGTCTTTTGAAGCAAACTAAAATATCATCCAATTTTCGACTTCCTCGTAGGATTCGAAGTGCTGCTCAGCTAATGCGTGTCCCATCGATGAAAACAAATGGTAGTCAAAAGGTGCCAAGTCTGGTGAATACGGCGGGTGGGGTAGCAGCTCCCAGCCAAGTGCTTTGGTTGTATCCTGAACTAGTTTTGCTTTGTATGCAGGTGCATTGCCATGGAGCAAAATTACCTTGCCATGTCTTCTGGCCCATTCTGGTCGTTTTCGATCAATTCATGGTTCAAATTGATCATTTGTTGTCTGTATTAACGGTTTCACCAAGTTTTAAAAGCTCATGGTACACTACACCTTTCTGGTCTCACCAGACACACGGCATTATCTTCTTGCCAAATCGATCTGGTTTTGCAGTCCAAGTTGATGGTTGTCCCGGATTAACCCATGATTTTTTCCGTTTAGGATTCTGAAAATAAATCCATTTTTCATCGCCAGTAACAATTCGATGCAAAACGGATTTTTTATCGTGCCTTTGAAGCAAAATTTCACAATCGATTTTTCGGTTTTCCATCAGTCTTTCATTCAATTCATGTGGCACCCATTTTCCAGACTTTTGGATCTTTCCCATAGCTTTTAAACGGTCAGAAATTGTTTGTTGTGTAACATTTAACATTTTTGCCGGATGAAGTGTCATCTTCATCCAATATTGTTTGCAATTCGGCGTCTTCAAACTTTTCTGGTGGTCTTCCAGGTTCTTCATTTCTCGCAGCAAAATCGTTATCTCTGAACTGTTGAAACCATCTTTTGCGTGTTGCTTTTGATAGAGCATAATCACCATATGCCTCGACAAGCATTCGATTCGACTCTGAAGCACTTTTCTTTAAATGAAAACAAAAAATTAATGCTTTCTCAAGTCATCATTTTCTGATACAAAATTCGACATTTTTAACACGATTGTGTTGTTTGCTCAATGACTTGATATATACTGAATATGTTTGACAGGTGTCATAGCAACCAACCAAAAAAAAAAAAATCCCTATTGAGACATTTGTATCTTGACGCTGACCGGTACACCTGGTATATTTAAAAAAGAAGCCTAGCTACTAGACTATATATGCATAATTAAGTATCCAACATCAAAGGAATCTTTACCTAGTTATACGCGTGGTCTGATATTAAGTCAATATGTCCGCGGTCTCTCTTTGCTCTGCTCTCATCTCTCGATCACTTCTTTTTGAATAACATGTGCTTAGTGCCCTCTCTGCTCACTTCTCTTCTACACACTGCGTACAGACTACATTTTTCGCATTTACATAGACATTTTTCTTTTATTTATGTGGCTAAATTCAAAATTCAAATTGGCAGTATTACTAAATTCAAAAACAAAATTACTTATGTATAGTACAGTCTCGATTATTCATTAACCGTCACACTTTTTTGCCGCGAAATGAAATTTTCTCATTTATGAAATTATTTTTTTCTAGATATGCAGGGTTTTTAAGTCACACTGTACGAAGTCCCGGGCTTTCTAGTGTTAACATATAAGTACTATAATGAGTTATCAAACTAATTATTTTGTCAAATATTGAGTTCGGCCTAGTTATTTATGGTAAATGTCCAACTTTCCAACAGACTGCAATATCACTCCTCCGTTCGGATCGCCCTTTAAGCGTTCAGGATGACACCAAAAAAATGTACGTTAACTGAAGCTAGTCTCCTTTCGGTCGAGGGCTCTCTTCGTCCCGAAAAATCATATCATCCCGAGAATCACCTATACTGGACGCCAATAAGGCACTATCTTGGAAGAAAATACCCCAACGATTATCGGCATTTTATAATGCGCTCTATTCTCCTCTACGGTCCGATATGCCAATTACTATTCTAACAAATAAAGCACTTAAACATCCTTAATGGTTGTTCGATGAATCCCATATTACATCCAGCTTTTACAACTGTTATAGAATATCGACTAAAACCAGATATAAAAATTATAAAGGTCCCCGGCCATATTGGAATCATAGACAATGAACAAGCTAACAGGGCTGCTAAAGCTGCAAAAAACACACAACAAAACACAACAAAAAAGAATCTCCAGAAAAAATTACAAAATTTGTGGAATAAAACAACACGAGACAAGTAGAGAGAATACATCCATCATTACTCAACAATCAACCCGCAGGCGGACATGGTCATATGATGTAAATAGCGACAAAACAGAGTGAGACACGTTCAAGTGTGTCCACATTCTGAGTGATATAAGTATCACTTATGAGTTTTATCGCAGGGTTTTGAATCCTATTAAGCACCTGAACAGATTTGTAAATTTGTAAAACTCCAATTTTGGGCGGATAAATCCTTTATAAATTGAGGTTAGGTCAGAGGGGGTGAAGTACAATATTTCTTACATAGCTAAGGAAACCTAAACATTTCGCAGCATTTTTGAAAACACCGATTATATAGTCATTCCAACGTAGGTTGTCATTAGATGGAATAGAAGTAGACAAAAGATCGTTGATGAAAATGAAAAAGAGGGGACAGGGCAGGGACAGTGCAACCAGCAGTATGACCAAGGGCAGGAAGATTGGAATGCCCACACTTTGAATGATTGTTTGCACTGCATTCGCGGTTTTTTTTTCCTCGCACAGATCCATTTTTTTTTTCTGTTTTTGTTCACTCGCGTGCGCTGTTATTTTTTTTGCCACGGTTTTTTTTTCTCTTCTTTTTTTTTCCACGCGAGGAGCGAATTTCACAAGTGCGCTTGTGCGTATGCACTCGTCGATGGTCAGCTCGGCAACCAAGTGAGAATATAAAATAATAACAAAGCATTAAAACAAAAATATATATGTATTAATAACCCCTTACTGTGAAGACTATCCTAGCCTGGTACCTAGTGCTATAATTTATTTTACATTTACATTGCAATTATTTACTTTAAAAATAATAATAATAATAATATAATAAAAACTTTTCAAGAAACAATATGCCCGACTTTATAAAATACCTTTCATTCCAAAATAGAGATATCCGTTAAATGTACAAAATTAATGCATATTTTTACTAAAAATAAAAAAAATAACAATAAAAAAAAACAAAATTTTTTTTCGCTTCAAGTGAGGCCATTTTGCAGCGATTTCATCCTTCAATCGCTCCAATAATGCACAGTAATACTCGCTGTTTATGTTTTTTTCCTTTTTCAAGGTAGTCCACGAAGAGTATGCCATGACAATCCCAGAAAACTTTTCCGACCCATCGAGCCTCTCTCGGCTACATCGGTGCACTCGTGCCGGCTTCAGTCCTTTGCCGAACACTCATTCTGTTCTCTGGTGTTCAACAGTTACCAATCGACGCCAAAAGTCCGCCCGATTCCGCATCAGCAAGTCCAAACACTCTTTCGAAGTGCTCTCGCGTACGTGTTTTTGGTCAGGAGTGTTTTTGTTTCTTTCGCTGTTTTGCCTCTCAAAAAATAATGTTTTATGAGAGAACGAAAATCGTTTTTGTCCATACTCAACATGATGCCAAACACGTCAACAAGAATCAGCTGTCAAAACAAAACTAAAGACATTATCGGACTGAAATTTGGCATGTCTGCCTAAATGTGAACGGACTTCAAGGCATCATAACCTTTTTTGCAGTAGCAGCGCATTCTGGCGGCCAAGAAGGTTACTTTTCACCCCACCTAGTATGTGTAAACTTTAAGAACCTTTTCATCCATAAAAACTCATATAAAATCAACTACGTCTACATTGTTGTTCCTGATTCACTCGTAACATAGGACAAGTGATTTTCATAACGTTGAATTTTGTCTGTAATAACCTCTAAAAGTGATTTTCACGATAAGTCAAAACTATATTTGAACGTAAAATATCTGCACTTTTAGAATCCACAAACATATTGTTTTTTCCGGTTGGAAGAAAACTTAAAGCCTATCTTTTATCGGATTTCTCAACTACTTATTTTACCTAGCAATAGAGTATACTAAATTCTATCACGACTTATTCGTAAAAAAATTAAAATAAGATTTTCTATCCACAGTTTGATTCAACTTGAATAATGAAGTAAGCACGTCTTTCAATCCCAAGGCTTTACCTATAAATAAATGACCTCCCTTTTATGAAATCCATCAACTTGTTATAATTGTACTCTATGTGTTACTACAAAAATAGAAAATAGTAATCCCATCATTATTACCATAAAAATAAATAAACTTTAAGCTAGCGTAAAAGTGCAAGTCTTGGTATTGTATTTACAAAGAAATATTGTAAGTTTTTAGCCAAGACTATTTGACAGAGATTCAAGCCGAGAATATAAAAATTAATATTACATATATGTTATGTACATAAAAACAATAAACAATATAAAAATTCATTACCTTTTTGTCCAAAGTCGTGCGATTCTATCGTGCTCCTCTCTATTTTGAAGATATTGCGTAGCAATGCTCCCGACAAGAGGATCGGCTGTTTAAACAAAGATAAAATTAAATTAATTGATTTAGAGGTATGTATATATCTATGGTTTTTGAACCATAGGATTGATTTGATAAAAAGACATGTGTTAAAAGTATAAATGAACATTTTATTTAATATTTAAATATAATTGATATCATAGCTTTGAAATATGACAACATAAATGACCTCCACGGAACCGCATGGGTTTTTTTTTATGACATTTTCGCAAAATCCGGCCGATATTCCATCAATTCTCTTTCCTCTAAGTTATGTAGAGGTAGATATCTGGGAGAAGCTAAAAGACTTGATAAGGCAAAAAACTGGCATCTGGTACTAGGCTGCTGCGCAAACGCGATGAGTGTCTGTATGATTTTATTATATCTTTCAACCCCAATATTTGTTATAAGGGAAATTCACCCACTTATGGAACTCTTTAATAGGGCGAAGCTTTTCAGAAGCTTTTCAGTACATGGAATGAGTACTACGAATGTAAAAAAATATTTCAAGTACCTAGTTATAAAGTCAACAAAGCCTTAATTTCAGAAGTGTGCGAATCTATTGCGGCAACAAACGAGCCTTCGAGGTTACGCAAAGTGCTTTCAAAGTAAGCGAGCGTTCCTATTTACACTGAGAACATCGCTCTCTAAAGAGGAAATAGGTATTCTTTTTAATAGAAAAAATTTAGGGTGGGCAACTCAGTGGGCAATTCTACCGATAGAAAGCAATCCAAAAAATTATGGAAATTATTACAGTATAAAAATAGGATACATACCAATAGCATGAAGGAGTTAAGGTGGTTTTTATACCCAAAGCTGGCACACAGAGGCATATAACAGCAAAAGATTTCAGATCAATAAGTCTGTCATCGTTATCATGATGCTTAAAACCCTAGAGCGATTATTGGAGATTCGCATTAGGAATAGATACAGTAATGGCTTTTTGACTGAGTCAGAGTATGCATATATGAAAGGAAAATCTGTAGAAACCGCGCTGCACGAAGTGGTAGGGAAAATAGAAAAGAATCTACACTTCTTGAACGAGCCTTCAATAACGTGTAGTGCACCGCCAATAAAAATGCCCTAGAAGACGCTAACATTGAACAGGGCATTACAAACTCGGTTTTCAACATGCTTGCAAGTAGTGGTCATAATAGTGTAGGGTTTTAAATATTTTATGCGACATTATGGAACTTGCAGTGAAGACGATCAGCACTTGGTCAAAAAGCGTAATGTCAACGCCAACCCTTCCAAAATTGAACTGGTCTTTTTAAAAGAATGTATAAGATACCGCAATTCAAACTTCCAAAACTTAACAGAGTGAAACTATACGTTTTGGACGCGAAGTATCTGGGTGTAATTCTGGACAAAAAACTGAATTGGAATCTTAATGTAGCGAGAAGTGTCAAAAAGGGATAAAATGCAGGAATCCTGATAGGACATTGCCTTCTGCGGAAACATGCAAAGATTCTGCGGTGATCTGCAAGCTATTGAGGACATAACACACATACTGGTGAATGCGAGGCAATATCGCGTAGTCGAAGAAAATTTTTAGGGAAACATTTTTCGAAAACCTAGAGTAAAGACGGCACGGACTTCAAAGGCCTTCTTGGCTTTTGCAGTTTGTTTAGGTGTTTGCCATTTGAAGA
The DNA here is from genome assembly GCA_907269105.1 of Volucella inanis. Taxonomy (NCBI): domain Eukaryota; kingdom Metazoa; phylum Arthropoda; class Insecta; order Diptera; family Syrphidae; genus Volucella; species Volucella inanis. Next base: position 73,957,799 of record OU026157.1, on the reverse strand, counting down.
CAAATTCAACTGGTTCCACAGAGATGTGTTTAATCTAACCTAAAGCCATTTAAATAAAAATGTGACTTGTCGCTGAGTATGATTTTTTGATGAAATTCCGGATCTTTTTACATCTTCAATAGAATTGAATCAGCAAAAGTTCGATGTGCACGATGTCATTTTCCTTTAGCTATTAGGTCAATGCGAACTTATATTTATGTATATTCGGCATAAGTACAATAAATTTTAGAGAGATGCCCTGCACCTGAGGACGCCATGGAAACGATTGATTGCGGTCCTTATAGATTATGCATGTTCAAATTAAGAGAACTTGTATTTCGCCATTTTAGTGAATCTCAATTCAGCACGTTTTATTATGCAACGAATCACTTAATTTTAATAAAACGTGTGGCTGGTTTTACAAGTTAAATGGCACAGAAAGAATTTAAAGCATTCCATAAGATGCATTTTTAAACTCAACTGCATACTTGCGAAGTCAATTCTTAGAGTCCAATTCCAAAAAGATCTTGTATATGCCATGCTAAATACAACTAATAAATACAACTGCTTTGATGAGCGAGGGTAAGAACTAATTTCGTGAAACTATTTTTTAACTTTCAAATGAGATTTACAACGGCTAGTTATATAGTACATATATTGCTTAGGAAATGAATATATTAAGTGAAATTTTCAAAAAATGCACTTTGAAAATATTCCCTGTATTCACTGCTTACAGGCTAGCAGAATCGTGACCTTTGACGTGTCGGATTTAATTAAGCCGCCATAATAAAACAAACAGATGTCTATGGAAAAATTTAACAAAATCAGATGCGCAAATTAAAACTCGCTGCTCGCGAGCTCGGGATTTTGACATGCGTTTTTGTAAGAATGATGGCTGAAATTTTACCAGAAGATAAAAAGAATATGCTAGGGATGATAGTAGTGGCAGCAGACAACTAGTAGTAGATTCGTAGTTGACACTTAGAGTTAGAGACATTTCTGCGGACTGTTTAGTTGTGAAGACATGCAGATTACTGAAGATAGACGAGTGTAGCCAACAATTTCGTACCTCTGCAACAATAATCAATAAAAATACTCTACTAAGCAAGTAATAAAACATTTATTCCAAAGGTACCATAAGGCGTTGCAAAAGTATATAATGTCTTCGAATTGCGAACAAAAAATATGTTTGCGGTTTATTTTGATTTCAGAAAACGATACACAATCGCGCACAAAAAAACGACCTGATTTGATCACTCGAAGGCCACTGATTTTTCATAATCCTCCACGATCTTGGGAATCACTAATACATTGAAGAGATGTATAGTAATACTGTATTAAAATAAACTTTAACTTTGTACAATAAAACTTAATCTACTAAAAATTGCTTGCTAAATTTGATACACAATGGCCATTCAAATAACCATAATTTTGTCGTCAAACAAATCTAAAGGGGCCTCGTTAGATATTATTATTTTTTAAACACTAGTATAGTCTAGTCTCAACGTTAGCTGTAATCATTACTATAAAACACACAGAAAATCAGTTGTTACATTGTAGGTGGAGACACAAAAACGATAGGGCCCATGTTACACACCTTTATTTCACTAATTTTGAAACATAATTGATTAGTTAATCGGCTACTGAAATTAAAAAAAAAAAACTCATTACAGAGTAAAGTAAAGAGCGAAGAAAAACAATCGATTAAGTTAAGATAAATTCTCCCGAATTAGATTAAGTTAAATAAAACTTATTCAAAGATCTATAGAAAATAAGAGAGCTATTAAAGAATATACATATTGTAACAAAAGAACAAACCAGCGAAGTTTTTTGAGCATATCACAAATTAATAAATTAAAATGTTTAAATGTCACTAAAAGTAGATATTTTTCTAAAGGGATATTTGTACTCGTATACAAAATTGCTTTCAACAATATATATATATATATATTTCACCACTGATACAGCAATAAAATAATAAAATCAAAATTACTTACCAGGATTACAATCAGTCAATAAAGAGCAAATAGATAGCAAAACTTTTGATATAGTTAGTGCTGGTGACCAGTTATCTTTAAGTATATCCAAGCAAATAACACCTTGGCTGTTAATATTGCAGTGATATATTCTCGTTCGAAAAGTTACCTATACCAAAAATAATACTTTAATAAATTAATCCCATTAATCAAAAAATTGTTTTTTTTTTTGTATACTTTAGGTGGCTTGAAAGGATATTCAGGAGAAAAATGAATATCAAGGAAGAAGACACCACCTTCATAGACCGATCCCGGTGGGCCCAATATCGTAGACACCCACTCATATAAATTATCACCTTTTGGTCCAGCACTACAATTGGGTGGTGGATCTAACGTTATTTCAGCCAATTCTTTCTGAATTCGCTTAGCTGAGGTTCCCAAAGCTTTTGACATTTTTGGATTAGTTTTTGATTCCTTGCCTTCTGGTTTTGCTTCATTTGCTGCTGAATTTGTTGGTGCGCTTCCATTTCGTCCACGCCCACTGCCACTTGCTCCAGATGCAGAAGCCATCTAAAAATACGGTTTATTACTAAAGATATACATACATATACGACTATAACGAAATAATGAAAGAAAAAAAAAACAAAACAAAAAAGAACTAACAAAATGCCTATAACCAATGGATAATAAACTTTTTTTGTTTTAATATTCACACATAAGTTATAATTTAAATCTTATGATATACTAACAATGCCCGCGAATTTGCACGGTTAGACTGAAACACGTATTAATACATTCTAAATAATTTCAATTGCGTTACGCGCAGCAATATATTTATGTGAATATGAACATGTACACCCTGCCTGACTCGAATTGTAACTTTTTAAAATGCTATAATTTTTTTATTTTTTGATATTTATTATGTCAAAGCAAAAAATGTTAGAAAATACATCAATTTTCAAGTTGTATCAGTAGTTTTCAATATGTCCACCTTTGGCGCGAATAATGGCCTTGAGACGGCCGAAGAAAGCATCGCACGCTGCACGCTAGTATTTTTTTAGTGTCAACCTTCGCCTTCAAATTACCCCAGACAGAGAAATCCAACGGATTTACATCCGGAGAATTTGCAATCCATTGTTTGTTGACATATTGTTCGATAACAAATGTCGAGTCATCGGAAAAAACCAAATTCGGCAACTCAATGGCTTGAACCCAAGCTTATTTTTCAGTATGTGTCTCATCCGTTCCAACGATATGTTGAGCTCACGAGCCATTTTTCTTCCACTTCGACGCGGATTTCGCTCAACTCGAGCCTTCATTTTTAACCACCTCCATGGCGTTTTGCAACGCTGCCAGTATCACGGTAAAGAGCTATGGTTTGAGACACAAATGATTTATTCACGTTGAGGTCTGAAGGGCTCTAACGATAGCTACTTGTGGTTTTCCAGCCAGATATAAAGCAATCACACTATCATGTTTGAATTCCATCGCGGATAACAATTTTGGGCTGATGAGCAACTCGAAGAGTACCAAGAGCTATCATTACATCAATTAAAAACAACGGTATGGTGTGGTTTATGGGCTGGTGGAATCATTGGTTCATATTTCTTCAAAAATGAGGCAAATCAGAATTTAACCGTCATGGTGACAGTTATCGCGCCATGTTAACAGACTATGTGCTTCCTGAAATTCAAGCACATGGTCTCGGTAAGCTCTGGTTTCAACAAGACGTCGCTACGAGCCATACGGCGCGTGAAACAATGGACTTGATGAGAATTAATTTTGGTGAGCACTTAATTTCACGTTTTGCTACGGTAATTTGGTCGCCTAGATCGTGCGATATCACACCTTTGGAATATTTTCTCTAAGGTTCTCTACGGATATGTAAAGTCTCAGGTCTTCAGGAATAAGCCAGCTACAATTGACGCTTTGGAAGCCAACATTAATCGTGTTATCCGCGAGATAACAATCGCAATGCTCGAACGAGTCTCTCAAAATTGGAATTTCCGAATGAACCACCTCAGACGTAGTCGTGGCCAACATTTACATGATATCATTTTCAAAAATTTAATGCCATGAATTGTCCTTTTAACCGATAATAACAATTTTAAGTTCACTTTCAAATTTGTGTTTTATTTTACATTATAAATCAAACCTCACGATGAATCACCCTTTACATACACATATGTATGTACTCGTACATAACCAGTTGAGCAGACATCAAATACATCACTTAGTATTCGGCAAAATTGCGGCTTTTCAACAAGATAGCCAAGCACTACGGAATAATTTCGTTGTATTCCTACAACTCAGACGTCTCAGGGAACTGTACAACTAAAAATTGGCTAAACTTTGATCGGTAGGAACAAACATGTAAAGGGTGATTTTTTTTTTTTTTTTTTTTTTGTTAGTTCTATTTTAGACTTACACCCGAACAACTTACAAATTATTGAATTTTATTATCACAATTGCTGCTCTGTGAAAAATGTTTTTCGCGCACTTCGACCATTTTACCGCTATTGTTCAATAACTTCGAACTTTACCCTAAATGCTGAACCTGGTCAACATGTAGTTCCAGCAAGACGACGCTCCATGTCACATAGTACGCGAATTGATGGACCAATTAAAATATGTGTTCGGTGAACAATCTATCCATCGTTTTGGACCGGCGAATTGGCTGGCTAGATCGTGCAATTTGATGCCTTGAGACTATTTTTTATGCGAATACGTCAAATCACTTTTTTATGCTGAAAAACCAGCTTCAATTGCAGCCTTGGAAAGCAACATTACACGTGTAATTAGAGATACCAGCCAATATGCTCGAAAAAGTGATTCAAAATTGGACTCTCCCTATGGACCACTTAAAGCGTAGTCGTGGTCAACATTTACATGAAATAATTTTTAAAAAGTTGATTTATCTACTGAACTATACATTTTTGCAATTTTCCTTTTTTTTACAATAAAAAATCATCCATTATAAGCCATTCTCTAAATTAAGTCATAAATGGATTTATTGGAGCTGGGTTAATTATGAATTATGATTTCAGCATTATTAATTATTTTTTTCAAGCTTCCTTTGCATCTACTCTGCTTTAGTACACATAAGAGTACAATCCCTAGACAGTTACCACTTCTATAATCTTAATGATATGAATGATTCATTCTAACTTTACCTATGGAAGAACCTTTTGTGAAATTGAATTTCACTAAGGTCTTTAATGATCCCAAAGCAAAGACTTGAAGCCAGATCGAGAGACATGTACTTAGGGATAGGAAAGAATAGTCGTAAACGAACCACGGGGGTTAGAAAAAAATTAACAATCAAAGGCATTGAGAGAAACCGCATTCGATGGCACATAATCGAGACATACAGTAAAATAAAGTAAGCAATACTTTGTGTCATACACTGATCATTTGTCATCCACTGAAACGCGTGTTTTGGCTTCATTAGAGCCATCAATCTCTTCTGAATTTGACTTACTTCTAAAACGGGAATTCTGTTTGTTTTAAAGCCTTCTGAGCCAAAAGTAAACCTTGTTGGTTTTTGTCAAGTAGAATGTACGAGGCACATGATTTATCCACAAGACAAAAATAGTCACATAATATTTGAAATATGTACTTGACGAATTGAGGACCAATTTTCGAAATAAGTTTAAATTATATAGATATCCAAAAATCACAGCACCGTTTGAAAGCTATAACTTTAGGAAGATCTATCAATCCACACAGAAAGCTTGTAAAAAAATGAGATCATTTCTTTAAAAACTTTGAAGAATGAAACAATACTTGCATACTGAAGCACACTTGTTCTTGTCTGTAGAATGACAGTCTCACAGCTGGCTTCAGGAATACCAGTCTCATTAGATCCGCAGCTGATTTTGAACAGTCTTTCAGCAATCCATAAATCGCAGAAAATAAGAACATGGACAATACGAAGGCGTAGGGTAGGTGAGGGCCCAATACGATCAACAGTTCGAACAGAGCAACATTTGCATCCAATGAACTGAAGATAATATACGTTCATTTTGTGCTACAAAAGTTAAGAGTTTAACTTGGGAACGAGGTTGGCATGCAAGGAATTGAACAGATTCCAATATAAAAAGGGGGAAAAAATTATATGAAGAGATAAAGAATTAATTTTCTCTCTTTAAACGAATCCAATTTCTACTTCATCTTTTAATGTTTAATTTTTATTATAACCATCTTGATGACTGCAATAGCTGTATTCTATTACTGTTGCTGTTACCGGGGGAGTTCCGTATATTGTTTGACAATATGCTTCCCATTCCTAATCAAAGTTCTTCGCCTTCCCAGTGTACATTTTTTTTTTTTTTTTTTTTAAATACAGTGTAATCGAATAGGGGAAATATAAGCAATTTCTTGGAAAAAAAAAAATCGTCCGCCACTTTTATTTTGCTACGGCTGCAACCCTAGTGAATGTATATTTATGCACAGCTGTCTTGTGTTTGATGAACATTAAGAATAAATTAAACTATTACAAACTTTTAGTTTATTACATAAATATTATTAACAACTTCTTCGTATTGTTTGCATAATTTATTATCATAGATATTTCGAATGCCTTTTTAAGGGAATGTTATGCCGCATGTAATTTATACAAGCCTTTTGTATGCAATTAGAAAAAAAAGATAGTGCATACTAACCTAGTTTAAGGCTTACTTAATAAAGGAAATTTAGCCGTCTAAAATGAAACAAAATATTGAGAAAGTCTACGGTACTTTTTTTTTTTTTTTTTCATTTTCTATTCATACCTAATCCTATACATTATTTTCTCTTTGACGGCATCGGCCATTTTGGACTTAGTCTAAAACATGAGACAAAATAACAGCTATTTTCTAAATTAAGAATGAGTTACATATAAATTAATAGGTTTAAGAAAAATTAGTAGGTACCTTAATAATATTTGAAATATAACAATGCATAGATCGTATGATTTTAAGTATTTACATAGATGTAAGAAATCATAATCATGCATATGCAAGCATATATGTACAGAAAGCCAAATATATACAAACCAAACATGCATATATTAAAACAGGTTCCATTATTAAAAAAATGTTTAGGGCGATTGTTCTTTAAGTAGATTTAGAATTTTAATCTACATTTATTCTCACCTTTGATCACTGTGTTCTTAAAATAAGGAAAATTCCCACGCAATCCTATTACGACTGAAATTTAACAAAGAGAAAGGAAGATCTTTTGGCAACCGCACAAACCGAATACAATTAGATTTCGGTTTAACAAAATTTTACATCTTATTCTTTAACATTATTTTCTTATGAATGATATTGAAGGTTTTCTCAAAAATACATTCCATCCAAAGACAAAATTAAATCAATTTACGAAATTAACTGTAGGAGACAGACAGCCTGCACGCGAAGGAGAAATATATATCGTAAAACATAAACAACTGTTCAGTCGGTCGCCGATTCTCGCAAAATCATTGACCAACCCCACAAATTAAATAAGCAAAGAGATGTGTTCGTATGTATCAGACGTATTTAGAAGTCATTCTCTTTCCAGTCAATAGTTTTCCATAATCTTGTATTTAGAAGACGTGACGGAAGTGGTAGATGGCTATGTTTTGTTAACATCGAAAGTTTGTTATTTCTAAAAGTATTTTTCTACGTTTTTAATCGTTAGGTAAACAAAAATTTTTTTTTATTCTTCTGATGATATCCTAGGAATGATTTTGCGAAATGGTTGCTGTATTGTTCAAAATGTCGCAAATGTTTGCTTGACAACCTAAACGAAGATGAAATTTTAAGTTTTTATGAATAACTAATTCTTTTGCCGTTAAATAAGTTATAAGTTGCGTTTCGGCATTTACACCACTCATAATTACGAATTTAACATTACCCCAATTGTTGCCAGGCAAACATAAATTCCGAAGATGTTATGTTGCCCAAGAGGCAAAAGATGGCATAGCCCGTAGCTTGCTAAAATTCTATTCACCTACAGTTTCTGTAATTTGATCGCGCATTCCTCGTCGTGTTTCTAATTCTTTTGGAGATCCCGAGTTCTCTCATAATATGGTTTCAGTAACATTAATAAACACTAGTGCTATATGACACTACATTTTCCACTTTTTCTAAAATCATCATAGAGCATTTAGAGCGCACCGATAGCAAATTGTTATTCAATAAGTTGGTTAATTTACATATATAAAAGAACGTTCGAGCAATGTAACTACAATTTTTTTTAGTGATCAAAATCTGAGCTATTTTTATTCGATTAAAAAAATGTCAGAAATATTCATCTAATATACCATACTTTACTACTCAACTCAACCCTGAAAAATAATAGATAGCTGACTTTTAATTTAAAGAAATGTGCATGTGGATTTTATGTTTTCGATTACATTTAAAACAAATGTGTCCCATACTTTCTATCCAAAATGCCTAAATTTATGTTTTTTTCTTTAATTTTGATTTTTTTGGAAAGCTTTGTCATTCTTTAAGACATTTCGAGTGCAGAAAAGATATTAAATAAACCGTATAGTAATTAGTAAATGATATGGGCCGCGAAATGTTTAATAGATTGATAATTTTTTAGCGAAGACAGATTCGGTTGTTATCGATCATACTTTTTTTTAGAATAATTATATATATATATGTAAGCGACTTTCGTGAAAGTCCGTATGAATCCGTGAGAAACTTGCAGGTCGTTATTTTTAAAAATATTATACACTTAACAAACGAACGTATGTCAATAATACTGGAATTCCAGCGAAATGTGTTGAACAATATAAAATCCAAATTATAAGATTACATAATGTAGCTGCATGAATTTCGTATGTGTTTTTCTTTTATTTCCCATCCGAGATTTTTGACGTCGGCATTAAAGTTAAAGTCTTTGTGTATTTGAGTTTGGATTTGGGTATTGACACGTTTATCAGAAGTTCAGACGTGCACATGCCTGTGAGATTGTTATGTGGTTTGGATCGGTTAGGAAAGGGACTCGCAAGAAATTTCAAAAATAATCAACATTTAAGAACTTTAGAGTCTACATATAATCATACCTGGGGCTTGAATAAGAAAATCAAACAAAAAGTATTTAGTCCAGCAGACAATATGACGACACAAACTGAAGCCCTCATTGCACCATTGAGAGAACTGGTTCTGGAGCAGGGAAATGTAGTCAGAAACCTTAAAGCAACTGGAGCATCTCAATTGGATATTCAGCAAGCCGTAGCGGAATTGAAGTCAAGAAAAAAAGTATTGGAGGACAAGGAGCTGGAGCTATTATCGAACACTACCACTTTTGACCGTACCAGAATGGAAGACTTGCTAAAAAGGCGTTTCTTTTATGACCAAAGCTTTGCGATTTATGGCGGTGTGACAGGTAAATTTAAATAAAAAGTTAAGAGTGATTGAGTAACTTACATTTTTGTTAAAATTTTTAATATATTTATAAAAGATGTAATGTGATTTTCGATCATAGCAATTGCAACGAAAAGTGAGTTACTTATGCACACACTTTCATAGTCAAATATGTATGTAGAAAATGTATCTATGGGGTTTTACACTTTCTATGAATCCATTTAATGCCAAGCAATCGGTTAATACCAATACCAATGCAAATACTTATTATTCAAATGAATATGAATAAGTTTGCATAGGTATACTTTTTTTTATTAAAAGTTTATTTTTATTGACCGCAACGAATTGCTTAAGTTACCCGAGTTAACTAATGTAGAGTTGGTTGTAGAGACGATACCATTACTATTTTCTTAATGTTGTCAAACATCACTCATATTTCTTTAATTGACAAAAATTATACATATAACATTGTATTCAAGTTATATTGTCGATGTATTCAGCTTGGTCAACTTGAGATAATTTCTAAATTTGGCTGAATATACCATGAAATCCCATCTCAGACTGTTTCACTTTTCTTCATTTACCTTGTCGTTAAACAGATGATGAAGCTGCTACTCCGAGAGAAGTCAATTCAGTTGAATTTGAGCGTTCGGAAAAAGTCGAAAACAACTTTTATCAGAAAATAAAACCGTACTCTATTTTTTTCATACTTTGCGTAACGAAAACATTTCTTTGGCATACCTTTTTGCTAGTGAGCACTTTTTGGTTGTCGAGATATCCAACTCTTATTTTTTCCTATTATAAAAAAAGTTGCTTAAACATGTGAAATAACGATTTTCTTTCGACTTCAATTGTCTCTTTTGAAACGGTGTCTTCAACTGTTTGATATACACAGATTACCTTCCCAGTTCAGATCGTTGTTCCAAGTATAAAGAAAAAAGGGCTTACACACTAATAAATGACAATGATAAACTAATTAATTTTCAGTTGTTACAATAATGGTAAAAATGGTCTTAATATACTATATATTAAATAAGGTGTGCAGTTTTGTTATTGATTTTTTAAATTACGTGCATACATACATATATATACAAATTAAATAAGATTATATATACCATATATAGGAGTATCTTTTGAAAATTCCTTATTCAACCAGGGAAGAAATTGACATTTGAAAATATCCATGCTTTCAAATTTATTAAAAAAGACTATAGTTTTCGAAAGGTCAAGTTTAGGCGAATGTTCCCTCTGAGACTTTATATTACGATAATTTTTTAATTCTACGATACATACATTACAGTTTTGACATAAAATCTCGGATATTTTCGCCTTATGAATTGTTTTAAATATGATGCTGGAAGCTTTGAAACTACTGACAGTGCGTTTAAAATTTCGCTATTTTTTTACTGCAATCATTTCAAGCAATAACAGCTAGATGGATAAATTAGTCGCTATTAACAAAAATTCAGTCTTTCATTTTCATCGGGTTGTAAATAAATTCATATGTCTAAATCCTTTTTACACAGTGTAAAATTCTTTATGTTGTAAAACGTAAGGCGTTCGTTGCTAAAAATTTTAATAGATAACTTTTCCTTCAGATATTTTCATAACATATTTGTTTTTCTCGAAATAATATGATGCATTCATTCTCATTTTGTAGGGTATCTTTGATTAGCAAGGTTTCATAGATTTGGTATTTCTAAGCATATCTAAGCATAAAACTTTTTTAAATTGATGTTTTAATTGTTTTTATGTCAGCACAGACAAGGTTAAATTGGGAATTTTCAGATTTTAAACAAATACGAAAAATCTATAGACTTACACCGTAATAATATAACGAAATCTTGGAATATATGTTCTGAAATCAGTGTTCACACTTATCGAGTACTGAATAATTGTCAATCTATATATGCCATTCGTCGTGTTGTGGATAATTTCAGAATAATTTTGTGGTAGTTTATATTAGGCCAACAACAAAAATGATACCACTGTTCTACAACTTAGAACATTTTGCGAAAGAATCTGTGTCTAGTTCTTACTTACAAGATTAAATTAATGCTGCAAGATGCAAGAATTTAATTGGTATGCGTTGCAATTCCATTGAATGGGCTCAAGCCAAACCCGAGATGATCCGGAATTTCATAGTTAATAAGCAAAATGGCCATATTTAGTAACAGTAATCCACAAGTGACACTTCAGACACCACTAAGGTTATTACTGTAAGATGTTTTTTGTTTTTTTTGGTAGGATTATTCGCCTTTTTTTTAATAATACAGGCGTTATAGTCTATAGTGACTGATACAGAAAGATGAGCGATGAGCAACAAATATTTATTCCTAAATTTACCTGTTATTGATTAGCAGGATATGATATATGATAGCACCGATATATTGTAATCAAAGTTTGGTGAGAGACTGATTTCAAGATAAAAACGTGAAAATTGGCCATCAAAATTTTGCGATTTAACGCAAATTTTTGATTATTTTCTCTGGGGGTAAGTGAAAATGAAAAATGCAACGAATGAAACCTTGGAAGACAATGTGATATATTGTTGTTATGGATAACCCAGATTGTCTAAAACGTAGTCTCAAATTAGACCGACAGAATGCTGTCTGCGATTGCCAGTCCCGTATCATGTGCCCGAGATTATCTAAATGTAAAATGGTAAAAAATTGTTAAACAAAAGCCAATGTAAGCTATTTCTATTTAAATTTATTTTCGGAGCCCGGTTAAAAAAAATATGACTATAATAGATCGCACAAACCAATTATCATTGCCGTGCATTTTTGCAGCAAAATAATTAGATGGTGTTGTAAACCTCTTTAAAGAAAATATAAAAATACTTTGTGTTTCCAGAAATTCCCACTCGTCCGTGCTTCAAAACAAATACCGATCAGTAATCTTCGATTGATCCATTTTATCTTATACGATTTAAATTTCTAGTAACAATGGATAACGGGTGTCTTAATTTAAATTTGATGTATACGATTAGATAGGTATCGGAAACGTGTACCCTTAAAATTCTACCAGTGCCATCAGCAACTTTTTTTATTTTTCGCAATTTAAATGAAATTTTAAACCAAACCGTAGTATGACAGTAGAAAAATCAATTGTCCGACCAAGTCGAAATTCACTGTCTTCAATACTACTACCCGATAAATTTCCAATGCACCAGTAAATCCGTATGAGCGTTTTGGTACGAGTATAACAGTTAAAGAAGCAGAAGCTGGGTTCGAACTTTACAGCAATTTCAGTATTCTACTGCGATTTTTCAGCAAAAAAAAAAATCTGCGTTCTATTGGCAATCTACTGCGCTTTAAATAATTTACTGTAAAATTTATTTTTGACTTATTTGAAGTATTTTTAAATGAGCAGTTTTGGTTAAATAGATTTAGCTTCCAAATCTACTGCGAAAAAAACATGAATCTACTGCGCGTTTTTAATGAATCTATTGAGGTTCGGGTCCTGAACATAAGTCTAAACTGCACTTGCAAATTCTCCAAGAAGACGGCTCATAACGCGTTTTTAGCCCAGCGGTAAGATTATTAAACGCTGAGGTAAAATTAATTTACGTCACGTTATAACCGCCGCATTAAAGGGCGTCAAACAGGAAGCGATCATCAGCCTACAACATTGTCTCAATACTTTTGCATTACCTGTCAAAATGCCATTTCATTCAAATCTTTCCCAACTGTTACCCACAATTCGACCTTTTAGATAATGTTCTTGTAGTATTTATTACTTTGTTCGTATAAACATGTGTATAGTATTTACACACAAATTCAATTAATATTTCTATTGTTTCATAAAAAGAACCAATATCAACGCCGCGTTGAATGATGGATTTGTATTTCAACACATTGCTTAATTTCGCCGTGACAGTTTCTATGATTTCAATAGATTATAACGCGGCGGCGAAACGTGGCGTTAAAACGCGCACTGTTTGACGAAGTTATAATTCGAAACTTGGTTTTAACGAATTGGCAGCCATATTACCATTTCTTCCCTAACGAGTGCGTGTTTTAATTCATTTAAATTAAAAGTAAAATATTTTGTACTTGAATCCAATAGTTACAAAAAAAAAAAAAATAAAAAATAAATAAATAAATAAATATATTAATACCTTATGGCTCGATGACACTTTGGATTTTAGGTTTTATAAATCTAAGTATAATGGGAGGAAGTATCGATTTCACCCCTTTACATGCCAATTTTCTCGAGTTTTATACCCTGGAAAAATTCTCAGGAAAATCATTTATTAACTTTATAGCTCAGAAATTTAATCGAAAGGAAAAGTTCGGAAAGAATTTGTTAGAAATTTAGAAGAGTACATACCTGAATAAGTCTACCTAACTATTGAATCAAAAATCAAAATTCAAAATAAAATGTTTTCAAACATTCGAATTTGAATATAAAACAAACAAGCTACTGTATATATTCCAAATTTAGATTAAAAAAATGTATATACAATTTTTGAAGGTTGAATATTTTCTTTAACAGTAAATACATAATATGTAATATTTGTAATGCGTACAAAGAGTACGCATTTGATTTGATTTGATTGATCCAGTTACATTCTTTGTTTTCTTCTTCGATTCTTGGCTAAAACTTAAGTTTTATTATTTTTCAGACGATTTTTTCAAATGACCCAATTGAAATGTCATATTATTTAGGACAAGTCATTTCTTGAAGGGAGTATGTTATTTGTTTTGTCCTCATCTTCGCCGCTTCTATTCCACGCTTGCTCACACAAACACCAATTCTTACCTTCTTATCATACCTATGTATGCCGCCTGCATATGTGAATACCTATAAGTGCGCAGATTTCTATGATAAAGAAGAGTGCACATAATGTAGCAATTTAAGTTTGAAACTCAATTCGCTTAATGTTTTCAACCCTACACAGTCTGATTTTAAATTGCTGATCTAAATTTGCACATAAAAATTATAAATCCAGGAATACAAAAACTTAATATACGATGTGTATCTCTATAGATATTGTATTATGCGGTCTTAAGGGGTTATGCCACTCTAGGATTTTCTAAAAATTATTATTTTTTTTGCTTTCAATGGTCCCCTAGGACTTTAAAAATTTTATTTCAAAAGACTATGACCATGAAATATCTCGAAGTACTTGTTTTTCAAAGTATAGTACAAGGCCGCCAGGTATTTATTTCTATAACTTAAAATTTTAAACACGTTTATCTCAAAACTGCATTTTTCCAGTTGGCGCACCCATAACTTGCACAATTTTCAATCAATATGCTTCAAATTTTAACTAGATTTTTAAAAATATATTTAGACAAAGTAAAAGTACGTGGAATTTTTTTATGGCATAGTTCATTTGTTATAAACAATTTTCTGGCGATTTTTCTGCGAATTTTGCAAGTTTGACTTTGGAAGTGCGCCATTCGGCCAAAAATCAATACAGTAGAATCTCGGAAAAATGGTCGGTTGTATAAGATGAACAATTCGGAAAGATGGACGATTTTTTTTCTTTAATTATAGTGTTTCAAAATATGAACGCTTGAAATTTGGGTACGAAAAGATGAACGCTTTATTTTTGATGCCGTTTTTTCTGTTTCTTTATTTTAAGTTCGTCTTGTTATATTTAGGTTACGATATTTGGTTTTAATAACGGTATCTTCGGGCGTGTTTGTTTTAAATTTCATGCAAATTCTTCAGTGTAATGTGAATTTTGTAAAGGTAAGATGCTTCAGTTTTGAACCCTAAATAGAAATGTGCAGTGCTCGAAGATTGAAAAACTGGAATATCGTATCGCAACATTGCAAAAAATACGGAATTGCTTTATCCACGATTGTGGGAATAAAAAAAAAAAAAGGTAAAGAAATTACTGGAGCAGAGAAACGTAAGACATTGCATAAATCGGAAATGTCGTAAATGGAAGCTGCGTTTTATAAATGGTTCCTAAAGCTGTGTGATCGTCATGTTTCAGTGTCAGGAATGATGATGGTGCACGTCATTTTCAAGGAAAAAAATTCTTTCAATGCAAGCGATGGATGGATTAACAACTTTAAAGCTAGATTTGGAGTTCGGCTCCTAGCAGTCAGTGGAGAGAAACTTATCTCTAATAAACATACCGTCTTGCCCTTCAAAGAGAAATTGAAGAAGATTATGACTGCCCAAGTTTATAATGCAGATGAAAGTGGTCTTTTTTGGCGAATGATTCCAAATAAAACATTTGTGGACCGTTTTACATCACAGCAGTGGTGATAACGAATTAAAACTCCTGACCTTTGTAAAGGCAAAAAAAAACAAGATGTTTCAAAAATTTCAGGCTCTCGATAAGATGTACCAACTCACAGACTGCATGGATGACAAAAGAAATTTTTAAAAATTGGTTTCATACAGAGTTTGTCCCACACGTAATTATGATTTGAAAAAACATTATGTCTTATATGTATCCAACTCTTTAATAGGCACGGGAGTTTATGAAGGATTATAACCTTTTAGAAAAGTCAAAAAGAAAACTTTTTTCCGGGCGATTGTCTACCATAGAGCAGTTTTTTTTTTTTTTTTTTTTAAACGTCTAAATAAGTCTGTTTTTATATCTTTTATAAACAGCTTTTTTGTTGCTTTTTGTTTATTTGTCTGTTTGTTTTTTTTTTTAAATAAAATGAATTATTAATTTGATATGTTTAATGTTTTTTTGTAATTTTTTTTTTATTCTTTTTTAACTAAATTTGATTGTCGAAAAGATGACCAATTTGAAAATATGACAGAGCGTGTTTTATATGTGTTCATCTTTCTAAGATTCTACTATCAAAAAAATTATACGAACTTCTCTAGCTATCGTTATGTACAATAAAAAAAAAGAATAAGTAACTTAATAATATTCAAAATTTACAGGAGTTGGTACGGCCGTAGACCCTTTCAAAAAAGAGAGGTCATCTGAGAAACGGTGCACAGCCGCCATTTTTAAATAAATTATTCTATAAAAGTTATGTTTTACAGTCAATCATATCTACAATAAACTTCTACCTTTGTAAACTTGATTTATTTTATATTTTTCCTGAAAAAAAAAAATCACAAAAAACCTTAGTGGTGGCCTTACCCCTTAAAATCAATGAAAATATGCTTTTCCCAGACCTTCTATTATGTAGTCTTTGGTCGATGCTATACTTAAAAGGATTTAAAATCTAACTTATAAATATTAATCAGATTGTTGATATAGAGTTTCATGCCTTCACATAGTATGCTAGATAGGATTTTGTGTACGATGATAAGAAAATTATTGTTAAATGCAGTTGGTGCAATTAAGATGGTCTTTATTTTTGGGAATCTTCCAAATGCTCAAGCAGCGTTTTTAGTTTAAATAAATCTAGCTAGCCGTTCGTCATGTTAAATAGCTAATTCTTCCTGACATCGAAATCTTGTTCGCATTTACTGTGAAACAATCTGCAGAAGTTATTCTTCCAGATCATTGACAGTGACTGTTATCCTATTCTTATATTTGGGTCATTCTGTTCGGATTTTTATTGGGAATGTAATTTAATTCGTGCAGTTTTTCTTTCAAAATTTGAACGTTTATTTAAGAAAAATATGTACAATAGTATTATTCAAAGTATTGCCCATCTGAAGCTTGACTTTTTCCCATCTTTCTGGCAATTTGTGTCCTATCACGCATCTTCTTTGTGAGCGGATGAGGGCATATCAGGCAAATTAAGCCCTAATGTGGATTGTAATCATGTTTTCGAATATCTAAAAACTGATACTTTTTGCCAAAGTCTTCTCGTGAAGTAAGGAGCTGCATTTGAAAAACAAAATGTAAATACTTGGTTCTTAAAAGTTATCATTAGTGAGCCAAGACGAGTAAAAAAATATGTGAGCATATTAGTTTTGCGCGTATTATTATTTAAAAATAATTTCTTAAAAACAAACGATTTTTTTTTTGTAATTTGTTTTTTATGAGTCTGAAGTATAAATTGTTAAATTTTTTTCGATATAATGGGCCGTGGCAGGTAATGTAAGGATGAAGAGAGACGTTTTATCCAAGTGCCTCGTTATAATTGAAAACCGTATAAATTCATTTCGAAAACTTTGTCTTGCTCAGAGAATACAAATACGATAACAAATACAGTAAAGCAAAAAAAAAGTCCAACCAAACTAGAGGAAGAAAGAAGAAAACGTTTGATAAATACTCTACACCGACAAATAGCGGGAATGGTTAAAAATTACCCTTTCGTTACTTCTTCAAAAATGAAGAAAACACTAAATCTAACTGCGACGACAAGAACTGTTAGAAACAGATTATCAACAGCTAATCCCCATTTTCGAACTGCTAGGAAGATAGAGTCAGCAAAAAAGAAAAGCATTTGCAGAATACCAGCTAAAGGAATTTGACAAAAGAGGCGTAAAGAGCTTTAAAAATGTTCTCTGGAGTGACGAAACAAAAGTCAATTTGTTTGGCTTGGATGGTAGGCACTATGTTATGTAAGACGACCTTTCAGTAACGAAGTCAACACCAAGCATACAAAAAAATAATTATGCTGTATTGTTTTTCTTGATTTGATGTGGGGCCATTATTTTGGATTAAAGACTCAGAAAATATATGTTGAAATAATACAACATAATAGAAAACGTCATGCTGCATTATGACAAAGATAATATGCCGTTGCCTTGGAAGATGCAAGAAGATTACGATCCCAATAACATTTCGAAGAAGGTGGTTTCAAGCGAAAAAGCTCTCAGTTTTCAAAAGCTAGATCAGTCTCCCTATCTAAATCCAATCGAAAACTTGTGGTCTGAAGTCAAGAAAGAGTTGGCTCTAAAAAAATTGTCTAGTACGGCCGCATTATGGGTTGGAATTAAGAAAGCTTTGAAACGAATATCAATGCAAAGACGGCGTTACCAAGCTAAAGCTAAAGAACGTGCAACCAATTATTTAAAAGTTTGAAAGTTAGTTTGAAATACACCTGTTATTGTTCCCAGCCCCAAAAAAACTAAATTTATTTGTTAAAAATTGCTTTTTATGTTTTTCATATAATTATTTTTAAATAATAGCATTGGACTTATAAAACTGTATTACAAACATACAAAAAATTACAAATTGTGTTACATTTATTTTCCGTGCACGCCTATTATTTTTTCTACCACTGCAGGGTGGTAGACTCAACCCAATCCACTCTTTGGATTGGAATATCTGTTTTGTATCGATGTATGACCTCCTCTTATTGTTAGACTCCATGTGTTCCGGGCATTCCATCTGGACAAATTAAAATAGCTTTACGTTTTGATAACACTAAAAACTCAAGTTTCTTCCTCTTCCAACGAGTGCTTGTAATTAGAAAGTCGCCGCTCTTCTTATAGAAGGCCGGTATACATATATATAGATATCATAAATCTATCAAGGTTGGAATTAAGCCCTTGATGGAGAAATCTTTACTTTTAATCAAACTGCTTCTTTAAGTTTCCATATAGTTGTATATTTTAGTGTTTTTTCTAAACTTAAACACTAAATGATTTGTGTGTATACCATTAGAATATTGACAGCGAAAGTTGATTATTATTTATTTTTTTATTTAGTTGTATTATTATTTATTTTTGATTTTTTACATAAGATATTTTTAATATTTTTGTTCTTACATTTCTAGGACAATATGATTATGGTCCAATGGGTTGTGCTCTTAAATCTAATATTTTGAATTTTTGGAGGCAGTTTTTTATTCTCGAAGATCAAATGCTTGAAGTAGATTGTTCCATTTTAACACCGGAGCCCGTTCTCAAGTATGTCAAAAATTTTTAAATGTTGTTAGTCATGTGTTTTATCGTATTTACAAGTCTAGTCGATTTTATTAGTTTCTTGGTAACTGTAGTAGTGATAAACCATATACGATATCAAAAACGAAAATTTAATTGTTTTCGAAAGATATGACTATTTTTCAGGGTATATTTAATATATGTATATATTTATTAAATGATTTATGATTTATATAACATCAATATCTACAAGAATGTTTATTATAATTATGACTGCACGATATTTTCGTAATCAAAGATATATAATAATGACCTTACAATTTACGAACATTTAGTCAAGCTCCTGTATATAATTTGCAGAGCGTCAGGACATGTCGAACGATTTGCTGATTTTATGGTTAAAGATCTTAAAACTGGCGAATGTTTCCGTTTAGATCATCTTATTAAGAATTTCTTAGAAAAGCTATCATCTGAAAAGAACTCCTCAGCCAGTGTTAAACAGGAGTGTGAGAATATCATTACTAAGGTATACAGATAAAAGAAAAAACAGATTTTTATAGCTTTAAGTTGACTTACTATAAATGTTGAAAATGTTAGCTAGATGGACTGTCTAAAGATGAAATGAATGATGTCCTTCAGAAGTACAAAATTAAGTCGCCAATAACCAACAATGATCTTTCTGAGCCAATTGAATTTAATTTAATGTTTGCCACCCATATCGGGCCTACTGGAACTTTAAAAGGGTAAAGTAATGATAAAGATAATATGAGAACAACTAATTAATTCGAAATATTTTAAATTTATTTTATTTTTTTTATTGTAGTTTCCTACGACCAGAAACTGCCCAAGGCATTTTCGTTAATTTTAAACGATTACTAGAATTCAACCAAGGAAGACTGCCTTTCGCTGCTGCACAAATTGGTTTGAAGCCTTTCAAATTTTTTTAATTTTTGCTTTAAATTTTTCAATTTATTTAGGCAACGCATTCCGTAATGAGATCTCACCAAGATCGGGATTAATTCGAGTCAGAGAATTTACAATGGCCGAAATTGAACACTTTTGCGATCCTAGCCGGAAGGGCCATCCTAAATTTAAGAGTGTCGGCGAAACTCAAATGGTATTTTATTCCGCCTGCAATCAAATGGACGGCAAAAGTGCAACTGAATTAACAATCAAGGCAGCCGTTGAATCTGTGAGATTAACTTATATGTATTTGTCGTTAATTTAATTAGGTCAACTAACCGGGAGGGTACTATTTTGAGTTCGTTTCCTTAAATCGCATACCGTTACATTTAGTTATTCAATATGTGAATAATACTTCACAATAATTGTGAAGTCTTCTTGTTTCGATGAATTTTCACATCACATTTTTTAAAATAGGTTTTAAAGGCTGTCCTAGTTTAGATTTTCGTCCTGATTGCTGAAGATTCCTGAAGTTATGGCGAACAAAAAATTGTATCACAAGGGGTCTTTTATCACCACCCTCCAGGTTATAGGCCTTTAAAGGGAGGAACCTCTGATTTCGAGGTAAAACTTCTTAAGAAAGCGGTAGCTTTCTTTCTTCATAAGATTCACCATAAGAAACCGTTATTCGCATTTTTGAAAGAGAATTTCAAAAGTAAAATACTAAAAAAGCTTTTTAAAGCTAACATTTTGAAAAATCGTTAAACCAATTTCATCAGAAAAATGCGTTATCTCGAAATTTTCAACTTTTAGGTTAACTTTTTTTTATCAAAACTTGTCTTCTCTTCATTATCTACGATTTTTATCTATGATTTTTCCACCTACGAACAAATAGGTCATAAAATAAATAATGTGTTCAAATAAAAAAAAAATGACTAAAAGCTGTCAGTTAACAAGTAAAACAAAGTTAGAGAACTAAGCCAACTGTAAATTTTCCGCTATTTTGTGGAATTTTTTTGTTTAATTCGGTGACAATTTTTGAAATGTACCGATGTTACTTTATTTACTGATTAAGAGTGAACGAGTAAAGTGTTTAGCAAATGTTTAAGAAAAAATGTTTTCGATTTGCGAATACTACGATATAATTTTCGTTTACGGTTTCTGTAATGGGGATGCAGGTTTAGCAAGATTAGAGTACCAACGGCGATAGCCTAGACGGAGGATCCCTTCTAGATCAACTTTTATCAATGCTTTTCACAGCCTTTCAACCGTCGGTTCAGTATGTGGGTTAAGAAAAGAAAGATTGTCTAACATAACAGCAGCAGAAAAGGAAGAAAGAATTTTAAATGGTGTAAGAATGCACAGTTGCAAACTCCAAGAACTACAATCCATAGAGTTCTTCAAGCCAACCGTGTTTACCCCTTTCATTATACGCCCGTACAGGATTTTTTGCTAGGCGGATTTCAAAAAAGGATTAAATTATGCTAATGGTTGCTGCCAAGATGATAATGAACAGTTTGTTCAAAAAATTTTATGGACTGACGAACCTCAGTTTACGAGAATGGGCATTACCAACCAATGAAATTCCCACCACTATTGGGCAATGTCTAATCCTCATTTAACAGAAGAACATCTTCTCAAAGGTAATTAGATTTAGTTGAATTGCAGATGTTTTTCTTAACTGTATACCATTTTACAGAAGGTTTAGCGTGAATGTCTGGGACGGCATATTGGGTAGTACTTTAATCGGGTCTTTCATACTTCCACACTTCCTAAATTCAATATTTTATTTAGAATTTTTGAGAGACCAGTTGCCGGAACTCCTGGAAAATGTTTCTCTTTCTTGAATGGTTTTCCAACATGATGGAGCTCCTTGCCATTGTAGCAATAATACAACTTCGTTTTTAAATCAAAAATTTAATGGACGGTGGTTTGGCCGATTTGGTCCTTTTCCTTGGCCACCTAGATCTCCTGACCTAACGCCAATGGATCTTTTTTCTGGGAGCCATAAAAGAAAGGGTTTATTTGACTGAGATTTAAAGTCGGGAAGAGCTCCAAGGGAGAATAAATACAGAGGAGGAGCTAAGAGGCATTTTACCAAACATTAATTTGCAGTCTGAAATCATTAAACGCGCTAGAACGTGCATCCAAAGGCACGGGCAACATTTCGAAAATTTTCTATAAAAGCGTTTTAAAATCTCAAAGCCTAACGGTCCTTTTTAGAACCACAAAAACTATTTAAAGGGATATTAAATTTATTTTTTGACCCATCTGCCTGGATAAAATAGTGGTTTGCAATAGCTTCCATTGTTCGTAATTGGAAAAGTCATACATAAAAATCGTAGAAGAGAAGACAAAAGTTTTGATAGAAAAAAGTTAACCGAAAATTTGAAAATTTCGAGATAAACGCATTTTTCGGATGAAATTGGTCCAACGATTTTTCAAAATGTTGGTTTTAAAAATTCATAATTTTGGATGGCATTCATCGAACTCGACGAAATTTATTTTATATTTTATGCAAACTGAAATTCTCTTTCAAAAATGTGCACAACGGTTTCTTAAGCTGAATCCGTTAGAAAGCTACGGCCTTTTAAGAAGTTTTACCTCGAAATCAGAGGTCCCTTACTTAAACAGCTTATAACTTAGAGGGGGGTGAAAAAAGACCCAAACATTCAGTACAATTTTTTGTTCGCCATAACTTCAGGAATTCTCAGCTATTAGGATAAAAACCTAAACTGGGACACCCTGTATAGTGAAAAGATAGGCAAACACCAAACATACATTTTAATCGTGAAAATTTTAAAAAATTTTAATTATGAACTTCGAACTGAAAGCAAATATTTAAGTAAAACAGTCTATATGTCTATTTATGGCGTTCCTTTATTCCTTTCAGAATATTGTCAGTGAATACTAGTTGTAGATAACATCACATTCATACAAAATATTGAGACTAGTTTAATTTTTTCCAGATGTTCGATGAACAATTTTTTCACTTATTCGATGTGAATGCGATAAGAACATTCTCCCAAAAAGCCCATTAACGCAAACGAAACTAAAATCTCATGAAGTCCGAATATATCCGCTTTTCTTAGGGCTCATATTTTACGCCAACGGATCGTTGGTTGATTAAATCCTCTTGTGCTTTTTTATCGCTGCTTTTGCAGGTTTGTCACTGTTATCTTGAGCTACGCTTGAATTAGCTGCGGTTGTATTTTTTGAGAAGTTTTGAGATATGTAATAGATATGTTAATATAATTTCAGATTTGTGTTAATTGAAACAGATATACTCGAAGTTTTTGTTTCCTCCTGTTGGTACTTCACTGATTTAGTTTGGTCTATTCTGAATCATTCTCTGTCATAGATAGCGTAAACTTCCTCTGTTTTGTTCTTAAATTGGAATAGACCTAAATATATTATTTCTTGGGGATATATTTAAAAATAGGAAGAATAATATTTAAAAATCTTAAATTCATGTCCTTAAAAAAAAAAAAATTTAAATATAAATATTTTTTTTAGGGCCTTGTAGCAAATGAAACGCTTGGATATTACTTAGCTAGAATTTACAAGTTTCTCATATCCATAGGAATCAACTCAAAATATCTTCGTTTTCGTCAACATATGTCTAATGAAATGGCACATTATGCGTGTGACTGCTGGGATGCTGAAATCTTAACCAGCTATGTAAAGATAACACATACGTTTTTATTATCAGAAAACAGATTTTTTTTATCAGGGCTGGATAGAGTGTGTTGGATGCGCAGATCGATCAGCTTATGATTTAGCTCAGCATATGGAGGCAACAGGAGTTCGTTTGGTAGCAGAAAAACGTTTACCAGAACCCAAACTCATTGATGTACTTGAAATTGCCGTGAACAAGCCAGTACTTGGAAAAAAATTCAAAAAAGATGCCAAAGCTATTGGCCAGGCTTTGTCGACATTCTCCGTTAGCGAAATTGAAGATGTAGAGAAAAAATTAGCAGAAAATAAGTAAGAAACAAATTAATTTGTACTGAAAGTATTGATATTAATATTCCTTTTTTTGATAATATAGATCCTATACGTTATCTCTAAATGGGAATGAGTTTGTTCTTACAAATGATGTAATTTTGGTTCAACGCTTAAAAAAAACTATTCATGTCGAAGAAATTATACCGAATGTTATTGAACCATCTTTTGGTAATTAATAAGAAAAAGGAAAATGATTTACTAATTTTCATGTTATTTGTATAGGAATTGGACGAATTTTATATTCTCTATTGGAACATAGCTATAAATGCCGTGAAGAAGATGAGCAAAGAGGTTTCTTTTCATTACCTGCAGCTGTTGCCCCTCTTAAATGCTGCGTTCTGCCACTAAGCAACAATGCAGAATTTGAACCATTTATAAATACTTTATGTAAAATCTCTACCTTTAAATTGTCTATTGCTTTTGTTATACATTTTATTTTGTTTTTCTTTTATTAAATTTTAGCTTCTGCTCTCACAAAGTCTGATATATCTCACAAAGTAGATGATTCCAGCGGATCCATTGGTAAATTTTTTCATTTAATTTATTTCATTTATGTCTTAACTACGGTTTTTGTTTGATCGTTTAATTCGTAGGCAGACGATATGCTCGTACAGATGAAATTGCTATTCCATACGGTATAACCATTGATTTTGACACATTAAAAGAGCCACACAGTGTTACATTACGTGAGCGGGATTCCATGGTTCAAGTACGCATTCAGGTAATAGTAATTCATATAAATAACAGTTTATCATTACAATGTTAATTTATTATTATTATTATTATTTTTTATTCTTCTAAAGTTAACTGATGTTGCTGAGGTAGTAAAGGCCCTGTGTAAGGGACAGAAAACTTGGAATGATGTATTGCAACTGTACCCAATTTTCGAACAACAGAATACAAAGAAATGAAGAAGCTAAAAACAATTAATAGGCGTTTCTTAAAAAAAATAAAAACGAAGAAAAGCATATTTTTTTATTTTTTCAAAAAGAGGTTGTAAACCTATTTATGTGGTTTAAGGATGTGTAGTAGCTTCAGCAAACTATTATATTATAATAGTTTAGCCAGTTTGTGTTGGAGAGAATTGGTATTTTTACAGAAAAATTGCCCATTATTATGCTTTGCATGTAGCGTTTATTTTTTTAAATCACTAGCTTATACCTTATATAGTGAATAATTGATAAAAGGTCGCTGACGCGTGTCTACGACCGTTGCTACGAGTAGTTGCCAGGCCTAATGCACCTTCAGTCGTAATTGGTGCGAACATGGCGGAAAGAACCCTAAAGGTCCTTGAGTTGTATGTAAATGGACTGATAAGGATCGAACGAAGAGCCACAATGCTTAGGTTGCTGAAAGGCCAAGACCCTGGTGTGCTTGGTAAACGAAAGCTATCAAAAAACACAAAAGAAGATACAAACAGTACGAAGAAACGGACCAAACTCCATACAAGGGGGAAGCTTTGCGATCCTTGTAAGAAAAGGACTCTGTTTTAAAAGAATATGCGGTCGAGTAGTCCTACACGTAGACTTCATGTGCATCCTGTATATCCTTCTCCGCAGCGGAAAGCGATTGTACGTAGTGTCTATATATGCACCTGAGCCTACTCAATCCACCATATTCATCTCGGAACTAGATATACTGTTTTGAGTTCTAAGGCTCGAATATTATCGGCGGAGATAATAACACCAAACAGAGATTGGGGAAATAATGCTGGATCCTAATATTCAATGGGCAGGGTGACACGGGTCCTATTTAGATCTTCTGTCTCTGTAAGTTTTGTATTAGAACAATAAATTCTGGCTTTAAACATCAGCTATCCGATTATGTTCCCGCAAATAAATAAAATATTTCGGGGAGAATACAAAAACGACCTTTCGTACCTTCAAATAATCCGAATAACGGACAACGAACAGATAATTTTAGCAGTTGGCATAGATTCAAATGAGGCCGTTGAAGATGACAACTTTGTAATCGAAGATCTGCATGAGAAGGTAATAACAATAGCAGCGACTCTCCCACAAGTATACATTGAGTCTTTAAATTGAGTCTTTGTGCACAGACTCTAACTACCGGATTTCAGGGCTCCCACCCAGTTATCAAGGCTTCTTCCATCAATGGCGGTATCTAATAAAAAGCGGGGGCAGAGCAAATTACTGGTCTTATCTTAACGGTAACGGTTTTCTGAACTTAGCGTCCCTGAGTGTTGCTACGACTTGACCAGTTACAAGTTCAGGTAGGCTCTCTATGAGAGCACCATGGTGGCTGTGATTTAAACCTAAAATCGCGTGGTGTAGTGGTATATGCATAGACTCCTCAAGCAGAGGTTCGTGGGTTCGAATCCCGTGCGAGGCAATTCTGTGAAAAATTCTTTTCATAGAATTTGTATGTAGTAACACTGAACTAAATGTAACGAACTAACAACTAGGACGTACTTAAGACCCACTGGTTGAGGGAGGATGTACTCGTTCGTCCCGTCCAGTTTGACAACCACCTCTGGGAAAAATATCGAAAACTAATACACCTGAGTTTTAAACTACTTACACCACCCGCCCTGGAGAAAAATCCATTAAAAGGGTATTCATATCCCCTTGGTGCGCGCGCGGTATTATAAAAAAAACCCACTCTGTTTAACAATGAATAGTGCCCATTATCCAGCTCAAAGTAAGGTTTTCGAAAAAATGATTTTTTTTTTATAATTTACGCGCATTTTTTTGTTTTGTTTTTGAGTACCCTTAAAATGCTCTGGAAAATAAGTTAGGATGGAAAGAGAGCTGCCGATGATTTGGTTTTAAATGTTTGAATGTTACAATGACTAGGAAAAAAAGAGCATTCCGTTATTATTATTATTTTTTTTTAACCTAACATTCAAGTGTCTTTTTTAGGAAAATGGGGCAAGAGATAGAGAAAGAAAGGTTTTTGGGCTCAGTGGTGATTTAGCTCCATAGGTGACATCCAACATTTAATGGGCAGATTAAATTATTAGTGTAAATTGACTTGTTGTATTTAGGCAACCATTCATCTCACAAGATTTTAGTTGCCTGAAAAAAAAGTGTTTCAGTCCGAACCATACGATTGGGAAGTCAATATACTACCAATTGAGCCACTTCATAAGCGAGTTGTGCGGTTTAGGAACGAATCACGATATTTCATAATATGTCCGAAAGTGGGCTTGAAGGTATACTGATGAGCATTCACAGCGAGACGGGTGTGACGGTTAAACATTTGAAAAGGCGGAATGCTACTGGCGATTTTGAATCCTTTCTAGTAGCAGCAGAGATGCTTTGGGCGCACCCGACCAGATGTGGGCATTGTACTCCAACTTCGGGCGGATAAATGCCTTATACATTTTTGCTACCTTTTGGACATTGTTGTATTTTTGCCCCAGCTTCTGGTCGTATTGCAATTTCACACGTTTAAGGAAGACGTTGCTGTCATTACTAGCTCGTTTTCCTCTGTCGGATTGGTCTTGAAGGGCCGAAAAAACATTTCTATAACTCTGACAGCCTTTTTACCACTCAATTCGTACGTGCTTTTTCTTTTGGCTTGATACACTTCATCCGATGAGGGATAAAGGATCTCATTACAAAGAGAATAGCAGCGGCATTCACGTCGTTATCAAGGAAACATAACATCCAGTTAAAATTCCTAAACAAGATGTTAAGACCGCTCCAATTGGATTTCGCGTATTCACATACGGTTCCTTTAGGAATCTCTTTTCTAACTGTGTGGTAAAAGTACGAGAAATTAGTTGACATAGCACAATGGTCCGACGCGCCTAGAGAGGAGAGCACATCAACAAAAACAAAGAACCAGTGCACGGTTGAATGCCTGATTGACCTGGAAAAGGTCTTCGATACCGATTTGTTAAACGGACTCTTCTACAGAAAGCCTGAAGTAAGTAAGTACGTGGACGCTTGATTTGTGTAAAAACTTAATTCCACGGGATCCCCATACATCCATGGAAGCAAGGATACGACATCTCTATTATATATTGGTATATAAATATAGCGATCTAAAACCTCTTGTTGATCTTAGGGTCACAGCATCCAGCTATTGCAACTACGCATTGGGTCAAAGACTCTTTCCACGACTTTGGCTTTAAACCACAGCAAACATGAACCTCCCCCTTGGGATCTGGATCAATATCTATATTTTAACAAACAAAGAGATTTTTTTGTGGTTAGAGCCCGAGGTAATATTGACTTTAGAAAGAGGGTATTTTATATAAGCCAACTCAATGCGAGGGTGAAAGTAATCTGCTGCACGACTACTATTCGGCCAATGCTTGTATTTAGATGTTCCGTGATTTTCAACGTGAGAGCAAGCTTATTGGAAAAGATTCAGGTGTTTGAGAGAAATTGCCTTTGATCTTGTCTTCGCAGAACCAGAATCCGAGTATATAAAATTCTATCCTACTGAGGTCTTGCATAATAAGACGAACCTAATATGAGCGGACAATTTCTTCAAAAATTAGCTGGAAAGCACATTTCAAGAGCCATAGGGGTTTACTATGCCACTTATATTGTAAAATGTTTGTGTGGGTACAAATGATAGAACTTACTCCTTTCAACACAATCATTTTATTCAATACGCAATATTCAATACCCTTTTGCTTTTCTTTATTTTTTTATCTTAAAACCACTTAATCATTACTCGTACTTACTGTCTGGATATGAACAGTGTCATCTACGTTTGAAATGCAAGAAGATTTCCATATTTGAATAGCAGAAAACTGAACCATGGAAAATTTATATGGAACGCTGGATGGAACAGAGTATTCTCGAAAAATGTCAGGAAAAAATAAATATAGCACCCGCCAATATAGGAAAGTTAGTTCAAAAGTGTAACTTAAAGAGTGAATTATGAGAGTGATTAAGTGGTTAAGGTAGAAGGTAAACAAAAGCAAAAGTGGTGGAGATAAGTGATTGAATTGTGAATTGAAACTGCACACAAACATTTTACAGTACATATATAGGTTCTGGTGTGAATTTGATAAGGATATATTATTTACATTTAAATTTGCAAGGAAGTGTATGGAAATGTGGATCATATGTATGTTTAAATACAAACAATTCAAAGTTCCTTGCTTATCAATTGTATGTTAATTTTATTCCTTATAATTTCTTTACAATACTACTTGTACTTAAAGCTTTACTTAAAGTCCTTACATTTTACTTTTCTATGGGGTAATATAATATGATCATAATATGCATTGTACCTATGCGCTAACTAATAAAGTGCAAATCCCATTTTTCCTCTTAGGGAATAATATAAAAATGACCTGATTCGTGCATGATTAGTGTTATCTAATAGTTAATAAACATATAATAACATATATAACCTGCTGTAAATGGGTAGGATATATATGTTCTTGAGCAGTTTATTTAACCAAGTTTACATTTAAATGGTGGACTTGTATAAGTATAAATAAGTACATTTATTTCCATATACGTACATACACAGGGCCGGTTCGATGAACTTTGCCGCCCAGCGCAGAATAATAATAGCGCCCCTTAAAAATGTAGATTTAAACAATATGAGTAAATTTTAAAACGCTCGCAAAATCACTAATGCGTTTTTTTATTAACCCGTTAACGTACCATTTCAACCAAAGCTTCGAAAGGGGGATATTTCCAAAGTTCCTAAAAACATCCATTATTGAACTAATTTATAAAAAACGTGACAAAAGGGATTCTAACAATTATAGACCAATCTGCTTATTGACAAGAATGTACAAGTATTTAGATAAATACAAGCTCTTAAATGCATCCCAATTTAGCTTTATGAAATGTAAATCTACCGAAGATGCTCTTGTTCCATTCTTGAAGGATATTCATGAGGCGCTGGATAAAAACAACAAATGTACTGGTCTCTTTTTAGATCTGACTTAGGCAGATCCTTGAAAGACTTGGATTTAAATGTAATGCCC
Source organism: Volucella inanis (assembly GCA_907269105.1). Lineage (NCBI taxonomy): Eukaryota > Metazoa > Arthropoda > Insecta > Diptera > Syrphidae > Volucella > Volucella inanis. The sequence goes on along the minus strand of OU026157.1, from coordinate 73,927,941 downwards.
ATAATTGGTTCATGTCATTTCTTATACATCGAAGGCAACACGTTCATATAAATGAAACTTTGAGTGAACCTTTACTAAGTCCAAATGCTGGCGTCCCCCACGGATCAGTCATTGGGCCTTTGCTGTTCCTTATTTATATAAATTCAATTTTTAAATTGCTTTTAAAGGGTAAAATACGTGCTTTTGCTGATTATCTGGCGATCTCATATAAAGCTTCTTGTGTTGACACTATACGACGTCAAATGAATGATGACGTAGCTATCCTTAATAATTGGTTTATTTTTCATCAAATGGTACTAAGTAACAAATCGAAATTCATGCCTTTCTCTCTCGCAAATAAATACTGTATTGATGGAGTAGTTCTCCATGTCTTAAATTGTACATATGCTAACTGCAGTGATGCTTGCATAAAATTAGAATCTGTTTTCGAACTTAAATATTTAGGTATAACCTTAGACAGCAAGTTAAACTGGAAAGCACAAATAACAAATAATAGAAAATGTATATATATAGCTTTAATCATAATATTGCATCTAAGAAATTTAGTACCTTTTAGCTTAATGTCTGCTATATATTACACACTGTTCAATTCTCGGCTAGAATATGCGATTTGCTTTCAAGAGTAATCCCCAGCCCTTATAACAGCTCAGAAAAAGGTAATCAATGTTACTCTTTGTAAGCCAAGATGGGAACATTCATTCTCTTTATTTCAATATCTCAATGCTATACCTCTCAGATATCTATACGTCTTTAAAGCTTCAAGGCTATTCTACTTGCGAAGCGGTTACACTACTTAAAGTAGAATTACAGCATATTCACTGAGAACAACGTCCATGGCAGTTGTTCCGCAAGTAAGTGAGGAACACTGCAGATGCTTTGCTAGAATAAAGCTCCCTTTATTTATAACAAACTGACTGATTTTGAATGCCCGTACTTAGGTATGTGTGCTTCATCTCTTGATAATGAATTCTGAGTAGGTGTTCTTCTGGAACCATGTCGAATTGACTTACAGCTTGCGAAAGTTGCATAAAATTCCCGTTGTCTTGCTTGAATAAAACATTGGAGCTTCCCCTAAATGCTAAAGACTCTGCAGTAAGGTATTGCACAAGAATTATGAGCCGTTTATCATATTAGCATTTATCCAATGCTCAGGTTCCTTGGCCATCTGGTTTTACATTCCAGAGTCTATTATTTTGCCTTTATGCAAACCTAAATCTAAATCTCTCCAAGCTCGAAAAGCAGCCATATGTAGTTCTTGACAAATGCAGATTCCAAAGATTTCGAGTAAACTAACTAGGCCCTTGATGTTTTCTCACCATTTTTTAAATCTTTTTGGTAAAATCGGGTACTAAACTTCGTGCTTTTATTTACAGGGAAATAAAAGTTTTCTACTTGAACAGGACCCTGCTTCACTAATAATTGAATAACTTGATCACTTAAATTTGGCCATAATTTAGGATCTTCAAATTCTGGTAAAATATTAATTGCACTACTTTCTTCAACATCTTTCAACATCTTTTACTACATGTAAGGCTGATTCTGCCGGAACTGGCTCTGCAATATTTCTTGTAGGCAATAAATTATTGCAACTTAGACTTACCGATGTTGAAGAACACACAACAAGGTATTTCCTGAACTGCAGCGCCTGTTTTGTATTGTCTGCCTCAATCGCCTTCCTTTCACTCCTACACTCACTACCTGATAGGTGTTTCTTTCCTGAATACATTTCTGAGTCCCGACAAAATGCAACACTTTTTTAAAAATATAGTATTATACAGAAACTTTTTTTTACACTTTAGAAATAAACAATTACAAAAAAGAGACAATCTATTTACATATTATTTCAACACTGACCGGGTTTTCTAAATTTTCAAAATTAAAGCAAAATTTTAAAATTATCCAAAGACAAATCTGTTGTTAACAAATGCGTAGCTACTTCGAAATGTACATATATATTTCAGTCCGCATTCCTTTGTCAGCCAGAAGCACAACTCAATGCGATTGAAGCTAACAACACGTTCTCCTCTACATCGTCTAAATCGAATCCGTGTGCCCTAGTTTGTTGGAACCTCTGCTCCATAAGAAGTTTAATTAGTTAGTGTTTTCTGTGATTTCAGCTGGAAAAACTGGCGTTATGGCGCAGAATTTGTGACGTATGGCGCGGCATTGTACAACTGCTCCAGAAGCACATACAACAAAAAATTCGTGGATATTAAGTAATAGGTTCAATGAAAGAGGGTATTTTTTTTTTTTTTTTTTTGATGAACTGCGTTACTATGCTGTTGAAGTTGCGTACAGAGTATAGATTACAGGCACTGGAAAAAACTGTAACTAATGTTAGGTTTGCGAAGTTTGCAAAGCACTAATTAACGAATCTATATAATATTGCGCCCGGTGCGGCTGTTCCACTTGCTCCAGTGCAAGGTCCGGCCTTGTGCATAAATATTATATACATATATACTTCTGCAAAACATTCCCCTCTATTTTTTTCTCGGTTTTTTAATGCGAGCATGTACTAAGTATTCTTGATATGGGTCTTATGCACTCTTGTTTAGGTCAAAGTTGTGATTGTTACCTTATTGTTTCTTCCACCGTTTCCCTCCGGAACAACGCATTTTCTCTACCTTGATGTCTATAACATCACCTTTTTTGTAGCTTTTGGGGCTCGTTCTCTTTGTTTTGCGTCTGGTGTTAATCGTCCTTTGTTTTTTCTTTATCAGACCCTTTAACTCCTCGTTAACCCCAGATCGAAAGTTGAAGAGAATCTGATAATCAATCCTATGAAATCTATTAAAAAATATATCGGAGGGCCTTTTGCTTATCATCGAATGAATGGTATTGTTACACTGGTCTACGGCATGTTTAGTAATTCTTTTAGCTTCAGGTCTTTGTGCTCGACCTTCAAATATCTATATATTTCTAATGTCGTTGAGTGTCACTTCTCAATCTGACCGTTCAATTCAATAAATCGATAATCTTATCATTCCGGTCCTTCTGAACCGAATTGTATTCTGATATTCTCAAGTTGTTAATCAATTGAAATGTAAGAATAATATCGTAAAGAAATAATTTTCAACAAAATCGAATCAAATTGATTTGCATATATTAGTCTTTTCTTTCAAGTAGTTATACATCTATCCACCACATGGTTTTCTTTTACAGTTTAAATTCATTAATTCTTCCATGTTAGACAAAAAAAATTAGCTTAAATAACTTAAATATATCTTAATCTAACTTACTGGCCCCACTTACTGGCGGGCACTCTAAGTTAAACCTAACACTTAAACTATTGTCTTTCGACGTATCTTACAGTCTATTCTAAGAAAGAATACTAAGAATACTAATACTAATATAATAAGAAAAAAAAATTTGAAGTAAAAACTTAATATATGGAATTTATTTTGTTATAATATAAAACTTAAAATTAAACCTATAAACTACCTAAAAATAAATCTTAATCTACTTAACCTACCTAAATACATACAATTAAAATTTATTCCTTATTTTAGAGGAAGTCACCCATTCCTTTGTTCTTTTTTAATTTTTTTCTTAAACCTTCCCTATCCACCACACGATTGAACGATTTAAATACCAAACGGTACGCACAAAAAAAAAAGTGCTAACAGTTTCCTCGAACAACATGGTTTTTCCTCTCATTCTTTTTACTAAATATCTCTGAAACTCATTGCACAATAAGTCGAAACCGAGTCAGTTACAATTTTACGTAGCACAGCAAATCGAAATTTTCGAAATGATTGCGAATTGTGTGCAGAAATTTAAATCTCCTTTAACAGTTAGTGTTATGCTTAGGATCAATAAAGCATCTCTCAAACATTACTTTAAAAAAAGCATGTGCAGCGACTTTGAAGAGAATTATCTCCCAGCCATGGAGCAGATGACAACTATCGTAAACGGTCTATGTTGTAAAAATAAAAAAGAATAACCAATTATTTCTTTAACGGCAAACTTTATTTAAATCATTTAACTCGTTCAAAATTTGTAACCTTTCGATATTGATGCTGGATCTCTACTGAATTTGTTGAGTTTTGTAGATAGAAGATGAGTTCTAATTGAACGACAACTAACTAAACAAATACTAGCTTCTAATTTTGCTGACTTCGCCTGGCGGCTAGACCATAAACAAATAAGATGTGATTGTGCGACATCTTCAGACCGCTATTTAAATGATTAATGTCATTGAGTTGCGATGATAGTCTACAATGAAAATCGCTATCAATTTCATCGCCACTCCCAGATCACAGGCAGGTAAGTTCGTTCGTATCACATTTAGTAAGATTGCTCATAATAGGATTACCATCATCTATCGGAGAATATTCACTGTGGTTGCCGTTTAAGGACACATTCATTGCTGTTATCGGTAATCATCCATCTCTTACACGTGTCAAAAAGCTGCAGTATCTAAAGGGATGTTTAATAGAGAAGGCATCACAGCGTGTCCAGAAACTCATTAACCGCAGAAAATTGGTGGTATAAATTGGTGTCAAACTATGACAATAAACGTGTTTTGGTCTCTTACAAAAAAGCCAATTATATCCGAGTCGTAATAGGAACTAGAAACTCTGTTTAACGAGAGCAATAGATCTCTCGACATACTCAGCCATACACAGATTAATGGTATGACACCCTTGTGCATATCGTTTCTCGAAAAATTGATTGGCATCATTCAAAGACCCTCTTATCACTCGTTACATTTTTAAACCAACTCATTACCGAAAAAAGGATTACGTTACGTTGTGCGGCTTCCTTTTAAATCACTTCCATCGACGTTTGGTATTTCTTGATCTCTTCTCAAGATGCTTCATTGCATGCAGAAACGTTTTCATCAAAACCCATTATTTTTTGACGAGTACGCTAAATTTATCAAAGTTTATGAAAATCTTGATCACATGCGCAAAACATCATCTTTTGAAAATTTATACAATCTGTCAGCTGATCTCTTCTATCTTCCTCAACATGATGTTCGTGAATCAAGTACAACGAAAAAGCTTAGAGTTGTATTTAATGGATCGCTTAATACTGATCAACGAACTTCTGTAAACAACCAATTACAGGAAGGCGCCAAATTACAATTGGATCTACCCAATGTTATCAACGCATAATATGGTTCGAAGGAACAGATCTAGTGGAGTTTCTTCTAAAGACAGTGATGTACGGTACATCCCCTGCTCCATATCTGTTCAATCGTGTCATAAGACAACTTGCCGAAGACGAAGGACACGGCTTCCCAATCGCCAAGAAATTGGTAAAGGAAAATATCTATGTTGATGACATTTATGCTGGTGCTTCAATTATTGAAGGAAGTAAGAAAAACATTCAAGAAATACTCAATATCTTCAAATCAGGCTGCTTTCCACTATAAGAGGGCAATCAAAAATCAAACACTGTTAAAAGAAATTCAGCTAAACGACAAATCAATATGCTCCACATATTTTTCATCAAACGCTTGGTCTAAACTGGCAGCCAAATTTAGACAAATTCGTTTTCATCCCTGCAGAGTACAAAGAAGTTTCTACATATACGAAGAGAGTGGTATTATCACGTGTAGCTTAGCCGTTCGACCCATTCGGTTGGATATCGCTCGTTATAGTCAAAACTAAAATCTTCATCCAAGAACTGTAGCAATCCAATCTATACTGGAATGACCATTTGTCATTTGGATGCCATTATCCGTTGAGTTCCACGGCTTTGCTTACGCATCTCAAGCTGAAATTGCTGCAGACGTCTATCTTAAAGTACTAGAGGAACATCACATCATTTAAGTCGCTATCGTAGCTTCAAAATCAAAAGTAACTGCAATCAAAAAAAAAATCTGTGACATTAAAAAAGTCACACGACACTTCATCTGCAATTGAGTTTGTTCCGCAAGTACATTGGCATCATCTACCTGGCAGGGATAATGCAGCAGATCGGCCTGGCTTACTCTTTCTTCTTTAAAGTGGCCTCAATTAGTTCCTAATCTTAATGAAGAGCGTCCTCTTATCGTCGCTAACCAAAACTAAGCTTACCTCTGGAATCTTATTTATAAGTACTCATCAATTGTGTAGCTTTTACGTATTACTGTCTTGTGTAAGAGCAGTATAATCATTCAAGACTATCAAGGGAAAATAATCAATTAAGTCCAAATCGTTACCACCTGAGGATTGGTGTCTTTGCATATCGATGAAAATCTTGTTAGGCATCCAGATCCAGAAGGTTCGACGCCCTGAAACAGTCGTCAAGGCGGACAGAATGTTAAGAAATAGTATCTATTTTATTTATTATAATATTGAATTTCATATCTTTCATTATACGTATAAATAAAGCATTGAATGGTTTTTTGGTCGCTGTCCTCACTTAGCCAAATACTAACAAGCTCGTATTATAACAACGGAGTGAGTGACTGAGGGCTCATGTGTCAGTGGAATGAAAGTTACTGCACTGTCGGATATGGGATACCAATAACTTAAATACAATAGAAAAGTAAATAAAAAAACATGCAGCATGGCAACGATTTGCAGAAATGGCAAATTGGATGAAGGTTATGATATAGTTGTACCATGAATTGTCAAGGCGTCTGCCTGGTATGGGTTGCTGAATCAGCTGGATATCTGGGGTGAGGCGAAGCCACAGTGGCATGCAAGCGTGGATGACAGTACTTTTTCAACCTTCATTCGGGTCGGTCGGAAGTCTGGAAGGCCGGAAGGTCTCAGTTCAATTGTTCTTTTCGTTTCTTTTGTAAATTATTGGGTCTATAATTGGGTCTATATTAAGCGGTTTGCTAACAGATGGCGTAACTTGTATTATTCCATTGTTATTATTCCATTGGAACATGCGTTGGAAAGCTACTGTCATCGTACGTCATTTCAGTATATGTCATTCATTTGAATCGTAAACAACAACAATTTTTTTTCACTCAAATATGTCGAACTTTGTGCCTGAAAAAGTGTTTTTGCGGGGAGTTCTTTTTCATTACTTTAATATAAAGAAAACTGCTGTCGAAAGTCATCGTATTTTAGTGGAAGCTTATGGTGAATATGCGCTAGCTGAGCGAACGTGGCAAAAGTGGTTTGCACGATTTAAAAGTGGTGATTTTGGCTTGGAAGACGATGAACGTCCTGGGCAGCCAAAAAAGGTTGAAGATGAAAAACTGGAAGCATTACTCTATGAAGAGTGTTGCCAGACACAAGAAGATCTCGATAAATTTTTGGGTGTCACTCAAGCAGCCATTTCAAAACGTTTAAAAGCAGCTGGATATATTCAAAAGCAAGGAAATTGGGTTCCCCATGAACTCAAGCCGAGAGACGTCGAAAGGCGGTTTTTCATGTCCGAAATGCTGCTGAAACGCCAGAAAAGGAAGTCATTTTTGCATCGGATTGTTACTGGTGATGAAAAATGGATCCATAACGACAACCCCAAGTGCAAAAAATCATATGTGAAACCCGGCCAACCAGCCAAATCAACGGCAAATTCGAATATCCATGGCGCGAAGGTAATGCTCTGTACTTGGTGGTATCAGATGGGTGTGCTGTATTATGAGCTGCTAAAACCGAGTGAAACCATCAATGGACAACGCTACCGAACACAATTAATCCGATTGAAGAGAGCAGTAGCCGAAAAACGCCCGGAATATGCGACCAGACACGAGGCAAAAATTTTCTATCATGACAACGCTCGGCCCCACGTTGCTATTCCGGTTAAGAACTATTTGGAAAACAGTGGATGGGAGGTCTTACCCCACTTATAGCGCAGACCTTGCCCCCTTACCATTTGTTCCGGTCGATGCAGAACGCCCTCACTGAAATATGGTTCACATCAGAGCAGAATATCAAAAATTGGCTTGATTCATTCTTTCCTGCCAAGCCAGCGCAGTTCTTTTGGGATGGGATCCACAAATTGCCAGAAATATGGGAAAAAGTCATAGCTTCAGATGGGCAATACTTTGAATAATACTATTGTACATGTTTTTCTTAAATAAACGTTCAAATTTTGAAAAAAAAAAACCGAACGAATTAAATTACATACCCAATACTTTACCATACCCTTGTAAGTTGAAACTTGGAACAATAAGAATTAAAATCTCAGTTCCTACATATACCTCATATACCTTTTACCTCAAATCAATTCGCACGTGAGCTTGGTAGAAATCGTTCGTGAATGACAAATCAATCAAGGATGAAAGAGTTTAAAATTACAATACTCAAGACTCGGTAACGTGTTCGTCACGATCACTCTTGCATGAATTTGGCCCTAGATATTGCTGTTGTCTTTCATACCATTAGTTTTGCCAACGATCCACCAGAAGTCCTAGATTCATTTAACCTGTAAACATCAGCTGGACAATGATTAGTTTCCGCTACGAAACGAACATCACAACATCTGTTGCAATCAATCATAAGTTCCAGGCGTCGTTACTATCTTCATATGTAGAAGACATTACATCGTTCTCTTCTTTCTCAGCCGTCGACATGGAAGTTTCTATCTATCAATATTAGTTACAAATACTAATTTTATATTCTGTTTTTTAAAATAAATCTTATATCATGCATATATTACACTTTGATACTATATTTGTTTGGAGTAATTCCCTACCAGAGGAATCAACAAAATGGACATAGGGTACGGAAGGCTTCAAAGAGATGTGTACAGGAATTAAAAAACTTAAAACAAAAATTATTAGCCAAGTGTGTTTCATTTGCAAGAAATGTGATTCTATATGTAACAAGAACTACTGCGACAAATTCCTTTATATGCAGATTTCCTATGTTTGAAAAAACTGTGATGCGGAGACTAAATTGGATTGGCTGTAACAAGGCAATTGGCGCTATTGTTCATTCTTTAAGATCTCTGATCTTTTCGTGAATCGCCGGTTCGAGGACCAAACGATCGCAGTTACCGGGATTGGCACGCTTTTTGGACCAAAAAATAATAAATATGTATAAAATGGAAAATGTGTAAGATGCAGCATATTGAAAAAACCAATTTTAATAAATATAAAGACAATCAATAAAAATCTTTTCTATTTAATCAGCTATGTAGTTACAATTTATTTACGGAAACCATTTTGTCACAAGCTATTTTTCATTTCCATATTTTATTTTGATTCTGAAAACCAAATTATTTCCTTAATTTGTAGAAAGCATGCTATTTTATTCATTCTTACACTGTTTGCGTTTACTTTGTTTTATTTATGCTTTTTATCAAATTATAGAAGGGTTACATATTTTATAAAGGAAGAAAAAAAAAACAAGTACTTACATGTATGTATATAAATGCAAGATATAAAAAGCCAAAGAAGAAAAAAAAAAAAAAAATAAAAATAAAATTAAAAATTCACACACCAGCTTAAATAATTAATTTAGAATGGTAATCAAATAAATAAATGTCTGTGATTTTGTGATCACAGTTTATATTATGAATTTCCGTAATGTAAATATAAATAAGGTAGAATGTGCATGATAAAAATATTAGGTTAAATAATTATGCCTGTACAAATTTAATTTGAAATGTTAATAAAACTTTGATTGATGCCAATGTTATTGCAAAAACAAAACGAATTCGGTGGCAAATACGTTTGCGATGGGAATAATCAATAAGTATACATATGTATACATATATAACTGATAACAATAAATCTATACAAATATTTAAGTTGCAAGCAAATTAAGAACGTATGTATACATATATTGTCTTATAATATGTACATATTTATTCAAAAAATCGTTTATTTTATTAACCGTTTTCTTATTCACCTGTTTCTCCAATTTTGAATACAAATTGTTAATTTATACTATAGATACCTAAAAGCAATAATTTTTATTTTAAATATATATATAGATATATTAATATATAACAGCTTTCTTTTTGAAGATTCTACGAAATGGTATAGTTAGCATCATATATTTTTAAGTAGCTCTTGTTCAACCAATCAATGGGAATTGGGGAAATACTGGAGGGAAATAGTTTGGATAAGCCGCCGTTTGTTGCACTGGTAATGTTGTCGTGTAAATCGAAGGAATGTCTGTTGATACAATGTTCGTTGAATAAATGGTTGTAAGTGCTGTTTTAGCGCCAAATGTAAGTTTTAAGATCCTACTAAGTGTTTGGGTTAGGATGGTTGGTCGAAGTGTTTCTTGGGTAACAACTTTAAATTGGGGTTGTTGGAAAACAAAAGGATTTATCGACGGAAGCGGTTGTGGTGGACTGTTTGGTATTTCAGTTCGATAGCCAGGAAGTTTTCCAGGTATTGATGGTATAAGGTGTGATTCGTATGCATTAGGAATCATTTCCTGTGTTAATTGTGGTGCTTGCTGGTATAATTTTAAATATGCAAGCTGTTGTAATTGTTCGGGGGAAAGTGATGGTTGGTAGATTTGCGTCTTGTCATTGTTCGATGGTTTATTTTCAGTTGTTTCATAAGCAAAAGTACTTGCAGGAAAGACTTCAAAAGGATCTGTATTATTATCAGCATCTTTTTCATTATTTGCAAGATCTCCAAATTCAAGATCAAGATGTAGTTCAGAGCCAGATTCTTCTAGTTTAGTATTAAGCTCGAAAAAATTATTTCCCACACATGCTGGAGTCGTCTTTGTCGCTGTTATTAATGTCGTAACTCCATAAGTTTGTACAAGAGTGAAGTATTTAACGCTTTGATTAACTGCTTCCACTGGGAAAACTTGAGTTTTGTATTTTATTTGTGATTGTGTTAATGTTTCTATAAATTCTTCTAACGATGGGGTTTCTGTGCTATCAGCTAGGGTACAAACAGGGAAGGTGGTTATGCTACTAGCTTTAAGTAACTGATTGATCGGTGTTGTTGACGTTAAAATATTTTCGATGAGCGGGCCCTTGATAGTGGATTTTTCAAAATAATTTTTATAAAATGATTTTTCTGTCGTGGAAGTAACCGTTATGTATCTTGTTTTCTTAAGGCTTCCCACCTAGAATATATTAATGTTTCGTTAACAAGTAAAAAAAACAATGATATTTTTAAACATTACCTGAAAAGTGTATGGAGTTTTGATTGTTGCAACTTCATAGTATATATCTTCTGAATTTGAGGGTGAAATAATATCAATATTAATTGTTTCAATTGGATACTGCGTTTGTTGATCTTCGTTTGTATTATTATCTGGCAGGTTATCGATTGTAAGACGAGCTGATTGAGACACTGATTCCACGGAAGACAAATTAATAGTATCAATTTCAAGGGCACTTATAGTTTTTGATGGTGATATCAGATTAGAAAAATCTGAAGACTTCCTTATATAAACCCTTGGTTTAAGCGATGATTTGTATTGCCATCTTCCCACGGGGCGTTTGATACTTATTGCAGCTGCATTCGTAGTAGTTGACAAAGTCTGAGGTCTTTGCCGGAATGCATATTTCTTCGAATCATTGCTCGCGGTGGAACTTATATCGTTTTCTCTCTCCCTTTCTCTGTCTCTTTGTGAGCCTCTAAGAGTTTTACCGCTATGACCACTTTTCAAAAACAACAACAAAAATTCCAAATTAAAGCTTAAAATATATTTGAATAGAAAACTTAATAATTTCACGATATTTTGTAATAAGTGGAAATTATATTCTTCGGTTCTAAAATTTAAATGACCGAATAATTCCAATATTTATACAATCGCGTTTGATATTTGAAAATAAAAATTTACTATTCCCTATATTATCTAAATGTAATCTAACTGAACTCAATTCATTTCGGTATATGTCTTCATATTGGTGGGACTTTTCCGGTTTCAAGGTTTATTTTAACTTTATTTGTCAACAAGGCTGACTTTTCGTGGCAGGAAGAACTCTTGACCGTGTAAGCAAATTTTCAATTCAGACTTGTCCACATTCACTTATATGATGGCATCAGATAAATTAGAAGATATAATTAAATGTTTAAAAACATGTTCTTTTGGAAAAGAAATTTAGAAAACATCAGCAAAATCAATACTTGAATATGAGTTTAAACATTAACTATATTTTATCATTAAGTGCTACATACCATATACCTACCACGAAGTTGAGATTTTATGTAAGAGGTATTTGTCGTAGATGCATAAATGAGAAGAAAGTAACACTTTCTTCTAATTTCTTTTACAAAATATAGTGGAAGTTAAAAATTGAGTTCATTAATATCTGCAAATTTATATAGAATTTACAAAAACTCCAAAGGCAATGCACAGAACCAGCTCTTTATGATAGCCCAACGGAATTTCATCGATTTCATAATTTTCACTTTAATGCCCAATATAAATTGAAGACAATAGCATGCATTATTTTTCTTTATACAAGTTACGTATCCGGTAACGCATACCAGACGATACCCGAATCTCAACACAATTTCACACAATAAAAGGGGCTGGCAAACACGCCAAGCCTCGGTCTTTTCGTAACAAAAAATGTATTGAGTACTCTAAGAGCAAAATAAATAGTTTTTTTTTTACCGCGAAACCGGGACAAGAAATATCAGTTATATATATGATAGACAGTAAATAGCTTTTAAACATAAAAGTCGACATTTTCTTAATTCTACCATATAAGTACAACAGAAAAAAAATATATTATATAATTGTATTGCCTGCTCACTTTTTATGATGAGTTTTTAATTTATGCTTTCCAGTTGAGCTTCGCCTTCTATTATTGTAAAATGTATTTGATTCCGTTGTAGGAGTAGATGTCCTGTGTTCATCTGTATACGATTTTTGCTTAATTCTTCCTAATCCGTGGTTGGACCTTAATGTAGAAGAAATTAAGTTATTCGAAGTTTTAGTTGGCGACAAGACATGGAAATTGCTCTGTAGAACTTGAGCATATTTTCCTGATATATACGTTCCAATAACACTTGTTTCATGAATGGTTGTTGTTCCATCCATTGCTACTTTTCCACTCAGTGTTGTTACCAATCCAACTGGATGGGGACTCTTGTTAGCAGCGTTCTTTTTCGAAATATTCTTTTTTTTTGAAATAAGGTCGACCACATGATAAGACTCTTCTGCATAAGCTTCAGGTTGACGGGAGAGCAAATCATAGTCTGGCTGATTCACATATACTTTTTGGGCAAGTGCAGTAGATTGAATAGCTAGATTTTTACTTTCTTTACTGTATAATTTGGTTGGAATGATTTGGGTTGATTTTTCTTGATTATTAAATGGTTTAGTTTGAATGATATTTACAACTTTCGAAGGCACCTGCAAAAGCTCTGAAAAAAACAACCACGCATTGAACTTATTGGAATATTTATGTTAATCATATAAAAAACCAAGAAAATAAAAAATTGTTTGAAAATAAAAAACTGAATATAAATATTAGTCTGTAAGAATTGAAATTTAAATATTGTACTTGGATAGAATATGTGAAATAACGTTCAAGATTGCACACTTAATGTGTTTTGGCGAACTCTAAAAAAATATATACCATATACTAACCCAAACTAGGAGCACTTTGTGGTGAGAATATCATAATTGTCTTGCCAATTGTTGTTGTAAAATCCAAAAATCCATATACTGTTTTGGTTACAAGATCTGATGTTTCGATCACCTGGCTGCTAACAACTGCACTTTTATATTGCAATTCGATGCTGTGCCCTGTATAAACAAAGGTATTAACTTGGTCCTCAATTGAATTTATTTATTGATTTATATAATTTAGCCTGATTTCGATGAAAAAAGTAAAAAATATTTTTAATTTATATTAGTTGGAATAATCACACAAAACCCATTTTTAACAAAAAAATAATAATTTTATATTTAGGCTGCCTATTCTACTTAACTACACTTTTTTTCTCCCAATATACCACTGAGTTTTAAATTTATATGGACTTTTCTTCTAAACTGTTTTCTTTAAGCCTTCTTTTAATCTAGAAAATTCATTCAGAGATTTTTTTTCCGCTGTGTAAAAGAAGTGCCCGCCGATTCCTTCATTCTACCATAATATATATATATATAAATCTTGTTCAAATTTATATTGGACTTTTCTTGTACATAGACATGGGAACTTTATTATTGTGAGTGAAGGTAGTCTTGGTCATCTTAAAAGGAAAGACATTTTAACCCCTTTGCTTTTACAGACTTTGAAAGTGGAGATAAACTACGCATCAACTGCATGAAACGTAGGAGTTGAATTGACAACACTATTCTGTTCTGAATAGTCGCGGATTCCAACCCGGAGAGGCAACGCACTAGAGGAAAGACACATCTTAGGTGGAGCGCACAAACAAACCTCACCCAATTTGTAATGTGCAACTGAAGGCAGACTACCCTAAATATGTCTGAGCACGTTTTAAATTTTTAGGAAAATGGGAAAGAGAGAAAGAAAGAAATATGTTTGGGCTCAGTGGTTATTTCGCTCCATGGGTTGCATCCAACATTTAATGGGGAGACTAAAATTTGTTATATTCTAGGGAACCACTCATCTTACGTGAATTTAGTTGCCTGAAAGCAGAATGTCTTTCGGTCGCGATTGGGATTGAACGCCGAACCTTCCGATTTGATAACCAATACATTATCACTTGAACTACGGTTAACCATTTATTACTTATGTAAGCCGGCCATTTCTTATAAAATCAAGCAATCCTACTTTTCATCCAAAAGGAGATACGAAAACGACCAAGGATGTCACTGCTTTTAGGCCTTCCAATTGATTAAATGATCAATTTTCCACTCTATTTAATTAGTTTCGCCCTGTTGTTCAAAACTGCACTAGGATAGAATTTTTTGTACTCCACCTCTGATGTTAAGTATAAGCGAAGACAAGACTTCTCCAAAATCTAAATCTTTGCAAAAAAAATTTGCTCTCATATTTATTAAGCAATGCATAGTATCCCAAAGTAAGCATAGGCCGGATAAGAGACATGTAGCAGATTATCGTATCGAGTTGGCTTATATAAAATAGTCTCTATCGTGTAACAAACGTTTCGTTCGTGTAATTGCGTGAAACCTAACACATTTCTGGCATCTTAAGTTCTAATCTTGTGAATGCAGGTTAAATCTGTTCAGAGTATCACAAAGTTCAGCCAAACTCGACAAACAATAATGGCTGCACTCACGAACGCACGCAGTAGTTCACACCAAGTGTTGCAGTTACGTTACTGCGGCCATTATATGATAAATTGTTAGCTAAGCCAAACCGTGGACGAGTAGCCAATGAACCATCCACTGACAAAACAATCGACGACCCAGTCACCGAATCAACTGCCGAACGCTTTGAGGATGTAAGTGAGGAACCAACCAGGCATCCGACAGCAGCTGTCACCCTAGAAGAAGAAGTGCACCAGTTTCAAGCGCAAATAAAAATTTTACGCATGCGTTAAGAATACTCAACAAGCAGCAATTAGGGAACGTGGAAGGTGGCGTACAAGCGGCCAGGATCGCTCAATCCATTAACATGGGGGAATAATTGGGACATATATAAGTGGTTCAGTGAATTCGAGCAGTGCACGGCAATACGCGATTTAACATCCGACGAAAAGTGTTTGGGAGTACGTCGACTGCTTAAAGAAACTGGTAAGGAGTTCGTAAACAATTCAACTTTGCCGAATTGAAAGATGCACTTACTGAAACTTTTGGACAACAGTTGACTATATAGACAGCTAGAGCAAAGATGAATCAAACACGAAGAAGCACGCCTAGAATTTGTCATCTCTATAAAATCCCCAGCTGTAAAGATGTCCGTTTCTGATGCAGAACTATTGACATTTATTATCGATTGGTTCGACAGCGATAGCCCCAACATAACATTAGTAAACGACGCTAGAACAATTGCCGATCTTTTGACCAAGATGGACAAAAACCAGCAAAATCGCACAGGAAATCCATCAAGACATCTGTTCTTACCACCTCCGCCAATAAATTCAAGTCTGCCTCTGTTAAACCAAAGAAGCTTAAGTACACAACTGTTCCAAGTTCGGCCACTATAAAAGTAATTGCACCAAGCCAGTGCGACCAACCAATGCCTGTTTCATCTGTAACAAGATCGGGCATTTTGCCCGAAGGCAAAACGAAAGTACCAAAGGATTGTTGCAGCAGTCAACAAGCCATTGAAGGACGATCCAGACACCGAAGAGTTAGTAGGTGACGTCAGTCCATTTTCGGACGTTGTCTAAAGTATTGTAATTCGTTACTAAGCCATACAACTCGTTTATGGAATACCCTGCCAAGCTCTTTATTTCTTACTTATTATAACCTTCAATCATTTAAAACCAATGTCCATAGGTACTTCTCTTTCTTTCTTCCCTGATTTCCCTTCGCCCGCGCTGTGCAAGCATTTAAAGGCTATTTAAATGGCTTAAGCGCGCGCAAATTATAAAAAAAATAATGAGTTTAAATGAAAAACAAAAAATTCTACATTAAGCCTAAGAAAATCGCCACAAACGAAATCATATTTTGTGCCATGTACCATCTGATGTAAAACCAAGATGTTTTGAATAGGTTTGAGGATGCCTTATTTATTGTTTCGAAAGGATTTTGCAAACATTTCCAAGAAGTTTAACATTTATCCATTAGCTAATAGCCTCGTATTTAACAGCGTCGCGAAGGTATTTTGTTATAAAAAAACTTAAAATTAAAACAGCATTTCAAAATCGACAGTTTAAGCGGATTCTTATTTTAATAATTTTTTAGTGCCTATTCATTGATAGCCTATTCATGATAATATGGTTTATTGAATAGTACTGAACATAAATGTCAAGGAACTATCAAAATTCCTACCACCGTTTAAAAGTTAAGAAACAAATTTTATTATAAAGACCTCAGTAAGAAAGAGCATTTCAAGTGACTTTCTTTAATAAAATGAGCGTTCTATTGTTAATATTAATTGAGCATTTGCAAATTCATTAAGAAATCAGAGTGGTTTAAAATTTGATATAAACATTTATTTTAGGAACAATGCTCATTAAGAACAAAACAAAGCGCCATTTGTGCGGTAAAGTGTTGCCAACGATAAAAAAAGACAACCTGATAGTTGACAGTTCAGGATTATTAAAAATAATGAGGGTTTGGCAGCTACAGTTCACAGTTTTTGTACAAAATAATTTAACTCCATCAACTGTGAAGAAATTAATTTAAAAATTTAGCGAGACTGGATCAATTAGTAAATTTCACATTTCGAGAAGCTCTCTACAGAGTATTTTCATGAAAGATTTGAATATACATCCGCAAAGTGTCACTTTTTGGTACGGATTTTGGGCTGGAGGCATCACCGAACCATTCTTCTTTGAAAATGCGTCTGGTGAAGCAACAACAGTTAATGGTGGAGCTCGTTATCGCGACATGATAATTAATTTTTTTGCGCGTAACAAGACGTTGCCGCCTGCCATACAGCCTAAGAAATAATTCAATTATTGCATGAACCATTTTCTGGTTGTCTAAATTCCCGTTTCGGTGATCAGAATTAGCCGCCCAGATTATGCGATTTAACGTTGTAGGACTTACTTCCTTTGGGTTTTTTGAAGTCTAAGGTTTATGTCCATAAGAACACGACCACCTAAGCTATGAACAAATTGAGCGCTTTATCAACGAAATTCAGCCACATTTATGCAAGACTGTCATGAAAAATTTCGACAAAAGATATATTCGGTTGGCAGCCTCCTGCCTATGCGGCACCTCATACACTGCTGATTGACGTTTATAACCTAAGTTTTCACCATGTTAGCCGTATTTCTAAATGAATTTGATTGTGGAGGAATTTTGTGGTATTTATCAGATATTACAGAATCCAATATATGTGCATAGTATGGGTAAATTCATAAATGTAAAATTGCTGTAAGTTTACTATAGAAAATCTTGAAAGCATTAATGAACATAACTTCTGCAGCATTGTCGTCACAGTTTTGCAGCTGTCAAAATTGTGTCCATAAATGTGTTACAAACTGTTTAGCTTTTAATGAATGCTGAAGACCCGAACATCAATTTTCTAAAAGAAAAATGCTTAAAAAGCTTATTTTGGACATTTTGTGTAACTGTCTAAGCTAGTTTAAATAAACTGCTTTTTTTCTCCTGCTTTAATATAATCCGCTTCTATCGTTAAATATATGGAAATTAAAAGTGTTGATTTTTTTCTTATGTCCAAATCTCCCTAAAGCAATACAAATTATGTTGGTTTTTGTTTTTCTTCAAATAAATTTCAAAACTGTTATTTACATTTTTGCTATTCTTCAGATAACAACTTCATAGCTAAATAAAAACTGCTAATATAAAGACACTCGTTTGAGTTTATGAACACAAGTGATACCAAAACATTTGCAATAGTATTACAGTTATTTTACATTTATTAACACAGTTTCTGCACAGCTGCAGTATTTTTACAATTATGAACGTATCCTTTGTCGCTCAAAATCTATTGGGTCTATAACTTAGCGGTTTGCTATGAGATGATGTAACTTGTATTATTCCATTGGAACATGCGTTGTCATTGTACGTCATTTCAGTATATGCCATTCATTTGAAGCGTAAACAACAATCATATATTTTCACTCAAATATGTCGAACTTTGTGCCTTAAAAAGTGTTTTTGCGGGGAGTTCTTCTTCATTACTTTAATATGAAGAAAATTGCTGCCGAAAGTCATCGTATTTTGGTGGAAGCTTATGGTGAACATGCGTTAGCTGAGCGAACGTGCCAAAAGTGGTTTGCACGATTTAAAAGTGGTGATTTTGGCTTGGAAGACGATGAACGTCCTGGGCAGCCGAAAAAGTTTGAAGATGAAGAACTGGAAGCATTACTCTATGAAGATTATTGCCAAACACAAGAAGAGCTCGCAGAATATTTGGGTGTCACTCAAGCAGCCATATCAAAACGTTGAAAAGTCTTACCCCACCCGCCTTATAGGCCAGACCTTGCTCCTTTTGACTACCATTTGTTCCGGTCGATGCAGAACCCCCTCACTGAAATACTGTTCACATCAGAGCAGAATATCAAAAATTGGCTTGATTTATTCTTGGCTGCCAAGCCGGCAAAGTTTTTTTGGGATGGGATCCACAAATTGCCAGAAAGATTGAAAAAAGTCATAGATTCAGATGGGCAATACTTTGAATAATACTATTGTACATGTTTTTCTTAAATAAACGTTTAAATTCTTAAAAAAAAAAACCGCACGAAGTTACATAACCAATAAATTAGCTAACTTTATCATCTGTTTTGTAAGTTTTGTTGAAATAAACATCCTAAAGTAACATATGTTACATTTCTAATCGCCTCATTTAAGGCATTGATAATATTTGAATAATCTTATTTTTCAGGCGGCGCATGGTAATAAGAATAAGTCTAAGCCATGATAGTAGAATAATTTGTTGATCCAAGAAAAACGGCAATAAACTTAGGACTACTCCAAATTACTTAATACCAATTAAATTCGAAAATCGCAGCAGAAATTCGTTATTATTTTCAACAACATATGTATGTAAGTGAATAAAGGAGGACAAAAAAAAGTAAAAGTTACCATGAAATTTAAATTCAAAGATATTTCTTATATATGCGTATATGCTTTTATGTAGATATGTGCTATACATATAAAGTACTACTCAAAATAAAAGACAATATTAAGGTCAATTTAATGATGTTAACAAAACAACACAGATCGAAACCACACAAATTAATTCACTATCTTCCTGCCTTCGCACAAGTGTCTACCAACTTATCCGTTCATATACGTACATATGTATTTCTTTTGTACTCGTACATAGCTAGGTGCTTAGTTGCGTACAGTTTATAAAACAAGTTTAAAATTGAATGTACATGCTATGTATCTACATATTAAAAATAATAAAAAAAAAAAAAAAAACGATACAATGAACACGAATAACAGTCTTGTATCAATGCTGACATTGAAACAAATAGTAACATTTAAATAATGGTTTTGATATTAATATCGAAAGAATCATTAAATTCAAACGAATTTATTTATAATTATTGTATTCACAAGAAACATTTCACTTGCATGATCCTATTTATTTAAATAATGATTGTAAATGCATATCTATATACTAATTCACGTACAGACACTCGTACAAAGTAACATTTCCGTGGTATAAAATTAACATAACGACATTTTAGCACAAAAGACTTACCAAACCAAAAGCAAAAAAGCAACAAAAGACTTTGAGAATGCATTATCACTTATTTTTTGGAGAGAGTCCAATATAAGCGGGCCTAAATAATATACGATCTACATACGTACATACACATGTAAGTGCAAGTATGCAGACTCTGTTAAAAAAGCAGATTCTTTGTGAGACTATATTTACTCGAATTTTACAAGGAATAAATTTTGACTTGCAAAGTGTACTTTATACATTGAAGAAAGTTTGGTAAAAAGAGCTAAAAGAAAAGATACATTTATAAGTCAAGAACTACAAAGCAACATTTAAAGATTGCGACATTTTACATAAATTAAAATTTTTAACACTTCTTGGGATAATATTTCTGAATCGCTTTTTATTCTTGTTAACATATCACTGTAGTACTTTCAGTTTACGAGCACATCGATTCAAGCAAAACTTCATTTACATTTACATTACCAAACACTTTAAATCACTTTTCCTTTCGACTAAGCGCGCATGTTTTCTCTTTTCCTGCATTCTATGAGCACAGCACTATTATGAAACGCAAATACGAAGGAAGACGTAACAACTGCGACTAGTTACTTGCGCATGCGAAACGTGTACATAGACCATATGCAAATAAAATAGGCATTACCTGGCCACGATAAGTACAAGCGAGATAAAACCAAATACATTTTTCTAATGCGGTTCCTTTATTTTGGTAGTGACTTTAATTCAAATATAATATATTTATTAAATTGAGATAAATAAATGTACGAACTTGCTTTACAGCAGTCATTGTCATGAAATAAAATAAATGATCTTAAATTGTACACAATACTCAATTATTTTAACAGCATTATAACTCTTTCCGTTTAAACTCAAAACAAATTTAATTTATACATATGTACAATGTACATTGTAAATATTATATGTATTTATAAATTGTACATATGATATGTAGGTGTGATAAAATTTACATAATTCTTATCTTGTAATTTACACTCGCCGTTGGGTCCTTACATATAAAATTGTCTAATTACTGATCATTCATAAGGTCGTCGTTGTGGCGTGACGTTGTGGATAGTTGTTGTGTCACTTTTTTAAAGATACAAAACGATAATAAAAACAGGTCAAGTCCCAGGAGAATGGTCAGAAGTGAGTGAGCATTCCACGGCACTTGTCGATTGCAGGGTTGAAGAGTAAGGGGGTTGTGCATAGAATTCGTTTCTCAAACGTGGAGAAACAAATACAGTAGAAATGCGCATAATGCGCTAAATACAGGTAACTCATCCGAAGTTGGCAGAGTTGAAACATGAAGTGTTGCCTCATTTAACTTACTTATCCTCTACTGATTACTAGTACTTTTTTGAAGTATAAACAATCACCTTTCAAAATAGATTGTTCATAAGCGCAGATATCATATCAAGCATATTCGCTTTAGTGAAATGTTGGAAAACGACGATAGATGTAAATTGAGATTATTTTATTAAAAAAGAAATGTTTATTATAAAAAATGTGTTCTCTAATTTTCCATATGCAAATCGGCAATTTCTTATGTAACGACCTTATACAGGGTGGACAATGTATGAGCCTTGACATAATATAAGACCCTTTCGGAAAGTGCCAAAGATTTTACAAATGACGTTGGATTTCAATTCGATGAAGCAATGGAATTATATGCTCCTGAAGGACGCAGAATAATTGTCGTAATTCGTCAGTTTATGGTCTATATATATTATGACCCTGTAGTAGAATGTAATAGCTCTAAAGATGCTAGAAGTCTAAAGTATTACCAGGCTTAGTCTTCGAACTATCCATGTCTTTACAATAGTTAAAATTATTAAATGCTTGGGCATGTACAACTTACTAACCGGAAAAGTGACAAAATTGAATTTTGTGTCTAAGAAAAGTGATCTGCATTATTATGATATTGGTATGCTTTTGTAAGATTGAGCTTCAAACAGAATAGTGCAGTTTTTGTCGAGGTAAAAGTAAAAGGTAGTAAGGGTATTCATATAACTTCGTAAAACCATCATAAAAATTGTAAACAGTTTACGATGTGCTCTAGCTCTCAAAATTTGTATGGGAAAATTTTACCAGCAAATTGGTAAGTTTACGACACAAATTTTGTTTATAAATAGAATTGTTAAATGTTGAAAACTTACAACATCCTAATGACATTTAAATTGTCACATTCTAAAACAGCAATCAAGGAAGCAATACCACAAATAAATAAATTAGAAAAACAGATGTGAGGTATAATTTACAAGGCATCTACGCCTGTAGGTTTGTAGGCCAGTTTATGAAACGTCCTCATAAACTTACACATTTACACAAATGGTAAACTTACCACGTTACAGGAATTCCCTAAGTATATGTGGATGTTAGATTAGAAAATCGATTTGAGCTGAGAATTGTTTTATATTCATTTAGTGTGGCGGAGCTAATGTTTTTATATGTAAAATTCACAAAACTCGCGGTTACATTTCCATTCACATTTCTTCTCCATTTTCCCCTTCTCATATAATCGTATAGGACGAAATATAACATTCGTCACCCTCCCATGCTCTACTACTGCTCTACTTTCTTGTTTATAGTCCAGCACTCGGGATCGGATTACAGGAAAAATTGATATATTGTAAAATGTACACTTTGTCACACGAGCTCAATAGAACATACTTACATATATTAGTGAATACTAGGTTGCGCCTTGCACAAATTGGATTTAATATTAAATGTTTAGGTTTTGATTGTGCAATCAAATTCCGGAACATTGAACAAAATGCATTTGAAAATGTGCTTCGAAATGTAAACGAAAACTTGGTTCAAAGTGTTTTTAAGCATTATTATAGCGATTCAGACGCAGCTTTGACTAGATATTTTTAACCGCTAGAAATATTGATCCAACAGTCCATCTAAGGTCTATTCTTTTGTTAGCATTCAGCTTTAATATTAATTTGCACGTAACGATTGGTATACCGATGCTACCCCTTTCCGGTACAATAGGTAGAGTGGTTTCAATTTTGGTGAGTTCGTTTGCCCTACAATTAACTGGAATGTGTTTGTAGCTCGGCACCCAACAAAGGTCAATGTTGAACTGCTCTGCCATCTCCCTAAGATAAGATCGGCAGTCAAGGGCCGTTCCAGAATTTAGTGAGTCCAAGGACTTGATAGCAGCCTGACTATCCGGAAAGATGCGGATATCACTTATGACAAAGCTTCTTTAATCGGGAAAAAATTTCCGCCTGGAACACGCTACAGTGGTTTTGAAGACGTAAGAAGGAGCTCATAAGCTTATCTAAGAAAACACCTCTACCAACCGTGGTATCAGTCGTAGATCTATCTATGTAGAAATGGATTGACTTGTCATCCATGGAAGCATCTTCCTCTCAAAAGGATCTAGAGGGGAAGATTACATGAAGGTTTTTGTCGGGAATAGTATAATCGATTTTCTCTGAGAGGATTCCTAGTATTGGGTTGTTCTATAAGTTTTGCGGTTTTTTTAGGGTTAAAGTTAAATAAAAGCTTACATTTAATTCATCTGATAATGTCCATTATGGTCTATTACTTTCTTCCAACGTTCTGGAGGAGACATAATGCCTCTTTTCTAAAAGTAAACCGACTTATGGGTAAAAAAGTTTTTCAGGTACGTTTTGATCTCGTCTTTGGAATTAAATTGCTTTCCGTCCAGCCCCGCCAAATGCTAAACATGACTTTTCGGAATTCAAATCTTGTCTTTCGACCTATTGCGGTTTTTCACCAGGAGCGCACCATGACCTCTTACGCCGAATGTTGTTGTAAGCCATCCATTTTTCGTCTTCCGTAGCAACTCAACTCACAAACCATTATGCGTTCCTTTCACTGAGCTCGTGGGGAAGCCCAAACATCCAAGTTTTTCGACATTCCAAGTCTTTTCAGTCATTGCAAAACAATTGTATGAGCGTTGTTAAACCGCTGAGCGATCTCACGTGTCGTCAAATGTCTGTCAACGGTAACTGCAGCGAAGATTTGATTGTCGTCTGTGGTGAGTGAACGTCAAGAGTGAACAGTATCAGCAAGGTCTGTATTTCTTGAACGAAATAGTGTAAACCAACGCTACCAAGTGGCAGAGCTTATAGCCGAATTTCCATACACGCTGCAAATCTCCGATTGCGCCCCTGTCACTTCGACACCGTTTAAAAAAAAAAAAAACTAAATATGCCGAAAATGCACCTTATTATCTTCCATTTTAAGAAAAACATTGAGCACTTAAAACATGTTGGATCAAAATAATTTCTCGTAACAATGTAAAGAATAACATTGGAATAAACAACAAATATTTCATAACGGTATACACAGAGATTTTTTGAAATGATAAACACTACTTCCAACAAAACAACCGCAGAACCCAATATATTAAGAATATTAGCGTCGTTAAATAAATTATTTGTCTTCTGTGTAGTAGCTTTAAGGTGAATAGCTGCAGTCGAAGCTACTTATTTGCTGAAGATATCGAGAACTGTGAAATGGAACAGAATGACCAGTAGAGCGTAGGGCTCTCCATATGCATGGACATGCTGTTCTTTGGACTCTGGTTTGTTTGCTGCAGTTGATTTCATTGTGTAAGGTCGTCCACCAGACAACCGTCCCGTTGATGAGTATCGGTCTTATAACCGAGATTTATGGGTTTATATGTGGTTGAAAACCCTATTTGTTCCCAATGACTTTGTTGCAAGAGAATAAAGCTACTTTAGCTTTCTTGACTCTTTCTTGAATAAAAGGTTTCCGGCTTAGTTTCTTGTCAAAAATGAGACCCAGATATTTTTCTGCATCGAAAAAGACTAAAATGGTACCGTTTATTGAAGGAGGTTCTGTAATTGAAATTTTAAATTTTCTGGAAAAGAGGACAAGATGGGTTTTATAAGGGCTTACTCCCATTCCACAACGATCTGCGCAACGGGTCAATCTGTTAAGATTTAGCTGCAGGAGTTCTTTAATGTCATTAAGTTTGTTACCTGTGACTGTTATAATAACGGCATTCGTAAACGCAAAACACACTGGTACAAACCGCTAATACCATATATCAGCAGTTCATTAACCACTAAGCTCCAGAAAAGGGGAGAAATGACACCGCCTTGCGACGTACCTCTGATGACACATCTTTTAGCAGGAGCCCCATCCAGTTTGAAGTTGATTATCCTCCTATTTATTACAAGAGTAATCAACTCCCCGAGTTAATCGTCTACCTGCAGATTGACAGCGCAGCTGTGATTGCAGATGTGTTGACGTTATTATAGATACCATCTATGTCCAGGAAAGCGACCATTGTGAACTCTCTCTATTGTATAGATCATTCGATGTGGCTAGTGTGACAGTGAAAACCATTTCCACCAACTTTCTTTCATAGTAGGCATGTTAAGCCGTTGACAAAAGTCGTGGATATAAGAATCAGTTGTTCTAGAGTTTTCAGAAAGAAAGATGATAGACTTACAGGTCTGATGTCCTTTGGGACATCAATTGTACACAGCTCCCCATGATATTCTCAAACGTAGGCAGGATGATATCTGAGGACCGTAGCTCGGCAGGTATTGTACCGTCCATATCAGACTTGTATAGTGCGAATAGTGAGCTACCTGGAAAGAGGGTGTCTAACAGCAGGTTGAGTGATCCATCACTTACGGTTGTCCAAGAGCCATCAGTTTTTTTCAAACAGTTACCCATCATGGGATTTGTAGAGAGTATTTTTCTTAGCCGCGATGCCTTAGAATGTTCTGTTATTTTGTCACAGAATAACACCCAGGATTGTCGCTTTGCCTTCCTCAATTCTGTTTTATATATTTTGAGGAATTCTTTGGATGAGTCCCAGCCAATTACTTTTTTTGTGCTTTTTGGTAGGTTGAAAAATTTTCTCCAAACGTTTCTAAGCGGTCCCAGTGCTAATATCTACCAGCGCGGTTTTTTCTTGCCTCTAGGTTAAGTTAGAGAGCAGGAAGCGGCCATAGCCTGATTCAGAGCCAGGGTGAATTCCTTGACTTTCATTTCAAGCTCATTTAGTGTTAGGCAGGGTACATACCAAGTTCAGGGGATAGTGTTTGTGACAATATTCCTTTATATTCCGGAATGCTGGTTGCCTCGGAGGAACATCACTCAGGCTTAATTGGATGTATCTGTGGTCTGAAAATTGGTATTCAGACGATACCATCCAGGTCGTTAGCGTTTTGATTGATGTTGTCGGAGACAGGAGTGATACCCAGTACTTCCTGTCTGTTTCTTGTTATAAAAGTGGGCTCATTACCAATGTTGCTAGCAATGAAGTTGGTAAATATAATGTAATGAAAAAGTGACGGGGTCGCTGAGGTTATAATGTAAAAATGCATTAAGGCTACGTTTTATTAATACTTGTATATAAGTTCTTATCTTACCTTTGTTTCTTGTATTGAGCGAAACGTATACAGGTGTCCCAAGTCTATTAATCACCCCTTCTACGATCAATGGTTCCTGAATTAGGATGATGTATTCTGCAGAATATGTGCGCGCCGACGCATTTTTTGAGTGATGAAGATTAATCTAGAGAAACCGTATCATTGTTACAGCCTTCGCCAAGACGCCGTTCGAGTCCTCCTATTTTAAACATGTGCTCATCTTTTTCCTCTGATCGTAAAGGATCTCTTTTTAATTCGTCATCGGTTTCCATTTCCGACAGAGGATAAATTGGAATCGTCGCTATCTGTTCTTTCGTCGCAATGAGTTCTTTCAGTTTCGCGACTTTCCAGTCATGAGTTGGTAGGATCGTGGTGCTGTTTGGCGTGGCCTTGGTGGAAGCCAGCGTCGCTTGTGATGGGTGGTGGACCAGGGTTATTCCGCATGATGGCCAAGAAGTTACCTGAAAGCTTTAGCTGTACCAAATGCCACCGTTCAGGTGTAACCGATCCATCGGTGTCATTTTTGTCGATTACCGCGATCGTTATTGCATCTTTAAGGTCTTCGCCAAAAGACTTCAGAGATGTGCTGTTGGAAGGCCAAGCGGTTTTGGTATTATTGGTTTTGGCAGGGCACGGTTTTTTCAATCGATCACTGGCGCTTGGAGGTACCCTTTAGCATGGGTAATCCATCTCTAAGGATGTTGTTAACCCACTCGATTTTGCTCTTTATGTCCGCACCTCTCTCAACCTCCGGAATAGATCCGAAGATTTTGATAATGCGTAAAGCATTTCGGTTCTTTTTCAGGTGCGCCTTAGATACAGCTGCGCTCTTAATTTATCCTTTGAGAGAGAAATTTAAGTAGCAGGAGCAGGGCCGTTACCTACCACAAACTTGCTGCTGCTAGGGGTGGAAGAAGTCATATGAATCATGGCTTGCCACAGCCTTACAACTCCTTGAAAATTTGGTTTTAAACTCTTTGCGTTTGCCTTTAGAGTATGGTGCACCATGGCCTTTCACAGTTATGCATCCACTCGACAATGAAGGAGTCTTGCCGATAGTCGGTGTAGTCACCTTTCTACCGCCTGGTAAGGGGTAGAGTACCGGCCTCGGGTTTTTTTTTCGCTACGAGTAGCAAAGAAAGGATGGTCATCTTTACAGAGATCCACTGCATACAGATAAGGCTAGCTAATCCAGAGGTCGCCAGATGTCTGTATAATCGGTTCGCGACTGAGCTATTTTTGAAGATACTGTGCACTCTACCAGGCTAATCCTCAGCACGGCTCGTATGACACCTTGATCCAACCCAGGGGAAAAAGAAGGATGGCCGAGAAGGGGGAAGGGGGGTAACTTTTAATTTCGGGACTCATCTGGAGAACTTCTCAAGATTCGCTGACAGCCTCTACAATACGACAAGTTCGATGCTCAGGCAAAGGTTTCTCTACCTAGAGTAACGAATGAGTCAACAATCTTGTAATAATTGATTCACGCTCTATCCTCAAACATCATCAATCATCACCAACCAAAAGGCAGTTGTTGTAAAGGCAGTACATGTTTTTACATGGCATAGTCGCTCAATGTGCGTCTTTTAAAATTGAATCGTCTACCATGAAAGTGAGTTTTATGATGTAGGAATTGCGCGTAGGAAAACAAACTTGTTCTGTCTTACATATGTCACATCTTTTATACCCTGACAGCTAGAGGTTTTCGGAACAATCTCCCGGTTAGGTCGACGGTCTTACACAGATGATATGAATAGGCGGTAATGACAACCGTTTATTATGACAAACGTTAAGCGTACAGTGTTGAACAGAAGAATTCGTACTCAACGACTACAATGAATTGCAGAATTTTGTACAAAGTACATTTTAGTAATAGATAGGAATGATAGTGGGGGCAAATGAAAGCCCAGAACTTTGTGAAACCAGTGACATAAAGCTAAAGAGGGCATTAGATAGTGAAATGCATATTGCTGAAGACCATATTGTGATATCTATTTTAATGCTCGAATTTTCGAGCAAAATGGAATTTGTATGGAACGTTGTATTACACAGATTGTTCTCGAAATCCTGGTATGTCATTGGAATATAAATATCAGCAGCCCAAGTGGATGTGGGAATTCCCGCGTGTGCTGAGTTCACACAAATATCGTGATAACTCCTCCCTCCTTAAACCATTACGTGCAGGTCAAAAGTTCAGCTTTATAGGTTGAGGGAAGAGATCTTTGATTTTGGTTAATTGAACCTCAACAGATTTCTTTTTTGTTGAATTCTTAAATTTTTGCAATATGACTAAGATAAATATGATGAATATTAAGTATGCAAATGTGTTTGAAATTAATGAAAATAGGTTAACGATTGGAAATTTTTTTAGTTTCTTAATCTAAATCTAATTGCATCTTTTTCAAAGTTATATTTGGTTGTATTAGAGGAGGAAAATTCTGGAAGGTTCTAATCTCTCAGTTGGTATAGTTTTTATCGTTGATGGCTATTATATCGTTATCAAATTGTACTTCAAACTTTCACTCAGCATTTTGGTTTTGTTTCCATGTCTTAGATTTCCGTTGGACTTGTTGAGAAAGATTGTGTTCCCTGACAGAAGTTCAGTAATAGGTTTTTTGTATAATTGGAAGTCGCAACTTGTATTTTTTTTTCCTTTTCGCACTTGACTTATGCAATGCAAAGAGTCATTCCCTGCATATGATTACATGTGCTCTTAATAATCTACATCTAGTCATGAGCTAACAGGAGTTCATTTGTTCAAAGGTGGATTCACTTGTTGTTCTGAATTGTAACCATTGCAGATGGTTAAAGTTTTTGGTAGCGATATAACATAAGGTAAAAGCGATTCTTTGTGTAGCATGATGGGTTCCGCGTATTCTTTTGCTTCTATCTCGTTACTATGAGAAAGAGTTTCTATTTGAGAGAGTACGTCCTGAATTTCTTCTTTAATCAGCAGATTAGTGTTAAGAATTACTTTCTTTACTAGTTGAGCCGCAAACACTATTTCGTTCAGTTCTTTGATTCTTGTAAACATATGTTTATTGTTTATTTTGTATTGGTCGTTGTTATTTTCGATGATGACATTTTGTGTTTTCAACAGATCGTCCCAATCTGCCGCATCGGGTGTGCTTACTATCCACTTACACGCGGGCCCAAGCCAATTTATTGATCTCGCTTTCCTTCGATTTACTCCATTTAGCTTTATTAACAAACGTTCGGTTTGTTGAGTCTGTTTAAGTAATTGCGGTCGTAAAATACTGTTCTTATCTATTTGGTTTCCTTTCGGACTTGTTAGTTCGATTATGACATCTTCATAGCTCGTCAGGTTTATAATGTGAACCATCTTAAAATTTACACTGATGATCTTGCCATTCCCTAGCTTCAGGGTGACTACTGGTGTATTATACTCGAATATGTTGATGATGCCGAATGCCAGCTCTTGAAACGACGTGAAATTAAAGTATAAACAGATTTACTCAAAAGTTTTTTTGATTTGGGACTTGTGGATCTTTTTGCCAGTTTCGGTAATGACCAAATGCTATTCCAACGATTTCCTTCATCGTTGATATCTTGATATTCTTTCCGCAACCTTATCGTTATTTTTAATATAGTCGAATGAACCCTTTCTATAGTTCCATTAACCTCGCTTTTTTAATGAAAAATCAGGTAGGTTTTTATGCCAAGTGTCTTAATGTAATTTGAAATGATGGGACTGATGAAGCTGCTGTCATTATCAGTAACGGTACGTTAAAGCACCGATAGTGAAGAATTTCAACAATTTCAACAGTGCCGACTTCTTTTTGATATGGAAGAACTTCGTAAACTTTCCCAACACAGGTTATAAAATTTTCTCGGTCTATTTCGAAAATACCCATGTGTATTATATCAGTGGTAAGTAGGAATCGGTGTTTCCTGAAATTCAGATTTTGGCGGATGTCTATCGTTTTTATTTCAGTTGCAGGTTTTTCAGTGCTTCGTAAATCTGTTTTTTATTCTCCCGGTGGTTCCAATGCCCTTTTTGAATAATTCTGATTTTTTTTTCCTCATTGCGCAAATCTTCAACCAGTCTCTGTGTTATTCTGATCTTAAATTTAGAAAAACATTGCTTAAATATTTCCTGAAGAAGTAGAATAAATGCCTCGGGATTCTTTACTCCATTTACCGGATTAGTTTCTACTTTAGGGCCTTGATCTAGGTTTTCCTAGTTATTTTCCGGAAGCGGAGGTAATATCTCCTAAATGTTGGATAGGGTTCCTCGTATGCAAACAATTCTCGTCCTTCTGAGATAACCAGCTGATTCCTAAAAACATTTAAAGGAGCTTCACAGTGTGTGAACTGTCGTCCTCAGCACTCTACATTGTCTGTAAATCGGATGTTGATAGAATATTGACTTCTGACTTGAGTCTGGTTAAGGCGTCGACTACGATATTTGTTTCCCTGGCTTTTAGACTAATTCATAGTTGTATTCTTCTATTTTCGCCTTCTTCTCTCTTGAACTTGGCATTTGTATTACGGTTACTCAAAATAAAAATCAGTGGCTGATGGTCTGTTAAAGTTCGTATTCTCTTTGTTCCATGTAGAAAGTTCCAGGTTGTCGAGAGTCGAAACAATTGCCAGCATCTCATTCTCGTTAGTGGCATAATTTTCTTTAGCCTTACTAAACGATATGGAGATATAAGTTATTGGTCTGTCTCTACCGAATTCACCCTGTGAGAGTACTGCACCTAATGCAGTGCTTGAAGCATCCGTTGTCGATGTCAGGAAATATCACAAATTCGGAAGATGTCAAGTGTTTTTTTTGAATTTTCAAAGGCCTTTATTTTCTCAGCATTTAACTGGATTTAAATCTTTTTTGACGCATTGGACTTTACCTGAGCCCTCTCGACCCCTGGGATAGTCCCTTATGAAGCGTCTGTAGTAGGAGGTGAGTCCAAGGAATCCTTTTAGTTCTTTGAGGTTTTCGGGTGGTTTTAGTTTGCGGATGGCTTCCACTTTCTTCCTATCGGGTTTTATATCTTTTTTAGTTACAAGGTACCCCAAAAATTCGGTTTCTCATTTAAGAAATTGTGTTTTCTTTTAGTTTTACTCTGAGGTTTGCCGCTTTCAACGCGGATAACATCGATTCGACATTCTTAAGGTGTTCTACAATATTATGTCGTCGATGTATGTGGACATAACATTGTAGGCCGATGTAAGTTTTCAGAACCAGATCTATAGTTCTTTGAAAGAAATCCGGTTTTTAAGCCCGAATACTAGCCTAGTGAACTCTTACTTCCCATTCATTGTAGCGAAGGCTGTCTTCGGGATGTCTGCCTCCCGAGGTTAGGCTATCGTGTTGCTTATATCAGGAATAGGGCATGTTTCTGATACCGTAACTGTTGAGTTTCTTGAAGTCTATTACCACTCTATATTTCCTTTCACCAGTGGCATTTGATTTCTTGGGTACTATCCATAGCCGAGAATTGTACCGGCTCTTTTATGGCCTTATAATAGTAATTCTATCTTGCAACTTCTTTTAAATCTGCGATTCCACTTCCGGCCTCAGATTTACTGGGTACGGATAGGATTTCGTACATATAGCCTCAGTTGTCGTCGTTTTAATTTTTGCTCTGATTGGGTCAAATATTTTCTTGTGTCTGTTAATTTTATTTTGAAGAAGTTTCCTTATCTCATTGGATAGATGTTCGTTCTTCTTACAGCCTCTATCTGTTTGAGAGGGTCATCACCAATGATACAATCAAATGTTTTGGTGTCATTTTTTACAATCTTTAAAAATGGATCAGAGATTTTTCTTTCATCTCGAATTTCACCTCCAGCTAATTGGATTTTGAATGGTTTGTTAGCTGGTTTTGTGTTGGTATCAAGTCTGAGTCTCATAAAATATTTATTGTCAATTATTGTAGAATTTTCAGAACAGAAACATCTTTATTGAAATAATTCATATAGGGTATAGTGAAGGTGCACTTATCATAAAATTTACTTCATTGACCTCTTCCTCTAGTTGTTCTGCCATCAAATGCTGGGCGCATCAGTCCAAAACATTGAGAACTCTAGTAATGCTTATAAGCCGATACTGCAGGCATCTTCTTCAAAACGATTATATTCCTGATGAACACCTTTACCTTCCTGATGTAATAGTCACCCGAAAATCTTACCGCGTGAACTGCAAGTTATACTAAATGACATATGCTACACCCCCATTTTTTTAAACTTTGAAATGTGTACTAAGTGTTTACAAAAAAAAAAAAAAATCAGGTCATTTTATCTCAAATTAGTAAAACTTATTGAACAGGTAAAACTTTAAACTAAAAATTGTTAAACATTTTAGGATCGTACCTTTTTATTTTTATTTTTTTCAATAACCCTTGTATCATATCAATTGTTCGAAGTTCAAACTATTGCAAGCTAAAGTGAAAGCTCTGTACGCCATAGCTCGTCTTTGAAAGGATGTAACAACGTCCATTCTTTCTAATTCTTTTCGGACTTTCGCAGCTATAACTGCTATAACCGCCATAGAATACGGGGGCGCTATCTTTCTTGGGCACAATTACTGTTCTTTGTTGTAATGCATACCACCTAATAGCACAGTTAAGTAATCTATATGTATGAATGTGAGAAACTGAAAGACGGGAAAAGTCAATTATTCCTTTTCATTGTTTTGGGAACAAATTATTTTGAAGTGCGTGAACTATTATACATATACATATAGTTGAAAAATAAAATTAATTAAAATTAGTGTTTAATAGTGTTTTGAGGTTTGAAACTATCTTTTTCAAATCAAATTTGTGTACTTTATTTCCTTTTATTTTAAGATACATATTTTAAAATTTTTTAAGTATTTATTAATTTTTAAATATTTTTAGAAAGATTTGAGCACCTTTGCTAGGATATTTACCATTTAGTTTTCAGGATATAACTACATACATACATATATCGAAAAGAAGAAAACAAAATAGCAATAAGTAAATTTTTTACAACAGAAAATGACCAGGAATAGAATTAAGCGTGCAATGACACATTATCATGCAACAAGAAATGAATTTCAATTTTCTGAACAATTAAATAAGACGAATGGCTAGCTTTGGCGGAGGAGTCGTCTCGGGAACACATAAACAGCCTAAAAAAGCCTTTCATATGTAAATGAAAATTAATAAAGAAATGCTTACCCCTCTCTCTTTCTAAAAGAAAATGATAGAGTTCTCATATTTAATAATGAAGTTTCCGTTGTGTGTTTCGATCCAACAAATGCTAAAAATACATACAAAAACTGCAATGAACTAGCTCTAGATTTCAATGAAGTTTAAGTGGAAGAACTGAATTTGGCTTCGAAAAAATTATCAATAAAAAGATTCAATGATAACCTGGAATTTTGTTGCACCAACTGTAATGCTCATATAAAAAGACAATCTTTGTATATTAAAAGAATTGAAGGCTTAAGAAATTGATAAATAGTTTAAGAAAAACAATAAAAGAAAATCAAAAATCGAAAGTAAATATTTATTTCTCCATAGCGTGAGACATCTGTATAAATTACTTGTCTGTGCTAATAGTTCTTGTAACTTGTTTCGCAAAAATTCTAAGTAGGAATTCGAATTAAGCTTGTTACCCAATATACCTGACCACACATTGACGTTGAACTTATGTTGAAAAGCTCTGTGATACATGGAGTGGTGGTTTGCTTTCTGCCCAGGTGTATACCATAAATTGTGCAAATTAGTGATTTCATCCCCAGTGAATTGGGACTCACGTGTCCATAAAATCCGGCCATGGGAATTCTTTCGACAATTAGAGATAAAGCTTTAATTCGTAACAAGCGGTGCCACCAAGATACGCGAGATGACAACGAATCAAAGACTCGATCAATATTGAAGGCTGGAAATGAATGATGATAGTGCTTTTTCTCCTCGTTCTTACAATCTGGATGCTCTTAAATCTTTTTAATGACAGGCCAGTGATTTTCATTTTGCCGTAACCAATGGGGTCCTGTCCACCAGATGGTATACCGCGCGAAGCACACGAAGAAGACGAGACCAGGAAAGAACAACCTGCGAGACACACCAAGCGAATACAATCGAACATGTCATATTTAGCGATTGCTCACGAGCAATCGTGTGAGCAACAGTGCTCCACATAATTCCACTCGAGTCTTAGCTTCAACAAAATTGATTTCAATATGTTCATCCGGGAGCATGTAACGAGAATATTTAACCGCAACATACGCGGATTCATTTGAAATAGGAAAGCATATAGATCGAGGAATGTTAATTTGAGACATCATATTAATATAGCTGCTGACGACTTTTATATCATTGCGCAGCGATGGAATCTGGGAGCAGATCGTCCCAGCTAAGTTTCTGATGCTAAAGTTCTTGGGGAAGTATTTTAAGTTGAACGACTAACGGTACGAGATGCCCGTGCAATATCCCTTTTAATTTCACGTTTGGTATTAGATTCTTGGGAAGGTAAGCTAAATCGAAACGAAAAACAATCGCACTTCCAGTAAAGACCGAGAACCTTCACCCACGAATCATCTTCTTAACCAATTGAAACACTGTCACGGCGCAATTGCTTTGCCACTTGCTTAATTCTAAGCCAAACTTTAAAAAAAATTCGACAAGACACTGCTGTTTAAATAGGACATCAAAGAGTCACTACCCGACTCCACATCATTGACGTAAAAGTCATTAAGAACTATATCTGATGCGACAGGATAGTCTTCACCATAATCGCACGCCAATTGTTCGAGAACACGTACCGATTAATATTGAGCGCAAGATGTTCCATATGTCACAGTGCGTAAACACACGGTGTTATTGGTGATTTTCGCCATAATATCCGCTGATAATCAACATCTTCATCTGCTACCCAGATTTGACGGAACATCTTAAATATGTCTGCCGTAAAGACATATTGATTTCGTCGAAATCTAACGCAAACTGAAAAAAAATTACATTGTATAGGTGACTAAATCATAAGCGAATCATTCAGAGTGTTCCCGTGAGTGTAATTGACGGATCCATCGAATACTACGCGTAGTTTCGTAGAAGTATTGTCCGGCTTAAATTTCGTGTGATGTAGCAGATAGTACACATTTAGCATCAATATCTCTTCGGAAGGCACTCGGTCCATGTGATCTAAAGCCAAATATTCATCCAGAAATTTGGAATACGACTGATGGAGCATTGTATCCTCTGAAAACCTACTTTCCATAACCTTCAATCGCAAATGTGCACCATTTAGATGTCACCGAAATATGGTTTGATTTAAAAGGAAGGAACGATGTATTCACCAAGAGTGTTACGTCGATGTATTTCTTTAAAATGATTCTCGATATCCCTATCCTCTTTCGGGGCCCACCTCCTCAATTGTCCAAAAGGCTTGCAAACTTAAGTCAACGTCGACGATTAAATGATGAGAATGTACATATATTTTACTCCGTACCCGAAAGTAATTTTCCCGCCAGCGCCCAACCAAAGATCGTCTTTCGAGCGATTGGGTGTACACGTGAACCAAGAACAACGTCCCCTACCAGGATATCCCAAACCTTGTCGGCACCAAGCAAAATATCAACTGGACTGGTTTGATTAAAGAACGGATCAGCCAAATTGAGGTTGGAAATGTTATTCTAATCGTTAACACCAAATGAAACTGTAGGCAATGCTGATGTAATACTTGATTAGATGAAAGTTTCAACCGAGATACTGACTGAATCAAAACGAGAGCCGATTACCATTAAAAATGGAATTTAAGGCGCAGATTGAGCCGATTCCAGTAATTGGTATGCAGGTGACAAAAGAAACCTGTGATCCAGAATCTATTATTATGAGAATTGATTGATACTGTCCGTTTCCATACAAAACTTTACCAACTTTGTTTTCGAGAATGGGGAAAATTAACTTCATGCATTGAAACAATTGTTTTCAATTCTGTAGAGATTGAGATTGAAGTGAATTCCGATAAAAGGGATGGAACTCTACCAAGGTGGACAAGACTGTGAAACCTTGAGTTGCAACTTTTACAACGAAACTTTGATTGGCAATGCGACGAATTGTGCCCAGCATGTAGACAACTGAAACAAAGTCCTTTTGATTTCACCAAATTTCTCTTTGCTAAAATATTCAAAGCAAGAAATTCTGGACAATGTGTAAGCGAATGTGAAGCGATACATTTTTGGGAGAGTGCTGTTGACGAAACAGGCATGCTTCTCACAGCCACAGATTTCCCTTTGGTTGCTTCACTAAAAGTTCCTTTGCAGGACTCAAGTGCCTTTCAATGACGTTCCAAAAAAGTTCCAGCTGACCAGGCCTGCCGAGTACCTGGGTCTTCTTTGCCCATAAGAATAAAAATTACCCACAGATCACTTTCAAATGAGTTAAATGTATTGAGAACATTACCTCTATCTTTCGTAGAGCTCTAATGTTCGAAGAGTTCATAGATGGAAGCTGCGCAAGGGTTTCCAAAAAACTTTTGATTATATACCGTGGTCTATTATATCTTCTTTCTAACCTTTCCCATGCCTGCTCATAAGTAGCGTCCAACATAGGAATGTTAATAAGCAGATTTGTGGCTTCACCACGCAGACAAGAGCGAAGAAATTGAAACTTTCGAATTGGAGATATATTTGGTTTATTGTGTACCGAACTTTCAAACATGTCGCAGAACGCTAGCCAACCTATATAGCTACCCGAAAAAGGTTCGATATGAATTTTGGAAAGGCAATCGTTTTCTTGAAATTGGATTTCGTTAGCCCGTTGTGCACTGACATTTTGTGGAGCTCTCACAGGATTTGTTTGGTTTACGTCGATTGCACACTGATTTCTTTCACGCACCGCAGAAAGAAGAACTGATTTGACCAGAAGGCACTTTGTATCAAAATCTTCGAATTCTGGTTCGGGATCAAAGTAACCGTCCTCGTCCATGAACTCAAATACTTTTTCTTGGAAAGCTTTAAATGGATTCCATAGTTCATCGACTTTTTCTACGCGTAATTGAATAACGTCAAGGGACATGTCCTCTGTAACGGTTTCAATGAATGTGGCCAATCTTGTTAATGAACCCTTAAGATTTCCTCGGGTTACACGAAAAACTGAAAGTCTGATTTTCGAAGTCATTTTAACATGTACAATTTTTGAATTTGTCCCTAGACGAGGGGTAAAATAAGCACGAAAATATAAATTTGTCTATATTCACCTTATTGTTAATTATCATATGAATAAAATAATTAAAGCCAATTCCGTACTTAATTTCACAATTTTGAACAAAAAAACAGTAATTTTTTTTAATTTTTTATGATATATTTTGAATTTTGAAGTATTTTTTTCAAAAATTATAAAAGGACAAGTTTCTGGCTTTCAGAAAAACTATAATTTTTGTATTGTAAGTGTTGCCGTTGTTTTAAATTTTTTTTTTAATTATTATCATTTTTTAGAAAAGTGCCCCTCTTGCCTTAACAGAAGGAGATAGTCTCCCCTTTCATACAAAAATCCGTTATTATTTTGCGGCGCCGCCGTAGTTATCGGACTCTCCATCAAAAATCTCATAAAAAATAGTTTTAGTAATTTTAAATTTTCTCAAAAACTGATAACATAAATTAATCTATAACTTATTCGTGCGGTTTGCTAAGAGATGGTGTAATTTGTATTATTCCATTGTTATTATAACATTGGAACATGCGTTGGAAAGCTACTG
Organism: Volucella inanis; assembly: GCA_907269105.1. NCBI lineage: Eukaryota > Metazoa > Arthropoda > Insecta > Diptera > Syrphidae > Volucella > Volucella inanis. Next base: position 73,889,821 of record OU026157.1, on the reverse strand, counting down.
TCATTGTAGGTCATTTCAGTATATGTCACTCATTTGAAGCGTAAACAACAATAATTTTTTTCACTCAAATATGTCGAACTTTGAGCCTGAAAAAGTGTTTTTGCGGGGAGTTTTTCTTCATTACTTTAATATGAAGAAAACTGCTGCCGAAAATCATCGTATTTTGGTGGAAGTTTATGGTAAATATGCGCTAGCTAAACGAACGTGCCAAAAGTGGTTTGCACGATTTAAAAGTGGTGATTTTGGCTTGGAAGACAATGAACGTTTGAAGATGAAGAACTGGAAGCATTACTCTATGAAGATTGTTGCCAAACACAAAAAGAGCTCGCAGAATCTTTGAGTGTCACTCAAGCAGCCATTTCAAAACGTTTAAAAGCAGCTAGATATATTCAAAAGCAAGAAAATTGGGTTCCACATGAACGCATGCCGAGAGACGTCGAAAGGCGGTTTTGCATGTCCGAAATGCTGCTGGAATGCCACAAAATTAAGACATTTTTGCATCGGATTGTTACTGGTGATGAAAAATGGATCCATTACGACAACCCCAAGCGCAAAAAATCATATGTGAAAGCCGGCCAACCAGCCAAATCAACGGCAAAGCCGAATATCCATGGAGCGAAGGTAATGCTCTGTATTTGGTGGGATCAGATGGGTGTGCTGTATTATGAGCTGCTAAAATCGGGTTAAACCATCAATGGACAACGCTACCGAAAAACGCCCGGAATATGCGACCAGACACGAGGCAATAATTTTCCATCATGACAACGCTCGGCCCCACGTTGCTATTTCCGTTAAAAACTATTTGAAAAACAGTGGATGGGAAGTCTTACCCTACCCGCCTTATAGCCCAAACCTTGCCCCTTCTAACTATCATTTGTTCCGGTCGATGCAGAACGCCCTCACTGAAATACGGTTCACATCAGAGCAGAATATTAAAAATTGGCTTGATTCATTCTTGGCTGCCAAGCCGGCGCAGTTCTTTTGGAATAGGATCCACAAATTGCCAGAAAGATGGGAAAAAGTCATAGCTTCAGATGGGCAATACTTTGAATAATACTATTGTACAAAACCGCACGAATTAAATTACATACCCAATAGTTTTCAGTTTTTTGATTAAGAATTAATAAGAGTAATGAATTTCAGAAATAGAAAAATATTATATAAATAACAGTTTTGAAAAATTACACTTCAAACTTTTTTTTATCTTTTTTTCCCAAATTTTGAATTTAAAATCCGTTTTTTCAAAAACTATGAATTGATTTCACTTGATTTCAAAATAAGCTAATAGAACAAAGTATTTACTTTAAAAAAATGTATAATACTTAATTGCTTGTATTACCGTAATTTTTTCTTTTTTTTTCCATTTTAAGTACTTTTTATGAAACTGCCCCTCCTACCCAAACGGGGGGGAGATAGACCCCCTCCCATAGTAAAAAAAATCCTTGTAAAGAACTGCTCTACAAAAAACTGTTATCATTTTTTCGCGCCTAAGTTATCGTACTCTCCCCATAAAAATTAAACGCAATTTTCTTAAGTCCCGTTATTAGGTTGGATAGAAATTTCGTCGGTTTAAATTCACAACTCTCATTGTAAATGTGGTACAAACGTTTGTAAGAATTAATAATTATGTGTTTTGTCATGCAATTATCTTTTGGCAAAATCACTGGGCTATTAACACGCTATGGAATGTGAGTTGCGTTGTCGATTCGCCCATGGATATGAAATACATTATTTTCATGATGGTGACAGCTTATATAACTAACTTCTCTTATCCACAATTGATTTTCCCCTTTTTAAGTTGTTGATATGCTAATGAAAAAGATTCTAGTTGACATTGTCGACACAAACAATTTTCAGCTTTAATTATGCCTTCTGGTTCAAAGGTTCTTGGCTTTCGCTGTCTCTTATTCGCCGTATTATATCTGCTAATCGATACAGATTTGTTAAAGCTTTCAAATTCTTTCCTAATTTGAAAAATGGGTGTAATTAATCAAGCTTAAAGACTTATCTTTCTTATCACGCAAGAAACACTGGGTTTTCGTGTTATATTCTTGAGAGTCAATCTGCGGCCGATGATCTAAGGTACTATACAGAAATTCCGGTCCTTAATACTATCTGCTTTCAGATTGAAACTCTTTTTCACCTCGTTGCAACATCGGCAACATTATCTCGACTAGGAACCTAACATTTTTCATCCGTTTCCTCCAAAACTCTCAAAGAAATAAAGTTCTTAAACTTACAATGTTTGGACTTAAGCCATCCCAGAACTATTTTTTAGTCAGACCAGAAATATGTTTGATTGATTTTTATCGGTAAGCTATTGCAAATGAGCTTCACCAATCTTGTGCCTAATACTGCAGCCTCAAGTTCTATACGTGGCACGGTAATAGGTTTAATCGGGTCTACTTTTGTTTTGGCACTAACTAAAATGTACTTGATAACAGAACCATATGAAATTCTTGAAAATACCGCAACTGCGTTAACAGAATCGCAGGCACTCATGAATAAATGTAATTGAATCGGAGTAGCTATTAGAATCGATATATGGTATTGGTGAAATAATGCCGTTGAATTGTTATTTTTTTTATAGCTGGTATTAAACTCAGCAAATTTTAAAATTTTCCGGCAGTTTTGTCTTTTCATAAAAACCTCTGTGCCTCTTGGTCTGCTATGATAACTCCAACCTGATGAAACATCACGATTATGTCACCAATGATTGCAAACTTAGTTTCCCTAAAACGCATCAGAATCGCTGGAAGGGCAAGAAATTCATCTGGTCCTGTTTTTTTTTTTAGGTAACTGAGTCGGTTCTTCGACATGTTCAAACTATCAGGAAACGCTATTTGGTCTAACTTCCATAATATGAGAACTGCATAATTTTGCCTTCAAAATGGGTTTGCTTTCTAGCATCTGAACAACTGATGGTTTCGTTTAACCATATTGAATTATCAACATTTTCCTGACACTCGCATACGTGGAAACTATAATTCAAATGATTGCTGTCACAGACTCCAAATACAGTCCAGTCAACTCGAGTTTAGATTGCGACTGATACTTTTTCAAATCTTTCAACTGTCTTCAACGGAGTTCCAAGTTTCCAATGCTGCAATCCAATCTACAGACGTGGTCTTTCATCCTTAAATGCGTGAACCGGTAAAGCTCTCAGATGCTTGTGCTTCTTAGAAAGCACTACAATATAAATTGTCTGCATTGGAAATTTTAGTGGTTTGACCGAGTGAACATCTGGCAGAAAAATTTGCTTGTTATTTCCTTCTGCAGATATCTCCAAATTTATTCTCCGTGACGAATCTTCACTTCGCAGTCCATTTTAAGCATAGTGGATCCTTTTCGCTCTCTGCATACTTCGTAAGATCTTTATTAATTAATGTAAAAGACGAACCAACATCCGAACAAGCAAAAGTCTCGATTTTAAAATCTTCATTGAACAAAGTTAAAGGAAAAACATAAATAGAATTAAACCCTTCCAATATCTATCAGTTGTGCAGTTCAACTACTTATCCTTATCCTTTGTTTCCTCTTTGTTTTGTAAATTGTTTTCACTATAAAGACTACGATTGTGTTTGTACTGGCAGTCATCTATACTACAAATTTTCGCTTTTTTACAATTAATATTCTTGTGCTGACGAAGACACGATCTGCATAACTTTAGAAGCTTAATTAGGGACCATATTTCATGAATATTCAGTTTCAGAAACTTAGGACAATAACTTATCACATACTATACACTACACTGTAAAATCGGACTTTGATCATTGAATGTTTATAAATGTTTTTTTTTTTTTTCTATTTTATAATTTTGTTTAGGAAAACATAACGTTGTGTTTGTTACTAGATCAGCAATGCTAGTCAACTAGTTACTAAATGTCTTTAGGTCAACGTGATCTTTATCTTGCTTAAAGCAATTATTATTATTATAATTATTATTATTTTTGTTTATTTCATTGCAAACTTATGCTATAAATAACAATGTTATATAATTACAAAACAATTTAGGCATAAAATAATGCAGTACATTTGTTGCCTAATAGACAAATATACTTTTAAAATAATGTTAACAGATGTTAAAAATGGTTTAAATTAACGGTTCAAAAATTTGTTCAATATCCGTGTAATGAAAAGAAAAAAGCCATTTTTTAACATCAACTAAAAATACTGTTTTTACTCTTTCGCATCTAATGTTATTAGGAAGCAAGTTAAAAAGACGAGGTGCAACAACAGAATAAAACCTAGAAAAGTGTGACTTTTTAACTACTGGCACTCGTGTTATTACGCAAGTTATAATTTTCATATGTTCTAACCTGATAATAAAAAAATTTCTCAAATGTCTTAAAGGAAGAAATTCTAGGTTCCTAAAAAGTTCTAACCTATGCGTTGTACGATTTACTTTGCAGAAAATTTTGAGTGCATGTTTCTGCTTAATTAACAAGGGTTAGATGTGCGTGTAATATGTCCCACTCCAGCAGGATAACCCATACTGGAATTTAGATTTTAGTAAACCATTGTGACCTAGCTTTAGGATAGTTGTATTACAATACTGAATTAAGTGAAACAACTGTTTTACTACTCTATTCATAGACTGTTTCAAATAATTGGTATGATCCTTCCAACTAATTTTATAATCTAAAGTAATACCCAAATATTTAAATTGTTGAACACACTCAATATCGAAGCAGGAATCACAATAATTAGTGTTGCGATCAAGACTAATCGAATTCTGCGAACAACAGATTAAAGGAAAACGTCTACAATTCGGGCAATGGTAAGACAACGAAAAATCTTGATAGTCCATGCTTCTGATATTAAAAAACATAAACTTAGCTTTCATGCTAATTACAAGTTTATGATGACTGAATCATAATCTCAATAATTCAAAATCGTGATTTACATTTATAAAAATATTAAAATTATTGTTATGAGAGCAGAAAATAGCAGTATCATCAGCAAACGCAGAAATTTTTCCTTTGAAAGGTTGACTAAACAGAAAGTTAACATTAGTTAAAAACAAAATAGGACCCAAAACCGATCCTTGTGGAACACCTGTATTTATAAATTTCAACGAGCTAAAAGACTCTTTGATTTTTACCATCTGCTTTCGATTTGCTAGGTAAGAAGCACAACAGTTATATTCTATATAACTACAATAGAGCTGAACATCTTTTGGACAAATTAATACTGTTCTAAATTTCTCCTATGAGTTTCAGCAAAGTTAAATTGACAATAGTTGAAAAAATTCGTCTTACATAAAAACGAAATAATTCTCGATTTCATACCTTCTTCCGGAATTTTTAAAAATACAGATTATAGAAAATAAGGCCGATAATTATCTATGGTCTGAGTATCACATTTTTTGTGGAGGGGTATTACTATATCTGTTTTCAGTGTTTCTGTAGCACAGGATGTCGAAAACAAAAAATGAAATCTGCTTAAAAACAGAGCTGGAAATTGAATCAAAAGCGGACGAATTTGATGATTTAAGTGACATAATTTTTTTTTGAAAATCAGCACCTGTAAATTCGCAGAATAAAAATGTTTGCAATTTCACACTCTATGAATTATAAGAATTATTATAATGAGAAGTATGGACACTTACTTTTAAGAATTCATGCGAGGAACACAAATTTGTAAAAGTCATTGAATAAGTTGGCAACTTGGAAAGGGTTCGATACGTTAACATTATTATGTCTTAAAATAAACTCATGATTCTTCGTCGGTCTGTTCAGTATCTTATTTACTACTGCCCATTCTTTTTTTGTATTTCTGATATTTTTTATTTTACTAAGTAAGCGAGTAAGCGAAAAGTCATCTACGGTCTAATACATTTCAGCTTATTGCATTTTTTATTCACACGTTTAGTGCAGCATGATTATGCAAATTAAGTCCACTTTTGAGAGCATTGAAATCAATTCTCTCAAATTTTGATAAGAGGAGTTTCTAGACTTGCTGACAAGTTAAATAATGATCTGTTATGCTCAGGTCATATGTCATAACTTGATAACCAATAAAATTTCATCTGTGAAGCCTTAGAAATATATGGTCTAGACAAGAATCAAGACGTGTAGGTTGCTTCAATAGAGAATCAAAACCATAGTACGCCATAAGTGATAAATAATTATCAACGTGTATTGAATCAGACAGAATATTTATATTAAAATCACCCAACAGTACAACATTCTTGCAAGTTAATATCTCTAATGGAAAATTCATCTAAAAAGACGTCTACTGAATACTTATGAAGTCTATAAACACAACAGAAGCAGTAACATACACCAGAGATTTCAGAAAATCAGTACATTGGCACTTTTCATTTTTCATAATTTACTCTCACAGTCATTTAAGTTATTTCTATGAAATACTACAACGAATACGAATACGAATTATTAGAATTTGCAACAAAAGTGAAATTTAGAATTACATAATCCAAGATTTATTCTTCTATCCCAATTTAGTTTTATAGATGCAGGGAATTTATTCACCAGCTCTTGTATCAGACACTTAAGTCTGATAGTTCACATGCAATCATCGTGAAACAAATATTTTCAACAGCCAGAGAGAAAACGATATTTCAGTCTCATATTTGTCTTTTTTTAGTGGTGGCTGCTTTTGAACATTGTATATAAGTTGGCAAATAATAAACACAGGACGCCCGAAAAACTTATTTAATGTTGCTATAGCACTATCTACTTGGACTGGGTGCATTAGTCTAAAATTCACAGCGTCCAAAGCTCGTCCTCTCAAACAACGTTGTAAGCGAAGTAGATGTTTTTGAGCAGTCAATCCATAAGTTGCAGTTGAGTTCTTCCATCAACTTAACATTGGCCACTCTACCAACGTATCCGAAAAATAGATTTCTTCTTAAGTCATTGCCTGGTAGCCAATTTTTGTCCTGTTAAATTCATTTCCTTTACACTTTAAAATGCTTGTGTGTTTACAAATAATTACAAATTACAAATAAGTGTAAATTACTTTATACAATCAATACTTGTACAATCACTTTATGTAATACAGTTACAATTCACAATCCAATCGTTTTTTCTCAAGCACTTTTAATTTTCTTTACCTTTTACTTAAACCACTTAATCACTTCTCTCAATTCACACTCCAAATTCAACTGAATAGGATATTTTGAGAGATGTTCACATTTATACTACCCTGAGACCTTTCGAGAATACTCAGTACCATCTGTCGTTCCATACAAATTTCCATTTTGCTAAAAAGTTCGATTCTATTCTCCATTCACCAATTGTTGAGTCTTTTACTATTCGAATAAGTAAATCTTCTACTATGGAAGATGACTTTGCTGCCATTTAAATGAATATCAAAATATATTTAGTCCACAATTATGTCGAAAAAATAACTAAATTTTGTGTTTCCTTGCACTTCATGAAATTTAAATTGCATCATAAATTACCGTTACTTTGAAAAAGAAGGATACATAGAACTACAAGTTTTAAAAATGAAAAAGAAAAGGATAAATTAATATAATAAGAGAAAGAAAAATGTGCAGGTATTATATATTACGTATTCAAAATATTATTTTCACTAGGGTTCAAAATAGGGCAGCGTAAAGCTTTGTTTAAAAAATTATTTTAAATTTATTATTAAAAAATTAATGTAGCGGCATCTCATTTTTAAATTCAATTTTCTTGAGTTTCCATACGATTGAAACACTGTACTTTAAACTCTTTCCTATAGGTACGTTTAACAACGATGCTAAATGTTGGCTTTAAATTTGATTGTAGTACAATTTTCATGTAGTTCGAATGATATATATAAATATATTTTTTTTCTTTACTGAAGGTGGAAATCTCAAAAGACACTCTGGGTGTAGGACTCTAACCGCAGTAAGACCACATCCATATTATGACCAATCAAAGAGAGATCGACAAATGATTTTTTTCCAACGTTAAATTGTGTTTGAGAAGGTGTTATAGTTTAAATACCGGATCACATAATTTTTAAAATAAAAGTTCGTAAGGTCTCGTTCTTTTTCATCTACGAATATTATTTCGTACATTTAAGACGTTTTCAACATCAGGATTGATATGCATCTGCAAATGCTCGTTTGGACGAATGGCGTACCTTTTGATAGCATCTGCTACAGAATCAATCTGCATTTACCATCCTCCGAAGGACTTTTTTTTTGGAAGGTTTGTATTATTTGTACATTAGTTTTCTTCGTACAACCTCATAATTGGATGCCATACGTCCAAACAGGACTTAGAATCTGATTATATAATAAAATTTTATTTTCAGCGGACATATCTGAATTATATCCCAACAACCATTACAGTTTTCTATTCTGATATTAAGCTCTTCTACCTTATTTTTCACATGTTCCTTCCATCTCAGTTTTACATCCAGATTCATACCAAGATACTTAGCTGTTTTAGAATAAGGAAATACTTGGTTATTTATAACTAAGGAAACATTCGTTATTTCATTATTTGTCTAATCACATAACTCGTCAACTGAATTTTGTAGTTTTTCTGTTGCTTTAGCCACGCATTTATCGTTGATAGAAGAGCAGTGTCTTCGGTGAATGTAGCAACCATCATATCACTCGCATTCGGTATATAATAAATACAGGGTGGGTCCCAGAACCCTTCCCTGTGGAACACCTGCTTGCTTTTATTTAAGTTCAGAATATGCTGGGCCATAGCAAACTATAAATAATCTATCTGATCTATAAGACTTTCGTATCTCGTAGTACTGTCTAGGTAGGTCTCTATGTAGTTTATATTCTAAGCCCTTATGCCAAACCTTGTCAAAAGCTTGTGCAACGTCTAAAAATATTGTAGAACAAACTTGTTTCTTTTCAAGTGCATTTTCTACAACATAAGTTATACGATGAACCTGGTCTATTGTCGAGTGCCTACTTCTAAACCCAAGCTGATGGGTGGGAATTAGTCTTCTTTGCTCTATAATTCTATCTCGTCTTTGAAGGAACAGTTTTTCAAATATTTTTGATAGCACCGGCAACAGTGAGATTGGCCTGTAAGAAGAAACTTCAGTTAGAGGTTTACAATAATCTCTGTTATCTTCCAGTGATGTGGAACATATCTTTGTTGAAAGCAAGCATTTATTATTAGCTTAAGCTTTAACAGCTCTATGTAGGGTAATTCTTTCAGGATTCGGGCAGTAATCAGATCATAACCTGGTGACTTTCTATTAGAAAGTTTATGAATACATGTTTTGATCTCATTTAGCAAAATATAAGGGATTACGTCTTCATCTACTTTATGTAAGTATTCAAGACGTTCGTCTGCCACGCTAGGTTAGAAATGCTTAAAGATATTTGTCAGGTGCTCCTGTTGATGGGCCTTTTCTTTTGAGTCGCCGATCCATTTCCCAACAGATATTTTTAATGGGGGATCTTTTAAAATATTTTGCAGCCTTCCGAAGGCAGAAGTCTGTGACTTTGTCAGCAGATAATTTGCGGAAGTATTTGTTAAGAGATCTGTTTTTAGAAACACCGATACATTTCTTAAGTTAGTTATTTAGTCTATTGAATATAGCTTTATCGCCAGGATATCTTGTCATTTGCCATTTCCTGCGAGCTCTTCTCGTTAAGAAAAAACAAAACTGAGTTTGAGACTTATTTTTAGTGTTCAACATTTAGTCCTGTTAAGACGATGGAGGAGTGCCAATTTCATTTAAGTTTCTGAAAAACAACTTTCCAGCTTTAAACAACGAAGCATGGTTTAGCAATAGTGTTATAATCGACAACGGCTCTGGGTTGAAACATACTTGCTGCATTCGGTGTATGTTGGCCGTATGCAAAGCCACGTATTTTCGACAACCACACAAGAAACACAACGAATCCGAAACATGCGTTTAATTTCACATGCTTTATTGTGTATTGGCTCATAAAAATCAATATGTAACTGTTTGATTAGTCAAAATAAAACGTTTAGACTAATCCGGTGTGTTTCCAGCCTAAAAAACATCATATATCACGCATACTTATATACACAAGTGTTCTGCACGAATCAAAACTTAAATTTCAATGAATGGAATTAACGCATATTCATAGATAGGTGATTATATAAGTTTGAGTCAAACAGGCCTATTTTTGGAAAACATTTTTAACTTTCAAACATAATTCCCTTGATAAACGAAAGATAGCAAAATTGTTTCGACAGTTTTTACAAATCGAACCTTCATAAAATTAACCAGAAGTGGGGGTAAAAGTTTAAAAATTTAGCTTGCATATTAATTACAAGAATAACATAACGATCTACCTTACGTCAATTTGTATACGCTATCTACTTAGCATAGATGAACTACCCTAGATGGCAAATTATACTAATGCTTTTTCAAACCTTTAACTTTCGTCCAGATCCACCGTAAGTAAATTACCAACACATCTCACATGAGAGCAATTTAAAGGTGGAATGAGAGCGATTTGCACTCGAGTGTGTAATGTGGATGACGTTTTTTGAGTAAAATGGAAGGAAATGATAATTCATACATATTCCCAGCAGGGTCACTCGGTAGAGGCTACAGTAAAGTTTTGTTGTAGCCTGAACAAGTGCATTTTCAAAGAAGAATGATCTGTTGACGCCTCCAGCCCTAGTGACACGTTGTGGGCTTTTTTGTTTCTCAACAATCACTGGTGAATTTTCTGAACCCAAAATTCGACAATTTTGATGGTTAACAAAGCCATCAATGATGAAAATTAGCTTCATCATTAAAGATGACTTCGTTTAAGAACTAGTCTCAAAGTCCTTGCTATTCTTAAAATATTGCTCAACAATATAGTGTAGCGCTCCATTTTTAATAACCCTGAACTGCAAGCTGTAAGTTGTTGGCGTTGGCAGTCAATTGGCGCAAATAGCGCAAAATTATAAATTTGTGTGACACCCATTGTGGAAAGGGTATTCATATCGTCGTCCAAATCATCAATTCTTTTATATGAACGGCATTTGGACATATATTCTTATCGTAGCTTAATGTGGAAATCAATTTAATGTTGGTCAATAGTAACTGGTTTGCCTAAGGGTAAACCGAGCAATTTTTCTTATAAAAGTTTTGAAAGACTAGTCAACAGATGTCAGGAAATTATTTATTGCAAATATCTTTCAAAATAAGCATGAAAAGCAGTGTAACGTGGGAATACTACGGAATATTAACATTTATGAACACCACCATAATTAAATCGAAACAAAACTATTCATTTTGTATTTTATGCCATCTTTTTCTACCGATTCTTTTTGTCTGAATGTGTCCACTTCTTCCAACGCAATAAATGGAAAGTTTTACCAAGGGAGGAGAAAGGTCAGTGTGATTTTGACAACTACAAACCTTTGTGTACAATTTATTAAAAAGGAAAAGTTGGTCGTATTAACATGACCATGTTTTGTTTTACCATATTCTTTTTCGTTTTCATTGGCATTTTGATATTGCTTTCTGCAATAAATAAATCAGTTGGCGCAAGAAAATTATACGTCCAATTGCTACTAAAAGTGTTTGAGGTAATTTGTCTGTTGTTTCTAAATCTTTGGTTTTGTTTTTTCTTTAAAATTTTAGTTAATGCCAATTGTCAAAATGTGATTCTTCGCAATTACATAATTTTTGTTGATAATTAAACGTGGTGGTAAAGTTCTGCTATAACATAAAAACCTTAAATCATGTTTTCTGACGTTAAGAGTACTCTACTCTTCAAATTTCAGAAACTCAATAATGTGTTACCTTCTTTATAATCAGTTTAATTTTTTTCCAAGAATTTAATTTTTTAATAATTTAATACATACTGAAGACGTATCTAATTTTTGTATTTGGGTTGTGCGTTGAAAAGCCAAATTTCGAGAATCTCTATATCGAGGATAAATTCATTCATAGATACGAATGTATCTAACAAATTTTAATTTTCGTTGGTATCATTTTAGGAGCCTGAGGCTCATGGCAGAGACTTTGAACTTCAAATATGTACATATATCATTTTCAGATAGTCATTTGTTGTGAAATATATGGTATACGTTAATGTATATTCTTTACTCTTAAATTGTAGATAGACTATTACCTTATACCTTGATAAACGCATACATGATATGAATTGCTATCAATCATATAGGTAAAACATGAAAGGTGGAGATTATCTGAAACTTGAAAATACAGGTGCAATGTTACTGCTATTCTATATTCAATATTTTTTTATTGTCGATCATTTTTGAGAACACTTGGAAAGAAATCGTAGATCGTTGGTATTTTTAAAATAGTCTTGGAATCATTTATCTATAATTATATACCTTAAAGTTTTTAATTAATGTGTTTTGTTGGTTAACTGAACTGGAAAAGTACATATAAAATTTATCGACTACGTAAATTGTTATATCCATACATTTATTGACCCTTAACAAAAAGCATACCTGTTACTGTTTTTATTGGAAGGATTACTTATGTAGTAAACTACGTAACTATTATTAACAATCTGGTTGCCAGGCCTTTGGCTACTTGGAACATTGAAAACATTTTCGAAATTTATAACTAATGAGAGCTTATTATGAGCAACAACAAAAATATCGACCTCCGTTCCATTTCTTTATTACTGTGGACTTTAACCACAGTCTATTTATACAGCAAGAATTTGTATTTTAATCACGTGATTTTACATATGTACATACATACCTATGTTGTCGAATGTTATTTTTCTTACTTTGTTTATAAATTTTGTTAGAGATTTCTTCAAAGACAAACCAACTGTAAATTGTTTATAGTTCCATTCTAATCGGATACATATGGTTAATGTCCTTGTATTGTATTGCATTGCCAAGTAGATGTATTGATTTATCCCAAGTCTTGCAATAGTTTTGCCATTCCAATACGGCTTTATTTTAATATTATACGTGAAGAAGGGATTTAAGGGATTTTCTAGAGTGAAGTTGTCTTGGACACTCGCGCATAATTCCCCAGCAGTTCCCCCAGTCTGCCATCATAGTATTGGGTATATAATTATTTTCGTGCGGTTTTTTTTTTTCAAAATTTGAACGTTTATTTAAGAAAAACATGTACAATGGTATTATTCAAAGTATTGCAGATCTGAAGCTATGACTTTTTCCCATCTTTCTGACAATTTGTGGATCCAATCCCAAAAGAACTGCGCCGGCCTGGCAGCCAAGAATGAATCAAGCCAATTTTTGATATTCTGCTCTGATGTGAACCGTATTTCAGTGAGGGCGTTCTGCATCGACCGGAACAAATGGTAATCAGAAGGGGCAAGATCTGGGCTATAAGGCGGTTGGGGTAAGACTTCCCATCCACTGTTTTTCAAATTATTGCCTCGTGTCTGGTCGCATATTCCGGGCGTTTTTCGGCTACTGCTCTCTTTAAACGGATTAATTGTGTTCGGTAGCGTTGTCCATTGATGGTTTTAGCAGCTCATAATACAGCACACCCATCTGATCCCCCCAAATACAGAGCATTACCTTCGCGTCATGGATATTCGGCTTTGCCGTTGATTTGGCTGGTTGCCCGGGTTTCACATATGATTTTTTGGGCTTGGGTTTGTCGTAATGGATCCATTTTTCATCACCAGTAATAATCCCTCGGCTTGAGTTCATGTGGAACCCAATTTCCTTGCTTTTGAATATATCCAGCTGCTTTTAAACGTTTTGAAATGGCTGCTTGAGTGACACCCAAAAATTCTGCGAGATCTTCTTATGTCTGGCAACAAAATTCATAGAGTAATGCTTCCAGTTCTTCGTCTTCAAACTTTTTTGGCTGCCCAGGACGTTCATCGTCTTCCAAGCCAAAATCACCACTTTTAAATCGTGCAAACCACTTTTGGCACGTTCGCTCAGCTAGCGCATGTTCACCATAAACTTCCTCCAAAATACGATGACTTTCGGCAGCAGTTTTCTTCATATTAAAGTAATGAAGAAGAACTCCCCGCAAAAACACTTTTTCATGCACAAAGTTCGACATATTTGAGTGAAAAAAAATTATTGTTGTTTACGCTTCAAATGAATGACATATACTGAAATGACGTACAATGACAGTAGCTGTCCAGCGCATGTTTTAATGGAATAATAACAGTGGACAAATACAAGGTACGCCATCTCTTAGCAAAGCGCACAATTAAGTTATAGACGCTAAGTTCTCGTAGGTTATGCCGAAACTGATTTATATGACTGTGGAGGTAGTGTACTTTTATGCTCATGTTACAGTTAACATTTTTAAAGATAAGAAGCATTTCCGCTACAAAAGATTTCTCCGTAAGTCGTTTTAATTCAGTCATAGATGCCTCAAAATTAGTAGAGCATTTAATTAATAAATGTATTTAAGGTCCATCAGAAATGCTTGCTTTTAACTTTTCATCACTTAATCCATAAAATTTCTGAGAAATATACTGAAAACATTGTCCATTTTTTTTTTCATTAGCCCCAATTTTATGTGCGGGGGCGGAACAATTATTATTGCCATTGTGTAAAAGTATCGCCTTGAGACTTCTTTTACGGCTGTCAATAAAGAGATGCCAGTCACTTGCCTGATAGGTATCCAAGCCCATGAAAGTCAGTAGTCTTCTCACATCACTGCAATATACAAAATTTTCACCAGAAGAAAAAAAATTGCAATAAGTATTTTTCCTTCGTGAGATAGAAAGTAATTCGCACATCAGAGGCTAGGCAATTTATTTCTTTTAACCTTGATGCCAGCAGCTCAGCACGATCCTTTGAAAGATCTTAGTCTCTGATGAGATCATTAAGCTCGTTTTGTGAAAATGTTCTAGGTTTCGATGTTTTTACAATCATCACTTATTTGAGAAGCACTAGATCCTTCAATTTTTTCCTCCTGACATTGTGGGAGCTGATGAAAAACTGGTATTGGAACGTCTTCCGAATGAGGAATTTGTCTTATTGCTGGAAAAATTTTAGGATATTTCCATTTGTGGCGATTGCTTTTGTTGATGTCCACTATACTTTTCATACAGAAGTAACAGCCGTTATGATGATTTTTTTTTGTTTTCGCCAAATCATCGGTACTCCAAATTTCAAAGATTTACGTGCAACTTTCTCCCATTTTCGCAAATGTTCAGTGCATATTTAACATACACTGAGTGTTTTTTATTAATTTTTGCTAATCTTTGAGAACATATTCCCCACTAATGTAAAAAAAACTTATCAGAGTCGTTAATACAACGTCGTAGCTTACTAACCATTATGTTATATTTAGATTTATTTTATCAGTTTTATTGTGAAATCGAATTAGGCTTAACATAAACTAAACAGCGAGGAAAGTTTAGTTTATAGGTCGAGTAGAGCGTAGGAAATAAACACAACATATCAGCATTATAGGTATGCAAGGGGATAACCGATAACGGACCCAAGAAGTGAGAAGTAAATGCATACTGCAAGGTTCTGACCGCACAGAAAATATCGGTTCCCGTTAGATCACCGAAATCAAGCAGTGTTGGGCGCGTTAAGTACCAAGATGGAAGACCGCATGGGAACTCAGTGTTGACAGTCGGAACACCGCATACAATTCGCAACATCTGTAAATAAAAAAAAAAAATACATATTCAGCTTCAAACTAAGGTGTTCTAATTCATTTGATTTAATTCGAATCCTTGGTGTCATTTCTATTTTCAATTTTAATGGTTTCATTGGAAAAGGGCTCCCAAGGCGATCTTTACACAAGTGGATATTATATGTATATTACTTTTCTTATCTACCACAGATGCAAACAAAGCTGCACCAATTTTGCATTACTGCATTACTTTAATGTGAAGGTTACTTTATTAATTATACAAATGAAAACAAATACGAGGATAAATTAAAAATAAAATTAATAACTAACACAATTTTGGACCTAACTAAATCCCCAAAAATATGAAAACATGTTTTCAAGCATTTTAACGAAATGAAAGAGTTTCTGCCATATAGTACTGCAGAGTTTTTTGCTTAAAAAGAAGACTAAATAAAGGTAGAAGAAATAAATGTCATTTTTAAAGTTAATTTTCAAATTGTAATTGTGTAATTGCAAACTAAACCTATACGTGACATAGAACAATAAAACCGCTTTTGACACTACAAAACGCGGCATTTTATTGAAAAATATATAGTGGTTATCAATCCTCAACTTCTTGCTCTTTTTTTGTTTGAATAAGCGTTTTAAATATTAATATTAACATGTAATGTTACATATTTCATCAATGATAAATGGGGTTTGCTACATTTGCAGGCCTGAGAACCGTTCTTCATGCCGTTCTTTTGTTAATTATCTCATAAGTGAAGCCCAGACTTTGCTTATGTTTTTGCGTTTGATTGATTGATTGCGCCCCTATTTTTAAACTACACTCTACTGTGCTAAGATATAAAATTTGTTCATCATCGGTTTATTATTAGATCACTTTTTTTAACACCGGTTGGAAATTGTAATATGTATGTTTGTTTCCCTATTACGATTTCGTTTAAAACAAATCTTTTAAGTTTAAACGAAATTTTTTGTCACATAAGCAACGGGCTTTGTATACTGCCTTGGTACACTGCAACTTTAACTTCAAATTCTCTAGTCATTCTCGGTGTGCATTTAATTTTTATTTTAGCGTCATCGTACGTACAGCGTGATCTTGAATACATTTTATGATATAAGAGCCATCCAAATTGATGGAGACGTTATTTATCTTTCGATATTAGGTTGTCGACTGTCTAGACCGTATATTTCCATACTATGTTACACTAGTTCCACTGACCAGTAGTTCTTGGAATTTCTCTTGTCACCTTTGCCGTTATACAATACAAAAAAAAAAAAAAAAAACGCTATTGCCACTGGTAAGGCATTGTAATCAACAAAATCACGTGGCATCTACATAAATTCAAGAACTCCGATTGTCCTTCATCCTTCGCAGGTTATGTAATCCAGCTCTACTGCATTTTGTTTTCGTGCTGTACTGTACTGTACTGTACTGTACTTTCGTACTTTCGTACGAAGTTGTTCTACAAACTCGTATCTTGAAACTGCTCTCACAAATTTACCGCCCAAAGCTGGCCTCCTTCCTTTTTCCAATTGTGCCAGTTTATTTATTTTCTCCACTAATGCGGAGCAAAAATTGATGCAGACTTACTACTAGTTCAACCAAAATTTTTGTCTCCAGTATTTAGTGGGGACATTGGTCACCGAAATGTTCGACGTAGATGCAAATGTATGTAGATACAAATTTATATTTGGGTTCCCTTTGTTATTAATTGAATAATCACTTATATTCAAGATGTTTATATATAAACATACGAACACTATATATACGAGTACCTAAGAAATTCTTAAAACTTTTGGTTTTTGTCAGCATATCAACATAGCATATCACATTTTTAATTGAATTCCATTATGCCTCAAGTTTATTTTGCATTTCAAACTTTATTATTCAATATTCTTTTCTGTTTGAATAATCTTTTCTTTCAACTAAGATCATTGAGTTAAAGATCCGAAAATTAACCAACTAATTAATATTTTTTGCCGATTGGCTGGACAATAAAATAAAAACTGTATTTAGATTTAGATAGATGAAATAAAAAATCGCTTTTGAATGATTAGCATATTAATATTAAAAAGAGTATTATAAACATTAAAAATTAACTTACTCTTTCAAAAGTAAAATACTCATTTCAAACACAGAAAAAGTATATATTTATGTTTTTTTTTTTTTTTCCTTTGGGCTTAGTTTGGACGAGCTAATATTGAATCTAAAAGAAAAAAAAGGGAAGATGAAGAAAAAATTATAAGTACAGTTGGGGAATCAGGTGATGCAACTAATAATGGGAATAATGTTATTAGTCGGGACAATGTTTTACAACCTGTTACGGAAGCCGTGAATTTGAGTTTTCAACAAGGAGCTAAAAATGTAAATATATATTGTATCACGAATTAAAAAAAAAAAATGTATTAACAATGTATAATTTGAAAGGAGCAAGTTTCTTTCCAATTAGAAAAATGTTTGAATTATGTTAAAGCAGGAGTTGAGGCGATAATTGAAGATGAAGTAACGTCTCGTTTTGAAGCTGAGGAGCTAAAAAATTGGAACCTTTTGACACGAACTAACCGTCGTTATGAGTTTATTTCTTGGAAAATAACCATAATCTGGATGATAGGATTTATTGTACGTTATTTTATCTTAATGCCTTTAAGAGTTATTGTTTGCTTTATTGGGGTAAGTTGATCGTATGGATTCGAATTTTTGATATATATTTGTTAATTTTATTATTTGAACAAGGTTGTGATATCAAGTATAGCAAATTTTTGTGTTGCACTAATACCGTTTCAATTTATTCGGCAACCGTGCGCTAATTTTTTTTATAAATTAACTTTTCGATTTTTAACGCGTTCTTTATCAACTTTAATAACTGTGCATAATGAAGAATACAAGCCGAAGCAAACAGGTTTTTGTGTTGCCAATCATACATCGCCAATTGATATTGCAATTTTATCTACGGATGCTATTTTTTCTTTGGTGAGCAGTTAAATCCATAATTTAAAAACAAAAAGAAGTTGATTATCGTCGAAAAAGGCTTCTGTGTCTGTTAAACTGCAACTTCGGTCCGTTTTTGTATTTTTTTTTTTTTTTTTTTTTTTTTTATAAATATTCTACGTATTTTAAATGTTTTATCCTAAGTCATTTACATTTTATCGCTTTATACTCAAAAATCAATATGTTAGGTAGTTTGGCTCACAGTATGCACATCAGTCGTTGGCTGTTTACCAGAAGGAGACAAGAAACGAATAATAGTTCATGATGTGCTTGGACATTGTTTTTCATTATTATCGAGTGCCATATCAGCCGTGATATACTATCACAATATTGAAAATCGACCAAACAATGGTATATGCGTTGCAAATCATACAAGTCCCATTGATGTTCTTGTCTTAATGTGTGATACAACATATGCATTGGTATGTATATCATGTACGCTTTTGAATGTTATATGTATAACGTATTATTGTATATTGCTAATATCTTAGTTTGTAATGCTTTTTAAACTCTTTCATAATTTGTTTTTCTTTCTAAATTTAATTTTAAACTTTCCTTACGTAATGAGTTTATTTGGAAAAAAAATACAAAGTATGCATACGACGTTTAATTTGTATGAAGTCTAGCTCACATACTGTAAATGTATTTTTTGTTTATAAGTGCATAAGTAAGGAAGGTGTATGGAACCAAAACTTTAAGTATATAATAACATAGTAAGAAGAGCTGAGATTCTGATATCATATAGCTCAAGCATGTCAAACTCAATGGCCACATTGTATGGGCAACAAAAAAAAAAACTATAATTTTTACAAAACAGGTTTATTTCAAAAAACAAAAACCAGAACAAGAGTAATGGCAACACTTATGTTCTCTGCCTGATACTTGGCATCTCTTCTCTATCAGCTTTTCTATTTGTGGAGAAATCTTGTCGGCAGACCCAATGTGTATATCAGGTATTCGGGATCTAAGTGGTGACTTATTCCCCTTCATGACTGAATATAACTGCTCGCACCGATCATGCAAATGATTTCATATGCCAATTTTGGAGTGTTCTCAAATCGGACTGGCAAAAACTTGTACAATTCAGGCATTCCAACTTCACCGAATTTAGATTTTAATTCGGAGTCACACTGTATTTCTTGTCTTGTTGTAATGCCACGTATCGATGCTAGTTCAAATATTTTCTCAAAAATTTTGAAATTATTGTCGCAAGCACGAAGAAACATAGCTAACTGAGCTATGCTCCCAATGTTCATAATTTCGTCAGAGGCAGTGGAATAAGCTTCAAAACTTGAAAGAGATTACTTGAAAAGCCTTCACATTTTCAGGACAAACAATTTCTTCAGCTTTCCTTGATGAAATCACCTTCGGTAAAAGATTTTGAATGTTTAGCTATCAACTCTGACAAAACGTAGCTTGCATGCAACGCCGCATCACTTTCCTGAAAAAAACGTTAGTAAACATGATTTGTTTTTTTAATTCTGACTTAAACTCTTTAAACTTTTTGTTGACTAATAATTCCTACATAGCTGTCATATTTAGATTTATGTTGTTGATAGTGACGCTTAACGTTGTATAATTTTGGAACACTTATGAGATTATGTATTACATATTAAACAAATTATTTTTTTTCTTTAACTTCACAACAAAAATATTCTAATTCCCACTTTTCTTTGAAATTTCAATGTTCATCACAAATTTTTCGCCTAGGTTTACTGCCACTTGGTTTTGAGAAAGACATACCGAACCGGCTTTACTACAAAAATATGAGATATATGATAAAAATTTTCGCAAAAAAAAAAACGAGACAGTCAAAAAAAATATACACGATGTGAATAAATTTACTAAAGTTTATACGGGAACGAACATAAATATGTATGCGCAAACAGTCAACCAACGCATTTATTTTGTTCGTATGCAAAATGTTTTTGAGCTCTCTCGGAATTTGTTTTAGTGCATGGGGTTGGAATGGAGAAATAGAAAACCATTGAATTTCTGATATGCATGGTATTTTCTCATTAAAAGCAATGAATGTGTGTGAAAACCAGAAAATTACCGGGGGCTGGTCCGCATAATTAATTGTAGTGGGTCACGAGTTTGAAATGCTTGATATAGCTATAAACTTGAAGTGGCTTAATTCATACATTTTCCTCTAAAATGGTTACTTCATCTTTTTTCGTTTTTACTTGCTTTATGTAAATAACATAAGTGTACACATATATATTTAACTTTTCCAGAAGCTGAAAGATTTATCGAATAATGTGCATTCCGTGAATTCAGCTCCTTATGAGCCATCTTATCCCGCAGGCAATTAAAATAATCAGATGAAAGCGCAACTTTTTTTTTAAAATCCAGCACGTTAAAAAGAAGTATTCTTTAATCATATATTTCAGAGTAACATATATTGGCAAACAGGGTCTTCATATTTTTGTAGATGTGGTTTATAGAGCTTAGTTCAAACTAATAATCGCACATGTCATAAATTATTGGCAAGCGATGACAACCAACAGAGGCTACTTTTTGTTTCCGATTAGAACTCTTGCATACAAGAATAATGTACATTGTTTCTGGATTAACTGAACGTGGGGTTTTTTTTTTGCCTCTTTACTCTGTCTAGATGTTGCTGAAAAGGCTATTTTAAAATGTCCAAAACTAGTTCATTTCAACGAAGCAGGGTTCGAAGCCAATTGCCAGTGACTAGTCCTAAGCCATCGTCTTTCTTTTCGGTGTCCCTTTTTTTATCTTAAAGTAAAAAGATTTGTTAAAAAGGAATAGTAATTCCTCAATTCGGTTTATACTGTGTGAAAGTAAAAGTCCCAACCGCAGACGATGGCGCTGATTTTTTCTAGTAGAATTATTGCCAGAATTTTAAAGAAAAGTGACAACCATTTTGACAAAAAATGCATGACAAACAATTATCTTAAAAACAGAAAACGAAAATCCCTTATGAGCACTTATAATAAAGTACTTATATCAGTTTACTTTAAATCATATTTGAATATATGAATTGTAAATCTTTTTTTTTTTTATAAATATTATTTTTGTTGTTTTTGACAACGAAAGATTTTCTTTGGTCGAATTTATCTTTAAGGCCCTCTGCATTTTGTTTCAAAATGTATCTGTTGTTACAGTTAAATTATTTCGTTTTCCAAAAAAAAGGGCCACTCTAGCAGCCGTAAAAATAGGCGTTTTTTTTAATTTTTGTTTTCAGAAAAAAAAATAAAAAAAATAAAGTTTATAAAGATAGAAGTTTATTGTACATATGACTAACTATAAAACACAACTTTTATAGAATAATTAATTTAAAAATGGCGGCTGTGCAGCGTTCTCAAATGACCTCTCTTTTTTAAAAGGGTCTACGGCCGTACCAACAACTCGTGTAAATTTTGAATTATAATGAGTTACTAATTTTTTTTTCTGTACATAACAACAACTAGAGAAGTACGTAGAATTTTTTTGATATATTGATTTTTAGCCGAATGGCGAAAGTGAAACTTCCAAAATTTACAGAAAAATCGCCAGAAAATTGTTAATAACAAATAAACTATGCCATATATACGTACTTATTTAGACAATATATTTTTAAAGATCTAGTTAAAATTTTAAGTGAATTGGTTGAAAATTGTTCGAGTCATACCTGGCGGCCTTGTACTATACTTTAAAAAAATAAGTACTTCGAGATATATCTGGGCCATAATCATATCATTTTTGATATCATATTTGAGGTCCTAAGGGACCATTGAAAGCAATAAAAACAATTTAAAAATTTATTTTTTGAAAATCCTACATAGAGTGGCCTTACTCCTTAAGGAGGCTCTGTAAAAGTGTTCCGTACGTGCAATATATCATAGGAGTCATTTGGACTCGTATTATTGGGTCATATAAAAAAATCTTCACGGAAATTTTTGAAAAAAATTTTTCTCTATTCAAAATCCATTTCAATCAAGTACATACAGTCAAGTGCAGGTAATTAATAACGCCAAATAAATAATTTTTATTTTCCTAAAAACACATACGTTTTCTCCTTAAGAAACTGCAGTATCTTCATGAAATTTTAAGATGATTTTCCTCTTTTACTGTAGAATTGAGTACACTTATAAAAAAGTCGGGGAATTGGCATAAAGTACAGTTGTCTTAGCCACTGTATATGACACAAGAAAAAGTTAATTAAAGTGTTTGTGCACACAATTAGAAACGCTGACATTTTTGAAAGGAATATTGTTAATTTTTACTAAAATAATTAATATATTTCAATATTTAGTTGCATAGCCATAATTTTCGACTACAACATGTAATCTTTGGGGCATAGACTCCAACAACTTTTGGCAAACGCTTTGTGGAAGGTTTTCCCAACACACAAGAGTGTTGAAATTTCCATTTTTTTGAAGGCTAGTTGTCTTTTTATGTGTTGCCATAAATTCTCAATTGGATTGAGATCGGGACTACATGACGGCCAGTCCAAGACCGTCACCAATCGTCTTCGATGATGAAAGAAAACTCCTTTTCTGTTGGCCAATTCTGGTCACGTTTTCTTGAAAGCTTCATTCAAACGGTCGAGTTATGAATTCCCTTCCAATCGCACCAAACATTCAACATAACCTTGTTTGCCGTCAATCCAGGCTTTGAAGTTGTTTGTGGTCGGTCACCGGCCTTTGACCATGATCGCTTGCGTTTGATATTCTCGCAATTAATCCAAATTTTCATCGCCCGTAATGAATGGCTTCAAAAATGGTTCCATTTCGTTACGTTTCAGCAGCGTTTCACTGATGGTTTTTCGGTCAATTAAATTTCTTTGCGTTAATACATGTGGCTCCCAAACATTGATCTTCTTTGAGTAGCCTGCTCCTCAACTGTCATACAATTGATGTTTAGTGCCTCCGCTTTCTGCAGACAGGCTCCGTGCCGGTCTTGCTCTATCAGTTGCAAAATTTCATCGACTTGTTCAGTGACAGGCCGACCAGTGCGAGGTGCATCTTTTATATCGAAATTTCCGGAACGGAATCGAACAAACCCTTCCTGGGTCCGGCGTTCACTCACAGCATTCTCACCGTGAACTGCACAAATTTTTTTATAGTAAAAAAGCATCACATAGTGTATTTCTTCAAATATTTCACTCATATTCAAATCAGTTTAACTTTTAACACGAACAACAAATTACACAGCTGTCTTCACAAAAAAAGGAAACCTGACATGTCACCTTTTAAACATGTGTTTATTTGACACAATCAGATAAGTGTTTCCAGATAAATGGACACCAACACCATCTAGTGACAAAAAACCGCGTTGACTTTTTTTATGACCCAATATTTAGCGCAAAATATATTATAGTATATTCAGCTAAAATTTTTATTTTCTAATACTAAAATACGTAATGCATTTGTAAAACATATTTATTATTTTTTCCAATTTAAGTCTTAAAGATAGTTTTAAACGAATAATAAATAAGTTGAAATGTAGGTAGAAGGTGGCTTTATGATATTGTACTTGTGAATGGCCATCACGTCTTCAAATAAAAAATTAAACTTTTATACTAATATCGTTTTGATGAACAGAGTTAAAAGCATACATTTTTTAATTCGCGAAAAACTAAATTCTGAGAAGATATAATAAATAATAAAAAATAATTAGATTTTCGCTTTTTTTTTATTTTATGCTTTATGACATCTTTATCTCTAAATTTAATTTTATTCCTACGCTGTGCAGCAATAATTGTTCTTTTTTCTATTCTACTCTCTCTGAACTCAGAAGCAGAAAGTAATATGTCGGCCGTTCAATTAATGTTCTGAACTCGTATTTAAATACAAAATATATATTCCACTATTATAACTGCACAGCATACCGATCGACTTTAAATTGAAAACGGATTAAATTTTGTCGTCACTTTTGGAAAGTAGCTATTTAAACCAGATTGAATGAATCAGACTTATCTCAATCAGGTCGAAACAGCTTCAAATAACCTAGGTATTTTCGATTCTGATTTTCTTAATATCGTTCTTAATGAAAAGTTATTTTATTAAACAGAATTGGAACTTAAAAGAACGCAGTAAGTTTTGTCGCTATGCAACATATGTTTGTAGCTAAATTTTGGAGCTGTCATTTTTATTAATAAACTTCTTACGCGAATGTTTAACACATTTTAAACAAAGTGCTAATCTGTGAACGTCTTTTATTATTTATTCGTATTTATAAACTATGCTATTTAATTTATAGTTAGGTTAATAGCATGCTTAATAGCTAAAAATAAAGGGTTAGCTTTTTTACAATTTGTATTTGGTTGCTGCTTAAAGAAATTCATCTGAAAAAAATTGTGTTGCTTGTTTTTTTCTATTTCTGTTTCTATGTTTTATTTTTTATTTGTAATTTTGTGTTTTTACTTTTTTATGGCTTTGGTCTTCCATTCATCCTTTGTGCTGGTTTTTTTTTTATTTCGCACTTATTTGTATACATAATTTTAAAGATTGGTCAAAGACATGGAGGATTTTTGGGGCTCCTTCAAAGAGCATTGGCTAGAGCATCACCACATATATGGTTTGAACGCGCTGAAGCCAAAGACAGACATCTTGTGGCAGAACGTTTACGACAACACGTTTCTGATCCAAAGAATCCTCCAATATTAATTTTCCCTGAAGGAACATGTATCAACAACACTTCTGTGATGCAGTTCAAAAAAGGCAGCTTTGAAGTTGGAGGCATCATATACCCAGTGGCAATAAAGTGAGTATTTTATATATATATATATATATATATGTTTCACTATTGTAAACTACTTTCGCAGTACAAAAATAAAAAAAATAAAAAATTGTTGACAGATTTTTATATTCGAATTTTTGGTTGGTGAAAGACGATTATGTTATAGTGATTTCATATTTATATTTCCCTTTAACCTATCTATCAAAAAGTAAGGTGACTATAATATAAATTTAAAAAAATATAATATAATATTAAAAAATATGTATTTATTCATTAGTATTAATGTAGTCCCCTTCAAAGTAATCTGCCTCAGATAAACACTTGTGCCAACGCTCTTTTCAATCGTTGAAACACTTCTCATAAGCACTTTTTGGTATAGCCTTAAGCTCTTCCTGCGATGCCGTTTTTATTTCCTCAATCGTTGCAAATCTCCGTTCTTTCATAGGCATGTGACCAAATCGGTGAATATGATGGCTGAGGCATGGTTGTCCTCTTGTTTTTGGCCAAAAAATCTGTCACATGAAATGTTTTTCCACAATTTCAGACGTTTTTTTCGTATTGCTCCTCGCACACGGCGCATAACTTCAAGGTAAAACTCCTTATTGACCGTACGACCGAACTACGCCATTTTTGATGGAACTTGCCGTACTTTTTTCGATCTTGGCTCTCCTGGGTTCTTCCATTGAGGCGTCTCATGCCCAAAGCATCCGAACAAATTACATGACACGAGCCGACCGATATGCCAACATCCGAGCAACTTCTCTTCGACGATTTTCCAAAACAATTTTCTTCACAGCTTCGACGCTACTATCTTTTCTTTATGTGTTTGGGCGTGCAGAGCGAGGATTTTCTTGGCATCTTCTCGGCCATTTTGGAAGAGCTTGTACCAATTGTAAACTGTTTTTTTAATTAGAGCAGACTCACCGTATGTCGCTGTAAACATTTCAAGTGTTTTAGAGCACTTGATTCCATTTTTACACAAAATATGATGCTCACAAAATTCTTTGCACCTTTTCTTATAATTGAAAATCGTCGTTCACAATAATACAAAAACAAACTAAGTATGCTATATATTTGAAACTGTGAACACACACCGCAAAAAATCGATAACCAGATGTACGTTGCCCGCTAAATTTCAAAAGTCACCTTACTTTTTGAAGTTTCTATTTTAGTTTACCGATAAAAGATTATCTATTTAAAATTTTTCTTAACACATTGACTGGTGAAACATCAAATTTATGACACATAAGTATACTGTTGTCCGTATAAAGCCATTCTCGTTTTTAGTTGGATTTTTATCTTGGGCGTATTTTTCAAGCCGGGCTTATCAATCTTCACTATCTCGACCAGAGGCTCTTGAAGTTGGTAGTAATAGTAATTTGATCAGAAGAGGTACATTATCAATTGTGGATAATGTTTTTCGTTTTAGTATTTATGCTACATATTGATCACAACAGCAATGACAATAACGAAGATGCTTAAGATTTTCGATGACTCTTTTTGGCCACAGCCATTATACAATGGTTGGTTTTCACACGCATATACTAAAGCTTAAACAATTATCCTCTCTTTTTTTTTCATCCGCACTTTGAAAGATCTGATCATCATTGCTTATCAATATTAGGTCTGTTCCAGGACTCCAAATTTGTACAAATTCCTGCGAGAAAAATATTGTGAAAGAAAACGCACCCTGCAAATTGGAACAATTTTCTATGCGAGGTTTTTCTTTCGGCAGGAATTGTAACAAATCAATTAAATTTTGAGAGAACTGTTAAACTCCTAAAAGTTAAATGGAAAGAGCCGGAAATAGGTTATTTTTGTGTATTTTTTAAGGAAAACTATTTTAAACTTCAGATTGGGAGTTAAACTATCTAAAAATAAACACATTCATATCAAATATCAAAAATATACAAGGATATTCTATAATTCTTGGAGCGTCGTAAAAATATCTGCGTATACGGTACCCACTGGCGTGTTTTTCAAAAATCATCTGGAAAACAAAGGTTATTAAATTACATACTATAATCTTGTCTAAGTCGATTTTGAACATATAGATTTATGACAAATTTATGATTTTTGGACCAAAAATTAGTTATTATTTTGCCGAAAAATATCTATGACAAGTACTAGATAATGGTGTATAGAATAACCACAAAAAAAATTCAAGGCGATCGGTTCATTGGTTTTCGAGAAATTTCGTTATGTGAGTTTCGTCTTCTTGCGCAGCGTACAAGTGCGCTCCCGATCCTACCGACATTCCTAACACGTATTGATGTACGGGCACAAACTAATGAAAGTCGGTTTGGACGATGAACACGAAACTACAATTTTAAAA
Source organism: Volucella inanis (assembly GCA_907269105.1). Lineage (NCBI taxonomy): Eukaryota > Metazoa > Arthropoda > Insecta > Diptera > Syrphidae > Volucella > Volucella inanis. Next base: position 73,862,315 of record OU026157.1, on the reverse strand, counting down.
CCGAGTCCTTGAGTACTTTCTATTGAGAATCGAACACTTTTTACATTTTACACATTCCGATAAGACAAAATTTAAAATTCGATACCCGATGTTTGGATCTTCTGGTGCGAATGTTTCATGATCAGTCTTAAATTTTTTGGCACTGGAACTAATATTCTCATCGTAAAATTTTTCGCCAGTATCTAGATTTTTGAGCGGTATTTTCTTCTTGCTCCGATCTTTAGATTCGGATTGTTGAGCTTCTCGAGAACCTTTATTTCTGAATCCATTATCTTCAGAATACTTATTCACAATTGAAAATTCACTGTAACGCACAGTTGCACAGACGGCAAGCTACTGACAAAACGTGTCTATTGCTCGCAAATAATAACAATCGTATTATATTTCCTTGATAATTGGGGCCAAGCACGACCAAAAACACAATAGAATCATAAAATAGGTCTAGGGACGTTCTGTTCGAAGGGTCGCTTGCCGCTACCTGTCTCTCGGTTCGACGCCACAAAACTCGTCTCACTCTCTGCACTGCAACTGGTTTATTTATTGAAATATTGATTTTGTGTTTTCACCAGATAAAATCTATTTTTTCGACCATGTTAGGTGTATATCTCCCTTTAATTCGTATGAATTGTGACAATAGAACTGCGAAATGAACTCAAAAGAAGAGTGGACATGGACATGGACAAAGAGTAGAAAAAAAAACTTCAGATTGAAGTGAATTGATCGCCTAATACAATAAAAACGCATATTTCATCAATAAAGTAGTAATAATAACCAATTTAACGTTCCAAACACATTTTACCAAAAAGCGTTCTCACGAGATTTTGGGTTTAATAGAGAATTCATCCCTATTCCTCAAACTTAAGCAAATAATTTTCTTTAACAAATTTTTACAAAAAACTCGCGGGGACATACCTTCAGTATTCATTTATTTATTTTATTTTATCTACTTTGTTTTATAATTATTTATTTTTTATTATTATTATTAATATAAAAAAATAATATTAATGTTTATTATTATTTATTTTATTTTATCTAAATTCTTGATATTACGCTATTGACTCAGCCCAACATATTTGGTATCATAATATAATGTATATATATTCGCATTAATTTTTAACAAAACTGTTAAAAAAAATTTTATTACATATTAAAGAATATTAAAAATAAAAACTAATTCCAATTGTAAATATCTCCTGGTCTCGTGAAATTGTCATTATATCTAGAAGAAACCCACCGTAACTTTTCGTTTTTTTAATGGAATTTAACTACTCCCTTTGAAAATATAGACCCAAAAAATAAAATCCATTCAGCAGGGCTCTGCACTGTTAACAGACGCCTAAAGAAATTAAAACGAATTCACAATCAAAGAATTGCAAATTAATTGATGGTGCTGATTGACTTCGAACGGCGAGAGTAACAGAGCTTTTTAATTTTCTATAATTTGTAATAATCTCTTTCTTTTTTCCAATATTCGGTCCATTTGCTTGCATATGCAAACGATTATAACATCATTGGTAGAAAAAATTATAAGGCTGATGAATTTACAACTGTTTAAACGGTGTCTGCAAAAACTGGTTTGGGTATTACCGAGAATGAAATTGGTGGCAGAGATATGCTACTTATATAAGGTGTTGCACTATTTGTTAAAAACATATTTGATTATAAGGAGCATAATTTTGCAGTATAGGTATGAATAAATTTCTGAAAAAATCTGAAATGAGAAACATTTGACAATAACTTTTAGATGTCCTGTACATTACACATTTAGATACAAACATGTATATTTTCAGAGTGACCTTATAAAGGCATATAATATTAAACATATACTTATTAATCAACACTTATACGTAAAATTAATTATTGTATTTTCCTTTTTTACTTTCGACAAGGTATGACCCGCGCTTTGGAGATGCTTTCTGGAATAGCTCTAAATACTCAATGATGCAGTATCTTTACATGATGATGACTTCATGGGCGATCGTTTGCGATGTATGGTACCTCCCACCTATGTATCGCCAAGAAGGTGAATCAGCTATCGATTTTGCAAATCGAGTAAAAAGTGTAATTGCAAAACAAGGTGGACTTGTTGATCTAGCATGGGACGGTCAATTGAAACGATTAAGGCCGAAAAAAGAATGGAAAGAAATGCAGCAAATCGAGTTTGCAAAGAGCCTCAAAAATGACTGATTTGTAATATTAAGTGATATTAGCTCCTTGTTGTGTAATAATAAAATTTTGATAATTTCATTTCTAATTTTGTAGTGAAAAGTTATAATATGTGTAAAATAAATTTGTTAGGGTTATAATTTTCCATGCCCTTAGCATATAAGAATATCCTTTGAAAAAAAAATACGTTAGTCTTTTATTATTTATTTTTATCCTTGGGAAGTTCTAAGTGCACACTTTAATTGGTAAACATAAATGTTTTCGAGGCATAAAATATAAAAAATAAATTAACAAACTAGGACAAATTTATTGCTGTTGGAAATTAACTCGGAGACTATTTTTAGATTGTTGAGAACAGCAAATTATAAAAAAAATAACAAAAACAGGCATTAACGCATGTTAATGAAATAGTAAAAAAAGTGAAAGTACGTTATAAGTTGATGTTACTGCTGGAAATAAAAATCGACACACTTAGATCAATCTAAGGTTCTTTGGTATTAGGTTGTAATAACTGAAAGATTTACAAGTCAAAAGCTTTGATTAAAGATGTTCTTATTAATGTAGTTCAATTTTATACCTTTTCCAAATTCCGTTTATGTAGATGATTTTGAAAATTACTTGAAGAACTAGCCGGCTCCGTATTTCTAGTTCGGCCGAGTCTACAAATATCGACAAGACAACGATTCACACACTTTGGCTGTCTACACCAAATAAAAAAAGCCTTCAACAAATTGTAAATGTGCGTAGTTTGTATGACTTGCTTAACAAGATAGCTACCCTCTGAGCACAATAACTAATTATTCATTTTTCGGTCAAAAAGACCACAGAGTCATCAAAATTTAGATTTTAAAATAAATACTTCACTCGCCCGAAAAACCGCTCTTTAAACCAAAATAAAGGACTTTTATCAACGAATTATACATGCATGTAATCTAAATGACTTGCTTTACAAGATAACTACCGTCTCAGCATAATAAAAAAATTGCTCTCTACACTGAAATAAAGATCTTTTATCAACATATACATGTACGTAATTTGAATCTTGTTTAAGAAGATGGCTACCCTTTCATCACAATATAAAATTTATCATTTTTCAGTTAGAAAGGCGAAATCAGTACTATCACTACTATATTTCGAATTTTAACTATGTATGTCTCACTCTTCGGAAAACCGATTTCTACTCCAAAGTAACGGTCTTTCATCAACAAATGTAAACGTACCTAATCTGTATGACTTATTTAAGAACCCTTTCAGCACAAGAAAAAATATATAATTTTTCAGTTAAAAAGATGACATTTTTCGAATTTCAAATATTTTGCACTCGCCCGAAAAACGTCTCTCTGCAACAAAATAAAGGTCTTTCATCAGTAATTTATACGTGAACATAATCTGTTTGACTTGCTTAACCCTTATGTGCGTACCCTGGTGCCCACCGAGTTGTATTTACATAAAAAAAACTGAAAAAGAAACTCCCGTCTTTAGGAAGGGAATTATGAATTTACCTTTTTTTAACCAAAAAATGAGCTGAATACCCACATCGATAATTAAACAGAATACAATTAATTTTTTTTTTTAACGCATGCAAATATTTATTTTTTCAAAAAGACATGTTACAGCAATGTGTTTATTAATAATATTATGTATGTATTATATTCGATTCATTTAACAATATATTTTTAATGTTCATCGCTAACCGGCAATTGACATTCATTGTAGTTCTTGCGTGTCTTTTTATTATCATTTTGTGACAAATATGACAGGATCTCCTGTTGAGTCTCGCTCAACCGATGGTGCAGAATTTTCACCGATAGCTGCCATTTGACTTGGCTTGGCATGGTTTTTTACTCAGACGTCGTTCCATTATTTTCTTTGCGAGCATTTTATTATTTTCGTGATAAATTAATTATGTCGCGAGTGAAGTGATGTCCAACATGTTGAAGAACAATGCCACTGGCTATTTTGAACACCGCCGCCGTTGAGTTGTGTATCTTTTCAGCATTTGGTCCATGGTGTCGACGTCAGTTTTATATTTATTATAATAATTAATAAGATCAAGTTTATTTTTTGCATTGTCACTCGCAACTGTAACCGAATGCATTATTGATATTATAATTACCGCGTTGTTTTTTTTTCTCATGAAAACCAAAAAATGTCGAATATTGCACTCTCAATTTATTTGCTGCCATGATGCTGGGGATGTATGGTTTTTTTTTTTTTTTTATTGTGCCAACAATGCCAGGTGCTTTGCAACGTGTAGAGTTGTAAAAACATTGTCCATGATATTTCTTCCACTTCCTGGGTACAGAAGATGCTAATTCTTTTACCACTTTTTCTCCTTGATTTTTTTCACGAGTATCATTCGTTTTGCCAGTGTAAATAATACCATGCAAATTATACGCGTTTTCAAAATCGCAAATCCACCAGATTTGTATACCATACTTGGCTGGTTTTGAAGGCAGATATTGAGTGAATCCTGTACGGCCTTGAAAAGGATATAATTGTTCATAAATTATTAAATTTGTCGTAGGCCTGTACATTTTTTTTTTTTTATAATTCCGCGCGCGCACCAAGGGGATATGAATACCCTTTTACTGGCTTTTAACCAGAGCGCGGGCGGGTGATGTAGTAGTTTGAAACTCAGGTGTATTAGGTTTCGATATTTTTCCCAGAGGTGGTTGTCAAACTGGAGCCAGTGCATCCTCAACCAGTGAGCCTTAGCACGTGCTAGTTGTTAGTTCGTTACATTTAGCCCAGCCATCATGTCAGAGATGACGCCGACGGGTTTACATATAACTACATACAGATTCCATGAAAAGACTTTTTCAGAGAATTGCCTCGCACGGGATTCGAAAACGTGACCCTCTGCTTGAGGAGTCTATGCATATAACACTACATCACTGCCACCTCCGTGGTGTAGCATGGTCCATAAATCGCGGATTGGAGCTGCCTTACCTTCTTTCTTGCGTTGAATGCGAGTATTTCTATCATCGTATCTTAAAAATCGCATAATGTGGAATCTATTAAGTCCAATTGTTGCGCGTTGGAATGCCACGTGTCAGGACTATTATTTGTATTGAAATTACTAGCACCAGCACAAACCAAAACGGCGAAGAATGAATATATTTCCGATATTATAACAGGATTTCATTGTCGTTTAGTATTTGGATAATCTGCATTGTAATTTGTATAGGTAGACAGTGGTTTCTTATTTGTGTGCTAGACTATAATATCTACCATGTTTTCTGTGAATATTTTTATTAACGTCTCGCTTATCGACAGCGTTTTTGTACTGCGATGAGGCCCACTAGCTGAACGCTAGCCTGATGTTAATGTGGGGCTATCTCCTTCCACTCAGTTTTTATTCCTTCGCAATAAAATTGCTAGTTACTGATCCTAGAATTAGTAATTATTCCAATATAAATTTAATATTTGCAGACAAAAGATATTACTTCTATTATAATCAGCAAAAAAAAAAATCTACTACCTGTTGGCTCTGCGGTTTCTAATTCATCATCATTTTCACTTTCAATACTTTGGGACTCATCTTGTTGCTGTTCTTCTGCATGCTCGAGGATATTTCCTTCTGTATCTTTAGAAAATTGTAAATGCTCATTATCTGAATCTTTATCCAAAACTATCGGACAGTCCGTTTGAATCTCTTTCGTCTTCATTGAACATCGTTATCAAATAAGTTTCTTTCTTTGCTGCACTCATTCTAAAGATGAAAGTATTATATTATTTAATAGGTGAAAATTATTCAAATTATATCAAAATTACACAAAATTAATTTTAAAAAATTACAAATATTTCACATATCTGAAGTTTACTTACCCGGCTGAATCAGCTCGAGATATTTCTTCCATATTATTTGTCTTACATTTAAATCAAAACTCGACTAACACGTCTGAATCAAAAGAAAATCAAAGCATACTAAACTGTTAAACCATCTTTGCCTTTGAAAAGCTGTAGAAATGTTAGAAATAACCTTGACATTCCTTTTCACTTAAAAGCAGCTGCTCTACCTCGAACAATAGAAATTCCATTTGCTACCTGGGGTGACCCATGTTAATTTGTAACGGTATTCGCATTTCTGCAGCATTTTTCGTCTTAAACTTACTTCAATACTTACCATAATATGATTGTATATTACAAGAAAAAAAATTTTTTTTTACATAATTTTCTTTACTGAAATATAAAAAAATCCAAAAGTACCGAGAATGGGTACTTGAATACCCCGGGAAATAAATAGCGTTAGTAAAGTTGGGTATGAACATAAGTGTTAACCAGACAGCTAGCTACCCTATTAGCATATTAAAAGATTTTCGGCCAAAAAGACAACCCAACCCCAGAGTTATCAAAGTTTCGATTTTCAAACATACATATCTTTCATCAATATGTATATTGATTGTATATTGATACATGTACGTAGTTTGTATGACTTGCTTAAGAACATGGTTACCCTTTTAGCACAAAAAACGTCTCTTTATAGCAACGCAAATCATATGTTACATATATACACGTAATCTGTATAACTTGCTTGACAAGACATTTTTCGACCAAAAAGACGACTCCAGGTTCATTAAAATTCCGGATTTAAAAAAAAAATCTCATTAGGTAGAAAAACGGATCTCGACGCCAAAGTAATGGTCGTTCTTCTACAAATTATACATGTACTTAATCTGTAGGACTTACTTAAGACTTACTTATCCTTTAAAGAACTGGTACGTCATGTTGGGAGTTGTGATTTCAATCTATCCCCGATATTACCTAATAAAGTCGTATGCGCAGAAAATAGTGAGAGCATTGCCAACAAGCCATCATGGGCTGAACTGATGGGGTCCGTGCCGAACGAATACCAACGATTGTGTTTCCACTTTATATGGATCAGTTTCGGTTCGCTTAGTGCAGTGCTCTTCAATAAAAATATCATACATGGCTTTGACTTCACTAACACACGACTCCTCTACTGAAATTAAGCAAAAATCACAACTGCTATCTCTTTAGACTTGAAAGACAACGAAGTAATAAATTTCGAATTCCTTACGGAATATATGTAAATGGCGATTTTTTACTGTCTGTTTTTCAGTGTTCCATTTTTTACAGGTCACGTGTGATTCGTGACATATGTATATCAAAGTCAAACATGCTCAGTTAGCATTGCCATTTTATTATGGAAAGACTTACACCCGAACAAATTATTGAATTTTATTGTTTAAATTCCTGCTTTTTTTTCTCTTTTTACAGTCGTCATAATCGACTTATTGAGCAAGCAATTCAAGCTATGGTGACCTAAATTTGCATCAATTTCACGCTATTAGACATCAAGCCACGTACAGAGAAAAATATTGCTGCTGTTTCCGACAATGTTAATGAAGACCATGATCCGTCCATTAGTCGCCGTTCGCAGCAATTGGGATTGTATTACTTGACTACGTGGAAGATTTCACGCAACTATCGTGGTCTAAAACCTTACAAAATACAGCTCGTACAAGAACTGAAAGGGTGCGCCCTGCTATAGCGTCGAATTTTTGACAAGTGGGCTTAGAAAAGCTGGTGGAAGATTCGCTTTTTATCGAAACATTGTCTTCAGCGACGAAGCTCATTTCCGGTTGAATGAGTATGTTAATAAACAAATTTGAGTATTTGGTCCGGCGAGCAACCTCAGGCAATACAAGAGCTGTCAATGCACCCGCCAAAATGCATTGTTTGGTGTGGTTTACAATCAGGCGGAATCATTGACCCCTATTTTTTTTTTTTTTTTTAAGATGACCGTGAGAACGACGTTACCGTCAATGGAATCCTCTACCGTTCAATGGTTTCAAACCTTCTTTTGGACCTGGTCGACATTTGATTTCAGCAAGATGGCGCTACACACAGCATGCAAATCGATGAACCAATTGAGAAATGAGTTCGGTGAGTAATTTATCTTTCGTTCTGGACCGATAAATTGGTCGGCTAGATCGTGCGATTTGAATCCTTTAGATTAGTTTTTATGGGGATAAACCAGAAATTTCCGTTTTTTTTATAATTAAAAATCAAAAGCTTAAAAAATCACCCATTACAAGGTCATTAACCTCGTCAGAAAAAGAGTGAAAATAAAAGTTTTAAGTGGTTAGAACATGTTGATCAAACGAACTGCAATGCTCCGACTCGGGAAATGTTTTTGGTTGTAACCCAGGTCCACCATAGACTAAATTGCAGACATAGAAAGCTAGATATCAATATGAAGAAGTGTATCATCAATCACAACCCCGGAATTCAAATATATATGTATACCATATTCACTAGACTAGTAATCAATATCGACAGGGCATGGAATGACAGATTTATTGATTATTTAAGATTGGATTAATAATTTTCAATGATGGAATTAGAATAGTAGGTAAGTATAGCGTCCTTAAGATGTTAACTTGATGTTTTTGATGGGATTTTTTTTTTTTAGAATACTACTTCGATGAGCGAATAAAACCAAAGCAAATATAATGTGGTTCAATGTGAGGTTTGATTTATAATGTAAAATAAAACACAAATTTGAAAGTAAACTTAAAACTCTTATTATCTTATTATTATTATGAAAATGATATCATGTAAATGATGGCCACGACTACGTCTGAGGTGGTTCATCCGGAAGGTCCAATTTTGGGCGACTCGTTCGAGCATAGCGACTGGTATCTCGCGGATAACACAAGTAATGTTATCTTCCAAATAGTCAATCGTAGCTGGCTTATTCCTGAATATCTGAGACTTTACATATTCCCAAATAAAATAGTCCAAAGGTGTGATATCCCACGATCTAGGCGGCCAATTTACCGTAGCAAAACGTGAAATTAAGTGCTCACCAAAATGATTTTTCAACAAGTCCATTGTTTCGCTATGGCTCTTAGCGCCGTCTTTTTGAAACCAAAACTCACCGAGACCATGCTTTTGAATTTCAGGAAGCACATAGTCCGTTAACATTGCGCGATAACGGTTACCATTGACGGTAACATACTGATTTGCCTCATCTTTGAAGAAATATGGGCCAATGATTCCCATAAACCACACCATACCATTGTTTTTAATGGATGTAATGGTAGCACTTGGTACTCTTCGGGTTGCTCATCAGCCCAAATACGGCAATTTGTTTATTAACGTATCTATTGAGCCAAAAATGGGCTTCATCACTGAACAAAATTTCACGATAAAACATCGGATTTTCATTGAGTTTTTCCAGAGCCAACTCACTGAAAATATGACGCAAATTCAAGTCGCCTGGCATCAATTCTTGCACAAGTCGAATTTTGTACGCTTTTAGAGAGATCCTCACGTAAAATATGCCAAGCCAAGCGGCTGAGAACGACGGCGAATCAATTCGTCACGGTCTTCGCGTACACTCTGAGCTACAGCTGCTATAGTCTCTTCACTACGTGCTGGATGTGGTCTAACCGGTCGAATATCATCCACTAATATAAACTGGGACACAAGTTTGCGAATGGTACTGACAATAGTGGTTTCAGTAGGTCGATTATGCTCACCGTAAGTTCCTCGAATCGCATGAAAAACATTTCTCACAGAACGCTGATTTTCGTAATACAGCTGAACAATTTGGAGACGCTGTAGTGGTGTGAGTCTTTCAATGATGACGATACTAAACAAAAATGACAAAGCAGTTTGATAGGAGTCACGCGTGATCTGTCAGAAAAGCCTATTGAAAATCAAACCTCACGATGAAACACCCTATATAACTCATTGTCTCTCGCTTAAGAACCTAAATTATTAATACCACTCGATTTGAGAAATTAGGTAAATAAAATAAAACTATTTTTGACAGTACAAATTAGTTTATTGTATTCAAATAAATGCACTAACAAAATATTTTATAAATAAGATATCTAGGATAGATAGATTACTGTTGATCTTAAATAATTGTAACTGCATTAAATGACCTGTTTTATCTTAAATATTTTACATCTTGATAAGCACAAAACTATTTTAATATCTCATTTGAAATTGCCATTCTACTTAGTGACTTCATGCATAGCAGAAGCCAAGTACTCAACATTTTTACTGGTTACACCAGCCATCGAAATACGACCATCCTTTGTCAAATAAATGCTAAACTCCTTCGTTAAACGATCAACATTTTCAGGTGACATTCCAGTGAAGCAAAACATTCCTATTTGATTTGTAATGTGATCCCATGATCGAGATGATCCTAACTTAACAAGATTATCCCTGAGATTTGCTCGTATATTAATGATGCGATCAGCCATACCCTTGACATCATTTAGCCATATAGCTCTCAATGATGCATCGTTAAGAATTTCGGATACAATTCGTGCACCATGCACTGGAGGGTTTGAGTACATAGGACGGATGCGAATCTTAATTTGTGAAAGAACGCGTTCGGCTTCTTCAGCACTTGCGCATATAACTGAGAAAGCGCCAACGCGCTGCCCGTACAATCCCATGTTCTTGGCAAAACTTTGTGCTAAGCAAAACTCAAGACCTTCTTTTTCGAAGAGACGTACTGCTGTTGCATCCCTGGCAACATCACCACTGGCGAAACCTTGATACGCCATATCAAGGAAAGGATAAAGATTTCTCTTCTTAATGATGTTAACTAATTCTATCCATTGCTCGCGTGTTGGGTCTACACCAGTTGGATTGTGAGCGCATGCGTGGAGGAGAATAATTGATTTCTCTGGTATTTTCTAAAAATAAATATATTGTATAAAAATGTTAGTGCATACATACATATATATATATATATTTGATAGTGTGAGAAAACCTACGTTGATATCGTCTAAGCAGCCTTTAAAGTCCAGTCCACATGTTTTGGGTTCGTAATAGCGGTATTTTTTGACGTTAAGACCAGTGTGCTCAAAGATTGGTATATGATTTCCCCATGTTGGTGTTGGGACGTACACTTCACGATTACCCGCCCAAAATTTACTTAAGAAAGTTGCACCAATGCAAAGAGCTCCAGTGCCACTAATTGCCTACAAAAATAATAAATTTGTATTTACATAGTATAATAAGCCACTTAGATATTATTCTTAAAATTTATATTGCTATAATTTAAAAATCTATATATCAAACAGTTTATGTCAAATAAAAAACAATTTTCAAACAATGTGCACTATATTCTGCGCACCAATCAATAATCATGACAACATAATCCTATTTTCCTATTTTGCATCTGACGTTATTTCGCTATTGTATTACACTCAATGCTTATCCACACTCATTTACTATTGAGTTAAATTCATTTTATGTGACTCAGTTTATTTGCCTGCTGACCACCGCACATTAAAAATCTTTTTGTAATTAACAAGTAAATATTTTTAATTCAGTTAAAACTTAACACAATTGATTTTGATTGTACTTCGAGGTATAATCTCCTCTGATTTCTTTTAATTCAAATACTTCATTTATCTGCGCATAAGGCCACCTTTTCGTTTCTCTTTTGGTACTTTATTTGCTCCACCTTCTTACGCATTAAGCTGTTTGCTTTTGTTGTAATATAGGGTTTTCCAATAGGGACTTGACAACTTTGAATTTAATTTGTAAACGCACTCTTTCACTAATCATCAAACTGTCACTGTCAATTTATTCAGTAAACTCAACATCATGGTAAAGTACACTAACGAGCAATGTCTGCAAATTATAAAAATTTTCTACAGATATTCGGAGTCGGTGACTGTAACTTTAAGAGCGATTGGTCGAAGTGTCGAAAATATCGCTGCCGTTAAGACGTCTGTAGCAAACGATCCAAATCAGTCAATTTCACGGTGTTCTCAAGAATTGGGCATCGCTCATACCACATTATGGCGTATTTTGCGTAAGGATCTTGGTTTACACCCATACAAGATCAAGCTGACTCAAGAATTGAAGCCGATGGACAATTTGAAGCGACGTACGTTCTACGATTGGGTTCTGGAGAAGATGCGCCAAGATGATGAATTTAATCGCAAAATCATATTCAGTGACGAAGCTCATTTTTGGCTCAATGGGTTCGTCAATAAGCAAAATATGCGTACCCACATGTACTTCATGAATCACCACTTTATCCACAAAAAATAACTGTTTGGTGCGGTTTGCATGCCGGCGGCGTTATTGGGCCATATTTTTTCGTCGACGATAACGAATTGGATGATATGGACTTGGACGACATGTGGTTTCAACAGGATGGTGCCACAAGCCACACAGGGGCCAGTTGATTGGCCGCCTCGTTCGTGCGATTTAACGCCGCTTGAATATTTTCTGTAGGGCTACGTTAAGTCATTGGGTCCAACGAATCGACCGCTGTAAACGTGCCCGCGGTGGCCATATGAACGAAGTCGAGTTCCATTCATAAATGTTTTGATTGTACTTCAAGCCAATAATAAAGTTTTTGAAATATCTCCAATGGTTTGCCTTTTATTTTAAAAAAAAAAAGTTGTCAAGTCGTTATTAGAAAACCCCATATAAAACAAGTGTATATCTGATCATATTGTTAGCATGTAGACGTGAAAAGTTTGGGGTACCTTGGTACTCCAGATAGCAATTAGTATTACTGTTATACTGTAGCTGTAGCTCCTACTTCTTTAGGGGGTATCAAATTTAGACTGTTACCAAGATACGTAAGTAAAGTCTTGCTATTTCAAAAAAATCTTAGTGTCCCACGATAGCGACATGCGCTACAACGAATTGCTCTTAACTTTTTTTTATAATTTGTGCGCGCTTAAGGGATTTGAGTACCCTTAAAATGTAGCGTTTGTAGCCAGAATTATGAAAAGAAAGAGCAGACCAGGAAATATTTAAATCATATATGTATCCTTTAATGTTGTCTATATTACATTAAAGATAAGCACAAACTATTTTTTCAGTTTAATACCTCATATGCCATGGATTTCAACCTTTAAAGTTCCTATTACACTTATTAGCTTTGTTCCGTTTTTCCTATTACAACTTTTCTCAAAGCGCTTTTGAAATGACCTAATTGAGGGTTCAATAGGAGTGTTTAAACCTTGACTCAAGTTATGATCAATAGTATCTTTGAAGATGTTGATTGCATCAATCTAAATTAAAACTTTATAAGGTTACCTTTCCCAGCACTCACTGGACTTTAAGCAAAATAGAAGATATAGAACTAAGTGGGAGCAAATTTTGACTTTTTAAGGATGGATGGCATTGATGTAGGTAGTTGAAAGATTCTTATCTATAAAATCAAATGCAGTTGAGACTGATGAAATAAACCTTTGTTAAAGCTATTTTACTATTAATATTGCCATATTTAACACGAACTTTTAACGTTATTTTGGCCATAATATATACTCGAAACTCATTTTGTTTTTTTTTTATATATATATCGACCACTTTCTTCACAGTACGGGATTATCTCTCCCATTCTATGCGAACGATGTCCAATTGTTTAAGAGTTTCCCTCTCTGTAATATTGCAGATTGTGTGGAAAATATCAATGATGATTTGAGAAGAATATAGCAATGATCAACAGAAAATGGGCTCTTCTCACACATTATTCAGTAAAAATATGGTGAAGTCTCTCATTGGCGGACACCCTGTTTAGCGGACAAATCACATTAACGGACAAAATAAATTTTAATGGCTGAATTCTACTATTTTCTAATGAAATAATTTTCTCAATAACGGACAAATCTGTTTAACGGACAGGAACAGCACTTTTCTTAATTTTCGGAAAAATTATTGCCTTAAGCGAACGAAAACAAAATTTGCAGTGGAAGTCGCGCTTGGAAACAAACCATTGGCGATGTTGCTCTTCTTCTCTCCTCTCTCATTTTATTTTAAAGGAAAAGCCGACAGTTTCTGCTAAAGATCTCTTCGGTTAAAGTCAATGCATATTGTATATGCATACACACACATTTGTGTCATGTTCGGCGAATACCAGTTATTGTCTTTGGCTGCATTAACATAGATTACTTTCAGTAAGCGGTAAGCACATTTTGTGTTTGTGTGTTAAGGTGAAATTAGAGTTGTTCGTTATTATTTTCATATTTTTTTACTGAGTATTTATTGTTTTTAATTATTATTATTTTTAGCAAAAATGCTTGGATGACGACTCAGTTAATGACAGAATGATTAATGAATTTTAACCTTAAAATTAAGAGTCAGAACAGGAAGGTTACACTTTTCCTGGATAACGCAAGGCCACACCCACATCTTTCGTTGAGTAATATGAATATTTTGTTCCCCCAGCTAACACAACATCGATTTGCCAGCTATTGGATCAAGACATAATACGAAATTTCAAAGTTTTTTTTTATCATGAAGAGGTTCTTAGACATCTAATCGCCAAAATGAAGCATGATCCATGTAATGTAACAGAACTTTCATCCGCAATAAATGTGTTGGATGCCATTATATGGGCTGCTTCAGCCTGGAATAAAGTTACAGCGGGAACCATTCAAAACTGTTTTAAGAAGGGTTTATAAGGACTAAAAGCATTTCAAATGAAGACTTTGATTGTCTTGTTTAAGCAATTTGACTTCGCTTATCAGGAAAATCCGTTGCGATGATTGTACAGACTCTATGGAATATGGAAAATAGTCCAAGTGTTCTTAATGTTGATGTCTCAAGTGAAGATGAGGAATTGGAATTGGAATTGGAACCAGTCACCGATATGAATTACCGAAGTGCTATAACTGCTTGTCAGTCTCTTCGAATCTTTGCTTTGAATGCTGGAGACCAAAAAGCCTTAAAAATTTTATCCGATCTTCGATCACATTTTGAAAAAGTTGTGTGCTCTGGAGTTAATTTACGGCAGAGCCGAATTCAAGACTTTTTTCATTAAATATGTACAACCCTAAAGTACATACGCATTTTTGCCTAGGCATAGCCACTGAACATACTCGTACACCAAAATGTCAACAAAATTGAAATGATTGGTCTTAAAGAAAAAAATATTCAAAACATAATTTAATTTAATTATTCCATCTTAAACATTTTTTAACAATTCCCATAAAGCGGACACTCTTTAAAGCGGACGAAATACTTCGGTCCCTCAGGTGTCCGCTAGTGAGAGATTTCATGTAGTAAAATTATCATACAAATTTATCGTAGATAAATTGCTACGATCTTGCTATAAGATCGTATTTGACATGCAGTTTAACTCTGTGGTCAGTAAAGCGCTTGGTGTACTTCGTGCATAGTTGGACACGTAAGACACACCCATGAAACAACGACTTATGTTTGCCATGACACTTAATATCCCCATATTCCAACATTTCCAATATTCAAGCAGGAGGAAGCTCAATGCTGCATACAATAATATTGTACTACAAGATATACATATACAAATATATGGACTTTAGAATCTGAAATTCATGTTGAGAATCGAGTGTGAACTACTAAAGTCAATCAATGATGAAACCACTCGTCCAAATCGAATAAATGCAATGATGATTATTTGATATGATCCTTACCTGAGTTGTTGCATTGTGTTTTGCTTTCAATCGTTCAGAGTTTTCACCTAAAGCTAATTCAATGGCGCGACCCCAGAACGAGGGAACACCTGTAATTGGTGCATATTCATGATCCAGTTTTTGTGCTAATATGCGTTCTTCTGCCTGCAAAAAAAACTATTTAGAATTTTCTTTTTCTAAGTTTAACGTTAGAAGTTTTTACCATACGAACACTTGGCAACACAAACGGTTTGCCATTATCATCACGATAAGCACCTACGCCAACATTAATTTTCTTGGGGTTAGTGTCACGCTTGTATGCTTCAGTCACCCCCAAAATTGCGTCGGGAGGACCCATTTTGACATCAGACCACCATGAGCTGAAAAAGGTCAACAAATCAGCATCACTTAACTGGTTAAGAGCTGATTACTGGGAAAAAGCAATCAACATCAACTAATTCAATGAAAAAATAACAGATGAATATTTTTACGATTAAAAATTTAAATTAACTAAATTTTTAATTGAAGGCTGTTATTATTTAAGTAGGCGGAAGGCTCCATCGTATTCATGCTGCAGTATTTCATAATTAAATGACCATTACAGCACGAGCTTCAAATAGACTAATCACGTCAAAGACGTTTTTAAATTGAAAAAAAAAAATTGTTAAGAGATAGCAAAAAAAAAAAAAAAAAAACGCTTAATTTAATATGACAAAGTATATTTCGAAGATCTCCTTTGATCTTAATTTTTACGTAACTTAACTTTCTAATCTGTAAAGAATAATATCATACACAGGATATACATAGATAAAAACCCAATTTGCCAAATAAAAAATCAATTAAACCACTGCCAAAATTTACAACATCTAAAATAATGTTTTTCAACCAAATTCATTCACTAAAATAGCTTAAAAACTGGGCTGGCTAGCATCTATTCTATCCACTGACTCCTTGCTGTTTCTTGTTTATGCGAAACGATTGCAATAAAATATTGCATGCTCGCATCAATTCGGACACAAGGAATTGTTATCGTGTCCAAAGCGGTACAGATATTTACGGTACCCCCAATGACCGGACAGGAACTGCGTGAGGTGGTAGTTACAGTTTCCGTGTGTCCGGTTCACCCATACTTCTATAGACGGAATTAACTTCTAGGTTCATCAGCCTTATGTGGTGTTGTGCCATAGATTTTGCCATCTGTTTTTTGAGGTCATCCTTTGCTCTTCCTTCAATCATGCGTTTCTATGCGGCGGTTTGACGCAATTTTGTTATATATCCTAAACATCTAATACACGAGTATGTCGATGGATACCATTCCAGCTATAACATATGTCTATATGCCAACGATAGTTCTTTCTTGGCATCCTGTCTGACTAATGCCGTTGGGTAAACCGGGGTGACGTAAAACAGAACCGAGCACATTTGAAAGTAACAATCTTTTTGTGTAATCAGGCCTACCGATATTTGGTAGAATTCGTGGTAATGCCGCTTGTAGTAAAGATGCCTTCTCGCTGATATAGAAGACAAGTTGTGCAAACTGCCGTCTATTATTTAATATTACTTCCAGGTATTTAAGTAATTCCTTAGATTGTTTGGCTTCCAACGCCAAAGGTTGCATATTCTACGGTCTTACAATTGGTTATTAAAATCGCCTCACTTCCGTGTTCATTAAGTGCAGCTGAACATAGACAAGTTTTTATTTTCGCAATTGCAGCATCTGTAGCAGATTCTACTTCGTGATTTTTTTTTTTTTGCGACCGTAACAATAGAAACGTCGTCAGCGAAACCTACCTGTGAACTCCTCGTGGCAGCGCAAGTCGTAGTACTCCGTTGTACATAATATTCTACAATAATGATTCTAGTATTGATTCCCTATGGTACTCTTGAAGAGATACTGTAATATTTGATACTATCTTCTGTTTGATATTGAAACCTATTGTTGAGGTAGCTTCTTATTTTTAATTTGAGTCAATAGCGTGGAGTATCCACTCTAGAAAGTGCTCTTGTTATTAATAACCAGCTTATGGAGCTAAAAGTATTCTTAACATCAAGTTCTACCACACCACAATATTCCTTTGTGTTCCATCGCCATCTTTCGCCTTCTATCACTTTAATAGCAATGTCTACTACCGCTTTTATGGCATCTATGTTAGACCGTGATTTTCTACAACCAAATTGGCGATTTGATAAAGCTCCTTTTTCCTCAGCTACGGACTGAATCTTGTTCAGGGTGTCAAGAAGACATTTTGGTCGGTATAAAGATGGTTCACCTGTTGGCTTTTTTCCCTTTTGGCAGGAGTACCCAAGCCTTGTTTTTCCATGGGTCGGGTAAAAATCCTTTATTTAAATATCTTTGGTATGTTTTTATGAACATTTCTGGTAATGCGTAAAAGGTAGCGCTTGTGGTAAAAGATGCTGTATAACAGATCCTAGCAGTTGGGTATGTTATTTGTGTAGCCCTATAGCCTTTACTTTGGCTATACCATCCTATATTTAGTACTTCAAAGATTTATACCAGCTTATTTACACATTCTTCCTTTGATCGCAGACAAGAATTTTTGTCGCTGGCTATTTATTTGGGCATTGGCGCATCGCAGGCTGTAGTAAGAATACGTGTAAGCTGACTCGCTAATTCTCTGATGTCCTGTTTTCGATCAGTTTACAATAATGTATTAATTATTTCTTCAAACATATCCTTATAAAAGAGTATGTTCTTCCATTTAGGACCTGTATGTTTGGGTTATTTCGTTTATTTTATCTGCTCTATGTCTACTTGTATCTATGTATTCCTCGCTGTCTTTCCATTTTGTTTTTGACAGGAGGCAGATGCCAAGGAATGTAATATCGACAAAAGAGTCTACTAACGCCATACGGGAGGTTTTTGACCTGCCAAAGTTTGCGATACCCACGCCAAAGAACGAGAATGCTTTCAGTAAAGAACAGCCTCTGGGGATGATTAACCTGCTGCCCCAATCGGTTGCCATGCATTGAAATATCCTCCTAAAAAAATTGGATATCTTCCACGTGTGTCTTCAACTAGGTTATCTAGCATTTCCTCAAATTCAATCATTGTCCAGCTGATTTTTGCGGGAAAAAAACCATATCCATGAGTGCAGTTTTTTTTGGAATGCCTGTTTGCCGCATGTCTATATTACCGCCAGCTTTGTTTGGTCGCAGATCCATACGTTGGGATCGAAGATTTTGTATGGTTCGTTAACCAGGATTTAGCTGTGTCTTAAAATATCCTAGATTGTCTCATAATGATTGAGATTTAGCTTTATGATTTTCATTCGTGTCTTCTGGTCATAGCGGTCCTCTTGTTCTTGCATTGATTTGCTATGTATCTAAATTTCAGGCATTTGAAACACTTTTTTATCAATACCTTTTCACGGATTCGGCAGATGACCAGCCAAACACAAAATACAATTTTTTTTTTTCTTAAAAATAAAGGACTCTTTCGAAATTTTTGCAGTTATAGTCGAAATCTGTTAATATATTATGAATATCTGAAAAAAAAATCGGTGTATTGTAGAATCATGATTCTACTGGCAATGCTATAATAACGACGATTTCGACAATACAGGGAGTCCTACATCTGACCGGTCGAACTTTTATGTATCGTATAATACAAGTTTGCTAAATTGTAACAGAATATGAAATATCAAAAACCTTTGGAGAATACTACAAGTTCTATGAATATTTGTAGCGCAATAATATGTAACTCTTCGGTTGTTTGATGGAATGAGGTTTTGCGTCATCCGGTAGCTTTTCTATTTTTTCATTACTAGATTCCAAAGTATGGTGCGCATATGTTTTCCCTAAAACTCATTACCCCACTCTAGATGCTTTGATGTTCTCTAATTGTTAATAACATATGCATACGCTGTATGTTTCCATCTCCCGGTTTAAGAGATAACGCGGGTATAAATTTCAGCGGCATTTGATAACCTCTGCCTGATGCATGGTGTTTTCGACGCAATGACACCGGACCTACAAAAGTGACGTATATAAGTGTAATACATGATCGATTGTAACTGTTCTTTCAGGAATACGTACCTCTGGCTATACTCTGAGCCAGAAAAAGAATAATATCGTATCATTATAAAAATAGAAATGATCAGTATGGTACTGGACTAAAAACCATTACATCGCGTTAATGAAATCATGAACCTATGCCACATAGCTCATAAACTGAAAACTAAGTTATTCAGAGTAACGATTGAAATAAAAAGGCTTAGCCTTTGAAATACAGCCAATCATTATTCTATATAATTCTATATTCTATAATTTTTTTATTCAAACAAGTTTAATTCCTTCCAATATTGAAGCGGTTACTGCCCTTTTCTATTTAAAAAGTCACCAATGAACTTGCTCAAAACCAAATCGAACATCGAAACAAACAATATATATAACCATACGGCATATGATAAGTCACACGACCTTCGCAAAGTGCGTCATACAATACATCTGAATTCGCTGACCCTTATTCGCCACACCAAAGAGACACATGGCGCAGGATTTAAGGTGGATTTTAGGTCACTGAGAGTAAGTTATAGGCAATTGAAATGCGTTGTACAATTACTAAAAGGATGGCGCATCAACGGTTTGAACAATAGCAAGCAATTGATACCTACATAATAAAAATATTTCTGCTTGCAACTTACTTGTTAATTTGTTAAATATTAAATGAGTGACACTTATAATGAACAACGTCACGATTACATCACAAAACAACTAGTTGTTCTCTCGTTAATTGGAAAATGATTAGGATGTATCATATTTATGTATACCTACAATCTGTTTAAACCGTAGATATTAGTTTTGTTGGCGTAAACAAAAATACGACAAAAGTCAGTATTAGCAAAAGCGTCATATTTTTTTACTGAATGTGTTTGTTTTTTTTTTTTTTTTTTGGCAGAGAAAAAACAATAGAAGAATTCGAAAATAGAAACAATAAAACTGCGGCTGGCATTGATTTTAATGTGCAAAACGGAAAGCTTTGCATTGCATTTACTTGTGTTTTTGATTACTTATGATATATTTTAAGAAAACTTAATTATAAACTTTCTCACCTAAAATGAGAATACATATTAAGTAGATAGGTATTGCATAGCCAATTACCCATTCCGTCAAAAATATAAAATATACATATATCTTTGTCAGTGATATGCTTAAGTAGGTTTCTTGCTTTGAACATCCAAGACGCCCCCATCAGGTTGTTAGAAAATGCAGCGTAACTTGTTCCTTACCACATAGACAGTCTTCACAGCTTATTGCGGCCTACATGAATAAGGACTTTCACAAGTAATTGCGCGGAAAACACTTTTAAAAAGCCTTAATTCGTAGTGGTGGTTTCTGATTTATCAAAAACATTCATTCACTCAAAATCCAAGTCTCCAACTTCTCATTAATTAAAGAACACTAACAAATTTGAAAATTTTAGGCGCTTAGGCAAATTATTGTTATCTCTTTATGCAACGACATTGCATTTATGTATTAAACTATATTCACGCAAATCTTAAAGAATTTCGTGTGCAAAGAAAACAGCCAACATTATATATATATTTTTTTTTTTAGCAACGTTGAGCCTTGCCTTACAAGTCTATAATGAGAATAAATACACTGAGATTGAGCAACAACTGCCCTCGGGTATGACTGATTTTACTGTCAATGGCCGACGAATTTACATTCATTTAATAGCCAACTTCTAGCTGAACAGCTATCAGCATTTGAGCATACATCGACATTACGACATTAACCTGATCAGTACAATGCTTCTTAATCGCCTAGAACATATGACTCCTTGTATGAAAGTTTTAAATTTCAAAACAAAGTGATAACACCTTAAATTTCTAATTCTCTGCCAAATAAAACTGACAAGAATAAGAATGGTTACGAGACTCAACAAGAACGGGAGCCAAGGTCCAGCTTTATCTGCTTTTATATCTATTTCTATGGTATGATTTACAATCCGAATGATTTGAAACGACACCTATTCTTCAAGGAAATGTAGGACTTTTCGAATTGCAGCCTTATGTTATACTCGTATATGCAGGTACCTTAAATTATGAATGTACTTTTTCACACATATGTTATACGTGCTGTCACGTCCCCGTCAATATCCACTTTAAAGCTCTATCTGGTTTTTCAAAATTCTATTTTTACAGGCTTATCTGAACAAGATAATCAAAGTTTGTACAGCCAGATGTACATAGATATATGAATCTGAATACATAAACAGAAACATTAGTTCACCTAGTTGCAGAAAACCTAATAGTCATTAGAAGAAAGACATGAACTACTATTGCATCCGTGCGACGAAATGAGCATAAAGTAGTCCCTCTAACTGTCCAGCCACGTTTTCTCTTGCCATGAGACGATAAAAAAACTAGACATAAATTCAGTTTCAACTATTCGATACGATTTTGATTTTAATGCGAAATTTTTATACACATATGTATAACATACATACCTATGTATGTACGTGGATAAGTGGCCTCAGTTCAAGCCTTTAACGAAGGGTTGTTGTGATATTAGCACCACAGTAAAATTGGTTATACAACACTAATTTAATGACGTTTTCTTTACGTTATAATCTCATAATTCACTATATGCATACATATAATACAACGTTAGAATATTGATACCATCTGGCAACGCTAATTTTAATAGTTCAGTAACTAGACATACATATGTACGTCAGCAAGATATTTGTTGACAGATAAATACACTCGCAGAAAAAACACATTTTATGGGAATAATATTCCTCGATTGCGATGCAGTCGTGCAACAGAAAGGAAAATTAGACCCTTCTCCATGAGATGACCTTGCAATGACACTGAATGGAGTGTCGTCATTGAACTAGTTTTATAGAGCGCGGTGCGGACTTACCCATTTCGTATGGACGTGACATTGACAGCATTCGCCAGAATTCTGCTTGCCGGTGCTACAGTTGTATTTAATTTATTGCAAATGTTTGCCATGTTTTCGTTGTAGCAGAATAATTTAAACCGTTAACGAGCAAAATGAAACAGACAACAATACACTTGACAGGCGAAATTTGGATACTGTTAAATAAAGCAAGTGACTGGGGGCCTAGAAACCTTATATTTGAGTCCAATTTAATGACAGAACTTTGGAGGGGATGGTAATGGACTGTTGGAACTTGACGAACAATTAAGGGGAGTTTGCATTTGATAATTGAGATATTGATGTTAAGTTGAATTTCTAGTAAGATTATTTTGTAGTATTTTATTTTATAAGATTGTTTGCTTAACTTTGAAATATCAAGACTTTATAATGGTTGATTTGATCTATGAACTCTTTTTCTTGCTTGACAGATTAATATTATATGAGAGCAAATTCAGGTGAAATTTCTGAGAAAATTCGGTGTTTTATAATTTTAATACGACAAAGGGAAGAATGCAACCCAGGAGTGTATAAAAAAATTTGTACTGTTTATGGTGAAAGTACTTTATCGAAAACTACTGCCAAGAGATGAATCTTAAAATCGAAAAAACTGGTTAGGTTGGTTGCAAAACATCAACCAGAAATCAGTTGCAATACTTTTAAAATGAGTAGGTTACAAAGAGAAGCTTGACTGAATTTCCATATGCGAATCGTTGATGAAACAGAATCGAATAAACAAAAATAGTAATCTTTGAAGTAAATTGTAATTGGTGATGAAAAATGTGTCACATACGACAATATTGTCTTGGTCAAAAAAAGATAATGAGGCACCAAAATAGTAGAAAAGCCAGGATTAATAGCAGGAAATGTGATGCTGTGTGTTTGCTGGCGTTGGAAGCGGGTTATTCTCTATGAGCTACTATCACCTGGTGAAACGATTGATTTGAATGCCTTCGGCCAGCAATTAATTCAATAAAAAAAGGCCAGAATGAGTAAACAGGAAAGATGTTCTATTTCATCGTTACAACACCAGACCACACATATATTTAACCACTCGGCAGAAAATGAAAAACCTATCACCTGTTCTAATCTCTGCAACACTCTTTTACTGTCGTTAAATTGGCTTCAAAAGAGGCTCCGTTTTTCAGCAAAAAAACATAGAAAGTCTAAACTGATGAAATAATGGTTCTAGCCGAAAATGGCGTTAGGTGATATTACAATTCAACGGACCTAGCTGCAATTAGCTTTAGTTATAAATAAAATATGTAATAATGCTAGATTTTGTTAAGAAAGCTGATATTTTGTTAATGTTTTCTATGTTGGGGTTTTTAAGAATTTCATATATTAAATTATTTCTAAATATACTTTGAATAATAGGTTTTAATATGGAACGATGTTATAAAATATTATTTAAGTTCAAATTGTTGCAGAGGGAATAAACTGGGGGAATTCCTTTTGTTATAAGGTGCCGATGAGTAACTGAAGTGTGTCCAAGTCTAAGCCGAGCAAAGTTAACGATTTTATATTAACATAAGGCTATGGAATATACAGAAGTATTTCCCTTAAGATTAAATTTTTTGTAGTGGTGGTGGTATTGAGTCCAGTTAGCAACTATTGCATTTTTGGACAGTCTAATAAACATCAAATTGGGGTGAAAACATCGAACATATAAACCGAAGAGTATTTGACTGAATTGGCTGCAATGCTGCGTTTTCGTTTCTCCGGATCCCAATGTGTCCAGGATTCCACATTAACTTGATGTATTTTGCCGATTTTATGAGCTATTGTCTGATTTGAGACATGTTCTCAGAGTTATTGTTTGGGTTTTTTAAGAGCATTGAGAACAGATATGCTGTCAGACCATATGATATATTTTCTTTGATAATCAATTCGAAAATTAATGTTGACTTCTTGAATTTTTTCGAGAATCTTCCACTAGTTAAAAAATGATTCACTGGACGAATGGCTTTAGGTGTTCACATAATATTGCAAACAGGATCTTTTTAATTTGTTGATTAGGCGAAGGATGCTAAGATTCCATTCAACAGACATACGCTTTTGAATATAGAATACGTGTTTGATCTACATAGTTTCTGGTCTCTTATTGTTATCACATAATTCTGATGTTAGTTTGTTGTTCAGTTATTTTTGTATTATTATTATTATTTCGTATTATTATATAAATATATATATCTTATTACTTCCCTGGAACTTTAGGCCTTTTGAAGTATTGTATTTTGTCAATAAAATCACTCAAGACAATTTAATAACTATATTTCTGACAAAGCTTTTATTGTTTAGTGTGTTAAGATGGACATAAACCTGATGTTTTTGAATTGGTCCCTGAAGCGGACGATTATCAAAGGAAAATATCTTGGCAAACCAAATGCGAAGTAAATAATTAAGCCTGGAGGGATCAAAGATATTCCGCTATACTGAACTCTTGCTAATGAACACAATATTATTAAAAACCTGTAAGTAGACTAACAGCAAAACTATGTATTTAAAGAGGGGTAACATTATTATGGAATATTAGCATCGGTATCATTAATATAAAAATTAGCTGAAAGTAAAGAATGAGAATACTCATAGCTTCCATCAGATAAAAGATCCACATAAAGATAATGGAATAAAGCAACTTAATGACGTTGTCGTCTGGGCAGTCCGCCTTTTTTTGTCTACTCCGATTTTATTTCCAGTCCAACTAACAACTTCTTCGAAATTATTATTATTAATATTATCTTCGATGATGATATTAGAATATTTATTAATTGTGCTTCTATCTTCTTTTATTTTTCAAATATATTTGCTTGCGAATCAATTTGAGTCAATTTGAACAGTTATGGATAATAAATGTCCAAAAACACAGCCATTGGACGAAAACAGAAATCTAGTTTGACACACAATACTATTTGACGTTTATACACTTTGACATAAAATCCGGGAGATACATTTTGATACCCAAATGAAAACGAGAATCAACATGTTGTTTCAAAAAAATGAGGGAAATGGTTTTACGTCACTTTTCTTCTCTATAGAATGGAGAAAAGCCTAAACGAAAACACCATTATTTGTAGCGATTTCGAAAAACTGACTTGTTTCATCTGCATAGCATCTGTTTCATAAGCATGTTATTTAACTAAATAATCGAAAAACAAAGACGGAAAAAAATGGCGTGGTTGAATCAAATATGGATGAACTATGATTATCTTAAAACTTTTTATGGTTGTTGAAACAATAATTACATATAAATAAACATTATTGTTATTTGGGGCCAAGCTAATATCGTAATTTTAATATTTTTCGTATGCTTTTTAAAAACAAACAAACCTGTGGGATACTTATTACTATTTCCTCTAGATAGCGCTTAAAACTGAACAAACTGTTGTCAAAAATTAATTTGAATGTGCCTCTTAAAGTATCTTCTCAAGGAATTTTTATTTAATTAAATATTTATACACAATAAAATGCATTTAGTTTCAACAGGTCGCTCTACGATTTTATCAGTGTTTCCAGATCTAGAAACTAAATGCACATATCAGCATGTCAACAACGAAAAAACAGATTTCCAATTCTTCAGTCAAAAGCGGTTGCTACTGGAAGTCAATGAAAAATTTGGCCTGGAATTTCTTAGGATCAAGGATCCAGCTAATCAGAGTACGTATAATACAAAAAACAAAGCATTCTATGAAATGTAATCAATCTTCCATAAGGTGATATCGCAAGAATTCGGAGAATCAAAGTCGACAATCTTGTTTGTATCGCTTGCCCAAAGCAAGGATGCGATGAAGTTGCAGTGGGATTGTCTAATGGCCAAGTTAAATTGTTAAATTACAAAAATACGCAATTCCTACATAAGTTTCCTGCAGGTAAACTGTTGCACCCTATATGTAAAACATATACTCGTAAGCTGTGAAATTTTTAAATGGTTCTTGAAAAGTTTCCCGGCAATCGTTTACATCTTACTCTTAATCTTAATTCTTCGCTTTCAGATAATTCTCGAAACAGTGTTATCTGTTTAGATTACAATGCATCTGATGAATATATATCTTCTGTTTATGAAAATGGTCAAATCAATATTTATGGCACAAAAACGAAAACCAAATTACAAACTATTAACTTGGACAGCAAGTATGACTCAAACTTTCTTCATTAAAATCGCATAACTCCGTTTCTTTCATAGCTCTACTCTCGGTCGCTTCCATCCCATCAAAAGGTTTCATCTATCTATAGCATCGTACAAGGGATCCGTGTTCATCTACGATATTCAGTCCAAGAGGAAGGTATTCACTTCTTTAGATTGTCACGAAGCTCCTTGCAAAGATCTCTGTATGTCACCATCACTCCCGGATGTTCTTCTTAGTGTTGGCTATGATTGTATTATAAACATTTTTGATACACGCAAAAAGACCCAACCACAACAGATTCGTTATTGCCATCCCTTGTCAACAGCTGCTCTCTCTGAATGTGGAAACTTCTTTTGCGTGGGAAACCTCAAGGGTGAACTCATTTCGTATGACATGCGTAATACTAAAAGCTATTTGGCAGCAAAGAAAGTCCATGAAAATGCTGTGACTAGAATCGCCTTCGTTCCAACCGAAGGGGAGAATTGTTTAAGTTTCACCAGCATTGGAAACCAAACTCATGCCGACACACATTGTGATACTCGCAAGTCACTAGCTAACGCTGATCAATTAACTAAAGGTCGCCGGGACTCGTTTTGTGATTTCCTTGATTTTCAGGCGTGTCGGGGTAATGAAAAAGTTTCCAGTCGTATTGCAGCACGTCCGGACAGCTTCGACTGGGATGCTCTCAATAAGAAAACCGTTCAAGACGATTACCGGGGAAGTCTAGTGCCGAATCTAAATCACCCAAATAATACTGTTTTTTCAGATAGCCAGAGTCTAAATATGAACACTAGCTTAGAAAACTTGTCATGTGGGAAGGAAAACGTACCAAGTCCTTTTCGAGCTGAAGGTTATTCAGCTCCTCTATTGCATCGTCGGGGAGAAGACATTTACGCTTTGCAAGACCGGAGCAACACTGACATGAAGCTGAATAAAATTCAAGAGGAAAATGAGTTAGAAATCATTTCACCAGTCGATTGCCTAGCTGAGAAATATGTCGGATTGCTAAATATTTCTCAGAAAGATGTTGATGGTGGGTGCTTCCACAAGCTACCAGATGAGAAGAAAAGTACGCCGAATAATTTGAAAAGAGTCGACGCGGAGGGATCTAACAAATTTATACAAACGAAATCCCAGAACTTAGATGTGTTGGAAGAATTTAAAAACTTGCGGAGCGAGATAGATGAGCGTTTTTTGCAATTAGAGTCTGAAGTAAAGTTCAATGCTGAATCCAACAAGTGGCAGATTTTTACACAAAATTGTGATTTATGGAAAAAGCAAATGGACTGCACTGAAGAGATCAGAACTTCTTTGGGAATTCTCCTGCAAACAGATCCATTTGTTAATGAGTATTTGCGGATGAAAGAAGAAAATGAAATGTTGAAGAACAAATTGCTGCAGTTAGGTCAACAATTAAATATTTGAAAAAAAAAAATAAAGAAATTGTCTTCATTTTGGTGGGGCCCAACGCTCCCATATTAAATAGTAGTTTCCGTGTTAATACATATGTTAGGAAAATGTAATGTTATAGCAAATTGTGTTGTTGTTTCTCAACGACGCACTACCCTTTAAAATTACAGGGAGTTTGCGTTTTGGGTCTTATAGCGCTGTCAACTGCTAAGCTTTCATTTATACAAACTCCTTTTCCAATGGTTTTTCCCATTCTGGTGGCGAAAACTTGTCTTGTCTACTTTGTTTATAACAGGTCGGCTGAAAAGTTTGTAGGCTAACTTATATTAGAGTTAGTATTACTAAAATTAAATCCAGCTGTCGGATAATTGATTTGTGAGATATATCGTTTTGAATTGAGCAACTTTCGTTATTGTGAAAAAAATTGAAAAAAAAGTCTTGAAACCAAAGCTTGGCTTGATAAACATTATTCGGACTATGCAGGAGATAAATCAACCGTTGAGAAGTGGATTGCTATATATAAACGGGGCGAAATAAGCGCGGAGCTGATGCACACAGTGGACGCCCTAAAGAGGCTGTCACGGGCGGAAACGTGGAGAAAGTTCACATAATAATTATGAATAGCCGTAAAGTGAAGTTGATCGAGATTGCTGAGACTCTGAAGATATTAAAAGAGTGTGTTGGACAAGAAAAAACGGCCCATTTAAAAAAGAAAAAAGTGCTGTCTCAATAAATTAATGCATCGTGTCACAAATCAATGAAAA
Source organism: Volucella inanis (assembly GCA_907269105.1). Classification (NCBI taxonomy): domain Eukaryota; kingdom Metazoa; phylum Arthropoda; class Insecta; order Diptera; family Syrphidae; genus Volucella; species Volucella inanis. The sequence continues at coordinate 73,833,536 of OU026157.1, read as the reverse complement.
CGGTGACAAAATTGCACGGATTAAGCTACGAATTGTTACTCCATCCACCGTATTCCCAAGATATGGACCCCAGTAACTTTTACCTGTTTGCAGACCTCAAAAAAATGCTCACTGTAAAATAAATTCAGCCCTAATGAAGAAGTGATCGCCGAAACTGAGACTTATTTTGAGGCTAAAAAGAAATCGTACAATAAAAATAGTATTGAAAAATTACATGACCGCTATAATCGTTGTATTGCTATGTTAGCGTACAAAGTTTTAGGCCGACCTGTTATCAGCTTGGGATTGTATCCACTGTTTGTTTGTTGAGGGCGCTATCAGGTAATAAGATCCTTTAATGGAAGGTCTCCGCACTATCTACCACCAGTGAGCTTATTTTCCATGACGAATCCGCATCTTACATATCAATCTAATCACAAGAATACGCGGATGATGTAGGTGTACTGCTTGTTGGATCGTTTCCAACGACTATACTTCAAAGTGCAGGCAGCCCTAGACGTGATTGACGCACATAGGGGTATTTGAAGGATCTACGAGACCAAAAGTCAAAATAGCAAAGTAAACAAATACCCGTTAAATTGAGTACCAGAAGTAACGGACATTCCAACGAACAATAGGCCGCCACCCCACACTTTTTCAATTACGCGGGACCCAACAAAAAATTAGTCGGAACTTAATCATTGAAACTTTGATATGTGCCTGTTTTCCGCGCTCTTGTGAAAGTGTTAAAATTTTATTAAAATTAAAGCGTTTTATTTATTTCTAAGAAATTTATGTTTACAAAGATATTCTTTTGAGTATCGGTATAAATCCGGCAATTTTTGTTATTTATATGAAAATTGAAGGCCTTACCTAACAAGTTCTCAACAATTCAGCCGCAGAATATCGCGTAAATTGTATCAGTAAATTGAACTTCATAATCAAGAAAATCAAAATTTGTGAAAAAATATTTATTTACATTAGACCATTATTTACGTGTTCCAGGTACTATGCATACTTCGGGAGTACGGATAGTACTCTATAGTACGAACTATGGAAGAAAAAATGTATTTTTTAAAAGACCTTTTTTTGTATCGCGATGACCTGGCACAGTTAAATAACTACAATAACAATTTTGCACATTTTAAGTCAGAAGTGAAGCAAAGATGGTCTAAAGTCCATAAAAAAAAAGATGTCTTTTTAAGAAGCAATACTCTTTGGCTGAATTTTGGTGAATCCAGCGATATGAGCAAAAGAAAATAAAGGTAGTGCCATACTTCACGCAGCACAAGTTGAATTGAGTAAAATGGGTAAACGAGATGCTTCGAACATACTCAAAAATATTGTGAGCTCTCCGACCCGTGCAACGAAATACAAAAAACCTAATATGATACTCCAAAATGTGTAAATCCTTCGCGTCTTAGCCCCATGGAAGCATTGAAAATGTTTGTAGATGCTGACTTACCATAACACAAGAACAGTTTGAAATAATTAGGAAAACGAACAGGAAGTTATTTCCTTGTTATAGCTTAATTCAAGAAGCTAAAAAAGAATGCTATCACCCCAGAAACTTGCACGGTAAACAGCACCTGTGCCGAAACTCAACTCCAAGCCTTAGTTGATATAGCCGTTAGCCGTTAGCTTATCAGTATTTTTGGAAGAGGTCTTATCAACAATAAAAGAGTAGGACTGAAACACTTTGAAGTCGATATGCAAATGGGGATGTGACGGATCTCAGCAAGCCCAATTCAAGGAAAAACTATATAATGAAGGTGACTCGGATGCAAATATTTTCCAAAGCTGCTTTGTACCTGTCCGACTAGTTTGTGGCAAGAACAATGAAAAGGTTTTATAGCAAAATCCAACACCTTCATCTCCACGATTTTGCCATCGAATTTGATTTCGGTTCGCCAAAGAGACAAATGATATTACCATTGAAGAGATAAACTACATACGTTAAAAATTCCATTGATTCTCTTATCGCGAGTCAGGTTGACATTGCAATTGATGGGAAAAGGTTTTATGTCAACTACCAATCCATAATGACAATGGTAGACGGAAAAGTCTGCAACGCAGCTACTGGAAAAACATCTACTAGTCGTTGTTACATTTGTGGGAAAACTTCGAAAGCCGACAAAAAAAGAAATTTCAAAAGAAGCTACTGAATTCGGCCTGTCTATTTTACATGCGAGAATCAAATTTTTAGAAAGCATTCTGCATTTAGCATATAAACCGCCTGTAAGAAAGTATCGCAAAATAAAAACAAGACGAAAAGAGAATGGAAAAGGAGAAAAAGCTGGAAATACAGACAAGATTTTGCAATTAAACTAGTTTATTAGTAAAGATGCCCAAAACAAAATTCGGAAATACAAATGACGGCAATACAAGCTGGAGATTCTTTGAAGATCCGAAATTAACCTCAGACATAACAGGTGTAGATTACGAGTTGATTTTTAGACTCAAAGTAATTTTAGAGGTTATATCTACATGGTAGATACAGACAAATATGACAAATACGCTGAAGAAACTGATCGTTTGTATATATGTTAAGCTGTACCCTGGTACCCAAGACAACTACACTGAACAAATTGCTCATACATGGTTCGGACATTTTAAAAAATGCATTATTGCCTAAAGGACAACTGTCTGAAGAGGCAGCAGAGTCACGAAATAAAAATTTTCGAGCTTACAGGCAATATTTCGCGTGAAAATTCTCTAGAGAATCCTACAATAAGGATATCTTGAACGTTACGTAGTGCCTCAAGAACTATACATAAAAGAAATGTGTATTCATTTTTGCCTGAAACAATAGAGATGCTCCTTTCAGCTCAACAAAATCCAGCAGCTGAAAGTGATGAGGATGACGAATAAAATAAATTCTTTTGTTAAAATCATGTTTTCACTTCTTCAATATATGAAACTATAACTGTTTTTATATTTAAATGTTTGTTTTTTTTTTTTAATAACGTTACTCTAAGCCTAATAAATAATAAAAATATTTTGAATCTTTTATTATGGTTTTCTTGCACAAAATAGTAATTTGAACTATTATTTTTCTTTAATTTTTTTTTTATGTAGCCTGCCAGAATTTGCTAGAATGCGAAATATTTACAACAAAACAAAAATAAAACAAAACAAACGAACAACCAAGAAGAAGAAACACTCAAAAGACAACATATATGTATATCATATTTTTATAAAATATATTTATTTATTCATCAATGTTAATGTTGTCCCCTTCAAAGTAATCCCCCTCAGATATAATACGATTGTGGTAACGCTTTTTCCAATCTTCGAAGCACTACTCATAAGAACTTTTTGCTATAGCCTTGAGCTGCTCTAGCGATGCCGTTTTTATTTCTTCAATCGTTGCAAATCTTCGTCCTTTCATAGGTCTCATCAGTTTTGGGAAGAAGAAAAGTCGCATGGGGCCAAATCCGGTGAATATGGTGGCTGATGCATGATTATCGTGTTGTTTTTGGCTAAATAATCCCTCACAAGCAATGATGAATGAGCAGATGCATGATTGTGTGCAAAAGATATGAATGGTTTTTCCAAAGTTTCGGACGTTTTTTTCTTGTTGCTTCCCGCGAACGGCACATAACTTCAAGGTAATACTCCTTATTGATGCACTACAACACGTCAAGATTTTTTGGTAATGTACTGGGGCGTCCAGAGCGTGTTTTATCATTAGCATTTTCTCGGCCATCTTGGAAGAGCTTGTAACCACTTTTAAACATTTTTTTACTTACTCAAAGTATATGCCACTCTCAACATTTTAAATGTTTTAGAACACTGGATTTCATTTTTTACACAAAATTTGATGCAAATTTCTTGCTGCGAAATTTCAAAAGTCACACACTTCTAAAGAAAGAAGGGAAACGAAACAAGAGACGAGACAAAAAAAGATAAGCGATCCAGACGAACGCCATAACAAGACTTCAACAACCCCGTGACTGTGGCGGGAAGTATCCACCTTCCTCCCAACCCCAACTTTCAGACAAGGGCGGCACCTAATAGGCAGGATTCAATATAAGTACCATTCTGCATTTTTATATTTGTGTAACCCTCCCCTAATTGAGATAGTTTGGAGATTCATGCGATCCGATAAGGTTCCTTACCGTTTATTTAATAAACCCCGTAATAGTAGTCACAATGAGTCTAACAACTTTGTCTGATCGTACGGAATCGTTGACCTTCCGTTGGCCGCTGATTTGAGAGTTCTTGTTTGATAAGATTTTTAGGTGAACAACCCCATTACTAATACACGAATTCGTTTACTTTATTTTTCTTTTTTGTACTTACATGGCCTTTGTCATCCCCCTTAAAAAAAATAAAAAATAAAAAATAAAAAATAAAAATAAACCCACACAAATGAAATTCCTCATTTTGTATTTTGTTTTGATCTTGTTTTCTCAATTTCGCATATAAATTGGGTGGCGTCAACTTTTGCATTGCTTACTTTCTGTCTACTTCCCTTTTACCGAACCCCCTCGTTCTAAGTAACCGGTGATCTTCTTTGCGCCTATGTTTGGTTTTTCGAATTCCACTTTATTCGCTTATCAACTACCATCCGTGTAGTTTTTTTTGGCTCAAGTTCTGTTTTTTTTTTTTTTTTGTTTTTATTTTGTTTGGTTGCCGGTAGCCGGGCTTTTTTCTGAATATCTAATTGTTTAAAATTTAAAAATCGTGGAATTTTGCAACAAATTGGCGCCCAACGTGGGGCTCTACAGAAAAATAATATAAATATAATATAATATAAATATTTATTTATATAAACTATTGTACCAAGAGTACATATACCGTGAGTTTTTTAACTTGAGGCATCCAAATTACTCGAAAAGTACGCGATATCGCGAAAAATGTTTCAGACAAAAGTCACAAGGTTCTCAAGGGGACATAAGATGGTGACCACGAGTTTGACCTTGAGCCCCTTTTTCAAGGTCAAACGAAGGTCACTTTTGATTTTTTATGGGAACCCCTATTTTTTTACCAGATTTCTGCGTGAAAAATTACATTTCTTTTACATGAAACACTTTTCAAAAATGCGTTCTTTTCCCGTCAGAGGCCGCCATAAAACTTAAGACATCAAACTTACTTGAAAAGTACGAAATATCGCGAAAAATGTTTCAGACAAAAGTCACAAGGTTCTGAAGGGAACATAAGATGGTGACCACGAGTTTGACCCTGAGACCCATTTTCAAACGAAGGTCACTTTTAATTTTTCAAATGATAATTCCTGATTTTCATTGCTCAGTCGTATTGCTCGTAGGCTTGTCATTTGATTTTACATACTGTATTTTGTTTCCTTCGGGGTGATTATTTAGAGTGGGTCCCCTTGCCTCCCACTGTTGAATCCTTGAATTCTTCCCATTTTGACGTTTATTTCCCGAGACTATTTCAACAAATGCTCGAAAATGTGACTATTCACTTCAATACACTTGTTTATCTGCGCTCTAAATGAACCAACAGAACTGAGAAGTATTTCAGGCATAATCTTCCGGCAAGCTTGAGTTATTCGTCTTTTCATGTCCTCACGTGTTGTTGGCTTTTTTCTGTAAACCTCACTTTTTAAGTAGCCACACAAGAAGAAATCAAGTGACGTAAGATCAGGTGATCTAGCAGGCCATTGCCTCGGACCATCGTTGATGGTAAACATTGCTTAATACGCCCTGGGCTACTTGAGAATAATGGGCTGGACAAACATGATGTTGAAACCACATTGTTTGTCGCAACTCCAATGGCAGTTCTTCTAGTAATACTGGAAGATAGTCCCGCAAGAAGTTTGCATGCTTTTCGCCATTCATGTTGCCTTCAATAAAATACGGACCTATTAATTTATCCCCAATAATTCCCGCCCAAACATTAACATTCCAAGAGTGCTGGCATTCAACTTGTCGCAATCAAAAAGAGTTTTCGGTAGCCCAGTAATGCATATTATGTCGATTGACCGTACCGTAATTGGTGAAAGTCGACTCATCAGAGAATAACACATTGGCGAAGAAAAGGGGGTCTCGTTCAATTTGCTGAAGTGCCCATTGACAAAAGGCAACCCGGTTGCGAAAATCCTCACTAGAAAGTTCTTGATGCATTGAAACATGATAAGGATGGTATTTATGCCGATGTAATATCTTACAGACAGTCGTTTGAGAAATTCCTGATTCACGACTTATTTGGCGAGTGCTTATGTGAGGATCGTGTGCAACGGCAGATAACACTGCTATTTAATTGTTCTCAACAGCCACCCTATCTGACCGATTCCTTTTCTTTGGTTGCACACTTCCTTCACCAGTGAATTGTTGGATGACCCGATAAAAGAAAGCACGCGATCGTATTTGGTCTGGGAAGCGTTGGGAGTAAAGAGCAATAGCACCATCGATGTTCTTTCCACTTTCTCCATAAATCAATATCATTTCAATTTTCTCTTGAATTGAAATAGCCTGCATTATTAATCTGAAAATGTCACTAATAATAATCAGTTCCTCGAAACAAATATCGAACTTCTAAATGAAGTACAGTTCCGTTCAAGTAGAAAAAAAGGGCAGAGTGCACATCGTACACTCTCAGATAAGTTTAGGACAATTTGTCTCTATCTGAAATTTCTTTGAGTTTTAACTTCACTCGAAGCAATAATGACTTCCTCAAAACAAATCTTGACCACTTTTAATAAATCCTGAAGAGAATCTTCAGTGATGGGCCCTCGCTGAGTCTAAGTTTAGATATTACTATCCGACAGCCTCTTACTCAGCTCAGGGTACCAACTTTCAATCCTGTACAGTGCTGCATGCCAGCGTGGCATCATTGCTACATAGTCTCTAGGCACCGTTGGTTCCAAATTTATATATTGTATTTTCATTAGCTACATGATAACATAAAACATGTTTGATCGACATATCGACATAGTTCCTGGAAATTTATTGCTATCGAATAATTCTCATTTTATTTTGTTGTTGAGCTATTTTCGGTGTCCCTGGAACCTGTGGACATTTGTAATATTGTATTTTGTCTCGTAAAATCACTCAAAAATATTTAATCGCCATATTTTTGACAAAGCTTTTGTTGGACGTGTTAAGCTGATGTTTTCGAATGGAAATACTTTCCCATGCAAACTGCAAGATAATCAACAACTTGAATATTAAAACAAGATGATAAGCAACATCTAAAACTAAAAACGAGTAATACACCCATTCGAAAGTGCATCTGTACAAAGTGTGGGTGTATCATAAAGGCGACTACAGCTCATCCTTTGACAACGCTCACCAGCTCTCCAGCATCCCTACCCAGAAGAGAGATGAAATGCATAATGTAAGTCGAGTCCATTATATAAATCTCAAGTCTTTAATTTTAAGGAAATAAAAAATCAAAAAATAATAAAAAAAAAAAAAAAATTGAAACAAAAACAAACTTTTTACTTGAAAGTACATTTTAAAGATAAAACGACCTTTATAGAACACAGAAAACCAATTGTAAATGTAACTATTAATTTAGTGAAACCTTACACAGATTGATGTTACACCAACACAAATTTATACAATAAGATAAATCAAAATAAAGTAATTTTAAGGAAATAAGGAATCAAAAGACAATAATAAACAAAAAAATTTAAACTTTTTACGTGAAAGTACATTTTAAAGATAAAGCGAGTTTTATAGAATATAGCAACTCAATCGTAAATGTAACTATTAATTAAGTTAAACTTTAGGTACACAGATTGATTTCACACTAACACAAATTTATAAGATAGACAAAAATAAAAGAAAGAATTGTTATTTTTGCCATAATATTATAATATAGTCCTAAGCATACAAATTACTATCACACAAACACAAATTTCATATCAAACTTTTACCTCGAATCTAACAAACTTAAATTCAAATTTATAACCCTAAGTTTGCAATCCACTCTTAGTCTGTAATTTGAACTCATAACCTTAAGAACATAAATTACAACTGTTTGCCGAAATGGAAGCACTTCAAACAGCTGTTGTCCAGCTTACTGGATCAGTGAATCCCTAAATTGAGAGAATTAAGGAAAAAGAGCAAAAGCTTAGGTCAATGGAACTTGCTAACACACAATCAGTCTCAAATCCAACAACGCCTGCAATCCCTAGAAGCGAAGAAGATCTAAATGAGATCAACAGATTACCTGATGTGGTTAAGGATCTTCAAACATTCGATGGTAATCCAGTACAGTATATCTCTTGGATCCACAATGTGGAGAACCTACTAAGGCATTATGAGATCGTTAGGAAAAAGCCCATCTACAGAGCCATACTACAAAATATCAGGCAAAAGATTAGAGGCGGGGCTGACGCGGCCCTAATCCGATATTGATTGGGCATCGATTAAGAAATGCTTATCCCTAAACTTATGCTTATGCTTATGCTTATCCCTTGAGAATCAACTTAACATTTAATCGCAAGGCAACTTAAATATTGATGAATTCTATGCATTGGTGAATTATCAATTTTTATTGATCATTAATAAGATAAAAACGGAAGATTAAGGTCCTGAAACTATCCAAGCTCTCGTAGGCAATTAAAGGAATCGAGCTCTTGACGTATTCATTAGAGGACTTAACCTCTCCACAATTCTCATTGTCCAAAAGCCGCACAATCTCCCAGAAGCTTACGCTTAGTGCTTAGAAATCTAGAATTTAGATTACAGGAGTATGTCCATACATCCGAAAAACAGTGATGACTCTAAAACAACTCCAATAAATCAGATTATTCCCCAGAACAGACATGGACAAACGAAACCAGCAAATCCTCAGAAAGCTTTAACACCACAGCAAAGAAACATGGCCTATAACATGCACCACAATCAGCATCATATGATGCAATCCCAAGAACCGAGGCCACAGAGATCACCAGAATTTCGCCTCTAAGACCAACACAGCCTTAGCCTCCAGTCCCTATGGAAAGGTCTGTTCACACTCGGCAAGCCAACTATACAAACAGATCTACTATACCAGCGCAGCTAGGTAATTACCAACAAGCGTATAACGAACAATTTCAAGATAATTTCAATAATCACCACCCCCAAAAAAGGCAAAAATTGTTTAATATACAAACCTAGGATGAAGAAGAATATCTTGAAAATTATGAACAAGAGCTTGCTAAAGAAGATAACGCTGAATCTCAATTAGAAGAACCAGGGGCAAAACCCTCTGAGCTAAATTTTATGATAGATACCTGACTAGCATACCCTACTTAAGGTATGCCACTAAAGCAGGCCATGTCCTTAAGTTTCTGGTAGATACGGGTGCAAATAAATACTTTGTCAAACCAGAACTAGCAACCAATGCATGCCCGGCTCAAACATCCTTTACCTTCCAATCGGCCGGAGGTGAAATTTATATTGATAAAAAAATTTGTGGAAGGTTTTTCGAAAGTGTCGAAAACTATTCTGTTTTAGACTTTTTCGTTCTTTCAGGTCTTAAAACATTTGACGGTATCATCAGCGATATACCCTCAAGCAGATGGAAGCCGTCATAGATAGGAAAGGCAACTTCTTAATAATTAAACCAGCTCAGGTAAATAATGTGGGAATAAAAAATGATCATCTGAGCATCGAAACCAGGAAAAATCTTCAAGACATTATCAATAGACACCAAATAGTTTTCTTACCAATAACCGACGAACAAATAATCGACACTAACATCAGAGCAGAGACAAAGACCAAGACGCAAGAACCAGTGTACACCAAATCATATCCTTACGCAACTAAGGCAGGAAGTCAATACATTAACAAACCAGGCACAGCGCTGAAGAAGATAGCACGGATTTGATTCCACACCACGATGTACCGTTAAATGTTTTTAGGAACCAGTTAGTCATCTCTCAAGGACAAGAATTATTTGCCAACGAAGAACCCCATTCAACTTTTCATAGACACTTTATACGCCTTCAGAATATCACGAAAGAGAACCTGACTATGAATCTCAGGGAGAAGCTTAATCTTAATATAGTTAACGGTATAAAAATACCAGAAATATATATTTCCCTCCTCAATGATATACCACCTTGATCAAAAAGTTTCCAGTGGCGTCACCATGTGGCGCCCCTATTGTTCCGATTTGAGTTCTGTTTTTTTTTTGTTAAGTTGGTACATCTGTTGTTGACATTCTCTAAATCTTAGCGTCATAAGAGTACATCTATATCTGTGTGGGTTGACGATTTTTTACAATTTTAGAAATGCATTTAAATTTGCAACAACGAACTTGTATTACATTTTGCGTAAAAAAACGGATTTAATAGTGCGCGGACGTTGGAAATTTTGGAAAAGTGTTTCAGCAAAGATTCTCTAAAGAAAACTGTCGTTTACCAGTGGCACGAGCGGTTCAAAAGTGGTCGTGAGTCAATCGAAGATCATGAACGCAGTGGCAGACCATCGATATCGAAAACCGACGAAAACATTGATGAAGTGAAAGAAATGTTGGTCAATAACCGCAAGTTAACCATCAGAGAGATAGTGGAGGACTTGAACATTGCCTATGGATCCGTCCAAGACATTTTGGTTAATGATTTGGGTTTCCGTCGTGTAGCAGACGGTGCTAAAAGACCTCAATTTCATGCAAAAAAGAGACCGAAGTCAGCCAAAGAGATGATTTGCGAGTCTGAATCCGATCCCACATTCATCAAAATGATCATTACTGGAGACGAGACGTGGGTTTATGAGTACGACACGCAATCCAGACATCAGGCAAGTGAATGGCGTTCACCAAATGAGCCGAAACCAAAAAAACAAAGAGTATTATTTGAGCGTTATGAGACGTTTGCGTGAAGCAGTTCGCCAAAAGAGACCAGAATTGTAGGCAGAAAACTCGTGGATTTTGCACCATGATAACGCACCGTCGTACAGTGCGTAATTTCGTAATTTTTTGAAGAAAAATGCAACAAATACTATCCAACAGCCACCGAATTCACCTGATTTGGCTCCCTGTGACTTCTTTCTTTTCAATCGAGTTAAAAAAACCACAACGGGGAACGCGTTTCAGCAGCCGGAAGGAAGTAATGGCCGTAGAGGCCGTAAAATTATATATTTTTATATAACGGGTAAAAGCCTTTACACCCTTTTACTTTTAATATTTGGCACCTTTTTAAAAACAAACAAAGCTTTGGGATACATATTACAATTTCCTCTAGATAGCGCTATAAACTAAATAAACTGTTGTCAAAAATTAATTTGAATGTGCCTTTTAAAGTATCTTCTCAAGGAATTTTTATTTAATTAAATATTTATACACAATAAAATGCATTTAGTTTCAACAGGTCGCTCTACGATTTTATCAGTGTTTCCTGATCTAGAAACTAAATGCACATATCAGCATGTCAACAACGAAAAAACAGATTTCCAATTCTTCAGTCAAAAGCAATTGCTACTGGAAGTCAATGAAAACTTTGGCCTCGAATTTCTTAGGATCAAGAGTACGTATAATACAACTCAAACAGCAACAAATAATTCTATGAAATCTGATCATTCTTTTAAAAGGTGGTATTGCAAGAATTCGGAGAATCAAAGTCGACAATCTTGTTTGTATCGCTTGCCCAAAGAAGGGATGCGATGAAGTTGCATTGGGGTTGTCTAATGGCCAAGTTAAATTGTTAAATTACAAAAATACGCAATTCCTACATAAGTTTCCTGCAGGTAAACTGTTGTATACTGAATATAATGCATAAACTCGTAAGATGGGTGAAACTTCTTAATGGGTGTTGAAGAGTTTTCCTGCAATCGTTTACATCCTTTTGATTTTATGGTTTCCTCACTTTCAGATAATTCAGGAAACAGTATTATTTGTTTAGATTACAATGTATCTGATGAATATATATCATCTGTTTATGAAAGTGGTCAAATAAATATTTATGGAACAAAAACGAAAACCAAATTACAAACTATTAACTTGGACAGCAAGTATGACTCAAACTTTCTTCATTAAAATCGCATAATTCCGTTTCTTTCATAGCTCTACTCTCGGTCGCTTCCATCCCATCAAAAGATTTCATCTTTCCATAGCATCGTACAAGGGATCCGTGTTCATCTACGATATTCAGTCGAAGAGGAAGGTATTCACTTCGTTAGATTGTCACGAAGCACCTTGCAAAGATCTCTGTATGTCACCATCACTCCCGGATGTTCTTCTTAGTGTTGGTTACGATTGTATTATAAATATTTTTGATACACGCAAAAAGACCCAACCACAAAAGATTCGTTATTGCCATCCCTTGTCAACAGCTGCTCTCTCTGAATGTGGAAACTTCTTTTGCGTGGGAAACCTCAAGGGTGAACTCATTTCGTATGACATGCGTAATACTAAAAGCTATTTGGCAGCAAAGAAAATCCATGAAAATGCTGTGACCAGAATCGCCTTCGTTCCATCCGAAGGGGAGAATTGTTTAAGTTTCACCAGCACTGGAAACCAAACCCATTCTGACACACATTGTGATGCTCGCAATTCCCTTGTTAACGCTGATCATTTCACTAAAGACCGCTTGGACTCGTTTTCTGATTTTCTTGATTTTCAGGCGTGCCGGGGTAGTGAAAAAGTTTACAACAGCATTGCAGCGCGTCCGGACTATTTCGACTGGGATGCTCCCAATAAGAAAACCGTTCACGACGATTACCGGGGAAGTCTAGCGCCAAATCTAAATCACCCAAATAGTACTGTTTCTTCAGATATACAGAGTCCAAACCCCAACAGTAACTTTGAAAACTTATCGGCATATGAGAAGGAAAATGTACTAAGTCCGTTTCGATCTGAAGGTTATCCAGCTCCTCTATTACATCGTCGGGGAGAAGATATTTGCGCTTTACGAGACCGGAGCAACACCGACATGAAGCTAAATAAAATTCAAGAGGAACATGAGTTAGAAATCTTTTCACCAGACAATTGCCCAGCTGAGAAGGATGTCGGATTGCTAAATATCTCTCAGAAAGATCTCGATGGTGGGTGCTTCCTCAAGCTACCAGAAGATAAGAGAAGTACGCCGAATAATTTGAAAAGAGTCTCCACGGAGATCCGAACAACACAAATGCAATCAAAATCCCAGAACTTGGATGTGTTGCAAGAACTTAAAAATTTGCGCAGCGAGGTAGAGAAGCGCTTTTTGCAGTTAGAGTCGGAAGTAAAGTTCAACGCTGAATCCAACAAATGGCAGATTTTTACACAAAATTGCGATTTATGGAAAAAGAGAATGGACTGCATTGAAGAGATTAGGACTTCTTTGGGGATTCTCCTGCAAACGGATCCATTTATTAATAAGTATTTGCGGATGAAAGAAGAAAATGAAATGTTGAAGAACAAATTGCTGCAGCTAGGTCAACAACTAAATATTAAAAAATAATAAAAGAATTGTCTTAAAATATATAATAAATAATTTCATTTTGGTTGGGGCTGACTCCGCCATATTAAATAGTATTTTCTGTGTTAATACATATGTGTTGTTTTTCAGTCTTGGAATCGAAGTACCAACTTCTCGCTGTTTCTTGTTTAATATGCAGGTACTGGAAAAGTACATCTACGATTCCCCTTAAAATCACAGGGAGTCTGCGTTCTGGGTCTTATAGATGCTATCAGCTGTTTAGCTTTTTTTTTTAAATTCCATATGTTAATCCTATCATAAGAATTTTCAATTTCTACTTTTCTTTTGGGCAGGATTGGTTTTTTCTATTCTACTGGATTTGTACTATTCCCACCCTGATCCTATTTTGGTAGATGGTATGTGGTCCAAAATTGTGTCGGCTACTTTACTGATAACTGCGTGGTTTGTATTCCTGTTCCTTTGTTGATCCTTTAATGAAGAGCCTTTGATGGGGGGACATCGTGCTACATACCACCGGTGAGCCTGTTTCCCACGACGAATGTTCTTAAGTGCAGGAAGGTCTAGACTTGGTCAACGCTTGGTGGACTATAAACGGCCTTATAATCAATCCTCTCAAAACTGAGGTTATTACGAGAAGGAGGGAAAAGTCTAGACTGATTCATACAGTGCTTAAAGGCATTATAACCCAATTCTCTAAAGAAGCCAGGTGTTTGGGTGCCATCCTGAATAACAAACTTCTGTGGGCTAAACGTGTTGCGTCGAAAGGCTCTAAGTTTTACTACCTTTGGAATATTGTAGTATTTTTTGACTCAGTTTTTGGTCTTATTGGAATTTTGCACGTTTGAGAAACTCGTTGCAGCCATTTCAGGCTTGTTTGACTTTTTTTCGGTTTTCCTTTGTTGGATTGGTCTTATAGAACTGAAAAAACGATGAGGGATAAAAGATCTCATTCCAAAGAGAATATAGTGTCAGTAATCATATCAGCAGCGGCATCCACGTTGTTATCGAGGAAACATAACCAGTTAAAATTTCTAAAGAAGTTATTAAGTCCGCTCCAATTGGCTTTCTCGTATTCCCATACGGTTCTTTTAGAAATCTTTGCTCTAACTGTATGGTCTTTATCAAAAAAAAAAATTGCTGATATGACACAATGGTCAACGTTCAACATCAACAGTGTGCTTATCAGAGTGAGAAGTTAAAAACAGGTCCAAGGTGTTGGCGGTATGACTATCAATGTCAGGTATTCGTGTGGGCTCATTTACAAGCTGGATCAAGTTGTTTTCCGCAGCGAAGATCTCAACACCCTTATCGGCTGTTGTCTGTTCAGAATGTTGAAGCAACCCAGAATTGTGTATATTGAAATCGCGTGTAATAACGATTTCAGTATGAGGATACAAGGATTCAATTCTTTGAATGGAACCGATCAGCGGATCGAAATCTTTACAGATTGAATTGCTGTTAAGTTTGGGGCTTCTATAAATAAAGCCATAGTGGATTACTTGCTTACGGAGATTGAATTTTAACCACATGAAATTGAATTCCGGATCGGAAATTCGTTAGCCATTATTAAAAACAAATACAAAAAAGACAAACAAAGACTTTATACAGTCGGTTCTTCACGGATGACTCCAAAACCGATATAGGATACGGCGCTGGTCTTTTTCTGGGGGGCGATAACGTTAGATATCACTCGATATTGTGAAGAACCGGTAGAGGGGGCGAAAAATTTGCATCTGTAGCGACAGATAAGCTATGTTTAGAGCCTTTTTGGACCTTCTTTCGATTTATAAGCTAGTTCGAAAGTGCAGATATCATTGAATGCTAAATTAATTAACTTTTTTTTGTAAAGAATTTAATACTCAAGTGGGTATGAATACACTTATAATGCCTCAGCATGTGTTAAGTTTGGGAAAGAGAATGAAAGATCTTTGGGCTCAGTGGTTATTTTGCTCTATGGGTGGCATCCAACATTAAATGGGGAGGCTAGATTATTAGTGGAAGTTGGCTCGTTGTTGATTTCTAGTCAACTACTCATCTTACTTGATTTCTGTTCCGAACCTCCCGATTTGAAAGCCAGTCCACTACCACTTGAGCAACGGTCCATTCGCTTTCTAGGACCTGCTGAAAGGGACCAGATATTTCACAGTAAGTAACTACCATATCTATGGGGATATGAGAACTGCCGTTGACCCATTAGGTATTCATTCGCCGCTATTTCCGCACCAAATCTAGTCATGAAAATTCTCATTGACCTAAACTTCAAACACGTTGAAGAAGCTTACAAAAGAAATTTACCTAGCTTACTGTTCCACACCATAGATTCAGTTACTCGCTGATCTGGCGGTTCCAACGAAGAGGTAAAATGCGTACGATATGTGTTTTTATAGCACATCATTTACTGTAGCTGCTATACAATTCTGTGTTTTTTTTTTTTTTCTTTCTGTCGGAACAAAACACTCAGACGAAGAACTAGTTCATTGTTCTCCTTGTAAGTCCCTTTTAAAGGAATATTTCAGACTTTCGAAGAAAAATGAGTGAGTGCTTCAGTGCAAAAATGTGCTTGGTGCCGTTATCACTTTCACAGCAAGCGTTGCAGGATGTTATATCACTTATGACCAGCACATTAAAGTGTTTCCCAAATGTGTAGTGCCTAGTCACGAAGTCAGTAAGCAGCCTGCGGTCTTTTCTGCTGAGGGACAGCCTGAGGGATGCCGCTGATCCCTTGGGGAGTCATAACATCTGTAGTTATGCTCATATCAAACTTAACTGTCAATGTAAGCCCTAACCGAGGACGCAGGCAGACCTAACGTAAGTTCGGGTTCTGAAAAACTCTACTGACCTATATAGGACTCAGTTTTCCACATATGACAGCAACGAGTTACACAAGTATGTCTAGCTTTGGTATCCTTGCTAAACTCGCCAGATTGTGCTCACTAGAGAACACTCACTGCTCCGTTAAGCTCGGAAGCAATCACATATAGGTTTTGAGGGTAAAAAGTATTTGGACATTCCTGTTAAACTGTGAGTGAGGACATAACCCAGAAATGCTGGAATGGACGCACAACATCAAATAATTAGAAAGAACATTACAACAGATAGTTATAACTTTAAAGTAACTACCTCACAGATAGATAATTCTCATAATGACACTTCCTAACATATCGAACGAAAGGTTCAACAATTGCACTTAGAATTATTTTAGTGCTTTATGTACTGTTTAATCCTCTAAGGTAAAATCTGAGAAACTGCCCCAAAAGAGACTTGTACACGCACACTCACATTAAATAAAAACATTAGCCGTTTGTTTCCGGTTGGGGAAAGTGGTCAAAAAACCCAACCATTTATTTAAGCTGTCCACCTAAATTCTTTTTGTATCTATATTGATTCACACTTTAAAGTCAAATGATGAACTCATTTTCATACCTTAGGGATGCTAATAATAATACTTCAGGGACATATTTCGCCAAGAATCTGCGCCAACCAGTATTTCATACTTTTTCCAATTTGCTTCGATTCTACTCTCCACTCACTAATGGTTGATGCTTCTATGGAAACATAGATGATGCTGCTCGCATTCAAATGGATATCACAATATAGAATTAGGAAGAAAAATTTTAATTTTAGCTAATTGCGGAATAACGATCTTATTTAACTAGTCAATTTTCAAGAGCTTTATAAAAGAATACACCTTGTTTGAGTTTTATAGTTTGAAAAAGTTGGGTCGTATCTTAAAAAACTACTGACTTAAGATGAAATGATATGACGTTATTTTTATTTGTAAATATAATACTAAGTACAAGTTGCAAAAAGTGGGAATTAAAAAAAAAATTTTCAGAAAAAAAATTATGGCAAAATAAAAAGTTTAAATTTCTTAAGATCTTCAATAACTTTTGACACATTAAGTATTTCGGAGCCTCTTCTACAACATTACAATTTTGTCATCAAAATATTTCAAGGAAACTTCGTAAATTTTATACACATTATCTTGTAGAATGTAGAACAATAGCCGTGTTTTTTTTTTTTTTGCACATCCGCTATCCGATAATTTGCGTGTAAATTATAACAAAAACGTAGTGATGTAGGCTCTACGTTTTCGTTTGGGCAGGCAGAAGGCTCCTTTTTTTGCACTCTAATTTCGATTCTAAAGTGAGACTAAAAACTTCTTTGGACTTTTATTTTTAAATATATTTGTTTGAGAATTAATTTGAATACTCAGAATAATAAATTGGCCAAACACAGCCGATTGAAAGAAAACAGAAACCCAGTTCGACACACAACACTGTTTGAAGTTTATACATATTTATATGTGTTAGAACATTTTGACAACAAATCCATTAGAGAAATTTTTATTCTTAAATAAAAACCAGAAGCAAAATTTTGATTCTGAGAAAAATGTGGGAAAAAATTTTTGTCACTTTTGTGTTCCGCACACAAAAAAAAAGCATTCTGCCTGCCCAAACGAAAACCCTATAAGTCAATTTATAAGCGCTATCTAAATCTTCATATCCCATTTGCTTAGTTTTTATTTGATTTTTGAAATGAATCTTCAAAAATATCAATCATTTGAAATATCCCGTCAACAACTGACATATTCAACCAACAATATTTTATCAAAATTATTTTAAATTTATTAATCAACCGACAGATGAACTGCTATTAAACGTCAGATTTTATGATGAACTCTTAAGCGGAGTTGAGTAGTACTAAAAGTAAGTATTAAAAAAGATTATATCCTTATTTTATCATATGATTATATCTAATTTAAATTTATAAATTAAAAATGTCAAAAAATTATTTTAGGTAGTTAATTGTTTTGTCTAACTAGGCTTCTCTAACAATTCAGACAACGAAACCAGCGCTGATATCAAAGAATAAATCATGCCAATCGCTGCTTCTTATAATAGAATACTAGAATGATAGAACTTCTTCCTTGCAATACGATCGCTATATTCAATGCAACTACAATTCACAATTTAATCTCTTATCCGAACCCTTTTAGTTTTCTTTATCTTTTCTTAATTTAAACTTCAAATTCAACTGATGAAATCACTTGCATACCTTGCGGATGCTGATATTTATGCTTCCACGACATATTTCGAGAACAAACTGTGCGGTCCAGCGTCTATACAAATTTGCATTTAACTAGAAAATTCGATTGCATTCTCCATTCACCAATGGTTGAATCTTTTATTATTTAAGTAAGGAAACCTTCTGCTATTGAAATGTAGACGACGCTGTTCACATTTAAGGGATATCAGAGTATAATAGTCGTTGGTGTATCAGTCAGTTATGAAATTTGCGAATTGATAAGCGTCAATCATTAATTAATGAACACATTCAGTAAACTTTTTCGTCTCCGATTATATTATTTTAACGTGTGTCGTGTCGTGTCGCTCGATACTCGGATTGTATATATAATAAAATTTTTCGTGTGCGATTTTACCATTTTTACGAGTATCGTATCCTGTCTCGGTATTCGGATCGTATTTATATCAAGATTGTTCGTGTCCGATTTTAATATTTTTACACGTGTCGTGTCGTGTTTTGATACTCGTACTAGGTCTAAACGTTCACTGAATGTACTCTCAACCATAAATTAATGATAAAATGTTCAGACACAAACATATATCTTAAATTGTAAAATATTCATTCATCATTGTGAATCGATGCAATGTATGTAGCACACAACTGTTTTAAAATTTCTTCACTGAAGTCGTTTATGGGGATCACAAATGTCACATTTTGGCAGCTTCGAATCTTTCTTGTTTTGAAACGTCTTTCAGTTTAGCATCAGAAGTTGTTTGAACTTTTTTTTCTATTTATGAGTACTTTTACAATTTAATAAAAATGGGCGGAGGAGATTTGGTAAATTTTTATGTTGTTCTAATCTTCTGCAAATATTTAATCAAAGAGTGTTTTTATTCACTTGCAGAATTTGAAGAAGTCATGGCATCCCCACACGATGAAGAATCAGGAGAAGGTTTGGAAGGCCGAACAGGCAAAAAATGCTGAGGATCGTAAAATGAATGATTTGCGAAAAGAAATCCAAGAAGAAAAGAACCGTGAGGAGCTAGTAAAAATTGGCCAGGCAACTGGGATTCTATCGAAATCAGACGACAAAAAACTTGAATGGATGTACAAAAGTAAGTCGTGCCTCATTTTGCGAAAAATGTTTTCTTACCCTACATTTATTATAGGTAGCGCTGAACTGATAAATAGAGAAGAATATCTCCTGGGTAGACCGATTGACAAGGCTTTCGAAACACTAGCAGCAGAGGAAAACCAAAGGGAGAAGGAGCTAGTAGGGGTCAAAGTGCCGGCTAATCATGTGGAACATGAATGCATTCCGTTCTCCATCAGAGCCTATCGTAACGCTGCAACAACAGAACAAGTTGATTTACAAAGAAAAATTTTAGAAGATCCACTTATGATGATCAAGCAAAAAGAAATGGAGTCCAGACGTAAGATCCTTGAAAATCCTGTCAAGCTCAAGGAGCTTCATAGGATTCTGAAAACGGAGAAATCAAATAAAAGTAAATGCAAATCAAGTCAATTGAAGAAAAGTAAGAAGAGTAAGAAATTAAAGAAGAAGTATCGGAAATCAGATTCAGATGACAGTAGCGATAAAGATCTGGACAAAATGCTGCAAAAGCAATATAGGAAGTTGAAGGGTAGCCTCGACGTAAACGGAAAACAATTGGCTGGATTAGATCTCAGTAAGTTACTAGATGCAAAGTACAAGACCATATCTAAGGAATTGGACAAGGCCGCACAATCAAAAAGGAAAAAAAGAAAATCTAAAAAGTCCGCTAAACGCAACAGTTTTTCCTCCAATACTAGTGAAAGTGATAGCGACGAAGATCTACGGAAACGACGAAATGAAAGAAATGGTAACGGATATGGAATTTATACTGATAGAACTCGTTCATCAGTAGATCGCAGAGGCTACCGAGAAGAAAGACGAAGGTACTCTCCCACAGAAACGAAGATATATCCTCAAAACAAAAATACACATACAGGTAAGAATGTCCGGAAATCCAGATCTCAATCGCCACGTCGAAAGAAAAGATCTGAGTCTCGATCACGACAAAGGGGTGGTAGGTCAACATCTCGATCGCCACAAAAAAAGGAATGGAGAGAAGATAGATCAACCTCACAACAGAAGAAAGATCGTAGGAGGGATAGATCTAAATCTCGTTCACTTCAGATAATAGATCAGAAGAGAAATAGGTATAGATCTCGATCCATACAGAAAAAACATCAGAGGAGAGACCGATCCAAATCCGATTCTCTGTTAATAAAAGACCGATCATCTAACAAAACAAACTATTCACAATCCCTTCATATAGGAAACACTCGCGAAATGACTAGCCACAGGAGCCAGCAAAAAAAAAAACGTCTTACAGAAGAAGAAAAAGAAAAACGATTGAAAGACATGATGGAAAATGCCGCATGGCACGACAAAGAACGAACTCAGTATGTTCAGAAATATCGCGATGGGTACAAGCAAGAGGAGGAACAAAACAAAGCACGCGATTTCGACAAGCAATTCATAAACACACAGCTTCGCAAGGCGATATCAACTCATAATTCCGTCGAGTCTAGAATAAGATCCAATGTAAACAATATTCAGAGAACATCAGCGGCAATGAATGCAAATTTTGCAAAAAAATAAAATGTTAGGATAATTTGTTTTTTATAAAACTTTTTTTTTATTTTGTAGTTCTTTCTTTTACAAAAGTTCTGGGTTTTATAGAGAATGGCTTGGTTAAACCTGACATTGAAGTAACCGAACACAATTTTAATCGCGATTGAAACGATTCATCCACTACAGCCAGATGTTAGGGTGGGTTCCTAAATGTAAAGGTGTTCACTTCTTTTCATCCACCAGTAGATGTCGTCGTTATCAGCACAGTTCGTCGTTATATCTCTTCTCCATTTATGGTCTATGCAGATGGGACCGAAGATCACCAGAAGTATTTTTCTCTCAAAAAAATCTAATGCGACCTCATTCGTTCATAACAAAGCCCATGCTGTGGTTCCATAGAGTAGGGCTGGAAAGATAGGTCTTTACCATTCAGTAAGTTCCTTATTCCAAAGAAGCAGCGATTAACAAAATCAATCTTTTGTTTATTCTAAACGCTGGTGTCGTTTTAAGAAATGAGAAAGCTTAGATAGCCAAAGTCTAAAGCTACTTCAGTATTATTATCTCTCTGAAGTAACACTTTGTCTGAAACGCTTGTGTTTAATGCTGTTGTTTATAGCCAGCTCTCTGTTGACCGCTAAATCCATTTTGTTTGCTTCTATGGCTTTACTGACATCACACTGCTGAAGTTACATTGTGTGAGGCGCATGTTGAATGCCGTTTTTTTTATTCAGCTTTCTGTTGACCGCTAAATTTATTTGGACCGCTTTTATAGCTTTACTGACATCACGCTGCTTCCTTCCAATTATGTCAATATCGCAGAGGTGTGCGAGTAAATGAACGGACTTTTGAATTATTCAGTCTTGGATGGAGTATCTATTTCGAACAATCTTTACCCTTTCGATATCAAAGATCTCGGTGAGGTCTTACCGAATTTTATGAAAAAGCAAGCGTTCTCGATCAAAATTAAACATTAATACGTGTACTATAATCCATGGGTGGCTGTGGCTCAAGTGGTAGTGGACAGGCGTCTCAACTACGACAAAGACGTCGCACATGGCAGTGTCTTCGGTTCAGTAGGGCGGTAAGGAATCGCGACCTAATTGAAGGAGAGGAAGATCCTTCATCGAATTCCTCTAGTACAAGATAACTTCACTAGGAAGCAAAGTTGGTTAGTCTGGTTTTTTTTTTCGTGGCACGCTTACATAGATATAAGAAAAAACAAAATAAATATATGTAGATAAAAATTAAGAAAAAATTATAATAAGAACAAAAAAATAATTAGCAACATCTCTAAAAAATGGGTAACTTATAAAAAAATTTTATAATATGATATAAGCTAGTATAAGTAGGTTAAGATTTATTTATATGCAGATAGTTTGTAAGTTTAAGATTTAAATTTTATAACAAAATAAATAAATGTTTTCTTAGTTGTAATTATATTGTATATATAAATAGTAATAAATATGAAATGTACTAAACATCGAAAGATATACATAGTATGTGTTAGGTTTAACCTAGCCTGCAATAAGTTAGAATAGGATAATTTTAAGTTATTTAAACTAATTTTAAGCGTTTTTTTTGACAATCATATAAGAATCAATCTATGAATTAAATAAAAATGCAATTAAAAAAAAGAAAAAAACGAGTTTGCTTTAGACCACACCATTTATACATATATAAATTTTCTACAAATATTAAAATTTGTTATGGGTTTTCATTGATAAATTAATATTTATGAATAGATTTTTTTATTTTTATTTATTATTTTTATTATTTTTATTATCGGATACATCAGTAATTTCTGTGGTTGATTGTAAGACCGATACAATAGGCTTATGGTATGAGAAATAATATGTTTTCGAGCAGCACATAATTCACCAATTAATTAGTGACCAATATCGATTTCACGAATTTGTTGTAATAAAATGTCTATGTTCGAAGTTACTATATTCGAGGCATCATTTGATTTCTAATAAATTACCACTTCTGCTGATCTAACATTTTTACGCTTAAATTTCGTAATACAATCGAAATTCGGGATGTCAACATTTTCATCGTCATTTGGTCAGGTTTCTGATAGAAACAAAATATTGCTTGAATCAATTACGGAATCGCTCAAGTCCGACACGTGTTTTCTGAGACTTTGGCAATTAAAAGTAACAATGGACAACTTTTTTTTTGTCATTCATGAAATCAATAATCGTTCCTCCTACGATAATCGGCGAAATTCATCATCTTGTAAAGATATGATCGATGTATCATTTTTTAGACCATGATAAAATCTATTATCATTGTCTTTTGGCACTATGTACAGTCCTTCAATACTGGTAACTCGTGATAGAGAAACATATAGTAATGGTAGAGAATAAGTCCTTTGATATTCATAAACAACTTCATTGAATGTTCACCAGCTTACTCCCCAAGTCAAGTGTGCGTAAAGAAGTTTTACTTCAAAATCAAGAAATCACCGTTCGCGTAACGCTAGCAAACTCGCAAACGAACTACTGACTAAGATATATATATATATTTCATGCACTGGCTAAAAGAGGAAGAGATAAAGAAAATGTGCGCTCGAACTGCTTTCTCTTGCTTCTACGAAACGTAACTCTCTCTCTTTCTATCTTCACTAACTTATATCTCCCTCTCAACTTCCGTTCGCCTCACTCGTTCACACTTTTTGTAACGCTCTCGTCACTCATCCACCAGCTAACTCACCAAGTCAAGCGTGCGAAAAGTTTTACTTCAAAAACAAAAAAAAAAAAAAAATAATTCGAAGGTTCGATGTTCGCATCCCAACCGCGCCCGTAATACGTAATATGAATAGAAATCAACAACAAGCCTTTTTTGCTCTAATGCCACATCTGGTCAGTCATGACAAAAAGGCTTTAGGTATTGAAGATATTGAAGATATTGAAGACTCTTAAACCTCTACAAAGGAGCTTGATATTATCTTTTACGACCGAGTGCTTTTCACGCTTCTCTTTTTTCCTTCTGAGAAGCCGGTGTTTATCCCGTTCATTATGGCCATAGCGCAGCTCTGATCTTTCTAACTGTGCCCCTTTGTATGATTGATAATTGTTGTGTCGTCGTCGATTCATCCGATAAAGATGAAAGCTTTCCCGTAGTTGTTTAGTACTTAATGTAGCATAGTGCCCTATAATTAATTATGATTAAGGGACACTTGCACGGCAAAATTACTGGCAGTCTCCTGTTAGTTATCCGACGTTAAACTTCCTCACATCGTTTTCGGCATATCGGCAACTGTTTTCTGGCTGTAACAAAGTAGTGATTCTTGTAAGCTCTTCGGAACCTTCGGACATCATCATGAAACAAAGAAAGTACGTACTAGCCGCAACAATGTCTCCGCTTATTATTGGCTGTACTCAGTCTCTTTAAGAGACTTAATATTACACTTATGTATCCGTACTTCGTTGTCTATATTTCATGCTAAACACTCGCATTCGCGCTTATACAGAAAAGTCTAATGTATGTGAAATCGAAGGAAGTTTCTTTATAAGTCGTAGGGATAAATATTTACTTCGAAGGTTCTTCATAAAGGGCACGTATCCTATATGGCAGTTCCATCAGAGAACAATTAGAATGAGGCAGAGATATTCAATATGGGTTATATGTATACGAACAGACAAAAATATCTCTCTATATGTGATATCGTCGTCGGAATTTCCTTGATATCTAACGACAGAGCCCAAGAATTTAAATTTTTTACATTTGGGTAGGATGACTTCTTCCAAATAGATATTTGTAGAAAGTGGACCGCCGGATTCGGAAAAACGCCGATGTAGATATTCGGTCTCGTCCCAATTATTTCATAACTACTTTTTTCACTTATTAAAAATTGCGTGGGATCTTGTTAGGGCTTTGGAAAACAACGAACTTTGTTCACGCCTTGGTATACTCTATTCTTAATTTCGAATTGAACTTAACTTTGGTTTTAGCGTTATCGTACATATCGCGTATCTTTCATTGCGGCCATATATTGAGATCTTAGCGCCGTTCGTATACAATCTCTGGGAAGTGTCCCTATTTCCAAATCGGTGAAGACGATATGTAGATAGATATTCAGCTGACGTCTGTTGCCTCTTTTTTTTTTATTACAGCGTGATATTGGCAAACTTAAAGTAACAACTCCAGTGCCGTCAACCTTCGCCAATCGAATAACCTAGCTTTAAAAACCATTAAGTTACATCAATGAGTCCTTTATATATTCCCGCTAGAGTAAACTTCACAGCACTCCCATTCACTCCATTGCTAGAGACCAGAAGGCCAATATTACTGTCATATAACGACATCGTTGCGATTTAAAAAGAAAACCAACGACTTGAACAATCACAACTATCACAACATCAATAGGCAATTTCATGACCAGAGATGAGATCGTAATAATTGAGAAGAATCTCAATTTACTTTCATCACTCTTCTTAAGACCTGTGTCGTTGAATGAACTGCCACTCATAATGCAGGATCTTTGATCCGGACGGATACTGAAAGTTACAAGACTCGTTGCAAGAATCAATATAATAAGTCCCGTTTCCATGAAGGCTACAACTACAAACCGTCCTACAGCTCTTAATCTACAATCACAGACTGCAATTAGTATATTTCGAAATAGAAAAAAAGAAAACGCTTTGTATTCAAGGTATTCCTAGAGAATTTGTCTTTATAAAAGATATAGCTAGTTGTAAAATCTTATACACTTTAGAAAACATTTATCTAATCTTTTTTATGGAATTTTCGGAAACTTGTACTAAGGAGATTCAATATTATTGCGGTTACACATAATGCGAATGTTGAGATGTATATTGTCAAGTTAGTATTTTGTACAGGCATATCACATTTCGAGACGCCATGTGTGATGGGCGTAAATTGGGCAAGCATAAAGCTTGGGTTGTTCTTGTTTCTCCAACTGAATGAAGCCACACTGTATTCGTCAATGCCAAGACGATTTTTATACTTACAATAATGATGTGTGTGACCACTAAATGCTAAACGAGGATGTATTAAATTTCCTAAAATGAATTATAAGCGTTATTAGAGAGAATATAATAATAGAGAGTTAATTAGAAGTAAAACATTCAACTACCTATGATTTGTGTTGATTCTTTTGAAAGTACATCTTGATTTTCTTTATATCGTTGGATTTTTGGCGAATCACGTTCCTCACAAACAGCATCTGAGATGCGATATGTGGGAAAATGTTGGAGGAGAATCGGACGCGAATACTTTGAGGATGGAGGTTCTTTGCATTTATGAAGTTTTGCATCTTTCATGCACATTAATTTATCTAAAAAATATAAGAGAAATTATAGTTATGATGAATAGCTGTTTTGACAATTTTTCTTACGTCCTATTTTATTTAACTTATCCTGAGCTTCGTCACATAGCGAGCAATGGTCGTTTTCCATAGCCATTGAATTGACTACAACGAAGTGAACATTTCTGATAGTATGCATATGCACACCAGAATTGTTAAATTCCTTAGCAAATCGATCTAAAAAGAACGGATGCATCCTGTAACAGAAAAATGATGTGTTTATGTGCTGTCAAAGAAAAGGTCACGTAAAGGACATACTCACCGATAGTGAAATCCCACATCGTGATTCCCCACCACACTTATAACCTGTGTTCCTTGAGGAGTGTAGAATAATTTCCGATAACGATGAATGTATTGACGAAAGTATTGATCGCTTACGATGTAGCCCTCATCAAATAAATCACCTTGAATTCAAAATGTTTACATGGCACGCGTTATACATACATAAGCTTACCGTCAACCATCTATTGATCGGCACTTACCAAGTATAAATATAACATCCGGACGAAATATCGTTATAGACGTTTGAAATGCTCGATGCATGTGCCATTCCCGAATGAATTTATCAACCCAGTGTCCGCTAAACGGTCCTAGAAGGTGAGTATCAGCTATAATCATAGATTTTATTGGGACCAACGATGAGGAACTGCCATTATGTAGTGCTACATCTGGCCAATTACACTAAAAAAAAATAAATAAATAAATACCATCAGTTATGTACCATATAAGTTGGATCCAAAAATGAAAACACAAACCTGGGATAGAATAACATAATACACGAAAAATTCACAATAAAACACGGCAGTGACGAAGAACAAAGAAATTAATTTAAATAACTTAGCCCACTTCATGGTATTATACCATTTTTTTTTATTTTTATTTATTTATTTTTTTTTTCTGGGCAGTAATCTAATTGAGAACCTAAGAACTAAGTATGATAAATGGTTGATTGTTGAGTGTTTACTTTAGTGACGACAAACTTTTTCTTCACACCTTGATTTCTTTTAATGCAATGTCGCAAAGTAAAATAATTGAATTAAAAATAACTAAATAACAGTTGATGGTGAAGCTGCTTTAAGGGTAAATAACTTAACACTTATTCATAAATTAAACCTAAATCTTAATATGTAGTTTATTTTCCATAACGATGTTATTATGGACCACAAGCCAGTGCCAACCCGCCAACAACCAACCACAATAATGAACTCGGGTGAACTGGGATAGTAATTGTCATGACAGCCGAAGTGAGCTTTCGGAAAGGAGGGTGTGTTTAAAAATGAATATGTTTTAATTTGGACATGAACTTACAGAGTTTGAACCTTGATATACAAAATATTTCCTTACACAAAGGATGTCTAAACCATTTACAATGATCTACTTTTCAGGAGAAGTTCCATCATCGAGATCAGTTCAAACTTTTTCAACATTAGCCTGAATAAAAAATCCAAAATTTCAAAAATTACTGTATAATTGCAGACATACGCTTAAATTTTATTAAGATTATTATAAACATATAAACTGTGTTCTTTTTTGTAGTGATAAATCTTGTAATAGAAATAACTTTTAAAGCGTGCTATAATTTTTGACATTTTTGTTCAGTATTATTTGAAAAATCATCATGAATGTGTGGCTTATACCACTTAGACCGCATCATCTAAGCTTATCTTGAAAACCGGCATGTAATTCGCAAGGCGATTAGAAGATTACCTTATTTTTTTCGTCATCATAATCAATCAACGTCGTGTTGTGGTTTAATTGCGCTCTGATGCACTCTAAATGACCTAAAATTAGGGCGTACAGAAGACACTGTACGCGCTGTAAATGAAAGTATGGCAAAAGATTCAGAATTTTCATGTTTATTATCTGAAGGATTTTGCGAAGAGATCTTAATCTACAGTCACTACAGCATGGCTTGCAACAGGAAGTCGACCATTAATTTCATCGAAAATTCATGTTTATTGCCGAGGTTAACTTTTGCATATAGCAACATTTCCATATCAGGAATATGGCAGATACATCATCATAAAATAACACTGTTTGCATCATTGGTCCTTATTATTATTTTTTTTTTATTTAACCAGATTTCGAGTTAGAGTCAATAATCAGTTAGATTCTTTGAAAATATTATCGATATTGATCCGGGCGATATTGTTACTTGTTTTAGGGCTGTGAAGTCTTTAGTGTATAGCGATAAACTGCAAACTACTCCGTTATTAGAAGCCAATATTCAGCACGTGATTAATGAGATAGGGCTCCAAATGCTAGAAGGAGAGGTCCAACTTGAACCGTTACTTGCGTTTCATCAAAAAACAACAGAGAAGTTAGGCGCTAAGCCATATTCAAAAGATAATGTAATGAACCATTCATTATATTGGATAAATATTTTTGATCCAAACTTAATTCTGTCAGTATTTCATACAAAAAGTTCTGTTGCTGTTAAAAAAAAAAAAAAAAAACGGCCATTGTTGTAACCAGATGCGTATGGGTGTCTGACAACTCCTTTTAAATTCATCCAGTGGTTGAAGATATTATCTTGGCCAAACCAACCGATAGACAAATATTTAAGAGCATATCAATTTTATTTACATGCATTGAATTTAGACATATTGCATAGGTTTTTTCCCGGAATTCAATATTCGAGAATTCTGGAGATAAATCCAGAATGGAAAAATGGTTCTGAGAAAACACGGTAGAGACCCAATGTAACATTTTCGAGGAAAATACTTCTAAGAAAGGGTACATACCCACTTTCTTCATCTGGAAATCAATTGAATTTTATTGTCTTTATTTTTATAGACCACCAGTACTGTCGGCCTTGTTGCAAAATATGTGTACTATCTTTTCTGTATAGGTTTTACCTTGCATAATTCATCTGCAATACTAAGCTATTTATTTCGATTTTGAATGTTGATCCGATACACTTATTGGGTGTATAGTATGTAGACGCATAGGCAAAATAGGATTTCTCACAAGTGATTTTTTTATACTTAAAAAATGCTCTGTTAGTGTTTCGCCAAATTTATTACTACCACTATAGGAAATATTAAACTAAATGCCATAACGATAACGATTCAGATGTAATTCGAAAAAATTCGAAAAGTTCGAAAAAGTATATCGCGGCTGAACATCCTGTTCTCAAGGCTTACAAGATCCAATTGGTGCAATACCTAAAGCCGCGTGACATTTATTGTGTCGGTTGTTCAACTGAAAGTTGACCAAACTTTTTACCGTACAATTTTGTTCAGGAAGCTAATTCCTGGTTAGACGGCTTCGTAAACAAGCAGAATTGTCGTATTTAAGCCGAGAACAATCTTCAAGAAGTTCACCAGATTCCATTGCATACATAAAAATCTACCGGTGTTATCATTGGTCCTTATTTCATCAACAACAAAGCCGGAGCAAAGGCTACTTTCAATAGACACCTGCACAATGCGATGATCAACGATTATTTTTTCCCTAATTTGCGTGATAACAATGTGGAATAACTATGATTTCGACAGGATGATGCTCCACCCCACACTACCAACGAAAATATAGCTATATTGAATACACTATTTGGCAGTAGAGTCATTTCATTCATTTCAGGATTATGGAATAGTAGGGCTATGTCAAGTTACTAATTTATGCCGATAAACCAGCAACTATTGACTCTTCGGATCAAAACATTCTTCGAAATTGCTTCAAAACTTGGTCAAAAATTCGACCGCGATTTGTACGTGGCAACCGTAAAGGACATATACCCACACTATTTGTTTTCTATTATAAAGCATAAAAGAATCGTTCGAATAAATTTAATAAGTTGTCATTAAGTTAATTTCTATGTGTTTTATTTAAACAAAAAGCCTGAACCTCTAAAAAACGCCTACATAAGAGGACTATGCAATATCTGAGGCATTAATCATCCATTTTTGAAGCTGCTGAGAAAACAATTAAATTTACCGTTTATTTAAAACACTTTTTACTTTACCGATTAAATAAATTGTACTAGCCTCTGATATTAAAAGGTGTTGACAATTCAGTAAAACAAAGACTACGGAAAAACAACAACAACAATTATTTTTAAAAAAAAGACGAGAATAGAATGCTAGAGTACAAAGACCTCAACAATTTAAGGGAAGTTCTAAAATATTTTGACATCGATCTGTCACACTGCAAAATATTATTAGATTTGCATCTAACATAGCAACAATGCGTCATATTGAAAAACCATTATACAAGAGCATAACAAAAAATCATATTACGATTTAAAGATTACTTTCAAAAACATATTCGTAAGATACGAATCATATGTTTTACTATGTGAAACTGCTGCTGGAACTGCAATAAAATAGAACATTCTTAAGAGCATTGCAAAGAACCATCATGACAAAAAGGCTGCCTTCATTGGGGTTACAGGCAAATAAAGGGAAAAACCGGCAGAAACGGCTACCAAGAAGCTGGTCACACTTTCCGAAGCCATCAGTCGATAAATGCTTACTTTGCGGGGCAAATTAGGACTGGGCTAGTAGATAACCAGGCGGATAATGACATCGAACCAATACTCGCCTTGAAGTAACACGAGCAAAGACTAAGCTGGCACCGAAACCAAACTCTGAAGGCATACTGGACACAGTGGGACTCGCTTTGTGTGCAATATAGTTTGCTGAAGAGAAAATGGGAAAGTGCAGATGGAACAACATCTCGTATGCAGCTAATCGTGCCACGGTCAAGAGTCAGCCAAGTACTCCATGAAATACATGACGGAATATCAGGAGGCAATTTGGGAATAAATAAGACGTTGGAAAAGGTAAAGAAACGTTTCTGTTGGCTAAGTGTTAACAAGATGTCGACAATTGGTGCAAAAAGTGTATAAGGTGTGCGGCTACCAAGGGCAAAAAAGTAAAGCCACAGGGACGGACCACAATTCAAATGAATAGCCATCGACGTCGCTGAAGCGTTTCTCGAAACGTTTAATGGCAACCGATACACTCACTTGGTCATGTCAAGGTAAAGAAAAGTAAAAAGTTGAGAGAAGCGATTAAATTGTGAATTCCAAATGGATTGAATTTAAATCTAAATTCAATTTAAATTTAAATCTAAAATTCTTTTACCTTTAGATTTTTCAACTAATATCCAAGTACCATTTTAACCAAATATTACATTTCCTTATTCATACAGTAGTACATTCAATTTAGAGTATCGAATGAGTTCAGTGCTTCTTCAAAGTTTACTGTAACATAAACGATATCGTTGTCACAAGAGTGTCGTTATCATACCTTACCGACTTCATTTTGTTTCCTTATGATCGTTTTCAACTTACATCATTATTATAATTTTTTTGATTTGTCTTTATCTAGGTCATTTTTTTATTCATATCCTCATTGTTAATATTATATTTAAAACCAATTACCTTAACATCTTATTCAACTATATTGGTGTGCTCGAAAAGTTCTGCAGTTTTTTATAGTTTTTTTTTTATAATTAGAACGCTCAAGGGATTTGTGTGCCCTTTAAGTCCTTGTACATAGCGCCTGCAAGTTTAAGTAAAAGATACAATTTTGATATAGAAGCTTATATTTAATCCATCAGATAGTATCCATCATGGTCTATTAGTTTCTTCCAACGTTCTGAAAGACACATAATGCTTCTTTTATAAAAGTCAGTAGACTTATAGGTAAAAAAAGTTTTGAAGGTACGTTTATTTTAAAGAGAGGGGGACAGATGGTAGTCAGAAGGCGCAAGATCTGGAAAGTACGGTGGGTGCTGCATAGCTTCCCAGCCAAATGAAATCAGCTTTTGTTTAGTCACTAAAGCTGTGTGGTCTGACGTTGTCATGATAGAAAACAACGCCCTCTCTGTTATTCAACTCTGGCCCGTTTTTCTTCTACTGCCTTTACGAGTTAATGTAACCTGAAAAACTAGGTCCATTAATAGTACCCCATGGACCAGAAGGCTATTTACGTAACAAAGCGGAGTTTTTGTTTTATTCTATTCCAAAGTATTAGCCTAGGAAAATAAGGTCATACATTATGACCCACCTCGTAGAAGCACATACTTATTGTTTTGAGTAGATCGTATGATCCTTCCACTATTTTATTGCTGTTTAGACAGAGTTTTATTAAACGGTCGTGAAGTACTGAAGTACTTTTTTGTGTTTTACTTGACTTGGTGAACCCTTTTATCTTACACTATCTATGCGAGGTCTTATACCTAGTCCTGCCATAAGTTCTGTTACGCAGTTTCCAGCGCTTATCGTTCAAAACATCTTGGGGGAATAGAACCGTTAATTTTTTTCAGAACACATGCAGTGAAAAATAAGTTTGGTTTCGGTTTGCAAACTATTAACATGGATTGGGGCGTTAAAGAGAATCGAGTCGCGGTAATAGCATTGCATAAGTGCGGAAAGAGTGCTAGCGAATTTTCGAGTTGTTAAAACAATTTGGAATATCGAGAATATTCGTTTTTAGAGCTATTGCCAAGAAGTGGTCACCCCCGCGTAAATGAATTCGGAGAAATCCCCTTAGGATGCACAAGATCATGTCCAAGAAATTATATATATATCAACCAAATCCATGTTTGGGCTGATTCGGGATGATCTGCATATGAAAGCCTATCGACGGGTCATCTTTAACTCCTCAACTAAAAAAAAATTCGGCTGTAAAGATGCAAACGACTTTTGAAATGGCATGCGGGCAATTGTCATGAAAACTTCTGTTTACGGATGAGAAAATTTTTACCGTGGAAGAAGTTTTCAACAAAAAAAGCTGTTCCAAGGGTTCATCCCACTTTCGTAATGGTTTAATGGTGGTCTCCATGGTGTCACATCTTTTCACTTTTGAACAAAAGGCGTAAAAACTGGTGTAAAGGTTCACCAAAAAAATGTGCTAGAAGGTGTTGTGAGGGGTGTGCAACCACGCAGTAGTTGCTCAGAGTAAATATTCCCGGCTTTATAGCAGCAGAAGATTGGCCCTCGGGGAGTTCATATCTGCACCCACTGGGTTATGGTTTGTAGTCAGTATTGAAGAACATGGCCTCCAAGACTCCCCACAGAAATTTGGAAAAGCTTTAAACAGCATGAACCAGATAGCGTCCGCGATCTCCATGGAAACCGTACGTGCCGCTATAGCCCAATAGCCACACCGTATGGAACTTGTGTTAAAGCAAAAGGCAGCCATTTCGAGTGAATACAATTTTTTTTATGTAATCAATGTTGTGGTCTAATAAATGAAACAATTTTGAAAACAATATGTTTACTGTTTTTTTTTTTATAGCGTTTTATATTTGTAACAGAACTTATGGCAGGACTAGGTACTAATTATAAGAGTTGGTATTATATAGTGCAAATTTGGTTAGAGAAGCAGAAGCAGACTACACATCTCTCGCGCCCTGCAAAGAAAACGGCTCATTAGTTATCAGAGGCCTACTAACGTTATGCCTTAAAAATGGGGGTAAGTATGTCATCTGCTCGGTTAGTTTGTCAGTGATTAATGCAATAAGGAACCCCAAACAGGAAACAGCGTTAATCTCTAACATAAGAAAAAAAAAAAAAAACCAAAGTCATGTGGATTCCGTGTCATGTTGGCATAAAAGGCAATGAACTTGCTCACTTAGATGCTAGTCTCTCTCACCGTGCCCTACACTACATCCAAGTTTTCAAACACCAAAGTTACAAGGCTAC
The DNA here is from genome assembly GCA_907269105.1 of Volucella inanis. Lineage (NCBI taxonomy): Eukaryota > Metazoa > Arthropoda > Insecta > Diptera > Syrphidae > Volucella > Volucella inanis. Next base: position 73,799,599 of record OU026157.1, on the reverse strand, counting down.
GTTTGGGACATACAACTTTTATGCACCAGCATTTATTGAAAGGAGAACCGCCTCCAGCATGTATTTTCAGTCATTAGCGCTACGATGTTGACCATGTTCTAGGAACATTAGGCTGCTAAGTCAATAAAACGAACGCTTCTCCATCACTTAACCACCTACTAAAAACTCCTAGTCATAGAAATATTTGCATTGTTTTCAATTTAGTTAAGAAACTTAATACAGAAATTTTAAATTTTTTTATACAAAACTCGGAGCCAAAAGCCTAAGCAGCTAGCGCTCTTTCAATTTTAGTTATATACTAATAAATAATATACTAATAAATAATAATAATAATAATATTATTATTATATTTTTTCTCCTAATTTTTTTTTTCTTTTATAGGAGTACTTATTTGGTCCACCAACCAACAGGAGCAACATAAATTCATGATACCAAAAATGTTTTCATCACAATTTTGATATCGAAGTCTCTAAGTATTTTTACAGTCAACTTTAGACAAGCTTCATACTGGAGATTATAAGAATCTTCTGTGATAAGTTATTATAATTTTTAAAGTAGTCTTTTTTACACCTCACGCATTCTAGCATTCTGGGAAATCTTTTTGAAAAATCATCATAGCAGCAGCCTCGGAAAAATGCTCGTATTAAGTTCCCTTGCCTAGAACGTTTGCTACCAACATATAATATAAGTGTGGAGTGAAAATTTACCAAGAATAGTTCATGGCACTTTGAAAAGATGAGTGCAATTACCATATAATAAAATTTGATTCTACATATCTTATTCTATAATATACCATTAAAGAAATTAAATACTCCAATAAAGATATTTAACCTATAAGATGTACATAAATATTCAATTTTCTTGCGTTCGGACCCAAAAAGCGAACAAATTCATTGCCTTTCAAAAAAGCTCTCGCACATGACGATGAATAATGCATCAATTCACATGTTAAAACAAACTACTGCACAGCGACAACATATTATACAGTACACCCATTACTTTTTTTGGTTTCGCGCAGCGCGCTGTTAAGATTGTTCAACGTCGCGAGTCGCTATTGTCATCAACACAGTGAACAATTTTTCAGATAAAATATAGAAATTTCAAAAATAATATTTTAACTGAAGTAGTGCGGCTTAAACTTCATTAAAATTATTTTTATATTTTGCTTGAAATTCGCTCCAAAAAAATCTGTGTCCCGTTTGTCATTGTGTTGTGTAAATTCGATTCAAAAATCTAGCAACTCATCTGCCAAAGCAAGAAGTATTACACAACACTTTTCAACTGTGCTCATTTCGAGGGTTACAATAGAAAAAAAAAAAAAACGAAATCATGAAAATCTGGACATCCGAACATACATTTAAGTAAGTTTATAACAAAAATAAAATATGAAATTATCAGGGATACAAGTTTTCACTAGGAATTTTCTGGAATTTTGGATTCGTCATAAGATAACCTGAAACCTGCAATTCAAGTGTGGTTGCACTTTGTCCCCTTAAAGATGGCTTATTCAGTTGAAATTCAATAAAAGTGGACTTTGTGGGGATTTTTCAATGTCGCTTAATTTGTGTATCGTTTGGTGATGTGTGATTAAACTGTTCGGCATTTAGTTGTCACTGAATTTGTCAATATTTCCTCCCCAAAAAGTCAGTTGTGTGGAAGCTTTATTTATTCAAAGCAAATTATGGTTTTTCTTGTGACGTAACTCTGATAAAAAATGTTTCCCGTTTATTTGGCGATTCTATTTAATTATAATTAGAATTACAAACGAAACCAGCTTATCATATTTTGCCGAAATACGTTCTTTCTGGTGTACTTGGTAACAGATGTGGTAGAGCTCGGAGTTACTTTCCTAATTTGGTGCTTCATCAGTGTTTTTGTTTTTGTTTTTTTCTTGTTGGATTTCTCGTCTTTTTGTTTAGGACTTTGGACATGACGCAGGGAAACTTTTGTGTGAAGTCTATCACGTTGAGACACCGTTGTTTACTTAATGAGCATGGTGCACACCATGTATATATATGTATATATATAATTAAATTTTTAGAATTTCATTTTATTTTTGGAACGCATACCACTTTGCGGGGTTGATTTCAGATTCCAGTGTGGGATGTTTGCAATTTGTTTTTTCTTCAAAATTTGGGGCACTGTGTATAGGTTTATCATCACTCAAATAACTTGATATTTTGTATTTGTTTCTATTAAATTTGGAAGAGGTAAGGAACTTCTGTTATTGACCTCGCCACAATGCTAAGGTTATTTGGAATTTAAAATGCCACTTTGCTATCTCTTACATAGAATGCTAATAAACTTTTTCTTACTTCACAGTTTGTTTAGCTTTAAGATGATAGTGTTGGCGTGTGTTTGAATTTGAATTTGAATTTCGATTACCTATCTTACTTTCTGACGCAATTTACTTGATAAGTCGCATTGGGTAAAATTGGAAAAGTTCAGCAAAAACTATTTTTGTTAAGGTAGTTGATATTATGAACTTTGAAGTTCATATATCTATATATATATCTGTTTATATTTACGATTGATAAGTTTGCTGCTTCAGGCGCAAAGCGATTTGATTTTTCTTTCGTGATTTCAGCATAAATAACGAGACTAATCTAATTCGTGAAATTATTTTTCAATATAATCCCCTTTCAACTCGATACACTTTTCCCAGTGGCTCTGCAACTTTGTTAGGCGTGAGCCGGTGCGTTATCGTGGTGCAAGAGCACTTTAATGTTCGCTAAGTGTGGTCGTTTTTCTTCAAATCGGTGTTGAATCGGTCCAATAAATCGACGTAGTATGCTCTTGTGATTGTTTTCCCTTCTCCAAATAGTTAACGTGGATCACGCCTCGGGCGTCTTTAAAAACGGTGGCCATACCCTTTCCGGCCGAAGGCACAGTCTTCGCCGTATTTGGAGCACATTTACCCATTCTTTCGATTGTTCTTTGGTCTCTGGTGTGAACCAATGAATCCATGTCTCATCGACAGTCACGAAACGAGGCAGACTCCTTCGAATTTCGATTAAATGGGGCTAAGCACGTTTTTGAAGTGATCTCACGATTGCGCTTGTTCTCCGGCGTGATTAAACGTGGCACCCATCGCGCAGACAGCTTTTTCATGCCCAAAATCTCGTGCAGGATATGGCTAACGCGTTCAATTGAGATGCCTGTCAGATCCGTCAAATCGCCAAATCAGATCATAGATTTTGTCCCCGGTTTCCTCTGTGGTAACCGTTCATGAAAAATCGACATGCGGGCACACCATCGAGAATGGGCTTGATTTTCTCGCAGGTTTTGCCACTAAAAAACAAGAATCGGGTAACGGATACTGCTCTTTTTCCATGGTCGCGATAAACACACAACAAACTAAGCGTTTGATTGTCAACATATTTTGGCAGGCGGGCTAGAAGGGGTTATATTAATTGATGGTACTATCTTCCGATCGGGGTACTTATCAAACAGTATGTATGTTGTTTTTTTTTTCGATGGTAAAATATTCTGTATCATGAGATCAGAGTTTTCCACAGCTTGGAAATGTCCTAAAGTTGTTTCTTACCTGCTTACTTACATACTAAGACAATTTAGGGCCTCAGCTAACATGGTCTTCTAGCTAGTGCGCTCTTTCGCCAGCGGTCTCCAGTTGCGCACATGAAGTTAGGTAAGAATGAGATCGTCCTCTACCGCGTAGTCCCTTTATGTTAGAATTGAAAACTTTCCGTGACGGTGCACTGGTGTCCATACGTTCAAGATGATCCAACCATTTCAGCCGGGCTATTCGAGCTTTTATTATAAGGTGAAATGTCTCTTCCATGGTTGGAGTTTTTCGTGAGTACAAATACCTAGGAATATTGGTATCTTCGAACTTAATAATGACGAAGCATTTAGAAGACAAATTTTCGAAATCGTCGGTATGGGAACAGTGCATAAGTAATAAGTATGTACCACGTAGTTCGAAGCAAAACATTTTCTACTCAACTGCATTTTCGGTTCTTTTATATGGAACACAAGAGTGGGGATACTGTTCTTTTGCTGAAGTTAGAAGTTAGACCTCTAATTATGTGCTTCACCTAAATTCTGGTACACCACCTATGTTCCTGGAAGCTCTGAGACTGTATTTTGACTATATAATAACAGCAATGTCAAGATTGTTATAAAAAATATAGCAATCTTCATTCAAGAATGGAAACATCTAGCGTCAGAATGTGGTGAGGCAATACTAATAACACCCGATGAGCAACATGACTACTTAAAAACAAAACTCAATACTTTATTAACAAAAGTATGTCAAAGTAAGTATAATCGATTTGTAATCGAAGCAAAGTCCTCTCAATATAAAATCTACTACTATCAGAAAAAATTTTCTTTTTTAACTGCAATTTTATAAAGAGGATAAATTTAATATTTAAAATCAGAGGAGAGCTACTGAATTTAAATTTCTTTCCACACCGTCTAGATCTACCTATTTTGTGGAATCTTTGGAACAGGATATTTGTATATATATATATATCTTTGGATATGATATAATTCACTTTTTTGCAATATGTTCAGTTTTAAAACAAATTAGAATAAGTTTCTTTAATTCGCACACTATGACCAGATGAAACAATTAAAATTTTAAATAGAGATCGTGGGTAGGATATATTTTACAACCACTGCGTAAATGCAATTCAATATAAGAAATGAATAATTGAAAGATTAAAAAAAAAAATATATGTATTTCCTCTTGAAATATTGGGTCTATAACTTAATTCGTTTTGCTAAGAGATGGCGTAACTTGTATTTGTCCACTGTTATTATTCCATTAAAATGCGTTGGACAGCTACTGTTATTGTACGTCATTTCAGTATGTGTCATTTATTTGAAGCGTAAGCAACAATAATTTTTTTCCACTCAAATATGTGGAACTTTGTGTCTGAAAAAGTGTTTTTGCGGGGAGTTCTTCTTCATTACTTTAATATGAAGAAAACTGCTGCCGAAAGTCATCGTATTTTGGTGGAAGTTTATGGTGAACATACGCTAGCTGAGCGAACGTGCCAAAAGTTGTTTACATGATTTAAAAGTGGTGATTTTGGCTTGGAAGACGATGAACGCCCTGGGCAGCCAAAAAAGTTTGAAGATGAAGAACTGGAAGCATTACTCTATGAAGATTGTTGCCAAACACAAGAAGAGCTCGCAGAATTTTTGGGTGTCACTCAAGCAGCTGTTTCAAAACGTTTAAAAGCAGCTGGATATATTCAAAACAAGGAAATTGGGTTTCACATGAACTCAAGCCGAGAGACGTCGAAAGGCGGTTTTGCATGTCCGAAATGCTGGAACGCCACAAAAGGAAGTCATTTTTGCTTCGGATTGTTACTGGTGATGAAAAATGGATCCAATACGACAACCCCAAGTTCAAAAAATCATATGTGAAACCTGGCCAACCAGCCAAATCAACGGTAAAGCCGAATATCCATGGCGCGAAGGTAATGCTCTGTATTTGGTGGGATCAGATGGGTGTGCTGTATTATGAGCTGCTAAAACTGGGTGAAACCATCAATGGACAACGCTACCGAATACAATTACACCCCGTTTGAAGAGAGCAGTAGCCGAAAAACGCATGGAAGATGCGACCAGGCTTCGTTTTTCGTTCATTGACCGCTACCGTGTTGCGCTGCAATACTCGCAAACACATCGCTGTCAGCTCGCTGTATTCTTTCCATTATGTCAATGTCGTCTGCGTAAACAGGTAATTGAAAATACTTTGAAAGAGAATTAACTTGGGTCTTATTATAATTTATTTAATTTTTTATAATATCTGTAGTTTCCTTTGTAAATACGATTTTTATCGGGATATGATGGTGTAGGATTTCACAAAATCACTTTTTTTTGATGTCACAAATTAGTCGTAAAGGTACTAAAGAATTTTGAAAGACATTGACATCTGATTCTGCGCTATTAATAAAGTGTTGTTTTAATGAATTTGCCGCTAGCCATTACATCCCCGTTTTGATATTAACTCCAAAGAATTGCATTTAACTTCACGTACAGAGTTCATGCTCAAGTAGATCTTGGAGATTTACTTCAGTTTTTGCCCAGTCATAGTATAAGTTTCAACAACAGGATATCACTCCTTTTTTGTTCTCTGGAAAAAAAAATATAGTCATTAGCTCTAACTACCCTATACTTTCTTCTTGATAAGTTTGCCTCGATAAATATAGAAAGAGTTTTTATATTGACATGCGACCATTTTCTTGTAGAAGGCTGTGAGAATCTTTTTTTTTTTAATATATTTTTGTACACTTCCCGCTTCATTTTTTCCTAAGGCTCGAAGTTTTATTTTGATTGCGTGTGTTAACATTTCGGTATCTATTTCTGCACAAATAATTTGCTTCTTACGCCTTTTACTTTGTAAGCTTGATTCTTGGAAGGATTTAATTGTTCGCTAAGGCTTTTTGTTACAACTGGTAAATAAAAAGTTTTCTTTCATTGTTTTTTATTTATTTATTATTATTTTTTTTATATAAAAAAACACTTTTCTATGTGCTTTGTCCGATCTACTTTTGAATTCAAACTTTAGATTATAAATTTGCTCCTTTAATTTTTTTTTTTCTTGATTTATCGAAATTTGATTTCTAGAAAGTAAATATTCTTCTAAAAATTCCAAAATTTTTTTTACATTACAATCTTCTTTTGTTTGTATGACATCAAATAATTGTTTTCTTGTGAAACCATTCTACCCAGACGACTCTGAAAACAAAACAAAAAAAAAATTTGTTATCATATTCATCACTATTTAAATCCGCAAAATTCCGCAAATTTTCCCTTTTCACACAATAACTAGGACACTTGTACTTTCTGACCATTTTAGTAAAACTCTACTATTTTTTTTTTATAATCCCGCGCGCGCATCAAGAGGATATGAATATCCTTTTTTACTGGTTTTCTCCAGGGCGCGAGCGGGTGGTGTAGTAATTTGAAATTCAGGTGTATTAGGTTTCGATATTTTTCCCAGAGGTGGTTGTCAAACTGGACGGGACAAGCAAGTGCATACTCAACCAGTGTGTCTCAGTACGTGCTAGTTGTTAAATCGTTACACTCCAACATCAGTGTTACGCCTTCATGTCAGAGTTGACGCCGACGAGATTTTCATATAACTACATGCAAATTCTACGAAAATACTTTTTCAGAGAATTGCCTCACACGGGATTCGAACCCGCGATGCATCCACCACTACACCATGGGCATCCCCATCCACAGGTACAACAATTTCACTAAAAGGGCTTTAAATTAATAACAGAACATAGACATTTTTATAAACTCTCACCACACAGTGTTACACATGAATTATATTTATTTAAAGTAGGCATACCACTTCCTGAATAATCCATTATTAATAAACGAACACCAATTTATATCATAATTGATAAAGCTTTGTTCGCCGACCATATAAAGAAAGGTAGCGGAAAGTTTGTTTTTCACTACCTTTTAGTCAAGTTTTCGTGTTAAATACGTTCGGCGTTCTTATACAAAGGAGTTCCACTTCACACGGTATATTCCACATTTTTTTTTTTTTTAAATAAAGAATACTATGAACAAATAGAGTTTAGAAGGTTTAAGTCTTCTTTGCCATCTCGAAACTGAAGGCTAGAAGTGGAAAATTTTCTTTGTTGGATCATTCTTTTTCATTTAGTTACTATTTTGAATTCATATATTAGTCTCTTAAATTATTTATGGCAGCTGCAATAAATATCGAAGTTTTTCCAGTCTTGCAAATTCATTTCTGTCAACTATATGTACATATGTATATACGCTCATCCTCAACAACAGCTTTCAGGAACTGTGACTGAGTGCCAAACTTTTCTGTGTAGCTCTTATAAGCTGTGTTAATTTTGGAATGTTGAGTGTTAATTTTAGGTACGCAGTAAGTTGTTCATTTGTTCAAATCCATCCAGGGGGTTTCAAAAAGAAGTGAAAATGCGGTTTTAGTCGCTCAAAGAACTTTCAAAAATAATGTAAAAAATTGGTTTTGGAAAAATGTGTTTTTTCCAATGCTCGGTGTCTTTCTGATTATTTGTGGCACCTTCTCCAAAAAGTGGAATTTGAACGATGCCTTTGCGGCAAAGCCATTTTCTCCCAATTCAATTGCAAAAAAAAAACGTTATTCGTTAAGCATATTTGAGATAAGGATCCTGTCCACGGTTTCGAATTTGAGATGAGGCCGATGCTTGAGCCAAAGAAGAACTACCACCGAATCCACCGCCTTGGTTTTGAAATGAAGCTGGTAGTCGTCTACCATTCTACAACCTAAATATGATTTTTTGGCAAAAAAAAATCATTTTTAAGTGATGTTAATTAGATTTTTGTTTATTTTATTTCTTTTCAATTGAATTTCAATATTTGTTTTATGTATGTTGATAGGTAGATATGTGCGAGCAAATTTGAAATTAAATACCCTTGGTGGTTTCCCAAATAGTTCTTGTGAAAATATTCACGACTGTGAAGTGCTTAAGTATAGTTGAACGCTCGTTGAGAAAAAGTCAATAAAGAGAAGGGTTTACCATCTGATCAACGTTAAGCAAATAATTTCGATGTTAACAGGAACCAAATTGTTGGTTTTTATTTATTTATTTATTTATTTTTTACACGCCCGTCTATAACTGACATATCTTAAATTCGTACTATGGTATTTTTTTTTAAATGTGAAGGTTGACGAGCCGAAATTGAAAACACCACCAATATCCCATTTTGAAAAGGTTTCAAGGTTAGTTGTTTATAAGACGTGTTTGTTTATATAATGTCACAGAAAGTCGTTTAAACATTATATAAAATGTTTTTTTTTAAATAATTTATAGTGCCTTACTAAAAACGAATCATTAGTCGTGACTTAAAAAAGGTGTCGACTTAAATTTAATACACACATAAACCTAAAGTGTACCAATAATCTAAGAATATTCTATATTTTCATTAAATCTACAACTACAAATCTACAAATATTGGTTTCAGGTTTTATATTCGCACAAGTCGAGGGAAAATATCAAAATCAGCTGTGATTGTATTATTTGGATGTACGAGTACTTACTACCTTGATCAAAAATTATTCAGAAAATTAAAAATACAAGTTTATTCATCTAAATCTACATTGTCCCCTTTAAAGTTATCCCCATCGACTGCAACACACTTATGCCAGCGCTTGATCCAATCATCGAATCATTTTTTATATTCGGTTTTCCGTATGTCCATCAGTGCTTCCTGCGATTTTTCCATTACTTCCTCTCGGCTGCTGAAACGCGTTCCCCGTAGTGGTTTTTTAACTCGATTGAACAGAAAGAAGTCACAGGGAGCCAAATCAGGTGAATTCGGTTTCTGTTGGATGGTATTTGTTGCATTTTTCGTCAAAAAATTACGAATAATGTTGGCACTGTGCGGCGGTGCGTTATCATGGTGTAAAATCCACGAGTTTTCTGCCCACATTTCTGGTCTCTTTCGGTGAATTTCTTCATGCAAACGTCTCATAACGCCCAAATAATACTCTTTGCATACTGTCTGGCCTTCTGGCAAAAATTCATGATGCACTACACCGTTGTAAACCAATGAAACCGTGAGCATTGCCTTCTTCTTTGACTGAGAACGATGTGTTTTTTTTTTTTTTTTTGACCTCGGCTCATTTGGTGAACGTCATTCATTCTTTTGCGACGTCAACACGGTCTCAATTTTGAATGAAATTGAGGTCTTTTGGCACCAACTTTGCTGCTACACATCGGAAAAGCAAATTATTAACCAAAATGTCTTGGACGGATCCATAGGCATTGTTCAAGCCGCTATCTCCCTGATGGTTAATTTTCGCTTATTGACCAACATTTCTTTTACTTCATCAATGTATTCGTCGGTGTTTGATGTCGATGGTCTGCCACTACGTTCATCATCACTTCGTTCGAAACACTTTACCAACAATCCATTTTTTACGCAAAATTTAATACAAATTCGTTTCAAATTTAAATCCATTTCTAAAATTGCAAAAAATCGCCAGCACACACAGAGATAGATGTACTCTTGGCTACGTAACTTTTGCAAATGTCAAGCTATAACGCTAAGATTTAGAGGGAATGTCAACAACAGATGTACCAACTAAACAGAAATCAAATCGGAACAATGAGAGCGCCATACGGTGACGCCACCGGGAACTTTTTGATAAAGGTGGTATATGGTAAAACGCTTATACGGTTTGTTGCAGTAAATCTTTTCGCCACAAGGTTGGCAAAATAATCAAACACATCCCAACGAGGCATCAACTTTAAAAGTCAAGTTCTTTGGGTGAAGGGACGAAGAGGCCTTTTTAAGCTTGCACCACACTGATGGAGCATTCAGGAGCATCAGAGGCAGGTAGGCAGACGGCCGAGACATGACAGGATCTAATGAGGGACTATATATATAAGCCAACAACAAACAGGCAACAAAGAGGGAAACAGAAGAAGAAAATGACCGCGAAGAACAAATATATAAAACCGTCGAGTTCAAAGGGATCGAAAGACCCAGAAATAAAAGAAAACATCCAAAACAAATAATTAATTGTAAGTAGTGTCATACTATTGGTCAGTCCACATTCTCCCAAAACTACCGGGAGAACCTTTCTTTTTTCCCTACACACCAGCGGCCTTTTGATCGAGTTTCCTTTCTCCTTCGCATTTGTTTTAAATACAGAAAATTTTTATTAATTCTATAGCGGAAAAGTATTCGGGTGACAGAAAAAGGAAACACAGCATATCAAAAATTCCACTAAAAATCCAATGCTAGGGGAAATAATTAGGTATAGCGAGGGTCCACAAACTCCCATAATCTCTCTTAGTGGAATTCCCAGTGATAATGAAAGCGGGAGCGAACTCTGAGACTGAAGAGTTTAGAATGAATGTGAGGAATGGAATGATTGAGAGGCATAGTGGACACGGGTGCACACACTAGTAAAAACTACAAATGTTGTAGCTAATAACCTCGTAAGTTGGGTCCATAATTTTAGTATATTATATACTAAATCTTATCCTTTTTAGTAATGTTTTTACTATTGAATTAGTACATTTGTATCACCCTGTCCTTTAATGTCAAATTTTAAAAAAATTTATCATAACTTTATGTACAAATAAAATTCGTTATTGGTACAAACATTTAAGAATGTGTGGAAATTATATTTAAGCTGTTTATTTAAATTGGTTGTTAGTAAGGTCCATAGACTCTTCGTTCGATTTGAATGCTTTTTTATCAATAAAAAAAGGCAACTCTAAGATGAAAGTGAAAATGAGAAGTGATATCTATAAGGGTTAAGGTTTTCTCTTGATCAAATTGTCACTAGGATTTCTACAAAACCTATTCAATCGACTTCTCCCTAACAGTTTCTCATTACACCCCTACGTTTCCAAATAAAGGTTGAACTGCATACGCTAACGGATGCACGGCTTAGAGAGTGCATAGCCATTGCTCGCCACTCTTTGGTTCCGCTGCGGTGATATTCCTGTCTTGACTTGGTAACCAATATATTTGTCAAAAATAGTTTCCTTTTTGACAATTTCGGACGAAAGGAGAAGATTTGTCTTCACTTTTGGATTTAGACACAAGACCGTCTAAGGATGCACAATCGTGCATGCTATCGTGAATATGTCTCTTCAACTTTCAACGAAAATAATAATTAAGATTTGCCTCCTGACAGTCAAAATCCAGCATCTGATCATTAGATGCGATCCCAACAATGATGCCGCAAAAAGATGCGTACCATGGAACTGGAAAATCAGAAGAAAGTGGGATCTATTCCGAAGGTATGTTCAGTCTTCTCGCCATTTGTGGAACTTGTGGTAATTGATTATCTTTTTAATGATCTCAGAAACTTAAGATACAATGCCACCATGTAACAGTAATCATCGTGAGGTTTGATTTTCAATAGGCTTTTTTTGACAAATCACGTGTGACTCCTATCAAATTGCTTTATTATTTTTGTTCAGTATCGTTTGGCAAGTCATCATGAAAAGACTCACACCACAACAGCGTCTCCAAATTGTTCAGCTGTATTACGAAAATCAGCGTTCTGTTAGAAATGTTTTTCGTGCGATTCGAGGAACTTACGGTGCGCATAATCGACCTACTGAAAACACTATTGGCAATACCATTCACAAATTTGAGTCCCAGTTTATATTAGTGGATGATACTCGACTAGACCACATCTAGCACGTAGTGAAGAGACTATAGCAGCTGTTCAGTGTTCAGTGATGAAGCCCATTTCTGACTCAATGGATAAGTTAATAAACAAAATTGCCGTATTTGGGCTGATGAGCAACCCGAAGAGTACCAAGAGCTACCATTACATCCATTAAAAACAACGGTATGGTGTGATTTATGGGCTAGTGGAATTACTGGTCCATATTTCTTCAAAAATGAGGCAAATCAGAAGGTTACCGTCAATGGTAACCGTTATCGCGCCATGTTAACGGACTATGTGCTTCCTGAAATTCAAGCACATGGTCTCGCTGAGCTCTGGTTTCAACAGGACGGCGCTACGAGCCATACAGCGCGTGAAACAATGGACTTGTTGAGAAATCATTTTGGTGAGCATTTAATTTCACGTTTTGCTACGGTAAATTGGCCGCCTAGATTGTGCGATGTCACACTTTTGGACTATTTTTTCTGGGGATATGTTAAGTTTCAGGTCTTTAAGAATAAGCCAGCTATGATTGACGCTTTGGAAGCCAACATTACTCGTGTTATCCGCGAGATACCAGTCGCTATGCTCAAACGAGTCGCCCAAATTTGGACCATCCGGAAGGACCACCTCAGACGTAGTCGTGGCCAACATTTACATAATATTATTTTCAAAAAATAAATGCCATGAATTGTTCTTTTAACCGATAATAAACATTTTAAGTTCACTTTCAAATTTATGTGTTTTATTTTACATTATAAATCAAACCTCACGATAAATCACCCAATACAATCGCAGATCTTTCCTTGTGAGTTTTTGAGCCCATTTACTGCGCAGACATTTCTTAGTACGATCGTCATTTGTTTTGCATTCAAAAACGTCATATTCAACCAAATCTTAGATTTGCTTTTTTCAAAAGATACTATTACATATTATTTCAATAGTTCTTACATCTTTCCTATTCCAAAAACACAAAATTTTCTAACTTTTTATATAGCCACAATAAAAATGCTTAACTAATCTGAACAAGTATGATGAAATGCTGACGTTTCTGAACAGAAGAGTAAAACAGTTTGACTAAGTAAATTCTTGTAAGTAATAGTAATAGTTATAGTTCTTACATCTTTCCTATTCCAAAAACACAAAATTTTCTAACTTTTTATATAGCCACAATAAAAATGCTTAACTAATCTGAACAAGTATGATGAAATGCTGACGTTTCTGAACAGAAGAGTAAAACAGTTTGACTAAGTAAATTCTTGTAAGTAATTAAACGCAAATAACGCAGTTCTTTGATAGTCTGACGTTTTTAAAAACACCCGAACTCACGCAAGGTTTTTCTGATAAAGTTATAAACTAAGAAATTTTTATAGATTATAAAAAAAAAATCAACTCGAATTTCTCCATTAACAGTGACATAAAAAGAACAATCAATGCCTTATGGGTATCGTCGCGTATATGAAAAATAGAAATCATGTTTAAGTTTAATTTGCATATACATAAACGAAGATAGTAAGGCCTATTATCGACTTATTATTTAATCGACTCATTCTGTTGCATATTTTTATTCGACTTCATTGATTGAACTCATGTTCCATACATGAGTTTTGATGGTAAATCAAAGTTGTTTGAATCTTAAATTACTAACCGCAGAAACCAACTTTATAAATCCTATATGAAATTTTTAGAAAACGTTTTCGCAGTCGTCTGCTACGGCTACCCGATATCTCATTACATGTCGAAATTGTTGTACTCTTTGCTACCTTTGTATTTTCTCGTGTGTTTTCTGTTTATTTGTATTGCAGGATAATCCTTCTGTTTTCTGTTAATTTTTAATGTTCGTTTTGTTTTTATTTTCTTCCGTGATATATTTTCGTTATTAATTACTTAAAATGTGAAAATAAATGCTCCAATTCATTTCATTAGTTGTATGATATTGTAGATATGTTATTTTTGATTGCAAATAAATTTAGGTAAAAGGAATCCAACTTCATACTAACAAATAAAAGCGGCCGATACGACTCTATAGGTATACGTATATATGTACATACATGCATACAAAACTCGGTGCTCGTCCGCTGTAGTTCTGTTTTTCTTCCCGTTTGGGTAAATTTCCTTTGATAAAGTTCCATCGGCAAAAAGTGGAATTAACTGCAAATCTCCCATTCTCACTAGGTGTGCAACCATCAAACTTCTTATGATCTTTAATTTCATTTTGGATATTTTCATTGCTTTTCCTTCTAATTCTACCTACTCTTAGCACTCTGGGATTATTTTTTATTTCAATGGCCTGAATTTGTTTTTCTTGCCTCTGAGTAAAAGTCAAGTTTTCTTTTCCATACAGTAGTACTGGTAGCTACATGGATCTAAATATTGATTTTTTTGTCAACCATTGCTAAGTTCCAATGTACTTATACTTCTCTACTTGCTCAAACATTTTTTCATCCTCACTCACTATTATTATCCACTCAGTCTAATTTTTTAGCACATTTTTTTTTGTTTTTTTTTTTTCAACATTGAGCAAATTCGTCGTTCCAAGTTTCTTTCTATACTTTTAAGCAAACATATAAGGAATTTAGTTGCAATCACGTCTATATCCAACTTTATACATTTCCATGCTTTCTTGGCATTGCCTGATTGTGCCGCCCATCGTGCATCCAGCCTATCTGATTTTCTTCTGCTTATGTGCCGAATGCCTTCTTATATCTATAAAACTGATGATTTTGGATGATATATGATGATCAAAAAATGTTTTGAATATCCGAAAGTTCTCCATCCATAGACATTCCTAATCTGCTTCTTGGTATTGTCGCGTATTTTTGGAGCGTGGGGGCAATATGATGCCAATAGTGCTGCTCAATGTTTATGTGTTATAATTATCCTGATTACCATAGTTGAACTATTACTTTGAAATGGAAAAAGTAAAAGAAATTCCTGCATAAAGTGTTCTTCAGTTTCGCAAAAGTTGTGAATGATTCTTGAATTTGGGATTTATTTAAGTTTTTTAAGTTTATTTTACGGGGTTTGAAACGCTTTTTTTCTACAACATTTCGATAAATTTATCCTTATTTGTGATAATTGGTGGCAAAATAACTTTTGTGTTTGTACACACAAAAGGGCTTACGGCGGACGCCGATATGTTTTCACCAATATCAGCAATTAATTAACATTAGATTTTCAAAGTATTTCCGATTACTATTCGACCTTCAACAAAGCACGAGGTGTCAATTAGAGCTAGAAATAAACTTTTCTTATAACGTACTACTAATGTATTCTATTTTTTGAGTTAGCTTTTGTATTCTTACTAGCGTCATCATAATACATTGTACCATATGAATACTTTAGTAAGACCAGGAATTTTCTTGGCATCTACTCGTAATTCACCACATAAATATCTATTGACCTTGAAAAATTGTATTCACAATTTTTTAATTCGTTCTTGTTTTAGCCATCCCTGGGAGACCGTCACACAGGCTGCGTGGCGTAAATATCCAAATCCTATGACCCCATCAATTATTGGCACAGACGTAGTGGATAGAAAAGTGGTCGATGGCGTTTTACACACCCACAGACTGGTACAGTCAAAATGGTTCTTTCCGAAGTGGACACATTCAGTAAGTACAACTAAAGTGTGAATACTCGTATATTTATAACCCGTGTTTCTTTCCGGATTCTGGGGATTTATATATATAATAGTTTAATCGGTTTTGTTCACTTTTAACTTGATAAAGAAATCTTATGTCTGAATGAATACTCCTACATGTGTTAATTTTTGGCAATGTCCCAAACTAATTGCAAACTTTGATGATTAAATGTACACACATATTTTTATATGGTATTTTAGCTTGCCGTGTCGTTTTAAATTCCATTCGATACACAAAAGACTGATAAGAAGAGAATACGCTTCTTTATCAACATGTTAGTATTATACTTAAAACGACCAATCAAATGATTTCTTTTTTGTTTTCCAAACGCAGGCGTTGAACTCTTATTGATTTATCGGCGAAAATAACTAAATGCATAATTCCGTATTACAATGTCAAGATAAGATAAAATGTTGCGCTTTCGAGAAATATCGACACTTT
The DNA here is from genome assembly GCA_907269105.1 of Volucella inanis. NCBI lineage: Eukaryota > Metazoa > Arthropoda > Insecta > Diptera > Syrphidae > Volucella > Volucella inanis. Next base: position 73,783,366 of record OU026157.1, on the reverse strand, counting down.
AGTAACTTATCTGCTTGCGAAATATTGCTCTGTGGCTCTGAGGTTTTTTTATTCGTCCAAATTGAAAAACGTCAATTCCATTGCAGTTGTTTTTCGCTGTTTTTGATGAAAGTTATAAATTTGGTATTCTGAAAGTTTATGTTTAGCCCCACTACTTCTGAAACTACTTCCAGTTCGTCCAATTTTGTTTTCGCGTCGAGGAGACTATCAGTTATAATGGCTTTGTCATACGCAAAGCGTACTTGGCGTAGGTACTCACCGTCGACATTTATGCATTTGTAGTCCTAATCTAGATTTTTGAACGCATATTCCAGAACCGCTGTAAAAAGTTTTGGTGAAATTGTGTTCCCTTGCCTGATTCCTCTTTCTACTCGATATTTCTTTATTTTTTCAAGTAGCATAACACATATATAGCATTGTCGTATATGTGTGCAAAAGTTCTATTCTGGACTGATTAAGCGCTTCGATAACACTTTATATTTCGACTGTATCAAAAGCATTTTGGAAGTGAACAAAGGATAGTACTATTGGCTGGTTATATTCGACTGACTGATTTTAGTGCTTGCAAAATGGTTATTCGTGCTTGCTCTTGTGGCTGAAAGAAGTCGAGTTTTTGCTCGATTCTTTTTGTTATAATTTTTGTCAACAGTTTATAAAGATGCTGCTGGAGAGTAATCGGTCTGTAGTTTTCCAGGAGCCCCTGCCCAATTATCAAGGCTTCGCCCATTAATGATGTTTTCTAATAAAAAGCGGGGGCAGATCAATGTACTGGTCGTATCGTTAACATTTTTGGTATTTAACGCCTCCGAATGGCTGCTACTATTTGACCAGTTACAAGCGGCCGGTCATAGGTTCTGTTTGTGACAGGACCACCGGAAATCCCTACCAGGACTTAAAAAATGGTACTATGGGAGTTAGGAGCCCCCCGTATTTCGGTCCGTGCCTGACTTGCAGAGGTAGGTCCCCTTGTGGGAGCGTCATGGTGGCTGTGGTATAAACCCAAATTTGCGGGAAGGGTCTTTTACCCAATGTGGAGTTGCATTAGCTGGGTGCTGCGACCCTAAGATCAGCAAGAGGTTTTAGATCGACTTCACCCATACCAAGTGTGAAACTTGTGCCTCCAACACAAGTACTACTACTTCGGTATATTTCCTGTAGCAAATAGCGATGGCTAGGCGTATCCTTGCTCTCATGGATATATAGTCATCCACTTGGATAAGGCCTCCATGGTAGGTGTCCACGTAAAGCACAAGAGACGTTCTGCAGTTTTCCAGATTCGTAATATCCCCTTTCTTGTGAATAAGGTAGACATATGAATTTCTCCATTGCACTGGTATTTTGCTTTGCTCAATGCTTTCGTTTTTCTCCACCTTTTTAATGGCATCTATTACTACCTGGTCTTCACCTGGAGCCTTGTTGTTTTTCATTTCTTTTATGGATCAATTTACAGGTTGGTGTCTGGTTGATTCTGTGTTGATTTCTTGTGATGTTTGTCTTACATAAAATTTTATGTACAATACAATGTTTCTGTTAAACTTAGTATTTCATTTTTGCTTGTAACAATTTCATCGTTTTCGTTCTTGAGTTGTCTTTGCGGATTTCTTTGATATTACTTTCTTATATCGGATTCAGCATCAGCAGCAGATTCGCTGGCAACAGATAGAAGAGTTGCTTTCACAATTTTTTATTTTGGCTTTACACCTTAGGGGTTCGATGATTGTGCCAAAAGCGTAACATGCACTCGTTGAATGATTGCACGAAACAGTGGATTGCATCAAACAACTTCACTTCCTAAATTTGTATAGTAATAGCATCGCAAACAGATATATTCTAAGAATTTAAATTTAACTCAGTTGATCTACGTGATCTATAAGACTAATGTCATTCTTTACGTTTGGGAGATTTATAACATGGCAAGGTACAAAGTAGCACAAAGTCATTATCCTATCATAAGTTGCTTCAATTTTTGCGAATGGCGTCTTATATATCAGTAGCCTGAATGCGTATCATTTCTGGTGGAAGCAACTCGACCAATGCTATCTTCACAACTTAACGCCTAAATAAACATAATCAATAAATAGAATCATTTCTTTTTATTTATAAACAATGTTAGGGTTTTTGCGCCACATTTTATTCATAATTATTTCGGGACGCTGCACACATCTCTTACTGCGCTTTTTTGACAGTATAAGAGCGTTATATCGTTTTTATATGCCAAAAAGTAACCGTATTGAAAACACTTCTGATTCGAAATTATAATTGGTGGAAGCAACTTGAATTAGGAAATTGCACCCAAAGCGATGGGGCGCAATGACCGCAGCTTTACGACAAATATTTTCCTTTAGGATCTGAATTATTCGATGATTATTGTAGTAAAGTTTCGACTTGAGGTATAACTTTTAAAAAAATAGTCCGGCGGACGAGGAGGCCAGAGAATGCCCCTTTACTTAGTAATGAATTTGCTTTGAAAAATTTTGCCTCAACTTCTCCATTGACTCTAGTGGTTTGCGGACTAGTACTGTCTTACTCAAATAGCAATCTGATGTTTTATTTCGGGATATTTGCAGTTGATCATTTGGTAATTACTTCAACAGTCATTGTTTCTCCCTTCTTATAAAAATAAAGGCCAATCATCTTTTGGGCAGATGTCGCACGCCATACTGTGTCGTCAACGGTCCATGTCAACCTTTTTAATGATATTCATTAAGGTTATTGAGAACGTATGTTTTGTTTATTCACATAGCGATCGATATAACTGAACAAGCGTTCTTGCAGTTTGAAATGTTCCAACATTGTTCTTGCCTAGGTTTTCGTTTCAATTTTAATCAAAAAAAAAAAAACAAAAAATACGTGTATTGTTAATTTATTAACTGCGGTATTTTTTTGTTATTGATTTACGCCTCTTCCACATAATTTCATCTCGAAATTGACTCAAATGTACTTGCGTCGCTATGTTGATGACCCTGGAGGAGTTTTCTTGAATTTGTCTAAAACTTTGCACCAACGACCAGACTACTGCCCGGTTCGGTCTATCATTTAATGGTCAAATATTGACGTGCGTAAATAAACGCACCTTTCACCAGCCAGTGATTCACCGTTCTGCATATATTGCAGGACCGCAAATTCAAAAAATTAAAACAAACTTACATCGGTTCCTCTATTTCTTTCCTCTCTATTTTCCTTCGCCCGCGCCGTGTACAATCATTTTACGGGTACTCAAATCCATTAAGCGCGCTCAGGCCATAAAAAAAAATGTTAATGTGGAACCCAGATAAATCTTGCATTTTCATATTCGGCAGTGGTTAATTTTTTGGTCTAACCGTATCTTGTTTATCACTCCATTATAACACGGATAATTGTTCCATTGTAACACAGTTCATGACCATTAAGACTGCGTATTTTTTTGATACTTACGTAATAAGAGGTACAATGGTTAGTCTCCATGAAAACAGCAACGCTAAACTTTTGATTTATTTTAGAGCCGTCAATGATGCCGTCGTTTAAATTCCTTTTTCAGATTCTGGCCAATGGCAAACACTATAACACATGACACAGGCACTAGAGTGCCATTGTTAAGATGATATGGGTATAAGAAAGTCACAATTGCCAGTTGTATTTAAGACCACTTCTGATTAACTAGAACTGGTTGGCTGGAAATCATAGCCGTATATCTAAGGGTCTTTTTTAATAAAGGGCTGCATGACTTGCATGACATGCCAACCGATGTTCAGTCTTATTTACGATTGCTGTTTTTTTCTTACTCAAATCGATTTTTATAATCCCAATTTCCGATTTATTAATTCTTCAGCCCACAATGCGGTATTATTTATCGAGAAATTAGAAATGTTTGCAGTGTATTCTGGGTAGTGATTTCAACATTGATTGGTGCAAAAATGACACTTATAAAGGGAAATAAAAAGAATCTTTGAAGATAATTGACTTAAACAAAAAATGGAAGAACACTCAAGAGTTACGTCACAATAGTTGATAATATTGTGGCAAATTAAAAAAATATGAAAGTTAAACCAGAGGAGGGTTAAAAAATTACAGATCACGAAAGTATAGAGATTATCATCGAAATCTCTTAATGAAACCATTAAGAACGAATATAGCAAAACCGTAAATTTGTTTAAATACCACAGGGAACAATTTATACGGGAACTAACTACAGTAGATACTTAATATGAAAGAGAAAATTCTGTTCATGAAAATGACAATAAATTGGACAACATTTTAAAAAAAATAACAGCTAATTTCCATATCACACAAACTCTGAAAATAGGTAGTCAAACAAATAAAGGGTTTAGAAATGAGCTCCAAGTTCTGAAAAATAATAGAATTGAAGAATACGACTATACTTGAAGTATAAATGACGAAAACAACTGGGATGAATACAAAATCATAAGGAATTAATTTAAGGCTAAAAAATTATTCTTTAAAAAGTATACAAACAATAAGAAACGATATGTTATATGTTAATAATATAATGCAATACGAATGCAAATTTCAATTTCAGCAAATTACATTAGGAAGGCTAAAAGAAGTATGCAAACATTTTAAAAATAAGGCTGACTTTGACAAAATTACTCCTCAAATAATTCTTAATAATTGGAGTACATTAGGCTATACTCTACTTGAAATAGTAAACACAAAGCGGTGAATTTTTGGATTCGTAGAAATTGATGATTACATCAGTAGAGAAAGTCCATAATATGTACAAAAAAGTGAGAGGAATTTCGTCCAATAACACATTAAGAACATTTGACGAAGTCATAGAAAGTGTAGTAAAACAACAGCTTATGGCGTATACGGAAAGAAATAATATATTTTCTGCTTTCCAATCGGGATTAAGAAAAAATTACTCTTGTGAAGCGCCATCTGATCTTGTAATAAATGAATAGAAAATCGGGGGAAGTAAGAAAAAAACAATGGCACTATTCCTAGATTTCAAAAAGGCTTTTGAAACAGTAGATCGTAATATTCTACTGCGAAAGATGTAGAAGATATGGAATACGAACAAGAACAAAGGTCAACAATATAGTGTCAAATGCAAACAATAGAAATCGACATAGGAGTTCCACAAGGCTCAATTCTGGGAACACTGTTTTTTATAATATACATTAACGATATGTCAGAAATTATACGTGATATACTAATCTACACTGAAGAAAAAAATGCAGATGAATGCAGAACAAAACTATTCGGTGACATTAATCGAATAACATTATGAGTAAACTGAAATTAAACGAACAGAAAAGGTTTATATAAACATAAATACTGAAAATACTATAGAAATAAATAAAAACAAAATCGAAAATGTAAATCATATCGTGCCTAGGAAAAATCATTGATAAAAATTAAAAAATTGCTGAACGAACATCTGGATTGGACCTGCAAAAAAAATTGGTAAAAAGATTAGTTTCTTTAAAAGGATACGAAGAAAAATGGATTGCATGACATCAATTAAAGAATATTATACTATCATAAGACCTTATTTTGAATATTGCTCGACGTGTTGCAATCGCAGTCAGATAGAAAACTTTAGAATAAAGCAGTGAGAAGCATATTAGGATGCAAAAAAAATTTAAACAAATAAGATGCATGCTGGGGGCTGAATCTTAAAAAGCTGATAGCAGTTTTCAAAATGCACTATCTAACAAGTGCAATAAGATACGAAGTTGTATCACAGCCGTACCAGTTGCGCAGTTTTAATGATTTCAGATATTATCAGAGTACTACAGCCGCTCAAAACACACTCTTACCTAAATATATGATATATATTTATATAATTCCTTGCCAAGCGGTATAAAAAAACGAAACTAATTTTAGATTATTCAAAGAAATGTGTATTAATTTTGGTAAAGTAAATAATTGAATTACTGTAAGAATAACCACAAAACTAGAACTGATTGTGTTCAAAATAATGTTATAAACTATATTTATACCTGCACTTATATTTATAAGATTTTTCTTAAAATATTATACTAATAAATGAAATACTACCAAACTACAGGTGTCATTGGGTGCGATTTTAACATAAACTAATAATATCACTCAGTAGTATAATCACAATAGCCCTCTAAAATTAGACATGTAATCTTTTGCGGTAAAATAAAAACAGGAAATAGAAAAAAAAAAAAATAAATAAATAAAAATAAAAATCAGGTAACACTTTCCATAACACGGAAGTTGTGTATTCAATGATACAGCATATATTTGAGTTGAACTATTTTAAATCTACTTATTTATTTTACAAAAAATGAAGAGAAAATTAATTTTTACAACGAAGCGAGGTTTCTTTTGTTTTCGTATAGCATATGATAGGTTATGCATATATTAAAGTAAGGACATCGACATAACTTAAATTTTTTAATCTGTGGATGTTGACGTAAAAGTCGCACAATTTTTAGGATAGCGCATTTTAGTTATTACAACAATTTGAATGGCTCCGGAACATTACATTCCCTCAACATTATATAGACAACATTTTTCCAAAAATATATTAAAAAAATTAAACCCTAAGCACAAGCATAGGTCATTGACTTGCTCAATATCAAATAGATCTTAAAATAAACATATTTGTATAAAGAAATTCCTTCGAAAAATGTTGTGCGATGTTGGAACTTTTAATTGCGTTTTTGAACGTTACAAAGACTGCATCATTATAATGACTCTCACTCTTTCACGATATAAAGTCCATTGTCATTTGCTAAAATTAGAATTGAAATCTGGTTACGGTATTTTAATTTACTATTTGTTTTGATATTTATTTTTAGCTAATCGGAACTGCAAAGGTATGCTTCGCCAGCGAAAAATCCACAGTTGATCCAGGACGAAAACAAATGATTCTGAAAACAATAAACCTGACTTTTGGACGTCATATTTCAATTGACGAAGTTATTTATTATGTTCCACATCCAAAAGACCCCACAAAAACCCTTTTAAAACAAGAGGCACAAGTCAGTGTACAAGGTGTTCCGCTAAGTCATTATATGGAAGATCTTCTTACATCAACAATTAGCCTAAATGCGGGCAAAGGACGTCAAGGTCTTGAATGGGTGATAGGACGTATTAATTCCGAGGTAAGTCACCATATATCGAACATTGTTTCATATGACCACTATAAAAATATTGTTTTTTATTTTAAGGTGAAAGGTATTGCCGAAACTGCTGCCAAGAGTACAGATGAAATTCTGATGACAACTAAAAAATCCTTGGATGATATGGCTGAGAGTGCACGCAAAAGTATGGACGAGTTAAGTGCGCAAGCATCAAAATTACACATCTAACGAAATTAAAAAACCATAAACAAGCCAAACGGTTGCTATTATTCGTCAGTAGCAAATCGCTTAGATAATACTTTGTTTCCCTCTTCGTTTAAGAAGAGCGTGGAATGATGACGAAAAATTTAAAACACGGCATAGAGAAGTGCAAAGTTAGTGTGAAGAGAAAGGAATTAAAGAAACAGGAGGCAACAATATCTTTATCCGCATAACGAAAGGAATTCACCATAAATCACAAAAAAGGTGTTCCATGACTTTAAACCAACATCAGCACAAAATGTCTCCTAAAGTGATTGGAGTGGATGAGTTCGAAAAGTGACAATTCCACAAGGCAAAATGAGCATTGATCTCATTTCATTAAACTAAATTTAGTTGTAATAGTAATATATTGAACCGAGGGTCAAAGTTGCCATACCCTCTTTATACGCTAAACATGTCGCCACATATTTCAAAAAGAAAATGAATTATACCAAACGAAAGTAGAGAAGAATAAGCTTCAGAAAACATTTATTTTTACAATTCAGCAGGAGAGTTAAATGAAAACAAACCAATAAACAAAGGCTGTGACCAATTTGTAGTGCTTTGCGCTTCAACAGAAGTGCAGTGGTTATGATGATGATGCAATTTGGTGTTATCCACAAGCTAATCCCGCAAAATATCATCGCTTGAAGTATTCCCGCCACTATAACCGCTGGACATTATATAATAAACTTATGTAATTGTTTAAACTAAATGAAAAAAAAACTTGTATTATATTCAATTGAAATCTTCTGACGATTTTACGTGAAGTTGATATGTGAATATGTTCCTAGACCAGCTTTTTCCCTTATTAAAACCTGCATCCTGTAACACAGTAGTATATTTGTTACCCATGATTACTATAGAGACATTTTTTTTTCAACTTAATTTAGTCTAACTAATATTGTATTTATTATATTTTATATGAATGTTTTTGTGGTATTCGTTGTATCCCAAGTGTTGGCTATAAATATGTGCTATGTAAATCGCTCAAAAATTCGTTCATTGCGGTGTGTCCTATTTTTGTTATCTTTAAACGAGCAATGGAATAGAAACCATCGAAAATAAATGAGTACTGCAAATTTCAATAAAAGAAAGTGTTTTATTCTATTGCTAAAGATTAGCAGCTCTTGGTTTCTGTCTGAACGAAAAATTTGGGTATCTGGGACTGACTCCTTTTGGTAGCGCGCCTAATGGAACAAAATAGCAATAAATCCCATTGGAAGGAGTGTAGCTGTTTTCTGTCTTTACATGGCGTCATCCTTCAATAGCATTGAACCGTAAACTCCATGAGAAGTAATGTCTGAATTTGATATTGAATCGTTTAGTCGAAGACAAATATTTGTTTTAATTGCAGAATTTTGTATAAAATAATGAATTTTGTTGTAATTGTCGGAATAGATGCTGATATCGGTATTGGATAGGTGATTATGAAGGTTGGAAAAATTCCAAAACTTTGTGATAACTTTGATTTAATTTTCAATTTTCATCTGCAGAAATCAGTTTGAAATAGCAAATTTTTAGGTTGTTTTGTTTTACCCTTTGGTAAGAGGATCGAACACTTGTATTGCAGTTATATTTCTTTATCTACTCTGTTTTGAATTTCCGAATGCTTGTTCTCTACAATTTACATTTTGTGAGAGCACAGTAGTTACGTCACTTTTATTGGTAGTCCTTCCAATTAGAATTAGCTGTTATAAGACTTTTGAGTTCATGGAATACGTAGTCAGCGCGTACCTAGCAGTCCTTGGTGATTTTAGTGTTTTAACTTCTAAGTTCCTGTCGATGATGTTTCTGTATGATGATACTTTTCTACATTATATTATTCTTTTATTTATTACAAAGTGGTCAATTCTGTTTGTAATTGGTTGTCATTATCTATGCAACGTTTAAACTTTACGACCATTTGTAGTATCGGACTCTTACCGGCCCGCTTAAATCACCTACGTCTTGTTCTCTCTCTATTCAATTTTCCCAAAAACTTGACATGTACTCCGGCATTTTAAGAGTAGTAGTACGAAGTTTTAGTTTTTTGCATACTAATGCATATTTTCTGCTTCGTATCGCTGGTAATGAAATAAAACAAATGATCTGCGTTTTTAGAAAGAGCGTGTACCATTGTGTGTCTGTTCATTTAAAAAGAGTTATTTCAAAAATTGATCATTTGTAAGTCCATCCGCTTACGATTCTGTAATTTCTTATTATTATGTTTACCTTTTGTTATAATCTTGGGTTCGCTCGATTTTGGTTTTTTTTTTTTTTTTCATTTTTGTTGTCCATGAGTATCTTGTTTTTGATCTCCGATGTTACTTATCAGCATGCTCCAGATAGCGTTCAAAACTCAACCCAGCGTAAGTAATCACGGTCAACGATTCAATAACTTATCAAGACTTTAATGCATTTCAAATTCTAAAATTCACCACCCTAAGTTAGTGTATGGATGTGATGTCGTAGGCCTGCTTTTTTCCGATGAGTCTTAGAAGAATTGATTCTTATTTCGACAGTGCTTCGGAGTTTATTAAAATAGATGTCTTGAGTGATATCATCTCTGCTGTAGCAGCATATTCACAGTGAAAATTATGTTATGAAATTTGTATTGATATGAGCAAACTCGTGTCTAAAAAACGGTGATTTTGCTTACAGATATCAAAGGTACCGTACTCTAACGGTTACATAACATGTTAAATGAGAGTTAAAAATATCTGCCAGATTATCGCCTCCTACTACATATTATATATTTTTTATATATATTCGCTTAAGTCTGAAAAAATTATAAGTTTTCTGCATTCATTTAACTATCTTCGTTCATTTAACTATGTAACTGTTCAATCGGCCAACCTTGCCGCAATGAAGATTTCCTTGTCATCTTTGTTGCATAACACGGTAAGTACAGGTTTATCGTAATTATAGGAATCGATGTAAAGCGCTTTGCTGAAAATGTGTCCAAGGAATTGATGTATGATAGTTTGTAAAAAAGTTAGTGTTAAAATGATTTTAGTAACTTATTTAGATTCAATTTGTATTTGCTTTTTACGTATCATATTATGCAAATACGCTCTATGAAACATCAGGTATTATTTTATGTTGTATACTGCTAAGTTTCTTTCCACAGATTCGTAAAAAAAAACCATTGATGATTAATCTTAGTAAGTTAATACTCATCATTAGGAATGAGGTTATACCAGCTAAGGTAGGACAATTAGTTTTGCTGAGTTCAAAATAAAGAAGAGAAAAACAAGATAGAATTTTTTTTTTGCATAACCAACTTTTTGGCAGGCTATGGTAAAGGTTGGGAAATGAACTCTTCCCTCTATGAAAAATCTCTTGCCGGTGTTCATAGTCTACAAAAAATTGTAGTTCACCCTGTCTGTGGACGAAATGACAAGACAACAAAGTGAGTAGAGTGAACATGATTACCTCCACATCATACAATAATTTATTGACTTTTAATTCTGGAATATGTATTCCGGCGAAAGGTTCACACCTTATAAGTTTTTTTTAAAACATTCTTTAGTCGGTAGTACTGCTTTCATTAAAACTATAGTGCCATTTCCTCCATTAACCCGACAATTACATTACAATTACAATACATAACCCACTTTAAGATCTGTCTGAAATTTTCTCCCAAGGCATAGCATTTTAAGGCCATGATTTGCGATTTAATAATGATTTACATATTCTTGTTCCCGCTGCAGAAAATTGAAAGGATCACCAACTCTCTAAAAGTTACAAGCTACTCCAATAAAAAAATTACTGGAAAAAAAAACAAAATTGCTTTACAATAGAAATGGAATATAATCACAATAAAATAGCCAAAGAACCATTCACTGAAATTAGCTTGTAATTCAATTTATTAAAATTTACAACGATGCGATTTTACATTTATAATAAAGAAATACTTATTTTGCATTCTATTCTTTCTCTAGTCTTTCGTGTGAATATGAATGTTTAAGGCAATGCTGCGCTATGGTCTTCAAGTCATCTTCGCTGTGATATCGCTTGTCTTCGGTTGCCAATGGTTTTCTAATTGGCATTCGTTCCAATTGTATTCGATTAGCATCGGTTGATGATTTGGCATCCTGAATACGCTCTATTCGATCCAAGTCGTCGAGTAGTTCATTATCGCCATCGATTTCATCTTCGCCTAGCTTAATAATATTGCAAAATAATTTTAAGAAATTTTCTATAGTCGCCCTTGGATCTAGCCGTAGCTCAAATATATCGTAATTTAACTGTGCTATATTCTGGTTGAGTAAATATATTCCATATAGGATCTGTTTAGATGGAATCGACGATTTGTTTTGCAGGGAAAACCGCAAGGGCTTATGTAAAATAATTGCGGTTATTTGTACTAAATGCGCCACAAAACCCAAAGCAACACTTAGTGCAGCTGGTGTCATTAGTTTCACATGATCTGTGTGCAAGGAATTGCTGCTGAGGTAATCCTTATCCGGAAAGGCAATATTACTTATAGTAAAACACCCGCGTGAATTTTTGCTGATAGGATAAATATGTTTTAGCTCCGAGCATAGGAGGCTTAAGCGTTTGTGAATTTTCTGGTCGAAATCCTTTTTTGTCCTTACCCCATTTAATATCACTTTGATTCGTTTGATAAGCATTGATTTATCTTCAGACAATTGAGTGTGGTTCTCTTGCAATGCCAGGCAACGATTGTTCCGTGTTTCCTTTGCATTACGCAATTGGTTCATCAGTTCATTAATTCGTGTATTGCTCATATCTCGTTCTCTTTCGAGAATGCTGCATTTAAAGCGCAATTTTTCAATATTTTTTCTAAGTTCCTTACTTTCTATATTCGCCTTAGGGTTAGTTTGATCGAAATCTGATAGTAAATAATCGATAGTACGTCCTCGAAATGCGTTGCCTTTGAATCGAATATTTTGATCAGTGATTTGTTTGGTGATATCCAGCAAATCCTGTTTTAATCGTTTGCAGCTTCGCTGTATCTTTTGGATACGGAGAAGTTTATCCAAATTATAGCTTTGGCGTGTGGAGCTCTTTAGACGCTGAGCGGCAATGCAACGAACCCCATTTAAATCGCAAAAAGATTCGGCTTGCTTTGACTTAGAATTTAATGAAGAATCACTTTGAATTGTTTCGTGAGTGTTACTGCTGTCGTGCCGTTCTCGCAAGTCTTTAGTATGCTCGTGTATGTTATCAAATAAATAATCGTTGTTTTCTAAAGTGAAGTTGGAAAAGTGGTCGGGCGATGAAAAGCAATTCGCACTGAGTTGGAATACTAGAGTATTGGAAAAATACTTTGCATCACCTTTGCTTCCAGTTAGAACAAGCCCGGAGAACCACACACGCCAAATGAACAAAGATTTGTCCACTATGTTTAATTGACTTGAAGTTTGTTCCCAAACTCGAACCCACATAGATTTTATATTCGATTTGAAAATTTCCGAACATGATATTTCGTCCCAAAGGATTGCTTCGCTATTGCCACAGTGCTGAATGTAGGCGCTCGTGTAAAATGGAACAGAGTCCAATTTGTGATGAAGAGTGAAGTAAAGTTTACAGCAATTACTGCAAAGTATGTTAAGACCGATAATTCTATTGAGATGTCTCAATCGGAGTTGCTGGGTGGCCAATGGTATCCATTCGTGATTTCTAGGTGGGGAGTCCATTCCCGTATTCTAACAATTACTTTACAAATTAAATCCAAACACATTTAAAAAAAGAAAAGAAAAACAAATGCACTGTTCCAATTTATGTTTTTATTTTTGTATGTTTTTTTTTTTTATTATTATTATGCACTAAACGTCAAATACGATGACAGAAGAAACGAGACATTCGTAAATTCGCTTTGCTCAGAAATTTCCCAATTTTAATTTTAAGGAATTTTTTTTTATATCATTCTTGTGTTTTGACTTATGAGCGAAAACTCCGTTTCACATTTTAAAAATAAAAGCCACGGCCAGTGCACTAGGTACAGCAAAATAACTTTTAAGTCAAAATATCAACTGGCTGATGGCTATTAATAATAATAATAATAATAATAATAATAATAATAATAATAATAATAATAATAATAATAATAATAATAATAATAATAATAATAATAATAATAATAATAATAATAATAATAATAATAATAATAATAATAATAATAATAATAACTATAATAACAATAACAATAATAATAATCTTTTTTTAATAGGTAATTATATTTTTGAATACCCATAGCACCCATCATTTCATGAATTTAAGTATGGTGTAGTATTCGTCATACTTAACAAGAATATCCATAAAGACTGAGCCAGCAGCTAGTGTGGAAGTTTTCATTAAACAAAACACACATTTATTGCAAAATCATTTTATTGATTAATAAAGTTCGGTCTATGGTAATTATGAAAACACAACATGGTTAATGTGACCACCACGGTTTCTGTTGCAAACGCCTATCGGAAAATCAAAATTATAGATTACTTTTTGAAGAATATGTGGGTCAATTTCAGTTTGGGTATTATGTTTGAGATCCTGAATTGTCGCTAGGGAATTGGCATAGACCTTTCTCTTCAAATAACCTCACAAGAAGAAGTCTAAAGGTATAAAATCGCATGACCGTTAAGGTCAATCAATATCTCTTCTAATTAAATTAATGCGATCTTCAAATTTCGTACGCAATAAATTGATTGATTGATGGCTTTTGTGGGCAATAGCACCATCCTGTTGAAAACAGAGAACGTCCAGACCCAATTTATTTAATTTTGGAAAAAAAGAAAAAATAGACGGGCAACATGTTGCGGTAACGTTCTCCATTCACTGTAACTATCTCTCCGGCTCCATCTTCGGAAAAGTGCGGGCCAATGATGCCGCCAACCCATGATCCGCACCATACAGTGACGTTGTTTTAGGATACATTGGTTTTTCGCAAATCTCGTGTGGGTTTTCTGGTCCCCAGAAACGACAATTTTGTTTGTTTCCGTACCCATCCATTCAAAAATGGGCTTAATCGGAAAAGATCAAACTCGATGACAAATTGGATGGGATGAAGATAACTTCTAAAATTCGCCTTAAAGTGCCATAAGTGAGGCCTAATTGTTGACCTCGACGACGGATTGAGGTGTTTGCTAATATGGAGTTTGACTCCTATACCGAAGCAGTTTCTTCAAAACCCGTCACCATTGCACGAACTCTGGACTCGCTAAAGCGATTAGGTTGACCGAAAAATTCATGATTTTTACCAAATGTTACTTTTGCAGATCGCCCATTTTCGTAATAAGATTGAATCATAAAAATGCGTTGTTGCGTGGTAAATGACGTTCTACGAAGAACAGGCACGGGGGTCTGGGAAGATATATTAGAAGCAGAGAGTACTGTCGTATATTGAATTACAAGCGGCAGACAAGAGATCGTTGATAAAAATTAAAAAAGTTTCGGAGACAGAACGGAGCTCTGGGACATACCAGCAATTATTTTGTGAATATTAGACTTGAAACTATTCAAGACTACTTAAATTGAAAGTCCCGAAAGGTAGTTTCCAATCCATTGAAGAAGAGAATCCCAAAACTGCACATTTTTAGCAGAAGAGAATGATTCCAAACTCTGTTAAATGCCTTAAAAGTTCAATTAACTTTCTTTCGCCAGATTGTTGTAGACTTGGTGCCCACTTTTCGGTAAGACATGCCATCAAATCATCGGTGGACCTGTTGCTATGAAAACCGTACTGCCGGTTATTGAAAAGTTTTCGTGTTTCACGAAATTAATTTAATTTCAGGGTGTGAAATTAAAAACAAGACCAGGTTGTTGTCTCGTATTCGCGTGGGCTCATTTACAGGCTGCGTCAAGTATTTTTCCGCAGTTAAGGTCTTAACACACCGTCCTTCAGGTGTTGTCTGTCCAGAATGTCAAAGCCACCCAGAATTGTGTATATTGAAATCGCCCGTAAATATAGGGAAACAATTCTTTGAATGGAGTGAGACAGCGCATCGAACTTGTTGAAGGTCGAATTGATGCCCAGTTTGGGGCTTCTGTAAATAAAGCAGTAGTGGATAATTTGCTTACGGAGATGGAATTTCAACCACATTAAATTAAATTCCGGATTGGAATAGGGACTACATTGTGGTGGAAATTGGTAAGCTACATCACTACGCATGTAAATGACGAGACCGCGGTGGGAAAAGAATAATGGCACTAGGTTATAGCCAGGCAGCTCAGATCAGAGTGATCTGAGAGGTGTGGGCAGGGGTCCATCTGTTTTTCACTAAGCGCCAAAACAGCTTGTCTGTATTTATAGACGTGTACGTACGCAGAAAAGTGATTACATTTAGCCCGAGCAATTTGCGATGGCTACTCCAAATTAGCGACGATGCTAAACAAGGCTGGGAAATAAAATTTCAGACGTTGGTATACCAAATCAAATTGTTGTAGGTGCTATGGCCTTGTAAACCAAATTCACATCCACAATCCGCTATCCATCGGTTGTTACATGCACTCAGTCATTGTTTTAACTGTGTTAGTGTTATATAGCAACTGCAGTGACTGAGAGCAAGGAGCAACACTTTGACCAGGGGCAGGATATTTAGGATGAACGCACTATGATTTCTATTTATTTATTTATTTTCATTTTTCTCTCAAAATACTGCACAACACAGTTAATTTTTTTCACTTTTTTCACAGAGATCTATTTATTTATTTTTTTTTCTGTAAATCGCGCGAGTTAGATATTGGAGATAATATAATGACCCTTAAATAAAACATAATGCTGATAAGACTTTTTCTATTTACCACCTTGATCAAAACCAGCGTGTGGCGCTTCCATTGTTCCAATTTGAGTTCTGTTTTTTCTCTGTGTGTGTTGGCGATTTTTTACAATTTCAGAAATGGATTTAAATTTGCAACAATGAACTTATATTAAATTTTGCGTAAAAAACGGATTAAATGTTGGAAAAGTGTCTCGGCAACGATTCTCTAAAGAAAACGGTCGTTTACCAGTGACACGAGCGGTTCAAAAATGGTCATGAGTCAATCGAAGATGATGGACGCAGTGGCAGACCATCGACATCGAAAACCGACGAAAACATTGATGAAGTAAAAGAACTGTTGGTCAATAAGCGCAAATTAACTATCAGAGAGATAGCGGAGGACTCGAAGATTGCCTATGGATCCGTCCAAGACATTTTGGTTAATGATTTGCGTTTCCGACGTTTAGCAGCAAAGTTGGTGCCAAAAGACTTCAACTTCATGCAAAAAAGAGACCGGGTTGACGTCGCAAAAGAGATGATTTGCGAGATTGGATCCGATTCTACATTCATCAAAAGGATCATTACTGGAGACGAGACGTGGGTTTATGAGTACGACACGCAATCCAGACATCAGACAAGTGAATGGCGTTCACCAAATGAGCCGAGATAAAAAAAACACATCATTTTCAGTCAAAAAAAAGGCAATGCTCATGATTTACAACGGTGTAGTGCATCATGAATTTTTGCCAGAAGGCAAGACAGTATACAAAGAGTATTATTTGGGCGTTATGAGACGTTTGCATGAAGCGATTCGCCGAAAGAGACCAGAATTGTGTGCAGAAAATTCGTGGATTTTGTACTATGATAACGCACCGTGCGTAGCATCATTATTCGTAATTTTTTGACGAAAAATGCAACAAATACCATCTAACAGCCTGTGACTGTGAACGCGTTTCATATTAATATTAATTTTATTTATCTATGTAACATCATTAGCTTCAAATGAAATATTTTCTCTATCAATAAAAATAACTTTAATAACAATATTATTACTATTATTAATATTAACATATATATTTATTACAGATAAAATAATATTAATTTATAATGAGACGAAGTAATGGAAAAATCTCAGGAAGCACTGATAGACATACCGAAAACCGAACATAAAAAAATGATTCGATGATCAAGCGCTGGCATAAGTGTGTTGCAGTCGATGGGGATTATTTTAAAGGGGACAATATAGATTTAGATGAATAAACTTGTATTTTTAATTTTCTGAATAAATTCCGAATTTTTTTTTTGATCAAGGTGGTATTGCCGTTTCTCAACTCAAATAAATACATTGCCCCTTCAATACATACCTTCAAAGTATTTTGCAATAAGACAAATAAATACACTGCCCCAATTACTTCCAATACTTAACACAATATTGCAAACGACAGCTTTGACCCAAGGAGGATATTATTGGATATTGAATTATTGGAGCACAGTAAAATCAATGCGTTCGTTCTTTTGGCATTTCATGTATTAAGCTAGTTCTTTTCGATCCAGAACTCAACCAAGATATAAAATATTAATTCTAATAAACGGTGATAATAAAACAATTAATAAAAAAGTCGTCGGGATTAGTGTTTTATTTGGCGCAGTCGGTTACGGAATCAAATCAGTTAATTAACCTTAGACACCACCTATTACGCAATTTCATACCGAAAAAAAAAGTGAAACAGCAAACAAATAGTAAATGTAACTAACAATTGTTGAGCCAGAAGAATGAGTGTCCGAAGTATCAAACCGGAACATGATTTGATGGCTAGAGTGTTAAAAATGCGACAAACAAGCAAAGAAAGTAATGTCCTACACGAAGTACAGTATTTACCGGATTTTGAAGGGGATAGCAGCTCCCTGACATAGGTGCCTTATTGTGATGGTGGAAAACCATTTGATACATAACGGATAAAAACATCATTCAAGAAGTGAAAATAAAGGGAAGAGAGATTGACTTGCCGCTTATAAACGGCATAACGACGTGTGAACAAACAAAGGAATTGATCAAATAGCACTGCGGACCAATTGTCAATATTACGGACCTCACCAAGGAAATCTTAAATATGAAATTAAGTTCAATATACGATTTATCAAAAAAAATTAGAATTAGTAGGTGTTAAGTAAAATTAACTCCTTTGTTATATTTTGTGATAACTGCGAACAAGAAAAAAATTGCATTATAATAAATAAGCTTAGAGAAATGACAATAGGCAATTTAACAAGGAAATCAAGAAACCTATTTGATATGCAGGAAATTAAGAAAAATTTTTTACGTATGTGGGAATATCACAAAATAGGAACCATAAGTCTAGTTCTTCTCATGAAGTAGTGCAAATATGACAAAACAATATTGGACACAGAAATTCTGGGACGTTAAGACAAAATGGCTCTTATAACCTCAACCATAACCATTACCAAATCATAACGCTTCCATAGAAGGTAGAAATTACAGACTGAGTCCAGAATCTATGGAAACTAACAATTTACAGTCAGACCAAGAAGCAATTAGACAAGAAATCAACTTAGTAGAACCACCGGTTTTTCGGAATTGAGCCTCGGGCAAATTTTGACCGTACCTATTGAAATAGGGAATTAAAAACACTACGTTTTAATCGACACTGAAAGTGCTATGACGATAGTAAATACGAACAAATAAGACAAGACATAATACAAAATTCTACATAGTCGACAAGTAGAGACCAAAACTACATATTAATAGAAGCGTAATAAAAAATACTAACATAATTCAGTTTCCCATGCCAAAAGGTTTCGGTTACAGTGATAACACTTTTATTTAAGCATATGGATATGCATTTGAAAATAAGAACTATTCGCTGTTATTCGCGAAGAACGAACAGCAATAACCTCTCTATTAGACAAGTTCAAAGACATCCAATACCAGGATGTGGATAATTTGAAGAATAAAATTCAAGCAAAATTGTATAGACTACCCAAAAACTATGAAGGGGAGGTAGCAAAGCAAATAAGTGAAATAGAAAGTCAAGGGGTTAATAAAAAAGCTAGGGTATGTACGCTTCTCCGACTGTAGTGGTAGCTAAAAGACTAGACAAAGAGGGATAGGTAAAATATATTTGTGTTTATTACAGAGTCTTAAATGTATTAACGGAAGATGACAAATTTCCATTATCAAATATTGAAAGTGTCTCCGACAACTTGGAAAAATCTCAGTATTTTTTAAGTATCGATCTAATCAGAGATTACCATTAATAATTAATGCACTCTTAAGATATGGAAAAGATGGAATTTGTCACCCCCAAAGAATAAAGAAAATGTTCGTATGCGTTTTGGGCTAAAAAATGCACCTGCTACGTTCCAACGGCTCATGAAGCACATTTTACGAGACTGTATTAATTTTAATCTTTTCAACATCAACATATAAAAAACTTAATGGATATTCTCAAAGTAATACAAAAACATAGTCTAGAACTACAAGTGAACAAATGCTCATTCCTCAAAAATAACACGGAATTTCTACGGCACATCTTGACATAGGATGGATTAAAACCTAACCCTTGCAAGTAGTTGTAATTAAAAGTCTTTAAATCTCATAAGCCGAGAAACAACTTACAAGTTTTCTAGGAGCATCAGGGTATAATAGAAAATTTATTGAGGATTGTGCAAAAATAGCCTACACCATAACAAGGTATGGTAATTCAAAAGGGGAACGAAAATTAATATTAATTACCCCGTGTACATAAATGCATTTGGTACACGTAAGCGTAAGTTGATAATTCACCCAATTTCAAAATTTTCTGAATTCGACAAAACTTTTTACTTTTATTCGGATGCAAATAACTTTGCCATTGGTGTAATCCTAACACAGGACAAACAGCCTGTCTGCTATAGCATATGCTAACTATTTAATCCAAATACAAATATATTAAGCCCTTTAGCAATTAACTTTAATCCAAAATTAGTGCAATTGGTTTGTGAAATTTGTTGCGAACTGTCTTCAATAATACCATCAAATTATAGTCCTTGCTGACGACAGTTAAAAAGTCACTTAAAGGCGTTCCCCTTATTTTTGAAAATGATGAAAAAAGGGGTTAAGTATGGTAACTCTCCCATGCAAATAATTTTAATCTGAAATTATTAGTAGATAACATGTTCTGAACTTCTTGTATCTTACGGACTCTGTTGTTATTCATAATAGCGAGGTGTGTCTTTTAGTTTTTCTGCAATTCCTGGAGAAATGAACAAAATTTCATAGTCACAAGTATATGGTGGTTCAATGTAAGGTTTGATTTTTAATAGGGTTTTTTTTTTTTTAAGATCACGCATGACTCCTATCAAACTGCTTTGTAATATTTACTCACTATCGTTTGGCAAGTTATCATGGAAAAACTCACATTACAACAGAGTCTCCAAATTGTTCAGCTGTATGTATTTCCAAAATCAGCGTTCAGTGAAAAATGTTTTTTGTGCGATTCGAGGAACTTACAGTGCGCATAATCGCCTTACTGAAACCACTATTGCCAACACCATTCGCCAATTTGAGTCCCAGTTTACCTTTACATCCAGCACGTAGTTAAGAGACTATAGCAGCTGTAGCTGAGAGTGTACGCGAAGACCGTGACGAATCGATTCGTCGTCGTTCTCAGCAGCGTATTTTATGTGAGAATCTCGGCTTAAAAGCATACAAAATTCAACTTGTGCAAGAATTGAAGCCGACTTGAATTTGCATCATATTTTCAGTGAATGGGATCTGGAAAAACTTAATGAAAATCCGGTGTTTTATCGTGAAATTTTGTTCAGTGATGAAGCCCATTTCTGGCTCAATGAATACGTTAATAAACAAAATTGCCGTATTTGGGCTGATGAGTAACCCGAAGAGTACCAAGAGCTACCATTACATCTATTAAAAACAACGATATGGTGTGGTTTATGGGCTGGTGGCATCATTGGTCCATATTTCCTCAACCGTTATCGCGCCATGTTAACGGACTATGTGCTTTCTAAAATTCAAGCACATGGTTTCGGTGAGCTCTGGTTTCAACAAGAAGGCGCTACGAGCCATACAACAAGTGAAACAATGGACTTGTTAAGAAATATGTTGGTGAGCACTTCACGTTTTGGAAAATTGGCCGCTTAGATCATGCGATATCACACCTTTGAACTATTTTCTCTGGGGATATGTAAAGTCCCAGATCTTCAGGAATAAGCCAGCTAAGATTGATGCTTTGGAAGCCAACATTACTCGTGTTATCCGCGATATATTGTACCAGCCGCTGTGCTCGAACAAGTCGCCCAAAATTGGACCTTCCGAATGGACCACCTCAGACGTAGTCGTGGCCAACAGTTACATGATATCATTTTTAAAAAAATAAATGCCATGAATTGTTCTTTTCACTGATAATAAAAAATTTAAGTTTACTTTCAAATTTATGTATTTTATTTAACATTATAAATCAAACCTGACAATGAATCACCCTTTATCACCGCGTATATCTATATCAAATGTAACATTGACTTGTATTTGTGAAGAATTTTGTGAAGGGTTAGTCGGTTAATTTTTGTCAACTTTTCTGTGAAGGCAGTGCACAGGTGGACTTGAGGCACAGGCTGGCCCTTCCCCCAATAGTGAGACACGACGTTTGTCGGAGGTACAGCTCGTGCACCGCCACAGTTTGTTTGCCTTCCTCGTGTACTCAATGTCGGCAGGCATCACGTTGACACATGCTGTATAGGAAAGGCTACTGTAGTCTCCGCATACCACTTTCAGCTGCGATCGCTCCACTTTTTCTCCGCAAGTAACACAAGACAATTTTTTTAAATATAAATGAAAATGTAAAGAAATACTAATAATCAACGTTCAAACTGATGTTCATCCCACAACTTCAAGAACTGAACTCTATCTCTATCTTTATCTTTACTTTATCTTTAACTTAAGCCACTACATCGCTCCCTTAATTCAGAGATCAAACTCCACTTTAGAACTAACTTGCATATCTTGGGGGATGGTGATATTTATACTCCCCGACATCTTTCAATAATATTCTGTACCATCCAGCGTTCTATACATATTTCCATTTTGCTAGAAAACTCAATTCCATTCTCCAATCTTCATTCTCCAATCTCAGTTCTTTGCTATTCTCTGATAGAATAGTATAATATCCTTTTGAATGTGGACAGCGTCATCTATATTTTAATAGCAGAAAAAGAATTCCGTATTTGAATAGAAGTGCTGAGCTGTGCACACGTGCACAGTGCGCTGCTGTAATTTTTTTTATTTTTTGATGAATTTTATTGTGCCAAAGCAAAAAATGTTGGAAAATACATAAATTTTCAAATTGTATCAGTAGTTTTCAATATGTCCACCTTTGGCGCGAATAATGGCCTTGAGACGGCCGAAAAAAGCATCACACGCTGCACGCAAATGGCTAAGTTCTATTTTGGCCCATTCCCGGGGAAGTGCTTGTTTGAGGTGGTCCAAACTTTGGTATTTTTTAGTGCCAACCTTCGCCTTCAAAATACACCAGACAGAGAATTTGCCATCCATTGTGTCGAAGAAATGAAGTGTGGAACATTGTTTTTTAACGAATCTTGGTTGACGCGCGCTTTGTGAGACGGTGCCGAGTCTTGTTGAAATGTCCACGGTCTCCGACCGAAATGATTGTTTGCCCAAGGCTTCAATACTGCCTCTAAGACAGTTTCACGGTATACGATCGCATTCATTTTGACGTCACGGTCCAAAAATACGAGCGGAGAGCGACCATCGGCGGTTATGGCGGCCCAAACCATCACCATCGGTGCTGCCTGTTTTCTGGTGGCCGTCCGAAGGTGCAAATTTTCGAAGGACCTCTCTGGCAAGTAAACTCGGTCATTTTGTTTGTTGACATATTGCTCGATAACAAATGGCGACTAATCGGAAAAAACCAAATTCGGCAACTCACCACTTTCGTGCAAGCGTAGCAACTCCTTCCCCCTTTCGACTCTAACTTTTTGTCTGTTGCGATGTAAGATCGTGTGCTTTTTGGAAATTCAATGGCTTGAGCCCAAGTTCATTTTTCAGTATGTGTTGCATCCGTTCCAACGATATGTTGAGCTCACGAACCATTTTTCTTCCACTTCGACGCGGATTTCGCTCAATTTGAGCCTTCACTTTCCGAACCATTTCTGCCGATGTTGCTATTTTTTTATGACCACCTCCATGGCGTTTTGCAACGCTGCCAGTATCACGGTAACGAGCTATGGTTCGAGACACAAATGATTTATTCACGTTGAGCTGCTGGAGGGCTCTAGCGATAGCTATTTGTGGTATTCAAGCCAAATATAAAGCAATCACATTACCACGTTTGAATTCCATCGCGGATAAAAAGTTTTCAACGCAACTGAGACGCAAATCGTTTAAAAGGCTTGTAAATAATCTGTCATGTGTCAAAATTTGAGCTCCCAGTAATGAACGGTTTGGAAATTATAGCAGTCTGACGTTGGTTGCAGTTCGAGTCAGTCAGGGTGTATATATATTATATTAAAAAAAATGTGTATAAAAACTTAAAAAAAAAAAAACAAACAAAAAAGGACTGATCGTGTCGTAATTTTTTTTAAACTGAAAACTAGGGTTTAAATCTATAGATCGAGATGGTATAATTTTTCTCATTCATTAATATAATGAATGTTTTGTTCGTTAAAACAATTTTCTTTTTTATTAATAATTCGTATATTGGTAGAATTTATGGTAGAAATAAATCATACCTAAATAGCATTGCAATTGTTTGATTGATTTGGCCTTTGGAAAATAACTAATGGCGTTTATCCCATTAGATGATGGGTTAAGTTCACGTTCTGTAATTGTGTAACCCAAGACATAGAGTTCTTTGACTTCTTAAACGCATTTGGCTAAATTAATGTTAAGCCCATGCTCTTGCAATTCTTTAAAAACAATGCACAAATCTTCTTTATGTTGTTCAATCGATATGCTTAATATTAGTAGGTTGCAAACGTAAACGAATACAAATGGTAAGTCACCCAGAATTCTATAGAACGTTTAAAAGATTGAGCTATATTCTTTACCCTGACAGGCATTCTCGAAAATTTATAAATCCGAAAGGTGTTATAACCGCAGTTGTAGAGAAAATTTTACAATCGTGAAGGTTGAAGTGCAATCCTGAATATTAGGTAGTGGGTATTTGTCATGAATTGTTATAGTGTTTGTGCCTGTAATCGTCACATGGCCCCCAATTAGGACTATCCTTTTTTGGAACCATCTGTAGTGGAGAAGTTGTAGGCGAGTTTGAAACACGACAAATGCCTAACCGAACCATTTGTTGAAATACTTGTTTTGCTATTGTAAGTTTTTGAGGATTGAGTCTTCGAACGCGTGCCGAAGGTAAGGTGGGGTGAAATCTGACGAGGCTTTGAGTTTCGGAAACTCGTCCAAAATTCTTTCAAATTCACTTGGATAAGAAAACAATTTGGGAGTGAGAATATATAGTAAGTTGATGTTGATCAACTGCTTGATTTGTGTAAAAAATCGGCCCGAATGATTGGACGATCTAAGTCAGCCACGACAAATATAAATTCAAAAGAACGAAAGATTGAAATCCACTGTGATACTTTTATGTTAAGCCTGTATGTTCAGATCTTTCCACCATTTGCAGTCAGTAGGATAAAATCGTAGGGTTGGTTAGAATGGACACAGAGTTTTCTCGGAAATATGGAAATCTCCGCTTCGGTGTCTGTTAAGAAATTAAGGTTTGAACTCTTATCACGAATAAATAGGCGGCGTGAAAACTTATTCGCACTCGCCCTCGAGGTTGAATAAATTAGTTTTTTGTTAGCTTAGTTACAGAAAAAGAATTTTCGAAAACCACACACTTGAGAAAATTTAATATGAAACCAAAAAATATCGATGTCGGCCCTATTGCGACTATGTGAGCAAAACTTGTGCAACTCGAGATGTTCAATTCGATGTATTAAAGTATTAAGAATATTTTGATCTGGATTTATTCTATGATCGATTAGAGAAATTTGAGGACTTTGTGAATTCTCAACTGCCATGAGGCATAATCTGTCTTACAACTCACTGTCATTATTGTAGGTGATGGTGCTTCGTTGGTTGATGTTGTTTGTTTGGTGACTTTGGTAACTTATGTTATTTGTTGCGGTTGTGGTGCTTTACTGATCGAAGTTGTGTGCTGGTACTCCGCTGGCCGATGTTGTTTGTTGCGATGATGGTGCTGCGCTGGTAGAAATTATTTTGGGAGCGCAATACTTTAAGGCGGACGATTTTCGCCAATTTGATGTCGTAATATGGCGTGGTAGCGTGAAGTTTTTGTGGCGTCGTACTAGCGTGACGCCTGTGTGACGGCGTGGTGGCGTGACGTTGTGTTGACATGACACCTTTGTGACGTAGGAAGATAGTGTTGGTATGGTGGCGTTCTGCCCTTTAGGCAGGGTACTGGCGGAGTGGTCGCACTCTGTCGGCGCTAATAAAAATGCTTTTGAAATTATAATTATATTCCCACGTCGGGGTAATTAATTACTTTTTAGCTTCAAACTTTTTATTTATTATAAATTAAAGGTCCAGATACTCAGGCTTGTTACAGAGAAAAAAAAAAGATAATTCACAATCTGTCATAATGTAAATACGAAATGATTGAAACATTGATTTTATTTAAGAGTGTGTGACAAGCTTCCTTCAATGTGCATGTCACAGTGAGTTATTATAATAAATGATTCTAAATGAGGTAAATGGTAAATAGTAACGCATTATTCCTGTTCTTATATTACTATCGCTTGTTAGATGAGAGCTACTGAGTAGTCGCGTTTTTTGCTCTTGGCAATATTCGTCCTTGATCTCGTATTCTAAAACGGTTTAAACTCATCTGCAACGCTATTAAACGGATGAACGGCTTAATAAACAAAGTGAGTTTATTATTAACTTGATCTCAGCTAAAATGTCAGAAACTGAAGAAAGAATTACGTAAAAACTCGATATCCAAGTTCGTGAAATTAAGGAAAGAATTGAAGAAATATGTAACAAAATAGCTCTCCTTGATTCTTCACTCCTAAAGAAAAAATCAGAATTGAACTCCCTTAAGGCTGACATTGTTGACATTTCTTTTTCACTAACCGATGTTAAGGCTGAGACCGATTCCACTAAGTCAAAACTAAATGCACATATGGTACAAATCAACTCGCGATCATAAAAGATAAATTGCATGTCACCAGAGAAGATCTCAACGAAATCTTAAAAACGCAAAATATCGTATACAAGAAAACCAACTGGCGGCATGCGACGCACTCTTATTTACAGTTTCACAGCCTCCCGCAGAAAATCTTCAACTGATGTTCAATCAACTCTGGAGTACTATAAACATTACACCACCAACCCTTAAGACAATTTATCGCACTCGCTCGAAAACTGTCATAGTATGGCATCAAATATTTTTGTTAAATTTAATTCACCGCATGAAAAAAATTATATGCTTAGATCAATCGTACTATTCCGTAAACAAACTTATCAGTTTACTTATCTGTTTACTGAACTTGGGATTTAATTTTAACAAAACAAAACCAGCTGATACTAAACCATGCGTTGAATTTGAATAAATGTAAATAACTTGCTTCTGTGTACTCTTCTCGAGGTGCCGTATACATAAAACGTCATCGAGATTCGACTGCTGTAATAGTTGACTGCATTAAAAGCTACTATTGGGCGATATTATTCTTATTAATATATTGTTTATATTTTTCTCTTTTATATTTATTATATAAGTACTTAATTATTCATTACTTTTTTCATTTCCTTTTTTCTTTTCTTTTTTCATTATCTTTTTACATACGCATACGCACATACATACATATATACATACTATTTTTTTTTCTTGTCGAACATTGCTGTGTATTTATTTTACTTATAATTTACTGAATCATGCAAAGTAACAACAACAATAATATAACAATAACAATATAATAACAAATTAATACCAAAGATTGATGAATTCCGCTATATGTTTGAAAAATCTGGGTTAGACATTGTGTGTGTGTCGGAAACATGGCTACCTGATGACATTGACACATTGAAATGTGGCGACTTATATGTTTTAGATGTTGATAGAGTTGGTCGTGTTGGTGGTTGTGTTGCTATGTATTTTAGAGTCGGTATTAGCTCCAGACTCCGTTGCGCTTCCCTGACTGGTAGTGAAATTGAGTACGTATTCGTTCAGGTTGTTAACAATGAATACGATAAGCTTCTGGTGGGTACTATTTACCGACCAAATCGATTTGTCAACTTTTCTTTCCGTCTAACAACCCTCGAATAATTATCCATTACCTATCCTAACATTGTTTTATGTGGAGACCTTAATAGCAATATTTTAATTGAAAATAAATGATGATATGATCGGACTTAATTTACTCCCCGTAAATACCACAGAACATACTCATTTTACTGGCCATACATCAACGCTGCTAGATCTTTTCCTCGTAAGTGATACTAAAATGGTGCAACTTTATAGTCAGCTTTCTGTTCCTGCCTTCCCCAAACACGATCTCATCTATTTGACGTTTAATTTCTGCATAACTTTATCCCCTAGAACCTCCCAGTATCGTAATTTTAAAAGCACCGATATCCCAGTCCTTGAGGAAACCGTCGCGGAATAAATTTTGATA
Organism: Volucella inanis; assembly: GCA_907269105.1. Classification (NCBI taxonomy): domain Eukaryota; kingdom Metazoa; phylum Arthropoda; class Insecta; order Diptera; family Syrphidae; genus Volucella; species Volucella inanis. The sequence goes on along the minus strand of OU026157.1, from coordinate 73,755,672 downwards.
CTATTTACCGTCTGCCAACATCAGACACTCAGGTTAATTTTCTTAACGAAAATGTTCTAGCTTTATATCATTAACATGTTCCTTTAGTAACGAAAACAATCAAGTCAAACAGCAGCACTAACACCTGGTTCTCAAACAGAATACGTGCACCCATGCTTAAATGTGACCAGGGTTATAAGCATTGGAAGCGTTTTCGCTGTAAAGAACTTCATCTACTATACGGCTCACTGCGTAACAAAGTCGTCATGGAAATACGTAAAGCTAAGACAAGTGTCTTCTCGACATCTTGTCCCAACTGTGAACGGCAAAACGCTGTAGAGGGACTTACGAACTATTTGCATCGGAAAATCTAAAATCAATAACGGAGCGGACGCTGACTTGAATGAGTTAAATAGGAAGTTTCTATCCTTCCAACAAACTATTAGTATATCTAAGGAGTTCTCATTACAACTTCTTAACCAGCGCATTCTGTTTTCCTCTCCTAGCTTCTCCTTCATGGGAGTAAACTGCGTTGACGTACTTGAAGGCTTACTTTCTATCAAATCCAATGCAGTTGGACTAGATTGTCTACATCCGCTGTTTCTTAAGATTATCCTTCCCATTTATTGTCCAATATAACACACATTTTTAACGCTGTACTAATGACGGGGGTATTTCCCTCTCAATGGAAATCAGTAAAGATCATACCTGTTCCTAAAAGTTAAAAAAAAAGAGATGATTTTAGGTCAATCTCTATTCCGCCATTCATATGTTAGTATATAGGACATATACTTTTTGGTTTACGAAGGTATGACAGAGTCTCTAATTTTTCATCACGATTGTATAACATGTCATTTGATAGTGTTCTTCAGTTCCGTACACTATGCCTGTTTTCTGATATTTCAAACCAACTTATCTTTATGAAAGAATAAGGGCTGTTTCGTCAAGAAAATCTGAACTCTTAATCCACCCCCACACTCCTTTTTGGCTTCTGAACGCCAATTTTTCCCCAACTCGTTCCGTTTGTGGAACAACTTACCGCGACAACTTAAAAGGATAGATAATGCAGCTCAATTTAAAAGGGAACTAAAAAAGTACTTTTCAAGTTAACATCCGTGTAAATCACAGATACAATATCTTAATGTAAATTATAGGATTTGTTGTTCTCTGATTTCCAAATTATATCGTGCTACGTTATCATTATTTTGTAGCTTTCACCTTTAGATTCCTCTTTTTTTTAGCTTAACACTAATTTATAACATATTATATCTTACTTTGTATAAGCTTTCAATGAAATAAATAAATAAATAAATAAATAAATAAATTTTTCTCAAATAGGTTTCTGCTCGTACTTGGCTGTTTGGCATGTTTCATAGCTATGATTCACCTGTGTAACAATTTGTGTAAGTTTGGAGAAGCAAATTTGTTGATTTTAAGTTTTATGGGTTTCGATTATGCTTGAATGTTGACGTTTTTATATATTACGAGTATAAAGAATAATGAAACCAGAGCTCAAAAAAAACCATGTGCTTAAATTTCAGGAAGCACATAGTCCGTTAACATGGTATGATAAAGCTTATAATAGACGGTAACATTCTGATTTGCCTCATTTTTGAAGAAATATGGACCAATGATTCCACCAGCCCGTAAAGCTCTTGGCACTCTTCGGGTTACTCATCAGCCCAAATACGGCAATTTTGTTTATTAACGTATCTAACATATTGAGTCAGAAATAGGCTTCATCCCTGAACAAAATTTCATGATAAAACACCGGATTTTCATTGAGTTTTTCCAGAGCCCATTCACTAAAAATATGACGGAAATTCAAGTCGCCTGGCTTCAATTCTTGCACAAGTTGAATTTTGTATGCTTTTAGGCCGAGATCCTCACGTAAAGTACGCCAAGTTGTCGAATACGCCAAGCCAAGCTGCTGAAAACGACGACGAATCGATTCGTCACGGTCTTCGGGTACACTCTTAGCTACATCTGCTATAGTCTCTTCACTACATGCTGGTTGCGGTCTAACCGGTCAAGTATCATCCACTTATGTAAACTAGGACTCAAATTTTCGATTATGCGCACTGTAAGTTCCTCGAATCGCACGAAAAACATTTCTCACAGAACGCTGATTTTCATAATACATACAGCTGAACAGTTTGGAGACGCTGTTGTGGTGTGAGTCTTTCCATGATGACTTGTCAAACGATACTGAACAAAAATAACAAAGCAATTTGATAGGAGTCACGCGTGATCTGTCAAAAAAAGCCTATTGAAAATCAAACCTCACGATGAATCACCCTATAAAAGAGGTGAAAAAAATTCAAAAACAACATATAGAGGAACTACAAATTCAAATTAAAGATTCCGAGCAGAAAGTCCAGCTACTAGAAAGAAAAATAGATCTCGAACAACAATTGATTGTTGTTCAATTGATTTGATTTGATTCAATTGTTGATTTGGTATTAAAGTTTTTCCGTGATGGTTTGCTAGTGGATGTATCGAAGGAGGAAATCGAACTTTGCTACACAAAACGTATTAATAAACGTCTGTCGTAATTGTTTTGAGTGAAATATGGATAAATGAGGATGAATTACAATTTTGTTATATACCGGGGTATACGCCTTTTGGCAATTGTAATAATAAATACTGAGCTGGAGGTTTAGCAGTGATGTGAAAAATGGTTACGGATGCGATTTTTCCAAGCTTAATTTTCGTAGCGGTATAATGAAAATATCTTTGGAATTAAAGAAAGTTAGTTATACTATGTTGTGTGTATATATGGTATGTAGATTGAAAGAATTTGTTGCTCTGAGTGTTTGTAAAGAAAAAACTTAATTGTTTTAGGTGATATTAATATTGATTTTTTAAGTGAACTCGACAAAGATACAGAGTGTTGCTCATTACTTATGGCGTCTAATGGTCTAAAGAGCCTTATAAATGAACTTGCATTGATCACATTTTTATACGCCTTCAAAAAAATAATAAGAATATGTTTAGTAGTTTTGTGTTTAGATTTTGTGTATATGTTCGGATTCCGATCCATTGAAAAGCCAAAACCCACCTGCTAAAAAGAAATATCTGACGGATTACAAATTATTGAAAAAATGCTTAAAATATGAATTTTGGAGCCGGTGTATGTAAAAGATCATTGTGTGATTGCACTTAGTATATGTTCGGATTCCGATCCATTGAAAAGCCAAAACCCACCTGCTAAAAAGAAATATCTGACGGATTACAAATTATTAAAAGAATGCTTAAAATATGAAGAAAAACAAAAATGAAAAGAAACAAAAACACAAAAATTTGTTTATTTTCCAACATAATCGCCTTTCAGCTCTATACACTTTTCCCAGCGATGTTCAAAAAGTTCGATATCCTTTTTATAATAAGAACTGTCTTGCTCCTTAAAATAACCATTAACTGCCGACATCACTTCTTCATCGTTGGAAAATCTTTGACCACTGAGCCATTTTTTCAAGTTTAGGAATAGAAAATAATCCGAGGGGGCTAAATCTGGCGAATAGGGTGCATGAGGTAGCAATTCAAAACTTAATTCATTAATTTTGGCCATTGCATTCACGACACTGTTTTTGTTTGAGTGTGAGCAAACGCGGCACCCATCTTGCACACAGCTTTCCCATGTCCAAATTTTTAAATAATATGCGATATACCACACTTTTTGAAATGCCTACAATGTCATCTAGCTTGCGCACTTTCAGCCGACTATCGTCCAGTACCACTTTGTGGATTTTCTTCACCATTTCTGGAGTCGTCACCTCATTTGGTCGACCACTGCGATGCTCGTCTTGGCAGATCGTACGGCCTCGTACGGCCCAATAATTTACTGTTCTAAGCGAAGGAGCAGACTCACTCAGAGTAGAATCCCGTTCAGCTTTTATATTGGTTGGGCTGAGGCCTTTCAAATAAAAGTATTGTACCACATAACGATGACCAATTTTCTCCATTTTCACAAATTTACTGACAACGTTCACTATTGATGACTGCCAAACAAATACTAAACAACGTGGCGCTTTCAAATTTAAAACATATGCTTTATACAATGCGTACTTTTCAAACAACTAGCGCCATGTCTTGGTCAGGCCGCGTTTTTCTGGGATCGCCCTCGCATTCTGGGTAAAAGTAAAGAGTTTGTTGCAATTGATAGTCTAGAAATTGATGGTATAAGCCATACTGATTCAAGTATCATTTCTAATAATTTTAATAATTACTTTTCTGAAATTTTAGAAAAGCTTTAACCATCTGTTGTAGCTGCTGCGGGCTGCAATTTCTCGATATCTTCGTACATTACTGCACATAATATTCAATCGAGCGTACAGAGCCATATTGTCTTTAAAAAATAAAAATTCTTGTACAAGTGATGGTATATCGAGCGTGTAATTGGAAAAAAATTGTCTATATTAATTGGTGGACGTGTTGAGTTATTGGTTTAATATTAGTGTTCAAAATGATTGTTTTCCTCGGCACCTTAAATGCGCTGAAATTATTCCACCTTTTAAAAAAGGAAATAGAAAGAGTATGTGCAACTACAAGCCCATTTCCTTGCTACCAACCTACTCAAAAATTTTCAAAAATCTTTTCAAATCATGCATTGTGTCATTTTTACGAAAACATATTTTTTCAGTAGTAATCCGTTTCGTTTAAGAACAGGAATGTCTACTGAGGATGCTATCTTCAGAGTGTGCAGTCAGTTGTATAAAAGTGTTAACTGTAACAAATATACAATTGCTCTCTTTGTTGATATGACTAAAGCATTTGACATGGTTGACCACGACTTGCTACTAAAAAAAGTTATATATTGCTGGTTTTAGGGGAGTAGTTCACAAATGTTTATTTCAAACCTAAAATGTAGACAATAAAAAGTTTGCATAAATGGAAATTTTAGTGATTCTTGTTTTTTAAAAAATTGCGTACTTAATTTATACAAACTTCCTTTTTCAACTGAAGCTAAATGAAACGTCCACTGCTTTTGCAGAAGACATAGACTTTATATACCAGTCTAATACAGCACATGAGTGTATCGCAAAGATTTCTGAAAATCTAGAAACTCTGAGGCTTTGGTTTACTGCACATACATTAATTATCAGCGAGAAAACAAAACTCATGACTTTTAAAACATCTAATAATGTTTTATATGATTGAAATCTTTGTTTCCACGCACATGATTGTAAAAGGTTTTGCTTACCTATTTATAGCTGCGGAAAAGGTAATTATTAAAATAATTTTCAGTGTTCTACTGATTGTTTTATAATCGAATCAGTGCAACACTATAAATACTCAGGGATACATATCGACTATAACTTAAATTGGAAAGACCATATGCAAACTACTAAATCCCATATGTTGCTGGTGATAAGAAGGGTGTACTTAATTAAACAATACTGCTCCAAAAAACTTTTAAAGTTAATCTACTGCGGTCTTCCTCACTCTAAGTTGCAATACGGCATCACAAGATGGGGTGGTTCGTATACTACCTCTTTTGGACCTTTGTTGATAGCTCAAAACATGTAATTCGGATTATTTGTAATAAAAATCGCTTTACTCAGAGCTGACCCCTTTTTAAAGTCCAGCGTATCTTACCAATGAGACACCTTTATGTTTTTAAAGTGCTGAGAGAATTTTTTTAAAAAAGTGGTAATATTTCTAGCAGAAACTCCCAGTTATACAGTCTACGTATAAATAATATGCATAATATCAGCGTACCAATTGCTTACAAGACATATTTTTCACATTTCTACACCGTTACAGCTCCTAAATTTTTTAATGAGCTACAATTTTTTATCCAGACAGCATTTAGTTTTCATTTGTTTCTTAAAAAAAGTAAGACTTGTTATTCGCGATCGACTATGTTACTGTAGGCAATTAATAAAAAAGTGTGTGATTTCTTTTTGCCACCACTGTATTTACTTGATCTTCCGTAAAAGGGGCCGTTGGATAGCATCGAATGATCAAAACGGAACTCTACTAGATTCTCTCAGCACAGCCACTATAAATGTATGTACAAAGCACTGATGAGTTGAGTTGTAAATATACGTCGGGACGATAAGTAGACAGAACTTTTGTCTTTTCCTTTCTTTTTCTTTCGATTCCCTACAAATTTTCAGAAGCGGGATGATACGCCGCGCCGTGTAGTAGAAGTGTTACAGTTTTCTAGCGATGTATATTGAACGAGACTTTTTTGTTGAGAACAAAGGATAAATTTGATGTGCTAGTGCTCCACGTGTTTTGTCGAAAATTTCATTAACAATGTCGAAAGAATGGTCTCAATTTTTCGAATCGGCTACAGTGATCATTCTCAAGAAAGTTCTTAGATCTTTGTCTCTATCAACTAGTGGAACCAAGGCTGAACTCAAAATTCGTGTTCAAGAAGCAGTGGAAGGGTTCGCGAGCGATGGGCTACTTCAATTGATACGGAATAGTTCTGCCACGGCAGTGGACTCAGTTTTATCAAATGAAGATTCGCCTGAACTTCAGAGCGAATCACAGGAGGAGAATCAACTTAAAGAGGAACTAGAGAGACTTCGTCTAATCTGTAGGAAAAAGAAAGAACTTGATGAATTGAAACAACAACTTTGACAATTGCAGCTGAGAGAGAACAACTATGGTTCAGCATCATCAATTTCCTGCAACTTTAAGGATGTGGAAGATTCCGTTCCAAACTTTTGCGGAGATGATAATTTTTCTATTCAACGTTGGATTCTACAATTTGAGGAATATGCCGAAATAGTTCATCTCGATGATAAGGCTAAGCTTATTTATGTTAAAAGACTTCTTCGAGATACGGCGAAGCTGTTTGCCAGGACAATCTGCCCAAGGAGCTGGACTGAGTTAAAAACTTTACTCAAAGAGGCATTTGAGAAGATCGTTACCAAAGCTGATGTTTACGATGAACTTTGCACCAGGAAAAAACTGAAAGACGAAACACTACAGCAGTAGGTCCTAGGTATGCAAGAAATTGCATCCCGTACTCGAATAGAGGAAGAGGATTTAATCCAATTCATAATCACAGGTATTTATGACTCTGAAATGAATAAATCTATTTTATATAATGCAAATAATATGGCCGAATTAAAAATGGCTCTTAGAAAATATGAGAAAATTAAAAACAATAGATATAACATACATGGAAATAAAAATTTTAAGAAAGTTGCAAAAATAGAGAATAAAACACAAGCAACAACCAGCCGAAATATTGAACGTGAAAGTGTCCAAATAAATAAAAATTGTGTAACCTGCTACAAGTGCGGTGAAAAAGGTCACATCTCCACAAACTGCTCAAATGTGAAACCCGTGATGACGCTAAAAGGCACTAATCTTCAAAATATTAACGCGAAATTGGCTGCATAAGTTCCAGAAATTAATTTATCAGACAACGATTTTGAACGACTTATCAACTACAGATTTATCGGCAAGAATATGGAGACTTCGGTTGAACTTCTAACGCTCTTGGATTCTAGAAGCCCTATCAGTTTTGTCCAGAAACGATTTATACCATCATCAATGATAAGAGGAGGAGATTCAGGGAAATCAACATATTGTGGAGTTAATAATAGTCCTCTGGATATCTTGGGAAGTATTACTAACATTATCTACTATGAAAATTTTTCAATAGATTTAGAAGTTTTTGTAGTTAAAAATCATTCAATGACTTATCCTTTTATTTTAGGAAGAGATTTCCTTGCGAGAATTGGTTTGGCTTTGAAAAAACAGTTCGAAGATAAACCGCATGCAGACATTCAAGATTTAATCACTCAAGATTCATTCATTCAAGATCACCTTATTTCTTCAAAGCAATCAAGACACAATCATAATGGCAATACCATCGATACCGAGGATGACGTAAGCGACGTTGACTTTGTTCAGCAAATTCTAAATATTGATGTCGATCATAAAGAATGTGAGTTACAACTTAATATAAATAATAAAATATCAGACGCTGTTAAGAATATTATATTATGAGACCTGTATTTATGCATGATAATCAGGACGTATTTAACCCTTCGAATGATTTTAAGATGAGGATTATTTTATCAAAACATACACCATTTCATTCCCCCCCCCTGAAGACGATAACCCTACTCCCACAAAATGGAAGGTATAATTCGCAAATCGTATTCCGAATATGCTTCTGCCATATTTGATAGAAGACCAATTAGATAGTCTTAAGAACAAGGCTTACCTTACCTCTTTAGATCTCAAGAATGGGTTTCATCATGTGGCATTAGACGAAGAATCCATCAAATACACTTCATTCATAACGCCGTTAGGGCAATATGAATACATTTGAATGCCATTCGGGTTAAAACATTCCGCAGCTGTATTTGAGAGATATATGAAGCATATTTTTAGGAGCTTGATTTCAAAATCTAAGATTCATACCTACATTGATGATATCCTAATCGCTACGAAGAGGATAGAGGAACATATTCATATTCTGAAAGAGGTAGTGGATATTGGATAATTAAACACGGCTTGCATCTAAGGTTTGATAAATGTTCATTTTTCCAAAACGAAATAGGTTATTTAGGATACAAAGTGAATGAAAATGGTAACACCCTGCAACAAAAGGGATGTGCAAAGTTTTATTGGCTTAAGCTCATATTTTAGAAAATTCATCAAAAGCTTTGCAATTCTGGCAAAACCATTATGTGATTTCATTAAAAAGGATGCACCATTTGTATTTGGAACTGCCGAACTTGAGTCTTTCAATTTGTAAAAAAAAAAAACTTACAGAAGCCCCGGTTTTGTCGATTTATAGCCCTCTTAGTATCACAGAATTGCACTGCGATGCAAGTAGCAATGGCTATGGTGCTGTTTTAATGCAAAACCAAGCTGATAACAAGTTACACCCTATATTTTTTTTCTCTAAAAGAGCCACAGAATCCGAAAGCAAGTATCATAGTTATGAACTAGAAACGCTTTCTATAATTTATGCTTTACGGAGGTTCAAAGTTTATTTAATCGGGATTCGGTCCAAAATAATTACTGACTGTCAGGCATTAACGTTGACTCTACAGAAAAAGATCTTAAACCCACGTATATCACGTTGGGGGTTAGAACTTCAATCCTTTGATTATGTCCTGGAGCACAGGAAAGGTAGTCGAATGACACACGTAGATGTTCTCAGCAGGAGTTTTAACATCCTCCACGTCACAGATGAGTCTTTCGAGTTTGTTTTATCTGCCGCTCAAAGATAAGATCCCAAGGTTTTGATTGATAGTTTAGTGTATCGAAAAGGGAAAAATAAAGTTCTTTTTTATGTGCCGTCTCACATGGTGAACCAAGTAATAAGTACTCACCATGTGTCATTTGGGATTGGAAAAATGTTTTGATTTTATATCGGGGATATATTGGTTCCCCAATATGAAGCAGAAAATAAGGGAATACATTAAGAGTTGCCTTAAATGTATGTATTTCTCTCCTGAATCTGGCAAGATAGAAGGAAGTCTTCATTCAATACCAAAAGGAGATACACCCTTCGACACGCTTCATATTGACCACCTCGGTCTTTTAGCGAATTCGCGTTCCAAAAAAAAGTATATTTTATTGGTTATTGATGGCTTCACCAAGTTTATCAAACTGTATTCAGTGAAAACAACTCAGACTAAAGAAGTCATAGCATGTTTGAATTCGTATTTTGAAAATTATTCTACACCAAATAAAAAAGTTTCTGATCGTGGAACGTCATTCACCTCCAAGGAGTTTTTGGATTTCTTAAAATCCGAAAATAACGTTGGACATATAAAGGTTGCAACACATTCTCCCCAGTCTAATGGCCAAGTTGAACGAATCATTCGAATTCTGGTTCCAATGTTGGCTAAAGAGTGCGATGCTAATTCAACTGGAGAATGGATAAACATTTAACTAAGATAGAGTATGCCCTTAATAATACTTTGAGTAGAACCACTGGTTTTACTCTAAGTATGCTCTTATTCGGAAAAAATCAAAAGGGAATATTCTGCTATAAAAAACTATATTCTAAAACTATAAAAAAAAAAACGGGGAAACTTGATATCATCAGGAGTCAAACAGTCAAAAACATCGAAAAGAATCAGGGTTATAATAAGTTGTATTTCAATAAACGTCATAAACAGCCACACATATATAAAAATGGTGATTATGTTTTGATAAAAAATGTCCTAACCAGTCCGGGTGTTAATAAAAAATTATTCGCAAAATATGGAGGTCCCTACGAGGTTAAAGAAATTTTGCCTAACGATCGCTACGTTATCGCCGATATCGATGCTTTACAGGTGACGCGAGTGCCGTATAAAGGTGTGTCTTCACCTGCTAATATGAGGACATTTACAATGAGTTCGACTGAGTTTGAGAATGATGAAAATCCATGGAATTCGAATTCCGTAGATACAAATTGATAGAGCAATACACATACATATAATTTGTTCACTAAAATCCAAATCATTGTCTCAAAGGAAAACTCTTGGCCCATTGATTAAGTATATTATGAATTGAATTTCGGTTTATCTTTACCACAACTACTGAAAAGAAATTATGAAATAGATGTTTATAAGAAAATAATAAAAATAAATTGCCTACTACCAAATTTAAATATTACTTAAAATGAATTGTGAATATAATGATTGTATATATTGTATGTATATGTATTATTTATAAAGGACTGAAATCTATGTGAATTAAGTTTTTCCTTTTTTTTATTTATACACAAGTAACTATTGTATTTCAATAATTAGTAATTAATAATACTTTTGAATTTTTTGTAAATTAATTATTATTTTTTTTCGTTATTCGATAATCGGGTCGATTATGTAGTCAGGTTGGCCGAACTGTAGGCAATTAATAAAAAAGTGTGTGATTTCTTTTTGCCACCACTGTATTTACTTGTTCTTCCGTATAAGAAGCCGTTGGATAGCATCGAATGATCAAAAAGGAACTCTCTACTAGATTCTTTCAGCACAGCCATTATAAATGTATGTACAAAGCACTGATGAGTTGAGTTGTAAATATACGTCGGGATGATAAGAAGACAGAACTTTTTGTCTTTTCTTTTCTTTTTCTTTCGATTCCCTACACTACTGTTGAATCCTTTTTAAGTAGTGTATTATTATCATTTAGCACAAGTTAATCTTAAAGCTGTACATATATAGTATATTCGTATCTTTATTATTTGCATTGTTATTTTATTGAATTTTTTGTAACTACATATTTTTGAATTAACGAATTTTATATTATCTTGAAGTCAATTAGTATTAATGGCGAACTGATTGTCACCCCACATCAGATCCTAATTTATTCACCTTAATTATGAATTCAGGAGTCATTCTACACTACCTTTTAAGTTATAGAATGATTACTATTATATAATTCCGTATTTATTAAAAGAATTTTGTTATTAACTTTATGCTTTGGAACTAAATAAAATGAATACAATACAATGCAATACAAAAAAAAAGTGGTTGAGAAAAGCAATTGTAAATTGGAACTGTATTAAATAAAGTGATTGCATTAAAACGAATAATTTCTATCATTTGTACCCACACAAACATTTTCCAATAGCAATAAGTCCATACATGCACATAGTAAAGATTTGTGATTGTTATACTTTTAATGTTATATTTTAGTGCACTCTGGGAAGTATCCATTAATTTTTTGGTAGAGATAAAAAAGGTAATACAATTACAGATTTCCAGATTTCCAGAAATCTCAAAAGCAAATGATTGGTTACAAAAAAATAAAACAAAAAGTAGCTGGCGCAGCAGGCCTGCTTGCAAAGCTTTTCAAGACTTCGTACATAATTAATGATTAAGAAAAAAATTATTATCGTGCTTTATATAATCCATAAAAAATTCAATCCCTTAAGTTATGCCAATTACAAATTTCTGAGTACCATAAATACAATATAAAGGAATAGGTTTGTAACATATTATGCGAAAGGTTGTAAGCCATCGTCAACAAACTAATTAAATCATATAACTTTTGCCTAAAATGATGGCGACAAATCATATAAGAGACTTGAGATAAGTGGGTTGGGCCTACCATCTGTTTGCAAATTATGAAGCTGCATTCGACAGTATGATAAAAGATCACTTGTATTCCTTTATTCCGGGATTTGGTATCCCTGCAAAACTCACACGACTTTGCATTTAGATGACACTGACTTATGCTAACTCCGTAGTGAAATTTCTTAAGAATCTTAAGAATCAACGTTCGGGCCAACGTTACATTTCAAATATGTGAAACTTGCATAAATGGACTTTTAATCTTCATTCATCGTACGCAGAGCAGGGGCGCATGGGGAGACTCTTCACTAGAATTACTAGAGATTCCAAGAAACTTCGAAACTTCGATTTTTTTAGTTTATAAAAAAAAAGGAAATTCAATGCTAAATATCTAAAAATGTATGTATTAGTATAAATTTTACAAGGGTAAAATACCTAAAAATTTCGTTTTTATGATGTGTTCAAAATTGACTTATGTCAATTTTAGAATTGCCAGATTTGGCAACACTCCCCCGGACATTCGCTGCCTTGTCCGGGTTATCAATATGGGCAAGACGGCAAGGTTCGTAGTGGGTTGAGTATAAACTCCCGTTGAAGTTTGTACTACAGCAGATCTTGTTTGCCCATCCTTACTGACCTGAACTCTTGAAGAACTCTTCCTTTAGGCCAATCGAAACTACGTTTCCCTCTGTTATGGGCTTCAACGGGTAAAACCATTTGGACTTTCTTGGTAGCGAAGAAAGATATTTCTGCGCCCAATGTCTTCAGAACATCGCTAAGCCTCATTCCGTTCGATGAACCAACCAAGAAATGGTTTGGCGTTACCGTTTCATCACTGACATCTTCTAAAGGTACTGAGGTCAGGGCCTCAAATTAATAACACATTATTCCTCCGCCATCATTGTCAACAAAATTTCATAACTTAGATATCGATCAAGATGCATTTGTGCCAACATTTCTTTTACGAAATAAAAAGTCGTTCGCAACTCTCGTCCCATATGGAGTGACGCTGGAGGAATAAAATTCCATTTAATTTCTGTCTTAATAAACTTCTCTGCAATCCTGTCTCCGTTCAACTGTGCAATACCTTCTTTTAGCTCTTGACTTGCTCCTCTGAAGTTTGTACCAAATCTAGATTGGCATTCCCCTTTTCGCACAAAATCGAAGTACTGCCATAACACATGAATCGCTAGACAGGCTTTGTGCAATTAAAAGGACTCCCCACCTTTTCTCCAAACGTTTCCCAACTGCCACGTATATTGGGCCGAATTAGTCTAGTCCCACAAAGGAGAATACGCGGGCGAAGAACATTAGACGTGCTGCAGGCAATGCAGCTATAACTGAGGGCACTGGAAGCGCTTTCCTAGTTCTGCATTCCTGGCATATTTTCTGGAGATGTTTCAACAATACTCGTAGATTAGGAATAAAGTAGACTTGATAAACCTCGTTAATTACAGTTTAAAAATAGAGATGACTATACTTCTGGTGAACATCGTCGAATATTGGTTGGGTAGAGTAGTGATTCCTTGGTAAAATTATAGGCCTTTAACTATTAAATAATTTGCCTCTAGAGGCGTCAATACGTCCCTTGACGCGCATTCCAGCATTTGGATCAAGATATGAGCTCAATTTCTACAATGAATGGGACTTCTCTAGCATCGAACTAACTTAAACTCCTTTTGAACTTTGCCTTAACATTTTTACTAGGTCCGGAAAATCCTCAAATTGGCAGAGCTTATAAAAAAAGTTCTGAACTTTCCCAGCTTTCTAGCCTTTTTTGGCCTTTCTTGAAGAGCGTATCATAGATACAGTAGACCAGGCCATAGTTCCACGCAATTACTTTCAAGTTGAAAATTTCGTATATTCTACTAGACTTATGACGCGAAAAGCATTATGAGTGAGGACTTCAAATTCGGTTACTGTATGGTGCGTTGGTTACCTAGAGGGTCACTCATCTTTTGTTTTATAGAGAAATTTTGGTCCTTGATAGGTCGCATGTCGCTAGGTCGCACGTCACACGTCGCACTTCGGTTGAACCCTCTAGGATCCCGTCTACTGCATCACAACCTTTTTCATCTTTTTACAATCAAATTGTGCAGGATGTATTTCTTCATCCCATTTAGTGCGCTGGGGCCAACTTTTAGCAATACAAGGAATTGAGCAATGAGACCAAGTGGATCGATCATAAGAACCCTGAGAAATTGCCTTTTTCCCGGAGCGTGCTCTTCATTTAGAACCTACTCACTCAACATTCTAGTGTTATTTAAAAATGAAAATTGATCGGTCTTTGGTGGCCCTCACATCTCTAGAACCTTTTCGGAGTTGTACAATTCGAACTGATTTTTAAAACTCTTGTCGCAGTTGGCTGCCTTTTTTCCAAGCGCCTTAGTAAAAATTTTAAAGTTACTCACAAAATTTGTAACCTCAAATTCTCCCTGAAGATGCATGTTAATTACTTCTTTTGCTAAACGTAACGCTCCCTCTTCCGTATCGGCGCCATCTAAAAAATCGTCAACGTAATAGTTAATTATGTTATTATGGCCTATACTGCCCTATCAAATTTCGTTATACATTGCAGCGCATTGTTATTTTTAACAAATTCTGCGGAGCTCGGCGAGATTGTAGATCCGAATGTTCAAACCTGAATGACGTAATCCTCGTTTCTCCAGAGAAATCTTTGCAAGCTATCCATCTTTGTCGAAATCTAAATAAAACCTCAGGCAGCCGTTTTAAATCGTCTGGGCTAGATAGCAGCACTGAATTCTGACTTCTGAATTTTCCTCTATTTGGTGTGTGTTTAAAGCCCACTTCAGTTATGCTTTACCCTCCAATTGAAGGTCGCTGAGCAGCTCATCGCCCATTAATTTATGAAAGAACAATCATCGAGTAGATCATATGTATCTACCTTGATGTTTTTATTGTAAAGAGTGACTAGCAAGATTTTGAAGAGCAAGGTTGGCTGATTGAGCAACTTGACCTAGCCAATTGCTAAAAGTTGTGAGATCGACTGTATCGGTCTGAATGCCCATCCTGACTACTCCTCAATTTAAAAAGGTTTGAGCTGGTAGCTTTTAGGAGAAATGTCTTATCAACTAGTGGTTGTTAAGAAGTGACCTAAATCCAATAGCCTTGATCGTAACGACTATATTCTGCACCCAAAGCGCAAAGGTCACCAGTGAGACCAATCGGTCTGATTTGGTATCTGATTTGGATCCCTAAGTTTACAGTTGCTCTTGCTGAATCTTTGAGACATTTATTCAAACGAATGAGGTTTTCAACATTCGCGTTATATTTTCAAAGCAGCTTATGAAGAATGGTCAATCTTCAGGATTTCCAGAGAAAGGCGGCAGATCTGTAGGCACGTTAGGCTTGGTTGCTAGTTATTGACTTTCCAGGTGTAATATTGTATATCATTATCAGGTAAGTTTGGGTTGTAGTTGCGTTGGTTAAGAGCTATAGGATCTGCTGCGAGGTGGCTGTTTCGAAAAAATAGTTGCATGGGCATTAACGTTGTGTGTTAATGGTCTGGGATGAGGGGGGAAGGGTTCTCCCCATAGAGGGTTCCCATAAAAACTTCTTTGAATTTTTAACTTAAGAAGATATCTGAACAAGGAATTAAGTAGTTTGAGCCAGGTTCAAGGCATCTATTGTAAATTATATGCCATATCCATATTGCCCATTACTTGAATTTGGCAGTACGGAAAATGTTTCTAGGATTTAGGTTGTGCATGTGATTTGAAGATCATATATTTTGGCTATATTGGTTGCGCTATTAATTCCCAACTGACTGACACCTCATCATATATTAATCGAAGAGCTATACTTGTTAATCAACGCATCAAACCTTCATTCTGCTGTTAAAGATTGCAAATGGAATAGATGATTCAAATCAAATCTAACGATACGAATATGTGGTAGAACCTTTCCATTTTTGTAACATCTAGGCAATTATGGTCGGTGTTTAATAAATTCAAATCTAGGAAAGTTTTTTTTTGTACGACATAATGAAATTCTAAACTCTAATCGGATAACTCGCATGCCACAATCTCTTAACAGTGGATGCAATTAAGGTACAGCGCCAACGACGTTGCATTGGTTCTTTGAGGTAGGGAATGTTAGAAAGGTACTACCTTCGTGATGTATTAGAGCTACTCGTACTCTATTCAATTGCTCCCTTACTTAGGCAGCACAATTGGATTAAATAGGCCTAAATGCGATGAGCCGTAGTGAAGCCTTAACGTTGTCAGAAACAGATTCCTCTTCTGCTGAAACACTTAACATAAACTGGCCAATTGATGTTTCCTTGACTCAAGGAGGCAATCAAATAATAATACCTTATCAAAAAAACATTAAACTCGTATGAACTCCTAATTATCCCAGTCCTAATCTATGGAGCTGATGAAAATATTTTTGTTTGTTTTGAAAATTGTTGAGAACTTTTGATCTCGTTTTGAGGGACTTCGAGCGACTTAGACAAGTTTTTATTTATATAAAATATCAAATAAGGATGACCTCTGTGAGGAGGCAAACGGACGCGTTGGAAATCGAACAATGAATACGAAGATTACTTTGGCGGTTCACAATAAAAAAATCAGCAAGTGTACTTACCCCACACAAATCATACAACTTAGCCACAATAAATACATAATTCATTAAACAAAAGCGGTGTTTAAATATGTACTACACCGGTGGACACCAAACCTTGACTTCTATGCTAAGAGAATACGAAAGGCTTATCAAGCGTGAACTAAGTTCACTTAATTATATAGCCCCCAAAGAATGGGCGACAATCGACAATTTTGGATTTGAAATGCTCACGATTGACTTTTTTTTAACAAAATGAGGAGATGCGATGGTATAGCTAAAACGTTTAGAAAGGCTTCCTTGTTCCACTGTATAAAGACAAAGGTGATACGAAAATTTCGAACAAATACCGATCGGTTAAAACAATGAGGGATACCTTGAATATATTCGAGAGTTCGGGTGTTTTAAAAATGTGAATTAGTTGCGTTCAATAATGCAGATTTTCTGCAGAACTAACTTAGCCAAACTGTCTTACCCTTGCGTTCATAAACGTCAACATATCGTTATATTTGTGCAGATTAGTTAGGCATTCCAATTGTGACTGCAGAAAAAGTTCGAAGATTTTAGTGCGGAATGGTTCTGTGTTTTTTGACGAGGAAAAATGGAATAACTTTTGAAATAATACCATATGTAATAAAAATAAATATATATTTTTTGTTTGAAAAAAGCAAATCTAAGATTTAGTTGAATAATCCCTTTTTTGTACCGACATGACGTTTTTGAACGCAAAACGAATGACGATCGTACTAAAATATGTCAGCTCAGGGAATGCGTTAAAAAACACACGGGAGAGTATTGCGATTGTACTAAGTTAGAAATGCCGACGTTTATGAACTCACCCTAATCTCAACGAATTATGGTAGGTGATAGATAAAATATTTTCTTCATATGGAAAAAGATTCGAGAGAGCTCACGGAGATCGGGTGTTTTCAAAAATGTCATATTAATAAAGAACGCTAGTAACGTTTAATAATGGAGATATTCTGCAGAATTAGTTTAGTCAACATATCGTCATACTAGTGTAGACTAGGTAGGCATTTCAATTGTGGTTGCAGAAAAAGTTAGAACATTTTAGTGCGGAATAAAATAACTTTTTACCTTTGGAAAAAACAAATGTAAGATTTTTTTACAATGACATACGCAAAACAAATAATGATCGTACTATGATAAAAAAGCTGCTCTTTCTGAACTCACTCATCTCCTATGTTCATGCATATCTGCATGATTAAATGCACATCGGGAGTAATGGGCGAACTTGAAGTTCAAGTTGGGAAACACCAAGGTAGTCCGTTGTTGTTTTCTTAATGTCTGAAAGATATAATAACTGAACTGATATGAACTGAAAGATATGTTATACACGCCAGTCGTTTGTCCAGCTTTAATAAATGCATCAAAATGTTGGACGATGCATGAGAAATATTACAGAAAAATGAGAGCGATAGAAATAAAAATTGTACGAATGTCTGTGAGTGTGAGAAAACGTTATTAAATAATAAGCGCAATCACGGAAGTTTCTACATTAAGAACGGATATTGTACAACCTTTAGCTTAGTGAAGCTTTAGACTATTAGAGGCTCAAATTTCAGTCGAGGTTCGAAGCAGGACCGAAAGAAAGAAAATTGGATTAGTCAAATAAAAAAGAACATAATCGAACACTTGGCCTCAGTACCGAGGTGATCCAAAATAGAGTGGCCTGAAGAATGGTACTAAGGTCTGCAAATTTAGCTAATCCTACAGATGGCACAGTACTTCAACAGTTAATTTAATACATAAGAGAAGAAATATACATATTACAGTGAACTCTACGAGATGTACGGTGATCCGTTCAAAAAAGTGTTCTTAAGTTCTTTGGACTGATAGACTGAGTTTAATAGAATATGAGATGATTCTCTGGTCTACCATAGGTTAGTAAGCATATTTATGTATTGGTCAGATAAGGAATCAGAAAAAACAAAACACTTGATGGATGTTGAAAAGATTTTTTTTTTTATTTATTTTATTTTTTAATTTCACTTGTTTTTTTCTTCAATATTTTAAACATATTTAACGTCTAACCAAGCATAAAAACAATAAACAATTCTTATATAATAAATACAAATTCAAAAACTAAAAATATGTGTATCAGTATGTTCATAAGAAGTACAAAATGAACTTAAATTGATAAGTAAAAACATTTGTTTCTGTCATTGTCCTTACTTCTGCATTTTCGCAGCAATTTGCTCTCTCCTTAAGTCCCATTTATATATTTATTTATTTTTTCATTCAAGACTTTTATTTGTATAGTCCTTATTAAAAAAGAATAAAATGATAATTGAATAATGCGCCTACAATAAATTGTTTCCCTCTTGGAAATAAGTTTCCACACTTTGATTATTTTCATTTTATTTATATTTTTTTCATTTAAAAAATAGCTAAAAGATAAATGTTGCTGTTAATAAATTTGTAATAATATTTGCTTAGGTTGTTTTTTTTGTCTTTGCAATTTTCTTTTTACTAAAGTTTATTCATTACAAAACGGACGAAAAATAAGTATATTCAAAAATTCTCATTTATTTGTAACTTGTTTTGTTTTTAATTTTCAGTTTTTTTTTTTTTGGTTTTTTAAATTGAATTTAAGGAAAAAGTTCTTATAAAAACGTTTTGCCAGTTGAAATTATTTTTCTTTATAACAATAAAATTGTATTTTTGGTTCTATAAATTTTGTTTATTTGGTTCAATTGAAAAAAAAAACAGGAAACTGAATTTGCGATTAATGTAATATAAGTTTTTGTTTATAAATTTCTTTATATTGGTTTCAGTTGGATTTTTTTTTTGTTTTTTGGTTTTTGATATTAAAAAAAGATGATTACTTTATATTTTGTTTTGTTTTCCATATTAAAAAGTAATTTATAATTTAGCTAATCTATTATTTAATTATAAATATTTATTTATTTTTTCATATTTTTTTAATTTACTATTACAATTATTAACTTATGTTTAGAAACCGAAAACGAAAAACGTTTATACAAGAAATATTTTTTAAATTCTTTTTATACCTAGCGTGTGTATTTGTTTTATAGCTTTAAGTTTTTTTTTGTTTATTTTTGGTTTTAGCATTTGTTAATAAAGATTTTAACAATAAAATTTATTGGCATTTTTTATATTTTTTCTT
This sequence comes from Volucella inanis, assembly GCA_907269105.1. Classification (NCBI taxonomy): domain Eukaryota; kingdom Metazoa; phylum Arthropoda; class Insecta; order Diptera; family Syrphidae; genus Volucella; species Volucella inanis. The sequence continues at coordinate 73,735,962 of OU026157.1, read as the reverse complement.
GCTTTCATATGTTTGAAAAGTTTTTAAATATTATTTTGTGTTTATTTAAATTTGTTTTTTATATATGTATAACTATGCAAAATAGCCCGTGCTTATATATTTGACAATACAATTTGTTTTTTAGCTTTTCTATTTTATTTGGTTTTTTTTTTTTTTTGTAAATTGAGAAAAGAAAAACTTTAATTTGCAAAAATTGTTTACAATAACATTGTAGAGCATACACACAGTTTTACGGTTGTGTGATGAGTTCAACGTCGGATTTTTTTTTATCTTTTTTAATTTACAAATGTATATGTGAGTTTAATAAATTTTTTTTTTCATATAAAAATTTTTCATATACATATACATATATGTACGTCTTTAATTTTAAGGACAAATTTTATGTATTATTTATGTATGTTTTTTTTTTGTTCTTTCCTAAGCCTTATGATTAGACGTATTTATTTTATGAAAGTGAATCATTTAGCAGAAAGTGCTGCAGATAGAAAGAATGTAAACTATAAAAAAACTCGTTAATTACAGATCCTTATTTAAAAATTTTTTTTTTAATTAAATTTAATCAAATACGATTATTTTGTTTTGAAACGTTCCTGTGTTTTTAAATAAAATAAAATCGAATAGGTACTTGTTTTTAAGTACTTTTAAAATTAGTAGTTATACTTCTGTTTTCATGGGGTTGTAGATTTTAGGTAATTTATAATTTTGATTCTTATGGTTTGACAGTCAGAACTCGTAGCTTCAATATACAGGATAGCGCTTATAAAACTCTACTTCTACGAGTATGAGCTTGGAATTTTTTAAGAATTTCGCCTAAAGAAAGAAATTGTGTTACTCGCATTTACACTATTAATGTCTGGTATCTATGTCCTAAGAGTAAAAAATATACCTGACCATCTAGGTTGAGGGTTGTTGTCTGTCAGTCTAACAACCTTATCACGGCAGAAAAACCTTGCATATTATGGAAGATGTATGAGCGAACTTCAGAAAATGAACACCATCAAAATGGTGCTTGGCAACTTCAGTGTTGAGCACGGTAAGGAGAATATTATCGATGGACAATTTGAGGTATACCATATAGGATTTACAAGCCGACAACAGATACGAGAGATTCTATCAAACACAATTCGTTTCAACAAAAAAATATTCATTTAGCGTGGGGTTAATTTCAGATGGTCGAACATCCAAGCAAATCGTGTTAATCGACAAATTAGATATGCCCACAATTAGAGAGGTTAATTTCGACTTTGATCATTATTTAGGCGCTGATTCACTTACTATATTTTGTATCAAATAAAAAACTCTCCGACATATGGCATATTGGTTAGAATAAAAACCTTAACATTTGATGAATTTGATGTGATCGCCTAACCATAAGACAACAAAATGAGTCTGTTAAAAAAAATGTTCTGGACGATTTTATGGCTAAACATCCCATTTGGCGAAAAATATTTTGCAGACTTGCCGACAAAAAAAGGCAGCTTCGCTTTGACTATGGTAGAAGCAAACGGGAATGCTAAATGCAGAAGGGTAACTAGTTAAATCTGGCTTTTTTGAAGAGAAGCTGCTGAGTGAAGCTGATGAACTTTTACTAACAGTGAGTGGGCTAGATACTGCAGTGAAAGGCATATCCAATTGTTTCATAGCACAGCCACTTCAACACCATCTGCAACAGCGGCAAATCAACCCACATAAAGAGAGGGGAGGGGAAGGCAATCAAAACAGATTGGATCTATTACTTAATCACTTTTGCTCAACATGTTCTTGATGTTCATCGCTGAAATTTGAGGACAAATAAAAAAATAGATCTATTATTTACTTCAATGTTACTGCAAGTAATATGTTTCTAACTTTTATACCTATCAACCGGAGAAACGTCACTTTGTAAGTTGTATTAGAATTTCTCTAGTTTTGAGCTCTCGAGTACCATCATCCCTATGAGGTTAATCATTCATTCGATCACCAGTCCTGCTCACTCACTTATTGATTATGTAAATTCGGTTTTGAACACTAGTGGCGGCATTGAACAAAAGCCGGTGCTCATAAAAGGAACAGTGGTAGCGCGAAATTTGAAGGCAAAAGGAAAAAGTAAGGAGCGTGCGAGCGTAGTTGGTTAAGGCTGCGGAGGTCCACCACCAACAGAAACAAATCTTAGAAAAAATCCATGAAATTTGGATTAGCTCCATTTCAGCATCTATAGGAACAAGCTATATGTACAGAGCAATGTTTAATTTCGGTACCGATGCCCGTTCGATTATGTAGGATGACGATGAAGATTACAAGCTTCGATTTTAGCAAGACCAGCTGTCAAATGATTTTTTTAAACATCGTTCTTAAAAAAACATTGTGGCAACATGCGAGGAGCAATTTTTCAACAGTGTGTTAAAGTATTGGCATAGTCGGAAGACCGCAGATTTATGTCAACAATGCATTTTTTAAAATAGCTTTGAATGTGGTGAAGATCAAATCGAATGAGGGTGGAATTAAGTGTATGTTCATTACAAATAGGGCATTTTTGGAAAAAATGTCAACCCAGATAGGAAAAACTTTGGGCTAGTTAATAATTTTGTCCCCCTGGGCGTTCTAATGACAAGTAAGGAGGTAATTGAGTAACAGTAACAGTATCTTAAATGACTACATGTAAATCCCAATTATTTTATGCCGCAGAAGAATAAGGCTGCCAGGAGTCATGTCTGCTTAGACGGTGAATGAGATGGTAGTTCAAAGAGAAACAACATCGAACTAACCATAACTGGCGGAAGACTAAGATGGCAAGTGGAAAGAGTTTAACCAATTCGGCGTCAGTAACTGAAGGCAGCCCCTTTGAAATCGACCTGGTTGATAGCGATAGAAGTGCTCGAATGCAATGACTTAGATGGCGACGCTTTGTAAGTCAGATTTTTCTGGTGTTTTTTTTTATTATTCATCGAAGAATGATGTTTGTTTACTGAGGCGTGAAGAAACCTCTCAAATATACTTTCCACGATTATTAGAAAGTGGTCGATAATTTTCAGTGCGAGACGATAGACCGCCTGATTAATTGAATTAATTTAATAAAGACAACGCTGTGAAGAAATCGGGTTCAGGCTTGAATGAACTTCAACCAATGCTATGTATATAAGTTGAGGGAGCTATTGGTTTAAGCCCAGGTCCAACTTAGACTGTAGCGTCACCTAAGATACAATAAACTTTCGTAGAACAGGGCTCAAATTAATATTTAATTAAAAAATTTGGGTAAAGAAGTGTTCAAGAAGTTTTTTTCTTCAAAATAAAATTTGATTGGAACGAAAAATGTATTACTATATACTTTTAAGATCAGATTTCAATTCCTGAAATTTAAATTTTAAAAAATATATAAATATCTGCAAAAGGCCCGTTAATGATCATATATTCGAGCATATTTTATATATAAAAAATAAATGTTGGAGCCCTTAAAAAACTGTAACTTTTCAATTTAAAATGACTGAGGGCTAGAAGTAAAACATAAATGTTACATCATATAAAATTTCATGAATTGTTTAAGTACATGTTTCGACTAGAATTAAAATTTCTAAACACTTTCTGTTAAATTAAATTCAATTTTATATAAATACGCTTTGGTATTTGCAAGACAAAGTTGTGTATAAAACAAGTTTTTCATAGAATAATTCAATTTTTGTTTTCAGTTTGCTTGTTTTTTTAATTTTAATTTAGAGGTGCAGTGATCAACTCGATTATCTACCATGATTGTTCAACTTGAATACAATGAATGCATGTGAGAAAATTAAACCTAAGAATCGATTAATCAAAATTAAAAATCAAAATGAATCCAGATATTTTCCGAATGTTGTAAAACATTTTTTTTTAAAAAGCGGCTTTAATTTTACGTATTTCGAATGATTAAAGGTATATGTATTTAAAAATCAATCCGAAAATAAATAAATAAAAGGTGCTTTAATCAACAAAATTATAAAAAATAAATTTTTAAATAAATATAATTACTAAAAATTTTTTACGGCTGGAATTGCACAGAGAGTACTCAGGAGTAGGTCAGATCAGATTGTAAGCAGTATTTTGATATATATATTTTTCAAAAAACTAAAAAATAAAACATTTTTTTAACTAATAAGCATATTTTAGTTCCTATTTTAATAAAAAAGTGCAAAAACCAAAAGAGATAATTATATTTTGTCTTGTATATGAAAAAAAAATGTATAAGCTTCTTGCACTTTTTCGGGTTATTAATTTTCCTTTTATGTTGTTGCAGTACGTACTGTTGTTTAAATAATTAATTTTTTAATTTATTATTTTCTTTTATATACTTTCTTTAAGGTATTTCATTAAAAAATAAATAAGTATTAATTAAGTAACAAGAAGAATAAAAATGCTTGTTCATTACAAATTTGTGCCAAGTTTTCGTAAGATAAAAAATTATTTAAAATTTATGTTAATTAGCATACACATGTTTTTATAGTTTAAGTACAGCGGCTAAAATATAAAATTTCGATAGCCAGTACTACAAATATGAAATAAACCAACTAGCAATGAAACATCAACACATGGAAATTAATATATTGAGTTTCCATTCCTTTTATCTGGATACGGGACGAGCTAACCATGATAAAGGCGGATAACAATGTGCGGTTAGCAATATTTTAAATATATAGTACATATATTAAGTGCGATTCAAAGATATCTGTAGCCAGATTTGCTATTACGTAAAATTGCTAAAAAGTGTTTGCTTGTTCGAATTCATTTAAGGGTAGCGTGTTGGATTTCGCTAGTTTAGTGGTTTCGAACCATATATGAACCTCAAAAAATTTCTAGATGATTATAAAAACTATCTTGGCACCCATATATGTGAGGCTTAGTAGGCAGTACCAATCTGCCTAATTAACAGACATAACATTAACACTTATTGAAAGTCTCTGGAAAAGCAAGATCAAGACAGGTTGAATTAGGTTGGGGTTGTCTTGCAAGGTAATGGATGTTTAGGAAGTCAGATATGCTAAGGATCTATCTTTACTTTATACAAAATATCACCTATACCTAAGCTTAAAACGTTATATCCGAATATGGACTAATAAAGAATGTGCCTAAAGAAAGTACTGATACTCTTAAGACAGACTACAGTGAAAATGGAAATTAATACAAGATATTACAGGAGGCAAGACAACTATGACATCTGCTGCTTCTAAGGTAGGACCTAGTTTTGAAAGTCAACTTCAGTCAAAGGTAAAAGCTATTATAATTATCGCTGCCGCTAAGCCTGAACTAACGGTGGAACAGCCGATATTGAGGCTGCGTCGAGAGTTGCGTCGAATTGGATTTAGTCCTCGCAAAACACTGTGAAGTCCTTTGAAAAAATGAAACGCGGAGCTGCGATAGAGCGAAAGTCTTGGCTTAAGCTATATTCAATCTTTTTGGCCTCTGTAAGATCACCTTAAGTCTTGGAAAACTTGACCTCACAACCTATCTTGGGTTTAAAGTGAACACCTGTCTGTGAAGACTTGATTTCATGAGATGCCCATACATTAATTAGACCAAGGTAGTAAATAGTAGTATTTATAATACCAAAGCAGAACTTGTATTGGAGGAGTTGAAGTCGATCTAATAGCTCTTGCTGATCTTAAACCCAAAGAGGCGTCTGTGTGCTTTGTGTGTTACTAGGGATATCTGTGGTAAAGTTATTTTTGTTTACATTTTGGACTCACATATTTTAATATGCAATAGAAATAAGGACCCCACTCTTATAACTGCTAAAAGAAAGGCTCTACGTTGCCTTTGTATTGCAATAAAGGTCAGTTGAGGATGTCCACTGGAGATTCTCTAAAAACTGTCCTTCTCTGATTAGAACAAGTCTTAAACGGAATCTTGGTTAAGAAGAAGCAATATAGTAGTTCACCCATAAACGGAAGTGAGTTTCAAGAGAAACTTCTGGAGGGGCTATCAGTGAAACGTCTCAGCTAAGGACAATTCTGGGGAAAAGAAAAGTTTTCTTACCTCTCATTTGGCTAATTGTGGCAGAGATCAAAGTTATATTGAAGGACAATGATTTAAACTCGACGATCTACGTCGAGAATGTTGCTATCATGGTAAAAAGTAATTCTAATTTTAAATTAAACTGGGAAAAAGACTCTTGCAAAAAACGTTTAGGACCAGATAGGCTTTCAAATTGTCGTTATTCAGTGATTACGAGAACCATCGTTACAAACTTTTCCCTAATTTAGCGGAAGTTTTTAGAGAAGCAGTGTCAGCCTTAATACTCTTCACTAAGATTCAAATAATCCGCGGAAAAATCAGGATTGGGATTATCTGATTTATCGTTTATACTTCACGAACTCAGCAGCGAAAGTGGCTTGAAAATTGTGAAAGAAACACGTTTAGTCATATGCAACGTAAATCTATGACTCTGTTCTCTTTCTTTGATAGAATGCAGCAATTTTTTTAGAAACTATTTAAATGATCAGGTTGCCTTTTAACGGAAGATTATTTATTATGTTTGGGGAAATAATCAAACCAATAAAATAGTAAAGTGTACAGGATTTGTACACTTTACCAATGTTCATCGTCATTTGGGCTGGTATCCACAGTGAAACCTTATGGGTTAATTACTATTGGGGTATAGAAAATGAGTTCAGAGTAAGTTGTTATACTACCAAAGGATTATTTATTTTCTACTTAGACCCTTGAGGAAGCTATAATGGTTGTGAAAAGGAGATGTAAAGTACGAATACGGAGACCTTTTGCCGGGTATCAGGGAGCAATGATATTACGAGCAGTGGGAGATAGGCCCTTTTCGCCGTTAAAGTTATATCAATACCGGTTAAAAGAGGCGTTTCGAATAAGTGCAAGCTGAATCCAATTCTACAATTTATGTGCGCAATAGTGCAAAACTGCAATAGGCCAGCAAACAGTAAGGGATCGCACTCTAGTTAGATCTAGCAGCCGGGAAGCGCGAGTCTTCTTTGGTATAATTACAGTACATTGCGCCCTACGTATCCAAATTGAATTCTTGTGTTTTACCACAATGACTTTGGCAGAATCTGCTAAATCTGCCCGTAAACTTGTGTGCGATCGTTCTATTTTCTTTGAGAATGGAATGAGGACTTAAAGCAGTTAATTCTTAACGACACTGGAGGACTTACGCCACATTGATCGGAGATTCATATCACTATCTGCTTAGTTCCAATTTAGCGGCTTCCCTTCATGAGTTTTAGGAAGAAATCCAACACACAATGTAACATCTGCTGGTTTAAATGAGCAATGGCTAATCATCATAGGCACCCTTCGTCATACTTCGAATGTTAGAGCTTAACAACCTTTCAATTAGAACATTAATGCTCTCTTTGAACATATTAACAAGAGCTCACCAGCTAAACCTAAGCTATGTTAAGATCCATTATTTACTTCAGGAATAAGTAAAACAAAGTATGGTTAAAGGCAAGAGACATAAGAAAAAAAAAGTTTTTTTAGCTTAAATTAATAGAGGATCGAGTAAAATGATTAAATCGTAAAAGTTCATTGGCCAGTTCCGAGTAATGGATATGTTGAGGAATATTAATTTTTCTCCTTGCAAACTTAAGCTGATAACAGCTAAACTTTTTAAGACAATATTTTCTTCAAACTTTTTTTGGGGGTTTTTGTTTTAAGTGACTGTTTCATTGTTAATGTATTTTCTTAGTAACTAAAGCATCGAAGTTTTATTTTTAGAAGCTGTATCAAATGTAAAAGGTTAACTTAGAATTTCATTAAAAATATTTAACAATAATAATGCTCATTTTCACAGATTTAATTAAGGAGATTTATCATCAGTTTATATATCATATTTGCGTTTTGTTGTTATGTACTTTTCTGTCTTGGTTGTTAATAGATTTTTTTTTATATTTGAATATTATCTCGACCTTACTTACTGCATATGTACATATATATTTTTTAATTTATTATTTACACATTTATATATTTTCTTAAAGTTTTTTCTTTTTATTATTATTAAATAAAATATATTTATTCATAATATTTATAAAAAAATGTTTTGGTATTGTTTTTCTTATTTATTTATTTTTTTGGTTTTTGTTAAAGCTGACACTTAGACATATAACTGATCAAGATAATATTTCACATTCATTTCATTTTAAATTTATGTTTTATTTTATTTTCTTTTTTAATAAATATTTATAGAATTTAAGACACATTAGGCTCCTCTTAGCGTATATATCGTACGTATTATCATTCAATGTATACTATAAATTAAGAAAATAAGAAAACAGAATTCTTAGTAAAAAAATTAAAATATGCATTTGTTTTTTTAAGTTTGGCACTTGTAGAAATAATTTATTTTTTATATATAACTAAAAAACTAAAAACAAATGAAATGCTTAAGAAAAAGAAAAAATGCTATTTGAAGTTATTTGCTAGAGAAGAAAAAAATGGAAAACTTTTATATAAATGTAGATGTATGTATATTTTTTTTTTATTTTCTTTTTTGGTTTAATATCGCAATATATTAAGGCTTAAGGATTTGATATATTTTGGTTTTCAAATATTTATAATAAAATTTCCTTGTTGTTGCAAAAAGAAAGAATTAAAAACTTATGAATAAAAAAAAAATTAATGGAAATGGACGTTAAAAAAAGAGAAAACTACTAGAACAAAATATATATTTGTTAGTTGCTTAGTCAATAAATCTCCTTAATAAAACCTATCGACATCAACAACATTCGTCTCAGTGTGACAATCTTTTAGATCGTCATGATTGTTGGTAGAATTTTGAACAGTTTCATGATCAATATCGATACGATTATTTTTATCATCATGGTCATGGTTATTTTCTATATTATAATCGATCTGATCCCACCCCTATATCCACGATTCCTACATGGCATTAAGTACTCTCCTACTACTCCCACCGCCTCTGTGTGGACTATATTCGTCACGATCGCGTCGACTTGAAGATGGTGGGGGTAGTGCTGCATCTCCTCGATCTCCACGGGACGATGACTGGTATCGACGATCATCGCGATCATGCATCAAATCGATATCGTCAATACGTCCTCCGACTCCGATTCCGCCGCCGCCGCCGCCACCACTACGACTATGATGGACACCAGATGTTGATGATGATAAATGATGATGACTTGTTTCTCTAGCACCAGCCCCTCTAGTATAATCAGCTCCGTAATTTCGTTCATCTAAGAGATCATCACTATTAAGATCGTAATGCATAAGATCACGTTCACGGGCATGTAAACGTTCACGTTCGCGTTCACGTTCTCGATCTAATCTATCCAATCGATCGCGATCCCTTTCGCGATCATAACGATCACGATCTCGTTCACGATCATAACGATCACGGTCGCGATCACGATCACGTTCACGTTCTCGTTCATGCCGTGTAGATGGTTGACGTCGACTATTGTGGTAGGAAACACCTAAATTGAACAAAGACATATATCGATTAATTTTCGACAAATTTGTTTAAGATTCTTTTTTTCTTCTTAAAGCAAAATGTAAGCAAAAATTCGAAAAACAATCAAATCAACAAGTTGTCAAAAAAAAACCAAGTCAAATTAATTATTCAAACCAAAGACAAAATCTGTCAAAACTTAAGAAACAAATTAGCAGAATACTTTGTATATTGTATATATTTTTAAAATTATTATCAAACTAAAACCTGAAAACGGTTGCTAAAAAAGTATACGGATAACACAAAACTGTTGTTGCATATGTATATTTAAAATGTAAACACTGTTTTTTTTATATATATAGATTTCCAATTATATGTATATATGAGTATATGCGAGTATAAAATTATTTTATTTTATTTGAGTTCATGCAGTTTATTAGCATATGTATATATCATATTTACTGATGGAAATTTATTAAAGGCAAGATTTAAAAGCTGTTTAAGATCAATTTAAAAACAAAAATTAAAATAATAGATTCTAGATATACACTCAAGAATCTAACGGAAAAGCAAATGTAGAAATAAATTATATAGCTATGATAGGAAACAGAGCACTAAAATATATTTTCCTTAATGTTTGAACCGCAATATACTAACTAAATCTACTGTATGTGTCCTTTGTACGAAATTATTCTAAAGGCGTATTTTTCAAAAATTTTGTACAATTATCTACGAAGCGGAATCAAAAAATCCGTGGCTTTTTGCATTTCCAAAATTGTAACATGTAAATATTCACACTGCTTCCATCTGTCAATAGGTAACTGTTAAATTTTGAGCAAGCTGTCATTTAGTTTGCGTGTGACAGCTATTGAAAGTAGACGACAGCGTGAATTTAGGAGAAAACCGAAATAAATTAAATTCGTATGACAACACCGAATGAGTGTTTGACGTGATTCAATCGCACGTCATACAAGCTTTGCCTTGTTTCATAACTGTGGACAAAATATACATCTATCACAGTACGAGTATATTAGAGCCCAAGCAGCAACCGAAAAAATGGGGTTCTCCGAACGAAGCGAATCGGCGCCGTAAGTTAATTGATTAACAAGGCCATGTCGACAATTTTTAGGAATGCACATGGCATAATCCACATAGATAATGTAAGCTTATTGGAATACATCAACAAAGATTTTAAGGACAAACGACAACTTGACCAAAAAGAAAGTGCTCTCCCATCAAGACGTAGTTGGTGAAATTTCATGAATTGAACTATGAATAGCTCGCTTATCTTCCATCTTCTTTGGATTTAGTCTGTAGTTAGTATTTCCAGTAAGGAGATTTGCATGCAACAATGAAATCAATGATCCAAAAAACACCTACATATTTCAAATAGTTCGCAAGTAATATTATATGCAACCCCAGTACTTTTAATTGTGTTTAAAGGAAACCGCAAAAAAAAGAACAAAAAAGGTTTTTTGCCAAAAAAAAAAACTCATAAAATATGAGGCAATTTGAAATCTTAATGGATAATCATTGATAAATAAAAGGCATCAGGCATTATCCATGCTCACTTTTGATGGTGAGAAAGAAAGGGTCGAGAATATATACTCTATTAAATCAATTATGGCCAACTTCAAGAGTTCACAACGTAAACGTTGAAATAAACATAAAAACCAACTAGTTGAGGAGATTGTTCAAAACAAAAGCATGGAAAATAGAAAATCTTATTCTGAGATTTATATTGAGGTAAAAATGTGGAAACTTCCATAGAAGAAATACTGGCTATTATCTTAAAAAAAATAGATAAACAAGATTTAACAATAACACAGTTAAGCAAGGAAGTCGCCTTCAATAGGCAATGATGGAAAGAACACAGAAAATAGCAACATGGAATGAAAACGATCTTTTACAGCACACACCTGAATTAAACATCTTTCTTAACATTAAAAATATTGACATATGCAATATAAAATACACGTTTTTAGTAATGATAATATAGAATTAACAACAAGTATTGGTTTTAAAGAGTAAGGCCCAGTTTTTCAGTGTTGAGTTAACTTCGAGTTAAGCTAGAGTTTACTAACTCGGGGCTAAAATTAATCTAGAATTAACTCATGAAGCCGTTTTTCAGTTAAGGATTAATTTTAACTTCATGAGTGGTGGTTTAATTTGGCATCACTGCCATTGTATCTTTAAGTTATCAAAACATTGTCGAAATCTGTCATCCTCATCTGCTCATTGTTTATTGTTTTGTTTCTTTTTTTTCTTTGTTTGGTGCATAACAATTATTTCACAAGATTTCACAAAAATATAAGCAAAATCACCTTTTTTCCTTGCTATTTTCAGTATCTGTCAAAAAAATTTGTTCAGTTAATCCATACTTAACTTAGCAAATTTGCTGGATTTTATGTTTCATGTCATGTTTCGATCGGATTTAAATCCGGGCTCTATGCTGGACACCTTAGCGTTTGGAATAATTGGTTTTTAAACCACTTTTGTAACAATTATCGCTGTGTGTTTTGGGTCACCGTTTTGTTGCTCCTTTTTCATAATACTTTCTATTTTAACTAAAGGACCAATATTCCACTACGTAAAACAACCCCACACCATCAAGACTCCTCTTCCGTGCTTCATTATTTCCTTAACTTATTTCCTGGCGTTCGTTCATTTGGTCGGGGCCAGTAATATTCTTTACCATCTGATTGGAATCGATTAACGTTCGTCTCATCTGACCAAATTACTCGTTTCCAGTCTTGTTGTCCAATTCTTTTGTTCTTTTTTTTGCAGATTTTTAAGCGTTCCTTAGTATTTTTTTCTGACAAGGCGAGTTTTTTTTATTTTTTATTTTTTTTTTGTTTAACTGTTGACACCAAATCTATCCTCCGCAATGCTCTTCTGGTGGTTCACTCGCTGACCTCGCTGAGATTCAGGCACTTTGCAGCTCCCTTAGATGTTTTGCAATCCCTGTTTTTCATTAAAGACTTCATAAAACGTGCAGCGTCAGTTGTTACAAGTTTTGGTCGGCCTGGAGCATTGTTAGCGATTGCTTTATTTCTTTTCTTTTTCACTAAAAGAAAAGTGCGTTGACAAACGTTCACTCTTTTTGCAATGAGCCTAGATGAAATTTCTGTTTAAGTAAGGAAACAATGCTTGTTCTTCACTTCATGAGACATTATTTCCATTTTGTCTGTATTATATCTATTAACATATTTTTTTTTATTAAAAATATCTAGCTTCTAGCCTTAAATTACTTACCTTCCACTCAGGTTTGGTATAACTTAGAGAATAAAGTCGAATAAACAGCTTTACGTAGACCAAATCAAAAGGAAATGGTACTTTTTGCTAACGAAACGAAACGTGTAAAATTGAGTTAATGCACCAAACAGACTTTATTCTTAAATATTTTTAGTTTAGTCAGGAATATTTTTGTTTTGTACTTTTCAAACAGTGAAGTATATTTACATTTGCTGGAATAAATATCTTTTTTCTTCATTTCTAAAGATACCATATAATAAGGAATAAGAGGCATTGATTGATATTTCTGAAACATGTATTCATTTTTGCTCGCCACTAAGTATTAAAGTCTGTTTGGACACACGGTATTCAATTACGGGGTTATACAAAGAAAATAAATATTCCTTGGCATGTAAGAAATAGTAATAGAAATAGCAAATAGGAATGGTGACAAAACCACAATAACTTAGAGATTGAGACCGTCTTAAATGTACGAGACAATAACCGGAGATTGAACAGAACCAAGCCGCATAAGCAAATGGTCTAAAAGCTATGGGAAAGTGCGAGTATTGTGCTTTTAATTTTAAGCTTCCTGCAACGCGACTTTATTACATATCATATATAGGAAAGGAAAATCATTTGCCGATCTTTCATAGATTGGTTCTGATTAAGAAGTGTCTTTTGAGATTTTCACCTTCGTTACATAGGTGGGAAGGGCATTGAACCTGGACTATGCCTAACCTACTGTTATACCTGGGTAGGTAATTGCGAACATCCGGCGTGTGTACTCGTAATTTCATAAAATAACATTTTTTTAATTTGATTAATCCTCGTATTCTACAATTGTACAAAATATACGAGTAGTGTAATTACTCGTAAGATTCCGTTTTTTTTAAAAATATCTACAATTGTCTTGTATTCTTTTCCTACAGGTACTCAAAACCTTAAAACAATGGCCTTATAAAATACAGGTTTGGCCAAGATAACCTTTTAAAATAGACGAAGCGGGTAATAATGGAAAACTACTTGTAACATTGTACTCAAGAAATTGAACTTAAGACAATGACCTTATAGGAATTGTTGACACCAGAGCTTCTTCCATTGGACTATTTACGATACCGATGAATAAGATGTTACAGCTTGTTCGTGATAGCTCTCATTTTCAAAAAAAAAGAATTGATGAGGACTATTTTCATTTCATGCAAATAAACAAAATAATCAATTCTTGGTAATAGGAAATCGTCAAATTATTCATTAGTCATCTTTGGATCAATTAAGATTGATTGTAGGGGGTACTATCTGGGGGAATCATATGTATTTAATTTTTTCAAGATAAACGGAGAATAACATCGTAACATGAATGTTTATTTTTTAAATGATCAATTTTAGAACTACTGATAGATTAGTTTCCATAACAATTTATTTCAACAAATTGTAATGTCGATTGGCTTTCATTTTCGCCGGATTCAACAATTCCGGCAAGGCCTATATCAACAAACTAAGCATAACATTTGTAATAAAATACAGGTCGAGATGTGTGGAAATGTGATGAGAATGGCGGACATTTAGCTGACATTACATTAAAAAGAAGGAGTAGTACTCTAGGTATGACGTTATAATTGTTTAGTGGGAACATATTTAAAGGTATTGTTGGAAAATAAGCTAGCACACACAACTTCTGATAACAGACTTGGACGTATAGTATTTGCGGTGCGGCGCAACATTGTTTTAGATAGAACGTATTCCTCATCTCAATATTTACAATTCTAAGATAGACTCCTGATTAATCAGCCGTCAATCACTTTGCGACCGATGCAAGGCCCTCTTCTAGTATGATGGATTTCCGAACATCCCAAAGCACAATGAATATGCACACATGAATATCCACAATAAAGCTTAAGGTCAGATAATTGCAACCACAAAAGATCGCAAGCGACATAATCGATTATCCCTTTACCTCTTAAAAGATCGTATCGTGCCAGCATCAAGACTTGTAAAAGACTTGTAGAATATGGTTGAACCAAAGAATGCCCGGTGAATGGAACCTTAGCATTGTTCATTTGAGCCTATTAAACTGCCCCAACTATTGAGCTGTAAGTCTCTTCAATACCGCTTACAGGATCCTAAATGATCTACAGTGTCAGTGTTTTGTTGTTTTGTCAACAACGAGACGAGGTGGAAATAACAATGTATAATATTGGTATCCCTGACAAAATGCGGGGAGGTCCATTAAAGTCGGTAAAGACCTCACTGAGACCTTTAATATTAAGAAAATGATTTATGAAAGGCGACGCTGTCATGCAGATTGCTTGAACGCAAGAACGCGAGGCACAACCTTTCAAAAGTTCGTTTAGTTATTCGTATATTTAGTATATTTAGTATATTGTATATCGTATATCATGTCTGTAGAAAAGGCATTCAACGCAGATGCCTTGAACTTTGAGATAGTTACGATCGAGCGAACCTACAATCAAGGTGAATAGAGAGGCTTGTCGATAAAGTTTTTTATGTCCGCTGCAAACTCGAGCGCTATCAAATGTAGGTTAGTGAAATATATCCGATTTTTATTTTGCCCAATCGTTATTTTTTAGACGTGGGAGACTGATTACGCATACAACTTATATTAGATGCATATTAGATGTAATTGCGCATCGTGTTCATACTTACTCATAAAAGACTGAGGAATAAAGGCTTGTCGCACGGTAAGAGATTTTGACATGTAAGCCTCAGATGAAGGTTAAAAGAAAATATTGTAGAATAGAAAAGAATTATAAGGAACATTTAAAAAAAGTTTTTAAAGCTGGTTTTAGAATAATTTGACGGTTTGACGATTTGAGTTTCAACAACATTGTCTAAAACTGAAAAATTTTTTTAGTATTTTAGCAGTAGACCGATAGAATACTAAGATTTATTCCTAAGGCATGCAAATATTTTTTTTTTCTTATCCGAAAATTTATTAACTCTAAATTTTAAAGAATTTTTTGTATGGGAACTTATGGACCTCTTTGGTGTAGTGTTGGGTGTAAGGGTGTTGTAATACAAAAAAAATCTCAAAAATAACGTCAATCAAAATGCAGTATACATATGCATATAATTTAAAAAAAAAAAATCAAACAAAGAAAATTAATGCCCGTTAAGAAGAAAAAATCACACTGTTTGAACTTTAGACTTTAGCAAAGGTTTACAAGTGAAAGCACTATTGGGAATTGTTGTTTTAATTTTGTGTTTGCTCTTTAACAAAACTTTGGTTATGATAAGATTGATTTAAATTTCATATACTCTCCTACTTACTATACCATTTATTTAGGATTTTTATATTTCTGTGTATGGTTTTTTTTTTTGTTTTAGACAATTTATGTGAAGACATTTAGAACAATTACATAAGTTGTTTGTAGATGCGAACATCACCAGGAGTAACTATAAAATGAACACCGAGTTAATGCAAATTCCAAAACAGTTCATTAATGTTGATACCCAAGGCGCAATGGATTAGTTATTCAGTGAAAAGATTAGTGGTTTCAAAAATTGGTATTTAATTGTATATACGTAAGTATAACTAATAGTTTCATTTTCGATTTTAAGAGCGAAATTTCAGTTAAGAACACAACTCCTAAATTCAAAGATGGATTTAAATCAGTTCGAAAATCTCAAGTGTATGATTGGAGTAAGATTAACGATAACCTTTTAGTATTTTATTTGCTTATATCGTATATGGACATCTTACGTACATACATTTACTATTAACAATGTTTTCTCATAAATTGTTAGTTAATGAACAAAAGTTCTTAGAAAAAATGTAAGTAGTTTTCTTTAAGATTCAGCACCTGAACAAATTTTGATGTAAAGCAGTTAGGTTTGTAAAAAAAATATATCTATTTATGAAGGATTTAATAAGATATAGTGTATGCCACTTGGAAATATTAATAGATCGAATAGGAGCCGGGAATATCTTCTGGAGTAAAGGCTGGAAGAAAATGAAATGTTTGAAATATTTGAGATGTGTTTTTCGAATTGGAAACGCTTATTCTAAAAAAAATGCTTAGCCTTAAGACTTTCCCTAAAATTACAGTATTGTTGTTAAGTTGCTAGTTTATAACCGATAATATTCGTGGCAAGAAATACCCTAGTTTGAATTGACCATTATAAGGCTAGTGTGTATCTAAAATGTAATGAGATTAAATGGGCAATTTTGTTGTTATTGTAGTTCTACAATTAGAATATTTAATTTTTAAACTTTGTGGTTATTATATTTTCGTCAATTCAACTAAGAATTGACTGGGTCAATATATATTGTAGGCGGAAGTATGGAGATCATATGCAAATTGAAATATAAAATGATAAGGTTAGATAATTGTTGTTTCGCTACTTATCTTTGCCAGATGACCAAAGAGGTTATAAAGGTGCAATTTGTAAAAATAACTCATACGATAAATACGTTGGTCACTAAGCTTCAACTTCGCAGCTCTAGCTCCCACTTCCTTTGCCTAGCTGCCTAGTAGGGAGTTGAAGAGAGCTGTTGGTGGTAGCCAACCGAAAAATACTTTATAAACTTGTTTTTCCCATCCCCTTCTGTTTAAGACAGAAAAGAAGAGGAAGGAAGAGGTCTTTATAAATGGGGCTGGGACGATAGGGTTCTTGATATTAAAATCGACCTATGAAAAGCAGTAAATACGACTTGGCATCATAAAAATTATGATCATGCCGGAGTATAATACAAATTAAGGTACTTGACATCCAGTAGATGCGATATGCAGAATTTACTCGCAGACCAATTCCTTAGTTGTGATATTGTTTACAAGTCTAATGACTAGGTGAATCAGGAAACTAAACCATCGTGAAAAATCGGGTGCGGTCGGAAGAAATGGATTAAAAACCAATCAGTGTTTCGTGTGAAGGGGTTGTGTGACTTTATAGGGACAGGGGTGTGAGGACGAATAATATCACTTGATAAGATTAAATTAAAAAAAAAAAAACTGCATAGGAAGGTCCTGCGCTACTAGAACGCAACTGAAACTACCTCGTTAGATTTTATCAAAAACCAATAAACTTGCAGATGGTCATAAAGTTGCAACGTAAGCTCATTAACCTAAGAAGGTTGATAGTTTTACCTCCTTAAAATATTAACGTAAAACTTAAAAAAAAAAAAAAAACATTTAGTCGGCTCTGATGAAATTCTTGCTAAGTTTTTAAATACGAAGGTGAGTGCGAGTGCACATTGGACGAGAACATTCATGAAGGCTGGGATACCAATTCTATATACTCCATCTATTGGGTCTATAACGTGCGGTTTGCTAAGAGATGGCGTAACTTGTATTCTTCCATTGTTATTATTCCATTGGAACATGCGTTAGAAAGCTACTGTCATTGTACGTCATTTCAGTATATGTCATTCATTTGAAGCGTAAACAACAATAATTTTTTTTTTTACTCAAATATGTCGAACTTTGTGCCTGAAAAAGTGTTTTTGCGGGGAGTTCTTTTTCATTACTTTAATATGAAGAAAATTGCTGCCGAAAGTCATCCTATTTTGGTGGAAGTTTATGGTGAACATGCGCTAGCTGAGCGAACGTGCCAAAAGTGGTTTGCACGATTTAAAAGTGGTGATTTTGGCTTGGAAGACGATGAACGTCCTGGGCAGCCAAAAAAGTTTGAAAACGAAGAACTGGAAGCATTACTTTATAAAGATTGTTGCCAGACACAAGAAGATCTCACAGAATTTTTGGGTGTCACTCAAGCAGCCATTTCAAAACGTTTAAAAGCAGCTGGATATATTCAAAAGCAAGGAAATTGGGTTCCACATGAACTCAAGCCGAGAGACGTAGAAAGGCGGTTTTGCATGTCCGAAATGCTGCTGGAACGCCACAAAAGGAAGTCATTTTTACATCGGATTGTTACTGGTGATGAAAAATGGATCCATTACGACAACCCCAAGCGCAAAAAATCATATGTGAAACCCGGCCAACCAGCCAAATCAAAGGCAAAGCCGAAGGTAATGCTCTGTATTTGGTGTGATCACCATCATGACAACGTTCGGCCCCACGTTGCTATTCCGGTTAAGAACTATTTGGAAAACAGTGGATGGGAAGTCTTACCCTACCCGCCTTACAGCCTCTTCTGACTACCATTTGTTCCGGTCGATGCAGAACGCCCTCACTGAAATACGGTTCACATCAGAGCAGAATATCAAAAATTGGCTTGATTCATTCTTGGCTGCCAAGCCGGCGCAGTTCTTTTGGGATGGGATCCACAAATTGCCAGAAAGATGGGAAAAAGTCATAGCTTCAGATAGGCAATACTTTGAATAATGCTATTGTACATGTTTTTTTTTAAATAAACGTTCAAATTTTGAAAAAAAAACCGCACGAATTAAAATATATACCCAATAAAAGAAACGTGATTATATGTTTTTCGGAGAATATCAAAGCATATACATCGTAATGTTTTATGTGAACGGCTTGAACTAAAATAAGCGGCAAATGCCAATGGGGCTTCGAGCTAATGAATGCACTATTAAGTCTATAAAATGTTTTCGTATTCAGGAATTTCAATTTGATAAATTTCACTTGATTTAACAAGCAAGTAGAGTATTAAGCCGGTATCAATACAAAGAATGTCATTTTCATCCAAATTATACAGTTGTTGGATTTCGCAGTAGGTATTTTTTTATATATTATCACCCGTTCCCAGTGTATCGACATATTGTTGATAATCAAATAATTATTCGTTAATTTTCATTAACAAAACGTTTATTTGGGAGCAAATATCCACTCCAAAAATTGTCTTTTGTTAAAAGCTATATAACTTTTTTTTAAACAATAACGACAAGAATTGTTGTTGTGATATATAATGTTGTCATTGAGTCCTCAGGAAGTCAATCGTTTCAGGGACAGTACTTTTTCACCATTTTTTTCAGAATTACATAACTTCTCGATTAGTATCGTCTATATTTTTGATAAAAATAATCGCTGATTATTGTCCGATGTCCATTAAAAATATAAAAACTTCGTAGTTTTTATGCCGGGTCCTTCTTTTTTGGGATAAATTGAAACTGAATATGGAGAAGATGTGGATTCAAAAGAACGGTTCTACTTGGTACACAGCGTTTGCCACAATCGACTTATTGAAGTCGAAGTTTGGTGATCGGAAGTGGTCCTTTCATTGGCGATCTTACCCGTGCGTTTCTTTTATGCCAACAAACCAAAAACGTTAGACGACTTGTAGACGAACATTCGATGTGAAAATGGAATGGAACATCGATCGAATTATATGAAGATTCATGAAAAATTGTGTCCTGCTCAACTTTTCAAGTAAGTGATTTCGCGGAGGACATTTGAATGTTGTCATATTTCATAATTATTAGTATCAGATATATTTTAATCCAAAATAAAAATTTTATTGATACTTTAATTACACGCCTGATGAAAAACTTTGTATACATACATATGTATGTGCTGCACCAAGTTTTGGTATTGTATTTCCAATTAACTAAAGGTGATGAAAAATAAAAATAGAGCAAGCAGTTGTGACTTAACCTAACTTCAGAGAATTAAAATGAATTTATTAAGCCATTAACGAGTAATTTTAAAATATTTACATTTCGTTGGTAATTACATTATATCTCATTACATTTTAAGCACAACTTATAAAGTAAATCTATACCAGTATCTATAGCTACTATTCAACGTTGTAAGAAACTAATATTTATTAAATGAAAAATCTAAAGTAGTAAAAATACGGGTCTACAATATTTGTGTTTAAAGTCATCTGCTCAGAGCCGAGTTCTGAAATTTATTTTTACACTTATCTACAAAGATACGTCCTATACAATCTATTAGATATATATGAGTACATATTACGTATGGTATCGTTCTTAAGGTCTCTAGTCTACACGAATTTACGAGCACATATAATATAAAATGTATAGTTTAAAATAAAGCACTAGATACAAAATAAAAGTGATATATATGTATATAAAATTATGTGTATATCAAATAACAAAGGAGTATGTAAATAGTGTATTGGAGAATACGAAAGAGAATTGATACAAAATTTACGAAAAAAACAAATATGATTACTTTAGCGATAAATAATAAATGTATTGAGATAAATTTTCATTTACCTCGTTCCCTTTCCCATTCAATATCTCTTTCCCTTTCCCATTCTCTTTCTCTTTCTCTTTCCCATTCTTTGTCCCTTTCTTTTGCTCTTTCTTTTTCTTTTTCCCTGTCCCTGTCTCTGTCTCTGTCTCTGTTAATATTCATTTCTTTGTCTGTGTCCCTTTCTATATCATTATATTTTTCATCTGGGTACTTATCCTGATTATCATCCTTTTCCCTATCCGCTAATTAAATTTAAATATTAATTTTTTATTTTAATATGTTTTTGTTTAGTTGTTTGGTTTTTTATTTATAAAACTTTTATTTAAATGTTTTTTTTTTTTTTTTTAATTCTATTATGTAACATATATACGCAAGGCCTTCCAATAAAAGTTTCAATTCGAATAGTCCGTTTTTTGTCACCTTTTTGGCAGATGACAAGATAAGAATACACCTTTAATGCAAATTAAATGATACGCGACGCGTTTAAACAGTATATTTAGATTGTTAAAATTCACTACCAAAATGGTATTGAATATTGACATGTAGCACCTTTCCGCCCAGCAATTGTTAAAATTGTTCAGAGATTTGAGATATTCGGACAAGTTAGTGACTGTGGTCCGTTGTGCAAGAACTGCTGGAAATATAGCTTCTGTAATTAAAAATGTGACCGAAACCCAGGTTGTCAGTTCCATGTCGATCTCAGGCATATTAAAATTTCTCCGAATTTTGCAAGTATATTAATTAGGTAATAAAAAGATGAATGGACATTGAACAAAAATTTAAAAGAAAACTAATTTCTACCGATAGGGGATGTTTCAATTTCCAAGGCTTAATAAGCAGTATTGCTGCATTTAGGGCATAGAAGATCCAAGATTGATCATTGAGAAGCCTCTTTATCTAAAACGTGTTACTGTTTGGTATAGTTTTTGGGAAGGAGCCATTATTAAGCATTATTTCTTCGAAAACAAATTAGGAATGATTCTTACAGTGAATAGATTGCACTATGGAACCATAATCACTAAACTGTTATGACCGGAACAAAAAGGTACGAAAGTGGACAAAGTTTATTTATAAAAAACCTCAAAGTAGGCATTGAATCAACCGATATGGCTAGGAGCCTGACTGACTATCCAGAACATCTGGAAGAAATACCATATTTTAGGCCATCAAACGCCTAATTTTGTTTTACTCTATATATTTCGAGCAGCTTGATTTTATTAGCACTTTTATTTATTATTATAAGAGGTGATTCATAAAACGTATAAACATGGTCGAAATAAACTTGAGGAACGTTTGGTTTCAGCAAGACGGTGCTATATGCCATACATCTTACCAAACAATAAATGTTTTTGACATTTGTGAAGCAAACAGAATTAGAATTTGTGTGAATAAGCAGTGGATCGCTATACTCCTGAAGAACGCGGAATAATTTTCACGATGTTTTTGATGAACAATTCGTCAGTGATTTTGGCTCATTGAAGAGGCCCGTTTCTCTATCTGTGTGGTACGTGAACAAACAAAATTTGCGGTTCTGACTCACCGAAAATCCGCGAGTAATGCACGAAGAGCTCATACATCCACTCAAAATCACTTCATAATGTGCTGCTTACGCTGAAGGTTTGGTGGATGGAACACTATGGCCCACCCGTACTAGGGATACTTAGTAGGGTGGACCAATAAGTTTCCGTTTTTATATGGGAACACTTCACTATTTATGACAACCGTGAGATATTGGTTCAACGAATTTAAACGTAGTCGTACATCTGCTTTTGATGAGGAGCGCTTATTTTGACATAAACAGATTCCAGAACGGCAATCAACATCTTACATGATAAGCTAATCATAAGAAAGCTGCCGGCCAGATGTGGCCGTAGCTGCTCAGAGTGGACTACTTGCAGATATTGCTGTCAACTTCAAAGCAGTGTTTGGAGTTCTTTAAGCGAAATCCTCAGAGTCATTGATTAAACTTCTAACCATTACTACTCCCCAGATACCAAGTGACAATAAAAACAAATGGGTTTTTCTACCCCAATCTTCTCCGAAAAATGCAAATGTGATCTTGGAAAAGTCATAACTATGATTTTTCGGGAGTAATCCTCATAACCCTTTTTAAGAAAGGAATCACGATCACAAGGAAGTACGAAAGTGAATTTTTATATCGATTTGATAGGGAACTGACAGAGATACGACCCCACTTAGTATAGAAAAAGGGGCTGTTCCACTACGACAAAGCACCAACTCGCTCATTTCCAATCGCTGTGGCTAAATTGCATGAATTACGATACAAATTGGTAATGCAACCACAGTACTCGTCCGACCTAGCTGCCTGTGACAATTCCACTAAAGATAACTACCACAATAATGTGCATCATGCTCCACAAAAACTTTGGTTATGTCCGCAGACATTTGTGAAATTTGGAAAAAAAAAAAACATCGGGCTGTACTCATATATCTGTCATTAGAACTGCGAAATCCAATATTAGGTTTATCAATAATCCATCCAATAATTTTTTATTATCGACTCAGTCTATTTTAGTGTTTATATTAAAACCTACTCGAGTTTCAAAACTCCATATTAAAAGTTTTAATAAAAACTTTCGAAAAAGTTGTTAATTTGTTAGGTGTTAACCTTTCTTTCGGTCGAGCTTCCCAGTCAATTGAAGCGAAGATATGATGACAAGCACTTGGATGTGCAGCCGGGGTTAAGAAATCAAAATGAAACCATTTATTGGAAAACCATTTATATTGTATATATTGTATATTTTTATAATGTCATGTTTACTGTGGTTGAATATTGTTTTGTGAAGCTCTTGGCAATGAAGAAAATGTTTTTTTGTGATTTTTTTTATTTTGTATTTGTTTTTAACTTAATCAATAAAAAAACAATAATAAAAATAATAGATTAATAAATAAAGAGTTTTGAAATCCAAAAAGAGGAAAACATCCTGGAAATGAATAATTTTTGGGTATTATGTATGAACATTTTCTTTTTAGCTCAAAACTCAATTTATGGACTTTTAAGGAGTGAAAATGATTTAAGGTTCTTAACATTTGTTCAGTTGTAATCTTACCAGGTGGCGTTGGACCCATTCGCGCCTGCTCCGCCGATGGTGAGGCTTCCTGAGAAGCCAGGGGTCTAGGTATCGATGGAGCCGCTCTGATATCAGGATGTGTTGCTTTCCAATATGTCTAAAAAGAAAAAAAACAAGTAAATTGTTCGTAAGATTTATTGACACTAGGTTTTTAATGGTCATACTTAAAATTGAATTTTTTTGGTCATACGGCTTACCATGGATCTTTCTTTCACTCTGATAATGTGATAATGCAATCACTATCTTCAATAACTTCTCGATCACTCTTTCAGTCGCTTATTTTTATCTTTCTTAAGACTAAACATGCAAGTGCCAGGCTCGGGATAAAGTGGACTCGGTTTTTAGCAATTACGTGGTTCTTTCTTACAGCGTCATAAAACAATAAAACAGTTTGAAGTGCATAGTAGCAAAAAATTAAAACTTAAAAAGAAACGGGTTACCTTTTATATCTTTTATGGCTTATCAATACGATAGAGAACTAGAAAAAAAGTCTATTACGTAGTGAATAGCAGCCGCCCTATACACAGAATGCCTTCTGCGAAGTAGAGAGTAAGCTATTGAAAACACTTCAATAAACAGGGCATTGAAAAAACGTAATAGCAAAGAAAATACAAGGAAAATAATTACATATTTAAAGTGGTGTTATAAACGTTGTTTTAAAGATAATTAACATATGGCGGAAATGTTGTGGACCTAATGGCAACCCACTCAAGACAGAATTAGTTTTTTTCGCTAGCCAGTACAAAATACAGCGTTAAATATTTGCCGTAATAAATTGGAACCTCAACGCAATGGTGCTGTGGTAAGCAATAAACGAGAAAACAATACTAGGAAACTTAGTAGAAGTGCAGAAAATGTATCATCATTGGATACCTTGCGAGTGGTATCGGATCAAACAATTCGCCGGAAATAGTGCAATATGGCTCACTAATTACGGCTCATTTGTCGGACTATTAAGTGATGATGAATGAAATTTCTCGGAAATTGCGTTCAGAAATGAGTGAAATGCGGCAAAGGGATAGCAATAGCAATGCTATATATGTAACTATAACTATCCCAAACAAAGGAGGGAACAGATTTTGGAAACATCTGTGCACAGTCAGACCTGAAAGTATCTATACGCTTTCTGGACCCAAGCAGTGTCTTTCAATTAGCAGTTTCAGCATCCCTAGGCAAGGGGAGCTAATTTGGATGGGATCAAAACCTGGTAGAAAATTTACCACTTCTTATACTGTAGTCAGTGCACAAGAATCTTCTAACAACAATGTTTAGAAATTTTATTAATTTATTTATTCTATATATTGAGTCTTAATACACAATGGTAATTGAATTTGAATTCTATTCACTTATTTAATTTCTGCCTTGATCACTTTCTATTACATTCATTTATTACATTCATTCAGTTGTTCATATTATTATCTGTCAATAAATTTTTTCATTATCTTTTGACTTATCAACTGAAACACTTGATTTTTTTTAAGCTTAAGTAACGTATTGTAACAAATAATTATAAAATATGGTAGTTTCGTATGCTGTATAATACTTAAGGTATTATTGATGCCGAGCCAAGTGAGACAGTGTTGGATGTAGAGATACTGCGGCTTATTGGTTGATAATCTTAAGAGAAGAAAACTGCACCTATATATTAAACCACCACTTGAATTTAAATGTAGCAGACGGTAGCTACTGTCTGTACAAAAATATTCTATAAAAATTAACTCCGCTATAGCCGGTTCCAAACCCAGGTTAAAAAAATAAGAAGAAGTCGTTGAAGATAAGCACAAACACATTGCGGTATGCTGCTTCTGATCGTCCAAAGGAAACTGAAAACTCGGGTCTAGTGTATACGCATAATCCAGACGAACCAGAAGATTCGGGGATAAAGTCACCAATAAGACTTTTTTCATGTTTTGTATTATTATCGTATTGAGCGCATTGTAGGATGTCTATGCTCCCTGCCTTAGGTATGAGAGAAAATGCTTTATTTCAATATATTTCAATTAAGCTCCAAGGCTTAATTCGCTAAAAAAACCTTAGTAGAGGAAAATAATGGCTTTGTCAAAGATTCCTCTTTACGACACTCCACATGAGCAATTAGGATATCTACCACAGCACTTAAATCATTTTTGGTAACATAGTCATGCATAGCCATAAGCTGGTACGGCACTAGTTCTAAAAACGAACTTAGGCTAATTGTCTTTGTGGCAACATTCACATCATAGCTAGCAGGCTTTTCGGCACTCCAAGATCTACAAAATCAATTGATTTTTGCTGATCAAAAACCGTAAAACACATTGATTAATTCGATCAATTGCTATAAACGACAGATATTCTGGATACCCGAACACTTTTAAGAGTCACTATAGGCCGGGATCACTATCTTGTTGTAGCCAAGAAACGAACGCGGATATTCCAGACATCAAAATACTGATAAAGAACTAAAAGAAAATTTTGTGTCGAATGGTTAGAGTTTCAAGAGGTTTTATGGCCCCAGCACCAAGCACAGAACACCGGTGACGATATTGTTAGCAAGCTGTTGAAGACATCACATCTTTTATGTTAGGTTTCAACAAGCAAATTAGACGAAATGAACATGTTTAAAGCAAGGTCAATATTCTAATATTGGAAAGAATACACCATCGAATATGATCGGTATATGGAACAACTCAAGGAAGCCATCTTGTGCCCTTATTATTTGCTCTATGATAATAATAAATAATGTTGACTCTATTATCAAAAGTTCATATAATATATATATATATCCGACATGAACATCTTCCGACATTGTTTTCCACTGCAGGATGATCTGGATAGGATTTATATTTGGTGCCATATGAATATCAATAAGTACCAAGCAATAACATACACTCATACACAACTCACTCTCCACTCCGCGATAGTCTCCAACCCTTATGTCACAAAATTCCTTTACATAACATTTATCTTCTATCTTCTTGAATACGGACTTCCACCTCAACAAGCTCTCCTTAAAAAATGTCCCTTGCCCATCTCGTCCTACTACTTCCACCGCCTGATTTTAGTTATAGTTTAAAATCTAATTTTGTTAGTTTTAAATCTAGGATTTAAGCGTGGTTTTAATAAACTTTAATAAACCTGACCAGTTATAACTCGGGCCTCAAATCATTATCCTTGTCAGTAGGATCATAATTCGTCGGATTAGTTGGATAGCACACTCTGGGATAATGAATACCACTGTTTTGTAAAAAAAGACCTCGTCTCAGGTAGTACGCTTAAGAGTAAAAAGAAATCAAACGACTTGATGCAACTGGATGCGGTTAGAGCAACACCACACAGAATGGATCCATTCTAGACCATAACATCGCTTAAGTTAAAAAAGCTTGGGCTATATGAAGTAAGGTATAAGAGACAAAGATTCGAAGAAGATTGGGTGTTTCCTAAAGCAAAGTGCTTAAGTTCTTGCCGCTGATTTTTAATTTTTTCAGGGATCGCAATGGAGCCCCTTTTATGCTAATTTTTGTGTGAGGATCTATTCATCACATATTCCATTTAAACTCAATCGATTTAAAACATATGTATGAGTTGTAAATTGAATATTTGAATTTTAATATGCTTATGTGTTTTTTTTTTCTTAAAAAGGGGCTCCTCCTATGTGAGAGTAAATAATGTCAACATGTAATAAATGTAACTTACATCTAAATACTCAGCAATATGTTCGCAGGCATCTTCTAATTGGTTTTCATCTAATATAACATCGAACATTTCCGGTGGACATTGGGCTAATTTTTCAGCAGCGACCATTTGTACGGACAAATTTTTCGACTGGGATTTACCACGTGATTTGATTAATCGCTGTAAAACCTACAATAACAAAAAAGTATTAATAATACGGTGATCTGGAAAATAATTGACAATAATAGTTAAAAAGGATTGCTCACCTTACTACTACTAATTTTTAAATAAACTATCGTTGGCGCTAGTGAAGTTTTTGCTAATTGTGACGGATGATTGATTGTATCACAATCAAGAACAACTAACTGTAGAGTTCTCGCCAATTCGAAAATCCTTTCGATTTCCTCTTGTACTTTATTAAGGCAATCGGATCGACTGCTGGATCTCTCCATAATGGCACGTTTTGATGGATTATTCATTATGGAACGTTTCGCTAATGAAATATCCGCCATAACACGTGTTATTATTATTTTGCCTTCGAAACGATGCTTGAGAAAATCGAACAGAGCCTTTTGCATCATATCGGTTACTTCGTAGCCTTTGAGGCTTGGACCCACTAAGACAACAGGACGCATCGATGGCACAACGTCATAGGGTGATGCTGTTTCCTGTTTTTTGAAGAATGGTTTACGCTTCTCCTTGGTTGGTGGTGTAGCCAGAGGTGTTTTGCCGTGGCGTGATGGTCCCATGGAATCTGATTCGTCGCCTAATATTAGTATCAAGAAATACGGTTTTTTTCTATGATGAAATTGTGAATCTACTCACTACGGCGCCATAGTGATTTTATTGAGATTTGATTTTTGATTTTGAATTTTGCATTTTTTTTTTTTAGTTTTTGTGAGTTTGTAAATTAGATAAAATGAGCTATAAAGCTATTGTTAGCGGTAAGTATTTATAATTTTTTTATTTTTAGCTAGTTCTAACTAATGTTTGAGGAAAGTTAATAAATCTGAGAGATGATGTTGCATTAAGTTTGAGGAACAAAAAAAAAATATTGAAGCGAGATTTCATTTATTTTTTTTTGAAACCGATTATGCTTCAAATTATTATTATTATTATTATTTTTTTTTTGTTTGTTTTAATGAAAGTGGGGTGCTTTGCAGAATTGGCTTTTTGAAAATGGAATGAAACAGTTGAAATGAAATATATTTATCAGAAAACCTTACTACTGAAAACGGTTTTTTTTGTAAACGTTCTTTTGAAGAGAAGTGATATTTGTTTGCTAACAAAAATGGGCTACAGTTTTTTTTTTTTAAAAAAAGCTGTGTTACTTAAAAACTAAATAAATTGTTAACAAACTTCACTTTTGCCAAAAACAAAATGTAAGCGATTTAAAAATTAAAAAAAAAAAAAGTATAAAACCGTGCACTAAAGCTAAGTTTTCTTTTTATGGTCAATCGAAAACTATAATATAAAACAGAAAGAACAAAGGTGTTAGCATGCGAATTTGAGTTAGCCGGACAAGACGCCTTTCGTCTATAACGAAGGCACTGTGGAGGACTGTGTACGAAATGTTAAGTGAAATAAATAAACTCAAAATAATAAAAATAAAAAAATAAAAAAATGATAAAAATAAAAAAAAAAATAAAAAAAACACTAAGACTTCGTTGAGACGCCTGTGATGTAAAAAAAAATATGTTGACAAGAAAAGGATTAAATGTTTTTAAAATGTTAACTACCATAAGTGTTCGAATTAAATGTTGTATGGTAAATGGCTGTATTATAAACGGGGTTATTATGATATCTGCCTCTATCTGGGATTTGATTTTGACTGCTAATTTAACAGGAGAAGAATTTTCAAAACTTTTTTTTCTCAGTCATTTATAAACGTTAGATGCTACAGAATTGGTAGACATAGTCTTAAGTCCAGGTATTGATATTTAAGTGAGTAACAAAAGTAAAGAATATTTATTTAATAGGCACCAGGCTTTTTTTTAGGTTTTTTTTTTATAATCCCGGGCGCGCACCAAGGGGATATGAATGAATACCCTTTTACTGGCTTGTCTCCATGTCGGTGGTGTAGTAGTTTGAAACTCAGGTGTATTAGGTTTCGATATTTTTCTTAGAGGTGGTTGTCAAACTGCACGGGGCTAGCCAGTGCATCCTCAACCAGTGGGTCTTAGTACGTGCTGGTTTTTAGTTCGTTACATTTTGGCCCAGCCAGCAAACCACTGTAACATCAGTGTTATGCCTTCCAGTCAGAGTTGACGCCGACGGGATTTTCATATAACTACATACAAATTTTATGAAAAGACTTTTTCAGAGAATTGCATCGCACGGGATTCGAACCCGCGACCCTCTGCTTGAGGAGTCTATGTATATACAACTACACCACGGCCACCTTTTCGGTAAAATCGAATAATTCATAATGGATAGCGGATGACAGCGTCACAATGTTACCAAATTGTGGAATATTAATTCCGAAATCAGTGTTTTGTTACACAAACTAAAAGGGTATTTTGTTCATTTTATGAACTGAATAACTGTCGATCTGAACATGGTTTTGTCGTCTTGTGTGACAAATTTCGCAGGAATTTAACACTTTATGGCCTTAAGTTATTAACAAAAATGAGACCCGAACTTGTCAGTTCGCAGGTTCTCCTGTGCGTACTGTAAGGCTTTATTCGTCTTATCCCTTTCAAAGATTCAATTAAATGCGTTAGATAATGCAAGCGTTGGACTTCCAGAAATGGACTCAAAACCAATTGGAATTTTATTACGAAATGGTGTCCAACGATAAGGATCATTTTTGTTCCAACGAATACGTCAATAAGGAAAATTGTCATAGTTGGAATGAGAACAATCCGCCAACGACTATTCAGACATCAATAAAAAAATTACTCACAAAAATATTCAACGAATATTCATTTCTAAGTTTACGTGACATCGTTGTTGAAATTTGTTGGAATCAAATTTTGGTGGGAGAGTGATTTCAAGAATAGGGTCTGTAAATTGACCACCAAATTCTTGCGATCTACCGCCGCTCAAACATTTTCTGTGTTCATATGCTCGAAATCATCTTTAAGTAATAAATGTAAGAGATTTATCTTTAAAACTTTAGTAGTTTTGAGATCAACAGCCAATGTCGTGTATTTTTATTTAAATTTATCTTCCGGTTACTCTGAAAAAAACACCATTTCAGATAGTAATTTCAGATTTCGTTTGGCAAGATTACGTACCTACAACACTGCTATTATATCCTACTTCAACATCTCCGCGTTCCATCTTAAGGGAGTTTTTTCGGAAACTGCAACAATTTAAGGAAATGAAAGGGGAGTCAAGTCCATTATAAAATAGAAGAAATATATGTTGCCCCGGAACGGGAAACACGCGTTATATACAGACGTATACTTTGTGAATGGCCATTGGATATATACTACGGGCAACAAGTGAATTTGGAATTTCAAGACTCTTAACAATAATGTTCTCCAAAATTCTAGATTCCTGCAACTAGAGGGGGTATTCATGCGGAACAAACCGAACATCTTATGAGTTAGCGAGCTTCTTGAGAATTTGACAGAGAGCTTCAAGTATAAGGGCAGGAACAAAAATTTAATCTAGTTCTAATCTGGATGAGGATGACAAGGAGTTCCATACTGAAATGCAAGATTTTAAAAAGATAATCTGGGCCTTGGTTAATTGAGAAGAGCGATCACTTTACTACTAATCAACACTTTCAACATTGCATCCAAAACGTTCGTAACAAAGCGGCGTTACAAGTGCAGTTACATCGATGTAATAGCCTCCAAGCCTGGTGAAATAAGTACGGCAGCCTATGGTATTACTAAGGAACTCGGTGGTGGCTAAAATTCAAACTATATCTAGCCCTTTAAATAGATGGGAATTTACTGACTTCGGCAGAAATATCTTGAAGTAGTGCTTAACTACTAATCAACAGCGATTTGGACTCAAGCTTAGGTTTATCTCAAACAGCAACATACACCTGTATTCGTGCGTCATAGTAGTCGTTCAAAAACGACGAGGATGAAGAAAAACAAGGCCACGTCCTACACTACGAAATTTCAACAGTCATTAAAACAAACCCCTGGCCAGTGTTTCTCTTAATCTTTTAAGATATCCTGTGTTGCCAGCATTTTGACTAAAAATTGATGTCAAATGCATTCAGAAATCTTGACAGTGTTGTGCGGGTTTCTTTCGGCTACTACCAAACTACTGTCTTATTAAGGAAATAATGAGATATACTAAGTGGAGATTAAGAAGAACATGTCAAGGCTACAAACTTCTAGCTGTATAATGGAAAGAAGAGTATGGTAGAATCGCAGTTGGTGTTAAAGATATGGAAGGGATATATCTGCATACTGTATAGCAACGATGATGATCAAAATTCCGATCTGTACAAGAATTTAAAGGATCAATGTTGAACGAAGAACGATGATTTCTATCTCCAGTCATATCTAAACAAAAGTTTAACAAAACTACTGAAGCTCAAAGCGGTAGAGAAACTTGTTTCACGTGGAAGTCTATCCCGAAGTCTACTGAAGTAAATTAAAAATATCTTGTCTAACGTTTCTATGTAGCCCTATAGACCGGTACATAAGTTAGTCTGTCTGCTAGCAATTACGGCTACCTTAAATATGTTTATGTTTTGGATTTGAAAACTGAGACGTAGTAGAGCTTAAACTAGTGCAGACCTATAATCAGCAAAATGTCTCAAATGAAGTCATAACATTTAAAAGAGATTTTTTAAAATAGAGCGACCGTATTTTATGTTATAAAGAAAAATTATGTGACCAGGACAAACTTAAGGCACAGTGGCCAAAAAGGGTATATTTAAGAAACTTTGAACTGAATTTAAGTCTTTGAACACTACGTATGTCGCTTACACTATGCTGAGTCAACAAGCCTCTCAGCGTCTAAAAATGCATGAAATGCGTGCTTTAGGTGCAGCTTTGTGACAAATGCAATCCGTGGAATATACATAAATGTGTTCTTTTTTAAGTTAGGTTTTCACATCAAAATGACTTTCAAGCCATGGTGTCGTTGTAGACAATGCACCGACATTAAATTTCAGTATTGTTTGAAAGATTATCATGAATGAAAGAACGCTTCTGTATCATTTAAACTTATTCCTGTTTAGTGACGAGGCTCAGCTTTAGTTTGTGAACCAGAAAAATTTACATTTCTACTGTGATGCAAATCCAGAAGAGACTCAATTACATTCACAAACGTGAACTGTTTGCTGTGGTCTTCTCGCTGCCGATTCGGAAAAACGAAATTCAATGAAAACAATAAAGATTGTTTCTAAGATACTCTCTTTGGTGTTTAGAAAACATTTCTTCTACTATTTAAAAAACACATCTATTTCAATTTAAATAGTGTAAAAACATAATTATGAAGTATATCTTACACTGTAAAAAAAAAGTAATTTAAGAGCCTAAAGCTGTATTTTTTACTGTAGACTTCGGTGACAGAAAAGGCCTAGAAACGCTGTGTACAAACAATTAACTGAACACACCTAAAGTCTTCATTAAGAGCCAAATTTCTTTAATGTGTAGATCGTGTTTGCAACCATCTTGGTGTAATTTTAAATTTTTAGATTTCTGTTGGGTTAGGTATGCCTACAATTGTCTGCTACTTACCAAGACTCTCAAAAATTAATAATGTTGAACGCAAAGCAAACCTCAAAATGTTTTCAAAAATAATTTTCATGTAATGTGTTTTTAGAGTAACTTTTAAAATAAACAAATTAGAAAACAATAACAAAAAATTCAGAAATAAAATAAAATAATAATTACAAAAACTATCTATTAATCAATTCTCAAATATTTAAAAAAAAAAATGTTCAAAACGAGATATATAGATATATCGAAAGAAATTTATCTAAACAAGTTGAATTAACAAGGATTCAATTAATAAATGATACATCAAACCTGGCTGACAATCGTTGACCTTTATTTTTTTTTATTCAAAAATGTGAAGAATTATAAGAAACTAAAAAGCAACATCAAATTGTTTCTTCTTCTTATGAATTTTAATTTTTCAAAGTCCTCTAACGTTTGTATTTGCAGTTTTAGTACTTGAAAAAAAATAACTACACTCAATTTATTTTTTCAAAATATTTCTGTTTCCCTACTTGAAATATTTGTTTTTTGTCTTTTCTTTTTTTTAATAATATTAAATTTTATTATTTCAACAATAGATAAATAGAAAATAAAATATAAAAACGGAAATAAAAATCAAAATAATAAGAAAAAAAAAAAAAAAACGAAAAGAAACTAAAAAAGAGGAAATGAAAAGTGTGTCATACCAGGTGTAGGGGGTGTGCTACCTCGTGATGGCTCCGCACCTGGTACTCCTGAACCACCTAAATTCCCGCTAGATGAACCTTTTGATGCGTACAGTCTTGAAGATCTAGCCGCCGATGCCTGCAAAAAACAAATTATTTTTACGAAAATTAGGGTTACATGATTTGAAAAGATTTAAAACAAACTATGATAAGTAACCTGCATTCGTATATGTTCTAGCTTAACGGGGCTGGGTATAAATCCCACATCACAGCCTTCTTTGACCAATCTGCCAATCCACCAATTATTGTCATATTTCTCCTTGATGTGAAGAAATTCCCTAACGTCAAATGACACGGCACTCCCTTGGACAGGCGAATCGTCATCGATTGTGCCATCATATGAAACGTTTGTTCGCACAGCGAACGCAACGGGTTTGCTCTTAAAGATGAAAAAAATTGAAATTAGTGAAAAATTTAATTAAATAAATCAAAAGAGATCAACCCTTGCTTTATCCAGCTGGCTTAAGGCCTGTCGTTCCTTTTCTCGCCGAAGCGATTCCTTTTCCTCGTCTAGCGACAGATCGGATGACGGTTGTGAATAATTTGAATCGGCAGAACCCTGCAAGAATAAATTTTGATTTTGTCAATTAATTTGTGTAAAACCACATGGATAACTACGTTTTTGTTTATAAAAAATAAGTCTCTGTAAAATAGAGGCTAGGAATAAAGTGGAGGAGCTGGGTGTGCTAGGCAAGAATTTATTACTTTGATGATAAAAAAGTCTCAATGAATGAAGTTAGATAAGAGAGAGTTTTCAGGTGCAGACTTTTTTGGGATGATCCCTAAGAGCAACTGACACAAGAAGATTCATTGCTTCCACGGGGCAACGGTGTGTACCGTTTGATATTGCGCTCGGAAGTCTGTAATATTGAAGAGTTTCTCCTGTGCACGTATTCTAATACCGGCGAAAAGGAGCGACGAAAAATGTGAAGCCGTCTTTTGACAGTTCAACAATTAGGAATCGATGTTTGTGTGAAATGACTGAGGAGTAATTTCTCGAAAATTAAGGGGAAACGGGATGTAAACGTGATGTTAGTAAGAAAGATTTCATTTCCGAAACCACACTTCATAAGGGAGTTCTTTCCGCAAAGAATCGGCCTACCTAGCGTGAAAATTCTCGCGTCCTTGTATGCATAGAACTCACAAGAATCCGGAGAGTCCTGCAAAACTTGGAAGAGTAAGATCTCGTTTGCATGGTCTATGTTATAAATTTCAGTTTGATGAAATGGTTTAACGACCTTAATCGTCGTGCAATGTACGTTTCGTTAAGCTGTGGCTCATTATAAAGAGCTTCTACAAAACTACAGGTACCTCCACCACAATTAGCATCAGTAGTCTGTCAAAGAGGCTACAAATCAACACCATTAATCAACTATCCGATTCACACAAGAAACTACTGCTACGAATATGAGTAGACCTAAAAGTAGAGTTCCTGTACGTCTACCGAAGAGCCTAGTTGCAAATAGCACAGCTTGAACTACGAGAGTGAGACAAAAAAGCCACTCCCTTCTTGTGGCTTCCCTATGACGGAGAAGTGATAATAAACTGAGTGGCATAAGGAACCACGCCAATAGCTTTAAGCAATGATGGCTACACTAAAGGAATTGCAGGAAAACCTGCACCGTGCTAAAGGTGTCTCGTATACCTTTAACCAACGATGCGCAAGAGAGAACATCGCCCTAGGATTAATTCAAGAATCTTGGGCTATCGAGAATAAGATATTTGGCCTCAATAATAGTGAGCGAATATTAGAATTTTTCCGAGAAGATTTTAGACCGAGGGTTTCTTTACTGATCAGTTGCAAAATTTATCTTCTCATTCCAGTGTTTAACACCAGAGGTTAGGGGACTGGATTGTATAGTTTATATGCGCTTCCGCCTATTTCTCCGAAGATATAGAAGCGGTTCATTTTCTTCTTGTATAGGTTCTGATCGAACATTGGAATTAGCATCTCGTTCTGGGATGCTTTGCTAACTCCCACAACAGCATCTGGGGTAGCAGAGACAACAACAGAAGAGGTGAGCTTCTTTCGGCAAATATCTGCTTTGATATAATTACCTCTATTACCCACTTTTATCAATTCTATAAGAAAGGATGTACTTGCCCCTACTATCTCGTCTCATTTTGTTCATACCTTTATCAAAGATTGTCATGTGTCAAATTAAAATGTTAGTTCGATGGCTTCTTTTATTTATTTTCATTTAATATAGTTTTTAAGGATATAGCTTGAGGCCATCTTCCAGATTGAAGTTAACATATTTACAAATATGTAATAAAATAGACATCATCAAAAATCTCATTCTATGACTCATTTTCTATATCGAAGTGCGTTAGATGCATAGTTATATAGAATTTCCCAGCCTCGATTGCCAATTAAAATATTGAGAAGGTTCTCTAAATCCAGCGAAATTGCACCAAAGTATCTCACGCGGAAATCCCTTAAGATGGAGCATCTTTCAAATAAAATGGTATATATCCTCCCTCTCCTTAAGGTTGCACAGGTCACAAAAGATTGGAAGATCGGGACGATGAGGCATGTAGTACAAGTTGATTAATATCCTCTTTGCTTGAAAATAGTCTTAATCATATCCAATGAATAATTATTTACAAAGTAAAAATTTCTTTGGTGATTGGAATTAAGTTTACTAAAGAACATTCTGTGTTGCGATGATAGATCTTGGGTTACACACCCTTCATACAGGTTTTGAGCAGCTTCTAACAATAAGGAGTTGAATAAGGCTTTTAGGATGGAAGGTTGGATATCTGATGCAATACGTATGTTAATGCCGTAGTCAGTCGCTAGAGAGTCCCACTTTTGAATCAAATTCCCCCTTGTCGAAAGTATATCTATAAGAACTAGTTTGGGCAGCCTCTTCACCTCCATTTCCATAACTTTCATGACGAAGTCAAAATGCAACTCAAGAGTGTTCAGAAAAAGTTGAGGGACACCCGTTTCTAAGTGTTCGAAGTGCAGGTTGGTAAACGAAGGATCTGGTTGAGAAAATATCGAAGAATTTTCTCAATTTCGTCGAAAGGGCGGTATCCCCAAACTTGAGCTCCGTTGAGCATTATAGAAGCTGCAGTTGCCCGTAACAGTTTATACTTTGCGCTGTGCACGTATTTGTTGTCAATGCATCGCCTACCAACTGAGAAAATAGCCCTTTTAGCTTCTTCTAATTTGGCTCCAAAAGGATCTGGTTGAGAAAATATCGAAGAATTTTCTCAATTTCGTCAAAAGGGCGGTATCCCCAAACTTGAGCTCCGTTGAGCATTATAGAAGCTGCAGTTGCCCGTTACAGTTTATACTTTGCGCTGTGCATGTATTTGTTGTCAATGCATCGCCTACCAACTGAGAAAATAGCCCTTTTAGCTTCTTTTAATTTGGCTCCAAAATGGTTTTTCATGCTTAGGTTAGCCGTAATTATTACACCTATTTAATTAAACTCCCTTACAATTTCAACATTTTTCTTTTGTTAAGTCCACTTTTCGTTACGAGAGAACCTTCCACCTCCACTTCTAAAAACCATTATTTTAGATTTTTGAAGATTAACGACAAATTCCATTGTTTGCAATAGATTTCGAGTCAGTTACTTGCACGATGCATTCCACCTGTATTTTCAGCTAGAATCACAATATCAGCCTCAAATTTAAGAGCTGGTATCCGGGTTCCTTCATGCTCGATGCCACCATCTATTACATCTGCTATGTCATTTATATATAAAATGAAAAGTAACTCCCATTGATGTTTCAATCCCCGCGATGTTAACCAAGGTGAATATTTGGTTAAAAGTTGAGTAATTTTTTCGCGATCCAGCTTGAAATATATTTAATACTTCCTTGTTTTTAATCCAGTCCGTAAGACTATAGAAGATCATAGCCCTAAACAACTTGGCCGAAGTGTTCAAGAAGGAAATGCCTCTGTAGTTCGTCGGATTATCATAATCGCCTCTTTTGTACAACAGGAATATAATTGATCTTTTGAAACATCTTGGAACGTTTGCGGTCTCGAATATTCTATTAAATTCCTTAATAGAAGCGGATAAAAATTCTGTTGCACTGTTCTTATAAAATTCAAAAGGAATACGATCGTTTCTTGCGGTTTTTTTTTGCTCTAGCACTTGCGTTTGCGTTTTGTACTTCATTTAGAGTAAGGGGAGCATCTTAAAACTCGTCCTTAAAAATTGGGGCTGCATATCGTTGAAGTGGGGAAAACGGGGAGGAGTAAAGTAGACGCCTGAAATAATCTCTGAGCTCTGACGCATCTAAAGACGACGAAATGCAATTTGTCTTACCATTTA
Organism: Volucella inanis; assembly: GCA_907269105.1. Lineage (NCBI taxonomy): Eukaryota > Metazoa > Arthropoda > Insecta > Diptera > Syrphidae > Volucella > Volucella inanis. The sequence continues at coordinate 73,697,839 of OU026157.1, read as the reverse complement.
TAGCCCTAGCGGCTTTTCAGAAGTCTGCCAAAGATCGTGAAGTGTTCAGCACAGCTATAGGTTGTTGTTCAAATAGTTTCCGCTTAACAAAACAAAGGCGCTTAAAATCCTTACTGGCTTCCGCATAAAGTTTTTTTTTTTTTTAAATAAAAGTGTTGTATCGTCTTAACAGGCTTAGTAGTGCATATAATTTACATCTTGCTTTCACAATCGAACCATTTCTGCTTACATACCTCCTTGCGCGTCACTTTAACGCACATTGCATCAGCTTTTTTAATAATTTGCGTAAGATCTTAGATTCGAAGCTCCGTAATTGACTCCCTTAGTTCTGCAATTAAATTATTTTGGTAAGATGAGCAAAATCTGTCATTCAAAATTAACCTTGGCAAAAGCTCCAACTGTTTTACACTACTCCGCTTCTCCTTTTCTAATATTTTACATGTACTCTCTAACGGCATGTGGTCCGAAAACAGTATCGCTACTATTCGAAAATCCTCTAAAACTAAGTTCCAATTTCCGCATACAAAACAATATTCGATAACCGTACAGGTCTTCCCTCATATTAAGATATATTCACCGTTTAGTTCCCCTTTGCAGCTACCATTTAAAATCGTGCAGTCGAAATGTACCATAATATGGTAAAAAGGTATGGTTCCACCATGGTAAAATCCACAATCTGAACAATTGCGCAAAATTTTGAGGAACATTTTTAACAAATCCAAACACAACAGAAATTGGTATCTATACAAAACCGCTTTACAACTTTAATAAAGAATTGAGAAAGTACAAGAGAACTTTCTGGAGAAAGAATTGCGAGGATTTCTTCAAACTGCCGGCGGTCGTGCGTCTTTAAGAAATTCTTTCAAAAGATTCTTTAGGTAGCGTAGGTCTGCTACAAAAAGTAGATGGTACTTTTACAGGTGAAACTATAAAATATGATACTTTATTTTCCAAACAGTGAACAACAACCATTATATCAATTCTGAATCACAAGCTTCTCACACAAGAACAGAATTAACAGCTTATCTGCAAATGTGGTGTTCAGCATAGACAAAGTTGAGTTGGACATAAACTCACTCGAACCACACAAGGCACCTGGATTAGATTTTATCTTCCCAGCATTGATTCAAAAAGGTCTGGTTCAGATTCCTCTCACTCTTATTTACGTCTAGCTTCAGTTGGATATACATCCCATAAGTCCGGACGGAGGTAAACGTATTTTTTATCCCCTAACCAAATAAACCTGGCGAACTAACTAAACCCTATTGACCCATAAGTCTTTCATATTTTTTTCTGAAAACAATGGAAAAACTTATTGATTCACATACCTTCTTAACATAAATTCACCTCTGCAACCTCCCCAACATGCATACAGGAAAAAACAAAGCCAAAAGAAGATTGTACCATGCTCCTTTCTAGATATTAAAGATGCATTCAATAATTCCGGTTATAAATCTATTTCGGAAGCCATGTCTGAAAAGGGTATTTACAATCCCACTAGGTGTTGGTTTAGAGTGATGCTCGTAAACTGGAAAACCTCCACATCTTTTGGTGAGACTAAAATCTCTGCCTCAGCCGTCTAAAGTTGTCCAAAAGGAGATGTTCTTTCACCGCTCTTGTAGGAACTGGTCATTGATGACCTATGCATTAGTATAACATAGTAATCTGGGCTTAACATAAATTCACCTCTGCAACCTCCCCAACATAACATAGTAATCTGGGCTATCAAACAATAGGATATGTCATAATATAGAGGGTGAACACCCTAAAGAGGTTTGCTATAAGTTGCAGACTGCTCTAAAGATAGTAAACGACTGATGTGTCAGAAATAATCTCTCAATCAATCCCAATAAACCTATACTTGATCTTTTCACTCGTAAAAGAAATATGAGTCTTGAACAGATCTTATTCAACGGTACAGAAATTGTGTACTCCAACGAAATAAAATATTTGGGAATAGTTCTCGATAAAAAAAAAACGTAATTGGCACTCACATATTAATAATAAAATTTCTAAAGCGACTAAAGTCGTGTGGACTAGCCTTCGTTTGTATAATAAGACCTGAGGATTAACCCCAAACGTCACCCATTCAATATACACAACTGAAACTATTAAGACTTGCATACCTCGGCATCGCCGGCGGAACGCATACATTACCCACATCAGCTAAAGAAACCTTCATTAGTTTAACGCTATTCTATTTCTTAATAAAAACAATATGGCTATTTGTTGCACGGTCATTAGGCCCCAGCCCAATTATCAAGGCTTCGCCCATCAATGACGCTATCTAGTAAGAAGCGGAGGAGAGCAAACTACTGGTCTTATAGTAACGGTTTTCTTAGTTTAATGCCTCTGAAAGTTGGAACGATTTGACCAATTATGTAGGTGAGCGATGGCAAGGGGTATCCTTGCTGCCCATGGATGTATGGGCATCCCGCGAAATTCAGTCTTTCTGACAGATGTTCACGTAAATCCCATGACTTTTTGTAGCACGCTTATACTACTACAAACAGAAGAAATTAATCATTCGGACCATATGGACCAAATGAATCTATTTCATAAAATCCCTGAGCTTAACTTGATATGCGCAATAAACGACCGTTTACCCAAAAATCTGTGCTTCGACAAATGGTTCAATATAGTGACCCCAAGCCGAGAAGCATTAAACTACAAAAACCCCACCTCAAACATATTTCGAACGGAAATGCATGCCATTCAGGTGTGCGCAAACGTCATCCTCGATAAGGGAATAAAGGTTACCTCCATCCATATAGTATACGCAAGAACGGTCAAGCAGCCATTAAAGCATTAGGCTCAATGATGTGTCAATGAGATTCCAAATCAGTCTTGCACTGATTTAATACACTACAATATCTCTCAACAATAAAGAGTTGGAAGGACAAAATGTGCATATTCCATTGGGAAACATCACAGGGCTTTGTAAGACAAAACTAGCCATTTTCTTCCACAAAAAAATATAAAGAATCCCTAGAAATGATAAGGGATGATATCAGAAGATTGGTTGGATTTCCAGTCGCACACTGCCGTTTTCGATATCACATGCACAAAATAGGTCTTATATAGGAAACTGAATGGAAGACGACGAAATTGCGGATCACATTTTATGTTAATGGATGGTTTTAAGTGCCTTATGGATACGATACTTTCTTAGAGTAAATTTAATCCATGGGGAAATTTTTAAAATCTCCACCAGAGAGATTCTCAATTTCATCAAAAGAGTTGAGCCTCTCTTGGCTTCTTAGTACTGGTTTTGTGGTATAAAAACAAAAGATCGTTTAAGTCGCAGTGGCCCCACAATTAGCGGATCAGATTCATAAATTCATAAATAATCAAAAAAAGGATAAGGAGGTATAACAATCTTCTAGAGCTCAATAGATCATGTAGTGTAACCCATACGGAACGAATATGAGACATAATTTGACCCTGGGTTCAATTTTAAAAGGTATTATTAAAGTGGCAAGACCATCCGATTAAGGGATTGGCTTATATCATGTAATGAAAGATATACTTAAAGTAAGAGTGATGAATAATTTCGCTTTATAGTGAAGTTGTTGCAAAACCGAATTAGTCAAAGCTGGGGATATGGGATATGGACTGCTTATCAGAAAACAACCCAAGAAAATTACAGTAAAGTGGCAGAAATTGAAAATCAGATATTTAAAACAGTATGACACCTACTATTTACACCAATACAAATAGTGGTCTAGGAATAAACACAAAATGACAGTAAGTGACCCTTGGTAAACGATGTTATTGTGAGAAGATGATTTGGCGTTTTCAGGCACGAAAAACGGAACTTTTGTAAAGTGGTCTACGCAGTAAATGGCAAAGCAATTCTATGGAAATTTCCACTGGGAACTAAAGTTTTGATTGTTAGTTGCTGCAGACTAAGCTAGAATGGTAAAAATTCGTCCCAGCGTCATGTTATTTTCTTTATGATTCGGTACTATAACCAGCACCAAAGACAGTAGCCGAACTCGTTGAATACAGTGATATTAAGAAGACAGGACTTAACATATCCTGCGATTCGAATGCGCAAAATACTTTTTCAGGCAGTAGCAAATGCACTATGAAAGGCATCATAGTAGATGCTGGACTTCATACCATCGTTTTACAGTCAGTTAATCTGATTTCCAGCATGTTGAAGAGCGTGAAGAGAATGGTTGAGTTTTATGTTCGCGTAACTGCTAAGCGAGATTGCGCTTCATTACCTGGTGAACAGAATTGGAAGCGTACTCCGATAGAAGTACGCAGGACCATTTTCATGGACACTCATGGGACCATTTGACAGAATGTGTAACTCGTCCAGATAACACGACGTAGGCGATTCACTAGTATTATGGACGAGAACAATATTAGTGAATAAGACCCTGATTACGGATGCTGCATGCAATATGTGAACGTGGGCAAAAACAGGGGTTAACCGTAAGGTGACGGCCCTCCTGCTACACTGGTCGATTCACTGCTTAATACTTTCAACACTCAAGCACATGCAGATAGTGTAACTGTACTGTTTGTCGGATTATTGCTAGCAACTATTTGCTTCAAAGCGCGCGCAGCGTGATTGATGATTTGTGCATTTACAACGAGTTTTCAGTTAACCCTCTCGGAGCTGAGTTTTATTTTCTTTTTTTTTTTTCTTTTCGGGAAGAGGAAAGTTGATTTTTTGACTCATTTAGTGATGAGCCTAGTGACACCATTCGTTTCTCCAACGAGGCTTAGCATTTGGGTCTTATCCTGGAGCGCAAACTTCTCTGAATTAAAAATGTAAAATATCTTCTGACACTTTCTAAAAGTCTAATTGACCTTACAGCAAGAATGGGACTTATCACTGAGAAGGGTCCTTTGGATGAATACTATGATAAGATCTATTTCATCGTATGCGTTCGCTGTCTGGTGAAACAAGCTTTCACGAAAACAAGTTCGCTGCTTTTACCAGACTCCAAAGAACATTGGGATTAAATAGGGGCTTCCCCTTACACACCCGGCTCCGCCTTAGATGCACTTATGAATATCCCTCTACCTGACTCTCATATCATGGACTTTATCCGCAAAGTTATATTTTGTTTCAAAACAAGTGAAGTTGCACTCCGAATGTTTTCCGACTTTGATCTTATGGGCATATCGTCTCATACAATTACACCAGAACTTCTGTTGCTTTAATAAAACGATATAAATTTTCTCTGTGCTCAGAAATGGTTTCTTCCAGAATCTGAGTTAGGAGAAGAATGAAGTCGAGTCTTAGAATTTACCAGTTCTAAGCTTCTCTAAATATGGTGGTTCTATTCACTGAGTCTTAATTGGGCCGCATGTCACAATGGGATCATAGGAAAGGAGAACACCGATGATTTATTTAGCAACCGGCTTGCTTAACGAATTTTTCCTATTTATTACTATAATGTTCACCTTTTGTTTATGACTTAACTTAGGATGAAAGAAGTTAGAACCTATTTAACTAAATTAGGCCCAAGCCAGGTAGGAGACGAGCAGTGCCGGCGAAGCAAAGCAATAAAGTGAAATCAGCATTTATGCTCAGATGTTTTGTTAAATATTCGATTGATGGAAAAGCTGCAGTAAGACACTTAAGTACAATATTTAAAAAATGTTGTGAATCATGATGCAAGGGCATAAAGCTTCTCCATCTTCCACTAGATCTAGATGAAGTGCAAACAAGTTCAGGTGTTGCGTCATTTGCTTTCTTAAAGTTAGATGCGTTGGACTGAACTTCCTTAGACTTCAGACTTCATAGTAAGCTTATGTGAGGAAGCCTAAGAAGTTGGTTGTGATACTAACACATACTATACAGTCGAGCCCAGACTCAGATGGATGATTAAAAATAGCCAAGCAATGTGGGACAGGTTTATTGGCAGGCCACAACTCGAGAAAATACAGGCAGCGAATGGAATAGTGGACTCAGCACTACTATTGTATTCCAAATAATAGACAGAAAAATACGTACCATAAAGCAGGAAGATGATCAATACCGATATAACTGTTCCTTCTGTGAAATTTAAATGGTGAACAAACCATTCTTCATATGCACAGCGACAGGCTTTTTTCTTCGCTAAAAAAGCATATCTCGAAACTAAGACAGATAAGGTAAACACGTTTAAGGAAATGATGAAAACAACGATTTAGTTCACAACCGAGTGCAACGCCTCGGTCTTTAGTCTATTGAAGCTGATATAAACCATTGAAGGAAATGACAAACATGAATATCATGCCAATTCAATCCTGATGTCGGCAGTCTTCTTCTATATGCATCATAATAAGGGAGATCAGCACAGATAATATACCGAAAATAAGGTCGTTGCTATTAACAGAAGAAGAAGATATATCGGTAGGAGCTTTGGAAATTGAATCATTTAAACCATTTAAGGATACAAAGTCCTCCCAGTCTTAATCCAAAATAGCTTTTATAAAATAATCCTGTTTTGGGTAGCTTTATACTCGTATATCATAGAAAACAGAACATTCATACTTTAAGTGAGATTATGTACCTCATTTATCCCACTGTCCAATAACCTTTCTTTAAGCCGGAGAATATACTGTAAAGAGTGCCGCAAGGATCAAAGCTTGGGCCATTTCTTTTCACATATACTAAGTGAATGATATTCTTTGTGCTCTTCGGCAGAGTAAGGGATATGCGTATGCAGATTATGTGGCGATAGTTATCAATCATAAATATGCGGAAAAGGCAGTAAAAATAATGCAAGAGGAATTCATTGCAGTTATAGCTTGGTGTCATGATCATGGTCTCGTCGTCAAAGCAAAGAAAACTAAAATAATGAACATATGGCCACCACATATACAAAAAGAAAAATTAATAATAAAAATGCATGATACTAAGTGTATATTCAACTCAACTCACGTAAAACAAAAATATTATAAACATTACGTAACTAGTCTTCTGCAGATAAGCCCTCAAGGTTTTGCAGATAAATATATCAGAATGTTAATTATTTATGATATCAATAAAGACTTAAACTGAAATAACAACCTATGTTGGAATGATCACATATATTTTTGATGGAATATTTCACCCCCTCTGATCAGACTCCAAAGTTGGAGTACAATGCACATATCTGGCCAGGTGATCTTTGCACCTGCTACATCGGATCCAAAAATGTGCTAAAATCACCCAGCTAATTTACACTCTCGAAAACTGGCATGACGCCTACTGCCTCATCTTGTTTTATCGCTATTGTCAACACCAGTGCCTTATCAATGTACTCTAAAGCTCACTTTCGGACGTACTCTGAAATATCGTGATTCGTTCCTAAGCCGCACAACTCGATTATGGAATGTCTTGTCTATTTCCTATTCATTATAACTTGCAAACATTTAAGACCAAAATACATCGGTATCTCTCTTTATTTCCTCCCTAATTGTCCTTCTCCCATGCTGTGTGCATTCGCCGATAATATAAAAAAAATATGATACTTGGGTGACTGAGCGGATATAATGATCAGACCTTAGCTTATGTACAAGACCCAGATCTGGGTTATACAGTTATAATATAGTGAGTGGTGATATCATCTGCCATACTCGTGATTCCAGACAAAGTTCTTTGTCACGAAGTCGTCTAATAACTGCTCTGATTCTCTACTATTCATCCAACATTCAGGATTTAGTGATAAGTCTTAAAATATCAGGGGATCTACCATGAAGCAGAACATTTGTTGTTTTTGTAAAGAGCTAGATATGAACTACCGATTATCCTTTGCCGAATCTTTAATGCCAATTGCGGAGTTGAAATTTGTTCCAAAGCAGATTATCCCCTTGTAAACCTCAAGTCTGTATCTTGATGAATATCTATATCATTTGAGGTATGCAATTAGAGTTCTTGAAGATAGTGCCCTGAAACTTGCCCTTAAATCTATCTCTTCTTTCCAGCATTATGTAAAATATATCGCAAGATATATCGTTAAAATTCAGTGATATCTTAACGTTGGAAAATATTCACATAATTTTTCTTATATCAAGCTCCATCCATCATCTCGAAATTGGTAAATGAGACTAGTATGAACTTATCTAGGATAGATACAGAACCTTCTAACGGAGAAGGGAGTAGGTATTGTTTTGATTTAACTAACTTCTGTTAACCTTTTACACATTTGGAATGATTTCTTTGTTGTAACAAAGAATCATGTTTCTGAAAAGCTAGAAATAGCTGAGTAACGTTTTTTAGCATCCATATCTATATATTGGGTATATATTTTAATTCGTGCGGTTTTTTTTTCAAAATTTAAACGTTTATTTAAGAAAAACATGTACAATTTTATTATTCATTATTATTCATTATATTGCCCATCTGAAGCTATGACTTTTTCCCATCTTTCTGGCAATTTGTGGATCCCATCCCAAAAGAACTGCGCCGGCTTGGCAGCCAAGAATGAATCAAGCCAATTTTTGATATTCTGCTCTGATGTGAACCGTATTTCAGTGAGGGCGGAACAAATGGTAGTCAGAAGGGGCAAGGTCTAGGCTATAAGGCTTGTGGGGTAAGACTTCCCATCCACTGTTTTCCAAATAGTTCTTAACCGGAATAGCAACGTGGGGCCGAGCGTTGTCATGATGGAAAATTATTGCCTCGTGTCTGGTCGCATATTCCGGGCGTTTTTCTGCTACTGCTCTCTTCAAACGGATTAATTGTGTTCGGTAGCGTTGCCCATTGATGGTTTCACCCGGTTTTAGTAGTTCATAATACAGTACACCCATCTGATCCCACCAAATACAGAGCATTACCTTCGCGCCATGGATATTCGGGTTTGCCGTTAATTTGGCTGGTTGGCCGGGTTTCACATGTGATGCTTGGGGTTGTCGTAAAGGATCCATTTTTCATCACCAGTAACAATCCGATGCAAAAATGACTTCCTTTTGTGGCGTTCCAGCAGCATTTCGGACATGCAAAAACGCCTTTCGACGTCTCTCGGCTTGAATTCATGTGGAACTGCTTTTGAATATATCCAGCTGCTTTTAAACGTTTTGAAATGGCTGCCTGAGTGACACCAAAAGATTCTGGGAGCTCTTCTTGTGTTTGGCAACAATCTTTATAGAGTAATGCTTCCAGTTCTTCATCTTCAAACTTTTTTGGCTGCTCAGGACGTTCATCGTCTTCCAAGCCAAAATCACCACTTTTAAATCGTGCAAATCACTTTTGGCACGTTCGCTCAGCTAGCGCATGTTCACCATAAACTTCCACCAAAATACGACGATTTTCGGCAGTTATCTTCATATTAAAGTAATGAAGAAGAACTCCCCCCAAAAACACTTTTTCAGGCACAAAGTTCGACATATTTGAGTGAAAAAAAAATTATTATTGTTTACGCTTCAAATAAATGACATATACTGAAATGACTTACAATGACAGTAGCTTTCCAACGCATGTTCCAATGGAATAATAACAATGGAATAAAACAAGTTACGGCATATCTAAGCAAACCGCAATTAAGTTATATATGTTTTTTCTTTATACCCTGTCAGCACCTGCTTTGTTGCAATCTACTAACAGGAATGAGTAAATTTTGAAATTGTGATCTCTTTTAAGCAGATGGCTCATTATAAACAAAACATGTGTCAACACCCTAAAAATATCAACTACTGGATTCGTTATTACAGTGTGGCCACATCATAAATTTCAACCTTTATCAAAACACTAAATTTTACATGAATAATAAAATTGATATTACAATAAAGAAAAAATCTTTGTTCTTATGGCCGATACAAGGAAACTACAGCAGTATTGTACAATAGTTGTCCTCAAAACAACATGCGTTTTGCATAGACAAAAATAGCAGCGTTTTGAAAACATAACGTAAATTGTTTTGATTAATCAGACTGAAAATGTGTACATATGTACATGTATCGATTGGTTGGAATTCGTGTTTCGTTTCAGGTTTTCTTTACTTTTTTCAAAAAGTATTCAAATACGAATGTATGTATAATAATAATAAAGATTTATCCCTACATAAAGTATGTCGTTTTACGCTTCGCGTCTTTGTTAAAAAATTTAAGTACATACTAGCATATTGGAGTGAAATAAGAAAAAACCTTTCCATGAAATTGTTGTCTGCAATTGGCAGTTGTCCAAATACAATATTATCCCATCATCACTAAGGTATAAGTTTCCAAAAATATTTCTTTGTTGAATTCAGTCATGTTGATTTTAATTTTCATAAAAGAAAGTATATGATGGTGTGGCTTTGAGGAAAGAGTTTCCTTGAACACCATTAACCAAATGAAATATCAAGAGTACTTTGTTACCACATACATATGCGAAATCATAACAAAACAAGGAGTAGAGATCAATTTTTGGATACTGGTCATCGTCCATCTGGCACCGACTTACCGAAACAAAACCAAGGAAAAACAGCGGAAATATAATCCCACCAGTGGTCGAGTTCCTAAGATGGTCATATAAAAATTCTTATCTAAGCCGAGTTGTGGCTTCCACTATATATCAAAAGGTAAAGCGTATATTTGTAGTCGCCCACTCACACGCCCTACATTTACGAATTATTAAGATTAGTAACATCAGTAGTGTAACTACAAACGGGCCCTCAAATTTAGGATTACGTTTCCGATGTCATTTCCTTACGTTTTGCAAAGAACCTTTTTCTTACACTTTTAATAAGCGTATAATTACATCTGATGTTTTACATTTCTCCAACGTATTTGCATTGCTGGTGCGGCGCTTGTGCAGTTGGCTAAATTTGTGGACCTTAGAGTTAATGTACTGGCTAATCCACCTATATATTGGAACTAACTTGCTGGGTTAGTGTGTCTAAGATATGTTTGCATATGAGAGATCTAATTACTTTATTTTACGGTCCCTTATTTAAAATTAGGCTAAAAATAGGGTCTCTTTTCTTTTTGGAATTGATTTTCAGACGACTTTCGTTAGACACGGCCATATAAGATCTTTGAGAACTTTATCGAACGTTTTTCTTATTCGACGAGGACGATGTGCAGATATTTCAAAGCACCTCGATGTTCCACTATTATTATCCGTAAATTTTGAATCACACCGTGTGTCAATCTTCCTCCTACTAAGCCACATTGATTGGAATTTAACAATATTGCGTTGACTGTCTGGATCCCTCATATACTCGTATTTTCATGGGATGCGGTATTAGTGTCACCAATCGGTTCCATTGTACTCGTTAATATGTAGTCCATCTTTGAAATGCTTATCTTTTGTTCTTTAGCAGCGATCTCGAATATATACTAATCCCAGATGGAACTAATGCAAGGAATTTAAAGTATAGTTTGAAATAAGAATATGCATTTAGAACACTCCTTGTGTTACTTGGGAACTAGGTTAGAATCGATTATGGTAGATAATTAGCTCCAGCGTTCGCAACTTCATTCCCGTGAATTTCAGGCACAGGCCTGACTGACAGAGTCAAATAATACACCAAAGTTCAGCGTTGGAAAGCAAAAGGCTGTTAGAATCTTTGTCGACCGCGTTTCCCTTAAGCTCTCTTATAATCTTAGTTCCTATACATAAATCATAAAACACCACTAACAATGCTTTTAACGAGCCAAGTTGCATCCAATGTGTTTGTTTTTAAAGCGCCCGCCGCCTCTCTATTGACGTTAAATCGAAGGACGAGAGTTGCTAGTGAGCTCTATGAGCATGGATTTCTCGGAAAGAAAAAGAAAGAGGGCGAGAAGTACGCGATCGAGGAAATGGAGAGATGATACTGCAGTTTTATCAGAGAATAAAACGAACAAAACAGAATGAAAGCAAAACTAGTATTAAAGTCGTAGTTGCTGCTTAGAATATGCAAAGACTACTACTTCGAAATGTTTTACCGAAATTTCAACATTTTTGTAATTAGTTTTATCACTATCCAAAGTTCTTTAAGCGTGTGTGGTTCCATTTTCATAATATGGAGTTTTTACCTACCAATGTGTTGTCATTTTTAACAGGTAGCAAAATTGTGGATTACCCAAGGTGAACCTTTTTTTGAAAAATACATTGATGCCCTGGCAAAGATAAAATAGAATATGAAGTTGAAGTGATGCACAGGTTATAGATGACAAACTTTCCAGATATTTGAAAATCAAAACCGGTTTTCTAATGACCACCTTTACCGTGTGACCCTGCCTGTGAATACGTGTGAATTGTCATCAATGGCAATTTCCCTCCCTTCTTACCAAAAAAAAAAAAAATGGCCATCCACATTATAAACACGCGTGCAAATATCACTCTTTCTAGGAACTTACCTTTAAATTGCCTTCATCCTTCCAATTTCTGGAAAGTTAAAGAGATGTAAAAGGGTTGGTAATTCAGTGACAGTGTGTCTGGATGAAGTTAAGGGTTTTCAAAAGTTAGTAGTTTAACATCTAGGTTAGTTAATCTATGCTCATGTTTTTCTTGGATAATCGTGGTTCCGGGCATCACGAATTCGTTCCACAGGAGTAAACGGACTAACGCGTTTGCGTGAAAAAACCCGTCAGAAATGGACAAGACTTGTGGAAGAACAATTCGTGGATTTTAAACGAATATATTGCGCTATCTCTTAGAGTGAGAATGTAACCCCAAAAACACAATAAATACAATCGATCGACCACGGTATTCACCAGATATGGCCCGTGTGACTTCTTTATGATTCCAAAACTAAAATTTTGGTTCTGGGGTACGGGTTTTGATTCAAAGCCATAAAGCTAAATTCATGGAAGAAATGATAAAAAGTGGAGTCTACGTTAATGATTAGTGAAAAATGTGCATTTTATTAAACAGCCCCAGCTACTTTTTTTTTAATGGGGTAATGTAAGAAACACAATCTAAGAAACGATACAATCAAATTTCTAATAGATCATTGGCAGTACTAAGGCATATGCACTATGAGCACAATATTTTCGTACGCAGATTTTCATTTCATTTAAGAAACCCAACAGGAATTGAAAAATGAATCAGAAACTAAAAATACGAATACCTTCCCTGATTTGGGCGGATTTCGTAGTTGTTTTGTAAACGTAATCACTTGCCATGGAAAGTAATTTTGAAATCATTCATTGCCTGAAATATTTTGTAAAATTGGGTTTATTATCGGTATTTTGTTTATCATTAAATTTGAGCGTACTGTCTGGATAAATATTCGAAAGTTTTTTGTTTATCGCATACGTGTTTATGGCGCTCTACATAAATTCGATTTAATGAAAAATTTCAACGTGCCCGCTTTGCGATAATCCAGTAAAGATTGTAAACAGTTGCTCACGTATATTGTCGACAATTTTTATAACAGCTGTGGTGGGCCATTTGAGAACCGCAAATAAATCAGGTACAGTACAGTACATGCCAATGTTCATAACAGTATTATTGAGCAATAATAGTGAAGGGAAGAAGTTTGGCAACAAATATTTAGTTATGAAAGACCCAGGATCAGCAAAATATGGGCAACGAGAACACCAAGGGAAGCAAACGCATTAGGGAAAATATATTGTCGAGTGAGACAGAAACATCTAGAAAATGTTAACAAAGACAATTTTTAGTCAATTTCATGTTAGTGGGAATGTAGGTTCGAGGCGTAAGTCCGACATTAACAGAAGAAATGCTCTGCTTATAACCTGGAGAGTCAGTCAGCTGCGTTGTAGAGCAAAACATCACCAGGCACGATTCTTATTTCCCTCAATGCAAATTTATGTTACACTTTATTTATGTTAGAAACTTTTTTTTGGCAAGACACGTTAGTTGAAAATATTAACTGAGAGCACCAGTTAGGTTTTGAATAATTTCTAATTCTTTTTTCCCTGTTCTGAGCTTTAGTGGAGCTATGACGTATTTGCCAAACTGCTCATGAATTCATCTCCAGTAAGTTTTCTCGAATACCTAGTCTTCAACTAGTTCGAGACATTACAACAGATTCTGTATTTTATGTATATATAGTCTTAATGGCAACTTCCAATGAATACTATTTCCTTAATAAATAATAAGTCTTAATAGCTAAACTTTTAATTTTTAAATGCTGAAAGCGAATTCAGATAAAGGATGTCAACTGCAACTTATCATATTGTTTCTGCTAGCTGTTTTTTGTTGCTTCGTTCGTTGGTATATGTTCTAGAGTTCGTAGACTTATAGATCTCATGTTAGGACAACATGAGAGCATTTTCCGGATTTGGGAATGAAAACAACACTAAAATTTCTTCACGACAGGGAAATGTGGATTATTTCAACGCAGCTCGGCAGATATTATACCATCCGGACCAGCAGACTTGTTTGGTATGAAGCTGTGCAGCGCCCAAAGCAGCTTGACTCTTGTAATTAGACCGTGAAATTTATTCACGGTTGCAATAGTGTTGTTATGGGTGCAATGGGCAGCGAAATTAAATGTCCAATATCAGGTTAAGTGAGTCATCACTTGAGCTAGGCATATAGAATTTATAGAGAGGTTTTTTCCTAACCGCGATGCCTCAGAATGTTATTTTGCTATAGAATGATCTAAAAAATTGTCGCTTGTTCTTTTTTTTATATGTTTTGAAAGATTCCATGTATAAGTACCAGTCAGTCACTTTTCTTGTGCATTTTGCTAGGTTGAAAAGATTTCTGCAACCGAGTCTAAGTGGTCCCAGTGCTAATGTCCATCATGTCAGCTCGTTGATGTTACGCGGTGGACTTAAGACTTCGGATGAGAGTGTTTTTAATAGTATTCCTATGTATTTTTGACTTGGAGGAGCATCATTCAGGCTGAATTGGATTTACCTTTAATCTGAAAATGAGGGTTCATTCAGGCTCGTGAGCATTTAAGTCATGTTATCGGAGATAAAAGTGATATCTAGCAATGTTTCAAGCAATGAGGTTAGCACTTATAATATAATCAAAAAGTGACTTTAACTAACTTCTATGCTTTTCTTATAGAGGTCATGCGACAAGAGATGTCATTTTGAATTTCGCGTCACTATTGAACTGTCAACAACTGTAAGCTCTCATTGTTATGATTTTAATAAGCAAAAATTAGGTGAGTATCGCTACCAAAAGGGTGAAAATATCGGGAATTTTCAGCACGACGATGCCATATGACATACAGCTGGTAAAACAATGGCTCTATTGCAACTCAAATTTACTGGAGGTCTGATTTCTCGAAATGAAGATTTGGTTGCCGGGATAGTCCGATTTAATACCTTTGGGGCTAAACTTTTTCTTTTGGGGATATATTAAAGATAAGGTGTAGGACAATGCTCTACCTACAATTTATGCACTAAAAGAAAATATTGTTTTTTTCTGTTGTAATTGATCCAATGGGGCTTCCAGAGCGATCAGCATCATTTGTGTCTTTACGACCGCGTTTGAATTCAGTAAACCAGCGACAAGTGGTTGTTTTCGACGAAACATATTCCTCATAATATTTTTCAAGCCATTCTTGAAATTTAACGATATTTTTTCCCATCAACTAACAGTGTTTTATCAACGTACAAAGCCCCGTTATTTTGTATGGTTTTAAAAATACCCAATGTTGCGTCACTAAAACTTTAATATATCGATGACTAATGGTCAAAATGTCATCAAATCTTGACACGTATCGTTTGAAGGTTGGTCATACGAATATGTTATTAGAGTCATCATCTAAATATCAGTCTTTTCTTTCGAACCACCTGTTATATTAGCTGTATCCTTACATACGCAACTTAAGCAGCAAATATTTAAACAATCCAACTATGGCTTACAAATATTACACAAATCAGAAACATAAATTAATCAGAATCAGAAACATAAACATAAATGCATTGCCAAATTTATTTGTCAAAACTCTATCCTCAGCCCTTGAAAAGATAATAGAGGGAGCAAAAATTGGTTTGCTCAGATTTCTCTAAATGCATTGTATACAAACACGCTTGCATATAAAAAAGTTAATGACAGTTGTAATCAAAACTACAGTTCTGATAAACCTTAGTCACAAGATTTAAAGTCTAGTTCTATAAATAAATATGTATTTTTACATTACGGAAGTTGATTGAACAGGCAGCGGAGAAATGGTTTATGTGAGATGTGACATCTATGACAAAGAAACCAAGATCATGAAATTATGTCTTAAAGCGACTTCCAGTTGTTTCTGACGACTACTATTTCGAGTACGAGGCTCTATATTACCATTGGCTTTCAAACCTTGAATAGTTTGTGGTTTATAAGCATTCAACAAAGAGTTAACATATCCTCACAAGAAGTAATTGATTGGCGTCAAATTGTCGGTTCCGGGCAGTATTACTATCCGGCTGGAACCATTTATTTACGCGGGCTACCAACGCATTTAAAAAAAAAAATATCGTAGCCACAACAAATAGTGAAAAATGCTTTTTTAGATTTATCTCACCTCAGCAATGGAAATTTTGCTTGTTCACAAATCCTTGAACTAAAAGTGACCCTCATCACTAAACGCGATTTTTAGATACAAATAACGGACATTAACATAGTTTATAGTAGTACTAACTTTAAAACGACACGTGTATTAATTTGACAGCTGTCGGACAATTGGTTCGTGAGATATAGCATTTTGAGGTAAGCAACTTCTGTTGTGAAAAAAATGGAAAAAAAAGAGTTTCGTGTGTTAATAAAGCAAGCCTGTATTGTCAAAAAAAAAAAAAAAAAAAAAAAGCTTGGCTTGATAAATATTATTCGGACTCTGCACCAGGAAAATCAACCGTTGAGAAGTGGTTTGCCAAATTTGAACGGGGGCGAAATGAGCACTGAAGACGATGCACGTTGTGCATGCCCAAAAGAGGCTCTTACGTCCGTGAGTTCACAAAATAATTATGAATAACAGTAAAGTGAAGTTGATCGAGATAGCTGAGATCTGAAGATATCAAAAGAGCGTGCTGGGTATATTGTGCATGAATATATGGACATGCAAAAGCTGTGTGCAAAGGTGGTGCCGCGCGAGTTCACGCAGTTCAAGCAGAGGGTCGTGGGTTCGAATCCCGTGCGAGGCAATTCTGTGAAAAAGTCTTTTCATAGAATTTGTATGTAGTTATTTGAAATTCCCGTCGTCGTCAATTCCAACATGAAGGCATAACACTGATGTTGGAGTGGTTGCTGGCTGGGCTAAATGTAACGAACTAACAACTAAGACCCATTGGTTGAGGATATACTAGCTCGTCCCGTCCAGTTTGACAACTACCTCTGGGAAAAATATCGAAACCTAATACACCTGAGTTTCAAACTACTACACCACCCGCCCGCGCTCTGGAAAAAAAGCCAGTAAAAGGGTATTCATATCCCCTTGGTGCGCGCGCGGTATTATAAAAAAAAACTAAAACTAAAGAGAAATCGTACTATAAAAATTGTATCGAAAACTTACATGACCGCTATAATCGTTATATTGCTTTCGAAGGCCACTATGTTGAATAAAAAAATCGAATTTTACCAAAAAACTATGTTTTACTATGTTAGTCTTCGAACTTTTCAACCGACATGTTATGTTTTATTGATACTTTTTTGTTTTTACAAATTGAGTTATAAGATAAATTTTCCATAGTTGGGATAATTACGGCTACTTAACTGTGTTTAATTATGCCTGGCTAAGTCTATTAACATAACTACAAACATAAAGTAAGTGTTCAACATATACCATATGTGTTAATAACAATTAGTGGTCTTACGCTTGCTCTCGGCATACTAAAGAGTGAAACCTACACTATTGACTAGAATATAATAATAATAGGAAAACAAACAAAGACAAGTGATTAATATTTTTAATGTTTTATTCACTATATATTTATACACAAAAAAAAAAATGTAATAGTAAGTGACACCATTCAATTGCCTTTTGTACATACTCGTACAAACATTGTTTTTATAAATCTATATGGTATACTCAAATGATGTGGATTCATTTTCTGCATACCAGATATTGAAATTATTAATCCCTTAGGTTGTTAGAAGGCACTGTTTCATAAAAAGAAACAGAGGTTTTCTCCTTTGACATATAGGGACAAAGAGTTAGATCTACTTTTAATTAAGTTAAAATGAGAAATGAAGTAATTGTCTTCAATTGAATTGAGCCCTTGAGAGTCAATTAAGGATTTTACAAAGCTGTTCGGGTGGGTTTCTATCCGCTGAAGCCTTTTGAGAGTTGGTCTCTAAGTTAGGGCATTAAAGGTGTTATTTTGCATTCCTCGTATTGCACTTTCTGTACTTTCCGCAACAAAATTTCAATATGTTTCTTTCTTATGTCTCAAGTTCCTTGGCCATTGTAGGAGATATACTTAAACAAACGCAGAGTCCGTATACGAGAATGGGTCTGATGAGCATCTAGTACAGAATAATTTTCGTTTTTTTTTTTTTTTTTTTTATAAAGCTTTCGATTACAGTAGAGGTTTAAGGGTTGCTGTTTTCGCTTTTGCTTTAAATAATATCTTTCTGGTATGTTTGTTAAATAAAAATCTGTTTTGGATGCCTAAGTACTTCAATTCGTCACGAGAAGATATAACATTGCTACAAATTGATAATGTTAATTGTTTACTCGCCTTCACCGCTAGTCGATGATATTATGTAATGTCACATTTATTTGCGATTATATTAAGAACCTTTTTTGTAAAATATCCTTCTAGCAGATAATTTTTTTCTTTTCTTCAAGGAAAATCGTATTATTAGCAAATTAAATTGCACATGGTTCAGAGTTCATGGGATCTTGAAATGGGGAATAAGAGGGAAAAATATTGAAGAGCTTTGGACCAATTATTGATCCTTGGGGAATTCCTGATTTGGTAGAAAATATATCTGATTTATTTGCCTTAATTGATACTGATGAAAAACGATTGTTTAGAAATTCTTGAATTGACTTTGTAAGACAGAAAAAAAAAAATTTAATTTAATTAATGTGAATATAAGACCATTGTGCCAAAGCGAATCAAATTATTTTTCTAGGTCTATATACAGACGCACCGTGCATATTTTAGATCTTAAGTTTTGTATTATTTTGTCAGAAAGGACAAGCATCGCATGTTCTGTGTAGTGTTCTTTTCGGAAACCGAGTTGTATATTTGGAATCATGTTTCCTTCTTAAAAAATGTGTCTATGTTTTCAGTCAACATTTTCTCAAAGAGTTTTCCAATGTTTGATTTCATTGACTGCTCTTTGTTTTGACACTGGTATAATTCTTGCCTTTTTCCAAATGGCGAGAAAGTAACCATTGTTTATACAGTGGTTGAAGATGTAGGACAGTATTTGATCAAGAGAGCGGCAATTTTTTGTCAGGATGAAATTTGAAAAGTTGTCTATACCAAAGGAATGTTTATTATTGAGACCTGTATTTTATGTAGAAGTTGAATTTTTTCGAGAAAAGTGAACGGAAGTATACCAGGATTGATCGCATGTTAGTTGAGGAAAATGTACTCAAAGAGGATGTATTGTATTTTGGTCATTAAATTGCGATACGACTGTGCAAACTTCGTTCGTTAAATCGGAGTCATAAGAAGGTATATTGTATTTTCTGTATAAAGGGAAGAAAGATATTTTTTTTAAAGGAATTTAACTTTGATTGACTATCAACTAGCATTAGGCCATTATTGATAAGAGTGACCCGAGAGACATTACTACCAACGAATTTCCTGCATGTAATCCTATCTATTTGCTTAAATGGAAATTTGCTACGAACCTTAATTAGTTTTATTGTGAATTGTGATATGTGATTGTATTTGGACTGTTTGGGTTCGATGACAGTGGAATAAGAATTTAGATTTGAGTCGTTTGGAGTTCAATTCAATAACGAATAATTTTATTTCATTGTTAGTAATGTTTCTACTATCAAGTAAGTTCATTGATGTAAGTTTGTTGTGTAAACTCATTTTAAAAGAGTCCAATTGGTATTTTTGAATGACCTGAAAGGGGTTGGAGGAAATAAAATTGATGAGAAGTTATGGAGTTTAAATTTAATTGATATTTCGAAATGATCCGAAGGGGTAGCAAATATATGGCATGATGAACTGGTGATGATGAACTGTTTAAACTACTAACCAGAGGCAAGGAAAATATCTATCACAGACGTGGAACGCGGGAAAGTAGAATTATTAGGGCTAAATAGGTCAAAGCTTAAAAAAGCGTTGCTATGAAACCAGTTGTAAAATGAGTTTTGGTGGTTGTTTTGTATATAGTACTCTCTCCCAAATAAGAATGTCTCGCATTAAAGTCTCCTCCAAGAATAGTTCCGTCGAATGTACCGAAAAATGAAAAAAAATCTATCCAGTTCTGTTGGTAGATTTCTGGAAGGAAGGAAGGAAAATTGGAAGGAATGTAAATGCTACCCAGCAGGATTTTGAGATAAAATTGCGACTAGCCTAATTGAAAAACTACAGTCGAAAGATACTTCCCTGTTTTCATATTTTACGTGTAATATCACTGCGGTTCCCCTTCCTGAGTCATTTCTAAGAATATTTTATCATTCAAATTTAGGCTTGTGCCTTTTTCGTAATCTCGTCTCCTAGAGAAAGCGTATTTGGGGTTTTTTGATTTTAAGGATGCTTAGGGCTATATCTTTGCATGTGAAATAATTGAATTAAAATTTATTGATTTAACTTTTTATTTATTTATTTAACTTTAACACCATTATATACCATATATTAGAATAGAAGCTACAAACTCTAAGTATGTGAACATTTTTTCTTTTGTGGATTGAATTTGGCTGTATTTTTGCCAGAATTTTATAATTTCTTTTAAAAGATCTTGAAATAGATAGATGATAGAAGTCATTTATTTATATTTCCCGTTAGTTTGTCATCAATATCTGTTACAATATTAGAAGATTTAACAACTACTTTTTCTCTGCGATTTAACGCCTTCCTTTTTTCTTTATATTCAATATATGCTGAAAATTCTATAAAGTTAGCGCATGACCTACTTTGCAACAATTTATTCATTTGGGTGTAGGAAGTCAGCATTTTTGATCGATTCAATGAAAGATTCAGAATCGTGATTATCACCACAAAGTACGCAGTGGCTACCATATTGTGAGAACAACAATCACTCAAATTTTTGGCTCTCTCAAAAAAATCCTTTGATACAGCAAATTTTTCTTACTTATCAAATCCTTAATGCACTCTCCTACCTCTAGCTAAACAAAAAACACGTTTAACTTAATTTGCAATAGTTTTGTTCTTGCGGTGAAAAAATTCTTTATTTTACATATTTTAGTAATAGGGCATGTTTCTTTCAATGCATAATAAATGGTATCTATTGGTGCGTCACTATCTAACTATTAAAGAACTACAGATTGCTTTTTTATGTCTAGGAGGAAATGAATACGGCCCTATACCTGTATCGCACATTCTAACTATTATCATTTAATGAACACTCACAACATTTATGTATACTTTTGTTTTAAGATATCCTAGGTTTACAAATTTATAATTTACATTACTAGTTTTGCATTCAGAAGCAAATAATTTAATTAATTCAGAAATTGTATTGCAAAGATAAATATAGGTGGATAGAAAATACTCGTATTTTTGTTGATGTGTTTATCAGGGTTCAAACCGGATTTTTCCCTGTGAGAATGGATCATGTTAGAATTATTTATTTGCGTTTCTGTGTCACCAACTGTCACGTGTATCATTACTTGTGGTTTTCTAACAATTTTTATTTTTTACAGAAGTTGGAAAAAGCAATATATTTTTATTCACTATGTCTCTATCTCATTAATAAATTAGATTGATTTCCTTTGTATACTTGCTGTGGGAAAACCACTTTATATATTATATATACAACATTACAAATGCACTCTTATCACGTCTTAGCACTTAGGATTCTAGAGTCGAACTCAGATACAAATAACGGGCCACTTCAACCTGGTCAAAGGTTTAATCAGCGAACTCCCGCAAGCTATAGTAACGTAGTTTCAGTTCAGTATAAGCCAAGGACTTTTCGTATAATTTTCTACAGAGTGGACGCACGAAGGCCGAATTGTTGCGATCCACTCCAAATTGAAAACTCCGGACCTTCCGCTACATTTACACTTTTAGCGCCTGCTGAGTTGACGGGTTGTTGGCTTCACGCCATGCAGAAAAGCTTCATGCCCCAAAGGTTCTTCGAATCACTGAGAAGTAAGAAATCAGTAGGTGCCGATGGGATACTAAACATTGTGCTTCAACATCTCCCACTAAAAGCAGGGGACATTTACGACACACTGTTTAACAATGTTTTGAATAATGCCCACTATCCATCGCACTGGAAGACAGCGGTAGTGCATTTAATTCCCAAAAGGGGTAAAGACACATCCCATCCATCGAATCTTTCGTCGAAAAGACTCCTGCCGAATATCAGTAAGGCATTCGAAAAGGTGATCAATACAGTCCTGACGAAGTGGGTTGAGGACAAATATATAGTTACGGATAATCAATTCGGTTTCAAGGCGAGACATGATATTTCACTTACCGCTTCTAAACTGGTATCTGATATCCAATGGAGCAAAAGCAAGAAATCATGCACGAGCTTTCTCAAAGTGGCTTCGATAAGAATAAGCGCTATTGCGAGGACTGGAATATAAAGATCACCTTTCAGAAGTCGGACACCATCCTTTTTAGGATATCTTTGTCTGGGGCCTCTTTGGATACTAAAAATAATTTGCGAAAGTTTTCAGGCGTGAGATAACACGGGCAATCACTTGCCAGATCAATATCTATATTTTAACGAACACACAGAGGTTGCTCTGACCAGAACTAAGGGTATTTTTGACCTTCCAAAGAAACTGTTTTTGAGCAGCCAACTCGATGCGAGAGTGCAAGTTATCTGCTAGATGGCCTTATCCAGCCGATGCTTGTATTTAGATAGCTGGTGTGGTTCAATGTGAAAGCCCGCTTGTTTTCGATTGTACAGAATACCGGAGTCGGAGTACGTAAAATATTATCCTAATGAGGTATTGTATAAGATTTGAAAAATTTCGTCATTAGACTGGCACAAAGCCACATTTCTAGAGCAATAACCTCGACGAACAACTTGACCCATGGGGCCTATTACCTCAATTATCTTTATCAAGAGAGTGTACGCTTTGACGGCTTGTGTTGCCCAGAGGTGTTCCTCTATTTTGATAAGAAAGGGCTGATCCAGAACAAATTATCGGTGCCGCTAAACTTCCACGTCGCTCGAATAGCTGCGAACAGGCAACTCAACTACGACAGAGACGTCTACGATTTGAATTTTGGTGGCTTAGCGAAGGAGAGGAAAATCCCTAGTCCCAAAATCCCAAACAAAAAGAACAAGAATACGGTAAGAATTTCTAGTACCTACCATATACAGAAAAAAAAATTTTCAACGGCCTCGCCACACTGAAAGCATCGGTTCCCACTAGATCACCGAAATCAAGCAGTGTTGGGCGCGGTAAGTACGTAGGTGGGTGACTACATAGAAACAGCACTCCGCTTGCTGTTGACAAAACGCGCCACATGGGCATAGTACCCCGGCGTTAAATCCCGGACCCTACAAATTAATTTGTATCATTCCCTTGATAATAATAATAATAAAAAATATTTTTTTATACAATGAGTACAACTTAAGTTAGGTTAAGATTTGTTTTAAAAGTAGTTTGTAAGTTCTGGTTTAAATTTTTATAAAATAGTAAAAAAAAGTCCATTTACTAAGTTATACTATAAGTGTTAAAAAATATTTTCTTAGTTTTAATTGTGATAAATATAAGAATAATAATTAATTTGTTCCGTAAGAGAGATCAAAAGACATAGTTTAAGCATTTTGTTTAACTTAGAGTACCCGCATGGGGCCAGTATGTTAGTCTGAGATAATTTTAAGTTATTCAAGCTAAAAATTTTAAACGTTTTTTTGATAAGTATGTAGGAGTCAATTTATGAATTTAAATAAAAATGCATTTAAATGAAAAAAAAAGAATAATACAGTAAAAGTTAAAAAATTAAAAAAATGCGTACTCATATATCCGAAACCTATTGATATACGTCTACACCTTAATCTTACTATATCTTTTATTCTAGGTGAATATCGAAAAGTTTGCAATTTTTAATTTCCTTATGGCTCTTGTGTGAGAGGTTTCCTCCTAGTAAGGAAGGTGTAACATTAAATTTACTTCATTAGAAGTGCATTCATTTGATTGATTCGTTTGCGGATCCCAACAAACTAAAAAAATAGGTCGACATTATAACGGCTGTGCTTCTCCGAGAACTCTATTTCAAGGGTAAACAATTTTCCAACAAAGGGCGAATAACGAATATGCTACCTTCAGTATATCATACATAAAAGGAAAGAAAATTATGTATTTATAAATAGAAGAAGGCCAACGAGTTTAGACTGGTTTATCTTATTAATTCGGTTGAGATATTATCGTATACATAATATAATTGGATACTCCAAGGAATAAATAGCCGATAAAAAACCTGGAAAGGTGTTTAATTTCGAAGGTTATAATGACCGAAACTGCGATGGAATGGTCCAAGCGAGATGTGGTTAAAAATTATATCGTTTACATGGATACTAGTTGATTAATATCGGCAAAAAAAAAAGGCCCGGGGGAAAGTACAGGGCTAAGAGTAAATAATCTTGAATTTTTTGATACTTCAGGAACGGTTTTGTAACAGACGAATTTGTTAATATTTTATTTATGCAAATCCATATCCTGTCAGTACTCGTAAAAGGAATGTTTGGAAATATTTTAAGCTGGTAGAGTTTAAAGTCTGTTGGAAAAACTTTACAAAGAAATCCCATTTTAAAAGTCATAAGAAAATTTTACCAGTATTATACT
Organism: Volucella inanis; assembly: GCA_907269105.1. NCBI lineage: Eukaryota > Metazoa > Arthropoda > Insecta > Diptera > Syrphidae > Volucella > Volucella inanis. Next base: position 73,673,120 of record OU026157.1, on the reverse strand, counting down.
CGTACACAACAGAAATGGCTAAAATTGATTCGGAATACTACCGCTACCACGGGCTTAGTAAGTAAAGAGTAGTAATGGTTAGAAAAGCTTAATTTTTCCGTTTGATTGCAAATCATACTAGTACAATAGTTTCAAAAAATATGCCTGCTATTTCTTATACAAATTTAAAATTTACTTTATGTAGTATAACTTTACAGATCTTTATTGTAGTTTATTGGTTTTCAATCACTGATCACCGCATCTTAGAAGGATTGATGTGCCGGTTAGTGCACCATCTCTGTTCAACAGTCAATTGAACTGGTTAATGACATCAGAAAACTCTTTTAGAAAGGAATAAAGAAGTGGATGAAAATCAACCACAACGTTTTTAATATGAGGGTGAGGATTATCTTTCAAAATCTGTGGTTGACGAGTGATCAAGTCATGTCAGGAAAGTAAATGTTGTTAAAAATGCAATTGCATTGGATGTCTCCTTTTCATCCGCTTATCAGTTAATATTTTTGGACTTCCTGGGCCTTCCTGGAACATCCTTAATGCTTTCGTGAAATTAGCGGAAGGAGCTAGCCCAACAGGATACTGAACCCTACCCTTAAAGCCCGGTGAATTTTTGTAAAGTTTTAATTTTAATAAAAGATTTTGAACTTCACATACCATAGAATTGGTATGCAATGGCTCTCATGGTAACTACGTGCACAAACAAATGATTTTCTGATAGTGAGGACAAATCCTTGAAAAAATTTCTCGAATTGATAATGCCGTTTGAGAGAGCTATTGAATCTGTCAAAAAATGAGAAAACTCAATGCCGAAATTATTAATTCAGTTAACTAAAGAACAAACCACTAATTTAGATCTAAAAAAAAAAAATAAGAAGCGGCTAAGAGGAACGCGAAGAAAAACAAGAATGTAAGATAAGTTGGCTCAGACCAATTCTTTATTTAGGTAAACGGAAGGTCTGTTAAGGAATTGACTGATATTACGAGTATCTTAGTTGTGTATTTTGTCAAAATTGTACCGGGAGAAAAAAGACAATAGAAATGTTTCAAACGAAAAGTTTCATCTCAGTATAATCGAATTACGCTAAAACTATGAAATTTGAGATGGTATCTGATTACAATGATGGTTACCCAGTCAAACCAGTGGTCAGAAAACTGTGAAATTAGTAGTACAAAACACATAAAAAATTTGATAGACGGAAATTAATTCAATAGAAACATGAAACCCACATAATAGATTTTGATGCGGAAAGGATTAAATCCTGATTGAGCCCAAGCTGACCAATTTAGAAAAAGTCAAGAGGTCAATTGAACCCTAGTTCCAATAAACGAATATTTGGCACAGCTCTTCTGAGGAAAACTTAAAACTTGGAGAAGAACCTGTTGGGAGATCGTCTGAAGCAAGAAAATTAGGAGCACCAAAAGGAGGAAATGAGCGGCTCCATAAAATATTTAAAATTTTTTTATAGTAAAATATTTTAGATTGTTCAAACAATGGGTACACAGAATAAACTTCTGATGGAAGCATGATTAGCTATGATCCCTCCCTATGAAAGGCAGAAAACAGGCAGGATGTATAGAATAGGAAGTGAAAATCAATTTGCTGATTTAGTCTTTATATTAGATAATGCTTATTTTGGGGTGAAACTTAACTTTAACTCTCTAATTTGGCAAATGGCAAACTACCTCTAGCTGTGCACTCTAAATTTGTTGAGAATCCCTACAACTTGTGCGGTTTGCTTAAGAGGACTGAAATAGAAGGCTTTTCAGAACGAAGACCACATAAATCCTGATAGGCCCTTTTCTGGTTCGATGACGCTGTAGGATTCGCCGTTAAATTTCATTCTTCGTAAGCAGAACTGAAAAGCTTGCTCCAAAAATCTCTGAGATGATAAGGGCTCGTAAACATCATGAGACTCAGTTGTATTGTACTTCTGTGCTTTTACGATTAGGAGATGCATTGTTTTGGTACATGTGTTATCCGAATTGTGGCCGGGATTTGTCATTAAACAGAGCATTGAAAAACCCAGTGAAACTCAGCGTATTAGTTGCGGTATTTTCTGATCATTTCTTAGCACCGACATTTCTGGTTGCGTAGGATTTATCGAGATGTGAGGGAGATGTGATCGGCAAAGTTTTTAGTGGTTTGTTGCGATTGCTACCGTTTCAATTGTTAAGTTGTATTGGCATATTAGATATCCATATCCGTACAACACAAGACTTGATGTCGTGTAGGCTGTGATTGCAGATTACACCATCAACGGTTTCAAGTTTATAGATAGTTAGTTTTTTGTTTTGTCTATTTTTTAGCATTGTCTTTATCCAATCTCGTTGCATGAGATCATATATGGCCGATATCTTTGAATGTGGGCTCGTTAAGGATTGCTTAAAAATGGTCATTAATGTGTCGAAAGCTAAAGGCTTTTTGCCTTAGTTCTTGCCCCTATCAACACATCTGAATTTTAGATGTTTGTTTGTCAAAGACAATTCTTATAATTCTTCAAATTCATACATAAACCATTAGTTTTGTGAATAAGAATAATGCTAATAAACAAAACTTTTGTTGCAGATATGAACTATGAATACTACGTATTCGTATGACCACATCAAATGTGTACTACTATACCCTATATTAGCCATGCTGGTCTGACTCCTTGTTGAAATGCTGAAACGCGTCAACATTTTTTTCTCGAAATTAAAAAATGACATCTAGCCTGGTTACCAAGGAGCTTTTTTTTATTTTGGGATTGTAAGGCAATTTTAAACGACAAATGTGGGTTTTTTAGAGGATGGTTCTAGAGATTTATTAGATTTTACTCATAAATTTAATACATAGAAACGAAGTTGCTTAATGTCAAATTAAAGTGAGAAACTTGATCTTCAAAACCCATACTGATTTCGTAACAATTCGAATAATAAATTTAATTTACTAATTTAAGCTTTGTCATAATGCAAAGAAACAATCAGGCATTTGAAGATACATACAAGAATTTAGTGGCTGATTTGATAAATTTTGTTCAGAGGGTGTTAGCTTTGAAAATGAGTGTCGTGGTCATTCTTAAACTATCACATACACCGAGCTAAGGATCTTGTTTGGATCCGATGGACACCAAACTGTTTCGAGATCTGGCGAAACAGCAATGCGTTCACTATTTAATAGATACTTAGTATTTAAAAACCATTGGTAAAGTGAAAAAGCGTTAAAAATATGAATTGAGGAAATAGGGCAATATTGGAGAGATTCCTCTTCTCTACGTGCTCAAAACGAATGAGGTGCATTAAGATCAATTGAAGAGTTGTTACATATAATCGTCTTTCATGGCAAAAATCAAAATCATAAGAACTGTGTTAAAGTTGCATCAATTGCTTGAAGAACCTCAGTTAGCTTAACAACGCATTATTACTTCTTTGATTATATTGATAATTTTGTTCCAAGGAAAACATACAGATAAAAAAGCTGCTAAAAATACTTTCGAATATATCATTAAATCAAGAGATCCTAGTATTTATAATAAAGATTTCAATGCAATTATTAACATTTTACGACAAAATTTAATCTTATTGACAAAAATGTATCGAAGTCAATGGCGAATATCTTAATAAATAAAGGTAAATCTTTCAAAAATACGCAAATTGAAAATGTAGGTCCTCCTCCTACAAGCTATCTTTCTAAAGATGTCTTTCACTTTGAAATTGTGATAGTTGTCACTCGTATTAACGAAATGCAGTCTTAAGACATAACTCCGGTTACTGCGAAAATATGAATTTGATCTCTGTATTCAATACCGATTTTGTTTGGAAAAATAATGTGGCAGAATCTGAAACAATGGCAGTTTATTTATTCGATGTTCTCGTAAGGTGAATAAGCATCACATCTAATGATTAATAACTGTAATATGAAAAACAAGTGGAAATGGTGAAATATTTGAGTCTGCAGTGTCAGACAAACTACATTTGCTGCATTGCTTACAATTTAATCTTCGAATGATGAATTCATTGTGTCATGTCAGGCCGCAACACATAAATAGATTTGCGGAAGATGAAATCGTCATAAGTTTTCTTAATAGTTGCCTTTCATTAACGGTTATAAATCATAATATGTAAGCTAGTTCTGATAGCTCTTTAGAATGTAACATAACAAAACACCAGCGTTTTTGGTGTTTTTCAACAAAGAAGAATACAAATTACAGTTTTGTGAAGCTAGTTATACTATGTGACATTTTCTCCTGATGATAGTTTTCGTATACATAGAACGTAAGTTTTGAAAATCCGCCATGGACAACGCTCTTTGCGTTTTATAAATTTTGCAAAGAAGATATTTTCGCCGAAGCTCTGACATACGAAGTACTACACGTATAATAAGCAAAGAGAGGCATTTAGGTGATGTTGGTGCGGCTGGTCAGTGAAAGGCTTTCCTCAGATTTATAAGGACTATGCATTGAGTAGAGTATGCACTCTATATTATAATACCAGCGATAGCATTTTCTTGCCTATTATTCATTTGCGAAGACGTTTGATGACGTAGCTTACCTAATGTTTTATGCAGCCTGTAAGGCGCGTCATTTACGAGTACTTGACTGCGACCAACACTGGGACGATCTTCTCGCGGATATTTGCATGAGCGACAGTCCCAGTAGCATGCGATATTTGTTTGCTGTTATGTTGGTATCCTGTGTACTCTAGAATCCTGTATAGTTGTAGGACAAACACTGATATAATATCTCAGAAGATTTCCTACGGAACTTAATACGGAACTTAATACGAGTGCATTCATAATATATATATTAGTTTCTGTTCACTTCCAGCTTTTGTCCTTTCCATCGGTGGTAAACTATTGATTGATTACGGGCTTCCGGCCCGTCAACGACTGCCAGATCAGTAGCACGTAAACCGAGAGTATGCTACCGAAATGAATTGCAAGCAAGGGATGATGTCTGATGTCGTTAGTGATTGCATTCTAAATTCCTCCTCTAAGGCGTGAATTCAAATCAAGACAAAATATTTTTTCTGGATGCCCTTGGTGGAACCCGAAAAAAATTTCCTTATAATAAGCATCGTGGCGGAGATGCGAAGACAAGGAAAGATAGCACTGGCTGTAGCCTGGATCGCCGCCACACTGCTTCCTGGCTACAAAACTTTACACACCATGTTCAAAATTCAACTAGACATTAACGGTAATGAAAACATCGTGTGCAATACAGATCTAGACCAAACATTGCAGGTCTTCCGCCAAATTACCCAGCTAACAATATTTTTTTGCTTCGATTTTCAACAAATGCTCCCTGTTGTAACTTGAGGTATTCGAGCTGAAAAGTTAAATACTTTGGTATACTTATTTATCCGGAATTAAAGGAAATGAAGTGGTATATACGTCGATAAACACTGTAGTCAATCAAAATGATGCCAATAATTATCCGGTACAATTTCTGAATATTCTCAACGGAAAATGTGCAGGAAACCAATTTTGGATTACACTTAAAGTCGGTGTTCCCATATAGCTTCTTCTCGAGCCAGCTACCCCGATAATATTGTATATACATCACATTTATTTTAGCTCCAGAAGCAAAAACAACAAATATTGTTTACAAAGAAATTTAGTAAAAAAAAAATTATTGGTACATATATTGTAGTATTTTTTTTTAGTTTTCTTTTGGTATTAATAAAATTTTTATTATTTCAGTGAATAAACAACATATAAATTTTAAAATCATTTAAGCTCACACGTTTTCCTATATGACGCTTAACAACGTAGGGGGTATCTGCTAGTCAAAAATAAATATTTAAGTGGGACTTTGATGAGCTTTGAAACCGAATATCAAGGGAAGATTTCGGTGAATATTTAAACGAACACGTCGGAAAATTGAACAGAGAATACGAATAATGCTATGAAGGAGAAGGTTTCGGAACGGGAAATAGAGCAGGAAAAGATTAGAGTGTATTCATTATTTAAAAATACTACAGCTGTGTACTGTATTACTGTTGCTAATGTTTTGGTATCACTTTTGTTCATGAACGTCAAATGACAATCTTTGTATTGAAATTTTACAGTAGTTTTTATTTTGCTGCGAAGTTGTGATGTTAAAGGAGAGCAAAATGTAACTAGCGGTTTTGAAATTTAGAAAAAAGCAAGAACTGGTAAAATTTGTATTATTTTAAGAAAGATTACGAATTGACGATTTTGACTTCAGCTGAAATTAAACTATTCATTTTCGCACGTTTAGCGATGGAAGTGGATTATATTAGCGGTAGGAAAAAAAAATAGTTTATCTAAACCAGCAGTTACACAAAATTGACAAAATAAGCTTTTTAGACACTGTACTTCTTGAAAATTAATTTTCACGTCTTCGACATTCATTACAGCGAATATGTTTGTAATAGGATTACATTAATGAACACAATTTTGACAGATGCAAAGATACAACAGCAATCCTGCAGAATTTGTGTTCATTAATGCTTTCAAGTTTGTACTAAATTTGTAGCAATTTTTTTACATTCATGAATTCACCCGTACTTAATTCCTGCGACTCACATTGTCTATCTACACTGAACTCGCTATTCGTTAAGAGCTGTACTTGATAACATATTACGGCAGCGGACCACAAGCGCTAATCTCTCGCAAAAAATTTAAGTTTTTAAAAAAAAGGAAACTTTATAACAACAAATTTCGTATACATATATATATACATACATAAAAATATACGAAAATTTTATATATATATATATTTATATATACAATGATCGCTGAAAGAAAAATAAATTGGCCAACTGTTTTTAATGGCACTAAATGTATGAAAAATTGTAAAGTGGGCTTGGGCAAAACACAAGCAAGTCAGTAGAGACTTTTACTATCAAAGTTTAAAAAGGGTGGCTCCACTTAAGTAAAAAAATGTGATAGTTGAATGATGAGACTAAAAATGCGGTAAGGAACAAAAGGAAAGCATTTAAAGCATGGCGTGAGTACCTATGGTGAAAATACCATAGCTAAATTAGTAACAGAGTCTTGAGTTAGATTATGAAGTTTGCAAAATAGAGGTGAAATTTCGCCAAATTACACTTCCTCCGCTATCACACACGAAGAGAAGAACGCAAATTTTACGAAAGCCGATGTTGCCGAAACAATAAAAAGAATAAGCAGGGAGGCGTAGCCGTATGTCGATTGTGTTCCATATAATGTTTAGAGGCAAAAGAATGTTCAAAGTCTATTAAGAAACCTTTGTATCCACTCGGGGACGACAAGTTTTTATTTTGTCGATGGTAACGCTACTATAGGCATCGATAATACAGTTGTTTGGGCAACTCTTAATAATTGGATAGAAGTGCTATAATCAGCGGACAGCGAAAATCTACATTGAACATGAGAACAGATTAATTCAAAAACTCAGAGAGACCGGATCAATCAGTGATCTTAGAAATTCAAAAAGTCGTGATAGTGTTGCTGAGAGTCCATTAACATCAATTTGGCACCATGGTCAAGAATTTCTACAGCGTATTACAAAAAATGTGCATCTTCATGCATGCAAATTGCATTTGACTCAACGGATTTTGGACTGGAGGCATCATCGGCTAATTATTATTTGAAGATGCGACTGGTTAGGAATTATCAGTTAATATTGCTCGCTATCGCAACACGATAATTCAGTTTTTTGAGCCTAATTACAAGATATGTATATATACGACTTGTATTTTTAACAAGACGGTGCCACATGCGATACAGCCCAAGAAACAATTCAGTTACTGCATGAGTCATTTCCTGTTATTTTCCGTTTTGGTTATCAGAAAATAGAAATCTTACGAATGTCAGCGAGTATCGCAAAACGAACGTGATTTCATAGGGTGATTCATCGTGAGGTTTGATTTTCAATAGGTTTCTTTTTGACAGATCACGCATGACTCCTATCAAACTGCTTTGTCGTTTTTGTTCAGTATCGTTTGGCAAGTCATCATGGAAAGACTCACACTACAACAGCATCTCCAAATTGTTCAGCTGTATTACAAAAATCAATGTTCTGTGAGAAATGTTTTTCGTGCGATTCTAGGAAATTACGGTGCGCACAATCGGCCTACTGAAACCACTATTGCCAATACCATTCGTAAATTTGAGTCCCAGTTTACAGTAGTAGATGATACTCGACCGGTTAGATTACATCCAGCAAGTAGTGAAGAGACTATAGCAGCTGTAGCTGAGAGTGTACGCAGAAACCGCGACGAATCGATTCATCGTCGTTCTCAGCAGCTTGTCTTGGCGTATTCGAAAACTTGACGTATTTTAAGTGAGGATCCCGACCTTAAAGCGTACAAAGTTCAACTTGTACTTCAACCCGAAGAGTACCAAGAGCTACCATTACATCCATTAAAAACAACGGTATGGTGTGGTTTATGGGCTGGTGGAATCATTGGTCCATATTTCTTCAAAAATGAGGCAAATCAGAATGTTACCGTCAATGATAACCGTTATGGCGCCATATTAACGGAATATTTGTTTCCTGAAATTCAAGCACATGGTCTCAGTGAGCTCTGGTTTAAACAAGACGACGCGCGTGAAACAATTGACTTGTTGAGAAATCATTTTGGTGAGCACTTAATTTCACGTTTTGCTACTGTAATTTGTGCCACCTAGAAAATAGTAAACACTTTTGGACTATTTTCTCTGGGGATATGTAAAGTCTCAGGTCTTCAGGAATAAGCCAGCTACGATTGACGCTTTGGAAGCCAACATTACTAGTGTTATCCGCGAGATACCAGTCGCTATGCTCGAACGAGTCGTCCAAAATTGAACTTCAGACCTAGTCGTGGCCAACATTTACGTGATATCATTTTCTAAAAGTAAGTGCCGTGAATTGTTCTTTTAAATAATGATAAAAATTTTAAGTTCACTTTCAAATTTATGTGCCTTATTTTACATTATAAATCAAACCTAAACGTGAATCCACTATATAAAAAATACGCCCATCCGTAGAAGTCTTCACACTAAAAAGCCGATAGTGGACAAATTTCAAGTTAGGAAATTAGCTGGATCTATCATGATCAACGAGTGTCGTTGGAAAACCCAGTCCGAAAAGCAATAGAGGTTTAAGTTTTAGCAGAATTTTATACTTTAAAACAAAGTATAGAACGGTTCTAAAACTCGAATATTTTGCCAAGCTCACAAGCGGCGCAGTAGGAATGTAGACACGTGAGAGACATATGTAGTAATGGACGCAATTATGAGTACATGCGTCACATAATTCAGTAGTTACTAAAGGCGTTCAATATTTTTCTTTCCTCCATATTAATCGGTTGCACCTAATGTATAAAGATGAAACTATATTATACTATCGAGTATCGATTGCTGATTTAAGAAAGCAATAGTGACTCGAAATAATTACACATCCAAATAGCTATACACAAACTCTTTATTCAGAAATAAACTCGTTTGTACAGATGAACAAACATACATACGTACATGCGTGCGTGTACGTGACTATGAAAACTTATTCAATAAAATAACCAAACAATTAATTTAGAACTGATTAAATCCAACCAACCTGTGTAAATAACTTGTTATAACCACTTTGGTACGATGAGTAACCACCGAGGCCAAAACGAGACTCTCGATGATGGCCCCCCGATATGGATGGGGCATCTGATGACGATGCTCTCTGCACCATGGGCCGATCAGCCCTATAGTCCTCTTCGAAAGATGATATTTTGATGAAATTTTATAAAAAAAAAAAAAACTAAATTCGAAACCAATCAGCTTGTTTACTTCTAAAGTCAAAACGCGCGACTACCCAAAAATATGTTGTCGAAATCAAACACAAAAACCGAAATTTTGACTCCGTTTTTTTGGGATAGAAAAAAAAAAAAAATTTAAAAAAATCAAAAAAAGTAAAAAATAAAACAAAAACAAAACTTTAAAAATGCGAGTAGATGTGTTGCGCATAAGCCAACATAATTTCGTAGATAGAAAAATGGCTCTAATCGAATGTTATGTGCTGATTTCCAGCGATTCGCGACATTTGCAACGTTAGCTAAAGATATAAGATACGATATACGATATACGGGATGTGAATACTCGTATGTCATCGACAAGCCACATAGGTTTCACTTTTATTTTCACAATTCATTTGGATTAATGAATTTCTTCGATTTTTGGCCACACAACACCCGGTACCTTTTGATCTCTCTCAATCTCTGTACATTAAATCACATTTCAATTGGAAGGATACACTTATCACAAGAATTTGAAAACATGTTAAATAAAGAAAAAATTAAATTTTATGAAAACTAGACGAAAAATACACAAAGCGACGCAATACTATACAGAATTTTTGAAGTACGGATACGAATGCGAGTATTCTTTAGCGGATGTGGCACCCGAGTCGGTCTGCCGTTGATGTCCTTTATATAAATGTCAACCCCAATGTCCTTTCGATAGGGTTATTGTTTTTTTTCTCCTGTTCTTGTTCTTGTCTTCTCGTCTTTCTCTTTGTTGTTGTTGTTATAGACATTCCAAGAAAAATCAAATTAAAATTTTTTACTTAAAGTCCTCCTTACTGGCCTACAGGCAACACGGACGCCAGTATTTCAAAGGTTGCGGCAAGTCAAAACTTTGAAATTAAAAATGTTTCGTAACAAAAACGAAAAAAAGAAGAAAATAAAACAACAAATTGAAGCCAAAGTCAAAGGGAATTGTAATAAAGTACAATACTTGAAAGAGAGAGCAACGAAAGTGGAGAAAATAAAACGAAAAATCCTGGAAAATCTATTGGAATGAAGTATTAATGTGAAGAAAATCTTTTGTATAATCAAGTTCAATTATTTTCGGCGAATTAAAGGGGAGGTAGGATAAGGCGAAAGGTGCGTATGTTATAGGAGTTTTTCTTCTTTTTGACTTTGTTTTGTTGTTGTTCCAACTTTTCTCTTCTTTCTTTCCTTCTTTCGGGCTATAATTTTTTCAATGGGTAATAGAAACACTTTTTTTATTTAAAAAAAAATCACTGTTGAAAACCTTTCTCGAATATTACAAGAACGAAAAACTTTTTCATTTCTCCACAGGAACTACTTGGGATAGATAGGAACTCTAAATTTTTTTTTCGAAAACCTGTAGTTTTTGTTTAAAAAAAAAACCGAAAAGTCACTGAATTTTTTCTTTTGGAAAACGTTTTTCTTCGGATTTCCGATCAGAACAGATAAAAACAAATTTTGCACTGGAAAGCCTGTGATGCGAATAAATTTTTTCGTTTCTCATCTCCGGGAGGGTGGTGGACTTTTACAGCACCATAAAAAATTTTTTCACACCATTTTCTTACGGTTTTCTATCGTTTTTTGAAAGATTCTTCTGATATTTCTTTCTGCAAACGCGTTTTAAATGGAAAAATGAAGAAAAAATTTAGAAAAATAATAAAACTGTCCGATTGTAGGTAACAAAAAATTTGAATCAGAGACGATCCCGAAAAAAGTTTTTTGTTATACTCGTCGTCGTTCGGTGTCGATTGTTCAGTGTTTTCCAATTCTAATGTTCGGATATGGGTTGAGATTAAGATTTTTTTTCTCGATGTTAGAAAATATTGGAATTTCGAAATGTTCCAAAGAGTCATAAAGGGGAAGAGCAATTTGTGTGTTTTTATTCCAGTTTGTGATTGGACAATACTGGAAATTGGGTGAAAGCTCGTTTTGTGAGTGTATCGTAGGAATACAATGGGGCACATACGAATAATTTGGCGGGGAACCCCTTTTCAATAACGTGTCCGCACACTTGAATTCAATACTGAATGACTCGGAGAATATGGTGTTCCCTATAAACGAGTACTATAAATAAACAAAGAGATAAACAAAACTGTGAAATGAGGTTGCTTGAAGAAAGGAAGGATTCAATTTTCTATTCCCTTTATCAAATATTTGTATTGGAACTTTGGAAGGAAGGAAGGAAGTTTTTTTTCCACAGAGTTGCTTTTTTTTTTTTTTTTTTTTTAACATGCGATTGGGGACTAATAGAGAATGTCACTTGCGGATTGCAGTTCGCAATGGGGGTATATGTCTTTTAAAAATTACGTACTTCTCCGGAGCAGGGATGTTATCAGTGTTTTTTCATGGGACGGCAAAACAACAAAGTGTAAGGATGACATAATTTTTATTAGATCATTTTCATATTTGATTTTCGAGTTGTCATCTTATACGTTCTATTGTGTTGTCCAGATGAGTCAATGTAGCCCTTTGACCTTAGGACATGACGTGTGATGAAGATTGATGAGAAAAGCTGTAAGAGATTTGTTTGGCTGATATTGTTGACGTTTGGTTTCATAAAAAAAATGGGCAACTGCCAACTGTTACAAATAAAAAATTGGCTGATTTATAAAAATTTTTCAACTGACCTCGGCTTGTTGGTGTTAGAAGAGTGTTAAAGCTTCGAGTCAAATTTGAACAGTTCATTTGTTAAAGAATTGTCATACAATTCGTATAGGTATTCATGGTAATTGGTACAATATTTGAACTTCGCTATCTTCTCATTAAAACAAAATTTCTATTTCCAATATTAATAAAGGAATTCATTGTGACCTTATTTATGTAGGTATGATATATCTGCTCGATCTGTGCAAATGAGGCTGATTTAACCTTACTCTAATTAGAAGAATCGGTTCGACTGTTAAAAACCTCCAAGCTCCTGTCAGCCGATTCTCTCCCGATGATCAAAAAACCTAAGTCTGACTTCAAATGTCAAGAGAACTTTCCATCGAAGAGGTCAGTCAAAGCCTTTTGACAGTTCGCTTAAATCCATCACTTTTGGTCGTCTCGGAGAACAAACAAAAAAAAGCATCTGTTAAAGGAGCTGACAGAGTCGCTTCCAAAAAGCCTGCAAACAAGATCCAGAAAGATTTGAAATTGATTTATCGCCAGGAACCATGTTTAACGTAAAGCAGAGCACAAGATTAACATTCAAATACCATACCATATTTTATAGAATTGTGTGTCCCATGGAGGGCAGAACAAAAACAAAATTCCGAGGTATAAATATGATATTCGTAAATCGATGTGTAAAATTGTCTTTTTCCCAAAATGCGAACCATAATATAAGGAAAACTTTCCTTAGAAGATTTCAAATACATGAAGTGTCTAAAACAATTTTAATTCATGTTTCTGTTGCTTGACTGATAGATCATTCAATAAGGATAACTTTCAAACCTTTCTATAATCTTTGAGAATTTTTTGACACTAATGTTCAGAATTGTTTAACAAATTACCATTAAAGGCTTACTTCTTCTGAATCTTTCAAACTTATTTTGGAAATCGGTCTTTAACTCCTGTAACATAAGGAAGATTATATGATTGGCTCTCCTAATCGACCAACTAAGCTCCAAATTGATCGCGTTATGGGAAAATTTTATAGCATATACACTCTACTTGACGCAAAACCAACCATCAGCGTATCAGCGTAGTTTGCATGCAGAAGAAACTGTAAGTGAAATAGTGGCATCAGATCAGATTTTTAAATTCAGTGTCGATCGCAACAGCTTGTCTTTGTCCGGTCACTATGAGCAAAAGACTTCGGACTACTAGCAACGGGTAAACTTGGCCTTCGATAGTGGTTCGCGGACGACCCTTATTTTTGTGAAAGATCGTACAAAGTAAAATTGAGGATTTATATTTTTTTTATTTTTGATTCGAATGATATTAATTGCAGAAGTACTGCGCTACGTGCAATACTCCCCATAAAATCATTGACTTACTGAGGATTTGATTCATTGACAATATAAACAACCAGTGAATTGTCCAACGAGATCGCAGGAATTGATGCCACCCCATTAATTCTTGTACGGCTATGTAAATTCCTGAGCGAATGTTAATAAACCGCCTGAGAAGCCTATATTAAGCGCATTATTTTTGAGGTAAAGCCCCAAATGTTTAAAACGAGCTTCCTCAAAATCAGTTGAGGAAACCATATACCTAAGGACCTGTTCAAAACATAATGTCAAAGATCATTATTCACATTAAAAAAAACTCTTAAAAAAAAAACTCAACCAACATCCGAGTTCTTTGCACGAAGTCACAAAGAATGCTTTTTTTGAATATCTGAGTTCATGGCATCTTGCAGGAAGCTGCATTATCCCATTACTTTACCCTCCGTCAAAGGTTAACCAACCTATAATACAATACATCATTAAACCACTCTCCGCGGGCGCCAGCTGCAGACATATTAAAAACATTTGAGTCATTATCATAATACAGGAACCAGGTCTGCAAAAATAAAAATAAGGTGGCCTCTCCACCAATAATCTGTTGTTCTCGTTCAAAAGAATTACTTTGTATTGTTTAGAAACAAAGACGTTTTTGCTCTAACGATAGATACATATGGTAAATATACAAAGGATACTTTGCGAATAATCAGACCACTGTCAGTAATAACAAAATAAGTGACTCCCTACACAACTTTCTTTTCGGTTAAAAGTTTGAAATTTTAAGTAGGGGTGTGAATCTTCATCGGGCAAAAGATGATTGATCTCTCAACAAACTCTCTGCTCTATCTGATCTTATCACTAATTGATTGCATATCAAGTTAGATACTGACAACATGAGCAGCTCACTCTCTTTCAACAAAATGCTCTGCATAGAGATTCCAATTATTCCAATTCCAATTCAGATTAACTTTTACCACTTTGCACATACTCTAGGGAGTAAAGTCAATGTTAAGCATGTGCTAGAATCCCCACATATTTTTGATTAAGAAACAGTTGAAAAAGTAATTTGATTATTTAAGAGCGCTCAGGACAAACACGTCTTCTAGTTGTTTGATGGTTAAAAGAAGAAAGATATTTTTTTTATTATTGACAAAAATTTGACGAAAATATAACAAGGCCATTGTTTCCTTTGGCACCTTGTTCCAAATGCTCTTGGATAAAGTATTCAAACACAACAATATATTTTGTGCGTGCGTGATAGTTTCTATTCTTTGACAGGTTTATTGTCCTATTGTTGTTGCAGTACCAAACGATTTTCTTTGACGCTTCCAATAAAAATCTCACACTGGAAGCGTTTTAATCTAAGTGATCTATATTGTTATGCTGATGCACAGCTGATGCAGTAAATCATGCCAAAGGTGTTATACAGTTAAAATGATGATGAAGTAAAATTTTCCGAACGAAAAATACTTAGCCACTAGAACTTTATCATTGATTTGTTTTGTGGTTACCTGTTTTTCTTTTGGCTCAATTAAAGTGACGTCCTTTCAAGCGACGATTTTTTTAGATCAGTAGCTTTTGAAGTTTTTAAATGTGTTACGATGAATTTTTGGAACATGTGTTACAGCCTTACTCTCAAAGACACTCAGCATAGACAAGCCAGGTGTTTGTTTTTTGCACCGCTCCTGCGCTATATCAGGAAAAAGCTACACTAAAAAAGTGTCCTTTCTTTAAAAATTGCAAAGATTAAGTATTACGGGGGATAATGCACATCTTCAGATGCGCAGGAAGTATTCCATGACTTCTCACCTTTCATACGATTTATATCAAAAATGCTTTACTTTATAAGCGACAACAAAAACGTACTGGAAAAGATCGCTGTGATATTTTCGGCAGCAGATCCACCTCGAACTTCATGCAGAAAAAACCCGTCGCTCTGTGCCAGAAATTGTACCAGAAAAAAACTCTAAGGGTCAGGCATTAATATATTATTATGTAGACAATGAGCTTTTAAAATACTCGTCTTTGAACTTTCAGTTTTAGCTAGCTTTTGGAATGTCTTTTGGCTGCTGGATATAGAAGCAGCACTGGCAATAAAACTGTTGACGAATAGATTACGTGAAACGTTTTGCCACTTATCTACCAACCAGATTAAGATTGATTTATTTCGCGACACAAAAACTGAATTAAGACATTCCAAGAAATTTGTTTATTTCTCAAAAGGTTGAATAAGAAATACCTTAGCAAGAAACAAAAATAAAGTTAAGATCCTCATTTATGTACTTTCTAAATGCTGATTTACTCAAAGCTCTTAAATAATGAGTGTTGACTGATTGGACGTATGTATGTCGACTTTGTCTTGAAGACAATGAAACGGCCTAATATGTGCAGTGCAAATATCCTGCCACAGACTGGCTCATAGATTAGTTATCACCTCTTTCGCAGCTTGTACAATTTAAGATTTCAGATTCAGGAACTAGATTTCCACTCAAAGTAAACGATGATAATCAACAATTCCCTTTACTCGACCATCACGAGGTCATAATAGTCATTTTAAAACGTAAGAGCAACAATACTGCCAAAATTTATGGTCTTCATGCAGAGCTACATATGCAGAGCATTTAACAACTCATCTGTAAAATCTGATCCAGTTTGATCCGATAATTACGAATGTAGGTATTAATAATTTGTCGGAGAAAACATTTTTAGTTATGAAACTTGAAACATTCATATTTTAACTTTGTATAAAATATGATGTCAGTTAAGTGGTTGCTTCTGGTCGGTGCCCAATTACAAGGCCTTCTAACCATATTTTTCATTACATTCTCGCAGATTTCTGGTGTCATTTCTGTTGTTTAATTTCGAATATTGTTCTTAAGGTGAATAGCAAAGCCCTATCTTGAACAACTTAAGTAAATTAATTTAATAGTATCTTAATAATCGCAGACGTGCTTTATGGCGGAAAAGCCTAAGCTGAGGCCACCTAAGTCTGTTTTGGGACAAAATTTTTTCATATAATCTTTGGTCCCGTCTGCATAGACGGTTTTTAAAGTAGAAGATACAACTGAAATGACCAAGTCAGAAGGGTTCAAATAAAATGAATGCGGTGGCTGGGGAATGAAGAGCAGGTAACGAGAACGCGGTGGAAGAATCAAGATCTCAAAATGTACCGTATTATAAGAATGCTACGCGATATGAATGATGAACTTAAAAATAAAGATAACTGGAAAATCATAAGTTAATTCTGGAGTTAACTAAGGTAGTGTACAAAATAGATGGTTTTTAAGGTCGGACAAAGTTCTCTATTGTATCAAAGTTCGTGGCAATTCTTCAGGCAGCTCTCATTAATTCGACAATGTTCTAAAAGATAATACTAAAACCGAATTTCGGCTAACCCAAATCCTGGAATATATGTATTTATAATAGAAGAATTTACTGTTTTTACTAAACGTGCTACCAAGTAAATTGCTAACACGATGCCGCACATAGAGCTAGTATGAGGTGGTTTTAATAGTGCGACAACTCCGGAGTATTTTATGAGAGAAAAATTCTATATACTCGTATAACAGTCGTACGCCATTGGAGCTGGTGCGATAAAATGTGATCTAATAAGAAGAAATCGCAATTCTTATCTTCAAGAAACCGATAGTGGACAAACTTCAGGCTGTTGTTGCCATGTTAAACGAAAGTCGACGGAAAATCCCGTCTTAAGGGCAATAGATACTCAAGTTCTGGCCGAAATTTTAAAAAGATCCGGAAAGAAAATTTATTCGATTCCTTAAACACAAAAACATAAGCTAACTCTTGTCCCTCCTCACTAGCTCGGTGATCCAAAATAGAGTGGCCTGTAGAATGGTTTCAAGGTCAGTGTTGGAATGTAATAGCAATACAGCAATAAAATACGTGGGATACGTAAGTAAAATTGGTATCATTCAATGTATGTAACTTTATTATATCGAAATTATATCTTTACATATATCTTAGTCAACACAACACGATGCCGTAATGCGATCCCAACTTTGATAGCAAGACCTCAATTAGGTCTATAAAGTTATTGGGTTATTTAGATGCTTAAATGCGACTTCAATACCTATTGAACAAAACCTAGTCTCCCTCATTCACTGTGTTATTTACCTGATCATTTTATGGACAGAGAGAGAAGACCTACGCTGTTTTTCTAATTCTCAACAACGACTTTTCCATAGGCAGAGGGTTTCACTTTCAGAGATTTACCATCACTTCAAGCTTCATTATTCCCTTGTATTTGGTAAATAAATATAGTTACACATATGTTTGTTACAACTGCAATTTCAAATTTAATTTCCTTTCCAATGTTCTGTGCTTTCATTCTTATTTGGATTTATATTGGGACTGAAAATTTACAAAAAAACAATTCAAACAACAAGATAAAAGGGTGGAGATGCATAAAGACTTACACTTAAACCCGAATATATTTGTTGTGGAAAAAAATGTCCGTGCTGTTAATCCCGGAGATAATCCTATCCGCAGTAGTTCCTGTGAACACATGTTACATCTGATCCACACCCATTCGATAGTCATCACTCATTTGGTGTACGATCTTTTTGAACTGAATTACCGTTTCATATTTTTCAAGGATATTAATGGTAATAGAGTTATATGAACGCACTATGTTTAAATATTGAAAAATTCTTTATTTTAGAACATTGACGATTTATTGTGAAGAACATCATTTCCAATAAGATGGAACGACCGGTTGACTGTTAACCTTGCCAGAAGTTAATTTTTTCCGAAAATTGTGTTATAGTTTTCGTTAAAGACTCAGTGGTCTCCAGTCTCAATAGATTGTGATATTCAAAAAGTCAGAATTTTACATGTGCTGTTAACTAGAAATAAAGAAAATAAAACTACCCAAGCCAAAACCGTGATGATTTTTTACCAAAAGAAAAAACCAGTGGTAGCCAGTTTCTATAGATTGTAATATTTAATAAAAAAAAAAAAAAAAAAAAAATTATAAGGTTAAGTTGTCATTTGTCTTCCTTATTAATTCTTCACTAGAGATAATGTAGTGATCTTTGAAAATAAAGTGATTTGGTCACCTTTGACATCACATGTTAAGATATTTCCTAGATGTTAAGAGGAGGATCAAAGGTTTCAAAGCATTAAATTCAGATATCTTTAGATATCCACAAACTGTGTAAATTTCTAAAAAGGCAAAGTTCATAGTAAGTCAAATTTAGAAATTAAACTGTTACAAATGGATAGAGTTTCTTGAGAAATCATTTCAGGTTTTCTGAGCTATGTGGCCTCAAATTCCAAAGTTATAACTTTGGTTAAGTCGACAATATTCGATGTAATTGTAAATTTTAATTAGGCTCACTTTCGACGGTTCTTAAATCAACTATAAAATGATAGATGGTAGTTACACTAAAGTTAAGCTGGCAATACACTTATAGGCTATCGTTAAGCTGTTGCAGATGACAATGAAAACGTAAATGTCAGTGATGCTAAAAGTTGAAGTCATGACTGCCAATTGGCCAATCATATTGATATCATGTGTTTCTGTACCATCTTTTAGCTGTTTTTGCTTCGTGAGCTCAAACAGAATTTGGTTGGGATGGCTTGTTAGCAGACAATATTTGGTTGAAGGGCTTTACAATTCTTTTCAAAACACTTGATTGACAAACTTTCGCCGAAATTTAAAAACTTTTATTGCAAAAATGAAAGTCGGTAACACCATCGTCACACAGTCTCCATTATAAAATTATTTGAACTAAGCCGCGGCAAGATCTTTTTCCACGCTGTATTAGTGAAGGGTAACTCAATTTTAAATGTCTCCCAGAATTGTATGTTAATAAAGATTCTTACATGGCAATATTGCACTTGCAATATTGTTTCATGTGAAATGCGTTTAGTCGTGTACCAGCATGAGCCACTTAACTAAGTAATAATATACCGAGCATGTGCTAAGGAATAATGAAAAATGCTTCTAAATGCAACTTAAAGAAAGTTTTTGATGAAAAGCATTGATTATTCGTCACTCAAATAAGTTGGTATTTTCATATGTAATCATCATTATGCGTCAAATCATTTAAATTGTAATTGTTAATCAAATAATGCTAGAAGCCTCAGTCATAAAGATGTGCCCCACTGGACACTACTTGAATTCGCCCTTTACTTTAAAAGTCGACAAACCTGACATTTCCAGTGCTTGTGCTCGCCCGACGCATGCGTTTTCCAAACCTTCCACGTCTTCCAGTTGCCGATTAGGAGTGCTGAGAAACTTGCCAAATTAGTAAAATAAAAGCTCCTCACAGGAGAATTACATTTCCAGGCTGGTAGCGAATCCAAGCCACTGGCTGAAACATCAAAAAAAGGGGAGTTGGGTGATTTTTTTTCCATTTTAACGTAAATCAAAGTGTGCCGCGTAGAAATGACTTTATGAGTGCCGACTTATAGGTGTGTGCGTGTAACGAACACAATGTACGTATTTGGATGGAATAACCAACTGTAAACTGTTTGCTTGCATTGTGCAGCGCACCACATTTTCCTAATAGAGAGGGCAATGAACACTTTGTACGTAGCGTACATTGAACGTGTGTACAATTTTTTTTATCCAAGAAGCATACCGTGCGCCGTCCACGTGCACATAATTGAGAGTCCCCTTCGTGAGAAACAAGAAAATCAGTAAAAAAAAGAGGGAAAAATTCAGTTTGACAAGTGTAAAAAGGTGCAACTAGTAAAAAGCATGCAGTCTACCAACTATCAATGATCCTGCTTCAAAAGAATTGTCAAAATTGAATTTGCCTTTCGCAAGAAATTTTCCATCAACTGAAAGTTCGCATAATACATATGCACATATGCACATACGAGTATGTATTTAATTCATATGGAATTACGAGTCCACACATGGGTCAGTTTAGTAATAAGGGCTTAAAAATTAGCACTTGACGGTTGTCAAAAGAGCTAATTAATACAAAACAAATAGTGTTAAACACAATGGGTGTGTTGCGATGGTCGTTTGGGGAGTTATGCAACACGCAACTAAACAACGGTTACTGAGTTGCACCTACTTAACATTAGCAGTATAGTGCTCTATTAAAGAGAAGGCGGTTGACAATCAACTCCCTGAATAAATTTTTAATTTGAAAAATTGTAAAATTAGAGCACACAACAAAATCCATTACCAGCAAACGATTGATTTTAACAAGTTCTTTTAAAAATATACAAGCCTTCTTAGTTATAAGGGGTGATTCATCGTGAGGTTTCAATTTCAATAGGCTTTTTTTGACAGATTTGACTCCTATTAAACTGATTTGTCATTTTTGTTTTGGCAAGTCATCATGGAAAGACTCACACTACAACAGCGTCTTAAAATTTTTCAGCTGTATTAAGAAAATCAGAGTTCTGTGAAAAATGTTTTTCGTTCGATTCTAGGAACTTACGGTGCGCAAAATCGACCTACTGAAACCACTATTGCCAATAACATTCGCAAATTTGAGTCCCAGTTTACATTAGTAGATGATACTCGACCGGTTAGACTACATCCAGCACGTAGTAGTGAAGAGACTATAGCAGCTGTATCTGAGAGTGTACGCAAAGGCCGTGACGAATCGATTCATCGTCGTTCTCAGCAGCTTGGCTTGGCGTATTCAAAAATTTGGCGTATTTCACGTGGGGATCTTGGCCTTAAAGCGTACAAAATTCAATTTGTGCAAGAATTAAAGCAAGGCGACTTGAATTGACGTTACATTTTCAGGAATGGGCTCTGGAAAAACTCAATGAAGATCCGGTATTTTCAGTGATGAAGACTATTTCTGGCTCAATATTAAACGTTACGTTAATAAACAAAATTGCCGTATTTGGGCTGATGAGTAACCCGAAGAGTACCAAGAGCTACCATTACATCCATTAAAAACAACGGTATGGTGTGGTTTATGGCCTGGTGGAATCATTGGTCCATATTTCTTCAAAAATGAGGCAAACCAGAATGTAACCGTCAATGATAACCGTTACGGCGCCATATTTATGGACTATGTGTTTCCTGAAATTCAAGCACATGGTCTCGGTGAGCTCTGATTTCAACAAGACGACGTTACGAGCCATACAGCGCGTGAAACAATGGACTTGTTGAGAAATCATTTTGGTGGGACTATTTTCTCTGGCGATATGTAAAGTCTCAGGTCTTTAGGAATAATTCAGCTACGATTGACGCTTTGGAAGCCAACATTATTCGTGTTGTTCGCGAGATACCAGTCACTATGCTCGACCGAGTCGCCCAAAATTGTACCTTCCGAATGGACCACCTCAAACGTAGTCGTGGCCAATATTTACATGATATCATTTGGAAAAGTAAATGACATAAATTTTTCCTTTAATCGATAATAAAATTTTAAGTTCACTTTCAAATTTTTGTTTTTATTTTACATTATAAATCAAACCTCACGATGAATCATCCTATATTATACGACACTGTCTATGGTAGATAATACATGGGCTGAAAAGCCGTATGTAAGAGAGGGCACCACTTGATTTAAATCCATACCATTTTCAGTTAGTACCAATCTTCAAAAGATACGTGTATAAATTTGACAGCTGTCGGACTATTAGTTCTCGAGATATAGCGTTGTGAGTGAAGCAACTTTTGTTATTGTGAAAAAATAAAAAAAAAAAAAAATAAAAAAAAAAAAATGGATTCAATGCAATTTCGTGTGTTGATTTATCATTGCTTTTTGATGGGAAAAAATGCAGCCGATGCAAAGAAATGGCTTGATAAGTGTTACCCGGACTCTTCACCAGCCAAACGAACCATTCGCAAGTGGATTAAAAAATTTAAAAGTAGTCATACAACCACCGAAGGTGATACACGTAGTGGACGTCCAAAAGAGGCTGTTTCAGATGAAAACATCAAAAAAGTCCTCAAAATGATTACGAATGACCGTAAAGTGGAGTTGATCGAGATAGCTGAGGCTCTGAAGATATCAAAAGAGCGTGTTGGATATATCATACACGAATATTTGGACATGCGAAAGCTCTGTTCAAAGTGGGTGCCGCGTTTGCTCGCAGTGTGTTTAAAGCTGCTCAACAGCAATAAAGCCGAATTTTTGTGTCGGTCGAAACGTCTCGTCCAAAACGACCAAAAACTCAACAGTCGGCTGGCAAGGTTATGGCATCCGTATTTTGGGATACACATGCAATAATTTTCATCGACTATCTCCAAAAGGGGCAGACTATCAACAGCGATTATTACATTGCGTTGTTGGAGCGTTTGAAGGACGAAATCGCAGAAAAACGGCCGCATTTGAAGAAAAAGAAAGTGCTGTTTCATCAAGATAATGCACCGTGTCACAAGTCGATGAAAAAGATGGCAAAATTAATTGAATTCGGCTACGAATTGCTTCCCCACCCACCGTATTCTCCAGATTTGGCCCCCAGCGACCTCAAAAGAATGCTCGCCGGAAAGAGATTTAAGACCGATGAAGAAGTAATCGCTGAAACAGAGGCCTATTTATAGGCTAAACCGAAATCGTACTACAAAACTGGTGTCGAAAGATTGAAAAATCGTTTCAATCAGTGTATCGCACTCGAACTATATTGATAAATAAAGTTGAATTTTGCAAAAATTTTGTGTTTTACTATAAAACGTATCTCAAAAAAAAAACCTTCAGTCGGCCTGATTTCTACTGCCAGGTCGATGAAGTCAACTTTCGACCAACACGTCACCCAAGACGAGGTTTTTAACCAAGAATCAGGTTGAATCAGAGACTGTGCGTGGATGCTCACTCACAACATATTTTTGAGTTATCTTCTTTTGCGTAGTTTTAATATTTGTCACATAGAAAATTGCTGAAGTATCTACTCAATAGTCATGTAATGAATGTCACAAGAAAGAACATCTCCAATATAGTCTTATCCGTTGTCTTGTGGTTTATTCGTTTTCTCAAAACGACCAAAAAGTTGTTCGCTTCCGGAAGACTGTTATATAGCAGGGTTGAGATGAAGGATTATGGATAAACGGAGACACTTAAACATATATATTTATCTTGTTTTTAATTGAATTTAAGGACATTTTTCAGGGAAAAGGTGTCCTTCCATACTGGCAATATCATTGCATAAACTTTGTCATCAATACGTATATATGAATATGTATTTAGGAGATTTCAGTACGATGTGCTGAGCAAAAAGTATGTGAAAACTACAACGGCGACTACAAAGAGGAAGGCAATGCTTATTAGGATGCGGATTTGCTATTTGGGCAAGAGATAGGAAAAGTTTCATGTGGAAACAGTGTTCAGGGTTTAAGAATTTTTAACGTAACTAATCAATTTATTGCCAGAATGCGGTTCCTATATCTCAACATCCATAAATGATTTTAGCTATACATAACCAAATAATTGCAGTTTCCAGGCAACTAGAATGAGAGAAATTTACAGTAAAGTTGTAAAGAAAAAAAAGAAATCATAGTGCGCGCATCCCACATCTTCTGCCCCTGGCCAAGGTACTATTACTTGCACCCAGTTACTTCAGTTGCTGTATAACACTATCATACGGTTAAAACAATAACTGAGTGCATGTAACAACCGATGGATAGTGGGTTGTAAGTGTGAATTTGATTGGTGCACAGTTTCTTATGATCGTAGGGGCCTTATGGCTACATATAACAATTTAATTCGGTAAGCCAACGTCTGAATTTTCATTTCCCAGTTTTTTTTTATAATGGCTGGCGAATTTAGAGTAGACATAGCAAAAAACTATTCACTTTTCTACGTACTTTCACGTCTGTAAATACAGACCAGCTGTTGGCACTTAGTGAAACACAGGTAGGCCCCCGCCCACGCCTATCAGATCACTATGATCTGAAACTGCCTGACTATGAGCTAGTGCCATTACCAGGTGTACCGGTATGAAGTGAAGGTAAAACACTAATTTTTAATGGGAAAGTAAAAAATAATTTATTCAAAGTATTGGCCATTATTACCTACACATTTTTCCTATCTTTCAGGCATTTTATGTATTTCACGCCAATAAAACTATTCGTCTTTTGAAGCAAACCAAAAAGTCACTCAATTTTCAACTTCCTCGTAGGATTTGAAGTGCTGCTCATCTAATGCGTGTCCCATCGATGAAAACAAATGGTAGTCGGAAAGAACCAGGTCTGGTGAATACGAAGGGTGGGGTAGCAGCTCCCAGCCAAGTGCTTTGCTTTTATCCTGAACCAGTTTTGCTTTGTGTGCAGGTGCATTGTCATGGAGCAAAATTACCTTGCCGTGTCTTCTGGCCCATTCTGGTCGTTTTTCGATCAATACATGGTTCAAATTGATCATTACTTGTCGGTAGCGATTTGTATTAACGGTTTCACCGTTTTAGGAGCTCGTGGTACACCAGACAAACAGCATTGTCTTCTTGTTGAATCGATCTGGTTTTGCAGTCGAAGTTGATGGTTGTCCCGGATTAATCCATGATTCTGAAAATAAATCCATTTTTCATCGCCAGTAACAATTCGATGCAAAACTGATTTTTTGTCGTGTCTTTGAAGCAAAATTTCACAATTGGTTGTTCCGTTTTCCATCTACTCTTCATTCAATTCATGTGGCACCCATTTTCTAGACTTTTGGATCTTTAATAGCTTTTAAACGGTCAGAAATTCTTTTTGTGCAACATTTAACATTTCTGCCATTTGTTTCTGACTTAAAGTGTCATCTTCATCCAATTCGTCAAACTTTTTTCGTGTTTTTGTACGTTCTTCATTTCTCACATCAAAATCGTTATCTCTCAACTGTTGAAACCATCTTTTGCATGTTGCTTTTGATAGAACATGATCACCATATGCCTCGGCAAGCATTTGATGTGACTCTGCAGCACTTTTCTTCAAATGAAAACAAAAAATTAATACTTTTCGCAAGTCATCATTTTCTGGTACAAAATTTGACATTTTCAACACGATGAGAAAATGTGATGTTGTTTGCTCAATGACTTGATGTATACCAAATATGTTTGACAAGTGTCAAAGCAACGAAACAAAAAAAAAAAAAAAAAAAAAGGACCGTTAACATTAAATGTTTCCTATCGAGGCATTTGTATCTTGACACTCACTTCATACCGGTACACCTGGTATTCTTTTTGCATCCGTTCGATGTGATAGAGTTAAAAGTCCACTTCGATCACCTTTTGAGATTTTGAACAAAACGGAGAAGTTGTATAAAATCAAGGTGAATGGAAAGGCCCCAAATATTTCATTGGACCGGCTTAGGCCTGCATTCATCTTAAACGAACCCAAAGTGGAGCAGCAAGAACTATTTTCGATGCTGAAGACATCAGTGATAACAGGATTCGGACGAGGAGTCATGATCTCAGCCAGATATTAATGATGCGACGTCTAGAGAGGGAGTACTGTGACAATTTACCAACAACTTTTGAACTGTTATGGTAACTCCATATCATTCCACCAACGCATTTTGACGACTGTCTTTGTCATAGCTCTTCCGCCAAGAGTTTTGTTCACCTCTATCAGTCGCCAGTCGCACATCTTTCTTTTCGCCATTAAATTCATTTAATTTTTTCTATTACATTTTATTAAGTTAAGATTTATTTTTTTAATTAAAGTTGTAATTACACATATGAAGTAGATGTCTTATTTAACACGAACACCACAATTCCTCATCGGTTGAAGTGTACCAAGACAAAAGAAAAGGGTCAGGGTCAGAAAAACGTCTCTTCAAAGGAAAACTGGTAAAATTCGAACAAGCCAGAAATGACTGTGACGTATTTCTCAAGTGTGTGAAATTTCAATACGACCAAAAACTGGGGCAAAAAATACTATAATGTCCCAAAGGTAGTAAATATTTTTGGTCGTTCTTCAAAAATATCAGAAATTCTGCCTCATCCTCTTTCCCAACGCTTATTTATAATGACATTATTTCTGCTTCTTGCATACTTGGCGGCCAGTTAAACACTTCCAGATTGTGCTTTGTCTCCGCCTACACTTGAGTGCATCGAATTTTTAATGGGACGAATCCACTTTCTCACTCGTACCAAGAGCACTTAAAGAACTTAACATACACAAATCCACTGGCCCAGATAGTATATCTCCCCTTCTTCTGAAGAGATGTTTTTCCACCCTTGCAAAACTATTACGCAAACGTTCTATCTATTCTACTTTTTAGGACTCTTTGCCCATTGCCTAAAAAAGACTAATTTTCTTTTCTGTTCTACATGGCCATTGCACAGTGTTCTTCGGCTGTAGAACAAGACCGACAGCGTATGGTAAGCACATTAAATTCCGATAATAGCAGCATAACTAATTGCGAAACTTTCAACAGTGTTCAATTTAATGCAACTAAAATAGAATGCTGTATACTGTCATTAAAGCGAAATTTAAATACACAGACATTATCCATGAATGGCACTTGCATCCTTAAAACCAAAAAAACTTTCCATTCTCGGTACGTGTGTCAATGACAACTTACGTTGGAACGACTACATACTCAATGTAGCCAAAAATGCTGCGAACTGTCTATGTTTCCTTAAGAGATGTAAAAAATGTTTCACCCCCTCTGACTTGGTCCCAATATACAATATAAGGCGTTTATTCTCCCAAAATTGGAGTAAAATACCCACATCTGGTCAGGTGCCCCTAAGACCCCTTTTCACTTGATAGATAGGATCCAAAATCGTGCGACAAAACTCATAGATGATGTCAATGTTACACAGTCATTCGACATTCTCTGACGTAACGTTTCCTGTTTCATCTTGTTGATTCGCTTTTTTCACCAACAGTGCCGCACTGAAATTGCCAGTAGCATTACGTCCCTTTAAACTTTTAACCGCAACACTCGTCTCGCTATTATTGCTCATCAGTACACCCTCAAGCCCACATTTGGACGTACTCTGAAATATCTGAAAATTCTTTCCTAAGCCGTACAACTTGCTTATAGAATGCCCTGGCGAGCTCTTTGTTTCCTATTCACTATAACCTGCATATATTTAAAACCAACGTACATCGGTATCTCTCTTTTTCCCTCCCTAACTGCCTTTCGTTCGCACTATGTGCAAACATCTTAAAGGAACATAAAATCCCTTTTACGCGGGCTAATTATAAAAAAAAAAATATCGATCGTACTACAGCATATCTTGGGAAAGACCCGGAAATTTCAGATCTTCACGTGCTATCGTCGCCGATTTCAAAGTCGCATATGACAGCTTGCATATGGACATGCATGCCCCTTAAGCTCTACATGCTCTATCAAGGTCAGTAATGAATTGACCCAATGCCAAGAAAGGTTTTGAACAAGGCGATGTACTGTCATATCTACATCCAAATAGGCGCAGTTTCTAGTTTCTAAAGTTATCATTACGAAAGATGTCATAGATTTCCATCCTTCTTTTGCTCTTAACATATGCCCTAAAATGTTCCCCCAAAATTTAAATCAATTTCATAAACAAATTTAATCCACTACGGAAATGCATATATAACCTCAACTGTTACTTCACACTCAACAATCCGTTTAATTCTTCTCACATGTTTGACAGTTTGCCAATTACCATCAAAGATTTGCGATTATGAGCAAAACTTAAATTTGGATTCCAGAGAAGTTGTCATGCTAAAAAAAAAACATGTTAAACAAAGTAGAGGTGTCCAAAAGTCATTGCACCTAACGAAAAAAATATCTAAATCACTGCAAGATCTTAAAAGCGTAACAAAAAGTAAATGAAAATCATAAAAGTTTGTTTATTTTCAAGAACAAATGCGCTATTAGCCATCAAAAAATTCTTAAAAAAACGAAAAGGAAAAACTGAAAAAATCGTGCTCTCTACGATTATGATATCTCTCACTGGTACCCATCAAAGTAGTCGTCGTCACCGGCGCGGCGGCCACTTGCTTATGTATTGCAAGTATCCGTATCTTATTTGCAATACAACAACAGAACGAGCTGTTAAAAATATCTCTTTCGACAACATAATGACACATTCTACAGAGTGACACCAATAAAATCGAAAAATAAAACCAAAAATTCACTTATGGTAGGTATATCCGTACACTGGGAAGTGACATACTAAAAACGAACAAAAATTGTCCGAGCATCTGTATCTGAAAAGTCTTACCCGCCGATTTTTGCTCCTGATCATGAATGGAGATCTATAGTTGTGTTTGCCACGATGATGATGGTGATCTTTGTTTTTGACACCTAAATGAAGTTTCTTCATAATTCCTTAAGTGTAATCAGCTGCTTGTCGAATTTAATCGATATTCAGTCTTCTTGGGCCCGATTTAGAAAAAAAAAAATGTATCGCTCTTTTATAAATAGATACGGGTACAATGCACAATGGGAACTCTTACGGCAAACAACACTGCATTGTAACTACACCGCAATGAGAGGAAACTTTTTAAATTTAGGTCACCTTAACCGCAGTGTGTGATTATTTTTCTTTGAATAATTTTCTTGTAATCGAGAATTGTACTATGTATATTAAACTAACGTTACACTATTGCCCATCTCTAGCCCACACGGATATTACATAAAAATTTAATAGTACACAATCTTCAAGATCCTTCAAATGAATCAATTGCGAAAAAGAGCGAGGAAATTTTTCAAGAGTAGTTATGTGAAATTTGTGATTTTTTTAAAATTATTTCCTGGAATGTTAGTACTATGGTGGATATATGGTCTTAAATAATTTTTACGTTTTCACTACGTTTTCGAAAAACGAAAAGCAAAACGAAGAAAGGCAGAAAAAAAAAACTTTAACGGATTCGGTCTCGTATTAGAGTGGAAATTCCTCCACGATCTTGCACTATAATGTGACGCGAGGAAGAGCAGTCGAAAAGCAAACCAAAACGCAAAGATAAATAAATAGACTGACACGACTAGCGTGCGATCTCAAAGCAGATGAATACAACAGAGACTCAATTGTATATTTACATTTTTCGAGAGAGTGGAAGAAAGTGGCGACAAAATCTCAGGGAACAAACATTCCTACAACAAAAAAATAAAAAAAATAAAAAAAAAATAAAAAAAATAAAAAAATAAAAAAAAGTAAATAAATACAATAAAATAAAAATCAATCTTCAAGTAATATTTTGTCTTACATTTGGGCAGTGGCGGCACTGCCAAAGAGAATTTTTAAAATTAATTATCAAAATAGTCTGAACTAAATTTTACAAATTAAAAGTTTCCCTTTAAGTGGACGAAAATAAAATGTAGATGTTGGTAAAATCTTTCGAAAAAATCTTAGGAACACTTTCTATATTATTATTATTATTATTATTATTATCAAGGGAACGATACAAATTAATTTGTAGGGTTTGGGATTTTAACGCCGGGGTACTATGCCCATGTGGCGCGTTTTGTCAACAGCACACGGAGTACTGAGTTCCCATGTAGTCCCCCACCTACGTACTTACCGCGCCCAACACTTTCTATAATTGGTCAACCTATCAGTGAAAATTGCTAGCGATTGTGTAAAAGGTTTTTCTCCATAAGTTCGTTCGCAAATTCATACTGGAAAATTTGTAATCTCCTAACTCACTCAAAAAAGTTATGATTCATTCAATTTAGTCTTGAGTAATGGCATGCATACTGGACAAGTTATTAATAATGAAAACGTCATCGGGGAAAACAATTTTTGAAAACGTGTTTATATTTTACCATCTGTCTTTCCTTTTTCGGATTTTTATTCACCGGCGAATCTGTTGAGTGGATCTATGAGATTAAACAAGATCCGAGGTATTCGGAATTTAAGAATATTTTTGCTAATTACTCAGAAAAGTTTTTATAGTAACTAATATTAAGCTTAGGCAGTAGGGAGAACAATATTGTTATATTTATACTCATACAAGAGGACGTGAAAGGTCCCTATAATTCAATGAACACTGTCGGAGTAAGCCTTAGACAACAGAAAAATATGACAAATGAATTCGACTGATAACATTTTATATGGTTTCGGTATCACGTCTTAGATCCCCGATTTTTGCTTGTCAATAAACGTATACGATCTTTATTGCAATAGTGTTTATATGGTACATATGGTACATCTGACATACCATACCTATACTCGTATGTTTTTTTTTTTCTTTTCTAGTAGTGTGCCTCAAAGAGTGTTAAATCGACTACTTTCGTCTATGTATTTGAAGATATGCCAACTTTTATTAATCAAAGGATGCTTAAGCCTGTTGAACGGTCTCATCCGTCACTTTAACCAATACCAGCTACTGTTACTCAGCTTACTGGCGTTCTAGTGATAAAAGCTAGTTGCGAGCCAGTTATGCTTTGGTTTCCTATGAGTAAGTGCTGGTGCTGGAATCACTTGGTCTCTTTCAGTGTGATATCAGTGGTGTTAACACTCTACGACGGGTACACTGAGAAGATAACCGGTTAAAAAAATACTGTATAAGGCTGTGTATATCGAGTGTCAATCCTCTGTCTTAACTCAGAACCAAACAAAACCAAATAACGTAGGAAAAATCGGAATCTCATAAAAAGGTCACTTAAGACTTCTTTGACAGAAAACTTTAATCCTTATAGATCGAGGTTAAAAGAAGTATTGTTCTGTAGTCTGAACACAGACAAGAAACATCACAATATATCCCCTACATTGTTAATTTGCTCTTATGCCTATAATCAATTATAACTCAATATTGTATTACATAGTCTTCCGTAACATACATTTGACGCTTGTTCTTGTATATTTTAATTACTTTCTTTGAATTGTATTAAAAATAGTTTTTGCAATTATCTAACGTTAACCTCTCACATCCTTCATAATTTTTGCATTTACCTCAATGTTAACATTCATTCATCTAATATTGAGTCAAACTTATTGCATTATTGTACAGTTCACTCTCTTTATGTAACTCATTTTACGTCGTTCAGCCTATTTGCCTGCTGATCACCGCACGTTAAACATCTTTCTGGAGCCTTAAAACATAAATTCTTTCATTTTATTTGCTTAAAACTTATCATTTTTCGGTCCTTCCGATTGCAGATTAATTGAACTTTTAATCGCATAACATATTTGATAAAATAAGTTTTGCTAATAGACATTATGGTTTTTTTTTTTTTTAATGAAAAATTTCTTTTTTCAATGAGAGTTTTGTTTTTTTTTTTTGGACGGAATTCGGTTCCCTGCAAAGTAGGATTCTTGAGTTTCCGGATGAAAAATATTTTGTGGGCCCACAAAAAGAGTATTCTGAATATGAAGTTAAAAATTTTATAGCTCAGTTTGCTCTTAGGAAAGTAATGGAAAAAAATTGAAATACCTTCCCATAGTCAATCGCCTATTGCGGTAAATTTTCCGCAACAAGTTTGACACTCTTTCCCGTATGAAGTCCTTTCTGTCCCTCTTTTCTTTGAGTGGGAACGCCGAGCTCTGGCGGAGGTCTCATCAACCAGTGGTCTATATACTCCAGACTTCGGCAAACAACCCACATAGGTTATACAGGCGGTTTTCTCCGCAAAATAGAAAGAGAGGGTTCGTGTGTTCGAAAGAGCAGCAGAGGGATGTAGGCGGACGGCCAAGAAATAAGAAAGCCTCCAACGTAGGAGTATAAAAACATACAAACAATACCAAACAGCAGCAATCAGGAACAAAAAACAACAACAAAGATATATAATTTAATAAAATAACCACTAATAACAAAATAATAAAACAAATAAACAATTGTAATGAGTGACACGCTTTTGGTCAGTCCCCGTTCCCCCAATTCTGAACGCCAGTCCACCGGAGTAGTTAGGGACCCGCGATAAAAAGATAAAAATTTGCACAGGCAATGTACTTGAATTTTGCTGGGGGCGGCGATACAGAGGAAAGCTGGATAAAAATACCATCCATCGCGTTTGTTCTTATTTTGCAAAAGTCTTATTAATGGAAAAGTACCCGGGCATAAGATGTTGTGGAAAACTAGTTTTTTATTTTTCTAATTTTTGTAATGTTTCTTTTCTTGAATCGGTGTTTTTTTTTCATTTTTATCCAGGTTTAGCTGTCCTCAAAACGCTACCTGGACGAACCCTGGTTTGGGGAATCGCTCTATTGGTGCTGGAAATAAAACATAATACGGCCGTAGATAAATTATATACTCAGCAATCATCATCATCATAATCTTCGATTTTTCCTCCTAAAAGCTATATTCCTCCTTTAACCGGTGACTATAAGGAGTGACCAAGCTTTATATGTAGTCCGGTAAAAATAGAATTTTCAAATAACAAAAATTACGATAGACCTGAATTTTGGTAAAGATCTTGGGTACACCAGTAGAAATAAAGTGCCAAAAGTCTCCATATATCCCATGTGTGCTAAAAAAATTATTCAAGGTCAAAGGTCAAAATTTTCGATTTTTAGGATTTTTCTTGAAAACGGTAAGTCTTTTCAAAAATATATCCCAGACAAACATTTTAGATCATTATTCTACATATTATCTACAAAAATAGTTTTTATACTTTTCCTAGGAATTGCCATTCCTAAGATAGGAGTTACATTCTACAAGATATCCACACATTTCCACACCACCTGTGAGGTAGCGTACGTCGCGTGTTTTTTTTCATGTGGTTTCCCTCGTAGGCTTACTCCACGATCTGTTATGACGAAGTTTTATGGAAAAATACTGTATTTACTGCATGATGATTATTGATTTTGATATTGATATAGGTGATTGGTTTAAACTGTAGTTCTGATTTCTTTTAATACATATATTAATTTAATTCATGCTCTTCAAATTCGATTTTAAGAGTCATGTCTTCTTTTTCTTCCTAATCTCTTTGCTGGATGTTCAAAAATTGTGCAACTAACGATGAATCAGCTGTCTCTTCATCGATATCACATGAATCTTCGTCTATTGGAATCAATTGGACATTCGAGCAAGACTGTCCTTGGCAATTAATGCACGCTGGTAAACACAACAACCCAACTCTTCTACAGCTACATTTAGCACTACAGGCTTTTTTACAGTTTGAAAGTATTTAGGAGTTTTTTCGGAGCAGGTGAGAGTACGGTTTAAATCGGTTTCAAAGTATTATCTGTTAATTTCCAACCACAGTTCGGGGTTCAGTTGATTGCCAAGCCATGTCTGAACTTGATAGTATACTCGATACAGGTGTTGATGAGCAGAAACCGATGTCGGAGAAAGAAAAGATAGTTGTAGGTACTTGTTTTTGTTTAAAAAAGTTAAATGTCTATACTTGTCGATACAATTAATTTTTTTGGAGCTCCATAAACAGCAAGAAGAAACCGATTTCCTTTTGTGATTATCGTTTGAGGAAAAGAGTCAATTTTTTCAATTTTTCAAATAATTTCAATACTGATGATTTACTCCTTCTAAAAATTGCTGATGGAGCATCACAGCCGGTTATTGCATGTGAAAATAAAATATGGTTTTGGCATTTTGGATAAGCAGATAAACTTTTTGAAAAATATATTTCTGTTCGCTGGAAGTCCGTGCAGTAAGTAGTATTAACAAATCAACATTTTCACCACCCACAATATTTGTATTTGTTGCACTGAATTGTTCAAATGCTGTTTCAATTATGAGGACATCAGCGTCATTTTGAGCTTGTTCAACAGTGGTCAGCTTGTCACTTAACATGGAAATGAAACGAGATTTATTATGAATGTTAGCGAGAAATTGTTGTTGGTTTGCTGGGACTATCATAAATTGATCAAAGATAATGTCGGAACATGAAGATGTTTTCGTAGCCCGTTACTCTATGACCATAGTGTCTGCGTAGATACAGAACGTATTTTTCGCAAATAACGTTGAAAGTTTTCCTCCATCGATTATGTAAGCAGCGTTTGTAGTATCAACTTCAGCGTTGACTAATTGAAAGCAATCGTAAATGGCTGACTTAAGTATTTTACGCATTCCAAGTGCGTCGAAAGTAATAACGGGTAAAGGGCTAATTCATACTCGAAAAACCAATCATATATTGCGCCTATTTGCGCGGTAAAGCA
Source organism: Volucella inanis (assembly GCA_907269105.1). Lineage (NCBI taxonomy): Eukaryota > Metazoa > Arthropoda > Insecta > Diptera > Syrphidae > Volucella > Volucella inanis. The sequence goes on along the minus strand of OU026157.1, from coordinate 73,638,552 downwards.
GCAGGCTTAATTCGTGATATATCTATGTATGTATATATTTCGGATGCTAATTGTTTAGATGCTTGAAATTGTTTAGAAGAGCGCTACGATCCCTCAAATTTATTAACGCAATCGCATATTGCATCATTCCTTTTGTTGCCTTGTATGACTTCATGTAACATTGTAACTCTTCGAAAGATTATAGTGGGTTGAATGCCTTAGGATCTACTAATCGCGACACTTGGATCACTTATCTTCTGCTAAAAAAGCTTTATCAGAACACGTGACAAGCACGGGCGTAAGATAATTGATACGCGTCGCGAGTTCGTTAAAGCACCCTTCTTTTGCTAAAACTAACACATTTACGAATTGAATATTATTCAAACAGGTGTTGGTCTAATTTTTGTTGCAATACGTGAAATTCGCGGCATCATTCGCTCTTTCACAACCTTCAATCATCGTCGTTGTCAAACATTGCAGACATAAATGTTCCAGAAATATCGCCCATTCTATTCACGAACTTGCACTTCTCACATTCTCTGCCAACAACCCAACCTCTACTCTCGCTTTGCTCGCAATACCATTTAAGAGCAATTCGCTTAACTCTTCTCATATTACTCAAAGTTTATTGGCCACAGCTATCGTTCATGCTCATGATAAGGAAGAAAATTCGCAATCGGCTCAGTTGTTGCCAGTTTATGGTATGGTTAACTCCATAACGTTTGGTTTGTTTTAACTCCCTCCGGCAAGCAGAAGAGTGAATTTACTTCACTCACAGCATCTCTGTTCTCTGAACAATGTTACCTGACTGTTAGTGACACAAAACCTGGAACCAACGGATTAAAAATACTATTCAACCTTCCTACGGTCCTCAAATTTACTGAGGCGAACGGGCTTCGGGTTAAAATTGACTCAGTACTTTATTTTCAGGCTTTATTTCAGATATTTGTTTGTTTTTAATTGAAGATTTTTATTATTTAACAATGTTTATATAAAAAAAGAAAAAACAAAGTTATTTAAAAAAAAATTAAAGTAAATTTATTTGAACTTCATGTTTTATAAGCACTTTAACAAAACTTTTAATTCAATAATAAAAGGAAAATAATACAGTCAGTTGTTACAATTCGTACACAAAGTTATGATTTTAGAATGCTGTTTACATATATGCTTATTACAAATGTCGTAAATTATTTTCGTTTTATTATCTGTTTTTTCGCATAATTGACATCGATTTCTTCATCTCACGATTGAGATGATGAAGATGGTTGTGTATCGGTTTGAAAATCACTTTGAATTTTTCTGGCAATTTCAACAGAAAAATGTGCTCGAGATAATGTTTGTCGCTTTTTTATGTAGGGAGTAACAAGCTGCATACCAAGATCTTACAAAAAGTAGCCGCGCTTTGAGAGGCAGCCGTCTTTCCATGTATAGTTACAGGATTTGAATAAAACAAAAGCGTTATAAGCTGAAATATCGACCATATTTCTGAACACTAATTGAGGCCACCGTTTTGTCACCCTTTTGCAAGTGTAGCCACTTACTGCTTTGTCCAATGTGTCTACACCTCCTTTACATTTGTTATAATCCAGGATTATCTCTGGCTTCTTATCCGAGAGATCACTTACTTTTCAGTCATGATGTAAAGTACTTAGTAGATTATCAGATTTATTTTTTTTTTCGAAATGTAAGATACGAGAGTAGTATTCTCTGTAAATGCAAAATTAAATGAATATATTGGTCTTCCTTTTATATTAACTATTTCTGGTGGTAATTCGGGATTGTTTTTGCGTATTTTCCCTCCTAGTGTAATTTGTCCCTCCAGTAATTTTTGTGCCAATTGATAAGACGTGAAAAAGTTATCGGTTGTGACATTGTGTCATTTTAGCCCTACAATCAAATCAAATCCGGCAGGTACTGCCGGAAGGGACATCTTTCTCTGAAAGCTACTAACTGCTCATCTATTGTCACATTTTCGGATTATTGGTAAAATATGTCAACCCACTGATTCTACAACTCACGTATAGGAGCAAATTTATCTAACAGTCGTCGTTCACTTCGATTTTCCCTATTGTCGAACCTTATAACTCTTGATATTTTCTTGAAAATTTTCAATGAAATAGTTGCAGCAGAAATTGGTCTTCCTTTTTCAGAGTTCCATAAACTTTAAGTGCTTTCGTTGTTTGATCGAAAAACGCCGGCTAATAAAAGTAGTTCAATGAATGCAAATAGTTCGGTGCTATCAAGATCAGTCCATTCTTCACCATATATGCGTCGGCTCTCAAAGTTGGTAAAGGTCAAAATAGTACGTTTCAAAGGAGGTGGAAAAAATAATTCAAAGTTAGAAAGTTCGACTTCTGTTATTCTAGAACAAGAATAACGTGTCAATCCTGGCACCAATTTTATAAAATTTTTCCTTAAGGCTCCTCCGGCGCTTTTTTCATTAGGTTTTATTGAGTAATTTATTTGACAATTTTTTGACACCATCATTTCGGTAGGCACAAAGAAATTTTTAACATCACTTAAATCACTGTCTGATGAAGTAGGTGCCTCAACATGATCTTCGAACTCAGAACAAGATTGTTCCTCATCCATAAATACGGTCAAAGAGAATTTACTTTCGCTATCACTCATAGCTACAAAGGTAAGAAGATACAAAGGTAAGTACTAATCACTAAATGTTTACTGTAATACTAAAAAAGCGCCGTAAGTAAAACAATGTAACTGCAAAACCAAAACTGATATAATGAAACTTTGAAATTGTGTGGATTATAATAACCTCAACACTTCATTCTCGTTTCCCTTTCTTTGAGCATAATTCCATTTTCTAAATATATTATTCAATATTTTAAAATGGACTATCCCGCGACACGTAACTAACAAGAATGCGAAATAGATTTTTATTCTTGGATGAATAAGTTTTTCTCTGGAAAAACAACAATAATTGAGTAGGTAATTAGAAATCAAAGCAAACTGCAAATACCGTTCGATTCATACGTTAGGTCAAATTTGACCCGAGGGACGCTCCTAATATTTTTTATAAAATCATACGTAATTGTATTCAGCTTAAAATTTTAGAAAATGTCAAGAAATATCAAGTCCTTTAAAGATTTTGTCTTAGAGCAAACTTAATTTCTGTCTTAAAATGGGTCAAAAATGACCAGGAAGGTTAAGTAATTTTGTTTTAAGAATTTAATTTTCAAGAGGATATAAGAACGCTTTAAACTATAATATGACACAACACACTATTTCAGTTGCTTGCAAAAATGTTTGTCGTTCGGACTCAGGTCGGATATCCGACTGGGAAACCACACTCTACCACTAGCTCCACGGCCACGCAATAAAAGACTTATTGTAATATAAATAATAATAATAATAAACTAATATTAAATAACTTTCAAACTTTTTGAAAACGGCTCTATAAAAAGGAATATGTTCGACATATTTTGCTGAGGCTCACAAAGAGATACATATGTTGAGCTTATGGTGTTGACTGCTTAATACAACGTATATGTCAGAATTGGTTTAAGAAACTCAGTTCTATCCATTTTTCAATCAAAGATGAATGTGCGAGAGATTGTAGAGACACAACAATTGAAAATCACTTAAAACGTCTTGAACTCAAATATCAAACATCTTTGATATTTAGGGATATCGATTTATTTTCCCCTATTCCCTTAACACAACAAATCAATATTTGCGTTATGGATCTCAAACGCAAAGAAATTGATCAAATTATAACTGAACAATGAAAAATGGATCGAAAACGATCATAGCAAAAATCTCAGCAAAAGCTGAGCTGCATAAAAAGAAGGCTATGTTGTTAATTTGGTGGAATAATAAACATTTACTTTCAACAACTAATTAAATTGAAAGAAGCAAGAAAATGATGTTTCACCATGACAACACTAGACCACACACATCTTTGGTAACTCGTGGAAAGTGATGACACAACCACCAAACATACAGCCCTGAGCTTGCACTATTAATTGCACTAAACAATTTTCAATTGTTTCTAAGTTTTCAAAACTCCTTCAATGAGAATGATCTGAAATCGTACTTGATCCAGTTTTCTGCTAATAAAAGCAGATTGAGTTGCCCGAAAGATGGCAAAATAAATAATAGTATATTATTGATTTAAGTTTGCTTTTTGTATTGTATAAAAAATAAAGAGCTTTATTCTACACTAAAAAAGCTAAAATACTTTTTAGCCAATCTAATATAATGAAGAGCTATATCGGCTGTACAACGACGCGGATCTGGACAGAAGCCTTAACAATCACCGATTAAAATGGATAGGTCATATAGAGCACATGGGCACCAGTGCTCCAGTCTTCAATTCCACTTCAGTAAAGGAAGATCTCAAGGGAACCTCAAGCAAAAAAACTGCGCGTAACTATAGGCAGCTAGCTACGGATCGAGCTGGGTGGAAAAATATGTTGATTGAGGTCCAGAACCGACTCGGGCTGTAATGTTATATCAAAAGTAAAGTAAAACTAAATCTAAAATAATACTTGCAAATTCTGTATTTTTCCTTTTTTTACATGGATATGTCTTTGCACTGGGGGTCAACATTTTTTTCTGTGCACATTTTTTGCATTACCGTATTTTTTTCATTGCATATCAATCTAGTAAGGGAGAGTTTGTAACGTAGTATTTTATTACTCGTGTTCTTTGTGTCGGAATTAATGCAGAAATCTCGTAAGAGTAAGCAAGACTGATATGCAATGACGAAAAATTTACATCAAAAAATGCTGCTTATGGTAAACGTGAACCGCTTAAACGACTGGTAGATGCGAAACGCTAGACTTAAGGTAAATCCGAAGAATTACAAGTTGATGATTCCATTTATGAACCTCCGCGAAAAGTCTTTGTGAGCGAGCACGACGCTACTGATTAAAAATTTGAACGCTGCTTCGTCGAAAACTGATCGTTTGTGATTTGAACGCGACATACAACACGTGCCGGCGAAAATGATCGATTTGATTGACGAAAAATGTCAGGACAAAAATCCATGCAGTAAGCACGGGTGTGATACTTGCTATAAAGCGCTAATCGATATGAAACTTAATGACTTAATGACTAGTTTTTCAGCTTTATTCGAGCCAACCCTATTTGCCCAAAATCATATTTATGCACTTATGGCATTAGACTATTTTTCAAATATGGAAAACACATTACCACGATCTTAACGTGTTTTGTTTCATTTTAAGGTTTTACGCCTCTAAAGCTTCAAACTACTCTGATGGTAAGTTATAAAGTCCAGTACCCCTTATGAGCTCAGATGTTTCTATGATTAATTTAGTAGGGTGGATTGAAACATTGACCATTATATGCCACATTCTATCTAATGTAAAAATTTGTTATTCGACGTTGTTTAACCACCTTTAAAATCGATTTCTCAATGTTCTCAGCAAGAAAAAGTGACATAAGGATTTAGGTAGAGAAGGATTAATGACGAATGTGATGTATAGGGATATCTACCTAGTCAAAAATATCAGAAGTAGTTAGAACATGTTGGGGAGATGAATGCTACCTGCAACTGACTCAGAAGGAAACCTCGTCTTAGTCGACCCGTTAAACTGAAAGGCACTAAAACCTACATAGAATAAGAGCTGGAAGTTACTCAGAAGTGGAAATCGTAAGCCAACATGATAATTTAATTTTTAATTATCTGGGTTCTTTTTGAACAGTTTTCATTAATATTGATTCAAATCCAAAGTATCAAAAGCACTTTTGATTCACTACGAGTATTTAATTAAGTTCTTTTGAACTTTCATTTTAAAACTCGACATTCACTAAATCAGAACAGATTCGAATTTTGACCACAAATTTCAACACGATTAACTATCAGGAGAAGTCTATATTCTCGACACAATTTCTACATTTGAAATGTAAAATTTTGCATTCAAAATCGCACTTCACTTTAAATAAGACACACGACTAAATATGACAAGTTAAGCGACTCATTCGTTTCCATGTCCCTTTATCATAAGAAATAGTCCCTACAGATATATGTTTTCAAGTTTTTGGTTAGCTTTTTGTTTTTTTGTCTGGATGATTTCATTGATGTACGGGTAAGCAAAAATATTTAAGTTTAAAATTTGTTTTATCATTATAATCATCTATAGTACATACGTCAATACGCATAATACCATATATCTTACTTTTCAAAGTGATTTTACATCATTTATAGTTGCTCTAAGCCCCAGACCTATCGTTTGTCTACTAACTTCTACTCCTTTCGAAGATGAGGTTCCTGTGCCAGTAGAAAATCGACAGAAGAAAATAAGGGTGGTTGAAGAGCATATGAGGAGGAAGGCTTAGGTCACCGTCAAGGAAATATTTTCGTTGGAAATAGTAACCTCAACTTGCTTAATACAATAGATCTTGAAGGGAATTTTTAAGTCACGAAAAATATCAGCTCTTACGTTCCTTGATGCGGGAAAAAAAGTCCTCGAAGCAACATCTATCTTGGCATCCAAATATAACTGTTTTTGTAATTGGCGCTTGCTCAAGGTGCTTAAAATGTTTGCACTTAGTGTCGAAAGAAAGAAAATTTGAAAAGAATAAATGAGACATACCGATGAAAGGGCATTCCATAAGCGAGTTACAAGGCCTAGTCCATCTCGAAAGGGACTCACTGGCATCACTGCCAAAGAGCAATCAGAGACGCCGCATCTGATGTTCTGAGTTTCAACTCGCCCCAGCAAATAAACCCTTGGTTCCATAACGAATGCAGGAAAATCTAGAAAGAAACGGATGCACAGAGCCCACCACAGTCGGTTTGTTTCTAAAAACTGTTAAACGGTGATGACGAACAATATTCCCACGCCACCTGGATTTCCCTCTGCCGACTAAAATGAACTCAGTGCAGCAGTTTCCAAGCTTTAGTCTAACAAAGCTACTGGCCCCGATATCTTAACTGCCGAACTGTTTAAAGTAGCAGGTAATGACTAGCTGCGGAGCATACATCAACTCATCTCTAAAATTTGGGCCAACAAAAGTTTGTTCGACAAATGTATCCTCAGTATTGTTTGTCCGATCCTAAAGAAGGAAGATCCCATGACTGTGCCAGCTACAAAATGTCTTCTCAACAAGAGGTGTATTTTTTTGGCATCGGTAGTAGCACCCTTTTTTTATTACGTCTAAAAGTGGCTACCGGCGTTAGCTTTTAATATTAGAATGATTTGGCAAAACTGTACTGTACTGTACTGTACAATACAATAAGTTCCCATACAACCCAAATACTATGAGTTTGACACCTCTATAGATACAAATGAATGGGAATGCTCAAAGTTACAATACCTTACCAGTTACAATACCAGCTGCCCTCAATACAGCGCTTCGAGTTTTTTAGGTCCCGTTTCAGTAGAGTGCGTCGCTTTAGAAGCGGTGATCATCTGCTGCGTCGTCTCTCGTTGATAGGATCGAAGGCTTTTTGACGTCTGACTATGTCGTTGTCACGTCACTGTACAGCCCGCACAGTTTGTGGTTGAATTTCCTCCTCCATTACTTGTCAATACAAACGGGACTGAACGATTTTAGGGAAGGAGTATTGTAATAAACCCTTAAATGTGAGCTGCGCCATTGACATTTGAAAAGCAAAAGACTCTTCCATTGGAGGAACAATGCAAAATTTTTGCAAAATGGAAAGGAGTATGGACGACTGACCTGTACAGAAAACTCTGAAAAGATTGCAGGAAGTATAAATAACAGCATCCTACAGAGTTTAGTTCAGTTCTAGAGTGAAATTTTAAAGGTAAATTAAGAGTAATAAAGTGATAAAGTAGTTTAAGTAAAAATTAAAGTAAAGTAAAAGCTTTTAATAAAAGTGATGCTGGATGCTTTGAACAACAAAGGATATGATTCAGATAAATTCTTCCTTGACGAGAAAGAAGAGATTAGTATGGGCAATGACATGTCTGCTATGATGCACTCCTCTCGTTGAAAACTGACGAACAAAAGAACAGTCTCGAATAATCTTGACCAAAAACTGGACGAACAAAACAAAATTTAGATGGACACAAGAACAGCTTGCACGGTCTTCAACAAAAAATGAAAAAATGAATGAATTCTACAGCGAAAGTTCGAAGAAATCGACGAAAAATTCGAACAAATGGACAGTAAATTTGAGAAATTGGCAAAAGAGTTTGACATAGTGCGAAAACAAAAATTTGTTTTCATCATTCGATGGCCAGACCTTATAAGAAGAAGTTTGAAACGGTTGCTTGTGCGAACAACAGCGACAGTGAGGAGAAGTGCTTTGTCATAATAATGGCCTCGCACGGTCCTGCAGCAAAATTGTTATAAACAATTGACATATAAAAACATAAAGACTATATGGATTAGTATAGCCTATCGAGATACGGTTTGGGGATAGCCACATGCAAGAGAGGTACAAGGTCATAGCCGAATGCAGTTGCAAAGAGAATTACTGCAATAGCTTCAATCAGACGTCAGTAGACTGGCACATTTGTCATACCCCACCGTAGACCAGGAAATAATGACGAAATGGCAAAAGACGCATTCATCAAGAAAATCGCAGATTCGAAGTTACAGTCAGCAGTAAAGATGGCCTGGAAAAGAACCCTTCTTTTGGCGACGGAAACAGCTAATCAGGCTTTCAAGGAACATATTTCGGCAGGGAAATAGCAACTGTTCAATTATTGAATGCTCCTGGGAAAGACTAAGTGCCAATGAACGATATATTAAACAGGAGAGCCGAAAACTGGGCTTCTGAAACTGCGATAAAGTTGGACATCTTCAAGAGCAGTGTAAGCAATCGGTACGACGACAAGGCTTCCTTCACTGCTGTTACAAGCAAACGATGAAGAAACCGATATATATATAGAAGCCGGTCAATCTTCCTAAAGTCAACAGTCAGGATACCCCGTAAAAATAAGGGCAAGAGTTGATGGCCCCAAGACCATCATCCAAGTCTCGCTGGCAGGAGTAGGCAGCGGTAAGGAAAAATGGATGGCAATAATATGATAAACACCGGTGCTGTGGCCTCTATCACCAGGAGGAATCTGGTGTAGAAGTCTTGGTTGCAGAACACCAGCACTTACAGCTTGCGAATAGCTACGAAGTCCAATCATCACGAGTGCATCATTGGTACAGACTTCAGGAAAGAACATGTGATGGTAGTTGACTTGGGGTCACAAACCCTGAAATACGAGAACATGGAGATACCAATGGTGGTGGTGATGGGGGTGGCCGTGGTGTAGTGGTATATGCATACACTGCTCTAGCAGAGGGTCGCGGGTTCGAATCCCGTGCGAGGCAATTCTCTGAAAGTCTTTTCATAGAATTTGTATGTAGTAATATGAAAATCCCGTCGGCGTCAACTCTGACACGAAGGCATAACACTGATGTTAGAGTGGTTGCTGGCTGGGCTAAATGTAGCGAACTAACAACTAGCACGTACGTAGTCCCAATGGCTGAGGATGCACCGGCTCCAGTTTGACAACCACCTCTGGAAAAATACCGAAGCCTTATTCACCTGAGTTTCAAATTACTACACCACCCGCCCGCGCCCTGGAGAAAAGCCAGTAAAAGGAAAAGCCAGTATTCGTATCCCCTTGGTGCGCACGCGGGATTATAAAAAAAAAAAATAAAATAAAAATGGTATACGGAAACAACAGCACTTTCATCAAAAAAGTCCTTATCTGCCGAAATCAGATTCTAGATCCTTCGCCGGAAGCTGATGTTTGGGAAAAAGTGGAAGATGGTCCTGGTAGCCACCGGTTCTATTTGATGGAGCCAGAAAATAAAAGAGACTTCATGGTGGGAAAGACCTTAGTGAAACCAAAGAACAAAATAGTTTCTATAAGGATTCTAAATCACAAGATATTCAGTTTAAAAGTGAAAAAGAGAGAGATAGTGGAAAAATGTGTTTCCGACCACAACGGAAACGAAGCGTACAACACCGATCGCAAGTGTCCAGAGTATCAAAATCAAGAACAAAATCCTTAGCATCGGATCAAAAGCAATGTATCTTGGTGGAAAAACTAATCGGTGAGTGGTTTTTGGCAGTTTTCATTGATGCCGTATGGACTGTGCAACGCTCAGACCAACCTCGAACGATTAATTGAACGAATATTACAAGTGCTCACGTGGAAAAACTTTCCTATATGAACGACGCTATCGTCATTGGCAAGACGTTCGAGGAGCATCACCAAAATCTAAAAGAAGTGTGTGTGTTATTCCGTCCAGAAGTAAAATATTTGGGTCTAATTATATCAGCGGAAGGAGTAATTGTATTTGAATTGTAATTGTATTGAACAAAGCTTTTGTATTGAAGGAAATATCTGATAGAACTTATTACTTTTAATACGATCTCTTTCTTCAATTCAATTAAAATTCACAATTTAATCACTAATTTTAACCCTTTTACTTTTATTTGTCTTTTACTTAAACCATTTAATCACTGTATTAATTCACATTTTAAAATCAACTGATGAACTGATTTGCATACCTTGGGGATGTTGACATTTATACTCCAACGACATATTTTGAGAAGAATCTGTGTCATCCAGAATTCCATAGATTTTAAAATTTGCTATAAAATTTAATTCTACTCTCCAATCACCAATGGTTGGTGCTCCTGCTATCAAAATCGTATGCTAAGGAAACATAGACGGCGCTGCTCGTATTCAAATGGATATCACAATATGCCAAATTCTATTTCCTTACAGTTGTGGTGCTGCAGTGAATTGTTTAGAAATAATTTTAGGAACTCAGGACTCGCTCTTCACTGACAGGTGGTGGGACGTGATTTTAGCCAAGGTAAGTTAATGGAGTGTGTCTTTGATATGCGACAAAAGCTTCTGGAGCTCTTTAAGCTTAATTTTATTTTCGCAATTCAAACAAATTGAATGGGTTGAAAATAAAATTGACATAGCCATACTCTGTTCAACATAAATTGACAGTACACGTCTTATGGGGAAGCTTTTTCAAAATCAGAGCGTGCCATATTTTTGCACCATAATAAATTGAAAAAAACCTCTCATGAAAAGCGTTTACCCGCCAATGTGCACTGAGTGTGCACTGATTAGCTGTGGCCTGTGGCTGCTGCTATTCAACCCCTATTAAATTGATGTGCATTCAGAGTTACCAGTGTCCGTTTGGTAACTGGTTAAGTTTTTTTCCTTGGTCTTCTGTTGAGGAGCTTTTGGTTTTAGAGCTTTGAAAAAAGTTCTTAATGACGAGTGTATTGTGGAGATCTTGTTTTGATCTTTTACATTTCTTTTAATGTGTGGAAAATACGTTAAAATGCAGTTACAAAATTTGTAAGCAATTTTCTTTAAGGAAAAAGTACGCTTCAAAAACGCGCCTTTTATCTTACCTCTTGGTGGTGTGGAGAAAGATAAATTTGTTTTATTTTTTTTTATAAATAAAACAAATTATGTAAATGAAAATTTCAACTTAAAAAAAGGACGGTAACCCTACATACTATTCGTTTAGGTTTTTGCTACTTTGAAATGCTTATGGCGGAAACTCTGTAAGAGCTTTTGTTGGAATATCATCTTACGGAAAACAAAAGAGTGCTAATGAGAGACAAACATCAATATTTCCCTGCACTGCCAATTTATGTTGGTCAGAGTATAGTTGTCAGATTATGAGGGAATTAAAGAGCGGAAACATTTTTATCGAATTTAGTATCCAAAATTGGTAAGAATACGTATCACTGCACAATGTAAAAATCTGAAATTGTTAATGTAAAGTTTAAAGTTTCAAAGAAGAGATACATTTAAGAACGGCTATGTGTGTTAACATGTGTCTAAAGGTGACATTGGTATGGTATTCTAAGATGTTTGTGGCTGTACAAATGATAGAACTTATTTCTTTCAGTACAATCGCATTATTTAATACATTTACAATTCACAATTTAATCGCTTATCCCAACCACTTTTACTTTTCTTTGTCTTTTACTTAAATCAATTAATCTTAATGAATTAATTAATTAATTAATCACTCTCTTAATTCCCCGTTTAAATCCCACTTTTGTACTGGCTTGCATATCTTTGGTGATGCTGACGTTTATAGTTCCCTGATTTCGAGAATATTCATCCAGCGTTTCACACAAATTTCTCTTTTGCTAAAAAATTCGATTCCATTATCCATTCACCAATGGATGAGACTTCTGCTATTCAAATATGGCAACTTTCTGCATTTCAAATATAGATGACGTTGTTTACATTCAGATATCACGGTACGGACAGTTCCCAAAAAAGCCAGGTTATTTGATTATATCGGACGAAAATCAGCACAAGTGGTAGGTATAGTGAATATTTCGTAAACTGTGTTAAACAATTTTGACTGCAGTGCGATTGTCTCGAATATAAAAGCGGAAAATGCCTGAATACCTATTAGCTGCTGGAAACAAACAGATTGTAAAAACGCTGAGATTTTTCCTATTGAGAAAAATTAAACTCTATTAAGATCCAGTTGTCGATAGATTTGTTTGGTCGCTAGACACATTGACCTAACAGTCCACCTAAGATTTGGTCTTCTAATAGCACCCAACTTTAGTTTTACTTTGCACGTAGCCTTTTTCAAGGGGGATAAGTAGGGTGGTTTCAATTTTGGAAAGTTCGTTTTGGAATATCTCTGTGGTCGGGTATTCAACATCTATTAAGAGATGATTGGCAGTCAAGAGCTGTTTTAGAATTTTGTGAAGCTGTATCCAGGGATTTGATTACTGTAAAAAAAAAAAAAAAATAAAAAAAAAAATAAATAAAAAATCCAGATTTTTTGATTCGCCAAATTAACGTCTGGAACACGCTACCGTGGCTTGGAAGACGGAAGGAGAGGCTTAGATTAAGCTTATATGAGAAAAAACCGCCCCCACACCACACCGCCACATTGCGCTATAAGTCTTTGATTCATCTGTATGGTAATGGATTGGCTTGTCTTCCTTCCAGTAGGGTATAGAGGGAATACTTAAGTAAAAGCCTTTGTCAAACCAATGTTAGGATATAGTGTAATCGATGTTCTCTGAAAGGATTCCTAATGTATTAAGATCAGCTACTTTCCTGCAAAAAATATCGAGGGGTGTCAAGTTAAACAGAATATGTAGTGCGCAGAGGGAGTAGTACGTAATCCTCCGTCTATGCGCAGATATGCTGTCCTTTGGACTTTGCTAAGTTTGCTTCAGTTGACTGCATTGTCTAAGGCCGTCCACCAGACAACCACCCTGTAGGTGAGTATCGGTCTTACAACCAAGACGTGTAGCCAATGGGTAATGCGAGGTTAGAGGACTCATTTGTTTCCAAAGGTTTTTTTGCAAGAGAATAAAGCTATGATAGCTTTCTTTACTATTTTTTGAATATTAAGCTTAGATTACTATCATAAATAAGACCCAGGTTTTTAGCTGTAAAAATTTTATATATCCAGGAAAAGAGAACAAAAACAGTTTTGTGTGGGGTTTACTCCTAATCCGAAGTGATCCTCCCAATGGATTAATTTGTTAAGATTTTTCTGAAATGCTTTCTTGAGACGGCTATAGCAACGTTATCCGCATAAGTAACCATCCTAACCAGGTATATCAGTATTTCACAGAGAAGAGGTGAAAGGAGTTGAAGTTAATAATCCTTCTATTTAGCATAAGAGTGGTACCTCTACAAATGAGTCGTCTACCTCCAGACTTCACAATGCAGTTACGGTTGCGGATGTTGCACCTTCTATGTCCCGAATATCGACCATTGTGTAAAGACGTTCCCACCGACTTTCTTTTACAGTAGGCATGTTGAGCCCTAGACAAAAGTCCTGGATTAATTCTAGATCATATATGGAGTTTCCAAATGGAACGATGATAGACTTGTAGGTCTGAGGTCTTTTTAGACAATATAAGAACATTTTCCGAACAACATTAACTTCTCTCCATGACAAGGGAATGTGGATAATTTCTACGCAACCCCTCATGATATTCACTACCGTTGGCAGGATGATATCTAAAGGCTTTACTGCTCGGCAGCTGTTATACCGTCCGGCCCAGAAAACTTGTATAGCAGCGTTCAGAATGGCTTGTCTCTTGTAATCAGACCGTGCATTTTAGGCGCGGCAGCAGTACTCCTACTGCCGTCGTCCAAGATCCATCGGTTTTTTCAAATAGCTATGCATCGCAGGATTGATAGAGAGGATTTTTCTTAAATGACCTCAGGGTTGTCTCTCTGCGTTCCTCAGTTCTTTTTTATATATTTTGAGGGATTCCTTATATGAGTTCCAGTCTGTCACCTTTCTTGTGTTTTTTGCTTGGTTGAAAAGTTTCCTGCAAACGTTTCTAAGCGGTGCAAGTGCTGATGTCCACCAGTACGGCTTTTTTTGTCTCTAATTTGAAAAAGATTAAGCAGGAAGCAGCTACTGCTGTGTCTAGGACGGGTTATCCGCAGCTTCTTTATTTAGCTTTATTAGGGTTGATCATATCTGATACATGCTTTCAGCACCTGGGATTTATGCACTGTAAAGCTGTATTATTTTTTAACTCTCAAGTCATTTTTAATTAATATACAACATTACTTCCTTGTATTGGGCTGTGTCGGTTTCTTCTTATAATTGTATATCTACTGTGTCTTATTTTGTGCGTTTTGTTTAGTTTAGTTTCGCAAGCCAGCATCTGGAGCTTGTCGCTCAGCATTAAGCTCTTCGCCTAATCCCTTTTAGTGAACTTGCATTGAACGACCGTTAGGCTTTTATCTGTTCGAAGCCATTGATTTGGTTCAACGTAGCCTATTTCTGTATCTGAGCCACCTGGCCATTGATAATGAATTAAATAACCGGCACGCCAAGTTCAGGCGTCCTGATACCTTAGGTGTTCGCTTGTTATATCCTATTACCTCTAACTGCCGCTCTTTGAATGCAGGTAACTTGGGAAGTGATGACTGGTGCTTGATTGAAGACGGTAGGACTTTTCTTGTGTGCTCTAACTTCAGACAACCCTTATAGTTTGCCCTGTGCCCTTTCATGAGGTACACTGTGGGGACTTTAGTCAGTTTGCTCCATCCCTACCTAAGTATTCTTTTTCCCATGTCGATTTAATTTTTTTCAGGATACGAACTAACAACCTGGAAGATTAATGCTCCCTAAAATATTCAGTTTCTTGGTGAACTCCTTCTGGCTCCAGGTGTAGTAAAAGACTTAATTTCTACGAATACGAGCTCTTTCCCTTAAAGTAGTGCAAGGAGCAAGAAGTAATAATAGGTAATAATATATGAACCAGTGTAAGTCTGGGCTCAGTTGAAATGAAATGACAAATTGGTTGCAGAGTGTCTCATATAATTTAAAATGTTCCGTTTATGTCGCTTTGTATAGAAGACGCTGAAAGAATACATGGATTTCTTGCTTTGGGAATCTTCCAATTAGAGATCTTAATGTTATAAAAAGAATTATGTCTAGTTCTTATTCACTGACTGTGGATTACATTGCTTCTCGCAATTAGGGTATACAATCACTTAAAAAAGAAAAAATACGAGCCTATGAGAATAACATCACTTAAATAAGAAAAAAAAATATTATAAAAAAAAAAAATAAATAAATAAAAATAAAAATACAAAGGCAAATTAGGGCTCACATTCTTACAATTATAATTTTTGTATTAACTGACAAATTGACCAACTGTCCTTGGAAAACACATCAGTAAGTAGATTTTACCGATAAATTACTCTAAAATCCTTGTCCTTCTTAGAACTAGTGGAAAAAATAAAAACAAACCCTCAAGCTATGTCTACTGGCGTGGCATAAACTTCATTCATGTCTTCCATGAAATTCCGTTAGTTTTGCCTTTGGCCGACCAACCAAGTAAACTACTACAAACTAAGCCAGAAATTTATCTTCAAATCTCCATGTTATGCTTGCAATTATCTTCAGACAGGCTCCACCAAAAATATGCCGTGCACTGGGCTACCGGAGCCATAGCATGACGATCCTCAAATTCGATCACGGAACATGTGCACGTCCCAGTCTCCATTAAGAGACTTGTGGTAATCTAAAACTTTATTAATCGCTCATCGACGGGTTCCACTGAACGAAGCTACGATCAGTGGCTTGGCTTGGCTATGCTGAATAAATAGCCACACATAATTATGGGTCTAATTTATCCTGAAGGTTTTGTCGGAGCTTCTTTATGTTGGAACTAGAGTCACCACCAGAAGCTGGCCGATTACGTATATGTGATGCACGATGCTGGTATCATGTCCAACGAAATGAAGGTGAAGCAAGATCATGGAGGTTGGTCCGTAACAGAAACGAAGAAAGAAATGAAGTATTCAGGGTTAAATGCATAACTGAAATATATCTGTTAAGAGAACACAGCAACGGGATACGTATAATTGCTTCACATTTCGACTAGTTTTGATTTTCAAATTGAACTTTGTTTGATTTACGTAGCTATGAATTTCAAATTAACTCGATTATAGATAATTACAAAGATCAGCCTACTTTTATCGAAGCCAAAAAAGTATGTTTTCTATCAGGCTAATTAAAATACAAGGGTAAAAACTTCTCCAAATCTGGTTGAAGAATTGATATATAACAGCCGAAGAAAGTCATTACGAAATTTTCAAGATGAACCCGTTATCTTTCTGTTTTTTTTTTTTTTTTTGGTCTGTCAAAGTACAGTACTCCGGCAAAGAACTAATCCATTGTACTCCTTGTATGTTCCTTTTACTAGAGTTTCTCAGTCTTTCTCAGATAAAGTTTCCACAGCACCAGCACTTGCCACGTTAGCGCCGAATACCCGCAGATTTATGCGAGTGCTAGACGGTCACTTGCAGAGACAGTGCTGTTCGGTGTCTTTATCACTATTACGAGTACATAGATGTTGTGTCATTTATGCTTTTCACATAGCACAGGTGCTTAATAAAAGCACAGGGGCCCTTCATAGGGCCATTAGACACTCTACTGTCTTGAGGGACAACAAGTTTAGCAGGTTTACTCTTGATCTGGTTCCTATTGCACCAACCACTTATCACTTATCACTAAGTAACTTATCATACATTTTGACTAATATCTGTTGCACCGAAAATAAATTTCAAAAGAATTACTGAAAAGTTAATATGAGTGAGTGACAAGTGTTCAATTGAAAAGTGATAACTTTAGCAAATTAGACCCATTTATTTGAATTTCTGTTGCACTAAATCATTGTGCTTATCAATTTTGATAATTTAAGCGAAGGTAAGCTAAGAAAAAATTCTCTTTGCAAATTGATATTCAAACCTTCAGTCGTGTTTTTCTTTTTGTTTAAGAAATAATTAATAAAAGTGATTCAAAATTAAACGACCAATTAGAGAGGTTATTTGAAGAAAATTCTAAAGAATCGAATGAATCGCGAGAAAGGCGTGTAACAAATCTGCGTATCAATTTCGACTTAAATTTGGAGTCATTGAGCATAATCGAAATTTTTCGTTTATCGCGTACACAAACTGAGTATGTTCTTTTGTAAATTGGAAGAGAATTAGAGCATGGCAGTAGACGAAACAGTGCCTTAGCTCCCTTGCAGCAGCTTCAATGGCTCGGTAATGGAGCACAATATCATGGAATAAGCACAATACACGGGATTCACAAATGTGTGTAGAGTTGTTCACCGGGTGGCAAGCGCAATTTTAAACAAAAATGATGTATGATTTAATTCGATTGCCTAAAAACAGTCATAGCATTGCAACAGAGTTTTTCAACCAAGGCGTCTTTCCTCAAGTAGCACGATGTGTCGATGGAACTATGATAGAGATAGATGCTCCAATTTCTTGAAATGAGAAAATATAAAAAAAATGAACTATACAAAAACTTTTCGTATTTAAGTTTTTTTTTTTTTAATACACGGAATTACTTAAAGTACGATTGCAGATTTCAAAACAGTCAATGACACCATCTAAACTCAGAACATAGGTTGTGGAATTTAGATAGCGGCAGTCCTAGTTCGTTTTCAAACTTAAATTTTTTAATTTGTTGGCATATAGCTCCGATTCTTAAACGTCTTTCTTAATTTCTTCTATGGAATCTATTGGTTTCTTTTTAGTTGCAAATTTATTTTTGGAAGCTGCAATAGTTTTTTGGATCCCGACTGCGGTTGACTTGGTTGAGTTGCGATACTATCCGCTTCAAGCAATCCTAGCCTTTCCACAACTGGAAAATCCTTTCCAAGAACATCTATTATTAAATCACCCATTGTATTTTAGTTTTTTTTTGCAACTGCTATTATTATTATTATTATTATTTTTTTTAATGTCGGAACAGAGCACTCAGTCCTAGTCCAGAACTAGTCCATTGTACTCCTTGTAAAGACCCTTTTTATTGAAAACTTTCAGTCTTACGAAGAAAGATGAATAAACTCATCAATGATTCTGTAGGCACCAGTACCAGCACCAACCACGTCACATCCAAGTACCTGCATGCGATGCGTAAGACGTACATTCACAGAGATAGTGCTCCACATTGTCGTCATCACTTTCGCAGCAAGCATCCCAGGATGTTGCACTTATACCCAGGCATTAAGGTGCTTTGCAAAAGTGTGTAGCAGAAAGGCCGCTGACTTCTTAGAGACGTCGGGAAGTATTCGTTTGGTCTGCCTACATTCCGTTGAGCTGTGCCATCTACAGTGGTGCTGGTATGAGATACAACTGTCAATGGAAGCCTTAATGGAGGATGCAGGCAGACCAAACGCATAACCGTGTCTGCCAAGTTTGTCGACAATTTTAATTCCCGTGATCCCATTGTGATCTGAGACCCAGACAAGGGTTACTCTTGCATTCTCGAACTAGCTTGGAAGTCGTAAGAGGGTTTAGAGAGGCTTAAAGAGCAGCTTAGCTGTCGCTGCAGATGCAAATGCTTCGCCCCCTCCACCGTTTCTCCGCAATATAGTTCGCTGCCATTAGACATGGATGCAATCTTTCCTAACGTGAAGTGAAATCTAACGTTGTCGTCCTCCAGAAAAACACCAGCGCCACATCCTATATTGGTTTTGGAGCCGTTCGTGAAGACCCGACTGCATTCCTTTCCTGGCTCAGATTCTGGCCGAAGCCAGTCCTGGGCACAAGGAAAGTCGGTTTCGTAGTTTTTCCGCAATAGGAACTCTGGTGTCATTGAATCGGATGGCATGTCTATAAGACCGGAGTCATAAGACAGTCGGCGCGCAAGGTCATCGAAGCTATAGTGCGTGTTGTACCAAAGACCACTTCTTTTGTAAGACCGGAGTCATAAGACAATCGGCGCGCAAGATCATCGAAGCTCCAGTGCGTGTTGTACCAAAGACCACTTCTTTTTAATCGGAAGATGGCTTTGAGTTTGCAGCCCATGATATGAATAACAAGGGGAGGGAGATTCATCAATGAGTCTAGAGCGGAGCCAGGTGTGCTAGAGAAAGCCCCATGCATCCGAGACAAACCGTTCTTTGAAGTCTGGTGAAAGCAGCAATTACGTATTTTCGCGAGAGCTTATTTTACCAGACAATTGATGCATAGGATATAATTGGCCTTATCATAGCCGTGGAGATTTAAAGGACCCTTTTCAGTGACAGACCCCATGTCTTGCCGACAGCTCCTCTGCACTGCCAGAAGGCCGACAGCGCCTTAGATGCTTTCGTCGTAACATGTTTACTCCAGAGAAGTTTGTTATCCAGGATAGAACCCAAATATTTAGCTTCTTTTGAGAATTGGATGCTGATGCCTAAACACTAGATGGGTCAAACCAGGCAGCTTCCTCTTTCTCGTAAAGAGAACATCCTCAGTTTTGAGGTTGCTTTAACCCACAAGACCAGTGACTCGTCTACGCCGTGTTGTCTGGCCGAGTTGCACATGCCATCAAAAGTTGCGTTGTCAAAAGCACCCTCAACGTCAATGAAACTGCCCAAGGTGTATTCTTTCTTGTTGAGTGCGTCTTTAATTTTTTCTACCAGATTCTGAAACGCATTCTCGCGGGATCTTCCGCGTTGGTACGCATGTTGCATCGCCGACAGAGGATGCATTCGCAAGGTGGTTTTGTGCACATGGATCTCGACCATTCTTTCGATGCTTTTCAGCATGAAGGAGCTCTGACTTATAGGTCTGAAATTCTTGGCGAGCGAGTAGTCATCCTTTCCGATTTTCGGTATAAAGTTCACTCTCATTAGTTCGCCAGGGATTCGGTATGTATACCAGTGCCAGGCTTGCAGTGAAAATTCTCTTCAGAGCTGCTAGCAGCTGGTCTATAGATTTCTGTAGAACTGGGTAAATGCTATCGGTGCCAGGCGACTTGAAGCCGTCAAAGGAAGCAACAGCATGTTTGATGCTTCATCCGATGAGATATAGTGATGGAGCTAGTTGTGAACTGGTTTTTATTAGGTTACCTTTGAGACTCGAGTATGAGACGAGTGGTTCCAGGCTGGCTAATCTTCCCCTTTTGAGGGCTTTGACCAGCCTACTGGTTTCACTGACAGTTTCGCATTTCGCAAAAAATTTGTAAGAGGCGCTCTTCGAAGTCCGAATAAACTTCTTAAAATTTGTTTGCTTTGCACTGTAATGATTCCAATCTTCCTTCAAATTAGTCTAAAGGGACTAATTTTTCTGGATTCTTTACGAAGACGCGTTCCACCAGCGTTCCTCCAAGGAACGGGCGATCTGCAGGATTGCTTACTAACTAGACATGCCATTTCGAAACACTTGGTGAGAGTGCCGTTCATGTTCAGCTTCCTCAAGCTGTTGTTTTGTCCTGTGCTTAGGGGGAACACTATTGTATTTTTCACGCTCTTCCTTAAATCGTATCCAGTTGGTTTTATGCGGATTCCTTCTCTTCAGAAAGGTTGAGAGCTTTCTTCTGATTTTGAATTCGATGTATGATCTGACATGGAGATCTCTGATAGTACTTTCCAGCCAGTAATCTCCTAAGCATACCTGTTGGATAAAGTTAAGTCGATTACTTGCTGCCTAACTCTCGTAACAAAAGTTGGCTATGAGCCAACGTTGTTAACAGCCAGATCAGACGATAGTATGAAATCCGAAGATGATTACCTCTCACGTTGCATTTGCTACTGCCGCAGAAGTTGTTCTGAGCATAAGCATCGCAGCATAAGATAAGTCCGATTTTTCTGGAATCACAATATTCAAGGAGTTCTATTATCACCTTCGGTGGTGGCGGCAGTAGCGAATCATAGGGAAAATAAGCAGAGGCAACGACGAATTTGTGCCATTCTCCGTTTGCTTCGTAGTTTATGTCTGCAGCAACCAAATCTTGATTACAAAATTGCACAAATTTAGTTGGAAAGAGTGAATTCGGCCATAAAGACAAGCTCTCGGTCTTATCGATAGCTCGTTATAAAGTGGTGTGAAACCTCTTAAACATCCGAAACCACAGATGCGTTAATTCCACACCCATGGTTCTTGTATGGATATTATGTGCGGTTTTGTATTCAACCCGGAAAGACCACGGAAAGACTCCTTAATAGGAAGTAGCAGCAGACTTGGAATGCTGAAGGTTAATTTGAGTACGCAGAATAGATGTGTACTGGGGTGGACGTCTTCTCATTTGGAAACAAAATGACAATTAACTTGGCTAGTTCCCACACTTGATCGACACAGTGTTTGCACTCAGTATCGTTAAAATTGTTTTCATTGCCAGCCTTCTTAATTCGAGATAGAGAGATAGCAGCGTCCTTGTATGTGCGCCGGTCTCGTTCCCTTTGGCGTTTCGGGGTTTTAGCGGAGATAACTTTTCCAGCGAAGTCCAAGTTCCGTCCGCCAGAGTTGCAACTTGTGTTGTTTGTTGTTTGCGCTAGGAAACCCACCACCAAGGTTGTTTCTCAGCGGGAATTTCACCGCTTCGGCCGACTTCCGTCGAAGTGGCTGCCTCTAAGCAGCCCAGACAGACCGTTCTATGGATTTCAGTGGAAGCAGCAGTGACGTATTTTCGTGAAAGCTAGTTACACTGAACAACATGTACGAGTATAAGATATAATTTGTCTTATCATAGCCGTGTAGATCCAGAGAACTCTCGTCCTATATCTAGCCGAAAGCTCCTTTGCACTTAGCCCTATCGAAAGCAAACAGTGTCTTGAAGGTTTTTGAAGAAATATGTTTTCTCAAAAAAATTTATTTAAAAGACCAATCAGTCTGACTTCCTTTATGTTGCAGATCATGGAGGGAATGGTTGAGAGCACGCTAATTATACAAATGTCTAAGATGCAACATGACGCAGCAAATCCTGTAGTACTGCGCTCCATGATCTGGATAGAAGTAAAGGCAGATTTGGCGGCTTCTTGTCTTCACACCTATGAAAAATCGAAATTTCATGAAAATGCTGCTACTTTAGCTATACCAAATAACGCTCGGTCTCGGCTACATTCTGACTTTTATTAGCATGCACTAGAAAAATTGAAAAAATTTCCTTCCCGTTATATTAATATCGCCAGTAAGTGGTGTAAATACAACATGCACTTAAGCTTTGATAATTCTAAACTTTTGGAGATGTCGTCTGAAGGATTAACACTAGAACTCCTTTTGTTGTAAAATGGTGAAATCGACTTTTTCTTTGTCCAGAAATGACCTTGGCCTGAATCTAAGCCACGGCGACAGCGGAACGAAATAAATCTTGTCAAGATGCAATCCAAGCATTGATCCATCATATAGAATAGAATATCACTGAATAAAAAATTCTTAAAAACTATCGTTGTCTTCAAGATGATAAGTATAGTAGGAGCATTGAGCGAATGCTGAGCTGAAAACATCGTTGTATGTATGACTAAAGAAGTCGAATACAGAAACATACAAATGATTACAACCACTAAATATATAAGCTGTATTAAGAAGAACTTTAACACGTCGACGTTCGGACAAATCCAGTGAATGGACAACGATACTCCATGCTACAACGATACTCTGTACCCAGCATCGAGGCAGTAATGACCGAAACTTTTTATCTTTAAGGCTTTATTCTCTAGTCTGAATAACAGGAAGTTGCGTGCACGGAATTGGGTATAGTGAATTATTATAGCTAATTATCATAAATAAGTAACCCAAGAAATCCTAAATCAATCTTGCCAATGAACGAATGATGAGAAAATGAAGAGCTATTTCGAAAGAATAAATTTTGACTTTCAGAAGTTTGCCCCTACCTATCGAGAGGGTTGTCAAAAACAATTTTTATTGTCTTTTGCCTAAAACTGAATTTAATCTACTCGCATAGAAGCAGTTATATACTATAAAAATTGAGGGTGATATAACAAGCTGAATAGGAGTTTGCATCTACATTTGGTGATTCAGAGCATTCTTGGTTTTCATTTAAGTAATTTTAACAATTTATAAACATAGCGACGAAGTCCTACTTCAAAAATATTATTGTAAAGATAAGTCCTATAAAGCACATCTATTTTAATATATCTCAACATATTTTTATCTCTATTTTCATTGCGCTCGAAAACAATTTCATATAAAAAAGAAAATTCTATTCTTAAATCTTGTCGTCCAAATTCATTTCCGATTTCTACACCGAAAAGAGATTCAAACACTATTAAAATCTTCCACAACCTGTCCCCGCCTACTTTGACTACCACTGGGCCCCCCTGCATCAAAGGTACAACCTCACTTGCTACACAAGAATTACGATTGCTTTTGAAATTTAATGTCCTCCAGAGCCCGTGCCACTTCCCTCTGTCGATTCCAATACCCAGTGTGACGGGGCCGATTTCGGAAGTGTATTTTTAAAGTTACACATACCTTTGTCTATGTTCGATGTTCTTTCTAATTGCAGCGCGCGCTTGAAAAATTTATTGCAATGATTAGGCGGAGAATTTGGATGGATTTTCTATGCCTCTTCGTTGTTCTTCGCTTTGAATTTAGATGTTTGTCTTTAAACGAAAACAAGAACTAAGGTAATCCAAGAAAACTGTCAAGACGTACAAACTGACATAAGCACATTTATTTCAGTGTGATAAGGATGTTTCAAAAAATTTCGGCCGGAGACCTTTATTGAAAACATTTTGAAGCTATTAAAGAGTTGTCGGTACTTATGCTAAATAAAAAAAAACGCCTTTGAATATTGCAATTTCTGGTAAACCAGGACACTTACTAAATACAGGGTTAAAGGATGACGGAATGTGTCCTTTTGGAGGTTTTGTCTCAATTGGCAAACGGACGGAATGCAATGAATCTTTCGTTTCACAGGGATCTTCGGAGTTTTTTACCGGCTGAAATCAGTAGTTTGTATCCCCTTTAGGAGTTAGGCCATTCTAAAGGCCTTCAAAATTAGTAAAAACAGCTTCTGCAAAAATTTGAATTATGATGAGTTACTAAATTTTTTTTACTGTACATAAAAACAGCTAGAGAAATACGTAGAATTTTTTTTGATATATTGAAAAACAAAATTTAAAAAATTTAAAAACAAACAATTAAAAAATTGTTAATAACAAATGAATTATGTCATATAAAAAAAAATCCTACGAACTTATTTAGACAATATAGATCTAAAGATCTAAAGATCTAGTTAAAATTTGAATTGAAAATTGTTCAAGTTATGGGTGGGGCTAACTCGAAAAATGCAGTTTTGAGTTAACCGCGTTTAAAATTTTAAGTTATAGAATTAACATTTTGCAACACCTTCTATCCGCGATACCTGCACCATATAATTGGCCTTCTAGATAAATGTATTGCTCTTTCATTTCTTTTGTTTATATTTTATTGTATTTTAATGCGATCCTCCACTCTTTTGCAGATTCAGACACCTATCTTTCTGCAAGTTTTATGCGCTCTTTGTCAATCTGTCAATCTTTTCAATCAAACCAAAATCTGGATTCACTTTAATAGCGTGCATATCTTCCGGTTGCTTCAATTTTTTCGCGGATGTACTAGCATTCATTTCACTTGGTGCCTCTAACTCGTGTCGATTCAGCGGTCTTCTTCCAGATATTTTCGATCTCTTACTATATGTATGTGTCTTTTTGCACCTTTTTGACCAGAATACACTTAGAAATACGAATCAATAACACTCACAAAACAAAAGAAAAAAGTTAGCAAAATTATCGGTAAAAAAACAAACTTTCCTTAAATAGTTTCCTTCTCGAATGTTTCACTGTACGAAACTGACTAAAAACGACGTTTCTAAAGACGAAATAACCAATAGTCTGAACATATGGTAAATGGCTTCAAAAACATCTGCCGTATACCTACTCTAGTCCTCTAAAATACCGTCCCTCGTTTAGTTCAAAAGAGGTTCGGTGCCTACCTGGCGGCCTTGTACTACTCGTATACTTTGGAAAACAAGTACTGCGAGATATTTCTCGGCCATATTATTTTGGGATAGCTATCCGGCAAATTTAGATTTTAAACTATGTAGCTATCTGATCGAAGGGTAAGCAAAAGTTAGTAACTAGTTTGAGATTGCCGATACCGAGTTCTAGGAGTTCAACGGTTTTAAGGCTGTGTGGTCGTTCTCCACTATCATATTAGTGTTTTAAATATAGTTAATGGCTCAGTTTTGCTAAGTCAGTGAATGCATGGAGGCGTGGATTTGAATTAGTGAAAGGCTCCCTTATTCTGTATCTTCTACTGGTAGATATTACTATCTTTCTGTAATCCTCACAACAATCCTCACTACTTATCTTTTTATTTGTCGAAGATTCCACGACAACACACGGGAAGATACCCAGATTTAATACTGCCGATAATCACTTAAGGAGACAACAACAGTGTGAGATTTGGAAATAATAAGTATCTCAGTTCCCGCTGACACCAAAGAACATTGGGATATTATGGAAATTATCTTCACATTCAGCGCTGAAAGAACTGTCGATCGAAGACATACCAGGTGTACCGGTATGAAGTGAGTTTTTTGTGAAAATAAAACACTAATTTTTAATGGGAAAGTAAAAAAACATTTTATTCAAAGTATTGGCCATTGCTGGGTACACATTTTTCCCATCTTTCAGGCAATTTATGGATTCCACGTCAATAAAACTGTTCGTCTTTTGAAGCAAACCAAAAGTCACGAATTTTCGACTTCCTCATAGGATTTGAAGTGCTGCTCAGCTAATCCGTGTCCATCGATGAAAAGAAATGGTAGTCGAAATTAGCCGAATACGGCGGGTGGGGTAGCAGCTCCCAGCCAAGTGTTTTGCTGGTGTTCTGAAAGAGTTTTGCTTTGTGTGCAGGTGCATTGTCATGGAGCACAATTACCTTGCTGTGTCTTCTGGCTAATTTTGGTCGTTTTTCGATCAATGCATGGTTCAAATTGACCATTTGTTGTCGGTAGCGATTTGTATTATCGGTTTCACCAGGTTTTAGGAGCTCATGGTACACCACCTTTCTAGTCCCAGCATTGTCTTCTTGCTTAATCGATCTGGTTTTTCAGTCGAAGTTGATGGTTGTTCCGGATTAACTCTTGATTTTTTTCGTTTAGGATTCTGAAAATAAATCCATTTTTCATCGCCAGTAACAATTCGATGCAAAACTGATTTTTTATCGTATTTTTGAAGCAAAATTTCACAATTTGTTGTTCAGTTTTCCATCTGTCTTTCATTTAATTCATGTGGTATCGATTTTCCCATAGCTTTTAAACTATCAGAAATTGTTTGTTGTGCAACATTTAACATTTCTGCTATTTTTTTCTGACTCAAAGTGTCAATTGTTTGGAATTCGGCCTTCAAACTTTTTTGGTGGTCTTCCACGTTCTTCATTTCTCACATCAAAATCGTTATCTCTGAACCATTGAAACCATCTTTTGCATGATGCTTCTGATAGAGCATGATCACCATATGTATCGACAAGCATTCGATGCGACTCTGCAGCACTTTTCTTTATATGAAAACAAAAAATTAATGCTTACCGCAACTCATCATTTTCCCCTATAAAATTCGGCATTTTTAACACGATGAGAAAATATGATGTTGTTTGCTTAATGACTTGATGTATACTAAATATGTTTGACAGGCGTCATAGCAAAAAGACAAAAAAAAAAAAAAATAAATAAATAAAAAATCTAGGCCCGTTCACAATAAATGTTCCCTATCGAGGTATTTGTATCTTGACGCTCGCTTCATACCGGTACACCTGGTAGAATCTGACTTTAAACGGAGTGATCATTGAACATTGACCTTCGGCGTATTCGACGGCAAAAAATAGTCTCAATCGCTTAGGGTGAAACAAACTCAGCTAGAAATGCAAAACGATGTTGGTATGACTTTTTCATGTCATTGGCCTCGGAATGAAGATGGTGGCTTCGGAAAGGTATATCTTTTCGAGGTCTGCTCTCGTTTTGGTTAAGGTGCTACACAGTATTGTACCCAAATCTAGTTAAGATGAAGAGTTGTAGCTTTAGCAATAGTAAAAAGAACAACAGACCGTTATTCAATCTGGAGAAGGCTTAAGTACGAGTATATCTAACCCGTTTGTTGCTGTTTTACAGATTTAGTAAACCTAGAAGATAGAATTAATGGTTTTTCTTAAAGTACGACATCGAATGGTATAAATGGCAGCTTCCGTTATTAGCATTGGAATTTGCCTAGGGTATTTTTTTCGAAATTTTCATTGCACATGTACGAACGAGTATACTTATGTACAGTTTCGTTGTTATGCTGCGGAGTTGTTTAAGTTGGATAAATATCAGGACACTTCGATTGCTTAATAATGTGGGGTTCATAATGAACTAGGCTTGTATTGTATTGTATGTATTTATTATAAAAATTCATTATAAAGTAAGATGGTTTTTGTTCTTGGATTAGTCGCAAATTTAATTTGGTCAAATAAATAATCTGGTTTTTTAGTTGTTATAACTAAACTAAACATATCAACAAATAGTTGTTTGGTTTTATAGTTGATTAGAGCTATTAATGAACAACCTGTTATTTTTTTTTTTTTTTTTGTAAATTCGGAAATGTGATCAGACCTTCTTATATAAAAAAGTATATCTCACACAACTATTGTACTAGAGCTGTTTGATGTGTACTCGTGTACCCAACAAAATTATGCCGGATGATTAAAACGCGGATTTCCAATATATGTATATATGGTATTGGCATATCTAAACTATAATTTATTCAGCTACGTGTTTTAGGTCCTACCTCCATGACGGATTACAAAAGAAGGGATAGAAAAAACTATCTTAAGACATGTGGCTGTCAAAATTTCATGTCACTTAAGGTATTAACAATACAAATGTTAATTCATGTTGTTGCAAATATTTAGTATCATTTATAAAATAATAAAGTTTTCTTATAAATAAGAGTTATGTATTTCTTCAATTTACCAACAAAATTAACTGCAGTACCACGACCCACTTCTCCGTTTCGAAGCACTTGATCGAAGACTTTAGCGACTTATGTCATCGCTGGATGATACCGTTCGATGCTGGGTGATATGCGGTTGTAATCAAGTGCTTTACGCCAAGGAGTCTGGCAAGATTAAAAGAACGATTCAAACTGTCGCCCTTGTTCGGTAGCTAGTTTGAGTGGTACTCCAAACCTGGGTATCCAATTTGTGTAAAAATTGAATGCAACTGATTCCGCAGTGATGTCTTACATGAGGTAGGCTTCTGTCCAGCGAGCGAATTGATCCACGTAAGTTAGGCAGTATCGGTAACCCTTGCAGAATGGAAGCGGTCTTACTATGTCCATATTAACGTGTTCGAATCTGCACTCAGGTAGTCTATACGGTGATATCGGTCCTTTATTATGCCTTTGAAGTTTGGTTTTTTGACACGGTATGCAAAGTCTAGTTCACAACCGGCAGTCCTTGAAATATGGCCAGACAAACTTTTCAGCTTTGTTGTTTTGGCAACGCCAGCGTGCTTGAGGTAATGTAGCGACTTGAATCCAGTTTGGCGAAACTCTTTTGTTAGGTACGGGCGGATCTTTCCAGTTGATACATTGCATAGAACCTTTGCGTTTGTGCCTGGAATGATAAAAGTTTTTAAAAGTAAATTTGATTTAGTATTTAAAAATGCTCTTAGCTCAGCATCGTTCGATTGGCTCTGCGCTAGTCGTTCAAAGTTGATTGTCTCGTGTACTTGAATGGCGTCTACACATGACAAGGTATCCGCTATAACATTCTATTTGCCAGGAAGATAGAGCATATCAGTTGTGAATTAGGCCAACAAATCTAAATGACGAATTTACCTCGGCGAAGCCTTCTCTATTTTTTGTTGGAAAGCTTATTGTCAGTAAAAATAGTGAATTCTCTGCCCTCGAGCATATGTTGAAAGTATTTTAAAATTTTAAAGCTTTAAAGAGTTCGCGGTCATATGTGCTGTAACTTTGCTGAGATGAGTTAAATCGTTCCGAGTAAAATCCGAGAGGTTGCCATTTATCACCGTCGTGTTGCTGAAGAATATCTCCCAGAGCAGTGCATCAACCTGTAATGATAAGGTCGCACCTAATTTCGGAAAAATAAGAAATGTAGCTTAACATAAACTATCCTTACAGCGTTAAAATGCTTGTTATGTATGTATACTCCGTCCAGTTGATTATCGATTTATTATTTTTTTTATTCCCCTTGACTTTTTTTGATAGCAGCAGCTGATTTTCAGCGTTGCAGGGCAAATATCTTCGTAAGAAATAAATCATTCCCAAGAAACGTCTCAGATCTCACGCTCATTCAGATAGCTTAAGACCTTGTAGCGCTTGAATTCGGTCTGGTAGTGGCTTGATTCCCTCTTTACTGACCGAATAACCCAAAAAAATGGACTTCAGATTTACCCAGCACACATTTCGATGTATTGATGACGACGTCGAACTCCCTCAACTTCTCAAATACGAGACGAAAGTGTTGGCGATGTTTGTGTATAACTTTTGATGAGATAAGAATGTCGTCTAGATATGTTCGAGCGAAATCAAATTCGCGGAGGATGTGATCCATAAATAGCTGGAATGTATGTACGGCATTGCGTAGTCCAACTACGCAACATAAACGAATTCAAACATGCCGAATGGATTCGTGATGGCAGTCTTTAGTACGTCAGCCGGCTTCACGGGCGGCTGTAGGTCGATGGTTGAGGAGATTTCTCATCCGTGTAGACCTTGCGTGACGTTCTGAAAATGCGGAATCAGATATCTATCATGTACGGTGATGCTCTTTAAATGCCTAAAATCACCACAAGGCCTCCACTCTCCATTCTTTTTTCGAACCATGTGCACGGAGCTTGCCCATGGACTTCGTGATGGGTGGCAAATACCTAATTCAAGGAGGAATTTGCTTCTTGTAGTTTGTCCGGTGACAGTCGCCTTGGCTTGGCAAACACTGGTGAGCCTTTCCTCATGATGTGGTGAGTTATGCTGTGACGTACAGGTTTTGGTACCATGTTGCTGTGTGATATCCTTGAACTCCAATAGTAAATTCTGGAATGGAAGTGAGTGATTAATACAAGTTAAGTTATTTAATACCCCTCGAATTTGAGGGATGGTGCATCCTCGACTTGCTTTCGTCAGTCCATCTATCAATTTTCGGTGTCGTAGGATAACTAATATGTTGAAATGAGACAACAAATCTGCTCTAAAAATCGGGTGTGATACGTCGGCTATCATAAAATTGCATCTGAAAGATCGGTGCAGCCCCAGGTTGAGAACTAACATTTGTTTTCCGAATGTTTTGATTCTTGATTTGTTAGCTGCATACAAAAAGAAATTGTCATTTGGAAAATGACGTTGCGAGCGAGTAGGTGGTATAACACTGACGTCGGCACCGGTGTCAATAAGAAATTTTAGGTTAGATTTGGTGTCGACCACGAGGGGGCGGTTGTTAGATGAATAAAGTCTGTCATTTACCGCCTTTGATGACAGACTGTTTAATTTAAAGCATGGTTTAAGTGTGCATGGTTTAATTTTGCATGATTTCCGGCATTTTTTTGCATCATTGCCGAATTTTCGGTGGTACCAACAGATGTCGAGGTCCCTGTTCGAGGACATTGTACGTGTGCTTGAACAATGACGGCTTCTATCTTTGTTTCTAGATTGATGGTTCATGGATGCTTTTTAAGTTGCTTTCTCCCTCGTAATCGCCAACTGTCTCTCCAGTGATGTTTGTAAAATAGGAGAATCACGTGAAGTAAGTGTGTTTACCATCGGGACGTCATTAACCTATACAATCTTATCGGATAGAAGTGCAACTTTGTCGAGTGAATCACTGCTAATCGAGATGATTGACCGTATATTTGGCGGTAGTCTATTCATCCAAATTGACTTCAACATATTGTCGTTCATTTAACTACCGGCGAGATCGCACATTTCTCGCAGCAAGTGTGAAGGGCGCGTGTTGCCTAATTCCAAGTCTTGAAGCAGTTTTTTTATTCTCTTTTGCTCGCAGTCAGCGAGATTTCTGAGATAGCAGGCATCTCAACTGAACGCGTTAACCATGTCCGGCACGAAATTTTTGGCATGAAAAAGCTGTCCGCGCGATGGGTTCCGCGTTTGCTTACACCGGAGATTAAGCACAATCGTAAGACGACTTGAAAGACGTGCTTGGCTCTGTTTAATTTAATCGAAATTCGGAAGAGTTTCTGCGTCATTTCGTGTCTGTCGATGAGACATGAGGTAAAGGGTGACGAGATAAGAACGATAGGAAAAAAAATTAAATAAAACAACAACGGTTTGAGACATAAAATTGATTCTGGTTTTATTTTGAAGCTAATCTTACATTCATGCCATTACGTGTGGAATGGACGTGGCGGTCCAATTTTTGATGACTAGGTCTAATAGGTGCGGGTTCTTCCGGCAATAGCATGTCGAATGTTGGCTTCGAGGTTGTTCAAGGTGGTTGGCTTGTTAGCATAGACTAAAAACTTCACGTAGCCCGGAAGAAAATAACTGTGTGGTGTTAAATCGCATAATCGTGGCGGCCAATTGATGAACGGTCACCAAATTTCTCCTTCACAACTTTAAGCATGTAGCGCTATCATATATCCCCTCCTCAGAATTATCGACATTGTCGACCTTTGATCACAGAAAGTTGATTAACACCGCTCTATACCTGAGACTATTGACGGTAACGGTGTCTCCGTCCTTACTTCGAAAGAAATAAGATCCGATGATGCCGCCATACCGTAAACCGCACTAAATTGCCAATCTTTCTGGATGCATTGATGCTTTGCCAAATGCTTGTGGATTGTGTTTGCTCTAATAACGGTAATTTTGCTTGTTGACATAGCAGATGAGCCAAAAATGGACCTCGTCTGAGAAATTGATTTTTCGCCCAAAATTCGGATATACGGCCAATATTTCCAGCGCCCAATAAGCGAATTAGCAATTCTTGTATCAGCACAATCTTATACGGATGTAGGCCCAAATCCAACCACAAAATAAGCCAGCGAGGCTGGCATCTGACGATGCCCAATTCATCAGATCGGCGCCGAATCGACATTTCTAAATCGTCTTCGATATTGGCCGCTACGGCGGCTATGTTTTCTTTATTTCGAACCAGTCTCTGCCTAGTTAGTGGCTTAAGATCCAAAAGAGCGCACTCACGCTTAAAGTTTTCCACGGTGCGAAAAATTGACTGCATACTGAAGCCATGATGACGACTGACATCATGACAAAGTTCACGTACATATTTACCTACAACTAAGCCGGAGTTTCGATAATATTTTTTAATTAGATGCATGATGAAATGGCAAGCCTTACTGAATATTTTCACAGCTAGATGTCACTGGTAAGTTTGACAATTGGACAAACTATCATGGTCACCCGTTGATAAGATAGGTAGAAGAATTTTAATAAAAATCGGGAAAACAACATCCAAGCCAACAGCTTTGGATTTGAATTGAAGGCTTTTTGGTTTCGTAGAACTGTAGAAAATACTTAACTCGTTTTTGTTAAGTTGAGAGAATTGAGTTGCCAGAAAAATAATCTGATAACAAGATAGATGCTATCAGTTTTTCATTTGTCTCATCGCAACAGATGAGGTTGAAATTAAATTCAATACAATGACGGAGGCCGTCATAAAACATTCTTCCTTACAACATTCCGGCCAAAGATTTAAGCTCAAGTTATGTTTAATGAATTTTGCAAGGAAAAACAAAGAATTTTTTTTCTATACTAATTTTTCTCTCTTTTCTAACTGCTGAACAGATGGATCTCCGAGTTTAGTTAAACGGAGAAAGTGTTGATTTTGTGGATGAAGCCTTATATTGTAAGTCTGTGGGGCTGTAACTATGAAGATCACCTAGTCTGCACTGCACGGTGTAGTTAATTAAACAAGGGCAAAAGATATGCTACTTGAAGGAACTGCTGCTGTAAATGCTGCCATTTTGCTGTGTTCTATACACAGATTTAAGTCTGACATGCCGGATATACCCATAATATACCGCAAGAAGGGACCGTCTAATATTATTTTATTTATTTATTTATTTATTTATTCATCTACAAGCATTATTACATAGCTAACATAACTATGTTACAAATAATGCATACATTAGTATAGATTTGAAGTTATCTTTAGATAAAGATACACCAATGTAGCTATAAACAGCGTTGAAAGCTAGTATGGATTTGTAGATGTGTTTGACCGTAATAAGTGCCATGACTTTGCCGAAAAAGAAGATACCTTCTTCTGAAAGGTCTAGATGGTGCACATATGGATGCCATCGAGAGCAGAGTAGGACATCTTATATGGTAGCACAGTCAGTCTCTTGCAAGAATTACATCATGCATCTGTCGTCGGGAGCTCAAGGGTTTAATTTCAAGTGTAGACATTTTGCTTTGTAATTTGCTTTATATTTTGTAAAACATGGGCGTATTCAAGAAAATATCGAACTAACAAAGCGAAAAGCGATATTAAGGCAAATTGATGTTAAAGTCATTTCCGTTTCGCTTTATAAATCCAAGAAACTGAATTAGCTTTTGCAACGATATAGGTATTATATATGGACTTTAGAAGAAAATAAGGGATCCAGTATAGCACATATGTCCGTAATTTTCTGTACTCTACTTAAACGAGTTGAATTAAGTGAGTAACTAAACTCGACAGAAAAGAATATCTGATTAAAGAAATCAGATTCTAGTTTATTGAGAAGAATTGAATGTTGAATCGAAAGCTTTACTTAAGTCGGAATGCTCGTATATGACATTGACCTGACTTTTGTTCTCCATTTCATTAACAATCTTGAAAGAAAAATAAGCCATTGAAATGTCTGATAGGGACCTACGGTGAGCTTCAGATAAACAATAAACATATCATCGTTAAAAACTCAAGTCTGTTTTTCAAAATACATTCAAAAAGTTTAGGAATCGCTGAGAGCTTACAAATACCTCGATACTTTTCAACATTATTTCTTGAACCAGGCTTATGACAGGCACCTGAAATTGAAAACGCTTTTGAAAAGAAAAATGTTGAAGATATTCATTAAAGAGTACAAAGAGAACTACTACAATATTTTATAATAGTATTATGGCAGCTATGAGGTGTGTTCAAAAAGCAAGGTGACCTTTGAAATTTCGCGGGCAATGTACATTCAGCTTAAAGTGTATATACTTAGTTTGTTTTTGACATTATTAGTATTACCTTGAAGTTATGCGCCGTTTGTCAGAAGTAATACGAAAAAAACGTCTGGAATTGTGGAAAAACAATTCATGGCTTTTGCATCACCTGCTCATTCATCATTGTTTGTGGAGGCTTTTTGGTCAAAAACAACACTACAATCATGCCTCAACAACGATATTTACCGGATTTGGTGCCATACGACTTTTTTCTGTTCCATAAACTGAAGAGACGGAGATTTGTAACGATTGAGGAAATAAAATACCAAAAAGTGCTTATAGGAAGTGTTTCGATGATTGGGAAAAGTGTTGTCACAAGTGTATTATATATCAGGGGGATAACTTTGAAGGGGACAACATTAGTTGTCGTAGTAGTTAAAACTTTATTTATCGTTTGTTATACTGAGATTTAAATAAGTACACATTTAAATTTTCATTACTTATTCTTTCGAGATATACGAATATTTGTAAGGACGTCCTTTTTCGTCTTTGCAACTGCGTATAACGACTTACCAGCAAAGTCATCCACACAGGGTGAGTGTAACGAACTCTCAGCATAGGCAACATTAACAACAAACGCAGCAGCAACAACAATTGAAGAATTGTTATCAGTATTATTAGCGCTAACTAATCATCACAGCACCCATGATAGAGTTCATCTTAACGATGAGAGAGGACTAGCAATTCAGACACAACGACACTCCCTGAAGCAATATTGTCATCACCAAACCAGACTCATGGATCGACAGATTCTAACTCTTAGTGGAGTCAGTCTTATTATCAACAACAGCAGCAGCACTAATGCGAGTACTAGGGGAACACTTATCATTACACAATGAAGCTCGAGCAGATAAAGCAATTACACGTCTGTCAGCAAGCAGTTTTTGGTGTTCAGCAACTTTAGCCATTCTTTGATGACGAATGCTCAAATGTTTCTGTTTATTTTTGAAGCATCAGCAGATCAAACTTTTTTTTTTCGCACAAAGAGAGATATAAAAAAATGATTTCATTTGAGTTTATGATATTAAATTAGTGGCACTATTTTGCAATGCCGTACATCCATTATGTGTATTAATTTTTGATATACCACTTGATAAAAAAATTATTATCAGGTAATGTAATTAAACACTTAGCACACTGTAGGTCAATATTGCAAAATAAAAACAACGAAATCGCGAGTAGCTAATGCAAAGGTCAGACACTGATTTTGTTGATTATTGACGATTAATTATTTACTGAGGACATTGCTTGCATAGCAAATAACGTAAATGAAGACACAGAACTTAGAACCAAATACCAAAAAATGTACTAGTTCCTTTGAAAATATTGATTGCTTTACATTGAGTCTAAATTGATTCTAAAGCAGATACTGTACTTACAGTATGCAACTCCGGGGAACGTTACTTACTCGATACTCTACGAAACCTGGAAAAATTATATTAATTACGCTGCGTCTCCACCAGCAATATTTACTGAGAATATATTGCCAGCAAGATTTCCTTAGTCCAAATTATTAAGACGCATACAGGTAAACCAAACCACAAACTGATGTTATCCGATCCTCTGTCTTTTATTCTAGACTAGGACGCAGTGATTATTGAGGCACCATAAGTGAAATCATCGTTCAAACAAGATGGGGCAAAAGTAATGTCATAATGTGCCATAGTTTTTGTAAATGGCGTCAAGCATCATTGTGCTTTTAAATTTTTGTTGTAGACCAACAGAGTTTTGCACTATATGCGCGAGCAATTAACTGTTTAGTTGAGCATCTCATGCTAACTGGGTCCACTAGAGATGTCACAAAAAGTGGACGGCCTCGTATTGCTTTGTTTGACCTAGGATATCACTGCTGTGTCCATAAACTTCGACAAGACAACGATGCACACAATTTGTCATCAGTCGACGTTTGTTGAATTGATAGAATTTTGGTGAAGTAAGTGAGTTAAACTAACTCTCATGCTCTTTTAAACCTGGTGCAAGAAGAAGATGGTTTCATATCCGAAATCATAATAAGCGATGAAGCGCCCATTTCAACTTAAGTGGTTATTTAAATTAGCAAAATTTTCACTTCTGGTGCACCGAGAATCCATATGAAATACATGAAGAGCAATTGCATCCCCTCAAAGTGACTGTTTGATGCGGCATTTACAGTGAAAAAGCGATTGGCCCTTATTTTTCTGAGGACGCCGACGTCTGGAGTGCGCTACATACAGATGTTAACAGATTTTTTTATTGCAAGCTGCTGAATTGTGTCTTGAGCATTGTTGTTTC
Organism: Volucella inanis; assembly: GCA_907269105.1. Taxonomy (NCBI): domain Eukaryota; kingdom Metazoa; phylum Arthropoda; class Insecta; order Diptera; family Syrphidae; genus Volucella; species Volucella inanis. The sequence goes on along the minus strand of OU026157.1, from coordinate 73,601,885 downwards.
CAGCAGGACAAAGCTACCGCTCACAAAACTCAGGTAACCATGGAGATTTTGAATCACCACAACAAAGTACAACCCTTGCAAATCTTGGAAATCTTGCAAATCAACATTGAATAAGGAATCACCAATTTAGAGCCAGATGTTTTGCGAGCAAAAATACAAAATCTCGTAAACAAGCACAAATGTGCATCAACGCAGGAGGTGGTCATTTGACTGATACTATCATACTGGTTACTCCAATATGACACTTGTCGTACCTAGTAGTGATAGAAAAAGAAAACCCCTTTGTTCAAACCTAAGATTCGAATACAAGTTTCACAAGTGCTGACATATTTGGATATCGGCAACCACAGACTGGTTGCTTTGATTATTGTCACCAAAACACTGCTGATACGTCTTCGAATATTACCTACCCCAAACTCGACAGTGCTCGAGCTTTTGTCTTCTTTTAACTTCTTGATAAAGGCAGTTTAGTGTGTGCAGCTTCTGGAATGCATTAAATATTTAAGATTTCAATTTAACTAACCACCAGCTGCATGTTTAGCATTTTGCGCGTGTCGGGGACTAAAACAACGAGCATTGCTTGGTAGCCTTATACGACTGGTGATTGTTTGGGAGCACTGCTTGGTAGCCTTACACGACTGGTGATTTCTTGGGCTCCACACTTAAAAGTCAACGGGTTGATCTACCCTTTTATGGGTACCACCTAGACGAATATTTACCTCTAGGTCTTGTATTTTAATTATAACTAAGTAATTTGTATCTTAAAATCCGTTTTCTTTGTCAAAATTAAAGAACATATTGACTGTAATATTAATTAACTGCCACCTGGATAGACCGAGAATATGATGGTTGCAATGTGCGAGCCAGTTAAGGTGCATCAGGAATGAACTATTCGTATAAAACGATAATTCACCAATTTCTAGACCTCATGTACTCGATCGTGCAAAAGCTGCTATGGAAATTGTTATCTTAGTAATTTTCACAAATTTCTCATTCCCAAACAATGACAAAAGTACTCTCCAATTTCACCTTTTCTCACATTTTTAGCAAATTAAATTGATCTATGATTGATTATTCGTTGGCAGCTCAGAGCATGAAAAGATAAAAACAAAGAGAAAAGCTAATCTACTCTTCAGGCTTCAGGCTTCTACATTTCTAAAATTAGAAAAAACCCAGACATGACTGGGATCTCAATGATTTTTTAAATTTTTTTCTTCTTTAACTAAGTAACTATTCACCCCGTAAATTTGCCTAAAGAGATATGATTAGTTTTGCAACTGTCTTTGAGTAGTTTTTTAACGTATCTTTTTTTTTATTTTTTATTTATTTATTTATCAGTACGATGTACTGAGGCTAAAGAACTTCAAAATTTGAGAATTAGAGAGAAATTAACAATAATTATGGTGTTGTGCTTGCTCAAAATTGGCTTCAAAGGAACTATTTAGAAGTAATCGTTTTCAAGATATGCTTTAAACAATCCTAATTATTTATGCCGGTTAACTTGACAGCAAAGAAATTTTGTTTTGTTAGTTGATGGTAGTAAGTGACTGACAAGGTAATTTGATCGTTTGAAAGATTTTTCTACATTCAAATTAATGTTTGCTTCAAAATGTGAGGTCATGAGTGACTAATTAAATTGACCAAAATCTAGTGAAAATTTTGTGTTTCAATTAAATAAAGTAGAGTACGCCTATGTAGTATAAGAGTAGAAAGTATTGCACGCGTTTTAAGATACGCAGTCAGAGCTTAATAACATTAAGTACTAAAGTTTTATATCAAGTCCAACATATGCAACTATAAACAGTATTCGACTAAAAACGGGGACTAACAGTTTTAACAAATCAAGAAGCCTAGGTACTCATATTGCAAATAGAAAACAAATTCTCGGTAAAAGCAAACTAAGGAGAGTAAACTCGAAGAAACACAATTGTTGAGAGCAGAATCTGCACGTAGGTTGGCCAGAGAACGGTCAAATATGAAAGGATCCTACTCTAAAACCTAAATGTAACATCAAGCTACACGCCATATGATGCAATCAAAGTGACATCAATAGAGGTAGCCCACCTATTTGTCCAGTGTTTTACCCGAAAAAAATAGGACTTAATAAATACAATTAAAATAAACTAGTAGGGAACAAAAGGATAAACATTTTCTGATTAAGAAATCTAAGAATTTCTTTTGCTTTTGATTCCATATTTTCAAGGAGAAAGTATGCGTTAATCTGAGAGTATAGACAAGAAAATCGGCAATATTGTCATAATTCACGGAAAAGCAATCGAAAAAAGCATTTTCGCTAAAAACACACTGCCATAGCCGACAAAGGAAACGCACAACATTGAAAAAGAAACCAGAAGACTTTCTAAAGTATTTCCTACCTAAGCATACAAGAACCGACAGGTACTGTGCAGTTCATAAATCCAATAAATTTATTTGATATTATATTATTTTTGTAATAATAACTTCGTAACCAGCCTGTAAAAAAACACTCGAATAGATCCAATGAATCAAAGAATAGGACCAGAAGGTATCCGATCGCCTCTTAAAATGTTGTTGAACAAAATCGCAAAACATTTAAATCCAAGATTTCTGATTGTAGATAATACTATATCCAGTCCCGGTACGTTTTTTTTACTGCTGAGGTAACTTTGGCTTCCGTAAAGTCGTCTATCTTTCTATTTTGCTTCTTGTATGTTCCTTTTACATCTACGTATTGTAGAAAGATGAGTAAAGTGTCTACAGTGCCAGCACTCACAACATCGGAGCCGGGTACATGTGGCATGATGCGAACGTTGCTCACCGAGAAAATGCTCCACGGTGGCGTTGACATTACTCACACAGCATGTATCGCAGGATATTATGTTACTTATGACTAGCACACGGAGGTGCGTAGAGCCCTATTATGGTGCCTGTAAACTATTTAAAGTCTTTGCTACAAAGGGGGCAGGACCGACCTCTTAGAGACGTTTGATCTGCCGGTACCAGAAGGTTCATGCCATCTAGTCGTATTCACATGAAACCAAGCTGTCAATGGAAGTCCTAACCAAGGACGCAGGCAGTCCAGTCTCAGGTTCGGGTCCTGTGTAACTTTGCTCTGAATCTTGTCGAGCATAGAAATTTCATTGGTGATCTCATTTTCCGTGATCTTGTTATGACCCGGAAGACTCAGTGAATCCTCTCTCCAACTTTGTTTAGAAAAGTTAGAAGTATTAAGAAAACCCAGGAAGGCTACTACAAAAGAAGATACTCTTCTAATGTAACTAATTTTCACAATATAGTTTGGTGTCATCCAAATTTTGTATATATCCGATTGAAAGACAGACATAAATTAAGTAAGCCTTTCCTGACTCAGATTCTGGCCGAAATATTTTCTGGGTATAGAATTTCATCTAGAATTTGCCCTACGCATATTACTTGTTGTCGAGTGTGTTTTACTAAGCAGATTCCAAAGCGCAATCTTTCTGCAAGATTCCGCGTTGGATATTGGACAGAGAATGTACCCGTAAAGCATTTATGCGCACATTTGAGAGTTTACTTCTCTACTGAAATGGGACGGTTGATATTTGTAATGACATGTATTTTAAAGTTATCCACTTGAAACTCTCCACACATCATTTTTCAATTTATATTGTGCCAGTTGTGTGCAATGTCGACCCATTTTGATCCAATTACTATCAATAGTCAAATTTTAATTGTCGTCCTTCTATTCTACTACCCTCAGGACAGAATTTTTTGTTTAATTTAAAGACAAAACAAACGAGGAAAAGAGAAAAATATTTATCCCACAATTACCTGAACCCAGAACGAGTTAAGTTAGACCTCCAGCGTAGTTTCCAAAAAATGAATTCCCAAAAATTAACAAGGGGTAAACGAAAAAAGAAAAAGAAAAAAAAAACGAATTACTGCCATATTTTTGCAATTTATTGTGCAGCCATGAGGCAAGTCTTTGCGATTCTATTTCGCATAGGAGTAGGCCCAATCTACTTCCAATTGATTGTGTTTAAAGGAAACCAGATGGTCAGGAGACCCTCATCTACATGCGCTCCTTCTATATTTAGGACTTCCGACAAATACATATATATATATATATGTATACGTCGAGCATGTAAATTATGTTCGTTTGAATAAATTTAGGTTACGCGGTAAATTGGCTGAACAAACTCAGTCTACTAAGGCTTGCTTGTCGTTTGTATCTAAGTCCTTAGCTGCCATGTTAAGACAAGCAAAAGCGAAGATTCTTCACATGACAAATGGGTGCTGGCTGACATAGAATTTTTGTTTGGCAAGACATTGCTCAAGTTTGAATTGAAGACAAACAGCTGGTTAATTGGATTTATTTTGAAATTTATTGCATGATCTTTGCATGAAATCAAAATTTCTAAAAATTTGCTTCCAAATAATTTACAATTAAATGGATAAAACTCAAAGAGGAAATGCACCCATTCGAACTAGTAATAACCAGTGCAATGACCCAATAGGTACATAAAAACTTAAATTTGTCACAATATCTGTGCTGGTTACACGGGGTTTCGGGGACAATTTCAATTTATGTAAATGGATGGATTGTGAGTTAAAAATAACTAAACGTCGATAAAATTTAAGAGGGAAGTAGTTCTTTAGAATCTTTATTCTAAATGAATTCTAACATGCAGGCTGTTAGTGTTTGGAAATGAATTTCGATTAACGAAATTAGAATTGAGTTCGTGGTTTTTGAAGATTTTTTCGAGATCGTAGAGTGGGGTATAGTGCAATTGGTAGATACTTTGGTGTATAGAGTGCACTTACTCGTTGTTATTGAGAGGTAAATGAAAAACTTTGTCATTGGAGACTTTGGGGAGTTATGAAAAAATGCAACCCAAAAAAATAGCGCTGTCACTGTTAATTCTAGATATCGTCAATTGGAAAGTTTTCAAATTACGTACTACACCCATTTAAAGAGGTAGGCAAGTCTTTTCTAATCATGAAGAATACAATTAACGGAACATCTCCCGTAAGAAGTGGAAATATCCAAAAGCTTTGATCCCTCAATAATTCAATAACATTCAAAGTGTTTTGGAAGATGGAAACTTTTTCTGAGGACTTGTGGAGAATGATCAAATTGCAATAAACTCTAAAAATTCTAATTGCGAATACTCCTGTCAGAGAAAACAAAGAGCTCCTGTCCCTTTACCAAATAAAGATGATAATAATAGAGTACAACGTTCAATGTTTTTTAAGTGAACCTATGTATTGTCTGGCAGAAAAATGGAGGAGTATTTTGAATACTGTTTACAGCTTCATTACAATAGAAAAATAACACATTCTCAAAAAGACTTAACGTCAACATTGACTTTCAGAGGTCTTAGAATACTATAAATCCGACATTAACAGTTTTAATTACGGTGACTACAATTTTCAAAACAAAACAAATAGACAAAATCATACAAATTTTTTGAAAAAAAAACTAGAGAGTAAGCTTTTTTCCTATTCTATAAAACTATTTAAGCCGCATTTATCTAGTCTTCCCTAAAAACAGAAGGAGAACATTGGCTCATGAAATATCTCAGGACACATTTGGTGGCATACCTCGCTAAAAAGTGGAAGTGTGGTTAAGTGAATAATAATAAGTGGAATTAATCTAAAAAATAAAGATGATTAGCCATTTGGCATAGTTTTGCATTAGGCTTTTTTGTCGAAAATACGTGCACTTCAGTTTTCCGAGTTTCTTTTGAGTGTATTAAAAATTGCCTTTCGGAACATTCAATTCAAGTCTGTATCAAATTTGATATCCACAAAATAAATGATGGTGTGCCCCAAGTCTCCGTTCTATTACCGAAGCCTTTTTAATTATTACTGATGATCTACTGTCTGAAACTTATAATCAAATATATTTCTTTGCTGGTGACAGTAATCTCTCTGCTTTTTGTATTCGTGCCCGAACTCAAGTATATGCTCTTCGGCTGTGGAAGGGGAACGGCAGAGTATGTTAATCTCATTCTGATATTTATATCATAACTAATTTAATGCTTCAAAACTCAATACTGTCTTCTGTGGTTAAAGTAAAATTGAAGCACCCAGTCATTATTCATGAATGGCATTTGAATCAGCGAAACCGAAAAAATTTCCATTTGATTCTGTATCAATGACAAGTGTTGGGAAAGGTCTGAGGCATGAAATGTGGAAGGCAATTTATACACCCAAAATTGAAGAATTATAGCCATATCTGCTCAGGTGGTCTAACATCTCTCTGGACTTGCTAGATAGGATTCAAAACTGTGCGATAAAATTCATAGGTGACGCCAGTATTCCGCCGCCAATTGACACCCTTGAACACCGACGTTATTTCTCTTGCCGCACCTTGATTTGTCGCTATTTTAACTATCAGTGCTTCATCGAAATTACCAGTAACATTTCACCTCGTAATGCTTTCAACCATAACACCAGTATTAACATACGTACCATCAAGCTCACTTTCGGACGTACTCTGAATTACGGTGATTCCTTCGAAAGCCGAACAACTTGCTTATACTCGTACATAGAATGAATTGCCGAGCTTTTTATGAGCTGCAATGATTGAAGAGCAAAGTACGAGTACATCTGTATCTCCCTATTTTAATTAATTTTCTTCGCCCGCGATATGCACAAATATTTAAAGAATACTGGTGCTCTAATTACAAACAAACATAAGCTGAGTGAACTTATCTAAACAAAACACAATGCGGACGTTTCGGCGGAAAAAAATTCGAAATGTAGTAGATGTGGACATCAGAGGCACATCCTGCGATGTGCACATCCATTTGAGCTATCATACTGTTTTGGCTAACTCGGTCATGTAAGAATTTTTCAGTATCTGGCTAGCAACGTTGATCGAGATAGTGAATTTTAAATGAACTCACAACAATGCAATTACTTTTGCTGGCACTATCATCCGGCCCTTTGGGCTGATCATGCTGTCGAGTTAGCTGTCTGATAAACATATAACACTTTATTTGCAAAACGAAAAACATCCCCGCGTAAGGTCTAACCTACTGTTTAAGAGCCCAGCAAGCAAAAAAAAAGAACAACGACTTTTAGGTATGTACGTTAAATATTTGATAACATGAAATAATAAGCGAGGGTTCTAAACCACTACATAAGAGATATACCTATATAACATTGCACAGTTGAAAAACTTTAATTTAAGATAGAAAAACAAATTTACAAAAAAAGACAAAATTTAAAATACAATTTTATTTAATATTTGGTGTGATAATCTTAGCTTTGAATTACCTTCGAAATCATTGGTAAGATTTCTACCATTGTTCTAAAGCTTTTCTATTGGATTAAGATCACGATTTTGGGTTAAAATCATCACCAAACTTTGTACCAAAGTTTGTATCGCTTATTTGTTCAGACATGACAATTTTAGTTGATGTTCCAATCGTCAAAAGGAAGCACTAATGGTCACCGAAGTCATGGTAAACTCTTTGGAACTGAAATTGCAAACTTAAAGCTATAGTGTGTCAATTGAATATATATCGCATTCGTGCCACGATAAATACACCCAAAGAGATAAATTCAATTTCATTCATCAGATAGACTGACAAATGAAGCTACATGCTTCCATAAACAGTTGACCAGTTCACTATTGAAAGTGGTGAATGCATTAAAAAATTTCTAAGTCTGAACTAAATAAAATGAGTAGAGGCATAGAAAGGCCAGATATCTTTAAATACAAATCTATTGTAAGAGAGCCCTAATTAAAGATTAAATAACATCTTGACCAAATTAACCATCGGTTTTTATTCCCTTATTAAAGACTTCAGATTTTCTCTTTTCTAACAAAATAGAATAAAAAACTTCTCACACATTTCATTCCATAATTCAAGAGGGCACAATTGTCTGTCCCGATAAACCAGCTCCGGCCATACTTTTTTTCTTCTTTTCCCCTAATTTTCGGCCACCGTTATCCAACCACAACTCCATAGCACGATCAACTGACATATTTTGGCAATAAAAAAGCCCTGCAACTAAAAACCTACCATAAGATCATGACACGATCTAAACCCAAAACCGTTTGGCATGTGCCCTAGAGGGAAGCAACATGAGCTATTGATTGTCTGTCTGCACTCCTTGGAGCGATTCTTTAAGTCAAAAATTATTCCCAAGCAGACAAGTGTCTTTACTTACGAGTTGATAGAAGATTCATCAAATAGCTTTACTTTGAATCCAGATACATTTGTGAAGGAAATGCACCTGCTTCTATTTTTATTTCACTCCCCTGTCTGTCTATCTGTCTGGAGGGTTTATTATATACCTGCAGGCAAGCATCCTTTTAGTGCCGCAATTATAGGTATTCGAATGTGTTTTATGCCAACAAGGATAAACTTTACTCCTTCTCCCTTTTCGCTTCCAAGGGACGCAAACACCACCGATTTTAAATTAACTTAATACTATTGCTTCGTGCGTCGTAAAATGTCATTTTACCGAAAAACAACTACATCTGGGACCTCGTTGGGGGTTTCAAATCATTTATTCATGATTTAGCTCTTATTTGCTTTTTCGTCTTTTGTGCGCACTATGCCACGTGCTAATAGGACGCAGTGTTTACTGTTTAGTCGGGAATAATACTTGATGGCATAATGTTTTACCACCTTTATAAATCTCACAAGCACATATGGCTTGCCATAATGACATTGCAGGGATACGTACGAATATATGGAGTACTTGTAATCCTTTCACAAGCAAACTCGTTAGTTACCCAGGTGCTTTTTGGGCCAACTTTATTACCATGCCACAATTTTTGACGTCGTTTAGGCTTTTGTGATTTTATTTAGTCAGGCAGCTACAGCGAAGTAGATTCTGTTGTTTCTGAAGTGCTTTTCTGGGGAGCCTCGAAACTAATTAATTTATAAGCAACCTTCATAGAAGATATGTAATTCTCTACGATGAATTTTAAAAGGTTTCAGACGTTTTATCCTTTCGTCCATGTCATCCTTGATGCAATTACATGATGTACTTACTAAAAAATGTGTGAAGGTGATAAAATTTAAACAAGTCGGAGGTTAATTTGCAAATGATGATAGTAATTTCGTTTGCTTCATCAACAAGCACATGTGATAATGGAGCATAACTACAGACGAGTGAAGCATGTAGGAACATGTTCAGAAGAATTATAAGTGGCTTAATGAAATTGTTTGGTTCATAAAGATGAATCACTTGGCTGGAGTTAACAAAGTTTAAAGGTCAAAATTCTTCTGTTCCACTATGCACGTGAATGAGTTTTTAACTGCATATATTGATGCCAAGGAGATCGGCATGAGGAAATGTGTGCAGAATCTATAATATATGTGGTGCTGATGTAAGCAAACTTCAATAAGTGTACTATGAACCCACTTATAAGATGTTGATAAATACAAGAACCTTGAATCCAAGCATTTTACCACTTCTGCTCTGGCCTTAATAAAAAAGACATTTATTCACCCAAACCAGGTGGACAAAATCTTTACATTACCTTCCCGTGGTGCCTACTGGATAACTATCATACATATAGTGCAACAAACCTGGGTAAGCCCGTACAGTTGAACACTCCGATAAGCTCCTAATCATCTAGATGAATTTAAATGTTAGGGCTACAAACTGGGTGAGATATTAGTACCAATTTATAAGAGTGCCCAAGTGTGTCTCTGGCTGTAACCACAAGCGAAAATTTATGTTACTTGATGAGCTATAATATTTATCTCAAAAGTTTTAACAAAAAGCCCTTCGGGGAAATGAATACAGCTTACAGGGCGCAGTAAGAACCGGTATTGATTTATATAAACACGTTTACTTAGGCTTCACAAGCCTGTGTGATGGAGAAATAATTGTGATGAAAACAACAACAGTTTCGGATAAGAATGATGTAACTGTTAACTACCAATGCAAACGTGATAAAGACAATGACTTTCTAGTTAGTACTTGGAATGTAAGGACTCCTTACAGACATTGATTGGAGTGACTGGAAACCTATATTTGGATGTGGGTTTGTTACTGGAAGTAGACTTATGGATAAAGTCATGCGTCTTTAGGCCTATAAGCAAGCGACTGGTGACAATCCGTATTGGAGTTAACTTCACAAACATCGGCCTTATATGCTACCAAGCAAGGCTGTTACAAGATTCTTGATGCCGTATTATTTGTACGTAAAGATCTTAAACTAATCGTTAACAACCTGATAGTTCCATACTGATGATATCTGGTCTTGGCGTCTATGCCAAGCTCGTTCGACAATGCAAGATATCGATAAAGAACTCCCGCTGCTCTGTAAAAGCCAAAAGATATATCACTGATTCTTTAGATGTTAAGAAAGGATCTCAGACAGGATGACGATTTATCAAGCTGCTTCTTCTTTAACATCGTACTTGAAAATATTGCGCGCAGCTCACAAGCCAAAACCAAAAGGTAAATTATTTCAAATATCTATTCAACTTCTGGAATATGCATATTACAATCTAATAATTGGGAGAAACGGGACGGCAGTGGGTCTTTTATGAGTATTAAGTCAGAAGAAGTAAAATATGTCTGGCGGACACTGAAAGCAAAACGAAATGTGGGCTTCCACGAAATTGCAGGATAATTAACACCGATACCTTAGGTAAAATATGGTAGCCGACAACTTTAGTTTTGAGGTGGTAAAGGAATTTATCGAGCTAGGCTTTGTCGTGAACTCCAGTAATGTTATAAGAGCAGAAATTAAAGGAAGAACGAGCAGCGAAGAAGGCAGTTTCAAGGCTTTTTGGTAACATGCTCAATAAGTTCATTATTAATAGAAAGAGGCAAATTTACCGTTTCCAGATTGTTACTACCAATCACTAACACATAGTTTTTTAACGAATTAAGGCTAATATAATTTTGAGACCCAACAAATATTGAATCGAAATCTCTGTTTAAATTTTCTATATCAGAAGACACTAAATTTGGGTATTTATTTATATAACTGCACATCATCCGCATAGATACGATAGTCGCACTCTAAATATTATTTATTTATTTATTTTTTATTTATTCATTATCATAAACTTAAATATTACTTAACTATTATTATAAATGAAATATTAGTTATCATTTCTTAACTTAAAAGTTAGTGGTGAAAGACACTACCAGATTTACATTTCAGTTGATATCTGATGTGGGGTGACAATCAATATTAATTTATTCAATTCACCTTTTTTAGATTGGATAAAAAAAAGTAAAAAAACGAAAAAAAAAAAATTGTGATATTCGATCATAAACATAACAATTCTTCATTAATATATTATGTAATTGTGCAGTTGATGAGAAAAAAATAATAATTTATACAACGGATTCAATACATTCATAGTTTAACGTGAACAACCAGTCTTTAACCCTTTTGATGAAACATGAAAAACGAAATGTATCTCTTATAAATAAAGGCAATTTATTAAAAAAATGTGGAGCCGTATATGTATAAAAATGTGTAAAGTGTGTTCTATATGAAAAAGGTACATAAACTAAGCTCATATAGTTTCCGCTTTGTTTGAAGAACTCTCTTAAAACTTTAAAATCATATAAATGCTTAATTGGCAGAATACGCAAATTTTTGAATAAAGGCCAACTCTCAGCTAAAAGATTTTTATTTGAAATAATTCTTATTAAATATTTCTGATCTAACGGTATTAGTATACGAACCTTCCCAGCTTGTTATGCCTTACTGCAACTTTGAGTGAGAAAGACCATAATAGATAGTTGTTAAAACTTTTTGAGAACAAAATGGCTTTATCAAATACATTTTACGTGTGACCAACAACAAATAAGTTTTAATCATTTGAATATGACTTTTCCAATTTAAATTGAAATCAATCACTACACCTAGGTACTTAAAGGTTTGAACCGTTTCGATTTTGAAGCAGTTTTCAGTACAACGCACATTTGTTATAAAATTACTCTTTCTACACTTATGTAAACGTAATTGAAACTGTTTACAATCATGAGCGTGAAATCATAAATTATATTCATTTAGGACATTTCCAGATGCTTTAAAACACATCAATTTAGTTTTCTCGCTGACAATCAACTTATGGTAAGTAAACCACAACCGTAAGATTTCAAGGTCTTCATTAATCATCGCAATGCCTTCGAAAAAGTTTCAGATTGGTATGTAAGAACTATATCGTCCGCAAAAGCAGTTGAATTACCATTTAATTTGAGTTTAAAAATACAATTAATGTTTATTAAGAAAAACAGAGGGCCAAGTACAGTTCCCTGAGGAACACCGTTTTTTAATTGCCTAGATTCGCTTGAGAGACCACCAATAATGACCTTTTGAGTTCTATTTCTGAAATAAGATTTAAGCCAATTGAAAATGTTACCACGAAAACCAACATTAAAAAGCTTAGCAAGCAAAATATCGTGGTTCACTAGATCAAAAGCTTTTGTCATATCAAGAAATAGTCCAAAAGTTTATTTGTTTTTATTTTAACTTCCGTAAAGCTGATTACACATCCTTAAGATGGCATCCTCAGTTGACAAACCTGCTCTAAAACTAAACTGATTTTTACTAAAGAAGTTAAACTTATCCAGAAATGAAACAAAGATTTGAAAAATATGAACATCGTTAACAAAATAGAGCCAAGGGCAGATGCCAATAAACGACAGCTTAGTTGCGATTATTAAGATATGATGCCAAAAGTTGACACGCTTTACTATCAAAATTTTATTTTTTAATTTTTATAAAATAATATCATGGTTTATGGAACCAAATGCTTTTGAGAAGCCCAGAATACCATAAGTGACATCATATCTCTATTAGTGGATGTCGTCAGTAATTTTTAATAACTCAGTTGTGCTTTGCTCTAAACCTGGATAGATGTTAGGACAGTAAATTATCGTATTTTGTTCACGGAAGGTCTTCATTTGTTTACTTATACAATTTTTTAAAACACACAGAGAAAAAAAAGGATGGAAATTGACCTATAATCAGAGCGAGATTTTGGAATATGTACAGTTTTTGCTTCCTTTAATTTATCAAGAATATCATCCAAATCTACAGCATTAGATTTAATAGAAAAATAGCTAATAGCTTTACCTACAGTTGCCTCATCAACATATTGAAACGAGTGCTGAAATTTATTGTGCTTAGTACTTTATTACTGGATTAGAAGTGGCAGGTAAAAGATCATTAATGAAAATTAAAATGAATGTAGGTGATAGAATGGAGACCTGGTGCATATCAATATTTATATTGTGGATATAAGAGTATCGCCCAGGACAACTTGAACTGATTGTTCCAAAACGAGTTTCTTATCCATTGAAGATTTAGTGTCACCAAATGCACACATTTTCGACAAAGGAAACTGATGGCAGATTGGTATATATTATGATTCCAGTTTTCGGTGCAATATATAATCAAATCACAAGTGGACCTGTTACTATGAAAACCAAACTGTATGTCGTTCATTTGCTGACGGTTTATAAGCATTCCTTAGAAAGTGCATATGTAAGTGCAATACGTCTGAAGGAGGAATTTTTCGCTTTTTTATCGACCGGCTGGACAAAAGTTCTTTTCGATCTACTCGAAAAGACTCCTAAATAGTATGATTAATGAGGAATTCCTTTTCAAAAGAAAGGTAAAATTGCTTAAGAAGCTTTTAAGATCGCTCCAATTGGGTTTCTCGTATTACCAAACCATTTTGTTACAAACTTTTTCTATAACTGTGTGGGTAGTACTCGTATACCAGAAACTATCTGATATATAATATGATGATACTGTGGTCTGACGAGCCTTGAAGTGAATTATCAGTGTTAGAAATGGGCTAGTTTACAAGCTGGGTTCAATTATTTTCGGCAGAAAACATCTCAACAGACAATCTTTCGGGTGCTGTTCGTCCAGAATGTCGAAGTCATCAAGAGTTGTGTAATTAAAATCCCCCATAATAATAATTTCAATGTGAAAATACAACTCTTTGTACAGAGTCGTATGGCGCATCAAACTGGTTAAAGGTCGATTAGCTGTCCGGTTTAGGGTTTCTGTAAATAAAGAAGTAGTGGATAATTTGCTTACGAATATGGAATTTTAACCACATGAAGTTGAATTTCAGAGTGGAACTACTAGAACAAAAAGGTGAACATGGATTAATCAGAAGGGGTTGCCTTTTTCGGAACGCCTATTCTATGTACTCTGTATTCTTGTAGAGTCTTATGGAAAATTTTAAATACATCTGGGCTATTTAAACCATGGTGGAAGCACTGTAGAATTGTTTAAATCAGATCAATTAGAAACCTATTTACATATTTAAGGAATTACAATTGTTTCAAAAACAGAAAATGATAAGTTTTAATTTAATGAAATTTAAAGCAATTTAGAAAGGCTATAATTTTTTATTTTAAACTTTTTTTGGATAAAAGTTACAAATATTTTTAAAGCAATATTTAGTTATTTAAACAATTTTTGGAAAAAATTTTAAATGATATACAGTAGTTTAAGTGGTTTGTTAATTTTTTGTTTGTACCTGATGGTTCCGCAAAATTTATTGCTGTATTATACTTAAAAAAATTTTGTTATTGACTTATAAGTTTTATTTTTAACGTAAAGTAAGGCAAGTCCAGTTAAATCTGAAAATGGAAATATTTTTATTATTTAATTTTTGTTGTATATTATTGATAATTGATGGCTTCATCTAGTTTCTATGGTTTGCTATGGTATTTGTGGAAAATGTGTTATGCAATGATCCTATTTATGGGTATATTAAAAGAATTATATATCTGTAGCAACTACTTGAATATAAATTTTTATATGCTATGTTATACTTCTTTATAATTTATTTTTTGCATAAATTGCTTCGGCTTAATCTATATACTATATTTATAAATCCTGTTCAAATCGATGAGTTAAATAACTTCCCCTGTATTTCGAAAGCAAAGTAAAAAAATAAGAGAAAATTCTTAAGTAAAATTAGTGGTGAATTTCATGCAAACTGAGAGAAATTTAATGAAAAAAAAAACAGTTTCTGGGGCTTATTGGTCAATAAATTAAATTTTGGATAGAAGTTTATTTAGTTTTACATAGCAAGCCTGAATAAGCAATTCATTTGTTGAAGCTAAACAGAGGTTTTCAAGCTTTTCCGGACTATGAAAATGTTTGTTCAATAGATTATCACTTAAAAGGTGGTTTAATATATAGACTAGATACCAGTTATCTTTCTCTATCACAGAGTTAATATCATATAGTACTACATCTCAAAAAAAAAAAACAAAAACTTTGTGCAAGTAAAGGCTCTTCAATTGAAGAATTTTCGAGCCAATAAAGAGAAGAAAATTAAGTGCCTGACACATTATTTTTCATATAATACGCATACCATATACAAAATTAGGATGAGAGATAAATTAGACACTGGCGACATTGGGTTCAACCAATAAACCTCCCTATAAAAGTCTTTGGCTAAAAAAATTGTACATAATAAACTGCCCAAGTTAGACACTCTAAGTTCTTTCTTCAACTGTGCCCCGCCTTAGGTCAGGAGTTTCACTATTCTGTCGATTCCTAACTAGAATCGAAATTTCTTTGGGCCGGAACGTTAGTATTCATTCACTTAGGACCTCTTTTCTATACCAAGGTGACTGATATGCACTTTTGACCAGGACGGTGTCGTACAGACCGTAGATGTATCCTAATGTCTTCTCCTCCAAAGCGCGTCAATCCAAAATTCATTCGAAAAGTGAACGTAATCTTCAAAACGGCTTACGACATCAAGATCCGTCTTCGCTATGCCAATAATACTGAGCCAAAGAACAAAGAACTGCGCTAATAAGGGCCATTCTCATGGCCTCTCTTTTGACGTCTATGCTCTTTCAGAAATCAATCTAAACCCCGACGTAAAAAGCCAGGAGTTATCCCCAATTTCTTATAATGTTTACTGAGATGACGAACATTCTCTCCCTATGATTGATGATCCTCCCCTCCCTATGCTTCCCCATGCTGAGGCCTCCTAGCCTAGCCTAGCCCAACTTGACTTTGTTTTAATTAAAATAACACTCCCCAATAAGTTATGTAAGTTATGTGTTGCTACATTCTCCCGATTAAACACATCGAACTCTATATCCTTGCTGTGATTCCATCGACGATATTCTTATCTGCCTCTGCTGAAGTAGATTCCATCGGATAATCAAATCTTTTTTACCCCGTCAAAACCTAGTCAATATCAAGTAAGTGGGGTCTATAACTTTATCGGTAGGCAACTAGACTAAGGTCTTCAGTAGTATTAGCACTAACTCCACAGTAACTTTTTGACCTTTGGGCGATCCAATACCTCACAATTTACGGTCAGGTTGGCAACAACCCGTAAATTGTTGGCAACCATCTTCAGGCGGAGGGCTCATCCATTCATCCCTTAACACTTTCAACTATCGATAGCTTTCACCACCCTTTTGTCCACTTCTTACTCTACTTTCTCTACTCTCTTTTCCTATAATTTCCACGAAGCTAATTTTCGCAAACTTAATGCCTATCTTTGCAGATCTTCTTTTGATTTTACTAACCTATCATTATCTGATGCTGTCTTAATTTTTTTTAAAGCGAGAAATTTAATTCTGTTTCTCTTTCCGTCCCCTTTTCTCGGCATAAATCATCATCTACTTTCCATCTCTATTATAATAGAAGACTTCGCTCTGCACGAAACAAAAGAAATGATTTGTAAGCGGTTCTTTTTTGCATCAGTTCTTATTCTGATTACTCTAACCATCTTGAAACCTACCTCCAATTCACCAAATTTCATCGTTTTATCAATTCGTCAATGAAAAAAGAAAATCTGACGGCTACCCCTCTCTATTGTTCTATAATATATCATCGACCGACCCACTACTATTGCCAACTATTTTGTAACATTTTTTAAACAATCAGTCGCAGTCAACTTCTTCGTACTCGACCCAATATATTTTAAGTACCTAACCAATTTCTCCATTGGCCCCTGTCTCCCTTTAATCTTTTAAATCTCTCTTCTCAATGACGAATTTTTACCCGGGCCACACGGGCTTCCCGCAATATTTCTCAAAAACTGTGTCTTTAATCTTTCTCTCCAATGTTCCTCCTTATTTCACCTATCCCTCAAACAACGAGAATTTCTCCAAGTTTTGAAGACCCCAGTCAACAAAAAGGCATCAAAGAATGAAATAACTAATTACCATCCCATTGTCAAGATTTTTCAAATACTTAAAATGTTCGAAAGTACTTTGTTTGAAATGCTTAGCTTCCAGTGCAAGTCACTTATATCACCCACTAACAAGTAACTTATATCGCTTTTAGCCCTAGAAAATGGCATTAAAGCCGATATTATTGCTAGTGATTTTGCTAAGGCCTTCGATAAAATATCTTATCAATTGATCCTTTTCAAATTGATTTCCCTAGGTTAGGACCTCATATTATTAAAATAGATATCTTCTTATCTGCAGAACCATTATTACAAAGTTCACTTTAAGCTAGTCTTCTCAACTCCGTTTTTAGGTACTTCTGGTGCCCCACAAGGAAGGCGTCTAGGTCCTGTTCTTTTCATTTTAACTGTAAGCGATCTTGAGAGGATGATTAAACACTGCCCACTATCATTTACGTCACTAGGCACTAAGTTATTCAAAACTATTTCTTCATTCCAAAACTCTATACTCCTTCAAGAAAACCTTGATAGATTTTCCACATAGTGTCTAAGAAATTGCTTATAGCTTAATATCTCTAAATGTTAATCTTAGACCATGTCACATAAGTCCAATCAGTCTCCTCCCCGACTTTATTTTCTGCATGGCCAACCTGTATCCCTGGTTCAATCCCTTTAAAACTTAAACTTCCATTCGCATATTGATGAAAATATCCTTAAAGCTAACTCATCACTTGGTTTTATCAAACGATGGTCTAAAGCCAACGTGGTTTCCTTTCATTTGCTCTTCGAAGAATACCCTAGAATAACTTTTTTACTTTACCTTCCTATTTACCTTTACCTATCTATCCGAAAAACGCAGAGACGTAGCTGATATTCTCTTTATTAACCAACTGCTTTCTGGTTTTGTGCTGAGGTGGTTGCACCTCCCTTTACAATTTTATTTCTTTCAACACTAACCCTTGTAATTTACGATATCCTCGTCGCTTCTGTATTCTATCCAATCATATGTTATATTCCAACACCTTGTATGTTTTAACGAACTAATGCTACTCCCGCATGTTACGTAAAGTCAACTCAAACCTCTCCTAAGCACCTAAGCACTTCTCGTCTCCAACTCGACTTCCTCCAACATTCCTTTGAATCATAACCTTTCATTTTTGTTAGTTCTTAAGTTCCAGTTTTTAAGTTAGATTAAGCTTGTGTTAAGCCAATTAAGCCACCAAAATTAAAATTAAAAATTACAATTTCTATTGTCATTTGCGGGTCATTTTTATGCGATCAAAGTTTTATTGTTTTCAAATACCTGATCATTTTATTAGTATCTATTGTGGATCTCATTTCTGAGGCTAGTATTTTTCTTGAAATTTTAGAATGTGAAAGAGTGTCACTGTTGACAGCAATGGATAAATTCTTCCCTCTAACGTCTCCGTTTGAGCAACAGAACATGTTTATAGTTGGCAAGTGTTATATTTAGTATAAACTGCCCATTCTGCTTCCATAGGTAGAATATAGAAGCTAGTGCAACTTTTTGAAATCATACCAAGCAATCAGTACTCTCTCCCAGACAATTATTTTAGCGTATAAATAGGGCTCTCCTTTCGAATTACCCAAAATGCAGCAGTACATATTGGACTTGTCTTAATAATTGCGGTGACATTGATTTCTAAGTAATTTGCAATATTTGCTAAACTTCCAAATGCATTCAAAGCAAACATTCATTCTGGGTCTCGGCAAACATATGTATGTACTTTAGAATCCGTAGTGTGGTTTGTTTCTTGCTTAATTGTCATTCGTTTAGGAAGCTTGAACTTATGTGATTTATGTCTTGTGTCAAGTAAAACATCTGCCGCCTTTTATGAAAGTGTCCATCTTCTAACTGCATCAAAATAACATACTTGGGCCAACAATTCATCTGAGAAACTAGCTTTGCGAAGACTATTGAGAGTTCTGGAGATCAACATTCAGCTAGCGATTATCCTAAAGTAATATAGACATCTATATATAGTAGAAAACAAAATCGTTAAGATGCAGATTGTAGGTATACGAATACTATTCTGAAAATATAATACCTTGTTTAGTCTGTTTCCTTATTGCCAAGACGATTAACTAAATCGATTACATTTAGAATCAGCAATCGAATATCGAGAGACATTCTATTGTACTCGTATGTATTTACAATTTTGCATATATTAGTGGCACTTTTATGCCTACAAATAATTACTTTTGTATGTTCAATC
Source organism: Volucella inanis (assembly GCA_907269105.1). Lineage (NCBI taxonomy): Eukaryota > Metazoa > Arthropoda > Insecta > Diptera > Syrphidae > Volucella > Volucella inanis. Next base: position 73,582,549 of record OU026157.1, on the reverse strand, counting down.
AATGCTTGTACAGTATGTGCCATCATAGTATGAATACTCAAAGTCATCAAAATTACTATGCGATATTTCTTATGCTTTTGTAATTACACACATACTTACGTAAGACGATCATTTTTAGTTGCCAAATTAATCGTCCGAAACGTTTCAAGTGTTTCCTCTTTCCAAATAAACATTTCGCTTTTGACTGACTGTGGGTCACACTATATGTAAGTCAGTCTATACCCCATGCAGGCACTTAATATCTGTCAAATGTTTATTACCCTTTTTTTAGTGTCATATATGTATACATAAGAGAAATGTATGTACGAGTCAGCATACATATGTCGCCCAAAGATTCTAAGGGACAGCTCGCATTTGTATCAACACTTTACTGAGGATGCCTTTCAGTGCTGCATTTCGGTTTCAGTAAATTTACTTCCACGGCACATACCATTCGTCTGCACTCGTCGTTTGGCGGTTTATCTGCGTACTTAGCCGGGCCAGACATACGAATACATGCCTTCACCCACTCCCCGTGTATTCCCTCTGGCTTGATCTAACGCCGTTCGCAATCGCAATACCATAACATATTAACCCTGTTCGTCCCTCTTAGCACTGCTGTCAGATGTATTGGGCCGGGCTGCAAGTTTGCAGACATCGACCGATGACGGGATGAAACATCAACTCAAACAACAATTTCTCCCTGCACGTCCGACCGACAAAACGGGACGAATGTTTCTAAAGTACGAGTATGTGGAGACGTACTATATGTACGGATACATAAGAGTATGCGCGTCGGATTGTGAGGCAGAGCTATGGTATAGCATGCTATACATCGCCACTGTACGTACTACGTTCAGACATAGTAGGTACGTGGTTCAGTTTGATCTTGAATTTTATATCAAAACAACAACACAGTAACAGTGGAAGCCAACATAACATTTAACCTTGACTTTGAAATTCTTTTTGCGTCAGCACCGTCGCTTCGTGATAGTAGTCGTGGTTGTCAGCCGTTGCCGATCGTAGCCGACGTGGTTGTTTTCGGTGCTTCCTTCCAATCATCCCTGTAGAAGTTCCACCATTTGGTTTGACTGCTATGCACGGATACCCCCTGCCTGTGCATATTAGCCTACTGCTAAACCAAGTCGTTTCGTTTTGGTCGTTTTGTTGCTGAAAATTTATTTCTGAAAAAAAAAAAAAAAAAAAAAAATTGTTTACGTATTTTGCAGTTTAAATTAAGCCAACGGCGGGTATGGAACAGAGAGTTAAGATGGAGAACGACGCATTTTGCTGATACAAAATCTGACATCTTGAATATTGAATCGAACACGTTAGGTTTGGCCCTTGCTTTTGCGCATCTTGGCAAAGATTTGCGCCAGGAACTGAATTGTCCAACCTACATACGGCTTGTAATGAGATGTACCGGACGAGTTGCGGTGAAAGTGTGTCTGGCGACGAAGGAATGGAGGATGCGTATGCCAGACAGAGGGGATTCCTCGGAAAAATGCGTGTGTATGCTTGGACGTGAAATTAGGGCAACCAGATGAGAGTTGAAGATTGGAAGACTTTTGGTTTCATTGCATTTTGCGTAGGGTAGGCAAGAAATGTAATTTGGCAAGATCGCTGAGGTGTAGAGGTGAATGAAGGCCATATCGAAAAGATTATGTAATAATCGTGGAGGAAATTGGACTATACGTTGGTAAAAATTTAATTTTGTACGTTGGCACATATGGAAGTGAAGGCTTCCAAAGGATAATCAATGATTTGTTTTATATTTTCACTCTGATTTACTAAATGAGGAAAAGAATTAGCTTTGAGATTTTTTTAACATATTCACGTTCAAAACCAATAACAATGAAGATATGTCTTAGTAAGAATCGCCAAAAACTAATTAAAGAGATTGTAAAAGAGATTGTCAAAAACAAAAAAAAAAAAAGGAAAATTGCAAAAGTGTATACAATTTTTATTTGAGTTGATAAATCAATATTTGACATTTATTTACTTCTTAAAGATTATTTTATGTAAACGTTGACCACGACCATGTTTTAAATGGTCCATACGGAGAGTTCAATTTTATATCCCTTTTTCGAGCATATTAACTGGTACCTCGTTAATAACATGTGTAATGTTGTCTTCCAAGGCTACAATTGACGCTATTGTATCGGCATAGACGATTGATTTGAAGTGTCCCCATAAAAAATAGTCCAAAACAAGGGATACAATACTCACCGAACTCATTTCTCAATTGGTCCACCGATTCGCGTGCTGGGTGACATGTAGCCCCGCCTTGCTGGAACCACATGTCGACGAGCTAGCGTGGAAGTAGTAAGAGCGTATGGCAGGGCCTTAAGCTTAGCTTGGCAGTCGCTGTAGACAAGAAACTTTTTCCTGTACACCGATTCTCCACAGAATATTTCATTGCCGCTTGGAACACAAATGCAAGTTTTCGTAGTGAAGCGTAAAATTAATCTTGTCGACTAATTTGAGAATATAGCTCTTGCTATGAATATCGAGGAAAGGGAGATTTATTAGTGCGTCTAGACCAGACCCATCATTCTTAGGGAAATCCCTCATGCAGCCGGGACAGACTAATGTCTGTCTTATAATAGAAGCCCCTCGGTGATAAGTCTCATCTTTTGCCGAAAGCTTCTTTACACTGCCATAAAGCTGCCAGCCCCTTGAAGATTTTCGATATGACATGGCTACTGTTCCAATTGGATGCAATGACAAAACAAAACAAAAAAAAATTAAAATAAATAAATAAATAAAAATCACAAATTAAAAGTCATAAAAATTTGCGCAATGTATGGATGCCATGACAACATTACCAGTAACAAGAAGTCTTCGTGGCGGTCGTCACAGTCGTAGACAAATCAGTAGGTTGTCGAAATTTGGGGATTTTTATTTGTTCCTCTCTCTCATTGTACATTAATTGAATTATAATTTCTGCGTTATGTTCTATGAATGTTCTCCGAATTATTTGTCTTATGAACTCAAAAGCCGGCACTGACTTGCTTTTAAACTTGGGCATGGGCGACGAAGACGTGCGCGCCCAGAATTGACATATTATTCAACTTGCCAGACAAATGGTCGTTGGTAATTGAATATTGTTAAATAATGTGACCATGCGCGGAATATTTGATGTCTGAAGCATTCATTGTTCAATGGTAACTGTTGTGCTGGCAAGTGATTTACTTCGTCATTATGGCAATTTGGTATGAGCTTGGGGTAGCTTATGATTGATTTCGCCGGAATAACGTCTGCAATTTTTAATTTTTTTTTTCAAACGTTGCAGAAGACATACGGAGATATTTCTGAATGGTGGGTTGATATTAAAAATAGACCTTGCAGCTTATTTTGATAATAACACGGATACCTCGAAGAGTAATGAAATAAAATAAACAGTATCTGAAATGAGGCTTACACAAAGAAAAAAATAAAATAAATTGTATCTGAATTGAGGCTTACACAAAAGAAAGTTGCCATAGTACTCTTGAAATGCAAATCTTAGGTTATGTGGTGAAATAAAAGATTCAATAAAAGATGGACTGGGTAAGACTTTTTTTTACTATCATACAAACTTGCCGTACAGTTAATATTGATCAATGGGTCAGCTCAAAACAATATTAATAAATACATATTAGAAACATGTCAAAAAAGGTTTTTAAGCATATACGGTATTTGATGGAATTTAAAGAGCCTCTCATCCTACTTTTGAGCACTAGTGATTCTATTCAACATTCATCGTTTTCCGTTTATATGTTATTATTCCTCCAAACTACAAATACCCAGAACATGGTATTTTATGTTTAAATCGCTAGCGATTTTGTTCAATTAAATGATGAGAAGCGATCGAAATTTTAACATGAGAAGGGAGAGCTTTTTGTTCCACTGTATACGGGGAGAGGCAATGAAGAAATTAAGACAATATTTGATAATATGGCCGCATATTATAAATGGCAGTCAATGCGATTTTGTGGGTAGCAAGTCGACATATGACACGATCTAAAATTTACGAAAAACGATAAAAAAAGACGTACATATCGTCTTTATTGACTTGGAGAAGGCGTTCTAAAGAATTCGCAGAGGTCTTATTTGGACCGCGCTTGATATCTATATTTAACCGAGACGTACGAGTATATATTTCTATAAGAATGATTAAGCGATATGAACGATAACATAAAAAGTTAAGTATACAACGGAAAAAAACTGGCAGTGCACCAAGGCAGGCACATATTCAGTTGTTATGTAATGTTTCGCAAAATTTTGTATTGAAGCAGCAACGAGTTCATTGATAGCGTTATAAGAACCAACAAAGTGAAATTCCGCGAGGCATCTCTGAATCTCGTTTCGTACCGTAGTGCGTGAAATGTAAATACTTCTGTCGTTAATCGCCAACGAAATTGCAATAAAACAGCGACAGAAATGAAAGTACTACACATATCAGCGGTAGTATCAAAACGTTATCTAATAAACGGCATGTGCAATCCCGAAAGTCTTCACATTAAAAAACCTATAGTGGACAAATTTCAGGCTGGGTTTCCATTTTTAACGAAGGTCTTCAGAAAATGCGGTTCAAAAGGCAATAGGGGTTGAAATTGCGGCCACAGTTCGAAGAAAAGGCCAAAGAAAATTAATAGGTCACTCGAATGAATAGAGTGGCCCAATCTCACAAGCGGCACAGTAGCAATGCAGAAACGCTTACGCTTACATATTTCAGCAACATATAAAAGAAGAATGAAAAGAATTTAACTCACCAAGAAATACCACAGCATTTCGATGGCAATGTTGTTTTTTCTTTTGTGATCCGTTTTGCTCAAATAATGATTGCTATAGAAGCTATATATTCACTATAGAAGCCCTAAATTTGTTGCCTTAATTGTCCCTTAAATCAGATATCCAACTAAATAAGTGCTGATTTTGCTTTTTACACTTGCAGTCGTATATTTGGTTGAAAATGGGGATGTAACCCAAAGTCTATCCTATGAATGTACGCGGCTATCTTTAGACCCATCTTAACCTATGGTAGCATAGTATGGTGGTAATCCACATATGAAACTAACAACCATAAGGTAATGACAAAGGTACAGAAGATTGCATGTATTGGTACAACTCATGCCATGAGAACGACGTCAACGGCGGAACTAACAAGCAGAGAGTCATGGGACCGAAACCAAATAGTAGAAGACTCGATATCTATCTACACGTATAGATCACAGATGAAGAAAAGAACCGGCGCCGGGATATACCCCGATCATTTGAACTTAAGGACTACAGCAGTGCCCTCCAGGATGAAATATTAGGTGTAGCAGAAACAGCCAGATAGCTATGGCAATAAAGGCAATACCCCACGGGATGTTACTATATTGATTGATAGCCAGGCTTGTGAAGTGCTGTCGTGATGAGTTTTTTATTTGCGTTTTGTTGAAGTTAAGCTTTGCTGAGTCCCTGTCCTCAAAGGAGTGGCAAGCAACGATTTTGCAGACGAGTTAACTCAAAAAAGATCCTCTTTAGAAAAGAAACCATCAGATCAAAGTTTTAAACCTCTACTCTGCACTCTAGTGGAGCGAACGACACAAATAAAAACCAATGAAAAGTAAAAATGAGCTGTGAACAGTAGTTTGCAAAGTTTATATTTATTTTTACTTAACAAGCTCCATCTTGTTGATTTAGACACATTATTTCTACAGAATTGTAATCTAGACTTCAATGAACTCTGTAGCATAACTGTCTCAATTTTGGTCATACAGAACTGTCATGTCTATAATAATTGCAAAGTATAGAGAGCATCCATTGGATCTTTTTATCTACAGGCTTATCTTAACAAGATCTATTCATGACCGCATTTCCTTTTGATGCTCCTTATACTAAATATTGAATCCAGAAAAAGAGAGTTGTGGGATTTAGGTAATTTTTGGAAGTCTGCGTGGCGATTGATCGGGAAATCGGTGAGTATCCTATAACTTGGAATGGTCTAGCAGCGCAACAATCAAATTCGTAGCGTAGAGACGGAAAAAGCATCAGCTTCTACAGAAGAAGAAAAAAGAGCTCGAGAAGTGCCCGATTGAAGATATTGAGAGATTGCACTCAAGGCACGAGGATCCGTACAGAAGTCTGTAGAGATGAAGAAGAAAACCTTGTCGGTGCTGAAAATATGGACAACTCTTTTTGTAGACTGTACAACGGCGAATAAGTGAAATATCCCGCCGTCAGGCAGTATATACCATTCAACTTAGACGATGATAGTTCAAACTTCCGTCCATCTCACCAGAATGAAGAAAGTATAGCAATATATAAGCTTAAAACCAACAAAACAGCAACAGATGGATGAAATTTTGTAGAGAGCATTCACCAACTCATTTATCAGACCTGTTCAGAAGAGTGTATGCCTGATGAATGGAATCTCAGCATCGTATACCCGATCCACAAAAAAGGATCACATCTGTGCCAATTAGAAAGGTATACCATAAGTCTCCTCAATATCGAATACAAGATCTTATCTGCCATATTGTGTGAACGTCTAAAACATTTCCTCAACAACCTGATTGGTCCTTATTAATGCAATTTCAGACCAAGTGTACAATAGACGAAATCTTCATTCTCCGACAGATCCAAAAAAACTGAAGAAATCCAAATCGATACCCACCATCTTCTCACCGAGTTTAAGGTCTCAAATGATAGTATTTATATATAAACGAGCTATATCTAGCTATGTCAAGTTTTGGCATCCCTGCCAAACTTGTTTGTGTAGAATGACTATTGAGAACGCTCGCTGCTCCGTCAAGGTCGGCAACGATTTAACCGATACCTTTGATGTCAAAAAAGTTTATATATATATATACTTGAATGAATTGTGCAAAACTCACAAGTGAACACTGGAGGCACAATCTTTCAACTACTAACTACCAACTACTAGAGTACGTCGATGATATCGACATATTTGGGAGAATTAAGCGTGCATTCGCTAGAATTGAAACGGAAGCTGCTAAAATGGATTTAGTTGTAAATGAGAGCAGAACCAAGTATATGCTGCAAACAAGAAGGGACCTAAAACATCGACGATTTGACTAGAGGTGGTAAAGGTTTTGTCTACCTTAGATCTGCTATGAATTTTGCCAACAACACTTCAATAGATATAAAACGAAGTACCACCTTATCCAATCGCTGTTCCTTTGGGCTAATAAGGTAATTGAGCCGTAAGGCCCTATCCCAGTCCTAGTTTTTGGTGCAGAAGCATGGCCCATATCGAAAGCCAATGAAGATATCCTAGCTCGTTTCAAAACAACGTCCCGTGTGCGATGACGAACGACAAACTGTACAATGACATCGACATAGTCAGAAAACTGTGCATTAGTCGTCTGAAGATGGCTAGGACATGTAAATCGAATGGACACCAATGATCCGGTCCGTAGAGTCTTTGAATCTGATTCGGATGGACAACGCCGTAGAGGAAGACCTCTTTTTAGGTGGCATGCACAACTGCCTTGAAGTGCGCAACTAGAGGCAGTTAGTTCAGTGCGCAGTTAGTTAAAGACCGGAGAGGCCTGTTAGTTGAGGCTTGGGTTCACCCAGAACTGTAGCGCCATCCAAGTTAGTAAGTAGTAAGCATTACATTTTCTACAATTTTCAATCTGTTGAAGTCATCCGTCTGTCTTTCTACTTGACTTGCAATTTTTTAAGACGTCTGTCTTTAAAGCCAATTTATACGCATAGGGTGTTTGAAATGACATTTATAGGAAACAAATGCAAAGAAAGCATTTAATGAGTTCAAATATTAGGGTTTAACGATTGCAGGTTCTGTATTCAATAAAGGACAGTAGGTAAGCTCCACGAACTTTCAACTTGCAGATCAGAATTCGACTTTGAAATAATTCCGCACTTAGTATGATACATACGAGTATGTTAAGTATATAAACTACAATACAACTTCAATGGAATTATTGTACTGAGAATAAATTATGTATGTATGTACAAGTCTTATTCCCACATAAAAATTTAAGTCCATTTCAGCTCCCCTGGGCTTCCACATGACAACGATTGCCTCATCATCATCCAACAGTATTCGTATGGACTCCTAGTATGCCTTGCATTAGAATTACACACGCGCAAAAATTCACCACACAACAACAAAGTCTCAGTGACATCATGCCTTTCTTATACAGACGACTCGCGTGCACACTTCACTGAGAAACAGATTGCACAAAGTCAAAAAGCGAAGCCGATTATTTCGAGGAATTACCTTTATAACCTACCTGAAATCCAAAAGTGCAAAACAAGAACCAAGAACTGTTTCCCCACCGAATCCGTCTCCTGGTTCCATCAGCTTTCATCGATTTCAATGTCACATTTCTGGTACGGATACCAGTCTAAATGAATTGTGTAGCACATCGAGGAGGAGAATTCTCATTGTCATAGCTAGGCGACCCTGGTGCTTCTCTAGAAACAATGTTGAGAATTTCATCGTGGACGAGTGATTCATACATGAAATTTGGAGCGCGCTGGACCAGAAAAGATTTTCGATGTCAATCTAATTCAGGTAACAAATGCGCGATGCCAGATTGCGGACAATGGAATGGATAAATAACCAACCAACAAATTAAAAAAAAAAATTCAATAATTATTGCGGGTGACCGCATACGTAGCCGAGTGTTCATAAAGTATTATGAATTAAATTCTGCAATTACGAGGGAGAGACGTTTCTGGGAAAACATCATTCATTTGCTGATTGAGTATGAAGACCTTTGTATATTATCTATGTTATTATGAACAGTGAAGCGTGGGATAGCTTAATTTCACTATATTATGAAAAGATAAGAAGTATTTGTCGACTACAAATACCAAATTAATTTCAGACGATTGAGCTCGGAATGGATTTTTTATCAGTCACTTGTTCAAGTATTTTACTATTGGTATTTCTATTAATAATAATATTTTAGTAGCCTACCCTACGACTACCTATTACTTTGTTCTACGTTATGCTCGTTAAGGTTTTCATCAGTTTTTAATTCATGTTAAATGGAGCTTGATCAATATGGTTTGTTTAAGGTTTTCTCTCTTCACTGTGCACCAAACAAAATCCATATTGGTTTGTAGATTTGGAAGAAACTTCTTTGGAAAATTGAAGCAATTTTGAATTTTTGGTCACTTGACTATCCATTATTTTATGGATAAAGCATCAACCTCATTTTTGACAGTGCATAACACTGGATTATCTTGAATGGATGGTGAATGGAGAATCAAGTTTGTTTGAATGTAGGTTGAAAAAAAGATAAAGCAGTTTGTCGATTACCACATTTTGGTAAAAATGCTCTGAAGTACCTTCAATTGCATTGCAAAATAGGGTAAATGAACGTATGTCATGTATGTATTGTACAATACTTTTTAGGCCGATTTTCAAAGAACAAATAGGGCACCTTATGGGCGTGTAAGTAGAGAAGTTCGCTGATAGAATCAATGCCAACTTCAAAGAACCATGTCCTATTAATGACTTTTACGTCATTCTTTAATGACTTTAATGTCAAGGAAAGCAGGGCATATTTGGATACACAGTTGGAAGATTTCTGAACAGCACCTCCGAAAACGAAGCCATGCCCCAAGAGGGGGTCTTGTTACTGCCACTACTGCGAAGCAATACTTATAGAAACTTATAGGAAGCTGTTCGAACATTCGGGAATAACCATAGTTACTTAAACCACTGTTACAGCTTACCAAACCAGTCCAATCGCAAGAGATAGTCAGTGCATCATTCGGTCAGGTCTTCCAGCTTAAGAAATATCATATGCCAATATCAAGCGCAAAAGATCAGTGGCGATCGTGAATTTCATGAGCAAAGTGGGAGTAAAATCAGTTTTCCCGAAAGAAAAAAAAAAAGCTGGAGAAGCACGAGGGGGTGCTTCACCATCTATGGTGATGTAAAATGATCGCCCCAAAGAGAAGGAGCTTATACTGAACTGTGCAGTGATAAGAAAAATGCCAGTAGGAGATACAAGTTTACGGTAAAAATCAGAAAGTATAACATTCTCTTACTAGGTGGAATGAGCCACGACGAATTCAATCCACCCGCTTAAAAATTGGTTTATGTAGCTAAATACCAACAAAGCTATTTAGCTTAATCGACTTACTCTTGATCTGGTAATTGCGTCAGAAGTTGATTTGATAAGGGGCATATCGGATCGAGTTGCACGACGTTAAAAACTTTTTAACAATCAAAAGCATCGATGCTAAGCAGCCTTCAAAAATAATAAGGAGAAGGAAACACATCGAATTCACAGGAGAAAAAAAAGCATGCGAAGTGAGCTGAGTGATGCCACTTCAGGTAGGAGTATCGAAAGTTCATCAAAACGTAAAAGAAAGTGTCAAGTCAACAAAACTCGATCAAGAATTCTACAGTATAACAAAGAAATTTAGAGTCATAGTCGTGCTGGAAAAAAAACATTTTTTATGAGGCGAATCTATAAGAAACAACAGTTAAACAGTTAAAGGGCGAATATGACTCAAAATCCGTTGTAAGGCAGAAGTAAGCATACAGTTTGGATGACGAAAGCAAAGATCTTTGCTCATCCAATCAAAGTGAAGTAAAGATTCAAACTTAGGCATAGTCAGACTAACTGACGAGCTATTTAATGCAGCAGGACTTGGTAAAAAGCACACACAAACTCATTTTCACGATTGGGTATGCATGACAGAGGGAATTTCGGCATCGTTTGTTCGAAGCAAAAAAAAAAAAAAAAACATTCTAAATTGCGGTAATTATATCTGCCGTTTTTCCTGTACGCCTGAAACTATTCGTACATGAAAGTAAGTCCCATTTATGATTTGGTTAATTGTAATAATAATTAGAATATTTACTGAGTAGATTATTACTTATGTCATCTTTTCTGACAATCAAGAACCAGAGAAACTGTTGCTCCACAGTATTATTATAAATAAATTAAGAGATATCACGTTATGCAAGTTATAAAAAAAATTATTCTTTTACATTTGTTACGACAACGGAACTTTAAAGACCATAAAAAATGAGTACTTAACTAACCAATATCAAAATAAACAGCAGAAGAGAGTTCACAATGAACAAAGAAATGGGGGAAAGTAAAGGAACACGGGGAATCTTAGGAATAATAGTGATCAAAGTAGCAGACCTTCAAGGAACGTTAAAATTAATGCTTACTATCAGAACGAATAAAAACCAAGACCCATGGATACAAACAATGTTCAGGTTGACCAAGATCAGGATCAGACAGGAAAATTATTCAGTAGAGCCACCGGTTTTTCTGAATGGAGCCTCGGACAAGTAATGACAATAGACACAGGTAGTGCTATGCAACCAGTTTCCGATACTCGACGAGTTGAATTTAAAACTATTAATAGTACAAAATATATACAATAGAACATAATTCAATTTCCCGTACCGGCGGAATTCGCCTACAGTAACAATACGTTCATTAAAACTTACCTATAGAGCTTAGAACATAAGAACTAGACCATTTTTCTGGGTATAGATGTTCTTAAAAATATAGGTAAAACTATTGATATCGAGCAAGGAAAGATAACTTTAAAAAAACAAAACCATTCTTAAGACAGAGTGCCTTAATGATGTGGATTGATCTAAAAGAAGGCAATCCTGACTTTGGCAGCCTCAATCGCGAAAAACAATCAGAACTGGCTTTCTTACTAGATAAATTCCAAGATATCTTATATCAGGATGACGATAAAACACGAAATTCATCTTTTAGAAGATAGACTAATACATTCAAAGAAAATGAAGTCGTTAAACAGATTGTAGGCAATGAGCGACAGGGCATAATCAGGAAGAGTATGAGTAGAAACTTTCCCTGATCGTAGTTGTTTCAAAAAAATCAGATAAAGTTGGTCAGTTGCAGTAACGCATTTATGTCGATTAGAAGATGATCGTTTTGCTTTACTAAATATATACAATCTTTCCAATAAGTTAGAGAAATCAATTTATTTTTTAACTCTGGACTAAGCAAAAGGATGAACCACATTTTACGGGATAACATAGATACCACCTGAGTTGTTTATTTAGACGACATTTTGATATTCTCCACTTCTCTAAAAGATCATATGAAAAATCTTAAAGACATTTTTTTAATTCTGAAAAAGCATAATCTAAAATTCTTAATTGGTAAATTCTCATTTTTTAAGAAATAAACCGAGTTTTTAGGTCACGTTCTGACAGAATAGGGCATAATGCCCAACCCTAATAAAGTAGGTATAGTACAATTTTTTCACTCCCTCAAACGGAGAAATAACTTAAAAGTTTTTTAGGAGCTTCAGGATATTACAGAAAATTCATACTAGATTATACAAAAATAGTATATCCAATGACCAGGTACAATAAAAAAGACAGTAAGATAAACATTCATGACCCCAAATATGTAAATGGATTCGAGACACTCAAGCTTAACTTAATAACACACCCAATTCTAAAGATTCCGAAATTTGAAAAACCATTCCATCTTCATATAGATGCAAGTAACTTCGCCATCGGGGCTGTCCTCTAACAGGAAAACACCCGGTTTGCTATATTTAAATGACTTTTAACGAGCATGAAAGAAACTATTTACTGAATGATACAGAGTTTCTAGCTCTTCTGTGCAGTGTATCTAAATTAAGACCATTCCTGTGTGGAAACAAGTTCAAGATCGTTACAATATAATGGTGCCAAATTCTGAGCGTAACCAAAGGTTTTAAATTGCAGGAGTTCGATTATGAGATCAGATATCTCAAGGGTCAAGAGAATGAAGTTACCAATCTAATCAAAATTGAAGAAGCAAGCTTGAAAGTTAAGCAAATATCGGATAACGAAACAGTCTATTCAGAAAGAGGGGAACAATTTCATCACATTCCTATCAAAGTGGGTATAGTCAATATACATACGAGTATACAAATCACAAATCATTTAAACTTACGATAAAGAACTAACAATTAAAAAACTCTATGGTAAAAGAATTCTGTATATTAGAGCATCAGATCCTATAGGAATAATAACGGGTCAGCTGAAAGAAATGGCTGAAGGAACAATTGGCATTTACGCTGAAGTAAAGTCCAAAAAATAATCATTAATCTATTAACAGGAAACAGGGGGGGGGGAGAATTTGGGGGAAATTTGTGAAATTGACACGGAGAGTAAGAGATTTAAAAACAGAGAATGAAGCTTAGGAATATATATCCATTTATTACATTAGAGAGAGTCAACACTAGGGAATTATAGAATCTTATAGCACACTGAAACAAAAAATGTATTGCCCTAAACTTAATAGAGTAACCACACAGATAATAAACAATTGCGATGTCTGCTGAAAAGATATGTATGAGAGGAAGCCGATACACAAAAAAACTACAAGCTAACAGAGACTCCTAACCAACCTAATGAAATAATTCATCTAGATTTCTACCATTTCCACAAACACATATTTCTAACGATGTTTGATGAATTTAAAAAAGTAGGGGTATGTGTACAGACTTAAAACAAAAGTAAGAATCACATTCACAAAACAGACGCTATCACTGAATATTTAACAATAGTAGGCTCACCTGAGAAAATAATTGTAGGAACTGGTCAGAAATGGTTATTCGATACTATAGATGATGCAGATAGGAAAGAAATAGCCGAGCATCTTAGAATAACATACACTAAAAATAAAAATGCAATTCAGGGAATAAATAATCAAATCAAAATTAACACACAATTGAATGAAAATATGACGAACATAAGGGATTTAGTTTAAAAAGACAGGGAAAAATTAGAACGATATCAGAACGAATATCAACAGTAAGAAAACCAATTTGTTAGATACCATAGCTGCAATCAAATTAGGAATTATTCACCCTAGTTTACATACGAGTACAAAAGATGAATTAATTATTGCGGACATGAATTTAAGCAAGTTGATAAATATTAAATCAGGAATAATGAAATCTACGTATGACTATATAATTATAACATTAAAAATACCGGATGAAGTTATTACATTTCCGATCAATTTAATTGTGGCAATAAGAAATCACGAAAAACAAGAAAAAAAAAAACGAATATAAATATGACAGTGTAAATGACAATGTTAATGGTTTAAGAAGAAGAAATTTTTGTTTTGTTAAATTAACAGTAATTTTGAAATCATGAATATACATGAAGGAACTTATATTGTTAAAATTGTTGAAAATAAAACTGTGCAAAATAACTGTGATCCCATAGACTTAACTCTTAAGGGAAATTAATATTCTGAATATTAATAATTCAGAATTGTAATATCAAAAACTTAATGAAGTTATAATTAAAAATAAGGAATCCAATTATTCATTCCAATTTTATTATGAATAGATCATTAAAGGAAATGTCAATACCATATATACAAAGTTTGGAAAATAGCAAGAAATTAAAAATAAACGTACTATGGAATTAATTGAATACCATAAAATAAAACCATAAGTAATTTCTGGTGCAGCTATGTTAATAACCATATTAATCGCAATTATTGTCGGAAGTATAATATACAAAAATGTCAGAAGAACGAAAAAAAAAAAATTAAAATCAAAATTAATAACTTAACTGAAAAACAAGAGGAAAACTTAACAGATATTTCAAACCATAATAATTTTCAGGAGAAAAAATTATCTAATGATGGAAGAGTTAAGTATTGGTCATAAAACCTCTTGAAAAATGTAAATGCAAGCAAGTCAATGGGAGATTGTGTCGTAATATTCGGGTATATTCAGCCTTCTTCTGCTATTCGACTTCTTCTGCATCTCCGTAATCTCACGGTACTTAAACGCCAACCATACTACTATATTTTTATATAATTATTTAAACCTTAAAGATCTAAATAAGAATAGGTGAGAAAGAAAATAAAAATTGATTAAATTAAAAAAAAAACAAAATTGCAGATCACATCCGGATAACTTGCAGTAAAATCAATGATATAATGGTACAATCACAGACTCTATCGTGTGCATCGTACGACTCTTATTGAGATACTTGAATCTGCAGTTATCGAACCGCCAATAGCTCCTGAGTCATCTTCTCCTCCACCGTAACCCTCTCCGGAAATAATTGGTGCTACTACACCAACTTCTGTACCCACAATCTCGAGATTCGGAATCCTATGGACCCTTTCGGAGTGGAACAAAAGAATAAAAAAGTTGAACAATTTGAACAAAGTTGAATCAGTTTACTTTTTAGTAAGAGGTACACATCTAGATCGCACCCGGCTAACTTATTTTCATTAAATCAAAATTCGAAATTGATGTCAGAACATCAGGGGCTGCAAAATCTTCTTCAACACCTTCAAAGTAAGCATCACGTTAAAATATGAATGGATGTTTATCAAATCTGCTTCCGATATCATCAATTTGAGTAAAATAACCATTGCATACTGCAATCAATAAACATCGCAAGGATACTACCTTTAATTCCAGAATTAAAAAACAACAATTTAAAATCCACTAAATCTGGAAAACAGAACCATGTTAATATTAAATTTAACCCTATATCGATTCTTAAGCCACATTATAAGCCTTACTTCCACAGTTAAAACCCAAGTCCCAACAAACAAGCTCCTAATCCAAACTGGAGTTTTAAAGTAGCGACATTTTTTTTTATCGTTCTGCTAGGCGCTTATACACGAAACATTTTTCCACCCAGTTCAACTCAATTCCTAAACGTATATCTTTTAATATTGATCATCCTTCCAGTCTTTAAGAAACCTACCAACATCTCCTTATGCCACTCAAACAAAACGGCTTACCCGAAATTTATTCGCACCCATTTTTTAAATCCCTCTCCATATCCTACTCCAGACTCCCGCCCGAATACCACACCACCTTCTCTTTTAGACCACATACTGCGTCTAAAGACAAAATTAACCAAGCATCTTATCGATTTATGAGAGGATGGCCGGTATGTCCTCTCTCGATTAACAGACCGCAGATTATATGAAAATGTACGTTTATATCTCACTTGTCTACATGATTAACCGGATTCTGTCTTAATCGACGGTATAACGAAAACCAATGCAATGGTTTCAATTCTACAAGAAGGCCTCCCAACTAACCATAATGATCTGCGGCAACTTTTTATACGTTTTCATGAGCAATTAGATATGACTCCTGATGACGTGGCTTACAATCTCTCTTCTTTTGCGTTTCACGTAAGTTCCAAAGGCACACTACACCTTCAGAAAACACGATATGGTTTCAAAAACTACCATCGCTCCTAACCTGCTGCTCAATTCTTTGCGAAGCCTTATAAATGTCTATCCCTTTGTTATCAAAACGTAAGAAGATGACGAACTAAGACTTTCTTAAAAAGATATCTTAATTAACATGTTTTCCCCTACAATATTTTTGCCCTCACAGAAAATAATCTAACCCCTAATATTAAGACTAATGAATTATTTTACCAAAACTTCGATTGTAATTCGAGTGTACTTCTAGCTGTACATTCTCTTCTCGAGTCTAGACACTTCGTCTTTGCCACTGCATTCTTCGAATTTGTTTGCCTTATAATTCCTATTTGCAAGCGCAACCTATATATTTGTTGCTGCTTTATTCACCCCTCTCAACCAATTCAAGGTGACCAGCTAGTTGCTGATGCAACTGATTGTATTTTTAATGTTGCTGATCCCAACGACGTTGTTATTTTTTTAAGATATTTTAATCTACCTAAGCTTCTTTAGGTCCAAACTAAACAGTCATTCTGCAACAAATCCCACCTCTGATAAAGAAAATCTTTACATCGACTGCCTTGCTGACTGTAGTCTGTATCAATTAAGTAGTGTCACCAATAACATTGGCAGACAATTCGACTGATACAGATAACTGCGCGGTTTTAAAAAGTAGACAGAACAACTTCCTCAGTATGGTCAATTTTAACTCTTTACGATAATAACCTTACGGTTAACATTGTTCTCACATTCTTTCATATCGAAATTTTCAAATGTCTCTCCCCATCTTTACCTTTTTTTTACTCAAGAAGGATCCCTTATTTTCGCTACCCTGGTACAATAAAGAGCTGCGAGAAATACTTTTATTACCGGCCTGCCCAATTAAATTTCTCTGTACTTTGTCAAACTCTCTATGACAACTATTTAAACGGAATGGATCACACATTTATTTCTGACTCCAAACGATTCTTTCAGTTCATTTAAACTAAAAGTAAATCGGGTAATTATCCATCATCTCTGAATTTTCTTGATAAGTCCTCGGGCGATCCCCAAATTATTATTAATATCTTCGTAATTTTTTTTAGAAAAGCATTTGCCATCCAGACCACTTTTACTTTTCCTACTTATGTTTAATAGCTGCTCACAAACAACTTTGCAGTGTCTATAACTTTAGAGCAAGTTAAAGATAAAATAATAAATCTCAAAGATGATTATTCTGCTGGACCTGATGATCTCCCTCCGTGAAGGGATGAGCGATTCAGTAAATAAAAATTACGTTGCCCATCAATCGAGTGAACGTCGAACGTACGATTGCTGACGGAACGTATTTTATAAAATAAAAAAAAAATAGTGTGGTACATTAATTGGTTTGTGTCGGTTCACTGTTCTCCTCCTATCTCTCTCTTGTGCTGGACATTGTAGAAAAACAGCAGATATCAAATATTAAATCTTAAGCATTAAAGTCAATCGTTTGGTATTAATCAAAATAAAAATAATTTAAAATGAATCCGGAAATGTTTTTCTTTTTAAGTTCGGAGGAAAGTGAAAATGTATGTAGTAAACATATTTTTCGTAAACAACTAAGAGATAAAAGTGATCCGCTTTCTTTACCAACAAAGGCGTAAGAAAACCATAACAAGGCTCTCCATTCTTGTTTATTAAATGTTCACTTACAGATTCATAAAAAGATTTTGATTAAACAAGCGTTGACATTATGCTTTTTCATTGTAAATCTATTGTTTCCTAAAACTAGCACGGATTTCTTAAAATCAGGTCTACAACCTAACGTAATTGGTATCAAGCACTTTATGTGCACTAGAATCTGGAAATGTTCTGACCCAACTAAAGTCTTCTCTTGTTTCCCTTAAGTTAGCAACCTTGGTCCCTTATTATTTATTCTGACTAGTAATGGTGTTGATTGTATCACTAAAAATTCATACATATTTTATATGAAATTATTTAGACATACATCATTTTCCACAGACAGTCTACCACTGCTGGAAGATCTAGACATTATTTATATTTGATGTCAGGAGAATTTCCTTGACTTAACATCAATAAGTGTCATTCTATAACTTATACCCGTAAGAGGCCTCCTATTCCACCTCGCTGCTATCTGATCTTTAATCTGCATGCTCTCTTAGTGAATGAGTTGCGTGATTTAGACGTTATACTTGATAATTGATAATATGATTAAAAAAAAGTTAACACTATCCTTGCCTTCATCAAGTGCTGGTCTAAGGAGTTTTCGAATCTTTATTTTACCAAATCTCTTTACGTAACCTTTGTTAGGCCTCTTCTTGAATATGCAAGCCATGTTTGGTCACCCTACTATGCAACTCACATCCTCCGGATAGAAGCGGTTCAACGCAGGTTTTTACGATTTGCTTTACATGGTCTTCTCTGGAATGATAGCCAAAACTTACCACCATTCCCTGATCAGCTGAAACGTTACAACCCTATGTCTATACGCCGAAAAGTTGCCGATATTATCTTTATTCATCACATTTCAGTTAGTAATATTGATTGACCTTATTTACTTCAACTTATTTCTTTTAATACCAACCCACAGAACGAATTACAGAGTCAATTTTTAGAATGCTTCGTGAAGTTAACGATATTCTGCCTCTCTTGAACTACAACCTTAGCAAATTGTCTCTGAAGAACATTATTATTCCACCTATGCCTCACGTCCTAACTATTTTTAACCGCTCTCACACTTTAGTTTCTATCTTGTATTTTAAGCGAAATTATTAGTTTCATGAATATGCTTGTAATAAGCTTTATAAAAGTCCGGGGTTGATCCGGATCCAAGCAAAAAAACTTGAAAGTTCATTGCCAATGTAGTAAGTAAAGAACTCAAGACCGATACATACATAGGATACAAGTTGTAAAAATAGATGACTATAGCCAGAAACAAATTGAATAGAGCGCTATGAAACCGGTAGCCTTATTAGCAGCAATGCCCCGGTCCACAGCATAGAATGTTTTTATATGTGGAAGATTTAAGTAGAGAGAACCAAATTTTAATTCACAAACAGCAGAAAGCCATGTATGCTAGTGCTATAGTTCTAATATATTACTCTGTATATTCATGTAAGATTAATAAATAATAATAATGAATATCAATTCACAATTGGGGATGAATGCGTAGTAACCCTGCTATACCAATAAGCAAGCTGGTGAGACCAGGCCCAGGACCAGACTCACACTGGATTGCAGCTTCACATAGGAACGCAGGTAATGAAGCTTTCCGTGATGTAGTTTTGAATGCTACATTTGATTTTCTTATTTACATTGATCCAAATGAGCTTATGAAGAGAAGAATTGGACTGACTTTGCTAGTAAAAGGAGCAACTAGCAGTCTTAAGAAAAGTTAAAGAAAACCGGCATAACTCAAAAAACCTGAATTTTGAGTTAATAATCGTAATGACAATCCAATGAAAAAAAAAAAATTGCTATCTTTCTGTAAAATCGGTATAACTGTAACTCTTCAAAATCGCGCCAGATGGATAATGCGTCATTTTGTCCTTGACTTCTTTTCTCGGTTGGTTTATGTGCAACAAAGGTGTAACTTAGTAGCTCACCGATGTTCAAAGTGATTGGACCAGTGTTTCGTGCTGAAAAGTGACATATTTTGAGTTGTGCATGGTGATTTGCTTCTAAGTTAAGAGAAAAACGGACTTTTCTTGTTACATTGCAATTCAAGATAAAGTAAGTATGCTTTTAAACCTTTTTTCCTGCACTAAAACGAATTGTGTCACTTTTCCTGCAATAATCTAAACTTTTGTTTTCTTCAATGATATTTTAATGATTTATGCCCTTTTCCCTAAAATAATTTTTTACAATTTCTTTTTGAGTTAAGTCGATTTTCCTTCTGTGCACCTACAATTCTATTTTAGAATGTATGATTTTCGACCGTTTACTCATACGATTTACATATAATCTAGATGCATATAGCTAGAGTCATGTCACAGCGTACGCAGCTAATTCTTAAATTAGCAAGATCCAAGGACAGGGCAAACAAAGAAAATAAAGGTTATTATTTAAGGTTATTTGTGGAAACGAGCCCCCAATCGGTAAGTATTGCTTTCCTATTTTGATTTGTTTTATGTTGTATATAATTGGGTATGTTTTGTTTAATTCAAAGGAACTGGAGCGGCGAATGTTAGTATTTCTGATGCTGATGATTCGGCACAAGATCCATCCCAGGACTCCAAAACGGACACATTGCTAAACGAGGATACGCCTGCTGCATCTTGTTCTAGAGCTGCAGAATTGAAGCATGAGACATCGTCGAGTACATCGGGAGACTTCTCAGCAGACGATTGTGATATCGATCCAAACTACATTTAGGAAAATTTATTAACGAGCAGGTCAAGCTCGAATGAGGATATGCTAGCAGATATAACTGCAGATTTTTTGAGAAAAAACGTGTCAAAAATATTAAGAAATTCTTATGCCTCGACTTTAAAGGCACAGAAAATTGTTCAGACAAAACAAATTGGCGCAGCCCGTGGCAAAAAATGTAGACTACCATGTTCCGAAAAAATTACTGAGAACCATAGAGCATCAATTTTCTCAACAGAATTTCTCGCTCGTAGTAAAATAACCTCTGACAACAAAATACAGGTACATCAGGGAAGAGCCAAAGCGAGCACCGCGAAAGAAAAACCAGCTTCTTCTTTAAAGTTATGCATAAAGAAATTCGGTTTTGCAAATTGTTTTTCTAAAATTGAAACAGGGCGGGTTGGGGGCATGATTGGACATGAAAAACGCTGTAAATATCTGAACCATACGCAGGCAGATGAAGATGTCAAGCTCAGTGTGCGAGATCATATTACTAATAAACATAGAATTGAAAGTCATTATTGTCGGCAAAACTCAACCTTTTGAAGGTTCCAAAAGCCTTGCTGATTAACATCGTGACTACTGTTTATATCGTGAAAATCAAAATCGTCCATATGCATCTTGCCAACTCTACCGAAAGATCATCAAAAACGAGTTTAATGTTTTATTTTTCGGTCCCACAAAGAACCAATGCGAGGATTGTGTGGCTTTCGACAATGTCGAATGCCCAAGGTAAAGAAATTCAGCCGAAAAAATAAGACGCTCATTTACTAGAAAAAGATCTGTCAAGAAAAGAAAAAGGCACATAAGTCGTTCACTGCGAGGGGGCCAATTTACAAACCAGAACAGTATTACGGACTTATTCGTGGACACATTTCGTGGAAATGTGGACTTTCTTAACATAAAAAAAATTAGAACCAGACACAATTTTTGGCAAACACCTTGTCAAAATTACTGATATACGAGTAATTGAATTCGAAAAGGCAATTCCAAATACTTTTTTTTTTAAAGAAATCTTTTGCGGAGGAGAACTTTTCTAGAATTGAAGTAAGACCTTCTAAAAAAAACAAGAATGTCAACAAAAACCTGAATGAATTATATACGTATAAATTGTCAACTGGCAATAAAAAAAGGGGTTGATGACGCTTCTTGAAAAAATTTGATTCCGTGATCAGTTCTATGAAAATTTGTACTTTGTATGGCTTTTTTAATTTCTATTTTAAGTTTGAACAAGAAATATGAATTTGAATGTTTATGGCTAAGAAACGCAATATAATTGTTATAACCTGATTTTTTAACAAAAAGTACAACAACGCAAAGACTGCGAACTGTTAGCTTACTTATGAAATAGTTATAAAACTCTTCCAAAGTTTAAAGAATAAAATCGGAGAGTGTTTCAACTTCGTAATATAACATATTTTGGTAGTATTTTTTTTTTTTTTTTTTTTTTTTTTTGAGAATAAATATGATTTTATTTCGTTTTAACTGTTTGTGTTCTTGTTTTTCTTTGTCCAATCCAAAGTAAACTAAATACAATTCAGTAACAAATCAATCAAATGAAGATTTCAAAAAAAGATTGTTAGTCATTTGAAAAAAATAAAATTATGAAAATTTGTAAAACTCAGAAACTTTAAACAGGTCTCCTGAAAAATTAAGTTTTTTGAGTTATGCTGGTTTTTATACACAGCGACGATATGTTCAATGTTGGGCTTCAAGTCAAAATTCGATCACTGTCGATCACCAAAAATAGACTTGTGGTCACTTATACTACTTATGATTTCTTCTTTCAGAGAGTGCAACCAATACTCGTGTATTGGCCATCATCGTTCAGAGCTTAGAAAATAACTTATTTCAGATACTGCCACTGATCTCAACACAATCTAAATAAATAATTAAATACAAACGGATGACGTTCGGCTTTAATTCGAATGCCTTGGCTGTACATATATTGGCTTCACATAACTTTATCACATTTACCTACATCTTTCATTTTTTTTTCCTGAAGACACCCGTCTGATTCACAGGAATATGGCGCGCAGATCAAAATCATTGAAATCTAATTTATTCCAGAAACTATCAGACACCTTTTGCAAAGACGGAAAAAATAAATACAAAAACCTACGAGTATTTTCAAGGCAGTCTCCCTCAAGCCCATTCGAATCATCATCACCATCAACCATCCCAAATGAGAATCGCGCCACACCACACAATCATTATAATTAAACTCAGAACATCCTTTAAACATTAACATGACCCAACAGTGGTACGAATATGTACATATGTTTGTAAGCCTAAAGCTGAATAAGACTCTCAATAGATTCATTCCCTAATGCCTTGCGGTGAGTGATTGTAAGCCTCGACAGAGGCCAGTCCAGACCACATATGCCGCTTTCTTTTCACTTAAATACATACGCGTACAACACAATCGTATGAGGTACTCTGCAAGAATACATGTATCCGTATCCGTACCTTTTGTTAGGCATTAACACCGACTTCGGCTTTATGTGTACATGGAGTACGGAATAGAAACCAAACACGAACTAACCGAACGACCGTTCGACCAACAACCAGGTTTTCTAAAAATAACGCGCAATCCTTTTTCTAAGTCACATTGCAAGTCTAACGCATACACGTACATACCCTAAGACCGAAAACGTCGTCTTCATCATTATCGTCATCATTGGCATGGCATGGCACTATGCTGGTCTCCGTAGTCTCGGCATATTGGGCAAAATGTGGAGCATGCCATATTCCAAGCATACGAGTAAGTGGCCATAAACAACTGCGTTTAATTCAAGGCCAAATCGTGCGGTCTTCTGGTATCGGGACCGGTCTCGAACATCTCTCCACATACCCTGCCCTCCGCCATCATCTTGACTTCCTTTGAAAAATGTTGCCAAAAACTTTTCTAAATTTGTTATTCGCTTTGCTAATTTCCTTTTCCCTTTTTGTCGGTCCGTGTTTGGTTGGTGTTTCATATTTTCGGATGTGTTTTTTTTTTTTTTTGGATGCGAGTCAGTCGCACTGGAGGTACATACTTTTGATGGTGAGTCGAGGACGGTTGGAAACCATGTGTATGATGGGTTCCTGGGCACAGTGTCAGCTATAATGGTTCCATGCGATAGCCAAAAAATAAAATAAGACTTTTTTATTTGTTTGCCTTTACAGTGGTGGCTTGAATTTGAAGTTGGTGTTGTTTGTTTTTTTTTTCCATTTTGCAATTTTTATTTTTATTTTTGGGTAAAGATACTTTTTGTATTTCCCTCTGTGCATGGCGTGTTGTTTTCGGTTCGCCAACAAAAATTTTCGCGACCGAAGTTCCAGGAATTGATGAGGGTAGAACATTGCTATGTCTTTGCTAGACTCCACCACCATACCCAAGTAGGATATGTGTCATGTGCACCACACACGGTATGAAGCTCAAAGAGAATTGGTTTATGGGACCAAGGGACTAGTTTCAAATATACGAATACGTACGAGTACGCGGTTTTCGTGATCGCATTGGCCATGTTGCAAACGAGTGAAAGAGGTGTGCCCGAAAAGTTAATTTCTAGGGAATGGATTTTTGGGTAAAAATAATAACCATTTGCTCTGAAAGGAGGTACTCATACCTAAACTACCTAAGCTTACGCCATCAAAACGATTTGGGACATTTAATCAAACTGCCTGCGGGCACGAATATTCGAGCGTTTGAATGACGAAAACTATGTCTATAGGGAATGATCAATAAAAACAATTACATTCGGTGAAAAGTCTTTGCACTCGTATATACATACATATAAATGTATGTACCAAAAAAGGATGATTTTATTAGCAGCGAATCTGTACGTAAGTGTCTTTATAAAAATGACATCATCAATGAATACAATTACCAATTATCCACTTTGCTTCTTCGAATTGGGTAACATCGAAACACCACTTCAGGTGCCTCTTGGCTAACTATCTAATATTGAATAACCGATGAGCGTGCATTGAATCTCCTTGTAAATGTGCATTTGAACACCGTATACCAGGCTTGAAGAACTGCATTACCCGAAAAGTTAGCAGCTCCGAGCTGCTATTCTTGCTTTCTGGTAAGAAATCTCTCAACAAGACAGTGAGATTTCTACGTCACAAAACAGTATAGGTTTCTTTCTATTGCTCCGAAGTAAAATTCAACACAATATTGTACATAGAGAATGATAGATTTTTGGGAGAGAGTCTTAAAATACCAGATTTCATCAACTAAAGCGAAAAATTGATTCGAAATAAGATGCTATCCTAATATCTGACTGAGATAATAAACGCCGTCATCCTTTTTTTATTTTTTTATTTTTTTATTTTTTTATTTTTTATAATACCGCACTCGCACCACCACCGCTGACTTTTCTCCAGGGCGCGGACGGGTGGTATAGTAGTTTGAAAATCAGGTGTGTTTGGTTTCGATATTTTCCCCAAAGGTGGTTGTCAAACTGGACGGGATGAGCTAGCGCATCCTCAACCAGTGGGTCTTAGTACGTGTTAGTTGTTAGTTCGTTACATTTAGCCTAGCCAGCAGCCAATCCAACATTAGTGTTATACCTTCATGTCAGAGTTGATGCCGACGGGATTTTCATATAACTACATATAAATTCTATAAAAAGACTTTTTCCTCTGCTTGGGGATTCTTTGCACATTCCACTACACCACGGCCACCCCTACTACTACTTTTTCTACTCCGAAAACCTGGGATACCAACTCCAGCAGCACGAAGCAGTCTTTCATACTAAAAATCGCACTAGACACTAACGTTTAGATTTCCGAACAGAATAAGAAAAATTACTATAATTACTATACTATTAATAGAAACATTGTTTTGTTGGTAGGCGATCTAAACGTCAAGGTAGTAAGCGACAACACAGGCGGTAATCTTCTAACCAAATCAATCACATTACAATTTTTAGAAACTGTGTGCTAGACGTTCGAGATACACGTGGGGCGGATATCCGAAAAGAACACGTTAGAAATAATGCTCCTTTGTACCGTATCCATCAACACCAACCACTTAAACGTATTTAACTCTAGCATATTCAATGCCTTGGCTTAGAGACCCTCTAACAATCTTGGAATTACCTTGCCTTAGAAGCAGAAAGAATCATTAGAACAATGTAGGAAGACGAGGATGATCACAAAATGCTATGAAAAATATTTTTGCAGTAGGGGCACGTACCTAAGTCTGTAAAAGGCATTTAAGTCATTCGAGTCATTCGAGTCATCGCTAATCAAGTTTTTCAAAACCTGAACTTGTTTTACAATAGGAATATTATTATATTGGTCTTGCAGGAAAATTTTGCTGGTAATCTTTGTATCTAAAACAGGTAAAGTGAGAATAGTAGACAGCTTTAACACTGAAACTGAGTTGTTACTTAAGTTGATGTAATAGCTCCCTGGTATCCGTAAACATTAGATCTAGATCGTATAGAGTTCCTGGTTATACCTTTTTCTAAACTCGCCCTCATCATATATAGAACCTCGCATGTAATGCAGTAGTCTTCTTTTAAAGGACGCTAAAAACTTGCTTTCCAACTTAAAGCAAATTGTCATTTCTTTATTGTATTTTTCATATGTAAATGCTTGTAAACATCAGTAATTGTTTTGTTTTACAGGACAGGACACAGGACTCTATCTAACGGCGCTGTATTATTTTCTGTGGAGCTATGTGAAATCGCTTGTTTACTTTAATAAATTTTTATTTAGTGTATATTGCAGATTACCTCTGTTGATCACAGAAATATAATAGTTTTTGTTTTTTCAATCAGCGCTCGTATAAGAGATTTGGAATATCTCTGAAACATGTGGATATTAATCTTTAGGAAAGAAAATTAAGTAGCATTATGGATAATATTTGCAAATAGAGAGTTCGGTAGCAATTCTATAGGCGAATTGTATATTTTAGTAAAAAAATTAAGAGCACATTTAAAGATAGGCTTTAATTAAACTGATGAACATTCTAATCATTTGTTAAATATTAAGAACGACATTGTGATTCGGACCAATGTCCTATAATTTACATCGCGTTATATATCAAAAATTGTACACAGATGAGTTTTAATTCATCATCAACATAGTTGGGGGTTTTGTTCACTCGAACGCCGATTTAATTGCATTTATAGTACATCAAAAAAAAAAAAAAATAAATAAATAAAAATTTACAGAATAATCAGAAGAGAAAAAAAGAGAAACAATGTTTTTTGTTTAACAGTATTACAAAGAAAAAAACCTGCTAACATATCTTAACTTGATACTAATATAAATTTCATCAAAGGACAAATATAATGCATGAAAAGAGATGCATACAATACATCGCAAATAATAATAAGGAGTGATTCATCGTGAGGTTTGATTTTCAGTATGCTTTTTTTGACAGACCACGAGTGATTCTTAACAAACTCCTTTATTATTTTTATTCAATATCGTGTGGCAAGTCATTATGAAAAGACTCACGCTACAACAGCGTCTCCAAATTGTTCAGCTGTATTACGAAAATCAGCGTTCTGTGAGAAATGTTTCTCGTGCAATTCCAGGAACTTATGGTGCGCATATCGACCTACTGAAACCATTCTTGCCAATAACATTCGCAAATTTGAGTCCCAGTTTACATTAGTGGATGATACTCGACCGGTTAGACCACATTCAGCACGTAGTGAAGAGACTATCGCAGCTATAGCTGAAAGTGTACGCAAAGACCGTGACGAATCGATTCGTCGTCATTCTCAACAGCTTGGCTTGGCGTATTTTACGTGAAGATCTCGGTCTAATAGCGCACAAAATTTAACTTGTGCATGAAGTGCATATTGACTTGAATTTGCGTCATATTTTCAGTGAATGGGCTCTGGAAAAACTTAATGAATATCCGGTGTTTTATCTTGAAATTTGGTTCAGTTATGAAGCCCATTTTTCTCTCAGTGGATACGTTAATAAACAAAATTGCCATATTTGGGCAGATGAGCAACCCAAAGAGTACCAAGAGCTACCATTACATCCATTAAAAACAACGGTATGGTGTGGTTTATGGGCTGATGGAATCATTGGTCCATATTTCTTCAAAAATAAGGCAAATCAGAATGTTACTGTCAATGGTAACCGTTATCCCGCCATGTTAACGGACTATGTGCTTCTTAAAATTCAAGCACATGGTCTCGGTGAGCTCTGGTTTCAACAAGACGGCGCTATAAACCATACAGCGCGTGAAGCAATGGACTTGTTGAGAAATTTTGGTGAGCACTTAATTTCAAGTTTTGCTACGGCAAATTGGCCGCCTAGATCATGCGATATCACACCTTTGGATATGTAACGTCTCAGGTCTTCAGGAATAAGCCAGCTACGATTGACGCTTTGGAAGCCAACATTATTAGTGCTATCCGCAAAATACCAGTCGCTATGCTCGAACCAGTCACTCAAAATTGGACCTTTTAAATGGACCACCTTAGACGTAGTTGTGGCCAACATTTACATGATATTATTTAAAAAAAAATTGCCATGGATTGTTCTTTTAACCAATAATAAAAATTTTAAGTTCACTTTCAAATTTATGAGCTTTATTTTACATTATAAATCAAACATCATGATGAAATACCCTTTATAACATAATGTTTCAAGCGCCAGGTCGATGGGTCCTCTTTATTTGAGTCTTCTTCTTCTTCCTAAAGTTTCTGCGTTGGATAAGGTGTTTTCATATTCATTGCAGTATGTTAAAGTTTTGTTAGGTGTTTCATGCTGATTTTTTTAATCTCGGGGTCAACTGTTTTCTTGCAGGTTCGCAGATTTGGATACCGTAAGTTTTATTATTTTATTTATTGGTTTTTTTATATTCTTATAGATGAGTAATTTGTTTGTTATCGAGATGTTTGACTGGGGTCATAGAAGCCAATATTTTGTTGTACTATATATGAAACTTCCAAGTGATTTTGCTGTCCAAGTGGATCGTCAAGTATTTGACGACAGGATGGATGGATTTTTGTTTATTGGGAATAGTATAAGTTTGAATTTTGTTTCGGTAGTATAGAAAACTTGTATTATTTTGTCTTCGTTGATTTTTATATGCCACTTTGTGAACCATTCAATTGCTTTGTCCAGTATGAGTTGTAAGTTTTCGGAGTTTAGTAAAACTTTAAATAACTTTAAAGGAGCAAAGGTAATCATTTCGAACGATGTTGCCGAGTTTGAATAAGAGCCTCTTATGTCAATTGGTATTGATATTTTCTTCACCACTCTATGTATTTGTCCGATAATTGAGTGTTATCTTCTGAGACCGAATTGGTGATTTGGGACCGCTTTGGATTGTTTCTTAGTTGCAGTCTTTTTAGCAACAGCTTTTCAAAGTTTCTATAGGTCTATACGAAGTTATCTTTGTAGCGTCTTTCCTTGACTTCGGAATAGTTTTCACTTCTGCGATCATGCGTGATGACATGGTTTTAAACCCTGTTCAGCATGTGTTTAGATGTTTTGAAAGTACCCAACTGGATGTTGGGTACTTAATTTTTGTGGAAATCGGATGTATGATCCTTCCAAAATTTGTTGTCATTGAGAGATACCAAGAATGGCTATGATGGACATAAGTCCAATTCATAAACAATGGCTTGCTGTTGTGGAAATCGGATGTATGATCCTTCCAAAATATGTTATCATTGAGAAAGATACCAAGAATGACTATAATGGACATAAGTGCAATTCATGAAAAATGGCTTGCTGTTTAAATTGCGCTTTGATGAACGCAGAGCAATAAGGAGCAATGAAAAACTGCCGTCAGTAAAGAGTCAGAAGTTTCTTTGTAACCTTTGCGTAAGAACTTATATAGCTGAGAATGAAGAAAACTTGGATCAATAATCAACAATCCATTCCCATCGCTCTAAGTTCTGTTCTACCTGTTTTCTGGGCCAAAGATATTTCTTCTATGAGAAAATAATTTAGCCTCAATATATGCAAGACGAAAATATTGTTTTGTTGTCCTTAGTTTATCATCTTATATAAAGTATTTTCAAAAAAAAAAAAAATTTCAGTCGTAATTGGTGTCGGCCATTCCAGTTACTTTCCTTTTTTGGAGTTGATCTTCAACTGAACTACTAAGTGTCAAATCTAATCTAATCTCTTAGCCTTGGAATCTTATGCTATATTAACACACATTGTAAGAAGAACATGAGTTATAAGTATTAGTACTCGTGATTGTAATTCTAAGTTCAGTAAAAAAAAGTACATTTTTATATCCATACCATTTAAAAGACATAGCTATATGCAGAACATATCTTCAACCCTTTAACTTTTTAGCAGATTTCAGGTCAAACACGAAGTTCAACCGAAGAAGAACATGTTCCTTGGCTTCCAAGAAACCATTTCGCTCAGCGCCATCCAACAAACAATTTTATTCCCCTCAACATCGTGGGTGATAAAATATTTTATTATATGCATTCTTTACGCATGCAATTAATTTTTACTCCAAAGTACATATATAAGCTAAAAAGAGATACAAATGCAGACCAAAGATATCCCGAAACGAAAAAAAAAAGAAAAAAAAAAGCTTCACATAAAGTACATCGAGATACACATCGGGCGCATGAATACGAGTATAACTTCAATTTATTCCATTCCATCGAAACAATTATCTGCGATGATTCTTCCGATTCCCATCACAATACGCTGCCGCTTGAATTGTTTGCAACAAATTCACATACCGATGCAGTTGTGATGAGATACTCCCAGCTTTTTACCTAAGATTCAAGTATATACAAAGTCATACGAGTAGGTCTGTCCAGGTAATGGTCACACTGCGATTAACGCAAAAATCCTTGAACTTGTCCTCAAAAAATAAATATGCAACAATATTGCCACGTCTGAGTGCAGCTCAACTACTCAGCTTCAGCTGTAGCTTTAACTCGTCGCAAGCCATTAAGGGAGCCATCTTTTAAGAGGCTTAAAACTCACAAAATAAAGTGGAAGCCTTTACCATACCATCGTCGGTCGGTCGATAGTGGCTGCCTCTTTGCTTCTTAGTATCGGTTCCTTTTGGGAACACAGTGTTTTAATGCTTTGCACTTACTCATGCACCGTAACACGAGTGTATCTCCGTTTTACTGGTGCGCGAAGGTTAGCATCAAAGCATACACACAAAAAACTAAATAAATCAGATTCTTTAACACCCCGACTTCACTTTATATCTGCTGGATACTGGATGCTGGTTACCGCCGACTCATCATGCAACAAAAATGCAAGATTTCGAGTGCTTGCCATCATTTCTCTTCCCGCACTCGTTGTTATCCTTCAAGTGGGATTCGTGTGATAGTCAAAAAGTGAGATACGTGATACATTATTACAACAAATCGACAAAATAAGTCTAATGTTACGATTTTTATTTTCAATCAGACTTATAAAGCACACGTTCATATGTAGGTATCATATATATGTATCTATCATATAATACATCAGTTGTAAATATGAATATTGAAGTCGAAATAGTGGAAGGTATCTAGATGAGTTTTGACTATGGCCGGTCTTGCAAAAAATCACCGAAATAATCACTGAAGCAGTGATACTAACGCAGAATGGGGTTTCATTCGCAGTTGAAAGATAAGGGTAGGGGGATATTTCGAGACCAAGACCTGTCCAGTATGTGTACAGTTGTTCATTAATTATTTTTGTTTCACAAGAGTATATCCTTTCTGGTGGAACACAGCACAATGTGCACAGGGCAATTTCATGGACGTATGGTACTTTTGTGGTTTTGTTGTTATTTTTTCAGCGCATCTTCTTCATTTAACCGATTCTCGGAACCACGATTTTGCTTTTGTGTACTTGTCAGTTGTACTTGAAACAAATCAAAAAAGCAAGGCATAGATTTGTTTCCATTGTTGTACAAACGCTTATGAGACTGTCTGACAAAAACTTATTACCTTGGTCAAATACGAGTATAAAGGTCCTCTGCCAAATTTTTAAGTTGGAGTGGGGATTGAATGAATTCGCTAATTTTTTCCCACTCGGTGTTTCGCAGTCTGATAGATGCAATTGAGGCGATAGGACACCAGGTCATTAAACATAATACAAAGTATTTAAGAGATTGAGGAACTATCAGTCAAACGAATAAGGCACTGCAGCAATAGTATTTTATTGTTTGACTTTAGTGAATTGATCAATTCTAAGGACCAAAGATGTTCATGAGCTTTTCGAAGTTAGTGGTAACTCACTTCCGTTAGGGCTTCCCATGTCTGATTATTCTGAGGTCTCCAAGACATCACGCTTATTCCATTGGTAAGTGTGTAATTTTCATTTTAGATCTATGCCAAAAGACGAAAGCTAAACGCGTCAAAATGTCATCTCGGCGAGGTCTAATTTGTTCCGATGCGACGGCTGTCTCTCTTGAGGGAGCGCCAAGCAGACCCAAAGAGTGATTACTGTTTGAGCTTAGCATCCAACAACAGACGTAAAGAGTCGAGAAATAGTCAGTGAGGAGAATTATAAAAATAGTCGCGAGAGCCTTATTACCTTGACTGCTATCGAATGCTTGATAGCGAAGAAGTAGGTTCAGCTATTTTATGAATCTGAAGAGGAAACTCACAGTCACCCACGACGACAGACCTACCTATTAATAAGGTGGCATTTAGAAATGTACATAGAGCCGACTCTTGACTCAGTTAAGTAAGTGCTATCTATAGCATATCAGTCGACGATGCAGTTGAAGTTCTCATCAGTGTTCTTACCAGATAGTTTGAAAAATCTTGACAAGCTATGGCAAGATTCATTGAATAACCAGGTTAATTAATTTCTACCTACACTAATACCCTCTATTAAGAGATGATATGACGTCCGGCA
This sequence comes from Volucella inanis, assembly GCA_907269105.1. NCBI lineage: Eukaryota > Metazoa > Arthropoda > Insecta > Diptera > Syrphidae > Volucella > Volucella inanis. The sequence goes on along the minus strand of OU026157.1, from coordinate 73,550,222 downwards.
AGAAAGATGTTTTAATAAATGCGCTGCACTGACTGTTTCGAGTCTACAACAGGAATAGATGCGGTTTAAGCCTATAAAAAACGAAATAGATTTGGGCGCTACATTCTTTTTCACCCTTAACGAATGCCAAAAATTCGAATATTATTATTGCATCATTCAAGCAGAGCCTTAGGTACTCGTATATCTAATGCTATGGTATGTCCAAAAGAGTCAGCGGGAGGTTTCCATAATTTTCTTTTCCATAGCTTTTAAAAAATGTCACTGTGTCGTTATTCTTACTGTCATATTTTTGGAATGCTTTATAGAAACATATGTATGTATTATATATCAAAAATGTGATTGGTGTTTGTGTGTACATTACTTACTGTACTACCTTCCCAGGTCACAACTCTACTACAAAAAACGAAAACAAGAAGATACGGTATATACATATTTTTTATATTTATATTATATTGTATATATATTTGGTGGGGGTTATTTCAGGTAATTTCGCTTAATACAAACTTAAACGAACTTAAAAACTAAGAGTTAAAAACTAACAAAAATTAAGAGCGATGAAATAAGGGAATGGTGAAGGAGACTGAGTTGGAAGGAGGAGGTTTGAGTTGTCCTTCCACAGAACCAGAGAGCAGTCGATTAATGAAGAGAATGTCAGCTACATCTCTGCGTTTTTTTAGGGTACTCAGGTTAAGAAGTTTGAGGCGGTCACGATAGAGAGATTAGATAAAGGGGTCATTCCAGGGTAGTCCTCGACGGACAAATCGAACAAAACGACGCTGAATGTTCTCGATTTCGGATATATGAATTCGGTGAAAGGGCGACTACTGGGCTGGCATATTCGAGGAGGGGCCAGACAAGGGTAATGTAAAGTGACCTTATCACATAAGGGTTGCAAAATTCTGTAAACCATCGTTTGATACAACCAAGTGATGAGTTGGCTTTAAGGATTATTTCATCAATATGCAAACGGAAGCTTAAGTTTTAAAGGAATTGAACCTGGGGTACATGTTGGCCATGCAGAAAATAAAGTCAAGGAGGAGATTGATTAGACTTACGTGACAAAGTAATAGATTGACATTTGGAGACATTAAACTTTAAGCGATTTCTTAGACACCAAGTTAAAAAGCTATTGAGGTCTTCTTTAAGGAGAATAGATTTTTTGGGGTGAAAAATATTTTTGGAGGTGTTAGTGTTGCCGGCGTAAATGGATGCAGTGTTTAATAATCCTCTCAAGATCGTTTATAGTTAAAATTAAAAAGAGGGGATGTAGAAGATTGCCTTGTGGGACACCAGAAGTGGTTAAAAACGGAGTTAAGAGGGCTGACTTAAACCGAACTTGCGAACATTTTAGATGTGTGAGAAGGCTTAGCAATTGGACGATAGTTAATTACTTCATTTTTGTGGACCGGGGTTATTAAAGAGGTCTTCCAAACTTGGGGGAATTCCCCTTGTGTGAGGGACAGATGAAACAGGAAAGAAAGTGGGTACGAAAGATTGGAAGGACACTTTTCGAGAAATATTGCTGGGGGCCCTTCTGATACGGGTAAAAACTCATCATTGAGATTTTGTAACTTTTCTTTAAGGTACTTGAAATATATGGCATCAGGTAGGACGAAGTTGCTTTATCTAAGTTGTAAGAAGAACGACTAGGAAAAGAAGTGGACTGGGGTGGAGAGTTATGGAAAAATGAAAGAATATTGATACCATCATAATCAGTCGGTATAAAACTTCACTCTTATTAATTATATCTGTCTAAGGGGGTTTCTTTTATCATTTATTTATTTAGCTTCCGACGGATGGGGTTTTAAAAACACTACAGGATAATGTCTTCAGGGCAAACCATTACCATATCTTTAACCTCACCTAATTTTAACTAGAAATATTCTATTTTGGAATTTTAGAATAAAGGGGTGGCCGTGGTGTAGTGGTATATGCATTGACTCCTCAAGCAGAGGGTCTTGGGTTCGAATCCCGTGCGGGCACGATGATGAAAATCCCGTCGGCTTCAACTCTGACATGAAGGCATAACACTGATGTTGGAGTGGTTGCTGGCTGGGCTAAATGTAACAAACTAACAACTAGCACGTACTTAAGACCCACTGGTTGAGGATGTACTAGCTCGTCCCGTCCAGTTTGACAACCACCTCTGGGAAAAATATCGAAACCTAACACACCTGAGTTTCAAACTATGTACTACACCACCTGCCCGCGCCTTGGAAAAATGCCAGTAAAAGGGTATTCAAGGTATCCCCTTGGTGCGCGCGCGGTATTATATAAAAAAAAAAAACTAAAATCAATACCCAAGAAACAATGAAGACTATACAAAGTCACATACCACTAGATTTCTATTGAAGTAAGTGCCGTATTACGTATTAAGAACTGAATGATGAATGATGAAAAACAATCACCTTTTTATGATTATGTGAAAGAATTAGCTGTTTATAACGTCGCACGCAAGATGGAGGTTGGAATGGGACCCAGATATCTTGTTCCTTTAGAATTAGTAGATAATGTCCGTAGTGTTTTCTAGATCACAGTCATTATTTAGGCTGCAAACACTTTAACGGTAACAATACTCGTATTGTCGGTAGCATAAATACTTCATACCTAGTTGGCCGGGAAAATCTTAAGGCTCTGAACTCCATAGTAATATTAAGGTATATAAATGCGATACCCAAATATACATATAATGATGAACATATGCTGGACACGAGGTCATGTGGATATTACAGGAAATGAAAAAGCTGAAGAACTCGTAACGAAGGGCTTAAATTGTCACTCTCCCATCTTTTTCTCTTTTAGAGTATTCTGTTAGGCTGAATGTAAATATTTATTGATGATTACGGAAAATTAAAGTCACGATCAAGATCGTCTAATCGCCCACATCCATAACTTACAGTTCCAGCCATAAGAATTACTTGTTCATGGTTCCGTGGCACAACCCATTAATGTTACACTAAGAGCCACCCCATTTCATTTATGAAGAAATTAGATCCTATGATGCCTTCTGTTTCAAAACCGCACCAAACAATTATACAATGTATATATAGATTGTCCAATGCATTTTGGATTTTCCAAAACTCAAATGGAGGCGATTCTGTTTCTTACCAAAGCGCTAAAGATGGAAATGCGTTAAATAAATTTCCAAAACTCAACTTCCACAATTACAATTTGTCAATTTAAGTCTATTGAATCTTAAAGGCAATATGCTCGAAGTCTTTGTGCGGAGTTAGGTGGTGTTATTTGTGATTTGTATTGATTTCACTATAAATAGTGAGTTATAAATAAATAACTGCTTTGTAAATATAGACCAGATTTATTGGCAATTAGTAAAAGAGAGGTAGATTTCGCCACCATCTTTTCGATAAATCAAACCTGAAACTGTGACATTATTTTTTTCTAATCGAGGTCTTGTCATTTACGTGCGTATCGATGTGGCTTACCAAATTCCACTATAAAGTGATCTCTATTATGTTCTCTGTTCCAATCTGAAATTCATCATTTAAGCCAAAAGCTGTTTGAGTCTAAACAAATCATTGAATGTCTGTATTCTGATATTGAAATTGTTATTGTGAGCGATTTCAATGTACACAATTCTGTATGGATTTGACATGACATCAAAAATATTGCAGGATTCTTCATTGCAACGCTTGCTTTTAATAACATTCCAGCTCTTTGAACAAGAAAATCAGATTGTTTTAGAGTATACTTTGCAGCCAGCTCACAGATTGTGTTATCGTTTCAATGGGATTAATCCATTTTATCATTCGTGTGATGGATGATACAGAAATCCGGTGACCAAGATGAAGTACAATAATCATATCTGGTCAGGTGATCCTAAGACCCCTTAGAATTCAAAACCGTGCGATAAAACTCCCAGAATATGCTTATATTACATAGTAAATTCACTGGAATGAATGAATGAATGAACACTGATGTACTGTCTGCTGTCTTACCTTGTTATATAACTTTTTTAACTCCTGTGTTCCAATGGAATAGCCACTTCGGTATCCTCTTTTTTACATCCATAATTTCCCTTTATCCACGCTGCGATTGAAAAAAAAAGTGTGCCCTTCTTTTAAAGAGGTGTTATTCATACCTGACAAACCAATGCTGGCATTCTACATATAGTGACACTTGAATTGTTGAAACGGAAAAAACTTTCAATTCTCGGAATGTACCTTCATACCATATTACCATGTCATATTCATATACGATAGATTACGTTGGAATGACCATATACTTGATGTCACCAAAAATGCTACGAACTGTCTAGGTTTTCTAAAGTCTTGTAAGAAATACCCTACCATGACTGATCTCGTCTCAATATATAAGCCATTTATTAGCCAAAAATTGGAGTACAGTTCCCATATTTGGTCAGCTAATATTACTCAGCAAGTGGCAACGTAATGTCTCTTATCCCCTCCTTGATCTGTCGCTCTTTCTTTCACCAATGCTCCAACGTAATTGTCAGTAGTATTTCGCCCCTTCAAATCTCCAATTGTAAAACCCGTCTCGTTAGTATACTTATTGGGACGGCTTATGGAGTGGCTTGCCAAACTCTGTACTTCCTAGCCATTGTAACTTGTAGCATATAAAATCAACGTCAGTATCTCTCTTCCTTTTCTTCCTATTTTTTTTTTTTATTTTCTCTTAAGCGCACGCCTTATGAAAAAAAGTCTAATTCCTGAGTTTTAAGTCATATTTCGGGCTATGGAAGCAATGTTTTCATTTTTGCGCGACGGGTACGATTTCGGGATTTCTATGCATTATTGAAGCACGTATCGTCCAATTTTTATGAATGGCATAACTTAGTGGAATAAATAGCGGACTATGTTATTCCAAATAAAATTTTTTACTGAAAAACCCTGTATTCATCAGAATGTCTAGGAATTTTGCGTAAGATTTTTAGAGAAGTTGCAGGAATGATGATGGAATTGAATCTGTTCGTCACCTGCTGTGTGACTGTCTTTGCCTTGCTCTACATGATTCAGAGTTAGAGAATTTAATTTACATTATTAGTTATTCTCAGAACGTCCAGATAATTTAGAAACGGTTTCCTGGTATAGATTGGACTCATTGGCAATGAAAGGAGAAATCAAATTTTGCTGAGTATTCACGACTGGTGAAGTTTGCTTGTTGTATCTATGGACTATTATAACCTTAACTTGGTTAATAACTCTTAATGTTTAGTTTATCACCAACTTTAAAATTTTGAGTAAAGTATACGATTGAAAGTAACATTTTTAACACCAATAATTAGGGTGAAGGGACTTCAATGGATTTAGTTCTAATGCCTTGTAACATATTTGAACAAATTTCCTATTTGCATTTCCACCGTACGAATATTATATATATACGTTTAGAATATTACTAGAACAAGCCATTTCCTACCACCCTACAAGTCCCACATTAAAGATTTTAAATACTTCAACACCATTAACGTGCACATTATAATAAAATTTTGCCATCAAAGTGCATCACATCCTGCGTCTTCCGATGCAGCTTCTATTAAATACGACTCTCCATTAAATTCGTACTTAAACGCTTCATTCACCTCTGGTTTAATTAATTTTTCCAAGAATTGCGTTAATGCATTCTCACATTCTCTGAGTTAAAGGAAAAAGAACGAAAAGGTGCAGACCCAGTCCCTGAGTTGGACAAACTTCTCAGAGTCTTCTGAAGCAGTTGAACTAACAACATCAATGCTCACCAAACAAGAAACGTACTTAGTTTATTGCAAATAATAAATGAAGCAACAATAAATGGAGAATCATCACTTGGATTCGCTCGGTTCGTATCCTGGGCAGCGAGATGACCTTCGCAATAAGACTGCAGGCACTTTTCAGCACTTGACAGTGGCTGATTTCACCCCCTTAACTTGCCCTTTCTGCATCAATCCTTTTTGCTTTTAACTTGAATTGCCTTAACTGATGTGATGACTATGGCTAACAGCAAGAAGTTTTGTGGCGCTCGTACTCGTACTCGTAAAAAACAAATGCAATGTTCGCTCTATCAGTTTGTTTAAATGTCGGTTCGTCACTTATTTGTATATTTTACCACTGGAAAGCATGCTCGAGCAAATCTTATACAATGTTCATAATTCCGTTTGTACGAGGAGTACATACAAGTACGGGTGCTTCCGATACGACCACAGGAATACGCATTGCTTTTGTACAGTGAACCAAAAGTTAGGGTTATATAAAAAAAAAACTAAATCGCTAGCACCTGTATCGGTATGCATTACCGATGATTGGGTTTAGGTCAAGCTTTGTTTGCATTTCTTAAATTATAACACGAGGTATTAATATACGTAGTTTGACATTACGGAAATGGTGGAATCAGAAACTGTGAATACCCCAATTCGGTATTTTTGTTTATTTATCCGTCCATCTAAACTCGAAACTTACTTGCACTTATGACGAAAGCTACCTTGAAACGCGTCATCCTGTTTAAATCTTTTTTTATCAAAGACGTCGTTTCTGATCTAATAAAAAAATATCTATTCCGATTTCTTTTCGATTTTGAAAGTGACCCATAAATATCTGTATAATTCATATTTACTGTTACTTCCAGCAGCTTTAAAAGTGGTGGTATGGGTTTTGAAGCCTATGTTTTAAGAACAGCTGATTCTAAAGAAGAGATATACTTACGAGTACTTTACTTTTGATGGTATCTTACAGATCAGGGTGACCTTGAACCCACCATCCAACATTAGGTTGGATCTTCCTAATTGGATCATCGCACAAGTATCAGTCCGACATTCCTTCGAGATGTCCTTGCACTCTCATGACCTACCCTTCTTAATCGCTAAAGGCAAGGTCTAATGGCCAAATCCAAGTCGCTGTACTACTGGTGCTTCATTGTTCGTTCTTCACCAAACTTGCTCGACGTAGTCGGGACCAAATATCACATGAAGAATATTTTATTCTAAGGAAGTTAGAGAGTTTTCCTCCGCACTTGAGAGTGTCCATGTCCATCGTATAATAAGATATACGTCCATAGAAACAGCGATTAGAAAGAGCTTTCATGTCGATGGTACTTGAGTTTGCCAAAAATTGGACAGATATATTGCCTCTGGTGCTAACTTTGAGACTTGCGAACAATTCATTCAAATGCGCTGTTAAAGAGGACACTTAATAGTCCGTAGCTCCGTCTGATGAAATTTATGAACATTAAATGATTCAAGTTCCACATTCTGCACAACTGAACGAGTTTAGGCAAGCCCAAACTTAGCTTTATAAGGATCGTCTTTACAAAAGACCTATCATAAGGTATATTAACATTAGTGAAGAGATGATGAATAGTGATTTGGTATTCTTGGCTTTTCTCTAATATATGCCGACAGTGGACGCTTTAGCTCTATAACCGAGTTTTCAATTTTTTTCAGTTTTAAATGCATTTTATTATCTTAATCATTAACCCTTACATACTAGCAAAAAATGCTTAAATGCTAGCTTAAAATTACTTAACAATCTTATATTAATTCTAAATTCTTATATCTATGTCTTTCGACTTTATTTACATTTTACTTGGAATATTTATTTTCTATACTTAAGGCTAAGAAAAACATTGTTAACAAAAACTTAGCATATGGACTTAATCTTTTATAAAAAATTAACATCTAATTTAAAAGAAACCTTAGTCTACAATACACACACATATAGGTATATAGGTTATTTTTTCAAAATTTTAACGTTTATTTAAGAAAGACATGTACAATAGTATTATTCAAAGTATTGCCCATCTGAAGCTATGACTTTTTCCCATCTTTCTGGCAATTTGTGGATCCCATCCCAAAAGAACTGCGCCGGCTTGGCAGCCAAGAATGAATCAAGCCAATTTTCGATATTCTGCTCTGATATGAACCGTATTTCAGTGAGGACGTTCTGCATCGACCGGAACAAATGGTAGTCAGAAGGGGCAAGGTCTGGGCAAGGTAAGACTTCCCATCCACTGTTTTCCAAATAGTTTTTAACCGGAATAGCAACGTGAGGCCGAGCGTTGTCATGATGGAAAATTATTGCCTCGTGTCTGTTCGCATATTGCGGGCGTTTTTCTTCTACTGCTCTCTTCAAACGTATTAATTGTGTTTGGTAGCTTTGTCCATTGATGGTTCCACCCGGTTTTAGCAGCTCATAATGCAGCACACCCATCTGATCCCACCAAATACAGAGCATTACCTTCGCGCCATGGATATTCGGTTTTGGCATTGATTTGATTTGATTTGATTTATCACCAGGAACAATCCGATGCAAAAATGACTTCCTTTTGTGGCGTTCCAGCAGCATTTCGGACATGCAAAACCACCTTTCGACTTCTCTCGGCTTGAGTTCATGTGGAACCCAATTTCCTTGCTTTTGAATATATCCAACTGCTTTCAAACGTTTTGAAATGGCTGCTTGAGTGACATCCAAAGATTCTGCGAGCTCTTTTTGTGTTTGCCAACAATCTTCATAGAGTAATGCTTCCAGTTCTTCATCTTCAAACTTTTTTGGCTGCGCAGGTTCATCGTCTTCCAAGCCAAAATCACCACTTTTAAATCGTGTAAACCACTTTTGGCACGTTCGCTCAGCTACCGCATGTTGACCATAAAATTCCACCAAAATACGATGACTTTCGGCAGCAGTTTTCTTCATGAAGAAGAACTCCCCGCAAAAACACTTTTTCAGGCATAAAGTTCGACATATTTGAGTGAAAATAAAATTATTGTTGTTTACGCTTCAAATGAATGACATATACTGAAATGACGTACAATGACAGTAGCTTTCCAACGCATGTTCCAATGAAATAATAACAATGGAATAATACAAGTTACGCCATCTCTTAGCAAACCGCACGAATTAAGACTAATATATGCATATGTATTGTATAAATTTCTTAAATGCTAACCAAAACCTATGTAAGCTGGCTATCGCTATTCACAAAGCAAATAGATTGGTCATCTCTGCCTCATTAGTGAGGCTGGTCCGTAATTGACGGAAATGCTGGTGCTGCCGAACGGCATCCCTCTTATCGCGATTCCCCACCGCCTTACTGAACCTGTGACGATCCACACTGCCGTGTGCGACGTCTCTGCTGTAGTTGAGTCGCCTGTCCCCAGATTTCCAAGCGATATGGAAGATTAACGGGACCGCTGATCTATTCTGGATCAACCCTATCTGATCTAGATAGAGGAGTGCTTCCGGTGAAACGAAGCCGTCAGAGCGCACACTCTCGTGGTAACGGTAATTGGGATAGTAAGCCCCAAATATCAGGTTATTCGTCGAGGCTATTGCTCTTGCAATGTGCCGTCATGTCAGCTTAATTACGAAGTTGTCCACTCGTATTAGGTTCCCTCTGTTGTAAAGGAACTCATTACGATGAAATATTTTGTACTCCGACTCTGGTGTTCTGTACAAGCGAAGGCAAGCCCTCTCAAACCCCCGAATCTTTCTCCATTGAGCTCGCTCGCACAATGAACCACACGGGACACCCAAATACCAGCATGGGCCTGATAAGGGCCATGTAGCAGATTACCTTTACCCTTGCATAGAGCAGCATCTACATTTTTGTCAAAATACAGAAACTGATCTAGCCAGATCCCAAGGTATCTGACTACATTTCGACAGGCAAGAGGTTGTCCGTGTTGTCCAATGATCGAGAACTTTCTGGTATCCAGACAACGGCGTCCTAAAAAGAATGGTTTCCGACTTCTGAAAGTTGATTTTCAACTTCCAGTCATCGCAAAATCGTCTTATCTTATAGAAGTCACGCTGCAAGAGAGTATTAATGACCTCGATTTTTGGACCTGTTCTGTACGCTATCAAATCGTCTGCGTACGCAATAGTATGGGGAAGGGAACCTATCAAGTCGCTTGTGTAAATGTTGAATAGGATCGGCGAATTGACCGCGCCTTGAAGCAGACCATTTTTAATTTAAAATATTCCAACAGAAGTCATATCACCATTTTTCACGATGAACTGTCTGTTGGTTAGCATATTATAAAGAATATACAAGAGCGGTTTACTGATCCCCAGCCAAGTCAGCTTATAGAAAAGACCCTCTAACCATACGGTGTCGAAGGCCTTCTCCAAGTCAACAAGGCAGGCACCAGTACATTGGTTTTTGCCTTTATTCCATTGGATATCGGACACCAGTTTACACGCGGCATGTGAGATATCATGTCCCGCCTTAAAACCGAATTGATTATCCGGAACTATATGTTTTTCTTCAACCCACCTAGGCAGAGATCTATTGATTACCTTTTCAAACTTTACTGATATTCGGAAGGAAACTTATCGACCGGAGATTCGCCGGATTGGATATATTATTTCCCTTTTTGGGGATAGGTCGACCGACCGCCGTTTTACAATGCGCTGGATAATGTTCATTATTCATTGCATTAGTAAACAGGGTGGTGTAAATGTCCACCGCTTCTAGAGGAAGATGTTGAAGCACGTTGTTCGGGATACCATCGGTCCCCACTGATTTCTTAACCCTGATTGTGTCGAAGATCTCATGGAGCTCTTCCTTCGAAAAGAACGGGGGTAGGTCACCCTGTCTGGTAATGACATAACATGCCATATTTTCCTCGCTGAACCGGGTGAAACCAGAGCCCTCGGATCGCCAGTTCTCTACTTCATTTCGAATGTAGAAGTCGTGCACCAAGAGATTGTCCAGGTCATAATTAGGGCCAATAGTATCAGTGGCCTTGTATATTTCAATACCTGCTATTGTCAGTAACCGTTCGTTGTCTATTGTCCGGGCTATTTTAAGACACTGAAGGTCGTTTTGATTTTTTCTCCGAAATAGTTTATTTATTTGCGGGAACATATTCGGGTTGCTGGTGTTTACACCCCGAACCAATTGAAATGTTGTTCCAATACAAACTTACAGAAATTCTGTAATTCTCTTTTATTAACGTTTGAATATTTTTAATAGACGCCTTCAGTGTCCTAATCTCCGAGTCTTGTCTGTCAGGTAACTGTCTGTACAAGTTTTTGAGTCTTGACAGAAGTCTACTTTTCTGTCGGTGCAGTGCGTCAAAGGTAGGATTGCGGAACAGGTCTTCGTTAGTCGTACGTCGACACCGAGGTATTGTAGCGTCCATAGTTTAATTTAATTAAATTATTTAATTGTCTTGTCCATTTGTTTTAGGTAATTTTCGATCTCTTAGTTTGACAAATTCCTATTGAACGGTGGGTGAAGCGTATTCGAGGAGAGAGCACTTTTCATGGTTGCGGAGAAGCGTTTCCATCGAGTCTTACTGTAGTTGTAAGACTACAGTTGCAATTCCGCAATTTCGTTGGGAACTGTAATTTCGGTGCTAAAACCGCAATGGTCACTGTCATACACGAATGTGCGGATAGTTTAGCGGTTGTAAATTCGTACCTGTCAGTCGTATACGTTCGTCGTACAGCAGTAGATCCAAATAAAACCCGCCTCTGGGAAACGACGAGTTATCCGTCGCTTTAAGACCGAGTCTGTACATGATATCGTGCTGACCCCGCCAATCGAGTAGTAGGTTCCCTCTAGTATTTGGCAAATTATTTCCCCAATCTCTGTGTCTAGCGTTGAAGTCCCCGCCGATTATAAAATAATTCTCCCCCGATTCCAGCCTCAGAAGTCGAAAAAGCGTGTCGAGCTCTGTAATGAATAAAGTGGATTGTGGAGCCTCAGGTGCATAAACAGAGGCCAAGTACATCCGTTTTCCACTGCGGAGCGGGATATAAATGACGACTGCCTCCAACACCCAGAAACTACGCAACACTCCCTTGTACACTCTGTGAAATTTTATACCTTGTTTAATGAAGATCGCGACACGGCCTTCACGTTTAGATCGGGGCCGGTTTCTTCTTGAAACAATATATTGTACTCCAGTTTGTGCTTATCGGTTAGCTTGGTTTCGCTAGCGAAAAGCACATCAGGAGTTTGGTCTTGTAGCAATTTAAACATCGCGGCTCTTCGTTCGATTCTAATCAGTGAATTAACATTCACCGCAAGGAGCCTTAAAGTTTGCTCCACCATGTGCGTACCGATTACGACATGTGTTGCGTTAGGCCCGGCAGCAGCGAGTAGATCTTGTCCACCCACTTGGCCTGTTCTTGCACTTGCTTTTGCAGCTGAGCCATCTGCCCTTGGATTGCGAGCAGGATGGCCAGCATGTTAGGTGCAGCTTCCGTTGTTCTCGGCATTGGCGCCGGAGAAGCAACAGTCGCTTGCTGTACCGAAGCCCCCCTACCTGCCGCCATTTGGGCGTAGGAAATTTGGTACGTGACGGCTGGTGTTCGAAACCTAACAGGTGAACGTTTGACCTCCACCTTCTTCTGCTGAGCCAGTTTTGACTTTTTAATGTCAGCGAACTTAGGACAACCCCGATAGTTTGCGGTGTGTCCCAAGTTCCCACATAACACGCAAAAGAGCTGGTTCTTTGGGCACTTCACGCATCGAGGCTGCATTTGGCAGTTCGACGCGGCGTGCCCAAACCTCTGGCGGCGAACGCATTGTATAACACCTTCGCTTCTTTTTAATTTTTTCCAGTGAACCACCTGGTAGTCTGGGTTATTAATACTCCTTAGACTATCCAGACGGCTTTCGGGACTGAGCTACACCAGGAAGAATGGCAGACTCCGTTTCTCTCGCCTGGCTCTAGCTATGGTAAATGCTCTTTGAGCAATACCAGGATCTCCTCAGGATCAGAAGACGGTTCCAACCCCTTCAGCAGCTTCGATTGCCGCTTTTCACACTTCGGTGTGAAGGAGTAGTGCTCCGTCGTCGTTTCCTTTAGGAGCTCTTTCATTTTCGCGTAGCCCTCCACTGTATTACAGTGGATGGCATGGCGATCATTCCCCTGCTGCTGCTGTTGTGACCGCTCTTGTTGTTGCTGGTGTTTCTTAATCTTTTGTTGTTGTAGCACTTGTGCTATTTTATTTGTTTGGTGTTGTTGTTGTTTCTGCTTTTGAGCTGTTGTTGGGATTGCTCTAGCTCTTCCCTCTTCCTTCTTACCATTTGCTTTTCTTTTATGGCCAGCACTCTTTGTTGTAGCATTTTTATGCTGCTACTTATGGCGTCCATTTCTTATTCTTCATCGTCAGATTCGCTTGCGGCCAATGAAGCGAAGCTGTTTCCTTTTCTCACACCACCAAGCAGCTTTACGTAGCTTCCTCCTTCTCTTTGGCGTTTGGCTTGAACCACTCGAAGCCTCACCTGACATTTCAGCAGATCCCGCTATAGGCATAGCGGACCGCTCACCACAATCCATCACGTGATGTTAATCCAAACATTTTAAATTTATACTTATTTAAAAAAAATAAATAATAATAAGAGTCTTGCGACTACTTGGAGTCGAACCGAAAACTTTTGCATTCTCAAGCGAACACATTATCTCTACGCTAATTGGAGCCTGATTCCAATTTGTTTAACATTTTAGTTAAGCGTCATTTCTCACTTACAAGTCAAAACACGTTTAAACTCCGCGGAGGTCTATGTCTATAACCGCGTTAATGTGCTTTGGATTATCGGTTTTTGACGTCGGCATAATACGGCAGCAGGGATCTTTTGCACGCTGCCTAGTAGACTGTTGTGTGCACGGATCAGGATTCTTTTCAGGACAGACAACAGTACATTCATAAGGCTTGCACTCCTCTTACCAAATTTTATAGATGAACTGGCACATGTCCTTATAAGATCATTTTCTCAATCTTTGGTTTTAACATTGTTCATTTGGTCCAGCGGGTGGAAGTTTTCATCGTCTTCGCCTGTCTGACAGGGATTTCTCCGTCACATTTGCCGTCTAAAATTCTACCGAAATGGTTTTCCCTGACGTCGATACCGACTGCCACGATATTTCCGTGTTTGAATCTGCAGGCTATGGTACGTCTCACATGTCCCGTTTTCTTTTTTCTATAACGTGCAGGCAAGAAAAAAAAGCTAGGGGGGTAAGAACGAAAGGTTGTATGTGGATTTTAAATGTCTGAATGTTACAATGATTAGGAAACAAAGAGCCCGGCAAGGCATTCCATAAGCGAAATAAATAACGATATGGTATATCAGAGTACATCCGAAAATAGGCTTGATTGTGTACTGATTATCATTCATACCGAAATATGTGTAACGGTTAAAAGTTCGAAGGAGTGGATTCTAATTCTAATATATGAATATGCCTTGCATATTGAGGCCAAATCAGAGGGTAAAATCTGATAATCACAGAGCACTATCTTTAAGAAAGGAATATATTAGACTACAAATAGCAGACAAAAGATCAATGACGAAAATTATAAAGAGTGTCGGAGTCTTGGGGCACGTCAGCATTTATGTGAATATCAGACATGAAATCATTCAAGATAAGTTGCATTGAACGTTCCGAAAGGTAGTTTCTATTCCAAGAGTGTCGTCGATTCAAAATACACACATTTTCGACAGAAGAGCCTGATGCCAAACTATGTCAAATGGCTTAGAAATATCAAGTGCAACTATCTTGTTTTCCCAGATGGGTGTGTGCTTTGGTTCCACTTACCGGTGTGACATGCTATAAAATCACTAGTGCTATAAAAATTTTTGTGTTTCGAGATATTTCATGGACTGACTGTTTATTAGCGTTTTCATGATCTTAGAAAGAAGGGACTTAAGTGCAATGGGTCTGTAGGATCAGAGAGAAGAAGAATCGTTTTTTTTAGAGAAGGGATGGACAAATGCTGTTGTCACCTGCTTGGAAAGAATTTTAAGAACTAGGATTGACCGCTTCAGAAGAGGAGATATATCATCTGGACTAGCGAGTTGTGTATGCTATGATCTTCAAGTACTCTTGCTACTTCACGAATGCGAAAGTGGACCCGTATCGACACACTTAAGCGTAGACGGGGACAAATTCTTGAATTCGTTCATGGCTCGTTAGAACTTTTTTCGATACTCCTCTGTCGGGCTGGTCTTGTAGGTCCAAAAAAAAATTTCCCTAACCCTGACAGCCTCTTTAAAGCTTGGTTTGGTACTTTTAATCTATGAGTGATTATGGATCTCATTACAAAAAGAATAGTGTCTGCGATCTTATCAGTTGTTGGCAGTATGAATATCAATGTCTAGTATTTCAGGACTTGGTCAAGTTGTGTTCCGAAGATCAACAAAGATTTCAACACACCGTCCTTTGTGTGGTGTCCGTCCAGAATATCAAGGCCACCCAGAAATTTGTATATTTAAATCGCCCGTAATTTCAACAATTTCAGTATGAAGATACAAGAATATCGTAAAATTTCAGAACCCACTTCTAGTAACATCTTTCAATCTCGTCTTTCACGCCTTTTCCGAATCTCTGTTTTTCCTTCAGAAAAGACGTACCTGATAATCTTCTTGTTTGAAAATACACTATTCCATCTAAAAAAAAACTATCAAGGTGATTACAGCCGCAACAATAACTGTCAAAATCCATTACCTAGTAGAAGCAGAAAAAGAACTTACTAGAGTTTGCTTTAATAGAAGAAATTCGTTTAAGGGCAAACTACAAGAGTTATAACGGCTTGTGATGATATCGAAGGCAGCCTATCTAAAATAGCCAATTAAGTTCTGACACGATGAAACGTTCACAATCCCGGTGTTGTTTCCGAGAAAATTGTTGGTGTGAGTCGGCTAATGGAATTAATATGTAGATCAGTTCTTCATGAATTAGCTTATTTTGTCGCTAATATTATGAATTTCTGGCAACTAGATCATCTCAATTGATGATATCTCAAATGTACCTAAAATGTACATAATACAACACGGATTCTTAAAGGGAAAGTCAATAACCATAGTGCGGTCTCGAAGCTGACAAAGAAGTTGATGTGATCACTATCGATTTTAGCAGTGATTTTCGATAGATAGATTTCGATCTGATTCCATTCTGTGGATTTCTTCCTACTTAAAAGAAGAATACTACTGTGCCCCTTCAAGTCCATAGTATCAAAACCCAAAAACGAAGAAAGCCATCTCGGTCCTCTGTTATTCATACCCACAAATTATGGTGTTAAGTGTATTATTGCCAATTCGTTTTGCTTAAAACTAGAAACTAGATAGACATACAACCCCTTACAAAAGGGCGTGTAGTTGTTGACATGCTCTGTGTTGTTTAACTTTTAACTGGTAATATTGATTCTCTTGTGCCATTGCACCTATCTCATTTACGTATTAATCCCCACTGAATGCGTTATGAATACCATAATATCATTACTTGAATTCTACGTGAAGTCGACTGTATTCTACCAATTTTGACTTTCACCTAAGTAAACTCGCCTTAAGATTGCCCTTTACTTTTCCTATGTCTCACGTCCAATACTACTAATTGGTAGCATTTTGTTGGTTTGTTTACCAGCACACAGTCATCAAATACCATATTATTAATTCTTTGTCAACCGAGACCAATCGGATTCGGTCTGAGAGAAAAGCTGTCAAGTTTTTAAGCATAGTTAAATTGAAATGGTAAACTGCCTTATTAAACACATTTGAAACTCGGACATAAGATAGTGTATTTTCGGTCGTGATTCAAAAAAAAAAAATAAAATTGCCAACGTAATCAACGTAAACGACTATTCTTCGAAAATATGGACGAAATTGATCCGAACGATATGCGGTTTCAACAGAATAGTTTCTGCCTATGAAAGCATCAGCTTACTAAGGTTTCAATTCTACGACAACATTTTATACCGCAATGGGCCAGTCAATTGGCGCCGTGATTGTGGGAATTGATGCCACTGGATTACTTCGTGTGGGGCTATGTGAAGTCTTTCGTGTATGCTGATAAGTCTTGGAAGCTTGGAAGTGAATATTAAGCGGGTTATTAGTGAGATAGTACCCCAAGTTCCCGAAAGAGTGGTTTCAATAAGACCCTATACAATAATATTTAATATTTTAAAATAAAGAACAAAATAAATTAAGAATTGATGATTAACAAAATTGATAACTACTAACATTGAGATGCTAGGTTATTTGAAAATCGAAAATAAATCACCATTGAGATGCGAATTGCGTTCCAATGTACGAGGTAGATCTATAGAACGATGAGTACTTGCCTCACTGTACCATCATCAATCTGTGCGCAATGGATTCATTTCACTACTTGATACCAAAATGTATTCTTATGGCCATTTCAAGATATCTTCCGCTCCCAGTAACAGACATAACACAACACTTCCCTTGGAGTGAGTGGAGTGATGGCTTCTCATCTCTCAGGCTAGGTTCTGCTGCAGCAAACGAGGGGACAGCACAACTTCCTTCCTTTTGTTGGCATTTTCGTCGAAAATCATGACAGACACATTCACTTTGGAATTGCATTAACCATTTAATGGTTTTATTATGTTTCTTTATTGATTGAAAAATAACTTTTAAGTGCGCATGCGCAAAGGCGAATATTTAACGCTGCCTGGTTTGATCGGGCTGGGCCTGAACCTGAGCCTGAACCTGGGCCATTGTGTGTCTCACTACCACTCTCGGTGCGCAGTCAGCCGGTGCAAAGAGTGTAGGTACCTTTGCATCTTTGTATCTTGTTAAGGAGTTGTCTTTTTATTTTGAAAGTATATTTTCTGAATATATATATTTTTTTTAATTGTATTTTTTCCCTTTTTTGATTTTTGGTTTATTTTTTACCTGTACCCGTTGTACATTCATTATTTCTCAGGTATATTCGTATCTGCATATCTGTGGGTCTAAAAGATACACTCTCATACGTTAGTACTTGAACAGGCTGCGCAGCGCCGAGGGGGGAGGTAACAGATATAAATGCATTCGTACTCGGTCGTCGCACTTAATAATGCTTAATAAATTGGATTTTATTTCGCTTGGCATTTATGACTAAGGAAGATTTCTTCTTTTTTCAAAAGTGTTCTTTCTTTTCTTTTTTTTAATTTTTTATTTGGAGCCTTCCTCTTGTCATGATCTGTGGGGGCTTGAGCTTGAGAGTGACTTGCCCCCTGTCTTCGGTGTGGTGAGGCAAGAAATTATTTTAACATCATTGCATTTTAGTTGTGCGTTGTAATTATATTGCCTCTTGCAATAAGGTTACTGCTGCTGATGATGTTAATAGTTGTACAGTAAATTGAAGATATATCCGTTGGTATAAGTTTTACGTTCAGGATAAAATGAAACAATAATTGACACATGAAAGATGCAAAGAGGCGCATGACACGTTTAGTAACGACAAAAAAGACCTGAATCTGGATTTAATGACTGGAAGCATTAAGTTAAATGTAATGGATTTTTTTGATTATAATTTTTATTCATTACTTCGTTCGGCTTTTTTCTCTTCATCCACCTTCTCACTCAATGACAATATGTGTTTTGTTTTGTTTTTTGAAGTAAACTTGGACGAGGTTACGTTCTAAATGGCAACGGTGTTCTCTTGTTTCAGGTTTAATTAATTTTACAATAAAAAAATCTACAATATATCACATATTTTTTCCTTCTATAAAAAGGGCGATTTTGTAGAAGTAAGTGGAGAATACGGAGTCCCTTTAAATTAACTTTTGTGCTTTAAAACGCCGGACATAGTCGCACTGAATCTTGCCGCTAGGAGTATTATTTAATTTTTTTTTTTTCATAAGGGGAAGGATTAGTCCTTGGAAGCTAGACGGTGTCTACAAAATCACATCTAAACAGATCCACAAAATAGTCATTGTTTGCATTTAACTGGTACCATATCTCTTAAGATGAACCTGTACTAAATATTGTTTTGTCCTTAATTTCAGTATGTAGAGAATGTTTACAATTATGTTATATAAGTTACTTGAAATAGTCATAAGTAAACGGCCTCGCAATGCTGAAAGCATGGGTTCCCACCAGATCACCGAAATCAAGCTACGTTGGGCGCAGTAAGTACCTAGCATGGGAATTCGGTACCAATCCCACTTGCTGTTAGAAGTCGGAACAAATGGAGTACAATGAATCAGTTTTCGTGTTTGAGTGTTACAGAAAAAGAAGTTGCGTATTATATGCAAGTACTTGTCATAAAGTAAATTTTCGCAAAGTCGTTTTCTTTCTATCTGAATAAGTCTTACCAATCTTTTTTTAACTGTTGCCTTCTTCTATCTATCCTTAGTAGAGAAATATTTAATTACAATATATTTTTATCTACCTTGTAACAAGGCATAAATAAGGGGACGTAAGTCACGTCCTAAACCTTGACTCTTAAACAAAAGAAAAAGTTATGGCCGACATGACTCTGTCCCTTTTTATCGACTATTAAAATTATCCGGGTACATATCTTCATTTTAGAAAGCTTTATGCATTTGTCTACCAGCACTACCTTAATAATGCGCAAATCAATTTTATAAACGACGCTTTATATTTTTGCGAAAACTATTATCAATCCATATATCGTCGCTAAATTTTGGATTATACCTCAATTACAAAGTTAACTTATTTTTTTTTATGAAACGCTTGATCTCACTCGTATCGAAGAGCAGTTGCAATAACTTAATTATAAATTCTTATCACGTAGTATTCCTTGAAAAGTATTCATCTAACCTTGCTTTCCGCATTTCCTACTTATTTCATCTTTCTCTCATACAGAGAGAATTTACTCTCTCGAGCTTGCGTGCTCGATTAATCGGTGGTTTTTTTTTTTGTTGTTTTGTAAACTTTAAGTGTTGAGCACTCACAACTGCATGACGCACAGTGAATTTGCTACAAGAAACCCGAGCTAGTTTCCTGATTTTGTTTGTGGATTGAGCGGAATTAGATGCTAGTCTTTGAAGTTTCCGCTTGTCTTGCGGTGTTATAACTTTTGAGATCCTTTCTTTGTAGCTATTTCCATTTTATTCATCATTTTTGATAAAGTTTGATATAACGTGTTCAGTTCTGTTAATTTTTCGGGCTATTTAGCGATTTGAAAAACGAAAGGTAAGCTTTAACTTTAGCCCTTTTTTCCAAATTTAATACTTCTTTCCGTCCATTTTAATGGAATTAGTAAAAAACAATTTGTCCCACTTTCTAGTTAACTTTTTACTGCTTTTTGTCCAAGTACTTGATGCTAACTTATCAGTTTAACCGAAATATAGTAATGCTTAAAGTTTTGCATGGTATAGGAAAAAGAGTAAGACTAGCGTTATGGGACTCTTGTCAAATTTGAAATTATATTTTTTTTACTCAATGTTACTGTACCTCTCTCTTAAATAGGTTTTTTTTTTCTCTTTGAACAACATAAGGCGAAAAATCAAGATCCGAAACGTAACTCTTCAATAACTATTCAATTGAACCGCACTGTATATTAAAGAACACGCACAGAATATTTTAAGTCAATCCGACGATTATTCTGGAAGTTACACGAAAATTTGTAAAGAGAAGACAAGAGGCCGGAGCACATCGCGTGACAATCTCCGAACAAAAAGCGCATAAGAGCACACAAGACGGAAGAATGGTCCGCTGGCAACACCAACTGGTGTCTTCCAAATCACTTTAGCGTGTTCCAGGCGTAAATTTTGGCGATTAAAGAAGCTCTGTCCTAGCTGAAAAAAACGTGATATCTGCAAAGGATATCCGCACCTTTTCGGATAGTCAGACCGCTATCAAGCCCGTTGACTCGGTCTCAATAAATTCTAAAACCGCCCTTAAATGCCGATCATCTCTTACGGAGATGTCAGAGCATTTAAACCTTCACCTTTGTTGGGTACCGGGCCACAGAGGCATTCTAGGGAATTGTAAGACAGCACACCTTAGATGGACCGGTGAGGCAACATCTCTAGCGACTAAACAGATCTGGCCAAAGCTGGATCTAAATCGCTCTAAAAGTCTGATTCTTCGAAATAGGAAACATCTTAGCGCCATTATAGGTTTCACCACTGGACACTGCCCTATAGGCAAGCATGCAAGAAGGCTTGACCCTTTTACAAACGCTTTCTGTTGAAGCTGCATGGGCGAGGACGAAGAGGAGACAATCCTCCACCTTCTCTGTACATGTCCAGATTTTTCTCAGAAAAGAAAATTTCACCTAGGAGTCTTCTTCAACAACGAATTAAGCGATCTAAAAAATACAGCCGTTAACAGTTTCCTGAACTAAATTGGTTAAATGAGCGAGGGGATCATAGATCCACGTTGC
Organism: Volucella inanis; assembly: GCA_907269105.1. Taxonomy (NCBI): domain Eukaryota; kingdom Metazoa; phylum Arthropoda; class Insecta; order Diptera; family Syrphidae; genus Volucella; species Volucella inanis. The sequence goes on along the minus strand of OU026157.1, from coordinate 73,529,185 downwards.
AGCACAAAGGGCCAATAGGCCTAAGTGGGTTGGTTTTCCAACCGCCACTCTAACCTAACATAATATAACCTAACACCAACGGGAATTACTAGAAGCTGCCGAAGCAGCGGAAGGTTTATTATATGGCCTGGAATAGACGACTCAATGTAAGTTGAAAACAAATTTTTTTACTGTATGTAAAAAAGCCAACATTTTGGCAAAAAATTGGTTTTTTTTTTCTTCAGAAGACCCCATTTTCACAAAAACTTTTATTTTGCTTATTACTTCGATTGATAACTAGATTATATACTTTTTTTCATTTTAGATGATCCAGTCCAGAGATATCGTGTTCACCGCAAGACGCCTTTTTTGAGAGGAGCTCCAGGAGATTAGCTATAGCAGCCTCTAAATTTATTATTTTTACAATTAAAAAATGTTGAAATACAGTTAAAAGTTACCAAAATATGTGTAAAAATTTTTATATTATTAAATTTAAAAGTTTTCTCAGACAAAATTCTTGAAAATCAATTTTTTTTTGGCCCTCCTGGCTGTGTATAACACCTTAAATGTTATGTATCTTGTCAAAATATATTAGTAAAGAGAATAAAAAAATTAAAATTGAATTGAATTATCGTATATTATAGAGTATTTGCTTGGAACTAATGTAACTGTTATAGCCCTCACGTTGAAAACCGATTCTGAACACATATTTCTTCCAAAACATTGGATGCAAGAACGCTGCTTATGTGGACTACGTCGCTTTCTCCATATTGGACAAGTATCAGTCAGATGCTTACATCCTTACTTACTTATTTAGATGGCGCTACAGTTTGGGTCTCTCTAGCTAGCCAAGCTACTTACTACCTATTTCTAATTTCGCACTTTCGCATGGTATCTGAGGTAGTGCCTTCGAAAACTTTCTGAGATAGAGGAGTGTTGTTCATTCACTCTATATACCTATTCCAGCCATCAAATCCAATACTTTTAATACATTAGAACAAGGTTCCTGGGATTAGAACAATTTTTTGAAGCAGAGAGTATGCACAGTAAGATGATTTATTGGTTATTACATTATTTCTTCATCATCTTCCCGAAAATGCTTTGAAACCTACAGCCCAAATTTATATTTAAATACTATGTATAACCATTTTAATTAGCCTTTATAAAGCATCGAATGATAGCCTTAGTAATTTATTGGTTATTCTGTCAAAGTTGTGGAATTATGTTAATAATATTTCGACAAAGTTATTTAAAAAAACATCTGTCAGCAAGAAACCCATTAATGTGCAGCATTCGACTATTTTGGAGAGCTTATAAATCTTAAGTACAGGTTTTTTGGGGAATAAGTAAAGGCTGCATTTAATGTGCACCAAATTGTACTTCCTTTCTCCTGCCCTATCAGCTTCAAGATTCATCAAATGCGGACATTATTTAACCGCCGATAATAAATCGCGATGAGTGAATCGTTAAATGTTTGCCATTCCACTTACAAAAGAAGGCAATTAGTCCTTCTGACAAATCCTTTAAAACCTCAAATTTATCCGCGTTTAGCTTTTAGCAGATATTTTAAAGTACCTCAGCCCAGCCCACGTCTGAATGCTTAAATGGTCGCTTGTACGTACATATAATCCGTATTGTCCGGCAACACATTTATTGCAGTACATTTATTATTTTAGCAAAAAGTATTTCTTCGAAATCATTAAGTATTTGTCCGTCTCATTTAATTATATGTGTTGGTAAAATTTTGGGATGTCAGCGATTGTTCTGTGGCGACTGCAAAAGGATATCCCCTTTCCGTCCAGAATTTGCGAAATGCACGCAACCAAAGAGTATCCACAAGAATTGTGACGTGATACCGCAATAAAGTACGCCAAATTAAAAACCGGCTAAAGAACGTCGACGTCTATCTAACAAACAACACAACAATTCACATCATTCACTACGTTCTCGTTGGAGAACGCTGAAGCTGAAGACGACAAATAAACGATAGTGATTTGTCCAAAAAGTTTATATCCACAAGATTCACACTGCACATGAAATGTGTTCTGGAAGCAGAATAGAGGGAACTGCTATAAACAAAATTCACCATCTCTGGCTATGCGATGATGGTGGTAAAGATGCACAGCTCAGAAACAAACTTTCGAAGAAATAAACAAATAAAAACGAAGAGCAAATCGACGGCCGGAGCATGCAATCCGCGTGTGGGAATGATACAAGCGGGACTCGGCCGCAACCACCGCTGCCTCATCTGACACTACGGGTAAACATGCTACTTAGGTGCAAGGATGCCCTTGAAAAGAGAATCGCAATCATTTGGCCGGTTTACTTTGGTCTAATTTTATTGCAGTGATGAGATAGCCTAATAGTCGGAATAAAACTCGAAGGACTCCTCTACCAAGATCATGCTTTTACGAGTATGTATGTAGAACCAGAATATGCGTTATCCATCCTGAAGGTTTGCGGGGGTTTGAATGTACTTTAATTAGCCCATCTTAGAGAACAGAAGAAGATTTTGAAGATAAAATCGCAGAGTTTGCCACGATTGCCTTTGGGTAGTGAGAGTGCTTCCCGAGAACCGGAATAAATGAACAGCGAAAAAAGAAACAACCGCAAGGCAGAAACTCGGTCTTTGTGCCAATAGACTAAGTTACAAAGAAAATGAGAGAAAAAAAATATTTCAGTACTTTGTTGCCATTGTATCTTTCTTGAAGTGTAGAAGTCGCAGTTGATTTCCTTTTTTCAAACCGATACATACAAATGAGAAAATGAAACTCGAGTTACAAATTAAATTATGAAGTGATTGCATCAGACTCTTGCTTCAAAATCTTAAACAAAATATTCATTTTTTTGAAATACATAAAAGTGTTAGCAAATAGATTTCAGATTGAAAATTAGTTGAAGTATATGTAGTACATGTAAGAACTCAAGAAAATCGATCCAATCTTTATACTGTAGGTGAAATTACATTATATTATCACCCTAAAGGTACATACATACCTTTTATCATATAACACATGTTGAGTATGAGTAACTGCTTCGAATTGATTTTCCGTTTTGCAAAGGCATTTCCTAGTGTATTACTGACCAAAGTAAAAATGCAATTGATCTTTCGTAAAGTTGTTAAGATGGAGCAAGAATTTTTGACATTAAGAAAAAATTGTTCAGAAGGGGGACGTTAGAGGGAAGAATTCTTTCGGCAGGAACCTGAGGTGAGATAATAGTCTCTGTACATGTATCAAAAATACATACATTTTCGGAGTGAATCTCAATATGAATTCTGACAATAATTAACATAGATCGTAGATGATCACTTAATCGGGCAATAAACAATTCTACATTACGAGTAATTATATCATCCGTTTCAGTTGACACAATATTTGTAGAATAAGAAATGATATATGGTGCTCTATAATAAATGTCCTTTCCACTTATCGTATATATTTTATATTAATTTTGTTGCTTATGAATAAAATGATTCTTTCTCAGAAATTCACTTTATTTGTACAATATTTGCTATTTTTGGTTGTTATTATAATAATTTATTCTGTTTATAACGAACAAATAAACTGCAAAATGATTTCAAAAGCGACTAAATCGCTCCAACAGTTTTGAACATAAAGTTTTGTTGGAAATCGTTGCACTCCACTTGTAGAACTCAAAGTGATAATTTTGTATGTGTAATATGAAAAGCTGAGAATAAACCTATACTACGACCAAAACGGAAATGGACAATGGGGTGAGAGTATGCTCTTATTGCCGTAGAAGCGAAGGAGCTAGTGAGCTGAATATCCCAATACGCTGGTATACCTCATCGGTTGTGGAACGGACGAGGCAATTAAACATCCTGTTGCTTTTTCTGATGGTTTCTAGCACTAATGGCGTACCATATACCCAGTTGTTAAAAAAAAGTATAGATCAGCTGCTGGTAACTCTGAAGAGAATCTTACCCGACTGCTCTGTCACTCTGTCTGCGATGCAATACGCTTACTAACGCGGAAGATCTTGCGAAAGTGCGCTTTAAAATCTGGGAGGCAGAATTGAAGGCGCACTCTACAAGAAGGAATACACGCTTCTTCATATACATTGAGGACCTTCCAGTAACGCAAGTTTTGACGGCATGTGTAGCACAGCCAGACAAAACAGCCCAGACGAATCACTAGCTTTGAGTACGAATGCTAATTGTGGCGAACATGCGATGTCGGGGATAAACAGGGCGGCGCGTTCTGTCTCCACTGTTATGATTCATGTTGGCCGACTCACTGCTCAATGCAATCAATAGTTCTGACGTCTATGCACAAGCATATGCGGATGGTTTAGCTGTACTGTCTGTCGGATCAAATCTAGCTGTCTGCTCTATGGCGCAGGCAGCCATAGACGTGATCGACGATTGGTGCAGTAGAAATGAGCTTTCAAACTCAATTCTCTTTAAACTGAGTTATTCTCTTTACGAGAAAGCGGAAGCTATCTGATCTGACTCAATTAGTGCCTAAAGGCATCACCATCCACAGAAGCTAAGTATTTGGGTGTTATCCAAGATCTAAGTTATCTAAGGCACTGTCGGCCTTCAGGCAGTGCAAACGAGCTGTCGCTAAGTCATGAGGCCTGTCAGCAAGAAGGATTCTTTACATTTATATGGCTATGATAAAGTAAATTATATCCTATGCCCTGGTTGTCTGGTGGAATAAGCTGATAAAAACAAACTAAATTGTGAAGCATCTGTAGCGACAGCTAAGCTGCACTTAGAGCTTTGATAAGCCGGCTAAGCCCTATTTTGATCCCAGATAATAATGGTATCACGGGAAATGAAATCGCCGATGAACTTGCCTGACAAGACTCAGAGGAGAGTTTCTCAGGACCCGAACCTATGTTAGGTCTGCCCGCGTCTTCAGCTAAGGCTTGCATTGACAGTTGAATTTCATATGAGCACAACTGCAGATGTCATGAATCACTAGGTTGCAGGCAGACCAAACGAATGCTTCCCGACGTCTCTAAGAAGTCAGCGACCTTTCTGCTACACTACAAGTGCTAAGCACTTAAATATGCTGGGCATAAGATATACAACATTCTGTAAAAGTGATGACGACACCGCCGAACACTACCTCTGTGAATGTCTGGCTTACACTCGCATCAGGCTGCAGGTACTCGACATTAAGGTGGTGTGTGCTGGTAATATAAGCACTTTATCACTCAAGCGTTTTCACATATTTCTTCGAAAGACTGAAGGATTCCATTCAAGGGAACTTACAAAGAGTACGATGGGCTAGTTCTTTGTCTGAGTGCTCTGTTTCGACAGGAAAAAAAATGCTAGTAGATGATAGGTACATTATACACTCGAATAGATACTGCAGAATAAGAAAGCTTGCTCTCACAATAGGTGGTCAATAACAATGATTTTGGAGGTGCACTGGACAGGACAGATAAAATCAAGGGTTACGTTCGCTTAAAGTCGATAATTGGTCAACTTTTTGCTGTCTGTTATGAATACACAAATCCACAATTAAGTGAAAATCTAAAGTAGATTGAAGACGATAATTGCTAAGTTAGTAAGAATAGATTTGTCCCTCACAATATGGTGAATTTCCCAAAATACGGATAAAGGTTAACAATTTTCAAGATGCCTAAGCCTTCAACAGCTACTGGAAACCAATTTTGAGAATTCATGCCCGCGAAACGTGGTTGGTTTTCAAATCACAAAAAGGTTTTATGATAAAGTTGGTAAAAAATAAAAACAGTGCTATGAGAACAAAACTGATCCAACTCTTACTGATTTTTAAGAGTTTCGAAAAGAGTTCCCTGTAATTTTAAACTGTATTACGCTGAAGATGTTTTTCTAGAAAAGAAAGCGATTAAACGTGCTCTTTGAACTTTAGATTAGCGGCAGTAAAATCGCAGCCTTGTTTCCTAGAACTCTTTACCGAAAATTGAAGATTTATTTCCATTAAAGTAATTCATTACTCAAAAATTCAAAATTTTGCAATTTACTTTTGAACTAGAAGTTTTTTATTTAATTACTATTTTGAAGAAAAAATATGATCTGTAGGACTGCTCAACAGCGAAACTTAAAGTAGCAAAGAAGTGTCAATTGAAGCCCTTAATATTTTGTCAAACGACATCTACGAACTGCCACCAACATTAACATGAAGAAATCCTATCAGAATTTATAACAAAAGCAAAATCAAGCGTAACAAATATCAATGTTGTAGAAGATGTTTCTGTTAATAAATAAATAAAAAAAATTTAAAATTTCAAAGTTACCCCAATTTTTAATTTGTAAAATAAATTACATATTCATATAATAGTATGACTTCGGCAAAATACAATAGTTACGAAAAAACAATGATCGTTGAAAGACAGAAAAGCCGAAGGACAGGCATTCTATTATACATTATTCACAAGCTTGTCGAATGTTTATTGTAATAACATATATAGCAGGTGGTTCGAAAAGTTCCGAGACTAGCATATTGTATAAGAAAAAACAATTTTTTTTGGCAAAATTCGAATTTATTCATCAAGACAGGTTCCTTCTAGATTGATAGAATCATTTCAATCATTTTATTTCAGCGCTGCTCTAACATTTTTATGCCTTATAGAACGATTTGTCCAACCCTTCAAAATTGATACTGTTCCGGCCATCACCCCTTCATTGGAGGGCATTTCGGTTCCACAGCTGCAAACAGCTCTCTGAATCATCAACACGTTGTGTTTTTTGGTTAACTACTAAGAAATGATTGTTTCGACCAGATTCCTTATAAAACTATCTAAGCCATTCTAGAGTTTTAACGAAACTTTTTCCCATTAAATAACAGTGTTTTAATGGCGTTAAAAATGTTATCTTCCATGGTTTTGAAAATATGAAAAGATGCGCTACTAAAACTTCAATATTTCATTTTCAAAAAAACTTCATTTCACATTTTCATTTTTGGTTCAATGAGTTCGTCAATAAGCAAAATATGCGTTATTGGTCGGGTGAAGACCCACAAAAAATAACTGTTTGGTGCGGTTTGCATGCCGGCGGCGTTATTGGGCCATATTTTTTTCGTCGACGATAACGATCGTCACATAACTGTGAATGGTCAACGTTATCGCGCCATGATCACTGATTATATTTGGATCGAATTGGAAGATATGGACTTGGACGACATGTGGTTTCAACAGAATGGTGCCACAAGCCACACAGCACACGCTACAATCGATTTATTGAAGAGTAAGTATGATGAGCATGTTATCTCAAGACATGGGCCAGTCGATTGGCCGCGTCGTTCATGCGATTTAACGCCGCTTGACTATTTTTTGTAGGGCTACGTTAAGTCATTGGTTTATGCCAACACGCCGACGACGTTGGAAGAGCTTAGAGCCAACTGTGTGGCCGAGTCGTTGAAAATTGGATCCAACGAATCGACCGTTGCAAACGTGCCCTCTGTGGCCATATGAACGAAGTCGAGTTCCATTTATAAATGTTTTGATTGTACATCAAGCCAATAATAAAGTTTTTGAAATATCTCAAATAGTTTGCCTTTTATTTAAAAAAAAGTTGTCAAGTCGTTATTAGAACCACCATCTATTTTTGGGACTTATCAAACCACCTGTTACCTAAATAAAGAGCTTTCTAACAGAAAATTGTATTTTTATGTATCAAGACGACATGCATTTTGTATAAAATAAGATTCGATGTTGTATCTAAGTCGATAGAATAAGGGTTGTCATCAATAACATTTTTAAAACTACAATTTTGCTTATTAGCAAAATCTTCAAGAAAGATTGTGCCTCATCGCTGATGGTTAATAGAGTTAAGATCTTACGTCAATTGTATCTAATAGACTTTATGCTAAATTCGATTGAGTGTTGTTTGTGATTCCTGAGATCGACGTGGAATTGATACACCTCACAGTTACAGTTACAGAAGTAATATTTTTTGGTGTTCTTCCATTGCGACATGATTTGGGTTAATCAAATCACTATTTTGCCAACAGCTTAAATTTCTGATTAATTTTAAAACTTGCTGGGTAAGGAGTTGTTTCATATAGACAAAGAAAACATTAATTTTTCGAGCGCTTATCATTTAATTTTTGTTAATTGATTATTGACAAAATGCCAGAATTATCGAAATGAAACATTTTAATAGAAAACTAATTTAAACTTATAAAAGGTTTAACATGTTATGGAAAGACATATGCGTCAACAACGCTTGCATTTTGTAAAAATCTACTTTCCAAAATTCGCGTTGTGTTCGCCAAACTTGAAAGATTTCGTCAATACGATAGATTTAGATTGAAATATACAATACTGGACAATATTTACTTAAAATGTACGATCTGGTCTGATTTATAAGCTGGTGGCATCAAACTTATGTCAGGACCCTGCCCAATGAAAATTTCTTTCAAAACACGGATGACATTAATTCGAACGAGATGTAGTTTCAAGAGTACGCCCATACGTGCCAATCAGAATATCAAACATCCGATTTATTGAAATCACAATTTGGCAAGAAGAGTATTTTGCGAAATGGAATTTTTATCTGACGCCACTCAGGTTTGTTTACGTAGTCGGTACTGAAAAAGCGTTCAATATATTGGGAATGGATACTGTTCAAATTCTTAGCAACTAAATATTAAAAGGTTCCCTAAGTAAATAGCTTCAGGAAGACCCTTGTAAGGATTAGTTCTTGTGGCGAAATGTAAAGCTTTAGTGTCTGTTAAATATTCGGGCCTTATAAACTAATTATCAGGCTATGTTAATGAGTTAAAGATATAAATTCTCGTAGGAGTAGGCTGAAATTGGAGCTACAAACGGGTTTTTCAAAAACATAATGTCGTGAACCATTGTTTAAGATTTCAGATCCAACTTAACTCCCGTTACCATTAATTTATAGAAAAGTTTTTAGCTCTTTAAAATACCCTTTCCTTACTCTTAAAAAGTCACACTCACGTTTTATAATTATTTTAAATGTATAAACTTCTTGCAATCATGTGTTACTCATACAATTGATAATCATTCAGAAAATGCTCTTTCAATGAATATCTGTATCTAACGATAATAAGATGCTCAATCCTAAAGTATTTCCTTTTACCCTGGCATTCTCATAAGCATTTCGTTTTTCAAACAGAATTTAACTAAGCGACGATATAACATGTCCGCCTCCATATGACGTACGTACGAACGCATCACTTGGATCTAAAGCGCTCGATTACACAATTTCATTAATCAAAAATAAATAAACTTTTTATTAGTACAACTAAGTGACATAGGATTAGAACATGTGCTTTCTTAGATTTTAATGTTTCCTTAAATAATTTCTATTTTTTATTATTTGGCGCGACACTGAATAAGAAAAAAACTAAATTCTTGGCGAAAAGACGAAAGATTTTCCCCCTTATTAAATTTTATTAAAATTTATAATTTAATGCAAGTGATTTATGTCACAATAAAAAGATTTTAAGACAACCCACAGAAAATACATCGGTATTGAATTGTTTTTGGCGTTTGTATGAAAGTATTGAAGACGAATCCGTAAATCTTTGTTGAACAATTTTAATCGGTAGTCTTTTGTCTTCGACCGGTTTCAGGGAAGGGGAAATTGTTGTGTTGTACGGATACCATGGGTTTCACGTGAAGCCCGTTGAGTCATTATAATCAGAGTTTTTTGGATTAATTCTGATTTGGTCTTTTGTTGGCATTAACACGAAGATATTCGTAATGTGCAACAAGACCTTTGAATATCTTCACTGTGTCGGTTAAGTATGTCGGTAAGAGATTCTTGTGAAAGGAATTTCTTGTTACCTAAATGAGCAATTGTTTTTGATATAAATTCTCCGAAGGTTCAATGAGTCATGACGTACTTTAAAATTAGTCATAAAAGTGATTTCTGTACAGTGATTACTTTAATTAAAAAAGTATTCAAAAGTTTAAATGTTGGCACAACAACGAGATCGTTAAATGGGATAAAAGCAGTAAGCGTGACACCTGAGCGCTTGACTTGTGATTGGATTTAAGATGACCTGAATAAATGGAGGAGTCGATTTGAATTTTCAAGCCCTATTTCTTTTCATCTTCGTTTTGTCCAGCCAAAAATGGCCAAAGCAAATTGCTTTAACGATTTGGTAGTGATTTTTGCGACAATTTTTTCTACTGTAACTGTGCGTAGGCATGATAATAAAGTATCAGTTCAGGAAAGCTATGTAAACATATCAGTTATTGTTAAGGTTAAAAGAATATAGCTAGTTGTCGCGATGAAATAATATCATCTGATGGAGCATCCGATGAGATCTAAATGGATGAACTGAAATAAAATAGAGCGATTTACTGAGCCAACTTTGCCGGTTGTCACGAAATTCCAATTTAAGTAAGGGCACGCCGGAGAACTACGCGTATGTCAAATGAAGGATTTCTTTTGCATTGCATACCATTGTAAAATTACTGGTATATGTTTCGTATATAAGCTAATTCTATATATTTGGATATAAGGCCAACAAAACAAGCACAGAAATAGCCAGGCTACTGGTGATGATATCGGATAAGTCCTTAAGAAGCAACAGCAACCTGCAAACTAGATAACTGGGTGAATAGATAAGTACGCCCAGAATATCCTGTTGCTTTCAGTCAAAGATCACTGGAATGTTTCCAGCCCTCCGAATAACAACTAGATGCCCGAGGTTTTCATAAAGCAGATATCAAACGTTATTTAAAAAAATTAAAATTGATTTTAAAAATCAAGCTGCAAACAGCCAGAACCTTTGCATGTCGCGTTTGCTTCAAGGTCTCGCAAGACGAGGACAACCCGCTTTCAACGAACATATGATTTAACATTAGCAATGAGTGTTTATATTTCTGCCTTCTGACCAGAATGAGAAAAAAATTACAATATCTTAGCTGAAGACAAAATTATATGATGACTTATTTTAATCTGCGGAAAATGCGTTAAATGCTCCACTTTTCAGTCGGCAGAAATTGTGCCTGTTAAAAGGTACATAAGTATCCGAAGAACTATATAATAATACTCACTTTCTTCTTATCCGTTTTTTGGCCGCATGTGACAGCATCTATTGGGGCGAGCTATAGCAAGCAATATCAATTTTGGCATTTCTGCTGAACTCATCAGATGGGTAAAAATGGCGATGGAAAATGATAAGAGAAGACCTGGTTGGGAACATGCACCGGCTCCTCTGTAAAGTATTGAGAGAGGTCTCATTTCTTCTGACTGTCTGCGCCAATAGACTGTTATAAATCTGCTATTTAATACATCGATCATAAAATATTTTCCAACAGATTATTTAAACTTCTGAAACTGTTGATGCCCAATCCAATTGGTTCAATTTTGGGCCATAAAACTCTAGCATCGATAAAAAACATACACTATGGCAGATCCGGGAATTTCAGATCGACCCTAATCGAGTGTATAGGAATGAGCTATACAAAGCTATGTGTAGTTTTGACATCCTTACTAAACTCCTCAGGTTGCGCAGTTGGACTACAGAGAGCTACAGAGCTGCTCCTTCGAGGTCGGTGATGAATTAACCGAGACCTTTAATGTCAAGAAAGGTTTTATACAACGCGCTTTCATGTCACTTTTTCAACACCGCCCTAGAATAAATAATTTCTGCAGAACTCACTGCCTAGCAAAAGAAGCATGCTCTTTTTTAAGTTCGTTTGATTACAGACTTTTTAAGTCCGGGTGACATTGATGTGATTGGGCGAACAGAGCGAGCCGTTGGTGAAGCTTTTGTGAGTATTGAAGAGGACGCGGCCAAAATAGGTCAGACGGTAAACGAGGCCAAAACAAAGTACATGCTGAATGGCTAGAACGTCACAGTGACAGTTATAGCTTCGAGGAATTTAAATATTTCAACTGCCTTGGCCTCGCTGTTACAAGTAGCAAAGATATCAGTGCAGAAATCGGGCGTAGAGATACTCTTGCCAAAAGTTGTTTCTTTGGGAGCAGGAGGCAATTGAGTAACATATTGATTAATAATAGGTTCTATACCATACCATACCATATATCCCCGTGTTGATTTGTGGCGCAGAGGTTGTACTTGGTGGAAATGGGATGAAGAAACACTTGGACGTTTTGAGTAAAAGGCACTGCGCGTAATTTTCTGTGTCATTTTTATTGACGTGAAATGAAGGAGGTGATTCAAAAATGGGATGTGCAGCAACATCGGTCTAGTCAACCGGCAATGGATTCAACGTCTGAGATGGCCAGGCCATGTTGAGCAAATGGTTACCACAGCTCTGATCCAAAAAGTACTCGGTTTTAAGACTGAGGAATGGCGGAACAGAGGATGACCGCATCTTGGAATACGAGACTGGTAGTAGCTGACCAGAGATCGTACCAGCTATAGAGGGTTGTTGCTTGAGGCTCGGATTCACCCCAAACTGTAGTAGCATTTAAGTAAGTATTAGGGGCAAATTCCGCATTAAAATAAATATAATTCGCGGTTTTTTATAACGTAGAACTAAGACGAAACAATTTTAAATTTTTATTGGTGTAATATTGTTAATTAAGTAGCTTAAAGTGCGTTTATATTATAACAGACAATTTTTGTAATGAATTTATCCGAGCATTTCGTCCGGGTACCCTGGCCACCATTCAGCTTATGATCCATAAATCGTTTTCAGTTACTGTTCTGATATATTTTGTAAGTAACTTCCAAAATGAATTAGATTTAAGTTGGTTTATAAACATTCTTATCTTCTAAAACTAATCGCTTAACAGAATTATGGATTGTTGTCACGCTATTTCTAGGTGCTTGTATTATTATTCTGCTTCAAATATTTGACCTAAAATACCAACGACAACCAGGTCTCACTCACTCGAATCGTTAAAAAAAATATATATATTAAATAAGTTCTGATGTAGAAAACGCACTTTAAGCTACAAGTATACTCTGTTGAACAAAAATCTGTAGAAAAGGTTTATGGCAGAGCTTTTTCTCGAACATAGGTATATTGCTCAGTTTGCGGTTCAAAATAACAATAATTTCCACTGAAGTGCAACCGGCTTGCATAGAAATTATTGTTTTAACTCCTCTAACATTCCGATACTACCCTAATGAGACCAGTCTGCACCGATGCTGGAGTCAGTGATTAATCATCAATTTGTGAAAATTGTATACGGATTCTAAAATTAGTGCTATAGAAGTCATTATATTATAAGCTTGTGATTGCTTGTGAATATGAATAAATTTTCATAAGGTATATAATGTTGGAAAGCCCTTAATATACATTTTTGGTAAGATCCAAGAGGAAGTAGATGCTTGAAACTGAACAAACATATGTTATTATGTTAAGAATTTAGTAATTAGGCTCGGAACCAAGTTCTAGTTGTATTACTAGCTTCTTTATCGGAGGCTAATAAAAGTAATTTTGTTATCTGACGCCTTAAAGGCTCAATTTTACATAAGTTGCAGGTAGAATAAAGCCCAAGCACACTTCTATGATGTTTTATTGGTAGTTATGACCAAAGTTTTATGACACGGTCAATGAAAAATTGCATGCAAATATATGTATATGATATAAGCAAAAAATTTGAATGGATGAATTCTGAGTAAAGTCATCATCTTGAGTAGAATCTTATAATTATCTATTTTCTTTAATTATACATAGTTCGCTACTATCAAAGCAGTATTTTAAATAATATTAATGCCTTAGAAATAATATATAAAGTGAAACGATGTAAATCAAGCACTTGCTAAGGTATTGCCCTAATCGAGATCAGCTGTAAAAGTGTTTTGCATGATCAGAACGAAAAGATAGGACAAAAAGTATTCCCATTGCTATGGGCACAAGGAAAAGGATTCGTAGCAAGTTAAGCAAAACTTTCGTTGAGGTACTATTAACAGAACCACTTGAGAAATTGCACGATGAAAAATGGCTTATTTGTGTCCAACAAATTGAATGTAGAGTTTGTTATAACTTAAAATTATGATACCGACAACAGCAGTAAATTTTTTACGGATAAGCAAGCTAATTATTATATAATATTATTATGTAACGTTTAACACCGTTTAGTGCAATAAATGAGAATAACTAAAAAATACAATTTATTTTTTTTTCTAAGAATGTGATAAAAAACCTTTGATTTCAGAAGAAAACACTTCTTAAATATTTGAGGCTTAAGAGGCTTAAGACCAAAAAAATGATCAATTATGGCACGAAAACTGGCTTTCTCTTGGTTATATTACAAAAACAAGAACCCAGAACCAACAAAAATAAAATCAATATCTGTCCTAAACAATAAGTTTAAAGTGAGCATTTTGAATTCTTAATAAAGCTTGCGAAGTCTGACTATGTGAAGGTTTTCATCTCCCCTTGTGGTCTATTGAAGAGAACTGAGGCTAATAAAAACTTCAATGGCGTGTTCGCATAGCACCTGAGATACCTATGCATGCGAGTCTCTAAAAGTGTTGCAGCTTTGATATGATGTTTTTTTCTTTTGCCTTACACCACCAGTATACTGAGGTATGAGTATAGGTGATGAACGGTCTGACTATTATTTTGTAGATTTAATAGATGAATTTTGGGGATATCTGTCAGGTCTTATCAAATTTGCGACTAGCCCATATGGTTTTAATAGGAAAGTTAATTTTATTATAGGAACCTGAACTTTGAATCCAATCTGGAAAGATTCCGTCAGTTTCTGTTGCCATGAATTAAATGAAGTTGTAGCCAATTTAGCTTTATCTTGACAGAACATTCTTCAAGACAGACTGTTGGTTCCACTATCCTTAGAATAGGTACTAGGATCAGAACTAACATTTGTTAGTCAAGTAAAGTTCTTAGAATCTCCTCTCGACTATACGAGTATATGCACATAAGATATGATTTGAGTAAGACACCCATGCTGTTTCAAGGATCTTTACTAAGATGTGCGTTTGCCTGGAGTTCTTTCATTCTTCCGCAATTCTTTATCCAGGTTTCTCTCTTTAAGTTTTTTAACTCTGTATTATCACTGTTACCTTTGCTTTAAACGCTAAATCGTAGTATTTTTTTAGGTATACAGATTTTCCGTACGAACTTTTTCTTCGGTTCAGAATATTTCAAATTCCATTTTTTATCACAACAGTTTCGTTTCAACTATTATACTATCAGACTAAAATGGACGCAGTTCAGCTGTTCACTGTTCACTGTTGATATAATAAAGTGGAAATTCGATAGAAAAAATTATTTTTATCGTATTTGCAAATATACGAGTATTTAGATATGTACTAAAAAAAAAGATAAATAAAAAATATTCGTTCTTATGCAAGAAAAGTCGTTCTTTTTTTTGAAATCCTTAAAATTAAAATAAGATCATTCCGAACTTGTACATACACTTATGTTTGCTTGTTCGCGATTTGTCCAAAGACCTCAATACCGGTTTTGATTAAGTTTTTACGGTTAAGAAGGATATGTTTAAGCTTAATATATGTAGGGCGAAAGAGGCGGATAAACTTACTATCTAGAGGTGTAATGAAGCGTGTTTTATTTAAAGACTTATTGATTTTTCTTTCTCAAACAATAAAGATCGGTTTATGACATTATGTTTTACACATTTCTGTAGGTATATAATTCTCTCGTCTATTTTTGAGGTAGCACGTCCTCTCGGTTAAGTAATGCGCTAAACATAAGCTTTGAAGGCCTTAATAGTTTACGGCTTTTGCAATTCTGCTATTCTGCTGGAACCAGATACCACCCGAATCAATGTCGTTCATATTTTCGAAGAAAAAAATAATAATAATAATCCGAAAGCGTAAGCAATTTTTTGTATCTAATTTAAGTTCCAGCCCCATTTTTTTGAAAAAAAAAAATGTGGACTGCTGATGGCACCAGCGTAAAGACCAAACCAAGCAGTGCTCTCTTGTGGGTTTAATTGAATAACATGAGCCTATTCTGGTTATGTCTTACTCCAGAAATACCAATTTTATTTCTTCTCGAATCCATTTAGTCAAAAATAAGCCTTAGTACTTAAAACGATTTTTCGATAAAAAAATAAGATCGACTTCAAGGAGCTCAAAAGCCCTGAAAAAGTGTTTTTGCGGGGAATTCTTCTTCATTACTTTAATATGAAGAAAACTGCTGGACTCAACTCAAGCCGAGAGATGTCGAAAGGCTGCTGGAACGCCACAAACGGAAGTCATTTTTGCATCGGATTGTTCCTGGTAATGAAAAATGGACCCATTATGACAACCCCAAGCGCAAAAAATCATATGTGAAACCCGGTCAACCAGCCAAATCAACGGCAAAACCGAATATCCATGGCGCGAAAGTAATGCTCTGTATTTGGTGGGATCAGATGGGTGTGCTGAATTATAAGCTGCTAAAACCGGGTAAAACCATCAATGGACAACGCTACCAAACACAATTAATCCGTTTGAAGAGAGCAGTAGCCGAAAAACGCCCGGAATATGCGACCAGACACGAGGCAATAATTTTCCATCATGACAACGGCCCCACGTTGCTATTCCGGTTAAGAACTATTTGGAAAACAGTGGCTGGGAAGTCTTACCCACCCGTCTTATAGCCCAGACCTTGGCCCTTCTGATTACCATTCGTTCCGGTTCACATCAGAGCAGAATATCAAAAATTGGCTTGATTCATTCTTGGCTGCCAAACCGGCGCATTTCTTTTGGGATGGAATCCACAAATTGCCAGAAAGATGGGAAAAAGTCATAGCTTCAGATGGGCAATACTTTGAATAATACTACTGTACATGTTTTTCTTAAATAAACGTACAAATTTAAAAAAAAAAAACCGCACGAGTTAAAATATATACACAATATATTAGATAAGTTGAAAAGACCATTCCTTTAACCTAAAGAAGAATCTGAATAGAGACATCAGGCAACTCAATAACCTTTCTTAAGATTAGTCTACAATGGTTTATTTAAATTAAAGCTGCAGTAAGTACGGACTATCTTGTTGAGATGGTACATATTTCAATAATAAAGAGCCTTCCTTAGAAAACAAAACACGCAAACAGGATTATCTGTAAAATAAATAATAAAACTTCTAATTTTGTGCTGTTCAAAATATCAGATATATTTTTGATGTACTTGACATTATTGGTAGAACACAATGAACTGTTTTCGAAGCATTTGTAGTATAATTTAAGAGGAAAACAAAGTACGTGCCACCAACGATATTGATGACTTGAACGAAACTTTACATAAGATCTGTATAACTTCGAGGAAGTCAAGGACTTAATAATATCGACAACAACATTACTTTATAGATCATCCAAAAGGTAACTCTTGCTAATGGCTATTTTTTGGGATAAGAAAGTCATGTGCTTAGAACACATAATAGGCCTACCGAAGGCACAATTCGCTAAACCATCGAAAAGTTTAAAACCCAATTTTCATTATTAGATAATACACGATTAAAGAGACTAAATGATCGTGTACATTTAGCGGCAGTGGTTTTTTCGGACAAAATTGTATTCAACGATGAAGTTCATTTCTGGCTTAATAGTTATGTCAATAAGTAAAATAGCTGTATTTAGGATGGGGAGCAACCGGAAGATGTTTAAAAGCTGCCATTTTCTCCTTAAAAAACAACGGTGTTGATGCCCGTTATAGCACCATGATACCTAATTATATGCTGCCTGAAATTGAAATCCATAGTCTCGACATACATGAAACCATAGCTTTATTGCGAGAACGATTCGGTGACCAGTTAATTTCACGCTTTGGACCATTGAATTGGCCACCTAGATCACGTGACATCACAACTCTCGACTTTTTCCTTTGGGGCTATGTAATATCCAAAGTCTACCATATATGGATACGCCGGCAACGATTGAGGATTTGGAGACACAAAAGTTTATGTGATATTCTTTTTTCTCCAATAAATTGTAACGTTGTTTTATTACATTTATATATATATATATATTTTCCTATATTTTGTTGAGTTTACCCAACACGAATTATAATTAACTCTATAAACTGAAAGATCATTCGTCTCTAGAACATCTTATTTACACAATTAGTTCTACAGAATGTTCCTTAATTTAATTTTTTTTTTTTTTTTTTTCGATAAAGCTTATGAAATCTTATATAATTATTTCCGAATTCCAAATGATTTCTCTTACCATTTTTAAATTTATGTCTCCAACTTTATTTAAGGCCCACGTATCCGAGCCGTATGTTTGAAATGGTATTCAAAAAAAGTACCCAAAAATATAATTATAAGAAAAAGTATCTTCGTATAAATGTGTTTGTGAATATAAACCGAGAAATATACGTTCTTTTAAAATCATTGTACGTACAGATACATGAGAACTGAATTGGAGGGACAGAAAATAAGAAGTTGTAGGTCTCCTCTTTTGATTTTATACGGGATATTTATTACTCAAAAAAAAAGTATATATATATATATATATGTCGCGTTGCTATATGCCATCACTAAGACGATTTCTTACAGCCTCCAACCGACATATTCGTAGAACGCGCAATATGCTTCAAACACATGCAACATTTTAGGCACTGAAACTATTTCATTTGTTGTTGTCGTAATACAGGAATGTGTTTGTTCATTTCCAGAAGAAGATACACAAAATATATGTAGTATCGAATAATGTGTATCTGTACCGTAGAAGTGGTATAAAAATCTAACTTAAATATAGTAATGGTAATTATTAGATTCGGTTTTATTTTATAGAACCGGTCATCGATATGTGTGGGGAGATACATACGACTATCCCCGTAGATATGTTGTCCAGTATTTTTAAATTTATTCAATTTGAAATTAGAGATACCTGCTTTTTGTAGATTTGGTAATTGTGAGATACATAAAAATATGTTAATCTTTGTCTGCTTATATGGAATTTAAAAAAAAAAAAGAGAGATGTTGTCCGAGTGCAACTCAACACGGAAATTGGAAATTTGATGACGTTCTTTGAGAGGTGAATTTTATTAAGTTTTACAGTTAAAGTTTGAATAACAATTTAAGATACAGTAGATTTTCTAATTTGATGAGTAAGAGTAATTTATAGGAACAATCAAATCTTGTTATGTGTGTTAAGAAATTCTTTATTTTCACCTAGTAAGATACAATATCATGTGTGTACAAAAGTATTGTATGTCTATAGTTCTTTCAACTAACATACAGTCTTGTAACATAAAAATTTCTATTGAAAATATGTTTCTGTGAAACTACTAAGTCGAAAAATATGGAATTTCTTTTGGTATAACTGTTGTTGAAACATCGTTTTTAAGATGTTTGCACATAGCCCGGGCAAATAGAAGTTAGGGAGGGAAAAAAGAGAGATACCGAAGTGCGTTGGTTTTAAATGTTTGCAAGCTATAGTGTCTAAGAAATAACGAGCTAGGCAGGGTATTTCATAAGCGAGTTGTACGGCTTAGTAAAAAATCAGGATATTTCAGAATGCGTCCGAAAGCGTTCTTTAGATGATCATGGCGATGTTACGCTGCTGTTAGACTGTAGTGGATAATTTTCTTACGGATTTTAACCACATTTTTAACAACCACAATTTTAACCACAGAAAATTGTACTCCTGATTGAAACAGGGACTACATTTTGGCTATATCAGTATGCACGTATATGGCGAAACCGCGGTGGGAAAAGAATAATAGCACTAGTTCGCAGTCAGGCAGCTTTAGACCAGAGTACCCTTAGAGGGGTCTTCCTGTGTTTCACTGAGTGCTAATATAGCTGGTCTGTATTTGGAGACATGGAGGTAAGCAGAAAAGTAATTACTTTTTAGCCCGCGTATATTTGCTTTGTCTACTCTAAGTTCGATAGCCATTAGAACAAAACAAGTACAGAAAATACAAACAACGACGATGCTAAGCAAAGCTGAGAAATGAAAAGTCAGAAGTTGGTTTACCGAATCAAATTGTTATAGGTGGTATGCCCTTACAACAATAAGAAACTGGGCACCAACCAACAACCCGCCATCCATTGGCTGTTATAATACATGCACTCGGTCATTGTTTTTGCCGAATGATAGTGTTATACAGCAACTGCAGTGACTGGTGCAAGGAATAGCACTATGACCAGGGGCAGGAGATATAGGAAACTCGCACTATGATTTCTACTATGTGTTTTATTATTTTGCAGAGACAGTGAAATTTACGAGTGCACTAGTGACACGTGTGCACTTGTCTGAGGTCACTCTACAGCTGTCATATTGTTTTCAGATTACTGTAACGTGTATCAGTTCTTTGCAGCTTATGCTTAATGTTCTTTATTTGTCTTTAATCGATCGCATACAAGCTCTTTTCTTTAGGAGACATCTTAATGCCGTGAAAAATGTTTTTCGATTGACCTTATTTTTTTGTAAAGAGTGTTTAGTCAGAAGCGCCAGATCTCGGATAAGTATAACTGTCAAACTAGCTCTCATTATTACAACATCAATGTTTTATTTTTTCAGTAAAACCTAGCAATCAATCATTTACACTGTAACGTCGTTACCAAATCGTGGAATATTATTTCCGAAATCTGTGTTCAGTTACACAAACTTATCGAGTATTTCTTCAACTCAATGAACTGAAAAAGCGCTGATCTGAGTGTGTTATTCGTCGTATTGCTAATTTTAA
This sequence comes from Volucella inanis, assembly GCA_907269105.1. Lineage (NCBI taxonomy): Eukaryota > Metazoa > Arthropoda > Insecta > Diptera > Syrphidae > Volucella > Volucella inanis. Next base: position 73,508,672 of record OU026157.1, on the reverse strand, counting down.
TGCATGCATAAGTCTCTATAGTCTCGTTAAATGTTAATTGTCTCATGATCACCTTAAATGCAATAGATGTTGTCTTTTACGGCTTTTAGGGGACCAGTCTGTGAAAAATTCTATAAGACGTTGTCGCACAGCGCCTGTAGCAAGCTCCATAATTTTTAAAATAAAAATTCCCTACAATTTTTCAAATTCATTGTATAGTTCCGATTTTTCCAGTACAAATATCCGTAACTGTAGATTGTCTTTAAAAATAACTAAACTCTAAGATTATTAATGTTGGTATTTAGAAAAAAAAAAACTCTACAGGAACTAACTATTCAAGGAAACATTTTGAAATTAAAGTATTCAATCATACATCTACATATCTTATAAAATCGCAAATCTATTTATTTTGATGCATTTGAATACATTGAGCAGAATTTCCTACTATTACGAATATCGTATATCATCAAGCATGACTATGCCGCTAAAAACACAACATTAAAAAACTCAATTATTTAAAATTACATTTCACAACAAAATTTCAAAACACGCATAAACACATTTTTATGTAAAATTTAATGAAGAATAAAACAATACAAGTTAATATAAAAGTAATCAAAAATAAATAGCTAAAAACTAAAAAAAATAAAATAAAATTGACACCAATTTTACTTACTTTCGATGAAATTAGAGTGAGGGTTGGTGAAGATTCCTGAAATGTTAATGGAATGATAATATTGTTTTAATAATCTTGATTCAATGAAATGCAGTTTTGATTTAGAATATACCTAGTAAAAAATAATATTTATGAAAATTATTTTACAAAAAAATGTGTTTATTAGTGTTTTACACTAAAAAAGCTTTGTCAAAAAAAACCTTGACCCTGCCTAAATCTTAAAAAATTAAGTTCAATTTGCACAATATTTCAATAGTCAAACACAAAATATTTAAAAATTATAAAACGACTTTATAACACAGTGATTTTAAATAATGCTTTCTATTCGTAAGCCATGGGTTTTTTTTAGGAACGTCTATGGTTGTTAAAACCATAGGACGAAAGAATTGTTAGTGTTAAGATTGTATGTCAGGCAGAATCTGTTGCGATTTTCCGCCTGTTAAATCTTGTATATCAATACTACGGCAAATCTTCAAATGAACTGAGGAACTTTTAGTCGATACTGACAACATTTTTATGGATTTTAAGGAGGCATATGAAAGCATTTATAAATTTGATGAACAAAAAGCCATTTTAAGTTTTGGAGCTAGTAAACCCAGCACATGGTGCTGAAAAGAAAGAATACCCAACACCAGCGGCTTGGACAGCACCTTAAAATAGAAAATATGACTTTTAAGTGGTAAAAGTTTGTGCCTAACTGGATTTTATTGTAAATTCAAACATCGACAGAATTTTTTACACACCGTTTTTTCGAACTAAGAATGTAACTTCGAAATAGGTCCCTCTTACGAATAACAAAGACAATTTGTATTAGATCTTACAGTCCTATTTATATTGATGAAAATGCCTTTGGTTGATTCGAGAGAATAGTTCTTCAAGTGTTTGCATATACAGAACTTAGAGAAGAAGATGTAACAATTTACTATATGAGAAACTATTGTAAGGTGTGCGCTAAAATTGTACAGCAACTTGCCCTGTCATAACTTAGAAGACTGTAGTATGTTGAGCGAATAAGCACTACCTCTCCAGCTTGTTGTTTCTTAAAATCCATATCAAACGGACAACTTGACATAGAAATATATTTTCCTCTGTGGTGCGTTAAAGTAGAAAAGCACCTCAGTCAACTTTGTATAGATTAACGCTAAATGGGGAATGCTGTTTGTTGAGTCTCAAGTCTTCTCTAAGCTGTTGGCACCAACTTAATTATAGAAAATAAATTATTACTTCCTCGGAAAGTTAAAAAAGGCGGATATGGGAATATGTCACCCAAATGAAAACGTTATACCGATTTGTGTCCATAAAGTAAGCCTAGATCCCCAGTTCGAAGAATATTTTTGAGTAAAAACTTTTAAACTGTAAAAAACTGCTCAAAATTAAGTTTCCAACAAAACACATATCTTCAATGATGTACGTATATGCAATGTGTTGAATGCAACTTTAATATATTTATATTAAGTGAAAGCCTTCCTGGGTTAGTGAATGTTTGGAAGCATACATTCGTTTGTTCTGAGATGAAAAAAATTCTACGGGTATGATTGGAATAAATGGAAATTATATAACTTAACTATTTAAATAAAAAAAAATACCTGATCTAAACTTAGAAGTTAAAGTCAATAGACAATCATATAAAATCGAACTAGAAAGTGTTATATTTAAACCGTGTAATGAGGTAAATTGTATTTTGTGAGCTAGTGTACTCATTGTCCGTTTGTGAGGTCTAAAGAAGTTTATCTTAAGCTATGCGTGACGTGTAAGCAGATCTATAGACTTGTTTATACGACTGAACAATTTCCTCCACATTTTATGTATTGTAATAAAATTAGTTGCAACAAAACAATTCTATGAATTAAAAAAAAAGAAACTTCTTTGATTGATTGATACTAGCCTTGAGAAAAACGGTTCAACATTTAATTTTTGTGAATGTACCCTAATATTTTTAGTGTTGAACCCGTTCTAACGTTGTAAAACAGTTGAACAGTGTTTTTTTTTTTTTGGTTGATGGTATGGAATGGAATTTCAACTGTAGAAAAATCAGTCACTTTCAAATCGTGTACAAAAATTCTATATAAATACCTGATTAATACCAAAACTTGATATGTTTTTAGGCCTAAAAAGTATCGTGGTAAAAGACTATGTATTCCTGTGTTCCACTGTAAATTCAAGCAATAACCCCGAAGTGATTAGCGAATAACCGCATATGGCAATCGCTGCTTCTTTCGACTAAGAAAGCATCTGATACAAGTCAATTTTACGAACAACAAAAAAGGAACTCTATGAGATCCTTTCAGGCCAAGTCCTCCTGTATAGTGTGAAGGCATGGACTTTATTAAAGTTGGCGAAAATAGCCTTGGATACTTCGAAATACAAGTTAGGGATTTTGTCTACCTCGCTTTTTTTAGCGTATTGTATACCATATATTAATTTCACCTCAGCTGTGTTTTTAATGATAGTAGATGGATGGGTGGACATGTGGAGTGGGTAGATACAACCCTCTGGCCGGAGAGATAGCACAATAGATGAAGACATGTTTTAAATTGCATCCACAATTGGAAGAAATTCTCGATTATCTGGAAGTGTTCAAGTTGAAGCAGTTAGCTAAAAGGTACGCCAACCGGGAGATTTGTTGTTTGATCCTGGATCAGCCCGAACTATAACACCATATAGGTAGTTAAGTATAATTGTGCTAGGCTTTGTGATCAGTTCGATTTGCACAGTTAATTTTAAAAAAATAACAAAAATTCCATTGCATGACTTTTTCAAAGCCTTTTTTTAATTTAAAGTTTAAGCACATACTAATAATTTATGTTTCTAATTCTTTTAGCTGGTTCCGAGCAGACAAAAATTTCTGTTTACAATCATTTAGTTCTTCACAAAACCTCTTTCAAGTCAGTTCTAATTTTTTAGAATTTTTCTTATCTATTGTTACTAATCCAACTTCTTTTTGGAGCCAGTTCGCTGAGTAAGTAATCAATTTTGGTTAGATTTCTTACAACAATACCGTTGAGTTGTATTTTTTAACATCGGTAGAGGAAAATTACTGCTATTTCCTTAAGATGTTTGTTCGATTATGTGAATGAGCACTTTGAATTCTAATTATTTTTATGTAGGAGTTGAACTTGTTTTACAACACCGCACGCCAGTCAATCTACACAATTTGCATCATATAGATGCAAATTTCAGATCATTCATATCCGTACAATTGGAATATAAAAATATTCTGACCATGTATCGGCTAAAGCTTGAAACTACAATGCGATGAATAAAAACAATAAATAATTGTAAATCTGGATCTGCAAAGACACCCATCCCCCACACGGAACCAACGAGATAACCCGAACCAAAATAAAGCAATAATCCTCGGTTTGTGGCGGCGTTATAATTAAATGCATTGTTCCGTTTTCTTTTTTTGTAATTTTCGAAATTAATCTCATGTAGCAAATGTGCGCCATTAAAGCTCGCTCGAAATTGAAACACCAGTTCTAGGAATTCCGTCTGTGGAGCACTTAAGTTCTCATGCCGAGACATGACAGTAATGCCGGCCGTTTGGTAAGAGTTGGAGCTATGAATGCGGCTCCAATTTTAGGGGACCAAAATCCCATTAAATCTGTATCTACAGTATTAACACAAAGTCGGTAACCATACAAGCTCCGATGAAGAAAGCTATACTTATACAACATATGTGTTGCCGTTGTGTTCCGGTCTTCCTGGTTATCACCCCAGCCGCGGCAGGGAATAAATTTCGTGTACTTTATGGCTCTTGTGGTGGAGCATGTTCGCGGTGAAGTAAATTTTGTATCTTTCATCTTAGTGAGCGAGTTCACATGAACACTCATCGATGGATCTTGGAAGAGGTGTGCAAAAATAAAGCAAAGAATACTTGAAAACAAAGAAAAACATCACAAAGAAGGAGTTAAAAACCCTTTTGCACTACTAATTGCAGGACAGATCCAGGTATATGGTATTCAGATACAAATACTATGTAAAATTGAGAATAGCAATGATCATTAACTAAACATCTGATAGGGAAGCGATAATGATTGAAATTCTTCTGGGCAAAGACATGAACAGATACTCGCAGGTTAATGATTTCCGGAACAAATTCCATGTGGGTGATTCGATGAAGGGTAAAACGATATTCCAATATCAGTATAAACGATTAAGGATTCTTGGAAAGTAGAGAGGATTCAGCGAAGGACTAAACGAGATCATTGAAATGTCGAATTTCTATTAATTACATTACGGAATATTAATGTTTCCTGTGGTCTTGAGAATTATTAAGTAAACGCTGAAACGACAGAAAAGCCATTAATCATGGTTTTTGTTGATTGAACATCAAGCTTGGCCTTATTACCGGATGTATTTACTACTTATAATTTTTTGTACGAGTATTTGCTTTAAAATCGGCATGGTGCTCTTTTTTAATTTAAAATTTTGAAGATACTAATTCTTTGCAACTTAATTGCTTTTAAATTTATTTTTGGTGCAAAGACAGGGTGTTGTATAAATTCCGCATTTCTATGCAGTTTCAGACTGACTTTTGAAAGGCGAGAGTTCAAAGGTTAAACAAACAAAATTGGCAATGAGACATTTAATAAGAGCATCAGGTGGTCAGCGTTCGTTGGCTACTATGCCAGAAATCAATTATTTTCTGATACCACAATTCTCAGTAACTCGGCTAATATAGACCTATTTCCCTGTCTTTTTATCACATATGTCACAAAGTTTACTGAACTCCTACTAATTTTCCCCAATCATATCGGTGATCAGGAACGTAATTAGTAGTTTTGAACCAGTTCTGCTTAAGATGATATTTTCGCAATATTTGGAACTATACGATAGAACTTGTCTGAATTGTTACTTCTACATGGTATCTGGTCGTAAGCTTGGCCGTTAAAACCAAAAATAGATTGTACCTCACAGAACAACCTGACACATTTAATTTGTTTTTATGATCTCTTTATTAAAAACTTTGTTAACTTTAAGATTCCAGTTGAGTCAGTCTTCGACAGCTTAATGCTATTTCATATTCCCTGCATTTTCCCTTAAATGCAGACCCGAAACCATCCGAAACTATTTAAACTGGAAAACGCTAGTTTTTTCAATATCAACTCTATAAAACTAGGCGGATTGCTCTACGAGTTCAATTTGGACTTCCAATAATATATATTACGTCGTCACTGTACCATCGACTTTTTTTTTCTTAGAAGAGACTGCTCAGATTTTTTAAAGAAATTTTTCGGTCTGTCGTAGAAAGATAAACAATCTTTTTAGGGACATAGTGACCTCCACATCATATCCTCATCACTCACACAGTAAACGTGTGATTTACGCAAGTAAATCGTCAATCTCTGTTACCGCGATCGCATTGTGACTTGCGAACTAAATATAAATAAGACCCAATGGATTCAAGTCCCCAAAGATGCTAACAGATAATTAATTCTTGTATTCTCAAATTAGTTTATAAGTGGTGAGAGTAAACTCTGAAGCGCAACATGACAGCCGCTTCAGGCGTGTGCTGTTCCACATGTTCTTCATAATGCCATCGTTCGTTCGGTCTGCGCTAGAAAGAGAGACGCAAATTTGTTTAAAGGAGTGTGAAGGCAAAGGTTGTCATCTTAAAAAAAACACGTTCTAAATTGTCATTGGAGCTAGTCGTGAAGGTCCGGCTACATACCTTTACTGGCTCACAATCTACTAAAAGCTAGTCTTGAGAATTCTGAGAGTCGACTTTGTATTCCCGCAATAACCGAAGTTCCTCTATCATTGAGTCAGACGGCATCTTCATGAAACTTGAGTCAAACAATCGGCGAGGAAGGTCAACGAAACTCCCGTGCGATTTTTACTGGTGTGTACAGGTAGGTGCCTATGCATCTACCGCAGACAGCTCTTTGGAGTCTGGTGAAAGCAGCAGTGGTGCATTTGCCTAAAATTGTATTCCCCGAAACATAAGGGGACGCATATAATAAATATATTTGGCCTTATTATAGCCACGTAAATCCGGACAAAACTGCAGGGTGGTAAGCCTCATGTTTTACCAAAAAAAACTATCCTACATTGCCGGAAGGCTTAGAGCACCAACTGTTTGGTCAAAAGAAGTTTTCTATCGAGCGCGATATCCACATACTTAGCTACGTTGTTCAGTATTTTTGTTCAGTATCGTTTGGCAAGTCATCATGGAAAGACTAACACCACAACAGCATCTCCAAATTGTTCAGCTGTATTACGAAAATCAGCGTTCTGTGAGAAATATTTTTCGTGCCATTCGAGGAACTTACGGTGCGCATAATCGACCTACTGAAACCACTATTGCCAATACCATTAATGAAGAGATAATAGCAGCTGTAGCCGAGAGTGTACGCGAAGATGGTGACGAATCGATTCGTCGTCGTTCTCCGCAACTTGGCTTCACGTATTTTACGTAAGGATCTCTACCTAAAAGCGTACAAGATTTAACTTGTGCAAGAATTGAAGCCAGGCGACTTGAATTTGCCTCATATTTTCAGTGAATGGGCTCTGGAAAAACTCAATGAATATTCGGTGTTTCGGTCCGTTTCTCTCTCAATGGATACGTTAATAAACAAAATTGGCGTATTTGGGCTGATGAACAAACCGAAGAGTACCAAGAGCTACCATTACATCCATTAAAAACAACAGTATGGTGTGGTTTATTCTTCTAAAATTAGGCAAATCAGAATGTTAGCGTCATTGGTAACCGTTATCGCGCCATGTTAACGGACTATGTGCTTCCTGAAATTCAAGCACATGGTCTCGGTGAGCTCTGGTTTCAACAAGATGGCGCTAGGAGCCATACAGCGCGTTAAACAATTAACTTGTTGAGAAATCATTTTGGTGAGCACTTAATTTTACGTTTTGCTTCGGTAAATTGGCTGCCTAGATCATGCGATATCACACCTTTGAACTATTATCTCTGGGGATATATAAAGTCTCAGGTCTTCAGGAATAAGCTAGCTACGATTGACGCCAGTCGCTATTCTCGAACGAGTCGACCAAAATTGGACCAACTCAGACGTAGTCGTGGCCAACTTTAATATGATGTCATTTTTAAAAAGTAAATGCCATGAATTATTTCAAATTTATGTGTTTTATTTTACATTATAAATCAAACCTCACGATGAATGAATCACCCTCTTATGAAGAGAACAACATCGGTTCTGAGAAAATAGGCTGAAGGCCCATTTTTAGAAAATCGATCGTCGATTAGATTTAGGACTGTCCACACTTTAAAGCAAAAGTTTGCATAATTTGACTGTTAGTGCGGCTACAGATAATTGACATTGAAAATATTTGTTGGCCTTAAGCGGAGAGTCGACCAAAATGCACTATAGCAACGGATATTGACCGCCCAAATAACCCGAATTTATCTTTGGATTCACGTGCTGATCGCAGTCAGCAATCACCATCCAGAATCAAGTTTCTGTCCACTTAACAAATTTGCTTATGTCATCAGAGGTCACGGTTTGTTGCCTTACAAAGGGTGCCTTCCCTTTCCGGACATAATTAATAATAATTCATACTTCTATTGAAGTTTACCATTTTCGGTCAAAATGTTTGAAAAATTTTGGTATGGAGGCCAGTGTCATGCTAGCAGTGAAGACCCTCTTAAGCTTGTCTTAACCTTGCAAAATAACTAAATGTTGAACTAGACTGATGCCAGACACAAGCTACCACGATATTACGAAGTTTATTTGTAGTTCTAGTAATTTATGCTGGATGTACGGTAAATTTAATCTATGATAATTTTGAGGTAGGTAACCACCGGGTTTCTAACCGATTTGCTTTGTATCTTTTAAGAACTCTAACAATTAATATTCTATAGAAATAACTCTTTAAAAACCGATTCGTATATTTAGTTTCTTGTTTTCATCTGAAAAGATTAAATTTTTTTCTGTTTTAAGTGATCTGCTTAGAAATTTTTGGTTTTCTTACATAGTCGAAGCAGATCAATGTTTTAACATAGAATGGGCTATTTAAAAAAGCATTTGTCAGTTCAAAACATTTGGTGAGTTTATCTTTTAGTTTCTTTGGTTTCTCTCGAATTTCTTTTCTTCGCCAAGGTCGGGAAACTCAGTGTGCTTGAAAAGAGATAGTAATGTTCAATCAAGTTTTTGAACCTTTTCTGATTTGAACCCGATTTGATTAAACTGTGGCCAATTCGTAATTCGTTCATATGTGTGTAGTCTGTTCTGTCAGCTGTAGCAGATTTGTCATATTGTAGTCTGCATTATTTTAGCAGCCCAACAAAAACAAACACGGGCCATTTTCTCCTAGACTTCACGTGTTGTAATATACATATGGTATATAATATACAATTGGTTTTAGTCAGCCATTTAGTGGAAGGTTACATGTAATTAGTAACGAAAACCCGGATATAAGAACGATTTTTTTAAAACTTTCTTGTTAGCCCATTATGCCATTACAAGAATATTACTAAAACATAAATTAACCACCAACAGTTTTTTTTTTACCAATGTCGACCTCAATAAGATGCATTTGTCACCTTCAACTGTTAGCCCTATTAAACTCACTCTCCCACAAAAGCACACGGGTATCCTACGCAGTACATCTTTCAATTCTAAGCCCCGCTATTTAATGGCATTTCTCCAAAGATACGAATATAATAACCCATGTGTAGGTATAAAAACAAGATACATACATTTCTTGTTGTATGGTAATTGATAATTTATTCAAAAAAATGCAGGTCGGAGTAGTCATCTTTAAATGGTATCTGTATACGTATACTTATCCGTATGTCAATTCGGCTAGTGTAATTTACATTATCTGTCCAATTATCTACGAGTCTTTTACTTGTATTCGTATGTGTGTACCGAACATTTCTAGTGTTTGTCACTTGTCTCGTTGACCGCGCGGTATTTGTCATACATGGTCCACTACAGAAAGGTGAGGTCAATCGATGAGGATGATCCTAGAACCCACCAGCAGTTTGATTAAAGCTTCATAGTTCATACCCACCTTTGTATGTATGTATCTTCGTCTCCATCCATCAAATCCGGTTTGATTATTCTTTTATTATTGTTATTTATGTAGGTTTTCTCTCTATCATGTCTTTTTTTTTAGAATGGTCCCTTCCTATTGTAGCGTAGTTATCTCCAAGATAGTTGTAAAAAAAAGTATTAAATTAAGTATCTTTACAATTGTTGATGGTGGGCTATTAAACACGCCTACAGATTCTTGCGTTTCACGGCGGAGCAATGTCCCCACCTTAATCACCTTTGTCACATTGCTCGTCATTTATTGAGTTGGAGGGTCTGACAATTTATTTTAACTGTTTACTACCAGATACTGATTACCTAACTAACTACGTGTTTTGTTGTTGGTTTTAATTGCATCTTTGGGCAGGATAATAAAAATATACACCAGCACAGATAATGATACACATTGGATATTTAAAGAAGGAGGGCTAAAAAAAAAAAAAAAAAAAAAAAAAAAACAAAAGACGAAGGACCAGCCTAACGAAGTACGCGGGTATTGAGTTACAATTTGCCTTAACATATAGTATCTTCGCGAGTAGTAAAACAATAAAATTCAAAGGTGCAATGAAAAGATGCCTAATTGTTACGGGGATTGATATTTGATATTGACATTGTTTAGTTTATCACCATCGCTTGGATTAGTGATCGATATGTTATGGTTTGGGCCTATTACCAAAGTTATCTACTAGTATGTACACATAAAGGCTGAGCCAACAGATTGCTGTTATTTACTGAATTCAATGTAGTTGATCTTTTTGAATGATATCATATAATCTTTGGCAATTTTATTCCTGTAGTCGTTTAACTCCCAGCAACGCATTTTTTACTACGAAATTGGGCGATCTGTAAAAGTAACATTTCGTTAAATTCGTGAATATTTGTCACCGGAGCCTCATCAATTGGGCCTCACTTATGGCACTTTAGGGCGAATTTTAAAAATTGATCTGCACTTGCAGGCCTATAAAATCCGAATTACACAACAATTGAATCCTTTGGACCATCTACTACATCGCCGATTTGCTAACTGGATGTTTAATTGCCAGGTCAATTTTTCATCGGATTTGATCTTTTCCGATGAAGCCCATTTTCGTATGGATGGGTACGTAAAAAACTAATTTGTAAGTTCGGGGACCGGAAAACCCATACGAGATCCACAAAAAACCAATGCATCCCAAAAAAGTTATCGTATGGTACGGATTAAGGATTGGTGGCATCATTAGCCCATGCTTTTCGAAAATGAGACTGTAGAGACAGTTACAGCAAATTTAGAACGTTACCGCAATATCTTGACCAGCTATTTTTTTTTTTTCCAAAATTGAATGAAATCGGTCTGGACGATTTTTGGTTTCAGCAGTATGATGCTACCGCCTAAACAAGCCATCAATCAATCAATTTATTGCGTACGAAATTATTTCGATCGCATTATTTCAGTTAGAGAAGGGGTCCATTGGCCTCCAAGGTCATGCATTTTGTCACCTTTAGGCTCCTTTTTGTAGGGTAATTTGAAGAGTAAAGTCTATGTTAATAACCCACCGACCATTCATGATCTTAAGCATAACAACCAACTATTTATTCTTCAAAAAGTCATCGATAATCTTAGCCTTCTGATGGTCGCTTGCAACAGAACCCGTGTTATTATGTCCCATGAACGTTGTTATGCGAGTATTTCATTCGTAATTGCCATAAACTAAAATTTATTAATCAATATAATTTTATATTGATTTCGTAATAAATGTGTGTTTAATTTAATGCAAACTTCCAGACTAGATTTTGGCTCACCTTTCACTAAATATGGAGCTAAACAATAATGATAATCAAGTAGATTTATGTGCCTTTCGAATGGGGTTGGAGTATGGACTGTGACAGTCCAGTTCTTCCAGATTTCAGAAACAACACGTTTCGCAATTTCGGACAAATCCAACTAGAACCGCCCAATCCCTTGCAACTTTATCTACTACCTTTGTACGTCGAATAGACCCAATAGAAAAAAGATTTCATGCACTTCTCTTGTTGATGGCTTTACCGCGCATGTTATCTGAATATGATTCGTGTTTTAACCCGCTAAGGTTGCAGCTTTTGATAAAATACTTCAAACTTGTTGTCATCATTCTATGAATTTTGTGATTTTAAAAAAGCGACATTTACATTTGTATATACGTATATTGTGATACTCATAGCTAAATCACTTATTGGGCGTACCAAGTGACCAGTGATTTTATTCCGATTCCAATTTTAATTCTATCAGATATTTATAATGTACATTAGGTTTCATATATGTACATATATATGTAAAAAACAAGCTAATCTATTTTCTTGAGAAACTACCCTTTAACTGGAGAGGCCGGATATGAAATTTCGCCTACTAAAATACATGGAGGAATGCAGAACTTTACATAAAACAGATACATCTCTCTATTATTAGTTCCGAATGGCTTCAAATTTTTACCGATTAATGGAAAAATACTTTAAGAGGCTAATTCGCATCTCGAAAAGACTTGCTCGTTTGCGAGGAGATTAAAATTCTAAACAGGCATATTGGCATATTGGCTTATTGGTTGGAGTTCTTAAAAAAGGCAAACCAAACAGAATGGGAAACCCTAACTCACAACCGATTTCTTTAAAAAATGAGCAAAATAACCCGCAGCAACTACGAGCAAATGTTTACACAAACTCGGCATACGCAAGCTGATCCCGGCAAAGCCTAATACGGACATTTCGGCAAAGTAATTCTCAAAGTATAGCCAGAAATAACAAAAGGACCTGAGCCCAACTTACATCCGCATCAAGACTAAGTTCCCCAACATAAGTCTAATATATTCATTATATATATAATAATTCAGGTGGTGGCGATGACCTGATGGTTAGCTTCCTGGTTGTCACGCCAACCTACCTGGAATCGAATCGGGGTAGGAGCTCAACAGCAAATTTTCAAATTGTCATTACCCTTTCGGAGGGCAATGGCAAATCTCCGAAAGTCAAATTTTGTCTATGAAAAAACTCAGAAACCGGCAATAAACAGTAGGCCCTGCTCAGGAGTGTAAAAATTCACAAAGTAAGAAACACAAATGAGTGCCTAGCTGTCGTGCCAAAGTATTTATTTTATTTATTTATATAATAATTAGCAAAATATTACGATTTTAATGTTAAATTCGAAAGGAAGAGCATTTTTATCTCCTCAGTTAAAAAACAAAGCGTACGATTTCGCGGCAGGGCGAAATGTCACTACAGTTAGATTTCGGTCGAGTTTCAGTTTCTTCACACCCAATATTCACAATATGGTATAATACTGATTTACATATTGCCATCTATGTAAGCGGCACATCTCCAGTATTGTAAATGTCTAAAACTTTCAAAAGGCCAACATCGACTCGGGCCAAATTACAGATGTCACACACCGGCGTAGTGCTGCGAGGAATTCGTATTCGTGAAATACCGCTGGAGCCTCTCTTGATTGAGTCTCTCGAAACTTTTCGAGAAGTCCAGTGCTGGCGATTTTCTCAGCAAGCCATCAAAAGCGCCGCTGGTTTCAACTGACCATAAACTCGTTGTTTGACGAAGACTGCTGGCAAATGGATTCTAAAAGGCGACGACAAAAATATGGACTTCTATGAGCTCACTCTTCCAGAAAACGTAGTGCTGATATTCGATGTCAAAAAAGAATTTGGACATAGTGACGGGGGGTCATGTAATGTTTTTGACATTCTATTTGGAAACATTTTGCAAAACTCGCAGACTTTGCGATAATGATAATGGATGATAGGAAGAAACTAGCCAGTTGTCACTGGAATGTTTACTGACATCAAAGTAAAACAGCTTAGATGGATCTAGTAGTAAATGAAGTTAAAGAAAAAATAGACAGAACGCTACAAAGGACACTACGTAGCTACTACTACGAACAATAGGGCTTTCTTCATTTATGCTCCTCTAAAAATTCAAATAACGACCTCACAACTCCAGAAGAGGTCAAGTTCTCATCAATAACTTTTTCTTTCGACTAAATAATACCAACTTCATTGGTGCTATGGTACTGGCATATATAAGAAAACTTTGCGGAAACGTCACTTTTTAATTTTAATGTAGGTAGATAATTTAAGGTAGGTAGGGTGCGTTATCATCCATTTTTTCGAAGAAACAAGGTATTTCGCTGTTATTTTGGGCAATGCATTTTCACAAATAAATATAAACTACTAAACTGCTATTTTAATACGTTAGTATGGTTTATAATTTTTCTTTATTTATAACACACACTTTGGGTTATATTGATTGCACTGTATCTCCATTTTTTTGACATCATATAAAATGCAACCCTAGCTTTCTTAATCGCATAGCCTATAATTCAGTACAACATCAGTCGAAACGAACTTTTAAGGTAACTGACTTGCTTGACTTGTTGTCTCCACTGGTGATATGAATTATTGAAGCAAGCACCGTCAATATACTTGAGGTGTTTGTGACAATTCATGTGCCTCCATATGAATTTCTCACTTCTTGTTGACAGTCCACCGCAAAAAGAGTAGTGGTGATAGCATGCAAATTTTCCGAAAGCTCCTTCGGATCTCAAGCATCTTCCGATATAAAGCATGTGGTTCGAACGACTATCTTGACCTTTATTCTCTGTTCTCTGTTGCAAAACGGTTGCAAACGAATCATAATGTAAAAATACAAAATGTCTAGTTTTCCTCAAGCGATGTAGAAAATACTGGAATCCGTGTGATATGACCTCAGTATACATATAAAACAATTATCCACGCAAAATTTAAGTATAAGTTTAAATTTTCAAGTGCTCTCAGAATCTGTCTGCACTTGTTAGACAGGGTTCAAAACCGTGTGTTAAAACTAATCATATTTACAGTCAATTAATTACTTTCCAACACCCATGTAATGTGTCTTGTCTTAACTAGTTTCATCGTCATTTCAACAGTGCTCAGAGCTGCTAAGCATCCTGTCTCTTCCAACCGTAACACGCGTCACGTAATTATTGCTCATTAGTTTAATCGTAAGCCTATCTTAAGATGTGCTCTGAAATATCGTGATTCTTTCCTAACCCATAAAACTTACTGGATTCTTCACTCCTTACTCATTAAAACTTGTAAACATTTTAAGCCAACATGCATCGTTATCGCTCTTTCTTTCTTCATTTTGCTTGAGGCCGTAATGTGTGCAAACAATAAACATTTTAACAGTGTTTATAATCCCTTATGGGCATGCTAGTTTTTTTAAAAAAAAAGGTACAGAATTACTTGTAGTTTCTTAAACTAGTTTCTTAAATTACGAAGTATAGATTGCACTTCGGACCCGTTTTGGTCTAGGGTAGATTCCATGGTTTATGATATAAGTATGCCTAAATTGCAAATATTGAAGATTCAAACAAAAAACCGTAAAACTTTTTAAGTATTGATAAATCTCAAATGCAAAATCTAGATACTTATATTTACGACCTTTAAGCCACTGCGAAAATTAAAGAGTTCTCGATAAAGTTACGGCAAGGTTTAACCTAAACCTATATCATCAAATCCGTTTTCAAAGCCCGACATGAGAGTATGTTGTCGCCAACACACAGTCCACACACAAGATGTAGGTGTACTAAGAGTTCAAATTAAAAATCGTTTCAAGGATCCGATGTATCTTTATATTCAAATTAACTACACAGATTACACTAACACGAGTATGCTAATCTAATCGGAAACTGTGTATCTTTTAGGTGTGTGGCTCTCTAATGCGAGTTTACTGTCAACTGTCATTGATATGGTGTAACACAAATACGACGTTTTAAAGACGCACACTAAAACCTACAGCCAGATATTTTGGGTACAAATAATTTAGTTCATTCACCTTGCATTGGAGAAAACAATGGCAGCTATCTAAAAATGTGTAGTTCTAATATAGAACTCATTTTTGTCTAACTATCAAAGATTTGCTTTCTTTCTTCTTTTTAAAGTTGTTGCGGGGGGATCGTTAGTGGCTTTCTATGGTTTGGTAAAACAAGGTTCTGGGGAGACATGAAATGTATCTTGACATACACTTGATATGACAACAGGTTGACATGAACATTGAATTGATTAAGTGACAGACAGACTCAATTGTTTACGTTTAAATCATTATTATTTTTTTCTTTTTTTCTTTTTTGACAGTGACAAATCATTTGAAAGGATGAATTAGAAACATGGCCCTAAGGGTAATTTCTCAATTTAAATAAACGTGAAAGTGTAAAAGACTTCCTGTTGTTTGGGACAGAAACTTAAGTTTGGCAGCAACTTTAATATATGATGATGTTTTTTCTTTCATACAAGAAATATTAAGAGATTGAAGCAAATTGCCGGCCAAAAGTTACGTATCATAAATAAAAATTGGGGAAACATCTTCATCTCAGATGAAAGTTTTAAACGAAATTTTCTACAAGAAAAATTGAGGCAATGGTGATCGAACCATGTGTGTTACAAACGTAAGGTGACTTTATATTTTTTTATAAAATAATATTTACTTGTTTAGTTGTCCCCTTCAAAATATGATATAATAGACTTGTGCGAATGCTTTTTCCAATCCTCGAAGCACTTCTCACAAGCACTTTTTGGTAAAGCCTTAAAATATACCAGCGATTTTATTTTTGGCATCCCATATACCTATGATTCGTCACCAGTTATGACCCTTTTGAGCAAATCTGGATCAGCATTGACGTCATTTAAAAGTTTCGGAACAAACTTCGCTAACACACGTCAGATGCCCAAAACGTCCGAAAAAGTTGCATGATAAACCAACATCCTCAGCAACTTCTCTTATGATAATTCGACGATTTTCCAAAACAATTTTCCTCACAGCTTCGACGTTACAGCTTCGACGTTATCATCTTTTGTTGATATACTGGGGTGTCCAGAACAAGATTTGCATCTTCTCTTTACTTAGAGACGTTTCAAGTGATTGAGAGCACTTGATTCTATTTTTTACACAAAATTTGATGCAAATTCTTCTCTTTACTTAGAGACGTTTCAAGTGATTGAGAGCACTTGATTCTATTTTTTACACAAAATTTGATGCAAATTCTTTGTTCCATTTTTTATAATAAATGAAAATTGCCGAGCAACCCTAACCCTTTAGGTTAAAGGCTAGAATATACTCGAGGTAGGCATGCCTGTAGTAAGAGGCGACTACAAATACAATGAGCCGGATTAAGGTGTTAAGCGACTCTAGTCAGAATCGAACAGGTTGGGGGCCCAGTATGAAATATAGCCCAATCTCTAACGGAGCATCCGGATACTTGGCGACCTCTGGTTCACCAGCCTTATCTGTCTAATGCGGATCTCTGGACAGACGGACTACCTTTTCTCCTTGCTGTTGACAAAAACGCCACATGGGCATAGTACCCCGGAGTTAAATCCCGGACGCTACAAACTAATTTGTATCATTCCCTTGATAATAATAATAATAATAATAATACCTTTTCTCCGCTACTCGTGGAAACAAAAATGAGTTTTACAAACACTATACAACACAATACAAATAAAAACCAGGATCTCTTCAAAAAAAGCTCAAAGGTACGAGATCTTAAACACGAGGATCTCTGGAAAAATCGTGCGGAAGCAAAGACCAACCAACTACACCGAATAAGTTGCAAGATCTCGAACGCGAAAATTCTGATCTCGGCGCCAGACTCCAAAATATTGAATTGAACTGCACTGAACTTAAAAAGGAATTAGATGCCATTAAGACGCAATCTAAGCCCAATCCTGATCTGCGACTTAAAAACTCGAGTGTAAAAACTAGTCCGTGACTGATACTTAGAAAAAGACCATTTAAGAAACGCAAAGCTGATTCCTCGCCTGAAAATGTAGAAAAAGAGACTCCAGCCAGCTCTAACACTGTTGTTGTTAATAAAGGAAAAAATCAAACCAAACAAAGACCGTCGCCGCTAATAAAAGTCTTTGGAATCTCAGACTATAACAAGTTGCACACAATCTTAAAATCACTGTGTTCAACCGACTGCAGACTAAGACCCCGCAATAACGATAGATGGCCTGTCAATGTTCTTTATCCAGTCAATTACCATTCGCTGGATGCCGAGAAGATTCAATGGCATACGTACGAAAATAAAGCGGAAAGACCCATACGCGTGGTATCTAGAGGCTTGCACGCCTCTTGCCCAAAGAAAACCTTTTATTTGACCCTAAAAATAAAGGCTTAAAAATAAACGACGCTGTTAATATACTTCCGCAAAAACAGCGCATATGTTGACACGAGAGGACGACCACAAGACACGATCTCCCCCTTTTTAGGCTAACTTTCGACAAAACCGAAAGTCTAGAAAAAATTTATTTTATAAATTCAATTTTGGTACTTGTGGTACTTGTGCGTGGGATGCCAACGGCTTACAGAAAAGACTTGATGAACTGTAAACATTTTTATTCAGGAAAAAGCAGTTGATAAATGTTTAATTTTTGAAACTCACCTGACGACACAATCACCAGTGAAACTAAAAGGCTACCGCGACTACCACACTTATCATCCATAGCGAAACGCAAGGGGCTGGTCATCCCTATTTATAAAAGACTGCATTGGACACTCTCTGGCAGCACAAATTGAACTTTACAAATTTCAAATGACCACGGTGCGCGCTAAAAATAAAAATTACTCTTTTAGTATATCCTCAATTTTTTTGCCAATCGCGCTGCAAAATAGAAAAACACGAATTCATTGACCTATTTAACTCTCTTGGAACAATCTTTATTATTGGTGGCGACCTTAATACGAAGCACACCTTTTAGGGCTCAAGATGTATTTCACAAAAATGCAAAAATTCTACAGGGCTGGCATGGAATGTGGTCGGCAATTTTACTCAACAAGCAGACCGACGTACTGGCCCTCGGATGTTGCCAAAACACCTGATCTGATATACTTCTTTATCGGAAAAGGAGTAAACGCTAGTTATGTCAAAGTTGAAGAAAGCTACGATCTCTTTTGGTAATGAAAGAAAGACCCCAACCAGATTATCTAACAAAAAAACTCACTGGGAAGATTTCCGAATAGAGGTTGTCAAAAATACTGAGTTAAAAGTACCGCTGAGAACGACGTATCAACGGCTTGTTGAAGTCATAGAGCAGGCGGCCTGGAATAATACTCCACGCGAATCGAACAAAGTTGACAATATCGCCGGAAATCAGAGACATATTAAGGAAGAAACGAAGAGCGCGGAAAAAGTTGCATAAAACTCGGGCTCAACAAGATAAAACGTTCTTTAATAAGCTCTGCAACTTGTTGAAAAAATCGAAAGGACTTCAATAACCAAGGTATTAATAACTAGCTAGAAAATCTCATAGAGACAAAAGCTACCAATTACTCCATATGGAGAGCCGTTAAAAGTCTTCAAAAGCCCAAATACACGTGGCGTCAATAAGAAGAAACCAGGATGACTGGGCGAAAGATGATAAAGAAAAAGCTAAAGTTTTCGCCGGCTATCTTGCAAAAACGTTCAAACCATTTGGCGGGGAAGTGTTTCCAGAGAATGTCAATATGCTAGACGTGACAACGAACCTTTCAATAGAAAAGGCTATACTTAGGGAACTTAGACAAGTTATAGACACGCTTAAGCCCAATAAAACCGCTGGATATGATTTAATTACAGGAGAGATACTTAAAGCCCTACTGAAAAAAGGTTAGATGAAGTTGCTCTATCTTATAAATGCCACCATAGGACTAGAACATGTACCGCATCAGTGGAAAGCTGCCGAAGTTATTATTGCTCCGAAACCTTTTATCGGGTCAAGTCATACAGACCAACATATCGAAGGTCTTCGAGCGAATCTTTCTTAATCGTTTTAAGCCTATTATTGACACAAATCGTCTCTTGCCCGATCATCAATTTGGCTTTAGAAGACCAAGTGCATCGAATAATCGATGTAATTGAACGAACAATCGAGTGTAATCTATTCTGTTCAAGAGCATTCCTTGACGTTTCGCAAGCTTTTGATAAGGTATGGTACGAGGGCCTGAAATATAAATTTCGACAAGTCCTACCCGAGCAATCGACTCATATTTAAAGTTCATACCTAGATGACCGACTCTTTCGTGTCAGACACGGAAACGAATTATCCAATTTTAAGACAATAAAGGCGAGGGTGCCGCAAGGAAATGTATTTGGCCCTCTGCTATATTTGCTTTTTACCCGCGACATTTCGCAAACGGACGATGCTGTGCTAGCCACATTTGCTGATGACACTGCCATTTTGGCAACATCTTAAACCGTCGAAGAAGCAACTGCTAAGTTACAACGGATTAACAACTGGACAAAGACTTGGCGAATCGCGCTTAATGAAAACAAATCTGTCCATGTGAACTTTACTCTCAAGAAAACTGACAATCTACCTGTGTTTATCAACGCAGTACAAATTCTTTTCGCGAACGAGGCCAAATATCCTGGTATGACACTTGATGCTAAACTTAAGCACGTTAAAAAAAAAAAAAAAACGTGAAGAGCTTGAGATTAAGTATAGAGACTGGCTTCTTGGAAAGTATTCCAAGCTCAGTTTAGAAAACAAATTACTACTATGTTATATAAGCAAGTGCTAAAACTTGGTAAACAGTTTTGAGATTGTATTAAAACTAGTAATGTTAATATCTTACAGAATTCCAAAAAACCGAGGGTTTGTTAATGCACCGTGGTACATAAGAAACGATGATATCCACAGAGATCTAGAAGTCACAAGCAATCAGAACTAAATTAAAAAGTTTGCGCGAAAACACAAAAATCGACTACATACGAATATTTCTGTTCAACTGATTCTTGACGAGACAAATTTATCGCGCCTTCAGAAAAGAACTAAGCCTCTCGCTCTGGCGCGCTGATTAGCAGCACTTACGTAGGAAACTTCAATGGAAAATCGCCTGCAAAATATCTTATTAAAGCAAAATAAGACGCGAAAGAAGTACTGCTTGCTGAGTGTAAACTCAGTCGTAATTTGCATAAGGGAGGTGTTTTTAAGCGAGTAAGAATCTCACACTACTATAAGCATCGGACTTATAGTGTCTATGAAGATGTCTCACCTACCCAAAAAAAAGGGCCACCCAAAACACGTCTAACTTTCCTATCTGTCAAAAACAAAAAAAAAAAAAAAAAAAAAAACTACCTACATTGCTATATACTTGAACATACCATAGTATGTTCGACACATGTGTCATTTCGGATATGTAAACATAAGAGCTTGGGATATTAGTTCACAGCTAGCCAGTTAGTTTCTCTGTTTCTAAATCATCAATTTAGTAATAAAAATTTGGCAGCGCTAGCTACTCCACAGCTGGCTCCAAGACAATTTGAGAAAGGAACAACTAAGTCGCGATATATACTAGTAGCATCACTAATTGCTTTTGACTGTAGTCAATCTGACGTTACAAATGTTGTGTTCACACACAGATGAGAAAATTTCAGTACAAAACCTTGGTTCAGATAAAAAACAATTCAGAAGTCAAAGTCAGTGGTACAGGCTTGTCCAAATTGGGAGTTGTTCCTTACGAGTACTTATAGCAAAAAAATGGTGAGCGAAAAATATTAGTATACCATATGTTAAACTAAAAGCCTTCTCAAATAATTCCTAAATTGGCAAAAACTGCTGAGGAAATCCCCTACTTCTGTCACACAAACTCATTAACATTTTCTGTCCTCTAGATCTAGCACAACGGGAACAGAAACGCTATATATCTTAGTCATTAAAGGATACAAACCAGCGATGGGTATGTTCTAAGACTACCACGTCTATCTCTCACAATTAGTTAGATCTGTCTTTTGATGTGATTTGTTGTCACCACACATTTGGAATTTTCGTGAGGGTGTTCAGATATCCTTCCTCTTATCGGGTTTTTTTTGTAACTGTAATAGCGGCTTATTGCACCTAAACCATATATTTGCTATACTTGCTATTACTGTGATGCTAATTGAGGGTCTGGAGCAGGTTGACTTAAGTTTAGCTACAGGTGAAGGGGCTGGCGCAGTCTCCATGCTGTTTCCGCCACTGCACGATGAAAGGGATTTTGCAGTGGACTCGATCTAATGTTAATGTCAGGTGGTGTTATCAGCTCGAGCCTTACATCTATATCCAATTGGCACCATTCAGTGACCTATCTCTAAAAACCATGACTAAATGCACAGTGTCCTGAATGATTCTCGATTATTTTACTTATCGGTCATCGATTTTTGCACTACACTCATTGAGTATATATTTTTCTCTTAATGTCAGATATCTTCACTCTAAAACACATCCGGAGACTTCAATAGCGAATACATTTTAATTTGAAATAAATTTATTAGATCATACCATCAACACACGCGTTCGACTCTTAAACGTGACTATTCTTTATTTGCATTAAAAAATAATTATCATAATAAAGTTGAATTTCTGGTTCATTATTTCCTCATGTCCAAAATCAAGTCAAAAATATCAATCCAAAAATAACAATTAGAATATTAACTTACATGTTACGTACTAAAATAAAAGAATCAAAAGGAATCAAATATAAGAATCTGAATCGGAATCTACATATATCGGCATGAACCGGTTGAATTTCAAATCGTAGTAAACGGAAAGATTTTCTTAATTTGCTTATTCAATGGATGGAAATTTGTTACGCTTAAGCGGTAACTGATGATCTGCTGTCAAAGTCATTTCAAAAATCTTATAAAATTCCTGTCGTCAGAAGTTTCTAGCTTCTCTGAGTGATTTATAAAACAGGTTGAATTACGAAGGAGGCATCTCATTACTTAAGTTTGATACAGTTCACAACCTCAACTCTAACCTTCTAATATGTGTTTGTGTTTACGTGTGGTATAAATAAATGCTAACAAATTGTAAAAAAAAAAAAAAAAAAAAATGTCCACAGTGTCACCTTAGTCACGTTTTTGTCAATTTAACTCATAAAAAGTCGAAATCGTTTTTCTCGCCATAAATCATTTACGCAAAGTTAAGATGTAAATTAGGTTAAAGACCTTTTGAAAATATATACACTCATAGATATCTATATGGGACGCTTAATCAAAGTCGGACCTAAGAGAAAGGCTGCGTGAAAATATTTTTTATATTTTCAGCGATCTTAGATTGTTCCAATGGAGTGCGTTGATGATGTGTGTCTTGGAATCGCATTAGGTAATTAATTGGGTTTCATCGATTTATTATGACTGAGAAAATAGCTCCAAGACTTAACTCTTTAATTCGATTTAAATAAACTACAGCATTATTATTTTTTTACATGGACATAAGCGCCAGATCAATGCACTCAACAGACCAGATGCTAAAGAAGAGAGTATCGCGTTTTCACCAATTCATTGATTTTGAGCTAAGGAATTAAAACAACTCAATTCATTTGTTTTAATTAAATAATTACACTTATTTGGAACAAAATCCTCCTTAAAATGAAAATATCAAAGATATGAAGGTTTTAATGTGCTGAATCTATGTGTATTTATTTCCATTTTTTTCTGTTACTTATATTCGTATAAATTCATAATAATGTGATGAAGTTTTATGTTTATTGTCAACCACAGATCAAAAACAAAACATACTAAGCATATGAAAGTGGTTTAATAGAAAATTTTATTTTGTTATACGTACAAAATCCTAAGAACTTAAAAAGATTCTGCAGATTCATTTTGCCAGATTTGTGATGAATTAACTACAAAACCTCAATGGAATGCAATAACTCCTCTGGTGAAAAGAGCTTATCGACTTTACTTTTGTTTTCCTGTTGGTAAAAGAGACAAATATTAGGTGCTGAGAATATGTTGCAATAGTTACTCGAAAACTTTAAAAAGTTGGCTTGAAAAAAGTCATAAAACAATGCCATTTGTAACACTCATGATTTGGAAAAAAACGAAAACGATTGTTACTTTTGTATGATTATGACGGTGGTACAAAAGATCTTTAACGCTACAGTGTAAAAACTATGGAAATATGAGGTTGTTACTGAAAAATATTAAGAGTCAAAATATAAACACTACGTAGTAAAAAACTGGCCAGTCAGTTAGTCAAAAATGTATCTGAAAAATATTTAAAACAAAGTGAAAACAATTTTCTACAACATACTCCATACGAGTATAAAGCTGAGTCTAATGAAAAATTTGTAAAGGCAATAAACAAGGATGGACAGAGCTTTGAATACCTTAAAACAAAATTTCCACCAATCAGCGAAGGAAAATTGAAAAAATATTTGTAGGCCCGAGAGCGTAAAAAGGACCCACATTTCAATATTACCTTAAATAGAACAGAAAAAAAAAGCGTTAACTGCTTTTGAAGAAGTGTGTCACAGTTTTCTCGGAAACAAAAATCTGAGAACTACCCGACAATTGTCCAAGATCTTCTTTCTGCTTGTAAAGCTCCTTAAAATTTACTTTTTGAACTTGCACTTAGGTTTCTTTCCCGAAAATCTTCGTGCAGTATCATATGAGTATGACGAAAGATTTTATCAAGACATATTGCACATAGAGAGGTGATACAACAGAAAATGGTCAAATGGAATACTGCCAGATTTTTTTTTGTCGACTCGATGCGACTCTCGTATAGAAAATGTGAAAAGAAAGAAAACTGCGAAATGAAATGGTATTATTATATAAGATGCTAGATTGTTTTGATGATTTTAATATTTCGAAAGGAATAATAACTCTCTTTTCTTTGTAAATTTTTTGGCTACCATTAATATTTGAGTACACAACGGCCGCTTTCCTAGACATGTAAGGTGCCTTTAACAACGTCAGCATATCCGCAATCACGACTGCACTGTCAACTCTGAAGGTAGACGACTCACTTAGGGTGTTAATCAGTGTTTTGCCTAATAGTAGGATAATCAACTCTAAACTCGAGGAAGGGCTTCTGTTAGAAGATGTGTCGGCAGGGGTACTCGCAAAGTGATGCCTTTTCACCCCTACTCTGGTTATTGAACAGCTGATATTTTTGGAGGCGGGTGGTAGCAGCGTGATACTCTATGTGGATGACGTTGCTATAATCGTCTCTGTTGAACATCTAAATTCAAATAAAGAACTCCTTCAACTAAATCTTAACAGATTAACCCGTTAAACTAAACTCCCATAAAATTTGTCTTGTTCTCTTTTCTAGGAAATACAAAATTCCAATCGTAGACCATCTCTCACTCAACGGCACCAGTTTAGTCTTGTCCGATACAGCAAAATATCTGGGTCTTATATTTGACAGGAAACTAGACCGGAAACCTAATATTCAAGAACGAGTAGCTTCAGTAGATTTATTCTCTTACAAAAAGGTCATGGGAAAGAAATGGGGGTTTCAACCTCACACAACCCACTGGCTATACATCTTGGTTATAAGATCGAAATCACTTACGGGGCGGTTGTCTGGCTGAGCGCCATAGATAATACTGTCAACAACAGCAAACTAAGCACAGTCCAAAGGATAGCATGTTAGTGCATAAGCGGAGCCCTACGCACTACTCCCTCCACGGCACTGAATATTCTGTTTCACTTGACATTCCTCGATATTTTCAGCAGGCAAGTAGCTCCGACCGCAGATGGTGGCGGTGTTTTCTCAGATAAGAATAATCTAAGCCTCTCCTTCCGTCTTCAAAATCATTTTACAAGGTGGAAATTTTTAAGGGTTAAAGAAGTCCTGTTCCGACTGAAGAAAAACGTGATATCTGCAAGGAATATCTGCATTTTTTCGGATAGTCAAGCCTCTATCAAGTCCATTGACCCAAAATTCTAGAGCCGCGCTTGACTGCCGATTATTTCTTAGAAAGATGGTAGAGCAGTTAAACCTTCACCTATGTTAGGTGCCGAGGCACAGAGACTTTCCAGGGAACTGTAGGACTGATGAACTCGCCAAAATTGGAACCACTCTACTTATTCTATCGGAAAAGAGGAGCATCAGTAACTAACTATGCAAACTTATATTAAAGCTTGATGCTAGCAAAAGAACAAACCTTAGGTGGACTGTTGGATTAACATGTCTAGTGACCAAACAAATCTGACCAAAGCTGAATCTGAATTGCTCTAAAAGTTTGATCTTTCACAATAGGAAGCATCACGGCACCATCACGGTTGGCATCACTGGACATTGTCTAATAGACAAGCATACAAGATACAAGATAAGCTGCATGGACTAGGGGGAGGAGGAGACGCCCAGCTCTCTCCTAAAAAAAGAAACACCACTTAGGAGCTTTCTTCTACAATGACTTAAGCGATCTAGATAATATAGACGTTAATAGTCTCCTTCATTATAAGTTTAAATTAGTTTCAAGAGTAGGAAGATTATAGATCGACGTGGCATCAGAATGGGCTAATAGAATTAAGTGGGTTGGCCTCTCAACAGTCTTTTACAAAAGATCTCTTAATGTTGAATTATAATTTGTAAGCAATAATAACATTTTATTAAAAAAAAAAAAAAAAAAAACCATTACGTAAAAAATATACATGATACATATCCTTTTATAACAAAGTATATTCCGACTTAATACCAATAGTAAGGAGGAAAAAACAATTTTTTTGCGAACCAGTGTTATAAAGCTTTGGAGTACTCTAGGCCCATTTAAACTATGAAACTGATTTTAAGAAGGCGTTTGAATATCTTTACTGTGATCGAAATTTTGAAACCCATTAAGAGTTCCTACTAAAAGCTATTTCGTTTTATAAGGATTATGCAATTGGTCTGTACTTTGACTATAGTATTTCCTCTACGTTTGATAAAAGCTCGTAGCAGCTTTTTTATCCTGGACAGTAATTCCGAACCCTGATGAAACGAAAAAGCAAAATAAAGTGGTTCCAAACTCCGATGAAACGTTTGCACCCTACAGATTACATTCAAAACCGTACGATAATACTTGGAACTGATGTTGATGTTGATTTACTATTCCCTACAGTAGTGCTCCCACGTAGCCAATAAAGTTATTCAACTATAAACCCATTTTAACTCCCGCCTCGTTCTGAATGCTAAAACTATGATTAAACGCAAAAGCACCAAAAAATGAAAAAAAAAACATGGAAGAGCAACGAAAAGTTGACAAACTCGGAGGGGCTTACGGATGGAATGAGCAATAAGTGGTAAAGAGGACGTCGTGGGTGTATCCTCAATGCACGAATTACGGGCATAGCAACAACATCAGCAATGTCATCATCATTGTTACTATCGTCAAAGTACCTACCTAGAGATTACTTGGTAAAAACACCAGAAGCATCATTAACACTTAACGGAAAACTTCAGCTTAACAACACAATGTGACTTCGTTTGGCTTAAGTTTTGTTTGCCAAATAAGATAAGTAACATACAACAGCTCAGCAGGTTAACCTAGTTTTGGAAAAGCGGTATTACCAATGCAATCAAAACAACATCTCAACTTTTCATTGTATGATATGCCAGGTGTACCAGTATGAAGTGAAAATAAAACACTAATTTTTAATGGGAAAGTAAAAAACATTTTATTCAAAGTATTAGCCATTGTTAGCTACACATTTTCCCATCTTTCAGGCAATTTATGGTTTCCACGCCAATAAAACTGTTCGTCTTTTGAAGCAAACCAAAAAGTCACCCAATTTTCAACTTCCTTATAGGATTCGAAGTACTGCTCAGCTAATGCGTGTCCCATCGATGAAAACAAATGGTAGTCGGAAGGAGCCAAGTCTGGTGAATACAGCGGGTTGGGTAGCGGCTCCCAGCCGAGTGCTTTGCTTGTATCCTGAACCAGTTTTGCTTTGTTTGCAGGTGCATTGTCATGGAGCAAAATTACCTTACCGTGTCTTCTGGCCCATTCTGGTTGTTTTTCGATCAATGCACGGTTCAAATTGATCATTTCTTATTGTATTAACGGTTTCACCAGGCTTTAGGAGCTCGTGGTATACCATACCTTTCTGGTTCCACCAGACACACAGCATTGACTTCTTGCCGAATCGATCTGGTTTTGCAGTCGATGTTGATGGTTGTCTCGGAATAGCACATGATTTTTCTCGTTTAGGATTCTGAAGATAAATCCATTTTTCATCGCCAGCAACAATTTGATGAAAACTGATTTTTTATCGTGTCTTTGAAGCAAAATTTCACAAGTGGTTTTTTGGTTTTCCATCTGTCTTTCATTCAATTCATGTGGCACCCATTTTCCAGACTTTTGGATCTTTCCCATAGCTTTTAAACGGTCAGAAATTATTTTTTGTGCAACGTTTAACATTTCTGCCAATTGTTTCTGACTCAAAGTGTCATCTTCATCCAATATTGTTTGCAATTCGGGTTCTTCAAACTTTTATGGTGATCTTCATTTCTCACATTAAACTCGTTATCTCTGAACCGTTGAAACCATCTTTTACATGTTGTTTCTGATAGAGCATGATCTTCATATGCCTCGACAAGCATTCGATGCGACTCTGCAGCACTTTCCTTCAATGAAAAAATTAATGCTTTCCACAAGTCATCATTTTCTGGTACTAAATTCCACATTTTTAACACGATGAAAAAATATGATGTTGTTTGCTCAATGACTTGATGTATACTAAATATGTTTGACAGGTGTCATAGCAACCAAACAAAAAAAAGAATTAAAGCCCGTTCACAATAAATGTTCCCTATCGGGACATTTATATCCTGACGGATATAAATATATATACCGGTACACCTGGTAATGTTTTGTATTTTTCTAGCGGTTATGTTGTGTTAGTTTAAGATAACAAGTCAGTCATGTGAAAGACCTTGGAGTAAAAAGACATTATTCAAATAAGATATATACCATCTGGACCAGCTAATTTATGTATGTTAATAAATTTAAGTACTCTTGCTACTGCATGAGTGTGAAAGTGGATTTGTATCATTGAATATTCGACGCACTCAAGTGTATTATTGGCGGAGATAAAGCATCATTTGGAAGTATAGAGCTGGCCGCTCGAAAGAATAAGTGGTGCACACGTTTTGAATTCCTTCTAGATGCCAATTAAAAAAGTGAATTCGTTGTTATTTAGAAAAACAAGTTGTCTTATTTAACTGCCTAATGAAATACCAGAGTTTGCATTGATTGAGTTTATTCCAGATGAAATACATTTCGGCTTTACCGAAATAAGTGGTCATAACATTTACTTCATCTCCATATTCTAAGGACTAACTTAATAGCATTGAGTCCGAACTAAGATTCATATAATGTACCTTAAAATTATACTTCACTTTAATCTTCATTTTCATATAATCTCTTCTGATGGTTAAATGAAATCCCCACAAATAAGATACAAATGCGATACAAAAATTAGATTTTGATCTTTCAGAGTTGCCATTCAAATGTGTTCCAGAAAACTTTGTTAGCTTTAAAACTAAATATAATATTATATAAGATACTATCTTTAAATAATTTTTTTTTAGGAATTTGTAAACCCATATAAGAATTTTATTTTTTGTCACTGGACAGGAACGAGATGCTTCAAATATGTAACGTATAATACAAAGAGGGAGCATTACTACAAATGAAGCAAGAATTTTTAGAAGAATTCTTAGTATAATTTCTGCGAAATTTAATCTATAGTACTCATTCCCAATTGTTCGAAAGGATTTTAAAAATAAAATAGAAAACGAAAAAAATATGGAGAGAAAAAACACAGGAAAAATTTTCAACAGTAATGTAAAGAACAATCCAAGGAATATTTATTTATTCAGAACGAATTCGCAAACAACTTGCCTTAACCTCACAAAATTAAATTTTCACATCCAGGAGTACTCTCCAACTTTGGTTACCTGTGACGAGTACTTCTTATATTATGTATGTATGGATTCTCCCTTGGCAACGTTTCTTCCTTGCCGGGTAGTAGTGTATTTTTCGTTATCTGTTCGTTACCTTATCTACGAGTAAAGGTTGATACCAAAGTAAACCTTCAAATTGTTTTCTTATTCAGGCATTTAAGATTCGGGATCTTCTCTACTTTGTTTTCCAAACGCCCCTTCTGTGCCATAAGGATAAAATATGTTTGTACTTGCTGCAAGGTGCATCTCTAGTGCTGTATTATGCGGTGTTGTGCTGATAGGTGACCTTCATTGACTAGGAGTTTGGTTAATTAACGTCAACAGGTACAGGTACAGATAGACGAAGGGGAAATCTTTTTCTATCTGTCAGATAGACATCTGGTAACTTGGAGTATTCTTTTTACGGTAATTTTAACAAGGATATTTTTAGATATTACTCGATGTCTATAAAACTAATAAGAAATCATTTTAATGGATTTTTCGTAGTTCAGGGATGCATTTTTTGGAAAATATTCCTGTACATAGTACACATACAAGCACACGTTGGCTAGGAGATGATGCCATTATAATACGTCTCACGAATACATTTTTTGTCCAACCAGAGACACATATTTTTAGGTATATCCTTTTTGCCCATAGAGTTTCTATAACAATCTGTTGAAAATATGCCCAATTTTAGGCATTGATCTGCAATTCATATTTCTCAAGTAAGGCCAGACCTATCATGAGATAAGACATTTTAGGTCATTTAAGCATATGCGGTTGCTTTTGGTAATTGATTTCAAATGTAGAGTCGTTCATATTAGTAAAATCCTAACGCCCATATCATCCATGTACAAGGTGGCACAAAAGATGTGACCTGATGCTTCTTGGCTGGCATTTTTTTATGAATGAAAAACTTTGGTTCCTTTTTTAGGTTATGTTTGATGTCTTTGAGAGCTTTTAGAGTCTGAGGCTTATTGACATAGACTCGTGACTTCAAAAAATTCCACATACAGAAGTTTGGAACGGTTAAATCAGGCGATTCTGCCGACCAGTACAAATCGCCAAAACAAGGGATAAGGCGACTCGGAAATGCAGTCCTCAGAATTTTGATTTTGGCTCCAATTGAGGAAGGAGAATGTCATTCAGCATGGCTCTGTAGCGCTCGCCTTCCACATTAATCCTTTGGCCGTCGGTGTTTTCGAAGAAACAAGGTTCGATTACGCCTCCAGCGTAAACAGCACACCCTGCAGTAGCTTTGAGCAGGTGTAATGGCTCTTCGTGGGTTATACGAGGATTTTTGCCGCCCCTAGAAATGACTATTCTGCTTATTTACATATCCACAGAGATGGAAATGGACCTCGTCGCTCACATTGATTTTCGGTGAAAAGTTATCTCCCTCGTGGTCGAGATACAGAATGGCTTGAGCGTAGGTTACACGCGTTTGGCAGTCAACAACTAACAGCTGATGCACTGTCTGCACATTGTTAGTCTTTCTCCAAAATTCTCTGTAAAGACCGCCTCTGGTACTCTGCGACATCTTTAACCACAGCTGCGATATTCTCAGCAGAACGGCTACTCCGGGTCTGGCCGGACCTGGAAGCATCTCGCATTGTCTCATATTTTTTAAGGAAAGTGCCTATACGTCGTAGTGTTTCCCAGGGTGGTGTCGGATGACCGGAAAATCCGCGTCGAAATTCACTCCTCGCCGATACCACTGACGAATTATTCCACAAAAAAAATCTTAACGATTATTCCGCGTTCTTTAGGAGTATAGCGATTACGATTATCAAAATAGAATTGGCATTTGCCGCCATTTGCAAAAATTGTAGCATCTTCCGATAGGGTGATGACTTTTGCACCACCTAGTACTTATTAGAAATGTCTTTATTGGTACGTCACTTAGGATAGGCTAATACCGAATCTTTCTATTGCCTCCCTGAGAAAAAGTGAAGATTAACAGCGACAACCGCGTAAAAGATCACAATGTCATCAGCATTTTCTAAGCCTTTCGCAGAAAAATGAGTACTGATAGTACCAGTATGCGTCCCATCACAACCAAGTGCAGGTGATACCACCTGCAGACCAATGGGATCGTAGGCAGGACACTCACAGAGCTGGATCTCTGCGGTATCATCATCACTCTAACAGCACGCTTCTTAAGATATTATATCACCTACTTCAAGCAAATTATAAAGCATACGAGTAGTGCCTGTAAACAGTCTACAGTCTTTTCTGCAGCCTGGTCTGCCGGCATCATGGAGGCTCATGAGTCTGCATTTACTCTCATGACCTAGCGCAAGTTCAGATCGTAGGACCCAAACATAACTCCGTGAATTCGGCCTTCCGACTGCATTCAATGAAGTCTTACATACTCGAATAAGCTTAGAAGTTGTGAGAGGGTGCAGCATTGCTTTAATCGCACCTTGGCAAATACAGATCATTCCCCCCTCTAACGGTCCTTCACACAATAGTTTACTGTCATCGAGTGGGCTTACATACACCATAGCAGTAGTGACACGACGCCGCCTTGCGTTCAATCTATGTCTAAACATTCCATATTAGCCGCAGCTAGAATCCGTAATCAGGGAAAACTTATAGCTGAAATAGCATGCACAGGTGTAGTACCGGCTTTGTCTCGGGACTTAGAAATGGCCCCCCCATTAAGAGGCGATCAGCGATATAAGAGATGTGTCGTCGTAGCACTACCAAAAATATGATTATGACTTAACGAACACAAAACAAGCAAGAGACGTAATCTGCTGAATCTACTTTAAACAGGGACGTTTACTAACACAGTATATGAAGAAAATATTTTTAACCGCTACTTAAGAAAGTAAAATAACAATTTGTTAACTATCAAAGTATGTTACTGAATTCTAATCAACTCCATGATAGCAAATGAGACTTTGTAGAATGCAGGTTCATATACGGCGCGATACCAAGTTTAGAGATAACGATAAACATTTGGATTCTGAAAACGATCTTCATATGGTCTTATCGATTTGCAGAAAGTGTCCAACAGAGCTCCTAAATCCCACTACACCACACTACTATGAGTACAGAAAGACAGTATGTATTAAAGTGCAACAGACTTTAGTGTATAGTTGTGAAGCAATTGATCATAGATTTGAAAAAAATTGATAGTGGTGGTGAAAAAAATAAACGGTTTCTAGTTTTGTGGTTTAAGGTGAATAAGGCACCATCTTCGCCATTCGAAGCCATTTAAAAAGTTTTCGTGTCGGAGTGGCTTCTATTAACAGATTTAAAGATTCGTACTGTTAGGTGCTGGAGAGTTATTTATTTAGCCAGAGCGATACTGATATTCGTACAACCAACCTTAAGGCAATTTCGGAAAATATTAATGTATAAATCAAATTTCATAACCTTTCCAAATATATGATACTATTTTCCCAGTATTAATGGCCATCAATATTGCACAATACTGGCAAACCTTCAACCAAGAATAGGTTTCATCAACTCTCATAATGATTTTACACTAAAAAAAAAAGCAACGCAATGAAAAACTTTTAAATATTTTCCAATTATGTATAAAGGCCCTTTAATGTTCTATTTCGTGAGAGAAGTGTAATGGCAATGCGTTGAGCATTCCAATAAAAGGCTTATAAAGGAAGTTAAGCCATCACGGTGGTGCTACGTAGTTTTCCTACTAATTATTTCGCAAGTGAAATAAAATAAATACTTTCAGGACAAACTATTCTGAAAGAGTACCAGGGATCCTTCCAACCCATTCTTTCTGAACAACTCTTTTTTTTTTAATTTGTTCGTGTACGAACAAGGAACTGAAAGATCTCTATACCTTTTTACTGCGACATACCAATCACTTGATATTGGAAAAAGTTAACAATATAGTTTACAATCATTCTTTTAATTTTTTGAAAGAACTATGCATGAAAGAACTAGGCAATGGCCTTATATTTGGCTCACTAGCTGTCACGGCAACCTGCCTTGAATCGAATACCGGTAGTAGCTACACAGCAAACATTTTTCAAATCGTCATCACACTTTCGGTGGGCAATGACAAACCTCCGAAAGTCAAATTCTGCTTAAAAAAAAGCTTCTCAAGAGAGCCGTTCGGAACCGGCATTAAACGGTAAGTCCTGCTCAGGAGTGTAAAAATTCACAAAGTGAGAAACACAAATGAGTGCGAGAAGCTAGGCCTTGGCCTACACGGGGCTGTCGCTTCAAAGTATTTATTTATTTATGAATTACCCAGTAGCATCAAATGGCACGATCTCAGAAGCCAATTCTATGGTACATTAATGGTTTTATAGGTATGATTCAAGAAGGGAACCACATATCGTCCGGATCAATATCGTACATATTTTCGAATAAAATAATGTATGATGTTGGCACTAGCGTGAACATCGCATCATACATACACTTTTGTGTAATTGAGTCCCACGAGTCTTTTCTGGACTTGCCATAATCCAAAAGCAGCAATTTTGTTTTACGCAAGCCCACCGTTCTGCTTTGTTACTTGAACTCCCGCTGCAATCGGCTTTTAGTTTTAATTCCTGCACCAGATGGATCTTGTCGTGAAATTTTCTACATAAAGGAAGGAGAAAAGCCAAACTGATGCCGATTTAACCATCCCGGACCTTTTTCCACACATTCACTCACAGCGTCTACAGTTCCTCCTGTACGCACATTTTGCTGACGCGTTGTTGGCTCTGCATCATGTAGAATGTATACGAAATCAATCGTGGTATCTTCTTTAAGATTCAGGTATTAAAGAGCGAATTTATCAATAAGTTGACCGATAGTGATTCACCAATAAGTGAAGACCTATTATAAACGGTTTAAGGGGCACACCTGCTGTAAACGCATCAAATGTTTTAAAATTTGGAGGATATATTTATACATATATAATGAATATGCACTGAAATTTTCAAAGGAAAAAATTACATTTTCAGAGAGTTATTCGCTATCTCCCAAGTCACAAAAAAAAAAGATCCTCCACTGCTGCAGTGATGGCGGGCTTCACTGTTACTGAAATCAAAAACCAAAAAAGATTATTAAACTGGAAGGTATTGCCTATACAATGACGAAAAAAATTTAAATTTAACATTAAAAAAAAAAATGTCGAACTTTTCCCGAAAACTTGATGATTTTTGGCTCACCAAAATAACATTTTTTACACAATCAAAAAACTGGAGTGTATACAAAGTAAGCAAAAAAAATTTTTTTTGTCTTCGAGTTACAATTGCAGTATATTTGAAAAATGTATTTTCGAGAAAAATGCATTTAAGGATAATCTGCTATTCCATTCTCATATAATTCACCTTTCTTTTCTTCAAAAAGCACCTTCTGGGCTATTGAACCTCTTCTTCGAGATGATCAGCTCTCTTTCAAGGCAGCCTGTTGGCGATGCTCTGCTACTCGTAGTCTTGTTTCATCCTTGTTACCGATCTAATCTCTTGCTGCAGGTCCAACTATCACATTAAATATTTTTAAAATAAATATATAACCGTCGTTGAAGTTGAAAGTAGCGAAGTAATTTGATAATTCAGTAATTTTGACACTACTGTGGAGGTGTTTCGGAGAAAAGTTCAAAAGTAAAACATTGTAGCTTTCGTTATTATTCTGCGTATTATTACCTTTACATCTATCAGCAATTCACGCCGAAACAAGTCCTGGTATATTGGCTTCAGAGCTCAAGTGGAAGATAATAGAAAATAAAACTTAGTCAAGTTCATTCCTTCAGCTTTCGTGCGACGATAAGTGCACCAGCTCTTTGCGGCTTCTGGACAGTTTCCATGGTTTGGATTCTTATCAGTCTAACTCAAATGATGAAATTGCTTTGCTTTATATAGTGCGATTCATTGTGAGATTTGATTTTCAATATGCTTTTTTTGACAGATCACGCGTGACTTTTATCAAACTGCTTTCTTATTTTTGTTGAATATCATTTGGCAAGTCGTCGTAGAAAAACTCACACCACAACAGCGTCTCCAAATTGTTGTATTACGAAAATCAGCGTTCTGTGAGAAATTTTTTTCGTGCGATTCGATACTGAAACCACTATTGCCAATACCATTCGCAAATTTGAGTCCCAGTAAACATTAGTGGATGATACTCGACCGGATATACCACATCTTCTAGTGAAGAGAGGTAGTGAAGAGACTATAGCAGCTGTAGCTGAGAGTGTACGCGAAGACCGTGACGAATCAATTCGTCGTCGTTCTCAGCAGCTTGGCTTGGCGTATTCGACAACTTGGCATATTTTATGTGAGGATATCGGCCTAAAAGCGTACAAAATTCAACTTATGCAAGAATTGAAGATAGGCGACTTGAATTTGCATCATATTTACAGTGAATGGGCTCTGGAAAAACTCAATGAAAATCCAGTGTTTTATCGTAAAATTTTGTTCAGTGATGAAGCCCATTTCTGGCTCAATAGATACGTTAATAAACAAAATTGTCATATTTGGGCTGATGAGCAACCCGAAGAGTACCAACAGCTACAATTACATCTATTAAAAACAACGGTATATTGTGGTTTATGGTCTGGTGGAATCATTGGTCCATATTTCTTTAAAATTGAGACAAATCAGAATGCTACCGTCAATGGTAACCGTTATCGCGCCATGTTAACAGACTATGTGCTTCCTGAAAATCAAGAACATGGTATCGATGAGTTTCAACAGGACGGGGCTACAAACAATGGACTTGTTCAGAAACGGTAAATTGGCCGCCTAGATCGCGATATCACACCTTTGGACTCTGGGGATATGTAAAGTCTCAGGTCTTGAGGATAAAGCCAGCTACGATTGACGCTTTGGAAGCCAACATTACTCGTGTTGTCCGCGAAATACCAGTCGCTATGCACGAACGAGTCTCCCAAAATTAAACCTTCCGAATGGACCACCTCAGACGTAGTCGTGGCCAATATTTACATAATATCATTCTCAAAAGGTAAATGCCATTGATTGTTCTTTTAACCGATAATAATAATAAAAATTGTAAGCTCACTTTCAAATTTATGTGTTTAATTTTACACTATAAATCAAACCTCACGATGAATCACCCTATACATTTCATGCACACTATCTTGATGTCTTATGTCCGCTGGACCGTAAAACTTTTGAATATTATTTATTGAGTTGATAGTTAATTTTAGCGTGGTTTTACTTTTTCCTCCTAAGCTCTTATCGGCTTTTTTTAATATAAACTACAGCATCGTGATATGTGGCACTATCACCATCACCAATATACTGTGAATATTTCACCCCGTATTTACAAATCAAGCGACCAAACATGTCTTTTACACAGTCGACTTCAATTTTTGAAGCCGATCCTTTATGATTTATGTCGCAATCATCTTCGTGTAGTGAGAGCCGTTTTTCGCAAGCTATCTTTTTTATTTTCCCAAAAAAACACAAATCTGAAAGTAAATAGACTTAACACATGAATTGAAGATTTTTTTACAAAATTTCCCTGTCAGAGTTAATACACAAAAACGTAAAGAATGGCCACGTTTTTTCCACGTGCCATCACCAAAAATTGTCAAATTTGTCTCTGAATTTTCTTTCTCTAATATTTTCTGCTTCTTTTCTTCAACAGCACTTTCCATACTAAATTTACATCTGATTCTGCTGCTATCCATAAATTCGTGAAACATCTAGCGAAAGCTAAAGATTAATTCCGTTTATTCCGATACACAAAAGACGCATCACAGCCACTGAACGTCTATTTATTTCAAATGCATTTTCAATCATAGACCCGGAATTGATGAGTTGGAAAAATCACAATATTATAGTATTATATCATTATTTTGTGATAGTTTTTCAGCGGACGCTGAAACACCAGTACGCGTACTGGTATTTGCGGTAGACTGCTTGAATGTATATTGATTTCCCTTAAACTTTCGTTTTCTTAAAACTGATCTATGCCTGAGAATGTCGAAAGTACCTTTTTGGTTTGAAGACAGAGGTTGATTACTCATTTTTACTAAAATAACTTACGAATTGCTCAGTATAACGGTCGCAGTAAAAATAAATTTGTCTAGGCCCAAAAACATGTAACTTAATTATAAGTGAAGAGTTCCTAAAGAGTAGACCTATTCATGCATTTCTGTATACTTGAAGGTCAACAATAGAAACCGGAATCGTATTACAATGGTGTACAATGACGATAGAGTTCGAACAATAACTCTGGTACACCCCGTAGCAAACGTAGCTTTCTGACCGCTTAGGGGCTATTCTTTAGAAGGCTGTAACTTAAAAACTCTTTGAGATATTCATTTAAAATTTTAGTATGTTATTTTTTAAGGTATGAATAATTGAAATTTTCAATTATTATTTTCACACTAGGTGTGCCCTTTAAAAGTAATACCTCTCGGAGGATATAGCAATAAAACATAGCCGAAATGGGTGCGACCGATGGGTCATGACAAGAACTTCCTGATAAAGAGAAAATGAAGTATTCTCCAATTCTCCGATTAAGCTTCAAAGATTTTGGTAAAGCTAAGAAAAAAGAAGTGTTGTAGTTGGATCTACCTTCCCTTTCTGCCAAACAAAGAAGAATACATACTTCAAGTGAATTGGAAAAAAGTTACAGGACATTAACAAATTAATGATTCAACTTGAATATATTTCTTTAAATATGAGTAGGTAATCAGTGTACGGACTGCAGTATATATTGGAACGTTAGCCATTGATTTGTGTCCATTAACATTTTTTCAGACTTCTTTTGATTAAAGAAATGTACGGGAAATTATAAGATTTGTAGTTAATTTTGTTAACAGTGGTTTTAAGCTTAAAAATAAGAGAACCATTAACCTTATGTTTCAGTGATGAATCTTCTTTTATAAAGCATTCAGTTTTTGCTTTTTGCAATTTTGTTAAAAAGTTAAGGGGCTGTAGATATAGGCTTTTTATGATTTTTTTCAGGGAAAATATAAAATAAATCGAATTTACAAAGGTAGAAGTTTATTGTACATATAATTAACTGTAAAACATAATTTTTATACAATAATTTATTTAAAAATGGCGGCTGTGCAGCGTTTCTCCGATTACCTCTCTTTTTGGAAGGGTCTACAGCCGTACCAACAGCTTCTGTAAATTTTGAATTATGAAGAGTTACTAAATTACAGCTAAAGAAGTACGTACGATTTTTTTGATATATTGATTTTTTTTCCGAACGGCGTCCTTACAAAGTCAAACTTGCAAAATTCGCCGAAAAATCGCCAGAAAATTGTTAATAACAAAAGAACTATGCTCTATAAAAACAAAATTTTACGTATTTATTTACACAATATATTTTTAAAGCCCTGGTTGAAATTAGATATGACTTGGTTGAAAATTATTCAAGTTATGGGTGCGGCCGACTTTAAAAATGCAGTTTTGAGATAAACGCGTTTAAAATTGTAAGCTATACTATACTTGTATACTTTGTACTTGTACTACACATTCAAAAACAAGTACTTCGAGATATTCTCCGGCCATAATCTTTTGGGAGATCATATCCACAGAATGAATGGAGAACAACGGAAAATCACCACCGCCTAGGTATTACGGTCGAGCCCAGTAAGGTCGTAATTATAGTATTATTTACTGGTGCTGGTACTGGATTTGTAGATTTGAGAGCTGATTTTTTTATTATTTTGTTACCTCAGTACACAGGAGTAAAATTCTGCTGAAATAACTTTCAGGCTAATGATGCAAATGACCCCGTCCAGTTGAAACACTGATAGGCCTCAAAGGACAAACCTTAAGTTGGTGGTGTAGGTCCATATATAATATTCCTGATTAGAACCGATTCAGGTCTAGCATAGCTCTCCATAGGGACCTGTAAGCTCTAGCATGGCTCACTGATGGAATAAACATTATTCAGAGGAGTTCGATGATGCAGAGGTCACTCAAGCCCCCCAAAGAAGTACTGAGGAAAACGTGACAATGAGACAACAACAGTCATCTGTCTTCCACAAACTGGGAGAACATATAAAAACACTTGTGGAAATGTTGAAGGATGGTAAGCGACATTCTATCCACCGTCGTATCAATCGAAGCGCTCTATGAGCTGCCGGCGATTGAGATCCATGACAATGAGGTTATTTGACAAAATAGTGCATTACAGACATCGCCATGGTTATAAAATGTAGCGGACCTATAACGAAGACTGGAACCGGATGATGGGACTCCAGACTTAAAACGGAGGCAAAAACCGCCTAGATGATGGGAATGAAAAACCTCGCAACAAGTCGGGCACGCAGAGCGAGGAAAGAATTGTGAAAGATCATAAAACCGACCGGACAAAAGCCGACAAACCGGCCACAAGTGACAAAAACAACACTTAGACAAAGACCAAAAAAAGGAATCAAGCCATGACGCTTGTTAGTTGAAAATTGTGTACTAACGCAGATCCTATTGTATATACTTAAAAATGTAAGTATTAACATTTCAAATCCTTTGTGAATAGCTAACGGGCTCAGCAATTACTTTGCTTCCATTGGGCAAACTTCTTTTCTAAGTAATTCGCAATTTTCATGTTACAGCTGCCCTAAGGCTGACTCTCAAAACAATTGTTTTAGAAACAGTTTCAAGTTTATGTTTATTACGGGATTTGAATTGCTAAAACTATTAATTCCCTTACTAATTTCAATTCACATCGAAATGATAAAATATCGAATTTGGTATTTTAATTTACCTTTTTAATTTTAGTATTATGTCTGGTACCTTTCCATCTGAACTTAAATGCACTGTAG
Organism: Volucella inanis; assembly: GCA_907269105.1. NCBI lineage: Eukaryota > Metazoa > Arthropoda > Insecta > Diptera > Syrphidae > Volucella > Volucella inanis. The sequence continues at coordinate 73,468,592 of OU026157.1, read as the reverse complement.
TGATTCCATTATTTAAGAATAATACTGGTCAAACTACAGACCAGTTCTTTAATGCCATCAAATTGAAAAATTTTTGAGAAAATAATTAAAACGAGAATATTAACTTATCTCAACCATATTATATTTTTGTTAGTCCTATGCAGTTTGGTTTCAGAACTGGCTTCATCCTCGGATCCTTCATAAGGTCGGATTCAAAGGATTCATATACAATTGGTTTGAGTCTTGCAATATGTAAAAATAACCAATAATAACCAATAACCTTGGGGTATCCCAAGGTTCTATACTTAGCCCAATTTTATTTCTAATTTACATAAATTCCTTATTTTCTCCCCCATTCTTAGGTAAAGTTACAGCTTTTGGCGACGACCTTGGAGTTTCATATTGTTCAGTCAGTCCGCTAGATCTAATTGCTGATATAAGCCATGATGTTCTCCTACTGAGATACTGGTTTACTAATCACAAACTTATTGCTAGTAGGAAAACCATGTTGATGTTTATCAGTCTTACTGAGCGAGAGTACCCCGACTTAGATATAATACAATATTTTATTCTCAAGTCTGCCCGTGTCACGACTTACTATACAGACAATGCAGAATTCAAGGTGGTCAAACCTTCAACAGGAATACTCACTGCAGTATTGATTGCTTCAAAATTGAAGGTTTAGATAATTTCAAGTACCTTGGTGTTACCATAGATCAAAACTCATTTGCTCAACTATGTATTTACCTATTCCTGCCATTTACATTAGATTTTGTATGTATCCGTTTTTAATTTGTTAAAGATTTTTTTTTTTCTTCTTTCCTTTCTTCTTAAATTAAAATTCTGTTTTTCTACCTTTGTACACCCCACTCAAAGTAGTATTTTTTTTTTATAATTTTGCATCGCCTTTACTTTTCATAAATAAAGGTGTCACTAACTATCCTATATCTATCAAATGCATGTAAAATCTTATTTTAAATTTGTAACTTTTGTATATAAATAGTATATGTACATATGAATAATAAAATTTAAATTTGAATTTTGAAATTTGAAAAGGCGCACCAAGGAGAAAACTTGACCCGATGCAATTGTGATGAAATACTCCGGACCTAGTGTTTTCGGTGAATCGAGTACGAATATCAGATGTACTCAAAAAAGCGACCTGCTGATAAAAAAAAAAATTGGTGAAATCGCATTACTCTGGAAGTAAAGCATCGACAAGGCCACGACGACAAAGTTAATCTACGATCAACCTGACAGCAGCACCAGCTCAATAAAATAGACAATGCAGACATAATTAGCCTGAGAAAAGCCTATGGTCACACTCAAATTGCAACGATTAACTTGCCAGCAAGCAATGCATACAAAATGCTAAAGACAGGCAGAATCAAAATTAGATGGGTAAACTGCCGCGTCTGGAAACGAAAAATCCTTATTACATATTTCAGATGTCTTGGATTCGACCACACTACACGCCAATACAAAATTGAGATAGACCGCTCTAAGCACTTTAGAAAACATGGGAAAGGCCATACAGCCAAAAACTGCAACAAAGGTCCTCTTTGTTTTTTCAGCAAGAAGGACAAGATTTTAGACTACCAGCAAGCAACCTAAAAGATAATACAAACTAAACTTAACTATTGTAGGGCAACCCAGGACATCCTGTCACAAACAGCTGGCAACGAGGGATTTTTCTTTTTTTGTAAACAACTTAACACTCAAAAGGGTTTTACTACTCTAAATATGCCAGAGCACGTGTTTAGTTTGTTAAAAAATTGGATAAGTCGACTCATGTCGAAATTTAGACAAAACGTGCCTTATAAGATGTCAGTGATCAAGCGAACGGGTATGCTCGTACAAAAATTAACGAGATCAGCTTCTACAGGTACTAAGCTTGGCCAAATTGGACCATAAGTGTATTACAGACAATGCTAGAAAGCGTAAGTAAATGCAAATGCACATGAAAGATATCCAGTGGTTATAGACGGGGACTTTAACGCCTTGGGAATAGAGTGGGGTAGGAGGCTCACTAATGCCAGAAGACCTATCCTATTAGAAACTAGAAACAATGTAAAAGTGTTTGAAAGAGGAGGTTTACCCAGAACAGCTTTAACATTTGGTACTATTACCAAAGGTAAACAAACCACCCGAAGAACTAGCATCATATCGCCCAATATGTTTACTGGCCACACTGGGCAAAATACTTGAATGGATTATTTATGATAGATCCCTCACTGTGGCAGAAAAAAAGAGAGAATTATCATATTAACAGTTTGGATTCAGAAAATCGCACTCAACCGTCGATGCCATAGCAGCGATAGTAGATATAACAACCGAAGCAATAAATTTTCTCGATGAGGAACAAAGGAATATTGTGCAATAATGACGCTGGGCATCAAAAATGCCCTTAACTTAGCAAATTTGACATTTAAGAAAAAAGTGTGACCAGATATTTCACCAATAGAAGGTTGAGATATGAAACCGACGAAGGAAGAAAGTATATATTATAAAATCTCCGTGAGAGTTCCACAAGAATCGGTATTGGGCCCATACTATGGATTATTATGTGGTGGGGTGGCCGTAGTGTAGTGGTATATGCATAAACTTCTCAAGCAGAGGGTCTCGGGTTCGAATCCAGTGCGAGGCAATTTTCTGAAAAAGTCTTTTCATAGAATTTGTATGTACTATAGTTATATGAAAATACCGTCGGCGTCAACTCTGACATTAAGGCAGGCATAACACTAATGTTGGATTGGCTGCTGGCTAGGCTAATGTAACGAACTAACAACTAGCACGTACTAAGACCCACTGGTTAATGATGCACTAGCTCCGGTTTGACAACCACCTCTGGGAAAAATATGGAAAACTAATACACCTGAGTTTCAAACTACTACACCACCCAGTAAAAGCCAGTAAAAGGGTATTCATATCCCCTCAATGCGAGCGCGGGATTATAAAAAACAAAAATATACAACGGAATTCTGCAATTAAAATTGCCACCAGTAGTAAAAGTAATTGGATTTGCTGGCGACATCGCCGTTGTAACCATTCCAAAAAACATTTGCAAGATAGAGGCAGCTACGAATTTATCAAAGATTGGTTCATTAACCCTTATAACCAGCCGTGTAAATGAAAAAAACGTAGATTTTAGCTTTATGCCTCATATCGACTATTCGGACAAAAAGGCATCAGAGCTCCAGGCAGCACTTTCTGGAAAACTGTCAAACATCGAAGAACTCGGATATGCTAAAATGCTAATATCGAAAGTAATAAACTCAGTTCTGTTATACGCTGCTCCAGTTTGGGTGGTGGCCTAGCGACAAAGGAAACAAGGAGAAAGTCATCAACAACATATCGACTTAGCCTATTAATAAGCAACTTTTGTTATGGCCGGAATGATTCCCTTCGATATTCTTAAGGACGAAATGCAGAACAACTTTTAGTAGCTGTAGTTGTCAAAAGGACCAAGGAAATAGAAAGAGCGACTTCGATGATCAGGTTTCATGCTCAGTAGAATACCACAGGGCAGATGGAGCTAGCGAATCGTCCATACTGGTAACTCGGACTACTAGTATGTTTTAAAGATTACACACCCTTTGGCGCGAAGCGAAGAACAAAAAACAAAACACACAATAACTGTCCTAAAAACTATCTAAAAGCTTTATATCATAGATACCTTAAAATGTAAATATACTACCAAACTTTATTTTCGATTTTTTAGAATGAATGCTAGAACTTCCCTATCACGAAAAAATAAAATAAAAATAAATATCCTTTAACATTATAACCACTTCCAGGTTCAACCATTGTAATCTACACGTATGAACAGTGTTTTCACAACCAAAGGCAGAAGAAGTAGAGAAATCTCACCGTATGGTTATCAACAGAAATCGGATCAAAGAGCCAATTTCGTTTAAATTTCAATTTGTACTAGCTTCAAAAGTACTGTCTGGAAAGAAAGGGATTACAACGTAATGTAAGACGTTACAAGCTTAAGTATTGTACATAAAACCTTAACTACGCAATGCAAGACCACTAAACTGATATGATCGTAGAATCTGTATGCTGCTCCAAAGGAGTTTACTCCATCTAACATCCTGTGCAAGCCTATGATATCTTTTGCTGATATTATCTAATGATCACTCCAGCAAATATTTGTATTTTAAAGTATTTTCCCGAAACCGCGAAGGTCCTGTAATAATGTATTGTAAATGAGCACGAATAAACACCCCGACTTGTACCGGATAAAATACGAAGATCATAACCGCAAATAAGTTCTTTGCTGTCTTTCCAGCATTGATTGTTGAAGCATTAACGCTTTCTAACAAGTTGAAGTTGCCTTAACTTAGAAGTGTGCTAATGAACAAAACTTTATTTTTGAGATTGCTGTAAAAAAAAAACGGCTTATATTAAGGCATCAGTTACAAAATCATCCATAAAAATTTGTGAATGATTGAAACGTCAAACACCGAATAATATTGATCTTAATCATCTGCTCACATATAAGGGAAATTAATAGAAACAGAAAACTCTAAACTAACTCTTCATAAGGATATGATTAGATTGGATTTCCATGTAAAAAAATCAACAGACAACCCCAAATTATCTAATGTATGATATGCATGCATGTAAATATATCAATATGTCATAACTCTTTAATCCCAATTCAGTCATTCAGTCAAATCAATATTAACTTCTTCTTTGTATAATTAATAACGTAATCTTATTATTACTGTTCTTTTAAAAAAGAAATGTGCATAAGGCCCCCTCTGACACTGGCGCCATCGAAAACTATCCACAAAACCGTTGTTGAACACGCACACTGACACTGGGCGCTTAAGAACAAACAGAACTCAAATTCATGAAGCAACAAAATCAACCACATCAAACGTTAAACACAAAAGACTGACACTTACTTATGATTAGTTATCATGTCAACATTTGACATGCTATGTCAACCACTGCCAAACATTTCGGTTTAAACGCTTTGATTGATTAATTATGTGTGCGTTTCCCTTCTTCTCTCCATCGGTGTACGAGTATGTCTATCTTTTTTTTTTTTTTTTTTCCAGCAACTGACTGAACGCTGTCAGTTGTGATGATGGTGACGCTGACGTAGACGTAGAAGGTGACGAAATACAATCGTACTTCTATGTTTTTTTCAATATATTCGATCTCCATTTTTAAACACATCACATTATGCGAAGCGCCCCCATCACAACACGAATACCATGCACTGATGTGACTGACCCTCGCTATTCCACTTGCTAAGAGTTGACGTTTGAATAACGTTAAATGAACGCGCCCTCGCCACTGTCATCATTGTATATATTTTAGAACTCGAAATATGAGGTGAACATTATTTTGATTGGTTCCCATTGTAGTGATGAAGACCTCTTCATAGAGATGGCATAAGGAATCAATTTGACTGACATTCGAGAGCTCCAAATTGAACAAATGCTCTCCATTTGTAGGTTCTTGACAAAAGAACTGGCACGTGCGATACGTGCGTCTTAAGCGCCACTTAAGAGGTTTTTGTTGTTTTTCATTTGGTGCGAGTGCCTTGGAAAATACCTACTTGACAATTGGACGAAGGAATTGTCATTGTATGACTTTTGATAAGGGTGTGTTCGTATGGTAGTGGACTATATTGGAGATTCTCATATAACATGCACGTCCCAGTTGTGGAGAAAAAATCAAGGTACGGATAGTGAATTAATGGTCAGTAGGTTTCTAATAAATCAATTCCCATTGGCTGTCATTGCATCAAATCCTTATCAATTGGCTACACACATATGAAATAAGTGGTTAACATGCTTACATGAAAAAGCTAATTTAAGTTGAAAAACCAACTTGATCTATCTATCTGCTGAATTAAGGATGTATGTGCGTTTTAGGAAGGACACATTTATTTCATTATTTCAGTGTACTTACTGCAATGATTTGTATAAATATATTTGTTCTTGTTGTCAAGATTTCAGAATGATTCCACCATGACAGTAATTTCTATACCTGCTTTATGAAAATATAGAGGATTTACTTCGTGAATGAACTCTGCAATCGTAGCGTTCTACTAAAACAAACATCATTCCGTGCACCAAAAATCCGAGTTTGTAATTTTTATCATCTCTTATTTTTATCTATCTATCTTTATCTATCTCTTCCTTTGAATAGAGATAGCAACTCAAAATTGCTACTGTTGATAGAGAGGCCTTCAGTTTCAGCGAAAACTCAAATGTTTCTCTATTTGGATTCAAAACAATAAATTCATGATTCCACGTGGTGTGTCAGCCTTATCACTATCAGTCTGTCAGTCAGTTTGTCATTCAAAAGATAACACAAGCGAAAAGCTTTTGACTTCATCATGGCAAACCGAATGCTTACTCAAGGTCAGGGGAACTAGAAAGGCACAACTTTTTTACCAAGTTAAAATAACAACAACAAATAACATAATTCCTGAACACCACCGGACTCCCGGGTAACCTTACACCAATTAGAATTTTACAAACCAAAAGGAGTTAGTCTCGCATCTTTTTAATACAATAGAAAACAATAATTGTACTAATGTCGAAATAGGGAACGTCTAAATAACTTACAATATGCCTAACATGTCTATAGGTCGACTGCATTTAAAATGTGCATTATAAGCTAATAACAATTGAACTGTAGTTACAACGAAGCTGCAAGATCGACTTTCAAATTCTGAGTGGTTGAAGCTATTAAAGTAGCTAGGCTTCCATATATGTATACCTAAGTTACAATTAAATCGTTGTATAATCCTCTGATCGCTTTCAAAATAATGCAAAATTTCAAGATCTGTCAGAATTTTCTTCGAACGAGTTTAAGATCAAAGGTTAAAAGGAAAACTTTTAAAGGTCCGAAAAGAATGTGCGACTGTCTAGAACCGCCAATAGTAAGTCTGTGTTGGCAATTACGAAGAAAATACACTCACAAAGATGTCAATTCAAAAAACAAATATCTCGATAGAGCGATTTCAAAAAACTTTAAATTCTTAAAGCTTAAAAAAGATTTGAGAAGCAGAATATTGTGTCAACTAAGCAGAAGAAAATTTTTAATACCTAAGCCTGAATCGGAAATGTCCATATCCTTGGTTCAATATTCCATCAATTAGGTTTCGTATAAACCCAATCGACGTTGAACCTTATACATGAACCTAAAGTGAAGTTGATCGAGATAGCTGAGTATCTAAAGATATCAAAAGAGCGTGTTGGATATATCATACACGAATATTTGGACATGCGAAAGCTCTGTTCAAAGTACGTGCCGCGTATGCTCACAGTCGACCAAAAACAACAGCGTGTTGATGATTCAGAGGAGTTTTTAAGGCTATTCAACCGCAATAAAGCCGAATTTTTGCGTCGGTATGTGACAATGGATGAAACTTGGCTCCACTTCACACCAGAGTCAAGTCGGCAGTCAGCTGAATGGCGAGCAGACGACGAACCTCGTCCAAAACGACCAAAAACTCAACAGTCGGCTGGCAAGGTTATGGCATCCGTATTTTGGGATACACATGGAATAATTTTCATCGACTATCTCCAAAAGGGGCAGATTATCAACAGCGACTATTACATTGCGTTGTTGGAGCGTTTGAAGGACGCAGGAAAACGGCCGCATTTCAAGAAAAAGAAAGTGCTGTTGCATCAAGACAATGCACCGTGTCACAAGTCGGTGAAAACGATGGAAAAATTGAATGAATTCGGCTACGAATTGCTTCCCCACCCATCGTATTCTCTAGATTTGGCCCCCAGAGACTATTTCCTGTTCGCAGACCTCAAAGGAATGCACGCCGGAAAGAGATTTAAGACCGATGAGGAAGTAATCGCCGAAACAGAAGCCTATTTTGAGGCTAAACCGAAATCGTACTACAAAACTGGCATCGAAAGATTGGAAAATCGTTTTAATCAGTGTATCGCCCTCGAAGGCAACTATATTGATAAATAAAGTTGAATCTTGCAAAAATGTTGTGTTTTACAATACTATCAAACGGCACTGACTTTTCAGAACATGTGTTACCTTGCACGAGGTAGGAATGGGTTGCCACATGCTAGTATACGCATACCAGCCTTACGACGACAGCATAAGCATTTTTTTTTTTTCAAAAAGTCTGTGGTTACGATCAAGCTGAAATCATTCAATTTCAATTTCATACGAAGAGCTACTGACATTAAATTTAATAACTTCTTTTGTAAAATACTATACTTTTGTATTAGAAGACCAATCTGTTGAGGTTGTTGATTGGAAAGTCTAAAAATGCATCCATGTCGAACTTTGCTCCAACATATCAATTTGCAAGTTTTCACGGTCAGAGAAGACAAAAGCCTTAATTACGGGTACCTAATGGGCGATATTCCTTTTACTAAAGCCATCGTTGATGAAGTCGATAGTCTTCTACCTCCCATGGATGGACCCTTCGATGGACCATGTTCGGTCAGTAAGATAAATAGTGGTCTACTTTGGTGGTAAGAGAAAATCGGAAAGCTTTTGTCCAGCTCAAGAAGACAGAAAGAAAGAAAGAAGATGGCAAGTAGCTAAAAAATTATCAGGTTCGCCTGAAGTTAATCCTCGAGAGCTCTGGAATATACACCACAATAGAAGCACACCCGTCTGCAAATAGTGTGGTAGACAAAATAATTAAGACAGTGATAATACATAAGTCTTTGCAATGGTAACTTGCAACTTCGCACCTTTAAGACTTTCGTGTTTTCTACTAAAGAATCTGGAACGGATGATGGGTATGTAAAAAATATGATTTGCGACAGTTAAAGGGTTAGATCCACAACAGGCGTACATTAAGACAGATCAGTAGATGCGACACCCGAAACTACAGATAGCAAGGTGCGTCTACGTCAAGAGATTCACTCTCATGACTTTTCTTGACATCGAAGGCGCGCTTAACAATGTAAGTACAATACATACAACTACAATTCTTTTTAGCTTCAAATGATCTCAACCGAACACCGATTTCTGTACCTGGATTGCCGTGACTTTTTTTAAATGCAAGGTTTGCAGAAGAACTCCTTATAGTGGGGTTTCTTAGCTTCGATCCCATTGTCAAATGCTCTCGATCACAATGACATTGTGAAAAGTTCTAGGTAAAATACTTAATCATGTACTGTTGTAAAATTGTGCTGATTTCAGATGGCGATGCTGTTTTCTTCACACGGAACAACACGGCGTAAACCATATTCCTCATCATTCCGGTAAACCTTTATTACAGAGGTGATTCAGGAGTCTTATTGCCTTTATCGTCAAACTTAGGATGTAAGTAAGCCCAACAATCGTCTCATCACTCTTTTAAAACAAACGATTACATAATATACTCTCACTTTTAATGAACAACTGAATATGTCAGGCATACTAATTGAAAAAAAGTTAAAAACAAATCGAGGACTTCAGGAATAAGTTCATAACACTAAAATTGGTATCTTCACGTCGCCAATAAGCTTACTAAAATGTTGGCCTCTTCACCTTTCTTTGAGAATATGGGAATAAGCAGCCTTAATATCACAAGAACTATAAAAATGCCATTAAAAGACAAAGGCACCACTTGAAATGAATATATTATTTATATCACATTAACAAGTGCGGAAATAAAAGCAAGCACTGTCCCATTTTCTTCAGCTATATTGGAGGTACATACCCAAATGCACTCATTTTCCTGCTTAGTGTTGCAGTTGAATTGTTAACTAAAACTCTAACTAACCCAATGGCAAAAGCAATTGAACTAATTCGTAGCTGACTACTTGAAAGATGACGAAAGTCTTCAAATTCAAAACGCATCATTCGCCCGCTTGATGCTCGACATGCCAACACATTCCTTGCTAAACTATTTCACTTGACAGATTCTCGTTCGTACATACGCATGCAACCCACTTTCAAGTGAAACTGGAACTGGAACTATTCGTACCACTGCAGGCTTCCATTGTTCTTTAACCATTTTACCCGCAACACTGCGGAAACAATTACTTCAGCTATGGCCATTTGCATACGACCGCATTGGAGAGTTATTATTATTATGGCTTTCCCTCAACTTCAGAGAGCTCGAATCAATTATGACAGCCAACTGACATATCCCGTGGTGGGGTGTGATAAATTTGCATTTCACATTAAAGTTTACTTGTCGACGGCCATTGCCAACAACAGACGACCCAACAAGTCGATGTGTCGCCGAGTTGCTGGTGACGGGAAAATGCTGTTTCGACTTTCTGTTTCTGGAACTTATGAAACCATCTTTCCACAGATGTTTATCTCTGGAATTACAATCTTAAGGTGTTGTGACCCTTCACAGTTCGGTTCCCTACACCATACCAACAAGTCTTTGATGGAAATTAGTTCAATTCGTTCTTTTTCGGCAGGGTAATTTCGACAAACAATAATAAAACATTGCAGTGACCGGCATGGCGGCCTCATTAGTCTTAGTCCGTCCAAAAAAGTGGATCCGTTCGCTGGAATTTTTTTGTGGCCAAAGTAAATGAAGATCAACAGGAAAATTAGATTCATTTTCCCCTTAGCATTTCGAGATATCAAATGGATGATACTCTCTGTTATACTGTGAACCGGGCATAAATGATAGTACTTGTGCCATGCCGTTGCCAATTAGCACCAGTTATGAGTACGTACGAGGGGAGCCATTCTTTGAGTATCTGTGAGGTGGCGTTCGTTGATGTAGGTCGACAGTGGCATCACTGCTTACGTATCTTTTACTATTTCTGTGTTGATTTTATTATTATTTTTTTTTTTCAAGAAATTGTTCGACTAGATAAGGTATATGTATGTAGTTGATGTTAGCGCGTTTGGATTCATTTCCAACTCAAGTAGTACTCATTAATTTGGCCGCATATAGCAGGTAAACAATAGAGCAATTTAATTAGTTTACCAGTAGCTAAGGTTTTTTTGTTGTTCGTGTTATTTGGGTATCTTTCCACCGTAGTACGTTGAGATCGAAAGTTTTTTTTCTCTTATTTCATTTATGGATACGAGCACCTAATGCGGAGGTTCAACCATGAAAATTGTTATTTTGAAATAGAAAAGTTGAAGGAGTAAGCTAACTAACTAAGAAAAGATATCAAATTAATTGCTATTCATGGGGTAGTTAAACATTTTTGTCAGTTTCAATAGGTAGCATAGTGAATGGAAATTTTTTTATATTTCACGCTCGTTAACATTGATTGTAAGTCATCGAGCTGGGCACTCTAGTTCACACGATGTTTATTTAATTTGCCTTACTAGTTTTGCAAATCATATACTATGCAAACAGTTTTGTGAGTACAAGTTTTTAAGGATGGTTTTACTAAAAGGTATTACGTTATAGCCTTCTTGATATCATACCCGTAAGAAATAGCAAAACATAAGCATTTAAAAACACGACTCTTCCCCAAATATATTGGATCATTATACATATACATTTTTATTTAGGAGTCTATACTACATATAGGTCATAAAAAATACATCAAAATAAATTTTTATATTAAAGACAGATTTTTTTTAATGTACAAATTATTCACTTACTAACTTACTTAACGCGACGCTACAGTGCGAGCTGGACCTGGGCCTGGACCTAAGGCCTGGGCCAACTGTCTTCAGTTTCGCACGGTAAGTTGGTTTCTGTCTCCTTCCACTTGCGTGCGCCCTCTGATTCACGGTCTTCCTCTACTGCGCTGTCTCTCGGCGGTGAATTCGAACATTTTTCGGGCCAGAGCATTGATGTTCATCTGTTCTACATGACCCAGCCTCCTCAGTCGTTGAATCTTTCCTCTTCTGGCTAAGTCGATGGTACTATACATGCCGTACAGTTCGTCATTGTATCTTATTTTCTACTCAAAGTCTATGCAGACAGGACCAAAAATCACCTGAAGAATTTTCCTCTCAAAAAAACCAAGAGCACCCTCATCCATTTTTGATAAAGTCCATGCCTCTGCGCTATAGAGCGGGACTTGAATTATTAAGGTCTTATATAGAACCTTTTGTTCATTACCGCTATTTTAGTCTAACCATTGGGCCACCACGTTTTTTTAATTTATTCTTCTTTTTTTACTATTTACATATTGTTTTTTTTCAAAGTTGTTCCACATATGTATGTACCTTAGTTCTTCTTTTTTGTTTATGACAAAATAAAACGTGCAGAACTGGCATCTTTCCTTGTTGAAATTGTTTCAGTTATTTCCCTGACAGACTTTTGTTTTCATAGGGTTCGCTCTGGTTTATTCACAAGTTCTGTAAGCAAAAATATGTGCTGACTTACTAGTACTTCGCCTAAAATCAATTTATTATGGAATCTTTTATTTGCGGTCTTGCGTTATCCCAAAAAAGAATGATATCTATCTTAATTTCATGTCAACCGCTGCAATATTTGACAAAGTGCCACCCTTGCTTAATAAATTGCATATTTAGTATAGTGAAGCCTTGCAGCTTGCATGAGTTTCGCTGATATTCGATTTCCCATTGTGTCTGTTTGATTCTGCACTGATGAAAAGCACTTTCGCGCTTGAAATTCTATTTGAAATATCGTCAAAGTCGCTCTTAAAGACTTATTTTTCTGAATGTTCATGTTGTGTGTTTAATTGTCCCACTATTCGGACGCTGATTATTAACACGTTTACGATTGTATTTAGGAGTACAGCTGCCAATATGGTGGCAATTGCATTCTTATTTTCCTCCCTTCAGTATCGCTACTTGGTTTCTTAAACGCACAAATCAAAGCTTTTGCCCGTCATTATGCCAACGTTCCAGTTTCATCTTCAACTTTCGTACTTTTCCCCTTAAATCCAACGAGCGATAGGTTAGGTTAGCGTAGGTGAGAGTTTCGGTTGGAGAACCAACCCACTTAGGCCTACTGGCCCGTTGTGCTGCCAAGTAGATCTACATATCCTGTTACTCATGGAACTAATTTAAGCTTATGATTAAGCGCAGCTCATCTTCTTCCTCTCATCGTGTTGGATCTCTTTTTATTTCGTCATTGGTTTCCATTTCCGACAGAGTGTCACAAGAGGAGGCCGACGGCTTAATAGTCACCTCAGATGAATTAGACTCGTCGCTGTCCATTTCTGGAAAGAATATCGACGCTACTAGATCTAAGGTTGTATTTGTTATTTCGGTTAAAGAAGGAGGAGGTTGCTTATCATGATCCAACTCATCCTTTTTGTAGACCCTAAAGTGTATTGCCGGCAAGGGATAATATCCAAGAATGTGTGAATTGAAAGGCATCTCCAGAGGTAGTTGTCTTCAAACATGGAAATATGCCTACTAAACTAAGATCCAAATATGCCCAAATAAATTGATAAGTTATGTTAAGTTTGCCGAAAATGAAAAAGCTTCGTTAGATTGATGATGTGAATGCGACTGATGCCACTTGGCGGCTAAGGGAACTAATGCAAGAACTCTTTGAATTTAGAAATTGCAGTTATGACTCGAAATATGTTTTCGAGTTTTGCACTTTATGCTTCGCCATCAACAAGACATTCCACAAAACCAAATTTGTAAACAAATTTTCAATTTTTTTTTTTTATACTCGACGAGATTCCCACCGACCCACTACAATACCGTTAAACTTTTCAAGTTATACTCAACAGATGGGATATGGTACGTATATGCTGGAAGCTCAAAGTGAAACAGGGTTCTCTTAAATGTTTACATGCAATTGTATAAGAAGCTTCTTATTGAAGACTGTTTATACGTTGGCAACTTCTATACAAGTTATCAATTGACATGTGGATTGTTAAAAAAGACTGACTTATGTTGCTGCTACTTCAAAACAAATAATAGAAACATACAGAAAGACTTCTTTCCTGCACTTTTTAAAAGTACTGCAGTTTATATTAATATGTCAGCCCAATTTGTTTAATAACCAAAAACGGAAGACTTTTAATTTTTCCAAATCAGTCATTGATTTTCGGGTCAGCTTTGTTCATAACAGTTACATATACATACCATATGTATTCATATATTCATATGTATTCATATATTCGTTTCAGCGTGCACATGCTCGATGTAAGTCAGCCAAACCTTTTAGCCGTCTTACGTATAATTACCTGTATCTCATTGGTCAATTGACCAGATTTTACAAAAATTTTCTTGTCATTTTGTTCCCATGCACAGACTGTGTTAAGTACTGCGGTAATCTACGTGCATCTGAATTGAAATACCGGCAGTTCCAATATATGGTACATACCTATGTAAGAAATCAAAAGAAAGAAACTAGACGTTTTAAGATCTATCCCCACATCCACGAATCTATAGATCTGTCTGCGACGAATCTAATTTATGGGCAATTATTGAAGTTCATTATAGATATTTAGAGGTACAGGCACCTATCTGAATCTAATACCTTTATAGTAACAAAAAAAAAAACATACACAACGGAAAAAAAACCTGTCCACTTTTACCTGCGACTATGAACAAAAAACCATTACATTGTATCTACAGATATAAGTCCCACAAGTCCAAAAAATAACACGAAATAGATACATGAGTAAGGAAAAGCAATAAAAATGCTCTCTTACATTAAAAGAAATATTTAATCTGACTTACTTAGAGGAAAAAAAAAACAAAAATTCACTTCTATCTTTGCCCTCTGAAAAAAGAAAAAAAAAGATAGAAAAACACAAAATTTACATAATTTCTCTAGATATTGGTCGGAACATTTTACGTATTTCAGGTTACATCTCCAACACCAGCAGCAATACTTATAGCCACGTGTAGAGCAACGTAGCACCCTGTCATTGCTCCCAAGACTTCACAATATCCATGCACGAGTACGAATCCCATGACTTCTAAGGCGACAATGTTAGTGTGGCATGGAGAAATATTAATAAATGAGCACCTAAATAAAATGTATCTATTCTATTCTCAGTGTCTTTTTGAATTTTATCTCATAGGTGAATCTTCTATGAAGTTTAATGCCGACTGATTAATTTTTGTGTTTCTTTTTCCATTTTTTTTTTACCCAGCGTATGGAGTATTTGTATTTGTACGCTATATTCTCGTACGCATACGTATCTTGTACGTATATCTGTTTTCCCTTTTGGAAAATGTATCTTTGTTGGA
Source organism: Volucella inanis (assembly GCA_907269105.1). Taxonomy (NCBI): domain Eukaryota; kingdom Metazoa; phylum Arthropoda; class Insecta; order Diptera; family Syrphidae; genus Volucella; species Volucella inanis. The sequence continues at coordinate 73,453,547 of OU026157.1, read as the reverse complement.
AATTTTTTGTTTTTATTCTTTCGGGGAGGAAGAGATTTATTGCCGCCTATTCATATTTATTATATTCTGATTGTACCTTATAGCGAAGCTAAAATAAGTTCTATAAGTCTCAACGTTATACACTATTCGGAAGATCGACGATTTGAATTGAGTAACAGTTTTTTTTGTATTGTGACAGCAATAAGTAGTTGGACTAGTGTTACCAGAAACATCCGTTTGTACGATTTTGATATTTTTAATATCCGTTATCTTATGTGGAATGTACGATTATCTTTTACATAAAGGAGACTCTATGTTTCTCCATTCGGTTTTCAGCTTTGCTGACTAGTTCCTATTACTAAACACGATGTCATAAGAAAAAACAAAAAAAACCTATCCTCAAGGTAAGGTGTTATGCGACCCGTGCTAAGGCCTAAATGGTGCTCTGGATGTAAAATCAATAGAGCACCGCGAACGGAGCCCTCCGGATACCTGGCGTTCTCTGGTTGTAACATAGCCTTTCCTTACAGGGGTCTCTGATGCAGTATATCTCCTTTCCCCATACTCGTGGGATCTAAATATGGGCCATAACAAATAAAACAACCAACTCAAATAACGTATTAAATTCAACGAATTTTCTTTAAAAGTTCAAGGATATTACGATCTTCACCACCAAAATCGAATGTCTCCGGGAAAAGGAGTCCGCCCAAAGCGCCTATGCTTAAAAAAAGGACTCAGCGATTAAAAAAAAAAGCCTGGAGGAGGAAAATAGCACACTCCGTACAAAGCTTAAGCAATTGGAGCTACTCTACAAGAGCTTAAAAATGAATTAGATTTACACTGAGAAAATAAGACTCTAAAAAAATTGCAAGTCGCAAATACCATACGGACGAAGAAGAGCTTACACACGAAACAAATTGGATCTCCAAGATAAGACGTCAAAGAAACGTAAAGTTAGTTCTTTACCCGAAGTCGTTCCAGATAAGAGCCAGGAGTCACAAAAAGAGCAACTGCCAACAAAATTACGTCTTCCGCCTCTAATACACGATGTTGGGGTTTCAGACTATAACAAGTTGCATTGCTTTTTCAAAGAAACCATAAAATCTAAAAATAAGGTTACATCACTGCACATCAATGTGTGGAAAGTTAACGTCTCCGAATCCGATGACTACCAATGATTGTCCGCCAAATTAAACACCGAGAAGATCCAATGGTACACTTTCGAGAACAAGTCAGAAAGACCATTACGTGTATTAGACGAGACGACATTATAAGCAACCTCTGTGCAAAGGGGTTTAAAGTTCTAGACGTCGTAAATATTATTCAAAAAGGAGAGAAAAATTAAACAGCAAGACGAGGAAATCTTGATTAAGCGGGTACTTCCACTGTTTATGCTTAGTTTCGATAAGTCTGAAAATAAAGAAGATTTTTACAGTATTAAAACTATTCTAAATATCGTAGTCAAAATCGAACTTATAAGTAAGAACACAAGATCGATACCGCAATGTAAGCCCTGCCAAGGCTTCAATCATACGCAGACTTCCGGCCAAAAAGAGCCGCGTTGCTTAAAATATGCCGGTAAACATCTTTCAGAAGAGTGCAACTTAAATAAAGAAAGCACACAGCAAACTATTGCGGATGTGAAGTGGCGAAAGAACTTTAAAAAAGGCGCGATACGTTTAAAATAACCTTACGCACAAACCAAAAGCAACTACAAATAAACCAAATATTGTTAAAGAAAAGGCAGTGTAATAAAGAAAATCCATCGTGATAAAATCGAAGGATATACAAAAAAAGATCGCAAAGGAAAAGCCGCCACCGATTAACGCGCTAACGTATGCACAAGCAGCGTCGCAAGAAAATAAAAAACCGCGGTGTTACGCCAGATCCAGTGGCTCATGTTTTCTCCCAATTCTCTCGTCAATCTCGAGAAACAAATATGTAAAACTCGATCTCAAGTATGAATATGAAACAGCTGCTAAAAATATTGATGTAAAACGCTACCTGGAACAATACTCCAACTAGGAATAGAAGAATAGAGGAAGCAACTAGTGAAATGCAATATCCGCCGGAAATAAAAGAACTAATGAGAGAAAAGAAGAGATCGCGCAAAATCCCGTGCTCCCCAGCAAAAAACATCCTTGAACTACTTATGCAATACGAGATTAAAAAAATCGTAATATCTCTACATATCTCGAAGATCTGACTTCCAAAAGTAGTTCAAATACTCCCTCTGGAAAGCCATAAAATGAATTAAAAAGCTTCAAATGCAATTTTCTCTCATAAGGAAAAATAATAGCGAATGAGCAAAAGGAGATGAAGAGAAGGCGGATTTATTTGCCAAGCACCTAGAAGAAACGTTTAAACTTTTTGATAGACAGGCGTTAACAGGAGTTCTAGTTATACAATTACGGCACAGTTCAACCTAATAATAAAAACTGTGTCGCTAGGAAAACTTAACCAAGCAATTAAAAAATTGAAAAATAACAAAGCCCCTGAGTATAATTTAATAATTACTCTAATTCTCAAGGAGTTGCCAAATAAAGCCCTGATCAAATTGCCCCAACTTATAAATGGCGCGCTAAGATAATTTAATGTTCCAAGCCAATGGAAAGTTGCCGAAGTTATAATAGTCCCTAAACGAGGCAAATCTCTAAACGAACAAAAGTCCTTAAGACCCATATCGCTTTTGCCAATTATATCTAAAATATTTAAAAAAAACTCCGATCATTCAAAAGAGACATCTAATTCCTGAGCATCAATTAAGTTTTAAAACTAAGCACTCGACCTTTGACCAGGTTTATAGAATTACGAATGAAATTGAGAAAGCTTTAGAGGGGAAAAAGATATATTCTTGACGTGTCTCAACCCTTCGATAAGGTAATGCACAAATGTTTGAATCTTAAGCTAAATCAGGTTCATCCGAGAGAGCTGGATTCAATTCTGGAATCGATCCTGGAAAACAGAATTTTTCGTGTTACACACGAGACATACCCGAAGAATCAGGTACCATATCACGTTCGCGGACTATACTACCTACAGATACTTCAGTCGAGTTAGCTACTGAAAAACTACAAACGGTTTTGAATAAAATCTACGAGTGGACAAAAATTTGGCGAATTGTTCTCAACGAGACCAAATCTACTCATATTAATTTTAATTACCGGAAAAGAAACAACCTTCCCATTTTATTTAACTCGGTATAGATACCAAATGCAAATGAAGCAAAGTATGTAGAAATGACATTAGATGAATTTGAAAATGAATTCAAACAAATGTATTGACTACTAGGAAGGTGCTCCAAGTTAAGCATAAGTAACAAACTGCTCATCTATAAGCAAGTGCTTAAACCTGTATGGACGTTCGGTATACAACTTTGGGAGGCGTTTTTTAATGAAGAAGAATATCACATTACTGTGAGCACCAGGTTCATAGTGTCAATGAAAATTTTCACACCTACTCACGGAAAAAAAAAAATTAAGTTTATTTAAGTTTGTGAAGCACAATCTTTATCCTTTGGGTTAGGAGTTTTGACAATGCTTGCATTCGTCCGCTTTATAACTGTTAGCCTTGGAGTATTCGAAATGATTGGCCTTAATCTGATAATTCTGTCAGTCGATGCCAATGTTTTATCCGTAGTTTCAACTAACAAGTTCCAGGTCTGAATTAAAATTAGCACGCAATCCCACAGTTTTCCTTTAGCTCTTAAGGCAAACTGATAAGTTCATTGCATTTTATGATCCCATACGGACAGCAAAGCTAATGTGCTTCTAAATACGTTCAATCTGAAATAGTAGGAAACTATTTACATAATTAACCTGACAATATCTTTAGAGCAGCGTTATACTTCAGCATTTGCGACAATTTATATGGGCCCTCTATCTAAGGGTAAGGTTGATACGAATAGTATTATATTTAGGCAATTATGTAAACAAATGAAATTGTACTCACTCTTACCAACACAACTCTTACTAGTTTCTAATGCAAACTATCCCAGCCATTAGCTTTGAGAAAATTTCTCTGCGATATCTGATATACATTATTGAAACTCTTTTCAAAGCTGGAAAAAAAAAAAAAACTTTCAATATGGGCACATTCAAGATGTTTGACAATTACCTTATGTTGGTGAGTGGAGTCGTTGATTTGGTTTTCACTTAAAGCTTTCAGGTTTCGATGGCTGAAAAAAAATCGTACCCGAGAATATTATGAAACTTATGTGTACAACAATTGTGACACGGAAGTATACTTAGGCAGAAAAATAATATTCATCCATCTAACGAGGCCAAACAGGGTTATAACATAAAATCAAAATTAATTGTTTTATATACCGTAACAGTGTGCAGTTTTTTAATTAGACAGTTGTTCCTTACAATTAATTTTTTCGATGCATAACTTCTGAATATCATGATAAAGGAAGTCTCTTTCTCCCAAAAAGTTGTATTTGAAATTTTTCTCTATTTGCCGGTAAGATAACATATTTCCTTTTTTGTTTTCTATTTAAACAATTTTTTGAATAGGTAATTGTTGGGAATGCGTTAGCGTTTATTATAGGCCAAGTAATTTATTACCTTAATGTCGTAGATATCGTCTACTTCTACTTCTCATCTACTATACAATTTTTTGAATAGGTAATTGTTGGGAATGCGTTAGCGTTTATTATAGGCCAAGTAATTTATTACCTTAATGTCGTAGATATCGTCTACTTCTACTTCTCGTCTACTATATTACTATCAGCCTCTCCATGTAAGGTTTTGCAAGGCCGGTGTAAAGAATAACTTAAATACACATATCATTAGGCATGCAGTTTACGACCGCCAGTATCTGACGAATCCAATTGAACCGACTTATTTGCTTGCCGGAACAAAGCCGAAGAACTATACAAAGAACTTATCCATTATTACCCTTCATATGCTAGTAAGCAATCTGCAATTTTTTTCAGCTAAGGAAAAGTAAGATATCGCTGATATTTAACAGATGTCAAGAAACATTTGCTTGGTCTACCTATAATCTAGAGAGTCACACATTCGTCTGAACGGTGAACGCGAATAAGTGTGATTCGAGTGTGAACATAGAAATTTTGTGGAAAAATAATAATAATGATATTAAAAACTCTTTTAGCACATAATTTCAATTGTTTTGAATTGTATGTTGCTGAAAGATATGATTTAAGATGAATAATTCCAATAAATGTAAAAATGTCATTCGTAGAGAGTCAGGCATTAGATGTTCGGGAATATGTGGGAAAATATTTCACTATACGAATAAGTGTAGTAGACAAGATAACATACAAACAGTAATAACATTTCGATTCATGCACGAGTGAATATGTATGTGAACAGTGTACGATGTACATATATAGGAACTATAAATCAGGTGGTAAATAAGGCTTGTCACTGTAAATAATAAACCGTAATTATAACACATGAACACCACTTTGATCAAAAAGTTTTAAAGAATTTATTCAGAAAATAAGAAATACAAGTTTATTAATTTAAATCTATATTGTCCCCTTCAAAGTAATCCACATCGACTGCAACACACTTATGCCAGCGCTTGACCCAATCCTCGAAACATTTTTTATATTCGGTTTTCTGTATGTCCATCAGTGCTTCCTGCGATTTTTCCATTACTTCCTCTCGGCTGCTGAAACGCGTTCCCCGTAGTGATTTTTTAACTCGATTGAACAGAAAGAAATCACAGGGAGCTATATCAGGTGAATTCGGTGGCTGTTGGATGGTATTTGTTGCATTTTTCGTCAAAAAACATAGTGCAAAATCTACGAGTTTTCTGTCCAAATTTCTGGTCTCTTTCGGTGAATTGCTTCATGCAAACATCTCATAACGCCCAAATAATACTCTTTTATTACTGTCTGGCCTTCTGGCAAAAATTCATGATGCACTACACCGTTGTAATCCATAAAAACCGTGAGAATTGCCTTCTTTTTTGACTGAAAACGGAGTGTTTTTTTTTTGCGACGTCAACACGGTTTCTTTTTTGCATGAACCAAAATGTCTTGAACGGATCCATAAGCAATCTTCAAGTCCTCCGCTATCTCTCTGATGGTTAGTTTGCGGTTATTGGCCAACATTTCTTCTATTGTACTTCATTAATGTTTTTGTCGGTTTTCGATGTCGATGGTCTGCCACTGCTTTCATCATCTTCGATTGACTCACGACCACTTTTAAACCGCTCGTGACACTGGTAAATGATCGTTTTCTTTAGAGAATCGTTTTCGAAATACTTTTCCAACATTTCCAACGTTCGCGCACAATTAAATCCGTTTTTTACGCAAAATTTAATACAAGTTCGTTTTTGCAAATTTAAATCCATTTCTAAAATTGTAAAAAATCGCCAACACAGAGAGAGAGGCTACGTCACTTGTGCAAATGTCAAGCTATGACGCTAAGATAGAGAGAATGTCAACAACAGATGTACCAACTTAACAAAAAAAAAAAAAAACAGAACTCAAATCGGAACAATGGGAGCGCCACACCATGGGAACTTTTTGATCATTGTGGTATAAAAAAAATTTGAGGATTACCTTAAAAGAATTATACTGAAATAAAATTTTAGTTAGAAACTATAAAAAAGAGGTACATAGAAAGGATCGAAAGCATGAAAATAACAAAACAAGCCTTTGAAAATAGTGTTAGTAAGATAAATAAAACAAATGAACTTAGTGAGGCTCTAAAAACCAAAGTGAAAAGTCTGTTAATAAAATTACAACCAGCTTCTGAATCAATGACAGAAATAAAAAAAAACAAATAGCAAAAGATGAAAACATGACTGCAGATCAATTAAAAGAAAGTGTCAGACATATGTACTCGTGTAACTAAATCAGTCACTGCACTTACTCAGGAAAAAAAAGGAAAAACAGTAACAGTGCAAATCAAAAAGAGGGTAATAACCCATATTCGTATTACGAGGTATTAAAGAAAACGGAATCATCTGTCCTTATCTATCCTAAAAAAATAAGCAAGAACCAAATGAAACGAGAGAGAAAATTAGAAAACGAATATACCCAACAAATATAAATTTTAACAGTGTGACTAACAAGAAAGATGGCGGCGTAGGATTTTAATGTGGCGACGAGCAATTTCGAGCGATTTCACAAAAACTAAGAAAATAAATTAAAACCAAATTTAAAGGTCAATATAATATAAAGTTATAGTTCCTGCAAAATATAAACCTAAAGTATGCATCGTAAATCTGGAAATCGAAGAACTTCAAGAGGAAATATTGGATAAAATAAACAAACAAAATACCGAATTACGCGATTGCGATTTTTAATATTAATGTCAGGGCTAAAACCACAAGTCCGGTGCATGTAAAAACATGACTGCTTGTTTGAAATGTGGGGGAGACCATGAGGTAAAAAAGAATTATATCTCTGTATCCTAATACCGAAATCGTTGTTACGGGCTATTTTAATATACACAATTCTGGGTGGCTTCGGCATTTTGGACAGACAACACCCGAATAATGGTGTGTTGAGATCTTTGCTGCGGAAAATAACTTGACACCTGACGCAGAATGAGCCCATGCGAATGGCAAACATTGATAGTCATACCGCCAACACTCTGGACTTGGTTTTAACTTCTCACCGTGATAGGTACACCGTTGATGTGTTCTCCTCTCTAGGCTCGTCGGACCATTGTGTCGTATCAACTAATTTTCCGTATGCCTACTACACAGCTAGATAAAAGATTACTAAAAGAACCATATGGCAATACGAGAATGCAAATTTGAGCGAATTTAATAGCTTAGTCGTTACGTTTTCTCGATAATGATGTTCATAGACACTATTCTCTTTCGAATGAGATTCTTTATCCTTCATTGGCTGTAGAGTATCAGACCAAAAGGAAAGGCATGGTACGATTAGAGCTGTATAAAAGCTGTCAGGGTTAGAGTAATAATTTTTCGGTCCTTCAAGATCAATAGAGAAAAACCGAAAAAAGTTGAACGAGCCAGGAATGACTGCAACGTCTTTCATAAGCGTGTGAAATTTCAATATGACCAAAAACTGAAGCAAAAAATACTACAATATCCCAAAGGTAGTAAAAGCTTTTGGTCGTTCGTCAAAAATATTAGAAATTCTGCTTGATTCTCCAACCCAACGCTCATTTACAATGACATACCAGCTGTCAACTCTTTAGACAAGGCCAATCTGCTTGCTGTGCTTTGTCTCCGCCTACATATAATATAAGTGCGGCGAATATTAAATGGGACGAATTAATTTCCGCACTCGTGTATTAGCTTAAAGTACTTAAAGATCTTAACATACACAAATTCGCTGGTCCAGATGGAGATACACCTTCTATTGAAGAGGTTTTCTTAGACGCTGGAAAAACCACTGCGTAGGCTTTTCCATAGACACTACTCTTAAGGATTCTTTTCGAGGAGATGGAAAACAGCATTTGGCCAGCCCGCTCCTAAAAAATGCGAATCTTATTCTCTCTCCGCCTACAAACCCTTTGCACTTACGTCCGTTCTTAACAAGGTCATGGAGAACATGACCTCGAAACACGAAAACTTGTGTATAACCGGATATACGGTTTTCGTAGCAACAGGTTCACTGGTGTTTGATCGAATGTCTTACCGAAAAGTACAACAAAGTCTACATTCAAAACTAACGTACATCGGTACTTCTCATTCTTTCCGCCCTAGCTTTCATTCGCCTGCGATATGCGTAGGATTTTAAGTACATTAACCCGTTGAGCGCGCGATAGCCAGTATGCTTCGCATACTATACTCAATACTAGGTAACACGGTATTGAGGGTCACCACCTCAAAGGGTACCCCTCAAGAACGTGTGATATCACCTCTTCCGTGAATCCGAATTGTTAATGACATATTTCTGATTCTAAAAAGGGAAGGAATAAAAACCAGTGCATACGCGGATGATGTTATTCTTATAGCCACCGGCATCCCCACGATAAGTGGAATCCAAAGCTATGTCCTTAGAACCTTAGAAAGTGGGTCAAGCTTTGTGGGCTGGGTATCAACCCGCAGAAAACAGAGCTTGTTCTATTATCAAAAAAAAGCATAATGCCACAATTTGAACTTACTTCTATAGATGGGACAACCCTCCGACTTTCGATGCCTATATATAGTGCTAGATAGTAAGATGAGTTGGAAGCTCAATGTCGAAGAACGTGTAAAGAAAGCAACGATCAAACCCTTTTTAACCTACGGCAGCTTAGTATAGTGGCAATTCACAAATAAAATTAGCAACGTTATATTGATGACAAAAGTACAGAGGATTGCATGTATAAAATTTTTGAAGCGCTGTCGTGAAGATCTTAAAGCTCTTTGTGTTTAGTATAAGATTACACTATGCTGGCCACAAAGGAGTGGCAGGCAATAAGCATGCAGATAAACTAAAAAAAGAACCTCCATAGAGAGGGAACTTGAAGATCAAAGTATCAAACCTTCACACTGCACTTTAAGAATATAAATGAAGTGATCGATACAAATAAAAAATGATAAATAGTGGAAATACCTTCCAACCTGTGAGACTTCAAGGCAACTATGGCTCCGAAACACAAAAATGACATAACACAATTTCCCCTCATTATTTCAGAAACAAAATTTTACTTCAAATTTTAATTTAAAAATCGAAATTTCTTTCCTGCATGTAAAAATGTACTAACACATATAAATATGTATAAACGTCAAATAGTAGTCTATGTCAAACTAGATTTCTGTTCTCAATCTGCTGTGTTTGGGCAATTCGTTATTTAATTATTATTTATTATTAAAAATAAAAGTTCGAAAAAGTTTTGTTTTAGTGTTACATTGAAATCAAGATCGAAATTAAAAAAAAAAAAAAAAAAAAAGGCCTTTTGCCTGCCCAAACGAAAACGCCATAAGATTCTCTTGAAAAGCAGAACTGAACTATCTATGCTTGTTGGATGGTTCACAGACCATAATCTTTTAGGGGCGCACGCAATAAAACTGTGCCTTACCGACGACGATCTTTTGCAGAAGATTTGGGGACAGACTCACGGGAGGATACCCTCTACTTTTTGTACCACTATCTAAGGCTCAGTAATTTGAGATAAAAAACATTAAGAAGTTATTACTTCCACGACCACTCAAAACTTTTTGCGGCATCACTTACATCTCTTTTCAGATTCGCGGATACAACAAGATAGCTTTGACCCCCTCAGGGTCTATCAAAACAATAACCAACGCGAAACGAAAAGCGAAAACCAGAACTAGGAAACGCAATCAAACCCCCATCCCCTTCCAATTCTCTCACCCAGGCAGGACCATGGGTCTCACAGACCTAAGTGTGATGAGGTATACAATGGGCTCGGTTCCTGATACCTCATCAATTCGCTACCCTTACCTAACCTAAGGTCCTTCGAAAAAAAAAAAAAGAGAACAAGGCATTGCAATGAACTAGTTGTGCAACAAATAGCACACACGGCTTGTGTTCGAAACTGAAGAGGTTAAAAGCCGACTATTTTTCGGAAAAATAACTTTATTTCGTTTTCTTCTATTCCAAAAGAAGGTAATTTTTGAATTAGCTGCATTTGTCAAGTTCCAGTTCCTTGTTTTGTTATATTCATTATATTCGATGTGTGTTTATATTCAATTAAAAAACACCAAAATCACTATCCTGAAGAAGTGTTGTAACTACTTCGGACAGTTCCATTCCATTACAATGCCACAGATCAATAGATTCTTTCACACCTAATATTACCTACTCAATACTCTTTTTCAGAGAAGAGAAAGTCTTAACAATTCACTAAAACCACATTGCTTTTCAATGTTACAATAGCAGAAACTATACAGAATACAGACCATCAACTTGCTTTCAGTGATGTAGTAATGTGATTCAACATTTAAAAGGATTCTGAAGCATAATACGTATGCAATACCTAGCACATTACAAAAAGAAAAAAAAAAAACAATAAACCTGCTTCTAAATACAGGGGCTGATTCGAGTTCGATTTGATACTATTTTCAGTTTTCAATGAGACACTTCTAAGCAAACTCTTGTGGCAACACTGGAGTAGGATACGATTCTTTACATCCCCTATTTGAAACTCAAACTTCTATTTTTGGTTCATTTTCGAATTTAACTTCTCGGATTTAGTGATGTATTGATTGCCATCCAAGACACCTATCGCGTGGCTGCTTCGTTCCCTAACATCTATTTGTGTGAATTCTTGAGTACACATTCAATTCAATTTATAATTGTATCCATTAAATACAATAAATGTAAGTTGTCTTTTGTGCCTTATTTGTTTTATTTATTTATTTTTTTTTTTTTTCGATTTAAAGACCTCAGATAAGTATCTAAGTACTCTCTAAGTGCGAACATGAACTTGTGTTGATCGTAAAAGTTATTTTTTATTTGTTCTTACTCTTGGTCTACCTGCACTTTAACGACCTTTCTCTATCCGTTTAATTACCTTAACAAAGTATTACGCTTTTTTTATTTATAAACTCGTATCTTTAGAAAATAAATACAAGGAAGAAATATATTCAAGTGTTGTGCTAGGAGGGTTGAATCATCCGTATCATCTCTTGGTTTTATGGATAATATGGTATCTTGACTTCAGACACACTCACACATTTTCTATCTTTTACACAACTAATTACAGAGTTCACACTATTTTAATTTAGACTTCAAATGAAATAGTTTTGGATCAGATAATTTTCGGTTTTATGAACTTTTGATTTTTTTTAAAATAAAGTGTGAAATAAATAAGGGTTTGTAATTATCTGGGATGATTTAACAATTAAACTTACAACCATAGGTATGTAAGTCAACAAATTATGGCTTTCTGTGCAGGAGAATTCGAGTAGTTCTGCCAGGAATTATCTATGATCACAACATCAGCATAGGCTGTTTGCGGACAAAGAACTCGTATCAAATAATTGTGTTTGTTTATGTTCTTGCAATCACATATATAATTTCTGAATTAACAGCATCTTTTTTAACCTTGAAGGACGAAGTGTGCTTTGCTGATTTCCTGAATTTCTGAACCAAGGCAGACAGTAAATACAAACCACAAATTTTTTTATCTTAGTCGATTTAATCGATTGAACAATCTTTACATTAGATACACTCTAGCATGAGTAATACATAATGTTGCCATATCCATAATCCATAGTTTGCAGCTAAACCGGAATTGGTAAATTATTTAATAGCAAAAGGAGAGACTAGTCAAAGCTCGTTTAGTAACAATTTAGCGTCAATCTTGCTCTTTCCCATTTGGACTTGACTTGCTAGTACTATTGAACTGACCCTCCGAAAGAAGCCGTACGGTGCAGTGGAAGAATACATAGATAGATACTTTTTATGAGCTACTTCATCTTATTTGGAACTGATATGCTTATGCTATCAGGATGCTTAAGTAGACACAAGTCCACATGAATTACTAATCGAAGTGAGTTAGGGGCTCTGGAATATCTGAACTCTTTCGTTCAAAAAGATCACAAAAAGGATGGAACTCCAGTGTAGGGGTTGTGTCTACAAACAAAATTCACATTTATTGCGAAGCAGTCAAAAGGATAAGAAATACTAAAGACGACTGATGCATATGAAAAAAGGAATAAAAGAAAAAATGTCAACGAACTTCGAATTTGCGCGTAAAATCTCAGGTAACTTAATAAACCGGGTGTAGTTATTTTGCTCCAAACTGCTGCAAAGATGGTATGACCGCTATCAGGCATAAGACAAAAATAGGATGATGTACTACCACAGTACAATAAACTAGTTATATGCCTGCGTGCTCTGTTCCAATAAAAAAAATAATAATAATAACCCCATAATCTACGGCTACCGAAAACTAAAAATTTGGACGCGGAGATGACATTCTTGCCAACATATGGTAAAAAGGCTACATTTTCTAAAATCATCAAGTAAGATGAGTAATTTTCTAGAAATCAACAAGAAGCCAACTTCTTGTTGGGGACTTTAGGACCATTTTCTTTCTTTCTTCCCCTCTCTATGCCATTTTCAAAAAAAAATGTAAGTAAGTTGACCAGTCACACCATACAATGTCCTGAGTTAAAACCTTTTCTGAAGTTTTTTATAAAATCATTTAATTCAATTAGTAAACGAGAAACTTAATCAGATGGGGTGACGGAGCGCAAAAAAAAAAGTTTTTTTTTGGAGAGAAAACACAACAAAAAGGTTGATACAAATATTGACGTGATGCAGTAAAGACGACAAATGAATTATGATATTGAGCAAAAAACCGAAAATGAGATAGCCTACCCGATCCTGAAGAAAGTGAATTGTCTAAACTGCGTTATACCATATACATATAATTATATCCCAAGTCAACATAAGTCTGCTTTACATCGCGTACAAAATCTGTAGATCAGATTTTTCGATATTGATATTGACAAAATAGAAAATATGGAAAGCGATAATTGATTCATATTTCTATTGGTTTTAAGGCAACTTTTGCAAAGGTGATTTGAGGAAAACCGCTAATTATTTTAAACTACCTAATCCATCTCCCTAGTATTTTTGCTGCACTGACTACAAATGTCTCTGCCAAGTCTCTCTTAATAGTCTCCAGCTCATCTTCTTCTCCAAAAAAAGCCCTTTCATCGTTGAAGGAATCTTCCAATTTGGTGATAATGACGCTGACATCACACATTTTGTTTATAATTCTACAACAATAAAACTCATTAAATACACATTTCATCAATAAATTAGTAATGATCACTAATCACATAAAAATGTTCCTCCTGCTTTCCATTTTTTTTTTTTTTTTAATTGTCACTTTTGACGTTTTACACACATTTTACAAAAAAAGCGTTCGTGAGGTTTTGGGCTTAAGATAGAATTCATTTCTACTCCGCAAAATTAAGCAAAAAATATTCTTTTACTAATTGCTCGCAGGAACAGACCTAATGGCAATGCCAAGAAATTGTTTCAATAAGGTGTCTCATTATTATCCCCAAAAAGAGTTGTCCGTTTGCTGGCATAAGCGGACGACGTCCAACCGTCTCATCTGCCTTGGATTCAGATGGAAATAGTAAGTCTGAAAATAAATATTCACAAAACAATCAATATTCTGTCAACAAGCAAGGACTGTAAACATCGATGACTGTCATTTGTCGAAATATTGTATTTGATCGCCACAACTTCGGGTTAATAACATCAGCTAAGAAGTCAAGCAAAGTGCAGTTCTCTCAAGCGCTAATTGCTTGATACAGAATTAAAATTGAATTCTAAGACAACTAAAACGGTAATCAATAATATGTTAATCACCCCAATCTTGCTCTATGACACGGAAATTCGATCTACAAGCAAAATAAATGATACTACAGCATACGAGTAGAAATGGTCGCCAGAAAGAGATACTTTATAGTTTATTTCCCAGTTAAATAATTTTAATTGACAGATTACTGCAAACCATTCGAAAATAAAAAATTACTTTTGGTGGAAGAGTACAATATTGTACATATTTATATGTATCATATGTATATTCACAGGTGTACTAGAAAAGTAACCTTCTTTGCCAGAATGCGCTGCTACTGCAACATAGGTTATGATGCCTTGAAATCCGTTCATATTTAAGCAAACATGCCAAATTTTAGTGCGATACTGTCTTTAGTTTTGTTTTGACAGCTGATTGTTGTTGACGTGTTTGGCATCATGTTGAGTATGGACAAAAACGATTTTCGTTCTCTCATAAAACATTATTTTTTGAGAGGCAAAACGGCGAAGGAAACAAAAGAAAAGTTGGATAAATATTATGGGGCTAATGCTCCGTCAGATTACACCGTCAAATATTGGTTTCGAGAGTTTCGTGGGGGCTACAACTCCACTACCGATCAAGTCCGCAACGGCAGGCCCTCTGGTGCGGTTACAGAGGACAATGTCAAAAAAATACATGAAATGGTGTTGGCTGACAGGAAAGTTTAGGTGCCCGAGCCAGCAGATACCACAAAGATTAGTACCGAGCGCACACGCCATATTTTGGGCAATATTCTGCATATGTAAAAGTTATCCTGCCAAAAATAAGAACGTGAGAACACTTCGAAAGAGTGTATTCGCCCGATTTGGTTCCCTCGGACTATTATCTATTCCCAAACCTCAAAAGATGGCTCATCAATAAAAAATTCAGCTCACGCGAGGAAATCATCGACGCCACGGAGGAGTATTTTGCATACCTTCTGGAAAATTACTTTTCGGACGGGATCAAGAAGTTGGAAAATCGCTAGAATAAGTTTATCAAACTAAAAGGGGACTATATTGAATAAAAGAAAAAAACATTTAAAAAAAAATTTTTTTTCATTCCCAAGGAGGTTACTTTTCACCCCACCTAGTACATGTTTCAGGTCGTTTGTTTTTTCAGTCATTTTGATTTGACTGTTATTTTTCAGTTCAGATTTGAAAACTCTTCATGTTCAACTATTATACTTCAACCATTTCAAATGTTCCCTACTTGCCAAGTAGAATATGATATATTATTCTAATTTCTCTCCCTTTCTCTTTCTGTCTTACCTACTCAATATAGTTGCAACTATTCCATTAAGCTACAATCCCTTCACCATTTTTTGAAAGATAAACGGATTAAATAATTGCATTTCGAACAAAGTAGTGAAATCCTTTTATCTTCCCTCTGCCAAAATTATTTGAAATCGAGGCTTGCGTACAATTGTTCAATACCAGGGATACAAGTAAAAATAGTATTAATACACAAAAATCCGATTCAGGGAATATTTCGACTGTCGAGCCATGTCAAAATCCTAATGTAGTCCATGTTCGTTTTTGAAATGACACGTAGACCGCACAAGGACGACAAGGGATCAGATTTGTTATCTTATTCATCAGATTCTTCTGTGTTCTTTTTTTTTTTTTTTTTTGAGTATAATTTCTGTGCCTTGAACACCTTCGCATGCATTCTTTGTTTAATGAATGAAAATTCCACGTACATACGTGATATTAGAGCACAGATAGTATCTGAAAATGTATCAAATATTGTAGTTCAAGGATTGAATCCGTAAGGAATTTCCAGGAAACAGGAGCAGGGAATGTATAATGTTAAAATTCATTTACAATTGAAAGTAACAAGTAAAATTGGAATGAAATGTGGATTGCAATCAGTTTGACGTCATTGTTTGATACACGTACATATGTCCAGATTTTATGAAATACTTTCGACAGATTTCACAGTAAATATTGAATAAAGAGTTTTCATCTTTGGCATCCAATGTAATAAGCAGTGTTTTGTTGAAAGAATGAATTATATTTTAAGGACTTGCTCTGGGATGCACTTTTAAGTTTTTATTCTACAAAATGGAACTTATCTGTAAAATCAATAAATGCTTGTCAAATCAGATACATACTTATACGGATGACATATTTTATTGTATGATCGACAACCATCTACCCACAAATATTGATATAAAACTTTTGACCGGATCGGCGGCGATAGTTCTGCATATGCTATTTGATATTCCTTTCAGCATAGGCATCATAGTAAACAATGGTAGCCCTTCTAGACATAACAACGTCAATGCATTCGCGATTGCTAATGGACTGTCAATATGCGTCCTAGAGGGACAATCAGCGTAGGAACTTCTACATCAATATAACAAAATTAGCAGATCTTTATGGATTGTTCACAAAGTTGCATTTGTGCTCTTCTCTAAGTAATACTAAATAATAAGGCTACTGGTTACTCTGCTTTCCTTAATATATTCAAGACCATTGCAGAAAACATAAGCTGCACCAATACCAGTTCCATGAAAGTATCCAAGTCACTATTCCTTACATTACTGTGCTGAACTTCAGATGAAAATAATGGTGAGAAAAAATATCTCATTTTGGCTTTATAAATAGATTCGTAACTAAGCAATCAAATCAAATAAAGATGATAGAGTCATGTAAAAATTAGATGCAATTAAAAGAGCGATCCTTAGAAGAAAAAGTGTTTCAACGGTCTAGTGGCAAAGAGTTTTGGCTAAAGCTGAATCTGAAGCAATTGTGTGTATTTAACAGATTGACGTGGAAAAGAAGACCGAACGACTTTCAGTACTTCAGTAGTATTATAGTAATTTGATAAGAGTGGCACCGAAACAAATGTAAATGTAATCATAATCAATAATGCCCTTGTTCAACGCAATTTGTGACAAGTTGGACCGTTCTTCTGAGGCACAAAAACTGGATTATCATTCCCAAGAAAGTGGTACTTGCTATTGACAATTATACAGTCCCGACAGCATATTTGAAGAAAAATAGTCCGATGATCCCTCGAGCCCACATTAACGCTAAACGGTAACAAAACACATTCTGGTTTGTGTCACTCTAAATGTGGCAATTTTGCTTGTTTACGTAGTTATCAACATATAAATCTTCTTCGCCGAAAATTATTCAGTGAACCAACAGACGAGCACTTTTCGTTGTATATTTGAGTCAATTGGATTTTGTAGGCCTTAAGACGCAACCCTTTCCAAAGAATACGCTTTATAGTGCTTCTTGAAGTGTTTAGTTCTTGACCATAATGCCAAATGGATTTTCGCGAACGCTTGCCACATTCTGGCGAACAGTCATGATATTTTCTGCTGAGCAAGCAAGCTTTGCTGTAAAAGCTTGTTTACTTACGTAGGTAGCCATAGAGTCCGCAATGAACCTGCCTCTGATGTCACACTTCAAGTTCCACCTAATATTCGGGCTGCAATCAAGTTTGACAGGGATATGTACATAGCATCTTAAGCTTCGCCCTTATGCACGCTTTGAAGTCCAAGATCTGCCGTAGTCTGAATATTTGATCGACGGTAGACTTTCCTGGCCTAAAACTGCACAAGTGTGCATCAACTAGATTGTTCATGAATGGTTCCAGAAATTAACATGCCAAATTAACATAATTCGGCCATGCGTTTTTCTAACCATATCTTTCAGATGAGGTGGTGCATGTTCCCAAACACTTCATCTCCAGCTGCTTTAAACAGCTTAAGAGATCGGAAGGTTGTCCGTCTGCACCAGCAGCTTTATTATACTTTATCTTTGAAATCACTACCTTAAGTTCATCTAGAGAGAAACAATACAACAAGCAGGTATCCACTCTGGTTTTGAAGCCTTATCATGCTAATTTTATTCTCTAATAAAACTTTCAAAACTGGTCTTTAATAGTGGTGAAACCTTTTGTAAAAACATAAGCGTTGACACTGAAGTTTCTGCTCATCAACTCCTACTCTCAACTTGACTTGGGAGAGCGATCGCACTGGGGTACTTCTCCTTCACCAGGCCGCGGCAGAGCAATTCCATATGCGGATCTACGGCGATATCCATGGCTCTGTTTAATTTGAGCTGCTTTCTTTCCTTTTAGACCTACTTCGGCGGTGGTCTAAATTGACCCAAATGGTTGTATCGAGACCCTGAAGAAGAGATCGTCATCTTAAATAGGTACTTAAATAGGTCACCGCGCTTCTTATAACATTCCAAGTCATGTAAGATCACCAAAGTCTGACGAGACCGCTGGAATCTTTGTCGATAGCGTTCTCCTCAAGCTCTACGGATTGCTTGTGTCTTGGCCACAGTTGAATTTTTTTTTTTTATTACAAAAGTTCATACATATCGAGGATATCTTACTCAATCTAATATGATTTACAAAATTAATTTTTTTTTGTTTTAAGAATAAAGTCTTTAGCAAAGCAAATTTTTCTTTATCAAACGTCAATAAAGTAAGAAACCTGAACGCAGATGAATAAAAGACAAACAGTGTCAAATTAATTAATAAAAAGATAGCGAAATTACAATTATTGGACTACTTTAGATTCAGATTCATCAGATACATGTTTAATTTTAATTGGATGTATAATATTTTAAAGGTATAAAAACAACTGCTACCTTTCTTTTTTTATAGGTTATATTCGATCTCAGTTTTATTCAACTTTCTACTGCAAAAACTAACAACAACATTTTCAAGTTTCGCGTATAATAAAGCGACGAATTTAGAATCCAAAATTTCTACACTTCGTTTGCAGAAAGCGCAAAGTTATTAATTATCCTCAGATACCATTGTTCTGCTTTGGTAATTTTGACTAATGTGCGGTGCAATGAACTTTTGCCGTTTTCACAAGTATCCGTATCTCTGATTTTGTTTTTATTCTGTAACCAACCACAAAATCCATCCATCATTGCTAATCTGTTCAGTTGTATTTATGTACGAGTAGTTGGGGTTTCCCCCTTATATGTATTCCGCAAAACCGAACAGTAAAAGACATCTAAGTCCGAAGATATGCAAAACTAGAACCAAAAACTGAGCTTAATCGGTGTTAAAGTTCGTTTTGCTACCCAAAGTAAGTATATACTCGTATGTATAAAAAAAAATTAAAACAAAAAGATAACGCAAAACAAAGACATGCAGATGGGGGGAAAAGGAGAGAACACTATTAGTGAGGCAAATTCAATAAATATTGAAAATTATTATTTAGGTAGATTCTATTGATTTGTGCTCATTAGCTGAGATCAGTTTTTAATTTAAATAATTTTTTATTTTGGTTGATAGTCTTGAAGGGAAATGTAGTAATTCGATTCAGTTGATTTGCTTTCATGCTCAGCAGGTCAAGAACCGATTAGTTAGAACCCAGGGAATAACTGGGAACCAAGTTCTGAAGATCTTGTATACATAATTCCATGTCGAAATTGACCGAATTTAAATTTTAATTGGGGGGCACACGGTAAAAGAGTTTGAGTTAATCCTTAACTACGAAATGTTTAAAGTAGAAATTCATAGATAGACACACACACTTTGACAAAAGTCATTAAGATAAAATCGGTTATTAAACTTAAATACCGACCAATAGCCGATTGGAGTTCTATCGACTTTAACTATAAAAATCGAACTCGCTTGATGTTTTCCTGAATTCATCAGCACTAAAAAGTTAAAGTTCTTTTAAAGCATTTTACTAATTATACTGCATGTTTAATAATATTTTCGATTTGTCAGAGTTGATTTCTTAGAAATCGCATCGGTAATTAACATTGTTCTCATTCACATTAGTAAATGTCATAAATAAAATGAATATGAATACTATATGTGGCGCACGAGGAATGGACAAAATTGATAACAGTTCATATTTTGTTATTGGTATTGGCTCTGATCATCTGGGTTTATTTTTCCAGATAGGAGTGGTCATCTTGACAAAAATTTTTACATTGAGACCTCTGACGAGCACTTCGCTAGCTTATCCCTTATATCTTCCTCATAGAACCCTGCGAACAGATCTCTTCCTTATCTGAAGGTTTACATTGCCTGCCTCCTATTTTGATGCATATACTTCTGGCATCAGGGGTTCATTGTTGTAATCAGACAAAATTTCAAAGTACGTCGTATGAAAAATCAGACACAATATTTCTGATGGCTTGCTGGTAGTGTCACCAAAGGTTTTATACATATACTTACTGTAACTTAGGTTACACTACAGTCAACAGGCGTCAGATATTTTTTTTAGTCTTCGGAACGTTTGCCAGTATTGGTTTCCTTGAAGTTTCAGAAACATATTAGTATAACAGTAATAGCTCTCAATTCTTAGAGCCCAAAAAAAAGGTTATCGGCGTTAATTTGACAGCACTGGCATTTTATTTGTGCAAAAAGTGACATATCGCTATCACGAAAAAATAGGTCTGGAAGCATTATTGCATTAATTCCGATAAATAAATTTCATTAAGTTAGCGAGTATAGGTTTAGATGTTAGTAGAATTGACAAGTAGATTGGAAATAATCATTGATACCGATGCCAAATATACATACCTAATGCCACAATATTCCATCCAGATTCTTAGTGAATGATAAATTATTCAAAAATCATTTTAACCACGGTTCCGTCCTATTCCTCTACTTAAAGTCAAAAAGGTTGGCCCATAAGACTATATCGTGCTTAAAATACTTTATTTCCATGAGTAAATTTAAGTAACAATGTTAACCTGTATCGAGCCATCTTATGTGGAGATCTAAGGGGCATAATAAGCAGATTTTGAAAAGATTCTAACAAAACCGACACTGGAGTTTTAAAAAGTAAGATATTAAACTGAATTATTTTTCTCATAAACAGAGTAATCCCGTGAAATTGCAGAAGAAGAATATTTTCTCCCAGTCTCCATCTCTATCCACTAGAAGTCATTATTATAAGGGAAGCAAAGTCCGTTGGCATGGCCACCAATAAGATGTAGTTGTGCGACCTTTCACAGCTAGAAGACCCTATTTTTGTTCTAAATCTACCTTAAGGTAGGTAGTAGGTTGGAAGTTATACCGTTTTGTTTTATGTATTTAGCGATTAAATAGATTCTTAGGATTACGTCAAATACATCAATTTAATATGCCTCCACTAAAAGATATAACAAATTTGAAAATTGAAATTTTTGATCCTTGGTTTTTTGGTTGAGAAAAAACTGAAAGATTTCATCTATCTTCAACGTTAACAACACCAAAATCAAATATTGAAAGCTGCTTGACTATTGAAGCAGATATCTCAAGCAGATACTTGATCCCTCTTAATACAGAAGAGAACCTCCATAATAGTTATTATTGCTGCATTATTTTTTCTATAGTAATTCAGAAGGCGAAAATGAATATGAGTGGTCACCTTGATTAATTTCTGAGATACCGTGAATGATAAATGAAAAAATTTATCGGTATAACCGTACTAATGCCGCCCTGCTTGATCGTGGTTGCTTCAATCAAATTGTTGTCTATACAAGACTTTTTGCATCAAGTCTCATAGAGTATATGGTATAAGTGCCAGTGTCATTGTCGTCTATATCAGGGAACACTTTACATTTAAGTAATTTGTAAATTACTAAGTTACAAAAAGAACACCACCTTACTGTGTGCCTCGACTGACATACCATATATTTTCGTTTCAATGATCCTCTTAGATTTGTGCGGGTAATTCTTTTTTCTAGGAAACTAATTTATTAACAAGCCTAGGGGCCTCTAAGTTGGATCGTTGAAT
The DNA here is from genome assembly GCA_907269105.1 of Volucella inanis. Lineage (NCBI taxonomy): Eukaryota > Metazoa > Arthropoda > Insecta > Diptera > Syrphidae > Volucella > Volucella inanis. Next base: position 73,431,626 of record OU026157.1, on the reverse strand, counting down.
GTTGGCCACCTGAGCTTTATCACAAGACTCTGTCCATTCGTTCATTGCATAAAACTAAACTGTCCCCAGATTACCTTCTTTCTAACGACACATGAAGTCTAGTACATAATTTGCAAGCACTAATCTGCAATTCCAAATTTTCAGCATAGAGTCAGACCTTTCGTATTCAAAGCAAATCCGGCGGACGAGCCACAGTGTATAAAGAATATCACCGTTGTTAGTATGCACCATAAAGAGTATAACACAGTATTATATAATATATAACACAATAAGACGGAGATGCTCTGCACTCTGCACATTCATATTAGGTTCGCCCTATTGTACAAGGTCTTATTAGGATAGAATTGTATATATTTCGAATCTGGAGGTTCTCATATACCCGAATCTTGTCGTCCCATAAACAAAAACGTTTGCCAATTATTTCTGCTTTCAGTAGAAGCCCCACATAATGACGTCTTTAAACGAATAATTTCCGACTTCTGAAAGTTAATCGTCAATTTTACACTTTCTCTCAATTTTATCGAAATCATGTTGACCTCGATATTTGGATCTGATCTGGACGCTTTCAAGTCCAGTCAAGTCAAGTCATTTACGAACACTATGGTATGATGGAGTGAGTTCATAAGATCGCTTGTGTAGGAGATTTATCAAAAAAGATATCAAATATTTCAATAGAAGTCACTTCGTCTTTCCGCAGTTTACTTATGCCCAGCCTATTAAGATTGTAGAAGACTAATTGTAACCGAACAGTACTAAAAGTCTTCCTCAAGTAAATCAAGCAATCATACGTGCATTGTATTTTACTTTGGTTTCATTGAATATCAGTTACCAGTGAGATATCATCCTCCGCCTTGAAACCGAATTGATTATCCGGAACTTTAATGGATGTACCACTGGATGCATTATAGCTGTTTTTCAATCCGTTCTATATTGGGATTTTTATTCAAAGCATTATTGAGCGGATTGATGTAAATATCCTACTAATGGGAGATGCCGAAGCACAATGTTTGGAATGCCATAGTCTTTCACTGGTTTCTTCCTTCTCAGTGATTCAAAGGTCGAGTAGAACTATTCATTCGGAATGAACGAGGATTATGACATTATTTGCCATATAGTCATCAATGAGCTCAGTCAAACATGACTTCTCAAATCGCTAGTTCTCAATATCATTTTAAAAAATGAAATTGTGCAAAAGGACACGACATTCCAGGTCGCGGTTGGGGTCAATGACATCTTTCGCTTTTTTTTATACACATCTTGGAAAGTCGCTCTTATTGGCTGCAACATTTTTAGAACCGGGAAATGTTCATAGGGAAGGGATTAAAAACTGACAACTAATAGCAGTAGTTTCATTGGGTAGGTTCTCATCAAATCTTATTTCTGTTCTGTGTTTCTCTTTCCATGAAGTCGTTATTGTCAGCAATAGAGTTCGACTGGATATGGTCTTTCTCCCTATTTTAAGTCCCCATTTGATACTAATTTGACAACTGCTTCAACTGTTGCCTAAATACGCACACTATTCCATTTCCTATAATGAATTTTTTAACTTCTACAAATCGGCCGCACTCCGGATTTCACCAAGGTGCGAATTGCTTAATTTTGTTTTCTGGAACAACTTGCTATTTTCCGATCGTAGACCTTTTGACAGCCTTTGGCTAATATATTTTGTTGTACCTTAATTTATCTTTATCCGTTCTTCTGATAAGAAGCTTCACTACTTTTGTGTTGCAGGTTTTACGTTTACTCTTATCCAAGATCTGTCAGCTTTCTCTTTTTTTGTTTTCTGCTCTTGCCATCGTACAATGTCCGGCGGTGGTTGGCATTGTACAGTTTCTAAAGTGATCTTAGACGAACCACTAGTAAGTCAGCATCGACTTTTGCTGACAGAATTTTTTCTTAAAGAAAACCAAAAAACCCTATGAAGACCGTCAACAGTTGTGAAAAAAACCTGACACAATATAAACAAGCAACGAGATCAGAGTCCAAATGTATGATTTATGCGCTCAAGGAATGTGATGAAACATAGAAGAAATTTAAGCGTGCCCTTACATCTTGAAAATGTTCCAAAAGATCTACTCCAAATAAGTAAAGAAACGTAGTAGTAGAGCGATGAGATAAAAATAACGGCAAAGATTTAAATGCAAGCCTTTCAAGGGTAGACCAAGTACATCGGAGATAGCGAAGCCGATTTAAGGCATAGCAAGATAAGAGCAAATACAATTGTAGTAGGAACGTTGTATAGGGAATTGGAAGAAGCACACTCAGAACCACACATTACAAAAAAAAAAACTCATAAGAGATTTAATCGCAAAAATTGATTCATGACGCCAAGGGATACCTGTTAATGGGGAACAAAAATATTTGCTATACACTGAAAATGTATCTTAGCGGCTTAGGCTTAACAGCCCCGGAAATAATGATCTAATAAGAAATACACGCATCTGCGGCAGTCTCTTCATTAAGAAAGCGATAGTGGATAAACTTCAGGTTAAGCAAATCAGCTGAATTTGCAATTTTCAACAAAGGTCATCAGAAAATCTGGTTCCAAAGCAATAGAAAATCTCACATCCCAAACGGAGCTCAGAGAAAACACAAAAAAGTGGCTTGTAGAGATTAGCATTAGATGTAATTATAAGCGTTATATTTTTCAACTTTTACTAACGGAGATTGATATTGTACGATTGTTCTCATTGCATGCTATCTCTCTGAATTTACCAATGCATGTTCGTTCGGTACTCGAACAAAGTCTGCTTGTGTGTCCGTTTAGCAAAATTATGATAGAAGGAAAGTTAACAACAATTTCAAAACAGAGTTTTCAGTTCCGTTGGTAGGAGATTTTTCTTGTTAGTCAGCTAAAACAGTAAACTTTATCGGCATTCAATATCCTACAGCAAATTGTCGTCCTAGCGGCGCGGCATGTGTATAACTGTTTTCGAATTTTCTCCTTTACAAATTACAGTAATTATGGCATCATCACCATTGTTGTAGAGAACAAAACACATTGCCGCCGTTGGGGATTTTTTTCCCCCCAATTGACAAATGAAACAATACTATCTACATAAATGACAAGTATTACCAATTTCATTATTTATTTTTAAGACACCAAAGCAACCGGATTGGTTCTGATGTTTTTCAGTGTGAATGTGCTTTCGTTGATTATTCGAAATGAATCTCAACGAAAGAGAACCTATTCGTATTTTCGCTTAATTGTATCTACACGAATACATTACTTTGCTTTTAAGATTGTGCTTTCAAATCGCAGCGATTCATTTACATCAGTCACCAAAATTAATGTAACCTAAAATCAAAGTTAACATAAAAAGGAATAAAAACCAACAACAACGACAACAACCAACAAAAACCAAATCAACTAACTGAGCAACAAGAAGAAAAATAGAGAAATCCAATACAGCTAGATACGATACTTTGTTTTTTTTTTTTTTCCTCATTTTCTTGGCCGAGTATTTTAACTCTATCTCTATTGGCTTCATCTTCTTTTGTCACTAATTAGAATGGATGTATCTCCAAATAAGCATTTCAATAAAAAGGTAATTTCTCAATAAATCTTTGAATTATACGCTGATGTCATGTATACGGATACTAAAGTTCAACTCTAAAGTCTTGGTGTCATTTGGCACAAAAAGTAATCAACAGAAAATAAATAGAAAAAAATAGATACATACAGTATCTACATAGATACCTAATAGATACATTGAAGTTGTATGCTAAAAATTTTTGGACTCTATACAAATTAAAGAGGGACAAAAAAGCCATCCAAAAACTATTCGAGATTCAAATACTGGCTCTTTGCCTAATTGGTAATGCAAAGTCTAAATTTGGAGAATTAATTCAAAATTGTGATTCTAGAGGTTCATTAGAAAAAGCTCAGCGCCACAGAGCTAATCCAACAACAGAAACTAGAATTATTAGCGTAATTATCATAAAATTAGCTATAATATTAATCCTTATATTTGATACTTATATTTTCGATGATACCGGTACAATACCGGTATACCTACAACAGATACTCAAATTGTTGAATTAAAGTAACGAAAATAAACGTGTGTGGATCCAAGTATCAATTTGGTATTTATACTTTAATTGGGGACACATGTTCGACATTGGTATTTATCTAAAAAAACGCATTTATAGCCATTTATTTATATTTATTTTATTTTCTGTTTTAGTTATTAACCATGGCAACATATAGTTAATTGCATACATAATGTATCAGATAGCCTTGTTTTGTATTAATATGAACTGCCTGGAATTTTTTTTTTTTTTTTTGACGTAATCTAAATATATGGTATATATATTTTTTTTATGAAACAAATCTATTTCATATTTATCATCGTCCTTTAAGACTCGTGAAATGTACATATGTATACTGATTGATATGGAGAGGTATAGATATTCCTCAATTAAACCTAATATTAAATATTTTCCAAGATTTTGAATGTGAATTTGCTTATGACTTGTGGCATGAGATGAAGCCGAAAACGACTTTATTATACTTTTTAATACTTACTACTGTGTCACAAAAGTTAATAGAAATTGTTTTTCAGAAACATAAAACGATATCTTATATGTCAGCTCTACGGGGAAGTTCAACGCTTCCATATTATGTCATGTCTCCACTTATCGTTATATACACTTTTTTTACATTAACTAGGTGGGCCATAATGTATGACCCTTTAGAAAAGTTCCATCAATTTTACAAATGGCGTCGAATGTTAATTCGGCTTCGGTGCATAGAGCAAAGGTGGTTGTAAATTTTATATTTATTTTTATAAATTTTATTTACAGAGCATCCAGATGCTTAGTCAATCAGCCATTACTACATAGATACATTCAAGTCGATCGCAAGTAAATTAGTTGCCTCTCTGACTGATTTTACTGTTCTCAGATAAAACAATTTTAAAACAAAAGAATTTCTGAACAAATCTAAACTCAAGTCGGTAGAATTGTACCCATAATGAAAGCGTTGACCAATAGACACACATGCAGTCAGATCATATGCATACAGCATTAGCATTATGTTCTGCCGTTGCTGCAGAGGTGAGTTGATAGTAGCATCAAACGTACCAACGAATGAATTCGATAGATATACTCAGTGATGGCATGTCTAGATGGAGCCGGAAAGGACAAATTGGAAGAAAAAATTTATAAGGAGTACCATTTCGCGTCCACGTTTATATTGTTATAATAATCGCTACACAGTTATAATTGGGATACAAAAAGATGATACAACATATAAATTTAAATAAATTTTTTTTTTACAGATTAAAAAGAACAACCTCTGTGTTAGTACTAAAGACAGTGGCTTACATCTGATAATAAAGTACTATATATGCACGTATCGACCATATACATCTGTCCATATCCAGGGGAGTCAAGACGATTCTGCCCATTTTCTAATATTTGAAATTTATAGAGCTACATAGTATATCAAAGACACAAGCCTTCTCGAAAAAAAAAATAATGTACAGCTTCTAAACCTGTATAGAAGCCTCTCAAGGATGTACCTATAAGATCATAACTGTATTGGATTCCGAATCAGATGCGACGTTTTGATCTTTCTAAACATGACTCAAAAAGAGCAAAGGCGGGCACAGGAAATCTGTCAAAGCTCCAACTAAGTTCAAAAAAAGATAAAAAAAAATTAGAACATGTTAGAAACCCGATTCGGGCCCTCACCAAATGTTTGGTGGACCGCAGATTTGCACCAGGTATTTCCTTGACGGGTCACTAGAGATCAAAGCAAAATAATAAAAAAGTTCATCTGGACTTCGGAAGAAGACTTTTGCGATGAAATAAAATCGCTAAACTAGTCTAAGTGCCTAAAAGGTGAAAGCTTCACTTTGTCTTATTAGCGAAACTTAATTTTTTAAGTAATCAGGTAATAGCTGGCTTACAACAAGCTTCTATCACTGGAACGACAGAAAGAGTTTTTAAATTTTGATCAACAATGAGAATACTTGCAACTACGCAGCTTTTAAGAGCATGTGTAACTCAGCCATACAACACGGCACAGATTGTGGATTAAAGCAATCCCAGTAAAAAGGTGCGGTTTGATCGACTTATTGCTAAGCGTTCTTAACAGTTTGGGTATATAATACGAGAACGATGTAGCCGTACTGTCTGCCGAAATTTTCCTAGCAAATGTTTACCCTAAAATAAAGCTATTACTATCCACTTTTTCAACACAGCTAGTGTCTGAGTGTCATTATGTATGGAATACATCTTTGAGTTAAACATGTCAAATCAGGGTACTGTTGACTTTCTGGTAATGTAAGAGAGCTTTCGGCAACTCTATCATATGGAAATGCCATCTAAATATATAAACTTCAGTTGCTACAAGAGTACGAAATCAAGATTCTCCATTCTCAGGTTAAAACTTATCCAGAAAAGGAATGTAGTCCGAATACGCAATCAAGGTGGCAATTAACTACATTATGAGGGACTGCCTTTGCAGTGATACCCAAATTACCTTTATTGGCATACTATTTCCAATCCGCTAAGGTTTGTCTAGGTCCCAAATTGCAATGGAATCGTTGTAAACTAGATTTTCGAAGAACTTGCCAGACTATTCTATTGACAGCACTGAAAATTACAGACAAGAAAAACAATTTCCTAGTCCTTTGTTCTTCTCTGACAAAACGTAAGTTGGGAACAAGTTTTGTGAACTAAAAATACTTAAGGCAATGTTCTTACGCTAAATCTTGATTTTCAGAGTCTTCAAAACCGAAATTCTGTAGCACCATATTGCTTTTCATCTTATTTCATGTAATGCATCAATATTCAAGCTTCCTTAAATTAAGTAAAAGTAAAAACCAGTACCAAAAAATCCGCATCATATTTTCAATTCAAAGTGCACCCACTCTTGGCTTTGGTTAAGAACTTCGGTCATATCCAAGTTAAGTCTCTAGTTGTTTAGCAATAACATGTATCTGCTATCCTCTTATAAGGGTTTATTTTTCACTATGTACTATTGGGAGCATACAAAACATCCCAAAATCTATCCCTAAATTATTACCAACTTGAAATATGTATATATGTATGCTTTGGCCTTGTTTTAAGTTACCCAAAACCATCATCGCTTTCCTAAATTCAACTCTTCTGTCGAACTGCAATTAGCCTAGAATAGAAAACCGAATAAAAACATTAAATAGATTTGAAATCATAAACAAGATTTAAATGCTACACGGTTTTTAGTATAAATTTTCCCACACGCCCAACTGTAGATGTTGATCAAAAGACTCCAGCTATCGAAAACGTTGACCTCTCTAAAATAAATCGAAATTGGACAAGAAACAAAAAGTAAAAAAAACAAATAAATTTCCAAACAAACTCGTATATCTAACTGCAACACTACATCAACTAAGCAACGTAATAGAATCCTAATTTACATATCTTTTCAAAAGTTTATCCGCATTAGTTAGGCCTGAATCAGCGGGCAGTACCTACAACCAATTTTTGATTATGAAACCAACCGACGACCAATGACTGCAGCCAACTGACGACAACGACATCAAACTTATCGAACTACCAGAAAATATCGCGCGTCGTCCAACTAGAGACTTGGTCAATGCCATTGTCAGGTTTTAAGATTTTTTTTTTCTTTTTTTTTTTCTGTTGGATTTCAAATATGGGACTCAATTCAGTTCAGTCGCAGTCATATGATTTAGGGTCATGTAGCAACAAACACATGGACATAAACGGCCAATATTCAGATTCAAAAAATCGTCAAACTCAAGCAACAGCGGCTCTCCGAAAAAAAAATCACTCCTGAATTGTTTGTGTCCGATTTATTCGATTTAATGACAAAGTATTAATATTACGATTTTTTTATTTTTTATTATAAAGATTTTTCCTGCTCTACTGCTTCGGGTATTTTATGGACATTTGCTCGGATTCATTATCATAAAAGTTTTATCGATCTCTTTTCGGGTGTAGTTAGAATAGTTGCGTTGAACTTATACTAAATAAAAAAAAAATAAAAAAAATGGGTAATGAATCCGTGGACCAGAAAGAAGGAAGCGTGTATCGGAAACTTGATTTGTTTTTTTTTTTTTTTTGTGGACAGAATACGCTTACACGAGGCACGTGGGACGGAGGGTGGGGGTGGGGGGAGACTTAAATTAAAGCTAAAACACCGAAATACTCGTAATTTGTATTTGAATTTGAATTTCAATTTAATTTCAGGTTTGTTACTCGTGTATTGTTTCGTTAATGATTTTAGTTTAGTTTAGCTGGTGATTTTTGAAAGTAAAGTGCTTATGATGCTTATGGCTGTTTTCGTTAGATGGTTTCAATAATGGCCAAAAGGCCTTGATTAGGCGCAATATAGAAATTAATATATATATTTCCTAGTTTTGATGACTGAATTACTTTAGATTTTAAGTGTTGTTTAGTTTAACTAGTAAACAAGATGCACAATTAAACTTTGCTTATTTCAATTCTGGTTTGTTTACTTTAGATTTCTTGACTCTCACGAGGATGATTGAAAAATAGATTTGACCGGATGTCATAAAGATATCAGATTAAGTTGTTGTTAATCTGATTAAAGTCGCACTTAGAATTCATTCATTTTGTAGTGGAAAAGATTTCAACGCAGATTTATGTTTAGTCAATGAAAAATACTAGATAGTGTGTAAGCGCGTTCAATCCGCTCGTATCTTAAATCTAAAATGAATTAAAGATATGAGCTTAAATTTAAAACTTTCCTGCCATCATTCACTTGAAAGTGGTTGGTTTTGATAGGATTAAGAAGTTATTTTATACTGCAATCATTTTATCCTATCAAAACATAGACTTAAATGACTATAACCAAAACCAGTATTTGTCTGACTTATAGAGATATGATGACTTATTCGTATTTCAATAATAACACTCCCACCTTGTACAGCGTTTTCTGAAATTGCTTGAGGATAATTTATTCATGAATTTTTCATATAACATATAGTGATAGTGTAAGGTATTGGAAAATCTTTATTGTTCAAATTTTTATTGTTTGACAGTAGAAATGCAGAATTACGACTGAGTGCAAATCAAGGAAAGCAAAGATCATGCAGTGCAAGATACTCACTCGGTACTTGCAAGAATGCGCGCGCTCTGCATTTGTGCATCTAAACAAAGATGGTTAAATGTGCAAATGTGATCTACAAGTGCTGTGCACATTGCATTCGCGATAGAAAACGCTTACGTTTTTCTAGTGCACTGATGTATCCCTATCTAAGGAGATATCGGGAAAAGAAGTTTATATGTGACTCCTCTCACTTCGAGATAGATCCTTCCCTGAGAAAGATTAACTTTACTTCTTCTCGCTGATTTTGTTTTCTTTGTCAAAATTTTTTTTTTAAATAAGATTACAGTCATAGTTATTATACAATATAAGTAAATATGATTCAATACGATTTGCAGTGCTTCCATATTTCAGTTATTCGATGGTTCTGCCCTTTTCGATTTACTTTAAGTATACATCTTTTAATTCTGCAATTATATTTAGTCTGTTATAGTTTGGCATAACTAACATTTGCTTAAATAAAATTTGATTATTAATGTACATGGCTTCATTGAGTTTTATTTTACAATTGCTTAAATGTATTAAGTTGTTTTTTGATAATTTATATTGTAAGCTATTATATATATTTGATAAGTCTATTACAAATAAATTTTCTATTAGTATTAAGTCATTTGCTTATGATGTGACTACAAGCTTCTTATTGACTACAAATTCACATTAGTTATACAAGTTTTTCATTAAATTTTGAAAACAAGGAGCACATCTCTTAAGTTTTTTCAAGTATTTTTCATTATTATCGTCATGTATAATATTTTTGTAAATAAATCATTATGTGCTGCGATTTCATTTACTTCATGATCAAGTATTAGCATTTTGTTTTTGAAAAAATATTGAATTTTAAGGAGAAATATTAACTTATTATTAAACTCCATAAAACTACATTTAATATTTTTTTTAATTTTTCAATACTTATATTAAATCGTACATTCTCTTCTTCAGTTACTATACTCTTTCTTAATATATACAGTTTCGAAAATGCAATATTGTCTTGAAGTTTTTCAATTTCGTTATTAAGAAAAAATATGTCAATGTTAACTTAAAGCGATTGCACATTTTTTGCTAGATTTATTTCTTCTCTGTTTGTATTGTATAATTTATAAAATCTTTCATACTTTGTTGGTACCGGTTTACTTTTCTAAAATATTTAAATTATTTGTAATTCGCTTTTAATTTAAATTTTTTTATCTAATTCGACACTACAATTGTGATTATTTTCTTCTATAATTTTTGAATGATTTTGTAATTCTACCTTTTCATCGTCATCTATTACATCAATAGAAAATGTAATCCACTCCCTACAATGTTAATTAAACTTCGCTTTTGTCATGGGTGAGGTATGTAAAATTGTGTGAAGCTTAGAACGGGATTTTTTCAATGCGGTAGTCAGTAGTCTTTTTAAAGATAAATCTCTGAAATTTACAAAATTTACAAAATTTCTTTTGATTTTTCTTCCTATATTTGTTACATAATTTTGTCATAGCTTTCCAAATCTACAAATAATTAAGTCTTCGATTAAACATTTAGAATTTTGCTTTGACCACGCTTGCGTATTTATTTCTTCTATTCTAAAGTTCGCTATGATGAGTTTAATAGATGTTATTGGGTCTATAACTTAACGGTTTGCTTAGAGATGGCGTAACTTGTATTATTTCATTGTTATTATTACATTTGAACATGCGTTGGAAAGCTACTGTCTTTGTACGTCATTTCAGTATATGTCATTCATTTGAAGCGTAAACAACAATTTTTTTTTTCCACTCAAATATGTCGAACTTTGTGCCTGAAAAAGTGTTTTTGCGGGGAGTTCTTCTTCATGAAGAAAACTGCTGCCGAAAGTTATCGTATTTTGGTGGAAGTTTATGGTGAACATGCGCTGGCTGAGCGAACGTGCAAAAAGTTGTTTGCACGATTTAAAAGTGGTGATTATGGCTTGGAAGACGATGAACGTCCTGGGCAGCCAAAAAAGTTTAAAACGTTTAAAAGCAGCTGGATGTATTCAAAAGCAAGGAAATTGGGTTCCACATGAACTCAAGCCGAGAGACGTCGAAAAGCTTTTTCGCATGTCCGAAATGCTGCTGGAACGCCTCAAAAGGAAGGCATTTTTGCATCGGATTGTTACTGGTGAAGAAAAATGGATCCATTACGACAACCCCAAGCGCAAAAAATCATATGTGAAACCCGGCCAACCAGCCAAATCAACGGCAAAGCCGAATATACATGGCACGAAGATAATGCTCTGTATCAGATGGATGCGCTGTATTGTGAGCTACTAAAACCGAGTGGAAACATCAATGGACAACGCTACCGAACACAATTAATCCGTTTGAAGCGAGTAGTAGCCGAAAAATGCCCGGAATATGCGACCAGACACGAGGCAATAATTTTCCTTCATAACAACGCTCGGCCCCACGTTGTTATTCCGGTTAAGAACTATTTGGAAAACAGTTGATGGGAAGTCTTACCCCACCCGCCTTATAGCCCAGACCTTGCCCCTTCTGACTACCATTTGTTCTGGTCGATGTAGAACGCCCTCACTGAAATACGGTTCATATCAGAGCAGAATATCAAAAATTGGCTTGATTCATTCTTGGCTGCCAAACCGGCGCAGTTCTTTTGGGATGGGATCCACAAATTGCCAGAAAGATGGGAAAAAGTCATAGCTTCAGATGGGCAATACTTTAAATAATAATACTATTGTACATGTTTTTCTTAAATAAACGTTCAAATTTTGAAAAAAAAAACCGCACGAATTAAATTACATACCCAATATGAACATAAACAAAAAGATGAAGTCCGTTTTATCTTTGTGAAAACTAAAATGCTATATTGTTGTTTTTAAAATATTTTTCATTCCGCTAAGTAATATTTTGATATTTATTACATCTCCTTACTATCTTCTAGATGATTGTTTTTAATATTGAAATTTTTATCTTTTTTATCTTATTATACTGTTTTGGAAGTTTTCGATACCTACCTTTTTTATTTTTTACTAAATTGATTCTTTTTACTGTTACCGAATGAATACGATTCGAAATTTCTCGATATTTATCGTTGAGTGCAGTGAGTTGTTAAAGGTGACTATAGCTTTGAATAACTTGTCCTTTAGTTTTATTGACATTCATGAAGTCTCTCTACATTAGATTAACTGGTTCAAATCTTATCAAATCTAAATTACCTTGTTAGTTTATCGATTGCTGGCAAATACATAATGGTGTGATTTAAAAAAAAAAAAACATTCAATGGTTTTTCTTTTATAGATATGAAATCCAAGCTATCTGTACCTGTGCTGTGTATAGTATTGGAGAAAATATTCATTGAGATTAACCAATACTTCCTTATAAATTCTTCTTTATCCTTTATTTATATACATATTGAGGAAAATCATGAAAAAAAAAATTGAAGCAAAAAAAATAATAAATAAATAAATAAATATACAGACATACATATATATAGATATATAAATAAATATATAGATACATAAATATATCAATAGATAATTAAATTGATAAACAAATAAACATAAGCTTGGTTACAATCAAATAAATAAATTAAAACAAAACAAAAACAAATAGATCAGAACAGATAGTGTATATCGATATTTAATGAACAAAAAATACAGTACTGTATGTGTCACGGTAAATTAAGTTAATTTCCTAGTGGATTGTCGGGAATATTACATCTTATCCTGAACGTATCATTTAGCTTGTGTATACTGAAGGCGATAAATTCAATTCTGTTGTAGAGCAATGCCAGGTAATATTAAGCATCATTTTTATTTTGAGATATTTGAAGTTTTTAATATAGCACTTAGCACAATTACAGTAAGATATTGTAGATTGGAAAATCGTCTTAATATATGTATTATCATTTTATTATTTGAAAGTAATGATTTCCTATAAATAAAGGGATATAACTTTTGTATGACTATTTTAACTATTTTAATTGTTTCTAAGAGGTGTTTTAGAACACTTAGAACTGACATATCAGTTTTTGATCAGAAAATATGCTCAGGTACTTAAAAAATTGCTTCCATGCTTTTTGGTGGCCATTGATTCTTAACTGGTTAGCTGGGAGAAAGCAAGGCCTTCTTTTTCGGGTGAAATTATAGCTTGGATTTTTTCCACGTTCAGTTTTATTTTCCACTTGGGCAGATATCTTTGCAATAAAGGGTCATTCATCGTGAGGTGTGATTTATAATATGATATAAAACACATAAATTTGAAAGTGAACTTAAAATTTTTATTATTATTATCGGTTAAAAGAACAATTCATGGCATTTATTTTTTGAAAATGATATCATGCAAATGTTGGCCACAGCTAAGTTTGAGATGATCCATTCGGAAGGTTCAATTTTGGGCGACTCGAGCATAGCGACTGGTATTTCACGGATAACACTAGTAATGCTGGCTTCCAAAGCGTCAACCGTAGCTGGCTTATTCCTGATGACCTGAGACTTTACATATCCCAAGAGAAAATAGTCTAAAGGTGTGATATCGCACGATATACGCAGCCAATTTCCCGTAGCAAAACGTGAAATTAAGTGCTCACCAAAATGATTTCTCAACAAGTCCATTGTTTCACGCGCTGTATGGCTAGTAGCGCCGTCTTGTTGAAACTAGAGCTTGAATTTTTTCGGGTTGCTCATCAGCCCAAATACGGAAATTTTGCTTATTAACGTATCCATTGAGCCAGAACTGGGCTTCATCACTGAACAGAATTTCACGATAAAACACCGGATTTTCGTTGAGTTTTTCCAGAGTCCATTCACTGAAAATATGACGCAAAATTTGCCTGGCTTCAATTCTTGCACAAGTTGAATTTCGTACACTCTTAGGCCGAGATCCTCACGTAAAATACGCCAAATTGTCGAATACGTCAAGCCAAGCTGCTGAGAACAACGACGAATCGATTCGTCACGGTCTTCGCATATACTCTCAACTACAGCTGCTATAGTCTCTTCACTACGTACTGGATGTATTCTAACCGGTCGAGTATCATCCACTAATGTAAACTGTTACATAAATTTGCGAATGGTGTTGGCAGTAGTTGTTTCAGTAGGTCGATTATGCGCACCGTAAGTTCCTCAAATCGCACGAAAAACATTTCTCACAGAACGCTGATTTTCGTAATACAGCTGAACAATTTGGAGATGCTGTAGTAGCGTGAGTTTTTCTATGATAATTTTACAAACGATGTTGAATAAAAATGACAAAACAGTTTGATAGGAGTCGTGCGTGATCTGCCAAAGAAAGCCTATTGAAAATGAAACCTCACGATGAACCACCCCTTATTTCAGTAGCATTCTTTAAATTCGTATCAATGTTAAGACGAACTCATGCGAAAAAAGTATAGCGATATCATCAGCATAAATACCTACTTCACAATGAGGAAGGTCAAGCACCGAGTCTTGGGGTACACCTGTACAAAAATTTACTATATCCGATGCAGTACTATTAACAAATACTTTAAAGTGACGATTTGACACAAAACTTTAAATAATTAAATTTAAATTTTATCTTCAAGTATTTTTTTGTAGATTTTACTTACTAATTGGCCCTTAAATTACAGGATCATAAGGAGGCTTACCCGCTTTAGGAATTGGGACTACCATAGCATTTACCTAATTAATTTATTGAAGTATCGTATTAGATTTTTGGAAATTGGCTGCCAATAGTTTCTTCTGTGGGTATTTCTAATTTTGATGGTATAAATTGGTAGTTTTATCGCTATTATTTTGTTGTCATTTTGAGGGATACTACATAGTACTTGCTAAGGTATTAATGTGTTTGCTTGCTTTAGCTTCTATGTCTGTTGAAATAGTTAGAAATATTTCCTTTAATTCTTTTCGAAATGATGCCCAATTCACATTTTTAATATCTGAAAAATATTGCAATTTTTTTACGCCTGACCAAAGAAGTTTACAGAGAACTCGATTATAATCGGAACTATAGTAAGATCATTGAAGACAACAGATTGTGAGATCAGACTAGAAACATTCAATACAGATAAATTTATTTCAGAGGAACTGCCACGATAACTAGTTTGTACAAAAGTAGGACTAGGGGGAAACATAACAGACATTGGTGACATAATAGAGAGATCCGACAAACTCCCCCAGGAATTTGCTCTTACACACACTCATTCCCAATGTCTGCAACTTAAATCACCTTTTATCAAGAATTTGCAGCTCATATTAAAAAAAAAAAACTTCTTGTCATTTTTCCTTGCAAATAGACACAATAAATCTTGATATTTTTATTGTTTCTCAATGTCACTTGAATCCCTATATTTTCAATCTAATATATTGTACATAGTTTATTTGACTGCAAGGTAGAAGCTTATGTTTGATTGATCTCCTAATCAGAATCCGTACGATAACATTACATTATTAGAAATTGTCGTCGATATGCGATCGTTTGCTTTTAACTACAATTGAGTAACCAATATCAATTTTGTTTGTGTTCAAAAAATTCACAAATTCAAAATGTTTGCTATATATGCATGTATAGTTCTGGCATTCCAGGTTATAATATTTATTTTGTTTTTTGCATTACTTAGCATTATACAAAAACTTAGTTAAATTGATTTATTGTATTTTAGTTTTATGTACATGTACTTCTCTGTGTAATCATTTCCAATACAAGCGAATTCAGTTCTTCTATTGAAAAGAGTTCTTCATTATGATTGATGATGTTGCTGTTGATTCCGTTCACATTATTCTTGAAGGTGAACATACATCATCATGGCGATGTTGCTGGAGCGTGCTCCCAAGCTTTCTGGAAGTAGTTGTTAGTTTTCACCTCTATCCGCTTGACAGAATGCGTTGGTAGAGGCGAAAAATCATGCATTGACATCGAGGAACATTATTGTTACTTTTTTTTGGGCCCAAATGATTGACTTTTGTTATAGTTTCTTGCCTCGTTTCCATGTACTATGTTCTGCTGGCGCATGCACTGTCTGTATACTTATGATCTCCCTTGCAGTTCACACATTTGTATACTAGTATATCCAAGTTTACATTTAGTAGTAGTAGTAGTACATTTAGTAGTCTTCTATTTACCGGAGCAAAAGGTAATTAGTATGTTTTGATGTGGCAGTTACGTTCGCGCTGCCATTGTCTATTCTCTTTTTTTTTTTTTTTTGACTGTTCCAATTGATTAGGGTATGAAAAATGGCGAGAATATTTTTTCTTAGTTCGCTGAGTTTGATGGTACCACTTTCCAAAAAAACTGGATAAAATATGTCAATGTATTTTTCATATTTTTTAGTTATCATTTTGATTTCTATGCATTTAAGTCCCAGTCGTATTAGTTCTTTTAGTTAATTGGTATCATATGCACCTAAGCCAAATGGTGTATGAAATATTGGCAATTTTCCGATTTGAGTTTATTGAGTGCAGAACAGTATGAGTCCATACTTTCACACATAATTTTGATACCAATTGACATCTTTTTAATAGAATAATCACATATCTTTAAAGTTTTCATTGGGGTATGAATGAAATCACAATATTTTTAAAGCAGTTTTATCAGAGGCACAACTAGTTTTGTTATTCTAGTTGGTAACACAAGCACATCCATATCATCACTCTCAGCATCACTGTGTAGCTAGCATTGCAATGGACTCCAATAATTGGAGTCTTTCTTGGTCAAAACCATTTTAGACACCGATTTTTTCTAAGAACAATAAGTGTTTGTTTTTTTTCTTCCTTCAATTGTTATTATTAATAAGTTTTTGAAAAGTTACAGGTGCATTACGAAGGCCAAAAAGCATACGAAGGAACTCCGAACGACCATTTGCGGTGGAAATCGCAGTTTTATGTCGATCGCTATAGTGTATCTCAATTTGATAGAAACCTTTAGCGTGATCGATGGTGGTAAAGTATTGGCATCTACCTATTGTAATTTATCAAATATTTCTTCAATATTTCAAATAGAAAAACGATCTTCTATCATAATCTCATTAATTTGACGATAGTCGATTACAATACGTAATTTTTTTTTTTGGGACTACCCATATCGAACTATTATAAGAACTATTCAATTCTTGGAGAATATCCTTCACCATTGTCTTCCGACCCATGCTCTATACAATTTTGAGTACACCGGTAATTTGTGATTCCTGAAAATGTTTTGTTTAATTTCATTCTTAAGAGTTGAATCATCATTTTCTGAGTTGCTGTTTTGCCTTATAATCTAAAAAAGAATTATAATATTTTCTTTTGGTGATTGAGGTGCTTAATTTTGAGCAATTAATAAATTAAAAGACTTTGCTTCCAAATATTTTCCTTATAAGCTTTATCATCTTTATTGAAGCTGTTAAATTTCTATCCATTGCTCTTTTCTTATTTCCACTTCAGTTTTCCATTTTGGATGGCATACGCAAGGACTGATGATACTGAATTTGGCTCGGGTATCAAGTATAAAATATAACGTTCTAATTTGATTTCGAATTTTTATATCGGGCTGTCCCTGGAAAATTTCATACATCCATCTGTGCTATTTACCTGTTATTTTTTTGGTTGTGAAAGTACGCGTATATGTTAGTATGGTTTGCAGATCTGGTATGATAATTGCTATTTTGGCTTTTCTTTATATTTCCTGATCTTTGATAATATTGACTGGAATTTGGATTTTGTATGTATGTATGTGACTGTTTTTAAGCCCATAATCTTTAAAAATGTTTCTATTGACTTCATTGCTAGTAAATATTTGATCTCCATTGGTCAATATTCTATTATGTATTCTAGTCACTAATTTTATTGCTTCGCGATAGTAGTGATATATAGTGGAGGTAATTCTATTTGCCTATTAGATCACTACTTCTCTCTTTTTCTCCGTAATTTTTGATTAAAATATCCTTAAGTTTGTTCTAATTCGTAACTGTACTATAATTATGTATGGTGACTGCCCTATACATTTGCTTTTAATATAATCAGCAATCATTTTCTCTCATTCGCGTCAAACTTTTCAAGCTGCTGTACGATGTTATCTGCCTGACTGAAGAAGTCTGGCAAATAATTTCCATCGCCCTCGAAGGGCACGATGGTTTTGATACAATTAAACATAAAACTAAACGCCTCAATGGCGTTCATACTTTTTGTAGCGACGAAAATAATCACAATTCTATTTCAAGTTTAATCTCTAACTTAGTCTAAACAACACTTTCCTTTGTACTAAAGTAACTAAGCCTAGTCTTAAGCAACACTTGTTTTTTTCATAAAAGTAATATTAACATTAACTTAAAGTAACTAACTAATTATTTTCGTTTATTCCCATTTATTCTTGCTTATCATTATAATCTTTATTAAACGTTTATACTATATACACTTTTAATCCATATTAAATACTTTCTTCGTGTTTTTTTTTTATTTTTTTTTTATCACCTTTAACACATCACACATTGTGTGACCGTAGAACTGCAGAATTAAGACTGACTGAAAATGAAGCAAAGCAAAGATCATGCAGTGTAAGATAGTCACTCGATAAGTGCAAGAATGCGCGCGTTCAGCATTTGTACATCAAAACAAATGTAATCCATTGTGCAAATGTGATTTAGCACAAGTATTGTTCACATTGTATGTACGATGGAAAACGTTTACTCTAGCGCTTGTGAGCTACGTGACTATATACATATAATGGATGATATTTTAAGCCTTTGATTTTTAATTGTTAAAGAAAAGCCCAGGAAAATTGCAAAAGTGTATTAGAATTTTATTTGAATGGGTAAATCTATGCTTTCCATTTACTTTCTAAAGTTTATTTTATGTAAATATTGACCACTACTATGTTTTCCGGTCTTTTAGAATCACTCTCTCTCTCTCCATTCGGAGAGTCCAATTTTGAATCACTTGAATCAAAAGTTTAAAATAAAAGTTTATTTATCTAAATCTATATTGTCTCCTTCAAAGTATTCCCCATCGACTGAAAGACACTTATGCCAGCGCTTGTTGTACCGCTCGTCCCACTGGTAAACGACTATTTTCTTTAGACAATTTTTCGATAAAAAAGCGGATTTTCATCCAGCTTTTCTAAGGCCCACTCACCAAAAATTGACGCTATGGCACGTCGTTCGGCTTCAGTTCCTGCACGAGCTGTATTTTGTAGGGTTTTAGACCAATATCCTTGCATAAAACCGTCCACGTAGTATAATAACACAATCCCAATAGCTGCGAACGACGATGAAGGAACAAATCAGGGTCTTCATTAACACTGGCGGATACAGCAGCAATATTTTCCTCTGTAGGTACGTACCCTATGCATACAGGTAGGTGGTTGATGCCCAATAGCATGAAAATGGCTCTTAATTTGGTCATTATGGCTTGAATTGC
The DNA here is from genome assembly GCA_907269105.1 of Volucella inanis. Lineage (NCBI taxonomy): Eukaryota > Metazoa > Arthropoda > Insecta > Diptera > Syrphidae > Volucella > Volucella inanis. The sequence continues at coordinate 73,412,211 of OU026157.1, read as the reverse complement.
TCGCTCAGTAGGTGGACTATGACGACTGCAAAATTTTTGAAGTGCGGAAAAAACATTTTTCACTGAGCACGAATTTTAATAATAAAACTCAATAATTTGTAAGCATTGTTCCGGTGTAAGTCTTTTCATGATGAAATAGCAATGCTAACTGAGCATTTTTGACTTTGACACATGTCACGAATAAGGCGTTAAAGTATTTCCCATAAACATTTCTGTGAAAAGATCAAAACCCGTGGTCAGAATCCCCAAGTCCACTTCATATATGTATGTATATTGAGTCCAAAGCAGAGATTCTCTGTCGCATGCTTAAGATTCACTTCTCAAGTAAGTTGATAGGAACTGGCTTACATTATCATTACATTAGTTGTAAGTTTGCTGAGAAACACAATCCTCGGAGGCTGTTATGTATCATAGGTTGCTTCCTTTGAAGCCTCAAGTCCCCTGGCATCGATGGCTTGTATTCAGTTATGCTTCAAAAAGATACAGACCATCTACTGGCAGCTCTGAAGTTAATGTTTACTGCAAGTACATACCGAACCTCTGGTTAACAGCAAAGGTCGCCTTTATACCGAAAAAAGGCAAATATGACTGCAAGTTCGCCAATAACTTAAGACTTATCAGTCGTTATTCCTACTAATTCAAAAGCGAGGAAGAAATGGTTGAGCTTCATTTGCCTAAAACAGCTATGGGAGAACATATTCTGAATTTGGAAAAAAAAAAAATAAAAAATTAAAAGCGTAGCTGCCATATACACATAAGAAATTAATTTTACTCAAAATCTTGTTCTTTTTTTACGAGTATTAGCAGTCGAAATATTTAACGCGTATAAATACAACGTACTGCGCCTCTGGCATTATGTAGTTAGATAAATTTAAGGACCTAAGTACCATTCTATATAATGCTATAGGCTGGATGTTAATGACGCCAAAAGTCTGCTGATATGTTTGTGTTAAAGCCCGATGTACGGGTGTGTATAACAAACCTTTAAAAAAAAAAGAGAGATAAGATTGTTAACGAAACAACAGCCTAATCTCCTCCATTATATTGCTGATTGTTTCAACCACGAAAACTTCATATATTTTGATTCGAACAGATCTTGATATACACGATATTCGCAGCAGTGTGGAATGTCATTATTTCTTACACATTTTGCGCCCATCTAAACATTTTAAAATGGTAAATACTAAAGGGAGCCATAGCAGCTTCAATTTGGATGCAGTTTTGTTGTTATAGAAAGAAGTATGAGTTCTAACTTTAACAGAGAAGAATGATCTTGGCAAAGATTTTTTCTACAACTTTCTTCACCAAAGTAATCAGCATTGCACTAAGCATAACGTTAAGTTTCCCCATTTATGATTTTGAAATAGAAAGAGAATGTACAATTGGCAGCACAATTGCAAAACGTAGCCTACACCGACTTTGTAGTAGAGCGGATTGTCATCATTACTTAAATACCATACATGCAATTGGAACTGCCAGTTCCCCAATCATCAAATTCCCCACCAGATTTATCACATTGCGATCGATGTAAATGACAACTTCAGTATTTTGGATATGCGAACCATCTTTAGGGCTCTGGTTCAATACCTAATTGATGCAAATAACGTAAGGCGGATACCTTTGTTGCCAATATACCGAATATTTGTTGTAAGAAATTCGACATCAAGTGGATGTGTTTGAGTTCTTCAAAATCTTTTAAAAACTCCTTTTCTAACAGTGTAAAAAGGTGTAATGTTGATATTGTCATCAACTCGTCAGAGATTAATTGACATCGTCTATCCAGTACTCAGGAAAGGACTTTCTCGGAACTGCGTCTATCATTAAGTTACAAATTTCCTTATTATAGCCCGATAAATCATGATCGACAATTGAGCACATATTCACTTCTTACAAATATTTTAAATCAAGTAAACTCCAAGACTTTGTCCTAAAGCTTTCATCAATTTTCAGGCCTCATAAACGAATACAATATAAGCACTTCTAGAGATGAGTTACGTAAACTAGAGGTAGAATAATTTAAACATATTAGCTTACATATCTGTAATCTGCCGACTGCTAAAAGTTTGCTTGGCTGTCTTGCAATTACCATACGCAAGGCACTTAACACCATTTGAGTCCATCACAATCTCTTTAGCATCCCATTTCCTTCCAAATGACCAGATCTAAATCCTCTGCCTATGACATTTCATTTCCTTACATAAATTCCTGATCATCTTTAAGTCTAAAGTCTTCTAAAGTCAAACAGCTACCTAAGAGCTATTCAGGGGTATTTAGTGTCCTCTGACACGCAAATACGTAGCAGGTGAACTATGTCCACCTAACCCATATCATGGTAAAACTCAACTGTTTAGCATCCTTGTTTAGAACACACTGTTCGATAAAAATACAGGTGCCTTTCTGCATGATTTAAGGAATCTCTAGCTTCCTGGGGTTTAATTTCACACAAAGAGCTTTAGGATATTTGATTATTTATATTTGCCCCAATATATACGATTTGTCTTATTATAAGATCAAAGCCTTAATTGATAAATGTTAACCGACTGTAAGACATAATCTTAGATATAATCTTCCAATTTCAAAGAAACCCTGAGGCGATTCAACGAACAATTGCCTTAAGTACTTTGTGAAAGCTATACACCAGATATGATTTAGTTACTTGCCTATAATATTTATATCAGCGTATCAATCTCTATATCGTTCTTCACTTCCTTTATAAGTTATCTGTTACTTGAGCCTCAAATGCACAGAATATATTTTGGGAGCTACAAAAGAGGTTTTTAAGAGTTCTAAAAACTTAATTGTGAATCATTCTAGTAAAATATGTAACTGGATATGCTTTCACAAACAAACTGAAAGGTACGAAACCTTTTTAAGGAGCTCGCTACAGCCCACAAGATGAAATGGGCAGTCAGGAAATTTGTTCCATGCAAATCAACAGTATTCAAAAGAATGAAATCAGCTGGGATCCGTCAAGGACTCGACTTAGTAAAGTTGACATACAAATTCTCTCTGAAACCATCCACATTACTATTGCTGCTATTAGTTAGTGAAATTGATGCATAGAAAAACGAAATATGCAAAGCCATATTGAATTGTTACGAGTATACAGAGTCATGCGGCAAAAAGAACTTCTTTCAACACTGCTCAGGATGATGGTGGGTAAAAAAATTGCACTATCCTAGGCGGAAAGCAGTAAGAATGCTCTGATCATCTATTTCGTGAAGCTACATATATTGTTAATGTTGATTATTACATAGATTACCTCTACGCCTCGTATGCAGTGGTCGAAAACTCACACATTTTCCACACATGTTTGTTTTAAGTGGTGCTCCAGTTTCAATTCACACGTTTCATATAGTAATACCAAAACAAAATTTAAAGATGAAGTCTCATAAAGTGGCACTCAATTTAAAACCATTTCGACTAATTATGAATTATTATGAATTAGATATTGTCCTTAATATTGACCATTCCACTCCAATTTATTTGCACCACTTAAATGTCGAAGTAACCTCTCTAAAATGCTGCTACTAACAGGTAAGAGGTCATCATATGAATTTCATAACTGAACCCAATCATGACAAGTCACACATATTTAAGAACGCATTATATTAGAAGATACACCTACGGAAATGTATTCCACATTTAAATCACAACTTCTGAATGGTAATCCTTGCGTTCACTGTCTTTGGTATACCCTAGTTGCTGCCGCACTTCTTCATCTTGCGTGCACAATCTTCAACCACTTAAAGTGCGTGTCATATCACATTCCTCACTCTCTTCGTGATTTTTATCGAAAACTTAGCGCCAGACAAGTGGAATTCCGTTTCTGTTTAAATTGAAATTAAGTTTACACACACACCAGAGTTTATTTTATTCATATGTCTGTTAACGATTTAAATTATAATTTTGTTGTCATTGCAGTCAGGGTTTTAAAAAAGGCCACTTTAAATAGAATTTTCACCGTCCCGCTCACATTTGGAGCCCCTTGCGGGCGCTTTAAAATGCCATTATAACGATGGAATGAAATACGCCAGCACGAACTACACTTCGCTGAACACAACACCAGTGACTGGCTGATCCAACCACAGGTTTTTTTAAAACAAACCAAAAACGGAAAACAAAAACTGAAAACAAATCTGAAGAAAACAATTAAAAAATTCTCTCTTTTGAAAGGCGCTTCACCTTTGGCTCGAAATGATTTCATTCCACACGCGTTTAAGGTGATATGGGTTGAGATCAATCTCCCAGTGGATATAACGTCGTATTTGTATCGGTTTACTGACATTACACACGGTGTTTGTTTCTATTCAATTGATCCCTTCCTTCAGATGTAGGATGCACTGAGTGAGCACGGAAAACTAGGACAGTGTTAACCCAGTTAAGTACTGATTATCGATTATTATATCTATCATAATGAGAATCAGTGTTTATCTGTATCTGTATCAATATCATGGAAATAGTTATTATGTCATTCCAAGTTCCTGAATGTAATGAAGCAAATCACCACTTATTCAATGTAGGATCAATTCTTTTCGTGATTCCTACATTCCGCACAGAACACCTGGAGCTGTCTGGAGCTTTATTTACATCAAACATGATTTAGGAGTAGCTTCGAGATGTAGCATATATGTCCTTTGCTTTGTCAGTGACTGCTTGAGATTCTAATAATATGTGCGCCATCTACACAGATTAGACCGTAGATCTTCCGACGAATTTTCTTCTTCAATACTCCTTACTTTGTTACCCGCCGGAGTCATACAACTAGAAGAGAGGAAAAAAATTATTAGAGGATTAAAATTATTCTTTGATGTAATCCTTTTTATAGATGTCAACACTGGATCCAAGACAATCAAGTATTAGCAGATGTCTTGACCTTTTAGCCGTAAAAGCCTACTTGGCACCATATGAGGCCATTAGTGAACTTACTAAACACTTCAAACGAATTTTGGGTCTACTTCCATTCCTCCTATTAATGTTGTGGTACATACGATTTTTGCTATATTCAGATACTCACAGATTTTTGCAACAAAATAATGTTTCACCAATACCCCGTCCTTTTTATCTAATTTTTCATTGGCATAAATATGCCGATGATATTCTATCGCTCTAGATATTTCTGAAGAAGGTGCAATATTTTTCGTACTTTTACTAGATAGCTTTTTAGATTTTTTTTTTTTTTCTGAATGTTGACTGCTCACGTTACTCAGATTACAACGCTCGGAAAGATTTTTCTTTTTGGAGTAAAATGGTTCATGATTGAACTTATTCTTTATTCCGATGCTGTTTAAAGTATCACCAATGCCTTTCCGGTTGTCAGCTTTTTGATAAACGTCAATCCGCTTGGTGCACACGTAGAAGATAGCTCAACGCTTCCATGCCCTCCGTGTGGTAACATAATTAAATAGAGATTAAAGATTTTATTTTACATAAATTTCCTTTCTTGCACAAGTCGTTTCATCAGTTGGAATCTGGGTTTTCTTCGTTATAAAGGGTGTTCCACAATTCACACAAAATTTTAATTTTGCGCAATTTATGCGGTAAAATATTGCCAACGAAAAAAAAAAGGAAAAAAGACAGCGTGACAGCTGACAGTTCAGGTTTATTAAATATGGAGCACTACACGAAAGAACAGCGCGTTTTCATTGTTGAACAATATTTTAAAAATAATAAAGATTTGGCAGTTACAGTTTGCAATTTTCATATAAAATGTGGTCGGAATAGTAATTTAAATCAAAAAATGAGGGAGATTCGCTCAATTAGTGATCTTGACAGTCGTTCAGTACACAGCATTGAACCAGTTCACTGGAGTGTTGCTGAGAGTCTAGCAACACCAATTTGACACCATGGTCAAGAACTGGACACGATAATATATCTTCATACAAAGTGCAATAGACTCAACAACTGAAGCGGAACGACAAGTGGATGCTCATTTTGTAAACAAAATTATATTCAACGATGAGGCTCATTTTTATATTGATGGCTTTGTTAATCGTTAAAATTGTAGTTCAAAATATCCACGACTGATTGTAGAGAAACAAATGCAGCCACAACGTGGGCTGGAGACGTCATCAGATCAGTCTTGGTGGAAGGTGCAACATGCTATACAGCCCAAGAAACAATTCAATTACTGCATGAGTCATTTCCTGGTCGTGTAATTTCCGCTGTAAAGGATCAATCCCGGGTTATGTGATTTAAGACCGTTCGACTTTTTTCTTTCGGCTTTTTTGAAAACAAATGTCCACGACCACCCACGTGAACATAAACCACCTGATTTACTCAGACTATTATTTGTCCCCTATCCGCTTCTTAATATGGAAACTTCCGAAAATGCACCTGGTTTTTATGATTACACGTTATGTGAAACGACTGTCATGAATAACAAACCTTTAAGTCACAAGACACTGGAAATTTTTCTCTTCAATAAAGTTATCCCACTCTTATTATTTGTGCGATATCTTCATTTCGGACCTGTAAATAAGTTTACTAAAAAATCTCTTGCACGATATAAAAAGCAGTGGGCTTGGTACACTGCCTTAGTGTACTCCAACTTTAACTTCGAATTGTCCGGTTATTCCGCTGTGCATTTAATTTTACTTTCGAAGTCATCGTTTATGTCGCGTATTATTGTAATATACATTTTTGGTACATTTTGAGATCTTACCGTGTTCCAACTCTATTAAATTATTTTCCCTTATAGATTTAAACGATATGCCGACGTTATGCCGATAGACGTTATAAGGCCTCGCTTATATAAACACATCGTTATCCGTATACTTTGAATGACGACATATGTCAACCTGTCTTGATGCCTCATATATGTATTTTTGACTTGAGTCTCATATATTTTTAAAGAATGTGAAATTAGTTTCACTAAATTCCTCGTGTCACCTTTGTATTTATACCATGGAAAAATAACGCTTTCTCTCCGTTGATTAGGCAGCTATTCGCCTCTCATCATTTTATTGCAAAAAATCACAATTCATTTAAATTCAAGGTTTCTGATTGTCGCTCATACTTCGTACAGTATGTTATCCGGTCCGACTATATACAAGAATTCATTATTTTTAATGCTTTGGCTTTTATAAAACCCGTAGTTTCCTCCTCGTGCTCGAGAGCTAAGGAAATGGTACTGCGCATTTGTTATTCATTCTTCGTTTAATGTACTCACTTTATTTATTGCAAATTCATTTTCACCGTTCCTGCTCGTCTTCAATATGTTTCGACGATATATGCAAGCTTTAATTGTATTTGTTTTTCCCAATATCTTTCATGGACATTATGATTAGGATTAGCTCCTTTTGAAAGACGTTCAGATATTTCATTTATGAGATCAGAAGCTTAAAGCTTTTGTCATGTCAGTGCCACCGTGCCTATTATTCTTTTAGATGTTGCATAAAGCCTTCGGCCACTCAGTTTAATTTCAGTTCCCTTGTCAATTCGAACCTACGCCGATGAGTCTTTGCTGATAGCTTGTTTTTTCCTTAACTCTTTGTAATTTCCAGATTTAGCACTTTCACTTCACCTAACGTTTTGTGCATGATTTCGCGACGATTCACTAATAATGTGTGACAATATTACCCCCTATAAGTAAATAGACAAACATGCTGCACACTACTCGTTATGCACTCATCTTCAGCTTTATGTTACAGAATCTAAATAAGAGTGCATCTTTCAGATATTCAGAATAATTCAGAAGCAGCGTTTCCAAAATAGAAATCCGCTTATTTGCAGAGTTAGGCTGTAAGCTCTTCCATAATATGGGATTCAATTCTGCCTGCAAAATCGCATACGTACTATATATTAAACAATGCGATATCGACTGTCACTTTGTGAATAGTATGCTAACACTTTCTGTAAGAGTTCCAAATTCCAATTGCATAAATATAAAGATTCAAATAACAAAAATAGTAACAAAAAAATTCTACTTTTCTACCAACGATTTTTTAGTGGTTTGCATTTACAGTTAACAATTAGCATCACATCCTATCGCCTGAACAATCACTAAAATATATAGAAACATCAAAACTGTGCCGAAGTCAAACGATGGTCTCATGAAATGTTTTTAGTGACTATGTTAATTTATAATGATATGCTATTATGTTTGGCTCTACATAATTGTTTAAAATAGCTTCTTAATCAAAATGAGATTGGTTTAATCGCAATGCATAAAAAAAGACCAATCAAGGCATAAACAAAGCATGGAGATTTAAATTTTAAACAAACTTTTCCACTAAAATTCTGAAAGTTTCATCCGATTTATGAAATTCAATGAGAAATTAAGAAAACTAGTTTATTCTCATTTAAAATTTAATCACTTGAAATTTCCTTAAGTCTTGTATGATTTAGACTAGGGCACATTGCCAGTGATATGAAGTATCGCATTCTTTTGATCAGACAGGTTTAGATAACTTTTTCTCGGTCTTACAAAACCAATCCAACAGAGGAAAACTGAAAAAAGTTCAAAGGATCCAAAAATGACTGCAGGGCCGATCAATACGATCAAAAATGAAAAAAACACCTCTGTCTCGCTCTGTCCCCTTTCATTATCGACCATTGATAACTTTCATCCACCACTTCTTCTTTCTCTTTTCCACCACTCTCCTATTCGCCCCACCCCTCCTCTTACGACTTTCATAAAGCGAATTTCCGCAAAATTAACGCATATCTTAGTGAGTGCTCTCTTTATTTTCTACAGAGAGTTATTCAATTCTATTTCTCTCTATGTCCCCTTTTCGCGCAATAAGACTCCTTCTACGAGCCCCCCGTGGTATAGTCGTAAGCTTCGCTCTTTACGTAACAAGAGAAACAAATTATGGGCAGTTTTCCTCCAATCCAACTCTTTTGTTGACTATTCAAACTATCTCGGGGCATACCTTAAATTCGCAGAGCTTTATAACGTTCTCTATCAGCGATAGCTTGATTGTGCGCAATCAAGGCTTATAAACGATCCTAAGTCTTTCTACCAATTCGTTAACTACAAAAAAAATAAATAAAAATCTGACGGTTTTCCTCCATCCCTCTCATACGAAAACACACCATCAACCGATCCGCATACCATAGCCAACTTTTTTGCTACTTTCTTTAAACAATCTTTTGCCGATAATTCTTTCGTACCGGATCCCTCTTATTTCAAATATCTACTTTACTTCCCCACCGGCCCCTCTATTTCTCAAAGATTTGATCATACAGTAATAGAAAATAAATTACAGCAACTTAATGATGAATACTTACCCGGCCCAGATGGATTTCCATCCATATTTCCATCCCCAACACTTTCCCACCCCCTTGCAAATCTCTTCCGATTATCGCCCTCTCAAGGTGAATTTTCACAAATATGGAAGTCTTCTTTCATAACACCGATACACAAAAAGGGATTAAAGAGCGAAGTCATTAATTACCGCCCTATAGCTTAACTTTATCATATACCCAAACTTCTCGACAGCATTTTGTATGAAGCCTTAAGCTTCAAGTGCAAATCTTTTATTTCCCCTAGTCAACACGGCTTTCTGAAGGGTAGATCAACTACCACTAACCTCGTAGAATTCGTGTCCTCTGTTCTCTCAGCCTTAGAAAGTGGTAAAGAAGTTGACGTTGTAACAACTGATTTCAGTAAGGCTTTTGACAAGATATCTCATAAGCTTATCCTGTTCAAATTGTCCGGCCTGGGCTTTGAACCCATTTTGCTTAAATGGATATCTTCTTACCTGGATAATCGTTTTTATAGTGTTCTTTTCAGATCTGTCCTATCAGCCCCTTTATTGGCCACTTCAGGTGTTCCTCAGGGTAGTCACCTAGGTCCACTTCTTATTAACAATCTTGAAAGGGTCATTCAACACTCAGCACTTGCTCTCTATGCTGACGATACCAAATTTTTTAAACCCATTTCCTCACAACATGACTCCAGTCTCCTTCAAATATATCTAAATAGTTTTTCCACCTGCTGCATCAAGAACTACTTGGAACTCAATGTCACCAAATGTCAATCGATTACCTTTTCACGTAAGTGCAAAAGGTCTACTCCCAGAATTTACGTTATCCACGGTCAACCTATATCCCTAATTCAGACTATCCGCGACCTTGGCATATTATGCGACTGGGAGCTTAATTTCCGCTCACATATTTATGAAATAATTACTAAAGCAAACTCATCACTTGGCTTTGTTAAAAGATGGTCCAAAGAATTCTGCAACCTGTACGTGACCAGATCACTATACATCACTTACGTTCGCCCTCTTCTCGAGTACGCTGTCCAAGCGTAGTGTCCCTTTCAACGAGTTCATGTATCCCCTATTGAGAGCATCCAGCGTCGTTTTCTTCGATTTGCTCTTCGAGATCTACCTTGGAACGATCCTCTTATCTTACCTCCCTACCGAGACCGTCTTAAACTCATTAACCTGAATACCCTTGAGGAACGAAGGGACGCAGCTGACATTCACCGACTCCTCTCAGGCTCCGTCGATTGCATGTCTCTTTGCAACTCCATTTTCTTTAACACTAACCAACGAAATCTACGTTGCCCCCGTCTCTTTTATCTACCTATCCACCGCACTACATATGACTCTAACGAACCAATATCCCTTATGATGCGTAAAGTAAACTCTAACCTCTCCGTTTTCGATTTTAACCGCAGCACACTTTCCCTCAAATTCGGTCTCCTTCACCATCCCTAGCTTTAAGCCCTAGTGATAAGTTCCACACATCGCTAATCCGTATTTTTTTATTATTACTTTTAAGTCATAGTTTTTAAGCTTGTATTAAGCAAAATAAATGGGGGCGTTAGCCCCCACCCAAATTAAAAAAAAAATAAATTAAAATTAAAAAGGTTGACTAAAAATATTAAAATATCCCAAAGTTGGAAAAATTATTGAGCGTTCGTCAAGCACGATACCTACGAAATTGTGCTTCTCAATACTTGACAAGTCTGTCTGTTAAATACTCTGCAAGAAGCCCAAGCTTCCAGATTGTGTCATATCTCTGCCCAAAATTGAACGCTTCGAATCTGCAATAGGACGAAACCACTTTCGCATTCATGTAGTAAAAAGAGTATTAATATAGTAAGTAAAAATCTCAATATAAACTTTAAAAGGTCATGCCAAGATGTTTTTTTTTTTAATAAAACATGTAAATACTTAGATTTTTGCTTTATTTTTATAAAAATATGACTCTTAACAATTATGTGTGCAAAATAACATCATTTAAATATCCACCACCAGCATGTCTACAGGCTCTAATACGAACATCAAAATTTTCAAGGACGAGTCCTTGAAGTGCATGAAGTTCATCAATTTCTTTCTGTTCAATTGTTGTTGACTTATCCGCATATACTTTACTTAAAAAAAAAAAAAAAAAACCAAAGAAAGTTATCTAGCTGTGTTTAGTCGCATGATCTAGGTGGCCAGTTTATGTCATCATTACATTAAATTAATAGCTCAATGTGTGCACGTGTTGTGTGACTCATAGCTCCATTCTATTAAAAATAAAGATCATCTGTGTCTATTTCTTCAATTTGAGGTGACAACAAATTGTCAATCATTTGTCTATAGCGCTCTCCAGGCCAAAAAGTCGATGGATGAATGTCTATTGCCTGAGAACGTCGGGATATCGATGTTAGAGATTCTTCAGCGACACTTTTCGCTACAGCAATAATGTTCTCAGTAGAGCGTCCACTTTTTGGTTTACCGGACCTTTTTCGATCCTCGACAGAAACTGTTTCTTCAAATTTCTTCAGAAACCTTTTGAATTTTTGACCCATTTGGACGATTATTTACTTTAATGCGTTGTTCTAACGTGTGACTATCCGTGGTTAAAATTGTACGAGTGTCTACTTCAAAAATGTCAAAGATGACATAGAAAAGGTAGCGTTCAGAAATTATTTACTACTGACATTTAAGCGCAACTTTTAAAAGACCCTTTACATACGAGCACACAAATTAGTTTGTCAAGATCTCCCATTTTTCTAAAAACAAGTGTTTTTCCACTCTTTCCGAGTAATATCTTGAAACAAGTAAACTTCTAAATGACTAAGAATACGATTTTCGTAATAACTGGTGACATGTTTTGATTAAAAGTGGAACCACAGTTTACACCAGTCTGGAGAAAAATGTACTTAATATTTCATTCATGCGTGCTTGTAGGATAGTAACAAACCTTTCTAATGACTATCAGGAATATGCTTGTAATATTACATTTACTGAAAAGATGACTATATAGGGCGGTCGAAAAAAATATTTTAAAAATAAAATAAAATAAATAAAAAACTATTATTTTCAGTATGTTATAAATTTATTAGAAAGAACGAATATTCCAATTAGTTATGTCATACAAATTCATTCATGTGATTGTCTCGGCTGGCTTCGCAGTTGCGCATCTTGCCAACCAAATTTTCCAAAATCTTGTTGCCTGTTTCTGGCACTATCACGTATAACGTTTCCGGATTATCCGAATAATACCGATTTTTGAAGGCACTATACAAACACCATTGATAACACGATTATCGAACTTAGTGCACAAAAGATGGATTATTTGATGGGCTGTGTGACATGGCGAGTCATCGTATTGAAACTAATAGTCACCCAAGTCCATGTCGTCAATCAAAGAATCCATTGGCTTCTTGACACCCACAATCACGTGTGGGTTTTGCGATCCCCGAATGAATCAATTTTGTTTGTTTACATAACTTCAAAAAGTTTCAAAGAATTTATTCAGAAAATCCAAAATACAAGTTTATTCATCTAAATTTATATTGTCCCTTTCAAAGTAATCCCCATCAACTGCAACACACTTATGCCAGCGCTTAATCCAATCCTCGAAAAATTTTTTAGATTCTGTTTTCGGTATGTCCATCTGTGCTTCCTGCGATTTTTCCATTACTTCCTCTCGGCTGCTGAAACGCGTTCCCCGTAGTCGTTTTTTAACTCTATTGAACAGAGCTAAATCAGGTGAATTCGGTGGCTGTTGGATGGTATTTGCTGAATTTTTCGTCACTGTGCGACGGTGCGTTATCATGGTGCAAAATCCAAGAGTTTTCTGCCCACAATTCTGGTTTCTTTCAGCGAATTGCTTCACTCAAATGTCTCATAATAATACTCTTTGTTTACTGTCCGGCTTTCTGGCAAAAATTCATGATGCACTACACCGTTGTAATCCATGAAAACCGTGAGCATTGCCTTCTTTTTTTACTGAAAACCACGTGGTTTTTGATGAATGTGGGTTCGGATTCAGCCTCGCAAATCATCCCTTTTGCGAGAAGTCAAAACGGTTTCTTTTTTGCATGAAATTGAGGTCTTTTGGTACCAACTTTGTAGGTACACGACGGAAACTCAAATCATTAACCAAAATGTCTGGGACGGATCCATAGGCAATGTTTAAGTCCTCCGGCATCTTTCTGATGATTAATTGTCGATGGTCTATCACTGCGTTCCTCATCTTCAATATCAACAACAGTTGTACCAACTTAACAAAAAAAAACAGAACTCAAATCGGAGTTTTTTTTGTTGTTCTTGATCAAGGTGGTATACATCAACAAACTATAATTGTTTCATTCATTTATGATTGAAAATCCTGCTGTTGATTGTATAGAACTTGTCAACTCATTTTGGAGTAGTATCATCTAACGAATTTGAAGATGATGGCAAATTTCCATTTTTTGCCAGAAATTTCGCTACATGTATACCAATAAAAATCAAAGCGCATAAAGCAATAGTTATAAACTATATTTGCACTGCCTATAAATTAAATGTAGCAAAAAATATCGCTTCTGTTTTCTCTGAACAGACTCCAATACCATGAGCAGTATAAACTAGGATATCCAAGACCACCTCGAATTTTATTGAGAATATTTCTATCATAGAATTTGGTATGAAAAATTTAGTAAAAATAAGTTTTACTACTTTTATGATATACTAGTATGTATGTAAATTGGACCAGAATGACGAATCTAATATTATTATCGGATTCAATGACCAAGTTGGAAAGTCCGATTAGTAGTCCTTTCAGTTTATTCAGTGATGCATAAACAATACTGGGTAACCTCAGAAGGTGTAACCGAAAACCGAACTGACTGCTAGATGCCTCTGCCTCTAAGCACAGATGTAAAAAAATTCTGTGGTGTAAATTTCGTCTCTGATCGCCGCTGCATAAAGAAATCGACTGCCAAATGAATAAATTTTAAAGTAAAGACGGAATCAAGAAAAAATCTCGTGGTTTAACTCCTCAAAACGTTTGTCATAACTGCGTGCTCGAGCGCAAAATTCTCCAGTAAGCACCCACTCTACAATAATTCCAACCAAACGCTGCAAGATGAAGGTGCATTTAAAAATGTGAAACAACGAAAAACTAAGGAAAAATAAGAGAAAAAAAGTCTTTGGGGAAAAAGACTACAACCCACACAGCACCACAACTCGGTCTCGGATTAGTATGAGTGAGAATTATAGTCACTGACATATTTCAGTATATCTTGTGCCTTGGGTATAGCTAAATGATAATAGAAACGATGAAGGCACCAAGTATTCTAAACGTACCTAATTTTAATATCCATCTCACAAAAGCTACGAATGTCTCAAAAAAAGTCATTTAACATTAAATGCTTAAGCACACATGAAATAGCAGAGACTACAAATGGTATCTGTGTAAAGGAATTGGACACAGAATCGCAATATCATTAAACAGGTAGTCGAATCTATTTTATGTGACTCACAAAAAGTTGCCGAAAGTTGTGAAAAGAGCTAACGAAAAATGCCCATCTAAGGGCACTGCAGCGTAACATAAGACAAGAATACCTACCGCTTAAAAGGTGTCGAACCAGACACCAGGCAGGAAAAAACAAATTCTGCCAAAGAAGTAAAAGGCATACTTTGTTTTCTATCTCAAGCAAATCGAAAGAAGTTGTGCAAGAAGAACGGCATCAGTTCTTACGAAGCCCATCGAAACAAAAGGGCTTATAGTCATAAAATTACATGCAATTTTAGAAAGACATTTTAAGCACATATTAAGTTGTCGTAATCTTGAGAGAGTTGGGTTGAAAAAGTAGAAATAATCTTCACTGCCAGTCTAAAATTTGTTGAGGTGATGTTATGGGACGATACTAGTACAAAAATATGCTACAATCAGATCAATATTCCCCATCTACAAAAATGGCGATCATATGTCTTGTATCAATCACAGAAATATTTCTTTACTAATGTCGCATTTCACATCAAATATAATGCAATGTGCGAAATTCTAAGTATATTCGAAAGTATATCTGCCCGTTAAATTGGCCTTGGACCAATTTGTACATTGAGACAAATCTAACAAAATACCAACGAATTTCAAGACGTCTATGATAGCACTCACCGACTTGAGTTGTACGAAAACTAAACAATAATTGTCACATAAACCTGGGAAATACCGTGTGTAATGTTCAATTCGAAAACTGATGCCCTTAAATAATCCGAGTTTCGATAGGGAGATGTGTTATCATTTTTAATAGCCTCTTCGACCGGGAACTGGAACAAATAATTCCTACAGCAAGTCTCAACGCAGAAGTTACTATTTTCAATAAATCCGTCCAACTGGTTGAATAAGTAGACAACGTTGATATCATCGATCTTTCAAAAAGGCTTTTCTGGGAACTGAAGGCAAAGTAGATGTTGAAAACTCTTGAGAGAAAAATTCCATATCCGCCAACTCTATGTGTTGCATAAAAATGTGTACCATGTTTCTAAAATACTTATTTGGGCATAATTTTTGTAGCTAAGAATATCTTCGAATCTTGGCAAACTGAAACAATTCTGGGTCGGAGACAGCGATTTCAGGACTGAAAAGGGTGCCGTGATTCAGACAGAGACTTTTCACGGGACTAAAGCACTTATTACAGTTGTTTATTTCAATGATGATGTACTTATATATTATATATTGTTTTCTATTTCTCTCTGCCATTTTTGCTTAAACAATTTCAGTTCTAGTCTTAAAATTAAAAACACAAAAAATAAGAAAAAAAAAATATTCTGTGTAGAACCCTTTTCTGTGAATCAAAACTCGTGGGTTATTATAATTACAAAATTCAGCCAACTACAGTAACGATTCCCATCCATAGTTCATAAATATTTCCAAAAACAAAATAAAACAAATTTTTTTAACAAGACAAATGGTAAATATCGGTAAAATTTGAACATCGAATAAGGCAATGACATTACTATTGTTATCTTAGCTCTATGTTAAGCAAAAAAGAACTCTAAGAATTGCTGCCAAAAACTGTGGTGCCAAAGTCTAAGAATGAGTGCGATGTTCTACAACAGATACAATTTATGTTGCCAAATCCATTACAAGATGACAAGCTCAAGTATGTAATTGCGGACATCCTCAGTTTACTCCGCATAGGGGATATCTGTAGTCTATACATTAGTATATTGATCTAATAGAATAAAATGTTGAGTTGCAATTAAAAAAAAAAATAAATAAATAAAAGGAACAATCGATCGATATTAAGGAGATAATAATATATCAGTTATGGTATGGCAGTTTAAAAATTGTTGAAAATGTTAGGAATCCACCTCTTCGGTATATTCAAATTGTTACTCTACAATAACCTTTGCGAAACTCCACCAAAACACCCTGAACCCATAAAGGTAACTAAACGGATACAACCATCCATTCAAAGTAGTTATAATTTTATTTAAATTAATCATTCAAACTAAGATCCTTAATTAACTAAGCGGTTGGGTGATATGTATAGTGTTCTGAATCTAATGAATGCTAAAAAAATTGGATTTTACTAGACATCAATCAAACAAAAAAATTAAGATGGTACTCACCTGTAGTTGCAGGTTCTCTTCGAAACCGTTTGGAAAATCACGACAATTTGTATCCAATTGGGATAAGGATGACCCTAGATGTCTGGCATTCATCCCAGTTTCAGCACCCCCACTTGGTGCACTTTAAATAGACGACCACAACGTTCACTATACCATTCACGGCCGAAGGATTTCTCTTCTTCACACATAGGCACATTCACTTTCTGTTTATTTTTATTTTTCTTATTTTTTTTATTTATTTTCTTTATCTTTTTTGCGCACTTTTTTTCTATTTCTTTGCTTTTCTATTACTTTACTCTGCTTTTATTCTTTTTAATTGCAATGCGCTTTGCACTTTATGAACACAGAAAAAAAAAACACAAGAAAAAAAAAATGGAAAAGACCAAAAATACGTGATGAACACTTATTCCTTCCTTAATTTAGGTGGTTCGGGTGGATTTGCCGATATATATGTGAATGGATCTAAAGGTATCCCTAAACCACCTAAGCTGAGAATCTTCTTGGATGTACCTACAAGACTTTGCGCTGGGGGAATCTTTTAAATTTTCTCTTCAGCATTTTTAAAGTGCCTCCTATACCTTCATAAACAGCCCTATACATTTGGTTAAGTGAAAATTTCATATTTCTCTCGTCATATTTGGAACACCACTTACAGACGTTAACATGGCGGTATATCATGTTATTATGCAGGATGACAGCTACTACGAATACCATGAGAATTTGGTGCGCTCAAGGATGCATGTGCGGTGATGGTGTAGGCCTGTATAGGCGAGTGTCCTTTTCCTTGCAAAACAATGTGATTTTTTTTTTTTTTTTTTTTTTTTTTTTTTTTTTTTTTTTTTTAATGTGGATATTGAGATATCACAATGCACACGAAGCACAGGCGCCTTTAGACGATTTTATATAAAGCTATGGCCCAGAGTTATTATACACGTACACATGTGTTCAACACAAGCACGCGCATCTATTTACCAGTATATATGACGTTAGAAGCCTTATGCTGCACACAACCCAACTTTTGCCTGTCCGCCCGTCCTTTGGATCGTTGAAACCAGTAGTTGTTGTATTTGTTATTTTCTCGGAATTGGGTTAATAAAGTCATAGAACGTAGAATAAACGAACAGCACAAAGTTGTAGGATGTATGATAAGGAAAAGCATAAAAGTAGTTTTGACTGTAAGACACTGTACAAATCTACTATCATAAATAGATATGGAGAACAGCATATGCTAGCATTGCAAAATTCGAACGACTTTCTAATTTAGATCTAAGAATTCATAGTAGTAGACTTTATAGTAGTTCCAGTTCTCGTATGCTAGAAGTATCTTCGTTATTAGATATGTGAAGACAAAAAGATTTCGAACAAATAAATTAGGAATTCTTAAATTTATTTTCACCAAAAACTAAATGTTTAAAGGAACTGAATACTAAAAGTCCTTTCAGTTAATTCAGTGATGCATAAACAATATTGGATTACCTCAGAAGGTATAACCGAAAACCAAACTGACTGCTAGATGCCTCTGCCTCTAAGCACAGATGTAAAAAAGTTCTGTGGTGTAAATTTCGACTCTGATCATTTCCTGATCGCCGCTGCATAAAGAAATCGACTACCAAATGAATAAACTTTAAAGTAAAGACGGAATCAAGAAAAAATCTCATGGTTTAACTCCTCAGAACGTTTGTCATAACTGCGTGCTCGAGCGCAAAATTCTCTAGTTAATCCCCACTCTACAATAATTCCAACCAAACGCTGCAAGATGAAGGTGCATTTAAAAATGTGAAACAACGAAAAATTAAGAAAAAATAAGAGAACAAAAAATCTTTGGGAAAAAAGACACAGCACCGCAACTCGGTCTCGAATTAGTATGAGTGTGAATTATAGTCACTGACATATTTCAGTATATCTTGCGCCTTGAGTATAGCTTACTGATAATAGAAGCGATGTACGCACCAAGTACTCTAAACGTACCCAATTTTAATATCCAAGCCCCATTGAATCCATTTCTTTCCTTAAAACTACTGCTTTCCCTGGCTTGTATCGATAAAATTTATTTATTTATTTTTTTTTTTTTTGACGATTTGTAGAAAACTTACGAAAATACGGATGGTATAGTAGGCCCCAGTACTGCATTTTGTCAGAGGAGAATCATCATAAAACATTTAATGACCAAATTATATATCGACTAAATTGATAGCACTTGCTGGTATAAGACGTCCAATTGAACGTGCAAAGGAATACAAATGTAGACTATGAATGTTTTCTAATTATAAACTCCAAAAAAAATGAAAAACTATCTTACTAGAAAAATATGCGCCTTATTCTGAAAAAGAAACTAGTCTTTCTGTATCTACGCACAATTAAAACGGAGTTTAATACTCGGTCATTCCTTCATAAGAATATGGTATATGTGTAAGCTGCCATAATTACTATAGTCATACTTGAGATATTGAAAAAAAAATGACCTCATTGAATTTATTCAGGCGAACTTAGTTTTGATCACAAAAGTTCGAAAATCAAAACGAACGAAAATTCTGACACACTTAACCGAATACAGCGTTTAAAATTAGAAAACATTCTAATGTTGATGAAGTATATTCTAATCTATCCAGTCGATAACATACACAATGCAATCGATGTATTTAATTCTGGTAAGTCCAGTGTACTGTATCCCACAATCGCATAGAAAAGGTACTTCTACCCATTTCATGTCATGGAAATAGCGTTCATGGGTTTAGGGTCCCACCCAGTTCACCGATCAGGTCTTCGCTAGACGATCTCCATAGTCCTCACTGGTTTGCTGCAGTGTGTAGCAATGAGTTTGCTGGACCCAATAGATGAATACTTTTAAAAAAAAACTCCACTATCAAGGTATAAAATTAAAACATAGAAAAACATGGATAGTTTTAACCAAAAATGTTCTCCATTTTCTCCAAACTTAAGCCACCGATGTAGGCTACCGGCTCTTGCATCTGATGAATCTGGACCTTCAAATTAAGGTTCGTGGCGTCGGGTTAATTACCCGAACACATAAAACACTGAATTAGAAGCAGTAATCGCAGCCTCGGATATGAATAGACTTACTGATGACGACCCTAGCAAACGGAGTACTGGCCATGCACAAGGAATGTACAGGCCTTTAGAGAGCTCCTCATGCAATCTATGAGCAAAAAAAATGCGAGGAAAGAAAAAATAGAAGCAAACAAGTGCTGGCTCGGGGTCATTTAAAGGTGGTTCTGAAAAAATTATATTCGAATATCCTGGCAATTTATTCATATGGTTATATTTCTACCAGATATTGATCCGTTTCGAATAAATTAACTTCGTGCTTTCCGACGAAAAGACTAGATCTGTTTTCAATAAATCTGAAACTTTTGGCCCATTTGCTAATTGTCTTTTAAATAATATCCACTAAAAATATATATATAAATAAATAAATATATATATATGACTCTAACTTCTACTTATAACTATTTCTGAGTATAAAAGATGACAGTCTAATTAGCCTGATGTCTCCTGTTATTGTGTTCTCTTGCTTATTAGCTTTTCAATATATATGATAGTTTTAATAGAGCCATTGATGACCGCAGCTGTCGACTTACTATTTTACTCGTAATCTGTTAGTTATCTAATTTTGAGACCTAGCTGTTATTATCAGCTACGTGGAATTACTAATCCGTAGTGATAAATCAACAATCTTTCACACCTTGCAATCCAAGTAAACAATAAGTTAGTGTTAAACGCTACATGGTCCCCTGCTCATTACAAAACAGTAACAAAATCCTGGATTGATTATACTGTATTTTACTTTTATTTTGTCGGGAAATACCCTCGGCACATTGAAGTAGTCTTGACATGTCCTTGTGAAGAGTCTACCTTTTAGGGTTATTGCCTAGCTAATTGACTTTCTATTCCGTCAAAACCGAGCAGCCAGAAACAAGCGTGGTGTCGATAATACTTGGCAGACGTAGGTGTTTGGAAAAAGCGTAGTGTCCCATGACGACAGTAGACAGTAAACAGTCCTGCCTACTGATAAACAGAAGAAAAGAAGATCTCAAAGATCCCTTAAAGACATCGGAAAGTATTCGCTTAGTCTGCCGGCATCCTGAAGAGTCTTGTAGTCTGCAGTTACACTCATATAAAACTCAACTGTCAATGAAGATCCTCATCGACGACGCAGGCAACCCTTACCTAGCTTTGGGTCCTGAGAAATTGTTCTCAGAATCTTGACAAGAAAATTCATCTTTGATTTCATTTCCTTGATCTCATTGTGACCCAAAATCAGGCCCCAACTGCGTTTAAAGACACTTCGCTCGCTCCATAGATTCTTCATTACATTACAATCAATCAGATAGATAACAACGTCGTATCCTAAATCGGTTTCCGAGCCATCCGTGACGAAGTAACTACAATCCTAGCTCATATTTCGTATATCCATGGAAACAGGAGTTCTGTCGTCATATAATCAAACCATATGTTTATAAAACCTATGTTCTACGAAGCTCCAATGCCACTTAATTTTAAGTGGAAAACAGCCTTGAGAATTCTGCTCGAGATATAAATGTTCAAGAGAAAAATATTCACCAGTGCATTCAAAGTAGAACCAGTCGTGCTGAGAAAAACTTCCTTGTACCCAAGGCAGAAAGCAGTGAAAGCTTTCTTCACCAGACAACTGACGTTAAATGAGCCTGTAGATCCAGAGGACTCTCTCCAATAACAAGCGTCTAAATATGTGTACATATATAAATAAATATGTGACTCGAGAGACAATAAAACTTACACATAATTCAGAAAGATCAAGATATTTTGAAACATCAATCTAATACACCTTTTTCGTTTAACGGAAAAAGAAATGAGTACTCGTAAATCGAAGGTATAATACAAAACATTACTATATACGTTTAAATACTTCCTTTTCCATTTTCTTCATTAATTAAAAGATTATAAAAAAAATAGATACATATACGCCACATCGTACATCCAATAGAGAACTGTTGCTAAGAATAATAGTTAACGTAAAAATAATTAAACTGAAAACAATTGCCAAAGAAATGATCATTTATCCTCCAGATACCTCACATTACGGGAATAGGTGTGGATTACCTCTGGAAATACATTTTTCAATTGAAAAACTAATTTTCCAGTATGTGTTAGTTTTTTCGAGTTTTCCATTTTTTACCTTTTAATCAAATCCTCAATTGGACGAAAACACTGAAAAAAGAGTACGATTTACTAATACAAGGAAACTGAACACACCCCTTAGAGTTCCTTCTATTATTTTAAAAGTTACTGAAAGCTCTGAAGTAGGCACCACTTGGGAGATGATGACATGCCGATGATATAAGGGGAAAAAATGACATGACCATATGTTCGTATAATAGAGATGGAAGTGTCCTTTTGAATTGAATCAGAAATGAGAGATATGGATGCTGCAAGGTGAAAATTTAATTTTTCATCTTTGCGTATGATGTAGTTAGTATTAATAGAAATGGTAATCTTGGTTTCAAATGAATCTATTGTACGGGTTTATTAGTTTATTCATCTATCATCTGCAATTGATAGAAACCTCGAAAATGATTTCAATTACGAAACGTACGAGCATGTGCTATATAACAATGCTAATAATTTTTCTCACACCCATATCATCTTTTATTTCTCATCTTTGCAAAAGATTTTTTCTTCAGATCGCTAAGTATTCGCTCTATGAAAATTTCAGTATCAGAAAAAAGCTAAAAGACCGAAGGCTTATGGCGTTGAAAACAAAAAAATTGATAACGTAAAGTGCCCTTCTGTTGACAAATTGTATTTTCCTAGTTATGACTTTTCAATATATTCTCCAACTAAGCACTAAATTTTACACCTACAATTCTTAGTAAAGATCTCATGAACAGAAATGCAATACCATACAAGACAAGTTCAACGAAGACACTCTTCCCACTGTTGGGTGATTTGATAATTATCATATAATTCTTATATAGTGGCTTGCTCAAAATATACCTCCAAAACTTAAAGCCATACAGAGCATATGAAGAATATCTATTGTAAGATTAACATTTCTCATCAAAAAACTATGGTTTGCATGACTGTACAATACGAAATGACAATGGGCTACTAAGAGTCATTCATTCAGTGACAGTAAAAGAGAGTCAATGAATAGACGGCTAACTGCAGTCCCAATCTGAAAAATCTGGCCACTAAGCAATTAAGTCAGCTTCTTTGGTAAGCTTAAGAGTTAAGGGCCTTAACCAACACCCGAGAACTTAGATCGATTTTGCGATAACCGTCTTCAGATGCGCATTTTAAATTGGTTGAGAAGTCTTTTTTTTCGATTGCATAGCATTTAGCAAGGTTTTCTTTCACCATAATGTCCACTTGGGGATGAATTCAAAAACACTCTGACACCAAACGTAACTACTTATTCGCACTATACGAGTATATACTACTCGGATATTTATATCCGGCGATAATCATAAATCGTTTTTATAATATTTTTTTTTTTTTACTTTCCTTGTTCTTTTAAAAGATGGCAGTTCCATGACATTTATGTTTACTATTGTTTGATTAATTATTACGCGATTCCTTTAGCCCATATAATTGCCCAACTGCACACGCTATTTGTCATGTTTTGGGTAAATTTCATACCATATACACTCTTCATAATGCAAAGCTAACAATAGTTCAACGTGTGGATATATGTACTGAAGCTGTTGTGAGTGAAACATTGGCGGAGGATCCGAAGTTGTCAATTTAGCGTCGATCACAACAGTTTGGCATGTGTCGGTTCTCTATATGAATAATTTTGAAAGAAGATCTCGGCCTACACCCGTCTAAGATCCAGCTGGTATATTAACTAAAGCAACGAGAATATGGCTTGTGACAGCAGTTCGCAGATTAAGGCTCACAAACAAAATGACAACGATATCAGCGAATGCGTATTATATTTAAAATATTATGTACCTGATTTTGTACCGCATAATCATTGTGCGGGCTTAACATTTTAAAATAAGAACTAGTTATCATTTCAGAGTTCCTGAGTTTTCTTTAAAATCTATTGTTAGCTACACAGTGTTAAATATAATGTAGTTCCCAATATTGAGGAGAAGTTAATCTTTGTAACTAACTCAGAACAGAAAGAAATCTGTATTTAAATAGATATAAGTCATGCTTTCTTTAAGAATACATCAATGGTCAACGCAGTGTCTGCCAGAACTACTTGTTATTAGATGGGGATTTTTTTTGTTTTCTTGTTTTTGTATAGAAAAACTTCAGCGCCAAGAACGCTTGCGTTTTGTGTTCTGCTCGCTTATATGTTTTGATGTACATTTATTCAAGCCGATAACAAAACATTCATGACATTGGACAATACCCATCCTGTAAAACAACTTACTTGCACACTGGTTGGTTCATCAATCCTCTTTCGTTTTAAAATAAAGATCTTTGCGGATCTTGGGAGCTTTGCAAAAATTATATTCAAAATATATATGACATAGATCTAGATATTATTCAACAGGATGGCGATAAGTGTCACACAGTATTTACTTCAGGCAGCTTAAGGGACTAGTTCGTGCGTATAAATCCGCAACTGTTAAACACTTGTTAGTTAGTATTGTGAATTTTATTTGCGATATTACAAACCGATTTACTGGAGAAAGTGATAAAAAATTAGACTGACAGTATGAACTTTGTAAAACATAGTTAAGGTCGTTATATACATGTATATGGTATATGTTCCTGACACAACAGTGAGGATCTACAGTGAATTAACTCATTTCATCACCTCCTAACGATGACTTCAGGAGTCATACAATTAGATAACTAATAATTAACTTATGTTACACATATTTGAATCCTCATGTGTTAATAGAGTTGAATACATAATACGAGTATACTTAACACCATTCCGACACATCTACAGCTTAGGTCTATAAGGTTTACCAAAACTTCATCTGGATTTCAGAAAGCGATTGTGGCGTGTAAATTCTTAACGTTCAAATCTTCTTATAGATTTACGTTACTGACACCAATTTGCACGGTCTGATCTAGAGACACAAAATGTACCTCGGCTTTCAAATTACAGGACTTTCATACGCTTTATAGACTCTAGTAGTTTTTCACAAATTAGTACGCACCCGCTGGCAGCATTTAGCTTACTTAACTCTGCTTCGTGGCAGGCTATAACTACTATATAAGACTGCTCCTGTAAGCATGCAAGATCATCATAGGAAATCGACTCCGAAAGAAATTTGTGAACCTCAACGCAATAAGCAATCACGTGACTGAAACAAAAGAGCCAAACTCTCAAATGTTAATGTTATATTTGCACACGTCACAACCGATGAAGCTGACGACTTACTTGAGCGAAACCTACTCGAGGACTACAATCAATAAGAGAAGTAAAATACCACATGACAATAGATAGAAGACACATCTCTTCCATATTAAAAGTAGGCACATCAGTTGTGCAGATGTGAATAATTTTTGTCAAACTTTTTATGAAAGCCTCAGTATGAGCTAGCTAGTATCAGCAAAGGCTAGAGCCTATAGTGACAACCTCAACATGTTATGCTCTGGCTCTATCACCACCCTTCCCAAATCCAAACGAACAGTGAATGCAGACTGCATACCATAGTAGTAGGATAAAAAAAAATGAAAAAGAGACGTACACAAAAAGGAGCTTCTACGAATATGTAAGAAAACAAAACAAAAGTAAAAGTATCTGCAGTTTGTATAAAAAAAAGGAAGCATTTTAAGTCCAGAAAGCGGGCGTTTCTTGATTTCTTGATGATATGAATGAAATAATTGATGTACATACATCTGCCTAAAAGATAATTACCAGCGGCTACTTAAAGGACATATGAAAGTGAATGGTAGTGATGGATCATGAAAAACAAAAAAATTCAGCAATGTAATTAAAGGGCAAATAAGTCTTAAGTTCAGACGAAATAATTACGACATTATTCTAACCTGGAAATGATGCTTCGTTGAAGTACAAGCACTAAATCAAAAAGAAGGCTGATGCCTGATGGCTGCATGCGTGACTCGATAAAGAAAGATGATCAGTTTCATCTTCGTTTCATTTTTTCATTTATATGTGATATCTACAAGAAAGCTGATTCTATGTCTGCAAGACATACTGAGCAGTATCCTCGTTCAATGGCATCCTCAAGAATCTGTCCAACGTGATACAATCATAACCTTTCGCATTACACTCACTGTGTACTATTCTGAATTCCACTAATGCAAAGAGACTATAAACTAAACTCAAATTTTCTAGATAGAAAATGAGATCTAGAAAGCATAGATTATATATGGGTCGTCCAGTTGCAAAAGCAATTAAAACACTTAAAATCAAAAATTGAGATATCGATACCTTTGCATTCTTTGGTTCTTGGGCTACCAAATGAGAGTGTTAAATGAGTTCAAATAAAATTGAAAACCTTTTGAAATCGATGGAGATAAATACAAACAGATGGAGATGTTTTCTAGTCTGCCATTTTAAGTTCAAAATAGTTATTCTGATAGCAGAAGTGATGATCCATTCACAATAATTCAAAACCAAAAGTCAATTTTTTTTCCGACGCTACTCATATATAACATTTATAAACATATGTTCAAAATTCCCGCTAGTGAACGCTGGTTCACATTTAATTGGATGCTATGCTTTCTAATGAAAAAGATTAGAAGAAAAAAAAACATTAATTTGTCAGAAGCAAAGAGGTGAAAAAAACAAGACGTCGTTGTGTTTTGGGTTGTTGGGCAGGGTGGACAGTACAGTTCCAAAATAAGTTATGGTAGTTCCATTTACAGATGAAAAACAATTTAAAGCATTTTTAATTTTAGCAATACAAATATTTTGAATGATAAGATAAACCGGTAAAAAATCCTTTGTAAAGAAATCCAGAACGCAGTCAAACATCTATAAACTATGTACAATAGCTAGAAACTGGCAAAAAATTCTATACAAACACAAGTATTTTTCTATACCTTGAACTACATTAGCCCGAATGCTGTAATGAATTTACACTAACTTATTGTTAACTCAGCCACTTGTTTACAAAAGAGACCAAAACACGTACGAGTATGCCTCTAGTTTTATTACTATCTCAGCCATCATACTTAAGTAGAATAAGGTACAAATTTGGTCTCACAACTAAATCCCTACCACCAGATTTGTGTTATGTCTACCCGCCAAAATCTTTCACCTCTCCCTGATTTAATTTCATTTCATCTGATTCACGCTGGTTTCGGAAAACCTTTAAGGTATTGTTGTAACTGTTGTCTTTTACTTTTGTAGTTCTCAGTATTGTCGTTTAGTATTTCCCATCTAGAAATATGCCCTTATCTACACCACCTATCCTCCAGGGAGTACAGGCTAATGACATTTGGGCATCCTCACTACCTCCCCCTTTATAATATAGACACACACATCATGTTGACGATGATGAAACCATACAACATCCGAGAGAAAATATACAACAAAACAAACACCAAAAGTGAAATTGAAAAAACTCAATTCAGAAATTCCAATAAAAGATAAAAAACAAAAAAAAAAAAAAGACTAAATCAGAAATTTATTTTAGCGCACAGTCATCGCATGAGCGCAGAGAAGTGAGAGCATAGTATTAAACAACAACACCGGCCAGAAGTTCATTGTGTTTGAGAGGATTTTGGAATCCATATTCCAGCCTCCTCTTTCCAAGTCCGTATTCTCAGTGTAAAGTTGAATAATTGCCATCGTTCTAGTAGAAGAATTGTGAGGCAAAGGAGCCGTAAATCTGGTAAGATACAAGGATCTCCTCTTTTCATTTGGGTTTCTCTTTTGTTTACCTTTTGTCTCCTTTCAAAAATGGAAACACAAAAAAGTTCACAATAGCCCTCGAGATTTAGAATTGTTAGTGTGTTCCGATCCTACTTTGAGTTCTCTAAACCGCCGTTTTTCCTTACAATCCTTTTTTGATGGTTTTGTTTTCTAACACTTGGTACATACATACTTACAAACAAATACAACTAAACAGTAAGAAAGAAAGGGACTACCGAAAATACACAAGGAAAATGGTAGATAAAAAGCTGTAAATTGCATTTCGGTTTTAAGCCGCATTTGGTAAGAAAAGCTCCCTATATTCGAGAAGTAGGCCAACGCACAAAGCAACCGTTTTCTGTATTAGTGTACCTGTGTAGTTGTGCAAGCTGGTATTATATCCAAGATAAGCAAAAGGTACAGTAACTGTCAAAATTTGCATTTCCCACATTGAACTAAAGGCTCGACTTTTTAAAAATACCAATAACTGAATTTAGGGTATTACAAAAAAGGCGAAGCAGTAAGCAACCAACAATGCAATAAAACGCCTGTTGATCGGGTACATAAAAGCAGATCCATTCGAAGGAATACTTCAAGGATGTTCCTTGAGTACATCTGCACCAGGCCAAATCCACATCGCAGTGTATACACACTAAAGCAAAAAGTATACCCGTCCTTAATGCCCTTAACGTTAAACATTCAATACATTCAAGAAGAGGCAGGCAGTAAAAGACTTCACGAACCACAAAAAAAAAAGATAATAATATAATAATATAATGATGTGATCTCTTGCTACAGCCTGTCATACCACCCTAACCAACAGGCCAAATCTCAAACCAGAGGGCGGGGACCATTTGAAAAAAATAAAAAGTACGAGGGTAAGTTGTTATCTGCAACTGCTACTCCTCCTGATGGTGCTGAAAAGAAACGTCAAACGGCCACACGACTGCAATTAAGATGCAAACTTCAGTACATACACATATATATATATTTGTATGGTACATACACTCGTGGGTATATTGATTATTGATCTAGGTTATGTTTTATGGAACTTTTGATTCTTTATTTTACGATTTTTTGCCATACACCAAGCACTGATTTATACTACAACTATTACGTATACGACACAACGAAACGACATTTCCGCAAACATTTTTCAAAAACGTTTTTCAGACATTTTCCAGAACCTCCACAGCAATGTAATTTCCTACATATGTCATCTGTGAGTAGGTACAGGAATTCCCGGGTCACATAAACTACATAACGAAAATCAATTTAAGGGACTTTTTTTCTTTCAAAAATATCTATTGTACTTCAAGACCCGTTTGCGACTTGAAAATGCACTCAAAAACGAAGTAAATTAAAAATTAGCTTTTTTCGAATTCTCTTTTCAGGCGTTGTATCCCCTGAATTTACGGGAAACACATGTATACTTTATAACCAACGAATGGCAATCACCTTTTTGTATACGAATGACGAACGATTTAGTTCTTTTTTTTTTTCTAGTTTCGAAAATAAAACAGTTTATTTTGTTATCCTTTTTTTTTAAAAAACCTTGGTTGGACAGAATACCCGAACACACGACGAGGCGACAACGATATCCAACGGCGGAAAGCAAACAACTCTCTGTGGTGATAGCTCACATTAAAAAGATACCTTAGAAGGCACCAAAAAAAAAAAAAAAAACAGTCTCTAGCCTTACCCGAACGGAAACCCAGTTGAATTGTAACTATGAAATAATACTACTCATGATTCTTGCTCTCAGATTTCAGAGGGCTTTTTTCTTTTTCTCATTCTCTCTCTCTCACACACAAACACTCTTTCTCTCTCTTTCCATCGTCTCGGACTCTTCGCGTGTTGTAAGGGTACAAATATTTTCAGACGAGGGTGCTGGATATAGCTTTAAGACATTAACTGCCAATTTGGTGCATTGTTTTTTTCTTTAACTTTAGTGGAAGGGTGGTATGTGGGTACATTTTGTGGATATTTTTGTTCCCTGGCAAAAAGCGTGAGTTATTGAGAGAACTTTAAAAAACAAAAGCTTTTATCTAGCGCATATGAAGACAAGTCTGTCATTGTCAGAGTGGTGGGTTTCATTGTCCTTCGTTGGCAAGTCGAGCTAAGGATGTAAAGCTTATAATGTAGCTTTCTTTGGTTGGAAAACAAACTGAAAGCTTGAAACGGGTGCAGGGATGTTCAAAAGCAAAAAGAATGCCTAAAAATTTTAGGTGGTATTGGAACAGTTAGGCAAACTAAGTGCAACAGATTTGATATTTGATGTGGCTATTGCTGGAGACAATTCGGCTTCAAGATTTTGAATATCATATAAATTGGAACTCATGAAATTTAAAACCTGTATAACGAAAACTCATTTCGAGGCTTTTGACATAACACTAAACATATATATTAAGAGGGCTATTTTATTAATACCCCGATTAGAAATGACAACGCAACTTTTTAAAGTTTTGACAATTTATTTTCTCCGCGGCGGCGATGTGAGCCGGTGTGATATCGTGGTGGAAGAAAACTTTTTTCTTCGCCAAAAGTGGACCATTTTTTCTTCAAATTGGTGTTGAATCGGCCCAATGAATCGACGAAATATGCTCCAGTGGTTGTTTTTCCCTTCTCCAAATAGTCAACATGGATCACACCACGCGCATCTTAAAAAAAGTTGGCCATCACCTTTCTGGCCGAGGGCACGGTCTTCGCCTTCTTTGGGCGGTTTCATCGGGTAAAACCCATCATTTCGATTGTTCTTTGGTCTCTGGTGTGTACCAATAAATCGGTATCTCATCCATGTCTCAGCAGAAACTCCTCCGGATTTCAATTAAACAGACCAAGAATCTTTAAAGTAGTCTTATAATTGCGCTTGTTCTCCGGTGTGAGCAAATGCAGCACACATCGCGCGGACAGCTTTCTCATGCCCAAAATCTCGTGCAGGATATGGCTAACGCATTCAGTTGAGATGCCTACTATCTCAGCCTACTCGTGAATTTTCACTTTGCGGTCCGCCAATACAAGATCATGAATTTTTTCCACGGTTTCCTCTGTGGTAATCGTTTATGGATCACCTGAACGCGGTTCATCAAAAACCGACGTGCGGCCACTACGAAACTCTGTAATCTCAGCTTCGAAAGCAGGCGCTACTTTACCTAACAGCGGTTCAAGTCTACTATTCTCTTCCTCCACGAAGATACCAGCGTTTCATTCTAAAGGGGTGTTGAAGCTATCCGAGAGAATTCAATTACATTCCTGGCTCAGACTATCAGCTGGTACAGCTCTGAATGTATTCTCGCTAAAGTCCGCTTCGTATGTTCGCAGAAACTGGAAAACTTCTGTCAAGTCAAGCACCAATCGCCGCACATGATCTACGAAGCTAGTGTGTCATTCCTTTTTAAATGGAGCTTAGCCCTTAAAGAGAAAATACTTTCGCAAAGCAGTTTTACGAACATGAAGTTCAATCACCCTCACTATGCTCTTCAGTGGGGAAGAAGTCAGATTAACGGATCTTAAGTTCTTGGCAATTACTCATTTTTATCAATTATTGACGTAAAGACTTCTATTGGCAGGTGGTTAGTATGTAGGACAGTGCCAGGATAGCAGAATTTCTAGAATTGGTAGAAGAAAATAGATTTAAGAACAGATTTGGCCGGTGCTTACCCACATTTTAGATTTATTTCCTGAATACAAACTAAAACAAAAAAAAAAAATAATCTAGGCTTAAAACTAAAAAAGTTTACTTACAATATGAAGCTGAACTCGAGGGGGAAAAGATAAATGGAAATAAAAGTGGGAGAAGGAAGTTAGGTTACAAGACAGAATAAAAGGTGCAGCATAGGCCATTTCTGTGATTATTATCATGGGCAATTAATTGGGTCATATGTAGGTTCGCCTTGAACCTTAACCAACATGTCCCTTTGGCTGTGCTTCCTTTCTACTTGAGCACCTTATCTGATTTAACGTCTTCCTCTGGTGCGTTTTCCTCCGGTGATACATTCAAAAAATTTCTAAGGTAGAACGCTGGTTTCAACCTGCTATACCTGCTTCTGGCATCTAAGCCTATAAATTCGGACTCTTTTAACTTAGTCTACGTCGCTGTTCAACCCTTACAGTTCGTGGTTTGATCTCTTCCTTCACTCTTCGTCCATGAAGATAGGGCTATTAATCCTTCAAATCATGACATCATAATAACAGCATGTACTACGTTCTTTCCTCGTTTATCGCCAGAGCCATCTTCGCCACTTCTACATACTTTAATGCTTGTAAATGCCTTAAAATATCATGACTCGCTGTGTCCTACCGATATTGTCTGTGTCATCCGAAAGGGCGAGTATTTGTACAAACTTTTAAAATAGTATGCCTTCTGATTTCCTTGAGAATCTTGCACAATACACTCAAGTACGATGTTGAAAAAATCGCCTTATCGGGTGTCTATTTTGATGTCAGAAGTCTCGATAAAATCGGAGCAAGAATGGAACAACTTTTGCCAAAACCGAAAAGTACTTCGAATAATTTTTTCCGATATATGCTGTCATAGACGGCCTTAAAATCAACAAGTAGCTGTTGAGTGACGATTTGGAATTCGAGTGCCTTTCCAAAATCTGGGGCTACAGAGAAGACTAATAGGAGACATTGATGCACCTATAGTTTGGGTAGAATAAAGCGTCTCATTTCTTTAGGATCTAGAGGCAAACAATGCTAAAAATCCACTCGTCTGTCAAGCTTTCGTCGCATTATGATTTAAAGATGGTTTGGTGCGTGCTCCCTATAAATTCATCTACCGCCACTTTGAATAGATGGCCGCCATTACCCGCAGGTTATCGGATTTGGACAGCTATCTTCACTTCATCGAGGTAGGGTTTACAGAAATGTCGCCCATCGTCATTATCATTTTATTTAAAATGCATTTAATTTCATTCTTTTTCAATTTACCATACTTACATGCTAATACAATAGAAAAAAAAAAGGTTAAAAGTTAGCTTAACATAATTAATTTAACTTATTAACTTAGCGCGCGCTCTAAGTTAAACTATGTTTTTATTCTATGTCTCTTGACGCTTAATTTATCATTTTCAATAATAAACGTCCAGATTGAGTGGTTAGTTTTGCCTGACGGCGGAAGGTTGGTCGTCATCATTGTTGCAAGCTTCTGTTTGTAATTTGTTGACCTTTTCTGATAGCATTTTCGAACTATAATATTTCTTGTTTTGTCTTGTCCTTCAGTATCTTTAGCCCTGGAAGATCACCAGATCAAAGTCTGAATACAGACAACATCGCTGAGTTCATCTGTTGAATGCTTGCAATTTCAGTATATAAATAAAAGGATGTACGCATGCTGTTTCCAAGGGCCACTACGAGGAGGTAAACAACCACTTGAGGTGAACTTGAAATGTTATGCTCATGCGTTAATCCATGTTTTTGCCAATCAGTTAATAGTAAGTTAGCTGCTCAATCATTAATTAAGACCGACATATATTGGTATAATAAATTGCAATACAGTGACGCAATTGATATTGCCTATTATTAATTGTTGAATAAACCTTAGGACTATTTCTAAGCAATTGTCAGTTAAGTGACTTATGTTGGTCAGAATAGGGTTGAATATTAGGATTAACCAAAAGTAGACCACGTAAAATGAAAAGGATAAATCTTCGTTGAGCTGCCCCAATGCATTTTGTATGGATATCAAACTTTGGACATCATATTTGCTGGTTTATTCAGGAACAGGACTAACCAATGTGATGTAAATCGAACTACTTACATAAGGCGCCTAAAATTCTTTTGACCACTGTTTCACGAAACCAAGGGTGGTCTTGGGTCTAGCAATGATGTTATTCATGGAGGATCGACAGTTACTCTTAAGTTTATTTATCGTACCTAATTACTACTTGAGAAACATGTTCGTCTTTCGGACACTATAGTAATTCCATAAATCCATCATTCAACTTAATCATGATGTATGGTGTAAAACTTATCAGATTGTATCAAAGAAGATGAAAGATCCGCGCATACAATCACCAATATGCACAGTGGTGTTGTAACCATATTACCTCGCCCAGAAGTAGGGTACCAGTTGGTAAAATACATCACAGGAATATACCAATGATTACTCGGGTATATTAGGATTTGTTCAATGGAAGTTAAAAATGGCAGCGCAATTTCTGGAAAAGAATTGTTTAACGCTTAACGTTTAACGTTTAACTTTTAACCTTAGCCTTGGAAGCGCCAACGGCGAGTGTTATTTCCAAAGAGAAAAGGGAACCTAAGCGATCCTTCGTATAATCGCCCTATCTGCTGCTTAATACTTCATGTGATATTGAAAGAGATTTAGGGTATTTGAAGACAATAAAAATCATACTTCTCTCCAGTATAACTGGATGTATGTCGCTATTATCAGGCAATATAAGGACATCAAGGGAGTCACAACGTATTTAATGGGTCTTTTATTAAAAAACTTTGAGTCACCATTTTTTTTTTTTTTTTGATGTGAACATCAATCAGACATCGTTCGATCACATACCTACAGTGCAAAATTTCCTGGCTAGTCTGCTTATGACGACAAAACCTTACCTAAATATGAAGATGCTATAAGACCATTCAGCCGGTTTAGACGTCAGCTAATTGTTCGGCTTCATGTCGTCTCTAATGGTTCAAATATTTTAAATGCATATTTCCTCGAAGATGGTTGTCAATGTTTCAACTTATAGTTTCCTAGCAAAAGATAAATATTTTACGTTGTCGTTGTATTATATTAAATTTATTACAAATTTTGTACACAAAATGCATGAAATCCACGCTTTCTTTTCTCCACAAATTAAAAAAAAAAAAAAAAAAAAAAAACGGTAGGAAAATTCCAATAGCTGGTTTTTTAAAATTTGAACTTCCAAGTCTCAAACGTTTTTTTTTTTTTTTTTTTTTTTTTTTTCTAAAACTTAACGAAACCAACCCCTAGATACTATTTTAAAACAAAGCTTTCCCCACAACAAAATGATAAGCAATTGTTGAAGCTTTCGCCAAAATACGAATACCATGCGGACTTTCTTCTCTCTGCACAAATAGAACAATAAAATGCAATTTTCTCTCGACCCGGTGATTATGCGCTTTTACATTCACACAAACAAAATAAACCAAATACAGCAGTTCTATTTCTATTCCATTGTGTACACAAAAAATGTCCTGACGTTAGCAGGAATGTGCACAGGCCAGCTGGACGTCACTTCTTAGATACGGTTAGTTCCTTTTTCTAAAAATAATTACAAACGCCAAATGCAGAAAGGAAAAATCCGACAGAGGTGTGTGCAGTTGTCAGAGCACCCGTAATGATTGCTGTTGTAAATACATACGAACAGTATCTAAATGTAAAAGCGTCCTACCTCAACTACTGTGAAAAGTAAAAGAAAATTCTTTACTAGGTTACCGGGGCGTATACGTACTATCACTGATTTTTCTTCCTTTGCCTTTCGTAAACATAAAATCAAGAAGAACGGTGTGTGCGAAGAATTCGATGAATATGGATACACATGTATATCAATGCGAGTAGACTCGCATTCCTTTGGCAAGAGTGTACCTGAATACATATAATATACATATATTTTTAAGCTAGGAAGCTTTTGGCTAAACAGGGTTCAAGAATGGCTAGGGATGACGGATGTTGTTCTTGCTCCTCATCCGCACATCATTTGTGGTTAGTTAGCGCTACTTTGACAAATAAAATAAAACAGAAAAAAAAAATCTTCACTCCTCTTCTTTGACAAGTTCCATTTGTCATTTCTGTTTAATTTTTTGATGGCAGTTTTTATTTATATTTTTGCGTTTTCGTTGGTATTTTCTTTATTTTTACTTTCTTCCTTTTTGTTTTACTTTTTCGACACTT
Organism: Volucella inanis; assembly: GCA_907269105.1. NCBI lineage: Eukaryota > Metazoa > Arthropoda > Insecta > Diptera > Syrphidae > Volucella > Volucella inanis. The sequence continues at coordinate 73,376,747 of OU026157.1, read as the reverse complement.
AGTACTGTTTGCTTTGTTTCTGTTTTTGTGTCAATGGTGATTGGGTTGAAGAGAAGGAACCCACTACTTGAATCAGACAGACGTAAAAACTACTTTTGCATGACAAACTGTCTGCAATCTGGGTTACTCGACAAATTGCTTACTAGTTATTTCTGTCATCTGATTCTCAATGCACTATTACTAGGCTAAGTTTCATAACAGGGGATTCACTCTTTTAGTGTAGACGGCGAATCCCTTTACCATCTTTGGTGCCGGGTTGGGGATGCAAGGGATAGTTTTTACAAGTAAATATTTCTCTATTCCTTTTTTTTTTTTTTTTAAGTAAAAACTCTAGAGCCAAACAATCGATGCGAAAATTATCGAGGGCATTCTATTGTTTCGAGATTTTGGTGAATGAAATTTGTGCAGATATCCATTGCGGTAGTGTTTAAGAGATCCGAACAAGTGAGCAAATTGGTACAAGTTGGTTGAATACTTTTGATTTTAATTTTTTTTTTTTTTTGGGGGGGGGGGCTGTGGATTTTGCTTTGCACCTTATTTTATTCTGGTTTTGTTACTTCTTTGGATGTGCTTCTTTTGCTATTCAGTTTTATGCAGCATTTTCATTATTTCCATCGATTATAGGCCATTGTGTGTGACTGCAAAAAATGCTGTATCTAATAGATAACCAATTGACCTAGTATTAGTTTTTGGGTTTGTTTTATTGTGCGCAGCTTTAATTGAAGTAGTACACTATTCCATAAGAGGATTATCTTCAATGTTTTTGTTTTAAAAGCTGTGATATACATATAAAATCATCTAATTCTGCAAATTTATTACATTTCTGTTATGTTATATTAACATGTAGTTAAAAATCAACTTTGCCAACGTTTCTGTTTTCACCCCTGTTTAAGTACTTCTTTGTTCCGCGACAAGCAATTAAGATGCAGCATTTTCAAATTATTTATCTAACCAAATTATGCAGCCAATAGTATTCTGATCCTTTCTTTCGTGAAGCAAAAACTTTGCACAATGATTTAAGAACTTTGGCAATTCCTATTTAGTAGTGGAAGACATTTTCCATATGCTACCTTATAGCAACAGGGATTCCACATTGAATCAGTAAAGCAATAAATTTGACTCAAGGCTCATAATATTGTTTCTATATATCAACATACTAAGCCTAGATTTCTCATTTCTTATGTTTGTAAAGGCTTGCATTCGGTTGGATCAATAACGGAAACACTACATTTCCTCTACCGGTAAACCTGTAACTATAATTTTTGAGATTGCGCTAGTTCTCAAATTGATCATTATTGTCTTTCAGTGCCGAAACTTACATACTCAGCGAAATCTGTCTTTACAGTGTCACCAGTGTCTACGTTGACAACTCTTTTTTATGACAAATATCAGCGCTTTTGTTTTTTTTTTTTTCAAATCCATTCGTCTACAACTAATCTCATGCTGACAAGGGTAATGGTGCGAATCTGTTGGCAATTGTCGTTCCAAACAACGAGCTAGTGCCCATGAGCATTGGGCCCAATTGATATTTCCATTTCATTCATGCAATATAAAATTGAAGTTGTACCTTCATTAAATATCCCATCAGCAATGTGAGCTGTTATTTCAACAATTTTTAAGCTACACGGAACTTTTGGAGTTATTTTCCATATCAACTGATGCAGCTCTCATTGTTGTTTTGTGTAAAACCACCAATATATCTTTCGAATAATCCCTCTGTAGTTTAAATTTGTTCGCGAACACACCAAAACTATTGTACTTTCATCTGACTCAGCTGTTTCTGGATTAAATATATATATTTTTTCTTTAAGATCGTGATATGAGCAAGTACATTTTTCCAGATGCTCTTTCTTTTCTACCACACTTGCATGGCATTTTAATTCAAATTTAAAATCATTTTTATTGAATTAAAAACGCAAAACTGAAATTTAAAGCTTAACACACGACTGTACAACGTGGCAGAACTGTTTGAAATGATGTTTACTTGTTTCATATATTTTAACAACTCATAAAGTCATTTAATATCTAGGAACACAAAGAAAGAAAATAGCAACTGCAACTCCGATTTTTGCTCCGCCAACTTTTTTAACAGTCCGAAACGTCCTTACAAATATGCGTAGATATATTTTGAAAAGCATTTATCAGATCGATTTGAAATTTTCAGGATATATGTACATTACGAAAATACAAAAAATTGAAATTTCTAAACTGCGTACCACCCCACTAACGATTAAAGTGATATGGAACGGTATATTCTTAGCCCCAGAGCAATTTTTTATTTTTCCTCCCAAACTTTTGTAGAATATTTCCGTCCAAAATTTTGGTAATATTTGTTGAGTATAGTCATTAAGACATTTAGAGAAATGTTAAGGCCGGTGAACCTGCAAAAGATGGAATATCCTATAAAATCTTTTAACTTTCCAACAACACAAGGATACCGTGGCTCAAGTGGTAGTGCATTGCGCCCGAAAGACATTCTTTTTTTCAGGCAACTAAGATAAGTGGTTGCCTACAATACAACACAATCCCAATGACACTAATAATTAGAATCCCCACTAAATGTTGGCTGCCACACATGGAGCGAAATAACCACTGAACCCAAAAATCTTTCTTTCGCTCTCTGTCCCATTTTCTTAAAAACTTAACACGTCCTCAGTCATTTTAAGTATAGAAATGCCCACTTGAGTGTTAAGTTCATTAAAAAAAAAAAACACACAAACACACACACAAAACAAAAAACCTCACTACTTGCAAACACATGCTCACACTAGATGCGATATATGACGCCCATTGCTATTGCAAGTGCAGCTAACGTGATAAATTCGTCCTTTATCTGTAAAACTCCCACATACTGGCATATTAGTGGGTATCATCGTTGGTAATTACATAATTATCAACCATGCAATTTCAGCAGTTTATGCACAAATTGTAGAAAAGAGGTCAAGAAAGCTATGTCTTTTCCCCTTAGTTAGAACAAAATTCAGATTGATGATTTGTTTTTTGCCTTTTACAAAAGTTTTTTTTTAAATCTTGGAAAATTGTGTAAAATAACGTTCAGTAAGCTTCTTGATTCAGATATTTATTTATTTATTAACATATAATAAATTACATATTAATTACAAATATATAGCTACAGAGGCTTTTGTCTAGTTTCTTAAATTAAAGATTATTGTCATATTATACTTTTTAATTGTAGTATAGTAAATTAAATACTTTTCTAGGGTTCGTTGCAGAAGGAAATGCAAATATTGTACATCGCATAGGTTGGTTAATTTTTGATAGTTGGTTAATTTTTGTGCAGTCAAAGGTGTCTAATTGTTAGTTGGACATCGTTTTGGCAAATATGGCAGTTTGATGGGCTATTTTTGTTAATGATGTGGCTGTTTGTGATGAAAGTTTGTCCAAGCCTTAGTCGTAGAAAGCATTTTACCATTCTATTTGATGTGGATGTTGTGCATATGATGAATCTACTCTCTCCACTACTCTTTTCGATGTCTTCTTTGTTGTTGATTAAAAATGTGGTGAGAGGATCTTTTAAAGTATTCCTTGCTGCGGTATTTGCAAGTTCATTTCCGACGATACCTGCATGGCCGGGAACCCAAATGAGTCTGAGCTTACTTTTATCTCTTATAAGCTTGTTTTGGAAGATATAAATTCAAAGAATTGGGTTTGTATTGTTTATTAATATTTCAAATATAAACTAGATCAATATAAAATCTCGATTGTAGATAGGCCGTCTGTGCAATTAAGAGTTCTTTTTTTTTTACTTTCTCTGAACATTTTTCTATAAATAATATGGTTAGCTAAGTTTTTCGGAAACACTGCAAGTTCAGTGTTAATGGATACCTTAAGTAACAACCATGGGGGAAAATTTTCAGATTGGTAGCGTTGTCTTGTATGTATGTATGTATGGCTAATGAGATTTCCATTCTTTTCGAAAAATCTACTGCGTTTGAGATTGCAGAAAGATTCTCACTAATTCTTTTATGAGTTACTATTGTAATTTTTTGACAACTAATAGTATGGACGACTCTGGTGGTGTTGCAATCTTAAAGATAGGTAAACAGGTCAAATATTTGAACCGAGGCTAAATTGATGTGAGGCCACTCTTTATGAGTGCTTTCTTGACGGGAGTAGTCCTGAATGTTTTAAGGCTTATTATTGCAGAACCATGGTATGGGGTTGAGATTCATTGCAAGTTTAATTTGGAGCATTTAAAATTAAGCCCACCTCCAGAGTCAATCTTTGAAAGAATTATTGATTTGGTAATGTTAACAAGCGAGTTGACATAAGAGAAACTATTTTTAAATACTAGTATTTTAACAATATTCAATCTGGCAGCTAGAGTTTTCTTAAGTTCCAGGCAATGATTCTTCAAACTATAGTTTGAGTCAAAATATATGAGTATACCTCATATTGTGCTAAATGTTAACACAATTAATGTTATTTATGCTAGTATTGTTAAAGTTAAGAGAAATATGTTTATGTAACTAATGTTTTTTTCAAATGTGTAGAATGGAGCTCTTTTCTGCGGAAATGTTGGAGCCTGATGTACTCGTATTACATCGAGTTCTTCGAAAATCTTTGGAACACGTGGTGTAGCTATTGCCAATTCTTTACATTTGGTGAAAACGATGAGATCGTCAGTATATACACAGTACATAACTGGTTTGATATTTACCATACCGAAGATTTCATTAAATGCTATAGCATATAAAATTACCGAAAGGGGAGATCCCTGGGATATTCTATTTTCTAAGTTTTTCACGCTGGAGAAAACTCTGTTTATTTTGGCTTAATATTATCTGTTGCTTGGAAACGATTTTATAATGTTTAACATTTTTGGACCAATTTCACATTTTATTAACCATTTAAATATGACATGGATACCAATGCGATTGAAAAAATCGTGACATTGTTTTTGTTTGACAAAGCTGTAGTAACAAGTCGTCAATATGCAGCAACGTGTCAATTATCCCTCGACCATGCTTTAAGCGTCAAATGGTTCGGCTTCAAACAAATCAGACATAAACAGATCTGCATGACCTTCCGGTCTCCACTGTTAATGTGAGCACATTCAGATATTGTTGAATCACAAAGATCCTTCTCTGGCCCACTCTATACTAGCTATCATTGAACTCAAACCCAAGAAGTGAATCGTCATTCACCTCAAATCGAAAAGTGTATTACTTCATAAATAAAACTATCTCCTGCAACGGACCCAAGCTGATCAATATCTCAAAGAGTAGAAGTGATATTGGACAGCAACATTGATACATCGTATTCAACAAAACGTACTCCTACTACATATACTTGTATTCTGTGGAATCAGTGTTGCATTCCGAGGTTAAACAGCTCGCTTGATCCCTAGCCACTTTCGAATTTATGACGTTAGGAATCTGATCACTGCTTGAGTTTGCGTATTGTGTACTCTTATGCTTTTGATAATCTTAATTTGGAAACAATCATGTTTAGAACTCCATCGAGATAGGCTTCTAGGAATATAAGATATAACTGGCGAAATTTGGCTATCCATCACAGACTGCCATTAGCAGTAAGAAGCGTAATGAGATACCTTGGTATACCATATATATGGCTCAATAAGTATTTGTATTTTGACAAACATATAGATGCTTATTTTGCTGTAGCCAAGAAAACTTTACCCTGACAAGAAGACTGTTTCATCGCAGATAGGGCTAGTCTGAATAGAATTGACAATTTCCTGAATAAGATGATTCGAAGACAGATTTCAAGAGCAATGACTAATGTTAGAGGGTAAGCGCAAAGCAGGGATGGTATCCCGGTAATATACCACTGTCAGCGTGATGCAAGGGACAAGAGGCTATCTACAACGGGTATGTGGCCAATGAGCAGGAGCCCTTCCGCTTAAGTCCCGCGATCGGATCAATGCCGAAAAACAGTACACCGAATTTTGGTGGCTTCAAGAAGGGGAGAGGGTTGGCTCGCTCTCCCAGATCGGTACGTTACTAAGGTAACATACTCCTGCTAATTGTTAGTTAGATTAAGGATGGTTAGGGGGACCTCGTAGAAGGACCGCGTTCGTTGATATTTGGCTGCGCTTTTGAGAAGTAACGACTGCTTTGTGACATTGAATAAGTCTCGGTGGTGCCTGTGCGCAATGTTGACAAATGTCAGCTACCCGAAATCGAAATTGAGAAGGAGACCACGCGTTCTGAGAGATTACAAGTGCTCACCACTCCGATTACAGTTAAGTTACGCTAGAAAGCTTAAGTAAATTAAGTAGAATAGGGATATAGTTGTAAGTTTTACACAGAATTCAAAAGATTTGGCATCTAATTATTTTTCTAAAACTATCTTCTTAGAAATTTTATATGTTACATAATTGACATATAAGATTATTCGTAATTTGGCCCTCTTAGTTTTGCCTATGACTTATTTTTTATAGCGGTATTAATTCGTAGTGGGCACTACGACCTCTAAGATTTTTTATACCATTAATCCAGTTTAAGATGCCTGATGAGCCTTCACTTTCCAAATCACTCTGGAGAAGATAAAATTAATGTCTCCGTATCGTGCATAAGGCCATCCATTCACATAGTAACTAGGTGTTCTGCGGTTTCGTCTTCTTCTGTACAATTGATTTAAAGTTTTTGTAAGTGATATCGAAGATTGCACTATTCCATTAGAAAACTGTCTCGTCTTTTGTTATCATCCCTTTTGAAGTTCTTTGTTCTCCAAACGTTTAATCGCTGAATTTATGGTTGAAACTGAATGTCTCGCAGAAAGGCTCTGGGCCCTTAAATGGATCAGAAGAAACTTTTCTAGCCAGTTTATCGGCTTTTTCAAAATCGGCTTACTTCGGAAGACTCACATTGTCTCCATTCGTTCTGAAATCAGGTAAATTAAGTCAACGTTGGAGTTATTTTCAGATAATTCAAGAGCGGATGATGGATCCACGATATAGTTCTTTCCATTGCTGAGTATCTCATAGCTTTAGGACAAAGTTACTTGAGATATTTGCATGCGGAACAAGTCTTAAGATATCAAATTCAGCAAAGTTCGGAGAGCCGCCATTAAAAAAATTCACTGATGTTTATGCAGGGAGATCGATGTATTTTTTCTGTTAGGCTAATCTTTTTAGTGCAGACTGCCAAACGGCTATACAGTAAGTGAGGTCTCATCACCTATATATACTTTAGTTGGTACGATAATTTTTTTTTTTATTTTTATTTTTTTTTTGCGACTTAACATATAACATGTTCATTCCACCTAAGTTCATGTTTTGTTCTCGTAAGGAACCATTTAGCTTTAGTGAAACGATGCAGTGTATATTGAGCAAATCTGAACCTGCTTTCAATCTTGAGAGATCGCTATACCTTGACTGTTTTATTTTGCCGAAAATCCAAGAATTTCAGAAAGATACCCGTCATTTCTGTATCGGGTACTTACGACAGCTTAACAGAGATAAGGTGAATAAAATATATCTAATTTTATCATAGTTTTGACATCCTTTTATGCAGAATGTATATGTAGGATATTTATTGCTTAAACTAGCATCTTAAATATCCTGCAATTCGGCAATAATGCCGAGTTGAACGGGTTTGATGGCTAAAGTTTCGATGCATCCCGCCAAATATGTACCTACATATATAAGAAAGTATTTTTATAGAATATGTTATTGTATAGATCTTGAAACATAATCCTCATTTTAAAATAAAAAGTTTAACCTTGGCATCAAGTATGGCAGGCTTAACTCCAAAACTCTACTTTGAAATTCAACATATTATTTTTTTTAAATATGCTAGAAGCAATCTTTAACAAACGATCATCTAATCTATAAGACAATTCCTATTTAATCATCAAACCAGTATCCATTACTGAATTCCTTAGGCATCATGTAAGTAACCATAAAAAACTTTGCTATCATGCGTGGCAACTGAACACTCCCCTTAGCCGGTTATGTTAATGAAGACATTTAATCCACTGATCGGTCTCATTATATTCGTAATAATGCCGGACCTTGCATAAATTGTTCCATTATATTTGTTCGTATTTTTAAAAATAATTTTCAAATATGTTTGAACAAAAAAAAGTACACCTCCCCCCACTGCTTGAATTTAAAAAAAAAAAAAAAAACATTTATATTTCTCCACAAAATTTTTTGTTTTGAGGAAAAAAATTAAACGACCACTTTTTACGCTATTCGCGCACACTTAGTGGGCATTATGACATGATGGCACTCTAAAGAGTGTGGGCAAGTATGGATAGATGAATCTATATCTAAGCTACTATTATTCGGTTGCCACTTCTTCGTCGGGAGGGGGCCTCCAGCTTCTTTTCGGTTCTGTGATCGTGTTCTGCAATGAGCACGCTATGCGTTCCATACATAAATTTCTTTCACACTCGTTTTTTCGGTTGCTGCTAGCCTCAAGTCGTTTCATTATTGGTGAGAAGGTAAATTTTCATGTATCTTTTAAGTAAATACGAATAAACAGACAAACAGGTAAAAATAATTTCGGTGATTTTTTTTTTTATATTTTTTTCGTTTCTATTACTCGCATTTTATTGTTTTCATTTTGGTTGGGTAGGTGTACGAGTAGAGCGAGTATGTGGCGTTGTCCAATCTGCGATAAAAAATTTCGTTGGAGCACCTCCCATTTTTATTTCTTTTTTTTTTATTATTTTTAATTTTCTCTCTACGATGTACTTTGGGGTTTTACGTGATTTTTTTATTTAGATTTTTTTTTCTATTTTCCCCCTACTTTTTTTGTCAGTCGGAGGGGGTATGAGTATATTTTTTTTAATGAATTTGGTAATGAAGATACGCAGTCGCTGTAGCACTAGCACTATTAAATACTGGCAAGTAGAGATGGATGTATAGATAAACAGACATTCAGGTCCGAATAGTTCGTTTAATATTAAATAAGGTAAAAATGAGTTGTAGTACAGCCTCTTGGTGAATGAGTTGAGTAGAGTTGGAGGTAATTTGCCCGACCTGTAGGAGTTATACGTATTTGTATTTTTTTTTTTTTTTTTTCCTATTAATGGAGAATATTTGACGTGTATTTTTGTTTAATATTTTCTTTAATGAAATTATCATAAATTAACATTTTTAAAGATTATTTCTACTTTTTGGTTAGTTAGTTGGTGTTGTTTTCTCTTGGGAATTTATTGCGTTATTATTTCTCTTTTCTCGTGTCAGAATTCTTTGAATTTGTGTCTTTTTTATTTTAGTTACTCTCCTTATTGTTTTGTTATTCTTTTTGGCCAACTACTTCGAGACAAATGAATAATTTTATTTGCGTATTATTATTTTTTATTATAATTTTTATGCTCTTTATGTTTTACTTGTATTTGTGAACGGCTACATGATCTTAATCGGCAATGCTTGCAAAATATTTTTGGTAAATTCAAAGAAAAAGGAGAAATAGATTAAACAAATAAAATGTCCGGAAAAAGAATAAATGAATATGGTTTAAATTTTGCAAACATTAATTTCCGCATTGTTAGTTAGATAGTATCGTGTAGAAATTAGAAAGTTATTCTGTTGTTTACAATTTTTAATGACTGAAAACACTTTCGAAAATCATGGATGATGTTAATAATTACCAAAACATCATGTGCCTCTATTAGGGTTAAATCATGTATATACACGCACTGAAAACGTTTGTTGCAGTAACTCTTTCTCCTATACGATTGTCAAAACTTAGTACCTATGCTTTTATAGCCTTTGCAATGAAAGAATCTATCATTCGTTTTGCAATTGTCCAAGATTAGGAATTAGCACATATGGATCCATTTTTGGTTACTCCAAAAAACATATGGATCCATTATTATTATTCTCATTCCATTCCATAATTTAAGTCTATTCATTAAGATTTATAAACATATTTTAACCAGTCAAAAAACAAACTGACTTGTATTCTGTTAGACTAGCCACAGAAGGTATAACTCTGTTATTCCGTAAGTCATAGACTGGAATTCGCAATAAAACATTTAAAAAGATCCGCAACTAATAGGAAAACCTTGTTTTTTAATGTTGAGAGTAAGTATGAATGCTTTTGATTGAAGTAGTCATGATAGACGAAACAAGATGATAAGTCTTCAGCCACTCCAGCTCCGTTTTCTTGTTAGGATGTTTTTCATACCTAGTATGGTTATGTACAGGAATCCGACATGCTGTCCATGCTTAAGACCTTAAGCTTCAGACTTAAAACATAATGACCTTAAATTCTTTATAATTGCAAAAGGAATCAGTCGCATTTAAAAATATTGTATTCAAATTGTTGTGCTTGCCTAAAGATGCGAAGATGTCATACAAATTTTTAAAATAAGCGGATATATTTTGCACAAATCATCTTCAATAGATGTTAATTTTTATTTTTATATTTTTGAATATAAAATAACAAACTAGGACTATAAGCCTATCAAGCTGTTCACGAGCCTTATACTTATACGGGTGTAGACCGTCATCTTTTCTTTACTTTTCATCTTTACTTTACTTTCTTATATTTTCAAAACTGGAAACTTGGGAAGAAGATATACTCAACTAATGTCAATTATATGCTTCAGCTAAATTCAATACTGCTTGCTTACAAAGCAAGAAAGCGCCAAACCCACGTTGATAATCATCTGTCCGGGAATAACGCGAACCGCAGAACAGAAAAGTTTCTAAAGGTATGCTCAATGCAGCTTTGTGGTAGGTTTACATGCTGTACAATCCGAAACATACGAATAACCAGTGAGAAGGATCGCGATATTGCTAGGTATAATTTATATTTATAATATAAAAGTTAAAAATGGCCTACCACGATGCAGTGTTCAAATGTAGTTGTTTTTATTGTCATGAAATCAGCACATAGATATCTAAAATAGCTTATCTTTTCACTTGTGATAGCAACGACATACAAGGACCCAACATCTGCATTTTCCAAACTAGGGCAACCTATAATGTCGGCTACGTCTCCCAGCAGCTCTTTATCTTGCCTAGCAAGTTCTCTAGCGAACTTATTTCCCGTGATCACATTATGACATGGATCCCAAAGAAGAATTTAAACTTCCGGCTACATTCAGAAAATCTTTGTATTCTTTAGGAGGTCACATTAAGGCCTTAAATGTAGCTTGGTTATTGCTATTGTCGTGGATAATTTTATCCATTCACTGGATTTTCGCAACATATTTCATTGCCAATAGGACTCCGTTTTTTATCCGGTTGAAAGGCGAATTCATGTTCTTCAATGAGAATTTAAATTTAGGTACGTCGCTGTCTTTCGAAGAAGCACAAGCGCCGTATCCTACATAGGCTTTGAAGCCATCTGTGAAGAATGGACTACTATCCTGTCTTGGCTTAAATTTTGGCCGAAATCATTTCCGGGCATAGGAAAAATCGATTCCGTATGTTCGCAGTAATAGGATTTCTGCTATCATTATTTCAGACGGTATGTTCACAAGAACAAAATCATGACGCAGACGTTGGCGAGATCATTGAATCTCCATGGCGTGTTGTAACAAAGTTTACTTCTCTTCAAAAGGAAGATGACTTTGAGAGTGTAGCCCATGATATGAATATCAATTGCTAGGAAAGCATCTCTGCAGACTGAGACAGGTTTCTAAAGCACCTTCAAATATCGGGCACGTACTGCATCTTGTCGCATCTTACTGCACACCAGAATTGCAGGGTTAAAATGCAGTTTTAGGCACATAAAATTCGTTTATCCTCTTCATGCCCATTAACGTTATAGAAGTCAGACTGGTAAGTCTGAAACTTTTGGCGGATACGGCAGCTCAAAACATTTCATTTGGGCACCGTTTAGTTGCTCTATCTTTTGGTTTGTTATGGGTTTAGAGATGACGGATTTACATCCTCAATTCAAAACATTTCACTTGGACACCGTTTATGAGTTCTATATTTTGTTTTATTCTGGGTTAAGAGATGACGGATTTACATCCTCCTTAAAGCACATCCAGTTGGTTTTATTTTTTTAGTAGATTCTTTCTCTTTAACAGAGCCGAGACTTCGCATCCGACTCTGGATTCGATGTACTTATAATCCCACATGAAAACCTTTGATTGTACCCTTAGTGTACCTACTAGATAGCATAAAGCCTGAAGACTCAAACATTCTCTTAAGAGGAGTGCTGACAATTTACCTCCAAAGTTCCAAATCATTAAGGTAATTCACAATCAGTCATCACCTATTGCAGATGGTCAATTTCGTTCTGTTAGCTGGCACTATCTATCAACAAATATTTTTTTTATTTGTTTTTAATTTTTTTTTTATTTTTTTACCTCTTGATCTTTGAATTCCTATTCCAGCTGTCAGAAATAATTATGAAAGAAAAAATAATTTTATAATCTATTTTTATCCAGCAGATATTTTATTTACCTCTTCTTGCCCTCACCGTGCCATTCGAAAACAAAATCGAAAAAAAAATTTCCAAAGTCAAAATCACGAAAACAGCATACTCGTACACAGGCGATTGTATCTGAACATAAACGTAGCACTAAGTAAAATTTCAGTTGGACATTTAATTGTGTTAAATCGAGTGTCTAAATGAAACACAAAAATAAAAGTCTCGCGTATCTCCTGCCGTGTACGATATATTTTATTTTCCCCGAAAATAACAAAAATGTAAATCGACAAAGATGTTTTTTTTTTTTTTGTTTTTTTTTTTTTTTTTTTTTTTGGTTCTTCTTATTTCTAGCACTTTATGAAGAGCTCCCCCTCTTAAGATAAATTATATACGTATGTTAATTAGAAAAGCATGAATCGAAAACTTTTGTCGCCCCGATTCCTCTCTCAGGGCCTATTTTTCTATCTGTAGTCGCTTTTATACGAGTATCTATGGAGGTAGCCAGCATATTCATAATCTGTGTACCGATACCGACCCGCTTCAAATACTAAACTGGATTCATGGATTCATATCAAATGCTCGAATATAAATAGTTTGATTACCTACACTGAAAATAATTAACCGCCTACACGTTGAGATATATTTTATTATTTTCTATTTCAAAAACAAGAAGACATTTTCTTCTTCCTTGTTGAAATGGCCCGGGGTTGGGGTTGGGGTTGGGGGACACTCCACATGACTGTGGAACAGCCGAAAAAATTGTCCGCACATCTGACTTTATGCAGTAGCAATTCTTAGCACAATGTGAAATAAAAAATACTTTTTACTTGAATGATGTATTTGTCTTGGGTGTGCTTCTGCGGGTGGTGGGGATATAAAAATGCATCACTTGCAGTGGACACTCCAGCGACATGGAGTGAAAAGTTTCTTCCTCCTGTTTAGTTGTTTTTTTCTTAAAAAAAAGAACGAAAAATACTCGTATCCTCCTCAACACCTGTTTGAAGAATTTTGTGTGTAAATGCAAATGTGACGTAGAGTAAGAGCATAGCACCGAGAGGATACCCCTACGAGTATATCAATCTATTGGAAACAAAGGGAAAGCGTAAAATAAATTCAGGCAATAAATTAGAATTTTTGAAAAGTTCTTGCGTTCACGTTGGTCGGTATTATTATTATATATATATATATTTTTTTAACGAAGACCGAAAGGCAGAAGAGGAAAGCAGGATCTCAGGGCCAAAGTATACATATCGAATTGACTTAGTTTTTGTCGTTTACATTTGTTATTAGAGCTTTGCGGATAATTTTAGATTCATATACTATTCGGTGCGTCTAATTAATATACTCTGTTGGTATGTCATGTAGATGCGATGTAAAAATAAAGAATACAGAGAATGGTTGATTTAAAAGTGTTCCCCGCCTGGATTGTTTTTTTTTTAACATAAAGATATTGTCCGAAGTTCCAAATCTCAAACACCAACTACTTCATGGAACTGTTTTATTTAAACAAGCTAAACAATTATAAATCTTGATGTCATATAAATATATCTAATATCATTTAATTAGTGTCAATAAATTGAGAATCTGATTTTTAAATCATAAAAAATCAAGACTTTTAAAGCTAACTATGACCATGGCGTTATGCAATAGTAAATTGATTTTTTTTATCCAAAAAACCAAACACAAAGATTGAAGTACTGGCATAACCACCATTTTTTTTATTTGTGATATTTATCAAAAGAAACAGCATCTTTCCTGTAAGGAAAAAAAAAACAAGAAAGTCCTGTTTTTATACCAACGCTCTAAAACCTATGAACCTTTCACTATTACAAGAATAAAGCGGTAGAAACTGCCCTATATCTAAACAAAATGAACATGGGTATCTTCAACAATATCAGATCTATTAATAGAGGCCTTCTAAGCGTGCTGATAGTTTAGCGTTTCAAAAGAAGGATCATCAGAAGGTGGGAGAATTCATAGTTTGAGGACAAACCACTCGATGGACATACAAGTTTTTCTTTCCTTACTCTATCTATAATCTAATCTAAATTCTTGTCCGACGGAAAATGTCTACAAAAGATTTTAGATTACTGTCTGAATTGAATTGGAAGCTTAATATTTACCAACTCGTTTAAAATACTTGAATGCCTATATTAATATGCATAAGAAGAAAATATGGAAACCACAACGTCGAATTAATAATTGGTTTTACACATCAGTCGTTAGACTCAATGTATTGTATGGCAGCCCTAGAAAAATAGGTCAATTATATGCAACTACTTTTGTAAGCAGATGACTGCTTATTCTGTCAGTTATTTAAAAGCTACCTCGTTCTAGTCCAGCCCAAATTGACCTTTTGCCCATCCCTAAATGAAAAAAAAACTAAAATAGATCAAAACATTGACTACATCGTTCTTTTGCCATGTTTGAAAAAAAGAGTGTTTTAATCGGTAGAACTTGGTCGGTACTATTTTCCCAAGGACGGAATCCATATGCATGTAAACCGACATAACACGCGCTACTTTGAAACTCATACTCAAAAATTGACAACCCTTAATTTAGCCACACATATCTGCCTATACACACAAAGTGTATGTTATTCGCAAGCGGACAAATATCGGCATTGTAGTGGACATCATAACAAAATTTTTTCAGGAGCTGTAGAAATTGAGATGAGGGAAATCGCTCTTCATCTTTTGCGCAGCTTCCTTGCTTGATTATCCCGGTGATTCCTTCTACAAATATCTTAAATTTCGAAGAACTGTTTGAAATAACGGTCAGTCGGCTTCTTTTTAGCACAAGGTCCATGACCCACTGCGCTTAACTTAAGGTGCGAGGAAATTGAGATCCTCTAGTATCAAAAGCGACTTCTTTTGCGTTAACAAACTCTTCTTATCAATTCAGCTTTCGAATTGGAGTGGGCTTTTTGAAAACTCTGGATTTAAAAATTTCTTTCAGCGTGAACAGTTAAGTTTAAATAATTCTTATTATTACCACTTATGCTAAGAATAGTAGCATAAGTAGTAGAATAGTTCCTTATTGCACCCCTTCTTTAAATAGCAGAATCCTAGGAGCAGATGGTTTTTCTGCAGACTAAAATTAAACAGTGTGACTTATGGTAGGACTGCATTCTCATATAACAGATCAGATAATAGTCTTTCTTTATCAATAAACTTTTGTTTCATAAAGTCTCTGTTTTTTTGTATATTTATGTAAATTATGATTTTTAGAAGACCACTTTATTTATCTTTGTCTACCTACAGGAATGCCAAATGTACTACTACTACAAATGTATGTAGTATGTAAAACTTTGACAAAAAAAAAAAAGTCCAACGCATTTTCTCGGAAATTCCGGTAACGAATAGAGCATGTTACCTTTATATTCTGCATCGAAGCACAGAAATGTCAAGACCCGTTTTTCAAATTAAGCTGAATATCTGGAAGTCATTCTAGATAACAAACTTCTTCGAGTAACATACATATGTAAGTCGCTTCAAAAGCGAACTTTCAAGAAATAGGACCAGTTCTATCGTATGCGTCAATTGATTGATGGAAGAACTTCCGTGCAGTGGTAACAGCATTATACTAAATTTAAATAACACGGAATGCGACCACCGAAATCTCTGAATGGTGCGAAATGTCATCCCGATTTCTCGGTTACATTTCATTTTCCCGCTTTTCCATTTATTTTTTGTCTAATATATATTTTTTTGAATAATCCAGTAAAATGTTTATTATCAACTGAAATGGTTGAGAAGTTATGAACTACATTAATTAAGTAAATTAAATAAATACAGGATTCTCATGGTTAGTGACCCCGAGTTACACCCGCTGCACTACGACTGCCTGACATATCTCACCACATGATCAGCAAGTTAGTGACCCATAATAAGGATGACACTGCGCAACCTAGTGGCCAAATCGAAGATACAACTCCGCCACTTATAGCTTTACCAAGTGACCGTGTTCCGCTTCATCACCCATACCCGGTTTCATACGAACAAAGTACTCCTAATGAAATCTAAATATCCGCGTTAGATTGCCATCTTTTTGACCGACCAATCCAAAAACCTAATTCATACAGACATAATGCGCAATTTTGCGTCTTCAAAATAACAAGCCAAGAAACAAAATACTGTCTCACTGTCGCGACCCTACCCATAGAAACGTGCGAATCGGTTACCGATATTCTCTCCGAACCACCAGCTAGAGACAAATATAATGTGTTGAAAAGTAGTTTAATAGACGAAATTGAGTATCTGAAATAAAGAGACTAGTTGTTTGGAGAACGATGGTATCGGTAATAGAAAGCCCTCGGAGGTCTATATGTCCATGAAACAATTGGTAGGAACTGCGTTTAGTGAGGAAATGATCAAAACTTTACGAGGCATCTCAGAATGTCAGCGTCTTTAGCATTACGTCTCAAAGAAGCGAATCGTTTTCTGATGACTGCTTATTCATTTGGTACAAGATGCCAACTTGGAGCAGCGCCATTTAAGGATCGAATCCAAGATTCGATCAATTAGTATAGGGTTTTCCAATAGGGACTGAATTTAATTTGTGAACGCACTCTTTCACTAATCATCAAACTGTCACTGTCAATTAATTCAGTAAATTCAACATTTTCATCATTGTAAAGTACACTAACGAGCAACGTCTGCAAATTATAAAATTTTCTGCAGATATTCGGAGTCGCAAAATCATCTTCAGTGACGAAGCTCATTTTTGGCTCAATGGGTTCGTCAATAAGCAAAATATAACAACGCATATTTTGCTTATTGACGAACCGGTCGGGTGAAAACCCACATGTGCTTCATGAATCACCACTTCATCCACAAAAAATAACTGTTTGGTGCGGTTTGCATGCCGGCGGCGTTATATGGCCATATTTTTTCGTCGACGATAACGATCGTTACATTACTGTGAATGGTCAGCGTTATCGCGCTATGATCAGCGATTATTTTTGGCCCAAATTGGAAGA
This sequence comes from Volucella inanis, assembly GCA_907269105.1. NCBI lineage: Eukaryota > Metazoa > Arthropoda > Insecta > Diptera > Syrphidae > Volucella > Volucella inanis. The sequence continues at coordinate 73,359,431 of OU026157.1, read as the reverse complement.
TATGGACTTGAACGATTTGTGGTTTCAACAGGATTTATGCAAACACGCCAACGACGTTGGCGACCGCTGCAAACGTGCCCGCGGTAGCCATATGAACGAAGTTAAGTTTTATTCATAAATGTTTTTATTGTACTTCAAGCCAATAATAAAGTTTTTGAAATATCTCAAATGGTTTGCCTTTTCTTTAAAAAAAAAAAAAGTTGTCAAGTCGTTATAAGAAAACTCTATATGAGAGCACATTCTCGTGCCAGGTCCAGTTCAAACCCAAGATGTTTTCGCAGTCGCACTCTAAACCGAAACAATTCCAAAACCCAAACAATTAGATGTTGGTATCATAAAAAATTTGGTTCGATACTATTGGCTTGAAGTACAATCAAAACATTTATGAATGGAACTCGACTTCTTTCGTATGGTCACCGCGGGCACGTTTGCAGCGGTCGATTCGTTGGACCCAATTTTCAACGACACGGCCACACATTTCGGCCGAAACGTCCGCTTTTTCGAGTTCAATGTTGGCTCTGAGCTCTTCCAACGTCGTCGTCATGTTGGCATAAACCAATGACTTAACGTAGCCCCACAGAAAATAGTCAAGCGGCACGAACGAGGGGGCCAATCGACTGGCCCATGTCTTGAGATAACACGCTCACCATACTTACTCTTCAATAAATCGATTGAAGCGTGTGCTGTGAGGCTTGTGGCACCATCCTGTTGAAACCACATGTCGTCCAAGTTCATATCTTCCAATTCGGGCCAAAAACAATCGGTGATCATAGTGCGATAACGCTGACCATTCACAGTAACGTGACGATCGTTATCGTCGACGAAAAAATATGGCCCAATAACGCCTCCGGCATGCAAACCGCACCAAACATTTATTTTTTTGTGGATGAAGTGGTGATTCATGAAGCACATGTGGGTTTTCACCCGACCAATAACGCATATTTTGCTTATTGACGAACCCATTGAGCCAAAAATGAGCTTCGTCACTAAAAATGATTTTGCGATGAAATTCATCATCTTGGCGCATCTTCTCCAGAACCCAATCGGAGAACGTACGTCGCTTCAAATGGTCCATCGGCTTCAATTCTTGAGTCAGCTTGATCTTGTATGGGTGTAAACCAATACACCATAATGTGGTCTGAGCGATGCCCAATTCTTGAGAACGCCCTAGAATTGAATGATTTGGATCGTTTGCTACGGATGTCTGAACGGTAGTGATATTTTCGACACTTCGACCAACCCATTGTCTCACTGACACGGCAACATCACACAACGAATATGTAGACTCAAATTTTTGCACTAAAATTGTTATTGCCTGTCTACTAGGGCGAGAATTACGACCGAAAATTGAAGTTTACGCTCTTAAAGCTGCAGTCACCGACTCCGAATATCTGTAGAAAATTTTTATAGTTTGCAAGCGTTGCTCGTTAGTGTACTTTACCATGATGAAAATGTTGAGTTTACCGAATAAATTGACAGTGATAGTTTGATGATTAGCGAAAGAAAGCGTTCACAAATTAAATTCAAAGTTGTCAAGTCCCTATTGGGAAACCCTATATATAACTCTGCGGATAATCCAGTAAAATATTAAGAGTCAACTGAAATGATTGATAAGTTATGAACTACATTAATTAAGTAAATTTGAATTTAAAAGTTAGAACTGATCTTTTCATTTATACGGGGTTCTAACATTCCGCATAGAGCATTAATAGTTGGTTTTCCTATATAGTAAACACAACGACTCTATAGGATGTAGGTTATTGGGGTCCAAACGGAGGACTACGCTTTTTCTAGACAACTAAGTAGCATACCTATATAAGCAATCCAATCTTCCGCGGGTGACAAATACCATATGTATATAGGTACTTTCTCCATGATTTTCCGACTCACGCTCGATAGGCTATTGTGAGTGCTATATGGAAGGACTTTAAATATATATGGAACAAACAAGAAGTATAATAAGCAGTCATTGTCTGAAACTGAAATCCAAAAATTTTTTTTCCTTGAATTACGTTCAATTCAAATATCACCAGGCACTTTTTTCTAAAGATCCGTACGTGAAGCTTTCATCCAAAACTGAACATGTGATCCTAACGTCCGGTTTACAGGGTCTAATGGAAAAAAAATCGTAGGTCAGTTTTTTTAGAACCAGACATGTCTCTGTAAAAAAGTTGCATATATATACACATATATAAGTTGCATATTTTTCATTACAACCGTGAGAATATTGTAGCAAAAGTTGCCCTATCTTCTGTGCGTTGCTGGTAATTGCAGTGAAAGAAGAAGAGCAAATGTTATTCAACGGAGCAAGAATTGTTATAAATAGACCATCCTCATAAAGGAGCTGCAATTAGCTTCAATATTCTGCAAACCCATTGACGCAAGCGAGCCAGAATATTGCCTAGAATCGATAGGACTAAATTAGCGAATTCGTGTTATTTTAATAAGACAGGCGTGAGAAAAACACCAAGTATTTAATCGAGAAATTAAGAGTCATTTTAACATGATAATATTAATATTATATACTTTTATTATGAAAAATTTATTTAGAAAGTATAAGTCACTATTTTTTTTTTTTTTTTTTTTTTTTTTTTTTTTTGAAGGTTCCAACAAAGTAACATCTTCTTTTCGCAATATACTGGAAATGATCTATAATATCACTTATATTTATCAAGAAAAAGACCAGAATCTTGACCCGAAAAAAACATCACACCATAACAGAACTTCTTTTATTTTATGCCCCACGGTAAAGCGACAATGTAATGGACGAATACGTATTTCTTTCTCCCATCTAACATGAATAATGCTTCAATCAGATGCAATCACGTTATATTTACTCTAATCGCTGAAGAGCATAGTTTTTCACCTAGTTGCAAACCAATTTAAATATATATAAAGGAATAGTCTTTTAGAAAATTAATCTTTTAGAAAATTATAAGCACCTGAAAACGGGACTTCAATTGAAATAATAAATTAAGTTCGCTGGAGATGGTAAAGTCAAATTTCTTTAAAATGTCGAGTTTCAAAAATGATGGGTGTATTTCTGTCGTAGAGAGAACAAATAAAATATATCTTCATCAAGAACTTGTAGCAAGTGAGACATGGATATAAGATGGTAATGTGAGAAATTTTCCGAAAAGATCTCGACTTTCACCAAAATTGTGGCTTCTGGATTGATGCAAATCCAGAAGACCCTGTGGTCTAAATAATTACGGGACTGTAATTTCGATCTGCTTCAGTTTCTAAGGAAAAACTCTTTTTTTTTTTTTAACAAATTACAGCTTGAATTCGTTAAATGAAAAATGTCATTAGGGCCTTATTATGTAATATTGTGTATGCTCTATACAGAAAACAGAATACAGCTGGTCTATAATATGTTATGATCTTACTAAAGCCCTTGATTTAGGAAATCTTTCGGTATTAAAAGGTGTTTTTATGACTTAAATAAATGTTTTTTTTTTTTTTTTAACAATAACGACAGATCCTTATTTATAATAAGGAATCATTCAGGGTTTCTCAGTTGTTTTTAACCAGACTTATCCTGTCTGTCTTATTTTAGACCACTCGAGCTTTAAGGGCTCTATGTTACCAATACCGCACTGAATATTGACCGCCAAAGCCTAAATAGTTTGTGTTTTATCAGGATGCCATCATGCCTTTACATTTTACCGTTCGGAAGGTTAAATTTAACTTTTATTGGACGTTTTCCGGTCTGATATCTTATTTTATCTTATCTCATTTTCCTTCGCCCGCGCTGTGTGCAAAAATTTCAAAGGTAACCAAAATTCCTTGATCGCGCGCAGATTATAGTAAAAAAAAAAATGCCCCACAAGAAGTAAGTGGCGTCAAATGACACGATATCGAAGGCCAGTTCACTGCTCCATTTTGGGACATAATTTTATCGTTGATTTAAATCCTCAGTAAGTCAATGGTTTCATAAAAATAAGGAACGTAGTGTCGTTCACACTTTGAAGGAAAGGTCACTGATCCACTGGATCAGTGGATACGTTCGCCATTGATGGTAATGTAATTAAAAAAAAAAAAAAAAAAAAAAAAAAAAAACATAATCTTGCTTATTTACAAAGCCATTAACCCAGAAGTGAGCTTCGTTGCTAAACACGGTTTTTTGGTAGAAATAAATCACAAGTCATGAGCGCGTGGATTGAGGTCCTCCGTAGGTCGAAATTTTTTCTAAAAATTTTCTTAATAGTGGACAGACTATGTAGACATATTATAAATGCTAGGATCAGCTGTGGTTTCCTATGTAGATACGCATATAACGTTGATGAGTTGATGTAGAGTGTACTTTGTAATATAAAAATGCTACAATGCAGGTATAGCTGCGTAAAGCACTCTTCGCCCCACTTTTACCCTCCACAATTCGACGAATGGTAACCTTAATTTTTTGTTTCTGAGGACCGAAATACTAACTTTATCTTATACTCGTACATAGATATGTTAACATATATGGTACCTTTGTTTCACGAATGGAAGAGCGATTTTCCAAATTAGTTTGAATGATTCGGAAGCATTCTTCTGGCATAAGTATAAGTCTATTCGCGATTATATGTCAAACAATAATGAACATAATACGTAAATCTCACAAATGACAGCACAGTTTGAAAGTCAACTCTATTGTCAACAATAGGCTATCCGCCGGCTGTCAAACTTTTATTTGTCAGTGTCACCCACCGATGTCGTCTTTACAGAGAAGAACACTAATAATTACATTAGATCGACGTAATTTTTCATTCATGGTGTAGGTACATATGTATATTCAAATTAGGTATTGCGTTTCCGATTTTTTTTTTTTGCTGCATCTAAAACAGAGAGCTGTTTAGCTGCTCACAATGGCCAACTAAACGACTGTCTTTTGCAAAAAAGTCTCATTATTGCCATCGAGAAATATAACGGTTCTGTTTTTCGAATTCAAACCTCACTATAATTAGGGTTGCTATATTGCAATCAGGGTTTTCATGCTATGACAGCTGTTGTTAAGCTTCTCTGACCATCGAAACGATTGAACATCTTTTCGGTTCATAAATATTTGTCATATATAGATGAATAAAATAGTAGATATATTTCATATAGGTAATGTGTCGTATCTGTTTCTAAAACGTTGCAAAATAGCACCATAAAATATTAAAAAAAAAGAGATGTACTAATTTCCGCTCCTTTCGTATCGAATATATCGCCTAGGTACCTATACTTATTTAATTAAAAAAAAAAATTGTCAAATTCTACAAAATAAAAAAATATGTATCCAATTAGAAAAAAATAAAATCACAGTATTTTATTATAGGAACGCAACATTTTATATTCTCATAAACAATTTGTTCGAATAGTAACCTCGCACGCGTACTTGTATCTAACCCAGCCCGCGTATCTTTCTTAATATAATTACAAAACAACAACAACTCCGTAACTCACTCAATACCCATTTTCGTATTAACCAATCTTAAACGTACGTTTTATTTGCTTCCGCCCAACGACCAATGGAATGGCATTTGCATTCAAATTCAAAACTCAACTCAAAATTCGAGTACTCAGGCTTTTCAGTTTCAAGGGAACAATTGAGTGATGTGTTGTGTTTTGAGTACTCCATCCTAAAAATTGTTCTCATTGTTGTTGGGTATTTTAATTTTTTTTTTTCTTTTTTTTGGCCTACTGATATACACGTTTTTACGCGCATGCAACATGTTTCCATCGAACTAGTATTTTTTTCTTCTGCTTCAAACAAGAGAATATTCAAAATTGATAGTTGAACTGGACCGGAGTTTATACTTACAGTACACTTGGATTTTGGTGTTTAAAAAATGCAAGGAAATGTAGTTCCTACAGTACAAACTGATGTACTAGTCCCTAAGAACTAATGATGGAAATAGAATTACTTATATCTAAAGCCAACTGTCTAACATACTAGTTTGACTGGATAGTTTGCATGGAACCAACTTTGTATGAGTGTCGTCGATGGTAAAAGCCATCTCTTCAGAAGTTCATATCTAACCAACTAAAGAGGGTATCTTCTCCGGCAATTGTACTCAGAATCAAGTTGTATCTGTGCAGCATGTTGTGTTGTGTTGTTCATAAGCCGAATAAAAACATCACAAAGGAAAAAAGAAAACAAATACAAACTACTGATTTCTGTTTCTGTTTATGCGCGCTCCTTTTCCGACAGAACAGCACTAGAGTAGAGTGTAGTCGTATGTAGCCAGAAGATACAACAGCAGCAACAGCAAATCCAAAACCCACAAACTTACGATACACGCCACGACAATCGGACAGACAGACGAGACGTTTGTTACGTACGTTTTGTTGTTTGTTCATTGTTGTATTAATTTTAATGTGCGCAGGTTGTACACTTACTCAGGTTTTTTAACGAAGTAATAATGTCAGTACATTTTTAGCAATCAGGCGGGTAACAAGTATTCCCGTCGTCGTTGTCGTTGTATCCGTTCTATCCGTTGTGCGTTTCTGTTTTTCTTTTTTTAAAATCTTCTACCTCCCATCGCACTCTGCCTATATATTTGTTTTTGCTGGATTTTTTATATTTTATTTTGTTTCTGAGTAAACAAGAAATGTACTCTAACTTACAAAAAAAAAAAAAAAAAAAAAAACATAATTAGTTAATTAAATTAATTATTATCCAATTGTCAATTGGAGATGATTTTTTGCTCGTAAATGCTTACACTGGAAATTATTAGTACCTATTACCGTTAGTGAAATATTTTCATTTGATTTATTTTTTTTTTTTAATTGGAAAAACCGGTAAAAAATATCCGGCAATATTTGGAATAGTTTTTTTTTTTTTTTTTTTTTATTATTTTGGTTTGGTCACCCGGTTGTGTACGGATGTTACCTCATAATTGATTATTTATTTAAATTAATGCCTGTGAGTGTCAATATAGATTTTTATTATTAATTTTATTTTTTGTTGTTTTTGAATTTCATATATCCGTGTTCTCGGCTGCAAATCAGAGAAATTCTGCACACAGTGCATAAAATACAGATCGCAGTTCACAGATTCAAATTGTTTTTTTTTTTTTTTAACGGATACGAAGAGAGTACTCGTTCTCGTATTCATACTTATACTCGAATTTGTATCTAGCATATGACATATTTTGATACACATATTCCAATCTCAGAAAACGAAAGAGAACTACTAAATACGGTTTTTGTGATGATGATGATGTAGTGTAGTGAAATTGCATTACTCTACCAATTATTAAGTACAAATGATTACATATTTTCATTGCGGTTGTTTTGCTTTGCTTATTCCTTTTAGTTCTCATATAAATGTGTGTGGTTGCAGTATATCTGTGCTAATAGATTAATTGTTTTTTTTTTCATGTTTTTCTCTTGATATTTTTTTTAGTTTGTTTTCATAACGCGAATACAAAACAAAAAGCAAACGGAAGCGAATGCATATTTCTGATTAATTAATTTGGATAGATTTATGCAAGTGAGTGCAGTTCGTATTTTTCTAAACAAAATTAAATAGTAAATTAAAGATATTTGTGATGAAAATTATATTATAAAAAAAAAAAAAATTAAAAGAAGAAATGAATGAATGAAAAAATAAATGAATAAAAAGTTGTTATTGTAACTGAAAAGGATACTAGTGTTTTTGCAAAACCGGAAACAGCAAATGGAACTGTGTCGAAAACCCCAGTGAAAGGATATTTTTGACCAAAAAAAAAAACTATATTCATATGCAGCTCTTGTTCTTCAAAGTAAGTGTTATGTAAAACAAATTCCTTACTAAATAAATAAAAGTAATTTGTTATTTTATTTGATGTTGGTTTATATCCAACACTATTTACACTTTCATCATCATCATCCTATAGGGATAACTTTCAAACGGCGCTGTCAATTTCTTTGACATTTATACTCAATACTGTCGCCATGAATAGACGACTTACACCAAAGAACGCTTCCGTATAATTTAAACATGCTCGTACTTTTGCAAATCAGTCTGTGCAGCTTAAAGTCGACCTTTTTTCATATCGAAAAATCGGATTTAGTTTTTTTCTCTGCCGAAAGAAGATGATGACCTACTATAGACACTATGGGAATTGTAAGTGCGTGCAGATAATATCGTCATTTCCCATGTACCACAGTGCATTGGCAATTTTTCTTAAAAATTTATTTTCAAAAGTTTGTGCGATATTGTCATCCGGTTTCTTGGTACAATTCTAGAGCTGTACACTATTGCTTCACTCAAACTTCAGGCACTTTCTTGTAGTATTAATAGTAGTAGTAATGTAGGGATAATGACTTTCTTGTATACTTGGAATATCTTTTAAAGTACCCAGTACAGTTCCCCGTATTTGTTTTCAAGTTCTCTACGTTTCTTTTCCACGTGCGACTTCCATTTAAACGAGTGCCATTCCGAGGTATTAAGGCTCATCTGCGAGCAGACCGGCCATATGAGGATAGGCAACCTGGTCGGTTTTCCGTAAGTAAAATATACTTGAACAGAAAGAGCAACCCGCCAAGCCTTTGTCCATTTATTATCATTGAGCGTTTTGCACTTTAACTGTTTTTTCGATCATTTTAGGTACTGTTAGTATATCTAGTAGTGTCATCAGCAAACGTATATTAGCTAAAAGGGTCCCACGGTGGTTTACCTGGTTTTGGGACCATTACAGTTCATCTCCACGAGACACACCTGTATTAAACAGAAAACAATTCGCAAATACATACACGAAATGTCAAATTTATGCCCCGATTTTCACACACTCATGTCGAGACAAAAACGTGAACATCCATGCTCTGATGCTAATTTGGGCATTATGGTATACAGAAAAACTGTGTTAATGCTTTTTTTAATCTTTTAAGGACTTCTCCGGTTATCACGTCGTAACCGGAAGCTTTCCTTTTATTTTATTTTTTTATTTCTTATTTTGAGATCCGTTATCGTTGCATTTGTCATTATCTTATTGTCAGCTGTTGATGCATTGATATTTATATACGAGTGAGTGCTTAACCATAGAACGGCCTTAGGTTTCGTGCTCAGTGGCGAAACTCATTTTTGCTCGTGAACAAGGAAAATTGTCGGTACTGGAGTGAGGTGAATCATGAAAAGACTCATAAGATGTCAATACGTTGCATTGTTTGGTGTGGTCCTCAATCTCATTCCTAATTTTTTTCAAAAAACGAGGCTGAAACTTACGTAACAGTCAATGACCTTAAAATGATAAGTGATTAATTATTTGAAATATGGACAGCAATTATCAGGATAATATGTAGCTCTAGCATCTATAAAACCGCTAACTTACTGAGCACTGTTTCTTACGACAGCATTACGATTATATGGGGGAATGGACGAGGGAATTACCCACCGAAATAGTACAATTTGAAGGTACTTGATTATTTCTTGTAAGTTGCCTATGTAAAGTCTTTGTTGGTGTATGCTAATAAACTGGAAAATATTCAAATCTTGGTTAGATAGAATCCCAATTGCTCGAATAAGTGGTCCAAAATTCGCACATCATGGTGCACCCATCAATAAGAGCCAAATAATCCATATGCCTGGAGCATAAAGTCCCAAACTATTCTTCATAATAAATAAAGAATTTTAATTTATCCAGTTAATATTTAAAAATATATATATATATATATAGCTCTTAAAAAAGCACAGCGGGCCGCAAAAATAAGTTTCCACAAATGTTTGTTTGTGTTATTATTTTCAATAAGCTTTTTTCTGTAATTTTGTAATTTCTTGGAGTTTACATTTTTTTTTTTTTAAATCACTTTCCGTTTAGAATATTTTATATTGGCTGCCAATAAAAAAAATCCGTTATTCTTCATATATTCAAAAATATCAGAATATAATCAGTTTGCATACTCAGAAAGAAAAACCGTAATGAATATGCCTTTAAAATGTGGACAAATTTTCTCAATAAAGGCGGAAAAAGTTATATAACATTTTTTCAAACGATCCCCCACTTTCTACAAAACAAAAAAAAAAAAACGAGCCGGGATAAGCAACGAGCTAAGTACGAAGAAAAAGATAAGAGTTCTGTCAACAGCATATCATACAAACTGAAAAATTCTGGGATAAAATCCTTAGGCTGGGATTACGTGGAGATATCTTTCTTAATTTGGGTAGATTGGTAACCCTGGATGGTAAGCTAACATCTACAGCTTAGATCAAAATACTTTAAGTACAAGTAAAATGATTCCTGAGCGCCAGAGTCTTATTGGCAGAAATTTCATGCTTCACTTTCTTCAACTTTATGTGAATTTGATTGCATATATATTGTTCCTGTTAATTCAGGAAGATAAAAATGTAATGCAGTGGCCACCGCAAAGTACAGATTTTTCTTCAACAAAGAACTTTTAGGAAAGTAAAACCTGAAAAAAACATTAATCAGCTCAAAAAGTGCATTACTGCGCTATGGCGGGCATTTACGGGATTTACAAACTAACACATGTTATATGCCACTAATATCAGTGCCCATGCCAATGAAGATTTTAGGACATTGATGCAACCAAACTTAATAGAAACTTATTTTGGTTCCCACCGTTCATGTATACTAAATTTCCACTTTTTTTTTTTTGCTCCGAAACTGCAAAATTGTACTTTTTGATTTCCTATAACGGTACTCACCATTAAATCAAAAATAAAGTCTCTGCCCACTTCTATATACATATCTCATATGTGTATACCATTAAAATTTTCACATGAACGTTTTCCAAACTTATATATGGGAACTGACAGATAATTTGCCACTTTGGAGCTAGACAAAGACTTCTCTATTAGCTTCAAGCCGCCTTTAACAAGTTTTTCTTATCTTTTGGCTTAGTCTCTAAGAATAATATATTAAAGAGTATTTATATTTATATGTGAAGTTGCACCATATTAAAAATGAATTCTTACATTGATGATTCCCCGACGGCGAACCCAGCCCTCAATACAACATTTCCCAAATTTGGGAATTATCATGTTCTTAAGCATGAAAATAAAACCAATAACCAATAAAAATAAAAAAAACAAACATGAAAAGAGCGCTTTTTTCCATCATTTAGCAAAGTTCAATTTAGCAAGTAAAATCCACTGACATACTTAGGCAACAATAAGTTATAGGGTAACATTTCTTATCAATCGTTGAAAACCTTTTCTCACTTATTCGTTTTTCTCTTTTCTGAACATATCAAAAACTTGAAACATCAAAACAATATGCTACATTTGCTATTTATAAGATACAACCTTGCAAAATAACGCATTCAGAAAATGATACATTAAATTCAATATAAAAATGTTCCTCCTTCGTAGTTCTCATGTTTTCATTTATTCAAATGCGGTATTGTAGGATTGCTGTAGAAAATATGAAATGATCAAAATTAAAATATAATTCGTACAATTTTTAATTTTAATTTCTTTTCGGTCATCGACATTTCGGTTGCTTAATTTTCTTCACGGAATAATTCAAAGACTTCCAGAGATAACCTTTTCTTTAAATTGTTATTCCCCATATCTGCCTTTGTACTTATGTACGTTTTTCTTGAAAATTATCGGAACTATGCTTCTTTTGTGAGATTTCGCCTCGAGTAGAGAAAACAAATCATGCCAATGGACCGTGGCCAACATATATAATTAGTGGCACCATGCAAGATTTCACATTAGAATGTAGTCCATCACATGCAATCCAATATCCAAGTGTATTTCGGCAGCCAGTTTTTTTTTTCCCCCTAAAAGCAAACGAATATCTTAAAACAAATACCCAAACGCCAGCACACAGCCGCTATTAATGACTTAAAAAAAATTAAAATAGAACCTTCAGGGTAAAGGAAACCCTGCTCGACCTACAATAGAGGCGATTCTTTGATTAATTACTCGAAAAGTACTTTCCAGATATTCTTATAGAAAAATCAAATCAAATGCATCATTTGAATGTTTCACCAACAGAGACTAGAGACTTCGATTGAATACTACATCCGCAGGCGTAAAATCAATAAAGAAATGAACAAAGATATAAAAATTCCAATGAGATAGAGAAAGAGATGCTCATTTAAATCGAATTATAATTGCCAAAAGCAGACATTTACCAATTTACCAAATAAACTATGTACAATCTCTCTACGCAAAACCAAGACAAAATAAACAAAAAAACAAAAAAAAAAAATCAGAAAAAAGAAAAATTCTCTGCAGCTAATTGCCTTAAAGATTTTAATTTATCTCTTCAGAACAAATGAGGAAAAATAGGACGGCCAACGAAATGATTACTTCCCCGACTACTGCTGCACCCCGTGCAGGAGTTTGAGTTTAATTTGTCACAATTTTACATAACTCTGTGAAAGGCCACGCAATTATTTTCAGAGTTAAATACTTTTTTTGCTATTTTGTTTGGTTGTTTCTTTTTTTAATTCTTAAGGATAAGTGCACTAATTATCCTTTTTTTTATGCCAAATGAGGAACCGCAGTTGTTGTCTTTGTTGGTTTGCAACCAATTTTGGGCAAGTTTTTAAGTCCACGGTTTGTGCGGGGATATCTTATTAAAAATGTTTTAAAAAAAAAAATATACGTTTTGTTTTTTAAACGGAAAATGTCTAATTAATGTAAAAATTTAAAAATACTATAAGAGATTCGATAGGCGCACTAACAAGGTCAAAAGGTCAAAAAGCTGATGAATTTCTTGGAGCTTTCCTAAGAAGGTTATTTGGTTAAAAGTCGATTGTATTAACCACTCAATCAAATAAACTCTCTAGGAGGTCAAATGACACCTGAGTCTACCCTTCACAAAAAGTTAGACTTTCTTCTAACAAGACCAAAGGTACTTCATACTAAGTTCGGTGGACATTCACTTGAATTTTAAACTTTTTTTCATAGCTAAAGATAGTATTTTCGAAGATTTCCATAGTTGAAACACTATCTTCCAATCTTTCGTTGCGTTCAAGCAATTGATGTTGATCAATTTTTATTCGTCTTTGGTAGCGATTATACAATCTATTTCTCTGGCAAACAAGACAGAATATTTGGCTTTTTTCTTAATGTAAAATAAAAACTTCTTGACTGTCTTGCACATCATCTGCCATCCGACTCTGTAAAGAGTGGGAGTTGAGATCAATGTTTTGTGCATTTATAAGTTTAATTAATCATTTTCTGACCCTAGCTGTTGAGTCAAACCAATATATTAAGCAATACTTGACCGATTTGTTCTTCATCGAGTTCCTATCTAGGTGTTCAATACTTCTAAGCCGTATATGGCAATAGTTTTATTTTATTCGGAACCAGTGGCAACAATAGTCTTCTATTAAGTTTTTACATCATGGTGAATGCAACTGATTTTATAAAACTGTGCTACAGGGATAGCCGGTTTGGATTCGGGCTAAAAATGCAATAGCATGCTCATTATACAACATCTTTACTCGAGTTTATACTGTTGACCCCATTCAATCTTTTGGGTCGTTGCTTAAAACTTTGTTGGGGCACTATATTCCAAAAAATTTTAAATTTTTAAATGTAATATAGGATGTTTTAAACAGGAAATTGAACTACAGAACTTGCCCTTGAGACTTTGGAACAAGCTTTAAAATTATCTTTAAGTATCTGATCTACCTATTCATTCTCATCTTTTTAATATCTCGTCTTTGAATATCGACTCTCAAAAAATTAGAGGAATACCCCTGATCTTGTTGGTGACTTGTTCATCATTCCCCCAGTTGGGAATACAAAGTTTGCCCTCTACTATGAAGTCTATGAGTCCAAAATTTATGATTGCACTAAGGATAATTTATTCAGTAAGACCCACAGTAATACCCATGTTGATGTAATTTAGTAGATGGCACTAGACTGAGCTTGCATATCGATCCGTTTGAAAAAAAAAACTGTAAAACTAATGTACGTAAATTCACATCCAACTCCAGAAATGCCACTGACAACGAAATCCTTGCAGGTTCTAAAGTTTGCGCAGTCAAATGTACTATCCAAAGATTACAAACAACTTGGCTCTGTTTAATGATCTTAAAGTTAGATTTGATTGTTCCATACCTAACTGAAGAGACTGGTATTGGATAACTGATTTACACAGAGTTAGCTACAGCTTGACCAACACTAAACCACAAATTTAGCTGCCTCTTGTCCCATCATCAGATAAAAAAGAACAATACATAATCACTTAATTAACTTTAGGTAGAAAAATCCTGTGTGCCAATTTCCTCCATTAGTTGGGCGAGGTTTCAAGAACAAAGAGATCATCAAACCGAAGGGTTCCCAAACGAGGCCTTCTTAAATTCTAACTTCTGTATTTCCTTAGTACTAAATATGCTATCTCATAATCTTATATAATGAAATCTAATCAAACTTAACCCAACAAATGTTAGTCAATTTCATAATATTGATAATCTTGTTCTTCAAAACTAATAACATCGATCAAGGGTACATGTGTTGCCACGTTGCTAATAGAAACAGTGGGGGCTGTATTTAAGTCTATGTGATTCGCCTGTGACTTTGAAAGAAAGATACATTTACACTGCGTCCAATGTTTCTCAAATTTGTTGGTTCCTTCAAAATAATAAGATTTGTAGAGGTCCTTAAAAAAGGTTTTTTTTTTTTTCTTTTTGAGACGAGCCATTTCTTCAGTTTTGGAAACAGAAATACCTCCCGAAATTTCGGTATGGCAGCTGCATACATGTATCCCGGTGTCTTTATAAAGCACTTTCTCCTTGGCTAAATGCTGTTATTCGTTCTTAAAATTGTGGTTGAGCCGGCCCAATAAATAGCATAATATTCGCTTTGATTGCCCTGCCTTACATAAAATAGTCTAAGCAAATAAAAGCTAAGCTTTGGACAGTACTGCGCTTTTTAACATTAGAAATTAGAGTCAGATAATAATGCCTAGGTGTGCTTACTAACTTTGGCTTAGTGGCGTTAGAAGCTCTCTTCATTACCAATACGAGTATCTAAATATTCCTCTTGGATGTAACCTTACCCAAATAGTAATAACTACTACTACACGTGTTAGAGAACACTTTATAACTGGTAAGTTTACTAAAATTATAATATTGGCGAGCTTAATTAATAACATTTAATTTGCTCTATCAGCAGTGGAAGGCAATATACTCGTAATTGCCTACTGAATTTCTCATTGGTTATTGTCTTAGTGATAATATTTAGTCTAATTTAGCTGTTGTTTCTCTTGGACGGCAGTTTTAAACATGACATGCAACCTGTTACGAAACATTTTTATTAAAATATTTATGTTGACAATATCCGTGTTTTTTGTTTTTTGTTTTTTTTCTTAGAAGAATTTAAAAGAGGACTAAAAGTGATCCCAATGCCTAGTTACCTTTATCCATGAAACTAAAGATCAATAAAGTAAAACATTAAACGTCGTGACCTCGGAATCAGTATTCTCTCAAAAATACAAAATGCAAATCTAACTCTTTTAACAACTCTGAATACCCAGCCAGGAACCCCATTTACTCGTAAATGAGTCCATAATAAGGACTTTATGAAATGACATCATCGTGCTAATAAGACGAGCTGGAAAAAAAAAGTCTTACATCCAACTGCACCATCTTACCCCGTTCGCATTCAATTATAAATTCCAAAAATCAAAATGCCAAATGATGGATTGACTACGAAAAGAAAGGGTTAACAGAAGAAAGAACAGAAGAAGTTGAAATAAAAATTAAAACCAAAAAAAACAAATGAAAAATCCTTTCGACTTTTATTATCTTCTCCACTCAATATTTTGATGCGGAATTTTTGTTTTTTTTTTTTTCTCAACTGTAAATTGTTGTTTCATTTTATTTTCACTTAATTTTTATTTTTATTTTTATTTATTTATTTATTTTTTATTTTTCATTTTTATACCCCGCAGCTCCTTGTGAGTTGTGTATTATCTTGAACCCAATTTCGCCTAAAATAAATTCATAGGGAAAATCAAAACCATCCTTTCCCTAAAAATACCACATCACCAGCACTACCACCACGAGACCAGAAACAGCAGCAGCAGCAGCAATGGCACTACCACCCTCGCGCTACCACATTCAAACCATTTTACTAATATTGTGGTCACCCTTAAAATAAACCACTGTGCTCCATTCCCACCCCCAGGAAAAACCACCCACCATTTGTCATTATCGCGTAAGGACGAAACGAGGAATATACTGAAATTTCCAACAACAACAAAAAAAAAATAAGAGTAGAAATTAAAAAAAACGAAAAATTCCAAAACAAAAACAACGAAACAAAGCGAAAGGAGAACCGCGTTGTCCTAGCTAGTGGTAGTGGTTGTGTTGTGGCCCAAAAGGCGTATGCAGGGTGCTATGTGGTGAATAAAGGGTTGAGGGTGTTTAGCTATTTGAAGGTGATGTGCAATGGTAAAGGACTAAATCACCACACTCCATAGAAAACCTAAAAGGGTATTTAGAGCAATATATAGATAAATAGATTGGATGAAAATACTTATGTACGCGATAAAGAGCGAGTTAGCAGTGAAACTCAAGTGACGGTTGCTCGGAACCCAAGAGGGTGCTAGTTCGGACCGATTTCGACCAACAAACAACACGGAAAGCGGCACAAAAACACATACCAATCATTTATCTATACTCCGTCTGGTTATAAATATATCAGAGCATGGGGCTGTTTTTCATTCCACAGCTGAGTATAATTTGCTAGTACCTACTACTATCTACTGCTATTACGGTACTTTAACCCACTTTTAGCTCACCTCCAACCCTAACCATCACACAGAGAGGGCGGCAAAAATGTACGCTGTCAGACGAAAATTGTTCAAGATGCTCATAATGTGAGTATTTTAAATGAAAAATCAATAAAAATAATAAAAGCAACAGAAAGAACAAAAAAATTGACAAAAAGATTTACGAAAGAAAGAGTACAAAAACCAAGACCTTAAAAAAAAAAATGTTAAGAATATGGAAAACCTTTATTTAAAGACAACGGCACTGGAAAAATTGAAAAGAAAATAAACAAACGGCGAAGGGATGACTAAAGTGTCAAAGGCCGCGCAATTGTTCTTTTTTCCAAATATAGAAAAAAAAAAATAGAATCAACAAAAAATATAAAGGATTTTAAACATGAATAGGACACGAGTCCAGTTGAGGATGGAGGTTTAATCGAACCGACATGACGGGAAATGAGAGACGTGTATGTAGCTTCTGTTTAGGTATTTTATTAAATTTAGTTACCATAATAAAAGTATTTCAGAAACTTTAATAGAACAGTTTAATTTAAAGATCCTGCATACGAACATTTGCAGCATTTTGAACTTACCCAAATACTTTGAAATCTAAGTCGCTAAATGTGGTTGTTTCATACTGCTGGGCTTTCTTACTCCAATGAAATCTGCGAGGATAAAAGTAGCTTTACCTCGAATATTTCTGTTAAATAACTTCAATTTTTAGTTTTGTTTTGAAAACTGATTGTTTTTTGACGTATTTGGCATCATGTTGAGTATGGACAAAAACGATTTTCGTTCTCTCATGAAACATTATTTTTTGAGAGGCAAAACGGCGAAGAAAACAAAAGAAAAGTTGGATAAATATTATGAGGCTAATGCTCCGTCAGATTACACCGTCAAATATTGGTTTCGAGAGTTTCGTGGTGGCCGCAACTCCACTACCGATCAAGTCCGCAGTGGCAGGCCCTCCGATGCGGTTACAGAGGACGATGTCAAAAAAAAATATATGAAATGGTGTTGGCTGACCGGAAAGTGAAGGTGCGCGAGCTAGCAGATACCACAAAGATTAGTACTGAGCGCACACGCCATATTTTGGGCAATATTCTGCATATGAAAAAGTTATCCTGCCGTTGGGTGCCGCGCATACTCACTCCTGACCAAAAACACGAACGCGAGAGCACTTCGAAAGAGTGTTTGGACTTGCTGATGCGAAATCCGGTGGACTTTTGGCGTCGATTGGTAACTGTTGAACACCAGAGAACAGAATGAGTGCCCGGCAATGGACTGAAGCCGGCACGAGTGCTCCGAAGCGGCCGAGGGAGGCTCAATGCATCGGAAAGGTTATGGCGTCGGTTTTCTGGGATTGTCATGGCATACTCTTCGTGGACTGCATCGAAAAACGAAAAACCATCAACAGCGAGTATTACTGTGCATTGTTAGAGCGATTGTAGGCCGAAATCGCTGCAAAACGGCCTCACATAAAGTGAAAAAAAAAATTTGTTTTTGCATCGCAACCACGCCTAAAAGAGGACTATATTGAATAAAATGAAAAACACCTTACACCCCATCTAGTAGCTTAGGGTTGGTAGCATTCATTGTTCGTGGTCGCAAAAAAAAAACTTTATCAGGTATCACTAACACTTGGTCAATCACAAAAGAACTGTTAAGAATATTTACTGCCCCATGGAAAGTTTTAGGAACTGAATAAAACTCATTGCTTTGTATTTGACATCTAAATGCTAAATGCCCTGAATGTAGTCCGATTTGTCCCCTAAAATTTTTTTATCGAAAGTGAAACTAGACTTGTGCTCCATCCCGTCCTTCTCATTATCAGACGTGCTACCTGTAATTAGATAGATTAAGACTACTGTATACACTATTGGTTCTACATTCTATTCTACGTTTCTGCATTGTAACAGGTTGCTTGCCTAATTGCAACAAATTGCCTGTTTTTCCCCGTTGAAAGGTATCCCTCATCTTCAATATATTTTGGCGATTGAACATTTTACGAATTTCTGTTCATTTGATCGCGCATCGAGGTTGGACTTCTACTGCTTGTCGCCTGTGTATGCGCTGTAAGGGATCATCTCTGATTCTCGTACGTTGTATAAGTTTGCCGTTTATTCCCTACCCTCATTTTGAACTATTCATACTGCCACTTATTTAGGTATGTGACATATTTCTTCATTTAGGTCTTCTGAAACACGGAGCAGAGTTTTTGCACTACCTTTAAATTTTTCTTCAAAGTTATTCCCCATACCTTGCTTAGTTCTTTTCCCTATTTTGTGACATTTTTAACTCATTTTCGCAAATTTAGCGCTCAGAGCTAGTTTCAGTCAGTTTTTTTTTCTGATTGATAACGGTTTTCGTTGGTTTTTACTCTAGTTTGTTCACAAGAAATTCTGTCAATTAAAGTCGGTTCTGACTTGCTAGTGGTTAGCCCGAAATCATTTTATAATCGTTTGCTCGTCATTTTAATGAAAGTGAATGTGTTACTCAAAATCCAGTGAAGTGTTGTTCCGGTTCGAAATCTATTCGAATTTCTGTAACCTTGTGCACCAGTACCATCACACCATTTTACTCTGGTGCTTCAGCTGCATAGAATAAATTTTTATTCAATCACAATAAATTATACTCCCATTCGACTTGGTAATACTTGGTTTAGATATCTGCGGAAGTATTTCATTGATAAGTTGCATCTTTATTTTTTCCGCTTATCTACATATGCGAGTAGGTTTCTGTTCTCGCGATTAGATTAGGAGTGCACTTTATATTACTTGTTTCACTTCATTGCATTTGTCATCTTCATAGGATGCCGTTTTGCTTAATTCGAATTCTTAATTCTACGACAGTGTTGGTATTTCTAAGAAAGATTCATATAAAGCCTAATACCAGTCTAAAGACGCAATAATGTAGAACACAACTATCAGCTATTTCTAGGATCCGTTCTTTCGTCAGACGTCAGTATCGTTTTAAAACATACGTAATTACTAATCGTGCCTCCAACCCTGGGTAAGCCTCGGCCTGACACACATTAGCTTTTCTCTCTATTCAGGGGCGATAGCTTGTTCCTTAAAACGGTACACCAGTAATCAGGTTACTTAGCAACTTTAGGGACGTGGGAGTTGCTATCTTAACAGTGTTGGTTGTCAGTGGACTATAATAGCAATATATTTGGCATGAGGTTGAAATCGCCTTAGATGATTTGGTGCTACAATTGCAAAGCATACCTTATACGGAATTGCGTCTGGAAATTCACTTGTAGCGGAATATTACAATGGTCAGACCTTCTAACACCGCATACGATATTAGATATTGTAGAGGGCTGTAAAGCAGTATGTACGACAGCTTGAAGCGTTAAGTGATTGTTCGGTTCCGATTGTTTCTCTGTATACTGTAGAAAAAGTGAGCTGGAATTGTACTCTGGCACCCACTGTATCACATACACAGCTAAAAGCTCTCATGATTACTCTGGTGCTTAACGATTGACTATTTTGTTGGCAGTTCAGATAGATGGCTGATCCTTTTTAGCTATACGGGTATAGTATAAGCATATTTCCTTTGAATAAGGATAGTTAGACATTGGTAAGGTTTTGAGGCACTAATTTCGTTTCATTTTGATCGTTTGTCAAGTGTTTGTTAGGACATTAAACATTTCTATTGGCCTCGATAATACATTTACCTAGAAACCTAGTACAATTTAAGAGCAAATACATTTTTTTTTTTTCTCAAAAACTCGATTCCTAAACAAACAAAAGACCTTAATCTAACTTGTTTTTGGAAAAAGGAAATCACATCATTTCCCATGCTCACCTGTTCCAAAGTAGTCGACCAGAAATTTGATATATTGACAGACTTTGTCTATGTTACATGGAAGGTCCTTTCGGTGTCAATGGGGATGCATAGAGTAGTGCGCATAACGGTGTGTATAATAAAGTGCAATTGTCAAGTGGAACCGGAACAGCCCACTAAACTACATTCCCACACTAGAAATTATGTTCCAGTTACGAGTACGGATAGGTATCTCAATCCGAAACTTCTGCGAGGATTTCAGAAAATATCTCTCCTAAACTAATACCATATTTAGAATTGACATTGTGTTTTGTCCTTGTGTGTGACTGGAAGAGTTCAAAATTGGTCAAGAGGAGGCCCATGCATTTAAAAAGTTGTTTTTTTTTTACTCTGCAGTTGCAGTGGCTCTTAAGTAATGCAATTCTAACGCAGTCGCAGCTAGAATTCACCCACTCGAGAGCTGGTCTGTAAAAGTGCTGGGATTTACGTCTACGCAAGGGTACCTTGGAGAGAGCAGAATACATTCAACACATTCACTACCCTCTGACAACTCTGTCGTCGACGAGGGGTTTTTTTTTTGCAGTTTCCCATGTCTGGTCTCTGGTGGTTATGTTTTTTGCATTGAGAGGAATTGGCAAAACCCGGCTGAGTATCGTTCTTGTTGTTTCCGTTTTTGGCTTTTTTTATTCAATATTTTGTTTTTTTGTTCTTATTTGTTATGCTCTTTCTCGTTCTTTTTTTTCGTTTCCGCTTAGGCAGTCGTTAGGTATATATGTACATAAGTACGAGTGTGGCCATAGTAGGAAGGAATGCGTGTCTGTATGTATATCTGCCTTTTGTTTTGGTGGATGTCTCGTTGGAAATCAGCTGAAAAAGCACGTGTCGCGGATTTTTTGCACTTTTTTGCAGACGGGATTTAAACGTGTGTTTAAGGAAGGGGTTGAAATGAAGGGGTAGTGGAGGAAATAAACGAGGCGAAGGAGTATGACAGAACGAGGTTACATTCATTCAAGCGCAGAGCCAGAAGGAGGGCAATTCAGTCAACCACACGTATAATGGTACACGTGGGGGATAAGTATGTAGATAAATCGATGTATGATACATTTATGGTGTGGAGGAAATCACAATATGATGACGAAAATTACATTTTTCTATGTATGAGGGTTGCTAGGAATGGCAAAGTAAAATTGAAAATGACGAAAGCGAATGCTGTTGGAAAAGCAAACAAAAAAAAGAGAAGAGAACTCTTGAAAATGGGCATAACTGTGTTGTTTGGCTTAACTCTCTGCAGCGAACAGTGTTGCTGAGTTCTTTGAATGAGTTTCAATTTAGGTATACTTAATTACCTACGTTCCCATTTTGGTGGCATTTATGTCGTTTTTGAGAATTAGGTCACTTGATTATTAGATTTAAAGTGGTGGCAAAGTGGATTTGGAATCTTTTTATATGAACAATATATAGTTCAGACCCCGGGGCCGACATTTCGCCTCAAATTTTTTTTGAAGAAACACCGTCTATGTTCTTATACCTACTTTACGTAAGTTTTAAAGAAAGAAAACTGTAGTATCCTTCCTGTTAATCAGTGGGACTTTGGAAGAATTCGTTGCTTCAGAAAAGTATCTACAATTCAGTGCAAGAGATCACTTCTCTTTCCGAGCGAGAACTTATTACTTAAGCCCTTGAAATGTCAGTGCAGGAAATATTGAATCTCTAGAATGTCGGTGATCAAATTACGGATCTTCGTGTCAGTATAAAAAAATTAGGCGTGAACCTGCATGACACTAAATATGTTATATATGTATTGTATATATGTGGGTCTATATGGTCGGAGTTATCTTCCTTGTCGTGATCAAATTTAGCGTAAGTCAAATATTTGTTCATACAGTTGTGCAGTGTGTTATTTTCATATAGGCACATATGTACATTTACAAATACCATATTACAACCCAATGTAGTTTCACCTTAATGGGCTACACGTCTCGATATCTTTTTGGCGCCCGAATTGCATTAATTCGGTATACAATACCTGTGGTTACACGAAGACGATGTTACACAAAAGGTACATACGTATGTATGTATTTGCAAAAAAAATACGTCTACTTAGAACTTACAAGGTGTTTGTCCGTTAAAGACGGTAAATTGATAATGGCTAATTCCATGAAAAGTCGATATGAAGCAAGAAAAAGAAAAGGGAATTTCCAATCCGTTTAATTGTCAAGCAATTAATTAAATATGGCAACGTTGTTAATTGCTTTCAAATTTAAAAAAAAAGTTATATATACAACCCTTTTTTTATGATGCACAGTAAAAAGTGCAGACATCACCAAGTATTGACACAAACGTATTTTAAAGTATCAGAATTTCAGTGTTTATTTTGTTCAAATCGGTAAGTAAAATTTGTATTCTCGTTTTAAATAAGATCATTCTTTTAGTTTCACATTAAAATCGCTATTCGAATATCGTTTATTGTGTAAAATAATGCAAGTACTTTAACGTAAAATTCATTGCAACGCGAGTTACCAATGAATGCGTTACAGTTGTAAAACACGAGTTACCTTGTTTGTAACCATAATTTTTTTAAAGATTTTTTTGTAGTTAAATTAATGTAAAATGCCTTTAACAGCCGCTGAAAAAATGAAACGAAGGAGAGAAAAATTACAAAGAGAAGAAAAATACAAAGAATACAAAAAAAAAAAAAAACATCAAAAGACGTGCAGAAAAATGGAAAATTGAAAATTGGAAATTGAAGGTCTTCAGTTCATAAAAATCAGGAGTTAATCACTGACCAAAGAAGGAAAACAAAAGAACGAGTAACGAGATTGAAATTGAAAAAGACACTTCCCCAAGATGACTCGTACAATGAACCCTTAATAACACCATAATCATTAAGAAAGGCCACAGCACGGGCTCGAAAAGCTTTGCCAAAATGTCACATTAAAAAGAGGTAAGTGCTAAAAACAACTGCTTGATACCAGTGATACTGCAGAAGCCTGTTGCTCCAAGTCAATCGACAAGAAACCTGCATCAGCTCTAAATGAGGAAATAAGAAAACAAATTGAATAGTTTTATCAATATGGCGATATAAGGTGACAATCTCCTGGTCTCAAGGATTTCATCAACATTCGCCTTGAAAATAAGAAAAAGGAAAAGTTCCAAATTCGCCGAAACACGACTTACTATCGAATAAACTTCCTCGTAATGTTTGCCTTTGCAAATATCATGAAAATTATAGTTTAGCATTTAATTCAATCCGTAGCGCAATTGGAAGTCCGAAATATAATCACGATTTCATAAGTACTGTGATTTGTGACAAGCCAAGCAAACAATGCTGGTTGCATGCTTGTGAGCTCTGCAAAGAAGAATTGAAAAATAAACTGGACGAATGGGTTAAAAAGTGCGATAACTTACCTCCGGAAGTAACATGGTATGTTTGAGTGGTATATACCTTTATAGAATCTTTAAACAGCTACCGCAGAGTGTCAACCAGATGAACATATGGTCTGATGGTCCGAGCGACCAATTTAAAAATAAATTTATTGCTCAGAGCTTAAAAATGCTGGAAGAAAGAAACAAGAAGCATATAATATGGAACTATTTCGCAACGTCACATCGACCGGGCCGATGGAATAGCCGGTGCAATTAAAAGATTTGTTAGAAATAAAGTATTACAAAGGCAAACCCTTGTCATCAATGCTGAACGATTTGCTGATGCAGCAAGGGATTCTTCAGTAAAAATAATTACATGTTCACCCAAAAACATGAAGACATGACCAAGGAAATGGATTTGGATTCACTTTTATCCGAAGCACCACCAATAATTGGGATATCCAAATGTCATATAATGTCTTTGATAAACAATACACTACAAAAGGCTCAAACATCAAAAGAATTAAATATGGGCATACAAGAAAATCAAAGCTGTCGCAAACAAACATATGGTTCGGAAAGGGACAGTAAAGACGATATTCCCTTATCTGTGTTAAAAAAAAAAGATTGATTTAACGATGGTTGTATTTAAAATTAAATAAAATAAAAAAAATATTTCACGAATTTAATAGTTTGTTTTGTTTTGGTAACGGAAATAACGCGAGTTATCTTTTTTATGTAATTTAGATATGTAAACTTTTTTATAAAGCCTAGTTAATTACATATTTTTTTGCAAATTCTGTTATTGAACTATTAATGAACCATGTTGAATGTCGCAGACATTTTCAATGGAACATCGTGCTAAAAACATTCCGTGAAAATTTGTAAGGCGAGTTACCGATAATTTACAATGCCTTTTTGCGAACAAACCATTTTTGTAATGGAACACTATTTACTTTTATGATTTTTTTTCTTTAATTATTTGCGATTTTTAAAAAGATAATGTCAATCAAAGGGAAATAAATACATCTGAATGTAACGCGAGTTACCATGGAATTACCCAATAAGTGTCAATTTCAACACTGTCTATTCAAGGACTTTTCGCACAACAGGCATAGTCATCAACCGCTTTTGATTTACAGCGTTAGATGATGATTCTTCCTAGTTTGTGCAAAGTGATATTTAGTAGAGTATTGTTTCTATAGTTGCGGTAAAACCATATCAAGCAGCTTACTCTTCGAATGGGTATATAGGATCATCACGAGTTAGATGTTGGCGCAAACCCAGATCAACACCGTGCTTAAGAATTTTGCTGCGATGTTATTCTGATTTAAGGCTTTTTGTTTCTGTGAATGTAAAAATATAGAGATAGAGTCCTATCTGTCTTCAAGAGACGTGTGAATCAGATCATGATCCATCGAGTGGGCAGAATGAACAAATGAGACGTATGTATTGTATATGTTAAAGCTTTTTGGACTTTTTTGGTATGCTTTATACTAATATGTTGCAGAATAATACAGTATGGCATCTGGCGATAAAAATGATTTCTCTAATATTTGCAGGAAAGATTTGTCCAATGCTGAAAAAAATCTCTATAAATGCATCCGTTTTCGTACGTTTACTAAGAGTATTTTGGAGATCAATTTCCATCTGTTGGACTGCTATAAGAAGTATCTTTCTCTCATTCATAACACTCATCTCTGTCCGGAGTTTTTAAGTTTGAGTTTGAGTGCCTATATTTTTGAATGTATGAAGTGATATCCCAATATTTTCCGTATATACTTTCTAAACAGAGCTTGTATTCATTTAGTTTACTAGAATTTGTTTATTCTCAACAGTTCTCTTTCCATCATACTCTACGAGCAGTCAGTATGAAACTGTCTCTACCAAAAAGTATACAGAACAATTTTAGCACTATAAAAATACTATTGTATATATACTGGACAGTCTGCCTTCATCCTAGGTCACGTATTTTATCCAATGCAGATAACACTGCAATTGTGCTGCTTATAGCATTGAACAAGTTGGTAATCCTAAATATGATTCCATTTTCAATGACATCTTCAGTAAGGCTGGAAATTTACTGATATTTTTGTATTTAAGCGATGAAAATATTGATGCCATTAGCATCGTATGACTTTTCTAAATACTTCTCCACATAAGAAAGTATCTGGTACATATAATTGATAGAGGATTACCATAAATAGGGATTATATCAAATCAGATGTCACATTGAGCTGCCAAGCTTCATTTACTTTGAGTGCACTTTGCCATTTCATCACGAAATGATTGAAGCTTACGAAACTTATACAGCACTTCGTGAAATTTATTGTTCATCGGCCGTATGAACGTGCTATTTATCGAATTATTGAAAAATTTAACACCCAATTCCAACACCAGCAAGAAGAGAAAACGATGGGTTGAAATCAGTTGGAAATTGACCCAGTTATTTACCGTAAAGTTTTGTTCAGTGATGAGTCTCATTTCTGGTGAAACGGCTACATAACCAAGCAGAGTTTCCATATTTGGAACGATATGTTATTTCCTCAAGTAGTTCACCAGATGCCATTGCATTCAGAAAATGTACCGTATGGTGAGGATTGTACGCCGGTGGCACCATCATTCCTTATTTCTCCAAAAATTAGTTGTTATTGATGAAGACACACATATTTGGAATCCAGGGCACCATTTTTAGGCCTGCTTACAAATCTTCTAGCCTCAATCCGTACAGTTAATTTTATTCTCATCAGTCTTAACAATACATTTTCATTTACTGATTACGTAGGATGATACCGACTGACGAAACCAGCCCTTTACGCTCCTTGGATATCACAAGTGGGTCTTACTTGGGATTCGACAATGACGTTCATTTTAAATCAAATAACTTCTAGTCGCCCTAGATGTTTGTGGATATCAAAGAATCATTGTTTTCCTATAGTTACGATTTTGTTTTACAATTTTGTTTTTCGTTTTAGTTTTCGAAGGACTTATATTGATAAAACTGATTTAGCCTCACTTCTGGAGTAGCCTTATAGCTGCAATCAATTTTTGTATTACCTCATCGACTTTTGGTAGAAAAAAATAGAACCCTATCTGTTTCGACGGCCGATTTTCGCCCCATAAGTATCCTAACATCTCTGTCAAAAGTTTTAGAAGACATTTTTGAGGGGCAAATATCTAGTTATCTTTCTCAACACAAGTTCTTGTCACCGCCCTAGTTAGGGTTTCGAGCAAATCATAGTTGCGCTACGGCTATGATAAAAATACTTGATGACGGGGTTAATTATGACTTGCAAAATGTCACTTTACTCTGCCTTCTCGGTTTTTCTAAAACACTTGGTAGTAGTAAACTAGTGTAAACTAGTATATGCTCTGTAGAAAATTAGGGTTATAATTTGGATTTAGTGCTTCTTCCATTGAACGTAATTAAGGTGCCCTTTATAAATGCCCTTCCTACTGTTTCTATATATGGTATGCATCTATTAAATTTATTTATCAAGACTTCCTGGTTTTTTTGAAGATTTAGCTGGCAGACTCAACGAAGATCTGTCAGAGATATTAAACTGGTCATGGAAAAATGATCTAATTTTTAATCCCACAAAAGGTCACCTGATCTTAAGATCAGTATAATATTGATAATTTGACTTTCATTTTTCATAATCACACTCCGCTTTGGTTTTTAAATAATATATAATGATCAATCTGGGCTTTAACATAAGATAAACAGGTCGCTTTTCGCAATTGACCATACGAATTATATTAGTGGTACGATTTATAAAGGACTTCGCAGCATCTAGATTCTCTTCAGTTTTACTTCACAAGCCACCAGACGAAAGCTCGACAAAACTTTATTGGTGCCTATTATTACACAGTTGTATATCTTAAGCTGTATTCTCTCTCTCAGCATAAGCTTAACGTCATGTTTAATGATGAGATCAGATACGTTTATAGGCTCCGCCGGCATGATCACATTTCTGACAAAATGTATTTTGGGTTGCACGCAGCAAAAGTTTCAGAATACAAGGTTCTGTATATTTCTACATATAATTATTTATAGCGGATCACCAACAGTGCTCTTCCCGAACTTCAGTTTGTGTGATCACCCAGGACAAATAATTTAATTACAGCTCTATTCAAGTATCTGAACTCACGCTTTTTCTTTATCCATGCTGTCAGACTTTGGAACCCATTACTAACGGCGATAAAACAACTGATGGAAACCGATCGATTTAAAAAAAATAAAAAAAACTGTCATGGCGTTCTGATTTAACGACAGCTAGTATCATTTTGAATTGTAAATTTATTTTCACTATTTCACTTTCATATTTTTTTCCTTATAACTCAAATTCCATTTTCTCACCTCCCGTTCTTTTTCTTATTCTTATTTATTTAAGCTTGTACTATATTTACTATAACATATTATATATATTCCTTTTTCTATCTCTTGTTACGTTAGTATTAAGTACCTTAATAATTTTATGAATAAAAAATAATGAATAATGATAAATGTAATATAATAATAATAGTATAAATCATAAAACAACTATCCACAAGTTGTATAGCTCTTACAAAAGATTAAAATTTAATTGAACGTTTGGTAAATAAATTTAATTGAAATTGAAATTGAATGTTGTGGTCGTTTTATCTGCCCGAAAATATTTGAATGCATTAACATTGATCTTTTTCGAACTGTTAAATTGATGAGCAATACCTACATAAGATATGCCATTCTCTCTAAGAGGCATAATTCTTGTCTTTTCTTCGGGTGTAGAACTTTTTGTTTTTCCCATACTTCCCAAACTTTAATTTTAATTTTTTCGCGAACAATTGCCACCAATAACTTATGATCACGTTTTCAAATACGCGGTGTAAATTTGACTTACGCTTCGCACTGTGTCCAAAAACAAGAGTGCGCGTTTAAATTGTACAAATTAAAAGAAATGGATAATTAGCCTCCTAAAATGGGAAGTTCATGTACAAATTTTCGTAACTGGATGTGTTATATTACCTTCACCGATCGATAGCTGTTACAGTTTTTGTGTCACTGTTGCCTTTTTTCACTTTAGAACTCAGATTTTGAACTTTTAATCGAAAGATAAATCAAATATCAAACCAAAACTCCAGCATAAATTTTCCAGCCGCAAAATATGTTTCAAACATGTAAAAAAAACATTTTTAAGTGCACATTAAGAGCTTTCAATCCTGAAAACTTTCAACATTCCTCACGGCAACACTGTTTTAAGTTAAAATAAAAAAGAAAACAAACAAACCCAACGACCAACTTTAACCCCGAACTCAGCCCAACCAAAAGCCGCCTGGCTAGAGAGGAACTGTTTTGGTCGTACATCAAAAACCAGCTAATGCAGATTTGCAGATTGCAATCGCAGTCGCTGGCCAAGATGATGTCGTGTGCCAAAGGAAAAAAAAAAAAAAAAAAACAACAAAAACACCGGCATTATCACTCCTACCCTTACAATTAATTCGATGCATGCATACAAACACCCGTCATATAGCTTCTCTTCTGCAGAGCGGAGAAAATTGTCACATCCGGTACTCGCGTCTTCTGCTATTGGCCGTCGGTTCTACAGAAATTCCAATTCTCTTACGCTCTTCATTTGGAAAAAAAAAAAAGGGAATTCAAAAATATTCCCGCTCTTCGTGGGGGTCTGTTTTGTGTTCCAACTTGTCTATATCATGTTTGAAGTTCGTGTTGGAAGTTTCGACGTCTGCCGCTAAACGAAAATCTGCTAGTTCAGCGGAAATTGCTCAGATTTCATACAAATTAATGTAAGATGTTAGGAAAATTGAGAAAAAAGAAAGAAAAATTTCCTTGGAATTTCCCACTCATCATCTTCATCAGATATTGCTACGATTCGTATCTTCTGGTGCACTCATATCGTATTTAATCATTTGCCTTTACTTAGGATAGAAAATCTGCAAATCTGTTTGGGCAAACAAATGAAAAGGAGATCCTTATTACTCGATGTAGTGTTTTTCAACCTCGTATCTAACAGATAGAATTTTCCTTCATTTCGCGTCATATGTGGCGGTTAGTCTTTTGAAAACGAAAACAAAAGGACCTTGCCAACATACTCGTACCTACGTAGCGATTGCATTATTATTATTATTCTTTTTTTTTATTTATGTTATATCCGTATCTTCAAGTGAAGACCACTCCAACAAATGAATGACTTAAAGGACCTTTTTAACACCCGAATGTGAAGGCGTTGATCCTTTTCAAATTGTTCATTTGTTCAATTGCATTTTCGAAACATGACCTTTTGTACAGAGTCGGGATAAAGTACCTACGCACCACAGATAGAATGGAAAGAAATTGAGTATAAATTATAAGAAAACGAATTATCACAATTATTTACGTTGTCCTTTTTCTCCTTATCCTCTGGATAAATAATTCATTTACAATAAATTTGTGTTCTTCGTTTTTTAAAGCTATCTTTTCTAACAGATGTGTTACTTACGCGTCCATATTTGAAATAGAGTAAGTTAAACCACTGTATCTACTCGTAGCTCTTATTGTACCTGCTTAAAGATTTACCTGATTGTGCCGCAAATATTAAGAATACTATGATATACATATGTCTCTAAATGTATCTAGATACTATGTATCTAACGTAGTGGATGAAAAAAATAAATGGAAAAAGGACGATTACGTGGTGGAAGAGTGGGAAAAAAGAAGTAATCCTTAAAATAAATTACGGAAAGAAATGCCAATGCGTGCTAAATTGTGCATTTCAGAATTATTTTTCTTCCGACTTTTCGATTTTTTACTTTGTTTGCGTGGATTTTTCAAATATAATTTATATTTAGGTTAAGATATTATCTAACTTTGCACATATGTATGTACGTATGTACGTGCATATATATAAACGTGCGTGGCATAGCAGCGATCGTCCATCGTCAGTGGTATTTTGTACAAAAATTATATGGAAAATATGAGGTTAATTTTTAAGCTGTAAGACTGTTACAAAGGTTATCATCAACGTAGTTGCATGCATATGTATTGTACTATTGAACGTCCGAGGAAACCGCTTAAAATCCTTACTTTATCCTGAATAAGTCGATTTTGTATATTCAAATTTGGTTTTCTATTACAAGATTCTTAGTGTTTACCAGAAATCTTTCATAAGCTCCAATCGAAACGATGTTCCATACATAACGTAGGATATCTCGAAATTTTCCAAAGAACGAGTAGAGGAAGTTTACCGATTATTAAATACCAAAGTGTAAAGTCATCTTTGAACACAAAAAATCACTTTTTTCAGTATTTTTAATAGATATAGGAAAATATTTACTATTGTATTTATTAATTACAAAAACGTAAAAGAAGAAAAAATTAACACATTAAAAAAAGTGACCCGTAATGATCTCTATGTGGAATATCATAAAGTTAAATTTCTAGTGCAAAAATCGCAAATGAAATTAGTAGGCTCTGCGCCCTAGAAATCTACGTGGTAGAGGCAGGGCATGCATTGTACCCACTCATTCCCGCCTTTATCATCTTTAAACAAGCCAAAACAATAACCGTACTAGAGTACGGTACATGAGATCCGTTAGGATTACATGTTTGCAATGTATTGTAAAGGGTGATTTATCGTGAGGTTTGATTTATAATGTAAAATAAAACACATACATTTGAAAGTAAACTTAAATTTTTTATTATCGGTTAAAAAAACAATTCATGGCATTTACTTTTTGAGAATGATATCATGTAAATGTTGGCCACGACAACGTCTGAGGTGGTCCATTCGGAAGGACCAATTTTGGACGACTCGTTCGAGCATAGCGACTGATATCTCGCGGATAACACGACTAATGTTGGCTTCCAAAGCGTCAATCGTAGCTGGCTTATTGTGATATCGCATGATCTAGGCGGCCAATTTACCGTAGCAAAACGTGAAATTAAGTGCTCACCAAAATTATTTCTCAACAAGTCCATTGTTTCACGCGTTGTATGGCTCGTAGCGCCATCTTGTTGAAACCAGAGCTCACCGAGACCATGTGCTTGAATTTCAGGAAGCACATGGCGCGATAACGGTTACCATTGACGATAACATTCTGATTTGCCTCGTTTTTGAAAAAATATGGACCAATGATTCCACCAGTCCATAAACCACACCATACCGTTTGTTTTTAATAGATGTAATGGTAGCTCTTGGTACTCTTCGGGTTGCTCATCAGCCAAAATACGGCAATTTTGTTTACTAACGTATCCAGAGCCCATGCACTAAAAATATGACGCAAATTCAAGTCGCCTGGCTTTAATTCTTGCACAAGTTAAATTTTGTACGCTTTTAGTCCGAGATCCTAAAACGACGACGAATCGATTCTCCACGGTCTTCGCGTACACTCTCAGCTATAGCTGCTAGTGCTGGATGTGGTCTAACCGGTCGAGTATCATCAACTAATGTAAACTGGGACTCAAATTTGCGAATGGTATTGGCAATAGAGGTTTCAATAGGTCGATTATGCGCACCGTAAGTTCCTCGAATCGCACGAAAAACATTTCTCACAGAACGCTGATTTTCGTAATAAAGCTGAAAAATTTGGAGACGTTGTTGTGGTGTGAGTTTTTCCGTGATGACTTGCCAAACGATACTGAACAAAAATGACAAAGCAGTTTGATAGGAGTCACGCGTGATCTTTCAAAAAAGCTTATTGAAAATCAAACCTCACTATGAATTGATTTATAGACGAAAAGTCAGTTGAAGAATCTGAGTGAAGCGAAATGTCATCGCCTTCTGATGAGGTAAACGAATCACTGCTGTTTCTTCTTAGGCTTTTTCATCGTCTTCTTCATTTGAAGGGCGCTCGAGGATGCTTGTTCAAATATATTTGCTCCTTTCTTAGTCTGGTTCTTTTTCTGCTGTATTGCTTTCGATATTTCTAGTTCAGCTTTGTATGTTGATACTGTGATCTTGCATAAGAAACCTGATTTCCTTCCCCTATTTAATATTCTTTTCGTAAGAGAAAGGTAAGATTAAATAAGTATCGGACTTACAAAATGGCTTGGGGGGCTTGGGCTGGAAGCGCGTTTATCTTCGACCGGTGGAACGTGTTCCTGCTTACTAGTCTGCTATTCGTCTACAAAATCGGTTTCATTAAAAATATTCCGGTTAACAGGATACACGGCAGCTTTGAAGCCGGCTGGTAAAGCGGATTGAATTTGTAGGTAGGCTTTTCCAAACAAATCTATAATATTGATCATAGACTTTTCTGAATGTAACAACGACTGCCGGATTTCTCCACTTGTAATGATTTTGAATTATACAGAAAATATGTCATGGATTTACCCAATAAAATTTTTTTTACAACTGTTCACGTCTTCACCAATCGCCCAACGATATTGACATTGCATATGCGCATGAAAAAGAAACTTTAATAATAATTAGTAGACACATACGTTTCGTTGGTTTTGAGATCTTGCCAGTATATTTATCAGTATAAATGCGGGCTGGTCAGTTATTAGACCGTAAGTTTCTGCCAATAAGGGAAAATGATACCAATTCAAACAATAGACATCATACTTATCTTTGCCTATTGTCGCGCTCTTAAATATTGATTTAAATTTAGATTTTAAATAGGTTCGTGGTTCTTGAGAGAATTAGCCGACTACAATTTTGAAACTCTGAAGGAAGTCAGTTATCATCTACGCTATTGGCTTCAAAAATCCCAAGCTTTTCCAAGCTGATGGGACCTTTTGTAATGAATTTTACTTTCACTTCTCTTATAATCTCTTTAAGTATTGTAGCGGTGTCGAGCCAGCATCATAAAGTTTAAAGTATTTAACGGTACACGTGTTCAACACGTTTTATCATACGAGTGCTATTTGCTTCTTTTACAGAGACGTGAAAACCAACCAAAAAATGTAATTAAATCGTAAAGATTTTCGTACATGATTTTTTAAGATTTAAGACGTGCATTTATTCAACCATAGTCAGCCGATCAACTCACTTCCACATTTGGTGATGAAGTAGCATCCCGGGCCACTACCTTTCTTTGTTTTTCCTAATTCAATCGTGGTCTTTGTTCGCTACAGGAAGAATTTCGTGAAGTTAGTCCAAAATCAATTGTTGTACCAGAAAACATCGATGCTGTGCAGGAACTGATATTGCAAGATCGTCATGTGACTTATCGTGAAATTGAGGCATGCTTTGGTATTAGTTCCACTTGCATACATTTAATATTTCATGAACATTTGACCGTCGAAAACATTTTTACCGCATAATTTGACAATCGCTAAAAAAAGGCTCGTGTTGATTGATCCAAAGAAATGTTGAAGAAATTCTATCGCGGTGCATCAAAACACGTCAAGGTCGTGACAGGCAGCAAATCATGGATCTAACCATATGAGCCTGAAAATAGACAGCTGTCGGCTGTATGGATCTTTTAAGACGAAAAAACAAAAGTTTTTCGCGCACGAAGCACTTCGAAGCAATTAAGCAACGCGGTCAATTTAAAATGGTACACCACCATTCGTTTGCCAAGAGGCAACTGCCTAACACGAATCAAACTTAGAATTGATGGGTCATCTGCTGTGCAGCTCTGTTTCGGCACCCAATGAGGGTGGCCGTGGTGTTCTCTGAAAAATTATTTTCATAGAATTTGTATGTTCTATGAAAATCCCGTCGGCGTCAACTCTACATGAAGGCATAACACTGATGTTGGAGTAGTTGCTGGCTGGGCTTAATGTAACGCATTAAGAACTAGCACGTACTAAGACCCAAAGGTTGAGGATGCACTGGCTCGTCCCGTCCAGTTTGACAACCACCTCTGGGGAAAATATCGAAACCAAACACACCTGAGTTTCAAACTACTACACCACCCACTCGCGCCCTGTAGAAAAGCCAGTAAAAGGGTGTAAATATCCCCTTGGTGCGCGCGCGGTATTATATATATATATATATTATAAAAAAAAAATATTTCAGCACATCAAAAATAAATTGTGAGTTTAACGTTTTTGGAAGCGGTTAATGAGTTTAAAACGCATGTTTTGGAGATACCTCGTTCGGAGTAGAAAAAGTGCTTCGAAAATTGGTCCAAACACATACAAAAGTGATCTTCGTATTTTGACAAACAACAAAGCGTGTTTACTTGTTTTACCATTAATAGCGTCGGTAGTGATGGATTATTAGCATTTAAAACTATTCTCATTCCGAAGGATGCCGATTATGGTTCCTTATGAAACCGATGTGAGGGATGGCTACGGAATATGTTCAAGCCCCGTAGAACATCGCTTTTGAGTTTTAACCAAATTTTACCGTCTTCTCGCAGCAATTATCGGACTGTTTACTGAGAGCAGAAAATTCTCGCTTTTGTTGTTTAAAGTGAGCAATTGACAGAGAGATTAGTAGAGACATGCATAATACAAACGTGTATTGAATCAAGTTTTGAATCAAAATCAAGCATAATTGATTCAGTTGACTTGAAATTCTGTTTAAATCGATGGAGATTCAGAGAAATTTAAAACTATTTTGAAATGGCTAAGACATTGAGTAAGGCCTTTAATAAATGCACCTGTTCTTCAGAACAGGTATAGTATAGTTCTCGGACACACGGATGCGCTATGTATGCGACTGAATTTAAAGGCAGATTAACGTAACGAAGAGCGAATCCTAAGGTTGTCATCATAGTCACGCTCGTTGGTCACGATGATTCAACTTGGTATGCCCAAAAGAAAGGACGCAAGTTCTTCGAAATTGTGCAAGAGATCACTTCTTTTCCTCCAGAAAATTACTTTTACTTACTTCTGCAATTTTTGCAGAACATAGAAGTTGTAGTTTTTTTTAAATTGGCGATCACTCAAAGGGTTTTTAGTAACCTTAAAATGTTTGCACGCGATGCGGGCGAAGGAAAGTTATTCAAGAAAGAAAGAGATACCGATGTTGGTTTTGAAGTTTGCAGGCTTTAATGACTAGGAAATAAAGAGCTCGACAGAACATCATCAGGATATTTCAATGTGACGGGTGTTTTTACGATTTTTTCTTTCATTTTCAAATAAATTTTTCTAAATTTTAATACTATATTTTACCCACAATGAATTTTCATCAAATGATGCGTCTTCGTGCTATATTGCGGCCAATCGATTTTTTTTTAAGTTATTAAAAACAAACATACACCAAATACTAATATTTTTTTCTTATAAAAAAGAGGACTGAGTATATAAGTATATGAAATTAAAATGAGTATAATAACGATCAGCATTTTTTTTATTTTATTTTTTCAGCTTATAGTAAATTAGACACTTGCGGTCCCGTGAAAAAACACATAATTACATCTTCAATAGGCGCACCAGCTATTTATGTTGACAGACACTTTTTCTTGTAACATTTCTTGTAACTATCCACTTTTCATCTAGCGTAACCAAGCGGTCTAGGAAAAGTTTTGCCATAAGATCATATATTGCGTAGCATCACATCATTTATTTCGGATCCTGATCGGGGCTCATCTTTAAAAGGAAAATCGCCCGAACGGAATTTTGAAACCCATTTTCTGATTTGAAATATCATAATATCATCAGAGAATACTACAAGTCCTCTTTATCAGGAAATTCGTGGATTGACCTATCGGTCGCACCAATTTCGAGTAGATTTTAATTACGCTCATGACGCGTTTTAGCATGTTTTGCACCAATTCTTTTTTTTTTCGACTGTTTCATGAGGAATATTCGCCCGTTCTGCCTGCACTCTGACCCATAACTCCTCCAAGCTCTTCGGAGCTGTATCAAAACCAACCATCTTATCAGAATTTCCTCCAATCTTGAATCGGGTTCAGATCCATTTTTTTTCGTCTCTCCGAATGACACGTTTTCTGCTAAAAATCGCTTACTTCCAAGTAGATCAAGTGTCGACACAAAAAAGGGACACAATTCACAAAATTGGATAAGAAAAAATCCAAAGAAAATTAATATGTTCAAAACTGGTTCACGGCGGCAGTGGAGGTTTTTTGGTGATTGCGTTGTTTGGGTTTCGAAAGTATGCCATCGTTTATTTTATTAAAATTCGATTGGAGAAATTGGTTTTATTCATTAAAACTATGAAATAAGGGATTTATGTAACTCGTGTATGCTCGCCACTGCATGTGTGTGGCTGATATTGTTGGTGTAAACCCTAAGATTCTTTGACCGCTTAGCTCAATGGAGACACAGAGGACTTCTATAACTCAACAGCGAAACTTATGCTATTATTCCTTACGTCTTAAATATAATAGAAAAGTTACTACGACTTAATACTAAACCTTTAATAGTTCGATAAGGCAATACCTTGAATTATAATTGTAAATTACAGGCATGAACTCGTGGAGTGCAAGTACTATTTTTGTAAAAAAAAATTTCCAAGCACCCACAACATTTTACAAACAAAAAAGGAAAAAATTTTATCACATGAATCTAATTTTAAATAACATTTTCCGGTGTATTATTACTAAGATATGGTAATACTCGTGTGCCTTAATCATAGCTAGTAATTGGAATTAATTGTCATGCACCAACTCACTGAGCATCCATGCATGATGTACTTACTGACTTAATACCCGGTACCTACATCTTTGAAGAAATAAGACCAATCGGACAAACAACTATTGTACCAATTCTTAAGTAATTTATTCATGTCAATACATACATATACCTATAGGAAGATACA
The DNA here is from genome assembly GCA_907269105.1 of Volucella inanis. Taxonomy (NCBI): domain Eukaryota; kingdom Metazoa; phylum Arthropoda; class Insecta; order Diptera; family Syrphidae; genus Volucella; species Volucella inanis. The sequence goes on along the minus strand of OU026157.1, from coordinate 73,321,963 downwards.
AATGTATGATATTTAAATACTTATTTGTACGTCTTACCGTACCAACATCCTATTCACCATGACTGATAGCTAATTCGTATGCACAAATTAGGAAGCTTAATTACGACTATTCGCCAGTATAATTGCATTTATTATTGTTTTCTCTTCCCATTCTTAATTATTTTATTTACCAAGTGCTACTATGGTATCTTTTCAAAATAAAAAAATTGAAACAAAATGAAGAAAAATCAAAAAAGTAACAATCCTCTGCGTCTGCGTTTTATTACTTATTTCAAAAATTTATTGCATTCGAGAGGGTATCTGAGTATCTGGTTTTAATTGTTTGACGGCGCTATTTAAAAATGTAACAGAGGGTTATTTTGAAAAAATAAAAAATATGTAATACACCCCACTCTTGTAGGATATTCCTTTTCTTCTTCCAAATATAAACCGAAACAACATGTAATAAAACATTTTAAGAAAGACCAGCTTTGTGAATAAATACTTTAGACCTGATAGGAGAGTATACGAGTCAAAAATATGTGTGTTTGCATTTATTTCTCGGTTAAATTGAAAGGACGTGAGAAATCCCCAAAAAGTACACAATTAAATGAAACTCCGTAATACATTTAACATTTTTTTTAATAAAAAAAAAAATACAAAAAGAAATTAAAAAGATTTATTACGCTTTTATTCCACCTCGTTTTTTTTTTTTTTTTTTTTTTTTTTTTTTTTTTTTTTTTTTTTTTTTTTTCCTGGAGTGAATTTTCCATGCTACCTGAAGCCGAACGAAAACTGACCATGACAGTCTCAACTGAGACGAATTTTTTCCAAAGTTCCACTACTTGTTTTTTTGATGTTCTTTCAGTTAAGATACACCTTTTGTCGATCGTTTACTCAACGAACTCATGCTGTGCTACGTGAAAAATCAACATCATCAACAGACAAAAGTCATTTAGGGAATTGGTGCAGAACTTACTCATACGAATGTGTTGTAATATTTGAGGGCAGCAATTGATCTTCAGTAATTCGATGGTGGCTCAAACGATTCAAAACTTACTTATAAAGTACTAAAGTCCTGGTAAAATGTCAGTTGAGACATATTGGATTTCTGGTCATGAATGGGGATATCATTTGTTCACCAGTTTTTAGTTCATAATTATTTCTAGGTTTGCTTTGGTTTAATAAATTGCTTTGAACAGCGGCAAAGATTAATGAATATTTGCCTAATGAGTTTATTTTTTTCTAGGTGATCGTTCGAAACATCGAAGATATAGTTTGAATAATTGGCGTGAAGAAAGGCTTACGCAATATCGTATTTACATGCGTAACACTTAATCAACTAAGGTTAGTTTCTTTTTTTCCAAAACCCTTAGTAGTAACATAGGTATTCCTATTGTGATTTTACATATACGATGTATGCAGGCTATTATTAGCGAATTATCAGACTTTTTTATTAAGTCAAACAAGCATTTAGTAGGAGGTACGATGGGATGAGATTTTCTAAGTGCTTGTAAAATTGTCACAAAAAAAATTTACATTTCAGACTTAGAAGTGAGTTTTAAACTTTTAGCACATCAGTGAACGTCACTAACATAAACCTTATTTGCCTCTGCCAAAGATTATTTCTTCAAGCATATCAATAAGACTCACATCAAGCTACAACTGTTCGTTTTGCCGATTTGGCACCAAAATAGTTAAGGCTATGTTTTTTTGATTAACCTCATTAACTTCAACCAGTTTGAGGGTTGATGGTTCTGATGGTTTATTGGCTAATCTATTCGAAAAAAAATAAAGGTTGTTGAGAAAATATGATACATGCACCAATTCGTTTCTTATCTTTGGTAAGATGAATTTTTGCTTGATGATTGGAAACCTGTCACAGAACTATTTAACCCAAAAAATTCACCGTCGATTTAAGTGAAACCCGGAGGATAATGAAAGGCTTTATGAAGACTAGGTATGCAAGCCATATATAGCTTTCATCATTATCTTAAAGTAGCTAAATACAGAGTTATAATAAGAACATACTGCAAACACATCAGTTCAAATAGGATGTGGAGTAGGTGTAGCCTGAAAAATTTTCTATAAAAAACGCAAACGATGTATGAAATCAGTGCCATTATTTCTTCAGAGATGAATCCGTTGCAGCCCTTAAGAAAGACGTTGTGGCATGAAGGTGGTAGAATCAATACGAAAGTAACGTATCAAACAAAGATCCATAAGTTTTACAAGACCAGCAATTATCTTGAAACATGGAACCAATGTGCTTCGAAATATTGAAGGAAATCTAGGTATTAAAGTATAGTGCAGACAGCTTACTTACTTATTTAAGGTGACGCTACAGTCCGTGATGAACCTGCACAGCCAGCTCAAAATTAAGCTACCTGCCTCTAGTTTTGTACGTAAGTTGACCGAGGTCCCCAATGCACAGAGCAATGGATTTTTTTAAAGACCATTTCCAACAGTTGTCGAATGACCGTCATGACGCCTGTTTTACTGGACAATAGGAAAATAAGGATACTAAGACAACAGAAGCAACTCCCTTTCAACTATTGAAAAGGAGATATGCTGAAAAACAATGGACTATTGGACTATCAAATGAGTTTTTTTAAGGTATGTGTTTTGTTTTGATACGATATCAGTCCTAGCTACAGAAAAAGAGTTAACCTACGTCTTGTACAAGCTCTGTTGCAGAGTTGCTGAAGATGGCACAGCTTTTCTTACAAATAATCAAATAGTAAGCAAACGCTAGTATCTTCTTGGTTTACCTGAAAATAGGACTGCATTCCGCTTAGCTCTACTTGCTTCATTTAATGATGAAGAAACCGGAGACGTCAAGAATGGTGAAATTATCATAAATTTACCAAGTCACGTTAAAATGCTGTTTTTTTTACATATACCGTATATACAATAACATATTGTATATTTTAGATACATGCACTGAGAAAATGTTGTGACCTTTTGATATGTTGGATTTTGCAACTCTTGAATATTGTTCGATTAGGCAAAAATGTTGACAGATTTTTCATATATTTTCTTCACTTCCTGTTTTAATGGCCTCATAGCAATCAAAATCCTCGATGTAGCTTTTCAACTGGCGAAACCCCTTAACCAACTGGTCGAGAGCGATATGTTTGGTAAAAATATACACACACCATTCCGATAACGACCATTTAAGAGTATAACAGTTAGTTCGGCAACTTCATTAAAGTCAATTGCGTATCGATTTTCTTCTGTAAAAACCAGGAACTTTTTGGAAGATTATTGAGGACCAATATCCTACATTGGTAAAATTAAATTAAAAATAGACTGTTGGCATTGACATTGACATGAGCCATGGGCATTAACAGAATAGTCCTGCATAGCCGGCAGATGTGTATGAATTCCCAAACTTCTGCAGTGGTATACAAACTTAAGTACTACCTCAGCATTCGGTTTGCGTTCAAAGTATATACTGCACCACTGTTTTGTGCATTTGCTCATAGATACCAGACCACAGTATTCGTAGTATCCTTGCGTAATACTCCAATGATCATATTACAAATAACTCGATTTCAGCCTTTCTAGAATGAGTAGGCTACAAGAATTCTTGCTCTAAGCCACGTGAACGAAAATCATGACTTTTTTCCAACGTGGCATTACGTTTTAACATCGTAGCTACGTGAGCACGAATACTCCGCATTTACTGGAAAATCACCCAAGACAATGCAATCGTTTATCTTAAATGTGTCCTTCTTAGATTTGTCGAACTCGTCATATTCATATGTCAACCTGCCTCCCACAAAGCAATATTTAAAGGGACCGGACTGAATAATATTGCATTGTCGAGCGTCCATAACTTTTCATAGTATGCGACATGTGTTTATAATAGTTGAAATTTTTTAAACAGTGCAACAAGACTTGCATTTTTTAGCCATTCTTGCAAATGGGGTGTCAGTTTTTTCAGTATTTTTTCGACCCATACCAGATTGTAGCGGTTTCTCTTCGTTTGAACTGACATCTAAGATGAATATGATTTGTAAAATTATTGAAAATATCCCAGAAGAGATAGATTTCGCTTAACTTATTTTCGCTTTATTTATTCTGCACATTAATACGAATAAGCTAAATCACATTTTAAAATAAAAGCACAAATCCAAAGCTGCTTAGCCTATAAAGATAATTGGACCTGTTATTAGTAGGTATATAGTATATGATACACGTGTTTATTGCTTTTTTATGATTTTCTATTCCCAAAAATGTGACTTAAATGCAAATCATCAATCGCCTTCACCTTTTCGATCTTGAGATTATCAACAAACAAAACGTACGATATATAAATACAATTTATATTTAAATGTTGACGACCTATGTTGTAGTGGGTCAATGATTTCTTAAGCAATCTCCTTTTATTTTTAGTTTTTAATTTTAAAGCAACAGCAATATAAATCAGGGCAAAAAAAAAAACAATCCTACTCTTATTTCTAGGGATGTGAAATTCATTTATTCCAAACTCCAAAGAAAGCTATGTATTCGCAAATCCGCATTTTAATTTGTAATAATTGATTGTGACTATCTGGAGTTAGGTTTTTTATTTTTTATTTTGTATGTCATATACGAGTATACAATTTAATTTGAAACGCAGAAATATTCGTATCAGACAAAGAAAAGAAAACGAATAGGTTTTAGTAACTGAATTTGTCTATGTATCTGAATGGAGAAAGCAAGGTTTGTTACTAATTTCTGTTTTTTTGCCAAAATTTGCATTTTTATTTAATTTTTTTTAGCAGGATCGTGATATAATGAAGATTGTTTTAAAAATCTTGCTTTGATATTGACTTATAATTGAAATTACTATCAACGTTCGTTTTGTTTAATTTGGGCTTGCAAAAATGAGGAATAGAGAAAAGCTGTTTAAAACGAGGTATTATACTACTAACTGTACTAAATGGTAGGAGTTGGGGAGGTTATAATTTTGAAGATTATCAGTATAAAGATTCTGAGGATATTCGTCGTCTAGCCCATTTAGTTGGCTCAATGGCATAAAACTGGAAAAAATTTCACAAAGCAAGCAGCGCCATTATTTCCATTGTGAACGATCTGGCACATTCAATTCAGTCAGAATGACACCCTTCAAATCAGGCGCAACAATTTCTGACCGCTTAACGTTAAGCAATTTCATGATTGTGGACAATATTACTAAAGTTCTCAATATGTCGTCGTCAGTTACATGTCTCCTGCTGCAAAAAGAGTTGTCAGTCTATGCGTCAATAACAGGGCGCCACTTTGTTTTACTACTTTTTGGAAATAAAAAGTAAAAAAATGCTACTCTTGATCCAGCAGCAAACATTTTCCATTGACATCTTGTGCAGGCGGACGAGTTCGATATTGATACCAAAGTAAGACCTCGTTCTGAATAGACTGTCTCTACCATTATCACATATGTTAGATTTGAAATTAAATTGCACTATACACACCCATCAGGTTGTTGAAAAAATGTATACAAGATGTATACAATATATACAATAGTTGATAGTTATGCATTCCCCTGAGATCCGCTAGTGGAAATGCGCTTGGTCGTTCAAGCTTTTTTTATTTAGAAAATCGTTTTTAACTCAATCGATGTTAAAAGAACTTCTTAGATGGACGATTACCGATTCACACTCAATAGCTGATGCACTCTTTACACTTTGTTTGGTAATCCATAAAAAAACGACTTTAAAACTATCTATTGATTGTCCAGCTTACCGCAGCGGAACTTTCGACTGTAAGGCTGTTCCAGAGCCAGCCACATTTGCTACTATCCCGTATTGAGGGATTCCCAAGGGAATGGCATCATGTGTAAATTCCAAAATCCTTTTCCTTCTGATTACTTTTTCATGGTTTTCAAGAAAGTACGCAAAACCCCAACTTCGAGCGCCAAGTCCTCCTTTGATGCCATAGGAAAAATTAATCAACTGCCATCAGAATGTTGGTTATATGGGATATGTTACATTGCTGAAAACATTCCCCCGTTGCAGAGTTATAAGTTGCGGCCTACCACTTAACTTCTATCTGCTAAATAGGAGAGCGTAGGTAGTTACGTTTCATTAGATAGTTGTGGGTATATATTTTAATTCGTGCGGTTTTTTTTTTCAAAATTTGAACTTTTATTTAAGAAAAACATGTACAATAGTATTATTCAAAGTATTGATCATCTGAAGCTATGACTTTTTCACATCCTTCTGGCAATTTGTGGATCCCATCCCAAAAGAACTGCGCCGGCTTGGCAGCCAAGAACGAATCAAGCCAATTTTTGATATTCTGCTCTGATGTGAACCGTATTTCAGTGAGGGCGTTCTGCATCGACCTGAACAAATGGTAGTCAGAAGGGCAAGGTCTGGGCTATAAGGCAGGTGGGGTAAGACTTCCCATCTACTGTTTTCCAAATAGTTCTTAACCGGAATAGCAACGTGGGGTCGAGCGTTGTCATGATGGAAAATTATTTCCTCGCGTCTGGTCGCATATTTCGGGCGTTTTTCGGCTACTGCCCTCTTCAAACGGATTAATTGTATTCGGTAGCGTTGTCCATTGATGGTTTCACCCGGTCTTAGCAGCTCATAATACAGCACACCCATCTGATCCCACCAAATACAGAGCATTACCTTCGCGCCATGGATATTCAGCTTTGCCGTTGATTTGACTGGTTGGCCGGGTTTCACATATGATTTTTTGCGCTTGGGGTTGTCGTAATGGATCCATTTTTCACCACCAGTAACAATCCGATGCAAAAATGACTTTCTTTTGTGGCGTTCCAGCAGCATTTCGGACATGCAAAACTGCCTTCCGACGTCTCTCGGCTTGAGTTCATGTGGAATCCAATTTCAGGACGTTCATCGTCTTCCAAGACAAAATCACCACTTTTGGCACGTTTGCTCAGCTAGCGCATGGTCACCATAAACTTCCACCAAAATACGATGACTTCCAGTAGCAGTTTTCTTCATATTAAAGTAATGAAGAAGAACTCCCCGCAAAAACACTTTTTCAGGCACAAAGTTCGACATATGAATATGACATATGACAAATGAATGATATATATTCAAATGACGTGCAATGACAGTAGCTTTCCAACGCATGTTCCAATGGTATAATAACAATGGAATAATACAAGTTACGCCATCTCTTAGCAAACCACACGAATTAAGACCCAATAGTTTTGTAAACCTTTATACCATTACAATGCTTAACCCATAACGATTACAAACGTAGTTTTCAAGACGGTTGCCTGTTCATTGATCCCCATTAAGTTATATCATAAACCGAGATAAACTACTACCACCGGTAAAGAAACCACTGATCTTTGATGCAGCTTAAACACTGAAGACACTCACTTCAATCAAGAGCCGCTATAAGCCGTCAAACTAATTAACATCGAAAATGCGGACTCTACTAATCTTTACATGGGCGGATTTATTAAGTGTTCCACCACTGCTTCAGAGGGGTGGTCTATAAACGTACTTGTAAACAAGAACTCTTATTGAATGATATGCAAATCAAAGATGAGAGAAAGGCTCTTCGTGACATATTTACAGTCTGGCTTATGCTCGAAAGTTCTCAAAAAATTCATTCAAATTCATAAAACAAATCGGAACTTGGCGTCAGAAATATCTGATACACCCACTATTCATGTACCATGTACAAGAACAAAAAAAGAAAAAAAATGTACACCGATTTGAATTAAAAGCTTTGTGTCCTTTCATCTTGAGAATCGAAAATATCGTGACGTTTTCATGCACGCAGACAAATCGATCCTTCTTATTTCTCATCAGATTTAACATAATTCAATCTATACTAATTTGTTCAAGCCATGCCCACAGGAATCACAAAGTAAAAACAACGAAGAAACACTGAAAAGCAAAAAACTTCTTGTCAACCTAATTACTCCAATTAAAGGCATCGCCCAGTTATGTAGGAAATCGAGTTGTTGTGGAATTAAAATTAACCATGTCACAGGAAATAAATATTCTTTCTCTCTCTCTTTAGGCATGTAACCAGCAAAACGATATCAAGTTACACACTTTGTCACCCAGCGACCGAGATGACCTAAAGGTAAATCACAAGCACACTCCTTGGAACCGAATAGGTACACATACACCAACCGAACTGGATCGACCGAATAAAAATTCTCTCCTCAGTTCGGTCGGAGAAAAGCTTACAGTACAAAGAAATCGCATTTATCCTGTGATTTCGGTTTCTTGTGACTTCTGATGACCTCCACCCTCTGGGGTAACCCTCTTTTAGGCAGCACCCAAATCAACCAGCTACGTCACATACCGCAAATCGATGGGGCGGCTACGAACGTAAGGTACGGTAAGAAATTAATTTACGCCATCGTCCCGGTAATAAATACCAACATCGTTAAATGCCAATGTCGACTTGACCAGACCAACCTGACGGACGGACGCGGCAGCGACAATTTCATTATAGCACTCACTGGTGGTAGTTACTTCTCCACAACTTCCTTTACTTCCTTGGTGGGTGCTGCTAAAAATGTGGCAAGATGAAAAGCGACCGGGGTTGGAAAAAAAAAAACCAAAAACGAAAAAAAAATAAAAATGGTAATTGGTAACCATTAATTACAAGCAATGACACACCTTTGAGTGAATAACAACTGTAAATGAGAGGTAATAAAAAATATTCTCTTAAAAAGTAGCAACACTGGTTGGACAGTACACTGTATGTGTACACGTTGAATGTTCCTTAAACCGTTTTTGGGGTTCCTTTTTGTAAGTACAAAACGGATCTGACTGCTTGATTACCGTGTTTAGAATTCTAGAGTAATTTTATTTTCAATATATACAACCCCAACTGTATGTAGGAATCGGCTCGATTTCGACAAAATACGGGGGGTGGTATTTAAATTAAGTGCGATAGGCGTTACATTAATTGCCGTCCTTCAGGCCAACAAAGCAACAAAGGAACCCTCATGTGAGTAAAAAGGTGGTGGACCAGGACAGGCACCAGAACTAGAACTGGGACCGGGTCTAGGAACCAGTACCTAGTCAGCAAATGGATAAAGATACGACTTACGCCCCATTCACAATTATTGTTAATTTCATAATGAATTCACAAATTATTTTTATTTCTTTTATTTTTTCGATTTTTTTGTGGAATTGCCAACGCGCGGTTATTAGAAATATTATCTACTCTCTAAAGGTAGGGTTGGTAACTTGGTAATACACCTGGACATGGACGGTGTTCCGTACAACTTGTTTGTGGTTTTTTTTTTTCACTACCTTGCTCGTATAATTGTGATTGCTATGCCCGGTGAACATGCAATCGAATGTGGTCAGGGCTGGAGAAAGGATAACGTAGGACAATTGAGGCATTGTTGACGGGTAATAAGGATACTTCTTTACTCCGAAGCCATTATTAGTCGATGACTGTTGACATCGTTGAATGACTCTTGGGTCTAGGGGTGATAGGTCAAGTTAGTAATTTAGTGGCAGTTTATTTCGATATTTATGATCATAATGAGTTATTAACATTTTTTTTTTTTTGTGTTTCTTAATTTTTTTTTTTCAGAAATAACAAATCAAAGACAGACGGCGAAATCAACTACATTTAGAAAAGTAAGTACGATTGCGTATTGATTGAATGATTGTTTTGTAAAGTAAAAAAGTAAGACAAGTTTGTCAGTAATTTTGATTTAAAATGATTCAGAAGATTTATCCAAATTCTTACATCTACACCAGGTTATTGGGAAACTGCGGGTTGACTTAAAAGCTATAGTGCTTTTCATTTGTCATCAAAATGAAGCTCATTAGGAGTTTGTCTGGAGCATTTTTGCACAAGTAATTGGCAATGTTAAGACCATACGCATACAATTTTTTGATACGCATACAATTTTTTGAGCTTGCGACTGCTGAAATGATAATATATCTATACATACGAATATTTCACATACGATCCTAATAATTTACTGGAGCTCTTTAAGAAAAAATCAACTGTATCTGCAAAAGTCTACTGTATCATATTGCATCGTTCCTGCAATGATTATACACAAATGATTATAGTCTGTTTAGTTGCTTATTGGGGCAGCTTTCACTATCCGATTGCATTTTCCCAAAAAAAAAAAAAAAACTCTATATTTGTTTATTTTATTTATCTATTCCATAGTTCTCATATTTGCCTTTTATATCAGCTTTGATACCGTAAAACATTTATGGGTTGTATCAATGCAGACTTGATTATGGTTCCTGAGAATGAATTCAAGTACCTGATGGAGAGCTTAAATCGCAAAACGACGCAAGCATAGTTTGTTTGTCCAAAAATTGATGGATGTGCGAAATTTTTCTCAGGGTTGTTCTCTATGGCGCAACTGCTGAAATGCTGCCGGCTTAATAATCGAAATACACTTGAGTCGCCTCTTGCATCTCTCCCAGTAGGTTCTTATAACCCGAAAATGTCCTGATACCGTTATATCTACAAACTCATATAGGCCATGTAAACGAGATTTATCCATATAACATAAGTAAATATGTATATAAGTATAACGGACTGAGTAAATAGTATATCCTTTCTTAAGCATCAAGCTAATTTTTTTCGGATCAAATTATCCAAAAAGTTGTAGCTATCATTGCTGCTTTAAAAAGCCCTGTTTGCAAGTCTTCAAACCTTGCAGTTTTGTTTTTAAAACTTTAACATTAACTTTTTCTAAATGAATAAAAATTTAATAATGGCTGTCGATATTCTGCAGTCAGATGTTTTTTTTTTCCTCGCGGCTTAACAACTTGCAGAAACGATTTATATAGTACATATTCTCAGGTACGTAGAGCGGTCCATAAAGATGCAACCTCGTTGTGAGTGTGTTATCTGCCTGTTAGTGGTTACAACTATTCTGAGTGTACCAATGCCACTCGATTGTTTCGTAAAACCATCCTGTTGAAAGTAGAGGAACCCCGCCCAATTATTGTATAAAGGCTAAGCCCATTAATGATGTAGTGTAGTAGTAAACGGGAGTAGAGCAAACACTGGCCTTAACGTAAACATTTTCAGATGAAGTTTGTTATGATTTAACCAGTAATTCTACCATTATTTCTTGCAAAAACCAATGTCTGCATACATGTTTTCCAAGACCCAATCCGAGAACGTACGACACTAATGGTGGTCGGCCGGCTTCAGTTCTTGCGTTAATTGCTTCAACGCTTTGGATTTTTTCTTTTACTGTGTAGAGTGATATGTTAAATTTTCCACATTTATAGAAGACGTCTGTCACTATTCCTTTCTACGTTACTTCGTCCAGGAAATTTTCAAAATCTTGTTTATCTACCGACTGAAATGATACATCATTGAGCTTTGATTGAGACTTGGTTATCAATGCAAATTGATAAGTTGATTTTCGATGTGGAGTTGAATGTGAGTAGCTTTCTTTCAAAATAATCTAGAAAGCAAATAGACTTGAAGGCGTCTTGTCGGAGACGATGTCCACGTTAGAGCCGAGGCTTACAAATAAATTTGTGTATCTTGATATTTAAACGTCGTCTTTTAATTTCGCTCTAATAAGAAGGAAAAATTATTACAATATATATATAAGATATTATTGTAGTCTATGTAGTTTGATTTCAATCTGCATCTGACAGCAGGTTAAGAGCCTTTTTGCGACCATTAGGCTTAGTCAATCAGTGGCTAGATTCTTAAAGATTTACCAAACAATACGAAAAATTGAACTTGAGACATATGTAGGTCCAAGCACAGAATAGGAGCAGATTGCACCTATTTCGACCAATCTTTTAACTTTGTTTAGTTTTATAAAAGCTTTAATGAGAACAGACCACCGTCAGTACAATGGTAATCGTAAGCTAGGATAACACGAACTATGTGTTCATGCATAAAACCATTATTCATAGCAGTCCTCATCTTTGACCAAAAATACGGATGAATTGGATCTGGATGTAGAAAGCTACACAACCTTTTCATGCCTATACTTCCAGTTAGGTGTTGAGTCTAAGATGAACACAAGGTATCTGACAGTTGTTGCTACTTCAAGAGTTGCAGCTTAAATGTTGGTATATTTTTAGTTGAAAAAATGTTCAGTTCACTTAATGAGTTACAACGACCGAAGCGCATAGTTTGGCCAGAGCTTTCTCTATGATATTACTGTCCTCTCTTAGGTTAACATTCCTGATGTCACATTGCTTGTATGAACAATTACTTTGATTAATATATTAAAGCCATACACTTTTTATTTGTTGACTAGCAGCAACAGCAGTTTGGGGATAATACCTCTTAAGGCAGCAACCTTGTCTACGGATTTAATTACAAGACTGTAACAAAAAAAAAAAAGGAGCCAACATCTTATAAATGTCGCTGAACACGATCATGTTTTCTTCTAGGAAGAGAAGCTCATTTCAAAAGCATGGAATGACACATTGCTTAAGCTCAATAACAAACCAAAATAAAACCTTTTCTAAAATATCAATTCAACCTTAATTTTTTTATTTTTATTACGACAATTTATCAGAATTCATTAGTCAACAACTATGTACATAATTGCTATTAGTTATGCATACAGAGCAAAGGTTGTTGCTAGCTCCGTCATTACCTCGTTCGACTAATTTTCCAATTTCTTAATTACAAAATATTTTTATGATCACCCCGTTTCTAAGAAATAAGACCGAATTTATGAATATGTGTATGTATATTCTTGTTCGATAGTTCGCTTAGTTATTATTTGGTATTTCGCGCACTATAAACAATTGAAAATTGATTAATTCTTCCGGTTTTCCATGAAATGCCGAAGTCATACTTTATGGCTTTGATACACAAGTATTTATACAGAAATAGATAGATCAGACATCGGGGGATGGACACAACCGCATTAAAAACATTCAAAATGCTAATATAGCAAATGAGCACTCGCACTTGTACTCAGTCCGCTTCGATTGTCTTGTAAATGATAATATTCGCAATGAGAAACAAACCTAAATATTCAAAATCAATTAGCAATTTAAAGGAAATAAACAATAATAAGAATAATAATGGTTTTAATTGAAACATTATGATGTGCCTACTGCCTAGTATCTGCAGTCTACAGTTCGTATCTCATACCTAATAGCTTCTATTGATTGTACCCCATTCGGTTTGTCTGTATTCGGAAATTATCTTTTGAATACAAATTGTAATGAGTACGCGTTCATTTTATTCGGTTGGCTTGTGAATATCTAAGTGCAGTTCCATTAAATGTCTAAACGTGCTTCCAATAATGAGTAATAAATGTAAACGCAAAAAAAATTCACTTATTACATAGATACGACTACAAAATACTCGTATGTACGAGTATATCTTATTCTTATTTTCAATCTCAATAGATTGAAATGTATTTGTGTTCTTGAAATTGTAAATACACTTTAATTAAGTCATATATTTTCTAACAACTGTGGTGTACTCGTATTTATACGAGCAGATACAAAAGACGAGGAGGACCATATGTCCATACATTCAACTGGTATACCGCACCTTGGAGATCGTAAAATTGTTCTTCGGAAGATTGTTAATATGAATATATATATAAGTCGAAAAGTCTAGGTTTGCCGCCCAAGTCACTTTTTTTTCTATTTTCTTCGATGCTGGTGTACCATTGTTATCGATTGTTTGGGCAAAAATTACACGAACAATTACGGAGTCAACTGTAATTGAAAAGTAGTAGCGATAAACTATCAAAAGAGTTTCGAAGGACACCTGTCAGTCACTATTTCATGTATGAGATAGGAACTACTCTACTCTATATTTGGAGCTTGGGCTATTTTTGATGAATTCAATTCAAAGACTAACTTGGGTAGTGACACGAGTTTCGAAGTACATATCTACTTTATATCTGAGCCTTAAAATCTGCCACTGCCACTACCACTGCTTATTTTCGAGGAACTCAAGACTAAGGAAAGGGATCACCACAATATGTCCAAAAGTTGTTGAACCTCCACTTGGATATTAAAAGATTCGAAGAGTCCGATATCTACCTTAATGGATACGCAAACAAGGCAAAATAAGCAATAACGAAAAATAAAAAAGCAATAATGGCACTACAATCATCATAAAGATTGCGATTCGGCTAGAATGGTGATGAAGCAGAAAAGACTATCTGAATTGCATATGATGCGCCATCAAGTGCCATTAAAGGCACCTGGTATACTTGCGCTTCTAGTCTAGAATGATGTAGGTGTATTCGTTCGATATCCACATTTATTTTGATGAGCTCCTATTTGCGTTGCATCTTGAGTTCTGTAATATCCTACCAAAAACACAGTAGCTTTGACACGAAGTTATGGTCAAAGAAAATAATGTGATGTCTGATGGCCGTTCGATTTTTGACAAAATCAATTCAATATGTCTCCGATCTTTTTCAAATGTTTTTTTTTTTTTTTTTGTAGTGCGTACTGAATACATATATGATTGAATACCACTGAAAGAAATATATCGCCCATGGTACCATCTCTTACCTCTATAGTAGCTTACATTTCAGGCTATAAAGACACTAGTTCGATTAGCCTGCAAACCTAGTGAAGAAAAAAGGTGGCGTTCCAGGGCTTATCTTCTAAAAAACGAAGATATATAATTAGATACCCTTATTTGTCACAGAAGTGGTTTTTGAAAACAAGCGTAAGATGTCGTTTTGTTTTCGACAATAAAAATGACTCATCTAACGTTTAAGAGTATCTACATACTCTATGATTAGTGTCACTATAGAAGTGACTAACTACAAGTCGATGTACATTTCGCCCTGACAAAGCCCATGCTAGTGAAGAACCCCCCATGTTGTACGTATGACATTTAACAACCAGTAATGAAAAAAAATATATATGGTATAAAGGTATATTTTTATTTTATGTCTAAATTTGCAAATATGAGTAACGAGAGAGAAATGGGAAAGATGAAGGTAACCCAGAACAATATTTTCGACATTTTGGGATTGGATCAAGAATGTTAGCTAAACGTGTGGTTGTGGTGAATATTTGGAGCCCAAAACACTTGATAGGAGGTGAAATTTTGAATGCTCGTGTAGAATATGATGCGCGCAAGAACACTGTCATTATACTTGTATCTATACTTACATACATATGTACATATAGATGTGGAGGTTTAATTTTGGTATTTATTTGATGGTTAATTGATTTAACCATTCGGCCATGCGAAACTTATTGCTGAGTATGATTTTTTTCTTCATATCAGCCTCCACCCTCTACCCGTTCTTCATTTCTATAGATAGCAATATTTTTTTACATAAGATGATGAGTGAATAACCGGCGTCTCTGTTCTTTGATTGTGAACATGTTCCGAGTGGTGATGCTTTAAAAGTTGTTGCTATTACCCACCCTATACTATTACTGTGGCCGTTGACGACGACAACTACAGACACTATCAGAATGACAACGAAACGAACAATGATGAAGATGATGATGATGTTTAACGAGACAATAATGTCATGTTGCTTTGATTAAACGAAACATTTTTATTAAAATAATTACTCTTTGGGAGCAAAAATTAATTGAATGATGCGCGACATTCCCTGCAAGTGGGGCAATGTAAATTTATTGGGAAGTGATTTTAATATTTTTATTCTTTTTTTTCTACGCTCTGATCAACATGGAAGACCTTGAAATCGATGAACAATTATACTTTGAATTTGTTAATTCAAATTTAAATTTAAAACAGAATTAGAAATTCAAAAAGAATTCATAGAAAAATTCATAGAAAATGGAAATGCTGCAATATGACTTTCATTTTGTCACAAATGCTCTACGTTCCTCAAAATGAAATCGGTATTATTTTTATTTATTACTTGTTAGAATACAACCATTTCTTATGCATTTGCTTACTTCGACTTTGTTCCCAAGACCCCCAGGTATTTTATATAAACATTTAAGATTCGTTTCGTTCATTTGTTAGCAATTTGTTTACTGCCTTTTTGACTCACAGTTAACTGTCAAAATTTGAGTTAAATCTTTATGTTGACTCTAATTACCTTCGTAATCTTCCCACACATCTTACTAAATAAAGAATTAAAGCAATATTTTATGTGCAAAACTTCAACAAACTGAACTATATACACTATCTTATCTTGGCCTTCTGTCGTAAAAATCTGTGCTCGTTAATTTTGTTTACACAGGAGTGTAGGAGAGATACTAATTGTACAGGGTGATCCCAGCAACTTAAATAAAATTTAATTGGAACTTTTTTAATTGCTGATGTACTAAAATCGACAATTATACACTAATCATCGAAATACGTATGTTGTAGATTAAGCAAAATTTTAGGCATACCTTTGAATTAAACATACATTATTCAAACTTAAATGGTAGTGCGACTCGTGTTGTTTCGAGTTAAGCACTCATTATTTAATAATTATTATGTCTAAAAGCTTGCAGATGCCACCATTTGATACCCGATCTCTAATTACAAAATCCAGAGAGTTAACTTTGTCCCGTCCTCGTCAAGCTTACAAACCGAAAGTAAAAGATAAATGTCCAGATACTTTTTAACAGCAAGCAGTCTGGATTATATAACCAAGTTTGAAATGATCGATAGAAATTCGAATGAAGATTTCTTATGGAAGATGTTCGAACTCAAATCCCCAGCTCCTTAAAATAAAACACACTAAGCTATTTGACTGAAATTTTTATAGGTGGTAGGCTCAAACTTGACTTAAGTGTACCAACTCCCCTACATTTTTAGCAAACCAATTTTTAGTAAAACTTATAAAAACTGGCATTTTCAGAATTATTTTGTGAAAAGAAGATAATTACTGACTTTCCCCGTAGATTTCCGATGACCCTGTGACACATACATAGCCAATCGATGCCTTCGGTTAACATTAGGGGAATCGTATTTTCCTTACCAGTAAAATGAATTTACGTATATCTAGGTGTCTAAATAAAATAGCTTTTAGTGCAATTCAGATTTCTTTCACAAGGATGCTGCGCGATTTGAATCTGGATATCTTTGAATTAGGCCTCTTTAAATTGAGAGTGCTTTCGGGGAGGGAGGTCACTACCTCAAGTAGTGATAATATTCTAAATTCATAATTCTAAAGCGAATGAGCCCTTAATTCAATCGGCTATTAATGGCCTTAGAATTCATTTCTCCGACGAAGAATTTTCTGGCAGTGTAAAAGATCTTTATACTAGGCATGAGCCTTGTCGCGGAGGAGGGTTTTGCGTACCTATACTGGATTGAAAATATACATTGCATTCTATGTGTCGACTACTTAGTTAAATTAGATTAAACACATTCCAGCTGTTTTTCAAAAATCGATTTGTCTAGCACGCCTAACTCTGTCCTTCCTAATGCCTTTGAAGAATTTCAGTCCAGTTGCCATCATTTGTGATACCATATCACATATTCCGTTTAAAGAAGTGTTTTTTAGCAGAATGGACATTGTGTTTTCGATGAACTTGCGCGCTGGCTGTATTTCGATTCCAGTTTCTGCAAAGATATGAAGTCGCGTGTTCTTGTAATCAGGACTGATTTGACCAGCTTCTAATCAAGGAAAGCAATTTGGTCGAAACTTCATATATATATAATCAATAATTAAACGCTGGTTTTTAAAGCTTGGCTTCTATAGTACTTAGGTTAACATGCGTCTGTCTTCCACGCGGAGATTATTACTAACGACCGAAACCTAATGAAATCTGTGTCTACAATAATATTCAATCTGCTCTTAACAAATTCGAAACCACTTCCAAATTACTTTGGGATTACGTACCTTCGCTTAACGCATCCAGAAGGATAAATTCACTGAGATCCTATAAGATCGCCTTTGAACTTGCTATGTAAAACTCAGAGAACCACCTTAACTTTCAACTAGAACATCGGCTTTTCTTTAATAATTTTAATAGTTTTAAAGTATGTTATAAAACGACAACCACACAGACCTTCTTTGCATTGCCCCCGAATATTATTATTAGTCATTATTCTGGATTACACTTTCACCGTTCTATTTTATTTCGTGCTGGCTCTATAAATGCAATTTTTTAGTCTTATGTACATGCAATATTATCATTCCATTAAGAAATTCGGGACATAGAATTGCTTACTTCAATCTTATTCTTAGCGAATCTAGATCTTATAATAAAAAGCCTCGTGACTCTGAATTTATATCATAATATAGCTTCAGACTATTGGATACAATGTGAATCACACTGCGGCTTTCCGTGTGACCATTGTATTCACAAAAGTATGTAGAGTCTAATAGCTTTGGGTTGTAAGTGCAATTAACAACTATTCTGATCTCTATTCTGAGAATTTTCGATCTATCTATCTATTGCGGGACCGTGAAGTCTACCGAAAGTTTCCTTTGCCAAGTGGTATCTTGGACTGTTTATGTTTACATTCTGTTACCATTATTCTCAGCATTAAACTGCATTTACATAGATTTCTTTTAAAATTTTCCTTATTTTGAAATATTTGCTCATTCATCCAGCGAGATACAGAAATAATACTTTCTCGATACAAAAGTGACCATAAATATGGTATGTGAAACAAAACTGTTTGTTTAGTACTGATTCAAACCATTTAAAGTTGTGCTAGCTCGACCAAATCGGTCAGGTCTTATCTCAGAATTTTTTTTGCAGATGGTTTTTATTAATTCAGCAGAATTAATCGGTAATTATCTAAACAAAAGTACTTATATCAACTGGCTAAATTCAAAGCATATATAGTACATTTACCAGGTGTACCGGTATGAAGTGAACGTCAAGATACAAATGTCTCGATGGGGAACATTTATTGTGAACGGGCCTTAATTTTTTTATTTGGTTGCTATGACACTTGTCAAACATATTTAGTATACATATTGTACATCAAGTCATTGAGCAAACAACATCATATTTTTTTATCGTGTTAAACATGTCAAGTTTTGTACCAGAAAATGATGACTTGCGGAAAGCATTAATATTTTGTTTTCATTTGAAGAAAAGTGCTGCAGAGTCGCATCGAATGCTTGTCGAGGCATATGGAGATCATGCTCTATCAGAAACAACATATAAAAGATGGTTTCAACGGTTCAGAGATAACGAGTTTAATGTGAGAAATGAAGATCACCATAAAAGTTTGAAGAACCCGAATTGCAAACAATATTGGATGAAGATGACACTTTGAGTCAGAAACAAATGGCAAAAATGTTTAATGTTGCACAACAAATAATTTCTTACCGTTTAAAAGCTATGGGAAAGTTGCAAAAGTCTGAAAAATGGGTGCAACATGAATTTAATGAAAGACAGATGGAAAACCGAAATATCACTTGTGAAATTTTGTTTCAAAGACACGATAAAAAATCAGTTTTGCATTGAATTGTTACTGGCGATGAAAAATGGATTTATTTTTAGAATCCTAAACGGATCATGTTTTAATCCGGGACAATGTGTGTCTGGTGGGACCAGAAAGGTGTGGTGTACCACGAGCTCCTAAAATCTGACGAAACCGTTAACATAGATCGCTACCGACAACAAATGATCAATTTTAACCATGCATTGATCGAAAAACGACCAGAATGAGCCAGAAGACACGGCAAGGTAATTTTGCTCCATGACAATGCAAAACTGGTTCAGCATACAACCAAAGTACTTGGATGGGAGCTGCAACCCCACCCACCGTATTCACCAGACTTGGCTCCTTCTGACTACCATTTGTTTTCATCGATTGGAATATATTCCTTTGCTGAAGACAGTACACTCTGATTTCCATAATTTTTTATGGAAGTATGTCACATCTGCCGCCAATATAGTTATGCCTATAACTTCTGGTTTCAGATGAAGCTAAAATGTTCTGTGATGACTTACAACCTAGTCAGAGGCCACATACGGACACATTCTGGGATGCATTCTTCCTCAAGGTCAACCAATTTGCACTATAGGAGAATTTTTTGAAGTTGAAGAACAGTAGATGCAGCAGAGCTCGAAACTCGCTGCTTATTTCTAATATGATCTGCTTGTGCTTATGTGATCAACGCAAGAAATGCAAAAGTAAAAGCCAGCGTTTTTCTTATTTTTCATTAACAGTTTTACAATTGTATCAAGATATCTGAAAAAATAATTTCATAAGACTTTGTAAAGAAAAATACTAATTTCATGTTCAACAATAGTGCCCCCAGATTTAAACTGAACGGCGCATGTTGACGGCTCTTCAGATTGACCATGATGTTAAACTCTTTTGTTTACATTTTTATTTTAGAAAATAATAGAAAAACTCCATATTTTTGACTCACTCTGCAGTGTGGGTGAGTGGTTGTTTTTTCTACCAATAAAAAAATTACCATGTACCTAGATATTCTATAAAAATTAATTTACTTCAATAGTTCTTTGGATTTTTTAACACATTTGTTTGAAAATTATTTCTTTTTTTAGATCTCGTCTAACACCCGGATATTCCAAACGAAAGACAAGCGTGTAACGGCAAATCATACCGTAATATTTAATCATTTTGTTTCATTAGCACATTTTATTGAATCATGTACACTATACTCGTACTCTTATACATATTTTTGTTTTCATCAACAAAAAGAAATCAAAAAAATAATAATAATAAAAAAACGTGCGAATTCGTTGCTTTAATATATATCGGTGGATATTTTTAATTTTTTTTTTATTAGGCAATTTGTATTATATTTTGGTGGATTATGAAACATCAGTTTCACTTTGGCCACAGATTTACTATTGTTTAACGCAAAATAGTGACATCAGACGATGTTGAGCTTCTTTAAAGATTTCTTATTTTCATTTTTTATTTCATCGTACATCATAAAGCATTTGTATGTCAAGATTAAATATATTCGAATTCAATACGATTTCACTTTGTTCACATGCATTTGGGTATCTCGAAAAATTCGTAGTAGCCGTAAGTGTTAAGCTGTCTAGCGCTATGCACAGTAAATCCTAATAAAAATGTATCCACATTTGTCATTGAGCATATATTACGAGTATATTGTATGTACGGATAGTTTATACATATATTAACAGAGAGGTTTAGTTTTCGCATGAGTAGGGAAATATAGGATTGCGTGTATGGGGAGGCTTTCTCCTCAGGGTACAACAAAAATATGATAGTTATCTTTTTTTGGATTTTAAATAAATATGTATATTCTCGTGCATACATACGAGTACCCTCGAGGAATTATGCAAATTAGATTTTGAATCAAATTATTTAAAAAAAAATTAAATCTAGAAAAAACATTGTTTGAATAGACAATAGATACTATTTGAAATTTGACACCATTTCACCATACTGGATAAAACTACAGAATCCATAATTTTATTACTTTCCTAGTTAGATATGCTCTAGAAGATGATAAAACTGATACCAATGCTTGATTTCTATTTGAATTGCTCGTTACGTGTTAAAACCGGTTAGAACTAATTTTAAATAAAAATCGAATGATTATTTTTTAAATTTTGAGAAATCATTAAAAGTGGGTATGAAGGTTTAACTTGTGTTGGGTTAGGAATTCAAGCAATAGCTCGACATTGGCCTCCATACACTATTCAGTTATTGCTTACTAACTTACTTAAGTTGCACTGCAGTTCAAGGTGAATCTGGGCCTAAGCCAACAAGCCTCTTCAGTTAGCCCGGTTCTTAGCTAACTAACTGCACTTGCACACTTCAAAGCGGTTGAGGTCCCCTTCTACTGAGGTCCCCTTCTACTTGTGCGCGCCAGCTAAGATGAAGTCTTCCTCTACTAAGTCGTCCCTTAAAGTTAGATTCGAAGACTCTGCGGATAATAGCATTGGTATCCATTCGCTTTATGTGTCTTGCTATCACAATCCATTATCACAACTACTCAATTGCCTTCTTAGCCCAAAGAAAAAGCAATTTACAAGGGTGATTCTTCGTTTGGTTCTGCTGAGTTGTTGTTGGCAGAATTTATAGCAGAGCCGAGATAAGAAAAAGTTCTTTACTACCACGAAATTGTAGCTGTCAATTGTGGCGTTCTGTCAAATTCGTGGATGTTGCTTGTCCTTCTTGTTGACAGCATATACTTGGTTTTGTCTTCATTTACCGCTAAACCCATTTTGGCAACTTCCGTTTCAATACATTGGAACGCACCGGTGACCGCCCGCTAAGTTCTGCCAATTATGTTAATACCATCGGCATACGCTAGTAGTTGTACAGACTTTTGAAAGATTGTGTCTCCAGTACTCGCTTGTGAGTTCCGCACAATTCTTTCAAGTATGATATCAAAGAAATCACATGACAGGGCGTCACCTTGTCTTAAACTTTTTTTGACATCAAAGGTTTCGGTTAAGTCGTTATCGTCCTTGCCGGAGCAACGAGCCTATCATTATTCTGCTCAAATACACGAGCTTGGAAGGAATGCCAATATGAGCCATGGCTCTATATAGCTCCTCTCTATAAATGCTGTCATATGCTTTCATATGATCTGCTAAGCGTGAAGAATCAATCGATTGTTCACTTTCCTGTTTTGAAACAGCTCTGAAAGGGACCAAAGAGGTTGTTGGTGAAAGGTTTCACACACTCACACAATGTAGCGGATAATATCTTGTATGAGATGTTGATGAGGCTTATACCTCTATAGTTAGCGCAATTGAGAGGGTCTCTTTTTTTGTGGATCGGGCAAACGAGGCTGAAATTCCATTCATCAGGCTCTCTTCTGACTAGATCTTAGAAATGAGTTGAAGTATGCTCTCCACGAAGTCACTTCAAGCAGCTTTAAATATCTTGGCCGGTAAACCGTCAGGTCCAACTGCTTTGTTGGATTTAAGCTTAGATATTATAGATACTAACCTTACTTCGTTTTGGTCAGGTGGACGGAAGTTTTGGCTATCATATTCTAAGTTGAGTTGTCTATTCTGTTCTGATATTAATCGACCAAAATATTGCCTCTAGTGCTTTCCTACAACTTGAGTCTTTTATAGTGAATTCTTATTGACCCAAATTCGGATCCTTCTACGCCCTTATGACTGGTCGGTACAGCGATTTCTTTTCCTACAAATGTTTACTATAAATGACCCATCTGTAACCAATAACAGAATCCAGACAATTCGGATTTAGTATTGACATCTGCCCTTGTGGCCTTATTTTCTTACAAATTGTTTATTCCAGTAGCAGTCTAGGAAAAAACTGTACCTCCAGCAGACTCCACAAATAGTAGAATTAACTGGATTTATTTTATTGAGTGCATTACCAGTTTCAATGTAGTTTTTTGGATTTTACTTGCCTTAATGAAAAATCTGTTCATTTTTTGATAACTTCTTACTTCTCTAGAAGCTTCTCTTCAAAAGCTGGGGTCATGTAAGATATCTCATTTGCTATTCATGGATTAAAAAGGAAGGAGAGTACTCCTACCAACTCGCAGGAAGTATATGTGATACATAGTAAGCCATTGCTTGAAAGAAAGACACTGTTCCTTACTGTTTTTAAAGCATTTTCTTATGCCCTAACGAATAATTTTTTTACATTGAAATCCTTATTGCAGTTACAATTCCTTGCTTTGCTCGTAGTTAACCTAGATCTCCCTCTTCTCTTTTTGTCTAAATATTCACTGCGGGAAGTCACCATAGTATGACCAAATCAACAGGAACAATATTTCTGCCTCCAATCCTACCTTTATTGGTACATAGCGAAGCTATCAAGGCAAATCAAACCAAAACAACTCACTATCTAATTTAAGCCCATCATTGTTCAAATTTATTATTTTAACATTTCAACTTTGTTGCCCGACGTCCATCTAAATTACCCAAAACAATATTTACTCTTTGGCACATGAATCGTAATGACACTCATGACTAATTACTAAAGCACGTTCCATCATCCGAAAACAATAAATTAATTGTACTATGAACTAAAAGTATAAAAACCAACATGTGGAAATTTACCGCAATATACCGAGAATTCACCAACATCAAGAACAAATCTAACCAAAGGAACGCATACAAATACGTATTCCTTTCACAGACAATCTAATGAAAGATCCAACTATCTTAAGAAGAAAATGAAATAAGACCGAATTAAAACGCAACATGAGAACAATAAGCAGTCGAGGAAAACTCCCTCCCTGTCTAAGAGGGGCAGTAGCATTAGGAAAAAAATCATGAAAATTAATTGAACACGACTTTTTCAAATGAAATTACTCAATTAGTTCAATTATCATGAATTTTGTTCACAACGCTGGCATACGCATGTGTACAACTAGTTCTTCTCTCGATAATTCATCTGACATACACAAAATTTAAAATGACAATAAAAATCTTTAGAAAAAAAAAAAAACGACACAAAAAAATCACAAACAAAAAATTGTTTTCAAATAAATTCGAAAAAAATCTAAAAATATATCTTAATTTCTCTAGTATCTATGCTAAGTGATAGAATAACGAGAAAACAAATTTTTTCTTTAACATCACTTTAAAATATTCCCGCCGCCTCCGGCCGCAAGTGTCTTTCCGGAGTAGATGGGGAGCCTAACAAATGAAGAACAAATGTCTCCGACAGAAAGGAAATCATCACTACACGCTGGAACACTTCAAAGTGTACTTTAATTGCAATGTGGTATGGACAGAGAACAAGCGCAAGAACAGGAACTCCCCTTTTTCACTACCCTACCGTCATCATAAATCTAAGTCAGAGATTCGGTCGGTCTATGTTTGAAACTTTATGTGTACGTATTTCTGATTTGTTCGCGTTCAAGGAGCACCTCGAATGGAATGGCAAAGATGCTACTGCCTAGTATCATCGTCTTCGTCATCATCATCGTCGATGTCGTTTCCATCGGATAGGACGTTGAATCTCATTATTTGCGTAAATGATTAACACAATTAGTTCGCGAGCAATTATTTTGAATTATTCAATTTAATATTTACTTTTAATTTTTACGAACGCTTTTGTCTAATAAAATAGACGTCTTAGACGCATAGCCACCCATTTAGCTGGTGCTATTCATATGACCGGACAGTCGGAATACACTAGATGTCAAATGTTTGAGGGAATTTAAAAAAATTTAAAACAAGGAGATTCATAAACGGCTCACTAGGGGGTTCTCTTACATAGAATCATATAAACGATCTATACTTGGTATATCTGGCTAATGATTATGAGAAATAGCAGCTCTATTTGAATAGTATGACTGCTTCAAAGCTTGGTAACATCATTCCTTTGAAAATAAACCCTCAAATGGGATAATTATCTTTCACCCTTCACCTCATTGGTAATCTTTTTTAATTGGCCCTACAACGTCGCCATGGCGCTATGAGTGTCACAACCAAAAACCTGCCACTCGTTGTATCATGTTTGATAGATTTCCTTGACAGGCATATTTGAACTTCAAGAAATCCTTAAATAATTTTTTTTTTTTTTTTTTGTACTGATGATTTGGTGAAAATAGATGGTTTGATATGCGCAATCAATTTTTCTAGACTGTTGTTGTTTCTAGCTAATTCTAAAGCTTTCGTCCCCGTTTCGTTATTGGATCAATCACCCTCCAAGGGAGCTAAATAATGCAATTCTCCGTGTATGTCATCAGTTGCATAAAGTATCATAGCTTTTTAGGTCTTGAACTGGCGCTAGGTTCAACTTGCACTAGGGTTTCGATACCCGTGCTCCCCAACTTTATCCTGTCATTGTCGTAATCTTCGTAATCTTGAAAATAATAAACTATACTGTGAGGAACAGGTGGAAAATGGTGAAAGGTTTACGTTTGTGTGGAAAACCAAGTTGTTTTTAATTTTCTCATCACTTTCAAGCTATTTCGAAAATGCAAAGCTTATCTGCACACAGTCACAGTCACATTATTTCTCAAGAAAGACAAAAAAATCGCCAATAAACTTGCCATTCAGGACTCTGTGGAAGACTTCTCAGCACCTAAATCCGAATTAGGACCGTCGACCTCGTTTAGTGCTTTCATCGACTTTCTTTTGAGCATAGCTGTAGGTGGCATTATTTTTCAGGCTTAACAATATTTCCCGAAGTCTTTGAAAAGCCACCGATATTCTACTTCAGTAGGAAAAACTGTAAAAACCAGCATTTTAATAGAACACTAAGTTTTCGTAAAATTTACGATCGCATCAGGTTGCAAGTACTCGGTACTAAAGTGGTCGTTGCTAGTACATGGGCATTATTCATATTTATTTGAAGGACTGAGCGATTTCATGAAGAGAAACTTATAGGACTACAATGTCTAAGTGCCAATATGATATAGCATTTGAGACAGGGCCAAACAGTTCATTATGTCGTACATAGTCTTTGAACCCTTTGAATGGCGTATGTATCAAGAAATCTTACTTACTTGTACAGGTTACGCTGTCGGAGGCTGCAGTTGAAGTTTTTTTAAAGATCAGCTTAAGTACTTTCAATCAATTTCTCGATAATTTCCTTTAGAGTAAGCGATATAAAATTGGTATGCCGCCCACAGATAGAAACTTCTTATTTACTTTGTTAAATACCATACTTGTCATTAACTTAGTCCTATTTAAAGAACTTATCTCGGAATGTTTTTGTTTATCTTCAATCGATATGTTGCCATTAAGGTAATTTTTATGTTGAACTTTTTGGAATAAAGGGTTTTTGCTGGATTGATTTTTAGAAAATGTTAACACTGAATTTTCCCTTCTGGAAATCTTCACTGGTTTATAATCATCATAATGACTATATCCTCTGGTCGAAATTGAATGACAAATCGCAATTCCTCATTAAACTTTTGCGATAAGCATACAAGTCACTTTACATATAAGACCAATTCCGCCCGTTTGCTTGTAGGAAGGGAATTATTTTCTATTATATTTATTTTATTACATTCATTATTCAAACTTCCAAACCTTTTTTTGTTTTGCTCTGGAATTGTTCCTTATATTCGTTCACTGTGATTCTTGCAAATTTAAAATACAATTGAAATATTTTATTATTCCTCATTTCTGATTTAATTTTATTTTTAACCGCAATTTAATATTCAAGTGTCAACTAGCTAAACAAATTAAAATTGTTAATAACAAATTAAAATAGTAATCGATTTTTTCCCAATATTTTAATGTCCTTAACTTTTACTTAGCTGGATCAATACTAGTTTTATAAGATGTGTCAAGGAGTGAATTGCTTTACAGCTAAGGTCTGTATTTTGACTTTAATTAGCTTCTATACCACTATTACAATATTCTTGATTTATTACAATTTAACCAAAAGTGTCAACTTACTCGACGAATCGTACCTTTTCATTTGGTAGGAATCAATTCGCATTCAGTTTTTTACCGTGGATTTCTGTCACCTGATATGAAAAATGCCAGGACAATACGGAAAGAAAATCTTTTGCAGTGTCTTACTATTTTTCACATGTAGATGACGTACTTATTTTGATGAACAATTTTTTTTTTTTCTAGCTGTCGAAACGGACCACTTCGTTTCTCCTAAGAGACAGGAGAAAAGGCCTGTTACGAATAAAAGTTCTTTTAATTGATCTTCAGCTCACAGATTTCTACCATTAATGATTCTGTTTCTAAAAAAAATTTGTCATTCATAGAAGTTATAATCCAAAGATAGATTCAGGCACTGAGAAATGTTCTTTCCATTGTCCAGGATTTTACCTTTACCTTTACCTTTTGACTCAGAACCTACCAACTTGACTTAAAGGAATAAAGTTCAATAACTTTAACCTGACTGTTTAGGTAGGTGTATTAATTCTGTTGAACCTGGAGCTCTGATGATACTGCTTCCCAAGATACTTGATACAAAGGATCCTATAATTTTATTTTAAAGACCATTAGCGCATTAACACGAAAGCTTATTTCACCCTACATCTGATGAGAGTAAGTGGAGTGATATTATCCAAGTTAGGCGAATCCAGTAGTTCGTTAAATCGGTATTCCATTTCTAATGCATCAATCATCGACTACGCTAATAACCCTCTGTATCTTAAAGCAAAGCGACCCAATGTAAGAGCACATGAGGCACGACAGCATTCTCCGCATAGTTCTTAACGTAGACTCAAGAAGTGTTGAAAGTGACATAAAACGGGGTGATAGCCGAATCACTCCACTGAAATTGAACTAGCATGCATGCTTTTTGCACAAAGAAATTTCGACAAATCTAAAGCTGAAATTTTTTTCACATCATGGAAGCCTTGCCTTAACAAAATGATATGTTCAAGCTATATTATAGGAACAGACATATGTAATTGCAAGTTACAAAAGATCTCAATTTTTGCTACAGCATCTGGTACGGGAAACTCCAAATAAACATTTCCTGGCGCAGTTCTTCAAAGAGTCTAATCAATCATGAACAATTTTTTCGAGGGAAGCAAACTAGTTGTAGTCCTAGACGATCTGGCATAGATTACATTAAAATGTAAAAGTTAAATAGAGAAACATTACTTTTTGTGAATATCAACCCGTAACTTATGATATTTACAATGTTAATTATATGAAGAATATAAAACTCCGTATAAAAACGGCCTGAACTGGACCTGCAAGAAACGATTTCATCCTAGTTCTTGCATTTCGGTAGAAGCAAACTGATATAATTTGAAAGAATTCCCCTAATTCTCAGATATGATATCTACTTACTTTATAACATACCTTCTGCTCATTACTTTGCAACACTTGAAACCATAGATAGTAATAAAAGATTAAAATCTTTGAAATAGTCAGATAGCTTCTTATTACAGTGTCTTATTAGTAGAACAGCTTTGAAAACACTATTCTATTATCAGCATCCATTTAGTGAATTCTGCAGGTTCCGGGATTGTGCTCTTACTGGAAATTCAGCGAAATCTTTTCCAAATATTGATCTTGCTATAGATATGAGTTGCATTAATTTCAAAATAGGATGTGTGACATCTTTTGGATTTTACAATGAATTTAGACTATTGTACTTTAAATCAATTCAGATGTGACCCCTCTCGAAAACGTGCATGCTAAGTAGCTTTCTTCATTTGGTCACAACTTTGATATCAGATAAGTTTTACTAGAGTTTTAGACTGGCTGTATACTATTGTACGATAGTGTTCTCGGAATTTGACCAATGCTTTAACCCATTAGATACACAAATTTAAATTTTGATTTAAATGTAAAAATCAAGAGAAGCCGAAGTGTTCGTATTATGATGGTAAATCAAAACTCTTCTCTGCTCATATGCAATTTTATGATAATTTTAGCGGAAAATTAGAAAATCATCAGGTCGTGGGCGTACGCAGACTTGAATAAAATCGTTATATAGCAAACTCATACCAAAACCAACAAGCGAACGCAATCTATGAGATATTTTGTTTTGTGTGTTTCTTTTTTTTTTGTTTGTTTGTTTTTTCTAATTAATATGTTAACATTTTCGATTTTATTGACATTTTGCAAATGCTAATCTAATAAATGCATGTGTCAACGTGGCCAAAAACAATAATAATTTCGCATACCATGTGTGTACAGTAAACGCCTTAAAAAATAAACACAAACAATTACGAATTCATATAAATACTTGTAGTCATATGAATTCGTATCTATTCGTATACAGCATTTGGTACTCAGATCCTAACATACAATTGCATCTAATTTGTGCAATTTTTCGCAATTATCGACTGTGCAATTTGAATTTATTTGTTAGGATAATTAGATAGATTGTACGTGTAGTTTTATTATTGTACTCGTTTGAATTAGTATTTATTTTTATTTTATATCTAAGCTTAAATCTAATTAAACCCTAATTGGGGTGAAAAGGGGGTCATGTCTAATGGGATTACAATTGGGTGGGCATGGGATAATGAAATATTTCCAAAATCCATTCTAAACCAGATCCAGAAAAAAAAATTCAATTCCTAAGCCATGTTGTTGGCAGAAATGTTAATCATTATTTTTAGGGAATATCTGTCAGTTTTTGTAAAATTTGTTCTGCGGAAACGCTTAAGGGGGCCAGAGGATTGAGGTAGTTTAGTGATAAACCTTTTCATTGAATTAGAATTTATTTATTATTATTATTATTTTTTTTTTTTTGAATAATTTTGAATTGCATAACAGTTATGTAATTGCATTTGCGATGATGTTAGTCGGTTTTTTTTACCATCTAACTAAATACCTACCGTGGGAATGATGATATTGGAATTAATTAAATTAGAAGTCAACGAGTGCGGCCTGAATTTGATTTGTAGTTTTAATTGTAAACAGAATTTTGTATTTATTTTTTTTTTTTTCATTGTCTTTTAATTAATTTTTGAATGGAAGAGCAACAAGTTCGTGGGAGTCATTTTTTTTAATAGAGCTAATTGTATTGTGAATTTTATTTTATTTTATTTATTTGCTTTGCTTAATACAAGATATCAATAAACTTGCCAAAATAAATTAAGGGAAAATGGGATTCTAGCTGGAGTAAGTATGTGGGTAAATGTATTTCCAAACTCTCTATCTTGACGTTCGCAAATCTTTTTTCTGACTTAAGGCTTAGATCTAGCAATGAAAACCTTTTTAATATCATATGTGCTTAATCACTTTTAAATTAATGTATTTGCACTAGAATAAGTACCTGTCTGATTAGATTTATATCCTTTTTTACAAATCACTTATCATTAACTTTCAACAATCCTAAAATCATACTAGTATTGTTCCTTCTATTTTAAAAATGTAGAGTCTACCTTCGAGAATCAAAATGATGCCCTTCAATGCCTACATTTCATGGGAGTAAGTACGAAAGATACGTATAACGCATTTATTTGGTGCTAAACAATTTACGTCAAACACTTCGGTCAGACTTTCGATGTCTTTGAATAAAAGTTTGGTTCGTTAAAATATAAACTCAACATGAGACAATAGGAAATCTATGTACAATGATTTCATTTTGTGTTTCAATCTAAATCATAATAAAAGAACGCATCAAGGAGCGGTAATCATTCTCTTACTTAATTAGTTATCTTAATTGCTTAATTTAAATGCAATTGCATTCTAACATCTTCCTCACTATGCATTTTGGTAAGTTGAACTACTATACATATAATACATATAATTGTCACCATATTCGTCTACTAATATACACCCTATACCAGCAATTTTGTAGCAATATCATCCGTTTTCGAAGTTTGAAAATGTTGAAAGACATGCTAAACCAAACCAGATATTACTATGCTCGCAGATTCATTCTTTTCATTTTACAATACTTGAAACTTCTTACCGAAAAAAGTCATATTGATCTGATTCTCTTAGCAGAATTCATACATCTGATTCAATATCACAACCCATTTCATTAAGTTGTCCTGAATTAGTCATGAGTATGAGTACTCGCATTTTTATGCATTTGCAAACACTGCTTGCAAACGCTTCGTCCGTGGCTATGTACATATACTTCATTAGTTATTGCTCGCATGTGTTGCCTTATATTGTATTGTTAAACAAGCAAGTGTATATATTTAAAAAGAATTAAGCATTTAATGGTTAGCAAATTATGCGCTACTTTCGACTGTGAACAACTTCGATTTGCTGTCTGACTCCATAGAAAGAATTGTGTTGCTATATCCTTATACTGAAATCTTTATTAAAGTCGATTTTAATATTTGGACAGTGTGCTGATATCTTTGCTACAAAAAACCAGCTTGTAAATGCGCCAATATGAATACCTAACGTTGAAAGTCACGCCGTCTGCTTTTTAACTTGTCACCCTGATAGGCTCCTCTGATAAATCTGCTTTATTTGCTTGTTTTTTGTAAATACACTGACACCACCTAGTTAGAGAGAGGCACTACGAGAAAACCAATTCGGTCAGATTTAACTTTAAGAATTTAAAATTGTCGTTTCCCTGATAATTATGTGTATGCTACTGGTTATATAGTCACGGACAATATTCTCTTTGAAATAAGATGTTTTATCCCTTATCGAATGAAAAGTATCCATTCAAAAAAAAAAAAAAAAACGCATGCTAAAACTCGAGCTGGAAAAAAGCTGTCAGGGCTAGAGACTAAAACCAACCAGACAAAAAGAGACCAAAAAAATTTAAACGAGCCAGATATGATTGCAGTGCCTTCCTATAACCTTTACAATTTTACTCCCATCAAAAGCTTGATGCGCGCTCTGCAAATAGCATACCGCCTCAATATTACAATGTTTCCACTCAAATAAGACGTCATCGGATGGAACGAATCCACTTTCGCACTTTTATAGTAGCAAGAGTACTAAAAGATCTCAATATATGCGAAACCACTGATCCAAGTGGTGTCATTCTATGCTGACAAAACCACTGTGTAAGCCTTTGCATTCAAGTCCGTCTACAAAAAAAGGATAATCTTCTTCTTTTTCTTCCTGCATGAAAACGCTGATAAACAGTTAGCTCATGAAATATCTCGAAACACAAAAACTAATCATGATATTCGAAGCAACAGGTCTATTGGTGATCTGATGGCCTGTATCTCCGGAAAGTGGAAGCAAAGTCATCACCCATCTGGTGAAATTAAATTATTTACACTTAATATTTTAAGTGTATCTTCAATAGATAATAAATTACTTTTCCGATCAATTCAAGTTATTTTGGGCAGTTTCAGGTCTGATATCTGTACCTTTGTGTAACGTTCTATCATCGAAACGTTTTTGCTTCTGTCTTTTTTTCTTCTTTTTTTTTTCTTGCCACTGCACATATCTTTGTTCGTTACCACCACGGTTTATTTTTTCGTGATGAGTGATTAGTCCCCAATATTATAATTCTTTGGTGCGGAACAGATCGGTGGCAATTTCCTCAATGAAAAGGGCGGTTTATAGTGAGGACAACGCACATCTTATGAAATAACACTAACTTATTCAAAGCCCAGGATTCGCAATTCTTCGTCAATGCCTTGGATAAATAACTATGGCTGATTAATCATTAAAAGAATTAAAATTTTCTACATATGGGGAAGGCTCCCACCGTTAGGACAATTCGACTTTGAGGCTGAAAGACTATGCTTTGACCCTACCCTAACTTTATTTATTTTTTAATCCTCAATAGATCAACAAGAAATTGTACACCCCAAAAAGATGACACATAAGTCCTAGTCCAGCTAACTATAGTCACACCATATCTCTCTCAAATTAAATTGCAAATGATTTCAAAAAGTGTTACAATTTCGCGACCACAACTGCAGATCCTGTTTTACTTAAATTTCGAAAACAAATAAAAGATAGTCGCAATTTAAAGTTTAAAATATTCATTTCGCTTTTACATATCAAGTTAAGTCAATCTGTAATCTGACCTCTAAATTGTTTTACAAGTGACGATTCGTGTATCAAAAAAATGAGGAGGGTGTGAACGTAAAGTATGTATGAATGAAGAACTTGTATCTACACTGTGTAATTACTTTGTTTTTTGGTATTTTTTCCGGTACTTTTGTTTTCTTATTGTTTTATTTTCCCCTTTGTTTTTTTTGTATTCGAAAGTTTGTTCAATAATAATTATCCTTAGGCATAGTACTCGCACTTAGATATATAGTATGTATACTCCTATGCAGTCGTGCACGACTATGAAAGTAAGCATGTGAATGGAATAGTGATGTAATAAATTTAGAACTTATGAATACATTTGAATAAAATTTCGATGTGTATCTTTAATTACAATCCATAGATTCTATTACATTTAGTGTTTCTGTTGCTTTTTTGACCCTATATCATGTGATTATAGCCCAGCCTTAAATTTATTACAACTTTTACTCGAAAAATCACATTGATCGAAGATTTCTCTAAAATAAAACTCAACTCTCTCAAATGTATAAACCGGTAGAGGGATAATACCCGCATCACTCAAATGTAGCCATTCCTTGTGATGTTTTTTTCTTGTTTTCTTGTCCAGTACATTCATGATTTAAATTTTTAAATAAAAGATAAATAAGTATTAATAGAAATACAATAATAAAAAAAGAAACCGAATCCATAGGAGGTCCCGTCCAAAAAGTAGGACGTTGAAATATTATTTTACTACCCAAACAGAATTGGGACACTTGTACATGGAACACATAACAAGCGACCAAGGACAAAAAGAATAAGAAAAAGTAATCTTAAATAAGTTTACATTGTTGCAACATAGTATTTGTATTTTGTATCTACATACAAGCAGCCATATGTACGTACATAAGGCTTATTTAAATAGAAATATTGAACAGCGCACGGCAATCAATATTTGATAATTGTTTGAAGCAAAGTGAAGCCAAGCAAAAAAGCTGCGCCCGGCAAGAAGTGCTTAGTCCGTCAGTCTTTGAGTTGAGTGTAGTGCACCTCATATATAGACCAAAGGATTATTAAGCATTAAATTTACCAGCGGAATTCTTCAATTGAAATGACATAGATAGATATTCTTTGGAAGCGCACATACGAGTAGGATAAGAAACTGGATTTTTTTTTTATTAAGTTGTCGCCCTTGATAATATAAGACATATCCATAGTGATTGCCATGTCTGAAGAGGTCGATAGCTTCGAATCATGTATTGGATCATAGATCACTCCAATCACGTTGCTCTATGTATGCAACGCCTCAAATATTTTTCTATTGTTCTGATTACTGGTATTCGTATTTAATCTGGTACAACTTTTTGCGCATTTTTTGAGACCCTTACTTTTACTTAGATGTTATTCTGTCTGGCTTGGCCTGCGATAAGTTGTAAGAATATTAATGAAATTTTATTTCTTCCCCACTAACATTGTGTTCGACAAAAGTGCGTCGTATAGAAGAAAACAACTGCTCCATTTAGGGAAAGAAAATTGTTTATTTTAAAGGTGTTTAACATTACTGTAATGCATAAAATACTAAATATGTGTTCAATTCTTCTGAATTCGTAATTATCGCCTCGCACATTTGTCAACAACTTATAACCAATCTTTCTGCACTATCTTGCGGTAAATTCTTTCTAAAAGCATTAGAAAGAAATAAAGGATTAGGCTAGCATCGAGAATCTCGGTGAAGATCGCAAAACCAGATAGCACAGATAGAATCATAAAGATACATTTTGGCGAAGGTTTCACTGTTCGTCAGACGATAGTTTCATCATTCGCAGTCCACATATATCTTAATGGATTGCTTTGAAAATATGAACCTTTGTCGGTGAAATTAATTTTGACTAACTCCATATCTTTGCACCAGTGAGGTCATTCAAGTCTTTCTTTAGTGTATTTTTTCGTTAACAAATACTTTACCGTAACGGTTTTGTAAGTAAAATATTTTTCTCGAATAATACTGAAGATAGAGACCTCTTGACTTTCCCTTGAACTTACCTTCTCAAATCTCTAAAATACCAATTATTTTCGCCAGAGTTTCAACCTTTTCTAGGTTGGCTACTGAACCGTGATTCAGATTATTAATTTGTGCAAACCTTTTAAATTCAAAACGTGATACCACTGTATCGTTGCTGGACATTCTCCATTGGCTCGTTGGCCGGGTTTCACATATGATTTGCGCTTGGGGTTGTCGTAATGGATCCATTTTTCATCACCAGTAAAAATCCGATGCAAAAATGACTTCCTTTTGTGGCGTTCCAGCAGCATTTCGGACATGCAAAACCGCCTTTCGACGTCTCTCGGCTTGAGTTCATGTGGAACCCAATTTCCTTGCTTTTGAATATATCCAGCTGCTTTTAAACGTCTTGAAATAGCTGCTTGAGTGACAACTAATTTTATTTATTTAAAAATCACCACTTTTAAATCGTGCAAACCACTTTTGGCACGTTTGCTCAGCTAGCGCATGTTCACCATAATCTTCCACCAAAATGCGATGACTTTCGGCAGCAGTTTTCTTCATATTAAAGTAATGAAGAAGAACTCCTCACAAAAACACTTTTTCAGGCACATAGTTCGACATATTTGAGTGAAAAAAATTATTGTTGTTTACGCTTCAAATGAATTACATATACTGAAATGACGTACAATGACAGTAGCTTTCCAACGCATGTTCCAATGGAATAATACAAGTTACGCCATCTCTTAGCAAACCAAGTTATAGACCCAATATTGTGCTTTAAATGTGAGTGGCTAATTACTTGCTGTCTATTCCGATCTTTAAGATTGTTTTGGTCTGTTCT
Organism: Volucella inanis; assembly: GCA_907269105.1. Taxonomy (NCBI): domain Eukaryota; kingdom Metazoa; phylum Arthropoda; class Insecta; order Diptera; family Syrphidae; genus Volucella; species Volucella inanis. The sequence continues at coordinate 73,286,031 of OU026157.1, read as the reverse complement.
TTGGGCATCTTTAAAATTTTTATTTTGCTATAACGAAGCTGCATTTAATAAACGATCTGGAAGATTTTTTGACTAGGACCTTTATAAAAAGAGCATTTTAATTTTCTGTGGAAACAATATTTACGGAATTAGTAAACCAGTTAAGACCACGCATCTGTGGAATTCTTATGTCATCTATATGTACACATTTTTTTTTTTTTTTTAGATTTTAACCTAAACTTCCTTACACCTACTTGCTGTACTTGCTGTTGGGCAGTTCTTATTCTCCAATTTGTTGCAGTGGATCTAAAAACCCTCCCGAACTTCCAGACCTTATTATAAAGTGATCACACCTATCAAGGTGTAACTAGTGACTGTTTTTTTTAAGTACAGGCATCGGTCCTAACACTTTGAAACTGCAGCTTTGGGTCCTATCCTAATCTTCGGAAATGACCTATCCAGTATTGTTGAGGCATTATTGGAACTGTGATTTAAAATTTCCGTCTACATACTCGAAATAGCACCTTTAAAACTTTTCCTCTCAACAGAAATCAACTTTACAAATTCTGTACAGTTAGACTGACCAACAACCAATTTGTTAACACAAGAGGAAGATAGTCGACGCTAAAGAAAATATATTAACTCAGCTTCCTTCAATTCTTTGCAACTACTGCTTCTGCCAGGTATTTGGAAAAATTCCTTGTTTTAGATCGTGTCTGATCTACCACTACCCAGCATCATTTGAAAGAATACGACGATGTAAATGACCTTCTACAAACTACCATCAATGAGATGATGCTAAAATCTTTTTTAAGACCTTACGATCGACTCTCTCTAAACTATCTTACATAAACGAAAAAAGGGCAAGTTGTCTGTAAAACCTGCATCATCTAAAGAAGCTTGGCCGTTATGCACATGGCGGCGAAAGCGGTCACTATGACTGAAATATTGTTGAAATAAAAATCTTGTTTCCACGACCAACAAAGAAGGTGCCAAAGGAGTGATAAGAAAAACATGTCATCTATTACATTGAGCATTTCTCCTTTTTTTTAAACCTTTTTTCTCAGTTTCTAGGTTAACATACGATCATACCATTTTATTGCACATGATCTCGGAAAAAGTCGAAAAAACAAAAATCAAAATTCCATTTAATCTTTGGTGCTAAGAGGGACTCTCACATACCATCTAACAAAAATAACGCTGCATTCTTAGGCAATATATATGTATACGCATGTATGTGTGTAAACACGTATTCCTAAGGTGAAAGTACACTCAGATACATTATTTATACTGATTTAAGGGCAGCGATTCTATTCTGTATGTAGGTGTACCCTTTTATGTTTATAACGTCCAGATTAATTTGAGGGATAATAAAAAACCTCGACTTTAATTAGTGTGTCTTTTATTTTCACCTTCGCACTTCGGCTATGACAAGAGATTGATCGTAAAGATGCTGAACGAATGTCAAAATGGACCCAATAAATAGGTAGGCGCAATTTTATTTTATAAGATAACCGTGTGTACGAGGATTCGTGCGTGTTTAAGTCTTGTGGTAAACAGTTATGAGACCAAATTAAATCGTAGATAGTATAGCACCATTTGGATCACTGGGCATAAACAACTCTTGATCAATCTCTGTGGAAAACATTGTATCTATATGTTTCAATTAATTTTTTTTTCTTTTTTTTGCATTTGTTACGTACTTATGCTTTTCAGGCTATAGTAGAATATGATGCTGTAAAACCTGTATTAAAATACTTTGAATGACAGTGCTTCATTAATGAATCAAGATTAAAAACTTACGTTGCTAGTTAGTTTGTTTCAGCTAAATAAGCTCACATAAAATCTGATTCAAGTCCACTTTGATCAAGTGCTGATGGATTTTTTAGCGTAATAAAACTTTTAAGGTACAAAATTTTCTGATTACCACTAGTTTATAAAATTTTATTAGTTTGATTCTTATTTTGATTGTCATACATTGTTTTTTGATATTTCCATTTGTGCATCTTCCCGTTTTCTTATCCAATAACCTTGCTTACTTACAAGACTCGTTGTATCAATTTGTATGGAGGACTTATCTCGATTCTAGAGCCATGGCCAAAGCATAAAAGAAGCACGCGTTGATTTAAGTTTGATCGTCCGTTATTTTTCGGACTTGGTAACTGACCATTTTAATATGAATGCCTCTCAGATGAAAACATATGTTACATATTGCTAGAACAGCAACTAAAATTTGGAATACACTTATGTAAAACGAAGTCCAATTTTTGTGCCATGTCCGATACAAACCATCTTAGCAAATAAAGACGAAGATATACGAGTACGTATAATATACAAATATACGATTTTTGAAGGAATGTATGTTATCTTGTCACCGTCCTTCAAACCTTCTAATTTTACAAACAGATAATATATCTTTTAAGAAAACGAATTTGAAGTTGAAACAGGTAGATGTCATTGTACATTGACTTTAACTTCGCAAATGCCAACTATAAGCATATCTGGGATAATGAAGGGTTGAAAGCAGCAATTCAAGTGCTGACTTTTCAAAAACTAGTTTTCCCGTTTAATATCAAATTTCTGGACATTAACAGGAATCATATAGCTTCTGTTCCAAACTAGTACCTTGAATCCATTTAACTGATCAAAAAAGTCTAAAAAGGATACAACTAAGATGACTCCAATTAATGGAGAAATGGAAAAAAACTGGAAAAAACTTGCGCCAATGAAATCTGTTAGAGAATACGAAGAAGAAGTTAAAAAATCGCTGATAGAATTTTTAACTTTAGACCTATGACCCATGCCGACCATGTTGATACATACTCGTATATTGTCATTAAACATATTGAACAGATGTCATATGGCTTAACTTTCGGTATGAATCTCTTAACACGTAACTCGTTAAAACAGTTAGTCACAACAATATTTCCAAGGTTACGGAAGTCATTTACTTACTCGGCCTGTTGTCCTGCGATGCTGATATGAGGTGTTGAAGTAAAATAAGAGAGAATACCAAGAGTTCTTGCTGGTTTCAATAACAAAGAATGCTAGCCTACGTAAAGAAATCTAGAATCGGATCACTAATCCTCCCGCTTTAGCAGTTTTAGCCTACTGTACGTATATAAGGGTCTATACATCTAGTTACCAAGAACCAAAACCAGTCAACTTGTTTGTGGAGCTACTGTCACAGTACCATACAGGCAGTGACCATGAAGCAGACAACCTTAACTATGTCAATTTTAGAACTTGCAAAGTTCTCGGGATCCATTTGAACTATTGTATATATAGGTTTCTTTTTTTCTCAGTTCATAATAAAAATTATTGGAATCGGTCATTTAAGCACTATAAGCATCCATATAACAGAAAGTTGTACCTAAAAAAAAAAAATAAAAAAAAAAAAAAAAAGGTTTAAAATATTAAATGGGATACCTCAGGCCTGTATACCATCACCGCTGATGTACCATGTACTATGCCTACGATCTTTGCCAGTCGAAAGAGTTCAAACTTTTCAATATTAACAAGAATACAGTTCGACTAACAGGTGCATGGAATTGGGTGGAAATAAGAGAAAAGCGTTCGGAGTGTAGTTTTAGACGTTATAAAGGCAATATTTAAAGAGAAGATCCACGTTAAAACCTTTTCGCGTTCGAATTAGGCTACTTTTTACACGATTGCTACAAAACTTTGTAGAGAGATGTCTATTAAAGGTCTAAAAGACAGAATTTCAAACGTTCTAAATTAGCGCCACTACATATGTGTACACCTTACAAGGCGGTATTTAATACATAGGTATATTTCCAAATACGCCATGGACTAAGCTGACATATTGCAGCACAAGACCATAAGAACAATTCTGGGTTCCTGGAGACAAACTTTGAGGAGCTAAAAACGGAGATGGCCCATTAAAAGCTCTTTGCCGTCATTTTCAAACTATTGGTAAGGAAAATAAGATCTAACAGACTTTGTCGTACAGAATTCACAGATGTTACCAATTATATGGTTTATAACATTTGCAAATAATAGGAAAATACAATATTTCACCAATCATTTCCACCAATTTCCTAAATAGCAATACACTAAGCTCCATGAACATCGTGTTTAATAATTTCTACTAAAAACAATTTTACAACTCCTTCAGCATATATAAACTCTTAAAATTTCTCCAAGTCAGGATTTCAACTTCAAGTTATTTTAGTCATTTGTTAGTATGTGGAAAAAAAAAACTGCAAAATAATTGCAATCAATCAAATCACACGCCCTAATTGATCTTTAATGCTCCCGGAGGTTGAGGTAGGGGAACAAGTTTTAGTCTACTATTGTTACATGGTACACATATGAGTACCATACAAAACGAGTAAAGGGACGATAGCAATCAAATAAAAATGAATGCATTCCCGGAGGATACAGCATATAAAACTACAACAGGCCACCGGAACACCGGTGTGTACTGAAGTTAAAATATGAATATATTCCATCTTTTGTTCTCTTGTTCTCTGTGGAATATTCCGAAATATTGTATAAGGGTCATGTAAGTTTATTGACGTCAAAGAACATTTCATACCCAGTCCATTGTACTTATACTTTTATTTACTTTTTTTTTTTCGAGTTAACTTTTTGTGTATATAAAGCAAATGACGAACTTTAGCAGTTAATGTCGATGTATAAATAAATGAGATTAGTAGATAAAATAAATAAAGTACTTGTCCAATTAAGCCATGTTGTAATAAAAACAAAACTAAGAGACCTATATGGTGTTTACAATAATTTTTAAAATAAAAAAAAAAATTAAATTATTCCACCTTAAAGTCAAGTTTGGACATTTACCGGTTTCTAAGTGTTTATTTAGGTAAGATTTCTGAAATTACAAAAACAAGGTGCACTCTAATCTATAATTTACACACAAAGGATTTTTCCTTAAGATTTCTCGTCCGAGAGCCGTGTTGTGTTGTTGACTTGACAACTTTTTTTTAAATAAAAGGCAAACCATTTGAGATATTTTAAAAACTTTATTATTGGCTTGAAGTACAATCAAAACATTTATGAATGGAACTCGACTTCGTTCATATGGCCAGCGCGGGCACGTTTGCAGCGGTCGATTCGTTGGACCCAATTTTCAATGACTCGGAAACACATTTCGGCCGAAACGGCCGCTCTTTCGCTTTCAATGTTGGCTTTGAGCTCTTCCAACGTCGTCGGCGTGTTGGCATAAACCAATGACTTAACGATGCCCCACAGAAAATAGTCAAGCGGCTTTTATTCGCACGAACGAGGGGGGCCAATCGACTGGCCATGTCTTGAGATAACACGCTCACCATACTTACTCTTTAATAAATCGATTGTAGCGTGTACTGTGTGGCTTGTGGCACCATCCTGTTGAAACCACATGTCGTCCAAGTTCATATCTTCCAATTCGGGCCAAAAATAATCGGCGATCATGGCGCGATAACGCTGACCATTCACAGTAACGTGACGATCGTTATCGTCGACGAAAAAATATGGCTCAATAACGCCGCCGGCATGCAAACCGCACCAAACATTTATTTTTTTGTGGATGAAGTGGTTATTCATGAAGCACATGTGGGTTTTCACCCGACCAATAACGCATATTTTGCTTATTGACGAACCCATTGAGCCAAAAATGAGCTTTCACTGAAAATAATTTTGCGATGAAATTCATCATCTTGGCGCATCTTCTCCAGAACCCAATCGGAGAACGTACGTCGCTTCAAATGGTCCATCGGCTTCAATTCTTGAGTCAGCTTGATCTTGTATAGGTGTAAACCAATATCCTTACGCAAAATACGCCATAATGTGGTCTGAGCGATGTCCAATTCTTGAGAACGCCTTGGAATTGACTGATTTGGGTCGTTTGCTACGGACGTCTGAACGGCAGCGATATTTTCGACACTTCGACCAACCCGTTGTCTCACTGACACGACAACATCACACAACGAATATTTAGACTCAAATTTTTGGAGTTAACGCTTAAAGTTGCACTCACCGACTCCGAATATCTGTAGAAAATTTTTATAATTTGCAGACGTTGCTCGTTAGTGGCCTTTACCATGATGAAGTTTACTGAATAAATTGACAGTGACAATTTGATTAGTGCGTTCACAAATTAAATTCAAAGTTGTCAAGTCCCTATTGGAAAACCCTATATATGGTGCTTTTTTTTTTTAGAGGTATAAAACTTTAGCGGTTGACTCCAATAAGGCACAATTTGGAAGTCAAATTTTCTCCTACTTCTTCGAGCAGTTGAGGCCGTTGGCTCCAAGCTTTCCAAAAATAATCCAAAGGTTTTAAATCACTTTATCTTTGAAGTCAATTTATGATATAATTACGCAATATTGCACGCTCATCGAATTTTTCAATCAATAAATTGATTGTGGCGAGCACTGTGCGACATGTTGCGCCGCTAAATTTCGCTAGCTGAAGCAGAATTTTTGAGATAAATCCGAGCAATCAGGTTATCAAATTAGCAGTTTATCTAAAACATCCTCTATAATATTTTTTTTTATGTTTTTGGACAATTATGACGACCCAGTTCCTAAGGCGAAGGATCAGATCCTTGTAAATATGATATGGTTGGGACTGTGTCGAAGTAGCTGCATATGAACTTAACCGAACAAACAGTGCAGAAGTTTACCCGGCAAGCAAGCCGAGCTTAAATCTAAACACAATATTGTAATTTTATTTAAGTAAAGTAGTCGAAAATCGTTTCGATTTTCATAACCTGGATTTAGTTGATCTTTTGTCTGAAATATCATGCCCTCCTTTCTTTTACGGAATTTATGGGTTTGATATGTTCTTTTAATCTGTTTATAGAACTTCCGTACGAAGCTCTCCGACTGGCAACTTTGTATTACTTATAGAACTCGGAAGTATTCTTTATATACCTGACCAATCTCGGCCAATCTGTATAAGTTATCCTCTTATTTTACTACATTAGTGTGAATGAAATCAGAATCTGATCTAAGCTTCCGTGGTGGTGGTTTTTATGAAACTCAAAACATACCATAAGTTTAAGTATTTCCTGATTGTCATTGGTCACTTGGAGATACCACTTACATAGTTAAGAATATTCAATAAATTCGACAACCTTCTGCGATTCTACGTTCGTGTTGTGTTGCAGATTGTCGTTGTAGCTTCCAGGGCTTTAATCTCAGTAACCTCAATATGTTAAATGTGGATGACAAGTAATTAATCAAGAGACTTCTATTATCTTACCCTACGCAAATGTCTACTTACCTAAATCCAAGTTAGGGATATGCTTTTGAGTAGAATATGTTTTCCAATATGTCTATCAAATTTGTTTTGGAATTACATAGTTAAATAACTTAAATAACATATCGGAACCTCTGCCGCTTTCTTTCTTTGTTTTAACCATGCAGGTTCCATGTTACACCAAGATCTTTGGTATTCGAAATCGCTTTAGAGACTCGATCTTCCTATGTTTCTTGAAATACGAAACCAGGATTTGAACATCTATTTAAGATTTTTTTTTTTTTTTTTTGAAGATCTATTTGGACTGAATCCACATCTTGTTACAGTTGTGGCATAAATTTTATAAATGTCCCTCCTTCTTTAGTTGACCAAGGAGATCAAAAAGAAAACATACTACGCAAAAGCTCCGCTTTTCTAATCATCGTACCGTATTTGAAGACTTGATCTAAAGGTTTTATGTAACACCACTGTCATTCTGATTCCAGTTGTTTTGCTAAACCAACGTAGCGATGGCTTTTTAGAGTTAATATTTGTCGCTTATCCTAGTATTCACTACGGTTAATAAAGTCTTGACTTCAAAATTATCCTAGTATAAGTCGATAGTTATATTTTATCCTAAACAATGAACAACTTATTCGAATCGATTGTCGAAATAATGTATTTGTATTATCTTCATTTGCATTCAGATAATTTATTTTGAAAGTTCTACCGGTAACGTTTCTGCAATATTACGTTAAGAGATACCGACCATATGAATATCATCAACAAAGCCTAGAAGACGGAAGGATTGGTTGACGGTAGTGCCTTCAGTGTAAATGATATACCATATATTAAGTATAAGAGATTGATAGAAGAGAAAACAGTACAATATGAATATGTAAACATAATACATATGTATGTATTGTAAGGATGAGATGTAAGTCAACGGTCAGATTAGATTATGAGTTCGTCTTAAGTAGGATGAAGTGTAATAAAGATATAAACTGTTATCTTAAAATGTTTTAATGCCGATTAAATATAGCGAGTGTGCATCTCTAATGGTGGTTATGCCCAAGAAAAGTGGGAAATTAAGATTGTGTCTCGACTGTAAAATAGCCGTAAACAAATCTACTGAAAATAGTATTTACCAACTTCCAGCTATGAAAAAATTATTTACAAAGTTTGTTGGTTGCAAAATGTTCTGCGTTCTCGATTTAACGTGGGCCCATTAATAACTAGCTGTGCATAAAAATCCAAAACATTTATTAAGGGTCAATACAAGAAAAGTGTTATACAAATTTATTAGGGTACCTTTTGGTGTAGTAGTTGCTTCCGCTACGTTCCAGAAAGTGATGGATGAAATATTGATGGATCTGGAATATATTTAGATAATCTGTTAGCTGGAGGTTTTGGTATTGAGGACTGCGAAGCTAATATTATGAGAGTTTTAGAAAGATTGGAAAAACATATTGTTCGCGTTAATTGGGTTAAGTGTAAATGGTTTAAATCAGAGGTTGAATATTTAGGACATGTTGTTGGTGGCGATGAAATCAAACCAAATGAAGAAAAATTTAGCGCTATTTCGAAAGCTCCTAGTCCAAAACTCAAAAGTTTTTTTGGCATTTAAAATTTTTACAATAGCTTTATACCCGAAAAGGCGTCAAAATTGAGAAAATTGTACGACCTTTAAAAAAAAATAATAATAAAAAATTTGAATGGAAACCTGAACACAAGAAAACTTTTATTGAAGCAAAAAAACTTAGTTAGCAAGAATAATATATTGTATATTAGAGTATATCGTCCCAAAGAAACCAATTATTTTGACATGTGATGTTAGTCCATGGTGTAGGCGCGGTGCTTTTATACGAGTAGTTAACGGGGAGGAAAAGCCAGTAATTATTCACAAACTCATAGACAGGCTCTTGCAATCATTTAAGCTATTAAAAAGTTACATAAATATGTATTTGTATGGACACAATTTTACAATTGTGATCGATCATCAGACGCATAGAGAAATATTTAGTGAGAAGTAAGGGCACTTAGCTGTAACGGCAGCAACATTATAAAGATGGGCCATTCAATTATCAATATATAAAAAAGCTTCGCAAGTAGAACATGCAGATGCATTATCTAGGCTACTTTTGCTGGGGTCGACAAATATTGCAAAGGATTTCAGAAATGATTACATGAAACTTCTGAAACTAGAGGATGGTTAAATTACGACGAACAAAAATTTTGTTTTGTGTAAGGTTTATACCATAGTTGGCTTATTAATTGGGACAATTTTAAAAATGTTTGTGAATGAAATATTATAACTTAATTTTAGTGGTTTACTAAGAAATGTCGTAACTTGTATTATTCAATTGGAACATGCGTTAGAAAGCTACTGTCATTGTACGTCGTTTCAGTATATGTCATTCATTTGAAGCGTAAACAACAATAATTTTTTTCACTCAAATATGTCGAACTTTGTTTCGAAAAAGTGTTTTTGCGGAGAGTTCTTCTTCATTACTTTAATATGAAGAAAACTGCTGCCGAAAGTCATCGTATTTGGTGGAAGTTTATGGTGAACATGCGCTAGCTGAGCGAGCGTGCCAAAAGTGGTTTGCACGATTTAAAAGTGGTGATTTTGGCTTGGAAGGCGATGAACGTTCTGGGCAGCCAAAAATGTTTGAAGATAAAGAACTGGAAGCATTACTTTATGAAGATTGTTGCCAAATACAAGAAGAGCTCGCAGTATCTTTATGTGTCACTCAAGCAGCCATTTTAAAACGTTTAAAAGCAGCTGGATATATTCAAAAGCAAGGAAATTGGGTTTCACATGAACTCAAGCCGAGAGACGTCGAAAGGCGGTTTTACATGTCCGAAATGCTGCTGGAACGCCACAAAAGGAAGTCATTTTTGCATCGGATTGTTACTGGTGATGAAATATGGATCCATTACGACAACCCCAAACGCAAAAACTCATATGTGATACCCGGCCAACCAGCCAAATCCACGGTATTGTCAGTATCTGACAATGGGCCTCCCTTACAATCTTCGGAATTTATTGAATTTTGCGAAAATAATGTCATTGAGGTTTTAAAGATTCCACCATACTATTCACAGTCCAACGAATTGGTCGAAAAAGCAGTTCAAATCCTAAAACGAGTTTTTAAAAAAATCTTTACTTGAAATACCGAAACACAGTTTTGGCTAACCAAAATCGTACGATTTTCAGCAACAGCTTTACTTTTGAAAATAAAATGACTGATACGCATAGATTAAACTATTTAAACAAAATTGTACAATTTAAAGAAATGGAAAATATACCATATATTACAGAAATAACTTTAAATCACATGTAGAGTGGATTCCTGGATATATTATTAAAAAATTATCTAAACCATTATACGGAATTACTGTTAATGGAAAATAGCCCACACAAAACAATTAAAACATAAAATTTGTTCAATTCGACTTTGTCCACATGGTCCTCAAATAAATAACAATAATACAGAAAACAAATTTCAAAGTCAATTGCAAGAAAATGATGAGTATCATAGTGTGGAAGAAGAAATTGTTAATGATAAAAAAGAATTTAAAAATGAATTTTTGATAGATGAAAAATGGTTTAATTTAGCAATTAAACGTAAATGAATATTTTGTAAATAAAAATTTAAATTTTTATTATTACTATTGAAAGTATAACGAGAATTAAAAATTATTTAATTTTAAAGTAAGGAAGGAGGAGTTGATATGTGTATCGTTATTCCGGTTCTAATTCCTAAAATGACTCAAAACTTACTAGGGTCATATTTTCCATCTCTTGCCTCTCTCTCTTGCCTCTTGCACTTTGAAAAGGGCCCCTGCCATGTATATATTTTAATTCGTGCGGTTTTTTTTTTTCAAAATTTGAACGTATATTTAAGAATAACATGTACAGTAGTATTATTCAAAGTATTGCCCATCTGAAGCTATGACTTTTTCCCATCTTTCTGGCAATTTGTGGATCCCATCCCAAAAGAACTGCCGGCTTAGCAGCCAAGGATAAATCAAGCCAATTTTTGATATTCTGCTCTGATGTGAACCGTATTTCAGTGAGGGCGTTCTGCATCGACCGGAACAAATGGTAGTCAGAAGGGGCAAGGTCTGGGCTATAAGGCGGGTAGGGTAAGACTTCCCATCCACTGTTTTCCAAATAGTTCTTAACCGGAATAGCAACGTGGGGCCGAGCGTTGTCATGATTAAAAATTATGGCCTCGTGTCTGGTCGCATATTCCGGGCGTTTTTCGGCTACTGCTCTCTTCAAACCGATTAATTGTGTTCGGTAGCGTTGTCCATTGATGGTTTCACCCGGTTTAAGCAGCTCATAATACAGCACACCCATCCGATCCCATCAAATACAGAGCATTACCTTCGCGCCATGGATATTCGGCTTTGCCGTTGATTTGGCTGGTTGGCCGGGTTTCACATATGATTTTTTGCGGTTGTCGTAATGGATCCATTTTTCATCACCAATAACAATCCGATGCAAAAATGACTTCCTTTTGCGCATGTGGAACCCAATTTCCTTGCTTTTGAATATATCCAGCTGCTTTTAAACGTTTTGAAATGGCTGCTTGAGTGACACCCAAAGATTCTTCGAGCTCTTCTTGTGTTTGGCAACAATCTTCATAGAGTAATGCTTCCAGTTCTTCATCTTCAAACTTTTTTGGCTGCCCCGGACGTTCATCGTCTTCCAAGCCAAAATCATCACTTTTAAATCGTGCAAACCACTTTTGGCACGTTCGCTCAGCTAACGCATGTTCATCATAAACTTCCACCAAAATACGATGACATATTTGAGTGAAAAAAAATTATTTTTGTTTACGCTTCAAATGAATGGCATATACTGAAATGACGTACAATGACAGTAGCTTTCCAACGCATGTTCCAATGGAATAATAACAATGGAATAATATAAGTTACGCCATCTCTTAGCAAACCGCACGAGTTTATAGACCCAATATATTCACATGTATATCACATGTTACATCAGCACCATAGAGTAAGCCGTTGATGGAATACCCGATTACTTTGTTTTTGTGCAATTATCGTGCGTAATTGAGCTTATATTTCTAAACTTGTTGAGTACAAATTTTAAACCCCAGATATGCCCTTTTGCCCTTTGAAACTGGTTTCACTGCAAAATCTTAAATGCATTCCAACTTCTTGATATTCTTCCTTTTACCCACATCTGTCTAGACAAAACAATCCGCCAATGGGCATTGCTACCGTAATCTGTGGTTCACTGAACAGGTGACTCCAAATTAAGCTCAAGGCGCCTTTTACCCACCATCCACGAGTCATCTGGTGCAATCTTTAATTTCTTCTTCATAAGTTCTTAACATAGCACCCGTCTACCACCGAAACTAATCACTCAATGTTTATTGTATTTTAAATGCTCCAATCTGGTATAATTAATGAGTGAATAAATATTTTCATGTCTTGACTAGACCCGAAAAGGGAAAAACACCCGGATGACCCCTACAGTAAACTGTACACACATATTTTATAAATATTATGAAAAATGACCAAACATCAATTATATTGTTCCGTCTTTGCTCATCTTCGTCGTCTTCATGTCGTCTTTGTATTGTTGTATGGGTCTTTGATCTTGAATCTTCTTCAAGGTAGCTCCCTCTCCGATTAGGGTGTCTACTGAATTTTTTTTTTTTTTTTTTTTTTTTGTTTGGAAGATACAAAATCCGTTCAATGTTCGAATGCCTGTTGTAGTTACCTCATATTTGTAACTAGTGATCCATTTTACTATCATCTGTGGATACAGTATTCAAAAAAAACACCCTAGCGGCATTTCCATGAGCGATCGCGTAACGTATCTATGAACATCACTTGTCCAATTTAACGATCTCACAATTATTATTTATTGTAATTTGTTGTTATTTTTTTTTTTTTTTTGTTTGTTGTTGCCAAGCTAAGTGAACGTAATTGATTTTTGTTTTGTGCCCCAATATGACCTCTTGGCATGATAATTAATAATTCTCCTCCTAAAGAAGTACTTAGACGAGATAAAGATGAGATCAGGTACGTAGATATAAAAATCTTTTTTTTATTCTGTGTCTATCTATCTTGGCAATTATATCTTCTTAGGAAAGGTTCACTTAATTTTAGAAGGTGTTGTATTAAGGTATTTAGGGAGGCGTAGTTTTTTCTAGAAGCTTTCCAAGTTTGATTGGCCTAATGGGAAATCTAATCACAAGTAATTTGTAATACTATTTTATTGTATTAATAGAAGATAGATGTGGTGCTGAAGTTCAACATTAAGTTGAAAACCTTTTAAATGAAACTATAGAACTTTTTTTCGCCAATTTTTTAATAATTTGCCTCGATCGGAAGTTTCAATAGGGCTTTTAAGGCTAAATACCATTAAGATGCTATATCAATGAATTTCTATATATCAATGAATATTAACCTACACTACAGAAATATTCCTTGTATCGTCTGAATCTCTTATCATATTTTTTGTGTTTTTTTTTTTCTTTCAGATTCCGTCCAGTCTGACTAAAATTGTATTTCGGCCAAACACACAGTGCGTAGGCAAACATAAGAAATTCAATCCAGCTTTAAACATGACCCAAAAGAAAAAATGGACAGCAATACAATGCTATCATTAAATTATAAACAAATCTCATTTTGGATATAGTGTTTCCCCATTTCCCACTACACGTCAGCACACCAGTACACCATCGCAACGTCACCCCCTTCCTAACTGACCAGACAGAGTGATGAATCCATAAAACAAGGAAGAACCTATCTTTTAAGAACTCCAGAGGGATACTCTTTTCAGTTTGAGTTGAATGCCTCTTTTATTTTAAGAAACCGGATTAACGAAATTTTCGTTTAAATACTTTTACTATAACAAAGAGAGAGATATAATTTTTCAATCCTCAAAACTAGTTTACAATTTTCTTGCATAAAAAAAGCCGACTAGATTCTAAAACGAAGGGATTGGCAAAGAGAAAGTTAAAACTCATCTCGAATTTCATGTAAGACGGAGGAAAACGAAAAGGCAAACGAAAGAGAATAATAAAACAATTCAAGCTAAATGACTGAATCAACACAACTGCAAACGACAGAAAACAATAACACGGGGGTGGCAAAGATGGAACCACCACCACCCATTTCAACATCCCCATCACCGTCAAGTCACAATAATGACCAACAACAGCAACAACAACAGCAGCAGCAACAACACCAGCATCATCTTCATAATCAACAACAACAACAACAACAGCAGCATCCACTTCAGCAACAGCAGCAACATTACGCCCTTAAATGGAACGATTTTCAAACGTCAATGCTGTCATCATTTCGTCACCTAAGGGATGAAGAGGACTTTGTCGATGTCACTTTGGCCTGTGATCAGAGATCGTTTACCGCGCATAAAGTCGTCCTTAGTGCTTGTAGCCCGTACTTTAGGAAATTGCTAAAGGCGAATCCATGTGAACATCCGATTGTCATTCTACGTGACATTCGGACCGAGGATGTGGAGAATTTATTAAGGTGAGCATTTTTTCCTGTTCTTAAAAAATTATTTTTGGATGCCTGAAGAAAAACTTGAAGGTGTAACTGTGGTGAAATTTTGGACACACCTGTAAAATTCAATTTCTAAACCTGTGCTTCAATGAAGTGTTACTAAATCAGATAAAAGTCAAACTCGCGCAACTTTCACACAATTCTGATCTCATTTTTTTTATATACATAGATAAAAAATGGAACCACCTATTACACATGTCTCATTAGTCCTTTTTACTTTCTAGATTTTAATTCAAAAATTTGAATCAATCAGCGTTCCAGTTTTAGATAAATCGAGCTCTTAAGGGGGTATTCTAGTTTAGAGGCATGAATTTCGGGCGGTTTTTGAAGCTCTGTACAAACGAAGCAAAAAATATTTTTTATTGGTATTTTAAAATTACATAAAAAATTAACCGAAAAAAAAAAACTCAAATTTCATAAAGTTATGAGCTATCAAAGTGGACGTCCAAAAAATAAGGGTGTCCTGGCGTGCATGATTGCAACCCCTCTGATCATCTGAAACAAAAACGCCGAACGGATTCTTATGGCGGTCATTTGAAAATAACAATTTTAACAATTTCAAATTCACACATTCACACCAAATTTTAAATAAATCGGTTTATCAGAACTTGAGATATCATGCAGTCCAAATCGAAAAAAGTAGTTTCGAGAAAAACGCGATTAAAGTTTTGAAACAAATTTCAATTTTCATTTATTCCGGTCAGACCGGAGCAGACACAACGTCACAAAAATGGTTGTAACTTATAAAATAATTGAAATTTGGAAAAAATACTTTTAAGGGCATATTTTTGAATGCCTAAACTTTAGAAATATGAAAATTTTTATACTAGAATACCCCCTTAATTAATAAGTCTTCTTTGCGCAAACTTTGAAATTGAGTTCTTCTTGCTAGCAATGTTTTCAGCAGTTTCGAATAAACTTGTCCATCGGCGACTTATTTACGAAAGCAGAAAACTTTTTAAGACTCTGAACGAACGAACCACGCTGGTATCTACAAACACTGTAAAATTAGAGATCCACGAACAGATGGCATATAACCAGCTTTTCTGTAAGAAAGTTTAGATTAATAACTCCCAATCCTGTAAAGCATTTTCATTGATAGCTTGACAATTGCCATATCCAAAACTCCTGACGAATAGTGAAAAGAGTTTTTATTTTGGAAATCGGTAGAGATAGTTTCTTAGATAGATAACAGTTGGTACTTCAAATGCACTTATAAGTGCGGTTTTAGACTACAAGGAATTAGTACAACTGGAACTAAAGTTTCGGTGATCAGGGAAGCTAATAGTCTCGAAACTCTAATCTTATAAACATAACGTCTGAAGTAACAACACCAACTACTGTGGAAATAGAAGTATGAAGACAACTTTTTCTAATCAGAATTGACCCTGACCAAATTCCAACCAAGGAGAGGAACGTGTGTCTTCAAAAACAATCAGGCTGCTACCCTAGTGGAAGTGGAGAAATTTTTGCGTCTGTAACGGCGATAGTGCTTAAGGCTTCCTCACTTCTTTCAAAGCTAAATCCGAAAATGTACAAGTTTTTACCGAACAAAAGTATGAATTTATTGTCACCTAGGTCGCAGTGGGATCACGAAAAATGAGAGAATTCTCAGAATTGAGTCCTGCCTGTGTTCTCGATCCAGCCTTTCATCGATAGTTGAGTTGCTCGTACCTTTTGCCGCGCTTTCGAAGAAGGGGACAACGTTACTGTGAAGCCATACCCATACTATGCCATACTGTCGTGTTGGGCGAAGATAACTTTCCACAAAAGTATATATGAAGAGTAGACATAAAATTTCAGCTGAGTGTGTCTTTTTGAAAAAAAAAAAATTGCTTCACCACGACATCTGGGGGCTATTGTTGGTCGGCCAGTTGCTTCCCTCCTTTTAACTGACCGGCCTTAAATGTTGCGTCTCTGTAGAACTCTGTGTGCCACTTACGCTCATTTTTTAAATTTTAAGGTTTAACAAGGTCATTTTGTTAGCATTCTTGTTTACGCAAAGACTGAGTCTTTTTTGTATTGAATTGCTGATAGTTTACTTTATTTTTACCGGCAGTTTATTTATGTGTGTACTAAGACTAAATACATCGGGGAAATGCATCCGGAATAGTGCTGAACATAGGAGTTGAATATTTAAGTTGCCCCTGGATACGAGTACATATTATACATAGATAATGAAACTTTTGCTAGTATTTTACCATATCTATCCCATCTTGAAAACTGCGTCATAAGGTTGATCCTTTTATTATTTGTTATTTTAAATTAGTAAGATTATTATATACAATAATATTTTTTATATTTCATTTTCAGTTTCATGTATAACGGTGAAGTAAATGTCAGTCACGAACAATTGTCAGACTTTCTAAAGACCGCACATCTGCTGCAAGTTCGTGGTTTAGCTGATGTCAATGGACCCACATCAAAATTATCTTCAATCACAAGCACGAAACTTACCATGGGCAATAATAATTCCAACTCCAATACCATCAACAATAACAACAACCTTAGCAATAGCAGCAGTACATCACTATCTGCAATTGCAACAGGCCTCCCATTAAATATTACACCCGCAGTACAAGAGCTGAAAGCCTCTCCGTCGCCTGTAAGACATCACAAAGTAAAGTAGACAGTTCCATCGAATATACGAATATTGAATTGTCAACTTTTCTCGTTCGATATCGTATTAATATTGAAACATCCTTGTGTTCTCTTTTTCTTTATTTTCTTAGTCAAGTCATCATTGGGATTTGTCCGATGACAATCGAACGAGTCACCTAACACCGCCACCACAGAAACGAATCAAGAGTGCCGATCTATTCCGGGCTCAACATGGTATAAGTCCTGAGCGCCTATTAATGGATCGTGAGTTTTCTATAAGTGCTAGTGGACCTGGTATTGGTAGTAGTAATAGTAATAGCGGTCAACATGCATTGACTCGAGAACGTAATCGTGATCGTGATCATAGTCGTGAGACATCACGTGATCGCGATCGTGATCGTGACCGTGATCGTAGTTTAGAATTAAGAGATTCTTTACTAAGCCAAGCATTGGAGAGTGGACAACAAATGGGTGGAAATCAGGTAAGAAAAAAGGACTCTACCAAATTTTCCAAATCCAAAAATTTAGATGTGTTTTCTTTATTTAATAAGAAACATCCCGATTTGGCATCGCTACATGCACAAAGTGCTGGTGAAGATTCGAATAGCAGCGATACAGAGCCATCAGATCGGGGTGATAATCAAATGGATGGTACAATGGATAGTATGAATGGTTCATTGGACAATCAGAGATCTCATTCATTCCCAAGTGCATTTTTAGGACTACAAGGCATACCAGGACTGCTTCCAGGTCCCTCAGGAATTCATGGTGCTAATGATTTTGGTGAGTACAGTTCAAAATAACAACACTGTATCTAACGACATCTAGTGCTTTTTTTTATTGTGTACTTACATTCATAAAAAATTTATTTATAGATATATTTGCCTCTTGTTTATTAATAAAAATTATCAGTTTTATAATTTTGTTTGCTTCAGACATTCATTTTTAATTTTTTTTTTTTTTTTTGAATAATAAAAAGAAATATTGTATGAATACATATTTGTAATTGGAGAAGATAACACAAATTATGGCATCCTTTTAACAAATTTATTCATTGTGTTCAGTAGAATAAAATGAGTCTTGAAATAGCTGTTTAGGTGCTTATCAATACAATCCTTTCCGACCAGAGATCATTAACACTAAATGTTCGTGTTATCTTTGTGTCCGATGTCTTTCGACAAATTTACTTCGCCAAAACACGTCAACACATCTGGTTGGTTTTATTATGTATTGATAATATCTAAAGTAAAGTTCCCGTGATTTTCTACCGTAACTACAGGTCAGAGATAAATTATAAATACGACAGAACAGTGCTGCTTATAATCTGTATAATTATACAAATCGCGTAATTAGCGCTACTAAATTGTCAAAAATTATTTCCAAACTTATTAAAGCTACTGATATTTAATG
The DNA here is from genome assembly GCA_907269105.1 of Volucella inanis. Taxonomy (NCBI): domain Eukaryota; kingdom Metazoa; phylum Arthropoda; class Insecta; order Diptera; family Syrphidae; genus Volucella; species Volucella inanis. The sequence goes on along the minus strand of OU026157.1, from coordinate 73,267,257 downwards.
CATTTGACCAGCTACCTTTCATAGGTGGTCTGTCGTAAGACTTGTGCGGGTCTTTCTGAAATTTTCATCAAAGAATATACTCTGGAACCATGGGAGTTAAAAACTGTTACTTTGGTTCCAACCTGGTTGATAGAGGTTGGCTACCTAGTGCGAGCGTCGGACTGGTTTAAATCTAAATCGCAAAGACAATCTTCCAACTTTGTCGGTTGTTTCACATTTGTAGCAAATACAGAATGCCATGGCCCTTTGATAGGAGAATGTGTGATGGAGAAAAACGCGTTTAAAATTTCGGAAGAACGTGTGATGGAGAAAAACGCGTTTAAAATTGTAGTTTCAGATGTCCTTACAAATATGCGTTTATCTCGAAAAGTACTTACTGGATCGATTTAAAATTTTCAGGGAATATAGTCAGATATATGTTAATTATGAAAATATAAAAAAATAACTGAGAATAACCCCTTAAACAAACTTGATTACTTGTAGATGAGAGTCCGGAAAAAGATCAAAAACGTTGCGCCAAAATCATGGCTTGCGCCCGAATAAAACGGAGCTGTTGCAGTACATTGAAATTTGTTTTAATAAATTACGAGGAATAGATCTATCAATTGGTTTCTAAGATCGTGGGTTCTGTCACATCTTATAGGACTGCATAGGTTTATGATGATAAATCAGTCACAACATACTTCTTGAAAACTGACATTAAAAGATACAATTATAACGCATGAAAAAGCAAGCGAAAATAGGACGATCAGAATGACCTTATTTGAGAACGTCTGCAAAGTTCATATGCCTGAATTGATATTTTTCAGATAAAACAGCTTAAGATACTTAACCATTCTACGAGTTAAAGATCAACTTGTGTCAAACATGGTACTAATTCTTATAAAAATAGGGAAAGACATTTGGAAACTGTTTTACACAGAACCTGTAAGGATTGCCATGAGCACATGATCGGTTAATTCTTAGTTGAACAATTTATCTAAGTATCAAAAAAATCCATCAGTTCCATATACGATTATTGTAGTCCCTTTCAACAACAGGAACTCTAACACCAACCTTGTATTCTCCATTCTTTTTCATGGTTAAAGGATCTATAGGCATGATCTGTTCTTTAACTGCATCCAAAGTCTGTCTTGTAAGATTTCTTTTTATTTAGTGATAACTTTTCCCTCACAAGTAAACGAAGGGAGAAGGTCCAACTTTACTTGGGAAAACTACGTTATGTATACCTATTGCTCCAACGTATAATGTACATACTTACTACATCGAATTAAATTGGAAAAATAAGGGATAGGTCACTCGACGACACCACTCACTTATGATTCGACGACCATCCATTCAATCGTTGGTTGTGTTGTACGTGGTAATGTTTGGCGGAGTATTAAGAAAGTCTACTATTTGATTTTTACCAAGGAATAGAAGCGTCTAACGAACGAACAAGTTAAAAACAGCTTCATTTCGTGTTGTCATGTGTTTTGATGTGGTCCTTTTTTTAAGTATTGCTCCTTCGAAATTAGAAAATAGCAAATAAAGAAAAGGCTACCAAAACGAGTGACCCATCTTTTTTTTTCTTTTTTCTACGCTACCTACCATTCACCACCCTCTGTGTGTATGTGCCCTCTTTTCCAATTTTGATGACCATTTCGATTTGATGCCTTGTTTTTTATTTTTATTTATTACTTTTTTTTTCACTTTTATTTTTTGCTTTCTACTCAGCTCCTTTATATTTTTCTTTTTTGACTATTCACGTGTGTCCTTTGTAGAATTTCCAATTATACTACTACTACGACTACTACTAGGACTGGTGTGCGATTTCATATTCCTTCGACTTATAGCTTTTATGACGTTTACTTATTGAATGTTTATGATATTAAATTCGATTTGTGCACCCTTGGCCGCTTAGCCCTTGTGCCATCGTCAATTGTCGGTTTTGGTCCTTTTTGTAGTCTTCGTCATCGTCCTTGTTGTCGTTGTCGTTGCCATTCTGGTTTTGCTGCTTTGCCATTTTTATCCTACGCTTGTTTTGTTAGTTAAGCCGGTTTGGGCTATAGTTTCGAGCTATTAGAAACCATCCACCAGCAATGGAACACATAACATGGCATTTATTTCAAAATGACGTATGTGTATGGAATATTAAAACATATAAAATGCTATTATTACACAATATTGAAAAAAGGAGAAAAAAAAAATGAAAAAAAAGGATAACTACGAATGGAAAAACAAAACAAGAATATCATAGGACGGAATGGGGAATCTTGAAGAGAACAGAATAGAACAGAGCAGATAGAAAGGACATAACTGGTGCTATTAGGATGGTCAAAAAGTTGATCGCACTTAAACGATGTGATATTATCATTTTAATGCAATATATCCTAGATATTACTAATACATACAAGTGGTTGGGGGTAGTATACTCATATTCTGGTTGAGTATCCTTTCAGCAATGACCATAGGATAAGGATTTTATTCCATTTTTTTATTCTCCTCTATCTATATTTATATATATATATATAGATTTTTTTTTTCTTATAGTCGATACATACTATTTAGAGCACGTACGTTGTGAAAAATATCTACAAAAAGTTTGTATGCGTATAAGATGGTGTAAATACAATGGTGTTGGAGGGGGGGAAGGACATTTCAAGAGTACTCTGTAAATGGGGATCGAAGTGTTTGCAATATCCTTGTGACTATAAGATTTTATGGTTATTTCGCTTCTTCTAGTGTCGAAGATAGGGGCTGTAGGAAATTGTAGTTGGAAATCATATTCTGTTATTATTCATTATATTGCGGGTAAATGTGTTTTTCGATACATTTTTGAAGACCGTTCAATCTATATAGAAACATTTTATAGCACTTTAGATGTTTTTATATTAAGTAGGGAGGAAAGTGTGCCTAGTTGAAAGGAGTTTCAATTAAATATTTTAAATGCACACAAGGGAAATAATTGTGATAGACAAAGGTGTAAGTCAAATAGTTGGACGTTTGTTCTTTCAACAGCAAGAATTGAATCACATTATAATTTAGTTTCTTTTTTTCTTTGTTCTTAAAACGTATTTATTTTAAGTGAGTTGAAGATTTTACCAACTAATCAGACCACCAGTCTGATGGCAGATGTTTCATTCTTCGACCTATATGACACTGTTTTTCCTCATATCATATTTTTTGGAATGTGTTGTGTTGTAACATGGCTCTGGTGATGCAATGACTGATTGGTCTGTAGTAATGAGTCAATTTATTTAACCAAAGATTGAACCCTACTTTCGTAGGAAAACTTCTTCTATCGATGTTTCTTCAGATTATCCAACTTTTACATATGATACTTTACAGGTTAATAGAGTAGTTCTTCGGCTTTTCTGTAATCCGGGTTAATAAACCTTTGCTCGTTTTTGTATTCCAGAACTCGGTAAAGTCGCGATATGGAAAGTTTGTTTCAATGACTGAGCAACAGCACCACTCGGTAGGCGAACTGTCTGATTATTTGGTTCACAACTACAGTGGCATTAATTCCACAGATACCATGCTTTTCAGATATCATTGAGAAGACTTAAATACTCCCAAATTATCCTTAAAGATATACCATACAAACGAACTAAGGTGCCTAAGAACTACTGCGAGTTATCCATATGGATAGGAATACTAGTGTGCTTAAAAAATTCTAAGCGGGTTGCTCACTAGTAATTCTAGTTGAGTATCTTCCGAAAACAGGACACTACGACGATAAAGGCACTTAAAAACAAAAACGATTAACTTTGGTTCTATTCCCTTAGACCCATTGAAGCAGCGCCAACCTTCAACAGAGCTCCTGTATCGACTCGTTGAGAGGGTCTAAACATCTGAGAGCTATCCTTAAAAAAACCGAATAATCTTGATACTTTCCATTAATTGAGATTTTAGGGGTTGAATAAAAAACCATTTTGGAAACATACTTATTGGCGTTCTGTTTCTGCTCAGTTCAGCTACAATTCAAATGATGAATTCCGTGATTGATTCAAAGACTGCGAATACTATTTCGTTCAGATAGACAATGCACTTTACAGTCTCAAAATTCGTAGCTGCCCATTCTGCCATTAATTGTTTAACATATTCGATTATAAATAGCTCATTTTCAAAACAAAAAAAAACATGAATGTCTTCAACCCCTGCCAGAAGTTGCACAGACTTTTAGAAAACACTACCACATTTCACGTTACAATCATCTTGTCGGAAACTTTTTTTGACATCTAAAGTCTCGATGGTGTCGCGATGAACGTGATTTCCATTACCGTCATTCTGTACAGGCTGACAATTTTGATAGAGATGCCGAAACTAAACACATCTCTGCATAGATTACCTTAAGGTATTGGGTATCGATTTGAAGCTAAAATGTATCGGAAGGAAAACTTCTGCCCAATAGTGGGCCTACTGAAAGTAGAACTACTCTGATCAAAATAAATAAGGTTTGAAAGATTTCTAACCTATTTTAGGATTGATTTTCAAGTGACAGTTTCATTTCTCGTAAGCCCGAGGTATCATACTTAATTTTATTAAAAATCTGTTTATTCATTTTGTTTAATTTAAGCGAGCTAGGTTAATTTGGAATTATTGAGAAGGATCAATTGATGGTCTTATATCCAGTCAGCAATTTATTAAGAAAGTAGAGGCACTTTGCAGTCTGTTCTAGATGGTTCCTCATATTTTTCAGCATTCCTAGTGGTGAATTATAATAATAACTACTGCCAAGAACGTTTGGTAGTTTGTATACTACTGAAGCCCACGCCAAAGCAATTTAATGAATTTGTTGGTTTGGGTCTCTATATTCTTCATGAATCGCCTAAGCCAAATTTGATAAGTATGCTTAAACTCGAAAGCTTTTGAAAAGTTATTGCTCAGATGGCATTTTTGTCGGTTGGCTTCAACATGTGTTAGGAGCACGTTGACCTGCCCTGACCCGCTTAAAAACGAAGATAGCTGAAAACCAAAGGAGATTTCTTAGCTCTAAAATTGGTTTCTAATATTATTTTACTCTTCCCTATATCCTGGGAAAAGGTTCTATTAAAGAAAAAAAAATCAAGTCAACATTCAAATTAAATAACAACATTCAATCTTAAAAAAAAAAAAATGAAATAAGTAAATATAAGCAGAGAAAAACTTATTTACTTTCCGAACACCCGAAACCCCACTTTGATTAGCAAATATAAATTTAAATTTTGGCACACATGTGACTGCTAAAAGGCGTCACACGCATCTTTTAGTCCTTATACGTAACATGTACCTACTTTATGTCCATCTTGACCTAGAAAAACATCTTCGGGTAACATGTGAAACGAAAAATAAATATTAAAATGGATGAAAAGAAAACAAATGTACATATACCATCCACTACCACCCTCTGAACGATTTAATAAAGATGCAGGAAAACTAAAAAAAGGAAGACGAAGAACAAGAACTAAGGACTGTATGTGAAAGGAGCTATAGAACTTTAAACATCACATCGTCAGTGATTCCATTCATGGGGACGCTTTTCATTTTGTATTCCCTTCAGAGAAAAAGGATATTTAGAATTTTTTTTTATTCTTCTACTCTTGTTTGCTTGCTATCGGTCAGTTTGCTGTGTAGGTTAAGCAATTTTTGAGGGGGGTAAGTTTCATACCCCCACGGTATGTCTACTGTACATGTTCACCCCATATAAATTGGCAAGCGGGCAGCATAACAAGCAACTTAAATTTGAATTGTGTGTTTTTTTAGTCGTATTTATTTTAATTTCTTTTTCTTTGTTGGTTTGTTCCAACATCCTTAGATTTTTTTTCTTTTTTATACCACTCGTATGTACGTGCATATATTCATGAGAATATGAATACTTTTTCCAACTAATAATATGTCCTCCATACATTTATGAAATCTAAACAGGATCGAGTTTATTGCTTCATCTGCCAAAAGGATCTGAAACTTAAATTTGAGTTCCTTTCCTAATGTAAATAATTTATGGTTTTTCGATATTTCTAATTCTTTTTAATGGTTTAACCTCAGCCTGTTGTTGTTGTTTTACTGGCCCAAGCCAGTATCCAATGAACAATGAAGAAGATATACCAATAAATATGATTCCTTTAGTCCTCATATAAATTTAATTCCTTCAAGATACCTGACTCAATCTATGCTGATGGAGTTTACAGGAAAAATGGGTTGAAAACTTATAGAAACACAACTATTTTACAATATTTAAATTATCTAATGATTGCTCCTGTAAGAAGGAAGGCGTTTATCCAAAAATTCTGCAGTGTTTACATAGTCCTCCATGTCACTTCGCATTTTTATATCCGACTGATCGAAAGATTTCCAAGTTCTAAAAGATATTGGTTCTTGACTTTTTATCTATCTTGACTATCGAGCTATTTCTTTGAATTAGGAACTGTCCGTACAAAAAACGTTTTAAACTAGATTGCAAAGGAAAATAAAACTATGTTCTTTGTTTGCAACGTAAATATATACATATATAAGGCTGTCGTCTTAAAGCAAACAGGAGTTGGGCATTTTTAGATGAAATACAAAACCATTTCAATTTTCTTAAGGAGCTATCTTACCTTGTTTACATGTATTAACGCCTTCGGTTGCCTATAATTAGTTAACACACTGAGCGCCATCAATCTAGCTATATCCATTGATGTAACTACTCTGACCCACCGGACTCGACTTACGGTGCAAAAAGTATTAGAAATGACTTGGCACTTCAGATTATATAATCTGAATCTACGTGAAGGCTAAATTTGGCATCATCAATCTGATAATCGCACAGGCCTTACGTAGGAAAAAGATGATGCTTCATTGTTTCTATGAGCTCCTAAATTTGACGTTAGAATCGTCCTGAATGATTTTAGTGCCAAAAACACTTAAAAAAAGCCATTTTTTTTATTATGGTCAGGGACCATCCCGCACAAGACAGTGTCTGAAAATGGCTTACATGATTTTCGCATCCCAAAAGGAAGGTGGCGGTTGGTTGCGTGATGATAAAATCATCAACCATAATGTTCATGATTCGATTTTTGCCATGCACTTCTTCAGTATTATATGTATAATAGTTACATATTATATCAGCTAAGGTGTGTTTATTGATATCTCAGATGTCTCAACAACGGGCAGATAGTGTGATAAGATTGAATGTTGAACGGCTGCAATCGTAACAAACCATCAACAATTATAGTGATTGCATATCTCTCAACCGCCCGACAAATCATATACAACCTCCATCAAGTGCTAAAAATCAGTGTCATCGAAGACCACAGAAACGCTACAACTGTTATACTAGTATTTATTCTACACAAAAAAGAAAACTCTCTAAACTCTCTCTTGTCTACCGTATTATGTAAGCGCTCAAAACGATTTGTTAACGATATAATTAGCCTTTAAAAGGCGCACTGCCTTTATGCCTGGTAATTCCAAAATTAACTATGGAACTAGAGGAAACGGTTTTTAACAGGGTGTTGCGCTGTCTTTTGACTTCTTTAACATCATATGAACATTTTGTATGCAGATGTCTGATTTCTTGGACTACTCATAACTTACGGTCCACAAGATTATAAAACCCCTTCAAGATAATGGGTTTGACAACGGCGATAGATTTTACTAAAGACCCTTATTCTGCCTTTAAGCTTCTCTACTCCTATAAAAATTAATAGCTACTAGAAGAGCTTCTAACTGTACAGCGTCAGCGGGGCCTCTGCCCAATTATCAAGGCTTCGCTCATCAATGACGTTGTCTAATAAAAAGCGGGGCAGAGCGGAGAGTACAACTGAAGGTTGCTGCGATTAGACCAGCTACAGGTGGCAACACCACCAGGACTTAAAACACGGTACCATGGGAGTCAGTAGCCCCCCGGATTTTGGTCCGGGCCTGACTTGTAGGGGTAGGCCCCCTTGTGGGAGCGTCGTGGTTGCTGTGGTTTAAATCCAAAGTCGCGGGAAGGGTCTTTGACCCAATGTAGAGTTGCAAAATACTGGGTGCTGTGACTCTAAGATCAGTAAGAAGTTTTAGGTCGGTCTCGACCCTTACCAAGGGTGGAACATGTGCTTCCAACACGAGTTCTACTTTGGAATCTGTGAATTGACGGTGAACGATGACAAGGCGTATCCTTGCTCCCATGGATGTATGGGCAACCGTGGTCTTAAGTTTCCCAAACAGGCGACCACGTTAAACACTAGAGATACTTACTCCAGAGTTAAACCTCACGTTTTCTACTGAAATAAGAAAGTTACGATTTACCGGCCTCATCTGACAAATGTCCTTGTACACATGAAACTCCTAAAACTTGAATGTAAAGTAAAAAACATTTTCCCTCATAAGAACCTTATTTTTCGAGTCCCCAATGTTTGTGCAACCACCCTCCACTTACCATCTCCACACCTTTTTAATGTTTTCCATCCAGTTGAATGCTGGAGAAAATGTTTTCTGTCTTCTGTCCAATCCCATTCACATTTTGTTGATCTCCTAAGAGATTCTCTAAGCCTTTTGTCAATGTCCACCAAAACAACAATTTGATGTACATAGACAAATTGTTTTTATTTTACCTTTTTTTCATTTTTTTTTTTTTTTTTTTTTTTTTTTTTTTTTTTTTTTCTTTTCTTTTCTATTCTCTCACACTCACTTCTTAGTCATTGTCAACTTCTTGAAAATCCTGTTTTTTGAGTGAGTGAGTAAAAGTGTAATATTACATTCGAAAGGCGAAATAAAATTTATTCACACCATTCGCCAGGATTCGAAAATTCATCTACTCATACTCATCCCATCGTTGTAGCATCCCTTACACAACATTTTCAAATGTGAATTTCCAATTTCAAAGGCGAACAGGAGATGGAAAAGCAAAAAGTGTGTCGTAGTCCTACTCTTAGTATTTGCTTTGGTCTTAATCCTGTCCTCATTCTCCTTTCCCCGTTCTGGTATCCAAGAAAGAAAAGTGTGTGTGATTCGAAGTCCTTTTTTCCGGCACTTAGATATGTGGAAAAGTTACCTCTACCACGTTGTCCGTTATAAAAAGGACACACACGCACAAAGTAGATATCCGTCTTCCATATCGTACAATTGGCAAAGCATACAGAAATAAAAATAAAAAAAGAAAATAATAGAAAAATAAAAAAAAAACCAAGATCCAAAGAAATAAAATAATTCAAATGTAAAAAAAGAAAGGACATTCTCTTCACATTAGAAACAGCTTGGCAATGGAAAAAGTTTTATCCTTTTTTCGAGTGTGTGTGTACCGTTATGCGAAGTTAGTTGCGTATATTATGGAAGAAGAAAATGTGATGGCGAGTCAGTGCTATTTGGGAGTGAGAATAGGTGGTTAGGGGTTGGGACTGAGCTTAGAGGTCGTGAGGGTGCGTACGTAACGTAGGGAGGTAGGTGGAATAAGAATAAGGAACCACGCAATCTATTTGTTATCTATCACATCCGTCTTATTCAGAAGGATAGTCGCACTGTTATGTCGAACTGGTTGTAGTTGTATGGTGCTATGAGTCGAGTGGGTGGCATTGGACTTATACTCGTATTCGGATATCTATTCGTATCTAGGACGAGCGGAAAAAACGTGCGTGCAAACCGGCAAATAGATGGATCTGTAGATATAGATTAATAGCATTTTAGGTACGTTTGGAGAAATGGTTTAGTTTTTTTCTAGTCCCCCCTCTCCTCTTTCCCAGCTCCCTGTTGGCTGTCCGCCTATGCAATGGAGAACATACTTACATAGCAAACACACACGTTTTCGTGGGCTAGCAAAAGCTATACGTTGATGGGGGAAGAGTAATGTTGACCCTAACACCGGACGAAACTCCCTGCTGGTACTGTGTGTAGGGTGGATAACGCGAGATATTACCATCAACTGTAGGTGGAGTGTTGCCATTAGAGCAATTAAAAAACATTTGACTCATTTTCATTTATTGGAGTACCTTTGTTAAATGAAACTCTCTCCTATTTGTAGAATATTTTGGAACCGCTCCAGTAAGAAAGGTGTTTGGAAATCGTTTTCATCGTCATCAGTCTGCAGTTTGATATTTTGTGTATGTTTCTTTTACCAAGGTTGCTTTATTCAAGATCATCTTGTTCTTATGCTACTAACGCAGTATGTACCTTAAGTATGTTTCTGATTCAGTGCTATCTTGAAGTGATTATACAGACTCTACTGATTTCACTGATATGTTATCTACAGATGATTCTAAATTTAGATTCAAAGGTCGTTTATTTGGTATATTGCGAAATTTGACTACAAAAATATCTACAAGACTACACTATTCTTATAGTTGTCTCAGAATTTCACGAGAACAGAGATGATGGTGGTGCTAAAGGGAAACAGCAAGAAAGCTGTTGGCCTGCCTTAAGGTTTCCAATCTGAAGCAATGGCAGATTGAATATTACATCATATGTTCAACGTTTAGTCGTTGACTAAATAAGCCCTTCCCAATGGATTTTTTAAGGTCAGTATTTCTTGAAGTTCGCGTATGTTGAAGTAGGAGCTACTAGTACACCAGCTTCTCTGTGCCATATTTGGATGCTGTGGAGACTAAATATTTATATTGGATACAGATTTACTATCTAACTAAATCTACTTATGCAAAATGCATCTATTCTTGAGATCTCATTCAGGCTATTCAAAAATAATAATCACCTAGTGATTTCCTTCTGTTGCCTAAGAGATCAGTATTAGTTGGAAACCAGATTCTTTTCATCGCTCATCTCTGCCATTTTTATGCATTTTATTTGGCATTCTCATATCTAAGGCATGGCGACAAGAATTTCTTTCCAGTAACGTAAATCAGTCTAATATAAAAAAGTATAAAGGTTATTGTGATTGACCTTGATTGATCTTTTGAAGTTAAGTGAGCTGTTCCACTTTCGGTATAAAGATGAGCTTGAGTTTTGGCAATCAACCAAAGAGCATTCTTGGGGTCCCAAATTTATTCATTGTCTGTTTCCTCCAGTAAACTTGTTTCCTAAACCTTAAATAACATCGTAATTATCGTTGTGTTTTTCCATGGCAACTCTGTCACCATCAACTAGATGGAGCGGCATTGTTATATCTATTTTTCACCCCCTTTAACCTAGCTCCTATGCCTCTGCACTTCTCGATAAAAGTTAATATCCTATTTCGATTTTTGTATCCTCTTTCGTTTTTTTTGGACATACTTTCTCCCATACGTAGTAACAAACTAACTACTACCTCCTATCCAAAGTCTACATGAGAACTTTCGCCTATGTACGAAAGTACTGACAAAAAAAAAAAAAAAAATACAAAAAAAGTAAGATGATGGACTATGTTGAGAGCTAGTAGGGGTGTATAAGTCTACGGATATAAAACTTTTCATGCATTTAGACTTAAGTTTCTTCATTTTCTTCTTCTGTGCGCACTTTTTTTTTCTCTACTTTTGCTTGGACGCTTACACAAGAATTCTGTCCGTTTTGACTTGAAGAAAAGACGAAGAGAGTATGATTCGAAGGATGTCTTAGGGGATATACGGATACGAAAAGCATCTAAAGACGCGATAAAGGGTATTTGTACAATTTTTATATGTGCTTTGGCATTGCAAATACATTTAATGTAAATATAACACGCATTAGGCTGGATTTGATGGACAACCGGTAAAAACGGACGTAGGGCACCTATGTTCTTATTCAGTTTATGTATAAAAGTGTTAGTACTTGCCTAATGGATATTTATTTAAATACATTTATTACTGCGCTGCATACAAATACTATATGTTTGTATATTTGAAAATGTGTGTACGCACGGATGCCTTTGTTTCGTTCATTGTATAATTGGGATTTTTAATGTAACACGTTCTTAAATGATATTGGGAGAGAGTAATGAAACCCACTACCAAATTAATTGTATTCCTTCTGCCTATTCAGATACAAATAGGATCTTTGGGGAGGTGGGGGACTAATGGGAAAGATTGTAAGATGGCTATGAAAACGTAATGGATAATAAAGAAAATCTGACCGTTTTTAATTACGACAAGGGAAGTTTTGCTGTGCTGATATCATTATATGCGACCTGAGAAATCTTTGGCAAACATAAAATACAGAGATACACAACAAATGATAGAAAATGGCCAAGTGAAAAGGCAGGCAGTTTTTAAGTGTTAATGGTTATAAAAAAATACAAAAAAACAAACACATTTGGAGAAGAACAGAAAAGGTTTTTTTTCCAAAAAGAAAGGTAAGACGTTATGGGTCGGATCGATAGATGTCAATCTAGTCGACGGATGTTAAGTTTGTCAGTTATCCTTGATAATAAATGAAATAAGTTCTAAGTAAAAGCTGATGGCTTTCCTTCCGATCTAGAACGTGTAAGAGGACTACTGCGATAAACCAAAATATGTGGGCCTTATAATTTTCTATCAAATCTATCGGCAGGTTATCAGATAAAAATTGTTGACGTCTGCTATATCTATGTACGTTTGAAACATATACTAGTATATTATTTTTGCTTTAAAGGTGGTATTGCGATCTGAAAGTCTCTATAAATTGACATGGGTCAAACATTTTTCACAAAAAAAAAAAAAAAAAAAATATTTTCAATGTCAAAATTGGCCTGATCCACTGAACTTAACTAGGCCTAATTTCCAACCAATGTGCTAGTCTCCATAGTCGTGGCACAAAAAATTCAACCTCAAAAATATAAAACAACACAAAACAAAATGCACTTAAATGTACTTTAACTTTTCTGGTTGGAGTCTTATTGTACACAGCTGTTTGGTTGGGACCCACTTCCAATAAAGCTGGTCTCTTAAGATGTGGCCTGCTATTTTGGTTGGTAATTTCGGCCTGGACTCAAATATTCTTCATATTGGAGCATTATTTTGAATTCGCTGCATATTACCTATTATACGCGTGGTGTGATATGATGGCAGTCAATATGTCCGCTGTCTCTCTTTGCTCTTCTCTCTCTCTCTAACTTATTTTTCTGCGCCTAGAGCTATGCAGTGTTACTTAAATTCAAAAACAAAATTACTTATTTACCATACAGTAGAGTCTCAATTATCTATCAACCGTCATTTCTGTTGACCGTCACACTTTTTTGCCGCGAAATGAAAATTTTATTGGTTTTGACTTATTTTATGAAATTCTCTTATTTATGAAATTATTTTTTCTAGATGTGCAGTGTTTTTAAGTCACACTGCACGAAGTGCCAGGTGTTCTAGAGGTATCTAGTGGTATATGGATATTGAAGAAGTCGGATGTCTTAATGCCGATTTTATGTAAACATCATGACGACCCAACTAGGACTCTCCATTATACATATAAACATAATTGGATTAATTTTAACAAGGATGAAATTATTTTTCGAAGAATGTCTTGTTCAAGTAAACGCTCTCCAAAGCGGTTTTAAAATCGCTGAAGACGTTGGTATTTATCAAATTTGTAATTGCCTGGTATTTAACTTTGTGTAACCAGCCCGTCGAGTCTTTCATTCCAACCCAGATATACAACACAATAAAAGAAAACCTCGCCATCCTCATCTATACCTTAGTTCTCTTCGGAATATCAAACATCTCAAACATCAAAAGGCTATTGCATTATATTTTTGGGAGCTCGTGGAGTTCTCTTATTGTCTTTCTCCTTTATGGGAGATGATTGACGTTCGTTTATATTCCAAAAACTCACGACATTTTGTCTTTCTGTATGGCAGTCAGATCCACTTTAACTGTGCTGTATATGCTACTCAAGAGCGTCTAATATTCGTTGTCAATTGATAGCGGGTAGCTATCAACCACACTTAAAATTTATATCTATGTATTTTATTTGTCTTGACTGCAAAAACTCTTAGGTTTTAACCATTCTGTTATCGAATTATAGCTTCTTTGAACAAAATTTATTCAATATATAACGTTAATCTCTCATTTTCTCTTTGGTTTCCTATTTACTTAATCTAATTGTTGAATGCCATTGCTGGCAACTTTAGTTTAATTCCTCATGTGTCTACATTCATAACCCATCTTTCTTTTGGCAATCATTTTTGTCTGCATCAGCTAAGTCTATTCTGCATATTGGCATAACCTTGACTATGAATACCAGATAACAATCTAAAATGTCCGTTTTTCGCATCCATGATTCTGAGCCGTTAAAAAAAAAAAAACACGTTACCCGGCCACCAATCAAATAAATCTATCAATACCAGATTCAAAATAGCGCCAAACTTAAAACGAGTTATAGAACCCTCTGAAAAATCCTATACTGAAGACTTGCAAGCAAAAAAAAATCGCAGTAAAGTTGTGTGAACTATGGTATAAGTAGAATGTTTTGGTTGACTATTCAAGAGCAACTCACTTGGAGTACGTGTCCATTCACCTTTTTAAAATCTCAGCAATCAGTCAACACCTGTTTTGTATTTTGTCTTTTTCAAGTCAATTAAAGAGACAAACGTGTGACACAGGATCATGACTTAACTATAGAAAGACTTTACAAATCCTAGTTGGATGCAAATTCTTACTGCATTATCCTAATCACCTACACTATTCTAACCTCAACTAGGAAATCCTTCCATTGAAATTGTTCCCCTGGGATGATTTATATTCATTCCTCTAAAAAAAATAAACAATCTTCCCACCCTAAAACCAAAGGCTTACGTAAATCCCTCACCTTTTCAGGACCTCAGAAAAAAGAAACCAACAAGCACCCTGACGACACCTTTTCCCTGTCACTTGCGGTCATGTGTAAAAACGAACATTTCATGCAGAATCTATTCTACATTCTGTTAGAAGTAAACCATCACCGTCAGCATCCCTCCACCAGCTCTTACTCCTTCTTATTGTTTTCACATTACACATCCTATAAATCTACATATAAATAAGTTTTATATGCGTACGTAAAGAAGAGGAAACCAACGAAAAAACGACCTTCTGCAGTAGCCATATTTATACTAGTATGTCCGACATGATACTTTCTATCATGCAATATACTCGTAAATGGCAGCTCAGCAATACACCAAGACAAAAAGAAAAGGATAACTTTTACCGCATTCACATTTCTCATCTGTTCCTCGGGTTTCTGATATGCCCTGTGTGTTCCTGTCCCATCCTAGCCTAGCATGGCCTAGACTACTAAATCGTCCTTCTCGTTGTTCACCCGTTTTTGGCCCATTTCCTATATGTCTGAAGATTTGTATATATTTTGGAATCTTCAACTCAATCTCTGGGATTATTTCAATGTATCGCCATTGCCATCACCATCACCATCACTATAGCCACTGCTTATTGCCATTGCCATTTCTATTGGTATTCCCACCACTATGCGGAGAGTCAGTCCTTCTTGGGATAATTTGAATTTCCATTTGTTCCATTTGTGTACTAACTCTTAAAACTTTCTCTAGAACTAACTTGTATGTATGAACAGTACACATATACATACATCAGTATGAGCAATATACACACATACAACCACCTACTTAAATACGCAGGGCCATTCGTATTGAATATCAAAAAGTTTTTCGAAACTATTATCCCTCTTTGCTTCGGCTAAATTCGAATTGGATTGCCAAAAACAAAAGAAGAAGGCTAGGACCAATAACCGCTGCCGCCTCAGCCGTCGAGTGTTGCCAACAACCGATATGGTCTCCGTCCGCAGGGGGAATGAGAGTAATAGCATAAAAATAAAACAAAAGCAAAACTAATAATTTGAATTGTATGTTCGGTTATTTTCCCAGAACCGAGTGACATAGTGAAAGGGATTTCCAAAGTATCCGAATAGTCGAACGTACCTATCCGTTTCGTATATCCTTGCATACATAATAAATCTAGCGCAGAGATACGACCCTACGACCATACCTATAACGTACGAGTATACTCGTACAAGTAGACATACAAATTTGTGCTGCTTTTGGAAATACCTTTCTCAAAAGATGAGCCCAAAAGCAATAGGGTGTGCTGGCGAAACAAACGAGCGAGGAAAAGCTAAGAAATCCTGCGCCAATACTAAACCACCCAACCTTTGAATTAAAGGATGGGGAATCTCGCTCTCTTCAATGCTATCCGCATAGTTATCCCTTTTAATGGATGAGTTATTGCCACACATACGTAAGTAGGTGTAATGTATAAATTTATTTCGATTCTTCCCTCCCTTCCACTGGGAATGGGGCAAAGTCCTATTGCGTTTTCCAATTTTAGCCAACACACTGAGTAATATATGTATGAAAGGGGTCATTCGAATGCCAAAATCAGAGTATCAGTGGGTGGTTAAAG
The DNA here is from genome assembly GCA_907269105.1 of Volucella inanis. Classification (NCBI taxonomy): domain Eukaryota; kingdom Metazoa; phylum Arthropoda; class Insecta; order Diptera; family Syrphidae; genus Volucella; species Volucella inanis. Next base: position 73,251,058 of record OU026157.1, on the reverse strand, counting down.
AGTTGGTAAATCCTGGTGTACATAGTATGTAGATGGTACGAGTATCTTAACGTGCATATGTATATAATTCAAATTCAGCACTTTGAATTGTAACCTCGTTGGTAAATTGCTGTATTTAAAATTTTCTATTTTAGTACTTAAGCCTGTGCATGAGAATACGAGTAATTTGCATCCATCTACAATACATATACCTACGTATCCAGATCGGTATCCTTTAGTTTTTGAAACTACCCGCCCAACTATTACTTTCACCAGATATGGTGTATTTTATACATAAAGTGTATTATTATAAAAGGACATGCGATGCTTTGGCGCTTCGAAAGAGGTGTGTTCTTTACTCAATAAGTCCGATGCCAATATGTCTGCCTGTCTATTTGCAGCCTTTACTAGTAATTCTCTGCCATTCCCGGATACAACTAATGAGTACATACGAAACGAATATGTCGAATGCGCGACACGATTCATTGTATTCGCATCTAAGTACGCGTATCATCACTGGCCACACCAAAACAATAATTGAAGCGTATGGATTTTTTCTCGTTTTGTTAAGTGTCGGGGTCTATTTGCTTCTATTTGCTGTTGATGTTCCTATGTATAATGGATGGGCAAAAATACGAATACTTGTATCTCTTTCGGTTATAAGACAAAAAAGAAGAAAGTTTTCCAAGTCTATCGGGATATCTTTCGGTCGGTCCCATCGATCCTGTACTGGACATCGGTAAAACGTTTTTGCCGTGATGTATTTTACGGGGTGCTTCCTATAACGATCAAAAATAATATTTCAATAACATTTTGTTGGTGTCTATTCTCTGTGTGTAGTCATAAATTACGAAATGAAGTTTCATTCCTATTTTGCACTTTGTACAAGTACTATACATTAGATATAAATATCTACGAATACATGCCTACTTACAGATATTCATATCTCATTTATGAATGTGTGCTTGTGTTGTCGAGTTGGTATCTATGGATGTGGTTGGTTTTACACTTTGTTTTTGCCACTACAATTTCGATTTGTGAGGTTTGATTGAGAACCGCTCTCCGCAGGGGGTGCTATATCCGGAAAATATCAGAGTGGTAGCCGATTGCAAGTAAAAGGTATAGAAGGTTATGGGTCAAAAGCTGTGGTGAGATTGATGAGGAAATTGTATCATTCGATGGGACGAATTACGTAGAGGAAAATGATTGAATGGAGTGAAAATAGCTAAATTTAAGCACACACGCATTGAAATGGGGTTCATCTTTCAATCGTTTTATAGATGTGCCGTTTGACTCTTAAAGTTTTGATGAAATTTAAAAATTCTTTTTCAGGTTTACGTTTACGTACGTTTAGTATATTTTAATTTTTTCTTCACAGAAGTCCCATATTGGATTTTCGAAAAGCCACTTAACATTATTTTCAGACACGAGGGCCAAAATATTGCAGTGTAGAGCCAACGAATAGAAAATACTCTAGTTGGTTTGCTATTTTTTACAAAGTCAGAAAACTCAACAACAACTCTCAACCATACCGAAATAATACTAACTGAAATTAAATTTAACTTTTGCATGAAATCTTCTACCATGAGACCATATTAATATACACTGAAGTTCCAAAGTAGAAATCGTTGCAGGTGTCATTTCTATTCATCGCAACAATCCTTCCAATTTCATTTTTGCGCTCATTACTTCCAGTTACGCACCTAATTTATTGTTGCCTAGAGTATGCCTTTGGCGAATCATTCCTTTGCATTGTGGATTAAGAATTATTTGAAAATTTTCAGGCACCAGAATGCTGGTATTCGTTCTTTTAATGTATGCCAACCATCCAAACCGATGAATTCGAAACTCATCTGCCCATTGTGTCATCAAAATCGGTGTTGTCATTGTAACTCACAACGGTGTTGGGGATTCAGCACACTTACTCTGCAACAGTTCTACGCAAAAAGCAATAAGAACACCTATGGTCAACCGAAACATATGTATTTTTATGTACTCTCAGTATTCAGTACTCTCTCGATTACAGCAAATTTGACAAAACCTCATCAAATGATTTTCCAAACTGTTCTTTGGCAGGTGATTTTCTGTAAGAATACATGACAGGAATGAGTAAAGAAATATTCAAATTGCTCACACAAAGGAATTGTCTTACTACACTGACATCTCTAAAATGGTCTTCGGTACGGTAGTTTTACTTCATTGTGAAACCCTAGGAGTTAACTTTCCTTCAAACTATTTTAAAGTATGATATCGCTGGGAGGTTATAACAAGTATTAATCTTTGGCTCTCCCGATAATCAGATCAAGGGTTTTACAAATTTACGTTAACTCTGTTTCGAGTACTCTTTATAATTGTCAACTATCGAGTTTTGTGTCGTTATCATGTTGTTTTTGTCTTCTGATAAAACTTACGAACATCATTTTTCAGAGTAGTAACTCTTTAAGGTCTTAATTGAGTGATTACTGGGGAAGCCGATATTTTTTCCACTTATTGTATTGGGTATGTAATTTAATTCGTGCAGTTTTTTTTTTTTTAAATTTGAACTTTTATTTAAGAAAAACATGTACAATAGTATTATTTAAAGTATTGCCCATCTGAAGCTATGACTTCTTCCTATCTTTCTGGCAATTTTTGGATCCCATCCCAAAAGAACTGCGCTGGCTTGGCAGCCAAGAATGAATCAAGCCAATTTTTGATATACTGCTCTGTTGTGAACCGTATTTCAGTGAGGGCGTTCTGCATCGACCGGAACAAATGGTAGTCAGAAGGGGCAAGGTCTGGGCTATAAAGAAGTGGGGTAAGAATTCCCTTCCACTGTTTTCCAAATAGTTCTTAACCGGAATAGCAACGTGGGGCCGAGCGTTGTCATGATGGAAAAGTATTGCCTCGTGTCTGATTTTTTGCGCTTGGGGTTGTCGTAATGGATCCATTTTTCACCACCAGTAGCAATCCGATGCAAAAATGACTTTCTTTTGTGGCGTTCCAGCAGCATTTCGGACATGCAAAACTGCCTTTCGACGTCTCTCGGCTTCAGTTCATGTGGAATCCAATTTCCTTGCTTTTGAATATATCCAGCTGCTCTTAAACGTTTTGAAAAGGCTGCTTGAGTGATACCCAAAGATTCTGCGAGCTTTTCTTGTGTTTGGCAACAATCTTCATAGAATAATGCTTCCAGTTCTTCATCTTCAAACTTTTTTGGCTGCCCAAGACGTTCTTCGTCTTCCAAGCCAAAATCACCACTTTTAAATCGTGCAAATCACTTTTGGCACGTTTGCTCAGCTAGCGCATGTTCACCATAAACTTCCACCAAAATACGATGACTTTCGGGAGCAGTTTTCAGTAATGAAGAAGAACTCCCCGCAAAAACACTTTTTCAGGCACAAAGTTCGACATATTTGAGTGAAAAAAATAAAGATTGTTGTTTACGCTTCAAATGAATGACATATACTGAAATGACGTACAATGACAGTAGCTTTCCAATGCATGTTCCAATGGAATAATAACAATTGAATAATACAAGTTACGCCATCTCTTAGCAAACCGCACGAATTAGGCTATAGACCCAATACTTGTAAAATTTCCGAAAAATGTTGTGGACTGTAGATTGCTTCTTCGAGCTGCATTGTGATCGTAAACCCAACTAAACTTTGACTTTTGATATCATAGAAACATGTATCACTAACTTAAAAATAAGACTGGCCAAATAGTGATGTGGCCGAAAAAACCCACTACGCTTGATTTTTCTTCCAAGTATTTTGGTATTTTTTGAACACTTACATAAATCTGACTTGCAGCAAATCATTTACCGTATATACATATGTATAAGCTGCAGATGTGTGCTATTACCGTACATTTTGTTGCAACATTAGAGAAAAGAAAGTGCCGAAGGAGCACCAAATCCGATATGCCTCAAATTGCAAGGCAGTACATTACAAAATTTATAGACGTCTGTGACCCGTGTGAGTGTTTTTTTCTATTACTTTCCCAAACGCAATACAGCCGACTTCACCCTTTAAAAACATGCACTTAAATGTGGATGTCTATTTGATCCCTTTGATCCGACTTTAAACATAGTCGGTTTAGACATATGTACATATGTATGTACGAGTATATCTTCATGCAATTCTTGCCCTATAAGGCCTATAACCTTAAGCAATCACTGTTATACTCATATAACTATGAGTGAGAAAGACATATTTAGGTCTTTAAACACAAGGATTTGATTCTCGCGAGTTCTTGTTCAAATACAATTTCATCGTATTAAAGATATTATTAGCAAACCTATAACTTTTAAGGGTACCGTAACAATTTTACCATAGTCATAAACACTTACTGGAAGCAGTTTCCATATTTGTTATAGGTATATAAATAAGTCATCTCAAAAAACCGAACTCCTTCCACCGAAGACATACTGGCTTACATATTCCAATTTAATTTGTAGCTATTCATCAAAGTAAAAAGCAGAAAGCAGCACAAACTCACCAAAACTTTATATCATTTCACGTTTACATACTCAAATAACTTACAATGCCTTAACAACCCACCACACCACCCTCCACCATCCTCATCCCACCGCAGCTGTCTTTAAGCAGCCTTTATCAAAAATGGTCCCATACACGAGTACGAGTACCATACCCCCATCCTAAAGTTATATCTCTCTGGGCACGTACGATGCCCAAACACTCGAAACTTATTATAATACGGAGCTCGTTTACTCGAAGCTCGATTCTCAATTGCACACAAACAGACAGACGGACAAACACGCATAAAAATACCTCCGCCCTCTCAGATACATACAGAGAGCAAGCAAGCACATTAGTTTTCAAAATAGTACTGTGCAAAAGATATCCTTCTAAATAACCTTCACATAAATCCATTACGTATACGGACCATCCGTATTGATTTATTGCTTTTCACTGTTCTATCCAGCTCTACCTTCTTACCGTGCCCCTCTTTTTCGGCCACCACCCTCTGACAGCCTCCACTCGAACCAACACCACCCCCAAAAAACCTGCACACTCTGCCATGGGATGCCGTGCCATGGTTTTTCTTCAGCTTGTATAGTTTTTTGGGTTTTGCTTTGTTCTCCATCATAGTAGTATTTCGTGTGTGTAGTGTATCTAAGCCTTTTCCTATTCACCACCGTAGTCCATACAACATACAAAACAAGAAAACAAAACAAAACAACAACGACAGACACAGGACCAACGATGAACAAATAGAACAACAACAACGGCAGCATAAGGACTAAAAAAAAAATAAAAATAAAAAAAACTTTCATAGGATACCCCGTCCGACGATACCCCATTCCGAGAACACTTTCAATTCAAAGTTTTGGCAAGTAACCAACTCCAACCACAGAACGCAACTTTTCCTCTGCGCCTACCTTAAATTCACCCACAGAAACACACAGACAAGAAGCATTCTCATACATACACTATTAGAAGTAGAAGGAAGCAAACAAAAAAAAAAATCGGGTTGTTGGTCACCCCAAAGGCGCCCGTGCCGCCGCCATCACCTATCATCCATCTTTGCAACGAAACTTTTAAACAGAGGAATAGATCTTCCATTTATTTTTGCCACCCCAACCCTCACACCTAGCCCTATACCAGTTCTTGCATCAAATATGAGAATAAGTACGAGTACGAGTACTCTATGCTCTTGCCGTCCTTCGTCCTTTAAGAACACACACATACTAATAAACGGAGTTAGTCAAACACTTATACAAGGTTAAACACCCTTATGCGAGCTGTACCGGAAAATCCACTTTTTATTCGTAGCACCATCAAGCAACTCACACATTCACAAATGATCCATATCCTTTTTGGTGTTTTGATATACGATGAGAGTTTTCACCCTTCTTCCCGCATCCAAAGACCCACCCAGCCAACTACCACCCTGAGCACATGTCCTTCAACGCACATCCCGTTACGCTTTACCATCGTTTCACCTCTCTTCCCACTCATCAATTCTGCTGCTTCTCTCATCAAATGGATAGTGAAAATGTGTATTACGGATACTTTCGGTAAAATCGGAAAATGCCTATGACTAGCCATAAGGCCAATAACTCTCCTCATCCCCTTTCCTCTTTTTTCGCAAACATTATACTTTGTACTTACGAGTATGTATGTATATGCATTACGTTCCGTACACACTTTCTTACATATGAACATATGAAAATACTGTGGGTGACGTGTGTGGTACCTAGCCGATGGGTTGGTGAGTGCTTCTTTGGTTGGTTAGTTGGGTGCGTAAAGAAGAACCAGAGGATATGTATACGTACGAGTACTCGTTTGCTATTAATGTGTTCGATGCTTCTCTATGCCAACTGAAAATTGATGGATGAGTTATGGCCGAGAGTGTAAAGAGGGGTTAAATCAAAAGACGAATAATACACACCAACATAAAGGCAGACAAATGTATTTCTCATGCATTCGTACAGACTTCAGAAGGCGGACTTCTTGTATGGATCCCAGATACTCGTATCTTAGAAGATGAAAACTCCTTCCAAGTTTTCCTTTTTTTTCTTTACTTCAGTTTTTCTTTTTTGCTTCCTGTTTCTTCTTCTTTGAGAATAATAATATGTCCATATGTAATTGTGCTCGACGGTCACTACAATCGTATCCTGAAGAAGGTGGAATGGTTATAGGCAAAAGTGAAGGGTGCTGGGGCATTAAATCAACTTATAGTGTCCTAACCTAACACTTATGGACCATCCAGGGATAAAGGGGTTGGTAGACGGTTTTATATAAATGTATTTGTACGAAGTGATGGTGATTTTTGGGTGCGGAAGGCTCTTTGAGTGAAGATTCTATCTGTCTTCCTATTGAATCATTTGATATTTATTCGATTCTCAAAGCATTTCTATGTACAGTTGAATATGACAAATCGAATGTATCATATATAGTAAGTACAGTTCGTGGTCATTTAAAATTTAAATTTTAAAATTTTCTTTCTCATAGTCATTGTTTTGGGTTTTAAGTCACGTTAATTGGACAATCATGTCATTTACATTTAAGTTCAAAATGTTTTACATGAAGGAAAAAGATCGGTCCAAAAGTGAATTCCTTCGGAACATTTGATACCATTCTTATTCCCTGTGCACTTTGATGCACAGCAATTTCAAGCTATTTGAAAAGACTTTTATCGTCTTTTTCATGTTACCATGAAATCATTTTCTATCCCTGCACAATCACACAAATTTTAACGATGAGTTGCCAAAACTACCATAAAAAACTGATTTTACTTTTTCTCTTCTTGAAACGAACCTTCGAACATTTTGAACATCGTTAACATGAGAGACATCACATCTGATGAAGTGATGGTAACTCAGTTTCTGGCGCAGTTTCATCCACTTTAAGCTATGTAATTAGCCCGTTAGTTTCCCTTAACGTGTGGCTATTTTCCTTCCCCGATCAACGGTCACTACCATGACAACTTTTGAAGCCAGATCCCATGACTTCTCTAACGTTAACATTGCAATCAACCGATATTTCTAGAAAATAGATAGAAAATAGTTTTTACAACTTTAAAAGGTCTTCGATGGTAGAAGGAATTGAGCTTCTGATTATTTACTCATCTCGCAAAAGTTAGTCTCTTAGTTGCTGATTCTCTAGGTGAATCTTTAATTTTCGAATTACAGCAATACGTAGATGGGCTCTGACTATATTAATGACAAGGAAGATACCGAGCCTGCGAACTGAACTGATCCTAATATGAATGCAATATCTACCTTTAACCACAGTATTACAAGCTGCTACAGAATAACTCCTGAATAAGTACAGATAAACTCACATACATTTCATTCAAGACGTAACTTTCTATATGTCGAGCGAAAACCTACTGACCTTCTCTAACATTCCCCAATATGAATAAGGAACACTTTTTTCTTGGGTACGCAGCTACAAGTTTGTTATATTGTCACATAATAAATCAAGACACATCCCAACCATACCAAATATCATCTCGAAATATATCTAGGTCTCATTCAAGACAGAAAATTGAGTTAGAAAAATAATATTAAAAAAGCTGTTTCTCGTCCGAGTAAACTGTAGACTCAAGGAACCCAAAAGTTATATAATAGGTCTACAGCTCGGTTGTAAGACTAATTCTCACTTATGCATAACCATCTGGTTGAAAAATAAGCTAGAAGAAATGAAACATGCAATGTTGAACTGGTAAAAACGATAGTGCACCCTTTAGGACCAACAAATCATGCAGTCACTCAGGCAGGTTTTTCTTACAATACATTATTAGTATCTTAGGATTTTGATCTGGGAATGGAAAGATTGAATGGAGATAATCATTGTTATCTGCTAGGGATACATTTGTAGGGATACATTTTACTGCGATCCCTAGTAATAATTTTTAGTTCTCGTGCTCATGCATGAATACTCTAATTTTATTTAATTTTTATTTGTTTATTTTTTTTCTTGTCACAAGAGCAAGAGCACAACCGTCAAATTAAAATAATTTTTTGTAGCTTACGATTCACGATTATATTGTTGTGTCCGATAAACCGATAAATTAGCAGCACTAATTCTTTTGATGTTTTCAAAAATCATATACATACAATTCAAAACAGTGACACGTCAAAGAGCGCTTAATGGTTTCGTTTTTACAATGTGGTTTAATTAAAAATTTAGTCAAAAAAAAAAAAAAAAAAACGGACGTTTCTCGTGAAGGATTTCATTTGATAATTTTTTTAAATGTAACTCAACAAGAATGCAAAGGGTTGATTTCGTAAAGCTTTTGGTGACAAAATACCATCCAATGCTTCAATTTATAACTGGTTTTCAGAGTGCGAACGCGGTCGTGCTAGCGTTAGTGATAAATTTCGTGAAGGTCATCCTTGCAGTGCTGTTGTTCCAGAAAACCTTGATGTCATACTCGCCATGATTGAAGCCGATCGGCATGTAACATGCCGTGAGTAGAAATAACCTTATTTAGTTGCGAAGAAGCTTTGTGCAAGATGGATACCATACAAGCTGACCGATGCTTAAAAAAAGGGTCGTGTCAAATGGTGCAAAGAAATGCTAAAGAATTTCAATCGTGGTACCTCAAAAAACTTGCACAGCATCGTTACAGTATAATAACAGTATATATAACAATATAACCGACAATCGGCTGTTTGGGTATTCCAAGGTGAGCGAAAACCAACAAACGTGACTCGTTTTCGAAGCAATTCAAAAAATATTAAAACTTGTTTTTTCGGTTAATCGCGCTATGTTGCTCTAGTGGCTTTAGAGAATCAAAGAACTGTTAATGGCGATTGGTATACAATAATTTTGTTGACGCAATTCATCAGTAAATTGCGTAAAACAAACAAAAAACTACGTATCGTAGCATCATGACAATGCTAGTTCATGCTAGTTCACACACAGCCAGTCAAACAATAATTCAATTTTTAAAGTTTCAAAACGTCAATTTAATAAGCCGTTGCCCATGTTCTCCTGATTTGTTGCCCATTGACTTGTTTTGGTTCCCGTTCATAAAAAATAAAATACGTGGTCAACGTTTTTCAACGCTAGAAGAGGCACGTTTCTGGGTCTAATAAATGTTTCGGAAGCTGGTTCTATCGAATGGAAAAGTGTATAAATCTTTAAAGTAATAAATTTTACGTTTTCGTGTAAGCAGAACATTAATTTATTCGAACAAAACAAATATTTAATAAAATTTGGTTTCATATTCTAATGTGGCAACATGGACGCTCGACAATCGTTTAAATAGAACTAATTTTTGAATCACAAAAATTGATGTAAATCAAAAGTTAGTTCTTGTATTGTTGTTGTACGAGTAATGCATACAAACTAAGAACCTACATACTCGTACATATATAATCATAAAACGCTGCTAATATATTTCGGGAATAAAATGCTTGTCGTGGACTCTATTAAAGTCCATTCGTCTCCATTTCTTTTCCAAAACTCTGGCTCAGTCTTAAAAATAGTTATAGGCTCTAGATGTGTATACAGATCTCGAAGTGGTATAACTTGCGCAATTCGTGTGTCTTTAGAGTTATAACACGGAGTATCGCTAGGTTGACTCCACTTAGTGCTCGTTCTGGTTTTGCAATCTATGGTAGAGAAGTATATCAACATTATCATTAAGTTGGATTTTAAACGTCCTTAGAACAAAGTTGTTTTGAACTCAAAAATATTTAAAAAATTCTGAGCTCGAGGACTCGTAGATTATCCATTTATGCCGAAAACGGCGCATAGATACGAAAATCGACTGCCCAAAGTAAAATGTCTATCACTCACTTAGAATTTCTTATGTTTTGTATTCCATATCCTTTTCAAAAGATAGTTTAGACCTGAATAGAAACACGAAACGAAATATGATTTTTTTTTGTAAATTTCTGTATCGACCTCTCTGCCTTTTTTGTTTTGAAAATCTTTGGCAAAAAACCAATAAAAGCATCAGCAAACACATCATTGAAGTGTTGTAAGGAAAAAGCAATTTTTCTTTCTCTAATCATACACTCAAACGGACGGTACTGCGTTTGCCTTTCAGTGTTTGATTTTGCAAGGTGGGTTTAAACATTTCGATTTTGGAACTTAAAAAGGATTTAGAAAGGACAACAACTTAAGAATAAACAAGAAGGCAAAAAAAAAAAAAAAAAAACAACTCGAAGGGAGAAAAAAACAGGACATAAACTTTTCTCATTTCATATGTTGGCAGGGATCGAAAGAATGATGTCCTCCCACTATCAAAGTTGTGTCGTATCCTCGATCCTCTTTTTCCCCGATTGAATGAGAAGTACCCCAGAGCCAAGCCCGCATGTGAGAATGTCCTTAAGTTTCTTTTTTTCGTATTTTGAACCTTTGTTCGTTGTTTCTTCATGTGGCCCTTCACTTTAGATGAAATCGAAGAATCTACTCCAAAATACATATTTCTGTTTTTTTTTTTTATTCTGTTAAAAGACCCGATGTACACAGCCAACAGCCAACAGTAATATGTGCAAAGTTTTTTTCGTCCTTTCAAAGTTAAAAGAGTGGAATGGGAGAGTGAATAAAAAACATAGTAGAAAAATGAATAGAAAAAGAAGTGAAAATCTAAAATAGAGAAAATAAAAGCAAACACACGCGCATCAAAAACTTTCCTCAGGTCAGCTTTTCCTTCTAACAGAATCGTGATATATTTTTTTTGTTTTTTTTTATTTATTTACTTTACTTTTTTTTTTATTTTATGTCGTCAATTCAGGATATCGAGTGGTATCTCTGGTCAGCAGTCCGAAGTAGGGAGGTCGGTTAAGGTAATATTGTGCATAAACAGGGGTAGTGGTGGGACATACGCTCAGGATGACATATGTGAAATGGATTAATAATGTTGGGAACATGTGCACCACACCGCACACACAAATACAAAGGACTTCCGTTCGCAATTTGAGGCATAAAAATCAATTTTGACGAAGTCAAGCTGTCGATTAAAATGCAAAAGTTAATATAATATGAATTTTCCTTTCGGCTTTATTATTGAATTAAAAAGTTTTTTTTTTTGCCTAGGTGGTAGTTATAGAGGGTGGTTGGAACTCGTACGTAAAATTGGAAGGGTCCCAACTTTGTTTTATGGCAGAGTTATTGGGTTTTAAATATTTATTGGTTCTTTGAATTATCGTTAAAACCATTTATTGGCGGGTCAGGAAAGAGAAAGGATTTTGTAAGAAGAAGAAGATATAGACAAAGGTATGCATGGTGGTTTAGTAAAAGTAATTTCTTAAAGTGGTCACAGCTGCCAAGTGCATATGAGTGTGATTTTTCTAAACATACTCTACCCATGCACTCAATATGTTTTTCTTTGCTTGAGCTTGTTTCAAGTATTTTTTGCATATGTCAGGTAAAGCTTTAAAGATTTTTACCGAACAAAATTGGGATAATATGTATAATGTGCATATCAGTACATAGTAATTATTTTGTTCATACAGTGAACTTTATTAGATATGATGTATGTATTTGTAATGGAAAAAAATAATCTTCACCCAGATACTAACCCTGTGGTATTTCTTTGACGCCCCACGGAAATATCATATATGTATACTCGTATGGTACTACCTTACAAGCTTTAAACCTCGTTCAGAGAATTTCTCCTTAACTTTTTAGCGCTTAATCTGCCTAAGAGAAGCTACACTTTGGTCGGGCTGAACGAAAGAATATCTTGTACTGGCACTCTGTCGTCTAATGGTAATAGTTTCTATTAGATTTTGGGATTAGACGGTTTATCCCATTTGCCATTTATCAATGCAATCAACGAAGGTTTCTGAAATCATCTTAAGATCACTTTAGGAGATATAAGCCTTTGCAGGACAATATTGTATTTTATATTTACTTTTGGGTCACACTCATGATTTGGTTAAGAACCTAAGTATTTAAGAAATATAATCGTTTATACATAGTGGTCCTTTTGGTAGTTTCTTTCGACAGCCCATTCTCACTCCAAATCTTATTTTTTTGTGGGATGCCCTTAAAGATCGATTTTATGCGGACAATTCAGAAACGACTCAAGCACTTCGTCTAAGCCATTCGTGAGATAGAGCCAGAAACAGTCAATAAGATCTTGGAAAATTGGGTTGACAGGATGCGCTACTGCATTGCCAGCCGAAGAGCCACATGAATGAAATCGTATTCCATAACTAGCTAACTAATTTAGGTATTTAACAGTAGAGTTAGTCCGTTCTTTTTTTTTCATTTTTGTGGACAAATATTAATGACTACAGTTCAGTTAACTAACATAATAGTTTGGCCTTATACCTTGGCTGCCATGAAAGATCCCTCTTAGATAAAAACTAGCCACATGAAAAGTAATACTATGCTAGGCTCTTCAATGCGCTTCAGGGAAATTTCAACGCATCTATTTTGGCAGCTTCGGTTTCACAGTCTTCGAAAAAAATATTGCGGATGTACCTGGATTCCAAGTGGTTTTCAAGAGCTGGGCATCTAGGATGATCCGTGTGGTTTTGACTTTGCTATACGTGCAAATAAAATGGTATTAAATTAAGAGGTAAAGCCAAATGACCATCATGACCATCGAACATTCGTTGATTAGCAACACTGCTTGGTGTTGTTTTCATGTTCTAGATGTCATTGGGCCGACTTCTTCCGAGATGATTCTGGCGATGTAGTAACAGCTAATGAAGTACCGCTATCTCTAATGAAAACTTATATTCTTTTCAGATAAATTGTTACTGGAAGGTTTAGATGATATGTGGTTTGAAGATACAAATTTAAATAAAAGGTACTGGTTTTTAAACGTCTATTTGGTTTATCGTTTGAACCTATGGTTTACTGCTGAAAATAATCTAAAAAATCTAGGTTTAACTACTCAGAATTTCGAAGTTGTGTTCCATAGAGGTTGGTGATTTCGAACAATATATTTTATTTATTTTCGTATGTATTATGCAAAATTTGTAAATTAAAAAAAATTAAAAATTTTCCAATTATATGCGAATAAAAGTTTTTACTTTCGCAACATCCGTTTCGGAGCGATAGCACCCAGACACGAAGATGGTCCATTCTATTGTACTCCATGTGTTCCGGATGCCAACAACACATGGAATTCGTACCGAGTCCCTATGCGATTCCCCAGCTAAGCACTTACCGCGCCCAACGCTGCTTAATTTCGATGGTCTAGTGGGAGCCGATGATTTCAACGTGACGATTCCGTTGAATATGCTAGATTTAAACTTAAACTTCTTATGTAGTAGCTGGATATGAATGATATTAGACTCCAACCTGCATATTTTATTAAGTGTACCTTCTAGAAAACATGTTGCTATCCAGACATTGTTTTGTAATGTCACTACGAGTGTTTAAAAAATAACTAAAAAAAATGACTCAACCACATGAATATAATTATTATGATCTATGATCTATGATCTATGATCCATTGATGCCATTCCTAAACCAGTGAGAAATCAAATTTCACTTTTCATCAAGTTGTGATATCAATAGGTCGACGCTTTCGGTTGTCGTATAACACGATTATAAAATCTTATCCAGATCATTATCATCTATATTTTCTATATTGGTCATGGACCCGAATCAGGAATCATATTGTATTTGCACTAAATGGTACATTTTTTAAGAATAAGATAGAAACTGAAGGACCTACTTCGAACTTACGTATGCAACATTTCAATTTGTTTACAATAAATAAATTTTGCAATAAATTATTGAAACTTTTTAAGGGCCCAATCAACGAAAGAAACAGGATACCAATGGTCTTTGTTTGCATTTGCCAATATTTCTGGAGGTTTTTAAGTTCAATTCTAAATATTATGAGACTTATGTACATCCCTATAATTGTAATCGGTCTCGATATTTGAAATTGACAGGAAACACGATAGATTTCCGTGCTATGCTATGATATGGCTTGCACTATAAACTCAAAATAAAACCGACATGGTGCTGTCAATGGTAAAAGAATAGCCTAAACAAACTAGTACAAGGCTTACCCGCATTCTTATTAGCAAAAAAAGGTTCTTAAATATTCATTATTCCTTAGGAGTAGTTTAATCGATACGTTCATATCGTTAAACTCGTTAAATATAAATACGAGTACTGTCTCATGGAGGTCATAATAACGTCCTGCGAAGGACCTTATCAAGAAGCAGTCAATCCTACCATACTCGTAAACTCTTAATAGCACCTAGTTAAGAGTCGTTATTGCAATAATAAAGAAGAAACACTTTTTAATAAGTCATACCAACTTAAAAAACTATAAAGTTCCTCAAATACTCAACTCTGAAGTGATTTGTTAAATTATTTTAAAATAGACACGAGTATGAGTAAATTGATGAATATGTAGATGTTATGAGTTGTATAAGTCCTTTAATCGATGTATTGCTACATTTGTCCCTGTATAACATTTTCCTTTTAAAAATTTATTGTAAAGCAAAAAAAAAAAAATAAAAGGAGGAAAATTGACAAGAAACCATAAAAGTCGATGAAAAATAATTTCACCATGTTATTCTCCCATCTTCCGTCTTAAAATTGGAATTTCTACGCCTCTCGGACCCAGCAAATACTAAACAATATAATCTGAAAGTTTTTATGACCCATAGATTACCCCACTGTATCAGCAGTACCCACTGACTGATTGTATTTGTACCATTTGGATGGAATAAACATTTTATAGTTCTTTGATTTAATTTGTTGACATTTTCGCTGATTCTTCGAACTGATGTGCGGTCCAGTCCATCGACATTTCTCTAATTTTTCATATTTAACGACAGTTCTTCACTACGTTTGAGACATCAAATAAATTGATCTGAAACGGAAATTGACTGACCGATTGACCATATTCCCTCGAAATGGAATCGAATGGAATGTTACAAACCATCTTGCCACCCACCATCATTTGTCATTCATCCATCCCTGCCTGAGTTTGGAAGAGATGCTTTGTGTTGGCTGTTTTTATATCAATATATTTCTAAGGCAAAATAGTTTGAATCCCAATCGTATGCTTAGAGCCTGAAATTATACTTTCTCTCTCCCGTATAATATATCAGCGAATTTTTATGTATCTAACATCCATTTAAATAAGTACATTTTATTGCTTGCTGATAAAGTTACACAAATACATACAAATACATTTATACTCACCCATTTACATATGTACGAGTAGATACTCGACCATCGCCATAATGGTTTGTTTTAATTCCTCACTCCGTGCCGTGCATTGAACCCTCCCGCTTTTGTCTGCATTTTAACTGTCAGGGTTTTAGGATTGTGTGATTGTATAAGTACCGTACCGTACCGAGGGTAGATACTCTAAGCTAGCCAAAACTAAACTATGATGGTAGAGAATTACCCCCTATACCTAGAAAATAACCGAAAACCACCGAAAAGCCCTGTTAACGCCACTATACACCCTACCATTAAATTCAACGAAAATTTAATAGTTTCCTTCGTTTTTGTGTTTTGCGTTTCAACGCCACCGCCGCCGCCACCCGTCCGGGTCTATGGAACGGATACTCCTATTCCAACCAACCAACTCTAACCCAGTCTATGAGTATCTCCAGATATCTAAATACATACCATCTGTATAGCTTGCTCGGAACAGTATTTTGTATTATTTTGGCATGTATAGAAAAAAAGATTTACGGCAAAAGTTTTAACGATTTCGAAGGATCTTTATTATGTTTCAGTACATTCAAACACATACCGATGAATTCGGATTTTATATTACTTCACTTGTTTTTTTTTTTTTTGCACTCCGTTTGCTCTATTTTTTTTCAGCTATTTTATTGCAGTTTTGCGCTTTGGCACACTACTTCATGTGTCTATTTTTTATTATTTTTATTTTTTTTATATATGTATATATACATATATATATATATACAAAACATGCTGTGCTGTGTTTCTTTGGAAATCAGTGAAACATAAATTATTGCCGAGAGTACATTTTATTGTTTTACATTATAATTATGTGCAACCCAAATGGAATGGCCAAAGTTAAAAGTTCCTTCCATTCATTGGTATTTGGTCTTATTTCCTATGCGAAGGGAACCACTCCTTGAAAATTGTTTGCCTCAGTAATCTTAATTCATCATAAGCAATTTACTTGGAAACGGACTTCAAAAAGCAACCCTTATGCTGTCATTCTAGTATGTGATAATAACCCACACACGATTTCGATTTGATGATTTTTATCTTTTACGAGCATGTCCATATTCAAATCATAATGAGAACGGGGTGGTTATGAGGTACTAAAAAAGTATGACTATGGTGTGCTAAGTGTATGAGCAAATGTTTGCCAACTTGTGATATAGAGGCCGTAAATTGTTTCAAGTAAGAAATTTTTTGCGACTTACTTGTCAGTAATATAAATGATTTTGGGTTATTTTCTTTTCTATCAGAACAAAGCACTCTGAGAAGGAACTACTCTATTGTACTCTTTGTCTGTTACTTTTACTGAACTTTCTCAGTCTTTCGTAGAAAAATGAGTAAACGCTTCAGTGATAAATTGCCTACAGTACCAGAACCCACTACATCAGCGTCAAGTACCTGCAGCATGATGCGAGAGTAGGCTAGACACTTACTGAGGTGGTACTCCTTAATGTCGTCATCTTTCTCACAGCCAGCGTCGTATAATATTGTATCATTTATGCCAAGCACATTTAGATGCTTGATAAAAGCATAGTGCTCCGTCACGACACCAGTAAGCGCCCTGTAGGCTTTTCTACTGACGAATAATAGGAAAGTCTTTCCTAATGAAATAAAATAAGGAAGGCCCTGATCCTTTGGTTCGTGCTGACAACCAAATCCAATCAATGCATATATTTCCACTTGAAGGACAGACTACAATTTTCCTAACGAAGAATGAAATCAAACGTTGTCGTCTTGCAGAAATATACCAGCGCCGCATTCAAAATTGATTTTGGAGCCCTCTGCGAAGAACACACGACCGTTCCTTCCTGGCTCGGATTTTGACCGAAATTACAACCAGTTACTGAGAAAGTCTAACATGAGCTCTGATGTCATTGTATCAGACGGCATGCCCATAAGATCACCAGAGTTAAAAAATAGTCTGCTTGCAAGCTGATCAAAATATAGTTCCAGTTATTTCAAAGACCTGATGTCAAAGAGATTGTCTTCGTCACTTTTTTAGAATAATAAGAACATGGAAAAGGCTACCTAATCTGATGGCAGTAGCTTCAGTATTATACTTCCACTCTAGTGCTTCATTGCAGAAACACTGGGAATGTTCGAATAGATTTTGACAGCTTTGTATGATTCTGTCCTCAGATAGTGTTTTTAATAATCATGGGAAGACATCCTTGTACAGTATAATAAATCTGAGAAAGAACTCTATTGTATTGTACCAATATGTCAGGTCTTCTTATGAAATCTTATTCAAATTTCAGTATGTATGACGAGGTGATAGCATTGGTAATGACCTCAATTGGATAGACTTCACATTTGCAGCATTCTGATGCACAAAAAAACTACATGAAATATATTTTGCCTCTCTATCTGTATCTTATGACTAAAAAAATTAAAATCAAACAAAATCAAATCTAATTAAATTAACAAATACACTTTGATCAATTCTCCAAACCAACTGTCTGCATCTGAACAAAGACAGACTCCTTGTCCCATGCCCAATAACCTGTGACAAGTAAAAGGTGGCACTTCTCATTTCTATTAATCTAAAACGATGATGTCCAACCACTTCATTTAGCTTACATAAATAATCTAGAACGAGCCCAGGTCGAAAATAGAGTGTTGTTTCTCAGAACTCGGATGCATAGTTCCATTTTAAAATAATGAAATTCAAATGCATTTCAAACAAAGCATAGTACTAGTCCGAGAAGATGGAGAGGGGTAAGTAGGAGTTGGACCGAATAACCATTGTTAAACATCCCAATTTTTTAATTGATTATTATTTTGCAGCGAACTATGAACATAGGAAAGAGAAAGGGATATAGAGGTGGTTTCAGAATTAGTGATGGTGAAACTCTCTAAAGGATTGTAAACCATTTTCGGAAAACTCACATTATTTGCGATAGAATGAGTAGAGAAGAACTCAAATGCCTTCTCTTCTATAAACCATTTTATTAAATGCATAGTATATACAAATACACATCGTATAAACGAACGTATCTGATGTATTAGCTGTATATGGCACTGTAGGTACGAGAAGTTCCCATTTCTTCTTGATAAATCTGCGTTAGTTCTATGTCTTTCTAGAGCTCAAACCGCTATATATAGTACATAGTACATACGTCTGTATAACTGACTATAACTCGGAGACTTATATGTGCATAATTAATGAAATTAAATACAAAGGACTCTAGTGCTGGTAGGTCTTTGGATCCGCATCCTAAAAACTTCTACGACTAACCGTAGAGTGCACAAAAGTCCAAAAATCTATTTTCAAAGGACGTACCTACAATTTTCGGAGGAGAAGGAACGCGCTTTGTCCGTTCCTGATAATAATTACGATGATGATGATGGTTATAATGATGAAGATGATGAATACAAGTTTGTCTGGGACGATAATGCTGCGATTGGAGAAGTGCATGTCAATTGAAGTATGAAATTGCATCAAAATTTTAGTTCTCAATTCAATTTGGTTTCGAAGTTGAGTAAGTTTTCATTCAAGCGTTAATGTTTGTGAGTTTTGTTTTATTTTCCCCTTTAAATAAAGTTGTATTTATTGCAAAAGGATATTTTCTTACAAAGAAATATTCTTGATTGTGCTATCTTCATCTACTGCTTTATTAAAGCCTTAACAAAATTTACATATGTACATATATTTCTAATTTGGCTGTTATCATAGTTTTTCTCAAAACACTGGTAGACATGAACAGTCCAGTAACAGTAACAATAACAGTATGTAAACTTTTGAAATACTCTAGCTCTGATGTTGGCCTTTCAAACAATTATTTCAAGTATGATCAAGAAAAAATCATATGAGAACGCGACACTTTTTTATAACCTTTTTTTTTTAAGTCAAATATATCAGTGGTGATGCCAATGACTGACGAAGAAATATTTGCCAAGGATACCAAAACAAGATATAGAATGTAGTTCGGCTCTGTAAAATCCATTAAATCTTGAGTTCCTGTGTTTTCTTCAAAACCTGCTGAATGGTAAATATCTGCTCAATGGAGGCCTAACTTAATCCAGATTCGAAGTGGGAGTGAATAATCAGTCCCACACTCAGGCAAATAGGGTATTGTACGGGAAGTTGGAGAAATTAATTCGTTGGCGTTGGCTGAATTCCAGACGAGTTTTTATTAAGGACTAGACAAATGACGAACCATATGGTATTTCGCATATGAGCCATTGTACGAGTATACTCCTGCTATTTAAAATAATTCAACAGTGAACCTATCCACTCCAAAAGCGTTGTGAGTCTTTGATGGTTTAATGGATGCTATCACTGCTTTTGGCGCCGGAATGTTTGCCATAAACATTTCAAAAATCTAATTCCTCCAGATTTTCAAAACGCTTTTAGCACTCTGTGTGCTTAATATGGCCTCGATTACTCACTTTTCTAGCTCATTCACTTTCTTTCGAGGAGATCGATATTACTCCCGACTTATTCGATTGTTATACCGTAATTCTTGTCTGCAGCTCCATTTTGTGTATATCTTCAGTGTAGTACTCGTTCAAACTGGGAGCTTCGTAATATTGTATGAAACGCTGCATATTAAATGCATCTTTCAGTGCTCAAACTAGCCTTTTAAGATTTAGGCTTCAAATTGAAAAGCAGAGTCTTTTTCTTTGAACCTACTCTGGTCAGTCTTTAAGCCAGATAAAGTTGCGTTTTTGGAATGCAATAGCATCATAATTCACTTCCTCATGTCCTTCAAAATAGATTAAAAGTCTTTGTAGGAATTCCAATAAACGGTTGAATTTCTTATAAAAACAATATTTGGTGACATAGTCTCTTGGACGAAGTAAGGACAGAGAAGTGAATGGTTACCAGCCCCTCTTTAAGACTAGCGGCATTCTTGGGTCTTACAGAAAAGATTTTAATGCAGTGACCATGAACAGAAATTCTTGTTATGAAGTAGACAATGCCCAGAAAACTTCCCTTGCATCTCCTTGTAGATTATGAAAATCTATGTATCCTTCATAGGCATTATCGGCATTGGCACTGATGCTTAAGGCACTTTATCTCTCAAGCTATGGCTCAAATGTTATTCTTACAAAGAAAATATTTCAATAATAGTCGATTAATTATTTGTAAGTAGGATATGACTTTAGGTAAAAGAAACCGTATCGCAATCTGTATATGAATTTTCAACTTTGTGTTCAAATCAGTCACATTCTCACGGTTAGCTTATTCTGAGATGTAGAATCTACTAATCTGAAAGTCAGACTCAAATTGATACACAATTATAGGGAGTAATCTTTTACGAATACTCGTATTTTAGGCCCTACTCTAACATGTCTTCTTACCTAATACAGTACACAACTTCCCCTATGTAAGCCATAGTGGTGTGTAGTTTTGATATCATGTCTTTATTTTTAATTTATTTCTACTTAGAATATCCGGTGATTTGCGGTTTCCCACAATTCGCTCATATCATAACATATGTACTCGGACTCTTAGGTTATCTGCATGCGTTCCATTTGTGAAGGTATGCACGGAACGAATCGTATAAGTGTCTCCTGTTTATCCAACCATCCTCATTGCAAAGAAGCTTATGTATTAACCGTTCTGTACAAAGATTTGAGTCCCTATTAAATTATCATGCCTATATAAGGGTCGTTCGAATTTAGCAATTTGGATCCGCCAATGTTGGCGTTTTAAAACATAGATATTAAAGACCTTGATATAATTAGGTTTTCTTCAGCTACTTATGAGAACAGGACATATTTTATACTCTGCTAAGTTTAATACTGATGCAGATAACTTTTAATTTTTCCGTGGATTTTTCTAATGTTTTGACCATTACCATTATCAGCTCCAGGCCAATTTTAGTAGTTTTGTTAATATTAAAATTATTTTACCTCGCCTATAATGTCAGAACTGTACATTACTCATTCATACATGTCTGGCTATTAGTCAAATATCGCATGCTACTCAGAACACAGATGACTTCTTCGGTTCGCTGGTGCAGTCTTCATTTCACATTGGATCTGTAGAACCTCTGTAAGGATATGGCGGGAAGAGTCTCAGAACAACAATTCAAAACTGATATCTGATATAAACTCGTAAGTCATTTGCGAGAACAGCGTCAGATGGATGTTAACTGTCATTAATGAGGTTTACAAAAGTTTGGTAAAGAAAGTAAAAACGAAAGCTAGGCATGCTTTTGCATCTTAGATATCAAATGCTTATCTTAGTACAAAAAACAAAATTGATTTACGATAATTACAGTCATAATGTATCGGTTTATGGCCGTTCGATACTTGTCCAATTCATCCAGTCATCTATGCCTTCTCTGATCATTTAACGCTTGCGTGTTTAGCGTTAAGAAAATTAATTATTATCTTCATCCTTTTTTTTTTTTAATCAAATCGATTTCTATTCAATGTTTTTGGGTGTGCAAAACTGTACTATGAACTAATTTCTTCGAAGGTAGAAAATTACATTCATCTACTTCCCCTGTTACTACCCTTAAAAAACTGCCAAACGAACAAATGAGTTAGCACTTATGGTAACTAATATCAACCCGCGAATATACGCGTAGACTTTCTCCTCGAAGTCGAGCACACAATCATTTTATTTTTTTTTGATTATTACTTGCAAAAGAAAGAGTAAGAAATTGAGGTGTGCTCTAGTACTGCCCAGGTTATCCTGCATAGGCACGTACCTTTACTGCGTATCTTCAAACAAAACCCAAAACAGCTCAGTCTTATAACACTTTTTATCATTCTGACCAGTTCTTTACGCGTCTGTTATGGAACTTGCATGCAGAATGGCTATGACTTTGTATCTGTGTTCCTGTATACATATATGATTATGATAATGTGAGGATTTAAAACTAATGCGGACCGAGAACGCAAATCGACATGTTATTCGGATTCCCAATATTTCCTACCTCATCGCCAATAACCGAAAATAAATACATTATGTAGATTTTAAGGGTGTGTTTAATGCCTCTTATAGTTGCCCGTAATCGTTACGTTTATGCGGGGGGTAGTAAGTGGTAGGTAGGATATAAATGTTTTTATTATTCCAATATTGATAAAGAAAATGGAATGGTAAAACTCCATTTGTTAATGGTAGTAGCTAAGGAGAACTATATGTACATTCTTGATTATTTTGGGATTTGCCACTTGCAAGCCACTTTGAATGAGGATATATTTTCGAAACAATACTTATGGAATATTGTGTAAGACTACAACCTTAGAATAAGATTTTTAATAAAATTTTGATATTTGGCGTTTTGGTATTAAACGAACGAGCGTCTCTAATGAAATTGAACTATTTTTGAAAAACTGAAAGCCAACGCTGAGACTATTATTTAATTGCAGTTTTAACGATTTAATCAAAGAGTACGTACCACCTACTATCGTATACGAGTACTTCCGAGAACACGTTTCATTTTGCGCATATATATTATATATTATCATGTACTATATGCTAAACCCCGGAAAAAGAAAATACCATATATCGAAAATCAGTAAAATGAGGGATTATGAGGAAAAAAGTTAGGTCTCATGATTCTTTGTTTAAGAATCACTTTGCATATTTACCTGGGAAGTAGATAGCTTTAAACTTGATCAAAATTTGCTGTACAGAATTTGAACTTGTGTGATTAAACAATGGAACGTTATACACCTTAACAACGTGGAATAATCACGATGTTTTTGATGAACAATTCGTCAGTGATTTTGGTTCAACGTCCATTTCATGCCCGTTTTTGTAGCCGCCTGCGCTTAGTCGCACGACTCTTTCAAACATGAACAACATGGGACCGAGTAAACCCTGGTAAGCCTCATCGACCAGACGACGTGCCACGCAATTGCCCATTCCACACACGTCTATGCGACGCATTTTGGTGAAAGACTTGAAGACATCTTCTTACACAGTGCAGACTGTCTATCAACTGATGAGTGTTGATTGTGAATCGCGTCTAACCTACGCTCATCCCTCCTGAATCTCAACAACGAAGTGGATGATTTTGCGTCAAAAATAATCAGAACTAACAGGCCTATTTATACCTATATGGATACGTAATCAAACAAAATTTGTGGTTCTGCGGCAATGAAAATCCACGAGTAATGCACGACGAGCCATTGCATCCACTCAAAATCACTGCATGGTGTATTGTTTACGCTTGAAGAGTCATTACACATTTTTATTTTTTTTTGAATAGCGAGGGCCTAACGGTCACTGCGGATGTTGTGCGCTACAGATCCATGATTAATGAACTTTTCATACCTCAATTGGATGATTTGGTACTGGAGGACATGTAGTTCCAGCAGGCGCATACTGCAAAATCCACTACTGATATTCTAAAGAAGTGTTCCATATTCCATCCTTATTCTTAAAAATAAAAGTAAACTTTGACATTGAATTTGAATTTCTTTTACCAACTAAAATACAACTTAAAACAAATAATAAAGCCAGAATTCTGGCTACACAAACTTAGCTTTTAAATCTAGATAAGAAAAACATGCAGTTTAATTTTTACAAACGGCTCAAAAACCAATGGAGAATGAGGGTAGGGCGATAATTAAAAACATAAAATATTGTTTCTTCCAAACGGAGACATATAGAATCCTAATTGCCGTGAAATATGTATATTATGAAGAACATGTAAAAGAGTATTTGCGGCTGCCTCTGAATTGCGCTCAAGTCTTACCCGATCACTCAAACATTGCCGAACTAATTCAAGTATGCAGTGCGTCTCTTAATGCAAGTGAAGACCTGAATGCAATGGATCTTTTCTGTGTCTAAGAGATCAATGGGATTGCGTGATAGCAAATGCAGTTTTAGAAAGTTTCAGTTAAGTACTTCTCAAGACTTGACACTGCTTTAGGTTGTATTCACCCACAAATGCAACTGTAAGCGACATGATTCCTCAGGATGTAAGCAAAAGACCAAAAGGAAGCTTAATTTTGAACGCTTCCTTTCTAGGGACTTTATCACTGAGGCGTTAACCATATTTCTACAAAAGACTGAAAAGATACGTTCAAAAGGAAGATGTTGGTCGCGGTAAAATATCGATAAGTTTGTCAGCTAAAACGCCTAAAGGACTATAGGTTAAAGTCCAACCAATATAAAGAATAAATCATTTCTCATTCACCACACACCTGAGAGGTTATTTTTGCAACTTCCACAAAAAAAAAAAATAGCTGCTAGTAATATGTCACACATTCTGTCGCCATTTGGAATCAACAAAAACCGTAGGTCCCTTTCTCGGTGCACAAAATGTCAAAACAACCAGCACAGCTTCGTTGGATGTGCCTAGTTCCTCTTCTGTTTCAAGACACTTTTGAAAGAAAACATGCAGTTCTCTTAAAATAAGTAGGTTATATTCTCAGCATATGTTATTGTGTTTTCGGGCTCTACGTTGGATTGGAACTTGGAATCATGTTTACTTGGTTTACTCGTACTTCTGGAACTTCGTTTTACTTAAGGATTGGACTAGTTTTTTCTGTTTAGGTTCATCTTCGACAGGAGATATTTTAAGATGTAATAAATTCAATATCTTATTCATCAGTGGTTGCTTTGGGTGATTAATTGGCTCCTAGACTAAAGACTATATAAGCCACTAATTAGGAAAGCCCTTAGCGATCGCTTTGTCTTTTTTTATTACTTTCAACGCTGTAGAGATCTTATCTTAGTTAATATATTCTGTGTGAATTCGAGCGATTTTTGTTTGGGTCAACTAATCTCGAATTATACAAGAGAGTTTTTGGACTAAGCTGCAGATAAATATATATTTTTCTGAATTCTTTAGGCGTCGTATAATTTGCGTAATGCAGTAGTACTATGACTTGGTTGTTTCATACCATAGTCCTATAGACTCCCTGAAACCTTATGAGTATACGAAATAATGCTTTGAAAATGATTGGCCCCGCCACTATCAAGGCGGTTACTTGGCAAGGCGATTGGCTTTTTTTATTTAAAGCCCACCCCAGTTCTTGGGCTAAAAACTTATTTTCATATCATTTCCAATAAAATACACTTGCCAGGTCCAATAAACTGTCATTATTGGGATTGTTGACACTGCTGATATTTGACTCTTACTGCGTTTTTTACTTGAACAAAGCTTTTGCGATTCGCTATCAAATCATCTTAGAGCGTGCAGTAATTCAAATAATCCACTGTATAAGAGTACATATATGGCAAATGATGCTCTTAACTACGATCTCTTCAAAAATTCTCTCTTAAATACTCTTATGCATAAGAAAATATATTGAATGATTGAAAACAGAGTCTACAAAGCAAACATCAAGCAATTCGTGTAAATGTCAATTTAATCGAGTTATTCTTTTCTAGTAATTGAAACTCTTCAGACATATAAAAGTGACTTATAGTGGGTGTGGGATAAAAGGGCTAGGCTAGCTTACCTTAGTATCATAATTGCCAAATACTCATCAGCATCATTTTTTCATTCATTCATATCTGCATATTTTTAATGGGTTTTCGGTTTTTATGCCCTTATTGTGTGATTGGCGCCCACTCCCATATTCGATAGATGTGTAATCTTTTCGTATTCCCATTTCAAAGTATAGCTCGCTCGCACCCAAAATATTTTGGAAATTTCATATACCCTATATCCTATACCCTATACCAATGTCAATACCAATAGTAATACTAATAACAATAACAATACACTAGTTTCTCCCAAATTGAAGAACATACGAGTATAGTGTTCCATATGCATTTAGGGTATATTCGTATTTGTCCTTACGTGATTTATAGTAGATCTACATGTCATTAGATACTTTCGGTTTTTATTTCCTTCCGTTCGATCATCCTGCACCTCGCTGCCAAGAAGATGGTTCAATTCTTAGTATCGCTAAAGGGTAAGAATAGCTATAAGGTGCTGTTAACAGTCATCCAGCACGCGATTAAAACATTCAATAGTAATTCTAGAATATCTTACTATTATTTTGTGTGCATGCAGATTGCGTTAGACCGACAGCGGTAGGGGAACATAAAAACGTTAAAGGTGTACTACGAGTAGCTTTGAGCAACTAAAAGCACAAAGCCAACCCTTTTTTCTCCAAGTTATTGACATATGCTTTGAGTATATCTATTGTGGTTGTTGCCTTTAACTTGTTCATACAGAAAACATGTTGGGGTGTGATTCGTAACAACTATTTTTCTTGCCACAATAATGGTAATGGTAATGGTAATGGTAATTTGTTTTTCGACCTCGTATTCATATCGCAATAATTTATAAATTTGTCATATCATAGCCGCACCGCGTTGTTTTTACGGTAGGTAATCTATTCGATTTTTTTTTTCTTTCCTTTTTTCTTCTCTATTATTTTCCTTCGTGTTCGTTTCTTTTTCCCTTATTGGGGGTTGGAAATATTTAACTCTTTCATTGCTTTTATTAATATTAAACATTACACGAGTAAAATATTTTACATGTTTTTTCATGGTAAGTACTCTGTATATACCAAAACATTTGACTGATGTCGTGTCTGGAAAAAAGACAGTGAAATAATGTTTACAAAAAAACAAGGGAAAACAAAAAGAAAGCAACATTTCCTAAACCAGGATTTTGTGTTTGTCTTTGAAGATATAGCGACAACCAGATCCCTTACAACGAGTGTAGAGGCTTTCGAAAGTAACCCTTCACAATTCAAATCTAGGAACTGAGTTTGACTCAACTTAAAAACTTCTATCAGGATCTCTACTCTTTACAAAGGCTGTATTTGTGCATTTTTTTCACCTCATCATTTATCATAGTCGCAATGACCTCAATTTATCAGAGCAAATCTTCTCACAAGTTAATAAAAGATGTCGAACTTTTCCGGCCGTTTTCCTAGATTTACCTACGAGTAATTTTCATACTTCATTTCAGCAAAAATTTTTGCAAATAAATAACCTTTCAACGATAAGATATTTACTTTAAACATTAATGTATTTAAGAATAACTCTATAAAATCCAAATGCAAAACTTATTTTTTCACTTTTTCAATCAACAGTCAAGCCCCATGTTCAGAGATGAAAATCAGTTCTTATAGTATACCAAGTTCGGCCTCCATTTAAAAGAATTAGGGAACTCAGCGTTTTTTGTTTAATTGCGTTACTATTGAGGAAGATCCCACTATAATGGAACTTATATGACACTTTTTTAGTAAATATGAATACTCATTAGCAGCTTTTATAGTTGGTCTATAAAAAGATGTAGACCAGATGTAGATGCAGTTTAAGACTCTATGTTCTTTTAACTTTTGGCAAAACTACTAAATGACCTTTACTACAACTTTGCTTTTACCCTTCAATAACTCGGATACATCCAATTTAGAAGAAAAGACATTCAAATCGACGTACTTCATCCAAATGAAGTCCAAATCAGTCCTTTTCAAATTAAGCTTTATCCGGAGTTCCAAATGGTTCATCGAGTTGGCAGATAACTTCTAGATAACCGTGGATCTTTTGTAAATTGGTCAAAATATGTTGTCTTTCTTCCGAATATTGACTACAACCTAGGTATCCGAGCATAACACTGCTCAACACGAAACGATGTAGTTTATATGTATATTAAAACCTCGAAGGTGCAGGAACACATTAGTAAGTTAGGTATGACCAATGTGAATTATCCTATTGTTTCTTTTGTAAAGGAGAAAATTCCTATTAATAGATCTTCTACAGTTGTAACAAACATGTATATAGTATGTTGGAGTTAATAGAAAGCGCAAATTGACTCAATTCAAAATCTTTATTCATGATGAATGATTCGTGACAATATGCTTTGGGAATGTCTTAATACATATATACTTCTTCGACCAATTGTAGCTCTATCTGACTAATGAGGCGCTGAATATTGGCTTCCAAGGGCAATCTCGGTGACCAATTCATTGGGCAATTTTGCAGTTTCACAGGAAGTCAATAACGTCTTTGATTCCTACACCAGCCGAAATTATGCGAATTTCAGAATAGGTTTGAATGGTGCGGAAGCGTACTGAATAAAATTGTCAATGAAATGTTTAAAACAACAGCACGTTTTGAAAGTTACCAATGTTAACAAAATATCCTCTAAATAAATAGCATTTCGCAGCATTGGTGTACAATTTTTACTGATTAGCCTTGAGCTAAAAGAGTTAAATCCTTTTCTGTTTGTGTAAAGAAAACCCAGTTTTTCAATTAAAATTTTTTAGTTTACAGGATGCCATAATGTCATAATGCCATAATTGCTATTAATATTTTATAAATATTCATTTTATTAATTAACTTATGTTGCACAGCATTTTTGTATTAATTTTTATTGCACTTCAAACAAATACTTTATTATTTAAATAAACCACGACCGTGATCTTTTATTCAAATTTCCAAAAAAAAAAAAAACTATATTTAAATCTAAATTGATTTTTTTATATAAAATTGAATGTTAAATAATTAAATTTTCTAATAAAAAAAAAACAAAAAAACAATTGGCTACAAAATTAGAACTTATAAAACGATATGAACTGAATGGCTTATAAGATAAAAATTGGCACAAAAAAAAGCATACTATATAACATGGAATCAAAGAAATTGGCGGTGAATTAGCAAAATTCTGTTGAATAATCATACAAAAATCAAAAACCCAAATTATACATTTGTCATAATGAAAACTAACAAAAAAAAAAAATATATAAAAAATGTATAATACGAAATTTTTATAAATTAAGGACAATCGAATTCAGTTCTGTTGTTGTTGGTTGTTGAGATTTTGTTGATGATCCTCAAATGTTATCTTCAACATGATACCAAAAACAGAAAATCAAAATAAAATTGAAACCAAAAATAAAAACAAAAATTTAAAGAAAAAATAAGAACAGATCAGGGTCGGATTAAGTGCTCCACAGTGGCTGTGAATGATTTATTTAATACAATAGTATATATTAAACATATACATAATCTTTATTAGCCTATCTCACACACATTTTACATTTAATCTCAGCTCATTCTATAAAATCAAGAAAATTAAAAATAGCTCAAACATATTCATTTAACCAAAAGTTAAAAAAAAAAATATATATATATCATTCTAATGCTGCAATCCTCTGCTGTCTAACGGTTTGCAGATGTTCAAAATAAATATGGATTAATGGTCAGTGTTAAAGAAGAAGCCATTGACACCACATATCCAATGGATGAGCAAAATTCAAAGGCACTAACTCCCTCTCCGGCAAAGGATAATAAGCATTCCAATAAATTTCCAAAACAAGAATGTAATGGTCTCGATAATGATATTGATGAACCAACAAATCGTCCAACATCATTACCGCCAGCTTTAAGATCGCCAATTCGATCTCCTTCGTTGGAGAATTCCTCCAACGAATACTCAAATGATTCGTCATCGTCGGCTATGTCATTGACTGTTAAACATAATAATAATAATAATAATAATAGTCAGAGCACTGATCCAACACTGTTTCATTCATTGATGCAACAGCATCATCACAGACAACATCAGCAAAATCACCAACAACAACAACAGCAGCAGCAGCAACAACAACAACAACAGCAGCACCAGCAACAACAGCATCAACAGTTCCTACAACGACATCATCACGAGACCAAATGCAACATTAGTCAACAACATTTGGACGAAATTCAATCCCATCAACAGCAGTTGACGGCGAATTTATTTATGGCCCGAACAATAGCATTAAGTCGATCTAGAGATTTTCCAGAAATTTTACAAAACACTACAGCAGTTGCTGCTGCCGCGGCTGCAGCAGCGGTAACAACAACGGCAACTACACCAAACAGTAACTATTTACTACCGTGCCCGTTATGTGAGTCTCCACTGGAGCAGAGAGTCTTCCGGCAACATTTGGATCGTCATTATCCCCGCGATAGTCCTGTTTGCCCTGTTTTAGAATGTGGTCGGAGATTTGCGCATCCAAATTCGGTACGCAATCACATGAGAATCAAGCATACGCTACAGTGGGCAAAAATGAAAGCTATGCGTTCGTCGGGTGGACCGTTTTCGGGAATACCAGACTTTAAATGAAATTGTGAGAGTGGCTAGCTAGATGGTGGTGGATAATCTGATACAAAAACAATGTCGTTTAAGTTTTTCATTTAATCTACTCGTATATTTTATGTTTAACACAAAGTTTTATATTTATGTATTTTTAAAATTTAATGTTTAAATGGTGGTAAGAAGCTTTTGATTGATTCATAACAAATAGATCATCTTCATAAGACTCCAAAAGCTACTCAAAGTATAAATCTAGCCGTTCGTCTGTCATTTAAACGTACTAATTAAAAAACTCCCATATACAGAATCTTTATAAATAATGGTTAAATTAATTATGGTTAATAGAGTGTGCTTAAAAAGGTAGTTTGAACTTATTAATCCTCTTTGGAATACGATTAGAATGTAGAGGTCTTGACCACTCCAATCTGCATTTCAAAACTTCGACACAAGTCAAATTCTACTTTTGGTAAATTCCATGCTGTATCATTATGTATAAAATACGATAACGCTCAAATTTTTCCCACGACAATCTTTAACGTCCATCATCCTAGAGGTGCAATTTTAGATGATTTTTTCACACAAATTGTAATAGTTTTCAACATTGGCCAATGTTAGAGACCGTCAAAATGCACTGCCAAATCAATTAAATTTAGACTCAAGTTCTAGCGAGAATTCGTTAAGATTTAGTCTTTGGAAGGCCAACTTTGAACGACTGTAACTAAAAAAGTTATTGTTTTTAGCTTCCCCGCAAAGACAGCTGTATTGTCGTCTAACCATATTTTATTCGAATAGTACTGGAACTCCCTGATCATTGTTCCAGTAATCCGCCAATTTGTGTCATGCTGCTATTATTCCAACCGTAAATTTCACGTTCAACACTTTTCAATGATTAGAACACAGTCGATACAACCTTAAACGAAAATCTTTTGAGCTGTTCCAGTTTTATTATGACCGTTGAAGTCCCGTTTTTTTTTGGCAGAAAATTCTATGTTTCATTCAGTTCCGCAGCACGTTTAATCGTTATTGAAAACATTGCATTTACTTCCAAAGGGCTTGAAAAATACCCCGGTTTCTATACCATAAAATTTTGAAAACAAGGGTTAGAAACGGTCTAAAAAACGACAACATTTTTTAATTTGTAACAAAATATAGTCCCCAAAAACGGTTAAATAATTTCTACCATCCTTACTTTTGGATGGCTATTTTGACATTCTACGCATTTTTGATGTATTAACGATTCTATTAGTCCCTTTCAATTTTCGTAATCGGCGTGTTTAGTTACATTTGCAAGTATTTATTGTTAATCTGCCGCTTTTCTAACATCACAAAGAAAACTACGCAGATCACTCCACATGCTGCAAAAATTTAGATTTCGAACAGTTACAATACTTTGATCTTTGTTTCATCAAGCTCCGACCAAGTATCAAAATTAATCTTCTTAGTACTATGTTAGGGTTTCAATCGCGTATATTGGGTATCAGTCCGATTAAAGTAGCTTGAGCTTCAAAATCTACCAAATAGGTAAATCCCATCTTTTCCCAGGACCACCTCTTATAGCCAATTATCATTTAGCAATTATGAATATGGTATTCAAAAATGACCGATATTGTCTTTTTATCGCTGTTATGTTTTACGCATGCATTTTTTGAAATAATATTTTGCAAACTAAACTTGTTGTAAACAAGAAAATGTTAAGTCCTATGAAAATGAATTGTTATGTTCCTATAAATTAAATATATATTCGTATTGTATATAGATACAAACACAACATAAAAAATGAAAATATTTTTAACAACAAACACAAAAACAACTATCCTATTAGGATTAAAGAATATCTAGTAATACATGTTTAAATGTATTTAAAATAAGCTAATAGATACATATACTATGTATTTAATTAATATAGAAAATAAACCGTAAATCAAAATAAAACTAAAATATAATTAAGAAAACTATATAAGAAATTAACAGTATTAGGTATAAACTGTAGATACAACTCATAGAACAAAACAAAATACCATGTAATATTTATAAACAAAAAAAAAAGATAAAAACAAATTAGAACGTGCCTGCATACTAATATTTTATTTAAAAAATAAACAGAGAACAGAAAAAGTAAAAAAGCAAACAAAAAATAAAAAACTTGTACATGTAGAGAAATTTTTAAGAGCTCAATTTTTCTAAAATTCATAGCTAATTTTCTTTTCCTTTATTCAACCTTAACTTAGCATTTATTAAGTTTTATGTAATTCATTCATCAGCCAAACTATATTTTTAAATTAAAAAGAATTCCACAATTGTTAAGACTCCACAGATTGACCAAAGTTCCTGATTCTTGACATATGGTAATCACACCTTTTTTGTCAATTATAACGTTCAGTTTCTTTTTCCATTAATTCTGCAAAAATTAGATTGATATTGTGAAAACTTTGACCTTTTTTTTCAAATTAATTTAATCTTAAACAAAAAAAAAAAAACAATAAATAATAGCTTTTAATTAAAAAAATATTTTGGAACATATTTTTAAATTCTCAGTTAAAATTGCGAAACAAAATTTGTAGACCAAAATTTTATCTCTAGAAAAGGATTGATAAGGATTTATTGAAAATCCTAGAATTGTTACACAATTTTTATTTATCTTCTTTTAAAAAATTTACATAAAGTGGTAAACAGTATTTCATATAAAGGTAAAATAGCATCTGCCAAAAACCTTTTATTTTTGACAAAAGCATGAACAGATTGTACAAATATTGTACTCGCCACTGCTTATGTAAGCATTTCCCACAAGAATTCTTGATGGCCTCATATAGATGTAAAAACTGAACTAAGATTCAATTTTTTAATGTTCTTGTATTCTTGTTCTTGTCTGATAGCACGTCATTAATCTTATTTAAAATAAAAACTATCTTATGACCATATTTTGTATAATATTTTACAACATACGGGCAGGTTTTTTCTTTTGCATTTCTGGCTGTAGTCCTATTTTGCAGAAAATGTTCAATTGTTCAAACCTGACCTCTTCATAGATTACCTCTGTTACCGCTAACTTCATTTCATCTAAAATTTTCATTTTACTGGTCCTCCGCTCTTTCATTGCCCGCAATTAGAGAGAAACAGTGTTCCCAACCTGATGTGACTTTATGTTTATTACATTTTTGTGCGCCCTGTGATCTTATGTATAAGATTTCAATATGGTTAATCTGCCAGTTTCTGGCTTTTCGTCCCTTTCATTTCAATCGGAAACTGATGAAGCCGATGAACACTTTGATAACACTGAATCATTATATCTATTTTACTTTTTAAATTTTGTTTGAAGAAATTTTTAAATTCTGTATTCCGCAAAAGCCCTCCATGCTTAATCTATGATTTGGTCAATGATTTCCAGTATTTCCATTCCCGGACATATCCGGCCTGAACCTGTGATAGGAAAGTTAGATGTTTATATCATTAATTACAACGGAATACTTTCACTTAACGTGATCTTGGCCATTTTTCTATAAGTACACATACGCGGAAGAAAAGTACAAGGATCTAAGTGCTGATCGGAAAACCCTTACAAACACATTTAGGCAACTTCTCCCCATCAGACTTCAACGACAACCTCCTCTACTATATTGAAAGATAACGCTTTTATATCAAACTCTAATACCACACGTTGTTCACAGATAGCTCCAAATTCGAGTGCCTTTTCGGATCCATTGTCTTCTCAGTACCTATGAATCTTTTCGTCCTTAAAATTATATTATATTATATTATGCTATATATTCAGGCAGAAAGTATCCTTATATGCTATAGTGTCATTAAGAGAAACCTGTCAGCTACTCAGTCTAAACCTCACATCCAAAAACTACATAAAAATTTGCTATCATAATCACGGTAAAACTATAGCTTTTGACTTAATTTCTTTTTCTTAAATTGGTGGATCAGAGCAAAAAAAAAAAAAGACAGATTTAACCTCATTTTCTTCAGGCCATTGGATAGCATATATAGTACTGGCAAATGTGAATAAGGCTTTGACATCTCCTGTGTATGAATAATATTAAAGGGAGAGGAAATTTCGATTCAATTTCTGTCTATTCGACTTTTTCCATGATCAGTATTTTATATTAGACAAGTACATCTTCAATGACAGCTACAAAATTTGTCTGGAATTCTATTTTTCCTGTTGAATATTTTACCTTGTAGAAGTTCTGCTACTAGGAGTTTATTTTAGCTATCGTTTTCTTGAAAATGATGTTTGTTACAGACAATCGACCATATATCGACAATTTACCTTCTGTTATTGTGACTAAAAGATTTTAAGACATTCTTTTGTCCGCTCTCGATTTAGTCGTACAAAACTTTTTAATTAAAAAATGCTTCTTTTTTCGTCTGGACTTCTTTGCCAAAATCTATTGCATGCATTTTTTCATAATTTTTATCTTTTACGTGAATTGGTTTATTTAAGAGTGTTACCTCAATCTTCAAATATACTTTCTGATGTGGTAGTGATATTATTTTGGTTATCTAGCTTTTATAACATGCGCCATGGTATACTCCTGCTACTTAGTGAAATCGTTTAAGAGTTCAAAACTCGAACTTTTGAATCAAACTCTTCTAAGAAGATCGTTCAGTTTGACTAAAATTAGATTTTTCATATTTCAAATCTATGGCATATCCGTATGTGCTCTAAGGCAACCGTCGCGACAAGTGTATTGAAAAGGTAAATATGTACCTTTGATGTACTTAACTACAATAGCGTATGTGTATCCTGAACAAAATGAATCCAAATTAAATGTCCAACATTTTAATTGAGTGATAAAACTGGCATATCTTTGTAACCAACCATTTTCACTTGAGCAATCAAATACATATGGTAGACAACCAGACGGCATGATGACAATGACATATTTTCTCTCGCTTTAAAATATTTTTCAACATTTTTTCGTTTTACTTATTTTAAAAATATTATTTGGAAAATTATAAGATAATAGTACATAAGATAAAACTAAAAAAAAAAAACATTCTTTATGTAATGTTACGCATACGTAATACAGGTTCCTACTACTACAACTATAAACAAAAAAAAAAAAAAAAAACTTTACAAATACATATATTCAATTACAAATTATAAAAATGAACTTTAGTAACTATCCAAATAACAAAAAAAGAAAAATAATTCAGTGATATAATTTTAACAAATAATTATTAATAATATTTAAAATTTTATGTTCAATTTTAATTTAAAATAAAATATACACGACAAAGCAGAAACAAATGTTTGATAAACTGATACCAAATAAAAACTAGTTGTTTAAGCGTAATTTTGTGCATTTGTTTCTAATTATTTATTTTAAAATAAAAAAAAATGTAAATCTTATAGCAAAACTGAGAAAACAAATAGCGTATACCAAAGAAATTATTAAAAAAAAGATGGCAAATATATTTTCAAAAAAAAATATAACAAAATGTTTAATTGTTTTCTTTTAAATAATAAATCTCTTTTAACATGTATACATTTTTTATTTAAAAAAACAAGATTTTATTTTATTTAAAATAAAAGGTTGGTAAAGTGACAATTAATCAATGAAGTTGGGCATACAATACATTGAAGGTAACTATCTATGTAGTTCTAGGACAAATAAATTTGCTTCAAATAGTTCAGCTTTATGAAGAAGAAATCAATGTTTCTGAACAACTAAATGTGCTTTCATCGTAGTTCATATAATATCTTTAATTAATTTATGCATTCAAATTTATCTAATTCTACATGAAATTTCACTATTTCTAATCTGTCCCTGACGATATGACATATGTGTCTCTTATTGTATTAAATATCGGTTCAAACTCTGTGCAATATTTTTCGAACCTTATTTTATTGTCATTTGAAAACATTTGAAACCTATGGGTTCCGGCACTTAGTCCTAAATCGTTTTCGATCACTTTTACAAAAAAAATTTTGTGCTTCTCTTTATGCTTGAATAAATGTCACTTTTCCAATTTTTTAAGTTATTCTGTTACAGATAAAAACGAAAATGATTTAATTTAAATTTTATTTTGTTTACTTAATTTATTTATAGTGTCTCGTCGATCACTTGAAATGCGAGTCCGTGCTACTGATCCCCGTCCATGCCCAAAATGTGGTAAAATCTATCGATCCGCCCATACGTTACGTACACATTTGGAAGATAAGCATACCGTCTGTCCAGGTTATCGTTGTGTTTTATGTGGAACTGTTGCCAAATCACGGAACTCATTGCATTCGCACATGTCCAGACAGCATCGTGGAATATCAACAAAAGATCTACCAGTCCTACCTATGCCAAGTGCTTTTGATCCAGATTTAGCATCAAGGTTATTGGCTAAAGCTGGTGTAAAAATATCTCCTGCTGAATTGCGAGCAAGAGCTTCTCCCACTAGTGGGGCACAAAGAGGTGGTTCAAAATTGGATTTACGTGGCACTGGCGATGATGAAGATGATGATCCGGAAGATTTGACAACTGGCAGTGGCTATGGCAATAATAATGACATGAGTCGGTACCATGAGAGTTTGTTGAGCAATTTCGGTCATACAAATACAACAATTACCCGCATTCGAAATGAATCAATGAATCAAAAGGGATCAAACGATTCAAAGGATTTGATGATGGGTACACCATTACCACCGACTAGTACAGCAGCAGGACAATCCTTGTTGGATACGTATTTGCAATTTATTACAGAAAATACCTTTGGTAAGTATTATAAAGTTGTAGGTAAGATTCAGTATTAACTTTTAGTCATATGCATGTGTGGTATATGGGCTTCTTGAAAAACTAACGGATCTCATAGTTTTTACGTGTTCTCCTTGTTCCCGTAAAGTAGCTACGTGATAGTATGCCTTCCACCTAAAACCATGAACGGTATTGATAGCCCTATCGATGTTTTCTTTCCGAAAGCGGGCGTTCTCTAAATTAATATCCTTATAATGCCGCTACAATCCATTGTGCACCTGGGTTTACACTACCAAATCTTTGAATTAGTCCAATTATCAGCTCTCCATGTTACAGTCATCACACAAATCACACAGGACAGATCTTATATACGATTTTAAGGAGAATGCTTTTTTAAAAACTTTATACGCAATTTTAAGGAAAATGATCCTTATATAGACGTGGCTTAGGGGGTCTTCCATTTTTAAGAAAGGGCAAATGAATTTTTAGATGTTTTAATCAGTTCAGCTGATGATCCAAGGGGATATGAATACCCTTTTACTGGCTTTTCACCAGAGCGCGGGCGGTGGTGTAGTAGTTTTGAAACTCAGGTGTTAGGTTTCGATATTTTTCCAGAGGTGGTTGTCGAACTGGAGCCAGTGCATCCTCAACCAGTGGGTCTTAGTACGTGCTAATTGTAAGTTCGTTACATTAAGTCCAGCCAGCCAACCACTCCAACATCAATGTTATGCCTTCATGTCAGAGTTGAGGCCGACGGGATTTACATATAACTACATACAAATTCCATGAAAAGACTTTTTCAGAGAACTGCCTTGCACAGGATTCGAACCCGCGACCCTCTGCTTGAGGAGTCTATGCATATACCACTACACCATGGCCACCCCTCAAATATTCCTTAATTCATATAGGTAGTGGACGAGGATATTGACTTCATCATCAGTAGTATTGAATGATTGATTCTGCCTGAAAGTACGCAATGTGTCTTAGTAGTCCGCAGAACATATAATACAGACGGGACTGCGATTTTATTTTATCAAATTTGTTAGGCGTTACTGAAGGCTGCTAATCGGTTGTGATTTATTGAGTATACGCTGCTTGTAACATCAGTATCTTAGCTACAACCCAGTATTAATCCGATTATTTGTTTTCTCCCAAAAAGATTCAAACATCCAGAAAATAGAAGAGTGCCTTACGACGATCATGTTCAAACAAATTGAAAGCTGATTGGGCTATAGAATTTTGTAATGTCTCAAAGTAGCTCGTCTAAATTCCAACGATCTATGCGACTCTCCAATTTTTAACGTTTTAAACTCTTTGATATGATTTTAATCTGCAGGAAACATTGACAGCTGCGGTTGTCCCATTTCGGTTATTATTTAAAAGATGGAACTAAGGCTTTAATTTGCGTCCCTTCCGAGGAAAAAAATCTTACACAAATTTGATTTTTTATTAAGTTATTATTATTCAAATGATGCTTATCTCACCGCTTTGCATACTGCGATGGTGGCTCGACTTTGTAGGAGCTCAGGATTTCTTCTTATGCTTTAGTCGAGGTACGAATTTTCTAAATGCATATTTTTAGGTCCCCAACTTGAGCACGCCTGTTATGGTCTAGACTTAGCAAAATCATCAAGTCTCCATTTCATACAAAAAAAGCCCGGGTCCATCAGCCTAATAGGAATATAATCTCTTAAGGAATACATCTTCCTAAAACGCCTCGAACACAATCAAATATCTTAGTTCTACAAAATTTTTAAATCAAAATAGAAATACAATATGTATATTAATTATTGTTAAACATAAAAAAAAATTATTTATTCTTAGCAGGTATGGGAATGACTCAAGAGCACGCAGCAGCTGCTCTACATGCAGCTAAAATGGCACAACTCAACGCAATGGGGCACGGTTTAGATAAACTGCCACCGGGGCTACTGCCACCGCATTTTGATCTCTCCAAACTTGGCCAAAATAACGACGTATCTCGTCTCGGGCAAAATCCAATGCACAACTCCAGTGGCAGTGGTAATTCTTTAAACAACCTTGTAGGAGGCAATGATCTAACAATTGAACCAACAATGCGCCATCATTCACCGAGTAGTTCAATAAATCACATGAGCATACCATCCTCCAATGGGCCATTGGGCACTGATATCCGTCGAGATTCCTCCGAACCTATGGACTTAGGCTTAGATAATAATCAATCGGGAAGCAATAACGATGGTGGCAACTCAGATGCCGATGATAATTATTCAGAAGATGAAGGTGTTCACAACACATAAGCAAAAACATATGCACACAGTTGCACATTTGACTAATTTAAATATTTTTTATTAAATGAAATTTAGATAAATTTTTTGTTAAATTTTTCGGATGCGTTATATCAATATTTCTTTTTTATTTTACAAAAATATTTATTTATATTGAAAGGAAAAAAATTTAAATTAAAAATATAAAAATACATACATATACCAATATGAAAACGCGAAGCCTTACCGATGTATACCACATAAAGCTATTAAAAAAAAAAAACAACAAATCCTGTGTATACGCATCATTTAATACGATTTACCACAACAAAATGAAATTGAAAAAAAAATATTTTTAAAACAAAAATTTTAAGATATAAATATGAATAAAGTTATTTTTTAAATGTAAGCAGTATTTTATAGAAAACTCACTATGTATATAGCAATGTATTTTAAATTAAATTTACAAAATTAAAAGAATTGGAAAATTAAAATAAAACTTAAATATTACTTAATGCATCGTAGATGGCAAACAAACTAATTGTATGATAAAAAATGAAACCATATAATCACAATTTATTTATAAAAGAAGAAATAAATATTATCAATAGAAAAAATTTTGTTTTTAAGGGAATAGAATAGTTAATATGTTTAGGATTCTCATATAAAAAAAAAAAAAAAAAAATGATGCATATTCTTAATATGTAGATACATATAGGCATAGTCTTACTATTTTTTTTTTTTTTTTTTTTATGAAATTAACTTTATTTACAGTAAAAAAAAGGTAAAGTTGGTGAAAAAATGCATAAACAAATTCTTAATTCAATTGTGCCATTAATTTCAAATGAAAAAATGAAAAGTACTTTAACAATTTTTGTTTTTAATAACAAGAAACAACCATCATTGTAGTTTTCCTTTTCACTATAAGAAAGCAATAGAAAAGTCCTTCCATTTGTAAATTCTTCCAATAAATTTAAGTTACCATTTTTTATCATAAAAAAGTAAAATTTACTGAAATTAAAGAAAGATTTATAAAAACAAAAAATATAATTGAAATAAAATGCATTCATGGGAATAGCTGTGGAATTACGATATGAAATGTCTTACAATAGATTATTTTTGCCATTTAAAATTTGTGAAATATTGTTTCTAGATTTCATTTGTCATTAAGATATCAATAACTTATTAATTTACTATTTCCCGAAGAAATATAGGTAATATTCAAGACTTCCCTCAGCAAATTCAACATAGTTTCAAACACATCTCACAGAAACTAAATTTCTTGGTCCTACTAATCTACATGTGCTTGTTTAAATATGCAAACATTTTTACAAACCTTTAAAATGTTTAACATGCATTAGTGATTCTTAAGCTAGATATGTATTTCGCACACGCATCTGCATTGCTAGTGCGTCTCTTGTGGTATAAGCTAAATTCGCGGACCTTAGAATCCATTCTATGGATCGTTCTATTTTGAATCACCTCGTTAGTAAGTCAAGACTTTTCTGATCCGATTATTTTGCTTTCAGATTCTATTTCGAACCTCGGCTGCATCGTGAACTTCTATTGTTTTTTGAACCAGATTTACCAACGACCATTTTTTAGATTGATATATTGACAAACCAGCTGGTTTGTTCACTATAGGTTTTCCTATGCGGAAACTTCAGCAAATGCACATTCTTCTTAATATATTACGTTTTGTATGACCCACTGAGTTTCGTAAATTTCAATCGCTGTCATTTTTCTTTACATTTCTCATTCTCCGTCCCTAAAGTTTATGTGGTATTTTTTTATGGCAAAATACTTAGGAGTTTTCATCCCATTCAAACCACCCAATACAGACTCTATATGAGACATTGTTTTAAAGTACCTAAATTGTTCGCACTTTGATACGATGACTCCTTCCAAAAACATCTTATCGCCGTCCAAATAAGACTTCTGGAAACTCTCTTTTTTCAAGTTAATTAATGTGATATATAGATCTGTCGAGACTTCGTAATAAAGACGCTTTGAATTCCGTCATTTTTGACCTCCTCCCAACAAAGCTACAGAGAACTACCTCATATATTTTCATAGTATGCGAATACTAAATGGCAGTTGTTGAAATTGCTCGTGTTTTTTCATTTGACTGATCCAATTATTTTCCAATCTCTGCTGAACGATATCTCCGGCAACCTAATTTATATATGGTAAGACCTCTTTACACTCTCAGCCTGAAATATTTTCATTATAATTTTTTTGTAAGAATTAAGTTAATTAGGCGCTGTTGTTTTTTTTTATTTATGATTTTCGTACATTATACCATTACTATGTATACATGTTAAAGCCTGATTCTCGTGTAAAACAAATCTTGTGCTTCAAGTTGCATTTTTTGGACAAATAAGACTTCGAAGTTTCCGCACTAGAATAGGAGCATACAACCAGATAAATGTATATGTCGAATTCACTATGACTCAATCAGTATCACCATTTTCTGCTGTTTCCAGTCAAGTTGGTACTTGGTACTAGAATTTTCTTCGTAGGAAAATTCAAGATTTTTGTACAGCCAAAGTCGGTTTTCATTTTTTATTGTTCGTGTCTCATCTTTTTTATCACGACCATGATGTCAGCTGCCAATTTGTCTTGTTTTTTTGTACACCAAGTATCTTGCTCGGAAGTCATAAAATAACACTCAACCCGACGCAATTCAATTGATTGAATCACTTTTTAAAACGGGTTAATCATACTCAGTGAGATTTTCCGATTGAAATGAAAGATATCATAGTGGGTCTAGCACTTTTGAACAAATATTGCATTACGTAATTTCTCTAAACTATTCGAAACGCTCTTTTGAATCTCATCGGGCTAAGATTTCAAATTCGAAGTTCAATAAAGAATTTTCCAAAAGCGTATGCTGGTTTGTCTTTTTAGAAATCTTTATAACCTCTGTAGACTTAAAAAAAAAAAATATGCATTTAAGGGTTTTTTAAACGGTATTTGTACACGTGTA
This sequence comes from Volucella inanis, assembly GCA_907269105.1. Taxonomy (NCBI): domain Eukaryota; kingdom Metazoa; phylum Arthropoda; class Insecta; order Diptera; family Syrphidae; genus Volucella; species Volucella inanis. Next base: position 73,208,581 of record OU026157.1, on the reverse strand, counting down.
TATTTTGTTTTAAATCAGCCTTTTTGCAAAAGAGAAAGTCATAAAATAAAATATATTTTCTAATGACATTGGATGTCAAATTTTTTTTTAATAAGCAAAATTGTCTGCAAAATTATTGAAGCTGAAATTATTTCAAATTATTGAACATTTTCAAAGCATACGATTAGTAACCTTATGTAAGACATTTCATCTTCTCTTCCCAATAATTTATGAAAAAAAAGTAATAAAATAACTGATAAGCGCAATTCAATCCAAACTCAGGTTGACTCACATTCCATATCAATAAAAAGGGAAACAAGTTAGCTTTTCTCATTAACAACAAGAAGCAATCACAAATTCTAAAAACAAATAAATAACTGACCGAATTCTACCTCAAACGCTAATCAAAATATGCAAATATTTACATTTATATTACAAAGTTAAAGAAATCAGCTGCCTCATTAAACATTATGCATTTCAATATTAAAATTTAATAAAATTTTAAATACAAAACAGTCCAGGTGATAATAAAATATATACTATGCCTAAAACTTAAAACTTAAAATAGAAAGCAAAACAAAAACTTCCTCAAAGAAAAATCAGCTCTTGCCAATTAATAAGAAAAACACACAACCATCACATACACATTTACAAACAACACAAAAAGAATTATGTTAATTTTTAAGTTTTAGGAAACAATTAAATTAACCAAGAATTTGTAAAACAAAGAAAATACATTTTACACATCTAACATACAATCCTTAAATTCATACTCAAAATAAAATTTTATATAAAAACACTTACAATTAAGTAAAGAAAAAAAAAATAAAAGGAAATACTAAATAACAAATGAATACCTCAGAATCCTCAGATATACAAAATAATAGTTATTTATTTTTATTTTAGATCAACAAATGTAAATCTTTGTTCAGGGCATTTTAAGTAATATTTACATTTTTTTTTTAAATTTAAGTTAAACTTAATGTTTTGTTTAATATAGATGAGCATATGAATATGCAAAATTATATTACATAAATACATGCATATGTATATTTAAGTAAACTTTTGCTTTTATTATTTAATAAGCTACCTCAGATTAATTTTAGTTTTGTAGACATATGGTTTTTAGTTTTCATTTAGTTGTACGTTTTATTTTAAACGAATAGAACTATATATATATATATTTTTTTTTTGTTTTATTGAGCAAAAATCAAAAAAAATAAACAAAATAATAATAAATGAAATTTCAATAAGTTTAACGATAACAATTTTTTATTTTTTTTTTTCTATTTTCGTAGCTTTTTTTATTTAATTGTAATGTGATGAATCTTTAAAGTCCAGTTGACTAATCAATAGCAAATCACTTTTTCAGTTAGTATGTTAATATCTTTTGTTCTCTGCATTACGGCATAGAAAAAAACGAAAACTACTATTTTTATTTAAACTTGCTGGGTTTGAATACCATTTTTTATCCGGACAGTAAATTGAATTTTTGATCCCCATATACAGACCATATAAGACAATGTCTTTTTCTGCTAGATTTTTCTGTAATTTCAAAAGCTTTTTAACTCCTACACTCTTAGTGGAAATTGGCTTATTGTTGATTTCTAGTCAGCTATAACACCTATTTTCCTTGATTTTCGTTAACTGAAAAAATGAATGTGTTTCACGCGAGGTTGGGTTTCGAAGTCCTTAAATAAATATTTATTCATTGGACTAGAACGATTGAAGCACATGCCGTATAGTTCTTCCAAATTCTCTTCTCCACTTAAAGCAATCGGGACCGACAAGACTGCCTACGGCTTATATCCTTTCTTGGAAAGTTCATGTGCTTTTTTTTTTTACGTCCGTGACCATAAGGCTTATTTTCGCGAGTAATACGAGTATGTGAGTGTCGCTTGCATATCCGTATAGAGAATGAATTGTGATGCCTTATGCGCATGCAATATATTAACCCTAAATCTCTAAATGTGTTCACATGCGTTATCTTTTGCCATCCGGAATAAAGAAATAAATTTGGCAAAAATTCCAAAATTCTTCTTAGTAGAATCTTTTTAGGATTACCTTGAATTTGGTTTGTAAGTGGTGTACATATGTATGTGCATCAATTTGGAATTACAGGGTTCCAAAATTTTGTATTTAATACAAAAATTTGAATAGTTTAATAGCGCCTATACAAAGAACAATTTGTACACATACTCTCTAGGACGTTTGAGTAGGGAGATGTTGTGTTCGACTCTACACACATTCTAATTTGCCGGTGGATTTCTAGGATTTCGTTCACAGTTGAAGAAACAAGAATTTAGAAATGCACTAAAGAGACAAGGCATCATAACCTTATAGAGAGCAACTACCTGTATTCCAAATGTTCTTTACGTTTTTAAACATGTTGTTATCCGAATACAACCGATCTGCACTCAATGAATGGCAGGGGAATATTGAGGGTCAAATTGTGGCAATATGCCTACACACGATTTGGTTTGATGGAAGCCTCCACACGAAGCAATTTTTCTGCTGGTTGCAAATTGCAATCAGAAATTGTGTCAAAAACCGTGTGTAGGCGCTTCCGCATGTAAAAACTTGGAACCGCAACAATAAGGACGTTGTTAGAATTAACACGTTTCTCTTTTTCTGAATCGTTGGTCATTCAATGCCGCGTGACAACAAAATACTGGTCAGCATTCCCGTTGAGCCGTCCGACGTCTACAGAAGAGTTCTTCCCAAAGCACTCTTTTCAGCGTTGTTTGGGAGTTAGATGCTAATTTCCTTATTATTCTGTCATTTTTCCTTCTACCAATCGGAATCCGGCAATAGTTTTTTTTTTTTTTTTTATTTCTTTCTCTGTAAGCCAGGAAATTTGCTCCATTATCTCATTTGCGCTTTTGTACATTTTTGATTTGCTGCAGCTTGTTTCGTTAGTGATGTTATTCGGCACTTCACTTTGCCTGTCTAGGATAACTAAAGAGGTTATGTGAATCAGCAAGCCATGCCGCAGTGTCTTGAAATTACAACTACTCATATGCTCAGCGCCATATTTTCATAATTAGTGCTGTATGTGTACCTTAGCTGCGCAGTTACGTTCTGACATACAAAGTACTTGATGTTCTTAATTCATCGATAGCAATATGGTCATCTTCAGTGATTTAGCTCCCGTCAGCTACAGCCAGCAATTCAATCTATTATATTTTCTATATTGTATGTACAGAGTGGTTCAAATACAAGTTTCTTTTTTAATCATATGTTATTTTGACACTGGCAACCCTTTCCCACTAGAAATCTTTTCTGAGATTTCCTTGAAATATCGATGTTATGCAACCAAAAAACGATCTAAGACCATCGTCTGAGCCATTCGTAAGATAGAGCTGATCACTATACAGCCTAACCAGGTATCCTTCGTTGATGCCGAAAAATTATCCTTGATGTCGTACCTAGTCTTCATGGAGTTTCTCGCTAGTTTCATCTTTTATCGGATGTTTTCATACAATTTATGAATTCTGTGGGGATCCGAATTTAGTTTCAATTGACAACCGAACTGTTTGACCAGACGGCTATTCATTAAAATGGAGCTCCGATTGACTCCGGTCCGATATTTGCTACTAGCTTGGTCTTTGTTTATGTTCCTTCCAGGCCAATACTGGTTCGATGTCATTATCTGTCTGTTGGTTGGAGTATAAATGAAATTCGTTCCTCCCATCTACTGGCTCAGTCCTGATCATTTGGATAGTGGCCTACTCTTTCGCTTTTTTTACGGTTGCAATGTTGCAAGGTCGACGAGAGAGAGCATCGCCGTTTAAGTGGAGTTGCACTTCAAAGTCGTATCCCTGCAATTGCTCCCTTCAACACGCATTTTGGCTTTCATGGTTCTTGAAATTCTTGAAATCTTGAAATTCTTGGTAGAATTAAAGAATTAAAACTAGTAGGTTGCGCCAAGTCTGGAGAGTACCTTGCTGTAATATGCAACCACTTTCTCTTGACCATCATAAATTTGTTAGTTCAGTGCTCCGACCTCAATATTGCCAGCGTCTGCGTTCACTAGCATTCTTGGAATACTTTTTCACACTTTCAGGTGAAGTTGGTGCAGGCTCTTTCCAATACCAAATAAAATCCTTTACGAACTTTCTGTAGTACGTGGCAAGTCCCAAGAAGATTCCTAGTTAGTCTTTATCTTTTCGGACAGGCCAGCTTTTTACCACTTCGATTTTGTTACGATTCGCCCTTACACCTTCCGCTGATATGACCCAGGTATTTCACTTCCGGACGGAACAAGGCACACTTTTCTGGATTCAGTTTCAAATGAGCACTTCGCAGCTTATTAAACTCTGATTTTAGGTTTTCTCGATGCTCCTCGAATCCTACCTTAAACGATAACGTCGTACAGATACACTAGGCAGGTCTTCCATGTGAACCATTTCAATGTTCGTTTTAATAATCGTTCTTAGGTTGCCGGAGCATTGCACAGTCCAAACGGCATTACTGTAAGCTGCCAGCGACCACTTCCTGTAGCGAAAGCAGTTTTCTTACCGCTCTTTAAGTCAAGAGTTGAAAACCATTTCGGTCCAGAAAGCGTATCCAAAGTGTCATCGATTCTCGGAAGTGGGTAGCTTGCCTTTTTGGTGACATCGTTAAGGCGTCGATAGTCAACACAAAACCTCGTGCTATCGTTTTTCTTTCTCACGAGGGCTACTGGACAAACCCATGAACTGTGCGATTCTTCAATAAGCCTCTGCACTTTCATCTTCAAAATCATTTCGGCAACTTCTGTTTGTTTTGCCGATGGAAGGTTAGCGAATTGGTCAAGCTTCTCCGGTGTTAATGTGGTGTTAAACGAGTTGCGTACGTCCATATTCTCCGCCTTATATAGCAAATACATATATCAGCGTACTGACGGATTAGTTGATCTGGCAGGATACGTGGCTCTTGATCCAAATTTGATCTTGATCCAATGCTGAGGATTTTGTTTTTGATTTTCATACTCTGGACACTCGCGCCAGGGGTTGCACGACTTGTTTCCGATGTGGTTGGTACAGCCTCAATAGGTGCGCATTTTCCAACTATCTCTCCCTTTTTCACCTTTACTCTGAATGTCTTTGGATTCAAAACATTTACAATAATCATGTCATTCTTTGGTTCCACTAAGATCCTTCCCACTATGAATCTCTCATATTTTCTGGTTCCATCAAATAGAATCGGTGGCTCCCAGAACCACCTTCCACTTTTACCCAAACAATTGCTTCCGACAAAGGCTCTAGAATCTGATTTCTGCAGATGGCAATTTTTAATATTGGTATCTCTAAGGTTATAATATGTCAAGTCTTGTGTCCATGATCTTTCATGAAATCTATACTAATGATACACTCGTCGCATATATCAGCCACCATAAACACGTTATACAAGGCTATTTCCACCAGGTGGATTTATATGCGGACTTCACCATTTAGTATACCTTAGTCGTGTCTCTCGTAGCTGTTCTCAAGCTTTTTTTTTCTACTGACTACTTCTACCAGAAGGCTTTCATTGCATCGTTTTGCTTGGGTGAATAATGGCCATGGGGCCGTCGGTTCCCGCTACCAACTTCTGCCCCGCGAAGCTGCTGCTTGAACATTTCCCGACCGATGGCTTCAGGAAGGTTGACCGGCTTCTTGATATCCGTTTCTAGTTCTATTTGCTTGGTATCACAATGCGGGCAGCCTTTTCGTCGCACCGGTTCCCTACACTGTCTTTGAAAATGTCCTATTTTGTTACATTTCTAGCAGCGCATTCTTCGTATATCCCGTGGTGTATATCAATTCTCGGCACTAAGTCTTGCACAGGAGTATTCAACAGATGTTTCGCCAGAGCGAATGCAAGTGCTTCAACAAGGGTTCTTTTCCCAGCCATCCTTACTTTTAACTGTAGCTTTATGTCTCCGATTCCCCTGTCTTTTGCCATTTCGTTGATAATTTCCTGTCCTACTGTGGGGTATGACTCACGTCTGGAGCTGTTGCAATGTTTCTCCTCGTTGTTTTATTCGTCTTTGCAATTTCACATTGTAAGCCTCCTGCATATGGCTATCTCCTAACCGTTTCTCGATAGCCTTTAGGTACTAAAGCCACATCATATTTATGCTTTTTGATGTCTATTGTTTACAACAATTTTGCTGTAGGATCATGTAAGGACATTGTTAGGACAAAGCACTTCTCCTCATTGTTTCAGTCGTTCGCACAGGCAGCCATTTCAAACTGCTTCTTATAAGTAGCCCATAAGATCTGGCTATCAAAATTAACTCTTTTCTCCTTGGACCGCTTGAAGAACATTCTCATAGTTTCTCTTTTCGCAATGTTTCGAGCTTTTTTATCAGTTGCTCAATTTGTCCATTTATTCTATTCTATCAAATTTGTCATCGATTTCTTAGAATTTTTGCTACAAATATTCTTTTGCTCTTCGAGATTATTCTTTTGTTCATCCATTTTCTGTTGAAGACCTTGCAGGCATTTCTTTTCTTCGTCTAGATTTTTCTTTTGTTCTTCCAGTTCAAAATCTATAATTAACATGTTGCCTGCTGTCACAAGATGACGTATGACTCCGACCTTATAAAGACAATACTTTGACCATATCTTCTTTGCAATCTGGTGATCGATTTATATCGATGTTCACTGCCTACCAAATCAGTTCGGGCTGATCAAGTTGCGCGTCCCATACTCAAACAATGTATTTCTTGTAACTATGGGTGTCAATTTAACTTCAACGGAAATTTAAAAAGCGCCTAACTGAAGCAACATCATTTATTTTTGAATTTATACTTGAATTCATTTCAATCTGTTTTAATCTGTCCACCAAAAAATTCTCCAATAATCTAAGATTCCTATGTTCTTATGCTCTCTTATGTTCCGTAAGTGTTTAATCAGTAATCTACTCAACAGAACCTTTACATTTTTTTTTATTCAATGCACAAGAAGTTTTTTGCTGTTTATATATATTTATTTTGCTTGTGAGTAATATATTATACATATACCATATACTTTAATTGTAAACTAATTTAATTTTTTAATTCTACATATAAGCCAAAAAAGTACAAACTAAACTTTCTTCTTAGATCGTGAATTCGAGCTTATACAAATGTAATCTTCCTTTCAAACAAAAAAAAAAAGAAAAATCCTTATCTCAACATTGTACAAAATTTAAAAAAATGCCTACCAACCTACCTCTGAAAAAAAAAATATTTAAAAGAAAACATCTTTGTAAAAATAATACCTTAATATTTAAAAATATACATTTACAAACCTAGAATAATTACAAAATCGTTTTTCTTTTTTTAGAAAATTACCTACTAAGATTACCTAGGATATTGGCAATATCGTACGATATAAATACGTTATACGAAATACTCAAAAAAGCTATATTTTGTGCCTTTTATTTTAAATCAGTTTGTAAATGTAATCAAATAAAAAAAATAAATTAATTAATTTAAAGAAAAGAAAAAAAAAAAACAAGTCGTAAGAAATTTGTTAACCCCTTTGATAAGTTTTTTTTTCGTTTTACGTTTAATTTTCGAAAGCAATTTATCAATTCAATAAAGAAAATATATTTATACACCACAAGATAAATACTATACGAGTATATAATGAAATTTCTAAACAAATGTATACACTTTATCTGGATTATCCCTAGAGATTTGATATAAAATTATATGTTGAAACAAATTTTAAAAAGTAAAATGTAAAATGCAATACTATTGATAGGAAACACGTTTAAGAAATGAAAAATCAAAAACAAGATAAAAAAAATGCATTTAATTGTTGAGTATAGTAATGATTAAGTTAAATTGATGTCATAGATTGATTTAAGATTGCAGAAATACAGCTACACTGGTATCGCTATAGTTACTTTACTCGTATGTAGGCATTTATGTAGCGCTTTTACAAAAATAAAATTTTAAAGGAAGTATCACACTTTTCATTTATTTTTTTATTAAAAGAAGTCGACTCTGTGACTGTCGAAAGTATCGTTCAGAAAATGATATTATGGCAACATTAACATAAATCGATATAACATGCATTTAAGAAACCAAATGGCCAAACAGGGCAGGCTACTTAAAATTGTAAAGGAAAGCGTACAAACGGTATTATTATGGAACGAACTTGAAATCAGCTGAACTACTAGAAAAATCGTAAGCGTATAAACAATTAGGTACAGACTAATGGCAGTTAAACACGAAGTTTAAGATATTTTTTTCGTTCGCAGTGAGCTATTAGAAAAATTTCCTTGATGAGGTAATGAATGAAATAGATTTAATTAGGGAGGAAATGCTATTCATCGGTGCAGATTTGAAAGGACACGTCGAGCAAATCTAGCCAACCCCATAAGCGGTGCAGTAACTAAAACGAGGGACATATACGAGTAGGAAGCTTTCGATGATTTTTCGCGTTACATATTTCAACGATTAGTTAAAGAAGAAGATAAATCGAGATCTTAAGAAAGGAAGACAAGATGGCAAACACTAATTATACGTTTAGAATTAAGTGTGTCCTTACTATTACACTATTAAGCATTTTATGCACATTTTTGCAAACAACTACCCTTGATGAACTCCACCTTAACCTTAATTATATAGTATGTGTTGTATAGGGTGATTCATCGTGAGGATTGATTTATAATGTAAAATAGAGCACAAAAATTTGAAAGCCAACTTAAAATTTCTACTATCAGTTAAAAGAACAATTCGTGGCATTTACTTTTTGAGAATGATAGCATGTAAATGTTGGCCACGACTACGTCAGAGGTGATCCATTTTGAAAGTCTAATTTTGAGCGACTCGTTCGAGCATATCGGCTGGTATTTCGGGGATAACACGAGTAATGTTGGCTTCCAAAGCGTCAACCGCTTATTCCTGAAGACCTGAGACTTTACATATCCCCAGCGAAAATAGTCCAAAGGCGTGATATCGCACGATCTAGGCGGTCAATTTACCGTAGCAAAACGTGAAATTAAGTGCCCACCAAAATGATTTCTCAACAAGTCCATTGTTGCACACTCTGTATGGCTCGTAGCGCCATCTTGTTGAAGCCAGAGCTCACCGAGACCATGTGCTTGAATTTCAGGAAGCACATGGCGCGATAACGGTTACCATTGACGGTAACATTTTGATTTGCCTCATTTTTTAAGAAATATGGACCAGAGATTCCACCAGCCCATACACCACACCATACCGTTGTTTTTAATGGATGTAATGGAAGCTCTTGATACTCTTCGGGTTGTTCATCAGCCCAAATACGGCTATTTTGTTTATTAACGTATCCATTGAGAAAGAAATGGATTTCATCACTGAACAAAATTTCACGACAAAACACCGGATTTTCATTGAGTTTTTTCAGAGCCCATTCACTGAAAATATGACGCAAATTCAAGTCGCCTGCCTTCAATTCTTGCACAAGTTGAATTTTGTACTCAGCCAAGCTGCTGAGAACGACGACGAATCGATTAGTCGCGGTCTTCTCGTACACTCTCAGCTACAGCAGCTAAAATCTCATCACTACGTGCTGGATGTGGTCCAACCGGTCGAGTATCATCCACTAATGTAAACTGGGACTCAAATTTGTGAATGGTTTTGGCAATAGTGGTTTCAGTAGGTCGATTATGCGCACCGTAAGTTCCTCGAATCGCATGAAAAACATTTCTCACAAAACGCTGATTTTCGTAATACAGCTGAACAATTTGAAGACGCTATTGTGATGTGAGTCTTTCTATAATAACTTGCCAAACGATACTGAACAAAAATGACAAAGCAGTTTGATAGGATTCACGCGTTATCTGTCAAAAAAAGCCCATTGAAAATCAGCCATCACGATGAATCACACTATATTTGTTGGCAATCCACTGGTTTTCACAGTCAAGTGATCATAAGTATTTGAGGCAATCAGGGGAAAACCGTTTTTTGGGAGGGCCGAAATCTCGAAAGCTACGCAAATTACAATTTTCTTATTTTATTTATATTAAATAAAAAAATATATTCTTTATTAATTTTGAGCAAGTTCGTTAACTGGCCTTCAATTTATCTTACTGTTCTATTTATAGTAACCACTGGGTGGGCTTGAGTCATACAAATCAATTATTCTATTGCGGTTTCCTAAGAGATGGCGTAACTTGTATTATTCCATTGGAACATGCGTTGGAAAGCTACTGTCATTGTACGTCATTTCAGTATATGTCATTCATTTGAAGCGTAAACAACAATAATTTTTTTTCACTCAAATATGTCGAACTTTGTTTCTGAAAAAGTGTTCTTGCGGGGAGTTCTTCTTCATTACTTTAATATGAAGAAAACTGCTGCCGAAAGTCATCGTATTTTGGTGGAAGTTTATGGTGAACATGCGCTAGCTGAGCGAATGTGCCAAAAGTGGTTTGCACCATTTAAAACTGGTGATTTTGGCTTGGAAGACGATGAACGTCCTGGGCAGCCAAAAAAGTTTGAAGATGAAGAACTGGAAGCATTACTCTATGAAGATTGTTGCCAACTACAAGAGCTCGCAGAATCTTTGGGTGTCACTCAAGCAGCCATTTCAAAACGTTTAAAAGCAGCTGGATATATTCAAAAGCAAGGAAATTGGGTTCCACATGAGCTCAAGCCAAGAGACGTCGAAAGGCGGTTTTGCATGTCCGAAATGCTGCTGGAACGCCACAAAAGGAAGTCATCTTTGCATCGGATTGTTATTGATGGTGAAAAATGGATCCATTACGACAACCCCAAGCGCAAAAAATTATATGTGAAACCCGGCCAAATCAACGGCAAGTCGAATATCCATGGCGCGAAGGCAATGCTCTGCATTTGGTGGGATCAGATGGGTATGCTGTATTATGAGCTGCTAAAACCGAGTGAAACCATCAATGGACAACGCTACCGAACACAATTAATCCGTTTGAAGAGAGCAGTAGCCGAAAAACGCCCGGAATATGCGACCAGACACGAGGCAATACTTTTCCATTATGAAAACAGTGAATGGGAATCTTACCCCACCCGCCTTATAGCCCAGACCTTGCCCATTCTGACTACCATTTGTTCCGGTCGATGCAGAACGCCCTCACTGAAATTCTGTTCACATCAGAGCAGAATATCAAAAATTGGCTTGATTCATTCTTGGCTACCAAGCCGGCGCAGTTCTTTTGTGATGGGATCCACAAATTGCCAGAAAAATGGGAAAAAGTTGAAAAAGCTTCAGATGGGCAATACTTTGAATAATACTATTGTACATGTTTTCTTAAATAAACGTTCAAGTTTTGAAAAAAAAACCGCACGAATTAAAATATATACCCAATACCAAATGAAACCTAACCATTATGGGATGCGATATTGTTCTATGATTTGGTTTTGGCGTTGGATTGTGTCGTTGCTGTTGCAATTTCTGCTATCTTAGCACTTCCTGCGTAAGTGTTGTGTGATTGCGCGATACGTTAACTCGCATTTCCATGGTACGTCTGAGTTTATGAGTATGATCTTGTATTGATTGGTCATCTCGTTGAGAGATGTGCGGCAATTTCTAACCACTCCCAAATTTATGATGCTCGATGTAAGGGCTCTGATCACACATTCATTTTAATTTTATGTGCATTTTTATATTCGAGAACTAATCGCTACTATCTATAAGGTTTTCTAATAACGACTTTACAACTTTTTTTTTTTTTTAAATAAATAAATAAAAGGCAAACCATTTGAGATATTTCAAAAACTTTATTATTGGCTTGAAGTTAAATCAAAACATTTATGAATGGAACTCGACTTCGTTCATATGGCCACCGCGGGCACGTTTGCAGCAGTCGATTCGTTGGACCCAACTTTCAACGACTCGGCCACAAATTTTTACCGAAACGGCCGCTATTTCGCGTTCAATGTTGGCTCTGAGCTCTGCCAACGTCGTCGGCGTGTTGGCATAAACCAATGACTTAACGTAGCCCCACAGAAAATAGTCAAGCGTACTTTACCATGATGAAAATGTTGAGTTTACTGAATAAACTGACAGTGACAGTTTGATGATTAGTGAAAGAGTGCGTTCACAAATTAAATTGTAAGTTGTCAAGTCCCTATTGGAAAACCCTATATATGCAGGATGTTCTGGATAGTGTGTCGAAGACTTTATACTATGTTTGCACCAAAACCATAGATGAACTAACGTAGAAGGCAAACTCTATTAATGCTTTTGCAATCCTTTAAACTTCGCACAGATGCACTGTAAGTGAATTACCGACATTATATAAACAATGCTAGAATGAGAAAGAGTTGCAGGTAAAGTTCACTGGGTATGTGTTTGGAATGTGGATGACGTTTTTTGAGTAAAATAGGCGGGAATTTTACATTAACCGTGTTTTATTACCACTCATGATTCATATAGATCACACTATGAAAATAAAACAATCTAGATAAACGAAAAATGTTTGCTTTGTAATGTAAAAATAGTTCGACACATATTTTCTTTTCCATTGCAATTGCAAAGCTAAGTTCATTTTTTCCGTTTAGCGATAATTTGCAACAATTATGCAGCCGAACATTTAAAAAAAAAAAATGATAATCTGTGAAACTTTTGGCTCTTTTCCATTCCTCTAATTTGACAGCTCTCTTTTATTTTTTCCATCGCTGTTAAATGTACAGAGCTCTCTGCCTAAACATTTCAATTTATCTTTTGAACAATAAATTACATCCGTAATTTTTCGCCAACTGCTGTTAATTGGAAAATACCTGATAGATCTGCCCCAAATGCCAAGACAGTTATAAGAACATTTTCTAAGTTAAGGGAGACAGGAACAACGCGGAAATTATGGAAAGACTCACTTCCTGCTTTAACAGAATGTGTTTGCAGCAATGAAGGCGTTTTATGTCAGAAACCATCCAAATACCAGCCTTAGGCAATAGAAAAGGCATTTTAATTAAAGCAAGGCTTACATATAGAGAATTCTACATTCAGAAGGCATTTATGCATTCCATTATATACCAGTACACTCGGGGAATCAGAGAAGCGTTTAGAATTCTGCAATTACATAAGTTTAACGTCAATATGTTGTCAGGTATATTAGATAACAAGCTGATCGGATCTTATCGTCTTTCTCCACGGCTTAGTTCGAGTCTTTACACGAAATTTTCGTGAAAAAAATTACCAGATCTATTAATTGATATACCATACAACAATGGATGGGGCCCACGCACATTATGGCCATGCAATTAGAGAGTGCTTAAATCGCATGAATGAAAACTCGTAGATAGGGCGGGATCCCAATGGACTTGTATTTATAGGGCAGATGAAGGACATTGTTTACTCATCAGGAATAATAATATTGAATGACTTGAATCATAGATTTGAGGAGGCAACTGCGAAAGTAGAATTTTCAAATAATGGACATTGTTAGAGCCGAGAAGAGATCTAGCGTTGATACATAGCAATGGTTTGTTATTTAAGAAATTGATATGATACAAAGTTTGATGAAAAAAATAAATAAAAATGTGCTTTCAATACGAGTTGATGAGTTTGATGAATACCTGGGCTGGAAGATATGTAGCGCTACAGAGCCAAAGTGAGTATACCATCATTTAGTATAACCTCTTTAAGCCCGCCTGGGACAATCCGACGCTTAGTTTTGTTTTGACACCCATATCAAAACATCGTATTAGTGTTTCTTGGGACCATGGAAAAAGAGCAGTATCACTCCGTGATTGTTTTTGAGTGGCAAAACCTGCGAAGAAATCAAGCTCATTCTCGTCGGTGTGTATGGGACCCATTCACCTTCCTGTACAAACGTTAACCATTGGTTGACAGTATTTTACGGTGGCCGCAAGTCAGTCCACGTTAACTATTGTGAGAAGAAAAAAATAACCACAAAGCATACTACATCAATTTATTGGGCTGATTCAACGCCGATTTAAAGAAAAAATGGGTCATTTGACAGAAAAAAGTGCTCTTCCACCACGATAACCCACCGGTTCACATCACCGCAGCCGCCACAGCCATATTGGTCGAATTGCACTACGAATTGCACTACGAATTGCCCCCTCAAACTCCGTATTCTCCGGATTTGGTTTCCTGCGACCTTTTTTTGTTCCCATACCTTAAAAGATCGCTCACTGAAAAGAAAAAAGTACGGGTCGAACGAGGAAGTCATCGCGGCTTCGGCTTTCTGCGAAATGTTGTCCCCTTTCGATGCTTTCAAGAATCAGCTTGTTGAAGTCAAAGTTAACGAAATTTTCCGATAATTGAAGTTCGATTAATAGGGGGAGGCCGTGATGAGGACAATTTTAATTGCAATCTATATGCCGAAGAAGTGTATAGAAAAATGTAATAACGTTTGAAGGGCGTTGGAGAGTTTTTTTAACAAGGCAGCGATGATTATGCAGGCAATTTACTTTTTTTTTCTAACAGGTTGATGTTAGCTCGTTTTTCCAGTACAGGCCTTATGACCTTAAGTCATAATTCATCTCATTACCGTGGTGTAGACCGCGTTCATGCTTTTCGGTTGTGGACCGCACTCTAAGCCTAAAGTGATTCTCCACTAACAGAGAGCAACTAGAATTTTGTATTTTACTCTGCAATATTTTTTTTCGCATCATTTTGCTATCCAAGATGAAGTTTATATGTGACACTTCTCGAGAAACTTAGAAGGGTGCCATTTAACTTGAGTGGGATAATGCAGAATTTCCTTTAAAACTTTATCACCAAAGATCAAGACAGAATGAGATATTAAACTCTTTTCAGAAACAAAGCAAGACAATATTCGGGAAGACGTAATGCTGTTACATTCCGTTGCAAGTGACAATACGAGCAACTGATTGAACATTTACAAGTCCGATGACGTGTTTTCGCTTCGATATGCTGGACTGAAACATACAACTGATCGACTGACATCAGGAAAGAAAGATGGTAAAATAGGAAATTTTAACCCATTACAAAAATCCAATGTAATGGAGTTGTCCAGATAGACCTCAAACTTTTAGCCTGAAACTTAAAAACCTGATCTTAAAAATTATCACAAAACATACAATATAAAAATACCCTGTTATGAATAATATCTACAACCTCACACACACTCTCTTACCGACAATAGATTGTTAATATCGATCAGGGTAGCTGTCATTGTCATCTGTTTATTATGAGTAAACTGTTGTTTACAATTTTATATAATACGATTTAAAATGAATTTCACAAGTTTTGTGCGTTCTTCCCGAAATATTTTAAATAACTTAAAAAATCAACCTTTTAAACAAACTCCGCACAACTTTAATAGATCCTCAAGATGTATACAACCAGTTGTTATCAATGGGAACAGAAACTCTCATTCGTTTCATTCAGTCACATTACTTCCTTCAATCGGTTTTGTTCTAGGATTCAGTTTCTTCAAAAGTAAAGAGGAAGAAGAGGAAACACCTGAGGACAAATTAATAATGACCATAAAGCGATCAATACTATCTATTCAACGAAAAGAATATGACAGAGCCGAACAATTGCTTCATCTAGCCCTTCGTATGGCTCAAGATTTACAGCACAAGGATGGTGTCACTTATGTTTACGACATACTGGCAAATTTGGCCATGGAACGAGGTCAGTTCAAGAAAGCAGAGAAGCTATTCACCGATGTTATGAAGAGGTTGTTTGCTAGTGGGGAGACTGAAGAAAGTTTGAAGGTATTGATAGTTTTCCAATCAGTTTTTTGTGGTAGAAACAAACATTTGAAACTGAATTCACAGATTCTGCATATTAGTTCGAAAATCGCTCATATGGCACATTTGCAGGAAAATCTGGACAAGGCATTACAAGGTTTTAGATGGACACTGGGGAAGTTAGAGGAACAGCTGAAGAAACTACCTGACTCCGAGGATATTAAGGAAATCAAGGCTATTACTTGTGATTGGTGAGATATTTTGTCATTTTTGCAATTTAAAAGACTTGTGCAAACATTATGTACATCGAGGGGTGAATGAACTATGTAGTATGTACTAGCGTAGCCACATGGACCCCTTAAGGCAAACCATTTTGTCACCATAAATCGGGTTATCTGGACCGACTATTTACCGTCTTGTAATTACATTTTTTCAGACTAATCCATTGCGAGGAAATAGGTGTTTAGGGCTTGATTGAGCTCATAGGATGTTCACCTGTTAAATTTAGTGTTGGTCGTTTCTATAGTAAAATGATAGAGATCGATCAAATATGTAGCCAAAGTTGTGACATCTACTATTGTGATTGATAAGAGGAATAAATTATTGATATAAGGAATAATCTAATTGTGTCTTAATTCACCAGCTAACAAAAGGGAACTTAGCCAAAGATAGCTTCTAAAAATTCGTCGATTAAACCTAAAATAAATTTCCTATGTACAACCTTAAGATTGCCCTTGGTGATGCTAGCACAAATTTATAAAAGTTTAGCATATTTAGCGGCTCAGTTGGGAGCATAGTCCTTCCAACACCCACACGACATTGTTGTGATGTAAAATGTCGTACCAGATAACACAAGCTTCGCACTTCTCAACAGGCACGGTTTCTGAGGAGTAAATACGCCTAAGTGACGTATTGAGATGACAGAGGATATCAGTTTAGCAACAATAAAATAGGTCCTCGGAGATGATGGAAAACGTTTTCGGGAATAAGTGATAGCTTAGAATTTGCTACATTTACCCTCAGAAAGTTTTGTTGGGATCAAATTGAGAAGCTATTCGAATCATTTTGTAGTTCATAAGAGTCAGAGAGCATTGATACTCAAAGTATATTTTCATGTCTATATTACATAAACAGAAATCTGAGATTTCGAAATAATAAAATCTACAGCGTTTATTCTCAAGATAAAAATCAGCAGACCGAGGTGATTTCTTGGATATGGCTGCAATGAGATCTGAAATTGTATTGGCGCCCTGTTGAATAAGAGCTAACCTAAAATATGTAAATGAAAGCCAAGAACTTTAAATGTGATTTCATTTGAAATTTTATCACTAAATAGTTTTTTCCTGCTTCCATAGAAGTTTGTTGTTCTTAATTTGCCGTAAGGGACGCAAATGCCACCACCACCACCAAGGTGAAGTCAGAACTAGAGCGAAATTTTAAATATGTGCGTCATAATTTATTTCGTTTATTATGATACTTATAATAAACGAGTATAAATAAAAGTATATATATTATGAGAGTATAAGTGCGGTACTGTCTATGGAGGTATATGAGTTGTTAAAAATGCTGTCAAAATAATCAACTTGATAAAGTTAATCCGATGATTAAAGTCTGTGAGTGTCTTGTTATGTTTTTGTAAAGGGTAGAAGTTGCTGATGAAAGCCCAGTTTAGATGAAAAATGTTAACACGTGTCTTAATTATTTATTTATTTATTATCTAATTTGGTCTTTACGAATGGTATACTTATAATTAAAAATGGGAGATAGGTAAAAGGTAAATTATTATACAAGGTAAAATTAAAATTTGTTTTCGAGAGCACAGATCTGATTTTCACATATTGCTGATGGTTAGTCAAATACCTTTCGATCCATTTCAAAAAATTAGAGTGACTTCGAGAGTTTTCTTTTCACTACAGATTCAAATATTTTTGAAATTAGTTGCCATTTGGATATAGGGGTATAATGGTCAATCAAACATTTAGGATTAGATCCTAATTTGTGAATTGGGGTTATAAATGAATCCTTCCAGCATTCCAGAAAAACACCTGAATTTAAAGGCAATATGATTTTAAATGAATCAACTAAGTGATTTTGAAAAATCGCGGCGGGAGGTTGCCGGGTGCAACACTTGCATTGGAATCAAGAGATGATATTGCCTGTAATATTTCACATTCTAGTAAAGACATTAAACCTAGGTCCGTAATTGGTTGACTTTGAAGATCACAACTAATATTTTCGGAGACAACATTGAAAGAAAAAAGCAAACATATCGCAAATTTGATTCAAATAATGCTAGATTTGCCATTATAAGTACATCATAGTAGATGGTAAACTTGAGGGCTTCCACTTTGAGTCAACAAATGACCATAAAGCTTTAGAATTGCGCTTTATAACACTTTCAATTAAAAATATGTATTGATTGTTGATTCACTTAAAATTCACTCTTCAGTCTTAAAAATTCACTACGATTCTTATTCATGACATTCTTCTATATAGACAAACTTTTATTGAATCATACTGATTAATTAGAAAGCTGCACTCTGTTTAATGGTACAAAAATGGGATATCACAAACTGAAAAATTTGTTATTAGTTTGGAAGAGCTATTTTAAGTGTGCAATTCCATTCCACAGAACATAAAAATTATTAATTGCACTGTAATCGACCTTAGTAAATTTATACTTTAAAACTAGATCGATTCTGATTAAATGAAATCTGCAATGCATCATCCAGATGCATCTCTCTACTTTAAAATCTCTCTACTTTAAAAACATAAACATACAACAAGCAAAATTAGTTACAGTTTGTTAAAACAAGACTTATGGCGCTCTATTTGGCCCAGTTCAAGTAACCCCCTTCTTCCAGAACTAATTGGCAGTCAACATATGTTTCAAGTATTGCTTTAATAAGTCCATGTCATGTTGCCCAATTTTCTTTATTTATTCGAAAAGCTTACTCTCCTACTTACATTCATTCAACTACAATTCGTGTTGAATCTGAACTGCAACCATAAAAACTTGTCAATTATCTCGGTTTTCAGATATCTGCCACCAGTTGTATACTTCGAATTGGTTGAGGTCTTTTTCAAATGGTATGTGCAAGCTAAGGTTTGGTATCTCTCTACTGGCAAAGAAGGTTTAGGTTGAGATTGAAGTTACTCCAGGCCAGTCCGTTGATGTTGTTTTTTCGTGAGCTCTATTATTTGCACAATTATTGGATAAGACAATGCCGTTGAACATCAATGAAACTTCACAGGAACCGTCTATCCAAAGGGGACCAAATATCTTCTCAAAAATCTTTTGTGGAACCGACCGAGTATATCCTGATCCGCTTTCAATAGGGTGCATCTTTCAGGACCGGTGTTATCTTAGCCCGAACTACTGTCTCAAAACTTAAGCTGTTATGTGTAAGATTCTGTCCAATTCGTCGATGGATGTTCTTCTAGTTGATAGAATGTATTTCGTTTAATTGAACTTTATTGAAGCGCCTTTGCCTCTATGCTCTGATCTGCATAGTTAACAACTCGTTGAGATCGGAAAATTATTTCAATGTTGCCTATGTATCACATATATAAGGATGTTATGTTTGTATGATATATCTAAATAAAGTTTAAGGGATTTTCCTTCTTTGGATTAGGAAAACGATGCTTAGATTCTATTTAACAGAATTAATCGGTGAAATAGGCTGGTGTATTCAATTAACCAAATTATTTTCAGTTTCTTTAGGCTGTGCTGCTAAACAGTTTTGCGGCTTTTAAGCTCACATTTGGTCATGTGGACGGTAGTTTGACCATCATCATCTCGATTGGAATAATTCGTTCTACCTGACTCCGGTTTCCCGTCTGATTTATTTCTTCATCTCTAAATCTTTTTGTTTCTAGTGAAACTTACTCCTTAAAATTGTTGATCTCGGGTTTTTTATGTTTTTTTTTTCTTCTTTCCCTCTTCTTGTTTTTTTTTTTCTCGTTCTGTTTGCATAGAGGTACCTTTTATGGATCTTTATTTGCTGCTTTGACAGATCGCCGTTCTGTTTTGAAATATCTGAAACCTGATTGCGCTATTTTCAATAGCTTTTTGGCATCGGGTGCGGTTGGTTTCAAGAATTTTGCGAGCGGGGCGATTTCTGTCTAGATGTTCATTTATGTGTCATAAGCTCAAGCACCTTATTAGAATGCTACGCAAACGAATCCGAATATATCCGAGAAGCTCATATAACGCATTCACAAAGTTGTTCACTATAACTGGAACTACATTCGCCACTATTGTATTCCCACATCAGAAAGCCTCTTACTCAGTCATCCTCATTCAAGAATTATTATCATTTTCATAATTTTTATTTTTTTTTGACTTGAAGCATACTTTTTGGATACATATCCATACTATTGGATACATACAAACATACTTTTTGGGTACATAATATTGAAGATTGTGTACCACTTATAAATGTAACATGATGCGCTACAAAATCAGTCACAAAGAGTGTGCTTTTAAAAATCTTACCTAGCAAATTTTAAATTAGACGACTCCAGTCTAAAAGTTAATTAAACCATCGGATACGATTCAGGCCAACACTCCAATTCACATACAGCAGAGAACTTCTAAAGCTGTTTTCTAAAATATTTCTACTACTTTTCGATTAAGTAAAAAGTGCCTTTCTTTGTGTGATTATTACATATAATATATTATTATATTATCATATATTATTTTTTATAAAATTTGTGATAATACGAACTTAACCGTAGTGGTGAGCACCATGTCCAAAAGCTCCTCCATTGTGTCCAACTCCTGCACTGCTAGAACTATGACTACCAGCATGACCTCCGCTTAGACTGCTGTGAAAGATGTCACCGTGACTTTCTGCATCGTCAAATTCATCGTCGCCTCCAAGAAAACCAACATCATGCTCCAAATCAGAGTCACCATGTTCCCCAGAAAATCCAACACCATGATCATTACTACTACCGCTATGAGCAGCTCCATGACTACCATGACTACCATGACTACCATGACTACCATGACTACCATGACTATCCGCATCATGGAATCCTCCGATTCCAACACCATGTCCATCGGCATGTCCACCAGCATGTCCACCAGCATGTCCACCAGCATGTTCACCAGCATGTCCACTAGCATGTCCTCCGGCATGCCCACCAGAATGCCCACCAGCATGTCCACCAGCATGTCCGCCATTGTAATCACCACCAAATCCAGCATCTTTGACTGCACTACTTGCGGCATGACTATCTGAACCAGAGATTCCAGCACCATGACCGGCTAGACCAGCATCATGTCCAAGACCTTTACCGAATCCACCGTTTCCAGCACTGTGGCCGACTACACCAGCATCGTGTCCAAGACCTTTACCGAATCCGCCGTTCCCAGCACCGTGACCGACTAGACCAGCATCATGTCCAGGACCTTTACCGAATCCGCCACTTCCAGCACCATGTCCACCATTAAATCCACCACCGTTGTCTACACTACTTCCAGCATGTCCACCACCATGTTTAAGACCACTTCCCCCAAATCCGGCACCATGCCCTGCACCTAATCCGGCACCATGCCCTCCACCCAATCCGGCACCATGCCCTCCGCCTAATCCGGCACCATGACCACCACCGAATCCGTGATTCAAACCACTTCCACTGTGTCCACTTCCACTGTGTCCACTTCCACTGTGTCCAATTGCACTCTGTCCACCACCGAATCCAGTGCCATGTTTTGAACCACCAAAATCATGTCCTCCGTGGGATCCAAAATCATCGAAGCCACCGTAAGCACCACCACCATGGCCACCATGCTTTCCACCATAACCTCCAGCAGTGACTCCAGAAATCAGTACGCAAGATACAATGAGGAATTTCATCTTAGTATGTCGATGTCTGCAGCTCTAACTAATGATCTACCAACGGCAACAGCTGCTTATATTGGCAAAGAAAAATACCAGATCTACCCTGAACTCCGTCTTAAGTTCGTGTACTTGTTCCTCATCGTCAAAACTAGTTTTTTTCGGGTGTATGGTATATGTATTTCATTATTCTCCGAATTGAAAGAAATTAATAATCTTTCTTCCACTACGACTTCAAATCCAAATGAATCTTAATTTTATGCATCTTTCGCGGTGCCTTTGTCTTCAAATTTATTCTTCAGAGTTAAACCTTCAAATTTCGGTTTATTTATCACACATACAATTATGGTCATATGTAAGCTCCCCAAAAATAAATGAATCATAGGGAGCACCACACAAAATCGAGTTATTCTATCAAATCTAATAAAGACCTAGACTCTACCAATTAGCATTCATCTCTTGGGGAACGACGAAGAATATGGTATAGCTTGAACTGTATCTCGGCTCCTGGGAATCCGAGAAGTGATTTTGAATAAATTTAATTTTACAGCAAGCACAGAACACGCGCAGAAGATTGTTTTTTTTTTCTAAATAACCAAATGTTGTTAATTTCGGTCATACCAACAAATTAAAAGCTCAAAACTATATTTAAAATTTTTTTCTGTGAAGTGTAACCTGATAGATTCTATGAATTCCAAATGTAAAACAGCCCTTTGCTACGAAATAACTTTTTTTAGACCAATGGAATGACCTTGAACTAGAGTAGCATTTGTTTGGTTTCTTTGCTGAGGTATTCAATAATTTTTTCCAAGGAAGTCAAGGTCTCCAAGCCAAGCCATTGTTATGCAATATTTTTGCTAGTTCAATATCTGGTTTACTTTGTTATTGTCCATAGTTTATAAACTGCCATTCTCATATTGACTGCTTACCTAATACTCATAAATAGATCCGTTTCATTGCCTTTCAAGACCCAATTAGCATCTAAAGTGTTATATGTAGAGGAAGTGTGCTTTTCCAAGGATTTGCTATTGTTGTTGGTTGGAAATTCTAAACCCTTTTTGCGTTTATTTGGCTATGATCATTCAGATCTTAACAAGGAGTATTAGGTTTGGGATTTTATAAAACCATGTAAACGAGTCGCATGTCTTTTATTCCAATTGTTTGGTTCTAATGGGCGGCGTTGATTTGGACCTCAACTAACAAAACCTCTACTAAGTTGGTTGACATCCCTTTTCATATATGTGCGCTACCAAAGATGCGGACCTCTGATGTTTGTTCGAAGATTCGTTAGAACGAAGCATTGGTTTCCATCAGTCCTACATGTTCTACAGGCCATCGGTTTGCAATAACATTGTTAGAAATCCCGAAGTCTTCTATTCACTTAAGTCCAATTTGTCAAAACACTGGAATCTTTATACGTCGTAAAGTGGCTATTATGGAGACTTTTGGGTGAAGATCGAAACACTCAGTGAAACCAGCACAACTTGCAATAGTTGATATCTGTCATCGGCTGTGGTGACGGATGAGGCCATCAAACACGTTGTTGCTTCTTTTCAAGTATGTTACAAAAACGTTAAGACCAGTTACTGGTAACTCTGAAGATAATATTCACTGTAATCTTGGGACAATTGGCAAATAATAAGATGTAACGCAAAACTCAACATAATAAAAAAAACTGTCTTCTTCTTTGAACTCTTTATTACAACTAACTCAAACTTAGCTTGCTTGATAAAAAAGCTTAATACGAGCATACATATACGAGTATGTATGTATAACAATCTTTTAGTCAAATGAATAACCGTTTGGCAATATATTTTGATCATCTTCTGATTTTACAGATATTACTTAATCGAAAGTATTTCGAATTTCGAGTTCGACTAAAAAAAAGACCGTATCGAAATTTGGAAAAGATGTATCATGTATATTTAATACATGCTCACCAAGAATTTAAGACCTATCAGTCCGACTTTCTTCATGTTGAAGAGCATGGAGAGAATAGTCGATCTTCATGTGAAGATGAAGATGATGCTTTCTTATGCGTCATCTGGTCACGATGCAGCATGCAAACTACCACAAAAGATCTTGTGAGGCTACGCTTCAAAATCTGGTAAGCAGAATTACAGGCGCACTCGACCAAAATGAGTACACATTGGGTGTTATCACTGACATTGAGGGTGCTTTCGGCAACGCAGATCTTGGCTGGCAGCATATGTAATGTGGTTAAATAACCCAGTGTAGACGAACCACTAGTTTGATGGATTAAAGCTATATCAGTTGACAGAACTCTTATTGCGGTTGCTGATTGTACCCGATGTACAAGGTGGGGCAAAATTAATGTCATAATTTGAATTGGCTGCCAGTTTGTTAGAAAAGAAAAAAATTAGGCTCTGTTTTTAAGAAAAGTATTTGAAGGCATAAAATTGATGACATTCTATATGTTGACAAATGGATGTCGGTCCAATAACCACCTCCTGAGCTGATAATATTTGGCTTCAAATTGGTGATTTCTTCTTCAAAGTTGGCTCTCTTGCAAAGTTTATGGTTTGTTGTAGTAAACGCAAAATATCAAAAAAGCCCAAAGGAAGAAGTCTGGCGAAGTCAGATCTAGTGAACTGGCCAGCCAGTTCAAATCGCCAAAACCAGGGATAACACGGCCTGGAAATTGTTGATTCAAAATCACCATCGTTGCCGAAGCGGTGTAAACCGTTGCTCCTCCTGGAATCAACAAACTTGCCGCAAAAAAACTCGTTTAACATCTGTCTATAACGTTCATCTGCTACGGTCACGACAGTGTCGTCGGCATCGTCAAAAACAAAGGGCCAACTACTTTTGCCGGCTTTCCGTGCCTCAGAAACGCGAATTTTATTTATTCTCATAACCACTTAAGTGGAAATGGGCTTCGTCGTTAATTTTTATTTTGGATACGAAATTATCGTCTAGCACAAGGTTTAACAGAGCATGCGAGTAATTTTCTCACTTAACGGTTAGCAGACAGCAATTGGTGAACGTTTTGCACTTTATAAGGAAGCATCTTCAGGTCTTTTACCAATATTAATTGATCGCGCACATGGTGAAGGTCGACGAAGAAAACAGTTGTGTATCGCTCCATTATTGTCAACTTACTCTTTATCTGTCTACAACATAAATGTTAAAGCATAAAATTATGGCACACTCACATTATGACATTACTTTTGCCCCACCCTTTGTTATAGCGTGAATAAATAAGGAGACGTTCTGTCTCCACTGCAGACTGGTCAACTCCGTGCTTAACGCTCTTAACATCTCTAACTTATCGGAGCGACCCTTGCGACCGTTTGCTTTAAAGCGCATGCAGGCCTAGATTAATAGGTGATTCTGGTCATAACGTGAGGAAGGAAAACAATGTAGCCAGACCGTTACGGATGGCTCCAAAACCCATCTAGGATGCAGCGCTTGTTCCTTTATGAAGCACGGCAACGCTAGAATTTACTCGTTAGGAAAACTTCCAAACTGTCTCCAAGCGGATGTACGAGTATTTTTTGTATTGAAAACTGGCTACTGCTAATAATTACTCCAAAATTTTTGAGAAACAATATCATGCCACCCACTCAGAGTCATAGAAAAGAATTCTCTTCGATAACTCATTATCATTTTATGACGCACCATTTCTTTCCAGCACCTGCCCTGGATATGTACCTTGAGTTCTAGTCATCAGCCAATTAGTTGGGTTGGCCATGACCTACGAAACCGTATTGGTGTTCAGATAGACTTCTTGATATTGCAACTGCTGGCAGAGTTTACCTTGTAATGATCGGTTCAAGGATTTTCCTCACATAAATAGAACGATAAGACGAAGGATCATTTGGGTTCCGTTTTCTCTTTGGCAGTAGCAATACCTTCCAAGGCTCAGGAAAAACACCGTCTTGAAGACACGCGTTAAACATTTCGGCAAATAAGTCTGACAATGTTTTAAAAACGATTTTGAAGGCTTTGTTTGGAATATCATATACTTCCGTTGATTTTTTGTCGCGCATATTTTTACAATCTTTTAATTATCCTTCGCCTATAATCATAGGTATGAAGGATCTCTCGTAATGCATTTGATCACAAAGTACCCTATTTTCTTGGCAATGAAATCTAGGTTATTGATATTCCATTTGAGTGTTGTCCGGTTAATATAGTACGATCTGCTGAATTGGTCCGTGTGGTAAACGGTATGATCGCTGTGCGTATAATAACCAATCACGTGCCAGTTAATATCTCTCAGCAGGTCGCTGCTTATCTTACCTCGTAGTACATAAGTATTCTCAAATAGATCCGTGTATTCCTGATATACAGGACATACAGGGTGTCCCATAATTCATCAAGAATGATTTGAGAAATAATTCTTTTGTGTAATCTTAGAAAAAATCGTTTGACAGTACGGGTCCATTTCCAATATTGACATAATTTATCGAGGATTTAAGAAAAAGCTTACTTTGGTGTACCCTGGCCCATGTTATCAAAAATTGCTCTGTTAATACTAATGGAAGAAACTTGGTTGAGGATTTTGTTTTTAGAAGAAATACCAGCTTTTATACGCAGAAAGCAAAGTATGTATCTGTATCTGAAACTTAAACTGCGCTTAAGACCTTATTGAACCACTTCCAAGCTAATTTGTAAATGTAAGGGTTCTCTGAACGTAAGATGCTGAATTCAATGAATGTTGTTTGGGTACCAAGTCATAATATGATCACGGAAAATGAGATCTCTGACGAACTTGATAAGCAAGGCTCATAAAAGAGTTTCTCAGGATCTGAATTGGTCCTTGGTTAGGGCTCCCAGTTAGGTTTCTTATGAATATAACTGAAGATGGCTTGACTCCCTAGGATGCCGGTTGAGAAAAAAACGAATGTTCCTCTGTTTGTCTAAAAGGCATGCGATTTTCCTGCTGTGGCTCGACAGGACACAATGCAGCCTGCAGACCGCACCGAAGTGTGCCGGCATACGTAAATGACACAACATTCAGCAATGCTCACTGTGAGATTTGACAACAAGCATTTCCTCTGTGAGTGTCTGGCCTGCGATCATAACAGGCTTCAAAGTACATATGTTACTTCGCACTATGTGACTGAATTGATAAAGCCTCTATACTGTGGACTGTGATGATCAGAGTCACTTTAGTTGTACTTTGTATAAAAAAAAAAAATAAAAAAATAAATTCTCAGTTTGAGCTATGCCCTGCTCTCATTCCCTGTGTTTATTACAGAGTAAAGATATATATACATAGTACGACTTCGTTTTGCCCTCATTTATTACTTAATCCATTTTTTGGTGTTCCTGCCCCACTATATGCACGCACACCTGTGACATCCTGCTAGATTTTTACACTCGGCCTAAACGCGTACAAAATTCAACTTGTGCAAGAGTTGACGCCAGACGACTTGAATTTGCGTCATATTTTCAGTGAATGGGTTCTAGAAAAACTCAATGAAAATCCATTGTTTTATCGTGAAATTTTGTTCAGTGATAAAGCCCATTTCTGGCTCAATGGATACGTTAATAAACAAAATTGCCGTATTTGGGCTGATGAGCAACCATAAGAGTACCAAGAGCTACCATTACATCCATTAAAAACAACGGTATGGTGTGGTTTATGGGCTGGTGGAATCATTGGTCCATATTCCTTAAAAAAATGGGGCGAATCAGAATGTTACCGTCAATGGTAACCGTTATCGCGCCATGTTAACGGACTATGTGCTTCCTGAAATTCAAGCATAACAAAACGGCGTTACTTGTTGGACTTGTTGAGAAATCATTTTGGTGAGCACTTAATTTCGCGTTTTGCTACAGTACATTGGCTGCCTATATCGTGCGATATCACGCCTTTGGACTATTTTCTCTTGGGATATGTAAAGCCTTAGGTCTTTAGAAATAAGCCAGCTACGATTGACGCTTTGGAAGCCAACATTACTCGTGTTATCCGCGAGATACCAGTCGCTATGCTCGAACGAGTTGCTCAAAATTGGACCTTCCGAATGGACCACCTCGGACGTAGTCGTGACCAACATTTACATGATATCATTTTTAAAAAGTAAATGCCATAAATTGTTCTTTTAACAAATAATAAAAAATTTAGGTTCACTTTCAAATTTATGTGTTTTATTTTACATTATAAGTCAAACCTCACGATGAATCACTCTTTATAAATACCAAAGAAGTTTCAAATGTTCAAATGACAGCACGGCTTAAAAGTTATCCCTATTGGAAAATCTATCAAAAAAAAAATCCTTTACTGCAACACAACGCATGTTTGTGTACTATCCAAATTATGAAAAACGACTTAAAACTGTCAAAAACCCGTGTCGCTGATGCGCTTTCCTCGAGACTGGAATAACGTTCGTAAATATAACAACGACAATGACTGCAAAATGTGTACACTGGATTCCCCTGTCCGAGGGCTTATTGATTTAGATTCTAGAGTTCTAGAGTAATTTTACCGCTGTTAAATGCTAAGGTTGAGCATGTTGCGTTACGTATGTATCTATTGTCTTCTTTCAGGTTTGGCCAAATGCTTATAGAGGACCAAAACTACACTGAGGCTAAGAAGTGCTTTCAGCAAGCTTACGATTTGTTTGTTGAACGTTATGGAAATACATATTCAGAGCTGGTGCCTCTTCTAAACAACTTGAGCGTAGCATCCTTAGGGGTAAATATATATTCCCTAATCTGTAAAGTTTCGTTCTAATTTTTGTATTGTTTCCAGCAGCTCAAAGATTTTAAATCAGCTAAAGCATATTTAATGCAGGCATTGGAGCTTTTGAAATCGATCCCAGATGATAGTACCGAAGGATTACTTCAGGCTAATTTAGGTCTCATTTACCTCAGAGAGGGTCTAATACAGCAAGCGAAAACAACATGCTCATATGCTTACAAAATTGGGAAGAAGCTTAAGGATAAAGATTCAATCGATCAAGCATGTTATTGTTTGGACGAAGTTAAGAAGGCAATGGAACAGTAGAGCAGTATCACGTATAAGGATTTATTTCATTTTGTTAATGTTGACAACATTTATAAATACACGTATTTATTGTTGAACCAGTAACTCTTAAATTTCGACCATATATTAACGAATTAACAATAGCTATATTCTGTTATGACGCACAGCTGGATCCTTTTTGTAATAATCCCGAAATTAGCGAGACCCAGAGACCCAGAGACCCAGATATTGAAAAAAATACAAAATACCAGAAAATTCAGTTTTAAAGTTGACAAAATGTAATGCATATGACAATAGTATCAGTAGGAACAATTTTACCCATTTGGGGCTGCTAGTTCAGAAAATTGTGCATGAGTCCGTTCAATTGGTAGATACGAGTAATTTGATACATGTATCCTATCAAAATATTATCAGAGTTTTCCAAAATATCCTCCGATAAAACAGGACTAGTAGATCTACTTTAAAAAAGCGATGTTTTGTTTTTTGTCTATCCACTTCTCTTTCAACGCGTGTTCTGCTTATCTTTTTTTAAAGAACTTAACAATCAAGAGGGTATGAATATTCTTAAAACGCCAAAGCATAACTTATATTTGAGGAATGGGATAGAAAGAAAAATAAAATTGTTTGAGCTCAGTGGTTATATCGCTCTATGGGTTATAATAGTGTTATTGGACTTGTTGTATTCTAGGTAACTAATCACACATGGCTTTAGTTGTCTGAAAAAAAATTTGTTTGGACTCGAACCCCTTCCGATTAAGAAGGCAGTAAACTACCACTTTATTCAACTTCTTGAGGTTAAAATGTGGCTAAAGCCCCAAACTGGTGAGCAATTCGACCTTTAACGAGTTGGATGCGCTGTCTGATTCTATTCAAAGAATTGTATTTCAATATACACAACTCTTAGTGGAATGACGTTGGGTTGAGATCTTCGCTGCGGAAAACAGCTTGTAAATGGGCCCATGCGTATACCAGACTTTGATAGCCATACCGGACTCCTTGGACTTGTTTTTAACTTCTCACATTGATAAATATAAGGTCAATGTGCTATCCCCTCTAGGCTCGTCGGATCACTGTTTCATATCAGCTAATTTCTCGTACATCGACCACACAGTTCGAGAAAAGATTCCTAAAGAACACAGAATTGCAAAACGAGAAAGCTAATTGGAGCGGACTTAACAGCTTCTTTAAGAGTTGTAAGTGGTCGTTATATTTCCACGATAACGATGAATGCTGATATGATCACAGACAAAATTCTCTTTAGAATGAGATCCTTTATCCCTCATCGGATGAAGAGTATCAAACCAAAATAAAAGACTTGGTACGGCTCGAGCTGTAAAGCGACTATCAGGGTTAGAGAAAGGGGGTGGCCGTGGTGTAATGGTATATGCATAGATTCCTCAAGCAGAGGGTCGCGGGTTCGAATCCCTTGACAAGCAATTTTGTGAAAAAGTCTTTTCATAGAATTTGTACGTAGTTATATGAAAATCACATCGGCGTCAACTCTGACATGAAGGCATAACACTGATGTTGGAGTGGTTGCTGACTGGGCTAAATGTAACGAACTAACAACTAGCACGTACTTAAGACCCACTGGTTGAGGAGGATGTACAGCTCGTCCCGTCCAGTTTGACAACCACCTCTGGGAAAAATATCGAAACCTAATACACCTGAGTTTTAAACTACTACACCAACCTCCCGCGTCCTGGAGAAAAAGCCAGTAAAAGGGTATTCATATCCCCTTGGTGCGCGCGCGCGGTATTATAAAAAAAAACAAAAATCCACTTCCGGACATGCTTTGAAATATCGTGATTCATTTCTAAGCCGTAAAACTTGCTTATGGAATACCCTGCCGAGCTCTCTATTTCCTATTCTTTATAACTTAGAAATATTTAAGATCAATGTATATCAGTATTACTCCTTTCTTCCTCCCTGATTTTCCTTCGCCCGCGCTGTGTACAAACATTTTAAGGGTACTCAAATCTGAAAGCGCACGCTAATGCGCTTTCAGACTTATATAGATGACGCTGTGGTTCTTTCATCATCTGGACTATAATCAATAAACCAACCCAGTAAGGGCTCGAAGTTGATTAAGGTCTTCCTCTATTGCGTTGTAGAAATCGATTAATCACCATTCTTCTATATGTCCTAAGTTTCGCAGCCGAAGACACCTACAATTACTGAAATTGCAAATAAGTTGCGAATTTTTTCTAATGGGTTATTCATCGTGAGATTTGAATTTCAATAAGCTTTATTTGACAGATCACGCGTGACATTTTTGATCAGTATCTTTTGGCAAGTCATCATGGAAAGACTCACATCACATCTCCAAATATTTCAGCTGTATCACGAAAATCAGTATTTTGGCTGATAAGCAACCCGAAGAGTACCAAGAGATACCATTACATCCATTAAAAACAACGGTATGGTGTGGTTTATGGGCTGGTGGAATCATTGGTCGACATTTTTTCAGAAATGAGGCAAATCACAATGTTATCGTCAATGGTAACCGTTATCGCGCCATGTTAATAGACTATGAAATTCAAGCACATGGTCTCGATGAGCTCTGGTTTCAAGAAAACGGCACTATGAGCCATTCAGCGCATGAAACAATGGACTTGTTGAGAAATCATTTTGGTGAGGACTTAATTTCACGTTTTGCTACGGTAAATTGGCCGCCTAGATCGTCCAATATCACTCCTTTGCACTATTTTCTCTAGAGATATGTAAAGTCTCAAGTCTTCAGGAACGATTAACGCTTTGGAAGCCAACATTACTCGGATAACACGAGCGTGTTATCAGGAATACCATAAGCTAGCTACGATTGACGCTTTGGGTGCCAACATTACTCGTGTTATCCGCAAGATACCAGTCGCTATGCTCGAACGAGTCGCCCAAAATTGGACCTTCCGAATGGACCATCTCAGACGTAATCGTGGCCAACATTTACTTGATATCATTTTCAAAAAGCAAATGCCATGAATTGTTCTCTTAACCCATAATAAAAAATTTAAGTTCACTTTCAAATGGTGAGGTGCTGAAGGGCTCTAACGATAGCTACTTGTGGTTTTCCAGCCAAACATAAAGCAATCACACTGTCATGTTTGAATTCCATCGCGAATAAAACTTTTTCCAACACAACTGAGACGCAAATTTAAAAGGCTTGTAAATAATAAAATTATTTGTCATGTGTCAAAATTTAAGCTCACTGTCATGAACGGCTTGGAAATTATAGCAGTTTGAAAATGGTTGCAGTTCGAGTCAGTCAGGGTGTATATTTCCATAGCAGAAGATTTCAATAGCAGAAGCATTAACCATTGGAGAAGGGAGAGTAGAATTGATTTTTTTTTTAGCAAAATGGAAAATTGTACGGAACGCTGGATTGCACGGATTGTTCTCGAAATATGTCATTGGAGTATAAATATCGGCATCCCCAAGGTATGCAAGTCAGTTCATCAGTTGAATTTAAAGTGTGAATTACAAGAGTGATAAATTGGTTTAAGTCAAAGATATTGGAATTGTTTTGAATAAAGCGATTGAATTGAAAGAAATAAGTTCTATCATTCTTACCCACACAAACATTTTGTACTATATATTCAGATGCTGCAGATGAATAAAGATAAATTATTATCAGCTTTGAATAGATTAATTGATAATTGATTGTATACCGAACAAATAGAGAACCTTTGTATTGAATTTCTGTAAAGAGGCCCCTTAGTCTGAATTAATATTTTCTACGTCTTCGACAACTCAAGTTATAGTCATGTAAATGTAAACCAGATTTATCCAACAACGTGGTCCGAATTGGTAGACGTTTCAATTTAATTGCACCCCCTATCTGAGTCAAATCCTTGGTGTTCAGCCCGGAGTTTTTTTTTTTATTTACCCAACTTCCGTTTAACAAAGTTCCCCATAGAGCAGGTGTAGGATGATAAGAGTTTTACGAGTATATAAATTCACCTTAGTTGTGCGAGATAGGGTATTGCTCCTCAATTACCTCATTAGCCCAAAGAAACAAAGGTTATTTATCATCAAAGTTGATGTCGGTGTCAGAGTTGGTAGCGGAATCTATGTGAACAACGCCTTCAGTATCATACCGAGCTCTATTTTTATTAGTTATTATATCCTACATATATTCAAAACCAACGTACATCGGTATCTTTCTTTCTTTCCTCCCTAATTTTTCTTCGCCTTTGATGTGTGCAAATATTTCAAGGATACACAAAATCCTTTAAACACGCGCTAATTATAAAAAAAAAGTTGAGATATTGTAGGTGGTCTGACTTTCCAGGTTACATTCAGACAAACGATAGAATAGACTAGATATTTGCCTGCGTACTCTGTTCCGACAACTCTGTAAAATGTCACAAACTTGCATTGTTTTGAAAATATATGATGCTTTTTTACGTTAGCAGTTACTTTCAGTGTGCTGATTTTTAGAACGGCGTGTGATGCATAATGATCATATTTACAAAAATAAGAAATACTTATTTCTTCAATATACACTAAAACTACGATCAAAGAAAATAAAATTGTAAATAAACACATCTGGATCGTGCCGTCGCATTTGTTTAGCTCAGTGGTTATTTCGCTCCATGGATAGCATCCAACATTTAATGGGGAGTGTAATTTATTGTTATATTTTAATTAACCAATTATCACACGAGATTTTAGTTTCCTGAAAAAAAAAGAATATCTTTCGTTCACGGTTGGTATTGAACCGACCGTTTGAGAAGCCAATACAATACCCCTTGAGCCACTACCTGCTGCTAGTTTCATACGTTTGTCGAACAGCAGATCTAGGTAGGAGCGGGACTTAGAAAACGTCTGACTAGCCGCTGCTTTAGACTGCGTCGGTACATGAGGCTATATTGAGCCCACCAATTGAGATATAGGTTCTCTAGTATATTGGCCACTATTAACCTCATTTCTTTGTTTTTTTTTTTTTTTTTTTACTGCAAAAAAATAGTATCTCCAAGTGGATCCAAAATTCCATCTAAAAAATCTACCATCGTTCCTCTGAAATTTCGAAATAAACTTTATTTGTATAAAAAATAATAATTACAATCAAATAAATTGGCTTCTACGACTTTTTATCTTTTCTGTACAACAAATCTCCAACCACCCATCGCTGTTCTAGTCACACATGGAAACAGAGACAAATAGTCTCCTGGCAGACACATATTTCTCTTACACGGCTATTTAAAAGTTTTCATATGTATCCTTCGAGCTAACTCAATCGTTGCAATTATCTATCTTACAGTGCTAGTTAAAATTTATTCGTAGTTGGCAATGAACACCATTAGTCCGACTCCCGCAAGCATTGCTGAGATCTCCTTAAGTGATTGGCCAAACTTTGTTGACTCCTCCAGCAATTCGGGCAACACACTTACTGTTGCAATGTAAATGAAGCCGCCAGCTGTGAATGGCAGGACCCATGTGGCAGCAGCATCATTTCCAGCTCCGAGTAAAGCCAACCCAGTGCCAGCCAGAGCTCCGAGCGCTGTCACTAATTGCAGAAGCATTGCCTTGCGCTTCGTGCAACCAGACTTGATGAGAATAGCAAAATCACCAATCTCATGAGGGACTTCATGCAGAAGGATGGTGATTGTGGTAATAATTCCAATGCTGTTGCCAGCCAAATATGATGCTCCAATAGCCAGGCCATCGGTAAAATTGTGAGCGAAATCTGCAGCCAGATTGAGGTAACCAGCAATTTCGACTTCTTCCTTGGTCTCTTCAGGCTTTTTGGTCGTCTTCTTCAAATCGGAGACATCTTTTGAGTTCTTCTTTGACTTTTCGTCAGACTTTGACTTTTCTGGAGGTGGGGACTTTTTCGGCGCGGTTTCGGAACCATGACTGTGTCCATGTCCACCTTTGATTAGGCGTACCAGTTTCTCAACAGCAAGGAAAGCAATAATACCGCCGAGAACCCAAAGTCCAATGGACATATCATGTGCATGCGAATGTCCGTGAGCATCTTCGCTCTCGTGGCTATGTCCGTGATGATGATGGTGATCATAATTATGTCCATGTTCACCATGGTTATGTGGGTGCGATGCATGAGGTATAAGATGCAGGAATGCATCCCCAAGGAGACCACCCGAAGCGAATGCTAAAAGAATTTTTAGCCTCGGTCGCATTGCTTCACTATTGTCCAAGGGAATGATGTACAACAGTACAAATGGAGCAGCACTAATGAGGAGAGTCGATCCAATAGAATGTAACCAGACAGCATTCATATCTACATAATGAAAACACTTAAGTTGGCGCTACGTTCTGGTTAGCAACATTTACGTACCTAATGGAGCCTTTGACTTTTCTTCTCCGTGAAGGTGGTCGTGATGATGGTGGTCCTCAACATGATGACGATGGTGGTCCTCATCACGGTGATGGTGGTGCCCATGATCATGGTGATGGTGGTCTCCATGGTCATGATGGTGATGCTCATGTAACTGTGCGCTACTCTTGTCGAAGTTTTCATTGGCTTCGCGAGAGTATTTAAAACTTGGATTGATGTGGTCATCCTGTGATTTACAAATTGCCGGCAGGGATAAGAACACGATTAATAGCGCAATTGTGATTGCAAAGTTGCGCTTCCACTTATTCAAATTCTCCTCAAGAGGCTTCATTCTGGGGGTGTCTTTTGTAGTTACCATGATTGTAGAAATGATAATTTTTGTGATGTTCTTATTCTGTTGGAAATTCGAATATTTTCCGTACACGTCACAGGTTCCAAAACAAATCCAGAACACGAAATGTCAAACGTTGGTCCAACACGACTTACGATAATCGGATTGATAAGTGAGAGAGATACATTACGCCGTTTGAGATGAGAGAAAACGGGATGCAGATTTGTTGTTATCAGTTGACTGAATTTGACACCAATTTTTGGATGACAGTAGGTATTCCGTCGGTATAGTAGGGTCCTTGATGACCTATAAGTGCTAGAAAAAGCAGTGGCTTAATTTAAGTACTCAATTTTTTTCTAGATGTCACACGTATTGATATAGCGATGTCTTAAATTAACCCCATTTTTCTTTAATTAAAAAAGCGCACGCCATGTGCGTAGAAACGATATGTATATTAAGATGGGAATTATATTCGATTCCAATATTTTATTTTGTCAATGGTAAACACAGTATTTTTCAACTAGTTAATTCGTTTCGAAACTTAGGACAGTCTGATGGATAATAACCAGGACAGAATAGTCAATTTTTCAGAAAAAAAAAATACATAATGAGGCCGGTGCTTCTTCTTTATACGTTTCATCTTTTCGGTCGAATACTCTGTTATTCTAACCGCCAACAACAGCAGTGTCTATATTGTTAATAAGTTCATTTGAATTACACTGGTCATCTGAAAACTCTAAGCGCAAGTGTAATTCAGTGGCCTTAAGGATTAGTACCTTATAGTATTCATATCAAAACACCTCTGGTACAAGATATATCTACTCTTTATATATACGAAATTATCATAGTTTAACTTATCAACTTTTTATCTTATTTTATTAAGGCTCTTCACAACTGCTGCACTTATAGCCGTGCTCCTAATAGCTTCCTTTGAAGAAGGAAGCATTACATGTGGTTTGTTTCTTTTTTGGAAATAGACACTGTCCATTAGGTCTTGCTTTCAGACCATCATCATGGAAATGTAAGTTCGTACGATCAACGGGTCCTGATCCGGTATCATTATCTTTAGTTGGAGCAAGATTTGTTTTACAACCTCCAGTAAAACACTTCAAGTTGCTTGAAGTCTTTTCCCCCTTTTGCGCGCCATATGCATATGCTCTTCAACAAATGTTTTCCATTGTCTTGAATTGTTCGGCACTCAGCGTACACCATCCGCCTCTTGGTGGTCAACAACAATCAAGCCATACGGTTCATCTAAAAAATACAAAAAAATATAATTATAAATAAATAAATGATAGATTTATATATCACGTACGAAAATTTCGATATCTAAAAAAATGGCGGCCGAAGGTTTTTCATGTCCCGTTTTCAGAAAAAAATTTCATCGTTTATGAAAAAAAAATAGGAGAATCTGAAGGGATTGTATTTTTGAACGTTTTAAGACTTGGTACATGCAAATCGAATGAATAGTTTTTCAAATATGTTGCAAGCCAGGTTGGAAAACGTCGTTTCGAGAAAAAAGTTTTGCTGAAGGATAATCCGACATACAAACTAAATTTTATATCTGTTTTTTTTTTTTTTTTTTTTTTTTTTGTTTGCCATCAGTCAGGTAATCATGAACCATAGAACAGCTGCTCAGCATCCAGAGGCTCATCATTTTTTCCGTGTTTTGCACGCAGACGACCCTCATGTGTGTTTTTTCGGCTTCGTGCTCGGAGTCGCATGTCCGCTTCTCATCAATGTCTCGGTCGATCGTGTGTTTAGAACGGTTTCACATAAAATGCTGTATTTCCGTCAACGAATTTCTTTACTAAATTTAGTAACATCATACTAAACAAATGCATCTTCCAGAAAATAAAAAAACAAAAATTAAAAAAAATACCGAGGTCTGGTGTTTTAAGCAGACTTGTTGCACCTTCACTACTACATTTTGCTCAATGAATATCTTTAGCATTTTCATCGCTCGGGATGGTTAAGGAATCTGGCTGACAGCAAAATTTGAGTCATCGCCGCCAATTTGCAGGCTACAGAAGTGGTTTTTCCATATCCTCAACTTCTTTTGTGGCTCCACTACTAATATTCTTTGTCAGTCTCCGTTAGGATCTTTTCGGCTTAATAACTTAGCTGCAACTAATTTGATATTGGCTGCTGGGAAAGATCGGGCATCTTAAATACTAGGACAGTATCTTTCATCGATCGAAAAATAATAAATAAATAAAATAATCAATTTAAAATTGTTAAACTGCATACAAACTCAAGTATATTTTTGAACCAACGACCAATACTAATAGCAAGAGAAAATAATACTGAGGTTGAATTTGATTGTTGACACTTATAAGGGCACATGTTTTAGTTCAAAAAAAGAAACTATGGCTCATAACTGAAAAGTCATTAAGTGAAAGTGATCTACATTTTAAAGACATTAACCAGTTCCAGAAGAAAACATTATCCAAATGGCTTTTTAAAATAAAAATTCAAATATTTTTATATTGGTATATCGCAGATCGTTTACATATTCCAAAAATAATAGAGCAGAACAAATAACTCCATTTATAACTAAAATGTAACGTTAGGCCAAGGAAAAAAGTCTCAAACTTCCTTACCATAGATACGTCTTCAATTTTCAATTCAACACAAACGTCATTCAGCTTCTGTTTTATGTGTTGACGTTGTGTGCAACTGCCGACGTTTGATTTAAATGAAAACTTAAAAATATAAACGGGCGCGATCGTACTTCCTTTATTAATTTTTGTTTATTCAAAACTAAAGTAAACATTCGTTTCGTTTCGGCTTATAAGCCTTAAGGAAATATGTCGGCAAAAAATACACCAACATACGATAGACTTAATAGGATCAACACTCCAAAAAATAATTCGACACCAAATTCACGCGCCGCGAGACCACTTTTCTCCACGAAACCTTATAGTTTATGTAGTGATCATAAATCTAGTACGAGCACACCGTTCTTGCCTATTTCAGCAACGAAAACTCCATCCTCTGCTTATAAGTACAAACCAAAGACATGTACGACTCTAAATGCATGTTATACACCCTCTTCGTTGTTCAAATCAGCTAAGAGTACTCCAAGAAGCGCATTTGCAACTCCACGAAGTGCTGGAAAATTCCACTCTACTCCCGAATGCTCCTCTAAACCAATGAACACTTCACGACGGTCGGAGAAGTCTTTGATGGAGGATTCTGGAGTGATCTCAAAGTCAATGAAAGATGTAGAGATGAGCAATCTCACAGTAGCTGTCCGCGTCAGACCATTAAATGCACAGGAATGCACTAATCCCGGAGTGACAAACATAATAAAGGTAACTGGGAACGAAGTAACAGTTTACACAGGCACAACAGCGGATAATTCTGCCGGAGTTAGCCACAGTTTTCAATACGATCGGGCGTTCTACTCGTGCAACTCAGATAGCGGTGACTATGCCGATCAGGAAACAGTCTTTAAGGGAACGGGAATGGGTCTAATAGATCGAGCCTTTGAGGGTTACAATGCATGCCTCTTCGCTTACGGACAAACGGGCTCTGGGAAAAGCTACAGCATGATGGGAATTGAGGTAGATGACAGTGATGATATCAATCCCGAAGCAGGTATCATCCCAAGATTCTGTCATGAACTATTTCGCCGCATTGAAGAATCAAAGGACACAATTCGCTCAGAAATTGAAGTCAGTTACTTTGAGATTTACAATGAGAAAATCCACGACTTGCTTTGTGTGTCTGGGCACATTGAATCGATTGGTTGCAGCGCTACTCACAAGAACGCCCTAAAAGTACGTGAACATCCCATCTGGGGTCCGTATATCGTCGATTTGAGCATTCAACCCGTGGAGTCATATTCGGCTTTGAGAAATTGGCTCGCTGTGGGAAACAGCCAGCGTGCCACAGCCGCTACAGGAATGAACGACAAGAGTTCCAGATCCCACTCCATATTCAATATTGTCTTGAATTTATCTGAGGTCGATACGAGTGAGAAAGATGGAGATGAGGGAAAGGTCAAGCAGACCCGACGAAGCAAGATAAGTCTGGTAGATTTGGCTGGCAGTGAACGCATCACCCACACAGGATCGAATGGTGATAGGATGAGGGAAGGCGTCAGTATCAATAAGAGTTTGCTGACCTTAGGAAAGGTCATCTCAAAGCTAGCCGAGTCCAAGAAGCAGTCAAATTTTGTGCCCTACCGGGAAAGCGTGTTGACCTGGTTGCTAAGAGTGAGTGGTTTTTATGTCTCCTTATCTTTTTATTTATTTTATTTTCTTTTGTGCGTACATGGTAATGTCGATAGATAAATGGAATGCGGTCCAACCGCCAGTTGCCTTGCTATTATCAGTTTTTCTAATCATCGACTGAAGATATATTGCATTGGTTTAATTCGTTATGTAGTTTTGGTTTCACATTAACGATTTGGTTTCGATTAACGAATGGACAAGTGTTCTCGATTATCACTCAACTATTATGCTCCAAGTCTTCTTCGGGAGTAAGCAATTTCATTTGCATGGCGTACTTCAGTTTTCTCCATGGACTAAAGTGTGGCCTGTCCACTGTTACTTCCTTCGCATTTTGATATCTTTCGGTTTTCAACTTGCTTCCATGTGAAACTAATGAAAACTCTCAGATTGATACGAAGACATTTAATTATTAAGATCTACAGTACCATGGTGGTAAAACCATGATTTTCCCAGACTTTGAAAAGTGATTCCTAAAAACGGGAATGTGTGTCTGCTGCGAGAAATGTTAAGTTTTGTGAAAAAGATTAACTGACAAGAAAAACATGTATGTCATGTATGTCATACAATAATACAGGATCTATTTTAATATTTCGTGTATTTAGGAAAAAGTTTTTTTCTTTAATCGTTTTCAGCTAGTTAGAAATTCGGATAAAGCATTGTAGACTTCTAATGACTGTTGATCGTTCTCAGATACAATTTTATTTTTTAGAAGCGAACAGGGAATAAGTATATGTAGATACATTGTATTCGTTGGGTTGGTTCCCAGTAAATTCCCTCTGTTTATCGTTAGTGTTAAAGTTAAATTTGAATGACGGAGTCAGCATCTGGGCTGTCCGTGAGTGATTCCGGCGTTTTCGTGATGGTGATTTCACATGCATGGACATCCTTCTTTCTGGACGACCGTTTGAGATTGATGCGGACCAAATTAAAGCCTTAATTAGAAATAATGCACGCTACAGAACCAGGCACATAGCAGAAATAATGGACATGTCGAAATCAAGCGTAGAAAATCACGTGCGCAAACTGTAATACATAGACCAATGCAATATTTGGCTGCCGCACAATTTGAGTGGGATTTAATTTATTCGATCATGTCTCCACCAGCGATTCCCTGCAGAAATCAGCGTAAATTAACTATTTTTAAAACGGATGGTAAAGGGAATGTGAATCCTTTACAACAATATGTTGGAGAAAAGAGTTGAGCCACCTTAAGCGATTCCAAAAGCTGGTTTTCACCCATAAAAAGGTTAAGTAGAGCTCGCAAAAATATGTTTTTGCATGTTGCATATGCATTTGCATATTTTACAGATTTTGAAAGAAGCATGAGAAGCAAGCATATTTTGATTATTTTTGTTTTTCGAGCGCTCATTATTGGTCTAAAATCGCTCTAAATATACAACAACACAAAAACAAAATATTCCGTTTCACACACTCACTTATATAGGGTGATTCATCATAAGGTTTGATTTTCAATAGGCTTTTTTTGACAGATCACGCTAACTCCTATCAAACTGCTTTGTCATTTTTGTTCAGTATCATTTGGCAAGTCATTATAGAAAGACTCAAATCACAACAGTGTCTCCAAATTGCTGTGTCTCAGCTGTATTACGAAAA
This sequence comes from Volucella inanis, assembly GCA_907269105.1. Taxonomy (NCBI): domain Eukaryota; kingdom Metazoa; phylum Arthropoda; class Insecta; order Diptera; family Syrphidae; genus Volucella; species Volucella inanis. Next base: position 73,167,701 of record OU026157.1, on the reverse strand, counting down.
TCAGCGTTATGTGAGAAATGTTTTTCGTGCGATTCAAGGAACTTACGGTGCACATAATCGACCTACTAAAACCACTATTTCCAATACCATTCGCAAATTTGAGTCCCAGTTTACATTAGTGGATGATACTCGACCGGTTAGACCACATACATCACGTAGTGAAGAGACTATAGCAGCTATAGCTGAGAGTGTACGCCAAGATCGTGACGAATCGATTCCTCGTCGTTCTCAGCAGCTTGACTAGGCGTATTCGACAACTTGATGTATTTTACGTGAGGATCTCAGCCTAAAAGCGTACAAAATTCAACTTGTGCAAGAATGGAAGCCAGGCGACTTGAATTTGCGTCATTTGCGTGAATGGGCTCTGGAAAAACTCAATGAAAATCCGATGTTTTATCGTGAAAATTTGTTCAGTGATGAAGCCCATTTCTGGCTCAAAGGATACGTTAATAATTAAAATTGCCGTATTTGGGATGATGAGCAACCCGAAGAGTACCAAGAGCTACCATTACAAACAACGGTATAGTGTGGTTTATGGGCTGGTGGAATAATTTGTCCATATTTCTTCAAAAATGAGGCAAATCAGAATGTTACCGTCTATAGTTACCGTTATCGCGCCATGTTAACGGACTATGTGCTTTCTGAAATTCAAGCACATGGTCTCAGTGAGCTCTGGTCTCGCGCGTGAAACAATGGACTTGATGAGGAATCATTTTGGTGAGCACTTAATATCACGTTTTGCTACGGTCGCCTAGATCGTGCGATATCACACCTTTTTACTATTTTCTCTGGGGATATGTAAAGTCTCAGGTCTTTAGTAATAAGCCAGCTACGATTGACGCTTTGGAAGCCAACATTACTCGTGTTATCCTCGAGATACCAGTCACTGTGCTCGAACGAGTCGCGCAAAATTGGACCTTCCGAATGGACCACCTCAGACATTGTCGTACCAACATTTACATGATATCATTTTTAAAAAGTAAATGCCATGAATTGTTCTTTTAACCGATAATAAAAATTTTAAGTTCACTTTCAAACTTATGTGTTTTATTTTACATTATAAATCAAACCTCACGATGAATTTCCCTATACAAAGTAAAGCATCGTAGAAGACATTTGCTTAGACAAAAATACTCAAATGTATTTTAAATAAATTCGATATCGGTAAGTCTGCATTAACGCACAAAATTGTGAGTCTGACTCACATAAGTGGAAAAGAGTAAGAAAATTCGCAAAGATAAAAAGAGACTCTTTTTTACGTTGTTCGTTTTATTATTTTGTTGGTTACAGAAGTACTAAAAATGATCGAACAAAGCTAATATCTACGATTAAACTTTTGTCTCGCTCACTCTTATGGTTGCATATCTTTCAATCAATATATTTACATTGTAACGGTTTGATTTGTTTCTAAACGACAAAATGTTTTGGATCAAATTCATTATATTGAGTGAAGTGAGAGCATTTCAATGTGCCAAAAGAAAATCGCACCACATTTATTTCCTGAATGGCTGCTTACATAAAAAACAATTTCTATGAAATTACCCGTGCAATAAAAAAGCTGGAAACGCAAGGATTGGTATTAGGGGAGAGTGTCGGATCTTAGGAAACTATTCGAAACTGAACACGCTGGATTTAAAAGACTTCTCTAAAAAGTTTCAAGCTATTCATAATCGCAATTTTTTTTTTTTTAATACCGCGCACGCACCAAGGGGATATGAATACCCTTTTACTGGCTTTTTCTCCAGGGCGCGGGCGGGTGGTGTAGTAGTTTGAAACTCAGGTGTATTAGGTTTCGATATTTTTCCCAGAGGTGGTTGTCAAACTGGACGGGACGAGCTAGTACATTCTCCTCAACCAGTCGGTCTTAAGTACATGCTAGTAGTTAGTTCGTTACATTTAGCCCAGCCAGCAACCACTCCAACATCAGTGTTATGCCTTTCTGTCAGAGTTGACACCGACGGGATTTTCATATAACTACATACAAATTCAATGAAAAGACTTTCAGAGAATTGCGTCGTACAGGATTCGAACCCGTTACCCTCTGCTTGAGGAGTCTATGCATATACCACTTCACCATGGCCACCCCCGTGTCGGCTATGCAACGATTGTAGAAATACGAGACGTTTTGTAAAAAGGAAAAAAAAACAGTTCTAATGAATACATAGCAATACTCTTTTCGGCAGAGATAACAATGTTTAGAAAAAAATGACGTTTTTGAGCATATTTTGCCCCTATTTGAGCATGTATCAGAGCGTATTTCGTCAATTTATCGTGCATATTTGCATGCATATTTCAATATTTTTGCGAGCTCTAATAATAAGAATAAATATTTAATTTTTAATTACAACTAAAAAAACAGAGGGAACAGAGCTCCCTGCAGTATATAAACAAATTGTTTTAATAGATGCTAAACTTCTGTTGCATGTTTGTCTATAAAACAATTCCCAGCATCTATTGTACCACCACTTTGATCATTTTAGAATAATTTTTGGCCAAATCTTTTTAGTCACCAGACATGTAGCTGGGACAGTAATCATTGACTGCTTATCAGATGAGGCTTAGTTATTTTGTAGCAGGTTAATAGATGCTAAACTTCTGTTGCATGTTTGTCTATAAAACAATTCCCAGCATCTATTGTACCACCAATATTGAGTGAGGTCAAACACTTTGATCATTTTAGAATAATTTTTGGCCAAATCTTTTTAGTCACCAGACATGTAGCTGGGACAGTAATCATTGACTGCTTATCAGATGAGGCTTAGTTATTTTGTAGCAGGTTCAGTGCTGTAATAATGTGTATCTGAGGCATTTATTAACGTTTGGGAGCAAAGATAGATTAATAATACGACTCGCTGGGCTACAGCCAGAGTATCTCCATGTTCGTTTTATTCGCAACCCAATTGCCTTAGAAATTCTAAGTTTTAAATTCAAATTAGGGCTGAACTGCAGAGTTGATCGTTGTCTAGCGAATTAACACTCCTCGATTCTAATGATTGACATTCAATATTTATATTTTGTGGAATCCGGGACAAAAAGTCTTTCAAATTTGATTGTGAGTTCAGAAAAACGGTGTAGCAGGTTTTTGGTGGTCTCCCGACCGATACCTTACCCTTTATCTTCGATCGTTCTAATCAAAAGAAATCCCTCAATATTCCCGGCGTCTGCATATGTACGTCTACCTCATGCGTAACTCCAAAGTAATCTTACTTGCCCTTTCGATGTGTCTTAGATTTCTGGACATACACATATTCAGTTGTGAAGTGCAGTGAAGAATTTTTCGCCAAAAATGTCCAATAGTTGTTCTGTTCTGCTATCTTTCGGTAAGCATTCTGACACGTTTTTCAGAAGAGAAATCATCACACATTTCGATTTCAGAGGAGGGAGTTTCCATAGTATTGAATAAGACTTTATTGGACCTCCACTAGGTTGCTATTCGTTGCTTTGATAAACTCTAACTATGTATTTTAGAATGTGAGGTTTTGGTCTTCCGACTACGGTTGAGACCCACGGGTTCCTGCCCAATCTTTTCGATGATGTTTCGGCATTGGTTTCACATATTTTTGGTGTTTGTTGATAGTAAATGAACAATATAGGGTTAGTGGTGGATGCATTGTTAGGCTGTTCCATTTGTTGCTTTGAAACATTTTCTCATTACTGTCGACAGATGAGTTTTGAATATGCCTCTCAACGATCAGCATTTACAAAATGTGACTTATGGTCAGACTTTTTGTGTTATATTACTATAATAATTAGCTTATTTCAACCTGCTAAAAAAATCGTTTGGAATCCATTTGATGATTGAGGCATACAACTTATCCGTTATATAAGCCGTATGCAGTGAAATATTGGACCATTATCAGGCAGAAGACATGAGCTAAGTAGCAGAGTATTAACCGTTTGCTGAAACCGCTTAATCGTCCTTAATATGCAAACTCTTTATATTGACCATATTTTTTTCATCTACTGTTTCCTGTATTAAGAGCTGAAAATATTCTCCCAAAGAGCGTCTTCTGGTTCTAGCGAGTCTTTTAACTCAATCTTCTCGAATACGAGTACAACTAGTCATTCCCTGTTATGGTCCGTAACAGATTCGAACCATTTTTGAATCAATTGATCATGAGTCATAAGAAGTGTGTCCTATTAAAAATATACCATTCGAAAACAAAAATAAATTCCACAGGTCTGTAAACCAGATCGAGCAATCCATAGGTTTGCAAAGCCAGAATTTAATCGCAATAAGTTAGAATAGTGTTGTTGCCCAGTACTGCGGTTTTGGAAACCGGGGAAAACTATATCTATTGCATTCCACTGTGTTGTATAACTAATGAAGCTCATAGTGCGAAATATGTTCGCCCATGTTCCAATACAAAAAGCATTTCCAGAATGATAAAACCTTCACGAATATGAAATATACCGAAACTGCTTTACGAATATTTGCCCTTTGATTTCGAAGAGCTCTTTTTGTGATCTATTTGTAAGCTACAACTACCTATATTATTATTTTTTAATTTGAACATTTTAAAGTAGTGAAACAAATATTTTTCCTAAGATGTGAAGGACAATATATTACCGATTATCTGCCAATTCATTTAAAGAATTCGTATATGGCTTTCTTGCCTAATTATTATATTCCCCCACTGTCTACAAATCCCAAATCCAGAATTTGCAATAGAGACACATGCTCGTCTTGCATATAAGAAAACTAATTAGAACCCGAGAAGAGCTTATCTAGAATCCCATACAATTAAGTTATGTGAATTCTTTTTTGATTGACATCAAAGCATCATAAAAGTTTATTAGCAAGCTTTTACGAGTAAATAAATCCATAGATCCAAATTAATTCCTATTACTACAATCAACTGATCTATTTGTCAGCAATTGAAGGTGAATACTTCAAAGCTTAAAAATGCTATTGGAAACGCAGTGCTTTCAACTTAAATAACACATCAGCCGGAGCCAGAATAACAGGAAAGTTATTAATTCTTTGGCACGATTTTGTATATCTTTTTTTTTATTTAAAATAAAACAATAAAACACAAATAAGTCTTAATAGATAATGTCAGTCATTAAATGCATTCGATCCTTAAGATGACGGACAATAGTCTGGTGTTTTCTACATTTACACTGTTGTGGATTACATTTACACTTAGCTGTTGTTCGCTTTGTGGTCTTAAGTTCATCTGTAAATAGAAACAACGAACAAAATATTAACGAATTCAAATAAAAATCTTATCAAGGGTTTATCTAATTGATAAGAGGTTATTATTATTATTATTACTTTTTTGTATAAAATAAATTAATTTTCTTCCTAGAATGATAGTCTGACAAAAGTAAATATAAACAAACTTAACAGTATACTTACAAATTTTCTTAAAAGTTCTGCAAAAAAAGATGAAAGTACTACACAATAGGTGCTACAAAACACTGGCCTTGTCAAACACTTGAATAAGTTCGACATATTGTCTTTCAATAAGAATATAGGAAAAAACAAACATCAGCTTTTTATTACTATTATTATTATTATTATTATTATTATTATTATTATTATTATTATTATTATTATTATTATTATTATTATTTAAATCCTCCTCCCGACAAGACGAGTAACACAAAAGACACACAGTCGCGTCATCAGTTTGCCTTGTAGACCGCACTATAAATGAAGCGGAACATGACATGTCAAGAGCAAATTTTAAGACAAATACACACGGGACAGCATCAAAATAACTATCACAAATCCTCTATAAATTTTTCATACGCGTTAAACATGTCACTGAATTTCCAAGCATTTCCGATTGCAAGTCGGTGTTGTAAAGTCGCAAATTTTTTACAAGATTTATAATATGAGTAGATTGCTGCCCTTGTTTTGGGTGCTCTTTTATAAAAGTGATTCATCATGAGGTTTGATTTATAATCTAAACTAAAACATATAAATTTGAAAGTGAACTTAAAATTTAAATTATCGGTTAAAAGAACAATTCATGGCATTTACTTTTTGAAAATGATATCATGTAAATGTTGACCATGACTATTTCTGAGGGGGTCCATTCGGAATGTAGCAAAACATGAAATTAAGTGCTCACCAAAATGATTTATCAACAAGTCCGTTGTTTCACGCGCTGTATGGCTCGTAGCGCCGTTTTGTTGAAACCAGAGTTCACCGAGACTATGTGCTTGAATTTCAGGAAGCATATAGTCCGTTAATATGGCGCGATAACGGTTACTATTGACGTTAACATTCTGATTTGCCTCATTTTTGAATAAATATGGACCAATGATTCCACTAGCCCATAAACCACACCATAACGTTATTTTTAATGGATGTACTGGTAGCTCTTGGTAGCTCCATCAGCACTAATACGGCAATTTTGTTTATTAACGTATCCATTGACCCAGAAATGGGCTTCATTACTGAACAAAATTTCACGATAAAACACCAGATTTTCATTGAGTTTTTCCAAAGCCCATTCACTGAAAACATGACGAAAGTTCAAGTCGCCTAGCATAGGTTGAATATTGTTCGCTTTTAGGCCGAGATCCTCACGTAAAATACGCCAAGCCAATCTGCTGAGAACGACGACTAATCAATTTGCTATAGTCTCTTCTCTACGTGATGTATGTGGTCTAACCGGTCGAGTATCATCCACTAATGTAAACTGGGACTCGAATTTGCGAATGGTATTGGCAATAGTGGTTTCAGTAGGTCGATTATGCGCACCGTAAGTTCCTCGAATCGCACGAAAAACATTTCTCACAGAACGCTGATTTTCGTAATACAGCTGAACAATTTGGAGACACTGTTGTGGTTTGAGTCTTTCCATGATGACTTGCCAAATGATACTGAACAAAAATGACAAAGCAGTTTGATAGGAGTCATGCGTGATCTGTCAAAAAAAAGCCTATTGAAAATCAAATCTCACGATGAATCACCCCTTACAATAAGACGTAGCGTTTTCTTATTCCACAGCCGATTATATTGAAGGTAAAAAAATTGTTTAATGGAAACATAAACTCAAATAAAGAGGCAGAAGTGGTTCACTAAACATTTTCTAGAAAAAAAAGGCCATCAAAGAAAATTTGCAGAAATTCGTAAGAAAGCGTTTCCATTATCTACTCTAGAAATAGACCATGAATTAATTTAACCGCAGTAGAGATGTATCTGCTATGTGACATACTTTCTGAGAAGTAAGCAATTGTGAAAGCATAGGTTTTGGCGGCAACTGTGTGGGGAAAATGACAAAAATATCATGCGATAATATTAAGTATCTTCATTACATAACTAGAATTAAATACAGACGGACAATGACGTGAAAAATGTAAAATGCTTTAAATCACACAATGTTAATCTCTACTGTCCTGTTGGATATATAGAGCTGAAATTGCTTACAAGAAAATGGTAAGCATGGTTCCGAAATTTAGGATATCTTTCAATCGATTTTTTTTTTTTTTTAAAGAAAAGACTCAATAAACGATCAACAATCAAATGCAACTGGAAATCCAGAATCAACGGAATCAACTTCAATAAAAAATGTAGACCCAGCCATTTTTTGTAATATTGTTCTGATTGGAAGCTGTTTATACAATATATCTTAAAGCTTTGAAATTAGATGATAGAGTTTAGGGCGGAAGAAGCATTTACAGTATCATTTACAGAATTTCTCTTTAAACCATACTGAATGAGTTAGATGCCATTACAGTGATACATTTTTTGCCAAATTCTCTTCTGTCCGAAAGGGACATCCATCCAGATTAAGCACCTGGCGATAAAAAATCGTGTTAGGAGTTGTTTTTTTTTTTCATGCAACATTGCGCGTGACCTCCCCTAATGTATGCTCGCACACGACTTCGGTCTGCACTTGCCAAAAGCCTCCGCACTGACAATAGCTCGCACTGTCGGTATTTTAGTCTTCGGATTCTTGTAGTGTACTACATATTATAATTTGGAGGGTTCTTTGCTCATCGCAAATATGGGCCACTTCATAAGATGATAAACAACTTCGCTGTCATACTGAATCGCTTATTCAGCAGCTGTACAGCCTTAAAGGTTTTTTTTTTTTTTTTTTTTTTAAATATATCGAAGAAAGCCTATTTTCTACACAAAATTAGGGGTAAATACACGTAAAATTAAGCAAAGAAAACAAGATTTAAAATAAGCACTGCACAGCAAAAGCTTTTAGTTTTTTCTAGATCATGCATTAATTAAGATATTATAAACTCTGATTTTAACGATCCTTTATAAACACATGTCATAAGTGTGTACAAATGGGTATCAATAATGTGTACGTAAAATAAAAACGAATTGAAGCTCCAAATCAATGTTTGGAACTGTATGGCTTAGACTGATTGAGGGAGAGTCTAAGAGATACAATTAAAACGACAAATTGAAATAAACAGGAAGACAAGAAATTATCGTCAATTTGCTGTAAGTACACAGACACTGAGTGCAGTATTAAACAAATTGCAATGAGAGCTTAACAAATTAAACGAACGACCTAAGATAATGATGGAAAAAAGGGACTCACGTCATCGGCTGATGTGTCGAATATAGAAGCGGTGGTTCCATCCATGCAAAAGTATAAAGCTTTTGTTTGAACCTATTTAAAGAATTCCAAATATACGGAAATATACGGAACTTATAATAAGTTCTTAGAACTTAGTAAAAAGTCAAATTGGCTTACCCTTCTTTTTCTCAGCAATGTTGGTTCCTGATTGCGTTCTTTCATTTATATTCTTCAAAATCTGCTTAAACATCATTTTGCAGTAACTTAATTTTAACGGAATACTTGTAAGTTATCGTAGCTTAAACTTGGTATTGAATCTGAAAAAATTGTCTGCTCTGATTCAGTGAGTGTGATTGGCAATAACCTAAACTATAATGTTTTACTCCGAATAACTTGATTTACTCTTGGTGAATGAAACATACATTAGATTGATGTTATAAGAAAACTTCATAAGCCGTGTGGTCGGTGTGGTTGAGTATAAAAATAAGTGTCAATTCAATGTGAAACTGAACTAAAAAAAAAAAATTAAATTTATAATGTACGGATATGTCCACACAAATGACCACTTCCTTTGCATTTAGTCTGAGAAAATATTTGATAAGTTATCAAAAAATGTTTTTTTTTCTTTTCTGTAAAATGAAAAAAAAAAAATAAGAAAAATATATAAATATGGAAATATTGTATTTATTCTAGAAGTGTTTACGTAAACGAACGTTATTTTATTTTTTGTAAGGAACATGATGATGATTGTGCTGCGCTGGATTCATTATTCGTTGGTGTTCGCGAAGTGCGGCTGCATATTGCAACAATGGTCACTGCAGTTCTAGCTGTGTTATATCAAAGACCACTTCTTTTTAAATGGAAGATGGCTTTTAGAGCGCAATCCTTAAAATGAATATCAAGGAAAGAGAGACTCATCAGTGTTTCAAAATTGAAGTTGAGACAAACCGTTCCTTTTAGTGATAAAAGCAGCAGACGCATTGGTGTGAAAGTTTATTTCACCAAACAACTAATCAGACCTCAGTTACAAGGCACATGTTATGCCAAAAGCTCACTAACACTGCCACAAACTCAACAGCGTATGACGCGACATGTTAACCTAAAGAAATTTGTATTTGCTTTTGGCGTTGGAAATATGGATAGTAATGGCTCTTAGCACTAAGTGAGTCAGAATATTCAGCTACCTGTTTCTCGTGAGGAGAACAATTTCAGAGTAACCTTTCTTTTGAACCCTTTGTTGATTACGTATAGGGCTTCCTGCGCTCAACATCAAATAGTCGCTAAGCATCAGACAGAAATTACAGATATGCCATCTGCATATGCCTGAGTTTAAACATTAGAACTGGAGGGAGAATCGACCAGCCTGCACCATCGCTATGGAGATAGGACACAGGAGGTTACCTTTGCTGCGTTGTTGTGGGTACTCCCAATGTCTAACACATATGGTACTGCTTCTTGTTGAATTAATTTTCAATTCGTTTCACCAGATTTCGAAGATAGTGAGACTGAAAATTTCTCAATAACTGGCGCTGTTATGTATGCTCCGTCTTCGGCAGAAGAAGCGCATATAAAGCTTAAACATTCACTCCATGATATACAATAGGATCTTTCCTGGTAGATCTGAAGCTGTTGCCAAATTAGTACGAAATCTACCTCCCTGTCCGTCATGGGTTCGATAATGCTCCGATATATGAGTCAAGCTAGCAATAAAGTCACAGGCAGAAGTTAGTCTATGGCTTTTGCATTAGATATATGACATTGGCGTTGGATGAACCAATAGCAGATACAAAATACCGCTCCGCGTTATGTTATTATACTCAGTTCCAATCAAAGGATTTTATAATGTGGTTACATAGAAAGTGAGTTTCGAGCATGAAATCGTGAATCTACTGTTTTCTTAGTGTAGGCGTTTTTTTTATTATTTGAGCCTTTTTTAGACTGGCTGTTTTGATCTTTTTGAGAAATTACACAAATCTGCAGCACTCTTCGAAATCTAAAGTAACCTATCATTCTTTTAACTTTGATCTATTGTTGCAACCTTTTTTCCCCGAAAAAGTAGTTTTTCTTTTTTAAGAACAAAAACGGGGTCCGAACCACAAAGATGGTGGTTTGATCAATAATAGTGGATTGCGATGAAAAAAAAAAAAAAAATGCAGCAGATTACGTACTACCACTTTCAGGTGCCCAGAACCTTGCAGAACTTGTGTTGGAGGTAAAAGTTCCACCATTTATATGAATCGATGCCGATCTCAGCCTCTTGCTGATCTCAGGGTCACAGCACCCAACACTTATTTAAATTCTACATTAGATCTGGGACCCTTCTCGCGACTTCGGTTTAAACCACATGTACTATGATGCTCCCACAAGAGGGGCTACCTAAATAAGTTAGGCCCGGACACAGATCCGAGAAGTCTTGACTCCCATGGGGCCGTGATTTAAGTCCTGCTGGGGACTACCGCTGGTCAACAAGACTTATGACCAGCCCGCTTGTAACACTTTGCTAGCGTCATCTGAAAACCGTTACGATAAGACTAGCATTTTGCTCTGCTCCCGATTTTTATATGACAACGTTATTGATGGGCAAATGGTACTACTTTAGCAAATATCTGAAAAAAGTGGCACACATATGTGTTGGTAGGCGTTCTTCTACTGCGCCGGCCCTCGAGAGTGGATTCGAAGATCTTTCGGACCGGAGCATTCGCTTCCATTCGCTCTACATGACCCAACCATCTCAGTCGTTGGACCTTTACTCTTCTGGCTAGATCGATGTCGCTGTACAGCCCGTACAGTTCGTATCTCCTCCTCCATTCACCGTCTATGCAGACGGGACCGGAAATTACTCGAAGAATTTTCCTTTCCAAACAACTAAGAGTAACCTCATCCGCTTTTGTTAGAGTTCATGCATCTGCACCATAGAGAAGGGGTGTGATGAATAGGGTCTTATATAGGATCACTTTAGTTGGTCGAGAGAGGGTTTTGCTACTCAATTGCTTTCTTAGCCCAATGAAATAGCGATTTGCAAGAGTGATTGTTCGTTTATATACGTTTATATATAGCATATACTTTGTCTTGCCTTCATTGATCGCCAAACCCATATTCGCCGCCTCCGTCTCAGTACTTACGAAAGCGCCAGTGACATCCCGCTGTGTTCTGCCGATTATGTTGATGTCGTCGGCATAGGCGAATAGATGGACAGATTTTTGAAAGATAGTGTTAGCGTTTCAGTTTTGCACTATTCTTTTAAGAACGATGTTGAAGAAGTCACATGACAGCGCAACGCCTTGACTAAATCCTTTGACATCGAAAGTCTCGGTGAGTTCTTTACCGAGCTTGATGGAGCAATGTGCATTCTTCATCGTCATTCTGCACAAGCGGACTAGTTTGGCAGGGATGCCAAAACTAGACATGTCTCTAAATGGTGTCATAGGCGGCTGGTATCGATTTGGACTTTCTGGGTGAATGCTGCAGTGTGAATATTTGATCAATGGCGGATTTTTCTGGCCTCAAGCCACACTGATAGGGATCAATCAGGTTGTTGACGAAAGGCTTCAGGTGTTCACACAACACGCCAGATGAGATCTTTTAAGCGATGTTAAGAAGACATATGTGTTGGTACATGTACCGAGATTTGAATAGCTCGGCGGTTATACCATCTGATCCAGCGGCATTTTAGGCTTAAGCTTAGATATGGTTATTTTCACATCGTCCAGGTCGGGTAAAAGGAATTGTTGGTCTTCATCGTCTAGGTTGAATGGTTCATTCTGCTTGACAGCAGAATTAAATTGGTCATCGCCGTAAAACAGTCTGCGGAAGTATTTTTTCCATATCCTCAGCATCGACTGCGATTCTACTATGATGTTTCTTTGTTCGTCCTTGCAGGCTTCGGTTCGGACTCTGTAGCCTTGGCAGGTTTTTTTACCTTTTGATAAAACTTCCGAACCTCATTCCTGCTGTAACATCTCTCTATTTCCTCGATTTTTTTTCTCCTGAGAAGCAGGTGTTGGTCTCTTTTCTGCGCGTAGATCTCCCGAGCAGCTCTGGTCTTTCTTTGCAGCGCCGCTTTGTATGTCTCTCGTTTTGCTGCATGTGCTTGCCGGCACTCGTTGTCAAACTAGGGGTTTCGTTGTGGTTTTCGAATGAAAACAAGCAACTCAGACGTGGCGTCTTTGATGGCTTTTTGGCAGTGCTGCCACTGGTCCTCAGTGCTTGATGCTGGCTGCATAGAACCTCTTGATAGATTGAGAGAGACTCGTTCGGAGAAAGATCTGGTGACCTCTTGCGATTTTAGCCGCCCGACGTCCAACTTCTTCACAGTATTTACTTGCCGTTCGGGATATCCGAAACCGTACCTTGGCTACAACAAAGTAGTGGTTCAAGTCAATGTTGGACCCTCGGAACGTTCGGTCATCCATAATAATAGAGGAGTGCCTTGCGTCGGTCGCAATGCGGTTAATTTGGTTGAGGGTTAATTAATCGGAGATATCCATGTCCCTTTATGAATATCAAGATGCAGGAACCGCGTAATAGCTATGACACTATTTCGCCCCGCCGCGAAGTCGATCAGCCTAAATCCGTTATCGGAGGTGGTGTACAGTACTACCAAAGATGCCCTCTCTTCCTATCTTTGCATTAAAATCACCTACGACAATTTAAATGTCATAGTGAGGACACTGCTCGTATGTCTTGTCTAAGAGCTCGTAGAACCTCTCTATGGTGTCGTTGGTTTTACTCTCCGTGGGGCATACGCGTATATTGGGCTAATGTTGGGGAATTTAGCCTTGATGCGGATTGTTGTAAGGCGCTCGTTCACATAGTTGAAACTTTAGGCTTCTTGCTTAATTCTGCCTCCAACGACGAATCCACATTCAAATAAGCGCTGTTTTTGTTGTCGATAGTAGTCACCATAATAAATATCGCAGTTTTTTGGCCGGTCCATCCAATCGCATTTCTTGGATGGCGGTTAGTTTTGTTTTATAGCAGTTCAGGGCCTCCGCTAGCTGTTCGGCTGCACGCGGTCTGTTAAGGGACATAACATTCCAAGTGCAGATCCGAAATTCATTGTCCTTTTTTTTTATAATCAGCGCGCCCTTAAGGTGTTTTTGTAACCTTAAAATGTTCGTAAACACCACGGGCGAAGGAAATTTAGGGATGAAGAAAAGACAGGTACCGATGTACATTAATTTTAAATGTTTGTAAATTATAACGACCAGGAAACACAGAGGTCGGCAGGGCATTCCATAATCGAATTGTACGGCTTAGGAAAGAATCACGATATTTTAGAGTACGTCCGAAAATGGGCTTGAGGATATACTGATGAACATTTATAGCAAGACAGGTGTTACGGTTACAAGATTAAATGGGCGGAATGCTACTGGCGATTTCAATGAAGCAAGCGATAAAACAAAGTGAGACAGGAGACTTTACGTCGATGTTCGAGGTTGTCAATTGATTGACTGATATTAGTATCAACAAATAGTTTTATCGCATGGTGCAGAGATGTTTTAGTAGCACCTGACCAAATGTGGGCATTGTACTGCAATTTTGGGTGGATGAATGCCTTATATATTGTGCCCAGATCAGAGGAGGTAAAATATTTCTTACATCGCTTGAGGAAACCTAGACATTTCGTAGCATTTTTGGCGACATCGAATATGTGGTTATTCCAACGTAAGTTGTCACTTACACACATACCGAGAATGGAAAGTTTATCGGTATCGACGATGCAAGTGCCATTCATGGATAATGGTTTAGTATTTGAATTTCGCTTTAATGACAGCAGACAGCATTGAGTTTTGGAAGCATTGAGTTTTGGAAGCATTAAATTCCACTCGGTTGATAGTTCTCCAGTTGGTTATGGGGAACGAATATGAAAAGCAGAGAGAACTGTCATCAGCAAAGAAATATATTGGATTAGAAGTTGCAGACAAGAGATCATTAATGAAAATTAAAAAGAGTGTCGGAGACAGAAGGGAGCCCTGGGGCACACCAGCATTTATTGAATTGAACGTTCCGAAAGGTAATTTCTAATCCATTGAAGAAGAGAGTCATCGATCCCGAAAGCACGCATTTTCGACAAAAGAGAATGATGCCAAACTCTGTCAAATGCCTTAAAAATATGCATTGGTTCCACTTTTCGGTGAAACATGCCATCAAATCACCAGTGAACCTGTTGCTACGAGAACCATATTGCCGGTCATTGAGAAGTTTTTGTGTTTGAGATGTCATGAGCTGACGACTTATCAGCGTTTCCATGACCTTGGAAAGAAGGGATGTAAGTGCAATGGGTCTGTAGGAGGACGGAAGAAGATTCGCCTTAAGGACGGGCTGGACAAATGCTGTTATCCGTCTGCTCGGAAAGAGTCCTAAAGAGTAGGATTGATGAAAAAGCTTTCACCTCTTCAGAAGAAGGAGCAATATACCATCTGAACCAGAGGATTTATGCATGTTAAGATCTTTGAGTACTCTTGCAACTACACGAGTGCGAAAGTGGATTCGACCCATTGTAGATTCGACGCACTCAATTGTAGGCGGGGAAAAGTACAATCTTGGAGTGTTGAGCTAGCCGCAAAGTGTGCAGCAAGCAGATTGGCAATGTGCAAAGAGCTGACAGCTGAAATGTAATTGTAAATGAGCGTTGGGATGGAGGATGAGGTAGAATTTCTGATGTTTTTGACGAATGACCAACAATTTTTACTGCCTTTGGGACATTGCAGTCCCAGTTTTTGGTCATTAGAATCTCACACGCTTGAGAAAGATGTTGCAGTCATTTCTGGCTCGTTGAAACTTTTTTCGGTTTTCTTCTGACCGAAAACCGAAAAAACAATTCTCTAACCCTGACAGCCTCTTAACAGCTCGAGTTGTGCCTTTTCTTTTGGTTTAATACTCTTCAATTGATGAGGGATAAAGCATCTCACTCCAAAGAGAATAGTTTCTGTGATCATATCAGCAGCGGCATCCACGTCGTTATCGAGGAAACATAACGACCAGTTAAAATTCCTGAATAAGTTATTAAGTCCGCTCCAATACAACCCCCAACCTTGAGAGCCAGACCCTTTGTAGGACCACTTGGACGAAAGGGGATGTCAGAGCTGCCATTGGTCCAAAAAGGGTTCATCCACCACCATCTCTGTTTCAAGACCCTGACTAGTCCCGATAAATCCTTACTGACCTTAGCTCCAAATATGTCGAAGTAGCTCAGTCTAGTGAATTCATCCGCCATACGGAGGAGGGGCTCATCTAAGACTTCTGAGACTCGTTCAGTCAATATTTCCGACAGAGTATTAATATATATTGTTGCTATTTTCTTCGTGTTCAGTTCAACACTTGCGCTTGTAAGTTCAGCAAGTCACGTCCGGATGGGCAGACTAGTACACAATATGTCTTCCCTCGTTTTCCTGATTCTCCTCACTGTTCTGTCCTGTTTTCCCTTTCTTTTGTGTCTCTGGAAATCCTATTTCCTTACTTTTTTTCACTATACCTATGTTATAATTAAATTAATAATTTCTATGATTTTTTTGTCACTTTTTTCTTTGTTTTCTTAGCGAGATAAACCTCTTTCAAATGTTTTAGTTAACCAAGAAGTGGCCAACCTGATTGAAGCTATGTCCACTCAGATCATTGGCCACTCACATATTCATTTCTTCTATCCAAACGGTTCTAGTGGGCTCAATGTCACAATGCAGCGTGATTCCACATCTTAGAGCTCCATTAGACCACTCTCCCAAGTATGTCACTTTCACTACCCAGATCCTCGAAGAAATTTTCGAGATCTGGAAACTCTCTTTGGCCTGAGTGATAACCCTGCGGCTCTATGCAATAGTTCCTAACGTAAGAAAAAGTTCCTAATGGAAAAAATCCTAACAATAAACGCAATAATTCCTAATTTTTAAAATGAAAAAAGTCCTAACTACTGATGAAATATCTTCTAACCTAAACATGAAATAAATCCTAACATTTAGGAGTTCTTTCACAATGAAACAATTAACAATTCCTAGCAGTAAAAAATGAAAAGAATCCGAAAGTCTAAAATATTTATATTTATTTAATTTAGCATCAGTACAGGATTAATTATAAACTTGGATGTTGTCAGGGCATCTAATAAATTCGTTCTCATCAGAATGTAGCTTACCGAAGCATTCGGTACACAGTTTAAAATGTTTATAAGGCAATAAAAGAGTGTTTGGTCGTGTAACGCACCAGATGATGCACAAGTACTCATCATCATCTTCTTTTTGTATATGTAGAGTTAGAAATGCTTGACTTATATGTTGTGCTCTTCACCATCTTCCAAGTGAACATCGAAAATATCTTCGTTCGGTTCCATTTCGATGCATATGTCATTTAAGAAATAATGCCGAAAAAATAATGGAAATAACACCAAATATGGTGTTATGTTTGGGCTATGCTTGGTCATGTACGCCAGCGAAGAGGGAGTAGGTGCCGCGTTTCGCGCGATTCATTTGTTTAAACTCCACTTTCCGGGAGTTTAAGTGACGATGGGTACGACAAATTGTTATAGTTTAACGTTTTACAGAAAAAAAGAATAATAAATGCAGTTTGAAAAACAAAAACTTAAGAAATATGATTTTAAGGGAAATGAGATAACTGCTAACAACATTGAGTGCAATAGCTCCTAATTAGGTTTTATTTTATTCACACGATTTTAGAATTTATTTCATGATGAAATAATTCCTAACACTTAAAATACACATGCATAAGTCCTAACTTCGATAAAATAAATCTAATATTTAGGAGTTATTTTATGTAAACTACTAACTACTAACTACTACTAACTACTACTAACTACTAACTTTGTATGTAAAATTTTAATTTTATTTAAATTTTTTTTGTTACGAATAAATACGTAAGAAGCTATTGCATAGCGCGTCCAACCACTACTTATTTCCCTGAAATAAGTCAAAGTGATAGAGAATGTTCATTTGCTATTTGGACTAAGAAAGGGGAACCAACTCAAGATGTAGAAGTCTCAAGTTAAAACTTTTGAACAATTTTTTTTGGCCTTTGTAATTAAGAAAAAAGAAACCTTTTCTTAGACCTTAGTTAAATTATTTTGTGGACTCGGTAGATTTGGAGGGGAAAGGGGAATAACATATAGCTTCTCATTCTTCACATTAACAATTTTTTTTTTCCTACAGTTTGTGGTTTGGTTGTCTTTTGTTTTGTGTTTCTGTCTGAATGGATCTGAATGGATCTAGGCAACCGGTATGGCTTGTAGGTATTCAATCTACAGAGAGGATTCCAGACCGTCCTTTTGACTCTAGACTCCGTCATATGCTCAGAGTGTTCCAGACAATCCGCCTGGCTCAATCTTCCCCGGGAGTCCTACTGGTTTTCACCTTCGAGGAGCGTAAAAGCAGAAATCTGGGATTGGAAGAATCCATAGGTCCATCCCAACAATACGTTCCTCCAAAGCGACAACGGACATAACAGACAGGGCTGGTCAAAAAGTGAAGTATTTAGGAGCCGGAGGGATGAAGCGGAGTGCCTAAGCTCTACTCAAGGCTGCAGACAATCCATAACACACGGATCAAAGGTCAACTAGTTAGCTGGCAGCGTCCATTCTCAGTTCGTCTTACTTGTTTATGCTTTTCTTCCAAGATATCGAGAAAAAAGGTTAGAAAGGAGAAAAAGCCAGTTTTCAGGAAAAAATTTCAGCCTGTTGTGTTAAATTTTATCACAACACTAAAAAGATTTAAATGTGCCCTCAAATTAGACTTAAATGAACTGTTCAAAAGTTGTCTGGTAGTAGGCGCTCTGCAGGGGTTTTTTCTGGGATGTCAGTTTTTTGAACAGCTTTCTCTATTTGCTGTTTTATGTTGACCCTAAACGGAGTTTCGATTCATTTGTGAAGCTGTTCTTTAAAGCGTGTTGGGTTTTTTTTTGTTTTTTTTTTATTACTTTTACGCAAGGCTAAAATTTTGCATCCTATTCGGACTTCGATATAGCCATAGTATGACATGGAAACGTCCGATAGCGCTTTTGAGTTGGTAATCTCCTTAGCGTATCTGTTGAATTAATTAGAATCGTAGCTGTCTTCCTTTCGTTCTAAAAATTTTTTTGGAGCTAGTATTTTTAATAACCAAATTAGAGGATAATGAATATTATATCATATATGGTATAGTCCAGAAGGTGATTACCTCTCAAGTTCCACGTGCTGCCGCTTCCGAAAGTGTTCTGTGCATTAGCATCGCAACATTTGATACTGGTAAGTTGTATCTTCCTGAAATAGCAACATTTAAGAAGTTTGGGTGCCGTTTTTGTTGGTGACATAGGGAAAGTCTACTCACGCGAACGTATGCTATTCCCCATTCGTTTCATAGCTTGTCACTGCAGCAACCAAATATTTCTCATATATTGATATGAAACCTCACAATCATCGAAAACAACAGATGTCTTTTTCCACACCTGTGAGTATGATTTACACATGTGATTTGTTCAACCCGGAATGCCTCCTAGGGATGCAATAACAGACTTGAAATATTAAACGATGGAAGGAGAAAGTGCCTTTCATCGGTGCCGACAGGCACGTCGGATAGGTACTGTGCTCATGCAAATAACACGGTCCTAATACATATACTAAATGTGCTCTTTATTAAGCATGATTACCATCACAGAATCGCCGAAATATGTACATTGAAGATGAACAGGGAAACCTCCTAACGGAGGACCGAAATTTAGATGACAATCAAAAATATTGGGTTTATATGGCTCTCAATGTTATTCAATAAAATGATACGATGCGATCAAATGCTTAACGGTTGGAGGGAGAAGTTTCTTGTTCGACTGTATAAAGGCAACGGCGGCACTTGAAATTGCAGCAACTACCGGTCGCAGTTACAGGAGTATATATGGTGATTAATTTGCACCACTTAGAACTTTGAAAGTGCTTTTGGTTAATGTTGGCTGCATCTAACATTATTGTACAACAAATTCACGTAACGTTAAAAAAGAGATATGAAGAGTTTTCAGAAATTAATGATAAAAAAAAAACTTTACTTTCAAAATCTTCAATACTAGATTGATTATTTCAAAAACGGAAAATCTTAGAACGTCATTCAAAAGATAGTGAAATCAATTTTCATTTGATATCAAAAACATATATGTGCGTTTTACGCTTCTTATGATATATGATTTTATATGTATTTAACAGACAAAAATCATCAGAAGATCCATCCGCAATACGAACTTCACACAAGCTTAAATTAAGCGAAAACTCCGCTGTGAGAGAATAATGCCGCTAAGACTTAATAATTGCGCATCGTAATGTTTAACGATATACGAAAAATATAGAAGAAAAACGAAAGCGAAAGGAAATGAAAATGTTACGAATGTCAGCAAGCATGACGAAACGTGATGTAATAAGAAGTTAGCGCATTTGCTCTAAATGGATGAACTTCAGGCTGAATAAACCACCTAGTCCTGCCATGTTCAACGATGGTCATCGAAAAATCCGACCCAAAAAGTAATAGAGGCTAAAGTTCCAGTCTTGGTTCAAAGAAAGTCTGGAAAAAAAAAATAATTGGATCAATCAAATGCGAGCACATTAATAAACCTTGGCCTCACTAACGATGTGGTCCAAAATAGAGTAGTCTTATAGAATGATGCTAAGTTCCGCAAACAAGAAGAAGACTAAACCATGAAAATGAAATTTAAATATGAAAGGGCTCAGATTAAAGTTCAATCTGGCTTGTTGTTGTCTTTTGAAAAACATAAAATTAAAAACCATGTGTTGTTTAAAGCATTCTGATTTATTATTTTATTTTTCATCAATCTTTTTACCCAAAAATATTTTCTATTAAAACAATGGTTAGGGGTTCTTGTTGAAATATACATTTTGTATGTTTGTATAATTTTTTTCCAAGCACATATAGTATAACTGTTAGGCAATTCAAATAATGGTCTTAATTTCTCTAGTTATTTTTATTTTAACAATGCAATATCTTTTTGTATATTATCATATAATATTTATTTGATTTTATAAACACTTTTTCAAATATTTTTTTCGATATAAATTTACAATTACAATTAAAAATTTGCTAATATATGTATATATACATATATTTATATATATATATATGTTATATATTTATTTTTTGAAAATTATCTGGAAAATAAATACAATTAAAAATTTGTGTGTCTAATATAGACAAATGATATAATTATAGAAAAAAAAAACGAAGAATAAGCTCAACGATAAAATAGATTTTCTTTTGTTTGTTTTATGTTTTTGTTGATTCCAAATGTATTGTATTACTCATAAATAGTCGGTTCAGTCTTAAATATAAATATAAATATTTATCCCAATAATAAAATTATAATTAGCATTTAAATTTTAGATTTCTCTTTGTTTTTTGTAAATCGGTTGAAAGTGCTGTATAGTTGCCACTTTGCCATTATCGTTTTCTTTTAGTACAAAATCAAATCTATTGAAATTATGTTGTATTTTTTCATTTCAAAAATGTAAAT
The DNA here is from genome assembly GCA_907269105.1 of Volucella inanis. Taxonomy (NCBI): domain Eukaryota; kingdom Metazoa; phylum Arthropoda; class Insecta; order Diptera; family Syrphidae; genus Volucella; species Volucella inanis. The sequence continues at coordinate 73,146,714 of OU026157.1, read as the reverse complement.
GGTAGTCTTATTTTCATGTTACTTTCTATTATTATTATTATTATTATTTTTTTTTTTTTTTTTTTTTTGCAAATGTAACATCTTATTATTATTGGTAAAAAAAGAAATTTGTCAGTGTCTGGCGATTGATTTTATTTGTAATGTTCTTTACCATGAGCATGCTCTTCGTTCTCTTCACATTCTTCCTCTTCTTCGCAGATACTTTCATTATGTTTACGCATAACTCTTGTTCGTAAGTATTTTGTTAAAGGACGCTTCTTGTGCTCCTTACAAAAGGGACACTCCTTTTTAGATGATTTTTCAGCTTTGGTTAGTTGGCATTTTTCTATAATTAAAAAAATTAAGATGGTTAGGAATTTAACTTTTTCAAATAATATGGTTCAGATAAATAAGTTAAATTTAAAAATTTAACAAAATAAAATAGACTTGCACATTATATTTGAATATTTGCTTCCACAAAATAGTGGTGATTTTTACAAACATTTTTATAAATTAAAATGCATTTCGCGTGTCTCCTAACAGCATTTTTTTGTAAATATGCAAATTAAATATAACTAACAACAGAAGCATTTGTTTATGCAGTTATTGTTGGTACATTTAAATGCGGACACATGCTGAGCTGCCTTCAAGTTAAATTCTTCGTATTTGTTGTTTTTTAACAACAGCAGCAAGTTTTACATTAAGTGACTGGAAAACTTAGTTACGTAAATGTTGCATTTATATGCAACTCGCTACATAACTCAAACAAAATGTTGTTTGCTTTGTGTGAAATTTTTATTTTGAAAATGATTATTAATTACATTACGAAAACTCAAAGTAATTATTTGAATCATTTTGATAGAGCCAGTACTCTTAAATTCTCAGAAATTCATTTTATGAACTCGTTCGTAAATACTCATACAAAGTATCTTTCCTCCAACTCATTGTCTAAGTAGCCAGAGAACGCCTGAGAAAATGAATCTATCATAGTACACAAATATATACGAATACCATACTCGTATGTGGTTTTAGAATTGAAGATAAGGGCAACACCATAGTTTCCAATTGAATGCCACAGAAAACCCATAATACAATGAAAGATGGGATGATCAACAATGATTAGATTTTTCCTCTTAAACATTTGTAATCAGGAAAGTCCCAAAAAAAACACATGAGGCAAACCTCAATAATCAGTTAAATTAAATTGAATTTTATGAAAAAGTAGTGAAACTAATAGAATTATTGATTTGTAGAACATACAGCTTACTCTTCTGTTTGAAAACTGTAATCCCTAATATTTGTAGGGATGCTATAGATGATGAATCTCGAGGGAGTCATACGTATTTCAAAAGAGTTCTAGGCGATGAATACTGACATACGGCTTTAAGCACGATAGAAAAAACCTAAAGAGTAATGACAAAGAGAACCACTTCAATGTTTACCTTAATAAAGGAATTCGGTCTAAAATCGTTCAGCCGAAGAGTACTTTCTTCTAATTATTGATGCCAAAAGACTGTGACATTCACACCGTTAGATAGAATATATCTCGTTGGTCTTTACGTGACAAGAGAAATTATAGTAAGTATAGGTAAAAGAGAATCCATTTTTGTGTCTTTTAACATTGGCGAGGGGATGAAAGTCCTCTGCATGAACGTCGTGTTCACATTTTTTTGGGATTGAAAGACTTTTTGAAAAGCAGAACATTTGAATCGGACAATTTTTAATTTTTAAATGTGAGCAGTTGGTCTGAAACATACTTTTTTTTCTCTTTATACTTCCTACATCAACGATCAAAATTCAAACGAAAAAAACATGTTGAAAATGGCACGATATGGAAAAAACGACGTACTTTAACCACTTTAGAAATGGATTTTCGGTGGAAATAAACCTTCTTCTCACTTAAATAGAAAGCGTTTCCTTTCTTTCAGACAATCTTTCCGCATTTCTTTGTCCTGAAAAGTCGTATCACCGGTCGTATCGCATATTACAAACTAAACTACAAATGGAAATCCAGAAATAGCAAGGTAACGACCTAACAGGTTCTACAAAGTAATGCTCTTACTGACCTCTATAAAGTTCATCGGAACATCTGGGATTCATTTCAGGCTTGGTAAATTCAACCTTTCAATTGTGTTTATGTTGACGTCATAGCTATCTTCATGATTGGTTTTGAAGCCGCCCGTGAAGAGATCACTGCTCTAGATGAATTGTAACATTTAATCGCTCAACATTATGTTACGAGGGCTGTTTGATGAGTACCCGGATTGGAAGATAGGTGGCGCTACTGAGCCAAAATAAGTGAACCATCATTTAGTATAACCTCTTTTAGCCCGCATGACAATAGTTTTGGTTTGACACCCATTTCAAAACATCGTGTATATCTTTTTTTGCGACTATGGAAAAATAGCAGTATCGATCCGTGATCCGATTCTTGTTTTTGAGTGGCAAAACATGTGAGGAAATCAAACCCATTCTCGATGATGTGTATGGAACCCATTCACTTTCCCGTACACCCGTTTACCATTGGTTTGCAGAGTTTCGCCGTGGCCGCACGTCGGTTTTTGATGAACAGCGCCCAGGTGGCCCAAAAATGGTTACCAAATAGGAAACCATAGACAAAATCTATGATCTTGTATTGGCGGGCAGCCGAGTGAAAATTCTCAAGGAGGCTAAGATAGTAGGCGTCTCAACTGAAAGCGTTAGCCATATCCTGGCCAAATATCAATCGAAACAATGGGTTTCAAGCGGTGAACGTGCTCCAAAGAAAAGGAAGACAGTGCCTTCGGCCGGAAAGATGATAGTTACCGTTTTTTGGAACGCGCAATGTGTGATCCACGTTGACTATTTGGAGAAGGGAAAAAAAATCACAGGAGCATACTACGTCGATTTTTTAGACCGATTCAACATCGATTTGAAGAAAAAACGACCACGAAGAAAAAAGTGCTCTTCCACTACGAAAACGCAGCGGTTCACACTCCGCAGTCGCCACAAACAAATTGGTCGAATTGCACTACGAATTGCTCGTATTCTCAAGATTTGACTCCCTGCGACTTCCTTTTGTTCCAAAACCTTTAAAGATTGCTCGACGGAAAGAAGTTCGGGGCAACGAGGAAGTCATCGCCGCCGCGGAGGAGGTATTTTGCAGGCCAACAAAAATCGTACTATACGGAGGGGTTAAAAAGTTGCAGTGTATCGAGTTGAAAGTCGCCTTTATATTGAAAATTAAATTGACAAAACCTAAAAACCTATTTTTTGAGTATCTTTTCTTTGAATTTAATCTCAATTATATTGACCGATTGATCTGCGTTAAAAATTAAACGCAATATTCGCGCTGTACATTAGTAATCAATTCATTGTTCCGATAATAACATCTGTTGATTTATTTGGTTGTTCGTAATAACTTATTTCCGGTCCTCGTTTTCTTTGTAGATACTCATACTCATATGTTTGTCAAATTTTACGTGTTAAAATAAAATTTGTAAAATATTACTGGAAAATAAAAACTGTCTGTTACTACAGTTTATCTCAATTTTCTTACGAAATCATAGTTCTACAAAATTATCACTTTTATAATTGTCATTTTAACTTTATTATTTAATTGAATCATTCCAAAAGCTTTAAATAAGCCTCTTCAATTATAATTTATTGTCTTTATCTTTGTGTCGTCTTAATAATTAATTTTCTAAAGCAAATACCTATTCAAAGTGCCAATTTTTTTTTAAATTGCAATTACTAATGCTAAATCATTCTCCGGCAATGGCATTGAAGAACTTGTGACTAACATGCTTGAAATTACGTTTAATTTTTGAAACACTCTGTTTCGCTGAAAGGTAATATTCGTACAATCTTTTATATCGCTCACAAATAAAAATAAATAAACAAAAATAGAACAAGATATAAAGTCGACAACTGATAACAACATACGAGTAGACTGATTAATGTTATAATCACCTACATACGAACATTATTACTGTGGCCTGTACTCTGCATTTTGTGGATATAAAAATTAATATGATTGTTTTGAAATTGTAATTAATTTACATGCTTATATATTGTGGGTAATAAAACAATAAACATTAGTCACGTGTGTTTTCAAAATAAACCTAGTCGTGAGATACGACCTTATATGTAAAAATCCTATCCAAGTTATGGAGTATCTTACAATATAAATGCAAATTGAAAATATTTGTAGTGTTTATTTTCTCTTTGATTTCTAGTTTAAAAATACATCAAAACAATTTGAAAAACTGCGTAATTCGAAAAAAATTGAAAAGAATGATGTTCAGGTATATGGTATTTACCTAAGTGAATTAACACTTCGTCTTTGCCAATCAATAGGTACCGTTGGATTGTCGGTAGTGTATCAACAATTCTGATAAGCTAAACCAATATCATTGTTTATTAACGAGATCTAAAAAGATTGCTCTTTTTGGTAAAATAATAACAAACGCTTATAATCATAACAAAGGAAAAATTCTATAAAAAAAATAAGAAGACAAATTAAATCACACGATATTTACAATATAACAAATTCTTTATTATACTGTTAATTAGATTAAATATAAAATAAAGGGCTTCTCTTCTTGATTTAATTATTGCAGCAAACTTTTTCGCTCGCAGATATTAAGACTCGTTCTTCAGTGACACACACTCATTACCTGCATTGTGAATATACAATTTGTTTGTTTTGTTTGAAAATGAATTATCCAAATCGGTGTTCGTCGCCTGTAATCAGAGATTGAATTCAAGTACTGAATCAAAGAATAGTGATTTTGTAGATGATGAAAATTTGTGTGAACGAACAGCAGCAGAATTCTATTGGAGTGGCAGTGGAGAAAATGCAGACGAATTGGACGAGACAATGTTGGAAGCTGCTGCTGTTGATCCAAATGTAATGTAGTTCATCGAATGACCAATTTAGAAGGAGTTCGTCGGCACATGAACCAACGGGAATTGATAGATATATTAGATGCGCAACTAAGTTATCGCTGATTTTTGATGAAAATGCACCTTTATTGTGAAAAATTGGTTACAGATTAATCATTTAAAGTAGCTAGCCCATCAGTAGATACACCTTTTTTCCACCTTTCTGGCAGAGCTCGAATACCGTTACATTTTTTGATGTCTTCATATGAGCGGAACTGCTGATCAGCCAGACCATGTGACATCTAACAGAACAAGTAATAAACGGTGCAATATCTTGGGAATATGGCGGGTGGGGTAGGATTTCCCATTTGAGCGTTTATAGGTAGGTTCTAACGAGTTTGGGGTTTGACAGGGTGAGGCCAAGCGTTGTCATGCTGAATAATTACTTTTTGGTGCCTCTGTTCGTATTGTGGCCGTTTTTCGCACAATGACCGTCTCAATCGCATCAATTGAAGTTGATATTCATAATAAATAACACCGACCTAATCCCACAGCATACTCTATGTAGCGTGAATATTTGGCCGAGCCAACGACGTAAAAGCATAACCGGGCTGTTCCCATGACTTTCTTCTCTTTGAGTTGCTGTAATGAATCCATTTTTCATCAACAGTCACGATGCGATGAAGAAAACCCTTCCTTTTTTGCCGCTGGAGCAGTTGCTCACAGGCGAAAAAACGACACTCAACGTCCCTTGGTTTGAAATTATAAGAAACCCAAGTTCCTTGTTTTTGAATAATTGTCAACTCATGCAATCGCTTGAAAATGGCTTGGAGGGTAACTCCTAATGCTGAAGCAAGCTTTTCTTGCATTTGGCATGGATCCTCATCGAACAATGCTTCCAATTCAGAGTCTTCGAAGGATTTTCAACATCGAAATCAGCGTCTTTGAAGCGACGGAATCAATCACGGCACCTTGTTTTACTTAAAGCAGCATTTCCGTAAACTTTTTGGAGCTCTCGATGCGCTTCAGCCGCAATTTTTTTCGAATGAAAGAAGAAAATCAACACTCCCCACATATGACGATTATTTGGTACAAAATCAGACATTTTCACACAATGTGTTGAATGTTTGTTTACCATATGTCTAAGTTTGGTTCATGACGTTTTGGATATGTCAAAATCGACTAGCACTTAATGCTGGAGCAATCTATTCACAATCAGCGAGAACTTAACATCTAATAATAACACTTCACAGATACTGCGGACTTTTGCTGTACGCTGTAGTGTTCCATTCGTATGGCGAACATGCAGAAGAGATTTAGAATGACGATATTCAGAACTATTCAAACAAATAACATGCTTGTGATTTGATGACCGTATTGAAGACCGTGCATGAGATAAACTGGCTTCGGTTCGGGATGACAAAGCTCGAAATACTGGATCAGAGATCAAAAAAGGTCATTGAGTTAGCTGGACATGGTACGTGGGATAGCTATAATTTTGTTTTGCATCGCACGCGTTAGGTAGGTGTACAGTTCTGGAAAGAAGACATGACAATTCTCGGTACTGTTCGTAAAAATAAGAAGCTCATTCTGCGAAAGCTGTTGGATGTAAAAAACAAGAAGGCACTGTATTCTGAATTCTGTTCCACCACGCTAAGCACATCACGATATGCTCTTATGGGCCAAAAAAATCACTTGTGTTGCTGTTGAGCACATAACACCATTCGAAATAAGTGAGTACCGAAAAGCTTAAGAAGCCTCAAATGATATTGTATTATAATGCTAGAAAAGATGGTGTTGATACGTGCGACGTGGTAATAAGCACATTGCAAACGGGAAACAAAACTGTGGCCAGTCGCACCGAGAGGTGGAGAGAGCGCATAACGAGAGAGTGGTTGTTGGGTTTGGAACAGAGATTGAGTGTGTAAGGTGTTGGCTGTAGAGCAATAAGTAAGCTATCTGGTGAAAGTAAAATGCTTCATTGATTTACAGGTTACTATAGGTTTACACATTGGCGACGGGGTGACATCTTTTTTTTTTTCTTTGTTTGGGGAAAAAGATGGAAAAAAATCTATCAAGTTTGCAATTGGAAAATATCGTACATAAGGTGTTTTGTTTCGATTTACGGATTTTAAGTGCCAGCCTACAAAAAAAGGGAGAGAAAAGATAACAAAACGGTACAGCTTTCTGGGTATTGCCGATTTTGGTTATTTTGTGTTGAATTGCGAAGCGTTACTAATTAAATTGTAGTAATTAAATTGGAGGCAAGACATTTAATTGTCATGCATTAAATTGCAAAGAGAGAAATATTGTTTAAATTATTTGCGAATTAAAGAAGCGAGAAATCGAGTGGTGCCTCTGGGAGATAGGAAAGGTTGCCTTAAATTACGAAACGTCACTAATGAAATATAGAACGAAAGTTTAAGGTAAGACATTTGATTGTCGTGCATGTCATTGCGAAAAAGGACTGAAAGATGATAAATTAAATTGTTCACGAATTACAAAAACAACAAAACAAAGTGGTAATTCTGACAGAGGCGACAAGTTAGAATTGTAAGGAAAATAAACCTATCAGGAATACTACCGTTCCTTTGCGAGGTCATGGATGCGTAAAAAAGAAGAAGAAGCTGGTACACTTACACAATTACAGGAGGTAATTTACAATATTCGGGGGGCACTGTAGATGTTTTCAAAATTCTTGTTAAGAAGCTTAACGAATATACAAATATAACGAATACGCGCCACATGGGCATAGCGTTAAATCCCGTACCCTACAAATTATTGTAATTTGTATCGTTCCCTTGATAGTAATAATAATAATAATTTCTCTTCCAAACGGAACTCTATTTTCGAGCGGCATTTATTTCGGTCACTAAAACCTAAGCAGGGGGAAAGTGTAAGTAAATTCGTTCTGAAATTACGTAACCAGGCAGCCAAATGCCAATTTGTTGAGCCAAAGAAGCTTTTCTGGAAATTAACTTTAAAGACAAACTCATTGATGCGTGGGCACCCACCGTCCTCAGGAAGCGCCTTTTGGAGAAAGAGCACTCATTAAAAGATATCATCGAGATGTGCCAGGTGTACGAGCAAATCAATAACGAGTCGGAAGCCATGGTGTTGCCAACTACATCCGGGAACATTAACTGGGTTGTGTCCAGTTTATAAACATCGAAGTTTATAAACATCGAATCCAGCCGATGTGGTTAACGTAAGCATTTTGGGAGTGGTCCAAGCTGCCTGGCGAAAAACGCCAAATGCAAAAAGTGTAGTTTTTTGGTCATTTTGCTTTCAAATGCAGGACGAAATTGAATAAGCGCAAGCAGACTGATTACGATAAGACAGACGGGAAACGCCGCAGGGGGGAGACTGCGAAAATTAGGTTTATTGGAGAAGAAAAAATGAGTCTAGGGATGCATTCGATAAGTTTCAGGAACACAATTGTTTTAAAATCACCGATGGGCAGGAATCCATAGGTAAAGTGAAACAAATGATTGACTGTTGCATCGGGGTCACAAGATTTCGACGCTGATTGATTCGATACCGTTACAACCTTCTCAGGATAGGAAAAACCAGTGTGGAATCTCCGGAAAGTATCCAAGAATCAATTTTGAGCCTACGCCCATAACGAATTACTTAAGATAAAGAGGGAAGTTTACACACTTCCTTAAAAAAAAAGCATAGGAGCTATGCAGTGACACGAATGCTGATGACAATCGATTTTATACTTACATAGTGCAAGTGTACGGACATTTGAAGCAAAAACACTTAAACGTGGTCGATGCAATATTTGTCCGTATTTGCTCACCTCCAACAAATATTCGTACAAATGGGATAATTTTGTTTGTATGATGCACCATGGGAATTACATCATGTGAGAGCATTGTTAAGGTGCTTGATTTGTTTTCAACGGTCAATTCTTTTGGTTTTGTTACATTTTTTGCCAATTTCAGTTTTCAAATAAACTATTTTCGCGTCCCGTAAGTTATTATTAATTTTTTTCATTTGTATTAATCCCTATTCGTAAATTAGTACGCTTTAAAATAACAAGGGTAAGTCGGACAAAACTGCATCATTAAATTTCTTAACTACTTGTTCGTCTATTTTCTAACCTGAAATTTTACCTCCGGGTTATTTTTAACACTAATCTGGGTGAGGAAAAAAATAGAGGATCCGTGTAGAAATAATTATATTTTATAAGATACTTATTTCCTCATTTTGAATTCCTTGAATACCTACCGAACCCATTTTTTTTGCACAACGCCAAATATGGAGATTTATATATTAATATCCGCCTCAGTATTCACAAGTACTGCGTCTATCTGATAAGCATTTTCGAATCAGACTACTCAAAGCACTGTTTGTGATAATAGAAGATAAAACTGTCAGTTATTTTGTTTACGCCCTCATCGTATTATTTATCGCTGGATTTAAATCTAACTTAAGGTTTCGTTCTTTGGTATAAACAGTGCGATTCTCTCAATATAGTATATACGAGTAACTGGCTTAGTTATGGCTTTTCTTCTATAATAAGATAACAATTACGAAACCTTGGGTCTTAGGAAAATGTCTCAAATGTCTTCTTTGCCTAAAATCATTTGAACAGCAATGTCTTTCCTTTCCAGTTTATTACACGAGCAGAAACACATGTATGTGTATACCCTGAACAAGCAATCAGGCCACTCAATTCGGATATATGCTTTAGCAAATTTTATCATCATAAGCTGTTCTCGAAGCTGTCGTCTGTTTACGTGGAAAAAACTTTTTGGTATAGCTTACATTGTAGTTTCGATTTAATTTTATGACAACAATCCTACAAGCTTATAAATGTGCCGCATCTATTTATACATGAGAATTCACCGTGAAAGAATATGTAAAGGGTGATTCATCTGAGATTTGATTTATAATGTAAAATAAAATACATAAATTTGAAAGTGAACTTAAAATTTTTATTATTGGTTAAAAGAACAATCCATGGCATTTACTTTTTGAAAATGATACCATGTAAATGTTGGCCACGATTACATCTGATGTGGTCCATTCTGAAGGTCCAATTTTGGGCGACTCGTTCGAGCATGCGACTGGTATCTCGGGGATAACATGAGAAATGTTGGCTTCCACAGCGTCAATTGTAGCTGTCTTATTCCTGAAGACCTGAGACTTTATATATCCCCAGAGAAAATAGTCCAAAGGTGTGATATCGCACGATCTAGGCGGCCAATTTACCGTAACAAAATATGAAATCAGGTGCTCGCCAAAATGATTTCTCAACAAGTCCATTGTTTCACGCGTTTCAACGTCTTGTTGAAATCAGAGCTCACTGAGATCATATGCTTGAATTTCAGGAAGCACATAGTCCGTTAGCATGGCGCGATAACTGCTACCATCGACGGTACATTCTGATTTGTCTCACTATTGAAAAAATATAGACCAATGATTCCACCAGCCCATAAACCACACCATACCGTTGTTTTTAATGGATGTAATGGTAGCTCTTGGTATTCTTCGGGTTGATCATCAGCCCAAATACGGCAATTTTGTTTATTAACGTATCCATTGAGCTTCCGTACGGACAATGTGGACCTTAGAACAAGTAAAACATAATTTTTTCAGTAGACTGCTTAACTTTATACTTAACTCTTCTGCTTGTACCGATTTGGAGCAGTCATTTGATAACCAATCTTAGTGCTCCTTTGCCTGATATATTCCTTTGGCTCTATTTTAATGTCATTTCGAGGGATTTGGTACCGAACACGAAGACCAGTTACCCCCCTTTATTGTTGTTATTGACATTTTATTTAAGTTTAACGCTTTGATTTTGCGTTATAATTATCAATCTTACATCTTCAAAGTTTATTTGGGATACCTTTTCAATCGATCGTCTTTGGACTTTAAAAAAATGTTATCGTCTATTATATTCTGTATTGCAGTTCCTTGAAAAAAATTTGTACCGAAGCTCAATATTTGTTTACATTTAGTTTTATGACTTAATTCCTACCCCTTTTTCCTAAAACATTTAACCTGTTTTACTAAAAACAAAACAGTACATTACATATTAAGCTAGCCTGTATCCTCTTTTCCATATTTCTTGTTCTTATTTTAAAATAAAATATTATCAATAGTCAATCTAAGCTGCTTATAAAATTAAATAATAATTACCTGCTAAACATTTCCATTCAGTTTAAATCATTTGTCACAAATAGAACTAATCATGAATGATTAAACAATTGACAACTACGCATTTACTTGTAATTGTTATTTCAGTTCAACGTTATAACGTAATTTTAATTGACCCTGGCTATTTTGGAAGATAAGCTCAAATTGCCATCTATTCCATATCAAATAATGTCCTTGTTATTTAACTGATAAAATTATATAAGTTAATTAGCCACTACAAACAGATAATATTGCCTTATATAAAGATTTTTGGCTTTACGTTTCATTTCATTTTAATTAGTTTTATATTATAACACAAAGAAACACATCTTTTATTACACTACATAATAAATATAGTCGTATTATTACAGTACAATCGCCCTTGCCAGTCGTTAGGGTTGTTTCCTCTAAAATTTAACACACACATTATTAAGCAACTCATTATCTATCAATCTATCTATTAATGCGGAAGTATTAATTTTGGTTCGCAAGGTATTTAACTTATACTTATTTCATCTGATTAATATGCGAAATATACTGTTAGAGATAACCTGTTTGGATATTAGACTCTCTTCGCAATAATTTCACAGTTCAAATGCACGTGTCTGAGGTCATGTACTCGTAAGCGAGAAAGCATCAAATCTCTATGATATCAACCCAAATTGAGTATTTTGCATCATTTATTTCAGAGAAAATAGAAACTGTGCCAGAAATAGTTTTGAATGTGTGTCAAGCTAACTGACGCATACGCACCAACAAAATTTTATACGTCCAATAATAGCAACATATTTTGGCCTATCTCTCTCTCTCTCTCTCTCTTTCACTTAGTTACTGTTATTGTATCGGCAGCTACGCGGGCATATAAAAAAAAAAAAGATTATTATGACTGAGTGCACGTACACCAAAAATTCGGATGGGACTTGCCATATCAAAACGTTTATTAATTTAAAATTTAAAAAATCAAAAAAAAAAATAGAAATATGATATCTTGGATGGATTTTTCCCGACTAGCGATCAGTTATGTATACTACCAGTCAAAAGGTCTCACATAATTTTATCAACAATTACGCCAGATAAGAAGAAACATTAGTTTTTTGATATCCCCTTTCGGCTATCGTTGTTAGGTAGAATTGGTAGGTTATTCTGATTGCGCGCAAATTCATAAGACAAACAACGTTTTTTCTATTCTTTTTTATTATCCAGGAATGACAACATTTAAACTGACTCCACAGAGGTTGCCAGTTGAAATTTTCAAATAGGAAGTAATGAAATCACTTGATGACGAACATAAAAGAATTTTTTTAAACTCTGGGTCTCTCTCTTGTCCAATTATACATGTTGTAACAATGTAAAAGCGGTAATTTGAGAATCTCAAATCGAATTTTCGTTTATTACGACATCCAACCACGTCGAGTTTTCAGATTCCTGCTAAGTTCATCCATGTAACCAGAAAGGAGAATGCCCTTGCTGTATCAAGAGATCCAATACCAATTCTACCAAATTCTGTATAGACGCGAAAAATTTGTGTAGTTTGTAGTTTGTAGTTTGTATAGTTATTGGGATATGCGAATGACAATAAATTTCAAGTTTGGATACTAAAGTATTTGTGACTATGCAGCAAAGGGATTTCACACCTAAAATGTTGCACTTATGTGGAAAGCGATTTAACTTGCAGTGCGCTAGTATTTCGAACAGTTGGAACGACAAGTCTCTTAAGGCATAGATCCACTTACTCACCGATCCAACTATCCTAAATTGTCAGACCTTATTCCATTTAGTCTTTTACAAAACGTTAAAGTTAAAAAATGAGATTCTTAATCTATAGGTATGTATGATATATCGCTAACTGATATCCCTAATTGTAAACCTTAAACAAACGCTCGTACGATTTCGAAGCTTCAAGTTGTAATGTTTTGTACCAACAAGCATTTCTGTACTTATGAAAATAATTAAAAAAAAAAAAAAAAACAGAAATCAAAAGTTACTTTGTTGCATTTGTAAGAGCATGACGCAAATGTGCTAACTAGGGTAAAGGTTAGCAAAATCGCTGTGAACTAAATCGGATTACGTTATTTTGTAATACTGAATACTTGTGATTTCCAGATATTCTTAGTTGTTGTTTATTAAAAAAAAAATGCACATTCAATATGCACTGCACGTTATCAGTTTTTTTTTGATTGCTATTATGTTTATTCGTTTCACTTACAAATTTCATTGATTTTTTTTTTTTGCATTAAAGGAGCTTAGCTTCTATTGTAAGGATGCACTTGTATGAAACGGTATGATCCTCTTTTCTATGGGCCGGAGTCGTAATGGACTCTAACTGAACTTTAAAACAGCTGGATCGTTTATCCATATGCAACTTTACTTGAATAACTGAACGTGTTCTTGAACTATAAACAGCCTGTTGTCAATTGAACTATGATACAAAAAGCCTACTCTCAAAGGTCAACTCTCATGTAAACCATTTGATAATTTTAGGACTAAGCTTCGAACTGCTCTCGACTTTTGTCCAGCTCGGGCAAACTTATTTGGTAGAAACTATTTCCAACTCGATGTTTTCTTAAGAAGACTAAGATAATTATGTCATAATCGGACGTTTCAACAACGTATCGATGGAATTATTTTATGAGAAATGCAGAATGTGATCTCTCAGTAGTGAATCAGTACAAAACTGATAAGAGAACCTCTGTCTTTACTCAAAAGTGATTAGATATATTGCAAGGCTATGAAAATTTTAGAAAAAAGCTTCTCAAAAGTTGTATACGATTATTCTTTTTTTTTTTTTTTTTTAAATGGCGAATCGCTTATTTTTAGCACTCGTATCTGTTCATAGTGTCATTTCAATGTTCTAAAAGGTCCAAGAATTGATCAGACAGGGTACCTCAAAAAAATTATACTTGAGTGTTAGATAAAAACAAGGTAAAAAAAAAACAGTAAAAAATATATGTTGAACAAAATTAATAAAATTAACTTAAGATTAAAGGAGGTTACGTTAAATTAGAAATCAGTTTTTTTTTTTAATCGACTTGTTAGCATGTTACATACGAGGTGTGTTCAAAAAATAACGGGAATTCTACTTTTTTGAAAAAAAAGGAGGATTCTTCCAATCCTCGAAACTCTTCTCAATCTCAATCTCAATCTTTGGGATAGCCTTTATCTCTTTCAGCGATGTCGAGTTTTTTTTCGGTCTTGGCGAGCCAGAATGCCTTCACGGGGACGATTGAGCTTTAGTTTTGACGCCATATCCATAAACCCATGTTTCGTCACCTGTTATAACACGTTTCAGTAATTCTGCATCGTCGTTGACTTCATTTAGTGACTCCTGAGCCACTTCCATACGCCGCTGTTTTTGTTCAACGTTCAAAAGTTTTGGAACAAATTTTGCTGCCACGGGTTTCATACCCAAAACATTCGAAAAAATTTCATGGCATAAGCCAATCGATATGCCAATATCATCAGCGAGATCCCTGATTGAGATTCGGCGATCGGTGATAAACATTTCTTTCACTTTTCCACGTTTTCATCGGTTGTTGATGTGCTGTGGTGTCATAACAACGTATTCACGCACATCTTGGAAATGCTTATACCACTCGTAAACTCTTGTTTTAGTCATAGCAGACTCACCATAGGCCTTTGTTAACATTTCACACCCTTTGTTACATTTTATTTTATTTTTACGCAAAATTTGATATAAATTTTTTGATCCATTTCTTTTAACAAACGAAAATCGCCAAGCACATAAAAACACATCTAACCTTAGCGGCTGCCACAGTTCTGTGGTTTCAGACCGTCCGGAGAATGATACATTTTTACAAACAGAAGTTTTCACTTTCCATTTCCTGCTGAAAAGGTTCTAGCCTCAGACATTTTTTTTTTTTTTTCTGTGTGTACTGTGGATCAAGCCGAGACTTTTGTCATAGTAGTCGACGAACTTTTCCACTGTGCTACTTTGACCAGAGTGAAAATTCAGCACTTTATAAAAATTATAATAAAAATTGTCCCTAGAATGGGGTAAAAGGTGTAAACCAATCCAAAAAACTTGAAGGCCTCACTAACGGCTGGGAAGATCATGACAACAGTTTTATTAGACTCACAAGGATTTTTGTTTATCACAGGAGAATTTTCCGACAAAATGTATTTGTGGCGCAACACAATAAGGCGCATTATTATTCTTAATTTATTTAGTGTATAGATATATATTTCCCTACTTCTTGAAAATCCATGAGATCTCCTCTGGTCGAGTTTCAGCGAAAACGACAAATCTTTTTGCTCTGGTTGGTTGCAAAACTTATTTTATTCAACACTGACAATGTCTGTTTTATGTAAATGCTCGTAATGCTGAGATTTGCCTCTAGTTGCCAAGCTTTGTAGTTTTTTGTTATAATACCTTTCCAAAGCTATGACTCACACCATTACTCAAAAAGGCTATATGTACAAATAAAATTAAATCGATTTTATCATATTGCTATTCCGTATATACCATATATATGTACACACACACATGTAAATTGGTGATTTGAAGCTAAAACATTTTAAGAGAATTGTAAGACATGACAATGAATGGATTATGTATTGTAAAGTAACTTTTTATCCTTAAAAAACTAACGTGGTTGATCGGGGTAAAGTCTTTCATCAATTGTCGCAAGAGATAATTTTAATCGATCACAGTGTTAACGGGATTAGGATGTACCGAAAAAACTTGATCAAAATTGACCAGGAAGTAAATATGATCAACACAGTGAAAGAGGATTGCCGTTGCTCTAGTAATAGTGTATTTATTTAACTCCAACCGCTCCCGAAAGCTTTTTTTTCCAGGCAACTAAAACCATGTACAATAAGTGGTTGCCTAAAATACAACAACGAGTGAAATTAAACTAATAATTTAGTCTCCCTATTAAATGTTGGATTCAACCCATGGAGCGAAATAGCCACTGGGCCCAAACATCTTTCTTTCTCGTCCTGTTTTCCATTCCCATCACACATACTTTGGCATCATAAGTGCAGTCATTCCCACTGGTGTTTAAAAAAATTTAAGTTTAAATTCTATACGTAGGTATGTTTTTATGTATATATACGAACTAAAAAACAAATGTTCCAAAAGTCCACTCTCTGCTTAAACGATGTAGGATAATAAAACTCTTTTTATTTGTGAATCGTTACAAGCTGAAGATTGTGTAAATTTGAAAAAGATAACACAATGAAATGGGTACTTTGGAATAAATATAAAACCAAAAGTCTACAGAAAAGTCAATTATCATTTCTTATTTTCATCGTCACTTTGAAATTCATAAAAAAAAACTCAGAAGATTTTATATACTCTACTTTAAATGTTTGTCAAGAATTTTCTACAAATATCAGTCGACCAAATGACAAGGAGAACTTGTTTACAATCAAATGAGGTAAACAATAATCTTCTAAATTATGAATAATAAACAATTAAAGTTGTTTTCACCCGGCTATTTCGGATTTTCTTTTGTTCGAATAATTACCTAAGGCCCTGGCAATACCTACAGCGTAGAAAAAACTCGATTGAGCGGATTTGCTTAATCGCATGCTGAATATAGTGTTCGGTATAGCTCGCACTTTTCCAGGTTGACTAAGTGCTTGTAAGGTCATCTACATACTCGTATGTATAATAAGCACATTACGATTCCATGGAATGCCAAAGAGTGTTCTTTAAAAAGCAACAACGAAAAAAAAACCGGTTCATGCATCATGTTTGTACATATCAAAATTAAATCATATTTAAAAAATAAAAAAAAAAAAAAAATGGTTATGAAAGCAAAAAACACTGCATGTGAGGGTATTTAAAATTAAAATGTTTATACGCGTTAAAGATATTTTTGAAAGATTTTTTTTTTTTTACTTTGTCTGCAAACACAAATGGCTATATTCTACCCCCAATTGACGAGAGTTCTCGTATTATTTGGCAAAAAAAGAAAAATAAAAATAAAATAAATAAATAAAACGAATAAAAATGTAAATACATCGCTGCTCCGCCATTTCTTCGTTTTGTTATCGTCATCATAAATGGTGATAAATATTTTGCGTCGATTTGCTGTTCAGACTGACCACACCTCCTTTAACTAAATTCTGAATATTTTCATATTACATCTAAAAACAAAAATCGCGAAAATGTCCTTTTGAGTGGTGTCATTTCTTTTTTGTATACATAAATGACTTAAGCCTCGTGGGGGTTTCTATGCATTAGTATTGTGTACCTTGTACTCTACTATAGGAATCCTTAGCAATGGAGCTCGTTTGATTCTCTAGAGTTCCATATGGGAATTGCTCATAGTCCCGGTAATAGGTATTTCTCATACTGCCAAAGGACATGCTGGAATCTCCGACATATACCCCGCACACATCCATGATTCGATTTATGTTTGGATTTCAAAATACACTGTTATCTAAGCACTTTATCAATTTTTTTGCAACTTTTTAAGTCAACTATGACCGTATTTAGGACACAAAGTTTATATATATATATATATATTTTTTTTATTATTATAAAACCACAAAGGCAAAAATTGCACTCGCAGCGTTCATTGACTTCGTTTTGTTTCTCCGCCTTTTCCTTTCGCTTAAATTGAGATTGAGCGAGCTAAACTTTTT
This sequence comes from Volucella inanis, assembly GCA_907269105.1. Lineage (NCBI taxonomy): Eukaryota > Metazoa > Arthropoda > Insecta > Diptera > Syrphidae > Volucella > Volucella inanis. Next base: position 73,129,098 of record OU026157.1, on the reverse strand, counting down.
TTTATTCAAATGTAATCCACTTCAAAAGAGAAATCAAATTAAGAACCTTTTTTTTTATAATAAATTGATGTTGTTTTGTTTTGTATTTAAAAAAAAAAAAAGATATTTCCTTCGCGTTTTGTTGTTGATATTTTGAAAGAGCGACTTGCTCACCATTGAGAGTCTAAAGTGAAACTGAAAGCCCACAATCATTTGCCACGAAATAAATTCCCGCGTTTTGTTTGTACAGAAATTTTGTTTGCTGTGATGGCTCTGGTAGTGACTGAGAGGGAGAAAGAAATAGAAGGAGAGTTTGTTGATGTGTACTATAGACAAGACTCTTGTCTAGTGTCTACGGCAGGAGTTAATTTGTTAAACATTTGAGAATAAAAACGAAATGCCACATGAAATTGAAATATCATAGAAAAGTGTAACCGAATGTAGCAGCAACCGGGTCTACCCACCTTACTACGTGGTTTTGACGATGGTTTCGTGTTTGAAAGCACGCAGCATGAAATGCAATACACAGAGTTGCCACTAAGAAATAAGAAACTTTAATTTATAGGGTTATTCTTTTGTGATATGATATTTTTTTATATATATATATATATATATATTGTTGTTGAGTGCAATTCTTTGTCACTTATTTTGAAGACAGACTGCCGAAGAGAGGGGATGCCTCACACAGTCTCAAACAAAATAAAATTCGCGATATTTGGTATCGGTTATGCCCAAATAAAGTTAGTTTTTTGTGTTTTTTTTTTTTTTTTTTTTTTAGTTTTATTCTTATTATTTCGTTATAAATACATATGTACATAGTAACACGTCATGATTAGAAAAATTATCCACTAGATGAATTTAATTAATGTTATAGAAATAGTATGGTAATATGGTAATATTTTGATATTTTATATTTTCCATACATTAAGTTCCTATTAAAATAGTGACAAATGTCACTTCAATAGGCCTTATTCTTAATATTATTAAATATGACTGTGGTAAACCCTTTAGCTAATTAATATAAAACTAATTAATAATAACAGAAAAAGAAGTTATTTCAAAATAATTACAAAAAATAGAAAGCAAAACGAATGACGCAAAATAAAAGTTAAAAGTAAATGAGAGATACAAAGAAAAGGAAACAGCAGAAATGAAACCTTAGCCTACACTAGAATATCAGAGAAAAGATATTTCACGTTATGTAAAACATAATTCAAAAGCCAATTCTTTATAAAATTTTTAAAACTTTTAAAAACTGTTATTTTTCTAATATTTAGAGGTAGCTTATTAAATAACCGGCATGGTGAGACTATATAAAAGTTACGAAATGCAGTTGTACGGAAAAAGGGTACAGTAACAACATAAAATAATTTCTGCGTAGATTGTAATCAGAAATTAATCTGTAATATAGACTTCCTGATCTTTTAAAAGAACGTTTTCAGCACTTTAAAACAATACAAATGACGGACTGGAAAAATTTTCATGTCACGAAACAATGTGAACATGGATGACGCCAATGCTTATTGCAGATTTCCCCCACTACACTTTTTTGCAACACTAATAATAAAGTCGACTACTTTCCCAATCAAAAAGCAATTATTACTACAATTAAGACTGCTACAGAAAGTTGGAAGCAGTTGACTTGAAACACAATTGCAGCCTGCTAATCAATACCTTTGGCATTCTGATGCATGAAAGTATTTTAACGCTCGCATTTATATTCATTGGGGTAGCTAAATTGAAAAACATTATTTTGGTCTTTAAGCTAATACTCAAATTGTGCTCGGTGAACCACATTCTTAATAGACTAAGACTCCAAATAATATCGGAAGTTAGACCAAAGACATTGTGAGAGCCATAAGAGCAGCCAATATATTGTGTGAAAGCCGTAAGTCTATTCCTGAATTCAGTGAAAACAGTGAATTTATATAAAGGAGAAATAAAATGGGTCCCAATACAGAACTTTGAGGAACTCCCAAATTAAATTAAAAATAATGCATTTTTGAAATATAAATAATAATATTACTCATAACAATCCTAAAATAATAACAGATGTTAATGATGTTGTTTTCGGTACTTCCGTTAAGGATAATTCCTACTTTGCTGTACAACAAAACATACGCAGCTTATGACAAAACTTTAATTTGTTAGTATGTAACCTTGAAGTCTTTGTTTTTTTTACCTGACCTAATTTTCATAAGTGAACTATAGATTTATAATTGCGAAAAAGATGATTATAATATACCGGGCTTTAATTTATATTTAAATAGTAATGAAACATATGCGTCAGGTGGAGTTGGAGTTTTTATACGTGACTCTTTATTGTGGTAATTACAATGTAAAATGTATGCACTTTTAATAGTGCGGATGTAATTGAAGTGTCTAGCAAACTTTGTGGTGAAGATTTTAAAATTATTTGATTGCATTTTTTTTATGTTCAAATGTTTTTGGCAGAATTCTCAATGCTTTTAATAATCGAACGCTCGTCTAATGTAGTGTTCTTGGGTGACTTCAATATCGATATATTATCCTCTAGCCATAATATAGACACATATCTCTCAATGTTATCAGAAAATGGTCTCTTTTTTCTGATAGATACAGTTACCAGGTCTTGCTCATCTACTTGTCTATATCATGTTTTTGGTCGCTTCTTGAAACTTTCACTAAATCAGTGTTCTGGTATAACATTTGAATTTAGCATTACTGATCATTGCATGACAGACATCTTATTTAAAAATCTTTTAAATAGAAAAAAATCAAAAGCGTTTTCATCTTCTAAAATTACAAAAACCAATTTTGACCTATTAAATATTGAGCTACGCTCTGAAACCTGGGAGGAAGTTTATCTGCAGGATAATGTCCCAGAAGCCTATGATACTTTCTTAGCTTTTCTTCAAAACTATGTGCGTAATTTGTCATATACGATAACGTAGAATAAAACCAAACAAAGTCTGTAGCCCTATATTAATGATCCATTATTAAACAAAATAAAACTTAAGAATAAATTAAAGGTAAAATGCCTAAAACATCCACATAATATGCTTCTAAAAAGGGGCTTAGCAAATAGATAAATCATATAAGGATGGACCGTTTTAATTTTTTTCAAAGTAAAATTCAAAGCGCACTTGGTAACCCTCGAAGAGTATGGCAGACTATAAATGGTATTATAAATGACAACAATTCAAGCATGACTAGGTATAATCTACTGTGCAATGATGGCATCAGAACTTTTCTAGAATTGGTATAGTCCCTTTTAATAATATTGACTCTTCGTAGAATTAAAAAGTTATTAACTCCTTAAATAACTCCAATGCATGTGGCCATGACGGTATTTCAAATCGTGCACTGAAAAACATTGCACTTAATATTGCTGAGGTACTAGCTTATATTTTCAACCAAAGTGTTTTCAGTGGAGTGAAAAAGCTATGAAAAACAGAGTGCTGGCTTATCTAAAAAAAAAATAATTTCTTTTTAGTAAAGCACAATATGGATTTAGGGAAGGTCTGTCAACAGAAGAACCCTGTTGAAATGTTGTTCCTTTGAATGGTCAACCATCATATCCTGCTTCATAACCTCATAAGTCAAGATAGATAATACATACAGCAGCCCATTAAGCATTAAAATTGGTGTGCCTAAAGGTTCAGTTTTGGGCCCAAAATTATTCGTCATTTACATAAATTCCATATTTAGTCAACCTATTAAAGGAAATCGCTTATAGCATACCTAGCCTCCTTAATCTCTCTGCTGACATAAATTTCGATCTGTATCTTTTAAGAACGTGTTTTGCTGAGCACAAGCTAATAATTAGCTAAAAAACTAAAGTGATGCACTTCAGTCTAGGTCGCGGTATGTAGTATTTCAAGATAGTAACTTTATCTTCCATTCAAAAGACTGTGGCAGATTCAAAGCATCTAACTATAAGTGCAGGTTGACTGCACTTTTCAATACTGAAAATCCCTGTTAGAGAATATTAATATCTAGGTTTTATTATTGATCAAAATATGAGCTGGGCTAATCATATCCTAGCTTAAAAGCTCGATGTTTATATCTTCTAAGAAACTTTCTTAATGATAAGACTTTAAAAACAGTGTATTTCGCTCTATTCCAATCGAAACTGCAGTATGGAATCAGTTGCTGTGGTAGTGCGTATCAAACAAAGCTTCAGCAGCTACTTGTATTACAAAAATCTGCATTAAAAAGTATCTACAGATCAAATCGTTTTGTCCATTCACTGCCTATGTTTAGAACGCTAAGAATTCTACCTTTAAAACATTTGTATTTTTACAAAGTTTTAAAAATATTTTTTATAAGATAGGCTACTTCTAACATCGTATTTCTGAAAACCACAATTTGGGAAGCAGTTCAATGAACATTGTTAACATTCCTACTTTTCGCACTACACTTCATAAAAACTTCTATTCATAGTTTTCTTGAAATTATTTAATAGACTCCCTTTAAATATACGCGTAATAAGACACATCAGAAGATTTTTAAATGAAGTTAAAAATTGGCTTTTTGGTTTTAACCATGATGAAATCAATGTTTTGTTGGCCCAGTGATTAATAAATATTTTGTTTCTGAATTTTTTCAATATTTGTACTCCTTTGCTCTGATATATTTCTAATTTTGTATGTACTGCATTGCTTTTTTTGATTTTTTTTTTTTTAAATCTTATCCATAAACATTTTTTTATTTTTTTTTTTTTTTGAAGTGACATTTTCACTATTTATCATTTTTAAATATTAATGTCACTACGTATTCATAGTTTAAGATTGTTAATAATCATAATTGTAAATACCAATGAATTTTTGTAAAAAAGAAAATATACTGAAATAAATAAAATAAATAAATAAATAGTGAATCTCACTTCTCACACTATCAATCTTCACTCTTTGAGATCTGTTTGATAGGCATGAATCCACGAAAACCAGCTCTTTTCATTTTATCTAACGGTATAGTATAGTTGACCATATCAATGGTTTTTGTGATATCAAAAAATAATCCAGCTGAGAACTTTTTATCATTAAGTTTAGAAAAAATATTGGAGCAAAAATTTAGAAGATTATCGTCGGTAGATTTATCGTGTTGAAAACCAAATTTTATTGGACTGGAAAACTTAACCTTATTCAAATAATGTTATCCTATCTATTATAACCTTTTCAAAAGCTTTGCTTAAGTTCAGCAGAAGTTAAATAGGCCTTAGTGTTTCATATCATCTGCAGAACCTTTTTTATACTGCTAGCATATCATCCACAAAGCATGCGATGCGATTTGAAAATATATTTAAAAAAGCATCGACACCACATGAGCCCGAGCTTTTTAGGGATCCAAATGCTTTAAAGAGCTCCAAAGCTGTGATAGGCTCGAAGGCAAAACTAATTCTTTGTGACTGGTCACCGCAACTTCCTAAATTGGTACATCAAGTGCATCTTTCTTGGACTATTTGTCTTGGTAGACTGTTTGTTAATGGCGTAAAATACCCATTGAATGCATTAACAAAGACAAGTCGGTGAGAAAGTTCGCAATTGTTCGCGCAAATTGAAAAAGGTTTTCCGGTAGAAGGAGACTTGTTCAAAATATCATTCACTACTTGCCATTCTGATTTCAGATTACCCTTAACAGAAATGAATTTATTTATATAATATAAATATATAAAATATAATTTATATTTATGAAGTTATTGCTGCAAAAAACAATCCCTTTTTTTTTTTTTTGGTTCAAAGCACATTTTTTAAACTTATTTTCCAGCCTAAAGCTTATTTTTTTGTTTTTACTTTTCTAATGTGTTGACTAGAGATCTAGGGTGTTATTTTTTTATTAATTTTTGTCAGGTGTTCTGTAGAGGAGCAATTTGGTATATGGTAAGTCTAGTAAGGCAAACAATAAACACATCATAGGAAGCAGAAGCATAACTTTCCATGTTAACATCGTCCCAAGATTAGAAGATTTTTTAACTTCATGAAATTAATTTTTGTCTTTGTTTTCTGGAGGTCAATTACTGAGCGATCAGTGATTTGGAAGTCATATGTGCCGATGACTTCCAGGCGATCAATAGGAAGTATGCAAATCGCCCATAAATATGATCCAAACACGTACTCGCAGCCAACCTCGTAGGTTCATTAATGAAACTAGCTAAACCATTTGAAATTAGTCACGTAATTAGTCACAGTTTCGCTACTATCTAAGAGGTTTAGATTAAAATCTCATAAAATAATTAACTTTCTTAATTTAAGTTTGTCCAACAGACAAGAAAATTCTTCTATGAATGCTACAACATTGAACATATGTAGTCGATGGACGGACAACAGAACAAAATCTATCTGATTACATCTAAGAGAAACCTTTATAATGTTTGAACTCAGAAAATCGACTCATCACACCGTTTACTATTTTTCTTTAATCACGCCTGCAGCTGCTTCATTTGGATTCACAAAGAAAACAGAACCTGGAAAACGGTCACTACATGGTCTACAAGAACTTCAGACCCAGTAGTTTGACATCCTTCATGTTGAAGGACATAAAGAGAAAGGTCCAGCTTCATGTGTGAAAAATGTTTTTGCGAATTATCTGTTTAAGACGCAACATGCCTAAAAACACAAGATCCTGTGAGACTAACATGCAAAATTGAAGGTGCACTCAACGAAAAGGAATATGCGCTGGGCAATGTCATCCATATTGAGCAAACTTTTGGCAACGAGACTTTTGACAGAATAAGAGCAATGCTTTCCAATGGTTGCGAATGCTGACTGCGGCCAATGAGTAATGGCGGCAAAATTTGCGTCAACTAAGCAATCCTAGTAACTGATCTCTTACCACTTCCAAATTAGTTCGAGAATACATGAATGAATGCAGTCGAAGGGCTGAATTTACCTATTCTTTTTATGGTCCCAAACGTGTCGTTAATGTAAAAAGCCATTATCCAATAATGTTGATTAAATTGTTCAAAAATGGTGTGTGTGTTAATGATGCCGACGGACAGATGCATAATTTGTTTGTTTTCTTAAACACTAAGTGAAATATTTTACCCCTCTCTCTCTCTCTTCTGCTCTTTGCTTTGGAACGAACACTTTAAGGATGTTCGATAGTCAGAGTATATTAAGAACAAACAAAACGAATAATTCCCATGAAGTAACATTCCCTTGGCTATCGCGCAAGAGGAAATGACCTACTTCGCGGAAGTTGAATGTACCGAAGCACAACCACTCTTAATGACTCAATAAAAAGATAAGAAGCGATTGAATGCATTACCAATGAAGGGTTTTATTGTTCCAATGCATAAAAGCAAAAGCGACACTAAAAATTTCAGCAACTAAAGATCGGTGAAGCTAATGTCACGTACTATGAAAAAATAAAAGAGAGTGTCATCATATTTAGATTAAGCGTTCAGGGATCTCTATCCGCAAAAATCTTAAATGTGCGGCGCTAAAATCTCGAAATATTTAAAAGTCATAAAAGAAAGGAAAACTAAATGCTTAACGGCAATAACCTGAAAATTTGATGTTAAAGTTAGAGTTCACCAAAGCAGTGTACAAAGTGATATGCTAGATTTTTTTATTAAAGCATTACATTAACGAGTCCGAGACGACGTCTCTTTTTTTCGTCAGTAGTAGCAAACATAATGTGGAATGAAATGTTTAAAGCTTTAAACAAAAATTGCAAGCTGTTCTGGGATATTGCTCAAGTGAACAAAATTGCTCGCGAACATGATGAAGCAACTCATAAACAAACTACATATAAAAAAAAATATCTATCTAAAGCATTTACCCTGGTATGGTGTAAAACAAAATTAAAACTTGTCTGTATCAAAGTATCAAAGATCTTACTAAAAAAACTCGATATTTTTAGCAATATTCGTATTTACGAATCCACTTGGCTTTGGCAATGTCATAATATCTCACAAAAATCGTTCGCACGAAAAATCAAATGGCATAGTGTGCTTTGCTATTAAAAAGCTTAAGATACCTTCTAGCGTAATGGCCTGATTTACAAAATGGTAAAATAAAGTTTTCCTAAATATGCTTAAAATCGTCTAAAATGTTTTATATTATATCGTATTTTTGAGGTGCATGTTAATAATTGTGCTTCTAGAGCAATTAAATTTGATTGAATTTATGGATGTACCTTAAGGTTCGGTACCAGGACTCATTCTACATACAATAGTTTGCATACATTAGTCTTCAGTGTTTTCTATTAATTCAGAGCCGCAATCTTCACTGACTATGAATGAATGAATTCGCTGATGAATTCTGAGGAATCTAAATAATATTTCTGAGATACAATTTAAAATAAACGAAATAGAACAAGCTATCTTATTCAGAAAAAGAGATGCTTGCTATTTTCCAAAAAAATGGAATACCACTTTAATTTCAAACTGGTATTGAAAATAACAAAGATGACAGTTACTTATATTCATGAACAGAAAGTCACTTTTATTTAATGTTATTGTAATAAAATAATAATCCTCAAGGTGATTGGTAAAGCCATTTTGATTTTGACATACCGGTGTTAAATAAACTACAAATATCGCAAAATAAGATATTGAAAATGTTTGTTAATTCACCTTGACTTCAAAATCGCACGTTAGGGCAAAGTTCAATTGATAATTTCTTGTTAAATTGTTTAATTCCTGATAATTCATAGTTTAAAAAATTTCTGAATTCTTTCTGTTTATCAAATTCGTTACCATCTTGATACTTTGTCAAATAGAAAACTTCAGAACATTGCATATAAATGCTTTTATATTTTTGGTGTTTTTTTAGTTTCAGAGGCTTAGTGATCTAAGTGTAGTAAAATCAATACCTTAGTCGTTCCAATACCTTAGTTTATATTGTACTTGCTTAGGTTTTGAAGTTGATATTGTTTTTTTTTTTCATTACTTTTTTATCAGTTACATTATGGTTTATAATTTTATTAACATAACTTTGGTCTAAAATTGACGTTTAAAAGCTAAAGTTGTGATGAAGATGAACAAATATTGCAAAACCGAGCATCTTCTCTCGTGACAGTTTAAAACATAAAGAGCTTGAAACAATTCTGTTGTTTACTATTTATTTATTTATATCAAATAAAGGCTTAATATTAGACATTACTTCACTTAATGTGGACAATTTTACATACATGTATAAGTGAAACTTACTCCCAGATACTTGAAAATACAAGTACTCTTCCATGTACCTGTACACGAGAATTATTTCTTATTTTCAAAACCTTTCAATGGTTTGGTAAAACTGAAATCACCTGTCCGTAACTAGTTGAGCTTGGTTGAGGCGCTAGCAAAAAATTTTAAATTCGCACTACATATAACGATTCTTACTTCCTAATCCTATTTGTCATGGCTTCAACACTCTTGCAGGTGATTTCTGGTAATGTATTTTAACTCTCCATCTTCGAATTATAATGCTGATAAAATCCTGAACCCTTTACTTGTTAAGCTATGACTCTAAAAAGCATTTAAATAAAAAGTACGGTATATGTTTCGAAGCCACCGATTTAAAAATAAATGAAGTTTTCTTGTATAAGTGCTGCAGATATTTAGCAGCTCAATTTTACCATTGGATCAAAGAAACCGCGGTTTGGCCATTAGGCAAGTATTACGCTTCATATCTTGGAGAACATGCTAAACGGATCAAAGTACATACATACTGGGTGGCCATGGCTCAAGTAGTAGTGTATTTGTTCTGGACTTACTAAGTGTTTACATTTGACAAACTTACATAACTTTTTATTTGTGTAACCTATCTGATATTTTTCTATTAATGCAATCGTTATTTGCTGTATATTATTGTATTATATAGTAAACATTGTACTAATACGTCGTTTGTATTAACTGATGAATCAATTATTGATTTGGCCATATATCGACAAGCACATATCACTTTTTTATTCTTATACCATTCTTTTGCATTGCGCTCTTACATTACTCTCTAATATTCGTATTCCCTAATTGGTATTTTGTGTGATCATTCTTTATGTTAATTAAACAATTTTGTATTTAACTCAGCCTGTTTCATAGTTCAACCATCGGCATGTACGCATGTACAATCAATGGTATAAATCATATATATATATATATATATATATATATATATATATATATATATTAAAATTGTTTGTAAAAAAAAAATTAACTAATCGATAATTGTTCAAATCATTTTTTAGTCGTTCAGAAGCCGAATTTAATTTCATACAGACATTTTTGTGAAGAAAGACTTTTAAATTAGATTTTTCTTGCTAAACACCTGTCCTTAAATTTTAAACAATTGCATGAACAATATATCGTATTTCTATAAATTTATTTTAATTTTGTGTAAATTTCCTGTGCGATCGGTTACGAACTATTAACATTTACATACTCGTACATAAGTACTCTTAAATTTTTGAAAATTTTTTCGTTTGATAGATAAAATGAATTTTATCAAAGTAAAGCGTGGCTGTGCAAAAGGCATGATTTCTCGTACAAAACCGGTGGACATTAATACCACGCTATTATTACTTGAGGTTAAGTTAGCCAAATTAAATGGAACGTGAGAAGAATTGGTAGAACTTCAAAATGGCCGGATCATCCGATCAGTGCAAGCTCGAAACAAATCATCAGGATCCATTTATTCGCATCTAGTGGAAACAAATTATAGTTGTCCCAAGTGTAATTCAGAGCATAGTCTTTTCTATTGTAAAAATTTCCTCGCGCTTTCGCTCGATAATAGGCAAAGCTTCGTAAAGGAACATTCATGTACAAACATACATAACTTTTTTTTGTGTAACCTATCTGATATTTTTCCATTAATTCAACCGCTATTTTTGTATCCTATTATTGTATTGTTAACTTAGCATTGTACAAATTAAATATGTCGTATAAGAGTTTGTATTAACTAATGTATCAATTATTGATTTGGTTGTATATCGTCGTATATTTTTCTTTTGCATTGCGCTCTTACATTACTCTAATGTTCGTATTCTCTATTGTGTGATCATTCGTTATGGTAATTAATTAATTTTGTATTTAACTCAGCCTCTTTCATAGTTCAAACATCGGCATATTCGCATGTACAATCGAAGGTATAAATCATATACATAAAATTAAGTTGTTTGTAAAAATAATAAACTCATAGCGAATTGTAATTATAATTTAGTTTTTTGACTTTAAATTCACTCGGTTTTTCTCGTTCGTTCAAATCAGTACTCATATTGGCTTTCAAAGAAAGGCATTCTTTTTTTCAGGTAACTAAGGTAAGTGGTTGCCTAGAATACAACAAGAAGCAAAATTACACTAATAAATTAGTATCCCCATTAAATGTTGGAAGACACCCATGAAGCGAAATATCCACTAAGCCCAAGAATCTTTCTTCTCTGTCCCATTTTCCTAAAAACTTAACACGTACTCAGACATTTCGAATGTAGACCCACTCGAATGTTGAGTTCCTAAAAAAAAAAAATATATATATATATACTTTTTTTTTCAACCAAGGCATCTACAACCGACATGGCTAAGCACTTATCTTAAAATCCGGTTCAGTATCAGTAATATTTGAAGTGTTTTTGAAATACTTCTTTGCATTTATTTGTTGCTAGCTGCTGATAATTAGGCAGTTCCGTTGAGACGGGTACGTACCAAAAGTACTTAATCTTATTCCTCTTTTGGGAAGATTTTTTGTCTTTCCATTTTGATCAGTATACCAAAAGACTTATTTTAAGTAGATGACATTGGCTGTAAATGTAATATTTTTTATCTGATTGCTTAGGTGTGTCATCTTCCAAGTTTTCAACAGAATATCTTGGATGCCGATTTGGAGTGGGGGCTGATAAAGGGCGTCAAATGACTGCAATATTACTATCGCCTTTGAGTTTCATAGCACAGTTTCGAATCCTATCAAACAAGCCCATACTGGTTTTCTCTGCACCCGACCAGCCGAATATGTTGTATCCCAATTTTGGTCGCAAAAACACCTAGTACATACGTTCACGCCACACCCAAATGAAGTATTTTATATCGCTTGATGATTGTCGTTCAATTTTTCGAGTATGTGGTCTGTTCATTCCAAGTAGATAATTATTGATAAACACCGGTTTCGGTAATGCAATTTGGGTTTGAAGGACATTCGTAAATACTACGAGTAGTTAAATGATGAGGAACTGTAATAAGGAGTTTATCCTTAAGAGTAAGCAATGAACCACATAATTGATTTTGAACGTGGAATGATTACTCAAAGAATCGATTAAAATCTTTTTCCTATATCCTTAAGATCCTTAAGATGTTTGCGAAGACATCTATTTATAAATGTTTACAGCTTCCTTGTGAAGGTGTTGATTACCTTTCAGGTACTATACCCATAAAGTACCACGTTTAATCAAAAGGATTTAACTTTTCTATTGAAAACATTGCTGTTTCATATTTTAGATAGCATATCGGTGCAACTTTTGTTTTGAAAATTCTGCTGTGCACTTTCAATATACTTCCTAGATTAAGCTTAAGCCCTTTGTATAAGCTTTATTTATTTAGAGCCTTACTAAGCATTTTAATTCAAGTTATAGCGGATATCTATAATCCACACATTGTTTAATGATGATTTATGCAGGCGTATCAGGCTCTAAAACCTGCCTTTTCGATTATTAAAATCGAACATTGAATCAAGATGTTACTAATATATTTAATGGTACACATTTGAGAGTTAAGAGACTTTAAAACACTTTATGCTACTTAACAATAACTCATAATCTAATCTGTCCATTGACTCAAGCTTACATCTCATTTACTAACAATACTAACATATGTATAATGTATACATATTCATATCGTATTCTCTTCTCTTCTATCAATCTCTTATACTTAGTATATATAAGTTACGAACATTTTACTCGATCCACAACTATTAATGTAAATTCGATTAGCTATATATAGCTTTATACCTTTTCCGTTGATACATTCCTTCAGATTTCTCTGACTTACTTAAATTGTATTCCCTGAATACACTTACAATGACTCAGCATGTGTTAAGTTTTTCGGAAAATGGGATAGAAATAGGAAGAAAGATGTTTGGGCTCAATGGTTATTTCGTTCTGTGGGTGGCATCCAACATTTAATGGGGAGACTCTTAGTGGAAGTTGGCTTGTTGATTTCTAGTCAACTACTCATCTTACTGAAAAAATGAATGTCTTTCAGGCGAGCCTGGGACTTGAACACCGAACCTTCCGATTTGGAAGCCATCCCACTACCACTTGACCCACGGCCACACAGGGATCTTATGATGGTATCTTTCGAAAAGATCGAGCTGCTTGAGTCTTACCCTTTTCTTCATTTCATTAATTATGAATCAATCTAGACTTCCCAGTCTAAACTCAAAGCTATATCTCGAACTGTAATACTTTAATCAAATAAGTTCACAATAGAAATAAATAAAAAGCGAAAACAATTTGATATCACATTTATCTTAAGGTTTTCGTTTCCGTATTTGGGTATGTCTTATAAAAAAATATATGAGTGTATGTAAAAAAATGTTCTGTCTTTAATAAAGCCACAAAAGTTTTCAGTCTTATTGGGTAATTTAAAATATAAAATATTTAATTAGGGATTAATTAAATATTTAATTAAGGGATTATTTGATTCGTCTTAAAAGTAAATGCTAGTATTGCAAATTTATTTAAAGCTACTGCGCAAAAAGTAATCGAAAGTCGAAATGTGATTAATCCGACTGCATTGTTTTAGTTTCTTCTTACAACAAAAAAAAAGTCAATCTCTTTTGTTTAATGTATTCCCCTCGTAACTCATTACTGGGCCGAAGAAACTCAACCGCATATGAATCACTTTGTAATAAAAATACTAGGTCTTACTTTAAATCGCAAAATTTATTGTACGAGTAAAATACTCATAATGTAAATTTAAAACAATTAAAGAGCAGTTTCCTTTTTGAAATGTGTGCCGCAAAAGGGAGGGCGGTGAATGCTCTCATTTTTTTTTTAATTATATTTACGGTTATAATCTGTATTTAATGTTTTCCTCAGTCGTTAAACAGAAATGCAATAGAAGTGTATTTAAGTATTGTCCTTGATTTATCTGTTGCAGACAGTTTTTAAATGCCAACAATGTTTTTACGTATACCTTTTACAGTAGACATATTGAGATGTGAGGGCGACACAATTAAATTCTGGCTGACACATATTATGTAGCACAGTTTTGATACTCATAAAAGGATTGATAAGGCCATAAAATTAAATGGGTTAAAAAGAATGTAAAGGGTCAAGAAGTCGCCATCTAAATCTTTCCTGCTATACATCGATCATACAAGTTCAGGGGTCAAGGAATTTAAATGCTTTTATAAATATCGAATTAACAGTCGTTAGTGAAATTTCCGTATTCGTTAGGTAATGCGAGAGTTGATCAATAAGTACCCATGTTAAGTGGGGGACAGTCTACTGGTGTTAATACCATGGTATAGCAATACTGTGTTCTATACCACATGTCTGTCACTAAAATACCAGGTTAAAAACCAGTATACCACGAAAAAACGAACGCCTTATGACAATCCGCATCAAGGCTGAATTCGTTAACATAAGCCTTATATGCGCCCATGTCCCTACGGAAGACAAACTCGTCGGTAAGACATATTAGCAATGTCATAAGTATGACGTTTAAATCGTAATCAAATTGATCACATTGCGACATGCCTCCAGTATTCTGGACATCCGAAACTCCCGGTTTCGGGAAATACTGAATATGGTATTTCCTGTAACAAAACAGTTAACATTAGTGTTAAAAAAATAAACTTCAATATGGACATGAACTTAATTTTTTAATATTGCAAAAACATATTGGCGCTGGTCGTTTATAGCAATGATATCAACCCCACAAAAGAAGTTCGAGATCGAGCTGCTTGAGTCTTACCCTTTTCTTCATTTCATTAATTATGAATCAATCTAGACTTCCCAGTCTAAACTCAAAGCTATATCTCGAACTGTAATACTTTAATCAAATAAGTTCACAATAGAAATAAATAAAAAGCGAAAACAATTTGATATCACATTTATCTTAAGGTTTTCGTTTCCGTATTTGGGTATGTCTTATAAAAAAATATATGAGTGTATGTAAAAAAATGTTCTGTCTTTAATAAAGCCACAAAAGTTTTCAGTCTTATTGGGTAATTTAAAATATAAAATATTTAATTAGGGATTAATTAAATATTTAATTAAGGGATTATTTGATTCGTCTTAAAAGTAAATGCTAGTATTGCAAATTTATTTAAAGCTACTGCGCAAAAAGTAATCGAAAGTCGAAATGTGATTAATCCGACTGCATTGTTTTAGTTTCTTCTTACAACAAAAAAAAAGTCAATCTCTTTTGTTTAATGTATTCCCCTCGTAACTCATTACTGGGCCGAAGAAACTCAACCGCATATGAATCACTTTGTAATAAAAATACTAGGTCTTACTTTAAATCGCAAAATTTATTGTACGAGTAAAATACTCATAATGTAAATTTAAAACAATTAAAGAGCAGTTTCCTTTTTGAAATGTGTGCCGCAAAAGGGAGGGCGGTGAATGCTCTCATTTTTTTTTTTAATTATATTTACGGTTATAATCTGTATTTAATGTTTTCCTCAGTCGTTAAACAGAAATGCAATAGAAGTGTATTTAAGTATTGTCCTTGATTTATCTGTTGCAGACAGTTTTTAAATGCCAACAATGTTTTTACGTATACCTTTTACAGTAGACATATTGAGATGTGAGGGCGACACAATTAAATTCTGGCTGACACATATTATGTAGCACAGTTTTGATACTCATAAAAGGATTGATAAGGCCATAAAATTAAATGGGTTAAAAAGAATGTAAAGGGTCAAGAAGTCGCCATCTAAATCTTTCCTGCTATACATCGATCATACAAGTTCAGGGGTCAAGGAATTTAAATGCTTTTATAAATATCGAATTAACAGTCGTTAGTGAAATTTCCGTATTCGTTAGGTAATGCGAGAGTTGATCAATAAGTACCCATGTTAAGTGGGGGACAGTCTACTGGTGTTAATACCATGGTATAGCAATACTGTGTTCTATACCACATGTCTGTCACTAAAATACCAGGTTAAAAACCAGTATACCACGAAAAAACGAACGCCTTATGACAATCCGCATCAAGGCTGAATTCGTTAACATAAGCCTTATATGCGCCCATGTCCCTACGGAAGACAAACTCGTCGGTAAGACATATTAGCAATGTCATAAGTATGACGTTTAAATCGTAATCAAATTGATCACATTGCGACATGCCTCCAGTATTCTGGACATCCGAAACTCCCGGTTTCGGGAAATACTGAATATGGTATTTCCTGTAACAAAACAGTTAACATTAGTGTTAAAAAAATAAACTTCAATATGGACATGAACTTAATTTTTTAATATTGCAAAAACATATTGGCGCTGGTCGTTTATAGCAATGATATCAACCCCACAAAAGAAGTTTTTCGTGAACACCTGCGTGGACTTTAATCAATCATTACGAATTTGTAGATTTCATGTCATAAGTAAATTCCAAAAGAAAAGAAACTTACAGAATGGATACTCTCCGCAAAAAAACCCGATCTCAGTGATATAACTTCAATAAAATTCTTATCTATTTTGTTGTACCCATTTCAGGTTTCTTCGTAATTTTTTATTTTAAAAATCTCTTTTATAGTCTTATAAAAGTAATTCTAAATTTTCAAAAATTTGTATTAAAATTGTTTTTTCTTACTTTTCACAGGAAAGTCTTGGCGGAAATTCCAAGACAATGATGCTTGCAACAATCTCTCCAGCCAGTATACATGTCGACGAAACAGTTGCCACATTACGTTATGCTTGCCAAGCTCGTTCAATTGTGAATCGAGTTAAAGTTAATGAGGATCCTCATGATAAAATTATCCGCGAATTGCGTGCAGAAGTCGAACGATTACAAGCCTTACGACAAGATTATGAACGTCAAAATCGATTATCGTCAACTGGTAATGTTCCACCAAGAAAGATTATTATAGAAACATCCGTTGATGAAAGTGAAGTTGATGCTTTACGTCAACAATTAGCTGAAACGGAAAAACAATTAAATAGAGCTCAAAAATCTTGGATGGAACGATTGCGTGAAGCAGAAAACCAACGAAAATCTGAATTACGCCTACTTAAGAGGAAAGGCTTAGCAATGGAACTATCTGCTGAGCAGAAACAAGCATGTCTAGTTAATTTAGCTGCAGATCCTATTCTCTCTGGAACGTTATTTTACATCTTGCCACCGGGAATTGTAAAAATCGGCCGAACAAGAACTTCAATATACTGTAGCCAACCGGATATTGTATTGGATGGACCACTTGTTGGCTACCACCATTGGTAAGTTGGGAGTTTATTTGGTCGTTCGTTAGTAATAAAGCTATTCTCTTTGGCAGTACAATTGAGAATACTGGCGGAAAACTGTATATAACACCAGATAATGCGGAGTTTGAAACGTATGTCAATGGGGAATTGGTTCGAGAAAAACTTCAAATGTTTCATGGTGATCGGTTGGTTATTGGTGGATCTCATTACTTCCGAATATCAAATCCATTTTGCGGAAAACGCAGGAGTAAGAGCCTGGTAGGTAACAAGAAAAGAATATATTTTCCCTTTAAATATATTAAAAAGAAACCGCATAAGCAATACACTTAACATATTGCATTTTGATATCTTGTTCAGATTGTTAGATCATGTCCTCATTCTTTTACCCGAATTTCATACGCGTTCACATAATTAATCCGGCCTATCTTATTGGGCTTATTGCAACTTCCCAAACTTCTTGATCTTTAGTTTTAAACTACAGTACAATTAACTAAATAGTTAGGCGACCATAGTGTTGCCGTTCGCCGTTCGATGAAAGCATCGGTTCCCACTAGATCACCGAAATGAAGCAGCGTCGGGCGCGGTAAGTACGTAGGTGGGGGACCACATGGGAACTTAGTACTCCGCGTGCTATTGACAAAACGCGCCACATGGGCATAGTACCCCGGCGTTAAATCCCGGACCCTACAAATTAATTTGTATCGTTCCCTTGATAATAATTAATAAATAAATAAATAAATAAGTCTCTATCATATGCGAAGTTTTAAAAACTAAAGGGTGACCAGATAAGAACGATAGAAAAAAAAAAAATTAAGCCGTGAGATTACCCAGTCACCAAATTTTTCCTTCACATATGACATATATTATACCAGCTTGGATATATCGATGTTGTCGGGCTCTAACCACAGAAAGTCGGTTAACATCGCCCTATACATGAGACCATTGACGGTAGAGGTATCTACTTCCTCATTTTGAAAGAAATAAGGTCCGATAAACCGATAAACCGCATCAAACAGTTAACCTTTGTGGATACATTGATGGTTGGCCGAACACTTATAGATTATGTTCGCTCCAATAACGAAAGTTTTGCTTGTTAACGTAGCCTCTGAGCCAAAAATGAGCCTCGTTCGGATATCTGGCCAACATTTCCAGTCCTCCTTTTTCAATTCTTGTGTCAGCACAATCTTATACGGAAGTAGGTCCAAATCTAACCGCAAAATAAACCGGGTTAACTTTCTGGCGATGCCCAATTCAGCTGATCGGCACCGAATCGATATTTGTGGTCCTTCTTCGATACTGACCGCTACAGCAGCTATGTTTTCTTAATTTCGCATCAGTATCTATCTGGTTGGTGGCTTAAGATCCAAAAGACATCCAATAACGCTCAAACTTTTCCACGGTGCGGCGAATTACCTGCACACCGAACCCATGATGACGACCGACCTTATGACGAAATTTACGTTACGTATTGTGTTTACAATTGAGCTGGAACTTCGATAATATTTTTTACTAACTTCCACACTTTCGGAGAGCATAAAACGATGCATGATGAAGTGGCAAACCTTACTTAATATTTTGACAGCTGGACGTCTTTAGTAACTGTCCCAGCTGCTGAAACCTAACAATTGGAAAAGCTATCATTGCTATCTGGTCACTCGTTATTACTAAAATATTACATAATGAAAAAATGGAAAATAGTCCATCATCTTTGAATTACGAATCTTCAATGACTGATCAAACTTCGGCAAATATCCGCTTAACAATTCTACCCGTAATACTAACGGGGAATGGAA
This sequence comes from Volucella inanis, assembly GCA_907269105.1. NCBI lineage: Eukaryota > Metazoa > Arthropoda > Insecta > Diptera > Syrphidae > Volucella > Volucella inanis. Next base: position 73,110,001 of record OU026157.1, on the reverse strand, counting down.
AGAAGCAAATGACATAGACGAAAGATCATCAAGTGCTTTAATGAAAAGAAGAAATTAAAAACCAACTACAGTTACAAAGTGACATTGAGCTGATGTGTCTTGGCTGGTGAGTACCGGTGGGAAAAACATTCAAAGAGGGTGGAAGTAATATTTCTGGAGTTTTTCGAAACGAGGCCAGCTTTATCCAGAGACATGTAAGAACCGTTCAAAACTTCAAAACATCAAAACATCTTCGAAACTTACCCATCAAATCCTATAAAGAGATTAGGTCCGCCTTACTAATAGGCATGTGCAATTGGAAAGTTGCAGTTCCACTTCGCATTAAAGAAGGTAATGATGATGAGCCGATTGCTGTAAAATGTAGATTAGGATGGACGATATTTACTACAACAGAAGACACAGTTGATGACAATCAGAACTTGAACGTCAACTACAATCTATGGTATGTGAGTGCGTCAGAACAGATGAAGATATATACCAACCAGTAAAAAATTATATTCACCGTAAGCCAGGTTTCGAAATCCGTAATTGGAAGTCCAATAATCCTGAATCCCCAATTAGCAGCCCAAACAAATTTAAATATAAATTTAAGTCAGCAGAGAGATCCTAGGCATGTGGTGCTGTCTCGACAGTGATGAATAAATATACTTTCTCCCTTTGATATAACAAAGAAAACAACAAGTATTAAAAGGGTAAGAAAAGGCCTTCTAAACGTGAAGTCGTGAGAATTTCGATGTCCATTTATGACCTATTAAGATTACCGCAAGACATTTGGAGAAGTCATGTCGACTGGTATGAACCAATAATAGATGACCAGTTTAAGTCACGGCTGGTATGGCTAAAAGTCTTCCCGCAAGTGGAACAGCTCAAATCCCACGGTCGAGAGGCAATGGCATGATGCAAGCGAACAAGCAAGCGCCGCAGTTGTATACATGTGTTAAAAGAAACAATGAAATCAGGTGGGCGCGAAAGTTGTTCCGATAAAATTGCGTTCTGTTCCTTGATGCAGCTGTGATGGGATCCAGATTCGCTAAACAAATTCAAGAACTACAAAATTGTCCTTAGATTTATAAGATCAGCAAGGCGTCGTAGTTACAAGTTTGTCGCTTTTCGAGCATCTGAAGTCCAGCACATTTGAAATATAAAGGATTGGCCTTATATACTTTCGAAATTCAATATTGCTAATGATGCTACAAAATGGATAAAACCCCCGAAGCTAGTGGCTTAAAATCGTTGGTATCGCGGACCTAGTTATCTTTATCAGGAAGAAACCGAATGGCCATAATATGTCGCAATGCAACGGCAGACAAAGGAAAAGCTAATAGCTTTGCATAGAAAAGTACACAAAGAAATATTCATTAAAATCATCCGATTTTCTAAGTGGAAACCTTTGCTGAATTCTGTGACACATGTGCTACGTTTTGTTTACAATATTAAGTCCAAGTTTCATAAAGAACACCTCGAACTGGAATTTTAACGCAAGAGGAACTTCGGCTGTTAAAATTACTTATATTTCGAACAACGCAAAGTGAAAACTTCATCGACTTAATAAAGGATCTCCAAAAAGTAAATAAAGGAACAAGCAACTTATAGCCAACTTACAGTCAATACGAAAAGCCCTATATGTATATCACTTGTCACCATATAGATGAAAATGAAATCCTGCAAGTTCGAGGAAGAATAGATGCTACTACTTGCATCAGCGATAAAACTGGAAGACCAGTAATATCTTTAAGAAATCATAACGTGACTCATCTTGTTATCAAACAAATCCATGAAGTGTTCCTTCCTTCATAATAATAATTAAGTGTATTTAAAAAAATAAGACAAAAATGCTTCATTGCAAAATTGAGATGCTTGCGGTCTGTCATACATAAATGCCAGGTTTGTAAGAACATAAGAGCGACACCGCAACCACCAGAAATGGGACCATTACCTCCCACCAGATTATCGCCATATACTGGACCTTTTACATTTGTGGGTGTAGATTACTCTGGTTCGATGATAGTGACGCTGGGTGAACATCAAGAAAAACGTTGGGGTGTGCTATACACGTGCTTGACTGTAAATACAAGCGAGTACATGCCTGATCTTAAACTCCGTTCTAAATGGCATCAGATAGTGAGACCGCTAGCAGTTAGCTATGTTGTGATCTTAGTGGACAAGGATCTTCGAAGAAATAAATACCCAAAAGAAGTTGTCATTATCATAAATACCTCAAAGGGTAGACAGACGTCGCGCTTCCGTATAGACTGGTGATGAAATTTTGGAAAGGCCTGCCATAAAACGTGTCTTGCTTGACTTGTGTGGAAAAGAAAGGGGTACAACAACATATACCACGTAAAATGTTGTACCAGGAGGGAAAGAAAGAAAAAAGAGAAGTTGGAATAATGCATGTAAAAGCGAAAAAAGATTCAGTATGTGTTTGTCAAGAAGGAAGAAGGGATTACTTTTTTGAGTTCTTTTCTTTTCGCTTTAAAGTGAAAACCGAATAGTACGAAAATGTGAAAAGTGTAATCTGCCAGTAAATGTTCCTTCAAAATGCATACGGATTATGTGCGCCAACTGCCTAGCCCTTCACCCTTCATCAGAAAGAGCCTGTCCAAAATTCATCCAGGCATTAACTATAAAAAAGCACGATGACAGAAGCTAAGAGGCTATGCAGAGAAAAAAATTTTATACACACAAACCTCTTTCTCAACTCATATTTCAACATAACCAGACACTCATCAACCGCACAATCAATTATCGCCCCTATACCACGAACACATAAAACTGCATCAAACATAACCGCTCTCCAAACACCTACTCAAAAAGAAACAACACAAACGATGTAATTAATTAAACACAAACCCCAACTGAAAATGTCTCTTCAACATCTTCAAGTGCCCCTTCACCGCCTGCACTCAGACTAAACTACTCCACATATAGCTCAAAAAATCACATTGAACCCACTCAAACGCAATATCAGAAAGAAAATTAATCTCCATTCAGCCTCACTCACAATTAGCGAAACTAAAAAATTGGACACTATTCACCCTCATTCCCCTCCACATCTACTAACTCCCAACATCAATCAGAAATCACAATAATAAACTCTTCAAATAATAACAGTGCAAGAAACTCCAATATGTGTTTCACTAAACCGAACGTTCGCTTACAAGTGAGTGTCGTTTCCCACATGATAATCAAAATAACTCAAACGTCACCCACACTAGCTTACAAGCAACTAATATGAACTCCATTATCCCAATAATACAACCACCTATCTCCGCAGTCATTTAAATACTTCTAAATAAAATAGCCTAGCTATTGACACTACATGGAACGTCTCAAATGATCTATGTCGAAGTAAAATTCCCCAACTATACAAGTACCGTTATAGTATAACAATACCGTTATACCCTATCCTTAAACCTAATTCTGACAAATCCCTCTCTAAATCCTATAGACCCATCTCCCTTGACCCGTGTTACGCCAAAATTATTGACAAAATAATAGCCAACAGACTCTGGTGGCTATTATTTTTTCAAACTTAAAGCATTTCGGTTATAGGGGGTATTCTAGTCTAGAGGCATGAATTTCGGTCGTATTTTGAAGACCTGTACAAACGAAACAAAAAATATTTTTTGTATCCATTTTTTTATCATTTGTTTATTGATATTTTAAGATTACATACAAAGCTAACCGAAAAACAAAGACTAAAAATCCACAAAGTTATGAGCTGACAAAGTAGGGGGTCCAAAAATCGCGTTAACTCATAAAATAATTGAACTTTCAAAAAATCTTTGCCCTTCGATTTTTTAAAATTTTTAAACTAGAATACCCCCTTAAACACGCGGGACTGATCTTTTCAATTATTTCTTACTTAGAAGAATGCAAAAACTGAGCCTATTTTCGTGCTTCGTTGTCTTAACCATTGAAGCTACTTTGCGTGTTCCACAAGGTAGTCAGCTTGGTCCAATGATATTCGTTTTAACTACCAATTAAGACAAAAAAAACACCGCAAGTCTGTTTATGTAGAATATCTTCTTTCAGAAGATGATCTACTATATAAGGTTCTCATTTTAGTGCCACCAAAATTTCTTCGATCTCAACATATATTCCAGCCCTTTCCTGTTTCCGTAAAAGTTTTACAGTGCTGATCCGAACCGAATTTATATTTTATCTAACTGTTGCCTCACTTCAGAAATGCTTCAGACGAATTCTCTGTCTTCTACGTCACGAATGTAATACTCGTACAAGACCAAGACTATGGTTCTGTAGTGGTTCAATTAATTCACCTTTTGTAAACAATGATAAAATACTTCTAAGATTATTTAAAAAAAAAGACATTATTTCCTTTTTTACTATTTTTAGCGTCTTATCTTTATAAATATCGTTCTCAATTTATACACCGTATAAATACCCATTACAGATAATTCTATCACACTTCAAATTGAACGTTGTCCTCGTTCTGAAAACTGATTACTTCTTGTTTCATTTTTGAATCTTATCTTAATAGATTAAATATGGCCCTTTATCTTACCTCGTGAATTGAAATAGTCTTTAATATTGCTTACTTCAAATATAAGAGCTGGAAAGATAATTGACAAGATTAAATTTTAAATAATATTTTACGCTTCTATTATATAATCCAATTTATAGTTGTTGAGATAATAGTTCTGTGCGACGACTCTCTTGTACAAATTTGTACTTAAACCAGTTTCCGCGAAAAAAAAAAAATACTGTAAAAGAGAATTTCCCTATCTTGCCAATTGTTACAATTTTCAACACGTTATTTTTCTTTGGCCAGAAATTGAACGGGTTCAGAATTCTAGGGACTGAAATTTCAGTCAAACCTAAAGAACCCGACTCATGCAATTTGTCGCATACCTACGTTGACATAAGACAGCCGATGACAGTTTCTCTACATTTGCTCAAAGCTTTCAAAAATGAATGGGCTTACTTTCAATTTTTGAAGCCGCGAACTTCAATATGTGAATGAGTCAACTGCCAAGGGATAAACGGATTAAAAATGTATTAAGTTATCTTATTTTATCTGTCGAAGTTCACGCATCCGCTGGTTATCGGCTACCTTTCTATAAGAATGCGTGTATTCTATCTAGTTGTCAATTAAAAACGACAGGGCAACAGATCGACGGATTCTATGGGTCGGGGCCTTAACATGTTGAACGGCAAATTTGCCTACAATGTCAAATACGTCATGATGTTAATGAATAGTAATAATTAAATTTATTAAAAAAGTTAAAAGTATGTAAGTACCTAAGTATGTTTACATAAAACACTTGTACTGTGAAACTATTTACATAAAAATTCAAGTTACGCTTTTTGTTGCAAACGATCCTTCAATCTTGCTAAATACAAATATCGACGCAGCCAACCCTAATATGACCAATCACATTACATATTTGGAGACGAAAACAGCGAAGTATGGGTGTTTTCAAAAACGTCATACTAACAAAGAACTACATACGTTGAGTTCAAAAATGCAGATTTTCTGCAGAGCTAACTTAGTCAAACCGAATTACACTTGTATTCATAAATGCATTTTAATTGTGGCTGTAGAAAAAGTAAAAAGGTTTTAGTGCGGAATAGTTTTGTGTTTTTTGAAGAGTTATTGAAATATAACGTAGACAACTAGCTTTTGCTTTACCTAAAGGGAGCTGGATGTGAATTCTATATGTTCGCTTATTTCAATAATTAAGATCTGAAAGCAATCTTTTGTAAAGGGGCAGCGTTGCTGCTATTTTTAGTAGGTAATTTTCGATTTGGAGTCGCTTACATCAATCGTTTACATAGATAAGTGAGGGAAAAAGTGCTTCTACATTTTTTCCCAATTAAATTTTTATTTATTTTTTTTTTTTCTGCCAGCTCATTATTGAAACCTAATCACCATTTAAATGTTCGTTTTCAGGTGGTTGATTTTCAATTAGCACATCAAGAAATCCTACAAAAACAAGAAGAACAATTACGGCGGGAGCTCGATGAGGAGAAAAGAGCGGCCCTATCCCAAATAGAATTGGAACGGGAGGCAAACGAACGTAATTACAAAGAACGTATGGAAATGCTAGAGCTAGAACAATTGAAATTCAAATGCAACAAGGAACTACTCGAAACAGAGAAAAAAGCCCTAGAAGAGAAGTCTGAAGAAAAATTTGAATTCACACCGTCATATAAATCGACGCTGCTAGATGACATCAATCGAATAATGCAGCATCCGAGTGAAGAGAGCTTGCATAAGATACAGCTCATGGTGAGTGAGTTACAAACTATAATTGGTTGCAGTATAATTGATAATCATAAAATAACTTTGTGAATGGATCATATAATTTAGGTTGGTGACAATTGTAAAATAGATACACAATAGATTGTAATTTGTCATCGACTTAGTGTGTCAATCACGTCGAGTACTTGTGATGACAGAGGAGATTGACCATCTGCACTAAAAGTTGTGTTTACGAGTTGATTAGAAATAAGTTGATTCCAATTTAGTTTAATTAGTTTTTGAGAGACCTTAAATGGACTAAACTTATTGGTAAATATAAGGTAATTAGCTCGGGCAGAGATGAAATTTAAGTTTGCATACATACTCATGATTCGTAGGTGCTTTCATACGAGATGTGTTCAGAAAATAACGGGAATTTCGCGAGATTGGAGAGACCGATTGCTATATTTTTTTTAAATTGTTGGTATACATGCCGCTGAAGTATGATAACATTTACCGCTGTATTTATTGTTTACTTTGTTTTATTTGTTTCAAAAAACTAAAATTCTCCTTATTTTCTGAACACACCTGGTATACTCGTATATAGGTTTTTTTTTAAAGGGTTTTCTCCAGTGTATGTATAATGGAATCGTTATAGATACCGCGTTACTAGATCTCGCGCTTATAAACTGCCCGTTGGATTGCCGTGAGGTATTAAGTCACGAACCTCTTGCTCCTGCCTTTTGTGGAGCTATCCCAGATTCCTTGCTACATCGCTGCCGATGCTGCCCTTTCCATCTCTTTCATCAGTTTTCATTTTTATCATCTCGTTCGCTGACACATAGAATGCTTTGTCCGAGATTATGTTGCTGTGTATGCGTGTACATACGCATATGAATGTGATGCTTAGTTCCGTACAGTTTTGGTTACTAATATTTTACAAATTTGTAGAGTGTTTTTTTTAAACAACATTGGTTTTTCGAGGCCCAGGCTGCTGTGACGATCTTAACACCAAGATCCTACGCATGTTTTTTTAAATGTTCATGTAAGTGTGTTGCAAAAATGTTTTTTACCTTGAATAGCATCTTGTATGGCGCGCTTAAAAGAAATACACTTTGATACTTCCTAGAAAACCTATTTTGGCAACGTATATATAATATAGTAGTACTAGCCTTCAAACGACACGTGTATAAATTTGACAGCTGACGGACAATTGGTTCAGAGATATAGCATTGCGTGTTAAGCAACTTTTGTTATTGTGAAAATGGTTTCGTGTGTAATGTAAAGCATTGCATTAAAAAAAAAAACAAAAAAACTGTTGAAACCAAAGCGAAAACGATGGCTTTTACGGGCGAAAACGTGAAAAAGTTCACAAAATAATTATGAGTAAACGCAAAGTGAAGTTGATCGAGATATCTGAGACTCTAATGATATCAAAAGAGCGTGTTGGACAAGAAAAAAGCGGCCCCATTTAAAAAAGAGAAAAGTGCTATTTCATCAAGATAATGCACCGTGTCACAAATCAATGAAAATGATCTGGCCCCCAGTGACTTTTTCCTGTTTGCAGACCTCAAGGGAATGCTCACTGGAAAAAAAATTCAGCCTTAATAAAGAAGTAATCGCTGAAACTGAACCTTATTTTGAGGTTTGAGAAACTACTATAAAAATCGTATCGTTGTATTGCACTCGAAGGCAACTATGTTGAAAAATAAAAAAGGTGAAGAACTAAGAATCATGTATGTATGTAAAACAACTTAGATGAAAAATGTAAGATTAGTGCAAAATCTCTCTTCGTATTTAGAAATAATATTATTTAGATTGAGGCACAAAAAAGATGAACTCTTAAGGGATTCAATCGCCGAAATATACGAGTACCAAAGACGAACAGGAACACTTGCTTGTAGCTTGGCTCTAGCGCACGAATAGGAAACGCCAGATTTAACAGAAGCCAATGAAGCGAAACAGTAAAATAAATTAACCCTGGGCATGCAGTCGAGCCGGATCACATACATTCTGAAGTAAGGTCGACAATTGGAAGAATTGGAATTAAATGGCTCGCAATTTTGATCAATAAAATTATGGTAGCTTTCTTTCTCGTTTCACTGTTTAAAGACGGAAGCGACATGAGAAATTGCAACTACCAGTCGGTGAAACTAATGACGCATACTATTAAAATATGCGACAAAGATTTAGACAGTGAACAACAATATTATTAAATTCCATGGTTATCAATACGGCTTTGAATCATATGAATAAATTCCAAGTGAATGTAATGATAGAGGAACATTGCGACGGTCCGAAAGATCTGCAAATTGGTTTTATAGATTTTGAAATTGCCTTCGATTTACAATTTACAGAGATCTATATGGATATCGGTAAAATCTCAAAATGTATCCGAGACATATATAAGAATGAAATATGTAGGATGATCTTAAAACGAAAATCAAGTGTACAGCTGGAATAACCAGAAAGTTAAAAATTAAAGCTTTAGGCTTTAATAGGCTGAGTTAGGTTAGGTTAGAGTGACTATTTTTCTAATTTTATATATATATAAGGATTACAAAAAAAAAAAAAATACAGTAAAAAAAAAATATTTTAATAGATTTTAAAGCCTATTTCATGGGCATATTATCGTTGCAGTCTTCAATCGGCGAGAGAGATCCATCTGGTAATTCTTGACTAAAACAAAAATGCAAAAATTGTTATATATATATGTTTTTCGGGGTGAAAGAAAGCAGAAAAATATGTGAAATTAAAATTTTTAGCAAGTTTAAGAAAAAAATCAATTTTTTTTTTAAATAAAATTTAATGTACTATATATAATTTTTAACTTTTTTTTTTAGTTCACTTAGAAGAGAGTTTAGTACTAAAGAAAAAATAACCCACCAATTTAGAAAAATCGTGAAAATAAAAACCAGAGAAAAAACGTTTCAAAGTTTTCACCTCGTTCGCACGCCAGCTCGATGCTCGTCTGATTTCAGCTTTACATTCTTTGAAATATTTAGAATTGGCCTCTGTCACTTAATAAACATATTCTTAAATAGTTTATCTATCGATTTAAACAATAAAAAAATCGATTTGTTGGACATTTTAATTCAGGACACCCCCTTAATGACGAAATTGTCCACTTTAATTAAGTTCGCCGTATTATGCAAAACCTTATTAGCACAATATTTTATGTAGTCTGACTCTGATGTTCTGTACAAGAGATGACAAACTCTCCTAAACATCCAAATCTATTACATAAAACTTGTTTTTACGTTTAACCGCACGGGACGTTCAAATACCAGCATAGGCCGTATAAGAGTCATGTAGAAGATTACCTTCACCCTCGCATCGAATTGGCTGCTATAAAACAGTCACTTTGTAAGGGCAAAAGCACCTTTTGCTCTGGCCAGAGCAACATCTTTATGTTTATTAAAATACAGATATTGATCTAATCAATCTCAAGGTATCTGACTACATTTCGACAAGGAAGTATTCTTTCTGGTATCCACAAAGAGCCTAGACAAAGGCGTTCTAAAAAGAATGCTTCCGACTTCTGGAAGTAAATCTTCAATTTCCAGTCATAGCAGTATCGCTTAATCATATCGAAGTCAAGTTGCAGGAGTGTATTAATGACCTCGATCTTACACCTGATCTGTATGCGTTCAAGTCATCTGCGTACGCTATGGCATAATAAAGTGACTCACAAGATCGCTTGTGTATATCTTGAATAGAATCGACGAATTAACCGCACTTTTTGCAGACCGTTTTCAATATTAAATACTCCAATATAGGTCACATCGCCATTCTTCATAATGAACTGTCTACTGGTGAGCATATCAGAAAGAATGTATAGCAGTGGTTTTATTTATGCCCAACCTGGTCAGCTTGAAGGGTAACCTCTCTAACTACACGATTTCAAAGACCTTTTTTAAATCAATCAGGCAGGCAGCCGTGCATTGTTTTTTGCTTTTGTTCCACTTCATATCAGATACCAGCTTAGATGCAGTATGTGAGTTATCATGCCCCGCCTCAAAACCGAATTAATTATCTGAAACTTTATTTTGTTCCTCAAGCTACTTAGTTAGGACTTTCTCTCGTTTTCTAATATCATGCTGATATTCGGAAGGAGACTTGTCGATTGAAGATTTGCCCGATAAAACGTGATTTTACTTCTTTTGGGAATGGGATGCACCACCGCTGCACATTTCGACCGAAAACCTGGACAAAAGTCGATTTTTTAAAAAGTAAAATTCTGATGTAAATGCTGTGCGTAGCGGACAGTAAATATACATGGGTTCATATGATGCACTTATTTTTTTTTTTTTTTTTTTTTTTTTTGTAAAGTGTGGCGTGACAAAACAAGATCAAAGTCAACTGTTTATTTAATTGCATTTTTTTTGTAATTTTTGGTAATTTGGTGGGTATTGTTTGGAAAGTGATTGTGAAATACAATTGCAAGTATTAAATAATAAATAAAGAGTAGTTGCGGAAATATGAATTGTTTTTTTTTGTTTGTTTTAATGACAATGGGAAAATACTCTGCAACATTTTGATAGTTTTCACGTTTTTTTTTAAAAGTGTTTTGTTATACTATACGCTAGGATTCCGCGTTGATTTAAAGGTTTATGGTAAATTTCACTATTTAACTAATTCCAAAGAAATCGTTTCCGATCATTTCCGCATAACAAAATAATGTGCGAATGAAATTGTCACTTTTAGAGAAAAACCCTCATACGCCATACGTTTTTTTTTATATATTTATTATATGTTAATTGGTATTGAATTGTTTTAAGCGAATTGTATTGTGTAACTTGGGCAGCAGTTTATTCGTTATATATTGTGGGCGGCCCGAAAAATCGTTTGATGAATTATGCGACAGGAATAAACGAAGGAAAACGAAAAAAAACTAGGGAAACTGCTCAAATTGAGGAATTAGCTTATACAGCTCAAATGAAGTTGAGAGAATCGGAAAAATTGCGGCATCAAAAATCTTGAAAACTCCTCAAAGAGCGATGAAATATAAAAAAGCTTATAGCGATTCTCTCACGGCCAAAAACGAAAAACTTCCTATACTTGAAGCACTTCTCATGTTCGTGGAAGCAAAACTACCCAGAAAACAATATGAAATTATTGCAGTTACCGGTAAGAATTTTTTTCCGTGCTACAGTTTGCTTCAAAAAGCAAAAAAAGATTGCTATCCAGTTGAAGAGTCATTTACTGTGACTGAAACCGAGGTCAATCTTCAGGATTTGTTAGACCACACCACTCATCGATTGCTAATGAGTTTGCAGGAGGTTACTCAAACTTTAAATGAAACCAAGCGCAAATCCCTTGAACTTAAAACTAAATGGGGATGTGATGGGTCCCAACAAGTCCAATACAAACAAAAATTTAAAGATAGTTCTGATTCAGATGCATCCTTTTTCCAAAGTTCACTTTTGCCATTGCGGTTGGTTTGTGGCCTAAAATTCATTTGGCAAAATCCAACTCCATCTTCTCCTCGATTCTGCCGGCCCATAAGAATTAATTTTGTGAAAGAAACCACAGGCATTACTAGAAGTGAAGTGATTTACATTAAGAACAAAATTGGATTGTTGAAAAAAAAAAAAAAAACAGAGTTTTCTAGTACAGAGATTAAACATACCTTACTTTTCACTATGGTAGGTGGAAAAATATGTAATGCCATAACAAAAACTACGTCAATTCAAAAGTGCTACATATGCGGATTGACTTCAAAATATTTCAATAATTTGAGCATGGAAAGAAAGGAAATCGATGTAATAGCTCTTGAGTTTGGACTTTCAATTCTACATGCTCGTATTAGAGTTTTTGAGATCTTATTACATATTTCCTACAAACTACCTTTAAAAAAATTGCAAATAAGATCGGACCTTTAAAAAAATGGCAAATAAGATCGGACGTTGAGAAGGATATATGTAAAATACGAAAAACTCAAATTCAAAGAGAATTTAGGAATAAACTTAGCCTTATTGTTGATTTCCCACGAGCTGGTTTTGGAAACACCAATCAACTTTTTTATAAACTTTGTATAAACTTTTTCTTTTTCAATCTTAAAAAGTTATGATTTTACTGCAACCTCGATATACTTAATAGGCTGCTTTTGAGTTCTGATCCTCTTTTAAGTTGCCTCAGAAAATCGTTTTCAAAGACTTGAAAAAAAAGTTTTCGAAGGAAATTATGGAAATGCTTCTTCCAATAGACACAAATGCCGCTGATGGTAGATTTTCATCTTTTCATGGTAAAAATAGTGAAGAAAGTGAAGACAATGAAGATGAAAATAATGAAGAGTCTGAATACAGCGATCGAATACATTTCTTTCTTTTTTTTTCAATTTATTTACATAAAACCTTATGAAATATATCAGAAATTTGTTTTTCATTGCATAAATATTCAATTCTAACAAAAATAAATTGTTTTACTCCTATGTGCGCTGTCTTCCAATGCGAAAGATAATAGGTATTATTCAAAACATTACTAAACAAGGTGGTGTAAATGTCCATCGTTTCTAGTGGAAGACATCGTAGCACAGTTTTAGGTATTTCCTCATGATTCGAAGATAGTTTAGAGTTTTTCTTTCAAAAAGAACGGATGTGGTTCCTTCTCATCGGGGATGACATTATACCATATATCATATTTTCGTTATTATTGATGATGACGGTCATACACAAACAGCTTATTGAGATAGTATGTTGGTTCGAGTTTGTCAGTTGTATCCATGTATTGAACAACAGGAGCTCCAGAAAAGAGCCATTTTTTAAAACGACGGATTATTCTTCGCTTTTAAACTGAGTCGGTATATATATATTAAGTAGTACCTCGCATTGGTATAGAAGAAAAATGGAAAATTCCCAGTAGATGCGTTAAACAAGAATTACTATCAAAGCGAACAAATAACTGTAGACGCATCGAAACCATTGAAAATTGCATCTTATAAAAGCCATTTAGTTATAACCTACATTGAAATCATTACAGAGTTAATATGAACAAGAGAAATGGTACAAAAGTACTCTATCTATTATGACTAAGTTCTTATTCTCCAAAATTCAAATGGAATTGATAAATACTTATAAGCGTGGCTTAATATTGTTATCATGTCAGTTCCGCCATTACTTTTACCTCCTTTTCCACGCTGTTTCTTTAAATTAGTAACATGCCTTACTTTGCATTGTATTACATCGATCTTTAGACCTTGAGTCACTTTTTCTCTTTTTCCAAAAAAAAAAAACCTTGCTCTACATAATCGATTGGTCGGTTTAATGCGAATGAACTCTCAATTTTGTGTATTTTGTTCTATTTATTCTATAACGAAACGTGTTAGTTGCTAGATATTAAGCAATCAATAGGTTTTCTTATCTATGTAGGTATGTAAAAATTTTATTGTTTACATACAAACAAAAAAGAATCATCATGCTTGGGTGACCAAAGTGAATGACCTTAGCTCGCTCCTAAGACCACAATAAGCTTGTTGTTTTCTCTTTGATAACAGCTACAAAATTGTAATGTGAATTCATGAAAGCAATGATAGGAGTGTGTAGAGAAGATAAACGTAGATATTTTTGTGTGAAGTGATCGTTTCTTTTGCCATGCGAAGTTCGCAATGTCAGCATGTGAAAATGTGGATCTGGTGACAATGATGACTTTACTAGAAGTACCAGTACCTTAGCCGATTACTGGAGTGTATAAAATACGGACCACTGATTTTGTTTGGGAATAAAAGTTTTTGTAGAAGTTACCTTAACTAAATTTTTTTGTTTAGGCCAACGAATGTACATAGTTATTTTGAAAAGGTGTTAATCCTCTTTTCATAAGAAATTGCCTTTGACTATGTTGTTTTCCACCATCTTCCTATCTATCACATCCCTTTATTGACGACTGGTTTTAATGTTTATTTCGAACTATCCGGCAGTAGAACTGAAACGAATATGCTCACTTCATTTTTATATTAAGAGCATATCTTAATAGGGAATCATACTGTTGTTGAAGTAAACTTTAAATTTACAGACATATACAAAATTGTTCATTCTCGGTATGGAACCCATTCTCTGTATGTAGGCTCATGATAACCTAGGCCTCTATATCTATGTCATTTTATTTTGTATCTATCGAGACTCAACAAAAAATTAAATACGCTTCAAAAATAAAGCAAAGTAATAGCAAATTGAATATGTCTTAAACCGTCGCAATGTTTTTCATCTAACGCTTTTTAAACGCAATACTGATTCTTCAGTCATACTGCCTCAAGAATTCCGCCCTTTCAAACCGTTCACAGTTTGTTTTATGTTTGGTCATAAACCATTTCCAGGTTCTGATTCTTTTCTAAGTCAAAAATGCGCTCCTGGAATGCGTACTCGATTTTAACGAAGAAACATTCAAGATCAAGTTTCTTTTCATTGAAATCATAGAACATCACACTTACTTGTTGTGATTCTCCATTGTTATGGTATTCAAGCCATTCAAATTCTCAATACTCTAGCTGTAGCCAATAGTAGGCTAAAACAATATTGTTCTTTCGGAAAGTGCAAACAAATGTCTCAAATGGAACTGAAAATGCAACCGTTTGGTTCATCTTACACTGGCCTCCGCGACCATTATAACATTACGAGAGTTCAATCTCGAATCCAGGAAGCAATCTGCAGTGATCATAAGCGAAACTTTAGAAAGTCAAAACTGACTTTTACTGATAATATATTTTTTGAAGGAACCACCGAAATACCAACGATATAACGAAAAAAGTCGGTCCTGAGAGCTTAGCTTTCGAGAATACCTCCAAAATGTCAGAGGCCTAAAGAATGAACAAGGCAACAACAAGTGCAAGTAATGCAAAAAATTTGAAGAAGAATAGTGAAAAAATTCTACACGGTGTTTCAAACAAACGTGAGTGTGAGTGGCTTACTCCTAGGATGTCTAGTCTATAACACATGAATTCTTAATCTAGTTGTATTAATCAATAATTTGTGTCCCTATTTTCCGTTGTAAAGAATCCAATTCTTATCCGTGGTCGATAGCCAATATTCGTCAATAAAGTATCTGTCCGGGTACAGGGTACAGAGCAACTTTTACTTGTACCGTTTTATATGGTGCATGATGCTCTCCATGCACTCTCTTTGAACATTGCATTTTTCGACGAAATTCTCAGCAGTCATCACGAAGAGGCGTTGAAGTAGGACTTTCTAGTATTGTTGCAAGTTTATTTTTACGGACAATAATCCATTTTTTAGTGAAGCAGCATTTATTAGCCAATGCGACTCCTACAAGGCCCATTTGCCAAAAGATAACCGTGAAACACACTACTGCTTGGAATTTATTTTCTGATAATATAAATACATTTTTCTTTTATTATGTGTTTGGTAAAGTATTTTTTAAAAATTAGTTTTTGCTTTTATTTTTGAGTTTTGGATATCTCAATTTTCTTTCAATCTTAAATTTATTCAAATCGAGGCATCCCTTTATTGGTGTAATAAGAGAGTATTACGAATCTTTGAAATCCTTGTTAATTCTGTAAAAGTAATATATATTGAGACTTGTATAATAAAAAGTTATAAAGCATGTTTTTTTTTTTAACTATAGGTTAAAGAAGCCACGCAGAGATGTCGAAGCCTTGGGTTTCAATTCGATTTCAAACAATCTCAAATACTCGACGAATTTGGAATTTTTCGTGCAGTAGTCATCATCGTTGACCGGGAAAATCGGCAAAAAGCAGAGTGGCCAACAGCCAGGTTGGACGTATGGCTTGAAATGATACGTGAAAATGAAATAAATCCAAATGATCCTTTCAAATGTATAGACATCGAATGGCAACCAATGGATGAAAATCTAGATGGAACTTTAAGTGATTCTTTGAATTCCAGCCGTATATCTCTTAATCTAAGCTTAGTCAAGGAAGTTATGTTAAAACAGCCATTCCAAAAGTTTCAAAATATATTTTCCTCAAATGGTAGTAACAAAAAGGAGAATCTCAACAAATCTGCAGTTTTAAATCGCTCTTTACGGAATACGAAAAAGATGCTTACCTATGACGAGGAAAATGGTATGAGTAGCACCGGAAAACCATCTTCTTCTCCTATATTCGACTTTAGTACATCTGCCAACATTCATGTTCGGGATATGCACAGATCTACGTTGAAGTTAAAAAAGTTATGTGACTGTTATAATTCAGATGAAAATAATGCGAAAGACATTTCCCAAGTAACAACCATCGCGCAAGTACGAAAATCAATAGAACAATTGGAAAATGTATTGCATGGATTACGAGTGGCATTGAATGAGAATCTTTTTAACGACGTCTCGCCAACAAAAACTCCAAAATCTGTTAGATTTCTACTAGACTGAGTATAGCACTTCTTATTTTATATATATAATATGTACGTATACATAATTTAAAATTTCATGGATCTTGCAGTTTTTTTTTTCTAAGTAACTATATATTGTTTAGTGTTGTGTATTTTATTCCTATTACCTTTTTTAAATTTTTAAATAAATGCAATTTTATTGATATGTTAAAAAGTGAATGTTTTCTTAATTATAAACTGTTCATTGTCATTGTCCATTCCTAGAAAGATGAGGAAACGCTTCAGCGACAAAGTGCCCACAATATCAGCGCTCAAAACATTACCACCGAGAACCTTCAGCCTGATGTTCCGTGATAGGGTCAACACTCGCACAGTAAGCGTCACATGCTGTGTTACTTATGCCTATCACATTTAAATCATTAGCAAAAGCTTAGTGCCTCCTTATGACACAAGTAAGCCTTCTGGTCTTTCCTACTAAGATAAAGCAGAAAAGTTGTTAATCTCTTAGAGACGTCGGGAAGCAGTCGTTTGATTTGCCTCCAGTTATGCGCTATTGACTCTAGGACTGAATCCAACGTTGTCGTCCTTCAAAAAGACACCAGCGAAATATCATAGGTTAGCAAAAACCCAACTACTTTCCTTTCCTGGCTCAGATACTTATTGAAACTATTCCTGGGCACAGGAAGTCAGTTTTCGGAGCAATAGGAATGCCCCATGGACCCTGTTGATAAGTACATTTTACGTTCAGGACTTCCTGAAAGGGCCTTTACACTGACAAAAATCCGACAGCGCGACGAAACGTGTTCAGTCCAAAGAAGTTTGTTGTCTAAATTTAAGCACAAAATTTAAGCACTAGATGAGTTAGACCAATCATCTTTGTCCTTCTCGTAAAGTGAACAACCTCAATTTTGAGGTCAAATTGTGATTTGTCAGGCAATGAGATATCTAACACGCACGTCCTGTGCGGATATCTATTTCGCTCCGCCATTTTATATTGGATGGATATATATGCGGTCAAAAGTAACGTTGTCGAACGTACCATCAGCGTTCTTTTTTTCAAGTGTGCCTTCAGTTCTGCCCACCACCATTAATAAGCATGTTACGAATATATTTTGGAAAGAAAATGCATTGCAAAACAATTTAACGCATATGAAGCCCGACAATTCATGGTCTTCAACATGAAGACTAAGCTTAAACTCTGGGTTACCGTCATCTTTACCTATTTTCAGTACAAATATTACTTTAACTGTTCGTCAGAGATTTGGAAGTGGTAAAGATCTCTTTAGACTTGTTTGTAGCTAGTCTAAACCTTTTATTAGCGAAGTCGAATTTAAATTATTAGAGGAAGCAAAAGATACCAGCTACGGCATTTTGTGTTACTCAGGTCACTTACAACTTTGGTGATAGGACCTAGTTATAAGCTGCTTTGATTTGGACACCTGCATCAGGTATATATTTTATCAGATTTTCTGAATGTTTCCTGTCGGGTTAGTTTGCCCATTTTGAGGACTTGGACAAGTCTACTGGTTTCGCTGTGCATCTCGATCTATACGTGGCAATATTCAAACACCGAATTAGATTCTTATTGTCTTTTGATCTGTAAAGATTTCAGTGCGCCGACAAACTAGTCTTAAGTGGCTTATTTAGAGGTTTTCGATTCAGGGTCTTATCAGCTTTCTCTATCTTTTGTTTTATTCTCGGTATAGGCCGAGCATTGACGGACTTATCGAGCTCCTTAATGATGCGTGTCCAGTTAATTTTTCGCAGATCCTAATAGTTCAGCTAGGTTGAGACCTCACATCTGATTCTTTATTCGGTGTTTCCCTCGTCTGACGTAAAAGCCTCTCACAGAACTTTCAAGTACATCACCTGAGCGTGCCAGTTTAATAGCGCCAAGTCGATTAATTGCTATACTACTTTCGTTACAAATATTGACTGAGAGCCACAGATTCATTTGATCCACACCCACGGTTCCTTGTAGGGTATTTAGTGAGTTTTTGTATAAGATTATGTTGGAGTACCTGTACTACCTATCAGTAGTGAAGTAAGTCCTTACTGTAACAGAACTCCATTTCAGGAAATTCTCGGCTAAAAGTGAGTACCATTTGTGTAAACAATTTTTTTATAACCAAAACAATAGACCACTTTGAACTTGCGTGTATGTAAAACATATAAAATTTAAAATCAATACAAAATTATTATCAGCAATGGATGAAGCATCAAGAAATGCAAATAACATTTTAGCTTTAACAAAATTAATAATCACAGTGCGTACATATTCGTTTCTTGTGCAGTTGAAAATTGCTTATCACTTTACTGCAATAAACTATTTTCGTTATCATCGCGTTCCAAACATTTATTCAAATCAATGACCCACTGGCAAAATTTCCCATCCTTTAAATTCACAAAATCTCCAATAAACACATTAACTTTCGGCTTTTCCTTATATTCAAATGGTCCTGGTTTTTGGGATACGATCCAGGGACATAGCTTTTTATCGACCTTTTTAGCAGTGGCTCGCAGTGATGAAAAACATCTTAAAAAAAAGAGTATAAGTATACGATCTATCTTAAGTAAAATGTGTATTTGAGAGCAAACCTTAATATAATATATCTAGGAGTAGGTGTTAAAATACACTGCGATACATATCCATTGATAGACTGACGTGTCAGCAAAGTAGTATCAAGGTAATCTTGTAATTTTTTAACGCTACATACATTCGGCCATGGCGTTGGCCAACTCAAACTGGGCCATAATTCTTGTGGTAGTTTTACACTACACCTTCGATAGATAATAATCACTTGTCTTCCTTTCGAATGGCAAGTGTTTAGTGTGCATTTAGAGAGTGGTCCATCGTTTCTTGTGTACAACTTTTGACCAAACATTTCTTTTAGATAGCTATGCAATCTGCTGTGGTGCTGGGGTTTTAATTCATAGAAATGCTGAAAATCCAATATCACAAATTCTTTGGGATGGGAATCTAAAAACTGGATTATTTCTAAAAGTGGAGCTATTACTTCCATTGAATAAAGTCCGTGACAATAGTAAAATTTCTCCTCATCCTGGCAAAGGCGTAGGTCAAAGTATCTTTGAGAAAATATATTACATAATACTGCAAATGCTTGTATTAAAATGTTTACCTTACTCCAAGTTTAAGTTGTTCTGTGACATCAATAGATTGCGTAATCACCCACCGTCTTACAATACATGGAAAAAGCCGATTCAACCATCGTATCGAGGGTTCTGCATCGGGTGCAACTTTTGATTTGGAGTTAACCCCATATGTCATGGAATTATGAGTACCTTAAGAAGCATCAGCAGATATAGATTACATAAAATATCATACATATCAATTCGTACCTGGTATTGCAATGTTTATGATTGGCAAATTTCGGCCATCTTCCGATAGTGCGCCCATCCAATTTTCATTCGACATTTCTCTTGAAGTTGAACTATCTGTCTTTCAAAAAATACAGTTTTAGATTACATTTATGCTAAACTATTCTATCAGATATGCTAAAAGCAATACCGCAGATCATAGCCTTAATCTTAAATGCTTAAATGCTTTGGGTGAGTCGAACTTGTTTATAAATGATTAATTACAGAAAATATCTTTTATAATTAAAAAAGATTTTCCACTAATCTCGATGAAAATTTTAAGGTAAAAAGTAAAGACCAATTATACACGTAACAGGAAAATAAAAACCATAGGAAGTTGACTTGAAGCAGCTTTCTAGTGCACCTGTCCTGGGTAGAACAAAAACTCAGTAGATAAGACGCAACAGACATTGCAGCGTTATTATGTGCATATCTTATAACTGTTGAGAGTGTAAAGAAGACAGTTGACAAATATGAATTAAAGCAGCCGAGGTAGGTTAACGCATTGAGGGCGCGCATAGACCTTTATTAAGAGAATAACTATTCTACACCATCTTGTCAAGGTCTATCCACTCTTTGAAAGCTTATCGTGTTTATTTCGATGACTTCTCGTTCAGTCACGCCTTTTGTGAAGAAAATGCATTCACGATATTAGAATATGGCGCCCAGCTGAATGTAAACGCTATTTTTTCCGGAAAAACGCGCAAGATTAATTGCTTCTATCTGGCGTGGACACCTTTATTTATTTGGGGCATCCCTTTAATATTCAGTTGCATTTCCGCGGCGGGAAGGTCGTCCTAGCTCGACGTTAAACTGTCCACAAGTATGAATATGACCCGAACGAAATAATATTCTGCAAGCGAATTTGACCTTCAGTGCAACAAAGGTGTGCAGACCGGTTATAATAATATCATTATCTTCTCTCTAACGAATTTGAAAGTCTGAAATCAGAACTTGAACAGTGCCCGTTCCAAATGTATTTTACTGATGTATTCTGGCAATACATGCTTTTACACATCATCGCTTTTTCTGTAGCGGCTACGTAAGCACACCAAAAAACTTCAAAATAGATCATTTATTTAAAAAAGTCTGGACTCTTTACAGATCATAACAAAAAAGCATAAGAGGGTAATTCGTAGACTCTTACGAAAAGGTCGAAAAACTCAGTAAAACCAGCAGCTGCCCAAAAACTCTCACATAGGTGAACTTACCTAGATGTCAAACTCTACTAATACTTTTGCGAACCCTTAACTTTCGCGCAGACGCACTGTAAGTGAATTACCAACCTTACATTCATTTATATTTTTAAAACCTGCCAGAATTTGATCGAATGAGAACAATTTATAAGTAAAGTTGCTAGAATGAGAGTAATGTAAAAGTAAAGTTGCTAGAATGAGAGCGATTTGCACGCGGGTTTGTAATGTGGATTAGTAAAAAATCCGTTCTGGTTTTCCAATATCTGAAAAGTTTGCCACTATTTTAGTTCATCTATGCCCTCAAAACGAACAGATCAGCTAAACTGGAAACACTTAGCAAATCTCACGAGCCCTACATTCGAAAGTCGTGAACAGATGGTTGTCTTATGCTCGATCATAGATGAACTAGCATAGATAGCAAACTTTCCAGATATTGGAAAACCAGAACCGTTTTTTTTTTACTGATCGCCTCTACGTGTTAATCTGGCTGTGAATACGTGTAAATTTTACACAAAACGCTCACGCGTGCAAACCGCTTTCATCCTATCAACTTTACTTGTAAATTGCTCTCATTCTAGCAGCTTTACTTGTAAATTGCTCTCATTCTAGCAAGTTATAGAGATGCAAACGTGTTGCTAATTCACTTACCGTGTGCCTTTACAAAAGTTAAGGGCTTTCAAAAGCATTAGTAGATTTTGCCATCTAGGTTAGTTTATCATGTGCTCGATATAGAACCAGATAAAAGCGGACTCACAATCAGCTCCTTTCACTGAAACATCGCAATTTCAGACGGCACGTGTAACTTGGCTAGAAGACATCTTGATTACTAGAACCACACCACACAATAGTTAATAGAACACCTTGATTGCAGGTTATCTGTGGTCATTAGGGGAATAGGGGTTGTCACGATCTCCAGCTTAAACATCTTTGAAAGGAGTTAAAAAGTGTAAGTAAAAAATGATGCCAATAAGATGAAAATGCTACATATGAATGCCAGCCGGTGCAGTTTTAGAAGTGTACATACTTGCGGGAATGTGGGCAGACTTTAAATTGATTGTATCAGTGGAAAATTTCGTAAGCGGAAAGAAGTAAAATGAAAAATTGTTGAATAACTCAAATACGAAAATACCAAACAAATTTCTAGCTCAGACAACGAATTGATTGAAAATAGAGCAACTTTCAGATTTGGTGGATACATGAGAAAATAATGAAATATGTATGTACATGTATATGTTTCAACAGTAATTAAAAATGAAATATGAAATTGAAGTTTATTATTTTTTTTTTATTCTTATAGGTTCTTTACAAGTTTACTATTATTTGATTGATTTCGTTTATTAAAAAAGGCCTACGAAATGAGCTATTTATTTACATCGGTATCAGTTTCAAATCTCAGAAAGATTCTAAAGGCTACAATCGACGAAAAAACCTTCTTAATTTACCTTTAAAATGTGGCTTTGAACCATAGCACATTCTAAATTGTACACAAATCCAACACACACCACAAGAACCCATGAAATAAATCAAACTGGTGGGCAGATGTTGTAATTTTGACGAATTCTACTTTTATCGGCTACACAGGATTATAATTCCTAACTACACTCCAAACGTGCTTTTTTTCGATTAGCACATAAATGGCAATCGACATTTACATTGCTACGAACACATGTAAATAACTAATTAATAATAGAGGAAGCAATTAAATAGATACACCCATTTACAGATGAAGTCGTACAAAAGACTTCATTCTAATATTAAGTTAAGACGCACTTGCTTATACATCACACAAAATTGAAAATTTTTAACATATTCAATAGAAAAAGTCTCAACTACCATGAACCGCCACTCTCGTTTAATTGTCAATTATATACATATAAATTGAAGCGTTGGCTTATGAATCGTATGCATTTGGAGTATGTAAAACAAAATTAATAAATACATTTGCACGCCTATAAATAACTTCCAACATTCATCTCACCTTGCCAGATGACAAATTTTACTTCTGGATATTTTTTTTAATTTCTGCTTGTTATTCGGCTCATGAGGCAGATTCCTTTAAAAAGTGACTGTAGAGTTATGTTGAGAAAGCAGTTAAAATTTGTAAACACGAAACTTGTAAACAAAACAAGGCTTGCGAAGCAATAATTTTGGGTGGATTCGAAGTTTTAGTGCCAAATGCTGCACTGCTCTAGTACACTAGTACACTCGTCCGAAACGTCATTCCGCCTACAGGTAGTAGATGAGTAAAATAAAAAAATTGGCACCACTGAGTTCCAGTTCGAATTCAATTTGACAGTTTGCAGTTGGTGTCGAAATTTACAAAATAATATAAAAGGGCTTGTAAGTGGGTTTTAGAAGATTTTTGCTAGAGATATTTATAAAAAAAAAAAACGAGTTAATAATGGATGTTTACGAATTCGAAAAATGTCTCTTGAAACGCCTAGAAGAATCAATGGATGTGTTAAGCTGGAAAGATGAAATTATACCAGCATCTAGAGTTCGTCTTGAGTGGTCCTACTATATTGAACTCCAAATTGAACCGGCAGGTAAGTTCAAATGTCTTCAAGTTAATTTTCTGCAAAAATGAAATGCAACACCAAATTTTGTAGGATGGCAGGCACTTTGGAAAATTCCCAGGGTAATTTGCGAGGAGCTGAATGTTCGATATCCCACAGTCGTTTTCGGTATGGTGGAGCAAGTACTATTCAAAGAACTGAAAGCTATCTTCCTAATTCTGGCAGTTCAGGATGATGATGTACACTTGCCAGAGAAACACGAGGTAAATCTAGAAGATTTGTGGCCAACGAAGATTCAAGAAAATACCGCATTAAATATGGAACGAACCTCAGATTGTATAGATCGTTTGAGATTCTTTTATAGTCATGTATGGATGCCATGGGATAATGACAATGATGATGATTTAAATTGGGCTGAAAAACATTTGGAATCCAGAATTCGATTTTGTTATGATCTTAAAAAGAAAAGCATGAAGCGGTCGTTAGCTGCTCACATACGAACTTTGTTAACCGAGGCCAGATATATTCATAAACGAAGAGAATATTTAGAGTTGGGTCTGAGCGACGTCGAGGAGCTGGAAGATACTCTTGATAAAACACAAATTACAGATCTCATGCGATTGCATTTGCGTTTAACGATGATAAAAAGCGAAATTGAAATGTTGGAGAACCCAGAAATGAGGAAGATTTATGAAGAGATTAAATTTGATGATGATAAGTATTTGAAGCATGGTCTGGACGAGAAAATAGATAAAAATAAGTCGATTGCTTATATTGTAACAGCCCCTTACACTTTTGAAAAACAAATGCAACTTTTGCAGTTTGCAAAGCAGTTTGTTGGTGAAAAAACTCTTTTGCAAATGTGTCCTTCATTGCAGGTATGTGAATGATCATTCTTTTTGTTGGTTTCCTTTTATTTTTCAAAATTCGCTCTTCCTTCTACGGCTGTAATTTTTCTTTACTAATTGCGAAGCTTACGTTTTAGCTAAAAACATAAATATGAATTTAAATTCAGTCAATCTTTCCTTAGCGAAACACTTACCGAGAAACCTGATACTCCTTTCGGAAAGGAAAAGATATCTTAAATACTGCAGTTTCAGTTGGCCTAGGAGCAGTTAGTACATAATATGAAAAAGTTAATACTTCTGCTCGTGGTCGTTGCCTAACCGCAATACAGTCATCACCTATCAGCGAGTTGTTATCGATTAATAAATATCGTGTACAGAAAAAAAAAAAAAATCGCTACGTTATAGCAAGTGAATAATTATTTCATCTTTTCTCTGTGTTCTCTTATACGTTACCCCAAAATCTAAAGTGATATAAATACTATAACGTTATAATGGCCCTCGGAGACCACGATCCTCCGGGAAACCGGTTCGGTAGCCTCGATATTGATGTTCTATTCGAAACCATTCAAATAAGAAAAATGCTTTTCCCCAATCTGATATCTTTAACCTCCCAGCCTCAACATCTAACCTTGTTGACCCGAAATTTATAGTCATTGCTGCGAGTGATAAAACGAAACGACTTAACTCATTCAGTAACTTTCTCCTCGAAAAAGCTATCGATAGCACAACTACCGGTTATGAATCCATTACCCAATTGACGAAAACCTCCTAGTACTGGTCAAATCTCAAAAAATTGTCAATTTGCCGATCTAAATAATCCCTATTCAATATCTGCCTTTTAAATTTTCACAACGCTCTAAACTCTTCCAGGGGTACTGTATATGCTCTTTACCTCATACACTTACCAGAAGAAGCAATAATTAGAGAAATGAGATCACAGGGAGTCACCACATCATATCACATCAGGTACTCAATTTTAAAAAAAATCAAGAAGGCTCGCAAGGCACCACCGAAAGAAATTTTGAAATTAAAAGCAATAAAAGTAGCATATTCGAGGCAAACAAAATCTAAAGAGCCCAAAACCCCGCCTGCGTACTTTCCACTTCATACTCAGCAATAATCAAAAATCTATCTCAATCGCAATCCTTACAAACAACAAATTCCCATCCCAACTCTTTCACCCTCCCTCCCCCTCCGAATCCAGTACCATCAAACAAACAAATCAGTGCACCTACAACCATGCCTAGTAATAATATAAACAGCAAAAGATCACTCACAAAACCGTTCCAACCCAACATGCACACAAACACAAATAAACTTGAAGATCACCTTCAATCCACCTCTACAAATCAACCGAATACAACAAACATTTATCATCAGTTTACATTTCACTATACCATGTCACCAATCCAGGATAGCGTTGTCGCAAAAGACAACACGACAAGCACCGCAAATCATCTCCAATATCAAAGACTATAACGAACTGTTATAAAAAACGATCTCCCCCAAAACAATAGTTTTAAAAGAAACTCACATTACATCCACAAATAATATTTCCATTCCAGTCAACTACCACTTTATCCCCCAAAACATATCCCTAAACCCCTATGGTGTAATTGCTATTCTAGTTCACACTTCGATACAATACAACCAGATTATAGTAACCTTAACAATGATTTCGAAGCTCTTGGTACAATATAACAATAATATCTAAGCTTAAATTCTGAATAATAAATGCCCACATTTACTCTATACAATCTTTTAACCTTAGCAATCTGAAAAACGACCTTGACTATCAAAATCGACCCATTTTGGTGCTAGGCGACTCTTGGACTCAGGAATTTTACCTGTGACTCGCCAAAAAACAGCCATCGCAGTAACGCCATTTCCAAGTTTTTAACAAAATCCGGCTATCAACTTCTTAATGATGGATCCCCCACTCACTTCAGCACCCACTCCACTTTTACCCACATCGACCTAGCATTATGCTCGCCGAGTCTAGCTGTTCACATTAAATGGAACGTCTTTAATGATCTATGTGGAAGTAACCACTTCCTCATTATTATTTCCATGTTCCACACGACCATATTCCTTTCCTCCACAAAGTAGACCGCAATTCAAAATCGACGAAGATAACTGGGAGTTTTATTAAAATCTTCTAGACAAATATAGTACCCCATCAGTGATAATCTTAACAAAGAAGAAGCTTTTATCCACAAAATTATCCTCCAAAGCGCCAACCGATCCATTCCCCAAACCTTTATTTCGACAAAAAGACAAAAGGTCCCTTGGTGGACGCAACATTTCCACTGATAACATTATCAAGTTTGCTCCAAGGAATCCCACGATTCTAAATTTAACTACCATATCACACTACCCATCACAAAATTCTAGACAGCATGCGACTAGACCCAACAATAAACAAATTAAAAGGCAAGACCAACCACCGATAGAATATTTTACGTTGTGGTAAAAAGACCCTCCCCCTCCGCAAAAAATCGTATACTGAAATATTAAAACTCAATCTACTATAATAATATCATCCAGTTATTCAAAAACAGTACGGTCAGTCCCATCCTTAAACTGACAAATCCCTTCCGAAATCCTACAGACCCATCTCTCTTAACCCCTGCTGCGCCAAACTTCTTGATAAAATAATAGCCAATAGACTCTGGTGGTTTGTTTTCCAGAACAACCTTCTCAGCAGTCATCAAATGGGATTAAAAAAAAAAAAATAAACAAATCTGTAACCGGCACTACTATACCTAGGCCATCACATTGTTGTAACCTTATAACAAATTGACCTTTCTGTTATCTTCCTTGACTTTACAAAAGCTTTCGATAAAATTGGCACACATACAATTATCGATCAACTTATAGCTTGGGAAGTATCACCCAATATCAGATATACCATAAAATCTCGGTTCGTATTGCAAATGCTTATTGTCTGCCTTAACTCTCTACAACGGTATCTCTTAAGGCTCTCCTTATCTGTTCCCCTCTTCCATATAGCCTACAGTAAGCTCTCTCACTTTTACCGTTCACAAAGAAATAAAGTTCTGCACGTATGCTGACGATTTCACAATCATAAAAAAAATAACCAAAAAAATACCTCCTCCAACATTGATCCTAACTCCATCTTTCAAGACATACTATTCTGGTGCGAATACTCTGAAGCCGCACTGTCCTTAATAAAAAGCAAACACCTTCATATTTGTCGTAAACATAAATGCTCCTGCAATATTCTTGAAGCATCATAATTTTAGAAATAGTTGTTAAACTTAAAATTCTAGGCATTGTATTCAGGAAAAAAAAAAGTTTATCCGCCCTGGCCTGGAACAAAAGCTTAATATAATAAAATCCCTTTCCTACAAAAAGTTTTATTGCAACCCATACACCCTAACTCCAATTGCCCAATCTATAATAATTCTCCAAAATAGAATACGGTCTGTTTCTTTACCGTTATTCCATCAAATCCCACCTTACGAAAATCGGAACCATATATAATTCCGCTCAAACTCCCATTGACCACCTCCTGTTCGAAGCGAAAACGCAAACGATTGAAAGCCTATACTACCAGTTCACTACTAAAGCTATAAAAACCCCACTTTATTCTGCAAAGACACCCCTTTATACAATATATTAAGAAACCCAAAAATAATGAAAAAGTTGCCATCTTGTATCGAACGCTACGCAGCTCTCTGTAAAGAAACCAACATTTCTCACAAACCCATTCAACCCTATCCCGCCTTCCGCCACTCTCTCTTTAAACCTCGGCTGGAACTTGAGCCACAACTACTTGTTAGACCTGATTTTCTAACGATCTTCGTTGAACATGGCAAAACCAGTCGATTTGCTCTGCCTCCACTATCGGTTTCTTTATGAGGAGACTTCAGCTGTGAGTCAAAGAGAAGTTTTGGTAGCTGTAAACAAAGCCCAATGTGGCATAAGAGGGGACAAGATTTTAGAAGAGTGTAAAGTACAATGGTGCTCGTATTTATATATTAAAAGCTTGTTGAACAATGTGGCATTAAGCTAAATTTAACAAACTTTAAATATGTGAAAGTATGTAAAAGATTGATAAAAACAAGCCAACTATACAAAAAATTAATGTGTGCTCGTCATTTGCATTATAGACGTTTACTAACTACCAGCGTTTACTAACATAAAAGTCAAGATCTATATATGGCTTTTATAGATCCAGAAAAAGCAGTCGGCAGAGTCCTATCTAAACTGAGTAGCAATAGAAAGCGAAGTTTACAGAGGGTTGATGGAGGATATTCATTTGCAATACATATACAGCCTGGAGATGTCAATAATTTGCGCTTAATCCACTCTTTTCAACATGCTAATGAGCATGCTCATGTCAAAAATACAGAAAGATCTCATGAATCATTCTGTACTTATTCATCCTATACATTTATTCAGACAACATAATCCTTTCAGGCAAAGTGGAATAGATGTACAGCGAAAAATAAATTTATGAGTCAGGATTAAAGCGTTACTGTACTCCGAGCGTTATTGTTTGTACTCTATACCATCTACAGTGTGTATAGAGTAAGAACTTATCGCCACGTAAATATCTGAGTTCTTGTATTCGTATATCTAGAGATTGAAATATAAATGATATTCATTGGAAAAAACTTGGGATGGCTAAAATGGTGATCTGTGTCAGGATTTGTTTGTGACTGTAAAAATACGCCTATACGTAAAACCAACAGGATATTTATAAGAAGATAGTGCAACCAGTATTAATTTATAGGTCTGAATACTTGGCTGTGTTACATACAGATAATGCTGATTCGGTCCAGCACCGTAACTCGAGAGCACAGGATAAAAATATCCACATAAGAACATCGCTCTAAATAGCTCCAATCAAAGAAAAACTGAAGAGTCAGAAAAAAAGACTTACACGTTGCACAATAAAAAGACGATTGAAAGTGATGTACATACATTAGTAAATTAGGGAGATATGCTAATGAGGAGAGATGCTTCTGAAGCGACTAGGTTAACTAAGGAAAGCCCATGGCATTTTTCTTTTTCGAATAACATAAAATATATTGCACATCTCCCAGCTTTATTAACTTTTTATTTTTTTTTTGATTTCTAATTCAATCGATCATTATACTTTACAATGAATAATTCCATTGTAATATCTGATGAATAGCGGGCTATATTTTTGGTGGTGGACTGATACAAATTGTCATTACGGCAATTCGTTTGGAAAACTTTTGATGAATTTACAAATCTCATAGCATTGCTAAGAAGGTGTGTTCTAAATTTTTTTCTTGTCTATAATAACAATGGGTTCAAAGCGCTCGTAAAATCGTTCTTTATTATTATATGTATTTTATATTATTATAATTATTATTATTATATTGTAATTATAATTCATAAACATAACAAGAAAAAATCTAATATTGTACGGACATACTGAAATGATATGAATACTGAACGAATGCCAAAGTAGAACAGCATCTATGAATATTTACTATAAATTATTCATCCATTGAACTATTGTACTCTAAGTTGTCCGGTTTTCTCTCCTCCTTCCATCTCCTCCACATCCTATCATACATCGTCTGTAAAAACATTTTATTAATGAAATTTATTGTTTTTTGTTTACTATTTTTGTTTCTTAGGACGTCCTTAATATATGTAGAGCATCTGACGATATATACCTTCCACCTGGAAGTCATACAATGAAATTTCTTGAATACTTAAATAATGGTGGGAAAATTGTTGGCCTAACCGATGTCTCAGCGCTAACGCGCACTTGTGATAAAAACAATAACGATGTTGTTATAATGTCGCCAGATGATGACAGCATCCTATTGGTATTTGATGGCGCCTTTAATTTAGAAAACCTCACGTTAGATTGTCGCAATATTCGTTCGGGCATTTTGGTAAAAAATGGAAGAGTTCTTCTTAAGAACTGCAGAATCATCGGCGATGGGAAATCATCTACACAGCAGGGCATTATATGTTCTGGAAATTCCGAACTTCATCTTGAAAATTGTGCACTTGAAAACTGCTCAAATGGCATAGTAGCCAGCGATACATCATCGGTGATTTTAAATAATTGTAAAATCAGCAACTGCCGCATAGGCATTGATGTTGGAAGCAGCTCTAAAATATGTTTCAACAATTGTGAAATTAAAAAATCGAAAAAATGTGGCATATATTTTGAAACAAATTGCTTGAATAACAAAGTTGAAAAGAAAACACTTCAACTGCACAACCTTAACGAATTGGCTCAGTAAGTTGTTAAATAAATTGTCTGTTTCATTTGTATATGTTTGTTTATTTTAGAGTTATGTGCGAAAAATTGCCTTGGTCCGGTGTGTGTAATTTTCAAGATTGTGGCTCGAATCTTTTTATTGTCAATGAAAAGGAAAATGGATTTCCCAAGACTTTGGAATGCGTTTTGTCTGATGGAGATGAAATAAAAATGAAAAAGGAAATTAATGATGAGAAATGTTTCGAGGATTCAGATGTTATTGAAGTAGATGACTCTGTTATTGAAATCAACTACGACACAGAGTGATACATTATTTATTCTTTTGTCTTTTTTTTAATAATTTTAATATATTAAAACAAATTTTAAATTGCATTTCTAATATTCTTTACTTTGGCTAGCAAATCAAATTTTAGTACTAGTCAGTACAACAACAGTGTGTTAAAAGTTGAACTTGCTACTTGTAATGGGTACTGGTACTGGTCTTGTGTATTAGAAATTCAAATCTCTACTAAAACTGCTTTTAAGAAGAGAATATTGTCAAGCAAATGACAGCGATGTAGACAAATGGACCTTGAGGGTCAATGTATCATATATACCGAATAATAAAAAAGTACGTTGGAAAGCAAAATTGTTCCACTCAAGCGCATATACGTTTCTACTAAATCTTGGGAAATAGAGAATATGCTGCTTGTCATAACTTGCAGTCGATTAAGCTTAAGCTTAAGCTTCTTCTGTACTAGAACATGAAGTCCGTGGCTCATGTCTACATTTGATTTAGTAATGATTTATGTAGTCTTCAATATTTAGTATTCTCATCAAAGGTTTTCAACCAATATATCTAGCTAGAAAACTCCTGCGGACAGTCTATTGCACGGTATAATATAGAGCTACAGCAGCTGCATGAAGAAACCAAAAACGTCTAAATATGTATGCTTCCTCTAAGGGCTTTAGTGAAAAAATAGAAAAACCTCGTTATGCTAATGACATACATTTATATGTATGTATACCCAGGTAGTTCTGGTATTGTAAGTACTCGTATTCTTAAGAATTTTCATCAAAACATGATCGATAAGACTCATGAACATTCGCTTGGTGCTGGTGATAATGGCTCTTTATCACTGAAGCGATTAACGTACACATTTACCAGGTGTACCGAAATGAAGTGAGCGTCAAGATACAAATGTCTCTATAGGGAACATTTATTGTGAACGGACCTTAATTTTTTGTTTTGTTTGATTGCTATGACAGCTGTCAAACATATTTAGTATACGTCAAGTCATTGAGCAAACAACGTCATATTTTTTCATCGCGTTAAAAATGTCAAGTTTTGTACCAGAAAATGATGACTTACGGAAAGTATTAATACTTTGTTTTCATTTGAAGAAATTGCTGCAAAGTCGCATCAAATGCTTGTCGAGGCATGCTCTATCAGAATCAACATTCAAAATATGGTTTCAACAGTTCAGTGATAACGATTTTGACGTGAGAAATAAAGTACGTGGAAGACCACCAAAAAAGTTTGAAATCGCCGAATTGCAAACAATATTGGATGAAAATGACACTTTGAGTCAGAAATGTCAAATGTTGCACAACAAACAATTTCTGACCGTTTAAAAGCTATGGGAAAGATCCAAAAGTCTGCAAAATGGGTGCCACATGAATTGAATGAAAGACAGATGAAAAACCGAAAAACCATTTGTGAAATTTTGCTTCAAGGCAAAATGTGTATTTATATTTTCAGAATCCTAAACGGGAAATAAATGGGTTAATCCGGACAACCATCAACTTCGACTGCAAAACCAGATCGATTCAGCAAGAAGACAATGCTGTGTGTCTGGTGGGACCAGAAAGGTGTGGTGTACCACGAGCTCCTAAAACCCGATGAAACCGTTAATACAGATAGCTACCGACAACAAATGATCAATTTGAACCATGTATTAATCGAAAAGCGACCAGAATGGGTCAGAAGACACGGCAAGGTAATTTTGCTCCAAGATAATGCACCTGCACACAAAGCAAAACTGGTTCAGGATACAGCCAAAGCACTTGGCTGGGAGCTGCTACCCCACCCGCCGTATTCACCAGACTTGGCTTCTTCCGACTACCATTTGTTTTCATCGATGGGATACGCATTAGCTGAGCAGCACATCGAATCCTACGAGGAAGTCGAAAATTTGGTGCCTTTTTGGTTTGCATCAAAAGACGAAGTTTTATTGGCGCGGAATCCATAAATTGCCTGAAATATGGAAAAAGTGTGTAGCTAGCAATTACCAATACTTTCAATAAAATTATGATTAGAATCAAAGTCATTGGATTTAGTGTATTGGATATACAGTCTACGTTTAAAATGACCTTGACATCAATTTTCAAGTCACCGCAAACCACATAAGGGCTATAAGCGCTTAAGTTTATATATAAAGTCCGTATATACTAGATCCTTATCAGAAAGTGAATTTGATCTCATCAGTTGCAACTGAAATTTCATAGATGCAAACATATACCATAGATTGAATAGAAGTAATACATGGGCTGAAAAGTCAGTGCCGTTTCTAAGAGAGGGCACCACTCCAATTAAATTCATCCCAACCTTCAAAAGATACATGTATAAATTTGACAGCTATCGGACGATTAGTTCTCGAGATATAGCGTTGTGAGTGAAGCAACTTTTGTTATTGTGAAAAAAAAATGGATTCAAAGCAATTTCGTTTGTTGATTTATCATTGCTTTTTGATGGGAAAAAATGCAGCCGATGCAAAGAAATGGCTTGATAAGTGTTACCCGGACTCTGCACCAGTCGAACGAACCATTCGCAATTGGATTGAAAAATTTTAAAGTGGTCATACAAGCATCGAAGATGATGCACGCAGTGGACGTCCAAAAAAAGCTGTTTCAAACATTTCAAACTGTTGAAAACATCAAAAAAGTTTACAAAAT
Organism: Volucella inanis; assembly: GCA_907269105.1. NCBI lineage: Eukaryota > Metazoa > Arthropoda > Insecta > Diptera > Syrphidae > Volucella > Volucella inanis. The sequence continues at coordinate 73,076,382 of OU026157.1, read as the reverse complement.
GATTACGAAATCAGACTGTGGGTGCCGCGTTTGCTCACAGTCGACTAAAAACAACAACGTGTTGACGATTCAGAGGAGTGTTTAAAGCTGTTCAACCGCAATAAAGCCGAATTTTTGCGTCGGTATATGACAATGGATGAAACTTGGCTCCATCACTTCACACCAAAGTCAAGTCCTCAAAAGATTTAAGACCGATGAAGAAGTAATCGCCGAAACAGAGGCCTATTTTAAGGCTAAACCGAAATCGTACTACAAAATTGGTATCGAAAGATTGAAAAATCGTTTCAATCAGTGTATAGCCCTCGAAGGCAACTATATTGATAAATAAAGTTGAATTTTGCAAAAATTTTGTGTTTTATTATAAAACGGCACGGATTTTTCTGCCCATGTGTTAGCATACGAAGCTTCCGGATAAAATGGGGCATGCTTTTAACCCTCATCCATACAATTGTGTATCACCTTAATCAAAGTTCAAGAAATTTTTCACCCGGCATTACTAAAAGATGTGCTGTTAAATTGTGCTCAATGTAACCAAAATAGGTACGTGGCGCCTAGATTTGATAAATCATGTGAAACACTGTTCAACCCGTCACTTCTAATAAACTTAATATTACCCTTTATTAAAACAACGCATTATATAAAGTCCCATTAACATTTTTCAAGAAATTGCTTGAAGTCAGAGGTTCGCAAAGTAACCTTTCTCTCGGCCTAAGACGTTAGAGCGATATAGGAATTAATAAATGCGACATAAATCCTAAAGGCCAACATATGCAAGAGTAAAATTTCATGACTCTTATTTTTTTTAGTACAGAAAAACACATGTCTATATATACTATAGCCCTGAATTGGAAAACATTGAATTTATAAATTATTAAGACGACTAACAGTGGATCAATGTAGCGCTCTTCATAAAAGAAAACGGTCAGAGGAAAAACAATTTGTATTTACTGATAATCCTCAATATGCTTTTTCCCCTCTTTCAATGGGGACTGAATAAAAAATGTATCTTCAAGTGAAATGTAAAGTGGGGCAAACCTTGTTTGCGGCGGATATAAACGCTTATCTAAAAAATTTTCAGACTAGGCACTACTATCTGGCAATTGGCTTGTGGTATCTTATTCTAATTAAAGAGAACCAGTGCAATTCTTAACGACCAAGCTACGGTTGTTTCGATCCAAAAAAAAATCTATGTTGCTATATGGAGGCAGCAAATAGAAAATATTATGTACTGCCGCAAGCAAACTACAATTTTGAATTGGCGTCTAATGCAGTCATCACAATTCTAAGATGGACAGACGCAAGAGTTGAAGCGCACCCGGCGACACAACACATTGTGGGACCCTTATGAGATTAACATATAGAAAGTAAATTATAAGCAACAAATAGGTGCATTCCAGTCAGAAACGCTTTGCCGGATAATACAGTTGACACAAATGTAAAAGATCGTCTAATTTTATAAACGCAACCTTAGTGCGCTCATCAATTTGTGACCTCTTTGACACCACTATACTTACTTTTTCCAAGAGAAGTGCTAATGATTCAGCATGAATTCTATCAAAAAAAAAAAAACAGTTTAAATTTATCCAAATAAAAAAAATATCACTTTTATTATCTCTATCTCTGTACAACCTCTAAATAATCAAAAATATGTGATTGTTTTTTAATTGGGGAAAAATGCTCTTTCTTATACCAAGATAGCGGCACTGTACCACATTTCGTTAGATCCTTGCCTAAAGGAACTGTGCTTATCACTTCTTTTGGTTTCAAGAATCCAACAAATCGTCTCATTTCGTCATGGCTAGAATGTTCTGAATACTCAACTCCAATAATATTTATTTCCCCACGATACTGTGGCTTTGAGTTTTTCTCCCATCCACTAGGTCTTATTGCAAGTAGCATGTCACATTGATATTTAACTTCTTTCCAATACTCAAAAATACCCCGATAGCCAATCTTCATCATGGATATCACATGCAAATCTGCTTCCCGAGCATCTGTAACAAGTCTTTGCAGAATCTCATCATTATTTATTGCTCTCAAAGCTTTTCTTCTCTTATCGTCCGTCCACACTTTAAAGTCAAAGGCTTTTGCAATTTGTGACCAGAATTTCTCTTTTCCCACAAGATATGCACCGCAAACAAACAAAATTCGTTTGCCTTCATGTTTTTCTTTAAATTCACGAATACTCTGTATTGCATCAGCGATACTCTTAGTCTGCGACTGAAAAGAATACTTGTTTGATATATATGTTGTGTCCAAGTATAAAATGTCAATATTGCGTTTTATGAGATGAGGATTCAGCTCCATTTCTAATGACGCACGAAAATCTCCAGTATGCAGGATTCTTTTTCCACACGGAAGCTGAAACAAAAGCATTATCGCACCAGGACAGTGGTTTGCATCTATGGCAGTTATCTGAATACCATCAATTACAATGGTTGAATTCAAGTGAAGAATATTTACAAGTTTTTCATCGATTGGAATGAACTCTCGCAAGAAATTAGCAGTTATCTTCGACACATAAATTGGCATAGAGAATTTTTTCGTCAAACCAATATAGTGATCTGCATGGAAATGTGTTAAAAAATAAACCGTAACGCCTTCTATTCGACCGTATTTGAACCCGTCTACGGCAAATGTTGTGCCTTCAATAACTTTGTACGACGGACATATAGATTTTTCAGACTTAACTGTCGCTGAACGTTTCGGTGTTAGTGGTAATTTTATTTTTGTATCGTCCTCTGCCTCTGAATCCGAACACAGGTCAATTACTACTGGTATAAAAGATGATACAGTTTCTTCATTACTCTTAGCTTCACTTGATTTTACGAGGTCACGGTCTTTTGTGTCACCCATAGATTTTAGTAAATTTCTACGCAAAGATAACTTTTCCAAGTTACGACGGGATTTTTGTGAAGAAACAGGCGTAGAAGCAGTGACCTCATAATTTGGTAGAATTTTCTTAAACTTTTTTGGCGCCTGAGAGATATGTGACCCAGGTTTAAAAAACATATCCAATTTAGATTGGATGGTTGGATCTTTATTTTGTTTTGAACCGGAAACTTTGCTTGGTTTTTTCTTTGTCTGGTTATCATACAGTACATTTTTGGAGACAGGTGTCATGCATATTTCATCAGCCAAACCAACTGGTGATAAACTGTTGAGAGTTTGCAACTCACCCATGTTTTTAATTCGAATTCCTGAGATAGAATTCATATCACAGTTTCAATTTCTTACACATATGTTGGGGTGACTGTTGTTTAACCTATAGAATATATATAGAAAACAAATTTATTAACATATATCCATACCATCACTGCTTCTTTCTAAAGTAATGAGCTTTAACTACAAAAACATAGACAAAATTGTCAAAGATATCTTTAGATTATTTAATGGTGTTTTCTAGACCACTGCCGCTATTAGGCTAAGATTGGCAAGCACTTATGTCAGCGACCACAAAAAGATAAGTACCCTTCTCATGACATGATTAATCAAGCAAGTGAATGCAATAATCGTACATATAACATATGTAAAAACTCGTTTCGGAGAACAAAGTAGATATATTCAAAGTTCAGTTTAATTTCAACATATATTGTAATTGTTTATCACAATGTAAATTACCCAAATTAAAAGTTCTTAATTGACCATAAATTTTAGTTTAATATTTGTTCAATCAATGATAACTGCCTTAGTTAAATATAGTTACAAATATTCGCTAGGTAAATTAACTTGTGTAAATGTACATTGGTAAATGATAACATTTTGATTTCGATTTCTTGACATCTGTAAGTTAAGGGTGTGTGTACAAAGTTTAAAAGCCTAAGGCAGTAGTTAAACTGAACTACAGGATGCTTTTTATGAAGAAAGTTTTTACGAGCTACTCGACAAAACTAACGAGCGAAGCTCTAAGTAACACATTCAAATCGTTGAAGGTGATTTTACCGATAAATTAGAAAAAGAGAACATCGTTGGTAGCAAAATCAGAAAGCATTGCCTACACGAGCCCGCATCACATATGCAAATGGACATAGGCTTATTTATTTGGAAACGGGAAAGAATGCCACTATAGCCAGTATATGATTTCTTCACCTCAATATTTACAAAGGATCACGCCGGAAACCAAATCATAAAACAAAGAGTCTGCAAACTCAACAAATCGCCAGAATTTTGCCAGTCGCATATTCCCCAACCTCTTCCTAACATCTAAGATAAAGCATCAATAAGAGGGTATAATTTTTTATATTAACACAGAATCATCAATGCCAGCCAGAAAGTAATTTGGAGATTACATGGGGACTTGAAGCAGCTTGCAGATAGGGTCGTCGCGCAGCTGCCGTGCATGTATATTAATCCAGCATGAGGGCCGGTGGCTTTAATTGCTGTATCTTCGTTAGTTTTGCTCCGATTTACTTAAAATTTTGACTCTCGACATGTTGTACATTCAGAAAAATAAAAATATACAAAAAAAATATATTTTAAAACCTTAAACACATTTAATTTTTTTTTTTTTTTTTGTTCCAGATTATCCGATAACGAGTTATATAGTTCACCGCATAACAACTTTTTTTCGAGGCGCCTCTGGAGTCTGTCATGGACTTATTTATTGATATTTTTAATTGAAATTTTTTTCAAAGATACTTCAGATGTTATACTATAACTTGTATATGAAATAAATAAACCAACATAATTCATGTCTAAAAAAAAAAGATCTTCCAATGACATATTTTAATATCAATCTGCGATATCCAGCATTCCATACATATTCCATTTTACTATAAAATTCGATTCTACTATCCACTAACCAATGGTTTACGCTTCTGCTATTGAAATCTTCTGCTATGGAAACATAGCTGGATAAACGCGGACAACATCATTAATTGTATTTCCCAATCCTGTTGTAAATTTTGGTAATTTTCCTTTCTTACGCAGAGGATTATACAGCCACACCAGATCTCCTTGATCTTGATCTTGAAATCGGAAAATTTGGCTTTAATGTCATACCTCGTCTTCATGCGGTTGCTCACTAGCTTCATCTTTCCTCGGATAGTTTTATACAATTTGTAAGTGGGGATCCGAAATTTTATTTCACTTCGCGCTCAATGTGTTTGACAAAATAAGTTCTCGGATGGTGTGTGCCTTGTTTAACTTTGGACCGCGTTTCAGTAGGCAATTAAGAAGAGCGGCATGTGTCGACCACAGCTCTGCTGGCAGTTGCTGACAACCCTAGATACATGCTCATTCAAGGTCCGATTAAATCACTTAACCAATTCATCAGATTGAGGGTGTAGTGGCGCTATCCCTGTCTTTCTCACGTTTTCGCCTTTCATCGGAGTGTAGCTTCATTGGGATCCCAAATCTTCTCACCCAGTTGTTAACTATCTCTTCTACGTTCAAGAGGCTAACTTGATTTGGGATGGCAAATACTTCCGGTCACTCGGGGTGTATCCGTTGCCATTAAAGGTTTCCGGAAACTTCCAGCAAAGTCGATGGCTATTAGTTTGAATGGTGCTCCAACATTGTATTGCTGCATTCGTCCCTGTGGCTTTACTTTTGGGCCCTTGGTAGCCGCACACCTTATGCACATTTTGCACCAATTCTCGACATTTTATTTAGCGCTTAGCTAATAGAAACGTTCCGTTACATTTTCTTGTTTATTCTCAAATGGCCTCATGTATTTGAGGGAGTACTTGGCTGACTTTGGACCACGGCAAGATTAGCGGCATACAAGATGTTGATCCATCTGCACTTTCCCATTTTCTCTTCAGCAAACCACACAAAGCAAATCCGGCTGTACCCAATATGCCTTCAAAAATTGTCTCCGGTTTAATATCTCCTTCCAGCTTGGTCTTTACTCGTGTTTCTTCCAGGCCAATATTGGTTCGATGTCATTATCTGCCTGTTGGGAGTAACTCATTTCATTTGTATTCCAATCCTCTATTGGCTCGGTCCTGATCATGCGGATAGTGGCCTCTTCTTTCGCTTCTTTACGGTTGCAGTGTTCACATTTCACTCCGCACGTTCGACGAGAGATAGCATCAGCATTTCAGTAGAGTTTTCCCTTGCGGTGTTCCACTTTAAAGTCGTGGCCCTGCAACTTTATCTTTAGGGTTCTTAAATTGAAGTAGTTATTTCGGAGCTGCATGGTCTGTCCGAAGGATGAACTTTTGTCCATACAGGTACTTATGGAAATACTTCGTAGTCAAGAGTTGAAAACCATTTGGGTCCAGAAAGTGTATCCAAGGTGTTATCGATTACCGTTGAGACATCGGTAGCCTACACAAAGCCTCGTGCTGAGGTCTTTCTTCTTCACGAGGAGCAATGGAGATGCCCACAGACTCTGCGATTCTTCAATCAATCCCTCAACTTTCATCTTCGACACCATTTCGGCAACTTCTATATGCTTTGCAGGTTGACGAATTGGTCGGGCGCCTTCGGTGTTAATGTAGGTTTGTTCAGCGTACTCACTGATTAGTTTTTCTGCCAGAATTCGCTGCTCTTGATCAAGATTACAGAGACTGCGAATTTTGCTTTTGATTTTTATGCTCTGAACTGTTGCGACCGATGTCGATATAGCCCCAACAGGTACACATTTCCCCCTATATCCCCCTTTTTCATTGTTAATTTAAAATTTTTAATAAATTGATTTAAAATCCTTACACGGACCATGTTGTTCTTTGATTCCACTAAGGTCTTTCCCACCATATAATCTTTCTTATTTTCTGGCTCCGTCAATAAAAATCGTTGGCTACAGAACCAGCTTCCACTTTTGTCCAAACAATTGCTTCCGTCGAAGGCTCTAGAATCTGATTTTTGTAGATTACGACTTTTAAGACTGAAGAACTGGCGTTTCGGGCGTTTCCGTAGTCTGTATCAATGATACACTCATCGTCAGCCACCAGAAAAACGTGGGAGAAGGCTATGCCGACCAGGTGGATTTTTATACGGACTTCACCATATCTCTCCTTATGATTGAGGCCGTTGTATCTGTGGCTTTTGTTGCCATCCATTTTTCCTTTCTACTGACTACTTTTACTAAAAGGCTTTCATTGCATCGTTTTGCTGGCGAGACTTGGATGATAGTCCTGAGGACTTCGATTCCTGCTACCAACTTCTACCTTGCGAATTTGGTGTTTAATCGTTTCCCGACTGATTGATTCGGTAAGATTAGCCGTCTTCTTGATAGCTGTTTCTGCCGGTTTCTTTCTCTATTTGTTTGTTACCATAATGAAGACAGCCTTTTCGTCGCACCGGTTCTTTACACTGCTTTTCAAGATATTCTATTTTATTGCTGTTCTAGCAGCGCATTCTTCGTCTATCCCGTGGAGTATCTCGTTCCTCGGCACTAGTCTTGCGCAGAAGCATTCAACAAATGTTACTTCCTTGACGAAATGTGTTCCTTTAGAAGCCTGATTGGCGACTTTCATTGCCAGAGCGAAGGCAAGTGCGTCAGAAAGTGTTGTTTTTCTGGCCATTCTTACTGCTGACTATAGCTTTGAATCTGAAATTCCTCTGATAATTGTGTCCTTTGATATTTCTTCAATAATTTCCTGGCCTGCGGTGGGGTATGACAAATGTGCCATACATGTCCACGATACCAAAAAGCCAAAGAAACACTAAAGATTAAAACAATTCCTAAGTGAAGTATGGCTGAAGCCAAAAGAATTTACAAAGAGTAATACCCTCCAGCTTTCCTTCCACAGACGTTTTCAACCGTAGTAAAAATTCCTCACTCCAAAAAATAACGATTCCATCCCAGGTAAATAATATTCAAAGTCTATCAAATAAAACACTTGACACACAAACACTCTAGACAAACTCTGCGTCGAAAGACGATAACTTCCAATCCAACCAAAAATATCTCACAAGTTCATCACGAACATACAAAAATAATAACTTCATTAACACGCTTATTGTTGTTGGAAATACAATAACAACAACTGGTAATGTTATTGTTATTATTTTATTTTTATTTTTATTATGCCTGTTTGTTACAAAATTTAATTTACAAAAAAATCGATTAGCAGAACATTGCCGTCTGACTGATTGACATTAGATTAAACAATTAATAGCAAAACATTTTAAAGTGTAAATATTGTGATATCTTGAATATGTACATATTTAATTAATTTTTGATCTTGTAGCATTAAAAGTTCTCATTTATGATTTTGTTTCGATATGTTATGGCTGATTCATAGGAAATAGGAAACCAGTTTTTTAACATTGTTTTCACAATTGATGAGTGCTATACTATCTTTCGATTTAGTGACGCTACCTAAAAAGTATCTTCATATTTCATTGAGAATAGGGCATCCGCCAAGTGATTTAATGGATAACATGTTCCCTCTCTGATAGATTACAAACGCTGTAGTAGATATGTAGGTTAGGACGATGCGGGACATAGTTAAGGCGTATCAGTTCTCCTCTCATTTTAAATAGGGACGATATTATTTCTTTAGTGTTGTTATTGTTGAAGTAGTTCTTATCACACAAATTATGATTTAAGATACTGTATGTAGATCTATGTACTGATAATGTAGCCTTAGTGAGACAATCCTTTCCAATGATATTATATAGCACCTCACTGGAGTATTTTCCAGTCCCATCTTCGAAATTGAATCCTATTCTGCAATAAGTTGCCAGCTCCTCTAAATGTTTACACCACAGGGTTCTCCTTTCAATTGTCCTCCTTGCTATGATTTTTGAAAGTCTGTCATCAGGCATCTCTAGAACTTTAATAAGTTAATCCGTATGCAGTTTCAGTGTTTTGGTTTTTATTGAGGTTCCATATTTAGATTAAAAGTAATAATCATTCCAAGATACCTGTATCGTTTCACCGTTTCGATGGGCTGACCGTTAAAATGCCAGTTCTCGTTTCTACATAATCTACCTCTAAATCAAAAATTATGATTTTTAGAGGTTTACATAATTGGTTGAATGCATTCTAGTGAATATGCAAAAATTACTACATCATCTGCGAACAAAAGAGGCATTATTAATATTCCAGAAATCTCAATATCTCCTTGAAGGAGATCTACAAGGTCATCTGTGTATATGGCGAAGAAATTAGGGCTCTTCGATCGATATTATCAAACCCTGCTTTGAAGTCACGAAAATAGCAAATAATTTCCTTTTTGTTCCATGAAAGATCGGGCAATGTTTTGCAGTACGAAGCCTTTCGAAATCCTGCTTGGTATTCTTTGATCAAATTATTGTTATCAATCCATTTTAACATGAGATTATTTAGAAGTTTTGTGAATACCTTATTCGATGAATTAAGAAAGCATATTCCTCGGTAATTTGTGGGATCTGTTATATTGCCTCTTTTATGAATAGAAAATATAAAAGCTTCTTTAAAAGCTTGCGATATATTACCCGTTTCTAATATTTGATTAAATATAGTTGTTATTTTTTCGATGAAGTTGGCAGACGCGTATTTAAGGAATTCCATGGCGATCCTATCTGTCCCTGGTGCCTTTCCGTCATTGAGCTTTATTAACACCTTCCAAACTTCATCCTGTGTTATAGGCGCGTCTAGTATATCATTGGTAATAAAAGGTGCTGTGTAATGAATGTGAGGATTACAGGGCTTAAAAGTGTTCGGAAATGGTTCATCAATGTATTCACGTTCAATTGCGCCCCAATTTGGGGCGTTTTGCCATTGAACTTTTTTATCGCCGACCAGAATTCCTTCACATTCTTGCAGCAAGTTGAACTGAGAGCTTCTTTTTGAAAATAAACTTTCTTTTTCTCCTTACAGATTTATTTAAAGGTTTTATTTGCTCATATATATAGTTTTTAATAATAACAATTGCCAAGTTTTCGGAAAGCCTTGAGCCATCCGAACGACTTTTGCCTTGCGGCTTTATATTCTTTGTCAAACCATCTCTCCTTTAGTTTCGTACTTTTTCCTTCAACATACATGCAGGGTGGGTACGATCTTTTAATCAGATTTACAATTCCTCCAATGCTGCAATGACTATCTGTGTTTAGGTATAAATTAAGATTGTGTCTGTAATTGACTGCATTTGACTCTCTCCATAACAATTTAGGAGGTAAAATTATATCTCGTACCTCTTCACTTTTTACCGGGGCTGAACCAAGCTCTGCGACTATGGTCTGAATACGACTCACACAATACTTTAAACTCATAGTCCACGACCGAACAGGTGTATTCTTCTTTTGAATCTGACCCACTTACTCCATTCATAATACGGAAACCCATTGAATCACACAGGTCTAGTAATTTCATCCCCCTTAAATTTTTAGTGATATCATTGGATTTCTTTACTTTTCCTGCGAATCTATTTTCTCTTCCCTCCTCTTCTCCTATTCATGCATTCAAATTACCGATAATTATTATACCACATTGTCGTTAGTACTGTGTTCAAGTAGATCACATAGTAAACTAAAATCTTTTTACCAATGATTACAATTAATATACATATAATGGCAGTATATTTAGCTTAGTTGAACCCAGGTTGATTTTTAAAAGTTTAACCTCATTAATTGTTTCGAAATCACAGGATATGTTGTTAATATTTTTATTGTACCCGAAGAAACAACCAACACTAGCTCTTCCTCTCGTACTTTGTTTCAAAGCGGGTATACAAACAAATTTGAATTTTTTAAAATAACAAAAATACTATTTTACGAGTAAATTTTCTTTGTCCAAAAAAGTTTCGTACAGAATTTCAATATCAAAACTGTTTATAAATTCGTAAAATTTTTCGTAAATTGGCTTATTACTGAGACCTGAGATGTTATAGCTTAGTATTTTTATTCTTTCTAATTCTACATAATTTCTTTTGTTTTGTCAGACGGCAACTCTATTCAACTCTCTTCTATTCATATGATTGTTGTCCTTGCTGTGATGTTTCTAGCTTGAGCTAAAGATGTCGCTTCTCCACCCGTGATGTCTCCATTTGTCATCTGTGCATTCTCGTTGGCCCACAGCTGATTACTTAAATCGGTTTTGTAGATCTTGTTGAGAAGTGGGATCGCATTTGTGTTGTTTTGTAATAATCCTATAGATGAACTCCAGCGGAAAGCATTTTTCTGCACGTACATGCTGTCATCCCTCACCAATACTTGAATTTGCGGATTTATTTCTAGTAGATTACTTCGTATCTTCAAGAGTTTATGGGAAGATCTTTCGATATGTTACACCTGTACCTTTGAGTGTTGAAGCTTTGAGAGCTGTGATCACCTGTTGTCTTAATTCGAGTTTCACAATAAAGTTTTTAGCAGTCGCATTATTCGTTTTTATTTCATGAATCTGTAGGTTTTCAGTAGCTTGTTTTTTTTTTTGATAACGCTTGACAAAATGTTTCTTATGACATCTTTTTCATCGATGTAACTCGTAACATCAAGTTGTTTTCAGTGTTTTTTCTTTGGATCTCCTCCATTTAGTTCTCCAGCAGCTCGTACTTGTTTTCCAAGGTTGCTATTTCGTTAGACAGCTATAGGTTAAGTTCTATAATTTTTTGGTTGGCGGATGCTATTGCTTCGCTGTCGCTCTTCTTAGCCGTGTCTTTCAATTTCGAGTCAAGTAACTGACATAGCAAATTAATAAGATCCGTCTGGTTCATGGCTCCAACTAGCTCCTCAGACATTTTTCCGACGTGTTGCATTTTTTTTTCGACATTAAAGGCTTCGGGAGAAGTTTCTGCGAGATTTATTTTGTTTTTTGTTGCCATATGGGCGTAGATATAGAGTGTGGTTTGAATTGTCGTGGGGCAGATGTTCTAGTACTAAGCGTATACACTTCTTACAACTCTAAAACTCACACGAAATTTCCAAACGTGTTTTTGTTAATCTTTGGACAACCCTTCAGCACAATTTTAACTTCAAAATGTTGGAAATATACTATCTTCCGCTTTTTTTTTGACCAATTTGGCTATGGCGACTTCAGAGGTGTGAGCCGGTGCTTTATCGTGGTGGAAGAGCACCTTTTTCCTTACCAAATGTGGTCGTTTTTTCTTCAAATCGCCCAAATAAATGGACGTACTCAAATAGTCAAAGTCCCAAAAACCAGTGGCTATCATCTTTCCGGCCAAAGGCATGGTCTTCGCCATTTTTGGAGCACGTTCACATTGTTTCGTTTGTTCTTTGGCCTCTGGTATGTTCCAATGAATCCATGTCTCATCAACGGTCACGAAACGACGTAGAAACTTCTCCGCATTTTAAGTAAACAGGACCAAGCACATCTTTAAAGTGGACTCACGATTGCGCTTGTTCTCCGGTGTGAGCAAACGCAGCACCCATCGCGCGGACAGCTTTTCCATGCGCAAAATCTCGTGCAGGATATGGGTAACGCGTTCAGTTGAGATGCCTGCTATGTTATCTCTGCCGGCTCGCGAATTTTCACTCGGCGGTCTGCCAATACGAAATCATGGATTTTGTTCACGGTTTCCTTATTGGTAACCGTTTTTGGACCACCTGGGCGCGGTTCGTTAAAAAACGACGTGCGGCTATGGCGAAACTCTGCGAACCGATCGTAAACGGTTGTACGGAAAGTTGAATGATCAGGCGGATTAAAAGATGTTATACTATATAATGGTACACTCATTTTGGCTCATTAGCGCCACCCATCTTCCAATCCGGGTACTCATCAAAAAGCCCTAATATATCGAAAACTATTTTCCATTTTGTTAGAAAATTCGATTCTACTCTCCACTTACCAATGGTTGATGCTTCTTTTCGTTTCCATAGCAGAAGAGTAGAATCGAATTTTCTACCAAATTGGAGAATGTATAGGCGCAGATTCTTCTTAAAATATGTCATTGAAGTATAAATATCAGCACCCGAGGTATGCAAAGCAGTTCATCATTTAATATTAAAGTGTGAATTACGAGAGTGATTAAGTGATTTAAGCAAAAGATAAGCGTTTAAATTGTGAATTCTAATTGGATTGAATAAAGAGATTGTATTGAGAATAATAAGTTCTATCATTTGTACCCACACAAACATTTTACAATTGAAAAGTAGACTAATTAAATGAAAATGCTCCCCAAACACCTTAAAGTAATGGCCTATATATGGACAACGTAGACTAGAGATATTATCGGAAGAACTCCTCTTCGTTTATTTAAACGTGTCATCCCTACGTCCGAGATCTTAAACTGATTAGTTCATTATTGTTTTTAATTATTATTATTGTAATATGTGGGTACAAATGATAGAACTTATTACTTTCAATGCAATCTCTTTAGTCTATCCAATTAAAATTCACAATTTAATCGCTTATCTTAACTTTTTTACTTTTATTTATTTTATACTTGAACCCACTTAATCATTGTCGTAATTCACACTTTTAAATTCAACTGATAAACTGATTTGCATACCTCGCGGATGCTGATATTTATGACATATTTTGAGAAAGCATTTTCCAATTTGCTAGAAAATTCGATTCTACTCTTCACTCACTAATTGTTGATAATTCTGCCACCGAAATCTTCCGCTATGGAAACAAAGATGATGCTGCTCACATTCAAATGGATATCTAACTGCTCCCTCCCTAAAGCTTTTCGTCCAGAACAACTTCGGCATTCATCATCCTGTTGAAATGACACATTCTATTCAAATGGACCACCTTCAATTTTCCTCGATCCCCACGGTGGATATGGTAGACAACGTCATTAATTCGGGTTACCACCTTACATGCTTCTTCCCAATCCTGTTGCAATTTTGATGATTTCCCTTTCTTATGCAGAGGATTATACAGCCACACCAGATCTCCTTCGTTGAAGCCGGAAATTTCGCTTTGATGTCGTACCTGGTCTTCATGCGGTTGCTCACTAACTTCATCTTTTCTCGGGTGTTTTCATGCAATATATGAATCCTGTTGCGCAAGTCGTTCACGTACTTGTTCACCTCCTTGGGCTCCGTAGGTGGGGATCCGAATTTTATTTCATTTGGTAATCGAACTGTTTGACTAAATAAGATCTCGGATGGTGTGTGTCCTGTTGAACTATGAACCGCGTTCATTAGAAAGAGGGGTTTGTGTCGATCTCAGTCCCGCTGGCAGTTGCTGACGTCCTTAAACAGATGCTCGTTCAAGATCCGATTGAATCGCTCGACCATTCCATCAGATTGAGGCTGTAGTGGCGTTGTCCTTGTTTTACTTCTTCCCAGATATTAGCACGATTTTTGGAAGACTTTTGATTCAAAGTTTCGCCCTTGATCTGAGTGGGATCCCGAATCTGCCCAGTATTTCACTATCTCTTCTGCTACGGTCTTAGCCTCTTGAAGATGATGAATCGGCTGCCATTAAATGTTTGGGGAAACGGCCCAGCGATGCCGATGGCTATACGTTCGAATTATGCCCCGACATTGTATTGTTGCATTCGTCCCTGTGGCTTTACTTATTCCCAAATTTACTCCTGAAATTCCGTCATGTATTTCATGGAGTACTTTGGTGACTCTGGACCGTGGCATGATTAGCTGCATATGAAATGTTGTTCCATCTGCACTTTCCCATTTTCTCTTCAGCAAACCATCTTGTACACAAAGCGAGTCCCACTGTGCCCAATATGCTTTCAGAGTTTGGCTCCGGTCCGATATATTCTACCAGCTTGGTTTTTCCTCGTGTTCCTTCCATGCCAATATTATTTCGATATCATTATTTGCCTGTTGAGAGGAAATGATTTCTTCTGAACTCCAACCCTCTATGGGCTCGATCCTGATCATGCGAATAGTGGCGTGTTTTTTCGCTTCTTTACGGTTACAGTGTTTACATTTAACTCCACACAGTCGACGATAGAGAGCATCAGTATTTGAGTGCAGTTTTCCCTTGCGGTTTAGCATTTCAGAGTCGTAGCGCTGCAACTGCTCGATCCATCCCGCAACTTGGCCTTCAGGCCATTTAAGAGCTGCGTGGTCTGTCCGAAGAACGAACTTTTGTCCATAGAGGTTCTTATGGAAATGCTTCGTAGCCAGAATTAAGGCCCGAGCTCTGTGATATGCGATCACTTTCTCTCGACCATCATGAACTTGTGAGAGCACAGCTCCGACCCCAACATTGCTAGCGTCTACGTCCACGATGAACATTTTTCCGGGTTTGGGGTATCTCAAAATGGGGGCATTTCACAGCTGCCACTTGAGTTCTTGAAATGCTTTCTCACAATCTGCAGATCACCTGAACTGTGGGCCATTTTCCGTTAGTTGATGGTGTTGGTGTTTATCTTTGGGGACAGGCCAACTTTTTACGGCTTCGATTTTGTCAGGATCTGTCGTTACTCCTTTCGCTAATATAATGTGACCCAGATATTTCACTTCCGGACAGAACAAGTCACATTTTTCTGGATTCAGCTTCAAATAAGCACTTCGCAGCCTCTCAAACATTTATTTTATGTTTTCTCGATGCTCTTCGAAAGTCCTATCTATGACGATAAGGTCGTGCAGATATACTAGGCAGCTCTTTCACGTGAGTCCTTGCAATGTTCGTTCCGTTAGTCGCTCAGTATCCGCTCTTAAAGTCAAGAGTTGAAAACCATTTCGCTCCAAAAAGTATATTCAAAGTGTCATCTATTCTCGGAAGTGGGTAGCTGTTCTTTTTAGTTACATCGTTGAGACGTCGGTAGTCTGCACAAAACCTCGTGCCGTCGTCTTTCTTCTTCACGAGGACCACTGTAGATGCCCACGGACTCTGCGATTCTTCAATCAGTCGCTCAACTTTCATCTTCGACACTATTTCGGCAACTTCTGTTTGCTTTTTCAATGGAAGACGGTATCGATGTGGTGTTGAACAAGTTGCGTACGTCCATATTCTCCGTCCTGTGTAGCAAATATATCAGCGTACTCTCCCAATAGTTTTTCTGTCAGGATTCGCTGCTCTTGATCCAGATTACAGAGGCTGAGAATTTTGTCTTAATTGCTTCCGACTAAGGCTCTAGAATCTGATTTCTGTAGATAACGACTTTTAAGACTGAAGTATAGTCGTTTCCGTATATCATTGGTATCTCCATGTTTCTGTATTTCAGGGTTTGTACCGCAAAGTCCACAACTAGTCTATGTTCTCTTATGAAGTATGTACCATTGATACATTCGTCGTTTATATTAGTCACCAGAAAAACGTGAGAAAAAGCTATTCCAGCCAGGTGGATTTGTATACGGACTTCACCATATACCTTCGCTGTTTCTCCCGTGGCTGTTCTCAAACTGTAACTGCTACTTCCCTGACGAAATGTGTTCCCTTGGAAGCCTGATTGGCTGCCATGGCCAAAGCGAAGGCAAGTGCTTCAGCAAGGGTTCTTTTTCCGGCCATCCCTACTGCCGACTGAAGCTTCGAATCTGCAATTAATCTGATGAATACGTCCTTTGCTATTTCGTCGATAGTTTCCTAGCCAGCGGTGAGGAATGACAAATGTTCCAGTCTACTCATGTCTGCTTGGAGCTGCTGTAGTGTTTCTCCTCGTTGCTGCATTCGACCTTGCAACTGGACTTTGTAAGCCTCCAGCATGTAGCTATTTTTAAACCGTTTCTCGATAGCCTGTACTAAAACAACATAATCTTTATTCTTTTGGATGTCTATCGTTTGCAATAATTCTGCTGCTGGACCGTGCAAGGCCACTGTTAGGTCAAAGCACTTCTACTCATTGTCCCAGTCGTTCACACAGGCAGCCACTTCAAACTGTTTTTTACAAGAAGACCATGAGGTCTGACCATCGAATGGAGGAGACTTCAACTCTTTTCTCCTCGGACAGCTTAAAGAATATTCTCGAAGTTTCTGTTTCCGCACGGTGTCGAGATCTTTTGCCAGTTGCTCAAATTTGCTGTCCATTTGATCAACATTCTTCTCAATTTTTTCAAATCAGTTTCTTCGAACTTTTGTTGTAGACTATCTAGACTATTCTTTTGTTTGTCGAATTTTTGTTCAATGCTGTTTTTTTGTTCGTCTAGATTTTTCTTTTGTTCGTCCAGCTTTTGTTCGTTACAGCATCGCAGGCATGTCGTTGCCAGTACTTATTTGATCTTCGTCGACTTCAAAGGAGTATGAATCCGGATCATGTCCCTCGTTGTTTAAAGCTTTCTGAAGTCGGAGCACCAAGTTACTTTTTCCTCCACTGGCACTGAGGTTTTTCTTGTTCAACTCGAAATTCTATCTGAAAGAGAATTTTATTCTCATTCTCACGGATTCACAGTCAGTGACACCCTGCATAATTAACATTTTTTTATAGTAGTCCAGTAGATTAATTGATCTAGTTATTTAGTAGATTATCCACTATTTAAATTCATTAATATTTTTAAAAATTACATAGAACTTACATCTAGTCTTACATTTAGAAAAAGAAATTTATATAATTTATAATTGGCTGTAAGAAAATTCATATTTTAAAAAAAATGTATCACTTTTCTTTTGAATGCGGCAAAGTTAACTTAATTTCTTAATCCGTTTGGAATTGAATTAAATAGATTAAAAAATTTATATATATGGTAGAATACTATTTCCTATAGCGTTTTAACGTTTCGTGTATGGAGACAAAAACTAAACAACAATCCCGGCCGACGAGCTGAACTGCGCTTCGCAAGCATGCCACGCTCTTCACACTCGGCTGTTCCCTTCCTTTCCATTTCAATTTCCCTTCAAATATCCATATCCGTGATCCATTACATTCTTTTTGTTAGTTCTATTTTGTTTTATATCCTAATATCCTATCTACATCCTACCATCCTACTCTACTCCTTTTCCATTAGTTCATTTTTTCCCTTCCTCTCCTATAAAATTATATTACAAGTATTCTAAGCGTTATCGTCGCATATATTCCTAGTCATAAGTCATATATTCCTAGAATCAGATTACCAATTCGATGAGCGTTACCGCCTTCAGTGGTACTGGTAATAACGAATCATAAGGAAAATAAGAATATGCAGCGACGAAGTTGTGCCATTCCTTGATTGTTTCTTAGCTCATATCTGCAGCAATTAAATCTTATTGCAAATTTGCCTATCTGAGTGAGGTTTAGTTCTGCACAAAAAGACAAATTCTCTGTTTTTCCGATCGCTTGTCATATGTTGTAGTGGTGTGAAACCCCTTAAACATTCGAAAACATATATAAATATTATGTGAGGTTTTGTATTCAACACGGAAAACCTCCCATATGTAAGGATGCGGTTTCAGATTTGGAATGTTGAAATGAATAAAAGAAATAAATTCTGGGATGGTCGTCCTTATCTGCACTCATTTCGAAGCTAAATGGACATTAACTCTTCTAAGATGCAGATCTAGATTTCAATGTCGAGTCCAGGGTTCTGGGTGTGAAGACGGTTTAGATCATTCCCTGTTTCTCGGAGTTGCCCGGAACCCAGAAGATGGAACGTGTCAATTTTAGTCGGTTGAAAATCTCAAAAGTCTTAGTTTGCATGGGTGGGTTTTTTCGCCTCAGACTTGTTTAACCGTTAAAGAGTTTGCTGCGTGAAGCAAACATTCTCTGCTTTGGCACCCACAGTTAATCGACAAATGTTTGTACTCAGCGTCGTTCAGACTATTGTCATTGCCCGCCTTCCCAATTCAGATCGCCAGAGAGATAATAGCGGCATTATTATAGGTGCGCCGGTCATGTCCCCTTTGGCTATTCGAGGTTTTCTTAAAACACCAGTTTTAGCCGCATATTGTACACCGGGAAAGCCACCACCAGAATTATTTCTTGGTGGTGATTCCACTCTAATAGCCAATTTCCGTCGACCAGAACTATGTCCTTTTTTGGTTTTAGCACTGGCCTTACCTGGACATCGGTAAAAAGACCGGTGGTTTCGTCTTTGCCGATGGGCCTAACCGCTTCATGCGATTTTCGTCCACTGGAACTGTAGCCTTCGCTGGGTGCAGCATCGGTTTTATTCGAACCTCGTGTACCGAAAGATTTATCGACAGAGGGAGTGTGGGAAACTTTTTTTCTCTTGTCCCTATTCCGGACGAAAGTAAAGGACGCAATTTCAGGTTGAGGTTGATCGGTTTCACTGGGTCTCATTTTCTTTTTCTCTTCTCTTTTAAATTCTCATCACTTTTAGGTATGGTAAACAAGTTTTCGCAACACAATTGGATATAATTTTTGGATTTTATTCAAACAACACTTGATTTACTTGAAACTGACAGTTGCTTTCCATCAGATGAGCTTGTGTGCTATGGAGTACTTGAGTTTTTTACCCAAATTAAACAACATTTTTGTTCCATAATGAATTCAGCCGAATTCTCTTTCTATAATTGTGCCTGCACTACTACCTTCAACAAATTTAATTTGAACAAGATGTCACGGTACCAATGGCATTTAGATTGTTTTGTTAATTTTCGAGCTGTCACTTTGTTGTCAATTTACTACAAACTCGTAAATTTTTCTAAGATATCGAGCAAGATAAAAAAAAATTAAAAAATTTAATATCTAACCAATGGCCAGCACTTCAGGAGCAGACGAAACATTTGAAAGTGCAGATGTAAGTGTATATTAAATCAGAAATGTACAATTAAAAGAAAATTGCTTTCTACGCATATTAGTTCGATGAAGATGAGTTAGGTGAGGAGCAATTTGTTACAACCTCTGCGGGACGTAAACGTCTATTTAGCAAAGAATTAAGATGTATGATGTATGGCTTTGGCGATGACAAAAATCCTTACACCGAAAGTGTTGATTTACTGGAAGACTTGGTCATTGAATTCATAACTGAAACCACCCACAGAGCCATGGAAATTGGTCGTACCGGACGTGTGCAAGTTGAGGATATCATATTCTTGGTACGGAAAGATCCGCGCAAATATGCTCGCGTTAAAGATCTCTTAACCATGAACGAGGAGCTAAAGAAGGCACGAAAGGCTTTCGATGAAATCAAATATGTTGGTATGATTCTTAATGTACATTTAATTTGGAACATTTAAACATTTTCTCTTTTCCCTTTTTATAGGAAATGAAGCAAAAATCAAGTAGCATAGAAAGGTGTAATTTAGAATCATTTTTTATTAAAGATTTATTTTTGTGAACTATCATTAAATATAGAGTATAATTATATGTATAAGCCGATAGCAACGTTTTTTTTTTTTAAAGGAAATTATTTAAGAATTCGAGCTGCAAATAGAGTGCAGCAGTTTAAGCTTAAACGATTTTCTTTTCTGTCGCTGTATACTGTCGCTGTTGTCGCTACTTGATATTTATTGCGCCCGCCGAGATACGGAAGTTTTTAGCAAAGGCTTACACTGCCCTGTTTTGACTCCTATTGCAAATAAGATCTTTTAAATTTATGCGAGTATGCTCACAAATCGCTGAACTCGTAATTATGAATATTTCAATTGTTTCAAAGTAAATGTTGCCCTAAAGTTAATATATCAGGATTTATTGAATATCCACCGATTTTTTTTTTTTTAAACTTCAAAATTTGATTTTGTCATAATTTTTTTTCGGAAAAACGTGTACCTAACATTTACAAACAAAAAATATCCCAAGTCAAATATTTTCAAGATACGACCCAGTGTATTGAAACAGGTAAAATTAAACATTAAAATTTAATTGTTAAACATTTAAAAAAAAAAACATTATTATTATTTTTTTCATCAGACCTTGTATCATTTGAATCGTTTGAAGTGTATGTATGCTTTGTATGTACGCTGGAGCTCATCTGTGAAAGTCTCTAACAATATCCATCCTTTCTAATTTCTCTCGGACTTACGCAGCTGTTATTTCTGACGTGTAAACAATGCAAAGAATAAATAGAAGTCCATTGAAGTCAAGTTCGGAGACCTTGAAAGCTACGAAATGAGTTCATCGGCGAATTTTCACACACGTGTTAGATCGCGAGGTCTCTAACTAGTTATTCTTTTTTGCGGTGATATACCAACTAATAGTTCTGGTAATATGTTTCTGAAAAATACTTAGTAAAGATTCAAATTAAATGTTGGAGGAGGACGTTGTTACCCAATATGCCTGCTCACACATTCATGTTCAGCTTATGCTGAAAAGCTGGAGCGGGGTTTGCTTACTGTTAATGTAAATTGTGGATATAAGTGGTTTCATCCCTGATGAATTGGGACACATCCGTCCATAGAGTCTGGACAATTAAGATGTCATCGGCAATGTCTTTCCAGAATGTAATTGCTGAATTCCAAACGCTTCTCTGAGTCCCCGGATTATAGCACCTGTACTGATATATGATTGAATGCATGTATGTCTTCTGAATGTGGAATTCTCCAGATGTAAGCCCTGCTTAAATTAAAATGTCTTTTTAGTTGCCTTAAACTGTCATTCGAATGGTTGCTGTCGTAATTTAAAACATCTTTCAAGTTGCGGACAACTTCTGCTCAAACAGGATATAAGTCAAAACGATTTCCTGTCTTATTCAACCTGAAAAATGTTGTAATAAATGTCCTGCCATTTGGGGTAGTGCTATCAGGGATCGCCTGACGAGTTACATCGACATAAATTATTTAACAATTGCATCTTAAGGCGCAATCTTCCCCATAACGGCAGGCTAATTCCCTACAGCGGCTCTGTAGTTCTTGGTATCGCTAATAAGCGACAAACATTTCACCTGTTACTCATATTTCTAAACAAAAACGCGAGCCTAGCTTAGTTCATT
Organism: Volucella inanis; assembly: GCA_907269105.1. Taxonomy (NCBI): domain Eukaryota; kingdom Metazoa; phylum Arthropoda; class Insecta; order Diptera; family Syrphidae; genus Volucella; species Volucella inanis. Next base: position 73,054,827 of record OU026157.1, on the reverse strand, counting down.
TATTTAGAAAAAATTACAAGTTTGTAAAAAAACAAATTTTATATTTATACATCTGTTTAAATGTATCTTATCGTTATATGTATATATCTTTAAACACTTGAAGGTCATTATCAGAGAACATATTACTAAAGGAAAAAGTCTACCAACGTCCACGTCCTCCTCCGCCGCCGCCGCCACCACGACCTCTTCCACCTCCGCCTCCTCCTCCTCCTCGACCAAATCCACCACCACCGCGACCAAATCCTCCACCACCACTACCTCGACCACCGCCGCCACCTCCACGACCAAATCCACGACCACCACTTCCTCCTCGACCGAAACCACCTCGACCTCCACCAACACCTCCAGATAGTCCCTTCTTCTTCGCACCCTTGGCCTGTGGAGCCTTTGGCAGAAATCTTGCAATCGGCAGCAGTTTTTGTGGATCAATGAACAGTTTTTGCTTCTGTTTAAAGCTACTCGCTTTCATATTATCCGACAATTTCACTGACACTGAGTAATCTCGTACAGTGCCAAAAATCTCGTCAATTTTACCGATTTGCTCTTTGTTTTCGAGGAAAATTGGTGCATTAAAGTATGGTACATCGTCGATTTCGACTTTGCAAACTAAATCATCTTGACAGGGGTAGCTGAAATAACCTAGTGGGATAACGCGTTCCGGAGGACCAACATCAAAATTTCCCCTACCACCTCCACCCCCACGACCGTTCCATCCACTTCCACCACCACGGCCACCTCCACCTCCGCGACCACCTCCTCCACGACCACCTAGTAAAACACAAAATTCAACTCTGAATAAATGGTTCCTGATTTTATATTACCTCCTCCGCGACCGCCTCGAAATCCGCTTCCTCCGCGACCGCCAAATGACATGACTCCTTTTTTTTTGTTTTTAACTTTACAATCAACAAATTATAACAATTTTTTTGAAACGACTGCAAACAACGCAAAATTTTCGGCTACTCAAATGGCCCACGAGGTTATTTTGAAAACAAACTTCAATTTGACAGACACGTGAAGCGGTTTGATAGATGAACTGTCTTACCGATAATCATTCCAAGGGTACACACACATTACATTGCGATGGCGGTTTGATAGATGAACTGTCTTACCGATAATCATTCCAAAGGTACACACACATTACATTGCGATGGCTAATTAAGAGACAATATTTTACCCATAGTTGATACAGATCCAATATTGTCTTTTAGCTAAATACAAATTTAAATTTCCAAAATTCTCTTTTCGATTAGAAAACATTTTGTTAGAAAAAATAGCATATCTTCATCCTTGTAACACTTTTTGTATAGCTATGTGTATGTTAAAACAAATTAACGACAAGTGCATGTTGAGCCTGATTATATATTTGGAGCTGCGAAAGTACATCCGAGTCGTGTGAAATGTAAACGCCGATAGGTGATCGTAGATATATAGAGTGATTCATCATGAGGTTTTTTTGACAGATCACGCGTGACTCCTATCAAATTGCCTTGTCCTTTTTGTTCAATATCGTTTGGCACGTCATCCTGGAAAGACTCACTCCACAACAGCGTCTTCAAATTGTTCAGATGTATTACGAAAATCAGGGTTCTGTGAGAGACGTAATGAAGAGACTATAGCAGCTGTAGCTGAGAATGTACGCAAAGGCCGTGATGAATCGATTCGTTGTCGTAGTCAGCAGCTTGGCTTGGCATATTCGACAACTTGGCATATTCTACGTGAGGATCTCGGCCTAAAAGCATACAAAATTCAACTTGTGCAAGAATTGAAGCCAGGCAACTTGAATTTGCGTTATATTTTCAGTGAATGGGCTCTGAAAAAACTCAATGAAAATCCGTTGTTTTATCGTTACATTCATTAAAAACCACGGTATGGTGTGGTTTATGGGCTGGTGGAATCATTGGTCCATATTTCTTCAAAAATGAGGCAAATCGGAATGTTACCGTCAATTGTGACCATTATAGCGCCATGTTAACGGACTATGTGCTTTCTGAAGTTCAAGCACACGGTCTCGGTGAGCTCTGGTTCCAACAAAACGGCGCTACGAGGAATCAGGGGCTAAGCCGCAACTTCTTGGGCAATATGTGGGAAAACCCCGGACCACCTCCCATCACAAGTGATGCTGGCTGGCACCAAGGCCACGTCAAGCTCATCGCATGTGCCGACCAAAGATCTCTCGATCTTTTTACGAAAGCCGTATGTGGTTTAGGAGAGATTTGGCCAGATGTAAGGCTCGAAATCATGCCTAGGAAAGATATCCCTAGCAGACCTAGAACCCACACCTTGATTCCAGGCGAACCCTCCTTTTCAGTAAGCATTATGGAGATCATCAGGCTCAGTAACCCGACCCTTCCGACTCATGACTGGAAAGTCGCGAATCTGGAGGAGCTAAGGGGCTCTTATAGATGAGCATTGATTTTAACCAATAAGAAATCCTTTAACCCTTTAGCACAGACTATAGGAATGACCCGATTCGGATTCGAGGCAATACACCTAAGGGTTTATAAAAAAGATGAGCTGGGTGGTGATAAGCAACCTCGTTCTCTTTCAAGGAAAAAAAAAATACAGCCATAGATCTGGCAGCGTCGATATCCTTTTCCGAAATGAACAGCGACGACTCCAATTCATCCGAGATGACTATTAAGCCGTTGGCCTCCTCTTCTGACATTCTGTCGGAAATGGAAACCGATTACGAAATAAAAAGAGATCCCACAAGAACAGAGGAAGAAGAAGAGCTCTTGAGGTCATTTTCAGCATCGGAGGACTCGAATAAAAACGTGGTGGAGGCCACTATGGGAAATTGTAGCAATGATACGGTTTCTCCAGACTAAACCGTATTCTTTAAGCACTTATTCTGTGTTTCTCCAAAAACGCAGAAGACATTATCCTAATCCAGGAACCATGGATCTTGGAAGGCGTGGTTCGTGGACTTGGAAGACCTTTATACCCTCCACTCTACACAAAATCCAAAGGTAACGCTCATCACACGGTATGGGGCAGTACCGACATCAACGATAGAAGTGAGTCACTTTTTGATTACATTTTAAGTACTAACCTCATTGTTTGCAACATTGGCAGTGAGTCCACTTTTATAACAAGAAACCGACAGGAAGTGCTAGATATCACTCTGGTCGCAGACAACACCACTCAAATGCTAACGAACTGGATGGTATCGACTGAACACTCGTTTTTGGAACACAGATACAACTAATTCAGCCTGGGTGATGCTCTCCAAAGTTAAACAGCATTCCGAAACTATCGGAAAAGTGATTAGCTAAAACACAGAGGAATGCTGTCAGAAACACTATTCTCTGAACTCTCAAGTCCCCCGGGAGACACCAATGAGCTAGAAATGAAAGTCAGGAAATTCACCCTGTCTCTTAATCAGGCTATGGCTTCTTCCTGCCTTCTGATCCAACCTAGGGGTAAGAAAAAGCCGCACTGGTGGATTTCAGCACTAGGACTGCTTAGAAACACCTGCGGAAAACTTTTCAACCTCATACAGACAATCCCTCAAAATATATAAAAAAAAACTGGGGAAATCAAAGCGTCAATCTTGGAGATTATTCTGTGACAAAATCACAGAAACCTCAGAGGCGTCGCGACTAAGAAAAATTCTCTGTTGTTTGGAAAAAAACAGATGTCTCCCGGACAACCTCAAGTGACGAATCACTCAACTTGATACTGGACACACATTTTTAGGTAGCTCCTTATTCGCCACCAACAGTAACCAAAACAGGACTACTGCAACCATGAACAAAATTCTTGGTCTGATTACAAGAGACTAACTGCTTTAGGCGCTGCATAGCTTCATACATATAGGATTTTCTAATAACGACTTGACAACTTTTTTTTTTAAATAAAAGGCAAACCATTTGAGATATTTCAAAAACTTTATTATTGGCTGGAAGTATAATCAAAACATTTATGAATGGAACTCGACTTCGTTCATATGGCCACCGCGGGCACGTTTGCAGCTGTCGATTCATTGGACCCAATTTTCAACGACTCTGCCACACATTTCGGCCGAAACGGCCGCTATTTCGCGTCCAATGTTGGCTCTGAGTCCTTCCAACTTCGTCGGCGTGTTGGCATAAACCAATGACTTAATGTAGCCCCACAGAAAATAGTCAAGCGGCGTTAAGTCGCACGAACGAGGCGGCCAATCGACTGGCCCGTGTCTTGAGATAACACGCTAACCATACTTACTCTTCAATAAATCGATTGTAGCGTGTGCTGTGTGGCTTGTGGCACCATCCTATTGAAACCACATGTCGTCCAAGTCCATATCTTCCAATTCGGGCCAAAAATAATCGGTGATCATGGAGCGATAACGCTGACCATTCACAGTAACGTGACGATCGTTATCGTCGACTAAAAAATATGTTCCAATAATGCCGCCGGCATGCAAACCGCACCAAACAATTATTTTTTGTGGATGAAGTGGTGATTCATGAAGCACATGTGGGTTTTCACCCGACCAATAACGCATATTTTGCTTATTGACGAACCCATTGAGCCAAAAATGAGCTTCGTCACTGAAGATGATTTTGCGATGAAATTCATCATCTTGGCGCATCTTCGCCCAATCGGAGAACGTAGCTCGTTAGTGTACTTTACCATGACGAAAATGTTGAATAAATTGACAGTGACAGTTTGATGATTAGTGAAAGAGTGCGTTCACAAATTAAATTTAAAGTTGTCAAGTCCCTATTGGAAAACCTTATACATCTCTGTGGGTCCGGACGGTATAATACCGGCTGAACTACAAAGGTCCTCAGATATCATCTTGCCCACGCTAGAGAATATCATGAGGGCTGTGTAGAATTAATCAACATTCCAATGTCATGGAGAGAAGTTTATGTAGTTTTCATTCCCAAGGCCGTAAAATGTTCTCATGATGTCCAAAATGGCCTTAGATTTATAAGTCTATCATCTTTCCTTTTGACAACTCTTGAATGACTGACTGATATCCACATTTGAGCTAAAATTGATCCAAGACTGCAACGGCTTAACATGCCTACTGTAAAGGAAAATCGGTGGAAACGGCTCTGCATTCACTGACTAGCCACATCGAACGATCCCTACAATACAGAGAGTACACAATGGTTGCTTTCCTAGACATAGACGGCGCCTTTAACAACGTCGACACATCCGCAATCACGACTGCGCTATCACATCTGCAGGTAGACGACTCACTTGGGGAGTAGATCAGCCTCAAACTGGGTGGGATTCTGCTAAAAGATGTGTTAGTAGTAGCACGCCGCAATTTGGTGTCCTTTCTCCCCATCTTTGGAACATAGTAGTAAATGAACTGTTGATATACTTGGACGACGTTGCTATAGCCGCCTCAGGAAGGCATCTTAATACCATCAAAGAACCCCTTCAGCTAAATCTTAGCAGATTAACCTATTGGGCGGATCGCTGTGGATTGGAAGTTTACCCCCATAAAACTGATCTTGTCCTCGTTTCCAGGAAATATAAAATTTCAACTATAGACCCCCCCAGCAAACGGGGGTATTTTTCGAAACAGCAAAATTCCTGGGTCTCATTTTTGATAGGAAACTAAACTCTAAACCTAACATTTAAGAAAAAGTCAAGAAAGCTACAGTAGCTTTATTCTCTTCCAAAAAAGCGATTGGAAACAAATGGGGGCCTTTAACCTCGAATAACCCACTGGGTATATATCTCGGTAATAAGACAGATATCCACTACGGTGTGGTTATCTGATGGACGGCCTTAGACATTGCATAATAAGCCGAGTCCAAAGAACAGCATGTCTGTGCATAAGCGGAGCTTTACGCTCCACTCCCTCCGCGGCCTTAGACAATCTGCTTCAGATTGTGACATATTCAGCAAGCAAGTAGCTGCGAACGCATGTATTCGCCTTAAAGCAACTACACAGTGGGCAAATAATTTATTTGGCCACGCTAATATTCTTAATATATTAAGAATCCACATAGAGAACATCGATTACACCATACCTAAACTTCGGTTTGATTTCATGCGACCTTTCCCTCTAGATCCTTTTGGGAAGATGCTTTCATGGAGGACATGTCTATCCACTTCTATACAGATGAATCTAAGACTGATAGCGAGGATGGTGGTGGTGTTTTCTCAGATAAGCTAAATCCAAGCCTCTCCTTCCGTCTTCCAAATTACTGAAGAGTGTTCCAGGGAAATTTTGAAACGAAGAAAAACGTGATATTTGCAAAAGATATCCGCATCTTTGCGGATAGTCAGGCCGCTATCAAATCCTTGAACTCGGTCTCACTAAATTCTGAAACCGCCCTTAAATACCGATCATCTCTTACGGATATGGCAGAGCAGTTCAACCTTCACCTTTCTTGGGTGCCGAGCCATAGGGACATTCCAGGAAATTGTAGGGCCGACGAACTCTCCAAAATTGGAACCACTCTACCTATTCTACCGGAAAAGGGTAGTATAGGTATACCAATCGCTAAGTGCGAGTTATTTTTTAAGCTGGATGCTAATGAAAGAACAGACCTTAGATGGACCGGTGGGCCAACATGTCTAGCGACTAAACAGATCTGGCCAAAGCTGGATCTTAATCGCTCTAAGAGCCCGATTCTTCTAAATAGGAAACATCTTAGCGTCATTATAGGTGTCATCACTGGACACTGCCTAAAAGGCAAGCGTGCAAGAAGGCTTGGCACTTTTATAAACGATTTATATAGAAGCTGCATGGACGAGAATTAAGAGAAGACAATCCTCCACCTTCTCTGTACATGTCCAGCTCTCTCACAGAAAAGAATACTTCACCTAGGAGCCTTCTTCCACAAACGTTTTTAAACGTTCTAAAAAATACAGACGTTAACAGTCTCCTTCGCTTTATCATAAGCTAAAATTGGTTCCATGAACAATATGATCATAGATCTACGTGACAGCACAACGGCCCAATAGGCCTAAGTAGGTTTTCCAACCGCCACTCTCACCTAACCTAACTTAAGCATAGAAAAAACGTTCCCGGTTGACTTGGCCTCAACTTAAAAATACACTTTGTGGTGCACTAAGTTCTGTATGAGAGAAAGGCAAATTGTATCTTAAAAACGTGAACTCCACAACCTGTACCAAGGCGTAAGTATAAAATAAAATAAAACTGCCCCTTACTTAGGGCCGTAACCTTAACGGTTGGAACCTGACTTTATCAACTGATTGTTAAGGCTCAAACATAATAGATAAAAGCAAACTGAAGGTAACGTCAGATCTGAACGAAAAGTTTCCTTAAGTTACTTAAGTTTCCTTAATTAAGTTTACAACATACAAGTTGCTCATAATGGATTTTAAAAAATATCTATCTGTCAAATGAGGTTTTCATTTGTTTTGTGTTTCGTGTACGTGCATTTGTTCGCATAAATTATTAACAATCATTGAAAAATGAATTAAATTAATAAATTCCAAAATTTTTCGTTATTTTGAAATTTTTCGAATTTTAAATCAAAATTATAATCAAATAAGCTGCGTTCTTTCTAATAGAGTTTGTTAAAATTCCCGATTGCACATTACGTACGTCAGTAAAAGTGAACGAAAACTCAATGAAACTGATCAATCCGGCATTATGGTTGCAGGTTACAAAATGCTGTATTCGCACATTTAGTCTATTATAGGTCTGCCTATGAACTGTACAATTAAATTTCTTTTACATTTGCAAAATATATAACCTTCGTTACCGACCAAAATGACAGCCGCTTATTATACAACGACACCAATCACCAATTACGACTTAACCTATTTCATTGATAGGGATAAAATTGCACAATGTTGTGTTTTTCACGAAAATTATCAAATAATATTTCTCAAATATTACTCAAAACTCAGAAAAATTCACAATCTATAAGCTATCCCCGGCGATTTTCCGTCACAACGTCATTAAATTGCACCGCAACTGAGAAACCAGCTGAGGTATCCGAAGAGACTTCAAAAGAAGAGTTAACAGCTGCAGATATAAGGAAGCAAAGCTTAGATCGTACAACCGTGATTCCTGTGGAAACTAGTATACGATACTTAAATAGTGCCGCTTATAAAGAAACTTACGGAAATTATTTAGTTTGGCAACAATATCGGTGAGTACAATGTCTTCAAATCATAATGAAATTTATATTTCATAGAATGCAATAAAGAAGTATTTTCATATCGGATTTGATTAATAAAAAGATTTGTTTTGCAAAACTTTATATATCCAGAATACTGCCAAAATAAATAGCTTTGTTTTAACGCAGTTTAACTAGTGTTGACTGCCGGTCATATCATCTTACATATAATCTTAAAATCCACCGTAAAAAAAATATCCGAAAATCCCATCATCCCTTGGTACTTTAATCGACTTTGCTTGTAGAATTCGGGATTAGTTTTTGTATGTTTTCCAACTGTGCTACCAACAATTCCATTCTTAACTTAGGGAAAATATGACTAATAAAAATCTTAAAGTTGTGTTTATATTCTTGTTCATAACTTCGGTAGAGGAGGTTTTTAAGGAATTGTCCGCAGTTTTTTTCCACTGTATGGAGTAAGCGCACATAAGGCTTTTGTTAGAAAATTTAGTCTTAAGGCAAATTGTAAACAAGCTTAAGATTTGTTTCGTATGTCTTATTTTGGCAACAAAACTAAATCCAAAAAGACGTTGGTTCTTCTCTATTAGAATTGCCATAGTAATATACAGACTGTTTTATTCTTTTGGTCTATTCCATCTTCGATTTTTTACCCTGTGCTTGTTGTTCTGCACCTGACCCAATGAAAAAATTCATAGCCTAGAGAATCATATCGTTATCCCACCACGGCGGAACTAACGTTTGGGCAGCAATCTCTTATCATCTCTGTTCGTCATCTGGACTAGTAGTCGAAAAATCCTAAAATGATGTACGCTCCGTCAATATGTCAAGCTTACTCAGATAAGGTTACCGCAGAATCAATCTTTGATGTAACAAGCTGAAACGCCTGTTTTTTGAATGAATCTGAATCTGAATTTACATTACCGCAGCTCCCCTTATATTTCATAACTGGACTAGGACTTGTCTATGACGGAACTAGTTTTAAATACATTTATAGTTAGTTATATCCTTCCCCGAACGAAATTAAGGGATTTTTTTGCTCGAAAAAATAATTACCAATTGTTCTGATGCACGCATGGATGCAAATTTCTTGAATATCCAAATAAGATAATAAGTACGAAGTACCAGATTAAGTCAAGGTCAACCAAATCAGTCTATTCTTACTAGGTGCGAAATATATAAGATATCGGGCTGCCAATAAATTCGTGGTAGTTTCAATTAGTCGGCAATACTTTTGAATTTTATTTTACGCATTCTTTCTGTCTACCTACTGATATTAATTTTTTTAAATCTGTTTCTTTTCTTGCAGTCGTAACCACAAAGGTTTGTTTCCTCCTTTAAAAACGCGGAAAACTTGTATCCGTCAAGGGAAAATTTCCTGCGGCAATCCTTGCCCGATATGTCGCGACGAATATTTAGTACTTGATCACAGAAACATAGATCTGATTAAACAATTTATATCGCCACAAACTGGCGATGTTTTAAGTTATTCAAAAACTGGACTTTGTCAAAGAAAGCATTTTGAACTGCTCGTAGCTGTTGAGCGAGCTATGGATTATGGTCATCTAACTTTTGATGTTCCAGTTAGACACTTCGATTATTCAGAATATTACCCTTACTTAAAGAAGGGAAGCAAAGCCTAATATTGATTGCTATAATATAAATATAAACTAAGCTAAGATGACAACTATCAATGAACAATCAGAGTCAGCAACATTTGTTATTATCGGTGGAGGAATCGCTGGTGTAACATGTGCAGAAACAATATCCTTTCTTTGTCCAAATCAAAAGATTATCCTTCTCACAGAAACATCTCTCATTAAAGCAGTGACAAATTTGGTTCCTCTTGCGAAGCACATATTAAAATTCGATATCGAAGAACGGGATGCTAAGAGCTCACTGAAAGATCAAGTTACTGTTATCGTAGATCGGCTAACATTCATCAATTCTAAGGAGAAGTTTATCAAAACACATGCTTGTCGTCAAATTTCCTATAAATTTCTTTGTATATGTACTGGGGCACGTCCAAAACTTATTGAAAATGTTAACAAGCACGTCATTGGAATTCGAGATACCGATTCAGTTTTAGATTTTCAAAGACGTCTTAAGGAGTCTCGTCGATTAGTGTTGGTTGGAAATGGAGGTATCGCATCGGAAATCGCTTATGAGGTGAAGAATATAGAAATACATTGGGTTATAAAGGATGCACATATTTCATCAACTTTTGTCGATCCCGGAGCTGCACATTTCTTCCAGATTAGTCGTGACCAGGTTGGTGAAGCTATAAAGCCCAGTATTGTAAAGCGTATGCGATACTCTGAAGAAGAAAGTGTCAACTCTCATACTAGTAAGAAAGGAGCAGCCTTGGGACCTGATTGGCATAGGAAAATTAATGTCGTGGGCAATCAAACAGATCTCAAGGAACCGGTACGGATACATTATAAAACAAAGGTTAAATCTGTAAAAGAAACTCCGTCTGATAAATATCCACTTTTGGTCAATTTAACCAATGATGAGGCTATTGCCGCCGATTTCCTCGTCTCAGCTACAGGTGTCGATCCTTATACTGATTTTCAATGTGACCGCGCGTTCACACTTGGTCCAGCAGGAGGAATCACAGTAAATGAAATGATGGAAAGTAATATTTCTGGGATTTATGCTGCGGGTGATGTTTGTCATGCTGACTGGAAGCTAGCCGAACATTGGTTTCAAATGCGTTTATGGACACAAGCACGTCAAATGGGTGGCATGGCAGGACGAAGTATGGCTGCCAAATTTTGTGGAGATGAAATTTATCAAGATTTTTGCTTTGAACTTTTCGGCCATGTGACAACATTGTTTGGATACCAAATTGTTCTTTTAGGTAAATACAACGGACAAGGTTTGGGACAAGATTATGAGTTACTATTGCGAATGACTCCGGGAAAAGAGTATATAAAGTTTGTTTTACAAAGAGGTAAGCTACAAGGAGCAATTTTAATTGGAGATACTGGTTTAGAAGAGACATGTGAAAACCTAATATTAAATCAAATTGATTTAACACCTTTTGGTGATGATATCTTAAATCCAGACATCGATATAGAAGATTACTTTGATTAGTTTTGTTGTGTGTTATGATTGTTTTTTGAATAAATAAGTTGTAATATGAGTGTTTCATGTTTTCATAAGTTGTTTTTGTTTGTATTTTAAGGATACAAGTTAAAATTGAGAACCTATAGATCTGACTCAAAATTTATACCAAGGAAAGTCTGCTTTCAGAATGGAAACAGTAGAATTTCAGTCTGTACAATGCAAAAAGTTTTTTTTTGGGAAAATTATTTTGTTATCCCCAGTTTTGTTGTATACCTAGTATTTACATTTGGTTTGGATTTTTTTCCCCGTAAGATAAGTTTATTATTGCGCAATGTAAATCCAGAACATTTTTTTGAAAACGTTAATTTTATGATCATCCTTAAAAGGGAAAAAGGGACCACATCGGGTAGGTAACACCCATTTGTTTTATTACAAGTTCTCTTTCTGAAAACTAAGCAGGTCTCTTATGAGATAAGATAATCAGTTTTTAGTTTTTAATCGAGGTATTAACGTTTAATTCAAAATATCCTCGATAATGAACTTTTCAACACAATAATACGCAGATATAGTTTATGTCTACGGTTTCTGCAACTGTAACGGTCAACGAGCGAGATTAGAATCTGAGACGATATCCTGATAGGACTGCCCCAAAAGGCAAGATATTTATTATAACATTTTCCAATTTAAAGGAGACAGGAATAACGTGAAAATCGTTAATAGACGAAGAAGTTTTACATTCCATGAGAATTACATTGCATGAAAACACCCGAGAACAGATGAAGCTAGCGAGAAACCGCATACAGACTAAATAGAAAATTAAAGCGAAATCTTCCGACTTTAACGGAGATCTGGTGGGGCTTTATAATCCTCTGCGTAAGAAAGGAAAATCACTAAAATTGCAACAAGATTGGGAAGGACCATACAAGGAGATAACCCGCATTATTGACGTTGTCTACAATATCCAGCGTGGGTATCGAGAAAAGTTGAAGGTGATCCATTTGGATATAATGTGTCATTTCAACGGAATGATTAATGACTAAGTTGTTTGGAAGTAGTGTGATAACCATTTAAATGTATGCAGCGTCATCTATTGTATACTATACCATATTTCCATGTGAGCGGGAAATTTGAATAGCTATTCGATATTTGAATAGCAGAAGCCTCAACCATTGGTGAATGGAGAATGGAATCGAGTTGTTTAGCAAAATGGAAATTTGTATTTAACGCTGGATGGTACAGAATGTTCTCGGGAGATATCAGGGGAGCATTAATATGAGTATATTCCAAGATATGCAAGTAGTAAAAAATTGGTTTAAATAAAAGATAAAGAAAAGTAAAGGTGGATGAGATGACCGAATAGATTGTGAATTCTAATTGTATTGAATAAAGAGATTCTATTGAAATTAATAAGTTCTATCATTTGTACCCCCACAAAACATTTTACAGCTTTTCTTCAAGAAAAAATGTTGACAGTCAATGTTATTGTAAGTTTTAAAGAAAAAAAAAATCACTTCCGATCTTCAATAGGTTTTGACACATTAATTGCAGGTTGCATTTACTTTGAAACCCATAGTTACGAGTTTAATTGTAACTGTATTGAATAAAGGGATTGCATTTTATTATATATACATTTATATACCAGGTGTACCGGTATGAAGTGAGCGTCAAGATACAAATGTCTCGATAGGGAACATTTATTGTGAACGGGTCTTAATTTTTTTCTTGTTTAGTTGCTATGACACCTGTCAAACATATTTAGTGTACATCAAGTCATTGAGCAAACAACATCATATTTTTTCATCATGTTAAAAATATCGAATTTTGTACCAGAAAATTATGACTTGCAGAAAATATTAATTTTTTGTTTTCATTTGAAGAAAAGTGCTGCAGAGTCGCATTGAATGCTTGTCAAGGCATGCTCTATCAGAAGCAACATGCAAAATATGGTTTCAACGGTTCAGAGATAACGATCTTTATGTGAGAAATGAAGAACGTGGAAGATCGCCAAAAAGGTTTGAATACGCCGAATTGCAAACAATTTTGGATAAAGATGATACTTTGAATCAGAAACAAATGGCAGAAATGTTACATGTTACACAACAAACAATTTCTAACCGTTTACAACTATGGGAAAGACCCAAAAGTCTGGAAAATGGGTGCCATCAGAATTGAATGAAAGACAGATGGAAATCTGAAAAACCACTTGTGAAATTTTGCTCCAAAGACACGATAAAAAATCAGTTTTGCATCGAATTGTTACTGGCGATGAAAAATTTATTTTTAGAATCCTAAACGGAAAAAATCATGGGTTAATCCAGGACAACCAACAACTTCGAAATGAAAAGAAGACAATGCTGTGTGTCTGGTGAAACCGTTAATACATATCGCTACCGACAACAAACGATCAATTTGAACCATACATTGATCGAAAAACGACTTACTTATTACAGAGGCCGGGGTGGACAAGGGCTTAAGCTAACATGCCTACCCAGTGAATTGATTTAAACCTGAAGTTCAATCTCTCCTTAAAGTTATCGCAAGCGTCGATGTTATGCGTCATGCTATTTTGACACCATATACTTTATTTTTCCTTCATTGACCGCCAAGCCCATTTTTGTGGTTTCTGCTTTATTAATCGCAAACTCTCGCTGTTTTCTACCCATTATGTCAGTTTCGTCTGTATACACGAACAACTGGGCAGACTTTTGAAATATGGTGTCTCTATAGTTGACTTGTGAGTTTCACATAATTTTTTGAATAACGATGTTAAAAAAATCACTTCACAATGCATCGCTTCGTATAAGTTCTTTTCTTGACATTGAATATTTTGCTTTTATTATTGTAAAATGTTTATGTGGGTACAAATGATAGAACTTATTCTTTTCAATACAATCGCTTTATTCAATACAATTACAATTCACAATTTAATAGCTTATCTCAACCCTTTGACTTTTCTTAATCTTTTTATAACACTTAATCACTACTCGAAATTCACTCTTTAAATTTCACTTTAGAGCTGACTTGTATATCTTGGTGATATACATGATATATATATGCTGATATTTATACTCCCCTGACATATTTCGAGAACAACCTGTACATCCAGCAATCTATACAATTTTCCATTTTGCTTGAAAATTGGATAAACGCTTCCATTCTCCATTCTCCGGAGAGAATGCTATTCGTCCCGAACAACTTCGTCATTCCGTTGAAATGGCATATATATACGGTAGACAAAGTCATTAATGCAGGTTATCATCTTGTATGATCCTTACCAATCCTGTTACAATATTGGTGATTTTCCCTTTTTACGCATAGGATTATATATTACAGACACACCAGATCTCCTTCGTTGAAGCCGGAAGATTTCGCTTTGACGTCGTACTTAGTCTTCATGCGGTTGCTTGTTAGGTTTATCTTTTCTCGGATGTTTTCATGCAATTTGTTAATCCTTCTGCGCAAGTCGTCCACGTGGTTGTTCAACTCCTTGGGATCCGTAGGTAGAGATCCGAATTTTGTTTAATTTGCAACCGAACTGTTTGTCGTATGTGTTAAAAATTCAATTAACGTCGCGAATGCCAGATGTAAAGAGTGCCGATTATATTGTTCTGAAAATAGAAATAGACAAATTAATTTTCAGTCTGTCCATAGGGATATTTTTATGAATCATATTGATGGCATACTATGTAGAGCTAATAACACTAATACCTGTCTTCGAGGTGATGTTAAAATAGATATATTAAGAGTTACCTCGATAAGTGAGAATTATCTTGTCCTCTTGTCCTCTCTAGGCTTTGAGCCTTTGAGTCAACGAAATCTCTGCAAAACAAAATACCAGGCTATGAGAAACTACATTTTTGAACAGATAAATAGACAGAAAGAGTTTTTCTCTAAGCGTCAACTCGATGATAGTAGATTCAAAGCGAAAAAACAATGGAATATAGTTAACGACTTATTAGGTAAAGGTGTAGGCGGGAACGAAATCAAACCGCTGAAGATAACAAATACTAAGCACACTACATGTGATGGACTAGAGGATTAATAGTTTAAATATGTTTTTTTAAAATATACCAATTAATGTTCAAACAGTTAAGCAGGAAATACTAGAATTTTTTCTCGCGGATAATGGAAGGTATCCTCTTTCTTTCTAAGTACATTTAGGGAAGCTGAATAGTATATGTGATATCTCACCTTAAATCAAAAAAGTCTTGTGGACTGATGGAATAAGTAGCTTGGTTATAAGAAGGATTTGCAGTGCTATAATAAGTCCACATACTAACCACAACGTGTCTAAACTCCATTTTATGAAAAACGAAAAATGATAATATTTCGTGGTTAGCCAGAATTATCAGTAAATCCAAGAATGTTGTACCTATACAATGAAATGGAAATAAATCTAAATCTAAATCTAATAAGATCTCGGATAGAGTATGTCCTGTTGAACTGTGGACCACGTTTCGGTAGTTCATTAAGAAGAGGGGTATGTGTCGATCCCAGTCTCGCTGGCAGTTGCTGACGACCTTAAACGGATGTTCATTCAAGGTCCGATTGAATCGCTAGACCATTCCATCAGATAGAAGGTGCAGTGGCGTTGTATTTGTCCTTATTCCCAGATATTGGCACACTTCCTAAAAGACATTTGATTCAAAGTTTCGCCTTTGATTGGAGTATAGCTCTATTGGGATCCCAAATCTGCTCAACCAGTTGTTGACTATCTCTTCTGCTACTGTCTCAGCTTCTTCATTTGAGATGGCAAGCACTTCCGGCCACTTACTAAAGTAACCCATGACCACGTGGGTGTATCGGTTGTCATTAAAGATTTCAGGAAACGGCCCAGCGATGTTCGATGGCTATTCGTTCCAATGGTGCTCCGACATAGTATTGTTGCATTCGTCCCTGTGGCTTTGCTTTTGAGCCCTTGGTAACCGTACACCTCATGCATTTTTGCACCAGTTCTCGACATCTTGTTTAGTACATAGCCAATAGAAACGTTCCCCTACCTTTTCCAACATCTTGTTTATTCCCAAGTCGTCTCCTAGGATTCCGTCATATATATCATGGAGTACTTAGGTGACTCTGGACCGTGGCACGATTGGCTGCATACGAGATGTTGTTCCATCTGCACTTTCCCATTTTCTTTTCAGCAAACCATCTTTCACACAAAGCGACTCCCACTGTTCCCAATATCCAATATCCCTTCAGATATCAGGCTACGGTCTGATATTTCCTGCCAGCTTGGGCGTTTCTCGTGTTCCTTCCAGGCCAATATGGGTTTCCATGTCTGCCTGTTGGGAGGAACAGATTTCATCTGTACTCTAACTCTCTATTGGTTCGGTCTTGATTATTTGGATAGTGGCCTGTTCTTTCGCTTAACGGTTTCAGTATTCACATTTAACTCCGCAAGGTAGACGAAAGAGAGCATCAGTATTTGAGTGAAATAGCCCTGTAACTGCTCTATCCATCTCGAAACTTCTCCTTCAGGGTTTTTAAATTGAAGTAGCCATTTCAGAACTGCGTGGTCTCTCCGAAGGATGAACTTCTGCCCATAGAGGTATTTATGGAAATGCTTCGTAGTCAGAATTAAAGCCAGAAGCTTGCGCCGAGCTACGCAGCAGTCCCGTTCTAGAGAGTGCCTTGCTATAATATGCGACCACTTTCTTTTGACCATCATAGACTAGACGCCGACGCCAATATTGCTAGCATCTGCGTCCACAATGAAAATTTTTCCGGGTGTGGGGTAACCCAAGATGCGGGCATTGCTCAGCTGCCGCTTGAGTGTTTCAAATGTTTTCTCAAACTCTCCAGACCACTTAAACTGTCGGACTTTCTCCCTAAGTTGGTGCAAGCTCTTCGCAAAATCCTTTACGAACCTTGTATAGTACGTGGAAAGTCCTAAGAAGCTTCTCTCTTTTTACGTCTTCGATTTCGTCATGATCCGTCCTTTCTCCTTCCGCTGATATAATGTGACGCAGATATTTCACTTCTGGAGGGAAAAGAGCACACTTTTCTGGGTTCAGCTTCTAATGAACACTTCGCAGCCTCTGAAACACTTCTTTTATGTTTTCTCAATGCTTCTCGAACATCCTATCTATGACGATAAGGTCGTCCAGATACATTCCACGTGAGTCGTTGTAACGTTCGTTCCATTAGTCGCTCGAAGGTGCCAGGAGCGTTGCACAATTCAAACGGCATTACTGCAAATTGCAAAGGACCGCTTCTTGTAGTAAAGGCAGTTTTCTCACGATCCGTACGATAAATTTGTGACCGCTAGTAACCGTTTTTCAAGTCAAGAGTTGAAAACCATTTCACTCCAGAAAGCGTATCCAAAGTGTCATAGATTCTCTGAAGTGGGTACCTGTCCTTTTTGGTGACATCATTGACATTGAGTAGTTTACACAAGACCTCATGCTGCGGTCTTTTTTTTTTATAGGGAACCTTTTAGAAGGCCACGGACTCTGTCATTCTTCAATCAGCCCCTCAACTTTTTCGACACAATTTTTGCAACTTCTATTAGCTTGCCAATGAAAAAAACCTTGCGGGTTGGCGGAGTGGTCGTCCATCTCCGGTGTCAATGTACAAAGTGTGTACGTCCATATTCTCCATATTGTGTAGCAAATATATCATTGTACTTACCGATTAGTTTGTCTGTGAGGATACGCTGCTTTTGATCCAAATTACAGAGGCTGAGGATTTTGATTTTTATTTTCATACTCTGGACACTCGCGACCGTGGTTGCACGACTTGTTTCCACTGTGGTACATATAATCTCAATAGGTGCTCATTTTCACACTATTTCTCCCTTTTTTACCTTTACGCTGAGTGCCTTTGGCTTCAGAATTCTTACAGGAACCATGTTGTTCTTTGGTTCCACTAAGGTCTTCACCACCATGAAGTCTTTCTCACTTTCTGGCTTCATCAAATAAATCAGTGGGTACCAGAACCAACTTCCACTTAATCTGATTTCGGCGATTAACAACTTTTAAGACGGAAGAGTTGGTGTATCCGTATGCCATTGGTATCTCCATGTTTCCGTATTTCATTGCTTGTGTCCCAAAGTCCACACCTAGTACATGTTTTCTTATAAAGTCTGTACCAATGATACACTCGTCGTATATGTCACGTATCAGGAAAACGTGAGAGTAGGCTATTTCGGCATGCTGGATTTTTATGCGGGCTTTACTTTAACTGTTCTCAAGCTGTAGCTGATTCTGTTATGCATCCACGATCTCTGCACCAGAGCCTTCCTGATTATTTAAGCCGTGGCACCGGTGTCTATTATTGCCATCCATTTTTCCTTTCCACTGACTACTTCTACTAGAAGGCTTTTATTGCATCGCTTTGCTAGCGAAACTTGGATGATGGTCCAGCGGCCGTGGATTTCTGCTACCAACTTCTGCACTATTCTTTTTTTCTTCTAATTTTTGTTCACTGTTTTTTCTGTACGTCTAGCTTTTGTTCATGAATGTTCTTCTCTTTGTCTTGATTTTTCTTCTGTTCGTCCATTTTGACAAAAGGAGTTGCATAATCGCAGCCATCTCGTTCCCGGTACTCATTTGTTCTTCCTCGTTAACGCCAAAGGAATATGTATCTGTATCATGTCCCTCGTTGTTCAAAGCGTCCTGAAGTCGGAGAACCAGTCACTTTTTCCTCCCCTGGCGCTTTTTTCTTACACTTAAAAACTCCTATCCCACTTGTGATACCAATGTAAAATTTTTTGTGGGTACAAATGGTAGAACTTATTCCTTTTCAGTACAATCGCTTTATTTAATTCAATTAAAATTTACAATTTAATAGCTTATCTCAACCCTTTTAATTTTCTTTATGTTTTACTTAAACCTCTTGATCACTGTATTTATTCACACTTTAAATTCAACTGATGAATTGATGCCTTGGGGATGCTCATATATACATATTCGAGAAAATTCAATTCCACTCTCCACTTACTAATGTTGAATTCAAATAGATATCACATTGATGGACAAGCGCGCATTTTCTACACATAAATCTGTATAGATCTATCATTTTACTTTGAAATCGATAAAATGTGTACCGATTTGAAATTCGTTATTTTTTTTTTTTTTGTCGAAAACGAGCCCCTATTGTGAAAATTTGATCTATTGTGGCCTAAAACCACGTGTCGATCAGACGGACTGTAGGCATCCACATAATACGCCAGACAGGTTTTTATATGCGATGTATAATACTTATTTTAAGTTTGATCAGTGAGAATAAAAGCCAAATATACCTAAATAAATTAATTGCAAATGTACTAAGCAATCAAATAGAATTCGTAAAAGGCATAAATTCTTACTAAGAAACAAATAAGTGAGAAATTTAATATATTTTTAAAAAATTCAAGAAATACTTCCGCCAGTAAGATAAAAAAAAGATACCCTATTATTTTATTGGGTGGCCACTTCACGGGCAAAACGGTTTTCAACTTTCCGCAGAGTTTAGCCGCTCATGCGACTTTGAGCTCCCTTAAGGGTATGTCAAATAACTGTGAGGTAGGCGCCTATACTCACAATACGCTAATGAATCAAACCACAATAGGTTGGTCGGCAGGTTTAGATGTCTGGTCTTCGGTGGCATGCATCAAATGCCATAAATCGAAAAATTGAATTAATCTCCAATTTCTTTTTGTATTGTATGAATAATGTATTTTATGAATAATTTTTCGTAACTTTTTTAATTTTTCATGTTTCAGACCCAACAAATGGATAATGACCAAGTATGAACATGAAAGTGTGAATGACACATATCTGTTCTGTATCTTGGCATCGAAAGAAAATATGTTTACATTTAAAATGCAATAAATTCAGATGTTATTTTTTAACTTATATATAAAATGTTTATTTTCTACAACAAATAAAAACTTAGCCGATCCCATCTGCACTTGAATTTGGTTCGTAAGTCTTTAAAACTTAAATATGTACCTGTTGAACTGTTTTAGACAGTTCAAATCAATAAATGATAATTTACATACAACCAAACATAATTGCAACGATGTTCAACCGGAGTGCCATTATCATTCACCATATGATAATTAGAACAGGTCAAAGTGTGTTTCAACTTTTTCTTGTTTGGTCTTTTTAAAAATATTATATAGAAGACGATTTTGTCTTTTATATAGAAGGAATTTAACTGGTAAAAATATATTTGTTCAAATGTCCTTGTTTCTTCAAAGCACTCTTGATCGTGAAAAATTCAAAAAATATTTACATAAAATATGTAAAATAATAGTGATCAATTCGAAACTATACAATTTAATATCTGCAAATAATCCTTAAGATACTACTAACTAAAATAAATTATTTACAGACACATCCAACTCGATTGGGCCAAGCCATATTTACACCAACAATATACAAATATACTTCAGTAAATCTAGTGTGCAGTCTTCATTTGTCTTGTGTTCGTTTACTATAAATAAAAAAATTTCAACTGTTTAAACAAAATTCCACAGAGAAATTCATACAAAAAAAAAAATCTACTTCTTTGCCAAGGCAACTCCCAGTCCAACTAATCCACCTAAAACAAGAGCAGCTCCGCCTGCTACGGCCATTCCTTTCATCATATCTTTATCCTGTTGTTCCTTTATGTATTTCTGTTGAATACAAACACGCAAAAATTAGTAAATTTTGATTAAAAATATATTAAATATTTACTTGTAGACATAGAACCTGTTCATTATTTGGTTCTATTTGTAAAAATGCTTTGCAGTACTTCATGCCCTCTATATATTGCTTAATTCGTGTATTACCTAAAGCTAAGTAATAAATGTAATCTCTTTTATTATTAGGATCATTATTAGCCAGCTCTTCAAGCAAATGAATTCCCTACAAATCAAAATAAAAAACGCATTGTTACATTAGTAATAATGATATGAAAAGGAACATTGTAACCTTGCGAATATCATTTGTATATGCACTGCGAACTAAGCAAAATGCGTACTCAAAAGTTTCCTCATTGGTAGCATTTTCAGCCTGTGCGTATTTCTTTTCGAATTTCTACGAATATAAAGTTATTTCACAAATTATACAAACATCTTTGCAAAATGGATTTCCCTCTCACCTCTAAGTCAGCTGGCGGAACGACATCATTCAAGAGCTCCTCCATTGTGAAAACCTTCAATTTACTCTTTCTGGAAGAATTTTAGTGATTAGCAAATCTAATTGCGATGCTCTATTTTCAATATTTGCAGTAGACTGATTTAATTTACAAAACAAATATGTAATTATATTTTGATAATGAATGAGTCACAAGTACACATCAAAAAGCAATGACAGCAACTGTTCTTTTTCTTGAAAAGGGGATATACCCAAATATCAAATGAGCATACTGATATAATAATTGACATATGTCACTTAGCCATAGGGTGTAACAAAAATGCATGTTTGCTTTCAGAAATAGTGGATAGAACTTGTTGAGTTTGTTTAGTTTGGTGATTCCAGCTGCTATCCATGCATTTGATGAAGTGGAAAGAGCTTTTAAAGTTTGTTTATTTTTTGTGTAGGTTGTTGAAAATATTGCATGATATTTACCGGCAAATAACAACGTAGCTTACATTATTATTTGAACTATGAACTTTCGCTTGTGCTCTGGACGCCTAAGGTGTGCGAAGTCATTTTGAAGTTTGCGACATTATTAACTCTCCAAATTATTCCTGTGGAACGATCCTTTCGATTTCGTACCATGAAGCACTAATCACGTGTCTTACATTTTCTAAAACAGTAGAGCAATATAAACAGTTTGGGGTAGGTTATTGTCTACTTCTAAATTTATATTGCCCGAAAAAAACATTTTGCATTGAAACAATTTGTTTCATCTTAGGATTTACTTCGCATTTTATTATTTCTTTGTGAGCCGCGCCTATTTTTAAAATTCTTAATTCTAAATGCACCCTTGTTGAACATAGCATGATGAAATAGAATCTTTGATTGATGAGACCGTTAAGAAGGAGGTCTGAGGGTTTTATTTTTCCCTAAACATCGAATGACTTAATGTGTATGGTATTATTTTGCTGTTCTACCATCCCAAGTTTGGGTTAAGATAAGAGTTTTGGCCAAATCACAATGTTGCGTTCGCTCGCGCGTGCTTTGGCATGCTTCATATACGCTTTATATCGAACTTACAATAACTTGCGTTAAAAGCACGAATTTGAAATGTGCAATCCGCAATGTCGCTTCGGCATTGAGCTGACAGATAAAGTATTATTTCTTCAGATTTCTTATATATGAATTCGTTGCACGCGATAGAGTAGAAATGTACCCCTCTTATTTATATCAAAATTTAATTAGAAGAAATAACTTAACAAACAATGTATTTTAATAAATAAATTAAACAAAAAAAGAAATACATAGTTTAAATTATTATTTTGTACAAGAAAACTATTATAAAATAATCTCAGAAGGATTTTACCCATTCGGGGTAGATATATTATACTATAACCTACCTTGTAGCTACAAGCCGAACAAATCAATGTATCGTGTAATGTCGGCTGATAGCCGATAGCCGTCAAACCTGCGACGAAGTAGAGAGTAGCTCTACTAGGGCCTTGAAGTCAAGGCCAGAGACGCCTGAAGTTACATTTCGGATTGCTCCATAAGAGCCCATTGTTTATACTAAATATGTTATGTCAAAGCACGACCGCGCGAACGCGACATTGTGATTTGGCCATTTAGCGAGAAACACAACGTGCATCTACTGCTGCTGGTGCTGCTACTGCTGAGAACTGTCAAATTATTTTTGAGCGCTGCACGGTGCTCAAAAGGGGATTTCCCATAGAATTTGTCATCAAGCCAGGATCATATATCTTCAGGTTTCCGAGGTGGTACACTTTTTGTTTAAAATTCTTTGATAATACGGTTACTCATGAGTCTGCCATGTCAATAGTATCGTATGTTCGTGAGAACAGTAAGGAGTAAAGAAAGGGGGACAGGCACGAAGAAAATATAAAATTCGAGAAAAGTAACGTTCCACAATTGAAATGTTCTGTCCTCATTCCATTTTATCATTATAAGTTCGATCGTTAAGTAGCAATGTTCGTGGATATTAATGAGTATTTGGACGAGAGATGCAGTGTCCGATACAGAAGTGTTTCAATTCACATATCTCCTTTAAACTTTATCAAAATAGTGCAGTAGTCAGCGCCACAGTGTGTAAACACGACGTGACTGCCTACGAAGTCCAGGGTCGCCTTCCAGTGACAGCAAAAATATTCCCTTTCTCTTTCGCGCTCACGTCCTTTGGCTGAGCTATAAGTACATATATCTGCTTTTTTCAGAGCACATGCTTCTTTCTGCTTGGAAACATCATTGACACTTTGTTATCGATTGTTTCAGAAGAATGCTGGTTCCTGATTGATGTAAAATATAACTCCCTTTTTGCTTACACCAATATAAAACTCAATATTAATTTACTTTCGTTTTATAATTGTAATGTGGAATTCCACAAAAATAAAATCATACTACAAGAACAATTCGGTATTTATTTTGGTGAGATCCAACCAGCTGCACAGCTCGACGTATTCAACTGGATAGAATATATGCTTTATATAGCTTTCAGTGACGTCCATCGCGGCGGATTCTATGGGACGGGCCCTTTATTGAATGTGGTTTATAAGCAACGGATATGACAGATACTGCAGATAAAGTAGGTTAACTTTCTACTTTTTCATCCGTTAAGTCCTTTGTCAGTTCACAAATTTTGGGAGATGGTAAAGGTTGATTTTTGAAGTACTCTGTAAATATAACTTTGGAAGTCGTCCATACTATCTTCCGAAATAGGTATTTTATACACGCACAAATTCGTTTTTCATCCCAACTTTCAATTAAAAAAATATCCAATATTTCACCTACATCTATGCCGCAACTTTCTTTCTCACACAAGCAAACATTTTTTTAAAGTTGTGGAAGGTCATACTCACCCCTTCCACGCTCCACCGAACAATGATCCAAATCTAGACATATATCCTTATCAAAGTAGTGTAAACACAAATGCTTTCATGTAATTAAATTGGACGTATGAAAAACAACGGTAAAAAAGCTTTGAAGTTTTCTTGTTGCTAAATTGTAATCTTTCACAAATACGTGACAGTTCTCAGCAGCAGCAGCAGTAAATGAATATTGTGTTTCTTGATTTAGCGATGTGCTGCAGCAACACATTGTTTTGGTTCCGAGAATGTCTGAGCTTTCAATTCGAAGGTAACGTCTTATGCAAATCAGTATTAAGTATTATTATCTCAAAATATGTCAAGTGGGTATCCGGATTGAAAAGTTATTAAACAAATTGAATTTGACCATCGATCGATCGAGTCTTTCTGAATTTCCAAAGCTTTCGAACGGAAACACTTAGATTCACGATTGCTGTTGCCAATATAAAAATCCCACTTCCACAAACCGACGAAGGCTTATGAGTATATTATACGAGACAAACTATTTGATTAAAACGATGGTGTCCGTAATTTTAAAAAGTGCGAGTAATGTCTAAACTCAAATTTAAAAAGGCCATGGGCCTTTATGGTCAACCCCTCCCTTCCGGAGGCATTTTAAATTACTGGAACTGATTTCTTAATTCATTCATTTCTCATTTACTACACATTTTGTATATGTAAATAATTGTTCAATTGTGATCTTGTGAAGAAAATGACATGATTTTTGATGCTAATGATGTGCCAAGCAAGTTTGCCTTCTTTATTTTCAATTAATCGTTGAAATGTTAGACGTACGAATATAAATATATTAAATGTTAATACAATACACATTTCTCCTACGCTACTGTGCCGCTTTATTCTACATACACTGTTTTGCGTTTTTATTCTTCGAATTTCGGCTGCTATGTCAGATTTTATCTCTTTGGAAAATATTTTCCAACAACTCGCTACTCCAGCTCAATCGCTGTAATTATTATTATTATTTTTTTTTTTATATAATTCGTATCCATACAACAATGCGCTGCGCATTTCCTAGCGATTAAATCATTCAGCACGTGATAAATAATTGCAAAAATTTGTAAAAGCTGGGACAACAAATAATACTGAGAAGAATTAACCAACGAACTCTAGAAAATATTGATGCAGTTAGGCAGTTTTGTGATCGCAAATTCACAATAGGAGAACTTTTTCAATAAATAGTTTTAATAACTTCAACGCATTATTGGAGCATTAGATGCACTCTCCCTGGCTGTCAATTATTAATTGATAAACGAGTACGTCAGCGTACACTGGATCAATTTTACCCAGGGATATCTTTTACTTTAACCGAATATTGGATGAATAATGCCGGGCAAAATTTTTGAACTGATTTTGTATTTCTGATAATTTTTCTTACCATTTAAATTTGAAAACTTATGTGTATTGGTTTTCAACCGCTTCTACATTCGTTGATGATTTAACCCCGTTTCATGATTTACACTTCATTTCCTCTTCAATAAAACAGGTTTTCACCCGGGCTAATTAGTCCAGTGTGCGCCAGCCCAGTCAAACTAAAATCAGACAAAAGATAAAAAAAATTGCATGGAACCTTGTACGCTCCCTATATGATATTTTAATGGTATTGAGGGTCTAAGCTGATTTTAATTGATGCATGAAAATTTGTACATTTTTGCTAATGTTTCAAAAGGCAAATTCATACTTCTGTTTTCTTAAATAGAATGAACAAGTTATGACTGCCTCTTGAAAAAAATGACGAACACGTACATGTAAAGTCCCGTTTAACAAGATAAAATCTCATCAATTGTACAAGACGCACACCATGATTTCTAAACGCAACAAGCTTATATTCACACTCATGTGAAGCGAATTTGCATGCTTCTTCAGATGCTGTAAAAACCTCTGGTAGTCTAAATTGATATTTACCATAAATCAAAAACGAAACCAAATACATGCCAATAAGTTGTAGTAGAAAGTATTATAAAAGCAGAAAGAGGCCTCACTTGACCAATGCCTTAGCGCAGCCATCCTAAGGTAATGGAGATTGATAGAACTGGTAACTTTCAAACACATATTTCCAAATCGAATTATAAAATTAACCAAAAATATCCTTGATTCCGTTATCTGAATTATTACCAAATCACATCTGTTTTAAATGCTTAATTATCATATTTATTATTTTTATATATTATAAGTTATAAAAGTTGATTCAGTTCTTTCGGAAACTTTGAAGGATTGGATATATAATCTCTAAACATTCCATAATTTCCTTTTTTGCCTTAGCTCCAGTAAAAACAATTTTCCCATTAACAAATATCAATAAAACCATTCGAGGTTTAACCATTCTGTATATAAGTCCAGAAAATAATTCCGGTTCATAAGAGCTAAATTGTCCATGTACTTGATTTAAATTTTCTAAGCGAATAGGAAAGCGTAGATCCACTGTGGCTACTATATTTTGTAACTTAAAATCGGTAAACTTCACCATATATCCAAGTTTTTGTAGTATTCGTACGAATTTGCGTGTCCCTAAATGAGCTTGTGCTTCATTGCGAGCGCCTGTGCAAATAATTTTACCAGTTCGGAATATTAAAGCCGTACATCGAGGTTCTCTCATTCGCATTACGACACCATGAAACCTGGACGGATTGTATTCTGAATTTCGTGTTCTAAAGTTGATGTCTTGCAGGTTTAAATCACATGCAACGGACACAGTAGCAACAACGTTCCTTAAAAAAAAAAAAAAAACAATAATAGAATTAGGTGTTATGCACAGTGCAAGGTGGTAGAGAATTTCAGTAAAGCTAGGTAAAAGAATCCGGTCAACTTACTGTAATTTAACTTCATGAAGTGCATCTTTGGATTCTACTGGGGCTACTGGTGTTGATGGGGTGATACTTAAATGTGGATTTACCTATAAATTTCTCAGTTAGAAAAAAAACATCCAAATAGAAAGATAATGTACCTTATTGATGTTTGGTGAAAGTAAACTAATTGATATTTTGGGAGTCGTGGGCTTGTTAGGGGGATTATAAGCTGTTGTGTTCATCTTGACATATCTGGTTGTTTACTTTTGTTGAGAAAATTTAAGCAGTCACAAACGTACTCACATAACAGAGAAGATACATCCAATGTATACTGAAATCTCATTGAAATGTCAAACTATTGAGTAAAAATCAGTTCGGAGTTCGAAATTATACTGGTATAACAGCCAACAGCTGTTTTATGCGCATGCATTTTCCCCTTAGTACAAAACCACGTGCAAATATATTTGACAGGGTGTACATGTTTTCCCATATTTTAAATATACATTTATATATTTTATTCCTAGAAGATAGTAATAGGTACCACTTTCCATTGAACGAAAATACAATAAAATGATAATCACATCGATTCATCATAGATTTCCTTTAAAATAATTAAAATATTGTAAAATGTTTGTGTGGATAAAATGATAGAACTTATTCCTTTCAATACAATCCCTTTATTCAATACAATTCTTCTTCTATTAGCATTACAGCTCGTTATAAGCCTTCTTTACGATCGCCTTCCATTTTTTCTCGATCTTGTGTTTTTCTCTTTGAATTTTGGATTCCCAATTTTGTTTAGATCTTTTCTGATTCTGTCAGTCTATCTAAGTTTCGGTCTGGTAAGCTTGTGATTATTCTTTATGCTTTTTTTTTTCTTTTGGTAAACGCTAAACATGACCCATCCATCTTAGTCTTTGTATCGTACTACGTTTTCCCTTCTATGAGACTATGGATTTCGATGTTTGTTCTTATAGAGTAAATACCATCTGTATTTCTTCTTGCTCCCTATATTTGTCTTATTACTTTTATTTTAAAGATTTCTAGTTTGCTCTCATCGGAAGTTGTTTTACTCCATCTTTCTGCGCTATAACTAATTGGCGCTCTTATTAAAGTTTTTTATAGTGTCAGTTACAAACTTCGGCTAAGTAGTGGCATTAAAAAAACACAAGCGGAAGCTGTGCAATGCCCCCATCTTCGTCGGAACCAATTGTTTGGGCAAAAGTCCAAGGTGATCTTAATAGTCACCGATTCTATTTGATGGAGCTAACATGGTGAGAAACACTTGAGTCCTTTATCCAAAGACATTCAGCGGAAAGGTGAAAAAGGGACAGATAGTGGGATTACGTGCACCTATTGAGGTTATATGTGTATGGCTTTGAGTGTCCAGAGTATGAAAATCCAAAACAAAATCCTCAACCTCTGTAATTTGGATCAAGTATATTCTGGTAGACAAATTAATAGGTGAGTACACTGATATACTTACTACACAAGACGGAGAATATAAACATACGCAACTTATTTAACATCAAGTTGATACCGGAGAAGCCCGACCACTCTGTCAACCTGCAAAGCTTCGTCAACCTGCAAAGCTTCGTCAACCTGGCAAAGCAAACAGATGTTGCCGAAATAATGTCGGAGATGAAAGTTGAGGGGTTGATTGAAGAATCGCAGAGCCCATGAAACACGGCAACACGAAGTTTTATGTAGGCTACAGACGCCTCAACGATGTAACTTAAAAAAAAAAACAGCTACCCACTTTCCAAAATTGACGACACTTTCTGGAGCCAAATGGTTCTTAACACTAGACCAAAACTGTGGTAGCTGGGAGGTGGGGATTGATCGAAAAGACTGTGAGAAAACGGCTTTGTGATGCCCTTTTGACTGTTTAAGGCAATGGCCACTTTCAAGCGATTAATCGAACGAACATGCCTCTCGTAAAAAACATGTCTTGTGTATCTGGATGATGATATCGTCATAGACAAGACATTCGAGGAGTGTCATCAAAATCTAAAAAAAGTGTTTGAGAGCTGCGAAGCGCTCATTTGAAGCTGAACCCAGAAATGTGTGCCTTGTTCCAACCCGAAGTAAAATATCTGTGTCACATTATATCCGCGGAAGTTGGTGTTTGTAAGGATGGATCCTAAAAACATCGAAGCGGTAAAAAGTTTCCTGCTTCCAAAGATAAACACCAACTGAGAAACTTCTTGATACTTACCACGTATTACAGAAGATTCGTACTTTTTCGGTATTGCAAAGAGCCTGCATCAACTTGCGGAAAAAGGACGACAGTTCAGGTGATCTGGAGAGTGTGTTGCCCTACACCCTGAAAATTATTCGTCTTAGACGCAGACGCTAGCAATGTTGGGGTCGGAGCAATGATTTGTCAAGCTCATGGTGGTCAGGAGAAAGTGGTTGCATATTACAGCAAAGTACTCTCCAGATCTGAAAGAAACTACTGTGTATCTCAGCGCGAGCTGCTGGCTTTAATTTTTGCTACGAAACTTTTCCATAAGTACTTCTATAGACAAAAGTTTATTCCTTGGACAGACCAAACAGCTTTGAAATGGCTACTCCAATTTAAGAGCCCTGAATGCCAAGTTGCGAGATGGATCGAGCAGTTGCACTTTAAAGTGCAACACTGCAAGAGGAAACTCCACTCAAACGCTGATTTTCTCTGTAGTCGACAGTGTGGAGTCAAATGTGAAATCTGCAACCGCAAGGAAGCGAAGGATTAGGCCAATATCCACATGATCAGGACTGAGCTAGTAGAGGGTTGGAGTACAAAGGAAATCCATTCCTCTTAACAGGTATATAATGACATCGAACCAATATTGGCCTAGAAGAAGCATGGTAAAAAGGTCAAGCTGGCAGCAGATATCTGACCGGAGTCAAACTCTAAAGTTATATTGGGCACAGTGGTACTCACTTTGTGTATAAAACGGTTTGCTAAGGAGAACAACATCTCGTATTCAACTAATCGTGCCACGGTCGAGAGTCAGTCAAGTAGTCCGTGAAAAACATGATGGAATCTCAGAAGGCCATTTATGAATAAACAAGACGTTGGAAAAAGTAAGGGAACGTTTCTATTGACTAAATGCTAAACAAGATGTCGAGAACTGGTGCAAAAAGAGCACACTGTGTGTGGCTATCAACTGTCCAAAAGAAAAGTCACGGGGACGAATGAAATAATACAATGTCGAGCACTATTCGAATGAATAGCCATCGACATAGCTGGGCTGTTTCCGGAAACGTTTAATGGCAACCGATATACCATCGTGGTTATGAACTGCTTCAGTAATTGGCCTGAAGTGTTTGCCATCCCAAATCAAGAGGCTAAGACCGTAACAAAAGAGATTGTCAAGCTTTGAGGTCTCAATGGATCTACACTTCGATCAAGGCGAAACTTTAAATCAAAAGTCTTCCAGTAAGTGTGCCAATATTTGAGAATAAGGAAGACAAGGACAACGCCACTACACCCTCAATCTGATGGAATGGTCGAGCAATTCAATCGGACCTGGAATGAGCATCTGTCTAAGATCGTCAGCGACTGCCAGGAACTGGAATCGACACATACCTCTCTTCTTAATGGCCTACCGAAACGGAGTCCATAGTTCAACAGAACATACGCAATATCGAGACCTTATTTGGTCAAACAGTTGATGGATGACTGGCGCATCTAGATTCGTAAATTGCATGAAAACACCCGTGAAAATATAAAGCTAGCGAGCAACCGCATGAAGACAAGGTACGACATCAAAGCGAAATCTTCCGGCGAATAAGATCTGGTGTGGCTGTAAAAAAAAAAAAAAAAAAAAAAACCGAGCCTTTACACTTGTAGTTTGTTTCGTGTTCCTTCAAGGCCAATATTGCTTCGATGTCGTTGTTGCCTGTTGGGCACTCCAACACTCTATTGGTTCGGTCCTGATCATGCGGATATTGGCCTCTTCTTTCACTTGCTTTCCAGTGACAACTTCTGCTGGGAGACTTTAATGGCATTGCTTTGCTTGTGAGACTAGAATAATTGCTCTAGAGTCGTCGACTCCTGCTACTGGCTTCTGTTCCGCGAAGTAAGCATTTCCAGACTGATGGCTTTGGAAAGTTTGACCGGCGCCTTGGTAGCCGTTTCTGCTGGTTTTTCCCTCTATTTGTGTATAACCCTAGTGAAAGCAGCCTTTGCAACGTAACGGTTCTTTGCAATGCCCTTGAAAATGTCCTATTTTATTGGAGTTCCAGCAGCGCATTCTTTGTCTATCCCGTGGAGTATCTCGTTCTTCGGCACTTATTCTGACACAGAGCATTCAAGAGATGGCAAAAGATTGGCTGTTTCAATCGCCAGAGCGAAGACATGTTCTTCAGCAAGCGATCTTTTCCCGGCCATCCTTACTGCTGGCTGTAGCTCCGAATCTACGATTTCCTTGATGAATGCGTCCTTTGCCATTTCTTCGATTATTTCTTGGCCTACGGTGGAATATGATAAATGTGTCAGTCTACTGACGTCTGCCTGGGGCTGTTGCAGTGTTTCTCCTCGTTGTTGCATTCGACTTTGCAGTTGAAACTTGTAAACCTCGCGCATTGGCTATCCTCAAACCGTTTCTCTATAGCCTGCACTAAAACTAAAGATTAACTCTGTATTCTTTCCGATATCGATTCTTTATAACACTTCTGCTGCAGGACCGTATATTGCTAGGTTAAAGCACTTCTCCTCTATTGTCCCATCGAATGAGGGAGGCTTCAACTCTTTCCTCATTGGATCGCTTAAAGAACATCTTAAAGAATCTGTTCTTCAGATTTTGTTTGTAACTATTCTTTTGTTCGTAAACTTTCGACAGGAGGAGTTGCATCATCGCTGTCACGTCGTTGCCAGTACTCATTTGATCTTCCTCGCCAACGTCGAAAGAGGTATCCAAGTCAGTTCAGCAGTTGAATTTGAAGTGTGAATTACGAGAGTGATTAAGTGGCTTAAGTAAAAGGTAAAAAAAAGTAAAAAGGGTTGAGATAGCGACTAAATTGTGAATTGTAATTGAGTTAAATAAGACGATTGAATTGAAACGAATATGTTCCTTCATTTGTACCCACACAAACATTTTACAGTATTGCCAAATAAATTATTGCAAGAGTTATCTACGTGTTACGGTTGTGCAGTTCGTCGACATCCGACAAAGATGGTAACGCGCAAGAAATTTTAAAACCGATTTACGAGAAATTGACTGCAGGCAATAACGAAAGTTTTAATTCTTGTGTATGGCAACTTGCTCCAGAGAGAGCATCATTGCGTTACATATTACGCTGATTGTACATTCAATGAAAGTTTTGCAGTTATCTTGAAAATAATGGAAGTAATGGCTATTACTATCAGTTCACAAGCAGAAAAACTTGCCAGAGAACGTGACGTGCGGCAAGGATATAAAGCCGACCGTCAGAACACAAGAGACTCTAATTAGGCCAGAACAGCTCGAAAAAAGCTAAGTCAGAAGAAGCAGAGGATTATGAGCGAACTGAATAGATAAGGCATGGTGCTGGCATTGCAGATTATTTGTAATTATGAACAGAGTTTTTTCAATATCTCAAACTCAAACTCATTTATCTTAAAACTAATTTTTCTTCACGCGAGAAGAAAAAATAAAACTATTCATCCGAATAATCTCAAATTTTAATATGTTATTCAGTATACTAATGACTATGGTCAGAACCACCAACAAATTTTAATATAAATGGATTATATATTTAATATAAAGTTATTAATTTTTTATTTTGTTCGTAAAAGAAAAGAAAATAAAAAAGTCTGTTTTCGCTATTATAATATCAAGAGCACACCATTTTGATAATTTTTTTTTCTTTTTTTTTCTGGTTCCGACGATAGCTACACTTATATACAATAAATTTAAATTTTTTCTCAGATAAGTGAAATATCCAAAACCACAACCGCCAAACAGGTCCATTTTATTGAGGGTGTGATATCAGGCCATTTTTTTATTAATTTAATTTTGTTTTATTATTATTACGTTTTTGTGTGTATTGTATATTAGGTATTATATATAGTTCAATATTACAGAATTAGATATACATGATACAAATTTGATTGAAAGACCCAATCACCTGCATTGCTACGAACAATAGATTCATATAGGGTGATTCTTCGTGAGGTTTGATTTATAATGTAATATAAAATACATAAATTTGAAAGTGAACTTAAAATTTTTTTTATCGGTTAAAGAAAAAATTCATGACATTTACTTTTTGAAAATGATACCATGCAAATGTTGACCACTACGTCTGAAGTGGTCCATTCGGAAGGTCCAATTTTGGGCGACTCATTCGAGCATAGCGACTGGTATCTCGCGGATAACACGAGTAATGTTGGCTTCCCAAGAGTCAATCGTATTTGGCTTATTCCTGAAGACCTGAGACCTTACATATCCCCAAAGAAAATAGTCTAAAGGTGTGATATCGCACGATATAGGCGGCCAATTTACCGTAGCAAAACGTGAAATTAAGTACTCACCAAAATGATTTCTCAACAAGTCTATTGTTTGACGCGCTGTATGGCTCGTAGCGCCGTCTTGTTGAAATCAGAGCTCACCGAGACCATTTGCTTGAATTTCGGGAAGCACATAGTCCGCTAACATTGCCCGATAACGGTTACCATTGACGGTAACATTCTGATTTGATTCATTTTTGAAGATATATGGAGCAATGATTCCACTAGCCCACACCACACCGTTGTTTTTAATGGATGTAATGGTTGCTTTTGGTACCCTTCGGGTTGCTCAAATACGGCAATTTTTTTTATTAACGTATCTATTGAGCCAGAAATGGACTTCATCACTGAACAAAATTTCACGATAAAACACCGAACTTTCATTGAGTTTTTCTAGAGCAAATTCACTAAAAATATGACGCAAATTCAAGTCACCTGACTTTAATTCTTGCACAAGTTGAATTTTGTACGCTTACGTAAAATACGCCAAGTTATCGATTACGCCAGGCCAAGCTGCTGAGAATGACGACAAATCGATTCGTCAAGGTCTTCGCGTACACTCTCAGCTATAGCTGCTATAGTCTTTTCACTACGTACTGGATGTGATCTAACCGGTCGAGTGTCATCCACTAATGTAAACTGGGACTTAAATTTGCGAATGGTATTGCCAATAGTGGTTTCAGTATATCGATTATGCGCACCGCAAGTTCCTCAAATCGCACGAAAAACATTTCTCACAGAATGCTGATTTTCGTAATAAAGCTAAACAATTTGGAGACGCTGTCGTGGTGTGAGTCTTTTTATGATGACTTGCCAAACGATACTGAACAAAAATAAAAAAAGCAGTTTGATAGGAGTCACGCGTGATCTGTCAACAACAGCTTATTGAAAATCAAACCTCTCGATGAAACACACACACTTCATGTATAGAAGTGAGTCAACCGCTCGCTAAAAGGGATGTAAAACCTAAAGTACAATCAATATCATTACAAAAAGTTGACAGTATATTCTCCAAAGACTTTCGAGATATTAAAAAAAAATTTAAAATTCTAGATCACCGGATCCCTATATAAAAGGCAAAGAAAAGTAAATGGGGTTGAGAAAAGCGATTGAATTGCGATTGTATTGAAAAAAGTGATTATGTTGAAAGGAATAGGTTCTATCATTTGTACATACACAAAGTTTTACAGTATTAAATAAAGTGATCGTATTGAATACAATTACAATATAGATATATTCTCAGTGATATATGCAGTATTATTCGTAATTAGTATTATAGAAAATTAGTGTTGATGTTAGATAGAAGCAGTCCTTCATTTTCCACTCAGGGTCATAATTTATTTATTTATTAATTTTTTTTTTTTTGTGTTCAGTGCCGTTTTCGATTGGTTCCAATGGAATACTAAAAACTTCTTTTGATTTTGTAGCGAAACACGGACAATTAGTGGAAAATAAAAATCTGGTTTGACACGCAATGCTATTTAACGTTTATAAACCCCGGAATGCAAAAAGAAGGCTTATGTGTGCCAATCGAAAAACCCATAATACACAACCTGTTGGCTGCTGTGAAAAATTAAATCATTGCTACAGTTATGTTATTGCTTCTCTTGAGCTTTCGGGCACAGCTGGTATTGAACTTGAGCCACGGTCACCCACTGTACATGTTCCGAAAATAAATGGAATTAAATAACAACGTGTTTCGTTAAATATATATTGCTTGTGTTTTCTTTAATAACTTGGGATCTAGAAGTGAATTTGGTAACATTTTTCAATTTGGTGCCGAAACCTGGGAATAAACACGAACGAATGATATAACACGTTTATTTTTTAACCTAACGATATGCCTAGCACCGGGCGAATTTAATTATGGAACGGCAATAATCATTCCTAAAGAAGAGTATGGTAATAAAGAAAAATTAGTTGATCACAATATGCAATGTATATTATCCATTCAGCCGGTACAGTTAAGAGTTG
Organism: Volucella inanis; assembly: GCA_907269105.1. Classification (NCBI taxonomy): domain Eukaryota; kingdom Metazoa; phylum Arthropoda; class Insecta; order Diptera; family Syrphidae; genus Volucella; species Volucella inanis. The sequence goes on along the minus strand of OU026157.1, from coordinate 73,019,493 downwards.
ACGCGTCATGTTTGAGATATCTGTACAACCCCGTTTTAGCATTCACTCGATTACCCGCTGTGTATTTCACCATCAAATTAGTACCTAATGCTTAAGCGCGTCTTACTCAGAAGCATACTCAAAGGACTGAGAATAGATTTCCACAGGTATTACTGTAGCTTTTCGGACAATTCTCCAGAGGATGATATAAACAAGGACAAAGTAAGATCTTCAGCAAAGTAATGATATTAAGCAAGTCGGGTATTTATTGGAATTCATTCAACGAGGTTGAATTTCTAGAAAAATCCAATGAAGCAAAACGAAGTTCATTCCGAAGCTAAATGTTGTAATTGTCTAAGTCGAAATCGGTAAAAACAGTTGTTGGATTATTTGCAGCTAGAATAAACGATAGCCGCTGCTTTTTTTGTAAGTTGTCTCGATCATCGTTCGTCTGATTGCAAAACTTATATTCCTTAACAAGAAGCAAATGCCAAATTAAATCATTGCTACAGTTATGTTATTGCTTCTCTTGAGCTTTCGGGCACAGCTGGTATTGAACTTGAGCCACGGTCACCCACTGTACATGTTCCGAAAATAAATGGAATTAAATAACAACGTGTTTCGTTAAATATATATTGCTTGTGTTTTCTTTAATAACTTGGGATCTAGAAGTGAATTTGGTAACATTTTTCAATTTGGTGCCGAAACCTGGGAATAAACACGAACGAATGATATAACACGTTTATTTTCTAACCTAACGATATGCCTAGCACCGGGCGAATTTAATTATGGAACGGCAATAATCATTCCTAAAGAAGAGTATGGTAATAAAGAAAAATTAGTTGATCACAATATGCAATGTATATTATCCATTCAGCCGGTACAGTTAAGAGTTGACGCGTCATGTTTGAGATATCTGTACAACCCCGTTTTAGCATTCACTCGATTACCCGCTGTGTATTTCACCATCAAATTAGTACCTAATGCTTAAAGGCGTCTTACTCAGAAGCATACTCAAAGGACTGAGAATAGATTTCCACAGGTATTACTGTAGCTTTTCGGACAATTCTCCAGAGGATGATATAAACAAGGACAAAGTAAGATCTTCAGCAAAGTAATGATATTAAGCAAGTCGGGTATTTATTGGAATTCATTCAACGAGGTTGAATTTCTAGAAAAATCCAATGAAGCAAAACGAAGTTCATTCCGAAGCTAAATGTTGTAATTGTCTAAGTCGAAATCGGTAAAAACAGTTGTTGGATTATTTGCAGCTAGAATAAACGATAGCCGCTGCTTTTTTTGTAAGTTGTCTCGATCATCGTTCGTCTGATTGCAAAACTTATATTCCTTAACAAGAAGCAAATGCCAAGAGGAGGCGGAAGAAGTTACCGGTGTCTGAGAACAGGCCGCATAGATGAACTAACTCTGATGTCAAATTCTACTAATTTTTTTGCACACCTTTAACCCTCGCACAGACACACTGTATGTGAATTACCAACACATTGCACATCTTCATAACCTGCTAGAAGGGCTAAAATGTCAGCAAATTACAAGTAAAGTTCCTAGATTGAGAGCAAATTGTACGTAAAGTTTGAGTGAAATGTGAGTGACGTTTTTGAGTAAAACGGACGGGTTTTATGTAAAATGAGAGGGAAATTGAAATTGGTGACAATCCACAGCTGTTTACATGCAGGTCACACGAATAGAGGCAATATAATATTTGGAAAGTTTGCCATCTATGCTAGAAAATCTATGGGCGTGGTTGGGAGCTCGTACGTTGGTACTGACACTGCACGGTGTGAGGTTAAATCAATGGAAAAAAAAACTTTCCGAATTTTCGCTCTTCCATTTTCCTAATCCTCCGACCCACTATCCTTTTGACGATCTGTTACCTCTAAGGGGTATAGGAGTTTAATAGATCTTCAAAATATAGAGCCAATAGACATTCGAACCTCACATGCGCGAACCTTCCCATCATGTCCGGGGAAAATATTATCAATGCTATCTGGATGCCAAAAGGTTTAGACAATGAGTGATATTCTTAAAGCACTAAGTCCCTAATCACTAGATCTGTTGCTTAGTTACATTTTGCCTTATGAAATGATCTCAGTTGTTGAAGGTACTCAGTGTACCACTGGCTCACACTTACAGTGTGCCAGTGCGAAGTTTAAGGGTTCGCAAAAGTATTAGTAGTGTTTGACATTTAAGTTAGTTCATCTATGACCAAGTCAATGCTCTACATTTTAAATTACGATTTATGCGTCAGGAATGCATGATTTTTTTTTACATTCTCGTGTAAGAGGCACACTTAATTGTAAATGAATATCATTCTACATCCGCAAAAATTCGTTGATTTGTCGTGTCTATCGTGCCCCTAATACCTAATTCCATTTACCTGATCCTTTTTCTTTACAAAAGCTTCAGCTTCAAAAGATTTTTAATTACGCAATTTGTTATTTGCATGCTTAAAATATTGTCCGTAACATCTGTAAAGAGTGTCCCATTAATACTGCCTATAATTATATAATTCCTATATGTATAATTCTTCTTTTAATCTGACCTTAAAATCACCAAAAATCTTGACGTTGTGCTTAAGACATTGCTCATAGTCCTGGTCGAGGAGTTCGTATTCGTAGAATCAATCTTTGGCAAAGCCGCTCTTTTCTTCAATTGGGACTTAAGCGTTATGTTATGTGTTCGCTCAAATACATGAAACTCAATACTTCTTGCCCAATGGCTCAACCATAATAGGCAAAAGCAAACTGAAGCTAATGTTAGTCAGATCTAGATGAAAAGTTTCCTTTATTTACTTCAAATATACAAAACGTATCCATCTACCAAGTCAAACTGTCATTTGTTTTGCGTTTTATGTACATACATATGTATGTGGATTTGTTCACTAAAATTATTCTCTAATCTATGAAAAATTAATGAAAATAATCAATTACAATGTCCTCTATTCATTATTTTCTAATCTATGAAAAATTAATGAAAATAATCAATTACAATGTCCTCTACGCTTGCAATTTTTTTTTCGTTTTTTCTAATCTCAATCTTCTAATCTTAAATGAAAATTATAGTCAAAGAAGCTGTGTTCTTTCTAAAAACAATTTTACTTCAATCACAAAAAAAAACCACTGGTTTTTGTAATCACAAATCGACATAGCGACAAATTTTCGTATGAATTGCCAATCATGGGTCTGACTTGTACCGTCTCTCCGTCTCTCAAGTGCATGTGCGCGCGGCAACAAAAAATAACCGCGTTAGTTAAGGACCCTTAACCATATAGTCTAAAAATAATAATACACAAGCTATCGGATGAGTTCTGTACGCACCAAAGGCCGATAACATGTATTTCACACCAAATGATACCTACACACGACACCAAAGTAGCATCTGCTTAGATAAGAAAACCAAACACATAGTATACCAATGTATTGAAAAAATAAGAACGAAGAAAAGATTGTATTTTAGGAAGAAGTTGAATATGGTAAAGGAGCACGTAGTCAGGTTCAGATCTTGCATTTTTTTAAATTGTGTTAAGGAACGAGAATTAATCAAATAAAAATATTAAACAAGATCATCGATACTACAAAGAATATTTTTTTAATTCTGAAATATACGCAAGTATATTGTGGCGATCCTGCCAGGAGATAAATATATTGTTTATCTTCACGGAGCAGACGAAGGAAAAATCGGGAATCAGATCCACATAGTGACACCCATTAAACGACCCTTCGTATGAACCAACCTTAATAAAGATTACATAGTATCCAACGTAAAAGTGAAATTTTAAGTGAAAAAAAATAATCTAGGAAAAGAAACCTAGTAGTGAAATTACAAGTTTGTGAATAGTTTTAAGAAAAGAAAAATTAACACGAAAAACGTCGTGAGATAAATATAAAGTAAACAGTGAACGTGAAAATAAAGAAGCAGTTATCGAGATAGCAGAACCAGTCAATTTATCAGCACTAGTAGCAAGATTTGTACAAATGGAAGCATATTGCACGGGTTTAAATAATAAAAATGTCTGACACCATAAGAGAACTATCGACAATGAAACTTTAAAGATGAGAATCGGGTATTGACAGAACAAATTGAACAAATAAAATCTTACTTTCCATCCCTATAGGGACGTAAAACACTATTCTTTTCCCCACTTTCCTATACACTAGTCCGTTACGCATCTCATATAGACTACTCTCTTTTTCTTCCAATTGTTTCCGTATCTCGTTAATTTTCCTATCCTTGTTTTGGCAAATAGATAAATTTTATTCAAACGTATTTTCTTCTAGCACCAGAATGTTTGAGACTCGACTGAGAGCGTCTACGTGATGCATTCTGTCTCCGCCACGATGTTCCAGGGTGTAGTCGTTCAGTTTGTTTTGTTAAGTGTCAATGTAAGTGAGTTACAGTCTGTCAGAATCTTGAATCTAATGCCGTGTAAATATATCCTGAATCTTTGCAGCGCATAAATAATTGCCAATGTTTCTAGTTCGAAGCTGTGATCAATATGGCACCAAATCCGGTGGAGCTCATGTCGCAATGGAGCTCCGTCTCATCCCGATGACAGTAAATTGCTAGAATAGGTGACATCGGTAGTCTTCCTTTTAGTTCTTCGAAGCATTGCATCTCTTCACTGACAAATTTAAAAATGGTTAAAATTTGTATAATGGCTGGGCTAACACTGAAAATCCTTTAATAAATATTCTGAAGTAGGAACATAGTCCTAGAAAACTATGTACAGCCCTTACATTCTGTGGCACAGGGAAATTCTTTATCGATTCGATTCCTTGGATACTGGACCTTTGCTTCCATAAACCGACATTTGTCCAAACGTAACTCCAACTTGTTCTTCACTAACCTATCGAAAACTTCATTCAGTATCTCTAAATGTTCTTCTACCGTCTTAGTTGCTATCATTATATCATCTATGTAGATTTTGACTTTTTTCCTTTAATCAAATCTTCAAAAACGTTTGAAATATAACGTTGGAATTCCAATGGAGCAATCTTTAGTCCAAATGGCATCCTGAGCCACTCGTACTGTCCCATTGGTGTTACAAATGATGTATATTTAATCGATTCGTCACTCATTCGTTTGTGGTAAAAAGCGCTCTTCAGATCTAATAATGTGTACACTCGTTTATCTAAACACTCGTCAAGTATGTCATCGATTAGTGGAATCGGGTGATTGTCTCTTATGGTAACTTTATTTAAGTTCCTTAAGTCCACGCAAAGTCGCAAATCGCTTGTTTTCTTTTTTACTAATACTATAGACGACGCGTATTCCGATCTGCTTGGCCTGATTCCCGCAGCAACTCGTCTACGATAGATTGTACTTGTTCCTTTTCGGTATATGAGAGTTTCTTCCGGTAGCAATAAAACGGTTTTGTATCGTTCAACCTTAGCTTCATTTCGTATTTCATCTCGGGTTCTTCAGGACGCTTACAGTACAAATATTTCTAATTGAACGTTCGTTTGAACTTTTCTTTTATCTCCCAATCTAGACTACAGTTTTTTAAAGCTCTACTTCCGTTTCTACATCTATCTTTAGTAACTCCTGAAAATGTTCTGTGCTTACCTCACTCGTTTGTTTTTCTAATGCTATGGTAGTTAATCTTAGCCTCGCCTTTCTCATGAAATCCCTACTTAGAATTAGGGGAAATGTCATTGTACCATCCGGTACCACTAGTAGATCGAGTTCAACCTTTCCTTCTTCCAATAAAATTTGACAACACACTTTACCTAGTATTCTTAACGGACTTTTATTTATTCCCTGAAACCTTACATTTTCTTCATATGAATTAATAACTGCTGTTGGAACGTATCCCTGCCTGACTATGCTGATCGAGCTGCCGGTATCTAGTAGTGAATCTAATAATATTTTATAATGTAAATTTCTATGTGTAAATATACAATTAAATAATCTTACGGATTCATCTGCTTCGTCTTCTTGGTGTACGTTGTATATCGGCTTTCTGCTAGGCTTCTTACGCTCTGGACAGTCTGCTGCTATATGTCCCATTCTGGCACAAACGTGACAAGCGCCTTTCTCTCGTTTTTCCTTCCTACACTCGTTTGCCATGTGCCCAACACAATTGGATTTGTAGCACCTGATTTGGTTTCTTGCTGTATCACTCCTTCGCTCTCGTTGGACGGCTTCCATTCGTTGCGGCTTCCGTTGTTTTATTTTTGAAAAGACTTGAAGTAGTTGTGCCTTTGTAGAATAGCATTGGATGAGTGCCTGTAGTCGTAGCGATTCATCCGTTAAGCCTTCTACCACATATTCAACTAGCTCATCTTTCATCATTTGAAAGCAATTTGAAAGGATGATCTTGTCATTAAAGTAGTCCTTAAAACTCTTATTAGTCTGCCACTTCCTGTCTTCGAATTTCCGTCGCAATACCATTTTGTTTTTCTTTGTACTGAACAGCTTCTTCATCTGTAGCACCAATTCGTCCACTCCTTCGATCAAAAAATTCGGCTTTGAGTGCATCCACTCCAATTTTTGTCAACATAAGTGTCCGCATCATGCTCTCGTCCGGTTTGTATACATCCTGAATACTTTTCAGTTGGACTAGCCACACATCCAGATTTGTGCTGCCGTCATATTCTGGCAACATGTCTATCCACATATTTAAATGTTGCGGATCAGATGTTGTTGCACCCATTTGACTTTCGCTCGTTTGTGTTTTTACGTTTATCTCACTCTCATTTGGTTCTGGCAGGTCGTTCGTCTGCACTCCTTCGTGTGTGTGTGTGTGTATGTGTGTCAGCATTCTTTTGTGTCGTTTCGCTCATTCGCACCATTCTTCGCAGCCACTCATTTTCTTTTGCCAGTAGTTCTTTTTCTCCCTTTAGTAATTCTATTTCTTTTTCATATAACCGTTTCACCCTGGCTGAGCATACTGCATTTACACCAGCAGCCGATCGTTCAATGTTGCATCCGTTATCTTCGGATTCCGTTGCCCGTTCACTTCTGTTTACTTCCCTCTCTTGCTTCGAGGGAGAGATGCTTCGCCGCGTTGCGCATCACGAGCACATTTTTGGCGCCGGCTGTGGAAAGCCCAAGACGTAGTAGCCATTTGCGCAATTCTAAGGAAGAATAATCCGACACAGCAATCGAATGCTCTATTTCGCTCTCTCCTCTTGAGGTTTTTTTTCACACTCTTTTGTATAGGGTTTTCCAATAGGGACTTGACAACTTTGAATTTAATTTGTGAACGCACTCTTTCACTAATCATCAAACTGTCACTCTCAATTTATTCAGTAAACTCAACATTTTCATCATAGTAAAGTACACTAACGAGCAACGTCTGCAAATTATAAAAATTTTCTACAGATATTCGAAGTCGGTGACTGCAACTTTAAGAGCGTTAACTCCAATTGTCCGTCGTAATTCTGGCCCTAGTAGACAGACAACAAGTTTAGTGCAAAAATTTGAGTCTACATATTCGTTGTGTGATGTTGCCGTGTCAGTGAGAGAACGGGTTGGTCGAAGTGTAGAAAATACCGCTGCAGTTCAGGCGTCCGTAGCAAACGATCCAAATCAGACAATTCCACGGCGTTCTCAAGAATTGGGCATCGCTCAGACCACATTATGTCGTATTTTGCGTAAGAGTCTTGGCTTACGCCCATACAAGATCAAGAATTGAAACAGATGGACCATTTGAAGCGACTTACGTTCTCCGATTGGGTCCTGGAGAAGCTGCGCCAAGATGATAAATTTTAATCGCAAAATCATCTTCAGTGATGAAGCTCATTTTTGGCTCAATGGGTTCGTCAATAAGCAAAATATGCGTTATTGGTCAGGTGAAAACCCACATGTGCTTCATGAATCACCACTTCATCCACAAAAAATAACTGTGTGGTGCCGGCGGCGTTATTGGGCCATAACGATCGGCACGTTACTGTGAATGGTCAGCGTTATCGCGCCATGATCACCGATTATTTTTGACTCATTGGAAGATATGGATTTGGATGACATGTGGTTTCAAAAGGATGGTGCCACAAGCCAGATGGTGAGTGTGTTATCTCAAGACATTTGCCAGTCGATTGGCCGCCTCGTTCGTGCTACGTTTAGTCATTGGTTTATGCTAATACGCCGACGACGTTGAAAGAGCTCAGAGCCAACATTGAACACGAAATAGCGGCCGTTTCGGCCGAAATGTGTGGCCGAGTCGTTGAAAATTGGGTCCAACGAATCGACCGCTGCAAACGTGCCCGCGGTGGCCATATGAACGAAGTCGAGTCTCATTCATAAATGTTTTGATTGTACTTCAAACCAATAGTAAAGTTTTTGAAATATCTCAAATGGTTTGCCTTTTATTTAAAAAAAAAGTTGTCAAGTCGTTATTAGAAAACACTATATTTGTTTTTTTGCACACTCGTTTGTTTAGTTCAATTTCGTTCTTTATTTTTTCTTCTTTCCACTTTGACAATCGTTATTTTGTGTTATTATTATTTTTTTGTTGAATTGGATCTCACTTCTGATTTTTAGCCGTTAGTCTTATCGCGAATAAAACAAACACAATCCTTTAAAAAAAAAAATACGCTCTTTATTTGGTTGCTTAATAGGCGTCTGTATTCTACAGTGTTTGACTTACGACTAATCTCCTACATACCGGCAGACAATTTTCCTAGTGTGGCCACTTTACAATCACTAGTTAGTGTTGCCACTCTATATTTCTTACATTCTTATCAGTTTCTTTCCTATGGCTTGCTACAATATGTTATTCCATACCTTGTCGCAGATAAGGAATTTGTTAATAAGGAAGTAGCTAAATTATTAATAGAAGGTATTATTCAGAAAAACAATATTCCCTATAACAGTCCCATTTGAATAGTACCTAAAAAAGGTCTAGATGAAAATGGAAGATCAAAAAAGGGAATGGTAGTAGATATTCACAAATTAAATAATAATACAATTACAGATAGATACGTGATTTCAGATGTCAATATGACAGTTCAAAAAGGTAAGGCAAAATACTTCACAACGCTGGATATGGAATCAGGATCCCAACAAATTAATATTAGAAAAGAGGATGGAGAAAAAACGGCATTTTGTATAAACGGAGGCAAATACGAATTCATAAGGATGTCTTTCGGACTTAAAAACGCTCCCTCTATATTCCAAAGATGTGTCGACGACATCCGAAGAGAATATATCGGAAAATTTGCATATGTTTGTATTGACGATGTTTTTATATATTCTCCCATAGCCGAAGAACATACAGCACACATAAATATAATTTTTAACGCTCTTAATAAAGCCACCCTAAAGGTATCAAATGAAAAATCAAAGTTTTTTCAGACCGAGGTCGAGTATTTAGGACAAAGAACATGCAGCCATAGCCAAGCCCCTAACGATACACCAAAGAGGAGAAAATGGTAAAGAAGGAAAAAATTGAAGTAAAAATACTAGTATAAATCTCGACGATGCAGCAGTTAAAACTATGAGTAGTTTGAAAGCATTTTTAAGGGAACAAGTAGGCCTATTCCAACTAGATTATAGTAAACCTTTTGAATTAACGATGGACGCATCTAACATATCATTGGAGCCGTCCTTAGTCAAAACATGAAACCTATATTTTTTTAAGTATATCTCTGACAAAAACAGAAGAAAGATATGGAACAAATGAGAAGGAATTATTAATTGGGCGCTACAGGAGTTAAAAAATTATGTATACCGAGTAGCAGATACACACCGATCACCTACAGTTAGTTACATATATTCAATATCGAAAAAAAAAAATCCGAACACGAAGTTAAACAGATGGAAAAGTAAAATAGAGGTTTTCGGTGCACGGTTAGAATACAAAACGGGACATTTAAATGTAGATGCAGACGCGCTTTCGCGACAGGAAATACATTCTCTAACAAGTAAAAATAAAAGAAGTCTTTATAGAAAAAAGGTTTAAACACACATTTATATAATTGGAAGATATAACTTATCTAGAAAAACAAATGAAGATGGTGGAAGAGACTGATGAGAGAGCTCATAGAGGATTTAAAAATAATATTCAAGAGATATGGTATATGAAAAATATTGGCCAGACAAGAGGAAACAAAAAAAAAAAAAAAAAAACAGTCTATAGATCGATAGCAAACGGGCAAGTCGAATGTGCACATAAAACAATCTCAGAATTTTCAATAATATTTATGGTACAAAACTATACCAATTTAATCGAAGAAATATTTAGAACAGTGCGTGAATTAATTAACACAATTTAATCAGTCACAGGCTACAAACCTCAAGAGGTGTTCTTTAATAATCAAGAAAAGTATAAAGATTCAAGTGTACTATACACCCAAAAAGCATTAAAGCATCAGAAAAAGTCTTAGAAAGACTTAATAAAGGAACGAAACATGTAACTTACTAACAAAGAGAAAAAATAAGATAAGAATTTCGGGGATTAGAAAGAAAAATAATACGAGATATATTACAAGAATAGTAAAGAAAGACCATGAGGAAACGATCTTAACAACGGAAGGGATAGTTGTACACAAAGATAACATATAAAACTATTCTTTCCCTGCAGATGACGAAATTAGCATTTCTCATATTACTCGCGAATGTAATAAAGCATACTCAAGGGAGAGCAAAAATAGAAGACATCACTGAAAAGAAAATGTACTAACTCAAACCGATAATGTTTACATATTCAATAATCAAACACATTTATTTCATGTAACAAATCTAACAGAAATATATAAAACATTCGTAGGTATAATGAGTAGCAATTAGAAACCTACTCAAAAAGAAGAATTTTAGATAAAGAAGGTAAAGAATTTAACTAATCAAATAGAAGAGCACACTAGAAGTAAGAGTTCTATAAATTTATTAGGGTCAGTAATTAAATTTATAAATGATAATCCTGATTCTGCCGATCTTATTGAAATACAAACCAAAATAAATAATCTTATAGAAAATAATAACAAACAAAATAATACATTTCATAATCGAATACATAAAACAAAAAAGTATTCAAAAAGTCAATAAGTCATATAAAAAAGAAATGGCAGGATTGAAAACGAAACAATTAGAAAAACAATTTCATTAAAAAAGAAGGGAAGTTAAGGGCCCTTAACAATATAGTTTAAAAATAATAATAATCCAGATGTCGGATGAGGATCATCGATCCTGCAAAGAATATTTTTTTAATACTGAAGTATATGTAAGGAAGTATATTAATTCGCGCGATTTAAAAAAAAATTACTTGTGCAGTGTTATTAATATCTACAGTCCGGGCTCCCAACCTTGTATTAAAGAACGAGAATCAATCAAATAAAAAAGTAAACAGGATCATCGATTCTACAAAGAATACCTTTTTTTAAATTCTGAAATACACGTAAGTAAGTATATTAATTCGCGCGTGTGAACAAAAAAAAAAAATGACTTGTGTAATGTTATTAACATTTACAGTGCGGGCATCCCAATCTTCCTGTTCCTGGTCATACTGTTGCTTGCACTCAGTCACTGCCATTGCTGTATTACAACCGATGGATTGTGGGTATGAATTTGGTCTGGTATTCGTATGAATGCTATTTCTTATTGTTGTAAGGGCATAACACCTACAACAATTTGATTCGGTACACCATCTGTGAATTTTTACTTCCAGCTGTGCTTAGTTTTGTCGGTGTTTTTGTTTTTTGTGTTCGCCTTTTTATAATGACTCAGGAATTTAGAGTGGATATAGCCAATATTCGCTCACTTTTAAGTAATCACTTTTCTGCATACGTCCACTTCTGAAAACATAGGTAGATCCCCGCCCACACCTCTCAGATCGCTCTGATCTGAAGCTACCTGGCTACGAACTAGTGCCGTTATTCTTCTCTCATCGCGTTCTCGCCGTTTACGTGCGAAGTCATGTAGTTTACCAAACTCCATCACAATGTAGTCCCCGTTCCAATCCGTAATTCAATTTTACGTGATTAAAATACCATCTCCGTAAGCAAATTATCCACTATTACTTTATTTGCAGAAGCCACAAACTGAATAGCAATTCGATCTTTATCGAATTTTATGATGATACTAGAATCGTTTTTACGTGCGATTCAAATATGCACAATTCTGGGTGGCTTCTGGGTGGTCCAGATGGTATATCTCCCCTTCTTCTGAAAAGGTGTTCTTCCTCGCTGCCAAAACCACTGCGTAAGCTGTTTCATCAATCCTACTTTTTAGGTCTCTTTCCGAGCAGATAGAAAACAGCATTTGTCCAGCCGGTCTCTAAAAAAAGGCTGGTCTCTCTCCCCCTATAGACTTACACTTACGTCCTTTCTTTCAACGGTCATGTAAACGCTGATAAACCGTCAGCTCATGAAATATCTCGAAACACGAAAGCTTCTCACTTGATATTTCAAATGCATTTGAAAGAGTTTCGCACCAGGCTCTTTTGTCGTGCTTTTGGAATCGATGACTCTCTTCTTCAATGGATTAGAAATTACCTGCTGGTGTGCCCCAGGGTTCCATTCTGTCTCTTTTTATTTTTCATCAACGATTCCTTGTCTGCTACTTCTAATCCAATATAGGAGTATTCCTTTGTTGACGACAGTTTTCTCTGCTATTCACATTCGTTCCCTGAAATTTCCATTAAATTCTGATATTAACAGCATAACTTATTGTTCATGAATGGAACTTACATCGTCGAAACCTAAAAACTTTCCATTCTCGGTATGTGTGTCAATGACAACTTATAGTACATTTTAATGACCACATATTTGGTGTCGTTAAAACTGCTGCAAAATGTATAGGATATCTCAATCGGTGTAAGAAAAACTTTACCCCTCTGATCTGGTTTCAGTATATAAGCCCGAAATTAAAGTACATTCCCCACATCTAAAATAAAAATCCACGTTAAACTCATAGGTGATAATAATATCACTCAGACAATGGATACCTTTGAACACCGATGTAATGTCTCGTGTCTTGCTCTGTTTTATCGCTATTTGTACCACCACCTTAGAAATCGCTAGTAGCATTCCGCCCCTTCAAACTTTTAACCCTTAAGCCTACTTTCGGACGTACCCTAAAATATCGTGTTTCATTCCTAAGCCGCACAACTCGCATATTAAATGACCTACCTAGTTCTTTATTTTCTAGTCATTATAACCTTCAAACATTTAAAGCCAACGTTCATCAGCTTCTCTCTTTCCACTGTCCCCGATTTTCCTGTTTTGAATCAAAAAACATGTTTTTTTTTTGCTTCGTCGAAATGCGTGCAGTTTATTTATAGTCTTAAGACTGATTACAATATTCGATCTTACTGCTATTTACATATACTAAATATAATGCGGTAGTTATCGTATTGTTGTTTATGTCGATAATGCAAAGGCATCGGATTATTGTATTGAAGTATGTTGTGTTTTCGAATTACAAGTTCTGTTTTTGCTTCTTTAAACATGTTTTCGTTGTTTACGTTACTAATGAGAGATAACGAACATGTGTCGTTGTTTACGTTTGTAGTGAGAGATAACGAAGAGATAGGCAGGTAGAGAACCTACGTTAACTCGAGCGCAAGTTAGAATAAAAAAAAATTGCTTGCAATATGGCATTCTATGAAAATTTCTCGTGGAGACAACAAATGGTATTCTACGAAAAATTTCCTTCAATGTATTTTTCACCTCATAGCTTGCTATGGATTGTATTCAATCATCGTGTCTCCAGAGCATTATTTCATAGAATGCCATCTGCCACTTTTCATAGAAAGAAATAGCGATAGTACTGTGATATCCATTTGAATGCGAGCAGCGTCATCTATGTTTCCATCCATATCAAATATTATTGAGTGGAGAGTAGAATCGATTTTTCTAGCAAATTGGAAAATGTATGGAATGCTGAATGGCGCAGATTCTTCTCGAAATATGTCATTGGAGTATAAATATCAGCATCTCCGAGGGATGCATATGAGTTAATTAGTTGAATTTGCAAGTGTGAATTAAGACAGTGATAAAGTGGTTTAAGTAAGAGATAAATAAAAGTAAAAGGGCGAAAATAAGCGATTAAATTGTGAATTCTAATTGGATTGTATAAAAACATTGCATTGAAAGTAATAAATTCTATCATTTGAACCCACACAAACATTTTACATTGGTGTCAGAAGTGGGATAGGACTTATTGTGTGTAAAAAATGTGTTTTTGGTTGTTTGAAAAAGCTATAATGGGTTGAAAATTATTACGATTGACCCTCGTCCAACTCAAATCCGAGTTGAACAAGAGAAACCCCAGTGCCAGTGGAGGAAAAAGTGAATTGGTGCTCCGAATTCATGAAACTTTGAACAACGAGGAATATGATCCGGATACACACTCCTTTGACGTTGACGAGGAGGAACAAATGAGTACTAGCAACGACATGGCTGCGATGATGCAACAAGCTGGATGAACAACAGAAAACTCTAGACGAACAAAAGAATAGCCTCGAAAAAAAGCTGGATAAACAAAAGAAAAATCTGGACGAACAAAAGAATAGTCTTGAACAATATCTGAGCTACAAATTCAATGAACAAAAGAAAAATGTAGACGTACAAAAGAATAGTCTAGAACAAAAACTGGAAGAACAAAAGAACGTTCTACAACAAAAGTTGAAAGAAATTGAAGAATGGACAGCAAAGTTGAGCAACTGGCAAAAGAGCTCGCCACCGTGCGGAAACAAAGACTTCGAAAACATTCTTTATTCGGTCTAAGGAGAAAAGAGTTGAAGCCTCCTTCATTCGATGGTCAGACCTCGTGACCCTCTTATAGGAAACAGTTTGATATGGTTTGCTGAAGAGAAAATGGAAATTTGCAGATGGAACAACATCTCGTATGCAGCTTATCGTGCCGCGGTCCAGAGTCACCCAAGTAATCCATGAAACACATGATGGAATCTCAGAAGGCCATTTGGTAATAAACAAGACGTTGGAAAGGGTAGGGTACATTCCTTTTGGCTAATTGCTAAACAAGATGTTGAGAATTGGTGCAAAAAGTGCATACGGTGTGCGGCTACCAAGGGCCCCAAAGGAAAATCACAGGGACGAACGCAATAATACAATGTCGAAACAGCATTCAAACGAATAACCATCGACATCGCTGGGCCGTTTCCTGAAACCTTTAACGGCAACTGATTCACTCTTGTCGTCATGGATTACTCTAGTAAGTGGCCGGAAGTATTTGCTATCCCAAATAAAAAGGCTAAGGTTGTAGCAGATGAGATACTGAACAACTAAGCAGATTCGGGATCCCACTCCGATCAAGGGCGAAACTTTGAATCAAAAGTCTTCCAGGGATTGTGCCAATATCTGGTAATAAGAAAAACTAGGATAACGCCACTACACCCTCAATCTGATGGAATGATCGAACGATTCAATCGGACCGTAAACGAGCATCTGCCTAAGGTCGACAGCAACTGCCAGCGAGATTGGGATCAACACATACCCCTCTTCTTAATGGTCTACCGAAACGCGGTCCATAGTTGATCAGAACACACACCATCCGAAATCTTATTTGGTCAAATAGTTCGATTGCCAAGTGAAATAAAATTCGGATCCCTACCAACAGAGCTCAAGAAGGTGTACGACTACAATGACGACTTGCGTAGCAGGATTCATAAATTGCATGAAAACACCCGAGAAAAGATGAAGCTACCGAGCAACCGCATGAAGACCAGGTACGACATCAAAGTAAACTCTTCCGGCTTCAACGAAGGAGATATGGTGTGGCTGTATAATCTTCTGCGTTAGAAAGGAAAATCACCAAAATTGCAACAGGATTGGGAAGGAGCATCCAAGGTGATAACCTGAATTAATGACGTTGTCTACCGTATCTAGTGTGGGGATCGAGGAACATTAAAGGCGGTCTATTTGGAAAATGAATGACGAAGTTGTTTGGGACGAACAACTTTAGGGAGGGAGCAGTGTGATATCCATCTGAATGTAAGCAGCGTCATCTATGTTCCAATGGCAGAAGATTTCGATAGCAGAAACATCAACCATTAATGAGTGGAGAGTAGAATCGAATTTTCTAGCAAATTGGAAAATGTATGGAATGCTGGATGGCGCAGATTCTTCTCAAAATATGTCATTGGAGTATAAATATCAGCGTTCCCAAGGTATGCAGTTCATCATTTGAATTTAAAGTGTAAATTAAAACAGTGATTAAGTGGTTTTAGCAAAATATAAATGAAAGTGAAAAGGTTAAGATAAGCGATTAAATTGTGAATCGTAATTGGATTGAATAAAGAAATTGTTTTGAAAGTAATAAGTTCTATCATTTGTACCCACACAAATGTCTTAAATTATTATAATTACTATAATTCTTATTATAATTATCCCTCCGCTCCTGAATCTATGTGTCAGATTCAACTCCAACATCTAGTCTCACAGGCTTAGAAGTTGGTCTTTTAAGTAATTCTAATGAACACTTGATTATCGCTGAGCGCACCTGACCATCTGGCACTGGAAATACTTCCGATAATTTTCATCTACAATATTTCGTTCCCCCCTACTTTCATTCTCGTCGCATATGAGGACGACACCACCCACACTGAATGGCTTTGTTTGCTTGTGCCATTAAGTGCGACTTGTACGAGTAGGTAGGTAGGTACTCCAGCACCCATCTTCTCCAGAATGTCTGCTTAAGCTGTCGGAGAATATACCACTGTTTGCGTAAAAACGCTCCTTAATTCACCGCTGTTTGCACATAATTTTGACAACCTAATAAGAAGTGATTACGCGTAAGAGGTTCGTCACTATCGTTTTCCTGTGGAAAGTGCGTAGGCTAACCATCGATTCTCTTGGTGACAGCCAATGATTACGAAATAATCTCGTCCCGTAAACGAGAATGGGCGAACGTGTGGTGTAAGTTTATCCGTGGGAAGCTGGCCCACGAGAGGTATCTCTGGGACGGCTAACAAGTTCTTGCAAGATTGGTATAAAGTTTTAGCTGTTCTGACAAGTCTTCGAATGTTCGGGATCCAGAACTTAGCTCGTAATGCGCAAACGATAGCTTCCTGATTTTGATGTTGATACTAGAAAAGCTTAGGTGATTTGTTTTGACTATGTTCCATCGATCAGCAATTGTGACAATCTTAAAGCGTGGACATTTGTATAATAGGTGTTCCTCTGGGAATGCAAAACATTTAATCTTCTTTTCCGTGTACTCTGATATATCATAGTATAAACAGAATTACCTTCAATCTTTTCTCTTGTGGTTGTGAAAGTTGTGAATTACTCATAGCTACGTAATCTGATCAATGTCTATTGAGACGTACGTAGTAACTTGCTTTAACCAATCACTGATTTCACATATACTTGGATAAACAGATGATGTTGCGATCATATGTCTCGCCCATTCCTCTCTTTCGTTTGTTTTATAGTGGTTTAGGCTTTTATTTTGGCTGATTGGCTTTTAATCAGTATCTCAGGCCGCCCATAGTGAAATTCAAAGGTGCTCATTACATTTTTGACGCTGTTTGGATGTATAAGCAAGGCTTCTACTTGGGGTTTAGCAGCACCTTTGAGAGCCTTCTGCAGACGGAAGAGATTTTCCAGGTCGGTGTATCCATACGCATTTCTTGTTTCATTGAATGCCACATGGGCCATTGTTCTGGTGACCCTGAGAATTCTGGTAGATTATATAATTTGCTGCTGCTGAAGTGACAGACAAGTTTGTTCAGAATTACCTATCGGCGGTAAAATTGGCGTGGTGCCTGTCGGTGGGGTATTTGTGGAGACGAATAGCGTGGATATGCTTGACGTTTGGCTAGTAGTAATACCTTTTAGATTATTGTGGCACATACCTGAGAATATTGGAATTCAGTTCTGAGATGGAAAGATGGCTGCCACGGCATCCGGGGATGGAAGATTCCCGGTTTCAGTGGGGTCACTTTCTTCCATTTCGGCGGTGGAGGTTGATGGCGTTTGGCAGCAATGGTTATCCTCTGTGCCTTTTTGGCATCGTATTTGGAGACTTGGAATTTATCCTTAATTTTGGTTTGGCAATCCATTGCGTCAACGAACGCGACACAATTAATAAAAGATATTGTTGCTCGGGAAAGCAATAACCATTCGTTCAAAGGTAGAGTTTTGTTATCTATAAAATAATAAATCATTTCTTATATAGTTCTATAAATATATTTACATACTTACTTGTGTCATTCCCTTTCGGTGGATATTTCTCAAATGGTTACTTATCGAATCCGCCTCGTGGGTGCACGTAAATTTTCGTTAAATGAATAGATTCGATAAGCGGAATTCTCAGTAATGACACAATCAGGCAGGGTCTTTATCTACAGCACTAACATTTATTCAATTATTATTTCATGCAACGAAAGCCACATGCTGCGACATTTTCACGAATGAAATAGTAAACTATGAAATGCCTACCCTGAATTGTATTGCATATTATAATTTTTTCTATGAAAAGTGGCAAATGGCATTCTATTAAATATTGCTCGTGAAGGCACTGTGTTAAGCCTTTTTCTAAGATTCAAATCTCCGCCCCAGCTGGCCGCAAGACCAAGTTGAGAAACGAAAAATGAGTCGCTGAGGATAACCACGCGCAACTCGTATTCCTCATCGAATGACGCGACATTTAGTTAAAACAAAATTCGAATTGCTATTCTTTGGTTAGAGAAGTTAATGAATACGGATTATAGATGTCAGAAACCTTTGTGTGACAAGCAGTAACTTCAATTTCGACATATACCATATATATGGTATTTATATAAGTTAAACTAGCAATAAATAACATCACCCGCAAGCTGTTTGCAATTTTCGAAGGGATACGGGAAGAAATTAACTCATAAAACAAAAAATGCAGGCGACACCTAGGACAAAATATAGAAAACTGTCAACTCCTTTGTATTTGTATTCTTTGGCAAAGAAAAAAAACTGCCACTTTTTTATACTCATTTCAACACAAACCGGACGTTAGGTTTTATATATTCGTTGCATTCTGAAATATTATAACTTAATTATGGATAACGTTCTTTCAATGAACGATTCTGGAAAAAAACAAAAATGTTTTTTCAATTGCGAAGACCCGACAGATACTTACCCATTTCCTATAAATGAAGAGGAGCGCCAAAATTGGCTCAAGTACCTAGATATACCTAGTTCTAAGTGCAATCACAGTACGAGAATTTGCAAGAATCATTTCTCTGACCGAATGTTTACCGATAAAAGGCAAGTCACACTCGCAAGGCACGCAGTTCCTGATATAAATATTCCACATACAACAATTGAGATTTTCGAAGACACTTTTGATATAATTGCTACTGCTCCAGGTGGAAATTTTCAAATAGTGAAACCCAAACCTGTGACAAGGTTCGTTGATTTAGTATCAATACCTCGAATAGTAAACAAACCAGAAATAATAATTTCTAGAAAAAGTTTGTGCGTACTCAAATGTAAGAGATATAGACGTTTGCATCGATTTCCATCTCAAAAGTCAGCTTTGGATGTATGGGCAAGGCAATTGGGTTTAAAGGAATCTCCCTCTGGATGTAAAAAAATTTGTGGAAATCATTTCTCCAATAGAATGTACTTAAATAAAAGACTCACTCCTTGTGCAATACCAGATATTAATTTACCCGAACAAGTGATATTTAGATGGGAACATGATATTACTTCTGGGCCTACAATATTTTACAAGGATGATCAACATGCAGCTACCAATACCGATAAAGAGAATGAAGTTAACACTGAAACCAAGCAACCAGAGCACGAATCTAGTGATCTTACAACACAACTTATGGTGAAAAATCCCATTCCAACATTTCAGCCAGAAATATTAATTAATCCAGTAGAAAATATAAAAAACCTAATCAACTCTTCAATTCCTAACAAGAATGGTATTCTGCACGTCTTTCAACCGGGCATTGAAAGCAAATCTAGTAACTTAGATTGGCGTGTAGATTTATCAACAGGTGCCATCGATAAAAATGAGAAATGTGTTCTAAATTGTACCACTTTCAAAAGTTTATTCGAATTTCCGACTGACAAAGACTTCCGCCACGCGTGGTTGGAACGAATTGGCTTAACTCATTGGATTCCTAACACTAGAATTTGTAATAGACACTTTTCTAATAAGATGCTTGGGAAGAAGAAACTTTTCATTCACGCCTATCCAGACTTAAATATTCCAGAAAAACCGCGAACTAGGGATACTTCAATGGAGTTAAAAAACTATCGTTTAATATTGGACAAAAAGTGCGTCTATGACGTAAAGGAATTACCGCAATATATTTGTGTCCTAACTGTATTTAAAGGTCATACAGAAGTCAGTGCAACAGCAAATAATTTTCAATATATTGAGCATAAGTTGGATAAAAACCCTTTGAAGAGGGAACGAGAAGTTCAAGTAGATATTAATGATCTTATGCGTCCCGCTAATGTCGGCATTTCATCTTATGACATTGAAAATGATTTTGAAGCGAAGGATGATTCAATCGACCCCTATGATTTCGAAGGTGAAAGCATTAAAAACGAAAAATTTGAACTCACACATGTATTTGGCTCAAGAATTAACATGTACGAATGCCTTATATGCGGAGAGATAACCGTTGGCAATGCATCCAATAACAAACATGCAGATTTGCATAGAGAATCAAAGTCATTATGTTTTCAATGTGGTCGATTTTTCTATAATATGCACGAACTAAAAATGCATGAAAAGACAAAGCATAAAAATCTACCTAACAGCATAATACGTTGTCCCAAGATACACTGCAGGAAGGCATTTCGAACAAAAGAGCAATTAGAGCATCATATTGATGAACATACGACATACGTTGACCGTAGATGCAGGATATGTACACGAATATTTTCTTCATCTCTTAAGTTAAATTATCACCGATTAACTTGCAAAAGAAACAAGTCTCTACGCCAGCATCGAGCAAAAGCTCCTTATAACTTAAAAAGGAAAATTAAGTAAGAATGTATTTGATTTTTTTAGTTGTAAAATGTAAATTAAACGAACTAAGCTACATATTGGCTTTTAATTTATTTAGCTAAAAATATTTTACATGTCTGCTTTTCGATTAACAACTGTTTGTAACAAAGTTAACTCCATCAACATCAAAAGCTTAACTAACATATACCATAGACTTTATATACTCTACTCCGTAGGATAGCTTAAAATGACACAGTGTAGATTACTGATGTGGAATCTATGCAGATTAACTTTATAGGAAACTTGCAGTCATCATTCTGTTTTTCTTTGTAGAGAAAATTTTTTCGTAAGATTTTTCTGTCAATTACTATTACATACAATATATTCTCCCACAACTATCAGATGCGTAAATTTTAAGTTTAAGTCGAATCTTTGGAATCAAGAAAACTGCTGGGTTTTTACGCCATTTAAACTTCCATAAAGCAACGACATGAAAAAATGGTTGCATATGACAACCCTTAATTTGAATTCAATTGGTCTCGCTTTCACATCCTGGACCATCATGGTAAGTATGCGGAAAATAAATATCTTCGGTAGAGATAATTCACTATTATTGCTCTCTAAAAAACTTCAGGAGCTTCCTCTCAACTAGGTCACGTAAAAGCCGTTAAAGCGAAAATCTATCAACGAGATATCAACGTAATGCGAGATTTATAGAATTCTGGCTCGGGTGATACGAGAAGTTCTTGAAGATAGCGGCCAGCCAATACTTCAGACTTACCATCGGTAGTTTTGGGGAGATTTAGTCAGTGTAAAAATATGGAATATAACTCTCGATATGCCGGTCATTAATTAGGATGGTATCAATATCAATACCAAAAAGCAATGGAGGCGAAGGTAGTATAGATTAACCTCCAGAAGGCTAAACTGTTCAGTATATCGAACAAACAATTGTCCCCACCATCATCTGCCGCAAACATCAGTTGGCGAACTGGGAAAAAAGCAATAGGATCATTCATCCCAAAGTCGCTGAATGCGAGCTTGATAAACTGAACATTAATCTCATTTATTTATTATGTCATACTTTTACCTTATCCTGTTCTACAGTGAGGGGAACAGAAGATAAACGTCCACAGGAGGCGAACAAAAGGCTACCCAACTTTCAAAATGCTTTCGCAAAAGAAAGATTAGCTGAGGCCGCATTACACTTTCTCTAACGTCCCATTGCTGAATAATGAAAAAATGGTGACATTAGCTTATACCGATTACAACAATGCTGACTCTTCCTCGATCTTCACGGGATAGCATCTCATAGAACTGGATAGCAATGGCATTGTTTGCAGCTTGATCCACTTCATTCTCAACAGAAGAGTTATAAATGCAGTGTTAAATCATAGCCGATCCACATAAAGAAAACGACTCATTAGCAGCCTTCAGCCTAATAGAGGGCTTACCAAATTTAGGTGACGCAGAATAAGATAAGTTCATTTGGAAACACTGGTGCTACGTACACACAGCGTCAACTTGCTAAAAAAAAACTTTTTACCTTTTAACATTTACAGAATGCATCTTTTCGCAAACTATGCTCTTATACTGAAGGACCAGCATCAACTTGCTAAAAAAAAAAAAATTGTTAACCTTTAGAATTTACAGAATGTACATTCCCATAAACTCTCCCCTTAGACTTGAAAGCGCTAAATGTGCATCGACTGGCATTATATTTACAGAAATTTCCTACAGCATAAATTACAAACACATGTATCCAGAAAGAAACAAAGGGGATAACGCGACATCGCTTAGACAAGTTCATATCTTTGGCATACACCAACTGATCACCGACCTTTACAAATTCATGAAAAAATTTTCTATTGTGTTTCACAATAGACAATACAACTGGTTTAATCACATCTCAAATGAGGACCATTCTAACCTTGCTTTACCTTTGTACATAATATATGTAGAAAATATATACACCCTGACTCACTCGAACTGCAACCAACTTCAGACTGCTATAATTTCCAAACCGTTCATGACAGTGAGCTCAAATTTTGACACATGACAGATAATTTTATTATTTACAAGCATTTTAAACGATTTGCGTCTCAGTTGTGTTGAATTCCGCGTTGGAATTCAAACGTGATAGTGTAATTGCTTTATATTTGGCTGGAAAACCACAAGTAGCTATCGTTAGAGCCCTCCAGCACCTCAACGTAAATAAATCATTTGTGTCTCGAACCATAGCTCGTTACCGTGATACTGGCAGCGTTGCAAAACGCCATGGTCATAAAAAACGGCAACATCGGCAGAAATGGTTCGGAAAATGTAGGCTCGAATTGAGCGAAATCCGCGTCGAAGTGGAAGAAAAATGGCTCGTGAGCTCAACATATCGTTGAAACGGATGCAACACGTACTGAAAAATGAGCTTGGGCTCAAGCCATTGAAGTTTCAAAAAGCACACGATCTTGCACGAAAGTGGTGAGTTGCCAAATTTGGTTTTTTTCCGATGAGTCGCCATTTGTTATCGAGCAATATGTCAACAAACAAAACAACCAAACTCACTTGCCAGAGAGGTCCTTCGAAATATTACACCTTCGGAAGGGCGCCAGAAAGCAGGTAGCACCGATGGTGATTGTTTGGGCCGCCATAACCGCCGATGGTCGCTCTTCGCTGAGGACGCCACGGTCCTCAAAATTAATGCGATCGTATACCGTGAAACTATCTAAGAGGCAGTATTGAAGCCTTGGGCAAACAATCACTTCGGTCGGAGACCGTGAACATTTTAACAAGACTCGGCACCGTCTCACAAAGCGCGCCCCAACCAAGATTAGTTAAAAAACAATGTTCCACACTTCATTTCTTCGACACATTGGATTGCAAATTCTCCGGATGCAAATCCGTTGGATTTCTCTGTCTGGGGTATTTTGACGGCGAAGATTGGCACTAAAAAATATCAAAGTTTGGACCACCTCAAACAAACACTTCGCCGGGAATGGGCCGAAATACCGCAGAGGCACTTGCGTGCAGCGTGCGATGCTTTTTTATCGGTCGTCTCAAGGCCATTATTCGCGCCAAAGGTGGACATATTAAAAACTACTGATACAATTTGAAAATTTAAGTATTTTCCAACATTTTTTGCTTTAGCACAATAATATTTATCGAAAAATAAAAAAATTATAGCATTTTAAAAAGTTGCTGTTCGAGTCAGTCACTCTGTAAATGGAGAACGGATTCCGAATCAGCCGAACTGAGACCGAATATCATTGTTGTTTCTTTAAACTTTAGAGACAGACAAAAAATTCCGGTTAAACTGAAAGGTTTGTTATAAACCACAGTTGTATATCTCGCTTTAACATACGTATCGAAGTGTTGAATGTTGTATATCGTATAGAGGACGACCTCGTCAGTGTGAATTTCATGAAAAAAGGCATTTTATGTAATCCTGATGAAAAAAAAAAACTGAATTTAAATATCAATAGCTCGTAACTCCTTCATGATTCCTTTTGCATCTATCAACCAGTTTTAAAACCTTCTAACTCTATCGGCACTTAAATATCCATTTAGTAACTGGAATGTCCATCTTACAAGGTTCAGATATTCGTTTATAGCTCGCTTTATATTCAATACCTCGTAACATATGTCTGCCTTTAAAGCGAAAAGTGACAGTTCTTTTTTGACAGTAAAGCCAAAACAAATTCGAATTGATAACGGCTTAAAATAATTTTGTGTAGCTGAGTAAAATAAAAGTGTTCATGAATTTAAATCAATTCCCATTGGAAACAGTTAATGGTACGTTTGAAAAACTGAAAAACTAACTAGAATTTCGGTAGCTGTTTTTATTTTTTATTTTTTGCAGTGAACGAGGTCGCACTGCAAGATCAACTAAACTTGATTCTAGCTAATGATGTTCCACAGGACGTTTCTCAGAATGTAACAGTAATTGAATCAGAACATGACTTAAGTGTGGGCGCAAATGATGAAGCAAGAATCCTAAAACCTATTGAACTTTGTGAGAATAAAATAACTAATCCTTCCTTGATACATTTTTCGATGCTACATTAAACTTTCAGTGGTGATACGAATGACAACCTTGCAAAAAACTAACTTTATAGGTAAAAAGGATTACTTTATTAGGGTAATCCTGGCTCTGCTGAGGAAAAGAAATGAAATTATGGAGCTCCAAACTCTCAATGTGAGTTAATAGTCAAATAGACAAATCAATTCAAAAATCAAATGCGGTGAGTTATAGAAATAGTTATAGCGATGATAGGGAATCTATATTCAAGAATTTTTGAGACTTATCGTGGGCAGAAAAAAGGTAACAGTTAAGTTATTGACACAATAAAGGGCTTCAAATGATAAAGCTAAAGAACGTAACGTTTAGAAGGAAAAATACTATTTTTTATTACCTCAAAAAGCCTGGGAGTGGAGAAGCAATAAGGGTATGTAAAACCCTTTGGATCTCATAATGTAACGTTTTTCGTGAATACCAAAAGTTTCCAAAAAAAAAAAAAAATATATATATCCAGAAGTTGAAGGTATTCGATGATGTTATGAATGAGATGAATATTAGCTTGTTTAAACCCAAAAACAACCAATGTGACCTCTGCATTGCACGTAAAGAACGCAATGTATTAGAAGAAGGCTACATACCTCGTTAAAAGATGAAAGAAGCTGCACGACGTGAAAATTACAAAGATAAGTTGCATGCGAAACACGTCTACACCATGGATCTTATATATATACACCATGCATTATATTACAAGACAAAGTTGGCTGTTCACAACAATTTAAAAACAAGAAAAGGATTTTGCTACTTATGGGATGAATCGCAAGAGGCGTAAACTGCAAATGAATTAACGTCAATTATTTGCATCTGTATAACTAAAGAAGTTCCGTTTGAAGAAGGTGATGAAATAATCATATACTATATATCATATATACATATATGTATACTCGTAACATTACAATCTATCAAAAATACCTAGAAAAAGGTCACACACAAATGGAATGTGATTAAATGCATTTTGACATTGAAAGACAATTAAGAAACCTCATATATACCATAAATGTATGCAAGGAATCTGCCAGAACCCTATTCTGTTGAATACCTGGACTAAAATGCCGCATGTAACTTCTATATATCAATTCGTCCTGAAGCAAAAACTGAGGACCCACAAGTAACCGATTTGAGAGCCTTGCAATATCAAAGTAGCGGTTATATAAAGTACAAACTTAGTCACGAAAAAGACTTCTTCCACAACGAAAAAGTAAGCAGTTTACAGGCATAATAATTAATAATTGTATACCAAAACTATACAGTGAAAAGCTAAAAATTTAAAAAAGTCTGTACGTGCTACATATTTCAACAGTTAGTAAAAGAAAACGGCAAAAACCGGTCGTCAGAAAACTGAAAGCCCCAATGAATAAAAGCAACCAACACTGACTAAACATATGGTTCAAATGTTTGTTGTTTGTTTATAATTTTCAAAGTACTCTAGATTCGGATTATAATAAGTAGATTCATATTTTCATAAGAAAATCTATTATTTTAAATAGTTTTTAAATACGTATAATAAATAGTACGTCTGTTATCGTACTGTGAAAATCTACGAGTAGGGGTTTCCAATAGGGACTTGACAACTTTGAATTTAATTTGTGAACGCACTCCTTCACTAATCATCAAACTGTCACTGTCAATTTGTTCAGTAAACTCAAAATTTTCATCATGGTAAAGTACACTAACGGGCAACGTCTGCAAATTATAAAAATTTTCTACAGATATTCGAAGTCGCAAAATCATCTTCAGTGACGAAGCTCATTTTTGGCTCAATGGGTTCGTCAATAAGCAAAATATGCGTTATTGGTCTGGTGAAAACCTACATGTGCTTCATGAATCACCACTTCATCCACAAAAAATAACTGTTTGGTGCGGTTTGCATGCCGGCGGCGTTATTGGGCCATAACGATAACGATCGTCACTTTACTGTGAATGGTCAGCGTTATCGCGCCATGATCACCGATCATTTTTGGCCCGAATTGGAAGATATGGATTTGGACGATATGTGGTTTCAACAGGATGAAAGCCACACAGCTCACGCTACAATCGATTTATTGAAGAGTAAGTATGGAGAGCGTGCTATCACAAGACATGGGCCAGTCGATTGGCCGCGTCGTTCGTGCGATTTAACGCCGTTTGACCATTTTCTGTGGGGCTACGTTAAGTCTGTGGTTTATGCCAACACGCCGACGACATTGGAAGACCTCAGAGCCAACATTGAACACGAAATAGCGGCCGTTTCAGCCGTTTCAGCAAACGTGCTCGCGGTGGCCATATGAACGAAGTCGAGTTCCATTCATAAATGTTTTGATTGTACTTCAAGCCAATAAAAAAGTTTTTGAAATATCTCAAATGGTTTGCCTTTTATTTAAAAAAAAAAAAAAGTTATCAAGTCGTTATTAGAAAACACTTAATACAGTGCAGACCAGTCATAATATTACCGACTGAACATACGATGGGAACGCAACTGTCACATCGATCGTTGACAGATGTCAGTTATAACCGACGTAAAACAAAATTATTGGACTAAATAAGAAACAATAATCGTTATATTAAATAATAAACGTTTAACTCTGTAAGTAATTATTGTCCGTGCTAAAACAAAAGGCAATCGTAAATGCTGGTTAATAGTCAAAATGGAGAAAAATCAAAATGCATTTTTAAATGCAAGAATTTTAAACATTGCTTCAGACTTCCCAACCATGCGACACTGCGGAAGATTTGGCTAAGAAATCTAGGCCTGGAATCCAACACTACCGACATAAGGGTTTGTAATAACCACTTCTCCAAGAATTCAATTATGAAATCTGGATCAAGGCTTATGAAAACTGCTGTTCCCGATCAAAACATCCCATTTTCAAACGGCGTTATAGAGTTACAATCATCATGCGATTCTAGCAATTCTGAGAAATTTAAAAATTTAATTGACCACATCCTTGATGAAAAGGAAACCTACCACCCAGAAACTATAAATGACAAGAGGTCTAGTTCACATTTGAGCACTTTAAAGGAACAACAGGTGATTTCGGCAAATGATAGATTTCCAGTTGGCGGCAAAAACTCGAAAAGAAAATATGACTGCATTTTTCCGTCAACTGTTGGATCTGCATTAAATGTAGGAAGAAAAAATAATAAAATAAACAAAATAAAAAATCCAATATCTAACTTACAATATCAAAGTCAATTTGGCGACGCAACGGAGATACCACAGTTTATATTAGTTTTTACTGTTTTCAAAGCGAACGGTACAGAAATAGTTCCTCCGAAGAATTTTTCACCGAGTTATCAGTCTTCTGATGTTAGAACGAAATCTGTAAGGGAAAAATGTCTTACAAATGGAAAAACTTCTTATAAATCCAAAATTAATAGAATTGGCCAACCAAGAACTGGGATCAAATATGTTCTTTGCAAGCCAAAGCAAAATGCTTTACAACGAGAACGGGCAGTACAAGTAAACGTTGACTCAGGTGTTAGTTTTAACGAAGTAGCAATACAATGTGATTTAGAAGAGGAGCAAGAATCAAAAAAACATAAAGACAATTCGCAACTGGAGTGGATAGATAATATTGTTACAGGCCGTACGTTAAATGCAGATGCCCAAATGTACGAGTGCCATATTTGTGGTGAAATTGCAGCCAGCTACGCTTCGAACATAAATCACTCATTGATGCATGAACAAAACAGTTTATTATGTTTTCAATGTGGTATTTTATTTGAAAGTTACAGTAAATTAAAGAAACACGAAGAGAAAGCTCATTTGGAGGATATTTGCCTAATGAAGAAAGCCTTACGTTGTCCGCAAGTTCATTGCAAAAAAGCATTCCATTCAAGGCGACAGTTATTCGATCACATAGACCGACATACCACAACGATTGAACATAAATGTAGCAAATGTCATCGTGTATTCTTTTCTTTTTTGCAATTACACTGCCACAAAATGAGGAAAAATTGCTGGAGATAAAGGTTTCTATAAATAAAAAAATTAATAATAATTTGTTGACATATTTAAAGATAGTTCTTTTTTTTTTTTAATGTGGAAATAAAGTTGTGAGGCATCGCTTAAGAGATTGTTTTCTTCAAAATATTTTGCTTGGTAAAGAATTACGCATTAAGTATCCTTTTCAAGCTCGTGTCTTCACCCTGATATTGGCACATCTTCGCGTACAATCAATCTGTCTAGCAGTTATGAATTTCTGTCCCTTTGCCATCAAAGCCTTTGTAGTGAACTCTTTAAATAGATTAGGAAAGTTGATTAGTTCCTAGTCTAATCGGTTCACTGTAATCGATCAGATATATTGAAACGTTTCTGAATATATTGGCATGATCTGAGAGCTTGGGTTTTGCTTGTGTCCATGGTATTTAAAGCGTCACTCCTTGATCTGAAGAGAACCTGTCGTTGCTCATTTAGCATAGGGAGAAGTAGCTGGAGAGGAACATACGATGTCTGTTCTAGGCAAATATTCTAACACATAACTTGTCTAATAAGTGTGCAGGTCATCAGTATACCCACAAAGCAACTTTCGGACGTACTCTGTAATGTCTTGACTCCTGAGCCGTACAGCTCGCTTATGGAATGCCATGTCGAGCCCTATATTTCCGAGTCATTATAACTTACAAATATTTAAGACCAACGTTTCTTTCTTTTTCGACTCCGTAAATTGTCGTTGCCCGCGCTTTATGCAAATAGTTTAAGGGTTCGCAAAACCCCTTGAGACCGCGTTAATTAGAAAAAAAGAAAAAGGTCGGAGCAAACATATGTTTGCGATTCTGAGAGTAAATTATTCCGTTCTGCCAGCTTTGTTCTATTCCAGCGCTTAGTTTTTCTGGTTGTTGTTTGATGCCTGCGGTCCTATGAATTTCTATTTTCAGCCAACCTCTTTGGAAATTAAGATCTTCAACCTTAAGTTACTTGGCATTTGAATCTCCCACACTATTGACTGAGTATCCATCAGCGTACGCTGATTTAGGGTAAAAAAATAACACCCTTTGCAGCACATTTCTTCGGAAAATTGCAGAATATGTTTAAGACTGTACGAGATGGAACGATACTAACGGACTATAAGCTTTGGACCAAATATAGCGTAAACAAAATCTAGTTAGATTTATTAAAACAAGAAAATCATATATGTATATTTATTTTATTTTATTTCGTTTTAATTAGAAAATTATGAATCACCTAGCAAATACTTCTCCAACTACCCGACATCTTCAGTTTTGTAAAACACCTGCTTGCCCTTTGATGACACTGCAATTTAAGTGGGGTGGCAAAGCAACGCATGCATTTAATACATTTATGAATTGAACCATAGAGATGTTGCTCAATGTGGTTGCTCAACTGTTTTTGAGAATGAAACGCCTTTTTGCAATTGAATTTCGGACATCGTAATGCTTTCCTTATTTGAGTCCCACCCTTTGAATGAACATCCCTTTCGTGTGCTTTTAATTCAAAGTAGTCTGGAAATATCTCCCCACACTGATAACACAATAAACTAACTTCATTATGTTTAGACTCATGTTTTATTTTCGATGAGATATCTGAGAGTATTTCCCCGCAAACTGAGCATTCAGATAAACCGGTCTCAGAATCACCAGAAGCAAGTCCCAGTAGTTTTCTATATGAGTTATAAGTCTTTTTTCCAATATCATTATCGAGTAGGACGTCACACTGAATAGCACATTCTTTAGAGTATTCTGATATATCGACTTGGACTTCACGTTCACGCCTGGGTGTTGTACCCTCAGGCGTATAAAAAATACGATCTACACTTTGTTTTAATAAAGGTGAATCATTTGTGTAACTAGGACGCACGGTGTTGGCATTTTCATACTCAGAGTCATTTTCCAAAATACAGATGGTGTCTAAATCTTTGAGTTCATCGTGGTCATCAGTGGGAGCAACTTCTGGCGGGCTCGCTGGATCTTTAGGATTTGTACATGTAACAGTTATTGATGGAGGTAGATTTAATAATGGATTTAGATTTTGTTTAATCTGGTTTTGATCATTCTTTTCCGCTTTCCTTAGTTCCTTATCTCTGGCCTCTTTAATACGGTTTTTTAGTAAATCAAGCTGTGTTGTCTTCTTTGACTCCTTTACTTTGACCACAGTAAAAACCACAATATATTCAGGTATTTCGAATACTTCACACATATCCTTGCCCTGTACTCGAAGTTGGTAATCAACTAACATATTGGAAGAGTCATTTAACCAATTTTTAATTGATAATTCGCTTCCATACTTAGACGACGAAGCTGAGACACTTTTCTTTTTATTATCAGTTGGGACTTGGAGCTGATCTGGTTCTGCCGGAGGTGTTTCGGCGATGATTTTTTTTATCATTTGTTCATAAATAATATTTTTCGTCGTTATAAAAGTATTCGGAAGGTTTCGGTTTGGTAAGGCGATGTCCGTGATATGATTACTCGAGGAAAACATGTCATCAGTAAAATGCTTGTCGCAGACTTTCCATGACGAATCGAAATGCTGTAGACGTAGTTGGTAAAGCCAAAGATTACGGAAAATTTCTTCGTTGGGAAAGTGGAATAAATATTTTGGATCCTTACATCTAAGAATACATTTGTCATCATTTTTATGTTTTGATCGTTTTGGTTGTTCTTTTGAGAATGTTGGTGTTGGCATTTTGTTATTTTTAGAAATAGATTAGAGAGGAAATCAAAATGAAAAACAAATTAAGACAAACAGCTACTTTTAAGATTTGACAGACTTGACTGTTGTCACTTTTGACAGTTTGTCAACATTTGTGTACACACACTTTATACAGTTATAACAAAAGAAAATTGTACAGATTTCGCAAATTTTGTGGTTCTGATATTCGCATATTTTTTTGAAATCTCGTACTTGAGAAATTACCTTAGTTATGATAATTTTGTTGACTTAAGATATTTATAAAAAATAATTAATAACGGCACGTAAAATATAAAGTTTCCACCATTTCTCTATAACGTGAACAATTTTCACAAGGAATCTGGCTAACGTGAACAAGACAGTATTCGCAAGACAAGATTAAAAAGGAATGGTTTCGCAATTCAAGAAAAGATGGGAATGAGATGGTATTTTTTACATTCAATTTCCAGCAATATACAAGGATTGGTTCCATGACATTTTTGACTCCGAAGTTAGACGTTATTTTCGTCAAAAAGATTTG
Organism: Volucella inanis; assembly: GCA_907269105.1. Lineage (NCBI taxonomy): Eukaryota > Metazoa > Arthropoda > Insecta > Diptera > Syrphidae > Volucella > Volucella inanis. The sequence continues at coordinate 72,987,423 of OU026157.1, read as the reverse complement.
CCAAATAAAGTTTATTGATTTAATTTCTTTAATCCATCCATTAATCTATTCAATCCAATCCATCTAGTATTGATTGAGAAATGTTAGAATAACGTTCTTAAAGCCGTAGCAGATGAAAAAGATGCAGAAAAAATATTGTATTTTTTTTTTTGGGTACAAATAATATAACTTATTACTTTCTATAAAATCACTTTATTTAATACAGTTACAATTTACAATTCAATTGTTTTTCTCAACCCCTTTTACTTTTCTTTATCTTTTACTTAAACCACTTTATCACTTCTCGTAATTCACATTTCAAATTCCATTTAAGAACTGACTTGCATATTTTGGGAGATATTGATATTTATTTTCTCCTGAAATTTCTCGAGAATATTCTCTACCATCCAGGGTTCCATATAAATTGCATTTTGCTAAAAAATTCGATAAAATTCTCCATTCTAAAATGATTGAGTCTTCTGCTATTCAAATATTGGAATCGTCTACTAATCAAATATAGATGACGCTGTCCACATTCAAACGGATACCACACTGTTCTCTCCTAAATATTCTTTCTGCAATTCCCATGATGAATGCGTCCTTTACCAGTTCATCGATTGTTTATTGTCCTGCGATGGGGTATGACAGCTGAGCCAATCGACTTACGTATGTTTGGAGCTGCTGCAGTGTTTCTCTTTGTTGCTGCATTTGGTTTTGCAACTGGACCTTGTAAGCCTCCTGCATATGGCTAAGCCCAAATCGTTTCTCGATAGCATGTACTAAAGACATATAAAATTTATGCTTTTCGATGTCTATAGTTTTCAACAATTCTGTTGTAGGAACGCGCTAGGTAATTGTTAGGGCAAAGCACTTCTCCTTATTGTCCCAGGCGTTCGCACAGGCAGAAATTTCAAACTGTTTCTTATAAGAAGACCATGAGGTCTGGCCATCGAATGAGGGAGGCTTCAACTATTTTCTCCTTGGACCGTTTAACATTCTCGGTGGTTCTGTTTTCGCACTGTGTCGAGCTCTTAAGCCAGTTGCTCAATTTTGCTTTCCATTTGTTCAACATTCTTCTCTATTCTTTGAAATTTGTTATCAATTTCTTCGAACTTTTGTTGTAGAACGTTCTTTCGTTCTTCCAGTTTTTGTTCTTTTGTTCGTCGAATTTATTTTCCAGATTTTATCCAAGACTATTCTTTTGTTCGTCTAGATTTTTCTTTTGTTCGGCGAATTTGTTCTTCAGATTTTGTTCGACACTATTCTTTTGTTCGTTACTTTTCGACAGGAGAAGTTGCATCATCGCAGCCATGTCGTTGTGAATACTCATTTGATCTTCCTCGTCAACGTTAAATGAGTACGTATTTGGATCATGTCCCTCGTTGTTCAAAGCTTCCTGAAGTAGGAGCACCAAGTCACTTTTTCCTCCACTGGCGATAAGGGTTCTCTTGTTCAACTCGGATTTGAGTTGAACGATGGTCAACTGCAATAATTTTCGACCCATTATAGTTTTTTTCAAACAATCACATAACACTTTTTTTTTTTTACACACAATAAGTCCTTTTCCACTTCTGAGACCAATATAAAATGTTTGTGTAGGTACAAATGATAGAATTTATACTTCTCAATACAATTACTTTATTTAATACAGTTACAATTCACAATCCAATCATTTTTCTCAACCATTTTCCTTTTCTTTATCTTTTTCTTAAATCACTTAATCACTCACTTTTCAACTATTGAACTAACATGGTTATTTTGGGAGATACTGATATTCGTACTTTCCTGATCACTTCCGAGAATATTCTGTACAATCCAGCGTGCCATTCAAATTTCGATTCCATTCTCCATTCAACACTGGTTGAGTTTTTTTTTTCAAATAAAAAAATCTCCTGCTATGGAAATATATGTAGATGACGCTGCTTACGTTCAAATGTCAAAAAAGTTGGCAGTGGGAAAGTAACGTAGCCAACATATTGTGCGCCAGTAGATAGCAAGAGGTCAAACTTGCTATAGGGATTTGTTGATTGTGATGCAGATTTGGTGCATTGTTTAAAATTGAAGATATTATAGGAAGTCATTTTATTTATTTTATTATTTCAAATATTTTATAGTCCAGAAAGTGTAATTTTCAATTTTATGCGATGAAACCTGGCAGTACTGACAAGTATGATTTATTTTAATTAATTTCTGAACGCATAGGATTGACGTTTCTGACCAAGTTCTGTTGTCAATAGTAGTAGTAATCAAAGAGCAATAGTTAATTTTGGGAAGGATTAAAAATGGGACGAGATAAAAACCGTAAGCGGAGCGCTAGCTCCAGCTCAGAAAGTGTTGATAGTGCCGAAGAAGACCGCCGCCGAGATCTGAAAGAAAGAGACGAATTTGCTGAGCGACTAAAAAGGCGCGATGAAGATAAAACCCGAAAAGTTATGGAGTCCAGCGGTAGCCGCAAAGCGTTTGAAGAAGCGGCTAAACGACTTAAACTGGAGCATGAGGATCGTGATAAGATACTCCCGCAGTTAAGAATTCAATCACGTAGAAAGTATCTTGAAAAGCGAAAAGATGACAAAGTGGCTGAGTTGGAAGCAGACATCGTCGACGATGAGTATCTCTTTGACGAATCTGTGTAAGTAGCAAGTGTTAAATATTGTAAACTTTTAATAAAGATTGCATTTTTAGGCTTACAAAACGCGAAAAAGAAGAACGAACCTACAAGAAGCAGCTGCTGACAATTGCTAAGGAACATGAGAAAGCACGGGAATTGGAGCGTGTACAGCGATATCATATGCCGCAAGACGCCAAAAAAGGCGAACAAGGTAAGCTTGTATAAGTGCACAAGTTCAGGTAGAAAATACTTTTTAAATAAACATGATTTTAGAGGAATATATTGAAGTTGACGAAAGGGAAAAACATCCTAATTCCGAGCAAAAGAAATGGGAGCAAGAACAGTTGGCGTCTGCTATGTTCCAATTCGGTGCAAAAGATGCCAAGTTCAAAGAAGAATACGAACTTCTTTTAGAAGATCAAATTGAGTTTATTCAAGCCTTGACAATGGAAGGTTCGAAGGATAAAAAAGACCAAAAACCGGAGCTAACAGAAACTGAAAAACAGAAGCAAGATATCGAAGAAACCCGCAAGTCTTTGCCTGTGTATCCTTTTAAAGACGATTTAATCGCTGCTATTCGCGAGCATCAGGTAAAACACAAGTTGTGCTTTGTTGCTTTGGACTATAATTTTATTTGTTGAATAAAGGTTTTGATTATTGAAGGTGAGACTGGTTCAGGAAAAACCACACAAATACCGCAGTACTTGGTTGATGCGGGTTTTACCAAAGATAAGAAAAAAATCGGTTGTACTCAACCGCGACGTGTTGCTGCAATGTCAGTGGCAGCTCGCGTAGCACAGGAAATGGACGTAAAATTGGGAAACGAGGTGGGCTACAGTATTCGCTTTGAAGATTGCACATCGGAGCGGACAGTTTTGAAGTACATGACTGATGGCACATTGCATAGAGAGTTTCTCTCGGAACCGGATTTAGCATCGTACAGTGTGATGATTATCGACGAGGCTCACGAGCGAACTTTACACACTGATATACTTTTTGGCTTGGTTAAAGATATTGCACGATTTCGGCCAGAATTGAAGTTACTTATATCTAGTGCAACCCTGGATGCCGAAAAATTTTCACAGTTCTTTGACGATGCTCCAATTTTTAGGATTCCTGGACGAAGATTTCCGGTAAATTTTAATAAAAATTCGATTGTTATTTATTGGAGTTATTCTCGCAAGCAATTAATTCTTATATTTGAATTTAATTAACCAAGGGGACTAATATGTCGCAGCAGTCCAGAAGTCAATTCCATCAATAATATCGGTGCAATAGGGGTAGACGAACTATTTTAAACGATGTTTTGTGGGAAGGAAGGATACCACCCTGGTGTCTTGTGTTGCTTGAAATTATACCTACATGTTTCTAAGCAACATATGACATTATCCATGGAGACGAGCTTATACAAAACTATGTTTAGTTTTAGCATCCTTGCAAAACTTGTCAGATTTATAGAATGATGATGAAGAACGTTCTGTGCTATAGGGTTTTATAGTGTGACTGTAATATTCAAATGAATACAATGAGCGAAAAATGAACAGTAAGGTTTTAGGTTCATAGGAATACAAACTTTTAATTTACATTCTGCTTTTGTACAATTAAATCAACAGCTCTTCTAAAAATCGTGAAGTTGTTTTGATCCAGACATAGCCCTAATACAGACTGTTTTTTTTTTTTTGCAATTTCCTGTGAGGCGGATTGAGAAGGTTGGAATATTCAATTTCGAAGTAGTGAAGATGAGATGAGTTGCAACTCAAGTCATCAAAAATCAAAAGAGTACTTATTCTCCATTGGAGAATTTTGTTTAGAAGCCATAGAAAAGTTTCGTTGAATAGCGAATTGCGGTATATATTCTTTGTCCTAAACAATCCCAAATGATGTAATGCTTCACATTTCGAAAACTATTTCTTTTTATGAGAAAAAGAAAATGATTCCGAATTCAAGGAGAAAACGATGAGTTGTTATGTTATATGCTCTTCCAATTTCAAAACCACTATAGCTATAACTCTATAACTCTTCTTTAATAAATCAGTCTTTATTTATATTTTTTTAAACAAGCATATGTTTTTTCGTTTGCCTTTTCTTTAGGTTGACATCTTTTATACAAAAGCACCGGAGGCAGATTACATCGATGCGTGCTGCGTATCTGTCCTTCAAATACATGCAACTCAACCTCTGGGAGATATTTTAGTTTTTCTAACGGGTCAAGATGAAATCGAAACATGCCAGGAGGTTCTTCAAGACCGCATAAAGCGATTGGGATCCAAACTGCGTGAACTTCTTGTAATACCAGTATATGCTAACTTGCCAAGCGACATGCAGGCAAAAATTTTTGAGCCAACTCCACCAAATGCCAGAAAGGTTATCCTGGCTACAAATATAGCAGAGACATCACTAACAATAGACAACATTATTTACGTTATTGATCCTGGTTTTGCAAAGCAAAATAATTTTAATTCTCGAACTGGAATGGAGTCTTTAACGGTAGTTCCCATATCAAAAGCTTCTGCAAATCAAAGAGCTGGACGAGCAGGGCGAACAGCCCCAGGCAAGTGCTTCAGATTGTATACAGCATGGGCATACAAGCACGAATTGGAGGATAACACAGTGCCGGAGATTCAGCGAATAAATTTGGGAAACGCAGTGCTAATGCTTAAAGCGTTGGGCATTAATGATCTAATCCATTTTGATTTTCTTGACCCTCCACCTCATGAAACATTAGTTTTGGCCTTGGAGCAATTGTATGCTTTGGGAGCATTGAACCATCACGGTGAACTTACAAAACTTGGTCGTAAAATGGCTGAATTTCCAGTGGATCCCATGATGGCGAAAATGTTACTTGCTAGTGAAAAGTAAGTTTGAATTTGTCTAGTTTTTTAAATTTTATTTAATATATATATATTTTTTTTTTTGCTTATAGATATAAGTGTTCCGAAGAAATGGTTACAATCGCTGCAATGCTTTCAGTAAATAGTGCAATCTTTTATAGACCCAAAGACAAGATTATTCACGCTGATACTGCAAGAAAAAATTTCAGTCATATGCACGGTGATCATATCAGCTTACTGCAAGTCTATAATCAGTGGTTGGAAACAGATTATAGCACGCAGTGGTGCTATGAGAACTTTATTCAGTATCGATCAATGAAAAGGGCACGTGATGTGCGAGAGCAGCTTGTGGGCTTAATGCAAAGAGTTGAAATCGACATGGTGTCGTGTCTACCTGAGACAATGAATATACGAAAAGCAATAACGTCGGGATATTTTTACCATGTGGCTCGATTGTCCAAAGCCGGACACTACAAAACTATCAAGCATAACCAAACTGTAATGATTCATCCCAATTCTTCACTGTTCGAAGAACTTCCAAGATGGGTGTTATATCATGAATTAGTTTTCACCACAAAGGAGTATATGCGGCAAGTAATCGAAATTGAAAGTAAATGGCTTTTGGAAGTGGCACCTCACTATTACAAACCAAAGGAGCTTGAGGATTCGACAAATAAAAAGATGCCCAAAACATCGGGAAGAGCTTTAATGACAGAATGAATTCTATCCAATTCAAATTACATACATTAAAGACTCAAATAAATTGTGTGATTATTGGCTTCTTTATCGTTATCGAAATGTACCTTTTCTTTTTATAATAAATATTTTATTTCATCTTTTCTGCTAGTCAAAACATTTTTGTCGGTAAACCTATTTCAACTACTTAGATTCTAGTGTACATAGATAACCAGATGGGAATCTTAATATCATTCCACAGGCTTCTTTATTTTGGATCATATTAGCAATAAGGACGATAATTTGCTGATGCTTTTGTATTTAAATAGTTTAATAACTGGGGATTGAATTTCGATTCCTATAAAAATTGACTTTTCGGCGAACTTTGACAATTCGTTTCTATTGTATTCCAACTTTCTTCTATGCATTTCACTTTCACGTTTTCTCCGGGACTAATGCACGGTTTTTCAGGATTCTATCGAAAGCAGCACAAAGCAACAAAAAATTATTTTGAGGTTTTGCGTTAGTTGAAATCAACTGTATGACCCATAATGCGAATATTAGGATGGCGAAACACCAAAAACGTACTCTAAGGAAGTTCGGCGTCAAACATTTTTAATGTTGGAGAAGATTGTCAACAATGCACGTGTTGTGCGCAAGGTGCCGTAAAAAAAGGGAAAGTAGATGCTGGTTAAATCTGTAAGCAAAGTACGCGGGAGAGGCATTATCATCCCTGAAAAAAAAAGAAACTCCAAAAAACAACTTGGATGCCATAAGATGATACCGGATCAAATATGCAGACCCTGAATAGAGGCCAACAAACCAAAAATCTGATGGATTTCTGCTTTTGTAGATTTTTAAAGAGTAATAAAACCAATATTCCACTGCCAATATGAGTTACCATATTCAATGTCGAAAGAAATCAATTTTGTTCACCTGACTACGAATATAGCATTTAACAGTGACATCTAAACGAAAGACCTATAAGCACTTGGAACATAAAGGCTGACTGCTCCAATAAGATCAGTAATAACACGTTACATGGGTATTGGATATTAAAAAATAATTTCGATAATTGCTATGGGTTTTCTTCAACATCGTGGTTAACTAATTTTGCGAAACTCACATGCCTATATTAGACACTATTTCAAATGTCTACACAACTGCTCGCATTCGCTGATAATTTTGATTGTTGATGAAAATTGTTTTTCCAGTAAAAGAGGTACACTTTAGGTTGTGTTATATTTTTGTAATTCTCTATTTTTTTAAGATAAAGTTGAAGTGTCACTTTTAGGTTTTGTTCGTGTTTTTCCTAGGAATTGTTTAACATGCAGTTGGTACTTCAAGGCCGGGCACTTTACCTCATAGCTGAAGTAATCCATGCGTCGAACTTATAAATGCAAATGTAAGAAAATATTTAATCATAACAAGATATGCTTTTAACTCTAGACCTGATCTCACAGTCACCGACTATCTCCCGAGCCGGAAACATCGCTCATCGTGCTTTTCCTGCTATCTTCATAGCATTCTCTCCCACTCACTCGTGCATTATTCCTCGCCTACTAAAGTAAATCAACACCTTCAGTTATAGTGGTAACAAAAAAATATTAAAAATGGTCCAAGGACCTTGTGGTGTGCTAATGGGTAGTCCATTCAGCATTCTATCAGAAAAATGCTGTTGGAACCCAAAAATAAAAACGCAAAAAACGATTTTCGAAAAATATACTTCCTTGACTTCCGATTCTAACCCAAAATCTCCCCCGCCGATCCCACAAAACCCCTATCTAACTTCAGTGTTTTCATGCTTAAAAAAGCCATAGATAGCATAAGTACTGCCTGCGATAGTATCAGTCAATTGCGCGATGGAAGCCTACTAATCCTATTCAAATCAGAAAAAATCGCAAAAATCTTCTTATCAAAAATAAATAAATTTAGCAAAACTGTTAACGGTAAACAAAGTCCCCCTGGCCTTATCCTCTTTACATTCGACCTGTTTCGTTTTCAAACTTCGGTAAACGTTGGCTGGCACAACATCAAAGTAGATGAATACTATCCCATTCCCATGCGGTATCGGAGTTGCCAAAAAATTGGTCACACTACCCTCATTCGACTGAGAAATGTACACGCATCTCATGTGTCAACTGCTCCAAATGCCACCCATCATCTTTCAAAAAATGCTCGAAGTTCATCCAAGAAAAGGAAGTACTTAAAATCCAAACTATTCGAAAATGTATTATGGCAGAAGTGAGACAAGTCTTCAGGCAACAGTACTCCCCAACAATATCCCAATATCCTGGCCAGCTTATTCTGAAATAAGAAGTCTAATGGCCCTACACCCGCTAACCTGCCTGTACAACCAAATGTAAATTCAACAAGAACCCCCAAACCCCAAGCCCCAAAATCCCTTGGTAATTACCTACGACGACCTCAACCCACACAATCACACAACAGCAAAATCAGATCAGCCGTAATACCCCCGCTCACCAATCTCTACCCAAAAACCCAAAACGAACACATCAAACTAATGATACGCAACTTTCAGTTTCCTCACTATCCTCACCTATATCTAATCTAACACAATAACAAATAAAACAAAACAATTATTTTATAAAACAACCTACAATAGATGATCAAGGCATGTAAAAAAAAAAAAATAAACTCCAACAAAAACGACCAGCTGAAACAACCGAACCCGAAATTGGGCTCATCTGGCTCGGATTCTGGAGCTGGAGATTCGAAAACAGCTCTGAGTCAGATGCGTTTATATTTCAAAGTTCGCTTGTTCCGTTTAGTTAGTGGTTCAAAAACCATCTGGCAAAAACCAACTCCATCTTCTCCCCGATTTTACCGGCCAATAAGAATTAACTTCGTTAGAGAAAGCGCGAACATAACTAAAAGCGAAATCAACTATACCCAGTCAAAAATTGATTCACTTAATGAGACTGCAATAAGTTCGACCATTAAAGTGAAGTATACATCGCTTTTTACCATGGTCGATGGTTTTCGAATGAAACTACGTCAACACAGAAATGCTATGTTTGCGGGTCAAAGTCAAAAGACTTATTCAAATTAACTACACCGACAAACGAAATCAATGAAAGCTTCATGAAATTTGGTTTATCAGTACTACATGCAAGAATCAGACTTTTTGAGAGTCTTCTGCATGTAGCTTACAAACTTTTAGTAAAAAAATGGCAAATTAGATCCCAAGACGAGAAAGAAGTATGTAAAATAAGAAAAATTCAAATTCAACGGGAATTTAGAAACAAGCTTTGTGTCATTGTGGATCTACCACGAGCAGGTTTCGGCAACACAAATGACGGGAATACAAGTCGAAGATTTTTTAATAACCCTGAAATTGTCGCTGAAGTCACAGGGATTGATTTTAACTTGATTTTTCGATTTGAAATCATTTTAAAAGCAATTTCAAGTGGCTACAAAATGGATACAGCCAGACTTTATGTCGAATTATATCCATGGCATCCTATGACTCCGACCATGCATAAGATCTTGATGCACGGGTCTATAATTATAAAAAATGCCCTTCTTCCAATTGGTCGGCTATCGGAAGAAGCAGCAGAAGCCAGGAACAAACACTTTAGGTGAGCGAAATAAAATAAAACTACTTTCTATAAAAAATATTCATATATAAAACTTTCAGATTATATCGTTTTAATTATGCTAGAAAGTTCTCAAGGAGAGATTGTAAATAAGACGTCCTAAATCGATTGTTGCTTAGCTATGATCCTCTAATCACTTCTCTTAGAAAGACGTATCCGAAAATAAGAATGCCATTTTCAAAAGAGACGTTAGAAATGCTTCTTCCAGAGGCTCCAGAATGATAAAAATCTAGCGATTAGTTTTTGAACAATAAAAAAAAGGTCAAATAAAAAAAAGCGGTCTTTTTTCAAAAATATATGCCAAAATTAATACAAATCAATTAGAAACTGTATGTTATTGAATAAATATTAATTTTAAGTTGAAAAAGTAACAAAGGTAACGAAAAATAATTTTGGCCAGGTTTTTCATGCAAATATTCCTACGTGCGTCGGTTTTTATAGCTCTCATCTTGTAAGTTCTCTTTTAAAACTTGATAATTTGATCAAAAAGTAAAAAACCGCAATTTTTTCTTTTAAATCACAAGTAAAAATGCTATAATTTATTTACTTAGTTACACTTAGAACTTAATTTTTGTAATACAATAAGTTCTTTACCTTTTAATTACAAGAATATCAAAACTCACAAAATTGATCACATCGAAAGTCTTATTAGATCGGCTGTAGATCTTCTTTGCAGCATAGTACTTTAACATATAAACAATCAAGTAACGGAATTTAATAACGACGAGATAAGGGTACAACGCAGAAATATGAAACTTGAGCCCACACACGTTTCTTTTTGGAAAATATTGCAGAATATTTAGAAGACTGATAACTGATCTTTTAACTGCAAATGTGTTTCAATTGAATTTTTGTTTTTATATAGGGTTTTCCAATAGGGACTTGACAACTTTGAATTTAATTTGTGAACGCACTCTCTCAGTAATCATCAAACGGTCAATTTATTCAGTAAACTCAACATTTTTATTATGGTAAAGCACACTAACGAGCTACGTTCTCCGATTGGGTTCTGGGGAAGATGCGCCAAGATGATGAATTTCATCGCAAAATCATCTTCAGTGACGAGCTCATTTTTGCCTCAATGCGTTCGTCAATATACAAAATATGCGTTATTGGTCGGGTGAAGACCCACATGTGCTTGATGAATCACCACTTCATCCACAAAAAATAACTATTTGGTGCGGTTTGCATGCCGGCGGCGTTATTGGGCCATATTTTTTCGTCGACGATAACGATTGTCACGTTACTGTGAATGGTTAGCGTTATCGCGCCATGATCACCGATCATTTTTGGCCTGAATTGGAAGATATGGACTTGGACGACATGTGGTTTCAACAGGATGGTGCCACAAGCCACACAGCACACGCTACAATCGATTTATTGAAGAGTAAGTATGGTGAGCGTGTTATCTCAAGACATGGGCCAGTCGATTGGCCGCCTCGTTCGTGCGATTTAACGCCGCTTAACTATTTTCTGTGGGGCTACGTTAAGTCATTGGTTTATGCCAACACGCCGACGACGTTGGAAGAGCTCAGAGTCAACATTGAACGCGAAATAGCTTTCGGCCGAAATGTGTGGCCGAGTCGTTGAAAATTGGGTCCCACGAATCGACCGCTGCAAACGTGCCCGCGGTGGCCATACGAACGAAGTCGAGTTCCATTCACAAATGTTTTGATTGTGCTTCAAGTCAATAATAAAGTTTTTGAAATATCTCAAATGGTTTGCCTTTTATTTAAAAAAAAAGTTGTCAAGTCTTTATTAGAAAACCCTAAATTTATTAAGTTTTATTTAAAAAAATGGTTTTTATTCACTGAGTTTTATTAAAAAAAAAAAGAATTTTAAAGTTTTATTCCACTTTTTGTTCTGTTTATGTTAGACATTTCCAGTTTGGATTTCTTCACATATTACGTCTCTAACGGTATATCCTGTATTTCCTCCATACTGCAATGCTTCCGGAACATCGTCGATAGGAAATTCTGCTGTGAAATCCAAGTCGTCTTCGTGCGCTATGTTATGCAAAACGCAGGCTGCCCTTATGAAATGGCATAATTTTTTAGCAAACCCAAGCTTGCAATAATAATAATAATATTCCAAAAGAGTGTTCTATGTTGACGCGACAGGAACTGAATTTCATACTGAAATTTTTCTGAGCAGTTGTCAGGTGGCCATTGTCTCTGTACGGAGTCACCAAGTGATTTGTACAGAGATAGGCAGAATCGCCTTATATGTAATAATTTAAAAAAAAATAATTTTAAGTCATTTGTGTACATTTAGATTTAAAAAGATATTACCTCCACAAACTAATGGTAATTTAAAATGTATTGGTGAGTATTGAAGCACCCAGCTATCATGCAAGGAACCTGGAAACCAAACAAATATATTTAAAAATTTCCTTTGCTCATTGCAGATTGCTTGCAAACAATTCGGCAAACAGAGGACAAGGAAAGGTCAAAACGGTCTGCCAAATCCCGGTAGCTACAAGCCTCGTGTCCAGCAATCTATAGGAATATAAGCATACTCTTTGTCGGTGTAAATAGTTTATCAGCACGGGTGTTGACAAACATTGCCGAATTTTCAAACTTTTCACAAAGGTTCATAAAAAGCGCTTTGGAAATGCGAAAATGTCGTACAAACTCTTCTTCGGTGTAGAGTTTCAACAACTGTTTCAACATGATTTTTTTTGCAGTTTCGTTTTTTTTTTCTTATACCGAATTCAAATATTCACTCAATAACAATTCGTCACAATCGTATCACTTTCTGAGTCGCTCGATGAGTCTGCTAATAACGTAACTAAGTTCTTTATTTATTATTATTATTATTATTTTTTTTTTTTTTTGCATTTGTACACATTTTCAAAAATCTTTAAAATATTCACTTGCCACAACAGAATCAAATTAAAATTAGCACAATTATTTTCACCCGATTTTCTGTTTGCTTGTTTGTCTCACATTTAAACATGGCGTTTAAATCGTGGGTAACAATTGTTTTTGCCTCTCTCTTGGGTAACAATTGTTTTTACCCCCACTCTTTGAAATTTGACGATTTACGAATTTTAGTGCACAAAGTAAGAGAACAGACCCATAATTTTTTGTAAAGAAAACTGACAAGAACAAACATAAACCGATATCCTATATCCTATACCTATTTGAAATCTGTTAAAGTAAGCACGCAAAAAAATTGGAACAGCCTTGAAAAACGATGCAAAAAACATTTGTCTGCTACACATAAATAAACAAATTTATTGATTTAACGACGAAACGAAAAGGAGCCATAAAACGTGCACTAGGTACAGTCCATGCAGCGAAAAAGGTACGTCTTGAGTTAAAATACAAACGGTGCAATACAAAGGCTAAAAAAGCGGTGGATATTGTAGTAGGATATATCGATCAGGCTACACGCAAGGCATAAACAACGAGTCTTATATTTTTAATCTCAAAATATATATATATAGAAGACGAATACTGACGGAAAACTGCTAATGCGAAGCAAGCTAAGCTATAAAACACAAAATATGAAGCAATGACGCGCAGTAGGATCGGGCTATAAACTTTCAGAGTCGAAAATTTCATGCAAGTCGAAAATCCTGAATTTTCGTTGCGTGCAAATCAAGCTTCAAAATTCCTCCACTCCATCTGACCTTTTGTTGTCTGATGGTCCCCCCCCTTGATTAACAAAATGTCGACTCCACAGCAATGCTCAAGAGCCCACCCTACATCCTATATTGTTTGCTTCCAGCGATACAAATTTGTAAAACCCCCAAAACCCCAAAGTCAAAAGTAGTAATTGTGAAAGAAAGCTCACGATTCTCCACGATCCGTTCCCTTTATTCGTGTCTGCAAGGTGACTTACGGGCACCTTAATACAATTCTTTGGAAAAGTTTTCTTCCTACATGTCGTTCACCAATTGAACTCCCTTAAATTGTCCCGGGCCAGAGGGTGTAATATGGACCCAGGCAGTCACTCGACAGATAGAACGAACAGGACGAACAGGAGGAACAGGACGAACACGACAAAACATCGACTGGTGTGATTGGGAGACAGTCAGAGCTCTAGAAGTGAGTCCCCTTGCTTTGTGTGTGGGTGGCAACTAGCCGAATTGCGCGGCTAGTTGAGATTGATAATTGATAACTAGCCGTCACAGCGGACAGTACAAAAAACACAATAGTTGAACAAACAAAAGGGGAAAAATAAAAAGAAAACTAAAGGCCAACTACACAATAAAAAAAAACGGACGAGAAATTAAAACCAACAAGAAGAAAAACTAAAGGAAAACTACGAAACTAACGATTGCTGTAGTTTAGTTTTGTTTTGTTTGGTTGCCGGTAGCCCGGTATCCTTTGTCAATAATTAGAATTTAAAATCACGGAAATTGGTTAATAAAAAGGGGGGGTATCCTTTTTGTTCCACTGTATACCACAGTTACCGTTTTATAAAGCTAATAATCAAAAACTCTATGACAGTAAATGTGGCTTTGCGGGGAGCAGTTCAGCATACGATTTAAAGCTTACAGATAATGATGGAGAAACATCGCGAAACATCTTGTTGGAGGGATGAAGGAGCTGAAATTAAAAAAATGGTTTGTATTGTAATTTTCCCAAATCCATAAACGCAACTTCAAACATCTTATTAGAAAGAGTTACCGTACCTAATGCGTAAGATTTACATACTCTATTTAAGCCTTAAATCGTCAAGAAAATTCAGATAATTATATGGTATTTCTCATAGTTAGAGTGGTTACGTGGTTTTAGTGCTCGAAAAATGCCACTTAAATTTGAAGGTTTGTCCGAAAGACAGATGAAAGCGAATGTCAGAGTGCATAACAAAACATGATTTGCGCATTCGCAGTAGTGTCCAAATTAAGAAACCGATAATGCTTGTTGAAAAATCCAGTACAAAGACGGAATAGCAGCTGAACTCCAGCCGAAGGCCGACAGAAAAATAATTGTATCACTCTAATACATTTATACATGCATTATATACTATATTATATACTTTTTTTATGAATTTATATTAGGATCTAATACATTTCCGGCAGCGAAAATTATAAATAATTGGTGCTTTAAAATCTTGTAGCTTATGCCCCTGAATTGAATCGTTATTGCATCGTTTGAGTAATAATTAGACTATTTTGTTCGACAAGCTTTAGAAAACTAGTCTGCGACCGATAGGCAGTCGGGTGTTTAAGAAGAAAAGTTTATAATAACAATCTGATGGAACAGGGCAAACGATAAAACTACTAAATATTCAATGCAAAATTAGTAATGGATGTCAACAGATCTTTTTTAAACTTTAATAATAAATCAGAAATTTTGTGTAGTATAACTTAATACAATATATGGTTGTCGAAAAAATAGGACAATCATATCATATACTCGGACAATACAGAACAACGGGTAGATTTAATTTTTAGACAGTAAAGAAGGTAGGTTATTGAGGTCCAAATGCATCCCGAACTATAGCCCCATGTGAAGTACAACAAGTGAATGCAATTCTGCAATAATGTTATACATATATTCGAAAAATAAAAGGCCTTTTATGACATTCCCTATTTATTACAAATAAAGTTTCTCACGTTTCCAATTTGTATTTACAATAAATAAATTTTCTTAGTTTTTTTTATAAATTTTAATAACTAAGTTTAATAAGATAATTTTTAAACGTTATATATTTGGTTATTGACCTTCGGGAAAAATAATATAAAGTAAAAACCATAATATATCATAACTATTCTCTTAAAATTCATTCACTCTATTATTTAAGCTATTTATTTAAATATCTATTTACATCACTACGTATATATATATATATATATATAAATATATATATATATATATATGTGTATATATTTCGCTACATGGTAGATCATTAGAAGTTTGCTGAATTTTAACAAATATTAAATGAATCAGTCTTAGTATACATAAAAACCGTCCACACTGGAAGAAAAAGTAAAAATTACTCAAATTTGAAAACAATGAAAATAAATCAATAAAAATAACTAACCTTTTATTTCATTTCTAGAGAATAGATTTTCTATACTAAGTTCGTAAGCCCGTAAATGCTGTATGAGTTTCTGCCATACTCCAATAGTTTATAAGTCTTCTTCGGCCACTGAGTCCGAGTCGTTCTCCTCTGCTTGACGTTGTTGTCGAATCTGCTTCCACTGTTGATATGTACTCAGAATGTGTCTTCTGCTCTTTCGCCTGATTGACTTTACCGATGTTGCCAGAGACAGATTCGAGTGTGATGACAGCGTTAGCGTTCGAGTCCTGCGTTTTAGGTTCTAGATTAGATTATCAAGGAAGCAGAGGATGTTTTTTGTTTGTTTGTTGTGAACCAAAAACGATTCAGACGAAGAAAGGAAAAAAAACAAAAACAAAAATAAAAGAACAAATGAAATAAAATAAAAGCATTTCAAAATTTAGCAAAAATTTTTACTTCTAGCATAGCAAACATTTGAATTATCTAAATGGGATTTTATAAATTATTTGCAAATAGGAATTTCAAGACATCTAATCTAAGAAGAATTGAAATTTGATTTTTTTAAAAGAAGATACCTTAAAATACGAGTAGATTATAGTTTGGGGGGTAAGAAGAAACTTGTAAATTTAAATTTGGGGTTAAAACATTCTTAATCGGGTATAAAGCATTGTTAAAGTTTTAAGCGACTAAATAAGAAGTAGATTCAAAAATAGATAAAAGTGCACTATAAAAGACGAACATAAAGGATACTTAATATTTATTAACAAATAAAAGAAGTATGTATGTACATTTTTTGTTTGTTTTTCCTTAAGCAGATTTTTCTATTCTCAAATAGCTAATAGAGTCAAAACTAAAATACAAAGAAAGATATAATATTGTACGATTTTAAAATGATTTTAATAAAGTATGTATAAGAGGAGACATGGAACGAATAATGAGTTGTAAGCCTTCAAGTCCAGTTGGTATAGAAAAATCGTTTTTCTTTTTTTTTTTTTTTAATATCAGATAGGAATGATAATAGTAAGAAAGGTAGCAGAGAAGGGCTAAATTTTTGTCTTCCACTTTAGAGTTTAAGATCGAATTATATTAAAGGTCGAAGAAAAAAGTCTGTTTGGGTTTAGCAAAGTTCAGAAATCAATATAAATTAGTTTGTATTTTACATAAGTTTTATATACACCAAGGAATTATAATTATTTATTTCATTTTTTCTAAAAGCAAAAACCAGACAAGTATAAATATGCAGCTTAAAACTTTCCTATCTGACAATGTAAGAATTCCTTCGAATCGAAGTCCGAACAAAGATGAGCAAAGAAATTGAATAGTAGTCATACTTGGATGTAGAAAAACCACTCCTGTTAGAGTGGCGAGAAAGACTCAAATTCCAAACGATCTCGACCCAAATCTTTCTGGTAGAATAAATTATTCAACCAGGTCCATAAAATCCAAGAATTCCATTTACTCGACAAAAATTTTTTTGAAGGTCGTAATATTTAAACTCAAGGCGGCTGAACAAGACAGTTTATCCGCTAAGCTATTTAACAATTTTTTTTTTTTCGGAGAAGAGGACTCGAACAAAGAACTACTCCATTGCACTTCTAACGACGACTTGGTCGTGAGAAAGATTGGGTTCGAGGAAAGATTTGGAAAGAATTCAAAAATAACAATAAATTGATAACTCTTAGATTCTAAAAAAAAGAAAAATAAATACTTTGGCAGACAGCCCGTGTGAGCCAAGAGAAGCAGCAGGAGCTTCTCGCACTCACTTGTGTTTTTCAATTTGCGAATTTTTAAACTTGTGAGCCTACTGAGGCCTACTAACGGCTCTCCTAAGAAGCACTCAGAATTTGACTTTCGGAGGTTTGCTATTGCCTGCCGAAAGGGTGATGACGATTTGAAAATTTGTTGTTGTGCTCCTACCGGGATTCGAACCCAGGTAGGTTGGCGAGTCAGCCAGTGAGCCAACCATCAGGCCATCGCCACCCCCACTCTTTGATTCTAGTTGTGCCTGAATACTTAAATAAATATTCCTCTGTAGCTGAGCAAAATCTAATGGATTGAACTAGATAAAAAAAAAAAAAAAAAACAATTAATAAAAAACATGCGGCGTAATTCCAATTGATAAAAGAGTTAAAAAGAATTGTTAACATGGTTACTAACCAAAAGCAAACAATTATTACATTTTTTATGATTTTTGCAGAACCTGACAGAATGAAGAAAAGAATATATTGCTTATTTTTAGTATTACAGTCGAGTACTAGCACCCCTTAAAGGGAGAATTTTAAACAAGTATTTTTATAACGGACTGCGTGAACTCAGATATCAGCAGATATCATCAATATTTAAAAGTTTGTCTGGCAGTCAAATTCATTCCACATGAACGGAGAAACTTTTGCACAGTAAAATAAGGATATGATAATGATGAATTACTCAAGTCACAAAGTCGGAAAGAGCTAACGATAAAAATTGTTAAATTGTTAAATCGTGATAATTGAAAAAAGCTCAGCTTTTGGCATGACTGGATGTTGTGCATTACAATTCTCCTGACTTAAAAAAACATACAATTTATCAGCAACATTATTGAATATGAATAAGGGAAAATATACTTGTGATACATCCATTGATTTAAATTATTTCGTTAGTAAAACTCATTAAAAACCCACTGTCAACGCATTTTTTTTTCCAACTTTTGTCATTGGTTTACGAAATGGTGTTAAGGTGCTTGATTATTTTACTTTTTGAAAGGACTTCGTTGCAAATTTCTCGTGCACGAAGTAAATTCAAATATCTGGATGGATTTCCAGGGGAACACAGCTGACGTGAAGAGTGAAGCAGGCGCATACATACTTAACTGCATCAGCCAATGGAAAATGCTCTCCACTGTCATAAAACAATTGAAAACGTTCTTGAACCGATGTTCGCTCCACTGATAATTCAATACATTACATTACAACAATGTCTCGCTAGCAATAACACCCTAAGGAGTACATTCCAATAAATAAAAATATTACAATAGTTTTTATTTTTTTTGAAATTGAGACTAAAACACTGTTATCTATCAAAACGAATTCGTCAAATATTCGATTCCATTTAGCATAGCAAATATTGACGAAAAAAAATATTTAACATATATTATATGAACTTTAAAAATTGCAAAAATGCACACAATCACAGTCAAGAGGGGAGACCAGAAAACATCAATGCAAAACATTCAATACTGAATTATTTAAACTCTGTTTTCTTTTGAAAATACTTATGTAAGTGAGTCATGCTACAAAAAGAGTCAAATTAAGTACACACATTTTCTTTGTATTTTTTATTTTAATTAATTAATTAATTTTATTTTGTTGTATATATATTTTAATAAAACACAAGCTAAATCTGTTTAGAAAATAAAATCAATTGATTTAACTTACTTTGTTCCAACAACATATACACTATCTAAAAAATTTAGGTACGAGTACTTAACGCAAATTCGTGTGCGCGAACAATAATTGTAATATTGTGTTTCATTTATTTAAGTGTTGACTTATTTAATGCTTTAAGTGTGTGTTATTACTATCTTCTTTATTTTTTAAAATTTACTCTAACCGATTTGTTCAAGTTTGCTAATCAATTATGTTAATTTATCTAGGCGTGTAATTCAAATGTGTTTAATCAAAAAATATAGATATTTTTAATTTGTTATAAAAAATAGATTACATTTTAGCAAGAGTGTGCATACGTAGTGTTGTTGGTTGTATTTACATTTAGCAAGTATACAGTATTGGTTTTTTTTTTATGATTTTGATTTGTTTTTACTTTTGCACTTTGTTTGTTTATCTTTTTACTTTATTTTTGAGTATCAATTACCAACTATAAAGCTAATCAAAGACAAAATTGCTGAAACAATTATAACGTATACGGTGGCAGCGATTACGATTTTAAAATCCATCTCAGGAATTTGATGATATAATCCTGCAAAATGTTTATGATGAAAAAAGTTGAATGGTTTCCAAATTGTAATTAGTATGTGGTTTAGTTATGAAAAGAAAAACAATATTCACACGAGAGTTATGGAAACGAGTTCATTCAGAATGCATAAGAATGAAGATATTTTTTTTTTTTAAAAGTCATGGCAAGATTCTTTTTTTTTTTTTGGTTTAAATTTGTCTTTTGCAAAAACTTTAGTTTTTTTGTGCTTGAATTATACTTAAGGTTTGAGTAAACGTTTTTAAGGCAAACGAATAAAAATTCACACGAAGCAAGCCATGCACAAGGCACAGGATGTATAATTGCAAAAAAAAAAAAAAAAAAAAATGAATGTACTATATAAAAAAAAAAAAAAAAAAAAAAAAAATCAGTTGAACCACTATGTCATGGTAAATTGAAATGTTCAGCAACGGATTAAATCCCTGAAATCGATGTCATTTAGCAATATAGAGTGCAAAAGTCAAATATATGTATACTTATACATATATAATTTTAAGTTCATTTCTTATCTTAAAGTTAATAAGTGACTGCTAAAATAATATTGCTAAAATAATATAACTTTATTCGTGCGGTTTACTAAGAGATGGCGTAACTTGTATTATTCTATTGTTACTATCCCATTGGAACATGCGTTGGAAAGCTACTGTCACTGTTCGTCATTTCAGTATATGTCACTCATTTGAAGCGTAGACAACAATAATTTTTTTTCACTTAAATATGTCGAACTTTGTGTTTTTGCGGGGAGTTCTTCTTCATGAAGAAAACTGCTGCCGAAAGTCATCATATTTTGGTGGAAGTTTATGGTGAACATGCGCTAGCTGAGCGAATGTGCCAAAAGTGGTTTGCACAATTTAAAAGTGGTGATTTTGGCTTGGAAGACGATGAACGTCCTGGGCAGCCAAAAAAGTTTGAAGATGAAGAACTGGAAGCATTACTCTATGAAGATTGTTGCCAAATACAAGAGCTCGCAGAATCTTTGGGTGTCACTCAAGCAGCCATTTCAAAACGTTTAAAAGCAGCTGGATATATTCAAAAGCAAGGAAATTGGGTTCCACATGAGCTCAAGCCAAGAGACGTCGAAAGGCGGTTTTGCATGTCCGAAATGCTGCTGGAACGCCACAAAAGGAATTCATTTTTGCATCGGATTGTTACTGGTGAAGAAAAATGGATCCATTACGACAACCCCAAGCGCAAAAAATCATATGTGAAACCCGGCCAACCAGCCAAATCAACGGCAAAGCCGAATATCCATGGCGCGAAGGTAATGCTCTGTATTTGGTGGGATCAGATGGGTGTCTTGTTTATATTAGCTGCTAAAACCGGGTGAAACCATCAATGGACAACGCTACCGAAAACAATTAATCCGTTTGAAGAGAGCATTAGCCGAAAAACGCCCGGAATATGTGACCAGACACGAGGCAGTAATTTTCCATCATGACAACGCTCAGCCACACGTTGCTATTCCGGTTAAAAACTATTTAGAAAACAGTGCATGGGAAGTCTTACCCCACCCGCCTTATAGCCCAGACCTTGCCCATTCTGACTACCGTTTGTTTCGGTCGATGCAGAACGCCCTCACTTAAGTACGGTTCACATCAGAGCAGAATATCAAAAATTGGCTTGATTCATTCTTGGCTGCCAAGCCGGCGCAGTTCTTTTGGGATGGGATCCACAAATTGCCAGAAAGATGGGAAAAAGTCATAGCTTCAGATGGGCAATACTTTGAATAATACTATTGTACAGGTTTTTCTTAAATAAACTTTCAAATTTTGAAAAAAAAAAACCGCACGAATTAAAATATATACCCAATATGAGAAAAAAAATGTATGGCAATAACATTTTCAAATATCTTCAAACTAAGAGCAAGCATACTAGATACTAGATAACACGCTGTCCGTTGTAGAAATGAAAACTGACAATATGGGTTTAGGATTGCTGGTCAGCAGATATTGTGTACCCAACCAGTGGATGAAAAGATTTCTTGTTTCATTTTGACAAAGGCAGCACGAACAACTAAAACAAGTACTAATTTAAGGTGGGAAAATTTAGCCAATCTCACAAGCGATGCAAAAGCAAGTAGACACGTTACATACATAACATGTAAGAAAATAGAGGCACGTATCTGTATGGTACATTTTGAAAATTAATAAAACAAGAACAAAAAGAAGTTTAATCAACGACTTTTCTCATCATTTACCTGGCCAATCAACCATGGAACGGCGTTTTCTTATGATTAAGGTCAACTTTAAATATCACAATTGTGTTTTTGGTGTTGCATCACTATATGCCCATATATTGTAGTTTAATTACAGTGTTGACAGCCAGTCGTAGTTTCAAACAGCGTCCAATTGAAAGCTTCTATGGTTTATTGCGATTATTAATGCATGAGAATTATTTCATAAAATTTTCTTGTTTCTCATTTTTATAGACTTATAGTGGTAAGTTGTCCACAAAACCATACTGTCGAATATGTACTGCCGTCTCAGTAATCAGAGTATTCAAAGAATACAAAGCAATGAAGGCAAATAGAATTTCTGATGGGCTGTTGCCATTGTACTGAGTACTTCTTACGGTCATAAGAAAATTAATGTGGAAAAACGGCAAGGCAAAAGTTTGTTGTTGATAAATTTATAGTAAGATTAAATCCATTAGGAATTAAAGAACATTTTGAGCCTTACCCGAGCAGAGAAAAACATTCTTATACTAAAAAAAAAAAAAAAAAAAACTAAGGTAGTCAAGGAACACAAAGCTAATGTTTAAAGTCCGTTAATTTCGAGTAGGATTTTCAATTAAAGTAATACATTGATATATCGGGAATAATTTCTCTTCTTTCTTCGATGATTGCGATTTCATATCCAGCGACATTACAGCTTTTCAGGCGACTCTTAATAATTGGATATAGGCGATAGAAGATAATATTTACGGGTCAGTAGTACTTAGACCACCCAACTCCTAAAATATGAATATATATATATGACTCGAACCGCAATTTTTTAAAATGCTATAATTTTTTTTATTTTTTGATAAATTTTATTGTGCCAAAGCAAAAAATGTTGGAAAATACATCAATTTTCAAATTGTATCAGTAGTTTTCAATATGTCCACCTTTTTCGCGAATAATGGTTTTGAGACCATTTCTCTGACCCCGGACAGGTCAGGATTTGCATCCGGAGAATTTGCAATCTATTGTGTCGAAAAAATGAAGTATGGAACATTGTTTTTTAACCAATCTTGGTTGACGCGCGCTTTGTGAGACGGTTCCGAGTCTTGTTGAAATGTCCACGGTCTGCGACCAAAATGATTGTTTGCCCAAGGCTTCAATACTACCTCTAAGACAGTTTCACGGTATACGATCGCATTAATTTTGACGCCGCGGTCCAAAAATACGAGCGGAGAGCGACCATTGGCGGTTATGACAGCACGAACCATCACCGTCCGAAGGTATACATTTTCGAAGGACCTCTCTGGCAACTCGGTCATTTTGTTTATTGACATATTGCTCGATAACAAATATCGACTCATCGGAAAAAAAAATCGGCAACTTACCACTTTCATGCAAGCGTAGCAACTCCTTCGCTCTTTCGACTCTAACTCTAACTTTTTTCTGTTGCGGTGTAAGATCGTGTGCTTTTGGGAACTTCAATGGCTTGAGCCCAAGCTCATTTTTTAGTATGTGTTGCATTCGTTCCAACGATAAGTTGAGCTCACGAGCCATTTTTCTTCCACTTCGACGCGGATTTCGCTCAGTTCGAGCCTTCACTTTCCCAACCATTTCTGCCAATGTTGCTGTTTGCTTGTAAATAATAAAACTATATGTCATGTGTCAAAATTTGAGCTCACTGTCTTGAACGGTTTGGAAACTATAGCAGTCTGAAGTTAGTTGCAGTTCGAGTCAGGCAGGGTGTATATAGAAAGAGTCATCTATCGCTAACATGTGACATAAAGAAAGTTTGGTGTATCCCAAATGCACGAACAAATTATGTACCTAGTACGAGCAAATTTTGGTACGCTAATAATATGAAAACGAACCAAAATTTTTCAAAAATTTTTCATTTTTATATTTAGTAGGTCACTAAATGGTTACAATTTGTAGAACAACTTAATCAAAATGCCCCCTATTTGCCTTCCAGCAGTATCGATTGGAGTACGCACCTCCTGCATTGGAAAATTTACCACGGCTCGGGCAAGAGCGCACTTAAAAGACTAAATTCTTGGATTTGGAGTAGTGCAGATGTCCAGAACTACACTTGCGCGGAGATTTTGACATCTTTCTCGCAGAAATTGCGCTCGGTGACCCCATCTAGACCACCAAACCATCACAGAAGCTGTGTGTTGGAAACGAGTACAGATGCATGTCGTGATAACAGAGCATACACTCTATCGTTCTGTTTGTTGAACGATTCTTCAATGGTGAAAATTTTCACGAGAGTAGAAGGAATTTCCCAGTTACCGTCCCTTGCGTACTAGCGATGCCAGTTTTTGTTTCAATGCTGAAACTCTTGTATGCGCTGAATCCCAAATAACGTTTTATTATGCGTGACATGCTGTCCTTGCTGACATCCATCTCGCGAGGTATTATTTTCTGCTTGCTCAGCGATCTACTATTCCACCAGCATCCTCAAATAACTTTACGGTATGATACACAAAGTTTCGTGTGATTTTCAATGCCCGCAATTTCGACTTTTTCGTAGCCGCCTTATTGCAGGCAGGATTTTCGAACGAGCCCCATTCCATGATTGTAAACAACTGACGTCAACAACTTTTTACGTGGGAACTTTGCGATAATGTCACTTGTCACATAGCCGTCAAGTTGGAGTGGATGCGTTCATTGGTTCTTAAGAATGAATGTGCTAATTTGGTGTGCCAACACTTTGCTGGTACTAGGTACACTACAGGAAATTGTTGGATAATCCGCTCCAAAAATCAAGAGGTAAAGTTCAATAAAAGATCTAAAAGAACAATAATATTATCATTTCAATGCAATACCATCGGCAAACTACTGGCTTCACTGACGAAGTAATTCAAAATAGAGCGGATCGTAGAATAATACTAAGGACCGCGAATTTATCTAATTCCTTAAGCGACGCAATAACAATGTACACATGTGACGGTTAATGAAAAAATAAAAGAAAAATCTATATCTGGGTCAAAAGTCAGGCTATCTAAATCAGACTCTGCAAGAACAAAAATAAGAGTACTCGTATCTTACTGAAAAAGCAACAATTGGTTTAAAAATGAATATGTACCATCGAGAACTGTTTTCATAAAAGTAAGCATTTTCCATTAAATCAAATAATGACTGGTTATAATTTTTCTTTCACGACAAACAGTAAAAAAAAAAAATTATAACAGCGAAATATGTAAGTAAATGAATGATTTTGAAGGCAATGGGGGTGATTAGTTAGTACAATCAGGTACAATCTATGGAAGAGAAATAAAAATTCGATTCATGTTAATGGGAATGTAATACATATGGTACATATGTGCAGGCACATGTTAGCAAAAATGAAACGATATTATTAAGGGCGAAAATCATATTAAATGGGTTCCATTTCCGGTTCATCAAAACCTAATTTTCGATTTATCAGAAAGTAAAACAAAAGCCTCTCTTTTGTTAATCCGCAAAAGAAATTTATATTTATCCAATTGTTATTGTGCTTATTTTAAAGCTGCGACATGCTTTAACTACTAAGTGGTAAAGTTTAAAATATATAAAATGACTCGGGTTTAGTTTACGATTTGGTTATTTATGAAGCACAACTTTGCTTATAAAGTGATTCTTGAACCCACCTGCATAATGAGATACTTTAAGGCCCCCATCAACTGACTATTTATAAACAAAAAATAAAATAACTATTAAATTCTGTGTTTTGGACTTGCTCCGAAAACAGTACTTTAAATTTAGCATATTTTATTGGTTTTCCAATTTTATTTATATTGTGTTAGGTTTCTTTTGTTAATTTTGTGTCATGTTCAATGTTTTTTTGAAAACTATTCTGCAAGAGGAGATATTCAAAAAATAGTCTTTAAAAAATAAATATATATTACAAGCAAGAATAAAAATAATTTAATATGGGTCTTTCCTGTGTTGAAATGGAGCACTATAATACTTTTAATGAAGCATTTTTCCATGCTGATAAGAACATATGAAGGCATAGAAACGTTTTCGTTGTTTTAGTTTATTGGCCTATGAAATAGCCTCGATTGCACTCAAGAAATTTAAAATTAAAAAAAAAGAGCTTATAGGAGTGATTATCGATATAAGGCTCCAGGCAAGTCCCAGTTTAGATGTTTTTTTCCGAAACCTTATAGTGAAAATGTTTTGTGATTTTATATTATTAGTCGACGAGTTCAAATTTTACCACAGTTATAGACAAAACAATAAGACTAAGGGAGAAATATTCCAAATAAGTATCCCTTTTTTATTAAAATTAAGTTAAATTAACCCATGTCTGGATATTTAATGTTATTGGTAACGGTACTCTTTTTTAAGTAAAGCAGAATATGAGTAAACTTGATCAAATGAAAAAAAAAATCGTAAATAAAAGTAAAAAAACTACCACCATGTGGGTACCAAACAATAGGAAGACACTGATTCCTTTCAAGTATGCTATTGTAAGTACAAAATTAATAAATGGATAGATAAAATAATCTACGGAAACAGGAAAGTACATCTAAATAGCGAAATATTTTTTCGTGTAATGAGAGGAAAAGGATGCCAAGAGATGGATTAAGCGTTTAGAGAACGTAGCATAAAAAAAAAATAAAAAATAAACGCAGAGTAAGAGAATTAAAATGCATAGGTGTGCGCATTTTTTTCTCTTTCAGCTATCATTTTCGTATATATTTTGTTGTAAAGTTAACTTTATTTTTAAATTTGAATTTTTGAGAAAATTTGAGAGACATTGAACAAGCATATCTACGCCAAGGTGTAATAGGGAGTCATGCTCCCGAATTTTAAATGGAAGGTGCATCATAACTACTCGAAGCTTACAATTTAAATCAAGGCAGGGTTGTGGAGCACGATATTCAATGATTTTCATTATTTTCCCGATAACTGTATATGTATTTTCCCTTGAAATAATTTACTTATTGAACAAGAATGGTCAGAACTTATAGATAACATGATGAAGGGGCTACAAAACCATTATCATAAATGAAAATTGTATGAAATAGAAAGATATCTTTATGATAATAAAGAGAGGAAAAAAAGGTTAAATCTAGAAATGGGAAATAGTAATCGATAAATTCGGCTTCATAATCCCATAAATGCTTAAGCAAGAGATCAAAGTAAGAAGATTTAAAGGAATAATTTCGCGATAGCAAAACCGAAAACGTTAAAAAGAAACATTGCTTGATGTTTTATTTTTTAATTAAACTTATAAACAGAGTAATGTTATTCTAAAAGCGCACTCAAACCATCGAATCTCAGTTTTTATTATCGAGACGAAACCTGTTTCATAACCAAAACATATTTCAGAGACTAACTCAAC
Organism: Volucella inanis; assembly: GCA_907269105.1. Classification (NCBI taxonomy): domain Eukaryota; kingdom Metazoa; phylum Arthropoda; class Insecta; order Diptera; family Syrphidae; genus Volucella; species Volucella inanis. The sequence continues at coordinate 72,960,269 of OU026157.1, read as the reverse complement.
AAAATAACAGCAAGATAACCAGAATCAACAATGACAGATTTGTGTAGTGTCTTAACATATAAACGAGAGGTTGAACATTATTCATCGCTCATTGATTTAAGTATTTACAGTTCCGGATATGGTTTTTGTATTTAGATTATGTAAAAAATCGCTTTATATTGGGTTAACTACTTTTAACAAAGGAGGCACTTGGCAGGTTATAAAGCTACGTACTTACTTATAGGCTTCTAAGTCCCGTTATTTTAATTTTTTCGATCTACGGTTATTTTGCTTTTTTGTTTTATTGTAAGCTATGCACGTGTTCATTCAGTAGACGTTCTCCGTAGAATGAAATTGTTGAGATAGTTTCGTGTTTAAAAACAGTAAAATAATTGTTTTATTGCAAAATCAAGTGAACAATATAAATAAATAAAGTTGAGTCGTTAATAAAAAAAAAAAAAAAAAAAAAAAAAACAAATCAAATCTTGAGAAAAGTGTTTGCTTCGTTTATAATAATTTTGTAAAAGTGCTGTTGCTTATATGCAACATGGGTCAATTGAGATAATTTCCGAAAAATGTACACTTCTTTATATACATATTTAGATGGGTCGAAGAAGTCTTACACAGACAGAAATTGAACAGAAAAAAATATGTTAATTAAGAAGAAGAGCAGGAAAAAAGAGCATAATTCGAAAACAAACATCATCTAAGAAACATTGAAAAATATTATTGATAAGGGCGAAAATATGGAAGTTCGTCTGATTACGAATCTAATTAGCGAAGAAAATGACGGAAAAGAAATTGAAAATGAGGTTGTACAGGAGGTAATGGAGAAAGTTACTTTGCAAATTTTGAGGTGGAGGAGTGGAAGGGTAATGGAATGTAATACTAGTTGGAAAAGCAGAGCGCGCAGCAATGAGGTGAAACAACCAATCGAACATTTCAGCCAATTCCTTGCAGTTGAAGCCTGGCAGAAGATTTATGACGAAATAAACTTGTATGCTGTACAAACTAATGTAACGGAATTAAAATGCAATGTGCCTGAAATTAAAAGATATGTTGGTATATACCTTGCTGTAGCAAATATTCCAACAAATTCTAAAGTGTTGATGAGCAAATGATTGCATATAAAGTTAAATAATTTTATGTACACAGATGCAATAGATTTCTATTTAATGCAAAAATATATTTTTTTTATTAGATCAACACAGTTTAAAACAATATCTGCCAAATAAACCCCACAAGAGGGGCTTCAAAATGATCACCGGGGCTGGTGTTTCTGGCATTATTTATGATTTTACTCTTTATATTGGTAAAGAAACGTGTAAGTCTTTTGATCTAGGAATATCATCAGACATTGTTTTAGATTTAGCATCCAATATCCTGCGAACCAAAATTTCAAATTATTTTTTAACAAATGATTAACGTCAATAAGCTCGATGATTGCTCTAAGACAAAGAGGTATATTATCCTTTGGTACAATGCGAGCTTCAAAAACGAAGACGTGGATCAATCGATTTTAATTTGAGGCAACGCACAACTTGATTACTGATCGTTGTTATGACAATAAAAATGTGCAACTGGTTTCTAATTATACAGTTAAGAACCCCTTGAGTGAGTGCAAGAGATGGTACCGAAAATAAATATAAATATACCTCGTCCAGATATAGTTGAATGCTATAACAAACATATGAGAGGTGTTGATCTAGCTGACATACTGCTAGAATTATACAGAATTAACTACCGCTTAAATAAATAGTATATGCGCATAGTATACTGGTGCATAAATTCCTCTGTAGTCAATAGTTGGCTGTTGTACCGCAGAGACCTCATATATAGAGACGACGAAGTTAAGCATATACCACTAATAAAATTCCAGTTGAATATTTCTAACGAGCTTTGGAACGCAACTCAAACACCAGTTTTATCAAGGAAAAGAGGTCGTCCATCATCACTCCTTTCAACGATGGATTCAAGCCCTTCATGACTACGTTTTTTTACCATCGGCACCGTCATCAACAGCTCTTTCGACGGTTTCTGAATCAAGGTCCTATGAAAGAGCGTATGTTGCTACAAAATCCCTACGATTTGACAACTTTGGTCACTGGGTGAAATGTTTCGTGTTTTTCCATACTGCAATTTAAAAAAATGCATTAAAAAAACTACCCAATGTTGCCTATAGCAACATCTTGTAACTAACGAACCAGGACACCAAGGACTTTAAAATTTTTGTCGGTTTATATTTGAGTCGAACCAAGCCCATTTTGATTCGGGCATGAGAGGGTTAAGGACTCACATTGGAAAATTGAAGAAGAAAATATTGATCAATCTCAAGCTCTATAACATTTGAACATTTGACTGGACGTATTTGTGTGGTTATATTACATTTATTAGATTGATTAGCCGCGAGTTTTTTTTTTAAGTAAGAAACAATGATAGTTTCAATTTCTATCAAATTCTAAGAAACGTGCCTTATCTTCTCTCACTTCTCTTTTTTACCTAAAATTAAAGTATTAATAAATAATTTAAATTTGCCCTTGCAGAATAGTTTCAGATTGTTATATAAATTTGGTAAGTAAGCGTATTTAAATGGAACTAAAACAATATTAAGTAACCCCATTCTAAGTTAATTTACGAAAATAAAGCTAATGAACAAATAATTTACTTTTTTTCACTAACATCAACACACTGACTAAATAAGATGAATCTCCTTTTTTTTTACTTTTTTTGTTTTCTAGGTACAATTAGATTTTTACCTACTTGTACATGTTTAAACTGGAGTATATTATAAGTACTTATATACTTTCTACAAGTTCTTGTTATTATACGTAATACTATACGCAAATACATAGGTCTATGTATTTGAACTCAATATTCTAAAGAAAAATCTATTTTATATATAATTTAACTCGATTATGAATGAATACGAAATAAAGAAACAATTAAAACAGCACTCTGTTATAGGTTCGTTCTATTGTTGTGGTCACATTAACCGACTTACGACAGTGTAGAGCGCGACATCGCCAGTATATTGATTGAATGGCCCGCCAAAAACCCTCAATATTTTCAAGATTACAAAAACACAATTGATAGCGAGAGATAAAGATTATTTAGCAAATTAAAGGATTAACTGATTTAACAATTCTTTTGTGTATCAAATGTCAAATAAAGGAGAACAAAACGGAATAACAAAAAAACAAAACCATAAATGGAAACTAGCAAAGTTTTCCCAAAATAATTATAGATAACAATTTCTTATACAAAATTCAAAGTAAGCAAAATTTCTTGCTTTGCCAATATTAACAAAGGAATAGTAATTATAGGTTTATGCAGCCAAAGTTTTTACCTTGCGTGCTGGCGATGGCGGTACTTCCAAGTGGTATTTTTGTTCGCAGTACTCTTGTAGAATTTTTATACCATCTTGACGGTTTTTCGAGTAGCGAGTTTCCCAAGCATCCAATAAACGATTATAGTAACGTGGAAATTCGGTATACTTTAGAAATTTGTGCGTATTGCAAGTGGGAAATATTCTTTCTAACGGAGCGGATCGAGCCAGTTCATCTTCCGATATGATCAGACAGCGAACGTCATCTGGTGTTAAATTATCCAGAATTGAGCTGATGTACTAAAGAAAAATAAGTAAACACTATTTGCATTAAAAAGTATAAAGAAAGTTTTTGAAATAAATGTGTGCCATCCCTATACTTAAAGGTAAACACTAAGTTCTACGTAAGTACAAAAAAGCGCGTCAATTGTGAAGGGTTTAAAGAAACCAGAGGTACGAGCGAATTTTATAATCTGCATTCCCTGAATAAAAAATAAAATTTAAGGACAGTAAATTTATATTCCTTTCTTATAAGAAAGAAACACTTTCTCAAAATGTTAGCGACTTAAAACGCCAATCTTGAAAGAAATTCAATGCAAACATCTCTGCTGGACAGAATTCTTCTCAAGCGGTCAATGTCCATGGTAAACCTGTGTTTCAACCAACCAACTCAACCAACTATAAACTCGTATCCTAACCAGCTTAGACGTTGGATCAGCAATTTGAATTTGACAAAATCGTTACAAACAGTTTTTCTCCGTAGAAAAATTTTTCGTTTGACATCTTAAAAAACGATGTTTTCAAACATTATAACAGAACTGGGGTATTAAAATTTCTTACTCCTACAAGGTTCTACCTATATTTGTTTTCATGGGCAGTAGAATTCATTTGTGTTTGAGGCTTCTTAATGTTACTCGTTCTCACAGTCTTCATTTATGGGTGTCATTTTTAATAACCAATACAATATATCGCTACCACAATCGTATCCTGTTTGCAATAAAGAACAGCTCTGAGTCAAGCTTTGCCGCTCGCAAACTTTTCGTTGCAGGATTATTGGTTGTAGCTACCGATCTATCGACCATGGAAGTTCTTTCTACTAGCACTAGTTCTAGGTTTAATTATAATAGCAATAGCTTCAATAAAGCTAATACTGTTATAACTCGAAGAAATACATTACTACTATATATGCAATATTGATAACTGCTATCCCTCGGAAGAAGTGCACCTCCAGAGGATTATTAAGTATTAAGCGAAATTGTGATAAAAATTAAAATTGGCATCACCTGCGAATCAAAAGAAGGAAAACGCTCACAAACACACCGCGCTTATACACATACATGTTCTAGGAGTCCGCGTCTAATAAGATTTAATAAACATATATGGTGTGCGGTTGGTGAGTACTTTAATGCAAATTGTCACACTTTTCGGTCAAAAAGAACTTGGATCTCAGCGATATCATAATGTAACACAACATCTACCTAATGTTTTTTTTTTTTTTTTTTATACAATTTTGGTTTATATACAAATAGGTATACAAATACCCCAAAACGGGTAAAGTTTATAAGTTAATGCAACTTACCTCATCACGATCTTCCAGAGATTTTCTTGTGTATTGATTATGCTTGAACTTTTCAGCCCTAGATAAGTAATTTACATATATTCGTTTATCATAACACAAAGGTCCGGAATGCACGCCTAATTTTCCAGCAACTTCCTTTTGTATGTCTGGTGTTAATTTTGGGGGGATCTAGATGTACGAATATATATAAACTTATTATGAAATGCAATCCTACTTTGTTAACTAAATGTAGTTAATGCTTACATTAAATAAGGCAGTATTAAGTACTCCTTGGACCAATGGCGCCTTAACATGAGCATCTAGTGGGAGTTCTGAATGCAACGATGGAGAGATATTGACTTCGAGTAGCCAAGGCACCAAATCTTCGTCCAGAAGGACATCGAATCCAAACAATTCAAAGCAACTGTACTTACTTTCAACGTTTAGTTTGATCATACTATTGATTGAATGTTCTCCAGCCAGAATTGTTCGCAGTACTAGATTTCTTAAAGCATCCCATAGACGATCTGTACTAATACCTCGATTTGATAAAAATGTCCACAAGGATTTTAGTGTCCACTTGTGACCGTGACACGCGTTTACATCTTCGTTTCTTGAGTAATTTGAAGAAAGTTTATTAATGCTATAGTTGGTTAAATGCATACATCTTTCATTTAAGGTGTCAGTTTTGGCGCTGTATTTTACTAAAAAAAATATATATATTTTTTTTTAAATAAGGAAATGTGATAAGGTTTGTCATACCAGAAGCGAATCTTGCCAATCCATTGTGATACATATACACCCTAAGCGGATTGATTGATGTTACCAGCACATATAGTCGTAGATCAAATTTGCTTCCGTTGATTAAAAGTGGACGTTCAATGTACCTTTTAAAAATTACTTTTGAAAATTAAATTTAATGTTAATATATGTGCCCTTTTACCTTTGAACAATTAAGGGCTTTCGTTTAGGTATTTGACCCCATCGATTAATAACCCTAATTCCTGTACCTCTAGCACTAGCTGGTGGTTTAATAATCCATTTCACATTACGTTGCGCATACTTAGGCCAAGCTTTTCTTAATAGATTTAAGTCACCTGGTATTATGTAAGTTCTGGAAAACAAAAATTACAATAATAAAGCGACTCCTTATGATACCAAGACTTTAATACAACAAATATTGTCTCAAATTAAATTAATCAATGCCCTAAACCGTATGAAAGCTGTGATATATACTTACTTAGGCATAAAACCAAATTCTTTTTTTCCATACTTAATCATTTGCCTCTGCAAATTTTTCCAACACGCATCCTTACGACCGATTTTAAACGAACCAGGTAAATGATTTATTTTTTGATATGGACGAATTGTTTTAAAGCATGGGCTCTTCATGTGTTTGCCCCAGGTTCCCATCCAGTCGTTTGTTTCTAGGGGAAAAATTTGCTTTTTAGAATTGCTGATATAATTAATAGTTATGGGCTTAACTCACTTTTAAGCAAGCGGACGCCGGTATTGAATAGAACATGTCGAACTAACTTTGGCATTACGTTTGTGACTTTCCATTTCAAAATTTTAAACAACTCAGGTGGAACTTCGGGACCTTTTTTGGTATTTGACGAAAATGCTAGATATGGTGGAACATTTGGAAAAAGACTAGGTACGAGTAGAGATTCTGGATTAACTAAACTTTCTACCGAGACTTGTGCTGAAAGATTATTAGTCGACTTAAAATTGGAAGAGAATGGTGAACTTGATTGACCGCTGCTTTGGGTAGTTTTATAGGCATGGGATCTATAACCATCTTCATCAGAGTCCGAAGATGAGATAGTCGATTCGAAACTATCATCATGAGGTTCTGATCCTTAAAAAAAAAAACAAACAAAACAAAACAAAATAAATAAACAAAAAGTAAAATCACCTTGAGCATATGTTTACCTCGATCACAGACATCTAAATCATCTTCAACGCTGCTACAGCTACTACGACGTTCTACACGCAACCTATTGCCAGACAGAACCTTCGACTTCTCCTCAGCAATTCGATTGATACGGGTTTTTGGAATTGATCTTCTATACGTAGGAGGCGGGGTTACAGATTTGGCTTTACGAGGAAGCACCTCATATTCAGCCGCAGAATCATCACTTGTGACGCGCGACAGCGATGGAGAATTCGTTCTGGCTCGACGATATTCATGCTGACGAGTCAGCGAAGACCCTCGCCGTTGGTTCATTGGCGACGAACGATGACCGCTTGAAGTTCGAAACCGACTCTGCGGCGATCTTGGGCTCGGAGTATTGTTATATAACAGAACACGTGCGGATGTATGCCGTTTTGGCGTGGCAGGAAGTTTTATAACGTGCCGTTCATCGACATTCGTTAGTTTAGTTGTTATTTCACTATGATACTTACTGCTGTTATCTATCACAGGCTGGCTTTCCTGCTTCACCCAAGCTCCACCAGAAGCGAGTGAGCATATCTCATTTGGTTCCGATTCACTTCGAGTTCGGAATTTTCGCTTTGAATTAATTCGCTCGACGAACTTGTTATCCTTTTCATTTTCTAGAAGCCGAAAAGCAGGAGTTTGATGAGCTTTAAGCACTTCGGGATACAATTCAGGGTTATAGTCAAGCCATTTATCTTCGTTGTAGTGAATATCATTGTTGGGCATTTTTTCACGCAACACTGCTGACAAATTGTCATCGATTTCATCCTCAAATGCTATAATAGTTTTAGTATCCTTACCAAGAACAGACATGTTTGCTCTTGATTTTCTGCTTGGTGCTAACGTTTGGCTTCTTGATTCTTGATGATCTTGCTGCTGTAGCTGTTCCCGTTTTGATAAAAGTTGATACTGATAGTTTGAACGGCTGTAGTTAGAGTGCTGATCAACAAGGCTGATACTGTAGAAGGAGGATGTGGAAGGGGTGGTTAGTTGTGTCAATGTTTTAAAAAGTGTATTAGAGTATATATATTATTATAGTGTAGTGTTGTAAAATTCTCTGTACATTCAAATCGAATTTTTACTTCTAAATAAATGTATAAAGAATCGTTGTGGTTAGTCGGTTTGTATTACGTTTTTGGTAAACGGTGAGACGTTAAGTTAATTGTGTTGTTATTATTATTAATATGCTTGCTGATGTATTGATGCGATTCACTAATCCTATCGAGAGAATAGCTTGAAAGACCATACAGCGACGCTTTCCTAGCTGGAGGAAGAGGCATGCCATGTTTTCTTGTTGGTTTAATTCCCGTCAAATGATTATAATGAAGGTAGATGGAATCGTCAAAGTCAAGTATGCTTGTTGGATTATTGTTAGAAAAATGTGAATGGTTCATTTTTTTCGTGCTGCGGAGCATACATGAAAAAAGGTAAGCGTTAGTTAAAATGTTTATTTTTTTCTTTTTGTCATTTTGTCTATGAAAACGAAAAACATCCGAACAGAAAAAAATTGCAAATTTTTAAATCCAAAATGAAAAGAAATATAATGAATAAAACAAAAATAAGCTTTAAAAAAGTAAAAACATGCTTTCTTGATTTAAATCGTTTAGTTAACTGCAAACCAAAATCTAATCAAACTTAATTTTTTCCTATTTTTAAGAAATAAAGACCACCTACGTACGTTATTTGGTAAGTTGAAAAAGTAAGTTGACCAAATTATTGCCAAAAATTGACAATTCTATGAGAGTATCAAGACGAAACCAGACACAGATCGCCGATTGATTTTCTTACCTCGCATGTCGCTAAGATAATCTTAAGATTATCTTTGACAAGATGCTTCAAAACCCCATAATCCAAATGAAAAATTATTGTCATTAATGCAAAGAAACCACAGAAACACAGCGCTTTTCCTTTTTACTAACGAGTTCCCCGGAACTCTTTCGGAGACAGAAAACTATTTAAAATACGTTGTTAAAAAAAATTTCGAAATTTATTCAGAAAATTAAAAATACAAGTGGTTTTTTTGTGTGTGTCGTACTGATAAAACCACGTCTCGTTTCCAGTAATGATCCTTTTGATGAATGTGGGATCGGATTCAGCCTCGCAAATTATCTCTTTTGCAACGTCAACACGGTCTCTTTTTTGCATGAAATTGAGGTCTTTTGGCACCAACTTTGCTGCTACACGACGGAAACCCAAATCATTAACCAAAATGTCTTGGACGGATCCATAGGTAATGTTCAAGTTCTCCGCTATTTCTCTGATGTTTAATTTGCGGTTATTGACCAACATTTTTTTTTTACTTGATCAATGTTTTCGTCGGTTTTCGATGTCGATGGTCTACCACTACGTTCATCATCTTCGATTGACTCACGACCACTTTTGAACCATTCGTGTCACTGGTAAACGACCGTTTTCTTTAGAAAATCGTTGCCGAAACACTTTTTCAACATTACCAACGTTCGCGCACCATTAAATCCGTTTTTTACGCTTGGCTACGTTACTTTTGCAAATGTCAAACTTTGACGCTAGGATTTAGAGGTAATGCAACAATAGATGTAAAAACTTAAAAAAAAAAAAAAAAAAAACAGAACTCAAATCGGAACAATGGGAGCGCCACACGGTGGCCATTCTTATTATTATTATTTTTTTTTTTGATCAGGGTAATATAAAATTTGTCAAATTTAATATATTGTATTATGATCGACAGCTCCCGAAGGCGACTTACAAGTCAGGCTTATGATGATCTAAATGGAGACAATAATATAACAAATAGGCTAAATTTTGTTAGATGCTAGATCTAGTACTCAGCGTTTTCTTCAGATTGCCTGCTGGTTTACCAAAGAGAGCATAAATGGAAAGACGTTCTCACCAAAAGTTGTTGAAAGGATTCGATTCCTTTGAGAAAGGTATCCAGCTATTGGGCTATGACAGGAACAGTGTACAAAACTATGGGAAGCCACAGAAATTAAGCAAAGGTTGAAGGCTTCGTTAATGTACAACTACTGTTTAAATTCAAATAGGAAAACCGTAGCCGAGCTGACCTCCGACGAGTGCACTCATAAGCCTTCTTCGTGTCTGTTAAAAAAAATAATAATAATATAAAAAACAAATAAATAAAAAAAAAGCTCGTGTACGCAAAAAAAAAAAAAAAAAAAAAAAGTAAAGTTTAAAACGCGCGCAAGTGAAAAAAAAAAACGCGAGTGAAGCGGAAACCACAGTAATAACAATAGTGCGGGCTTTCCAAACTCTCTTGACCCTTGTCAGATTATTTTTGCTTGCCCTCAGTCACAGTCATTGTTATATTATTGGGTCTATAACTTATCTGCGAAGAGATGGCGTAACTTGTATTATTCCATTGTTGTTATTCCATTGGAACATGCGTTGGAAAGCGACTGTCATTGTACGTCATTTCAGTATATGTCATTCATTTTAAGCGTAAACAACAATTTTTTTTTTCACTCAAATATGTCGAACTTTGAAGAAGAAAACTGCTGCCGAAAGTCATCGTATTTTGGTGGAAGTTTATGGTGAACATGCGCTAGCTGAGCGAACGTGCCAAAAATGGTTTACACGATTTAAAAGTGGTGATTTTGGCTTGGAAGACGATGAACGTCCTGGGCAGCCAAAAAAGTTTGAAGATGAAGAACTGGAAGCATTACTCTATGAAGATTGTTGCCAAACACAAGAGCTCGCAGAATCCTTGGGTGTCACTCAGGCAGCCATTTCAAAACGTTTAAAAGCAGCTGGATGTATAAAAAAGCAAGGAAATTGGGTTCCACATGAACTCAAGCCGAAAGACGTCGAAAGGCGGTTTTGCATGTCCGAAATGCTGCTGGAACGCCACAAAAGGAAGTCATTTTTGCATCGAATTGTCACTGGTGGTGAAAAATGGATCCATTACAACAACCTCAAGCGCAAAAAATCCTATGTGAAACCCGGCAAACCAGCCAAATCAACGGCAAAGCCGAATATCCATGGCGCGAAGGTAATGCTCTGTATTTTGTGGGATCAGATGGGTGTGCTGTATTATGAGCTGCTTAAACCGGGTGAAACCATCAATGGACAACGCTGCCGAACACAATTAATCCGTTTGAAGAGAGCAGTAGCCGAAAAACGCCCGGAATATGTGACCAGACACGAGGCAATAATTTTCCATCATGACAACGTTCGGCCCCACATTGCTATTCCGGTTAAGAACTATTTGGAAAACAGTGGATAGAAAGTCTTACCCCACCCGCCTTATAGCCCAGACCTTGCCCTTCTGACTACCATTTGTTCCGGTCAATGCAGAACGCCCTCACTGAAATACGGTTCACATCAGAGCAGAATATCAAAAATTGGCTTGATTCATTCTTGGCTGCCAAGCCGGCGCAGTTCTTTTGGGATGAGATCCACAAATTACCAGAAAGTTGGGAAAAAGTCATAGCTTCAGATGGGCAATACTTTGAATAATACTATTGTACATGTTTTTCTTAAATAAACTTTCAAATTTAAAAAAAAAAAACCGCACGAATTAAAATATAAGCCCAATTGTTATTCCTCTAGGGCAATGGATGAGTGCTAATTTTTTTTTATATGCTTTTCTTCCTTATTTTTCCCATTTCTTGTTCATGAATCTCGAGAACTATTAGACGTTATACCCATTAAAGAACTATTAAAAATACTTTATTCTTACCTAAGCTAGGCATGGCTAAAGAATAAGGCATACCGACTTGCCGCCTTTCGTGGCTATCTCGAATTTGATGGTAAGTAGTTTCCTTTGCTCCAGCAATCCATCAAAATTTTTGGTGCTGCCCTTTCATATCTAAATAGAGAAACGCTTCTGGAGGAATGAAGCTGTTAAAGCGCACGCTGTCGTATAAATAATTGGGATAGTAACCCCCAGAAACCCCCCTCTTTTATTAAGTTCACACTATTGTATCATTGAAAACCTCGCTTGGGTAGGATTTTATGTGCTCCGACCACAGAAGGCAACTCCTTATCAAATAACACATACACATACAAAAGTGATGTCTGAAAACACACTCGAGTGCATTTCCCATCTACAAGAAAACATACAGAGGACAAGATGACGGAAAGTAAAAACTGCAAAAAGTGGATTCATTATGATTGTGCCAATGTCGAAAGCGAAGTAGCTGAGATCGAAAATTGGAAATGCAAGATCTGCTATAATACCTCATCACCTGTAGTATTGCAAAACCCGAGCCAGGATATGACAACAGGATCACCAACACAAGAAACACCAGTGCAAAAGGAATACAAGCATGGATCTCTAGCATCGACATTTTCTACGGGACATGCTTATAAATTGCAATTAAAAATGAAAATGTTAGAAGAGAAAGAAAAAGAAATACGTCGTAAGCAACATTAACTTCTTCAGAAAAACATGAGTAGATAGCTGATGAGGATTTTAAAGAGCAAGAATTGACAAATCTTACCGCGATTAGAAACCATCCACCACCAGACGATAGAGAGGATCAACAGTTTAAACATAATCAAACGCCAAAAACCAATATCAAATATCAAATCGAGAACGTCAAACTCTTCAAAACATTACATCGTAATTAATATCTGTAATTGTCATTTGGCAAAAAATGCCCACTTTGGTCAGTTTTCATAAGCAGCTTTAATTAGACAACATAATCCTGTGGTTTTTCAGACACAGACAATTTAATTCGACGGCAACGCTCTCTAAGAGGCAATGCGAGAGAAACAGTGGAAGCACTCAATAATGCCATCATTATTTGGTCAACCTGAGCTGGTAATGGACTATCACATAGAAAAGCTTTGAAGTATTCCGTCGCCAAAAATAGAAAGGTTGAATACAATTGTAGGATTTTCAGTTGCATTTATGTTCAACGATCAAAATAACATAAGTACTTTAGGAGACTGGCTCAATGAAAGAAAGAAGAAACCGCAAACCAACTGCAGTTACAAGGTGAATTTGAGCCACTGTGTCTCGGCTGGACAGCGGGTGAGTCCCGGTGGGAAAAAGATTCAAAGAGGGTGGAAGTAAGTATTTTTGGAGCTTTATGAAAAGCGACCAGTTTTATCCTGAGACATGTTAGAACCGTTCAAGATTTACAATTGTTGTCACAACCACTGAACTACCAGGAACTAGCGAGGACATATGAACATCTTCGAAACTTACCCATCAAATCCTATAAAGAGATAAGACCCGGCTTCGTAATAGGTCTACGCAACTGGAAAGTTGCGGTTCCACTTCACATTAAAGAAGGTAAAGAAGATGAGCCCTGATGGCTGCAAAACATAGATGAGGATGGACAGTATTTACCCCAACAGAAGGCACAGATGAGGACAATCAGAACTTCGACGTCAACTACCATCTATGTGAGTGCATCAGAACAGATGAAGATATACACTATCTAGTACAAGATTATTTCTCTGTTGATAATTTGGGTGTTGCAAGGCCAAAAGCTGAGGATGAACTACTGGAGGAACAAAAGTCATAAAAACTTCTTGAATCAACTACTACGAGGGTTGGTAACAGGTTGTGGCGTTCTTCTAAGATCAATTTACCAGATAGCCGACCTATGGCAATACAAAGGCTGAGGTGTTTAGAAACGCGTGTGAAATTGGATCCCCAGTTGGCAGAACAAATGAAGCAGCAAATTTATATATTTCTAAACTTGATAAATCAAAGTTATCTGTTCCACTGAACAAGGTACTATATTAAACAATTTTTCCGGTGCGAAATGCTAACAAGCCCACAAGTTGCGAACATCGAGGGAATCTCATTAAATGCATTGCATTCGCATCTTAGCGAATATCAAAGAGATGTTTTATCAGGTGAATATAGCTAAGGAAGACTAACATGTGCTACGGCTCTTGTGGAGGGATACATACATTCCGCAATTGGAAGACTAATTCGCTAAGAGTGAAGAAAATTTTGAATCCCCAATTTAGAGACAAAACAAATGTGAGTATAGGGTTTTCCAATAGGGACTTGACAACTTTGAATTTAATTTGTGAACGCACTCTTTAACTAATCATCAAACTGTCACTGTCAATTTATTCATCATGGTAAAGTACACTAACGAGCAACGTCTGCAACGATCGGAGTCGCAAAATCATCTACAGTGACGGAGCTCATTGTTGGCTCAATGGGTTCGTCAATAAGCAAAATATGCATTATTGGTCGGGTGAAAACCCACATGTGCTTCAGGAATCACCTATATATAATAACTGTTTGGTGCGGTTTGCATGCCGGCGACGTTATTGGGCCATATTTTTTCGTCCACGATAACGATCGTCACGTTACTGTGAATGGTCAGCGTTATCGCGCCATGATCACCGATTATTTTTGGCCCGAATTGGAAGATATGGACTTGGACGACATGTGGTTTCAACAGGATGGTGCCACAATCCACACAGCACACGCTTCAATCGATTTATTGAAGAGTAAGTATGGTGAGCGTGTTATCTCAAGACATGGGCCAGTCGATTGGCCGCCTCGTTCGTGGGATTTAACGCCGCTTTACTATTTTCTGTGGGGCTACATTTAGTCATTGGTTTATGCCAACACGCCGACGACGTTGGAAGAGCTCAGAGCCAACATTGAACGCGAAATAGCTTTCGGCCGAAGTGTGTGGCCGAGTCGTTGAAAATTGGGTCCAACGAATCGACCGCTGCAAACGTGCCCGAACGAAGTCGAGTTCCATTCATAAATATTTTGATTGTACTTCAAGCCAATAATAAAGTTTTTGAAATATCTCAAATGGTTTGCCTTTTATTTAAAAAAAAAAAGTTGTCAAGTCGTTATTAGAAAACCCTATATATACTTATAGTATTCTCTTCGATATAACAAAGGAAATCAGCAAGTAATAAGGGTGGAAAAGGCCTTCTAATGTCTTTAGTCTGATGTTTTGAGAATTTTGATGTCCATTTATGACCCAATGGGATAAATCGCTAATTTCTTAGTTCACCTCAAGATATTACTGCAAGACATTTCGAGAAGTTATGTCGACTGGGATGAACTAATAACAGATGAGCAGTTTAAGTCATGGCTGGTATGGCTAAAAGTACTTCCACAAGTGGAACAGCTCAGAATCCTACAATTAATTCCAATTAAGCAGCCAAAAAAAATTTTTTTTCGCTTCATGTGAGGCCGTTCGCTCCAATAATGCACAGTAATACTCGCTGTTGATGGTTTTTCCTTTTTCGAGGTAGTCCACGAAGAGTATGCCATGACGATCCCAGAAAACCGATGCCATAACCTTTCCGACCGGGCACTCATTCTGTTCTCTGGTGTTCAACAGTTAAAAATCGACGACAAAAGTCCGCCCGATTCCGCATCAGCAAGTCCAAACACTCTTTCGAAGTGCTCTCGCGTTCGTGTTTTTGGTCAGGAGTGAGTATGCGCGGAACCCAGCGGCAGGATAACTTTTTCATATACAGAATATTGTCCAAAATATGGCGTGTGCGCTCAGTACTAATCTGGTACTAATGGTATCTGCTAGCTCGCGCACCTTCACTTTCCGGTCAGTCAACACCATTTCATGTATCTTTTTGACATTGTCCTCTGTAACCGCATCGGAGGGTCTGCCGCTGCGGACTTGATCGGTAGTGGAGTTGCGGTCACCACGAAACTCTCGAAACCAATATTTTACGGTGTAATCTGACGGAGCATTAGCCCCATAATATTAATCCAACGTTTTGCCTCTCAAAAAATAATGTTTTATGAGAGAACGAAAATCGTTTTTGTACATACTCAACATGATGCCAAACACGTCAACAACAATCAGCTGTCAAGACAAAACTAAAGACAGTATCGCACTGAAATTTGGCATGTCTGCCTAAATATGTACGAACTTCAAGGCACCATTACCATTTTTTGCAGTAGCAGCGCATTCTGGCGGTCAATGAGGTTACTTTTCACTCCACCTAGTATTATAATATTCCAAGGTTGCGAAGGGATTGAACCTGGGGTACAGATTGGTCATGCAAAAAATAAAGTCGAAGGGGAGTTTGATTAGACTTACGTGACAAAGTCATACATTGACATTTGGAGACATTAAGCCCAAAGCATTTTTTTATACACCAAGTGGAAAAGCTATCGATGTCTTTTTGAAGAAGAGTAGAGTCTTGGGGTGAAGAAACAGTTTTGAAGAATTTGGTGTCTTAGCCGTAAATGGATAGGGAGCAATGTTAGCGCAAAGGATACGCTACGTTATACGTTTGTAATAATTGATATACCTTTCTGAAATCCATGCTGACCGGGTGATATAAATGACTTACACTGAAAGCTTAGAACTTCATATAAAAAGAATACTTCATTCTTTGATCCCGTTTTGTGGATCGGGGTTATGAAAGAAATTTTCCGAATTTGCGGAAATTTTTCTTTTGTGAGGGACAGATGAAATAGAGAGGAAAGTGGGTGGGTTTGAGAACTATCGGAGCCCTTCTGGCCTCGGTAAAAATTCATCATTGAGATTTTGTAACTTTTTTTCGATAAGGGTAGAGTCAAAAGTTGGAGAGAGGGAGGGGCTTATAGAGAAATTGGGAAGGTACTTGAAATATACGGGGTCAAGTACGAAGAAGTTATCTGAAAATGATTGTTGAAAAAAATTTCGCAAAATAGTTCGCTATAGTACGTCTGTCGATGATATATTATCGAACGAGAGAGAAGGGGGTTAACCATCTGATTTTGTTTTGCAGTTAACGAATTGATAAAATATCTTAAGGTCGTTGATAAGGTTGGTCTGCACTTTTTCGAGAAAATGCTGATAGAAGCAGTTATAGAGCTGGTTGAGTTGGGATGGATTCCAATATATTTAGAGTAGTCAGAATAAAAATTAGTGCAAAGAAAAACTGCTTTTTTTTTTTTTTTTTTTTTTTTTCGTAAAGAATGAGGTCTTTTGTTATACCAGGGAGCGAAAGTAGATGATGTTTAAGCCGAGAAAAGCGAACATCAAGAGAAATAGAATTAAATATTTCACTGTAGAAAATGGAGACAGGTTGGTAAAATCAAAAGAAAATTTGTTAAGTAAGAGATAGTAGAATAAGAAGTAGACTGGGGTGGGGAGTTATGGAAAAATGAGAGAAATAGGGGGTGTAAGTTGTCGATAGTTGATAGGGTTAAGGCATAGAACGTTACTGTCGAGTTAATATGATCGATAGTGAAAATAAGGTCTAGTTGTCTATCGATGGAGTGAGAAAAGCAACATACTTGGCATAGCCTTGAGTCTGTAATACGATTAATGAATAGACACTCCTTGGATGAACTAGCGTTTGACGCGGTAAAAGAGAAGTAATCATTCTATGGAATCCACTTCAGCAAATGCAGATTAAAGACACCAAAGATAAGAATATCATTAATGGAATCACTTAGGTCAATAAGTTGGTCATTCGCTTTAATAGTAAGGATGTAGTATCAAATGTAGTAGAGCTGGGAAAATGTAGCATCAATTGGGAAGTGTTATTTTAATCGAAACAAAGTTTGACAAAGGAAGAGATAGCGATGAGAGAAGAGTTGAGGTTATTGTGAATGGCAAGTAGGACACCTCGGCATGGAGAATCAACTTTAGGGCAGGATCATTAACCATAGGGAGAGAGTGATCGTCATCTCGGTAAACATAATAACAAGATGGAAATAGCTCCTGCTTCTTTATGTCGGTGATCAGATTGGTTTCTATAAGAGCATAGACATAAAAAGAGAGGCCATAATATTTAAACAGAACAGCACAAATTTTAGAGCGTAAGCCTCTTACATTTCGGTAGTAAAAAAAGAGGTAGTTTGTTGCATGGAGGAGTAGGGTAGTGTAGATAAGATGCAGACAAATAAGGCAAGTTAGGAACGAAAAAATTTATTATGTTTAGCTCGGCTACGCTGAAGGTGAGAAACTCTTTTAGAGTGCATAAAGCTGCGTTAAGGAGCGAGGACATTCGCAACTTTTGGGGACATGTTTTGATAATTTCGTGGTACCTGTTGTAAAGTCTATACTCTTGTGGGTCAATTTAACGTTAAGTGGCGAAAGGAGGGGCGGATGCCTATGGAACCGAGGAAGAAGGCGAGCTAGAAGCAGGATCTAAGATATCCGAGCTGATTAACTTGGGATATTTGGCTGCAGTTGTAAAATCGAAATTGGGAAAGCAGTTGTATGTATTCGTAAGACGGGGTGTGGACGGTTGAGCAGTAACAGTATCAGGGGCAGGGTAACCCCTGGCTTAACTCTTAATTAAAAGAAACGCCTTCGGGCTTGGAGAAAAGAGAGGCAGTTTGTGCTTTTGTGGGGAGACGTGAAGAGGATCGCTTAAGAGTATAGACAGGAGCGGAAAAATCGGAAAATATTTTGCTTTTAGGGCTCCAGTTGGGGTCAGGTTTAGGATGTAGACGGGGAATGGATCTGAGCTATTTATAATTAGCTTTAATAGATGAGACGTTGAATCGTTTTTTATTTGTTAGTTGATCCGTCCATTTGGAGACCCGCATCTTTTCGAAGTTGAAGTTGGTGTTTGATGGGTTAACAAATAACCAATCATATCTGGCCGGTAAGTTAAGCTAAAAATTCAGAGATCCAAACAACATTTGGGTATTTTGGGGCATCTTTGACAAGTAGGGTGGTGAACATCTGTCGGGCAACAGGAGTTGACGGTGGAGCAATTATACCGACATAAGATTTAGGATCGAAGGGCTGGTGTGGCAATGATTCGGTTTCGGTTTGTAACAATTCATCCATAATTGAAGTATTGTAACTGTTGTGCGACTGGGGATGGGAAGACTATCGTTTTTCTGACATACTGTTTCAATGAGGTATCCTAAATCATTCAACACTACTATTCGTAGTGAATTCATCATAAGACTCATTGATTTTGTCGAATATAACGTCAAGCATGGACTCGTAATCCTTTGAAAGTGGAGGATTGTTTGTTGCAGATTGATGAAAGTTGGTGGAACTACACGTTGTCTTGTTAAAATCCAATATTGCGGAACCGATAGATATAATGTACTTAACACTTTATCAAGGTTTCGTTTGCATGTTTCTTAATTTCTCGATCTTGTACTTTCTAATTCCGCACATCTTACACTTTGTTCAAAAATTGATAGTTTGCCCGTTATCAATCTGTCGAGGGAGTTACGGCTATGATTGGATTTATTGGATTCACATTGCAAGGAACACATGTGAGAGAGGGATACTGATGTATTCGTTACAGGAGAACAGCAGATTTTTCGAAAACTCTTTTACGTGTTTCTTTTATTTAGGCCGAAACACATAGCATGGAATATTTTGCCGTAGAGTCCTTTATAGGCAACAAATTCAGCATTATTGTCGTTAACGGAGTAGATGGTTAATCCACAAGAAGACATGATGGTGTTCGTCAATATTGAGAAAATGAATAAAAAATGCACTAAACGCACTATCGCGAAATTAACAGATTAGTAGGTTAACAATAAAAAAAGCCGCGTCAGCGATAACAGTTTTTGGATGAGAAATTAGGTTGTTGGCTTAAATTATAGTAACTGGAATAAGCGAAATAAGAATTCACAATTATGGAGTAAAGTAAGAGGGCGACTGAATACAGTGGCCGTTTGACCTGAATTCAATAGGACGAATCCACTTAAAGATCTTAACATTTACAAATCCGTATTTTGGTGTTTCTCCTCTTACTCTGAAAAGGCGTAACAACTGCGTGAGCTTTTTCATTTAACTTCATTTTGAGAACATTTCCCCAGCAGATGAAAAACAGCTCCTCTCTCCTCTTACAGACTTATTGCACTTATATCTTCAGAGGTCATGGAAATGCTGATAAACGGTCAGGTCATAAAAAATATTTCGAAACGCGAAACCTTCTCACAAAACTGATGATTTGATGGCAGGTCTCGCCGAAAGTGGAACCAAAGCGTACATCAATCTGGTGAAAGCAAGATAGCTGCGCTTGACATTTCAAAGGCATTTGACAGAATTTGGCATTAGGCTCTTTTGTCGAAAATGCACTAGGGATCAGCTAATCTCTTTTTTAATTAATCAAAAATTGTTTTTCTCACTCACTCACCACTCTTCTTTTCGGCTTTAGAATGGGAACTAGCAACGGAGTGGAATTTAATGGTTCAAAACCACAATGGTGTCTAATGCCTTCAAAACAAAATTTAAACACCCAGCCATTTTCTATGAATTTCACTTGCATCGTCGAAACCGAAAAACTCTCCATTCTCGGTATGTGCTTGTCAAAGGCAACCTACGTTGGAATGACTACATATTTGATATCGCCAAAATTGTTTAAAAATGTAATACCTCAGTTTTATAGGTTTCCTCAAGCGATCTAAGAAATATTTCACCCCCTCTGATCTGGCCTCAATATATGATATTCATCCACTCAAAATTGGAATAAAATGCTTAGGTGCTCTAATAACATCTCTGCACCTGCTAAATAAGATCCAAACAAAGGTAGTACTAACATCACTCAGTTAATTGACATCTTCGTACACCGAGGTAACACCTCCTGTCACTTTGTTCTATCGCTAGCTTTATCGAAATTGCCAGTAGCATTCCGCCCTTTCGAAACTTCAACCGTAACACCCGTCGGTATTATCTTTTTTTTTTTTTTTTTTTGTGGGATAGCCCCAAAAATAAAAATCTAAACTAAAGGCGTATTTATCGGGCTGTACCACATGAAATGTCCGATGCTTGACGTGTGAGAATGTTAGGGTTCGTTCCAAGTACCGTTTTTTTTTTTCTAGAAATTAATTACCATGCTGTCGGCAGTTCAAATTCGAACCATCTTCATTTACGAATTTAAAATGGGACATAATGTGTCATTGGCATTGAAAAACATTATTGACGCATTTGAAGATGTAGCGTAACGAACGCACCATACGTTCGGGAGATTTCAGCCTCGAAAATGAAATACTTGGGAAGCCGGAAACGTTGGTTGCCGACGATGTTTTAAGAGCAACGGATAATGCGGACCCAATGAAATCGATACGGGAGATTGCACAGAGTATCGCCAATGACAATAAGTCGATACCTTTCTCTCATAGGAAAAGTAAAGAAACTCGATAAACGGGTACCCCATGAAATGAACGAATCCCAAAAACTACGACGCCTGGAAACCTGCGCATCGCTTACATCCAAAAAAAAAAAAAAAAAAAAAAATTAAACCATTTTTGCACCGGATGAAAAGTGGATACTGTATGTTAATCGTAAAAGATCTGGGTAGTGGTTGGACAAGACCGACCTTCACCCAAAAAAGGTTATGGTGATAATTTGGTAGACATCGAAAGGACCAATCCATTTTTCATTTCTTCAACTAGGAGAAACGATAAACGCTATTAAACATTGCGAGGAAATCGATATATTGCATGCCAAATTGGCTGAAAAGCAACCGGCGTTGGTCAATAGGCAGGGTCCGATCCTTTTGCATGACAATGCTGGACCTCATAGGTATCTCACTAGTAACGGTGCAAAAACTGTTGTAGTTGGGATTTGAAATTCTTCCGCATTCTATTCTCCTGATATTTCCCCAACGGCTTACCATCTTTTCCGCAATCTGGATTCATTTTGCCGGCAGATCTTCCGGAACCGAGCATAGGTTATAAAAGCTTTTGAAGATTTCATTGCTTCAAAAAGTCAGCACTTCTACGAAAAAGGAATATTTGACCTTGTATCACGTTGAAAGAATGTCAACGGATCCTATTTTGATCGAATAAAAATCTACGGAAAAATAATATTGGCTTTTAAATTTTTACTATAAAATCGGAACATGAAGCAATGCGCTGTTTTTGTTTACTAAAAAAGGATTTCCAACTGGAAATGTCTAAAATCAACAATTCAAATGAATATATCCGCTAAATCTTACATGAATATTGAAATTGCTGTTCGCTATTACTTGTATATTTTAAGCAAAAAGGGCACATTTTTATTTTCTCTTATAAAACCGAGATAGATAGACAGTTTATGTAGTATAAAAATATTACAATTATTAAACTTATCGGACAGTATACATACCAGAGATTTGTTGAGATGTCTCACTACTGAAAAATTATTTATATTATATTTTTATTTAGTACATACTCTAGGTGGAGTGAAAAATAACCTCCTTGACCGCCAGAATGCGCTGCTACTGCAAAAAACGTTATGTAGCCTTGAAGTCCATTCATATTTAGGCAGACATGCCAAATTTCAGTGCGATACTGTCTTTAGTTTTGTTTTGACAGCTGATTGTTGTTGACGTGTTTGGCATCATGTTGAGTATGGACAAAAACGATTTTCGTTCTCTCATAAAACATTATTTTTTAAAAGGCAAAACAGCGAAGGAAACAAAAGAAAAGTTTGATAAATAATATGAGATTAATGCTCCGTCATATTACACCGTCAAATATTGGTTTCGAGAGTTTCGTTGTGGCCGCAACTCCACTACTGATCAAGTCCGCAGCGGCAGGCCCTCCGGTACGGTTACAGAGGACAATCTCAAAAATATACATAAAATGGTGTAAGCTGACCGGAAAGTGAAGGTGCGCGAGCTAGCAGATACCACAAAGTTAAGTACTGAGCGCACACGCCATATTTTGGGCAATATTCTGCATATGAAAAAGTTATCCTGCCTCTGGGTGCCGCGCATACTCACTCCTGACCAAAAACACGAACGCGTGAGCACTTCGAAAGAGTGTTTGGACTTGCTGATGCATCGGGCGGACTTTTGGCGTCGATTGGTAACTGTTGAACACCAGAGAACAGAATGAGTGTCCGGCAATGGACTGAAGCCGGCACCAGTGCTCCGAAGCGGCCGAGGGAGGCTCGATGGGTCGGAAAGGTTATGGCGTCGGTTTTCTGGGATTGCCATAGCATACTCTTCGTGGACTACCCCGAAAAAGGAAAAACCATCAACAGCGAGTATTACTGTGCATTATTGGAGCTATTGAAGGCCGAAATCGCTCTAAAACGCCCTCACATGACTTACGGCTCCAATTGCTGTCGCATCCACCGTATTCGCCCGATTTGGTTCCCTCGGACTATTATCTCTTCCCAAACCTCAAAAGATGGCTCATCAATAAAAAATTCAGCTCACGCGAGGAAATCATCGGCGCCGCGGAGGAGTATTTTGCAGACCTTGGAAGGAAGTTGGAAAATCGCTGGAATAAGTGTATCACACTAAAAGGGGACTATATTGAATAAAATAAAAAAACATTTAAATTTTTTTTCTTTTTTTCATTCCCAAGGAAGTTACTTTTCATATAGTATAACTAGATAAGCTAGCAATTCTGAAAGAAAATACGAAAAAACCTTTAATTTAACTAAAAAAAAACAGAAAAAAATAAATAAATAGTAAAAATTATAGTGATAAGTATATATATATATATATATGGTGATTTATCGTAAGATTTGATTTTGAATAGGCTTTTTTTTGACAGATCACGCGTGACTCCTATCAAACTGCTGCGTCATTTTTGTTCAGTATCATTTGGCAAGTCATCTTGGAAAGACTCACACCACAACAGCGTCTCCAAATTGTTCAGCTGTATTACGAAAACCAGCGTTCTGTGAGGAATGTTTTTCGCGCGATTCGAGGAACTTAACGGAACGGTGCGCATAATCGACATACTGAAACCACTATTGCCAATACCATTCGCAAATTTTTACATTATAAACCAAACCTCACGATGAACCACCCTATATATATATATATAAATAAATAAATAAATAAACAAACATATACAATATAAATAAATAAATAAATATTGATAAATCAATAAATATATATAAATAAAAAAATTATTTAATTAAAAAAATATATAAATACATATATATTTATATATATATGAATCAATAAACAAATAAACATACAAATAAAAATATATAGATACAAATTAATGAATATACAAACAAAAGAAAAAAATATACAATTAGATTGTTAATAAGCGAGTTGTCACTAAAATTGCAGCTGTCTCTAAACTTTTTAGCTAACTTTCGTATTCTGTTAGAAATCGATTCAACATTCGCTTTTTCATGCATATCAGTTGTAGATTGATACCACTTCATTTTAAGAACTTTATGCTGTGCAACTTGAAGCTTTCTTATACTAGTTAACGCACATTTCCCCCACACTGGACAACCATATAGCAATTAAGCTTGAAAGATAATGGATACATTATTTTTGAAGCAATTTTTATTTTAATAATAGTTTTTGTAATGTGTTCATTAAATGTCAGTTTAGGATGCAGATATATACCTAGATATTTAACGGAATTCTTCCATTCAACTTGGACTCCATTTAACTGTAAAAACTGAGCTTGCAATTTTTCCTGATTCACTTATTTTTCATTTGTTATAATATGTGGCCAATATTTCAATAGCATTTTGAAGAGTAGCTTCTACTCCAGAAGCATCATCAGCAAATACAGCAATTTCGCAGTCTGTCAATTCTGGAATATCTGAGATATATACATGTAGGGATCCCAGAGAGGCAACAAACAATAAAAGGAATTATCGCTTTTGAAAGCACAATATAGTTTTAATTTAGTTCTATGTTATTGAAAGTACAATAGTTAAGGTAAAAATGTTCAGAATTATAATAACGATATGTAACTAATGTTCAAAACTCGCGCCCGTCTTTGTTGCTATCTTTACGTCGTTCACATCTCATCTTTATCAACTTCTCTTGTTCCGTCTTCTTCTTCGTGTCGTTGTCCTCATTATCGTCGTCTTCAATCTGGCATGTTCTATTTGGTGATAGTGTAGCGTGATAGTTACCATCCTACATACATTGTGCCAAATTGAGTCAAATGCATTTTCAATGTCAAATAAAACCATGTCAGTTGACTTTCCCAATAAGTGATTTGTCTTAATAGTTTTATATATTCTTAGCACTTGATGAAAAGTGCTATGAAACTGCCTGAATCCAAACTGTTCGTTGGGAAAATTATAACTGAGTTTTCTAATAATTCTTTGTAAGGGAAATATTTAAAAAAAAAAAAAAAAAAGTTTCTTTTAAACAGTGGCTTGAAAATTTAAAACAAATTTGGGGCAAAACCTTGTAATTCAACCATATCCGATTGCATTAAGCCTAAGCTAAACATTCAAATGCTTTCGCCTTTCAGATTGTTCAAATACATTTCAGCAATAAAGGAAGCGTGAGAGGGAAATTACATCGGTCAACAGTCGTTTTAATCGAATGTAATATGGATGGCATGCATGCAACAAAAACAGAATACTCGACACGATAAAGAGCTTTCGCATCTAGACGACCAGAATGGTTACATTCAGTACAACCCGTACAGGGCTGGTCATGCTGCCAGCACCTACTGCCCCACTTACGGAAGCATGTAAGAAAAGGAGACATTGATTGAATATTTGATGACACTAGAATTCTTGAGTAAACTCTTTATTGTTGTCCTGTACCAGCGAATTTTTTCACACTAATATTATTTTCATGAAAGGCACTTCTAAATTTTGTCTGATCGAATGAAGTTACACATTTTGGTTAATTTTGTACCTCCTTAGTAGGTAATAAAAACAAGCTAAATGTGAATAATACGACACTTTGAACTTGATAATGCTTCGTAAATCAAACGGCAGCTAATTTGGATCTCCGTAATTGCTTAATTAAAATTAAGTCACATCTTGACATAGTGACTAAATGAAGGAAGGAAGTAGCTATGGTAGAGTAACACGTTGCGTCACTTAAATAGGTTTTCCCAATAAATTCAATTTACTTGAAATATGCTGATTGTTTAAAAATGTGCTTCCGGTCAAAGTTTTCAATCCAAATTTAGTTTTCACTATAGATTTCAAAAAATTCTTTTAATAAACTATAAAGTGTCCTCTCGCAATAAATGGCCCAACTGTAAATCATGAAATAAGTTTGATAAAAACAGGCTTCTCCTAATAAAGGGAAAAAACAAGCTGAAAATCAGACTCGTTAACATTAGAAAAGTAAAAGCGCACCATTCGGTCAACTAACCTAAAGACCCTATCAAGGAGTTCTTTTACGACTTCTTGAAGGAGCTTGTCTGAATACGACGGACAAATTGCACTAGATGACATCTCATGAAGCCCGGAATACCTTCAGTCGACAATAACCCTGTAGAAACACCAACGAACAGCAGTTCCACTGCTGTGAAATCATTTAGTAAATCGAAAAAAGAATATGAATCTAAAAAAGACCAATGAACTTGGAGGTATTACATTCAGTCTTTTAATAGACTTTAAGTCCAGAAACCAATTGGAGTTCAACAAGGCTGTGCCTGATTTTAGGCACTCGCAAAAATTGGTTTGCCATGTAACAATCCAAAACACTTGGTGGTATCGTGTGACTTCTTCAATTTATTGCGAATTATATACATGAGTATAACAGCGGACACTACGTTCTATACAGCAACATACATCTTTTCATAAAGTGGACGAATACGATTGAATGTTAACGCTCCAACCCGAGTTTTCTTATTGGTATGACAACGAGGTAGGGGAACACTTCATCCCAGATGGCGTGACAAGTTGATGGAGACCTAAACCGCCTTAAAGTGCGTAACTGGTGGCAGTTATTCAAAAGAAACATTCTACATTGCCCCGGTTACAACAAACCAAAAAACCCAAACGTTTCATTTAAAAACATGCTCGGACTCTCACCATGATTTAAGTGACAAAACCTTTTTGAATGATAAGAATAAATAATCAGTGCCAACGATGGTCATAAGCTGTCAAAAACGTGGTCACTAATGTTCTAGATTTGCCAAAACCTTATCTTGCACTATGAATAATGCCGATTAGACACCACAGCAAAACAATAGGTAACAAAATATAGGGTTTTCCAATAGGGACTTGACAACTTTGAATTTAATTTGTGAACGCACTCTTTCACTAATCATCAAACTGTCACTGTCAATTTATTCAACATTTTCATTATGGTAAAGTACACTAACACAACGTTTGCAGATATTTGGAGTCGGTGACTGCAACTTTAAGAGCGTTTACTCCAATTTTCGGTCGTAATTCTCGCCCTAGTAGACAGGCAATAAAAAGTTTAGTGCAAAAAATTGAGTCTACATATTCGTTGTGTGATGTTGCCGTGTCAGTGAGACAACGTGTTGGTCGAAGTGTCGAAAATATCGCTGCCGACGTCCGTAGCAAACGATCCAAATCAGTCAATTCCAAGGCGTTCTCAAGAATTGGGCATCGCTCAGACCACATTATGGCGTATTTTGCGTAAGAATCTTGATTTACACCCATACAAGATCATGCTGACTCAAGAATTGAAGCCGATGGACCATTTGAAGCGACGTACGTTCTCCGATTGGGTTCAGAAGAATATGCGCCAAGATGATGAATTTCATCGCAAAATCATCTTTAGTGACGAAGCTCATTTTTGGCTCAATGGGTTCGTCAATAAGCAAAATATGCGTTATTGGTCGGGTAAAAACAAACGTGCGCTTCATGATTCACCACTTCATCCACAAAAAATGATTGTTTGGTGAGGTTTGCATGCCGGCGGCGTTATTGGGCCATATTTTTTCGTCGACGATAACGATCGTCACGTTACTGTGAATGGCCAGCGTTATCGCGCCATGATCATCGATTATTTTTGGCCCAAATTGGAAGATATGGACATGGATGACATGTGGTTTCAACAGGATGGTGCCACAAGCCACACAGCACACGCTACAATCGATTTATTGAAGAGTAAGTATGGTGAGCGTGTTATCTTAAGACATGGGCCAGTCGATTGGCCGCCTCGTTCGTGCGATTTAACGCCGCTTGAATATTTTCTGTGGGGCTACATTAAGTCATTGGTTTATGCCAACACGCCGACGACGTTGGAAGAGCTCAGAGCCAACTTTGAACGTGAAATAGCGGCCATTTCGGCCGAAATTTCTGGTCGAGTCGTTGAAAATTGGGTCCAATGAATCGACCGCTGCAAACGTGCCCGCGGTGGCCATATGAACGAAGTCGAGTTCCATTCATAAATGTTTCGATTGTACTTCAAGCCAAAAATAAAGTTTTTAAAATATCTAAAATGGTTTGCCTTTTATTAAAAAAAAAGTTGTCAAGTCGTTATTAGAAAACCCTATATATGTAGATCTACTTCGGTGCTCTACGAGCAAAATATATAAAAAAAAGACTTCCTTACGAGAGAAACGAAATCAAAAATAGAGATATTACTCCTAAAATAATGTACGAAAAAATTAAGTTAATAAACGATAACAAGATAATAGATCATAGATAGCGTGAACCCCCTTGAACGAAATTTATTCGATTTCCATCAGCGATTCTATGCAGAAACGCAACGAGAGTGAACTATTTATGAAACGGAGCAAAAGAAGTGGGTCACCTTTAGCCATTCCAAAAGGAGGTCTCTATTGGAAGGAAATTGTGTATTCTGAGCTTCTTCCCCATAACCATGGTTCAAGTGGAATTGAACTGGCGGGGAGCTTCGGTGTTATCTAAAATCAATCAAGTTGAGTAGTTAACTAGAAAACAAGAACAGGCCACCTTCCACTAACAATTTAGTCTCGCCATTAAATGTTGGTTGCCACCTATGGAGCGAAATAACCACTGAGTAAAAACATTTTTCTTTATCTATTCCATATTCCAAAAAAACTTAACACATGATAAGGCATTATAAGTGTGTTCATACCCACAAGAGAGTAAATACTTTAAAAAATAACATTGGTTCAGTTTGGTTGGGATGTTTTACCTCACCCGCCGTATTCACCTGATCATGCATCTTCCGATTAATTATCGGTCCTTAATGGAAAAAAATTCTTATCGTTGGAAGCATGTAAAATCCACTTTGAGCAATTCTTCACCAGAAACATCAAATGTTTTACGAAAAGGGCATTACGAAATTGAATCAAAAGGTGGCAGAATGTGTTGAAGAAAATAATGGTGCATATATAAATGATTAAATATCTAAAACTAGACAAGAAAATCAGAAATACGCATAAATCAAAACTGAAAAAAAAAGTTATAACAAAATGACATGAAAAAGCGATGAATTCTATTAGAAAAAATTAAAGCGCAAATATTAACCTGCTAGATCTTCAACTCAAGGAAGCACGGGAGCAACCTTCATCCGACCACCTATGGAACTAATCACCATTGAAGATTCGGCAACAAACTGGAAAAATAGGATTCAGCAATATGGGCGTTTCGAGATAGAAACACAAATGGACGTCTAAGTGGCTATGTTAATGGAAAAAAGGTAACACAAATCAAGAAAAAGTTTAGTAGTTATTTGATCATTCCCAAGGTAAACGTAACATACGATAGATATTCATTTAATAAAATGCAACAAAGCGAGGGAGGACTATTCAACGAATTTTTTACTCGAATAAAATCACAAGTGCGGCTCAAAGATAGAATAAACAATGATTATCTTCGAAAAAGGTTTTTTTTTTATAATTATAATTCCGCGCGCGCACCAAGGGGATATGAATACCCTTTTACTGGCTTTTCACTAGGGCGCGAGCGGGTGGTGTAGTAGTTTTTGAAACTCAGGTGTTAGGTTTCGATATTTTTCCAGAGGTGGTTGTAAAACTGGAGCCAGTGCATCCTCAACCAGTGGGTCTTAAGTACGTGCTAGTTGTTAGTTCGTTACATTTAACCCAGCCAGCAACCACTTCAAAATCAGTGTTATGACTTCATGTCCGAGTTGACGCCGACGGGATTTTCATATAACTTCATACAAATTCTATGAAAAGACTTTTTCAGAGATTTGCCTCGTACGGGATTCGAACCCGCGACCCTCTGATTGAGGAGTCTATGCATATACAACTACACCACGGCCACCCCCGTGGTTATTGTTTAAAGATAGTCCCTCACTAGATAAGGCCATTAGCGTTTTCAAAGCAAGCGAAATAACATAAATAATAATAATAATAATAATAATAATAATAATAATAATAATAATAACAGTTGAAAGAAATTCACTAGGAGGAATATGTTGACAAAATTTATCGGCCTCAACGTAAAGGCGACGTTGAAACTAGATACCGAAAAAAAAAAGATAGGAAGATCAAACATTTGACTGCAAGAAGTATGGAACAAACCACGGATATGGTAAAATATTTTCAATTTCTGTGTCAAACAAGTAGAAAAGTTCGTGTTATAGACACCGAAGAAGAAATAGACGACGACTATGAAATAAAGGAGTTCTCAGAAAGCAATAATGAAGATGACATGAGTGATTCTACACTCAAATAGGAAGTCCTACCCCACCTGCCATATTCCCCAGATATTACGCGTCCGATTATTACTTGTTCCGTTCGATGGCACCTAGTCTTCTTGATCAGCAGTTCCGCTCAAATGAAGACATCAAAAAATGGCTTGATTCGTGAATAGCCTCAAAAGATAAACACTTTTACCGTAACCGTATTCGATCGAAAGATGGGAAAAAGTTGTAGCTAGCGATGGGCAATACTTTGAATGACTCATTTGTAATCATTTTTTCACAATAAAGTTGAAATTTCATAAAAAAAACAGCGATAACTTAGTCGCGTACTTAATATATATATATTTTTATTGACAGAATGGCGGCCGTAGAGCACCTTCGATATAATGTGACGTTATAACAGCATCTCATTTCCGTACACTCTCTGTCATTATTTTTAAATCCAGATCAATGAAAAAAAGAAAAATGTTAACAGTATAATTCGTAGCTATATCTCGAAAATGTTCAAAAAATTGAAAATGAATAGTCAATTGATATTTTAAAAGCGAAAGTACGATTTTTTCGTAAAAAGTTCGTTATTTAAACATTAAAAAATGCATATTACTTATCAAAATATTTAAAATTTTGTAGGTTCACAGACAAATTATGACAATTTAAAAGAAGCACGCAACATTTTAACGCGATTTATCCAGTCGTTTTTGAATTATCATGTACTCAGATTCAAAAAACGTTGTTTCGAGAAAAGGGCGTTTAATATATTTATATATAGTATAACTCTATAAAAAGATAAACCAGTTGTGACTTACATATCACTTCATCACTATCAGCGTTAAGCAGTTGTTTTTTTTTTTTTTTTTTTTTTTTCAAAATCGCATTAGTATTTGAGTTTGCTTCTATATTTTCTTCAGTGTGTTGGATCCCATAAAAACATTTTTTTTGTGGCCTACTTGTACGTCGTTACCCTTCTCTAGCATCTCTTGAATATGTGTGCAAGCTATATCTCGGAAAATATTTGAAATATTAATTCTACATAACCCTTAGAACATTTGAAAATAATAAAATTGTCAAAATTTTAGGATTACACAGCTATGTTACCTTAATTAACAAATATTTCATTATACAAAGTTATTAATTGATGAAAATAATATTGTATTAGCTGATTTTGTTTATTTTATTAAATTAATGCAATAGTTAAAATTAAATAAGTATTTCTTTCCAGATTCTACTATAAAAAAAACGGTGGTTCCAACCCTTTAATAAACAACATTTTACCTGAAATTTAATTAAAACATTTACCCATAATCCAATGCCAATCACTTGAAAATAATTAAACACTTTAAAAGTAGAAACTTAACTCTTCAATCCCTTTTAATGAAAAATAAATGAATGATCCTCTAACTTAAGTCCTTAATTAAAAACCATACTCTTAAAAGTGAGCTTATCAAGTTTCAAAGCCAAACAAATTGTTCATGTTAATGCAATAAGATTAAACGCCTACTAATCCAGGATACCATTCAATCAATCAATAATTGACCATAGTATAGACGAAAACTTTTAAAACGAAGGACGATAAAAATATTTCTTGACTTTGTTTGTGGGTATACATATGTATACTCGAATGATAAAAGCTAGCAACGTTACTGAAATCATCGGTACAAATGCGAAATACTAGACAAAAGAAGCTGCAAATGGAAAAAAGGGAAATGAAATTGTATGCTTTTTTCAGTGTAGTGAAAGTGAAATTCAAAGATAAAACTGTTAAATTATCATTTAAGGATAGCTCAGCGTTAACAATGGGAACCAAAGGGGCTTCATACTGGGGATGTTTTATATGGAAATATGAACGTACATACTATATACTTGTTTGTTGGATAATGCATATTTTACATATACCATACATGTAAATATACAAGTATCATTGGCATTGTCCTTGGATTCGGTGGGTTGATCAAAAGCTGACGATTAAATGAGGTTCGTCTGTGTAGATGAACAAAAAATATGCTGTAATTCTAGTCCCATTTTGTGCAAGGTTATACAATAAGTCTAGGGAAAATAGATTTCAACTGTGCCGTATTGATGATGTTCAATATTATTTTCTATGAGGGAGGAAATTATGATGTTAGGTGCTTTATTCTAAAAAAAAAGACTTCAAACTCAATGCCATGAAAGTAAAAATAATACGAGTAATGGGATCCAATGTTAAAAACACAAAGATTCTATCAATAGACGGCAGGCAATTGTAGTTTAAATTGATTAGTAAATAAGTTCTATAAGTTGTTAAAAACTTATTCATATTGTTCAATATAAATTAAATTATATGTACTCCTTAGTAGGCATACCCGATTACAACACTACCCTACTGACGCTACAATCTCATAAAGACTTAATTCATAAAATGAAGATTCTGTGCACCAAATAAGAGAATTTACAACCGCATCTAAAATCGCCTAAAGAATTTTCTTTCGAACAAAGTTCGAATTCTTTAATCAGTGTGGACAATTTGTAATTCAGCGTACTTTTGGAGTTCATCTGTATTTAATGCTGTAAGAATTAGGAAAGATCTTCCAAAAAGTTTGTTTTATGACCTTTCCACTTTTCAAACTTGGAAATATATTTTGTTTTTTTTTTTTGTTTTTTTTTTTTTTTTTTCTCTTGAACGAAAAGTTCGGAATTTTCGTAGTCCTTTTTATTTCGGGTCATATTACTGTTAATTGCAATATAATCATTTTGAGTGACAGTAGCTCTGCCCGTGGCTCAAGTTGCAGTGTATTGACTTTCCAATCGGACGGTTCGGTGTTCAATACCAGCCGTTCCCGAAAGACTTTTTTTTTTCAGTCAACTAAAATCTAATATGGTTGTCTAAAATACAAAAGCAAATCATTTTACACTAATAATTTAGTCTCCCTATTAAATTTTGGATGTCACCCATGGAGTGATATAACCACGGAGCCCAAACATTTTTCTTTCTCTCTCTATCCAATCTTCCAAAAAAACAACACTTGCACTCTCATTTTAACACGCTCTTGAGTGTTAAGTTCTTAAAATATATATATATATATATATATATCGTCATTGAGGACTAGCTTTTTTTCGTATAGGAGGGGAGAGGGTAAATCTCCTCGATGTATTCCTTTGTGTTGTTTTTTTTTTTGTAGATGAACGGCCAAGATTACATTTATGAATCTGCTGTTGAGAATCAATAGGATCAAACTGAAGACGGAGTATAATCTTACTTATAGGCGATTCTTTTTTTAGCAACTTTCAAAACAGTTTAAACTACAGCGAATTAAATGCTTAAATCAAGAAAAGAGATAAGCATTCATTAGCGAACAATATTCAAAACAAAACAATCTCCCGGCTCCCTTTCACCTGCAAAAATTATTTAACAAAAATTATTTTGAACATATTTTGGACATTGCTTTCAAAACTAAGCTAACCAATCTGGTTCTCACAAAGCAGTAAATATATAAGTTATAAGTTATAAAAAATAACTCCCAATTTTTAAACAGAAATACGATACTCGGCGCCATTTAATTAAGTAATTGTAACAATAATTTATATAGGGTGATTCATCGTGAGGTTTGATTTATAATGTAAAATAAAA
Source organism: Volucella inanis (assembly GCA_907269105.1). Lineage (NCBI taxonomy): Eukaryota > Metazoa > Arthropoda > Insecta > Diptera > Syrphidae > Volucella > Volucella inanis. The sequence continues at coordinate 72,926,737 of OU026157.1, read as the reverse complement.
CACATAAATTTGAAAGTGAACTTAAAATTTTTATTATCGGTTAAAAGAACAATTCATGGCATTTACTTTTTGAAAATGATATCATGTAAATATTATCCACGACTACATCTGAGGTGGTCCATTCGGAAGATCCAATTTTGGGCGACTCGTTCGAGCATAGCGACTGGTATATCACAGATAACACGAAAAATGTTGGCTTCCAAAGCGTCAATCGTAGCTGGCTCATTCTTGTAGACCTGAGGCTTTACATACCCCAGGAAAATTTACCGTAGCAAAACGTGAAATTAAGTGCTCACCAAAATGATTTCTCAACAAGTCCATTTTTTCACGTGCTGTATGGCTCGTAGCGCCGTCTTGTTGAAACTAGAGCTTGAATTTCAAGAAGCACATAGTCCGTTAAAATGGCGCGATAACGGTTACCATTGACGGTTACATTCTGATTTGTCTCATTTTCAAAGAAATATGGATCAATGATTTCACCAGCCCATAAACCACACCATACCGACCATACCGTTGTTTTTAATGGATGTAATGGTAGCTCTTGGTATTTTTCGGGTTTCTCATCAGCCCAAATACGGCAATTTTTTTATTAACGTATCCATTGAGCCATAAATAGACTTCAGCACTGAACAAAATTTCACGATAAAACACCGAATTTTCATTGAGTTTTTCCGGAGCACATTCACTGAAAATATGACGCAAATTCATGTCGCCTGGCTTCAATTCTTGCACAAGTTGAATTTTGTACGCTTTTAGGCCGAGATCCTCACGTAAAATACGCAAAGTTGTCGAAAACGCCAAGCCAAGCTGCTGAGAACGACCACGAATCGATTCGTCACGGTCTTCGCGTACACTTTCAGCTACAGCTGCTATAGTCACTTCACTACGTGCCGGATGTGGTCTAACCGGTCGAGTATCATACAATAATGTAAAGTGGGACTTAAATTTGCGAATGCTATTGGCAATAGTGGTTTCAGTAGGTCGATTATGCGCACCGTAAGTTCCTCGAATCGCACGAAATACATTTCTCAGAGAACGCTGGTTTTCGTAATACAGCTGAACAATTTGGAGACGCTCTTGTGGTGTGAGTCTTTCCATGATGACTTGCCAAATGATACTGAACAAAAATGACAAAGCAGTTTGATAGGAGTTATACGTGATCTGTCAAAAAAAGCCTATTGAAAATCAAACATCACGATGAATCACCCTATACGTACGGGGTGTCGCAGGTTCGAATCCCGTGCGAGGCAATTCTCTGAAAAACTCTTTTCATAGAATTTGTATGTAGTTATATGAAAATCCCGTCGGCGTCAACTCTGACATGGAGGCATAAAACTGATGTTGGAGTGGTTGCTGGCTGGGAAAAATTAACGAACTAACAACTAGCACGTACTAAGACCCACTGATTGAGGAAGCACTGGCTCCAGTTTGACAACCACCTCTGTATACACCTGAGTTTCAAACTACTACATCACCCGCCCGCGCCATGGAGAAAAGGGTGTGATTATAAAAAAAAAAAAATAATAATAATAATTATAATAAAATAAAAAATAAAAATAGGAAAAGAAAACTTAATCTTAGGTGGTGCGCTCCGCCGATGCGAGGGTTTTGTCTAACATGCAGTACGTAACCGAAAACTATTGGACGGCTACCGAACCAGCAGAAAGGACTTGTTAGTTGGGCCGTTATCTAGATTAAGCACAAGAAACACTGTTGTAGACAAAACCGCAGTTTGCATAGTCACAAGAAATATGGATTGAGTCATTAGAATCTGATAGATTTAATTACACTTATGGCAAATCTGGTTGCTTCTACATACATATGTATGTATATTCGGAATCGCACAATCTGGAACAGAGTGGGGTAAAATAAACACCAAAAAAACTGCGGCAATGAAAATATGACTGTCCCTTAATACATCACCTTAAAAAAGATGCAAGACGTGGCTTTTTTGTGTGATATCACAATGAAACAAGTATTTTTACATTTTCCTATATACATACATGTATGTATGCATCTTTGTAGCATCGTTAAAAGGTCTAGGATTAATAAGTATACGATTTTCCCTACACACACTTCTTTTCATACATAGGAAAGTATAAATCTTGAATTTTTTTTTTTTTTAAGTCGGTTACTTTTAGATATTATTTTAAGAAGGTCGATGTATAGCTGTTTGGGCTGTGTCGCCTTTGGTTATAACGGATCTACAAGCTTTGAATGGGCACTTTGAAATGGCACTAAATTCATGTGTTAATTGTTGCTTACTATTTTAGTAGGTACGTCTTTTAATAATTCGGCAACGACTAAGATCGAAACTTTAAAGTCCTATTGAATCTGTAAATCGTTTTCTCCCATTAAAAACTTGTTTAGCGGATGTTGTGTTAGTACACATAAGAATAATTGTACTTTTTTGCAATTGAAAAGCAAAAATTTTGTGTTTTACTATAAAACGGCATGACTTTTCAGCTCATGTGTTAAATGTTGAGTGCGTTGCTCATCACTTTGTTCTCCGCGTAACCATGCATTCACATTTCTAATTAATTAATTTTTTCACAATCGTTGTTCATCGATTCTTCTTTCTCATCTCAACGTTTCACTAAAATTATGTTGCGATCATCAACTGTGATTTGATCTTCTTCTTCTTGCCATTTTTTCAACATATTTTCTACAAACTTACACGTTGTATTACATTGTTAAATATTTGACAAATATAGGGTGATTCATCGTGATGTTTGCTTTTCAATAGGCTTTTTTTGACAGATCACGTGTAACTCCAATCAAACTGCTTTGTCATTTTTGTTCAGTATCATTTGGCAAGACATCATGGAAAGACTCACACCACAAGAGCGTCTCCAAATTGTTCAGCTGTATTACGAAAACCAGCGTTCTGTGAGAAATGTATTTCGTGCGATTCGAGGAACTTACGGTGCGCATAATCGACCTACTGAAACCACTATTGCCAATAACATTCGCAAATTTAAGTCCCACTTTACATTAGTGTATGATACTCGACCAGTTAGACCACATCAGGCACGTAGTGCCGGTCGCGAAGACCGTGACGAATCGATTCGTCGTCGTTCTCAGCAGCTTGACTTGGCGTTTGCGACAACTTTGCGTATTTTACGTGAGGATCTCGGCCTAAAAGCGTACAAAATTCAACTTGTGCAAGAATTGAAGCCAGGCGACATGAATTTGCGTCATATTTTCAGTGAATGGGCTCTGGAAAAACTCAATGAAAATTCGGTGTTTTATCGTGAAATTTTGTTCAGTGATGAAGTATATTTCTGGCTCAATGGATACGTTAATAAAAAAAATTGCCGTATTTGGGCTGATGAGCAACCCGAAGAATACCAAGAGCTACCATTACATCCATAAAAAACAACGGTATCGTCGGTATGGTGTGGTTTATGGGCTGGTGGAATCATTGATCCATATTTCTTTAAAAATGAGACAAATCAGAATGTTACCGTCAATGGTAACCGTTATCGTGCCATGTTAACAGACTATGTGTTTCCTGAAATTCAAGCTCTAGTTTCAACAAGACGGCGCTACGAGCCATACAGCACGTGAAAAAATGGACTTGTTGAGAAATCATTTTGGTGAGCACTTAATTTCACGTTTTGCTACGGTAAATTTTCCTGGGGTATGTAAAGCCTCAGGTCTACAAGAATGAGCCAGCTACGATTGACGCTTTGGAAGCCAACATTTTTCGTGTTATCTGTGATATACCAGTCGCTATGCTCGAACGAGTCGCCCAAAATTGGATCTTCCGAATGGACCACCTCAGATGTAGTCGTGGATAATATTTACATGATATCATTTTCAAAAAGTAAATGCCATGAATTGTTCTTTTTACCGATAATAAAAATGTTAAGTTCACTTTCAAATTTATGTATTTTATTTACATTATAAATCAAACCTCACGATGAATCACCTTTTATTTGCATTGCTAAGATCTTGTATGTATGTACATTCTGGGGCCGTTCAGATTTTGCAAATAATTTTCATATTATGATACGTTGGTTCATATTATGAAAAATATATTATAGTGTATTAAATTTAGACCAACCAAGCTGTGCTCGTTTTATAGCCAATTGATATATGATGATTAATTCATATTTAAACACTATTTCCATTTATGCTGTCATTTTCGAGATAACGGTCTTCAAACATTTTTTTTTTTTTTTTTTTTTTTTTTTTTAAATAATCTTTTGTGGAAAAATCGCATTTATTTCGGAAAAGTGGGCTTACAATTTTTTCTCTTATTTATTATTTTCGTCCGCCTTTGTCTGTGACTTAGTTTTCCAGGTTAAATAAATGAATCCAAGATATTACTATTTTTATTATCACTAAAAAATTACTCTAAAATAAGTGCTCTTTGGTTTACCGTTGTCAATTGTGTATTGAATTCCGATAGCATCTAATTGAAGTTGAAGTGTTATAAGTATTTTTTTAAATGGCAGAGTTTTCAATTAAAGAATATGGCGACATCGATTTTGTCTCTGGATTTTGTAATGAAAGCGCCGAGGCGTCGCGAACAGAGTATAAACGAAGATTCCCTACACAACGTGTCCCTAATGAGAAAGACGCAGAATTAGAGGAACTAATCTTGAATATGGCAGCAACAGTCATCAATTAGCACATGTTCGATATCCTTCCGCCTAAATGTATCCCACTGACGAATTTTGCAAGTTTTGCATAGAAAGAAACTATCGCGGATCGGAACGTCGATGCTGGAACGGAATTTCGATGAAAATAAATTTATCCAAAACTTTCTATGGACAGATGAGCCGCAATTCACTAGAGATGGTATTACAAGTTAATGGCAGACAAGTTAAAGACTACTTTACATTGGCCTGCAAGATCACCAGTTTTCACAGTTTTGGATTTATGCGTATGAGGAACAATGAAGGAATGGGGTATATTCATCTTAAATAAGAACATAGGCTGAATTGCAAGAACTGATAGCAGTTGAAGCACAATATATAAAAGATACTTAACCAACTATTAATATTTCAAGAACCATCCAAAAGCGAGCCTTAGCCTGCATTCAGTCTAATGGAGGACACTTTGAGTAACTATTGTAGATTTACGATTATGTAAATTACGATTAGCAATAAAAATATTTATTTATTTATTTATAATAATTTATTATAACAGTAAACTTAATTGCACATATTTTAGAATATTTTTTTTTAGTAATAATAAAAAATGCGTCATAGTGGGGATTTATTCATTTCATCTTATACCGGGAAAAGTGTAAGCCCTAGGTAACAACTTTTTATGGTGAATTTGTAGGTAACATTATGGAGCACCAAAATAACAAAAAAGAAAAAAAAAATCTTAAAAATGAAAGTATGCATGGTAATAGTGTTCAAATATGAATGAATCAATTGGCTACATATTTATTCAATAGGTACTTCTCTGAAGATCCTGTAATTCAGTGGGTCTTGAAGATATGTATATTCCCCCTCACATACGATTTTTTTTTATAACATGAAACAATTAATCAGAACCCAAAATATCTGTATCCCAAACCGGACCACACTATATACTTACATATGAATGTATATTTTGTTAAGAGAAAATAATTTTAACCAAACAACCTATAGCATAGCATAGCAATAAAGTCACATAGAATTTGCCGTATCGTGCGATTTTTCCCACAAAATTTCTAGAATAACAATGATTTGATTAAGTTGACGACTATGAAACGGAGATTAACCAAATTAGGTTAATCTATGAAAAATAATGTATATTATTATAGCAATAAGTTAGCCACATTCATTACGTACATGCCTAGGTATTCGAAAATTAGAATTATTTACCACATGATACGAAACGGTTTATTTTGCCATGTGTACAGTACACATGTACATGGTACAAGTTGATCTTGTTCCTTATTGCAAGTGGGTTCTGCTCTTATCAAACCAGCCCAATGAAATCAATAAACCGTTAAGATTCCATAAGGAAAAATGGTGGCAATGTATAAGGACTATTAAATTGCATTTAGACACGATATTCAGAAGGAGGTTTCCATTCATTTTAACCCCAATGCTTTCTTTTACTATAAATAAACTCAAATGCTTTGATAATGCCTTCTTTCAAAAGGATTTTGCATGCACCATGACTGAGAGAATACTTAATATGGAGTAAGTACACATGAGAAAAACAGGGGAAACAAATAAAAGAAAAACTTTAATAGGTCTACGCAACATAACACTAGAAAAACGAAAATCAACAAAAATAACGAGAAACAATTTAAAATGTTTCAATACGTGCATTACCACCTTACCTATTGTATAAATTGAGTTTAATTTATTTTATTCTATTTATTCACTGAACAGCAATTTAAAAGGACTTGATCTCAAGAAAATTATGCTCTGCACTCAGATACACATATTTGAGTTTGAAATCTTCAATGCTAGTAGGTATCAAGTTTTCAGGGTTAACCGCATTTACTGAATTCGCTCTATGTTTTATTTATTTATCTTTTTTTTAGTTTTGTTTGTTTTAGAAAATAGAAAATAAAATCAAAAACCAAAAATTAGGGAAGAAAAATGAAAAAACGTGCGACAAATTACGCGCACCCCCTCAGCACAAACGTGGTCGTTGTTTTCAAACTGTCACTTTTGTACTGACAGCAGACTAGGCAAACCGTATTCGTTTTGCTTTTTGGTTACGTCATATGTCAAACTTGTGCACATGTGCTTTGATGACAGCACAGGTATGTTATGAAATAACGTTAAGGAAATAGATAGATTTTTAGAAATTTCAGAATTTTTAGCAGAAGCCAACTTTATTAATATAGGTATTGACGAAATTCGGTTCGAACTAGTTTGCTTTCCACCTGATGAAGAATAACATCTGGCAAATTTAGGAGATTTGACTTAGGTCGCAGTGTTTTCCTATTTAAACCTAACATTTTCTTTTTATTTTCACTTCCTTCGTCTTCGCTACTACTATTTAAATACTCAATACTTAACTTTATTTACCTCAAATACAAAAAAAAAAAAAAAAAAATGTGTGTGGCTGGTCGAAAAAAAAAAATCTACTACACCCAATGTGGGTCGAATAAAATATGAAATCTATCACATATTTTCCATCGGCCCGACGCGACTTGTCATTTTCAACTTCCAACAAAAGCAATTGAGGTAAATATGTATAAGGATAACATACAGCGTGATATGTGTAGGTTTGGGGCTTTTCCAACACATAACTAGAGGTATCGAATAACGTTTTTCACTGATAATATTGTAAAATTTCAAAGTTTTTTACTTAAAAAATCCATGTACCTATTTACTTCACGTTTGAATACTTTTCGATTATACATGTAAATGAAATAGTTTACCAGACTTATATGGAATTTTCTTCAAAACAAATTTTAAAATCGCATGATAATGTGAAATCAAATAAAATATTTATTTTATTTGTTTGAAAACTTATTGAAAAATTACAACAAATATGTTTTTTGTTTAATAACGAAATTAAATTACGAAAACAGATTTTGCAGATGGGGTTTTCCATAGCACAACAGCAGCCTTCTTTTTGAAATTCGCAGAGAAAATGATTTTATGACATTTTTATGTTTTTTTACTTAAAAAATCCATGTACCTATTTACTTCACGTTTGAATACTTTTCGATTATACATGTAAATGAAATAGTTTACCAGACTTATATGGAATTTTCTTCAAAACAAATTTTAAAATCGCATGATAATGTGAAATCAAATAAAATATTTATTTTATTTGTTTGAAAACTTATTGAAAAATTACAACAAATATGTTTTTTGTTTAATAACGAAATTAAATTACGAAAACAGATTTTGCAGATGGGGTTTTCCATAGCACAACAGCAGCCTTCTTTTTGAAATTCGCAGAGAAAATGATTTTATGACATTTTTATGTTCCATTGACAATGTTCTCACTTTTGCAGATTTTCGAAAGCAAAATTTTACAATACTTTTTGTCTTTCCGTTGCCCACATAATAGCCAACAATTCTAACTTGCTCGAATGATACTTTTCAGGTTCTGATGTTAGACGACTTATTACATATACTAAACGGAGACGACTTATTACATATACTAAACGGATCCTTCCATCGTCCTTGAAACAGCATCGCCGCATCGCCGCTGGGGTCGAAAAATTAGAGAATTTTAAAACTCATTTTTAAAATTGCTAAGTTGTCTCAATTCCGTCATTCCACTTGAATGTCGTTTTTATTTTCAATAGTTTGTACAAAGGAACTGCTCGAAATAAGATTTTCTTTACGAATCGTCAAACGAATCCAGACAACCCCAGGAAACGCCTCACTTCATGCACGTTCTTCTACCATATATGTAATTTTCGTAGGTGTTGATGCCTCGGACCACAAATAAAATACCACTGTTGTGCCTGCGACTCTTGCGAGTATTTTATTTTCCTATAATAAAAGGTTTATATGATGTTAACAATATTTTTAGATTTTAGTTACTTACACTTGTGTTCGTCCAACCTGTCACAAGCGGCATCAACATAAAAGAAATGTAAAATGCCGAAAACGGCGGGTATAAAGATTTTTGACGTTTTGAGGAAGGGAAACTAGTAACCTAGTGTTTACAAAGGGCTATCAATATCGAGTTATCTATCTCCTTCAACTAGCTCATATTTTCTTCATCAGGGATTTTTGAGTCCTAGTCTACTTGCTGTCGTACTGCAACGCCAACTTGGCCATCAAGGTGTACTCCGCCTCTAGCCCAAATGGATCAAACAACGGCATGACGATGCTTAAAATTTTACGCTTAATTGGCCTCCGAGTTCCATTTAATAATGCTGGATCAATTTTCGCAAACGTCATAGATTTGAACACGTCTTGGTTTGTATCCCAGTCCAATCCCAACACCTTCTGATAGTTTTTTGTTTCGCTTTTGTCCAAATTCAGGACAGGGAACTGGTCTTCGGTATCTTCGAATGACGTTATTAATCTCTTGGAGTTCGATACGAAACGCTTGAGGTCAAAGCCTCCTTGCTTCTGAACTTCATTAGAACCGTGGTCAAGGGATGACATTCATCTGGACCACTTTGCAGGACTGAGTTTAGCGGGATTCCATCAACTTGCGCCGCAGCGTCGAAGACTAAAGGTAGTTTTCCTGGTTTGTTTGGGTTGGCCACGCTAAAATATGGCAAGTACCAAGTGCGACCTTCTCTGATTGATCTCTCTGATTCAATTAATTCTTTCGCATACTCATTTCGTTCATATTCCAGCATGATTGAAGTATATTCGTCGCGAAAAATATTGTTTTAAATGAACTTCTTTTCCAGACTAAGGAACCTTTTTACTGCTATTTTTCTATTCTCTGGTAGAGCTATGCCATCTTACTTCCACAGCAGTCCAGTTTCAAATCGCGTTCCTAAAAGCTTGGTCGTGGCGTTCAGCAACTCTTTCACTCTAGACGTGTCAATAGACTCCGTTACTTTCTTGACGAGGTACCTGTGCAAACAGCTCATGATAATTACCTTCATCGGTTTTACAATATCTTCTTTGCCGTACACTATCCATCCAAGTCTCGTTAGAACGACGGTTGGACTCTTTCATCCCTCTGCCACAATTAACAGTTCTGAGGTGGCCGCATGATAATTATCTATTTGAATTTGTTCCATATGGCGATACTTCGAGTGCAGTGCGGTTTAATCCAACGTTTGGGTAGGAAGCCGGAGATCTCTAATCGTCCTAATATTCCTTAACTGGAATCTCCTGCTGTTTTGTTTGACACCTGACTACTCCATATTCGCCAGATTTGAAGGTTCCGTGATCATATTATCTCCGAACCATTATATCGTAAGATTTTATTTAGGACTCTGCAGGCCGAGGCGATCCACCAAATGCTTGTTGACTAATAAAATTGCTGATTGTTCATCAAAGAAGGCGTAACAATTTATAGACCTTCCCTTTCCATACAGCCGTACTGGTAAAATTTCAAACAGCAGCTTCGTGTTTACTGGCTGCAAGACTTTATTAATAAATACCTGTGGTTGGTGATTTCTTACAACAGTTTGTCCCGTCGTCTAACTCAATGACCCATGTAACAGTTTAAGCAGCCTTTTTGTACAGCTCGCTTTGTCACACTTATGTCGTTCTGTACAGCTATCTGTTCGGTGACCTGCTTCTAGGCAATTGAAGCATAACCTATACTTACGGGTGCAACGTTACCTTTGCTCATAACGTCGATAGCTTTCTATTTCGTGCGCCTCCCCGCATAGTTTGCGTCCTGAGCTTTTGTTAGCTATGTTGTTTGCTAAGAACAATTGTGTCCGTTTCCCTCGTTTATTCTCGTTCTGCGGTGGTTCGTTTAAATTTGTGCCCACTATGCTAACCATTTTTGTCGGGTCGGTGACGACTCGAGCGTCATCGCGTATCGGGCCCAGTAAAGGCTCCTTTGCACTGACAACTTTAGCAGCAATTTCCCCATTAATGTGTGATTCGCTAGATGTTACTCACATTCGGCAGCCTTGAGGAACGAGGACGAATTTTGCACCTTCATTGGGAAAGGAACAAGCTGTTCTATACGGTTATCTAAGATTGGAGCCACCTCCCGTATTCGTGCTATCAGGCTCTTTAAGAGCTGACCCGGTCTCCCAAAACGTCCTTAAGTGTATCGATAATTTTCCTAACGTTGCTACTGTGGATAAGCAGACACTCCACTCCACAAACGTGCTGCGGTCCCGCTTGCGCACTAACTCTTCCTCTTTTATGTTAGGTTAGGGCTCTGCGAGCAACCTCACTGCGTTTTTTGTTTTACCTCGCCGCTGTGAAATAGCTCTTCGCTGAGGTAAAGCTCCTTATTTCTGATTGTGATTCGCACTGCAGATATTAGCTGGTTTCGACCCCGCTGCTACGGAATAGCGCTTCGCATTCCGCATACTATCCGATTTCGGATGTATTTGTATCACACTCAATGATACACAGTCTTGGAACTCGTTTAGCATACCAATGAACTTACCAACTACCAGCGGTGGTTGCTCTTTACCGACAAAAACTTTTAGTTCTACACTTTTCCTAACTTTCTAACTTTGTCTGTCTATCACTTCAGTATTTTTTGTCATTTGCTTCTTGATGTTAAAATTTTTGTCTTCAGATATATCCTCATCATTGATAGTTAGGGTTAGTAATACAAGTTGTGTGTTGTCTTCAACCACCGTAAGAATGTTAACAGATCCCGTTTGTAATAGCCACTCAATCTTGATGATAATAATATTATCTTCTTCAAGCTCAAAATCTTTGAGTGGGTGAAATTGCTTTTTGACCAGAAATGCTAGTTCACTGCCAATTTTTTGAAAAAAAAAAAAAAATTCAGTAAATGAGCGTCCACGTATATTGCATCACTGCACATGGTCCAGGAAATGCATCATTTCCGAGATACAGAAGTTTAGACAAAATCTTACACTGCCCTGTTTTGACTTATATTGAAAATAACATCTTTCAAGTTTACGCATATATGATAACAAGTGAGATAACATTGAACTTGTGATTATGTGTTCTTTAATTGTTTAAAAGTTAATGTTTAGGACAACATGTGTCATGTGCAATGAATGTGTCAAAGGTTACAGAAGATCAAAAGTGATTTTTTTTTTTTAACCTAAAATTTTGATTTTGCCATAAATTTTTCAGAAAAACATTTTATTAACCCCCACCTTTTGAAGTTTTGAAACATATACTTACCATGTACAAAAAAAAAAAAAATATCATTTAATCAAGTCAAAAGTTTTCAAGATACGACTCAACTTCTTCAAACTATAAAACAAAAAAATTGTGTATTCTTATACAACAGTCATATAAAATTAAGTAGTTAACCGCTGCGTTGGATTTATTTATTTTTTCGTAAAACATGTTCATTAATACGCAATGTAAATCCAATTATTTTCTTTTTAAAAAAGTAAAGGCCAATGTTCAATATAAATATTCTGACTATTATATTTGCGAATATAAATTCGCAAAAATGGATTTTTTAATCTAAATTTAAAAAAAAAAACTTTTGCAAGGAATAGAAGTAAGAAAAGCAAAAGTACTTACGCTGAAAATTTATCACTAAAACTCGGATTATGAAAACAACCATGCAAACATAAACATAAACATTCCTTTGGAGGTATCTGAAAGCCAAAGGATTCATTTTTCGTTGGAAGTGAAAATTCAAGGGTTAAGATATATCCGTCAAATAAGGAACTTTCGTGAAACTGGTAGTCAGATAATTTATGTAGATGAATCAGATCCCACACAAGAGGAATGTCTTGGACTGATGGAAGTACGAAAGGACTAAAAAAAATCTATTGAAAAAGAATCGCGGCTCATAATTGCACACGCTAGTGGTTCAAATGGATTTGTCCAAAACGGTCTTCTAGAGGAACCGTCGGTTATTGTAATGGACAACGCCCCCTATCACAATAAATTAAAAAACCGAACCCCAACTTCATCAGCAACGAAATTGGGGTTAGTTAATTGGCTAGTAGAAAATAATGTTGCCCATAGGTCTTTAATGCTGAAGATAGAACTATATGATTTAGTTCGACACAACAAGACATACCCGCAGCATCAAATAGACGACTTGATTAGATCAGGCTACCACCATACCATCCGGACTTGAACCCATTTGAGAATATATGGGGTATTGTAAAATGAAGAGTGTCGGGTAGAAACACCGCATTAAAGCTGGATGACATCAAGAAAATAGCAGAAGAGTTTGCAAAAATTACTGTCGAGGAATGGAAAAAAAGCATGCGTTAAGGCCATAAGGACAGAAGAAAGTTATTTGAGCTATGAACTGAGTTGGGATACCTTCACCAAGAGAATTGTTATTATACCCGGCGAAGATTCATCAACTGAAATTGAAAGCGACGGTGAGGATGATGATACCACTGATGAGAATGTAGTAACATAACATAAAAATATATACTTAATTTCAATTTATTCAACTTTTATATTCATATTTTAAGTCTAATTTATTTTAGCAAAACATTATTTCTTCTTTTCAACACAATAATTTTGGAGAGTGCTTTCCATAAAATTGTCATTGCCAACTCCACTGAAAAAATATACAATGGACACGCCTTCCACGTCCATGCATTCTCTCTACACTCTGGTTTCGCATCTGTCAATACCGGCTTCTTATCTTTTTACAATACATTATTGTCTCGAGGCAGGTATATCGCCTGAATAAACAACTATTGTAGTTGTAGTTGTTTATTCTCTAAAGAAAAAATTTAATTACAATTCAGATATTTTGGTATATCGATACTCACTTTTTGGCGACATATGTGGCTGCGTCCGGACTCGGTGACTGTTGGCTTTGATTTGAAATTGAATTTTACTTCGAAGTGTCATGGCTGTCAAACTTTAAACTTCAAATATTACGGAATGCGTTCACCAACGTCGGGCGTTACCACAAAACCCACTGTTTATTATATTTATATTATTTATACAAATTTGTCAATTTATTTAGTTTAAAACTAGGTCTGTTTAAGGACTTCAAATTTGTACCAACTTAGTTATAATATAAATAATTTGTTATCATTTGAGTACATCAATCGAACCAATTTCTTTTGGATGCTTCCTCGTTTGTAAAAATCACAACCGCGTATTTTCTCGCCACATTCTTAACGTCCGTTTTCTCTTATAGCAATATGATATAATTATACATATGTAATATAGCGACCGAAGCGGACAGAATCACTTACACGTAACCAGAGCCTGTGTTTTGTTTGAACAAGCTTTGAGTATAATTATTCGTTTTAGCCACAGTCCACAGAAACAACAAATATGTAGATGCGTCATACTTTCAGACGATATCTGATGAAGACTTTGGATGACACACTGAAACGCAATGTGATTCGGCTGGTTGTACCAATGGGTTTTGTAGGACTTCGGTTGAATCTATCTAAGCTCAAATAAATGGACTACGTGAACAAAGCACCAAATAACACCCGAAGTGAACAGGGAGGAGTCATGGAAGTAAAAAAAAGTTGGCGGGAGTTAAGCATGTTTTCAGAAGCCACACACGATGGCACCGAGATATGATTTAAGCTCTAGGATCAAAAAAGGTATATATGTATATTAATTTACTTACATAACGAGTTCTTGAGTTGTGAAGAATCTCTGCCTGGGACACCGTAGCCTTCCATCCTCTTTTATCCGGAGCACGCTGCCAGTTCGTAAGACTAAGCATCCCTGCAACCACGACTGCCTAAACTAAGACGGTACTCATGCTCGGCTCGAACCTGAGGCCTGTGATTCGAAGATTATTTTATGGAGCATTGCTGTCCATCCACTAGATGTGCCCAAAACAATGCAGTCTACGTATCTTAGCTTTTTGGACTATGTCCACACATCTTTGTTCAACTCGTAGATCCCGCGATTGTACTTTCCATTTTATTCGGCTCCCTCGCAAATGGGACCGTTAATTCGATGAAAGATTTTTCTTTCAAAGCCAATTCCATTTTTCTGCATGTCGTCTACAACTCGGCACCGTATTACTAGTAGGATCAAAGTCTTGTACAGGAGAATCTTTGTTATTCTACTCAGGAGCTTTGACCCAGCAGATTTTATAAACTGAAGCAGAATTCGGTTTGCTACGGTCATTCTTCGTTGGATCTCTACTAAGGTGTCATTTATAGAGTTTATGTTCACTCCGGTGTAGATGAACTCCTTAACTTCCTCGAAATTATAGTTCCCGACGTGAGCTACCGAGATGGTAGAGGGATGTTTCTTGGCTTGTCGATAGCATATATTTTGTTTTCCCCCCAGTCTTTTAGCTCGATACTCTTGTTTTCCGTTGCATCGCTTTTAGGTATGCATTTTCTTTCGCCTTTTTCTGTTGTGCACTCATCATCGTGTCGCGGGTTTTTTTTCTTGGGATGGCTGGTAGCTCAGGATGGTTTCGGCAGCTTTTTTGATGATGCGACGCTGGATCCACTAGACGTTGTCGTTTGTGGATGACGACGGCATAGTACTTTCACACTTAATCGTCCTCTGCAGTTTCTGGCTACACCTGGCGCTCTACGTTAATTCTTCTTATGGAGGGCCGTAGTAGTTAGAGTCGATGTTTGCCCACCTGAATGTACGCAAGTCCAAGGTTTCTGTCTATTATCATATGGTCGATTTGGCTTGTTCGACCACTTTTTTTATATATTCATATATGACAAGGGTGTATATGGCATAAATTATGTAAATATCAATAAAACATCCAATATTAATTTAAACTGTTTATTTTTCGAATTTAATGTATCTTAACACTAAAGGGTGTTACACGTTCTAGTCCTTAGTCTCTTCGTTGATTGTAGCATCTTTATTTTGAACATCTGCATCATTAACATTTTCTACCGACTTTGAATAAACATTCAAGACATTTACTAATGCATTTTGTTGGGCCTCCAAATTCTGTACAATCTGCTCAGCTACCATATTTAATACAGAAACCAGTTGAGCCTGTCCCACTTGGAGGTTCGGTAAACTTGCGAAATTAACGAACTCATTTCGACTTAAAAGTCTATTTTCCAAAATACCACCAAGCAGCAGCATTTGTGGCACTTTCCTTGTGATTTTCAACAGACTGGAGACTTTAGGTTCTGGTGCGAAAACAATACAGTGATTTGACTCGAACAATGGCATGATAGCTTTGTATTTTGTATTCTCCACTGCCAATTTAATGATGTTTTTGCCATAACGCTTAAATGTTATGTTCTGCTTATGCAGTGCAACACGTATTTTAAACAATTCGTCTTCATTGATTGGATTCAGGTGGAAAATGCCTACCATCTTGGAGTTTTCCAACCAATTCAAAACCTCTTTAGCTATAATCAGATTGTAGGGATTTTCAATTGTAGATTGCAGTTTGCCGTGGGTATTTTTGAAGCAATTAAGTGTCTTTGGGGGTTCATTGTAGATTGGTTGGGTTACAGCTATGACTCTTGCCCGCTCATAGTGAGGTTTTTGTGGACGTTGAATGTTAATTTTACCCCGAAACCGTTGAAATTGTACAAGAGGTGTACGAGATTGTAGCAAAGCTGCAAAAGAAAACAAGATGTGTTGTATAAGCGGATTCTTAAAAATTGTTTACCTTGTTGAATTATGTTTGACATGATTGTTTTGTTTTCGATTAAAGCTGGCTTTGGAGAATTAATAAGCAAGTTGTCACAGTCTCGCCTAGAGAAATATTTCAATTTGTTTCATTCAAAAGGAATCGCAAAATTTATAAACTTTT
This sequence comes from Volucella inanis, assembly GCA_907269105.1. Taxonomy (NCBI): domain Eukaryota; kingdom Metazoa; phylum Arthropoda; class Insecta; order Diptera; family Syrphidae; genus Volucella; species Volucella inanis. The sequence continues at coordinate 72,910,507 of OU026157.1, read as the reverse complement.
TACCCAGCTCGTGGAGTAGACATCTGTCAAAAATCCAACAGCTGTTCGTGCAGCTACCGATTCTCGAATTAAACTCTAACAGGGCTGCCAAGTATGGATTTGAATTTCCTAAAAAGTTCCAAGTGTTTCGATAAGTTTTTATCTTATTGTTGCTCCGATAAAAGAGGTTCTTTACATAATATACATTTTAAAAACAAAAACGATTATATAAATTATAGATCTACTAAAAAACAATGACTTTGAAAGGACAATCGAAATATTTCCCAGAGTCTTAATTTGCAAGAAATTAACAAAATGCGAAACTTACCATCATGTTTTAACAATACGAAATACCGGGACGGTAAGATGAATATATTTCAATATATTATTATTAAAAACATGTTTAGCTCTCCAAAAAGTAAAATAAAAATACGCCGATTTATATAATTGTATTAGGTCTATTCGCTTATTGTGAAATTCAAGAATTTGTTACTTTTTTGACTTGATTTCCGTAGATTTCGACAGCATGCTGATACAGCTATTGTGTAAGCAATAGCCTGTAACTTCAACAACGTTATATTAAGTAAAATTATCGCTGCAGTAAAGCTATGATTGGAAGTGATGCTTTCTTTTTTCGTTTCTCCCTTGATGTGTTCATAATCGATCAATTCTAGCTGTGAGTGGTCCAAGCAAAGCACTCCCATCGGTGGGGGCTAGGTTTTAGAGAAGAGATTCGATCCGTGTCTTATCATATATCAGCTTAATTACTTTATGTAATTTACTCAATTTATGTGACGTTTTCCTAGTTCTATGTATCCGTTGTAAGCTATAAGGGTCTATGATTCTCTAATCGACTGAGAATGCGAGAGCAGGTTCCATGACAAACGCACATTATTTTATTATATTATTGGAATGATTACCTATTTAATGTCGCCAGAAATGGTGCGAAATGTTTTCTCAAACGATGTTAGAAATGTTTTACGCCCACAATTGGGGTACAGTGCCCAGATACGGGCAAGTGGTCCTGTAACATCTGTGCATCTGGTGATAGGATTCAAAACCTTGCTATAAAACTTATAGTTAATTGACACCCTCCAACACCAGCGAATCGTCTTCTGCCTCATCTCATCTCATCATGCTACGTCGAAATTGCCAGTAGCATTCCGTCTCTTAAAACCTTCAACCGTAACATCCATCTGGCTAGGAATGTTCATGAGTATACCATCAAGGCTACTTTTGGACGTACTCTAAAATATCGTGATTTCTTCCTAAGACGTAAAATTCGCTAATGGAACGCCCTGGCGAGCTTTTTATTTCTTAGTCATTATAACTTGCAAACATTTAAAACCAATGTTTATCGGTATCTCTCTTTGTTTCTTTATCTAGTTATTTTTAACAATATTAAACTGCGAGTGTCTTATTTGTAGGAGTGAAATTTTAAGTTGCCGTGGACCACGAAGATGCGTTCAGGACCACAGGATTGTTGATTTCATTGATCCAGAGGGTATCTCTCGTTTAAAAACGAGTTTAAAAATATACGACGCTCGCGCTATGGCATTAAAACCTCATAGCAACTACCATAGCAAAGACAATTTCTTGAAACTTAAACAAAATGCGATCTAACAGTTTTTCATACCGTGATAAACAATAGGAAAAAAAAAAAAACAAAAGACAAACGTCAGAGTAGCGTTGAAGATTTTAAAATGCCTTTCGCGGAATTGTTGGATATACGACATTGATTTTTGGGCTACTTCAAGACGAAGATCCAATAGCACATTTAAAGTATTTATCTGGTGATATATGCTAGTTTCTGAGTGTTGTATTATTCGGCTCATTTGCAGGTCCTTTAAAAAGAGCTGGTTTGCCAGTTTCAAGATTACAAGCATTAAAAATAATTTAATTTATTTTTGCTTTTAACATTTATTGCCTAAATAATTTTCAGAAAAAAATACAAAAATCCAAATTTATGTTCCGTTACTTTTCTGTTGAAGTTCCCAATGACGGTTTGATGTGAAGTTGGGCACATTACATAAGTGGTAAAGTAATGTTGTTAAAAATATATACTAATGTTTTAGATTCGAATAATGTAATCGGTGGCTTATGTGGTTACGTCCAATTTTGGTGAACGCACCCAGTAATATTTGACGTTTACGTGTTTGACAGCGATGACATTTAAAGCTAGAATTCAATTTCAAATAAAAACCAACAGTCGCCGAGTCCGGACGTAGCCACATAAGTCGCCGAAAAGTGAGTATTAATATTAACCCACACATGCGCAAATGCACACACGCATTTTTCGATATCGTTTATTCAGACGACGAATCCGGGCTCGGAACATCTTTATTCTTTTTCGGGTAACAGCTTGGCAGCCAGCCTAGTATCCGTTAATAACCAGTAACGGGATCTGACCCGGCAATTTGTAATTGCCGCCAACAAATAAATTGCCGCCGCAACCTACATATTGTGACAGCAAATCGCCGTCAATAAATAAGCTGCTGCCACAACCAGTACGTTGCCGTCACAGCCAGCAAATTGCCGCCAGTTCATATTTTGCTCCCACAATCAGTAGTACGTTGCCGACACAGTCAGCACGTTGCCGTCAGTAAAAGTTGCTGCTACAACCAGCACATTGCCGCCAATGCAAAGAAATCGTTGCCACAGTCAGCACGTTGCCGCCACAACCAGCACATTGCCGCCACAGTCAACATATTGCCGCCACAGCCAACAAATTGCCGCCAGTTCATATTTTGCTCCCACAATCAGTAGTACGTTGCCGCTACAATCAGCACGTTGCTGTCAGTAAAAGTTTCTGCTACAACCAGCACATTGCCGCCACAGCCAGCTCATCGCCAATGCAAAGAAATCATTGCCGCAGTCAGCACGTTGCCGCCACAGTTAAAAGTGCAATTCAACAATCAACACGTCGCCGCCACAGTGAAAAGTCGTCACTAGCTGAGTCCCACAAAAAGCAGCTACCGAGGTAAGCCATATTATGTTATAGGTATGGTATATTACCGTTTCGTTCGGGCTTCGCCATTGCATTCCATTTAGCTATTGTTCAAAGTAGCGGGATAGAACACAACCCAATACCGATAATATTCACGTAATAGAAAAACTATACTTAATAAATCGAATTTTAAATAAAATATTTAAGTAGAATAAAGGTTTATGATCTGGGTAAAATAAAAAATAAAATAAAATTTCTTACCGACGTACACATCGGTCAGATAATTTCTTCGTAGCCACCATAACCAAACAAATTGTAAGCACCTGTTAATGCCGAACCCTCAACGATCGCCCAATCCGGCTCGTAGAAGAGTAACCAGAAGTACCCTGAGGAAAACTGAAGAAGCCGAACAAGAAGATTAAACCGACGATAGCTCGTAGGAGGAGGTCGACCAAATTGTTATGGCGCTAGGTGATGCCGAGATAGCCACGTTGCACCGGAAGCTACAGGAATTACGCAAACAACTAGAAGCCGTCACTTTATCTGCTGCGATGGAGAGACAAGAACGACATCGTCTCGAGGCACTCCTCAATAAGCAACAATCAATCAATCTGTTACTCAGCGGATTGGTACTGAAGCAGTCACGACAGGTACCCCCTATATTAATGCCGCCGAAAAGCAAACGCTGCCGACAAGCACCCGCGGACCTCCTGTTGCCAGCTGCTCTATAGTTCCAACTTCCATGGCCAACGCCAACGTCTCCTCGTACGCAGCTTCAATTGCTGCGATTTCATCTTTCTATGGATTTCCGACAAAGCCAAGAACGACATCGCAATCGATGACAGCCAGCTCATGTTCACAGTATTCCTGGCCGCCGATCACTACTTCGTCGATATATAGTCAGTCCTTTCCCAGCTTCGCTACGAGAAACCCAGTTCCAACATTTCTTAATCCGCTGAACGGCACGCAAACGTTCGAACGGGGGCACTCCATCCCTCAGCCAACCGCCCCGCAAGTCCCACGACTCAGCTGTCTTCATCTTCATTTGGACATGAAAGCCACCGCTACATGATCTGCCGGAGTTTCGCGGAAGGCTCGAGGAATGGCCGATGTTTTGCATGGCTTTCCTGGAATCTTCAAGAATTTTTGGCTACAGCCAAGTGGAGAACATGTTTCGGTTGCAGAAAAGCATCTTAGGTGGAGCGAGAGATGTCGTCGAATCACTCTTGATACATCCAGACAATGTCAGATCAGGTAATGTCAACGTAAGAGCTTCATTACGGACGTCCAGAATGCCTCGTACGGAGCCAGTTAAGGAAGGTAATAGAAGCTACGCAGATTCCCGAGAACAAGCTGGAACTTATCATATCATTTGCTACCAAGTTACAGAATCTAACAGTATTTCTTGAAGCAAGCGGTATGCATCAGCATTTGGCAAACAATGCCCTTTTAGATAAGCTCGTTGGGAAGATACCGATGAGCAAGTGATTGAAGTGGGCCCAAACGTGTGTATGCATCCTGCTGTACGCAACTGTCAAACATTTTAATGACTGGTTGAATCGAATAGCCCGTCTTGTCTGCATCGTCTCTACCACCTCACAAAGCCAAGGAGTATCCTGCATACAAATGGAAGTCCGCCTTCAACCATCGCGTCGCCTAACAAGTGTCGGTACTGCAAAGCAGAGCATCATCCAGTAGCCGAGTGCAACAGTTTTAAGGTACTAGACCTTTCAGACAAGTGGACGTTTGTGAAGCGGAACCGACTCTGTTTTTCCTGTTTGAAACGTGGTCATATTATAAGAGCGTGCAGGATGCGGAAGCCATGCGGAGTGGAGAACTGCAGCGAGATGCATCATCGGTCACTTCATGAAGCGGATGTCGCCCAGCAACCAACTCCAGCCAACGTCAATAACCAGAGAGCAGAGGTTCAAAGGCCGGTCATAAAATGCAACGCTGATGGAGAGACGAAGATTCTTTTCCGCGTTTTGCCAGTCAGGGTGTATAGCGGCAAGACGGAAGTACGGACGTATGCTTTGTACGACGAAGGCTCATCCGTTACCATCATGAGCGAGGACTTGGCCAAACGCTTACGACTCGAAGGAAAACCGAAGGATCTGAACCTGCGATGGATAGGGCATGAAACGCTGGCGAAGAAGTCGCTTGCAGTTGACGTTCTTATAAGTGCCGATCGAAAAGACGCGGAGCGATATCGGATACGAAATGTACAGACAGTAGTGGACTTGTGTTTGCCTACTCAGAGCTTTGCTGTCTCGGAAGACAAGTCGCTTGCCGACTTTGGAATTCCTCTTGCCAACTACAGGAACGCGAAACCGGAGATTCTTATTGTATTCTTATCGTAACGAGAACCAAACTTGGGAGGGTAGTTTACGGCAAAGCAGGATTGACGGGTGACCTAGATGAAGACGTCGTACTCTTTGGCCATCAGTCAGTCGAAAAGGACCGTCGAATAGATGCCATCGTCGATAATTATTTCAGGATCGAGATCTTGGTGTGAAAAAGCCGACGGAAAAATTAATGTCCGAAGAAGACAAGAGGGCTCACTCGATCGGGAAAGCGATATAGTACGGGCCTGTTATGGAAGACTGATAGCTCCGCGCTACCAAAAAGTTACCAGCTGGCCAAAAGGAGACTTCTTAGCCTCGAAGTGAAAATGCGAAAGGATCCTAAGTTTGCTGCCACGTACCATACAGTACAGAGGACAGAGGTACAGAGGACCATTGCGGACTACGTCGAAAATGACTCAAGAACTTGGTATCTGCCCCACTTCTGGGTCAACAACCCGAACAAACCCAGGAAGACTCGCCTGGTTTTGACGCTGCCGCAGAGACAGGTGCATTCTCTCTAAATTCTTTCCTTTTGAAGGGGCCCGATGACTACAGCCCCTTAGTAGCGGTCCTCTTTAACTTTAGACTGCGTACTATAGTCGTTATAGGAGATATCAAGGAGATGTTCCACCAGATTGTAATTCGACCGGAGGACCAACACTCGCAACGACTTCTCTGGCGAGATAGCGTCGATAAGCCAATCGAGAAGTACGTGATGAGGGCCATGACGTTCGGGGCCAGCTGTTCAATTTCGTCAAGAACTATAATGCCTTAAAATTATCACTCCAAGAGCCACGAGCCGTCGAAGCCGTTATTTACAACCACTACGTAGATGATTTCGTCGATAGTTTTGACAGTGTAGCGGAAGCTATCACAAAGGCCGTCGTAGCAATTCATCAAAGTGGAGGGTTTTAGCTGAGGAATTTGTTGTCGAATGCAGAGGAGGTCAATGCCTGTTTCCGAGAACGCCGCTCAGAACGCACTATCGACATGAACATTGAGGCATCATCAGGTTCTCGGCATGGATAGCTCAGATGATTCGTTCTACTTTAAACTTAAGTTCCCCCGTGTCCGCCATCATGGAGCAAGATAGATGCCCGACGAAGAGAGAATTCCTTAGCATCACGATGTCAATATTTGACCTCTTCGGAATGATTGCTAAGTTCACGCTCTATCTAAAATTGCTTCTTCGTTCAATCTGGAGTTCCGGAACTGCGTGGGACGAGCCAATTCCCAACGAATCGTTTGAGAGGTGGAAGTAATGGAAGGCGGAACTGCCAGCGTTGGCTCAACCAGATGTCATCATGAGTTTCTATCCCGTGCCGACCGGATAGACTTGCATACCTTCGTCGATGCTAGTGAGGAAGCCCTCAGTGCAGTCACATACATTAGGATGGAGCGTAATGGAGGAATTGGCGTTTCGTTAGTGTGCAGGAAAAATAGAGGGAGCCCGGGGAAACTTTTATCCATACCTCGCCTCGAACTCTCAGCAGAGGCGTGAGGCTATGCAATTCTATCGTCGATAGCCACAAGTTGTCCTTTACCAACCGAATATTTTGGAGCGACTCCAAGACGGTACTTCACTGGCTTCGGTCGGATCCTCGCCGACATAAAGAATTCGTAGGATTCAGAATTGCGGAGATACCAATGGCGCTGGGTTGCATCGAAGAAAAACCCCGCGGATGAAGCCACAAGAGCGAAATACGCGCCCCAGTTCCAGGCGGATAAAGGGGCCTGCCTTCCTGGAGTTAGCTGAAGCGGAATGGCCAAAACTTCTGGATGACGTCTCAATTGGTGATTGCCGGGATGAACTGCGACCGAAGTACTCTAGGCTTCAAAGGACCATCGCATGGCTACTACGTTTTGTAGCCTCTTGCCGGGGAAAAAGAGATGAACGAGGTGAGCTCACTGCATCCGAGCTTCATAAGTCGGAACGTTTAATATGCCGTCAAGTTCAAAGTGATGTCTTCAGTTCTGATATTGCCATCCTACGCAGGGAATCGCGCGTCAAAAGAGACAGCCAGATCTATAAGCTTTCGCCGTACCTTGGTGACTGCGGACTTGTTCGCGTTTCGGGTTGGATAGACGCCGCTACAACGGTTCCAACTGAGACTAGACGCCCCGTTATACTCCCAAAACACCATCGCGTGACGGACCTGATTATCGACCATTTTCACCGACGTTGCGGACACCAAAACGACGACATGGTGGTGAACGAGATCTGTCAGCGATTTTGGATAGTGGGAATTCGAAATTCCGTAAAAAGGATGGGCCACTGATGGGCCAACTTCCTGTTGATCGTCTTACGCCGAACATAAGGCCCTTTACGTACTCTGGTCTGGATTATTTCGGACCTGTTAGTCACCATATGTCGCCGAAAGGAGAAGAGATGGGTCGCCCTTTTTACCTGCCTAACCATCAGGGCAGTACACCTGGAGATAGCAGCAGACTTTTCGTCGGACGCGTGCATTCTCTGTATACGGAACTTTGTCAACAGGCGAGGAACTCCGCTTCGAATACGTAGTGACAACGGAACCAATTTCGTCGGCGCGAAGAAAGAGCTTTTGACCAGTCGAATATTTGACAACGAGGCGGTGAAAGCGGAGCTCGGGCTAAAGGGAATTGAGTGGATTTTTAATTGTTCGGCGAATCCGCATGCTTGAGGTTGTTGTGAGCGCTTGGTTTTATCAGTTAAGCGCGTTCTCTCTCGAACGCTGTCTGAGATATCTCCAAAGCTCGAGACTTTACAGAGTGCGCTCATAGAAGCCGAAAATATAGTCAATAGCCGACCGCTCACTCACTTACCTGTAACGACCGAGGAGGAAGAGCCAAATCATTTCATTATGGGTGGCACAAGTTCAACGCAGACCATCCAATCGATGGTAAAGCACTATGCTTGAGAAAACAGTGGAAGGTATCCCAGTAGCTCAAAGATCGCTTCTGGAAAAGGAGGGTAACGGAGTATCTCTCCGTTTTGACCAATAGGTGTAAGTGGTTTGAAAGGGTAAAGCCATTGCAGATTGGGGACTTAATCCTCGTCTGTGATGTCGATGTGCCGCGAAACAGGTGGGTGCGAGGTAGAATAACGAAAGTTTACCCGAGGCCTGATGGACAGGTCCGCTCAGCCGAGATTCAAACGACTTCCAAAACTCTGCGGAGACCTGCGGTGAAGCTAGCGGTGCTAAAGATTGGTGAGCCTTTTGATCGAGACTCGAGCGCCTCACGGGGGTGGGATGTTAAAAATATATACTAATGTTTTAGATTCGAATAATGTTATCGGTGGCTTATGTAATTACGTCCGATGTTGGTGAACGCACCCAGTAATATTTGACGCTTACGTGTTTGACAGCGATGACATTTCAAGCTAGAATTCAATTTCAAATAAAAGCCAACAGTCGCCAAGTCCGGACGTAGCCATATAAGTCGTCGAAAAGTGAGTATTAATATTAACTCAATGAAATATATTATAATGTATACGTTTTGCAGAGAATAAACACACACACGCATTTTTCGGTATCGTTTATTCAGACGACGAATCCGGGCTCGGGACAAATGTTATTTTTTTTATTAATGGGCACTAACAATTCGGCCTCTCTTGATTCCGTGTTCCTTGCACATGTCATCACTTGCCGACATGTCGTCGTCGTTTTGTTCAATTCTCTCCATTCCATCCAAATCTCTGTCTGTTGTATTTCATCTATGTCTTCCACCAAATAGCGATCTTTGTCCAATACTTTAGCGATGCGATATGGACCTTTGTACCTGGGTTCTAATTTCCTAGACGAACCTGTGGAGTCGGGTTCAAATTCCATAACAATTAATTCGTTTTCCTCGTATTTTGTGGTTTCGGCATGTTTACGGTCAAATCTGTCTTTCCATTTTGCACGGTCTTTATTGATGTTTTCGAGTGCTTGCTGCCGCTTATCGGTAACATCAGCCATGGGATCTGCTTTATTGATATCGTTCTTCTCGTCTTCCATTTGTACTGCTCTGATCAGGTGATTCTGTGTTATATCAAGTAGATTAAAGTTGAATACAACATCATTTCGGCTTAACCCAATTGTTGCGTTCTTCTGCGAATTTATGGTCCACTGGATGTACCATAGATATTAATCCCAGCTCTGGTCGTTTCCTGATGTTGTTCTCAAACACGACAGAACAGTTCTGTTGACACTTTTGGCCTGTTTTGTTATGTTGTACGTTGTGTTTTTCGCAATATTCAGTAAATGATCTTGCTATGAAGGTAGTTCCCCGATCGGTTATGATCCGACTAGGAAGACCGAAATATGATGAGACTTATTAGAGCGCTCGTAGGACTGGTAAGGTTTTCGTTGTCCTTGTAGGCTTCAATATGACATATTTGCTGAGAGAATAAACGATTGTAAGAATATATTGATTAAAATGTTTATTTTTCAAAAATGACCCAAAAAAAAAAAAAAAAGGTCTAAATGCAAAACTCTAAAAGGTATCGGTATTATCTCCGTAAGATGAATTCGCCCTTCTGTTTTACCACCTGTACACTTATTGTAACAACAAGATACGCATGTACTTATGTACTCCTTTACATATTTCCGCGTTTTGGGAAACCAAAAAAGTTTTCGAAGACGATTCAGTGTCTTATCCATTTAAAAATTTCAATACGCCAGCGCACTGCCTTAGGTACAACATACTTTGCACCTGAAGATGTTATACGGTAAAATCGTTGTTGGCACAGCTCATATTCTTGCCGGAGTTGCTTTTCTTGAAATGACTTTTATCCTTGTAGCACTGCAATTATTTCATTCAGGTGAGTGTCTTGAAATTGCATTGTAAGCAGCCAGTCGTTGGTGGTATCATATATAGCGAGAACAAATTCTGCAGGTTCGACGTTGGTACTTGCTTCCACTCAATGCATCAATATGTGAAATTCGCGAGCCCGATCTGTGGACAAACTCACAGTTAAACTCCAACAGTTTAAGTCACCAGCAAGCAATTCTTCGATTCAGTTCTTTCTTCAGCTTTGTTGTCGTTTTGGCATCATAGTTCGTTACAACACGAAAATGCTTTCCCAGCAAGTATACTCGTAGTCGCTCCAAAGTCTTTGCTATGGCCAAGACCTCCAACTCGAAACTCGGATAGTTTTACTCAGTATCGATGCAATGACGGCTAAAATAAAACTCTGGTTGTTTATGTGACTTGCGTCTGTATAAACTTCGTGCATTGCTTCAAAACAATAAAGTACAAGAATGGGTTCATTTATCAATTTTCCCTTTATGTTCTCGAAAGCCTGTTCGTGTTCAGTTGTCCAATTAAAGGCTTTATTCTTTCGCGGCAGCGTCCGTCGTCAACGTTTTAGCCAGACTCGAGTAGTCTTTAACAAATTTTCTAAAACAAATTGTTAAGCCTAAAAATCGCCTCACGTCCGTAACATTCTGTGGTTTAAGGAACAATTGTATCGCTTGAAATTTTCTTTTTCCAGGTGTGATACCTGTTTATATTATATTCGTAATGCCCTTCTGTTGTAATGCTGTAAATTTCTTCGACTCTTCGTCAATTTCGATTTGGTTATAACCCATTCGCAGATCCAGTTTGGAAAAAAACTTATTTCCCGCTAGTGTTACAAACAGTTCGTCGATATGCGGCATGGGAAAGGGTTGTTTTACTGTGACCACATTTAAACACCTGTAGTCCACACAGAGACGAAACTCACCATTTGCCTTTTCCACCAATACAATCGGAGTACCACATTCGGAATGAGATTGACGAATGATACCGTTTGCCAGTAAATCTTCAATGATTTGGCGTAACTTCTTCCTCTTAGGAAACGCAACTCGATATGGTTTCAGATTGATGGATTGATGTTATTTAACTTAACCTCTATTTTAACTAAAGAGCATTTGCTTGGTTGGTTGGTCGTTTCCGAAAAACAACATCTATTCTTCTTAAGTAATTGTTTTAACTCCTTTTTCCAGCCGTAGTTACCAATACTCCTGTTGTTACCCCCTCAGCCTCTTCAAACCAACAATCTGACCCTTCTATAACAACACGATTTCCTGACCTACACAAGAAGTCTTGCCCTAGGAGAATATTTTCCGGTATATGAGTATCTTTTACTACCAAGTCGATAAGATAATTCTTTTCATCAATTTTCACAACCTTTCTTAGTTTCCGTTCATAAAACTCCCACTCGCCAATGAATAGGTACTTCCGGGATCAATAAATGCATGTATGCTATTTCCATCAACTAAAACTGTTTTAACTACATGTTTTGATTCCACTCCAGAATCATCTTAATTTTATTAATTTCTGCATTTCTTGAATTAGAATCCGTAATTGTATTTTCTACAGCAGTATTTTCGAGCTAGCAGCTCGAGCTTTTTCAGGACAGTTATCGGACTTGTGGTTAGTGTGATGGCAGATGTTACATCGTGGACGACGTTGAGGCTCTGAGCAATTTACGGAGACATGTTTAATTTTGTTACAGTTATTACAAACTATCGTATTTTTTTTTTGTTCTCTGCAGCGATGATAGGTGTTGTTGGCATTGCATATCCCCGCGGTTGAACGGTAAGATTCCTTTCACCTGCCTTTTGATTTCTCCTAGCAATAAATCGCTGCACGGCAATTAACAATTCACTGCAAGTTTAAATAGATACCTATTAGTGGTAATTGTTTGTTTAAATCAATATCCAAATTCCTTACAGAATATACTTAATAGTAGACTTTTCTGATAAATTTGCTCTCTGACTCAGAGACAGTATCCTATAATAATAATCTTCAAACGAATCACGACCATTCCATTTGGTTTAGGCGATTTCAAAATGAATATCCGCAATATCAAACGAATGAGGAAAATCTTTAAAAAAGTTCATGGCAAATTCGTATCATGTTCTGAAGATAGGAGAATGATCATCTGCCCATATTTTTGCCGGTCCCTTCATTTTTGCTTGAACAGCTATGATTGTGATCCTATCGCTTCAACCACACGCATCCTTTAAATTTCCAACCCTTTGGATGAACTCAAAAGAATTGAGAGATGTTTTTGAAACTGGATGGAATTTTGGAAAAAGGGGCATGGCTTCTCTTACACTGTTGTACAAGTTTAGGTGAACCAAATTATTAGTCCCATCAGTATGTGAAAGCGGTGGTGGTAGAACAGAAATATATCCCATTGAACTATACTGGTTGGTTGCCTTGTCGTTAAAGTTATGTTAAGGTCGAGAAGTCGTTTTCTGTATGTATGTTGCTTGTAGCTGTTTTATATACATCACGGGCACGTGTAGTTCCTTCTCCGGCACGTTCCAAACGTTCTATTAGATCGTTCTAAGAACCGTTCGTTGGCAATCCCTCACTGCTGCACCGTTTTTTAATTTTTTTTTTTTGAGTTAAGTCATCGTATTGGTCAAAATCCATACTGAAGAAGATATCTCACTTCGGATGTTATTAAAAACGAATTTAATTTATTTTTTCTTTTAACTTCTGCTTGCTAATTAATTTTCAGAAAAAAAAAAAAAAACCAAATGTACGTTCCGTTGCCTTTTCTGTTTAAATTCCCAGTGACAGTTCGATGTGATTTGGTAACATTACATAAGTGGTACAGTAATGTTATTTTCTTATTAAGGGTCACTTACCCAAGGATTATGATTATGCTGTTTGGGTTTTGTCTGATTTGTTATTTATTCAAATACGAGTTCGTACGTAGGGACATATTAAGCAGTCTTTTGGTTTCCTTATGAATTTACTGGAATTTTGGAAAATAGAAGCCCTATTTTTTATCGTCGTGGGAAATGTCTTGGAGTATAGGTCGATTGCTGACTTATTTCTTATTTCTGTTGCCATTCATCGATTTAAACTTTCGCTTTTCTAAATTATTCTCTGTTGTATATGTTGCGTATCGACATTAATGAGGTTCAAGACTCAATCAACAGGTGATGTTTTTTTATTTTAATTAAACACTAATTAAGTTAAAAATTATTTTGGTGCGATAATATTTATATTTTCCTATAGATTTCTAGAGAATTGACGTTTTTTACTGAGCCGAATAGCGATGTTTCATATAAGATCACAGGAAACACAATGCTCACAACCGAAGCTTTTGTAACAATCGATATTTATATTGAACCAGGGAAAATGAAAATCAACCGAAATCGCTTTTTTTACATCCTGGCACAACATCCCGATATAGTGATGGAAGTGCCAATAATAGGTTTGTATTTATAATATATGTATAAGGTGCGCAACTAAGTTCTCTTATTGTCAATAGATGGCTTTAGCAGTAAGTCCTGGTCGACATGACATATCTAAGCTTAGACTAGCTTAAGAATAACCACCGTTTGGCGCTCCCTTTGTTCCGATTTAAGCTCTGTTTTTTGTTAAGTTGGTAAATCTGTTGTTGATATTTCCTCTAAATCTAAGCGTTATAGCTTGACATTTGCAAAAGTTACGTAACCAAGAGTACATCTATCTTTGTGTGTTGGCGATTTTTTACAATTTTAGAAATGGATTTAAATTTGCAACCACGAACTTCTATTACATTTTGCGTAAAAAACGGATTTAATAGTGAGCGAACGTTGGAAATGTTGGAAAAGTGTTTCGGCAATGATTCTCTAAAGAAAACGGTCGTTTACCAATGACACGAGCGGTTCATAAGTGTTCGTGAGTCAATCGAAGATAACGAACGCTGTGGCAGACCATCGACATCGAAAATCGACGAAAATATTGATGAAGTAAAAAAAATGTTGGTCAATAACCGCAAATTTACCATCAGAGGGATAGCGGAGGACTTCAACATTGCCTATGGATCCGTCAAAAACATTTCGGTTAATGATTTGGGTTTCCGTCGTGCAGCTGGTGTCAGAAGACGTAAATTTCATGCGAAAAAGAGAACATGTTTACGTCGCAAAAGAGATGATTTGCGAAGCTGAATCCGATCTAACATTCATCAAAAGGATCATTACAGGAGTACGACACGCAATCCAGACATCAGGCAAGTGAATGGCGTTCACCAAATTAGCCGAGACCAAAGTGCACCCGAGTGCATCCTGAATTTTTGCCAGAAGGGCAGACAGTAAATAAAAAGTATTATTTGGGCGTTATGAGACGTTTGCGTGAAGCCATTCGCCGAAAGAGACCGGAATTGTTGGCAGAAAACTCGTGCACAATGCCATCATTATTCGTAATTTTTTGACGAAAAATGCAAAAAATACCATCGAACAGCCATCGAACTGATTTGGCTCCCTGTGACTTCTTTCTATTCAATCGAGTTAAAAAACCACTACGGGGAACGCGTTTCAGCAGCCGAGAGGAAGTAATGGAAAAATCGCAAGAAGCATTGATGGACATACCGAAAACCAAATATAGAAAATGTTTCGAGGATTGGATCAAGCGCTGGCATAAGTGTGTTGTAGTCGATGGGGATTACTTTGAAGGGGAATATAGATTTAGAAGGAAAAACTTGTATTTTAAATTTTCTGAATAAATTCCGGGATCACCTTTTTGATCAAGGTGATATGGTAAACAACCGTTTTGAAACATTAGTGATTTTACATATTTTGGCGTTATATACTTTTGGTTGTGTGAAAATATCTGATTTTGTGCCAAATAATCGTCATTTGCGGGAAATGTTGATTTTCTTCTTTCATTTGAAGAAAACGGTGGCTGAAGCTCATCGAGAGCTCCAAAAAGTATACGGAGAAGCTGTTCTAAGTGAAACAACGTGCCGTGATTTGTTCCATCTCTTTAAAGAGGTGATTTCGATGTTGACGACCGTCTGCGTGAACTAAAGCCAAATTCTTCGAAGACGTTGAATTGGAGGGATTATTCGATGAGAAACAGTGCCAAACGCTAGAAGAGTTTGCTTCAGCATATCCAAGCGATAGTATACGTTGGGAATGATTTAAAAACAAGGAACTTGGCTTTTTTATGATTTGAAGCCAACTGCTCCAACAGTCAAGAAGGAAGGGTCTTCTTCGAAGACGTTGAATTGGAGGGATTATTCGATGAGAAACAGTGCCAAACGCTAGAAGAGTTTGCTTCAGCATATCCAAGCGATAGTATACGTTGGGAATGATTTAAAAACAAGAAACTTGGCTTTTTTATGATTTGAAGCCAACTGCTCCAACAGTCAAGAAGGAAGGGTTTTCTTCATCGCGTCGTGGCGGGTGATGAAAAATGGATTCATTACAGCAACTCAAAGAGAAGGAAGCTCTAGGGACTGCCCGGTCATGCTTCTACGTCGTCGGCTCGGCCGAATATTCACGCTGCGAAGGTTAAGCTGTGTATTTGGTGAGACCAGGTCAGTGTTATTTATTATGAACTGTTGAAATCCAACGAAAATTTCACTGGTGAACGGTATCGATTTCAATTGATGCTATTGAGCCAAGCACTGCGCGAAAAATGGCCACGATACAAGCAGAGGCGTAAGAGTGATTCTACAGCATGACAATACTCGGCCTAACGTTGCTACGTTCCCTTTCCTACCCCACCCGCCATATTCTCCAGATATTGCGCCGTCTGATTACTACTTATTCCGTTCGATAGCACATGGTCTGCCTCATCACCAGTTCCGTTCATATAAAAATCAAATCAAAAAATGGTTTGATTCTTGGAAAGCCTCAAAAGATAAACATTTTTACCGTAACAATATTCGAGCTCTGCCAGAAAGATGGGAAAAAGTCGTAACTAGCGATGGACAATAGTTTAAATGATTCATTTTGTAATGTAATAATTATTGTAAACACACCTTAATCTTCCCAACATCACACCATCTATGATCTACGAGTGCAGCGCAGCGACAGCGAACAGGAAACGAGGAAACAACCTTTGTAGTGAAGACGCTGACGTGGCTAGCAGAAAGATTGAATCTTAAATTTTTTATTAAAAAGTTTGTGAACAATAAAATTATCTTGATTTTGTAATAAAATCTAAAGTGTTTATAATTTGTGACCATTTTTTCACAATAAAATTGAATTTTCATCTAAAAACAGTGATAATTTAGTTGCGCACCTAATATATCAATTCTGAAACAAATTTCTTAAGTGATACTTAATTTTTTCAGCATATAAAAATGAGCCGGAAGTATATATCCCAGAGCTTATTTGTTTATACAAAGTTCCGGCTAACACTTATTCAAATTACCAGTTTATTATTTATAATCCTTTGGAGTATAAAATTCAATATACATTATACACGTAAGAACTAGTATTTAATCCTATGGTACATAGATGAAATGTTAGTTTTATAAACGTTTTAGTAACTTTGACGGCTTTAGTGTTAACCCATCCGAAGGCAGTGTATTGCCGAAAGACTACAAGAAAATTCTTATAAGTGCACAAATTCCTGATCAAGACACGACAACAAATTTAATAGTAACCTTTAATAATGGTAAAAATCAATGTACATAATCAAAGGATAAGTATATTTATATAAATAATTTACGACATTAGAGAAACCTCGGGTAATTTGTGTACATATGGCACACTGCGATAAACTTATTCACCTAAGTACTAGTGTAGTGGCATTTGAGGATACATACATTGGCTTAAAGGCTCAAAACTATCTTCGAATATGTAATAATAGTATGGAAAGTGTTACATTCAAATGGACTTGCAAGGAGATTGAAAGTGAAAAAGAAGATGTAGATGGAAGCGCACAAGAAGATATTGAGCTAGTAATTTCGGAATTTCTAAATCTGAAAAATCAGGTAAATGTAACAAAACAAAAGGCTTAGAATGCTTTTTATATAATGATAGGTGACATTTTATTAAGCGTATATTAAGGTGTTTTCGCGCTGGAGAGTATGGCTAATCCACTTCACTGTGAGTTCTTGAGCCGATTATTATAAAATTGTTTGTGAGTGATTTGATTATAGGCTTGTACTCATAGGCATATACAGCGACAGTTGTAGTAGTCTTTCAAAGAAATTGATTGGGTTTTAAAGAGATCATGACAGTTTTTTTTTAACAAGAACGGATTTTTGAGCCTTAGTTTTCTATTTATGTCTTTGTGTAATCTTTAGGATAATCTTATAATTAATATTTACATAGAGGTAGGTTTACTTCACATTTAACTCGGATTTTCTGTCGTCTAAAATTACCTTTTGTCATAGATGGTAGACCGAAGTTTCTTTGAATTTGTCCTCGTTAACTTTGAGGCTAAGTTGTTCTTTGATTGCCGTGTTTCTATGACAGCATTTGGCATTTCCTAACTAAGAAGATGATTGGAAAAACTTCAAAGTACAAATACTTTTGCTAAATTAAACATTATATCGCACATTTCATTTGCGCAATACGACACATCAGGATCGTACATACATTCGTCAGAAGCTGCGGCCTTGTTGTTTTTTTATATTCTAAGTGGTACTGCTTCTTCGCTGTCTTACATTATTATTATCTCTATATGACACTTCGGGGGTTGCATTTCCTTGACGATAAGAAGTACCTCTGTTTCGGGTGGTCCTGCAAGTTTTGTTGTAGAACATCCGATCGAGAGCGTTTTCATCCGCTTTCGTCAGTGTCTACACTTCTACGTCGTAAAGCAGAACTGGGGTGTTTTGCATAATGATTTATGGTTGCTCGAGATAGGGCTTTACTGCTCAGCTGCCTTCTAATCCCAAAGACGGAGCGAATAGTAAGAGTGATTCTTCGCATAATTTCCCGCACTGGTGGCGTTGTTGAGATTGATAGCAGAGCCAAGGTAGGTACAGTGCCTAACTACCTCAAAGTTCAAGCTGCCTATCCTGACGTTTTATCCCAAGGGTCAATGTTATCTATCCACCTTTGTTGAAAGCATATACTTTATTCTACTCTTGTTGACCGCAAGCAACTGAACAGACTTTTGAAAGATGGTGCCTTGAGTTGACTTATGAGTTATGCATAATACTTTCAAGAACGACGTTGAAAAACTCACAGTCCTTTTCTGACATTGAATGTCTTGGTTTTGTCACTTTCGATCTTGATGGAGAAGCGTGAATTCTTCGTCGTCATCCTACATAATTTAATGAGATTGGTAGGAGCTCATAGCTTGGAAATCGATGAAGTGGCGGTGTGTATCGATTTGAATTTTTCGATTGAAAATTTGATTTATGGTGGTCTTTTCCTGTCTAAAACCATAAATAGACACCGGTCAGATTAGACGTTCATGTAATATAAATTATTTAAACTATTATTGTCTGTTAAAGGTTCGAACATTCCACGCGCAGATCCAAAGATCGTTCTCTTTTAATATTTTGCCTGAATCGTCAACGGTGAATCCGTTATTATCCCAGGCTTTAAGCTGGTTCGTCACATTTTTTTCAATCTCCTCGAATAACCACTTACAATTAAATCTTCCATAAATTAAGGGTGTCTTCGACGACGCAGTTTCGGGTAGCATTCTGATGACTTTAAAATGGAACTAGAAAGTAGCTCTGGCTTCTGTGTAGGTGTAGGACGTTTTTCATTTCTTTTTTATCATCTGTTACCAACAATCTATCAAACGGCTCAAAGTCTTCATTTTGGCTCTAGATACTAGGCACTCAAGGCTTACATATTAAGATGAGTTCAGGGTCTGTAAGGTAGAAGTTGTTTGTGCTATGTTTTTTACGGAATTGGTTCTATCTTAACTTTTCATTTCATTTACATTTCTTATTTTAATTTTTTTATTTTAATAGCGTGGATTGATCTGTCCTATGAGTTCAGCTCTGTCGATAATTACATTTTCTCCTCCAAGCGACTTTAATTATGATCAAGAAGAAGATCCGCCATTTATGGTCAACACTTCAATCTATTTAAGTTTTCCAATACTAGGTATTCAGTCTCAAAAACTTCAAGTTACAGGAAATGTTCTTGGTCCAGAAATTGATATCACACCCATAAGTATCGATTTAGGAACTATTTTCATAGGACAAAACCAATGTCTGAATTTTAAAGTGTACAACAAAGGTAAGACCTTCTATAATATACCATAAATAAATTTTGATATTAATTTTTTTTTTTTTAAGGACCAATTGAAGGCATCATATTTTTTAAGGAGCACACGGATCAGAATGAAATACAATGCGCTTTAAATCCTTCTTCAATTAAGCTCCAACCAAACTGTAATGATTTGTTCAAAATGAGTTTTTATCGACGAACTGTAGGAAAATTTCTTACAAGATTTACATTTAAGGTTAAGGACGGTTGTTCTCGTTCAGTTTTGATAAGGTGAGAATACATATATGGTAAAATTTGAAAAAGACGTCATATAAATGTTATCTATTTTACACATAGAGGAACATCTTTGGCAATTGAAGTAAAACTTTGGCGGGATAGTTTTGACCTTGGCAACATTCCAATAGCTATTCCTCAAAAATGCTTTGCTTTAGTATCCAATCCATTGTCCGTTCCAATTGTAATTGAACCAAAGGTGGTCAATGATGGACTAGAAACACCTTTGATGTTATGCGTAGACTATTCCAAATTGCCTCTACAGACAAAACTAACAAGATATAGCCCTACTGACCGGTATAAGTATGATAGAAATGCAGAAGAAGAATTAAGGCAATGTGACTATGGTCTGCAAATCAAAGCAAGCGACGTATCTGTGGTTGATAGCCAAATAAGCTGGATATTTCAGAATAAGGTTTTAGGTACATACACAGTTACTGAAGATATTTTTCATTCAATCAATTGGTAATAATATTTTAGATGATATCTCAGCAATGGCTGAAGACCTTTTGAAGAGTGCAAAACACTTTAACCACTATCGTAAATTGGAGCCTGGAGTTAAAATAATTGATGCCACTTTTGATTCCATTTTTCAACGTTCTGACTACTTTCAAGAACTGAAAGATAATCAAAACTACTTAAGTATGGATTGGGGTGCCTTGCCATCTGATCCCAAAGAGATCATTATTGAAACTAAAAGATTTTACCTAAAGCCTAAAGAGTTCATGTCATTTCCAATTGAATTAATCCCTAATAGCCCTGGAGTGAGTAACAAGGAGATACAATTCAAGGTCTGTCCCATGGGCATTGAGGACTATCCATTTAAAAATACAATCGAATCGAAGTATTTGACAAATTCACTTCGTCTTTCATACAAATGCATTGTTCCGAAACTCGAGTTTACCGACATGATAACATTTTCTTCTCCTGTGTATGTGGAGCAGATATGTAATTTCGAATTGACCTTTAGAAATGTTGATGTGGTGCCAGCTTTTGTCTACTTCAAAGCCATTGTAGGTACATGTGTCGGATTTCTGAAATTACTTTTGACCCCAATATGCCTTGCAGCCCAAATCAAAAAGAGGTGAGATAAAGATAAACGAAGCTCAACGAAAATTTTTTATCGCTCCAAATGATGTGGTAGCTGTAGGTTGCACAGCGATTTTTCGAGTTGTAGGAATTGTTAATTTGAATGCACTGTAAGTACGACTTTAGGTAAATTTTTTTAAAATGTCCGCTTGTTTTTAGATTTCAATTAATTGGAAAACAATTGGGATGCCCTTTTTCTGTAAAGGCTGAAGTGCTGCCACCATCTATCCGCATTATCAGAGAGAAAGGATGCCATAAGCAACAAGTTCTTGAATCTTGGAGAACTAGAATTTTTATAGAGAATATTTGTTCCGGGCCAGCAAAATTTGTCTTGTCGTTGGTAAGTTTTTTAAAGACAAAAAGTATACCAAACATATGCCAAGATGAACAACAATATAACTTACATATTTTTATATTCCAATGTAATAATGATTAAACCATTAATGTTAATTTAATGTAATAATAAGATTAATATCACTATCGCTCAGCAGCAATACCATAGGACGTGCAAAATCTCGCTACCCTTTTCGGCAGCTTGAACTATATCTGCATTAGCGAATCTTGGAATCTTTTTTTAAGTAGCTAATGTTATATCTGTTACTTTTTCTATCTCTCCTCGGACCACCACATCATTCGGCTGTCTTTTAATCTCATGATAAAAAATTTAGGACCAATATTAGCTTTAATGAATGTAGGATACCGTAATCTGCAGAAGACTTCCTCTAGAACAGATACTTCTGCTAACGTTAATGGTCACGACTAGTTGGCTAGAAACTGTTTGATGAGGGTCCAAGTTCAGCCTTAACTATAGCAGCATCTATGTACGAATACATACTTATCAAGTAGGCAGTTGCGGTTGCCTATATTCCAAGGTTCAAAAAAGGTTTTGTTTTTGGAATCAAAGCTAAACATCATCGAGCAAAGAGAGTTACAATGTTGACATTGTTGGCCTGCCAGATGTCTCTAACTAAAATGCTAAAGAGAAAGTGTCAATTCTCCTTTCGGGTTTCACTGGAGCTGAGTGCAACAACAACAATATAGTATCGTGTTTTGTTAAGAAAATAAGAGTGAAGAAAAGCAAATCACCATACACCATAGTTTGCGATAAGTTCTCAACTCTAGTGATTAAGCAGTCTGTGAAGAGAAAAATGCGTAGGATGAAAAACATTTGTTCCTCTAACATTTAAAGTGTTGGGCAGCATGTTGATAACACCAGTGACAGCAGCAACCGCAACATCAACAAGATTTACATAAATGAATCCCTCACGGCATATTCAAGATGAATGAACTCAAACGTAATAATAAATTTAAGTTTGTTTGGTACTGTACTCATTAGGAACACTATTAGGACATTAAGACACATTAGGAAAGCTATTATTATTCGTAATCTTGTGGACTTCTTCCAGTTTGATACTTAAAAGTTTTTTTTTTTTTTTTTTTGCTGATATACTGAGTTTATTTTGTGAAATCTCTGTGTTTGTTGTGTTTATAGACTTCATAAATATTCAGTAGTTTCTAGAGATACAAACACCCAACATTTTAATATAAATATTCTGTCTGATTCAATAGACGTTCTTAATTATTTGTCACTTATGGCGTCACATGGTTTTGATTCTCTATTGAATCAGCCTTCACGTCTTGACTCTTGTTTAGACCATATATTTCTATGGCTTCACAGATGCAATTTAATTGGTTGTAAAGTTATGACTTATGACCTGAGTATAACAGATCATTATTTAACTTGTATTTAGTTCGATCATATAGAATGCAAGTCTAGAAACTCCTCATATCATTTTTTTCGTTTTTAAGTAAGTCGAATTTTTTCATTAATTGTCAATTTGGTTTTTGAAGTGGTATGTCGACAGAAACAGCCTTGCAGAAACTCATCGGATAGATTTATAATAGTATAAATTAGTCCAAAAGATGTGCAACTCTATTTGTAGATATAATTAAGGCATTTTACACAGTGGACCACTCTTTATTATTAAATAAACTTTATAATGTGGGCTTTAGAGGCTTTATTTTTAACTGGTTTGCTTCTTACCTAGCAAATCGAAAGCAGGTGATAAAAATCAGAGTCTTGTAGCTCGTTAAAATTTATAAATACAGGTGTTCCACAAGGATCGGTTTTGGGTCCTATTTTGTTTTTAATTTATTTAAACTCTGTTTAGTCAACCTTCCAAAGGAAAAATTTCTGCGTTAGCTGATGATATTGCTATTTTCTACTCTCATAGCATTAATTTTAATATTTTTTATAGATGTTAATCACGATCCTGAATTACTGAGATTATGGTACCATCATCATAAACTTGTAATTAACATAAAAACTATGTTCATGTTTTTTTTTATATCAGAAGCATGGACTATCAAGATTTTTCGTTATCTTACCATAGCCCAAATTGTACCCGTTTTCCTTTAATCTGTTGTTCGCAGAATTCGATTAGTTTTGATCACAATACTAATTGTTGTGATTCCTGCTTCGATATTGAGTGTGTTCAACAATTTAAATATTTGAGAATTACTTTAGACCAGAAACTTAGTTTTAAGGATCATACTAATTATTTGAAACAGTGTATGAATAGAGTAGTTAGACAGTTGTACCACTTAAGTCATTATTGTAATACAACTATCCTAAAGCTAATTTACAATGGTTTACTAAAATCTAAACTCTACTAAAGTTTATCCTGCTGGGGTGGAGCATGCAGATAGAATTATCTGCAAAGTGAATCGTATAACGCATAGCTAATAACTTTTTAGCAACCTGAATTTTTTCCTTTAAGACACTTATACTGCTATAAAGTTTTAAAAAATATTCTTTGAGAAATCTGGTTATTTTACATATAAAAATTATAACTTGCGTAATAACACCAGGAATTTTGTAACAGTACCAGCAGTTAAAAAATCACACTTTTCTATGTTTTATTCTGTTGTTGCACCTCGTCTTTTTAACTTGCTTCCTGGTAACATTAGATTCGAAAGAGTAAAAACAGTATTTTGAAGTAATGTTAAAAAATGGCTTTTTTATTTTAATAACGGATATTGACCAAACTTTTGAACCGTTAACTTAACATATTTACAGTGTTTTTTTTTTATCAAAATTTTGAATTTAATTTTGTATTATTTTATAAGTATACATTCGTCACTTGTCCAATAGGCAACAGAATGTATTGCATTATTTCATTCCTAAATTTTTTTGTAATCATATAGTATAACATTGTTATTTATAATATAAGTTTGCAATGAAATAAACAATAACAATAATAATAATAATAATAATAATAATAATAATAATTACAACTTCAGTATATTTTTTATTACAAGGTAATGTCTACTCGTACATAATAACATTTGTTGTAGGTCTTTTCCCCCGAGATTTTTGTAGTAATTTGTTAAAAAGAATTTTTTTGCTTAAGTTTGAGGAGTAGAAGTAAACAATATTTATTAGCGTTTATTCAGACGACAAAACGGGCTCGGAACAGTACTGTTGCTTGCACTTTGTCACTGCTGTTGCTGTATTTATCATACGGTATGTAACAACCGATGGATAGCGGGTTGCAAGTCTGAACTTTGTTGGTGCACAATTTCATTTTGTTGTAAGGACATAGCACCTACAACATTTTGATTCGGTAAGCCGTCAGAAGTTTCACTTCGCATCCGGAATTCAATTTCTTGTGGCTAAAATTCCTTCTCTGTAAGCAAATTATCCACTACTGCTTTATTTACGAGTTTGATACGCTGTGTGACTCCATTCAAAGAATTGTCTAGTTATCTAGTCTAGAAGCAGGGCGTTTTTAAAGCCCTGTACAAACCAAACAAACAATATTTATTCTATCCATTTTTTTATCATTTGTTTATTGATATTTTATGATTATATAAAAAATTAACTGGAAAAAACTCAAAATTTACAAAGTTATGAGCTAGTAAAATGGGTGGTCCAAAAAATAAGGATGTCCTGGCGTGCATTATCTCAACCCTTTTGGTCATCTGTAACAAAAAAGCCGAACAGATTCTTTATTAGTATACATAGATTTAAGGGCATATTCTTGAATGTCTTAACTTTGAAAATATGAAAATGAAGAGTAGAATACCCCCTTATGATCAAAAACACCATTCTCATTGGAATGAGATCTTTTATCCCTCATCGGACGAAGAGTATCAAACCAAAGGAAAAGGTATGGTACGACTCGAGCTGTCGATTCGAAAAGCTCAAGCGAGCCAAGAAAGACTGCAATGCTTTTCCTAAGCATGTGAAATTCTAATACTACTAAAAACTCAGGTAAAAAATACAACAATGTCCCAATGGTAGTAAAATTTGTCGTTCGTCAAAAACATTAGAAATTCTGCTTCATCCTTCATCCCATGCAAGCTTAAAATTACTTAACAATCTTATAATACTAACTTACTGGCCACAGGCACTCTAAGCTACTCTAAATTCTAATATCTTTGTCTTTCGACTTTATTTACATTTTATTTTATTTTATATGGTAATATTTATTTTCTATACTTAAGGCTAAGAAAAATATTGTTAACAAAAAACTTAGCATATGGACATTATTTTTATTTTTTTATAAAAACTTAATATCTAACTTTAAATAAACCATAGTCTACCTAACCTACATACACAATAAACACATACACACACCTAGCCATTATACACAATAATATACATATACAAGTATATACCTTTGTATATTTCAATATATGTATATATTTTTTAAAGGCTAACCTAAGCCTATGTAAGCTAGCCATCGCTATTTACAGTGCAAATAGACTGGTCAGCTCAGCCTCATTAGTGAGGCTGGTCCGTAATTGACGGAAACGACGACGAACCATCTTCTCAATCACTCAATGCTGCCGAACGACATCCCTCTTATCTCGATTCCCCCACCACCCTACTGAACCTGAGAAGATCCATTTAAAGATCTCAATATACACAAATATGTTCAATATACCATATGGTATATCTCCCCTTCTTCTGAAGAGCTGTCCTTCCTCGCTGGCAAAACCAGTGCGTAAGATTTTTTATCAATCCTACTTTCAAGGTCTCTTTCCGAACAGATGGAAAATAGCATTTGTCCAGCCCATCCCTTAAAAAGGCTTCTCTCTCTCTCTCTCTCTCTTCCTACAGACACATTGCACTTAAGTCATGGTAGCGCTGATAAGCTCTCTTCTCAATGAACGGCAATATGGTTTTCGTAAAAAACCAAAACGTACATCAATCTGGAGAAAGCAAGCAAGCAAGAAAGTTGCACTTAATATTTCTTAGGCATTTGACAGAGTTTGGCATCAGGCTCTTTTGTCGAAAATGCGTACTTTTTGGATCAGCGACTCTCTTCTACAATGTCTTGGACGGTTTCAAGTCTGATATTCACAAAATAAATGCAAGTGTGCCTCAGGGCTCCGTTCTGTCTCCGAAACTTCCCATTCTCGGTATGTATGTCAGTGAAAATCTACGTTGGAATAACCACATATTCGATAATGCTAAAAATGCTGCGAAATGTCTAGGTTTCCCAATGCGATGTAACAAATATTTTACCCTCTCTCATCTAACCTCAATAAATAAGGCATTTATTTGCCCAAAATTGGAGGACAATGCCCACATCTGGTCAGGTGCTCGTAAAATATTTCTGCACCTGATAAATAGGATTCAAACCAGTCAATTCATACCCTTGAACACTGACGTAATGTCTCCTGTCTCACTTTGTTATATCGATATTTCCACTACCAGCGCTTCATAGAAACCGCCAGTAGTACCCTGCCTCTTTAAACCTTCGACCGTAACACCCACCTTGCTATAAATGCTCATCAGTATAACCTCAAGCCTACTTTCGGACGTACTCTGAAATATCGTGATTCGTTCCTAAGCCGTACAACTCGCTTATAGAATGCCCTGCCGAGCTCTCTATTTCCTACTCATTGTAACTTGCAAACATTTATTCAATATTTGCTTCAATATGAAGCTGTATTTTCTCCTCTTTGTCCATGTATAGGTCATCTTTTGAGTTAATTTGCACACAAAATTGTCGCAATTCAGACAAATTTAAACTTCTACGAATTTGACAGTTCTTTTCAAATTTACTTGATTTGACGTCTTTTACAATTCCTGCTCAACTGCTCTCTCCCTACATCTTAGTGCGCAAGTCATCCACGTAGTCATTCACCTCCTTGGACTCCGTAGGTGAGGATCCGAATTTTGTTTCACTTGGTAACTAATCTTGACCAAATAAGATCTCGGATGGTGTATGTCCTGCTGAACTATAGACCGCTTTACGGTAGGTCATCAAGAAGAAGATTATTTGTCGATCTCAGGCCCGAAGGCAGTTGCCGATGACCTAAGACAGATGCTCTTTAAAGGTCCTATTGAATCGCTTGACCATTCCATAAAATTGAAGGTGTAGTGGCGACCTCCTTATATCCTTTATTCACAGATATTGGCACACTTCCTGGAAATGTGATTCAAAATTTTGCCCTTGATCAGAGTGTAGCTTCATTGGGACCCCAAATTTGCTCATCCAGTTGTTGACTATTTCTTCTGCTACGGTCTTAGACTCTTGATTTGGAATTCCAAACACTTCCGGCCACTGAAGTAATCTATGAGGATGCATCGGTTACCATTAACTGGTCTGGAAAACAGACCAGCGATGTCGAAGTCTCCTCCGACATTGTATTGTTGCATTCGTCCCTGTAGCTCTACTCGTGGTAGCCACATACTGTATGCATTTTTGGCACCAATTCTCAATATCTTGTTTTGCACTTAGCTAATAAAAACATTTTCTTACCTTCTGTTACATCTTGTTTATTCCCAAATGATCTCCTGAGATGCCGTCACGCATTTCATGGAGCACCTGGCAGACTCTGGACCGTGGCACAGTTAGCTGCATACGAGATGTTGTTTCATGTTGTTGCTGTTGTTGTTCTAGCGGTGTTCTTTAAGCGGTCGAAGGAGAAGAGAATTGAAGCCTCCCTCATTCGATGGCCAGTCTTCATGGTCTGCGTATAAGAAGCAGTTCGAAATGGCTGCTTATGCGAACTACTGTGACAATGAAGAGAAGCGCTTTGCCCTTACAATGGCCTTACACGGTTCCACAGCAAAATTGGTACTAGTGCAGGCTATCGATAAACGGTTTGGGGATAGCCACTTACGGGAGGTTTATAAGGTTCAATTCAACAACAATTCACTGCAACAGTTTCAAGCTGATGTCAATAGACTGGCACATTTATCATATCTCACCGCAGGCTAAAAAATAGTCGATGAAATGGCAAAGAACGCATTTATCTGGGGAATTTCAGATTCGAATCTACAGTCAGCAGGATGACCGAAAAAAGAACCTTTGCTGAAGCACTTGCTTTCACTCTGGCGATGGAAGCAGCCAATCAGGCTTCCTGGGAACACATTTCGTCAAGGAAGTAGCATCTGGTGAATGCTTTTACTCAAACCTACTATAAGTACCGTGCAATGAAATATTCTGCGGGAGAGACGAAGGCTGCGCTGCTAGAAGGGCGATAAAGTAGGACCTCTTCAAGAGCATTATAACAAACCGGTACGACAAAAGGGCTGCCTTCACTGAAGTTACAAACAAATATGTGGAAAAACCGACAGAAACGGTTACCAAAAAACCGGTCAAAATTCCCGAAGCCATCAGTCGGTAAATGCTTGCTTCGCGGGGCAGAAGTCGGTAGCAGAATTCGGTGCCCCCAGGGCAATTATACAAGTCCCGCAGGTAAAACCAAAAAAACTTATCGATGGTAAGGAAGCGAAAGAGAAGGCCGCAGTCCAAATGATCAGATCTGGATCAGTAGAAGGTTGTAGTACAGCCGAAATCCGTTCTTCAAAAGGATAATGACATCGAACCAATATTGGCCTAGAAAGAACACGAGAAAAGACGACGCTGGCAGGAGATATCGGACCAGAGCCAAACGCTGAAGGTATATTGGGCACAGTAGGATTCGCTTTATATGCAAGATGGTTTATTGAAGAGAAAATATGAAAATGCAGATGGAACAACATCTCTTATGCAGCTAATTGTGCCACGGTCCAGAATCACCCAAGTGCTCCATGAAATACATGACGGAATCTCAGGAGGCCATTTGAACAGGAACGAATGCAACAATATAATGTCCGAGCACCATTCGATTGAGTAGCCATCGACATCGCTGGTCCGTTTTCGGAAAAATTTAATGGCAACCGATACACCCTCGTGGTTATGGATTACTTTAGTAAGTGACCAGAAGTGTTTGCAATTCCAAATCAAGATGCTTATACCGAAGCAGAAAGGGTGAGCAGATTTGGGGTCCTAATGGAGCTACACTTTGATTAAGGGCGAAACTTTGAATCAAAAGTATACCGGGAAGACAAGAGCAATGCCACTACACCGTCAATTTGATGGAATGGTCGAGTGATTCAATGGAACCTTGAATGAGCATCTGTCTAAGGTCGTCGGCTACTGCTACCGGGGCTGTGACCGACACATACCCCTCTTCTTAATGGCTTACCGAATCGTGGTCCATACTTCTACGGGACACACACCATCCGAGATCTTATTTGGCCGGACAGTTCAGAGCCAAAAGGAAACGGTTACGTGGATGTCTTGCCCAGCAGCATTCGCATATTGCATGAAAGCAACCGTATGAAGATTAGGTACGACATCAAAGCGAAATCTTCCGGCTTCATCAAATTAGATCTGGTGTGGCTGTATAATTCTCAGCGTAAGAAAGGCAAATCACCAAAATTGCAACAGAATTGGGAAGGTCCATTCAAGGTGATAACCCGCATTAATGACGTTGTCTACCGGATCCATTGTGGGGATCAAGAAAAATTGCAGGTGGTTCATTTGGATAGAATGTGTCATTCCAACGTTGTTCGTGACGAACAATTTAAATGGAATATCAGTTTGAACGTGAATAGCGTCATCTATATTTCAATAGCAGAAGATTTTTTTATTTGAATAGCAAAAGAATCAATCATTGGTGAATGGAGAATGGAATCGAATTTTATTGCAAAATGGAAATTTGTATGGAGCGCTGGATGGTACAAAATATTCTCGAAAGAGGTCAAGGGAGTGTAAATATCAGCATCCCCCAAAATATGCAGGTTAGTTCTAACGTGGATTTTAAAGAGTGAATTACGAGAAGTGATTAAGTAGTTTAAGTAAAATATAAGGAAAAGTAAAAGTGATTGTGATAAGCGATTGAATTGTGAATTGTAACTGTTTTAAACAAAGTGGCTGTATGGAAAGGAATAAGTTCTTTCATTTGTGCATTTTACAGTATTTTTGACCAAGGTCTAATCTCTTCCGTAATAGTGTTTCCTGTATTTTTGCATAGTATTTTTTGGACTGATTCCGACTCGGGCGATACGACTTTCGCAGGATTGCCATTTCCTGGTAGTGTTTAAAGTATATGTTTTTACGAGTATGCATAGATACACGATTACTTGCAAAACCTGGTCTACCAATTTCTTTTCAGAAAAATGAAAACTATCAGTTTCTAGAACCACTGGGAGGAAGTCTTGCACCGAATCAGAAGATACTAATTTCCCTTCACTCAAAATATGTAGATCCCGGAATATACAAAAACTGCATATATGTGCATCTTAAGCACAGTGAAAAATTGGTAAATAACATACTATCATACATACATACATTCAAAGATAATCATGATTCTCTTATATACAAAATTTTAGAGCGTACCTGTTCAATTTGTCGTTATGGGCACACCTCTTATTTTTGATCCAAATATCAAGTGTGGATTCGATTGTGGACAATTATTTAAAAATCAAGAAGACACAAATTATTCGGTTTCTGTTACAAATTTCGGGGAAAAAGAGTACAGACTGAGTTTTGTTAACAAGAACCAGAAATCGGACTCCACAGGCTTTGCTCCATCATTCAACATAGAACCCAAAATTTTGGTCTTAAACCCAAAATCCAAAGCTTTCATAAATATATCACTAGATACTTCAAAAGAGGGCTCTGTGGCAGAAGAATATTTAGTTGACTGTATTACTGAAAAGAATAATAAATTTAAATATTTTACATTCACAGCAAACTGCACAATAGTACATTTGAAAGTGAAATGGAGCAAGAGTGAAATCTGGTTTGCAACAAAAGATCCCAATGATCTAAATGACAAGCTGAGAAGTATAAATGAGAGATTTACTTTTATAATAACTAAGTGAAGCAGTTGTAACATTATACCCCGTGTATTTCAGATACTGTTTGGATTATAAACTGTACTCCTTTTAACATAAATGTCAGTTTAAAAGTGTGTGGAAAGTTTGGTATTTATGACGAAGTTGAAGATTCAATAAGAACCTCGAATCACCTTGACCTAAAACAGAACGACAAAAAAGAACTCACAATTGTTGTCAACATTAGCGAAATAACATCACTTGATATGTGTCAATTCCTTGAAGGATCAGTCAAATGCAAGGTTAACAACAAAGCGCAGGTATAAATAGAATTTCCTTTTAAAGAATATAAAATCGGCATGAATCTCGAAGCATTATTCATTTTATTGCAAGATATTCAAAGTTAGGGTTTTCTGAACTTTATTCATACTTCAGAGGGTTTGTGGTTGATTTGATTTCTGCTGTGCTATTGTTCATCATTTTCCCTAAAAATATATGTTTTCTTCATGTACATATATTACTTCCCTCTTTAATTTCAACGAGCTCCGATCACAACTCTGATGTGCAAAATACTGCCTGTAGATATAATTTATAGGCGTTAGAGCTTTGTCTATCTCGATTAAACTCTGAAAATGTTAACATGTATAGATGTCAATCGCTGTCTCTTAGACCTATTGAGTCATAAGTCTTTGAAAAGAAACATTAAAAGGACTCTGTGTAAGGTCCTTACTATCCCAATATTGGTCATTAAGCAGAAGCGTGGACGTTAGCGAAGGCGGATATAAATCCTATTTGCGCTAACAAGCTGTACAATGACATCGTACTTGCCTGTATAGTACGCAATATTCGCTGATGATGATTAGGATATGTGATATAATATGTGGAGGCTTATGGATTGAGGTTGACCTTCACATAGATCTGCAGCGCGTTCTTAGTAAGTAAGCAAAGATGCAAAATTCTTAACCCGGCAAACAACAAGTGCAAACTTTCCGAAAAATTGGTTTAAGTCATTTAATTTAATTTTCTTTCATTTTTATTTTTAGAAACCTCTTCCTTTATATGCAAAAATCCATGCTCCTGTTTTAAAAATCTGCACTCCTCAAGTAACCTTTTTTACGGGCAACAGAGAATCATATGGTCACATAAACATTCAAAACTGTAGTTCCTTCAAGGGATTGTATACTTGGAAACACATTTCATCCAGTTTGACCAAGACTACTTTTTCAAAAAACTGCCTAGATTTGTCTTCAAACACAATTTCTGAAGTCATTCTCAGCTCAACTAATGGAACCAATTTTAGAATTCCTAGACGAATTAAATCGCCCTGTCCAGAAGAAGTCGCTTTCTTTGACGAAAATTCTTCTAATCATGATAACGAGACAATTTTAGAAGAATTACAAAATGTATCAACTACGAGCCCTGAAGACAATTTATGGCAACAATTGTTGCCACCAGCTTCCGAAGTTAAGACAAAAAATCTCGACATAAATAAGATCTTAGAATTATTCAAAGTTGATCCGTTTTTAGAACAACCTTCCAAAGACAATCAATTTCCAGTTGGTGATCATTGTTTCCAAGTCAAAAATAAGGAACCCGACAAATCGGTAGTATTTCAACAAAAGTGTTGGCATGTTTTGCCGAAAACCTTGTTTAAGGCTTATATGTTTTTGCCACCTCTAACCAAAGGTATGGTAGTTTAGTGACTTGTCTTAAACTTCTTATTTAAGCAACTGTAATCTTTCTTCTCAAGATCAAACGCTTGTATCAAGGTTTGAACTTAAAGTTCAAGGTGGCTCCACTAAAACATTAGAAGTTGCAGTCACGGGATTTAAGGGACGCGTTCAAGTTTCCAAAACCAATATTGACTTGGGAAAACAAGTATCTAACATTGAGTCACAACATGTATTAGTATAACTCAATCATTATTCTTACAGATATGGTGCAAGTCAATTACGAGCAAAATAAAAATAACAAATCTCTCTCCAAATGCATTGAAAGTCAACCTTGTCAAAAATATTGATGATTGCGATTCAAATAATCATCTTATCAACGGTCTTGTGGAGATTTCTGCGTTAAGTCAAATATTGCTGATACCGAAAAGAACTATTAGTTTTCAGTTAGAAATCCTAATGGGACTTCAAAACTATTTTGTCAAAGACGTTGGAGTAGAAGTTAATAGTAACACAACTCCGATTTCAATACATTTGCATGGAGCTGGACTTATGCCAATGATTGCACTTAAAAATCCAGAAAAATTGATGAGCAGGTCAGATGAGCCGCTGGAAATTAAACGACTGAAAGAAACTGAAAAATTTTTGTATGAACTCAAGAAGTCCAAGGAGCTGAGAGAAACATTTTCCAAACTTTATCGCAATAGTATGTCTCTTCGTGGATTGAAGCCTGAGCCAGTCACCAACGGAAAGTTAACTATTTGTCGCCCAGTTCCATGGAAGTTGGAAGTTTTTACCATGAATATGGGTATACTCATGCTAAATGAGACAATGACATATCAGTTGCAGCTCTCATTCATTGGGCCGGGAAAAATGTTTCTTTCTGCTAGAACTGTAATACCTATACCTGGACTAACTGTCTGGTTTGAAGAAGATTTTCAGAATTCTGGGTAAGTTTTCATCATTTGCATGTTACATGCTTCTAACAAAGTGACAATTTTTTGAACTTCTTGATATTGAAAAAAGTGCTTGAAATTTGCGCAGAAAGCTTAGTCTATCGAGCCTCTTGGATTTCTTATATTTTGTCATAGGTCTTCATTAGTCTTATATGTTTATGGCCTCTCAGAAGAGTATAGAACTTTTTGTGGGCTTATACTTATCTTTCATGCGTTAGTTATGTTCCGCTGACTGTTTCGTTAAAGATTTATTCAAAACCCCTGATTAAAATTTCCTTCAAAACCATACATTTATGATATGCACTACATTGATTAGATGTAGGAAAATAAAGAACTTTCTCAACACACAGACTGCATGTTCAAATAACGGATCAAACAAACGGTTTTTATTTCAGATGAGAGAGTAAACGCTTGAAAATGAATGGATGTGAAATCATTCACAATTTAAAATTTTTTAACTCAATAAATCAGTTTTCCGAAATTTTGCCAAACAAACAAATTGCGAAATAAAGCGTTGATATTTATCCAATACATGTACAAATTTTGCAGGAAACCCAGAAGAAGTTTTTAGTGTTAAATTGGAGTCCAAATTGGCCAACTTCCGAAGAGAAACAATGGAAAACGTCGTAAATGGCACAGCTTGCTCAAAATTTGACACTGGTCTATTGACAGATGATAGTTGACGTAAATAGTTTTGCTTTTCAAGTTACAAAGTTACAACTACTGCGTAATTTTGATGCGATTTATTCGTTATAATGCATCCATCCATCCCTGGCCGCCGAAAGATAAAATTAAGCGCTCAGGAGGGTAGCACCAAGATGATGCGTAAACAAAAGCATTATCATTTTCTACAATACTAGGAGAAAAACTGCATGCAAAAAAAAAAAAAAAAAAAAAAACAAGATACGAT
Source organism: Volucella inanis (assembly GCA_907269105.1). Classification (NCBI taxonomy): domain Eukaryota; kingdom Metazoa; phylum Arthropoda; class Insecta; order Diptera; family Syrphidae; genus Volucella; species Volucella inanis. The sequence goes on along the minus strand of OU026157.1, from coordinate 72,876,320 downwards.
GACTTTGTCGATCGGCTCCGACTATGAAGTTGCTCCCATATCATGGCCCAGCGATTAGTATTTGCGCATGTGTTGGTGGCTATTACAGCAGCTGACGCACTGTACGAAAACAGCCAAGTGGTGAAGTTTTGTCTACAGGGTTTTGTCGTAGCTGCATGGGGATTCACAATTTCGGAAGAGGTTGTTGACCGTATTAATATTGACCTTCAAAAATCCGCTGAACCTGGAAGGTTTCTTTGGGGCTAAAAAAGCAAACGTTGGTCATTCCAAGTTGAGAAAGTATAGTGCCAGTACGGCCAACAAAGGAAGTTTTTCATTCATAGTTTGTTTGTTTATTCCTTTTTAATTTTGTGTTAATTGATATTGGTTCTGTTTGGATTCTTTGCAAAGTACCTTTGCGATACAATTACCAAAAGCATTATATTTCCTGGGGGGGGGGGGGTGGAAAGCTTCTTCAGTTGTTCTTTTTAACTTAGATATATATTCTATCTATATCTTATTTAGAAATCCAGCATTGTATTTTATTTTGGACTATGTCAACAAATTAAATTTATAAAGAAAACCTTGATGTTCTCTATGCTATATTCTACTCGTATATGAAAAAAGTTCGTATTTTTCATATTTTTTTCTTCTTCCTTTAATAGAAATCTACATTCCTTTCAATTTTTTCTACAACCACCATGTGATAATATTCTAAGAAAGTACAAAAATACGCATGAAAGGCCTACAATTGAAAATTATATGGAGAGCAAAGAAAAAGCCATTCATCATCGACATTCGTATGATTATGATGAATTTCGGGCGCATAAACGGGAAATCCCACTAAAAAAAGATATGCCAAACCGCAATTTCGAACCCTGGAAAGAAGAGAAAAATCATTTAATCCTTGCCGAAATATGTCAGTCCAACGAAGCAAATATAGATAATTCAACGTTCAAATTAGTACTTTTGTTTACGCCAATGAGCAAATATTATGACCACAACCAAGTCATTGAGGATTATCTTTACATTGATGTAAGATTTTGTTAATTTTCCTTATTTTAATATTTCCAAAAGCTAATACCTTTCTTAATCAAGACTCATCTTGGACCAACCCTACCTATTCTTTTAAATGGACAAGTGGTTTCTTAACAAAAAAACATTTTTAATTTTATTAGATGTCATCTTAATTTCCTTCTAAATTAAAATATAAGCTATTTTTTTAATGTTTTGAAGAGAATTTTTTATTTTATTATTTAAAGATACATTTAACATTACATTACTTTTTAACAATACAAATTCAACTGTCGGAAAAAATAGTGAAAAATACCCAATATAGCAAAAGAACTTGCTAGTGGCGGTCCAGCTGCCTTAATCCATCCGAGAATGCTAAAATAAAATTTTCATTAAATAATTTTATAGTTTTCTTTTTAATTTTTTTTTGTAAAATATTTTCGTACTCATAATCATCAGGATAGAACTTGAAAGGCTCTGTTGGCATTTCACCGCAATTTGTTATAATCACCTGTTCCAAAGGATAATCTTCTGTGTCCGTTTTAACCTAAAATTTAATTATATAGATACATGCAGAATTAAGTCGTATTAGAAAAAAAAAAAAATACAAAATTGAATTAAATGCGAACGAACTATTTCGACCTGAACCCACCGTTTAAATAGAAGCGTATATATAGAAAGAAGAGAGACTTTAACTGGGGAATATTCAACACCGCTATAATATTTTTTTACCTAAGCCCTGTCGTTAATCACCAAGGAAATTGCGATAACAATATCGCACATAGAGTCAGTATGTTGTGACTAAAATGCCACGAACACTCCGCTAATGCCGCTTAAACTTAAAGGTTTATTAACTATGACAGTCAGTCCTCCAACTTTAATATACGAGTACATATGCATCGCAATGTTTCACGATGTACATGTAAAGGAAAAACGACGGCGATCACGAATGATGTAATAAGAATTTCTCAGCATAAAAAAACAGGTAATAGAAAAATTCTTAGCTGAACAAATCAGCTGGTTTTTGCATGGTCGAAACAAAAGGCCGAACGAAAAATAATTGCATCACTGAAATGCGAAAATTTTAGGAAATTTAAAATAGAGTTGTTTGCTAAATGGTTTTAAGTCCACAAATTTAGCCAACCAAACAAGCGACGCGATAGCTAGACAGTTACGTGGAGGAAATGTGTAGCATTAGATATATTTGTACCCGCTATTATATAAAAGAACAAGAAAAAGAATCAAATTTCAATACAGGGATTAGAGAAAGAATAGTTTATATCCATCAATATTTGCTTTTCTAATATTGCAGAGTTCCGAAAGAAATGAAGAAACCAGAAAATGCAATGTATCTACTCGTAAATATGTAAAACGGCTCCAATCTCAAAGTCTGTATAACATAAATCATATCAATATCATGTATCCATAAGATCGTCCTCGGTGACAAATCTCATGTCTTGTAGAAAGTTCGGTTACACTTCCACCAAACAGTTCTTTTTTCTCCTCTTTGTCTATGTCCAAGTCATCTTTTGAGTTAATTTGTATAAAATTGTCAAAATTCACAGAAATTTTAACTTTTGCGAATTTGAAAGTTCTTTTCACATTTAATTGATTTGAAGCTTTTTACAATTTCTACCAAAAAAAAAATAAAAAATCTCATGTAGAAATTTGTAAGAATTAGCAGGGTTGGGGAATGAATTACTCTCTCAAATGCGCTCTTTTGCAGGAACAGGAATTTGTATAAATTTGTACAAATTTGCAGTCCTGTAACAGATCTATTAAGTCTGTTCCGGCGAAAATTAGTAACAATTTGTAAGAGAAGAATTTTTATGCTTAAGTTTGAGGAGTAGGGCTAAAATCCCTATTAAGCCCAAAATCTCGCGGAAACACGTTTTTTGTAAAATTTGTTTCAAACGTCAAAAGTAACAATTGAAAATAAAAAAAAAAGAAATTACAAAGCAAAAGAAAGACTTTTAGATTGGTTATTATTATTATTTTATTGGTGTAATATGCGTTAAATGAGTTCTTATGTATTAGGCGAAAAAATCGCATCAATACGACGTTTTTTTTTCTCCTCTTTGTCCATGTCCAAGTCTTTTGAGTTATTTTTCATATAATTGCTGCAATTCACACAAATTTAAATTTGTAAGAATTGGCAATGAATTACTTTCTCAAATGCGTTCTCTTTTACACTTTTTTTTTTTTTTTTTTTTTTTTTGCAGGAACGGGAATTTGGACAAATTTGCTGTCCTGGAACAGACCTATTGTTAGTTATTTTTGATAATTTCCAGGTATTTGATTAGTATGTGTTTATTTGAGAATTTAAATCCAGATTTAAAATAAATCTAACTAATCAGAGATGGGAAAATGTGTAAGCTGCTCCAAAAATGGAGGAAGGGAGGATCAGGGAGCTTATAATCAAACCTAGAGCGGATGGGCTGATAGTTTCAGAAATCTCAAATACTCTAAAACGCTCCAGGAAAATGGTGTATAGTTCTTTTAAGCATATTGAAACGTATGTGACAACAAAAAAGCATTAACAAGCTGCAAAACTTAGCCCACACTTTCGCGAAAAACCGAACTTAAAGATCTAGGTGTGATAGGTATTTAATTCGAAACTTGCATTTGCGTTACATTTGTTGCTTCTAAAGCAAACTCAATGCTTGGTTTTTTAAGCGGACGTATGCTGAATTTTCGAACCCATATGCCCACAAGTCCGTTTAGGGTTTTCCAATTGGGCCTTGACAACTTTAACTGTCAAGTCAACTGACAAACTGTCACTATCAATTTATTCAGTAAACTCAACATTATCATCATGGTAAAGTACACTAACGAGCTACGTTCTCCGAGAAGATGCGCCAAGATGATGAATTTTATCGCAAAATCATCTTCAGAGACGAAGCTCATTTTTGGCTCAATGGGTTCGTCAATAAGCAAAATATGCGTTATTGGTCGGGTGAAAACCCACATGTGCTTCATGAATCACGCCATGATCACCGATTATTTTTAGCCCGAATTGGAAGATATGGACTTGGACGACATGTGGTTTCAACAGGATGGTGCCACAAGCCACACAGCACACGCTACAATAGATTTATTGAAGAGTAAGTATGGTGAGCGTGTTAGCTCAAGACATAGGCCAGTGGATTGGCCGCCTCGTTCGTGCGATTTAACGCCGCTTGACTGTTTTCTGTGGGGCTACGTTAAGTCATTGGCTTATGCCAACACGTCGACGACGTTGGAAGAACTCAGAGCCAACATTGAACGCGAAATAGAGGCCGTTTCGGCCGAAATGTGTGGACGAGTGGTTTAAAATTGCGTCCAACGAATCGACTGCTACAAACATGCCCGCGGTGGCCATATGAACGAAGTCGAATTCCATTCATACACGTTTTGGTTGTACTTCAAGGCAATAATAAAGTTTTTGAAATATCTCAAATGGTTTGCCTTTTATTTAAAAAAAAAAGTTGTCAAGTCGTTATTAGAAAACTCTATACTTGTTATATTTTCCTTGAGTATAGCTCTATAGTTTGTTGTCCAATCTACGTCAATTCGATAACATGACTAGAAAGAAGTCCTTCACAAAATTTGTTATAAGGCAAAAGAAATTAAGCCTCAATGTAACGCCCTCTTATACAACTAGGTGCGCCTTGATCTAGATACCTTAGAAAAAAGGAGAAGTGTTCGTTGTATACTGCTTATTTATGATGTCTCTTCATATCGTATAATATGTCCTGATATACTTCAAGAATTTAAGTTGAATGCACCTAGACATTTTTACAAGTATGGTCTTCACGAACCAATGACTAAATTCATAAGAATTTTTAACTCCGTTTGGACTGAAATAGATTTATGTGATGGTAGATTAAAATTTAAATTGTCATTAATAACAATTTTTATGTCTTGAAATATAATTGTTGTGTGTTACAAAACTATTTAATATTAATGTATCTTGTAATTTTATATTATTTAATCTGAAATATGTTAGAAATAAGCCTGTTAGATGAATAAAGAATAAAATATAAACCCTCACAAAACGACTGTTAGAGCAGATTCTCAATACATAGTTAGGTCTGCGAAAGTGACTCCATTTAAAAGTTCAAGCTAAATAAAACACGAAATGGGTTTAAACCACGGTCTTTGTGTTTCCTCAAAAGCAATTGGGCGCCGTTTGAAAGAGAAAAAGTTACACGGTTTCATTTCACAAACGAAACCTTATGTGTCAGATAAAAATATTAAGCTAAGATTATCATTTGCTAAGGAGCACATTGAAAAGCCACATCATGGTTTGGGAAGCTTTTTCAGGGCCGATTGTCTGAATAACATCAAAAGTGAATCAACAGGTGTACAAAAATATTTTAGTGTCGTTTTATTTACGACAACGGTCTGAAGCATTCTCTCTTGATCACAATCCGATTGAGAACTTGTGGAATGACATCGAAGGAAACATTGAAGGAATTTGTATGAATTGTGGACCAATATTCATTCTGGAATACTGCAAACATTTGGTGAAGATTTTGGCACTTAGATACTCTGAAGTCATTAAAAATACGGGTTTTCCAACAAAAACAAAAATTAAAACTAAATACCGAATTTTGTGACTTTTAAAGCATAAGTATACAATATGTCCAAGATAAAAATACATTTTCCTTTTCTTTTTCTTTACATGACAGTTATTATTATATCTTTTTTTTTTAATCTTAACACTTCTAAACATGAGATGTAAAAGCACATTAAAAAATTTTGGAATTACCAACTAAAACATTTTGCGGCGATTTTTGTTTTAAGCTAGGAGTTTGCTAATTATTATTTGACATACATATGTATGTATGTTACTTGATGCCTTTGCAACGGTTGACTGCAAATGGATATTGTCAGTCAGACTTAAGAACAATATTCAAGTGATAGCTACCTGCATTACACTTGTTACTGACGAAGAAAATGTTTAGAACATCGAATCTTTTAACATGTCTCATCTTCCAGGAACCACATTATCCAATAGGTTTGGTGACTGTGTGACTGAAATATAAAAGGTATAACAAAAAAATTTAACTATTAACTTAATCAGAAAGCCTTACGTTGAAGGTTTAAGAAGGCGATGACGTGTGCCCATATTACATAACAATAGTCCGAAATAACGCAGAAGAAGAAGACATTATTTTAATTGGTGCACACAAGTAAATTATGGAGTATGATGGGCGGCCGTTGATCAAGTTGTAATGGACTGGCTCCTAAATCGGAAGCTTCGGTGTTCGAAACTCAAACGCGCCCGAGAGACAAGATGTAAGTAAGATGTGTAGTTGACTAAAAATCAACAAAAAGCCAAGTTCCACTAAGAATTTAGTCTCTCCATTAAATGTTGGATGCCACATTGAGCGGAATAACCACTGATCCCAAACATCAAACATTCTTTCCGTCTCTAGCGCATTCTCCAAAAAACCTAACATATGCTAAAGCGTTTTAAGTGTATTCATGCCCATGACCTAAGAGTCCTACTAAACGTAGATACTTGTTATATAAGGTCTAGGATTATCCCAACCTGTATATGTATAGTAATTTGCATAAAGAATTTGTTCTTCAGATATAACGTCACTTTTTTTGAGTAAACCTTAACCCTCTCTTTAATTACCAACCCAACAGATTATTTTCATTTAAACCTAACATTTTAATATTAATGCACCTTAGTTCAAAGTTACTGTCACGGTATTTTTCTAAAGTTAAGCGCTTACTATTATTACGGTTATAACTATTCACTTAACAACTTCTGTTTAGGGCTACATTTCTCTGCCACTAGATTACGAGTAAGTATCAACCCAAAGCCCGAAAAGTGAAAAAAGGACAAAAACAACGTATTATATGTATGTCTCTTACATTTTCAATTGCATAAACTGTATCCATTCCTTCCAGAACTTTCCCAAACACAACATGCTTTCCGTTAAGCCATTTAGCGGTAACTGTAGTCACATAAAATTGACAGCCATTAGTATCTGGTCCTCGATTGGCCATTCCAAGGTAACCTGGCCTATTATGTTCAATTCTAAGATTCTCATCTTCAAAATAATCTCCGTAGATGCTCGTCGAACCACGTCCATCTCCGGAAATTATATCACCGCCCTGAATTATAAATCGATCAATAATTCGGTGAAACTTCGAACCTATATACGTCGTTCCGTTAATTCCGTTTAAACAAATCTGCCGAAAGTTTTCCACTGCTTTTGGAGCTTCTTCACCAAACAATCCGAATACTATTCGACCAGCTGGTGTTTTACTAATTTTTACATCTATATAAATTTTTGACGTCACTATAAAACTGAGACTATGGACGATGGTCAAAATACTAAAAAATACAACCAAAAGTTTGCGTTTCATTTCGAACGTGAAATGGTTCTTACGAAGAGCTTGAAATGCAACAACTGACTAAGGGTAAGTATTTCCAAGTCAATTTCTATTTTTACAGAAGCCGTACATATTACGGCGATTGGGATATTGGAATATTGATTTTTTTTCGGCTTAAAAAGATTTAGGCCATAGTGTTAAATCTTATAAGAAAAATAAAATGAAATAAAACAACGTGAATGTAATACAATATGTTAATGTACGAGTACCTGGACTGAATATTGGAAATGAATTGGTAAAACAAATAGAAAGTTGTGAAATATGAGTCAAAATAACTTTTGGATATGTTAATACTCGTATATCTAGAGAGGTTTCGTTTTATATGTAGTTAAATGAAGATAATCTCAAGATGATGAAATTTACGAGATTATTAATCCCATAATAGCTAAATGGTGGAAAGCGATTATTTACATATATTTTCCAAGCCCGATAAAAAAAGAAAATCTGGGTTTCAAGTTACATACGAATAAACATATATTGTATATGCATATATTAAAAGATGATTTTAGTGTGATTCAAAAAATTGTATGCCTTATGAAGAACGGTTCATGACAATATGTTTTCAATACAAGTACAGACTTATTGTCACCCCGGCTGTTTTTAACAAAGCGCTTCTTGTGCCATAACAGTGATTAACTATCGTTTCAATCTCCATTTGTTGCTGACAGCATCTCAATCAAAGGCTAATTCCATTGGATATTTTACTCAACATCTGGCGAACAACTCATCTCAAACTTGGTGGGCTTTTTCGGATGCCATTAATAGCTTCATTTGAACTATATGCCAGGATATCAAGTTTATGATCACTATGTAAACAAGTTAGTATTGATGTACTTGTTGCGACTTATGTATGTTTCTTATCCTTATCTATATTATTTTGATATATCTCATCAATATCGCATTGAAAATGGTTTTTAAATACTGAACGGCTTGCGCTTTATTAGTATACACTTTAACAAAGATTTTACATATTCCCACAAGAATTATTCAATTAGTGTCAAATCGGCGGCCAATTTACTGGTCTTCTTCGAGATGTATTGTTGTCGTTGAATCGAGTCCTCAATGTTTTCATGAGCAGTTTGACACTTAGCGCTATCTTGCGGGAACGACATATTGTTACATAATTACGCTAAACAATTCGCACATCAAACAACTTCATAATAGCAGGATAATTGCATTTACAGCAAAATGACAGCCCTAACTGTTTATCTCGGATTTTATAGTAACCAAGCGATATCGTAAATTATATATAGCAGCTATAAAAGTCTCAACGAACGATACTCAAAGCACGTTATGCAGCACACTGCAAGTTCTTGGTTATTGGGGAACGCAACATATTGAAATATTTAACGAGTAAAACTGCATCTTTCAGATATCTTCATACATACTAAATTTGAGGACTATTCTACATACCGCTCTATTAATAAAGTCAATAAAGTTTTTCTATTGCCGATTTCTTAATGTGAAGAATATAACAAATATTCAAGTATAAATCATTTTCTATCACATAACATTGCACAGCTTTCACGCCATTAAGGCCACTCCATTCTATCTCTTTTTGGACGACGTCATCATCGTGGTAAAGAATAAAGCCTAAGCACTTTAATTGTTTTTGCCACGATGATTTGGTCCAAATAGATGTCAAAAGTTTGGTTTGCGGAGCCGAAAACACGACAAAAGGAAATGTTTAGTCCGAGTACTACTGATTCGTAAATATTATCTACTACGGCCTTTATCAAATTTTTAGTAGTCGCCTGAAGATCTATTATGTGATTACTTATGATAGTGGTATCATTAGCGAAATGAAAACAAGTCGTCCTTGGACAACATAAAAATCAACAGACGTTGTATATTGCCTTGGTATTCAGCTTTTCCTGATTTGTATAATATTTAATTGCTGTTTTATCTTCATCGAAAATATCGTGGAACATTCTTGTATTTATATACGACCTTATGTGCTGGCTACACTTTTAACGCCGTCTATATATGGTAAGATTTCTGAGAACTCTATCGAACGCTTTTTCCAAATTGTTGAAGTCGATGTACCAATTTTTCGAAATACCATGATATATTTCCATCAATAATAATTATCTAATATGTCAACTCGGCTGCTACTACTAGTAGTGGTAGTAGTCGTAGTCTTCAAACATGGGAACGTATATAGGTATACAATAAAAACTCATAAGATGTTAATGCACCTCAGGCTTATGTTAAGTGTGTAAAAGTGCGTGCATATGATTTTTCCGCATATATTGTGTGATAGATGGTCTTCAAGATGCCAACTGCAGCGATGTTCCATAACCTATTGCCGCATGGCTTTGAACTGTTATTTATCGGAATATTGAAGTTTATACTGTATCTGCTTTCTAATAAAGGAAGTTTAACTATAGCTATTACACATTTATTTATTGAATATAGGTTAAAATGAAATAATATTTGCATCAACTGCGATATAGTCGAAACCTTAGTGGAACGACGAAACGCATTCGAGAATCGAAATCGATTCGATACAAAATGAAAACGAAAAGCCTGCCAACGCTATAATTCCAGTGAACATTGTGAAATCAGAATTCGTCGTACTTGCGGGTGAGTTGGACGTGTTTGTTGGATTTGTCTGCGGAATTTTTTTTTTTTCTTGCATCGCATTAAGGACATATATATATAAAATATATATACTATTTCAAAAATATATTCATCCATGCAAACGCCATTTTAAAAGAATAAATATTGTATTAATTTATTTGGTAGCTATTAAGAATTTTAACCGAATAAAAAAGAATTGAGAAATTTTAAATTTGTGAATATAACAGGAAAAGAGAAAACTGAAGGACGTGTGGGACATGAACTGAAAAATAAAATGTGAAAGTCACTTCGTGAACAAAACTGAAAATTGATTAAAGAAAAAAGAAAATCTGTGACTACGGTGATTATTTCGTGTTGGATAGCAAATGTCTGTTTGCAAGATGTTTTTTTCGGAACAAAATTGGTATGAGAAGATGGAATTTTTTGGGTTCGATTTTTTTTTTTTTTTTTAAGATTGTGGAAAATCGATTTTTCGTATAAGATGGCGGGCGTTGGCCATTTTTTAGAGCGGCTTGATATTGTACTAGATTGTTCGCTTAGGGTGTATAACAGATTGGTAAGGTTTGCTAAAGCTGGATACACAAATTTTGCACAGGGTGGTTTTAATGTTTTTTGTGTTTGCTAAAAATTACAGTTTTGTTTATCGTTTTTATGTAAGCGAAGACCGAAAATCCACTGGTTAACATGTAGATATTTGAGACCGTTTTGTAATTAAATAGTCACTTGTATTTTATTTACAAGTTTCTGTCCCCAGATTGTAGTGCCACAATATATTTGTCAAATTTATTTGTGCGCAAGACCAAACATTAGATATGTTCGCGTACTTGGTCTAAATATGTAAAACTATAAAAATGAAATAAGTTTCAAGAAGCAAAATTTATTCTCTGGGTTTTATGTCAAAATGAACTAACACAAATATAAACGTCAAATATCCAAATTGCCAACTTCTGAAGAGAAGGCACCATTAGTTTATTTTAACTGATTTGATTAATGACAGTAGATTTATTTTATTAACCAAGCAGTTTTCTCTTGATTTTATTACGTGCGGTGGGAACTTGCGCACTTCACAAAATTCTGTGGACACCATATACTTTAATGGCGTCACGTTCCTTTACGGTGGCAATGGCAAGCTTCTAAAAATTAAATATTCCGTTGATTTTCGGCAAAAATCGCAGGTCCCCTTTCACAGCATAAGTGCTAATGTGAACAACACAGTTGGTGAGGTACATGCCGGTCTAACGCGTTAACAATTTACTTATTTTTAAATACTTTCATTAAAAAACTGCAAAGGTAGCTTGCAATTATTCGAGTTATTTAAAAATGGGGCATTTAAACGCCCCAAAAACACCCGGCAATTATACACATGTACATATGTGTATTCAAGCTTATAGCTCGGTTTAGTAGGTTGGTTAGTTTCGATTTTATCAGATTTTATGTGCGTATTTAGATTGGATAGTTTTTAGCGTTGTGTAGAAAAGTTTAAGCTGTAGTTTTTTATTTCGCAGTGAGAGGGTGAAGTAATTTTAATGGCTTGCGGTTTATCTCACATTACTAGATTTACAAAGACTTGAATTGAAATAACTACGGTCGTCGGACTTATGTGCGGTAAATTTTTTGTTCGAATGTAAAATACAAACTGAAGAATTTTAGTCCCTGATTTTAATTTCCGATGCTACGTTTGGTTTCCATTAGAAGTGTGCATCTACTCTTGATTTCAATTTATATTTAATATTCAAGGTATCTGCAGTAGGTTTGATAAAAAAGGGTGGAGCCTTAATTTTCTCCGATTTTTTTAAACTACTTTCGTACCCCGATGACTGATTTTATTCTTTTTTTTTTTTTTTTCTTTTTCTCACCGACTCAAATACGGCAAATCCTATTTAATCAATTTCAATTATTTAGAAGTTTAAAGACCAATTTTTTTTAACATGATTGTATTTCTATCATTCACTTAAAGTAAAGTCAGCATAAAATGAATGCTCCTTATCTGAGAACAACTCACGTGAGTTAAATAAATAATATAAATCGATGATACAACAGTCGAATGCAGACCAAGACCTAGTCTATCCACTCATTGTCTGTCTGGTTTATCCAGAAGTTCTTTTTTTTACTGACTCCGAACGGCGATGGAGTGGGAGATTTTAATAGTGACAGCAGAAAAGTACAATTTTCTGCTTTTCTGTGCTTTGAACTCAAACACTCTTACGTAGTAGTCGGTGAATTCAACCACAACACCACGCCACCACTTCCATATGGGTCATAAGCTTTATTTAACAAAAGCCCTCGATTTTGGCTCTTTGTTTTTATTCAGCATTTAAAATATAATGCAAAAATTTTACTGGCTTACGTAACTTAACTTTCGGATGAGTTAATGGGTACCCCTATTTCAATCCACGGGTTATAATGGCAATTCTTTTAAAACAGATGCTAAGCCCTTTTATTGTTTTAATAGTTTGGTTCCAAGAATAGTTACAGACGTGACTGATTGTTGCTCAAGTGGTAGTATATGACTATTGTAAAAATTTCCATTTCCTGTCGACACACACAATGAATGGACTTAGCTTAGTAATTATAAACAGATTACGCATATTCCTTCGTATTAAATCGATATAAAATTAGTAACACGAGCTCGGCATCTGCTTTCCACATGGACGCATGATGAGCTGAAACAAAATGGATACCTTAGAAGTTATTTTGAGAAAATTTTATGTGAAAATGTTAGAGTACAAGTAATAACATGTCTCGGTGAACATTATTCCATAACGTCTACTTTGATTTTTTCCCATTTTCAAAAGAGGATTCACATCCCAGTCTTTTTATAAGTAATTTGACATAATTTCACGTCCATGGTTCCAACGACTCTACCCATACATGGGTATTAGTAGGTGATAGAGTTCTATAGAAATAATATTTAATTGAAATAAATACCTAGATTCAGCCATCATCTTGAGTGCGCAGCGCAAGTTTCTGGCTGTTTTTTTTTTTGCAGCGCATATGACGTTTATGAACATTTTCTCTTCAAGCGATGCATTATCGAACATGCTGCAAACGCATTGTGATTTACAATGTCCTTTTCGAACAAATGAGTTTCGCAGCTTGCGTTTAAGAAAATTTTGCAAAAGCAATTTGATGCAGGTGACGTTTCCGAAACGGCCATTAACTTAATTTTAAGTCTCCAGAAAAAATTAAAGACATTCACACGTATAATATCAAGCACATTAACATTAACAAAATATTGCCAAAACGAGGGTAAACTTAAATATTAGATGGATGATAGTTGTTGATAGTACAATCGCCTGTACAGGAGTTCACAAGCATTCGGAAGCAGCATTTCGAAGTCAAGGGTAAAATCGAAAAATTTTTCCATTTAATTCCGCTCATTATTGAGCAATGGGCTCCAATCATTTTCTGCACAAATTTCTTCAAAGTAGAACGCAAAGGTTATCAAAAAGAATTTTGACACTTCACCGAAGCATTTATATACCCTTACGTACATGCTCGACACTACTGCCTTGAAGCAATTACGGTGTGAAATACTAGAATGAAATCCTCTGCGTTGGCGTCACGGTTAATACCAGTGCAATTTATAACGAAGTTGGTACAGTTGGTACAGTTACAACAGTTCCATTCATATTGCTATTTATATTTGATTACATACGTGGGGATTAACCTATTTGTAATAGTTTTTCAATGTATACGAAAATATTCAACTTCAGAGTTAAGTTTGCGCTCGCAGTACATAAATGTCACTCCTAGATGTTTTTTTTTTTATATATATATTTTTAAAATTAAAAATATGGCCCTTAACAATTATGTATGAAAAATAACATTTGAATGTCCACCGCGAAGTATGTCTACAGGCTTTCATATGAATATCAATATTTTCATGGACTCATTCACCCATTACCGCATTAAGTTCATCAAATTTGGTCCTAATGCTGTTTTTCAGCCGTGCAATTGTTTATTTACATAGATTTTACTTTTTCAAAAGAGCTCAGAGAAAGTAATAATGGTATTAAATCGGATGATTTAGTGTCCAGTTATCACCGTTACGTGAAATTAATCGACCTTTAAACTTGCATTTTTTGTGTGACTTGTAGCTCCATCCTGTTGAAAATAAAGATCGCCTGTGTCTATTTCTTCAATTTGAGGTCACAAACAATCTTCAATCAATCGTCTATAGTGCTCTCCATAATGTGCATCTTCGAAGAAAGACGTGCCAATGATACTACCAGCCCAAAAAACTACATTTTTTGTAGATGTAATGATTTTTCTAGAAGAGGATGTTCTCCCTAAATGCAACAATTTTGTTTGTTGACGAATCCATTCAATGAAATGAGTTTCATCACTAAAGATGATTTTGCTTGAAAACCAGCATCACGTTCTAACTACCAATTTAGGTATGAAATGATATTCACTACAGACATCTCCGCGCGACTTTTGAAAGGCAATGTAGTCGGCTGTCATCACTAAATATATGGAATTTCTGTCGACGCCCAAATCTTAAATTCGCAATCCTTCCTATGAAAAAAAAAAAATATATATTATTTTAGTTCTTGTTTTTCTTTTTATAAATTTCAATACTGCTACTTATATCTTTGTTGGCCTCTTGGATCACAATTTCGCAGTGAAATAACTGCAAAATTGTAATACGAAGCCAGTCATTTGAGGCTTAAGAACACAAATGATACCAAAACATTGTTTGCATCAGTAGGTCTGTTCCTGCGAGATTTTTGTAACAATTAATAAAAGAGAAATTTTTGCTAAGTTTGAGGAGTAGGAATAAATTATCTCTTAAACCCAATATCTCGCGGGAACACATTTTTTTAAAATGTGATTCAAACGTCAACAGTAACAAGTAAAAAAAAAAAACAAAACAAAATTGCAATGCAAGCGGAAGACTTAGATTTGTTATTATTACTATATTGATGCAATATGCGTTTAATCAGTTCTATTGTATTAGGCGAACAATACGCTTCAATGTGAAGTTCTTTTATCTTCTTTGTCTTTATCCAAGTCATCTTTTGAGTTAATTTGTAAGAAATTGTCGCAATTCTTACAAACTTAAACATTTACAAATTTGACAGTTTTTTTCGAATTCAATTGAAAATCTCGCAGAAATTTGTAAAAATTAGCAGGGTGGAGAAATGAATAACTCTCAAATGCGTTCTCTTTTACAAATTTTTTTCTCACGGGAACTAGGTTTTTGTAAAATTTTGCAGTATTTTTTATATTTATGAATACAAACTTGACAGTTGCTGAGTCGATTCAACAGTATAAGCTAAGAAAAATGCGGTGACACTGGTGCTAGGATTTGTTTTGATATCCCTTAGAAACCAATGTAAAAAAAAATATATATATTCTTCACTCAATACGAAACAAGTAAATTAAAATCGAATTAGCTACATTATTGCCAATAAAATAGTTTTAATATCATTGTTAATTGAAATTTACAAGGAATAATTTTCCCAAATGAAAATTATTTCCGGATCACCCTTTGTAAATCATAATAAGCTATTACATTTTTTTTTTTTTTTTTTTGCTCTTATAAAGTACAGTTGCGTGCATTTCAATTTAGCGTAGTTCGAATGAATCTTTTACAAGGGAGAGGAAGTTTTTTCTTTTTTTTTTTTTGGTATATGTATATGATTTTATTAATCTAACTTCATCATTGTATTTTCATCGAACGCGATATATTTATGTGAAGATTATAAAGTGAACTGCTTTGTACAATATACACGTGTATGTATATGCGAAGCGAGCAAAAAAAATTAAAAATTCCGGAGAACAAAAACGTGAATCCATCATTAGCAGGACAATTTATTAATAAACAATTTTCATATTAATTTGTACATAGGTGAAATCTAGAATTGAATAAATATAGAAAAAACGGAATAATGCGTACATAGCAAAATTACGTAATTTACATAAAAAATAAAACATTTATCGCATATGAACGCGCAACAACGTGGTTGGTTTCGGAAGTGAATATAACAAAAATCTATTACTTTTCGAAGAAGCGAAAAAAAAATAGTGTAAAATGGTGTGTATAATTTAAAAAAAATCTATTTGCGTTTGTGTGTTTTTTTAAATTGAAAATTTACAAAAACCCCATTTATTTTCTTTAGCCACGTATTGTACCATTGCAATTATTGAAATGTCTTAAAGTGCTGCTAGACGAAAATGGCGGAATTTTAAGTGAAAGCGAAGTTAAACGCATTGCAGGGTGAGTTCGAAGATTTTATTTCTTGTTCTTTATTTTCTTTAAAATAATATCGTCGGCCAAGATGTCTCAATTTTTTTCCAAATAATTCATATATATATATATTTTTTCTTTACAGATTAATGACAAAATATTCGAAAAAATTAGTTTCGAAATGCATTTATGTACAGATTTTAAAATGTACAAAAACTGAATTATTGGGTGAATTTATGGGTGCTGGAGGTTGGAGTTTAACACATATGTGGCTTAATGATGCTATTCGTGCTAGAAATTGGCCATTGGTGCAAGAGATTTTAGAATTACTTCTGCTGTGTCCAGTCGATGTGGAACGGCTTAAAAGTAATTCAGCGCCAAAACTAGTCAAGGGACTATGCAAAGATGGAGATGATGAAGGTAAGATTAATTATTAGATAATTAAATAAGAAATAGCTAAATGTGCAAAATTCATCGTGTCTACTTTGAATAAAACAGGACTACGTTGCATTCAAACCACTCATCGTATAAGGCTTGGGAAGTCATTCAAAGAGTTAGAAAGTACAAATGATAGCTTTTATTTCGTAGAATCTCGAAGATAATTCTGCATGATTGTTTATTATCATTATTATTTAAATTTTTTGTCTAGGGCGTTTTGCATCGAAATGATTTTTGTTTTCTAGAAATACCATATAAATGTGTTTCTCGTACTCATTTGAAATTGCGTTCTCTAGGCACACTTGTTTCATTTTTAACTAATTTTAGAAGTTATAAGAATTAAAAATTTCTTCAAAGTAGGTATACTCGAATGACTAAAGTCTCATATGTTATTTTGGCTGCTTCTAAGGTATATCTATCTTGATAACTAAAATCAAGTAAGGTCGGGAGAGCTTAGTACAGAAAAAAAAAAAAAAAAAATCTAAATGGGAACGGTCTACCATTCCGCATGTTTTTGGGTCTGAAACCGATGGTTTGGAATGATTCACTTTATGTTGGGGTTGATTTTCCATTGCCTCTCAGAAGGAGGATGGTGTTGACACATTCAAACTTCTGCAATACTAGCTCAAAAATTAATCACAAGGTGAAAAACAATTAAAGGCTTCCCTAGTATGTACTTGTTCTTTAATTTCTTTAAGAGCACAGCAATGCTAGTGGTCAGACTTTCTGCTTCATGCAAAAGTTGTAAATTTCTATTAATTTAATATGAAATAGCTGGTATGTTTGCTAACATTCACCAATCGTAATTGCTGCCATTGCAGCTGTTTTTAATGTGTTCCACATAACTTTTTGTGTTGATTTAATGCTGATCGTGGTATCGCTTTCATATCTATCATATACTCACAGATATTAGTATTAGGGCCATGTCAGTTTTTAGTTATTCTATTCATTTGCATCATTTGCATTTAAGTTTTGTCGTACCACAGATTAAAAATATGTATATGTCAACATCAGATCTCAGAAAGGCTTCTGTACTTCTGTAAGAAGTTAAATACGAACTGACTGCAAGAGTTGAACAATAACAAAATAAATATATTTACCTTAAGCTAAGCTGCCGTGTATTTCTTTTAAATCTGTTCAGACGAGCGAAGTATTTAGGAAAAATAAATAAATTGATAACTAGGGTTCAGTGTGGAACAAAGACCACAAGTCTATTGCTCATGATGTTATCATTTTTTTAGTGATGTTTCAACGGCCTTTTTCATTATCTGTTAGCATAATGTGTTGCGGAAGTAATTTGTTTGTCGTCAACCTTGCTCTTTTTTATTATTATGATTATTATTATTATTATTATTATTATTATTATTATTATTATTATTATTATTATTATTATTATTATTATTATTATTATTATTATTATTATTATTATTATTATTATTATTATTATTATTATTATTATTATTATTATTATTATTATTATTATTATTATTATTATTATTATTATTATTATTATTATTATTATTATTATTATTATTATTATCATTATCATTATTATTATTATTATTATTATTATTATTATTATTATTATTATTATTATTATCATTATTATTATTATTGTTGGAGATTCCAAAATTGGTTTTTTTTTTGCACTTTTAATTGGACCAAATTTGTTCATTGTTCATTCAGCAAGAAAACGTTCAAAATGTTTAGTACATTATCCCAAGAATCCGGTTCTCTCACACTTTCCACTGCTAGCTCAAAATATCTTTTACGATACACTCATAATTTAACGCAACTTAATGTCTCCGTAAGCATCACTGCAAGAATCTTATACTAAGGCAATTCAGAGTTGTCTTTGTTTTTTTGTTTACTAATACGCAGTATTTAAGCAATTTAAATAAAAAAATTGTTGCCACGATAGTATGCAGTAAGATCAACTTATAGAATAGATATTTGGCGAAATACGACTTTTGTCAGAAAAACAAAACAAAACAAAAAAAAAAAAAAAACAGAACAGAAACTTAAGGCAAATTTATGTTAGTAATATGTGAGAAGTGCATTTTAAAGTTGGAAAAAAAAAAAAAGTATCACGGTGACTGGATCGTATTTATGCTAAATATTCAATGGCGAATTGGGTTTTATATAATTAAAGTTTCTTTGTAGAGCGGCAATTAATCATAATATAGCGCTTCGAAATCCTTTGCGGAATTACGTATGTAAATATACATATGCATATGTAATTCATACCATCATTTTGAATGCCTCTACAGCAATGCCAAAAACATTTTCTTATTTTGTTGGTGTTATCTGCGTTATTTACGGATTGGCGTATGACACATTTTCTCCAAACATCTTTACCTGTCATTTGCGGAACTAGTTAGATTTGCAGATTTCATTGTAATTTTTCAGGCCGCTAAAGTTGGACATAGATTGCCAAGTGAGCTAGCTTGATCTTTATTTCGGATTGCTGGTTTTGTATATGCGTGATTATTTCTTTACTTATTTTTTTTGCGTTACATTTTTAAATTTTAAAAGCATCGAAAAATTGGAGAAATTCTTGGACTATATCGTTTTGCGCCTTTGCGTTTTCATAACTACTTTTCTTTTTGTTGATTGGGGTAAGCAACAAACAAACTAGTTTTCACTACTATATGCTTAGGACTTGTATGTACTCGTATATGTATATCTTTAACACAAGCGAGCGGGGTGATAAAGGTTCTTATTTTCTTAAATTCTTTGATATTTATTGTTGTTAAGGAAAGATTTTACATAGGATTAAATAAAACATCAAGTATTTTTTTAAATAATTATAATTTTTTAATAATTTTTTTTTTTTAAATATATATAAAAATACTACTTGTGCCACGGAAATAACTCGGCATAAAATATGTTCAAGCTTATTTTACGTGCAAATTTAACAATTCATTTCCTCGGGTAAAAGTATTTGTTCTAAAGTGTGCATTTTTTCATTAAATTGAACACACATTATTGTAAAATCAATGTAGAAATTGGAACACAACATCGTTCATGTGACCATCACGGCTTTTTGTTGTAAGAGACTATCCGACGGTCGTTCGGATATTGTATTTGAAATGCTAAATTGTCGCTGGGTTGTCGGCATATACCTTACTCTTTAAATAACCCCGCAGAAAGAAGTTTGAAGTTGTCAAATCGCATGACTATCCTATCCTGTTGAAATTAGAGATCGTCCAGACTCAATTCATTTAATTTTGGAAAAAATTAGCCAGTCAGCATGTTGCGGTATCCTTTTCCATTCACTGTAACTGTCTCTCTAGCCTCATCTTTGAAAAAGTACGGGCCAATGACGTCGCCAACCCATGATCTGAAACATACAGTGACCATTTTGGGATGCATTGGTTTTTCGTGAAACGACAATTTGGTTTATTTACATACCCATCCATCCAAAAATAGACTTCATCGGAAAAGATCAAATTCGGTGACAAATTGTCCTGGTGATCCAACATCCAGTTAACAAATTGGCGACGTCGTCCAAAGGTCCAAAGGCTTCAAATGTTGTGTAATATGGAGGTTATAGGCGTTCAAATGAAGATCAATTTTTAAAAATCGCCGTTAAGTGCCATTAGTGAGGCCTTATTATTGACTTCGGCGACGAATTGAGGTGTCTAGCTGGTGATGTTTAGGCGTGTACGTGCTGACCGATTATATTGATATAGAGTTTGACCCGATATCGTACAAGTTTCTTTAAAATTCCGTACTCACTAGGGCGATTATGTAGACCGAAAAATTCACTAATTTTACGAAATATTACTTTAACAAAACAAAACAAAAAATCTTTCATAGGAAATTTTACTGAAGCATCTGCCAGACTTTTTCCTGTTCATATGCCTGTGGTGTATACACATATGTACATATGTTCCGCTTGTTAAAGCCAAAGTATGCGATTTGTTATCATTTATATTTGGTTTTGTGACTCATCCACAACTCATGTGATGTCAATATCATTTTCTTATGAAATAATTGTGTCGGAATTCGCTAGTCAGTCGCATGCTGCCGTTCGTGATAGGTACACTTTAATATTTATCAACGGTTTTGGATTTGCTTTAACGTTTTTTTTTTTTTTTCTAGATCTACTTTTGTAATTTAAAAAAAAAAAAACAATAACTTGATTTTGTGATTATTTCTTTCTTAGGTGTGCGAATTTTAGCTTCGAAACTAGTTGAACAGTGGTTAAAAGTTGTAACTGGAGATGCATCAGCTTCATCGTCACCAGCCCAAATGACACCTAAACCAACCGAAGGGCCATCAATAGCAGATCCAATAATAGCATCAAATATTACACCAATTAGACCGAATTCAGTTTTAAAACCTTCATCTCAAGTTGAAGAAGATCCCTTGGGCCAAGCTGAAACGCCCATTGCTACATCCTTCCCCCCAACATCAGCACAAAAAAAGGCTTCCGAGTCTGGATTAATCCTAAAATGCATAGTTAAAGATGGCAAACAAGTATGGGAACGTGTTGAAAGTTCCCAAAAGAATCAACAAACTGTAGAGGGACAAGAGATTGAGGACAAAAAAGAAAATGCTGAGGAGGAGAATGACGAAGAAGAAGAGGAAGATGAAGTTGAAGAGGAAGAAGAAGATGAAGCTAAATCGATGGATGAAGAGGAAGAAGTACCTGTTATAGAAGGATCGACTGCCAACAGTATTGGTGAAGACACAACCGACAACAAAGAGAATGAAGCTGTCTTAAAGAGAAAAAACGATAAGGAGAAAGTTCCTAATGTAAAAGAAAAGGAAAAGGAAACTGAGAAAGAGAAAGAAAAAGAAAAAGACAAAGATAAAGATAAGGATAAGGATAAGATAAAATCGACTAGTAGTTCTGATAAGGATAAGAAATCGAGCAATAAATCGACTTCATCAAATCATAAATCATCCTCTTCATCAAAAAGTAGTAGTAGTTCTTCCAGCAAGTCAAAGACTTCATCCTCGTCGTCGTCGTCTTCATCACGTCGTAGCTCGACTGATAGTAAAAGCCGGAGCAAAGATAAAGACAAGGACAAGGAAAAGGAAAAAGAAAAAGAAAAGGAAAAGGAAAAGGAAAAAGAAAAGGAAAAAGAAAAAGACAAGGACAAGGAACGAAGCAGTTCTAACAAAGACCGCAGTTCTGATAAAGACAAGTATAGATCATCGTCCTCCAGCAAATTATCTAGCAGTAGCTCAAACAAGGACAAAGATCGTCATAGGGATAAATCAAGCTCTTGCTCTAGTTCTTCAACCAAAAAGGAAAAGACAGATTCAGCTACTCAAGCCGAAAAAGATAAAGAAACTCTTAGCAAACTAACGGCACCATCACTAGACAAGCTGGGTAAAATTCCTAAAAAGCCCAAAAGTGAAACAGAAGAGCTAAAGCCAACATCTATCACTATTCCTTCGAAGAAGGCTTCCATGTCAATTGAGATCCGCCGCGATTCAGAAAAGACAAAAACAGTTAAAACTTACAAATCTCAATTCCGTAGTCATGGTTTGACAGAAGAAGCACCGCCACCACCCTCGAGAAAAGGTTTAAAAAAACCAAATTCAGCACCAATTCCTGGCACAGCTATTATTAGTTCTTTGTCCCTTAAGAGACCTTCACCGCCACCGGGTTCCCTCTCAACTTCTCTAAACAAGGATGCACCAGCCGAAAAGAAGCCCAAAATTGATATGAATAATGTTTCGGTTCCGGTGGAAAAAATTGGAGCCATCAAATTGATCCCACCAAAAAAGAGTAAGTTTCAACATGCAGATTTTATTAAAACGTTTTGTTTTCTACTTACAGGTTTTGAACGTGCTTTGCCGAGAGTTTTGCTTATGATTCACTTGATGTTTTCTTGAGGCTGAGGCCGTATAAGAAGATGGACTTTGGGCTGTGCAATGATATTATGGATTGGGGATGAGGAAAGAGGAGTCATCAATTTATAAATCCATCTGTTTGTGTGTGTGTGTTGGGAATATATCTCTCTCTCTTTCTCTCTCTCTCTCTCTAAAAAAAAGATAATAATAATAATAATAAATCGCACAAATGTTTTATTAAGTATATTTGTGGGATTACGGGCAGATAAATCAGAAGTAGCTGCGATGCCAGACGATTTCTAAACTCTTGGATCTTGGATGTGGATCAGCTAAATGTTCGAAGAGATGATTTCAATCACCATAAACTTTCTAAACAATCGTATGAGCAGTTTATCTCAAAGAAGAAAAAAAAAAATCCGTAAATTAAGCGCGCCACATAAGTTGCTCTGATTTTTCACCTAATTAATTATAAATAGAAAACAAAGATGACTCTCTCTATTTCTCACTCTCGTGGTAATGAATCTCAACAGGTGGTGTATATTCTTCAATACTGTTAAGTATGTAACTCTTTTTATCTATAAAATTTACCAATTGTCTAAGGACTGATACTGATGTGTGTACATTTGAAATGTACAAATGTACAATCATTTGTTTTATTATACATAGCGTATAACATTTTTAGTTTTAAGAACTATTTTAAATGAATAATGAAGATTTAATGAAAAAATAAACGATTTTTTTCATTCAAAATAAAAACTTGAGCCAATTAATCTGGAAGCTCTGTAGCACAATAATTATTAAATACATGAAATAATCAGGCGAAAGAAACATGGGATGAATTGGACATATTTCGTTACAAGAAAGGCATGACTACAGAAAGTCGAACACATTGGCCTAAAGAATGGTGGAAACCGATAATGCGTTCCATTTGTTCTCACTTTGTTTTGGAAAGATGGGGAAGATAAGTTTCAGGTGAAATATTTAGAGAACAATGTATTTAGGATCAGGACAGTTATAAAGACGAAAAGTAGATAGAATTTTAAATAGGAGCTTGATGCTAAGTGTTGGGTTCCAAACTACGCATTACCTTTTGACTTCCTATAGCCGTTTTCAGGATCTATAAGTTGAAATATAAAATCGGGAAAAGAAAAAATTGACGTAAGCTTACTATTCTAGCGCGAGTATTTAACAGAGCATACTTTTATTTCTTTAAAAAGAAAAGCTTTCGAACGAAAATTGAATATGGGCTCAACTTAGAATCAAGGAATATGGCATTCTTAACTCCCCAATACAGCACTGACTGAAAAATTCTTTAACAACAGTCGGACTTAATAAAACTACTTACCACTTAGTTTGGGCTTACGGTTTTATAAGAGCAAACATTTTTGCACAATCATGGGATGGAAGTTAATGGGAAATATGCGTGTTTGCCTGTGAGACAACTATGGGAATTGACGCTTAAATGTTATTTTGATAAAAGCGGTATTAATAACTCTGATACGTATGTGTTTTAACAAAGACACCAAATCAAACAATCGCTAAGAGCTAAATCCGAAATCCGAAAGTCTTGCATTGACGATTCATATATTGAAGATGATTGTTAATGGGGCACGTCATGTAAGATCAGCAAAGTGAATTTCCACACACAATCATGATGTTTTTGCTGCACAAATATTCTATTTCATATAAACTTTTGCTAAATAAAGAGTCCTTACGCTAGTAGGTCTTACAATAAAATTTGAAAAGACCAAAAGTAAAGTAGTCTTCTTTAACTTTGAAGTTACAATTTTTTTTTTATTTATTTTTATTAACGTCTTAATCAAGACTACATTAGTGAGAAAATACAATTTCGGCAGAAAGTATACCACGTATTATTAAAAATGGAGACAATTATGGCTAATTACTTGCCACAGTTACTGCTCGCACGAACTCCAAGTTTGAATAGATCTAGTTGCATATACATTTTGGAAACGAACGTGCTCAAAGTGTGAATCCTTTAGCATCTACGCGAAATTTTTCTTATACGCGTCCTTACACAGTTGCTAAATAATTTGGACAGAAATAACAATATTCATGACGTTGAGAAGCGATTGATTTCATATATCTTGCGAAATACGATTCACACGATACCCAGCACTCGTATATTGAATGAAACTATGGTTTTGTCATTTCGCATATAATTCTTAAATTAATGTAAATTATTCGTTTAAATATACGTTTTAACGATAGCCACACCAACTTTGCGAGTTGATTTTATGAATCCCCGTAGATTTTTTGAACGTATTTGTACGCATGTGTATGCAAGTATGTTGTTATATAAAACGAGATTAGCATTAAAATTTATTTAACATAATCATAGTTGCAAAAACGTTAAAAAGAGTTTTTGTTTTGTTATTTTTTGCAAATTAAGAAAAATTCAAATGTTTCAAACTTTGGTTTCTTTCAATATAATATTGGAGCTTACAAATGTTTCCATTAACTAACTCCATTCTACAGTTCGTTGTGGTTTCAACACATTCAAAACCAAAGTATAGCAATACCTGCGTTTAATCGCCCTTGCTCTTTAAAATTTGTTAGTTCCTGTTACAACATAACTCTTATATAGATCCAGCAAATGGCTGGGTATCTTATTTTACCCCAAGTTATCATAAATCACATTACCAAGCAATCCAACACTTAAGCTTAAAGTTAAATCCAGAAATTAAAGTAGAAGATAAACATATGTATATTTAACGAATTTAGTTTGCATTATAAAAAATAAAAAAAAAAATAAAAAAACGAAAAACTCATGAAGGATGATGAAAGAAGTAAAGAAAACGATTCCGAGCAAAGGATAAAGGCATAACAAGGCTTCAACATACTTTTAAACTTTTGAGTTTTGTGCTGAATGAAAAAAGCATTTTTTAAAACTGAATTTTACATTAGGTGTAGAAGCTGCTCAATTCAATTACAAGCAGAAAAACTAATTACTTTGTGACAATAATCTCTTGACAGAACTTGACAAAAAAAAAAAAAATGTCTGCTAATTCGGCTATCAGTAAAGAGGACAGGCCTTAACCTTTTCTATTACAACATGTCCGATTTTAGAGTTAATTCGTTGCTGCCATATTCTTGGCTATTATTCATGCTGCTAACAAGTGGTATGCATTCTCTTCCCGATATTGAAATGTGGATATTAAATGACGGTTTAGACGTCGCTGAATATTTATTATTTCTATACCTATATGGTTTAGATAGAAATTTCTTATTGTAATCTGCCTAACGATATGAAATTATGTTATCTCGAGTTAATATCTTCGGTCACTGATCGTATAGCATATGTCATGACCAAAAGTTATTCATCTAAGTGCTGTCATAATGAAAAGTCTAGTCTTTTTCTATAATCGATGTTTAATATCCTACTTATGTGACGACATACTCATTTCTGGGTATTTTCTACCTAATCATCAATAAAATTTTACTTTACTTTTACTTTATTTTATTAATTTGTAGTCAACTAACTGCCTTTCTTATTACTTTCTGATCGTCATTGATAATTGAGGGTTGCTTAATTGGACAACTACAATTAGAATAAGAAATATTGAATAATATACACATAGTTATTTTGTTCATTATGATATATGTAGTGTTAATTTAACAGTAGTAAGCATTGGAAATCCATTGTTGTGTTCAAGTTTTTGAAGCATGTTTTTAACAGTATATTTTTATAATTATTTATAATACTGTATTTTTATCTTAATATTTTTTCTTATTTTTATTAATTGAATTATTTATATTACGACACTATTTTATTTATCTTTAGATACTATGTTATTAACTTTATAACAAGTTTTTGCGTAAACAATTACGTTCGCAAACAAGTAAACATTAATTATAAAATTTAATTGTAAATTAAATCTTTCGTGCGCAATAAGCTTTGCCAAATAAAAAAATATAAATAAAAGAACAATGAAAAACTGTTCGTACTACACGAGATTGGTATGTTCAAATTATTGCGAATAATTTTCGTCACCGTTTTGGCAGACAATGATACTATCAAAAATATTTTACACTCTTGTGTTCACATTCATTAACCGTTGGTCCCACTCATTTGTGTAAAAGAAAAAGAAAAAATAAAACCGGCCAATAGAATTGACTGAAGGTTTTGAGCAGTGTTTCTGTGTGGTTCTTTATCTTTCGATATCTGAAAACGATGTGTCTATAAAGAAATTTCACAGCAGGCGGTGAGGAATCACTTCGAACCCTTCTTAGTTCTCGTTCTCAGAGTTCTAATCTAATATCAGTGTAAGCTTATTTGCTTTTATTTCTAACACAATTGGGTCGTTAAACTAAAATTGCTTGCTTTTATATTTTTTTTTTTTTTCACTGTTAAATGTTAGTAAATCATATTTGATAGGATTTTTGGAAGATAGTGTATGCAAACTTCGAGATGGTCTTCTATTTTGCTTTGCTATTCAAATAATTTTACAAACTGATAAGCATATGGTATGGAAGATATTTGCATACATTGGTTTGAATAAGTATTTATTTCTATGATATAAGCATACAATTATTACTAAAATATATAAAATACAATGGGGATTATGTTATCTCAAGACATTTCGGTATAAAAAATTTAATCAAAGCATCATTGGCTTCTTCATGTTACTTATCTATAATAGGCAGAAAAAAAAAATATATTAAAAGGCAAAGATTAATATGTTACTTCATACTTTTGCCTCCAAACCAAAGGATTGCTTTTCAATTTAAAAAAAAATCAGAAATATGTGATTTTGTGTCATTGTAAAATATGATTTATCATTCCTCGATACTAAAAACATACCAACATATAAGTGCATATTGTTTACTTCATTTGTGATGATTCATAAGAAGTATTTATAAAAAAGAGGAATTCTCAAGCCAGAGAACATGACACTATTCTCTAGGTGAGTCACACAATTAAATTTGTGATTTCAAATCTGATGAAAGACAAATGTTACGTGGATAAAACTAAATATCGCATTTTAAAAACCGGCAAAGAAATGTCAATGAAATACCTTCAAATTTTGAATATAATAAAATTAATGATCACTTGTCGATCGTATTTTTCGCTTTTCATCAAGGAAAAGAAAATTGTACGTAAACGATCATATTTATTAATGATCATAAAATTGTCCAATGTCGAAGTGTTTGCAGTGGCTGCAACTTATCTTTAAACCAATGTGTTAATCATTTGCCTTTATCTAACATGTGACTCGATTGAAAGTCTAAGTTGTTTATTTATATTAGACTACAAAGCATAATCGTAGCAATGTTATAAATATTTGATGAATCAAATGTAGCTCAATTTTTTTTACTAATTATATAACTAGGTCCTATATTGAATTAAATGTACATATGATATTAAGATTAATTAGTATGCCTCAGTTATGAATATATTTATGTATTTATATAATAAAAAAGAATAGAAGATAGGGCTATTAGTTCAAACAGATCACACTTTGGTCTAACTTTACGATGAAGTTAGTTATAGATTATTAATGCATCCTGACTCCAATAACAAAGTTTTAATGAACCAAATATTACTTTTCTTGTTTTAAAGAAAGGTTCATTAAATTTTTCTCCACTATTCACAACGATTACCGCCATAGTTTTATTTGTACGAGTATGTATGAAACTCTTATACATATAAATAAAACATAAATATTTTATTCATAAAATGTATTATTTTGCTACACTGCTCCGATGAAAAGCGTGTTTTATTTTTCCAAAGCAATCAATACAAAAAAAAAAAAAAAAAAAAAAAATAGAAAAATTTGTAAATAGGGGGATATTAAAATCTAGCCAACCTTGGTATTACAAAAACAGCGTGTGTTTTTGTTAAGGGTGGAAAACCAAAAATGTGAAAAAGGACACATTCCATTTATGTACTGTTCGTCGGAGCAAATACGGAAGAGTGCTCATAAAAATGAAGTCACATAATTGTATAAATAAACTTCATAGTACACACTCAGAGGAAATTCCTAGAAGAAAGTTTTTGATGATTCGTTTAAGGATCCAGATTGGGAAAAGGTCTCAAAACATTTACATTAAAGTGTCATCATTACAAAACCCTCTTACCATAAGCCTGTGATTTTGGCTGAAATGGAATTTAGAAGAACAGATGATTGAATTTGGACTACATTGACAAATGGATCTATACCATATGCCATAATTAATAGTTTTCATGATCTATATTGTTAAGACAAGCAAATTAAAGGCAAACCGCAAGCAAATTTATTAAATAAACGTGGTTTTGCTAATATGATTTTCTTCATACCGATCTACCTAAAACTTCTGATCATATCTTGAACATTATAGTTTTTTGTCTGGCATCAACATAAGCCTGTTTTAATTGTGGCCTGTCCACAAAATGTAAGATCATATTTTGTTAACATTGACCTGGCTTATTTTAACGGTGATTCGTTATTTAATGTATTAATACGAAAATAATCTTTGCTTATGCAAGCTTTCAAACGTTATGCAAGCGTTATATTATTGGATAGTTTTTCCTTTACATCTCCGTTTATGTAAATCATGTTGATCTGATCGACTCACTTATAATCGTCAGAAGACCAAATATAAGACTATAGACGAAGATCATAAAATACGCATGTACAAGGTTACAAATATGAAATTTGAAAATGAAAATGATTGGTTCATTTCGATTTTCGAAAGAAACCAATAAGGCAGTCCTGGTTGCTAAAGTGCAAGTGTAAAATTCTTAATTTAAAAGCTCTATTCTTCCAAGCTAAGTATGTAGTTAATTGCTAATGTTAAAGAACGATGATCACCGATACTGGTCCAAACAATAGGGCTGCGGTCGTTTAGTACATGTTACATGTCTTAATTATTTATATTTTATTTGTAAGCAACTAGACGAGGACCGTGGGAGATTTTCAAGCTTTTATAATCAAAAAGAAGAACTTATATTTGTCTGCGGATATTCAGATATATATAACCATATTCAGGGTCAGTAACCAACTGAAGTTTATCGTTTTTTTTTTTTCGGGGTTAAAAGAAATAAAGCCTTTAAGCGGTAATTACTGAAATGTGTTGTCCTTGACTCAAAACCAGAGACAGTGTATATACATATATACATACATATACTTCATACCTGTAGGTAGGTAAGGTATACATTTCTCGACCCAGCATTAAGTCATCTGGTACTCTAATAATTTTTGAAATCCGGATACAATTACACATTCGAATATCGAATTCCTTTATATTATTTGCTCCTAGTTGACACACATTACCCTGCGATGTAGTGTGGATTTTGACATCTGCAAACCTATTCAACGTTAACGTGCAAATTATGATCATTATACAGACCTATCAGCACTACTCTTTCTATTTTAAAAATGTACATGTAAACACACAAACATACACAGAAATTTCTTTTCAGGTCGCACCCATTCGTCAATGAATCATAAGCAAAATAACTAAAAAGTACAATTAAAACTGATTTTTCTCATTGCTTTTGAATTAACAATTTTGAATCGTTACTCATAGATTTCTTATCTTTTTAATTTTTACAGTTCAAACCCTTGTGGAAACAAATATGTTTTCAGATGCTCTTTCAGCAGCTATGGTTCCCAAAAAGGATATACGCAAGCGTAAGAGAAATTCAAAAGAACCAGGAAAGGAAGGATTCACTTCACCACCTATCAGTCCGGAAGGTAATAGGGTTACACCACTTAAATTCTATCAAGATACCTTGGATGAAAGTAAGGATGAAGAGAGAAATGCCAGTGTTAACAGTGAATCGGGTGGAGAGACTAAAGATGATAAAGAAGAGGAAGCAGCTACAAATACAGAGGATGATGATGATATTCCTTTAAAGAAAGTTAAAGAAGATATTGAACAGCGGGTCCGTAATGAAAAGGCTAAATCTGAAGGTAACACGGGCACCGAAAATACTGAGGAGAAATCTGATCCGCCTGAAATCGATTCAAACAAAGAGGGAACTGAAGAGGCTGAGAATTCGAATGCAAGTAACAGTAGTAAAGTTCCTGAAGATGATGCAGCAATAATAGAAACTCCAAAGAAACCTGGTCCTGGTTGTGGTCCAAATGGACCACCAGGTGTGTTACTATTACACCGTCGAAAGGGACCTAAAAAGAAGCTAAAGTGGCGCCCGCAGGAGGAGTTAGAGCAAGTTCGTTATTTCGAATTGGATGAAAATGAGCGTGTGAATGTTACAAAGAATTTCATCGATATGAAGAATATGGAAAGATTCAGTGAACGTGATGCTTTAAGTATGGTCCGTCGAGGTTTTAACTCTGAGGATAATATGGCACCTCAAACTGAATGGGTGCCATTAATATTGGTCGATGATGTTCCTAATCATCCTGATGGTAGTCAAAGTCGCGAGCGTAAAATTCAAGCAGATAGAGAACAAACAACTCTGCGTGCTTTATACTTTTCTCATGCTATGATACCTGATACACCAACCGAACCAGACATTGAACCTATGCTACACACAGACTTTACTGTAATACCATTGGATGACATAACTGGAAATCCAGATGCTGTAAATGATTTTACAAGTATGCCTTGGCCAGATCCGAAAGGCTCACCTCCACATGATGAGGGAAATGCATATGTTAATGGACCCAGTACCGACATGTACAACAATCGGAATCAATTTAATCCATTTATGCCGTTTGCAGCACAACAAAATAGTGGAGGATGGCAAATGGGTGGTTTGAATAGTGGTCCAATGAATATACCTGGAACGCAACAGGGAATTATGTGCACACCAGGTGGTATGGCTGCGACAAAATTTAATAACAGCATAGGTTTGGGTAGCCCCAACATGATGCTTTGTGGTATGTCGCCAAGCAGTCCATCCGGTGATATGTCTCCAATAATGGGTGGAGGAGGAATAAATCCAAATATGAATATGGGAATGGGAAATCAATTTAATGGTCCACCAATGGGTAACAATTCTCCACAATTTGGCCCGGGACCAAACTTTGGACCTAATCTTGGGAATTTCGGCCCAAATATAAATATGAATGGACCTTGTGGAATTGGTCCAAATGGGATGATGGGTGGTCAAATGAATGGGCCAATGGGAAGAGGTCCAATGGACAGTAGAGGTCTAATGGACGGTAGAGGCCCAATGGACGGTAGAGGCCCAATGGACGGTAGAGGCCCAATGGATGGTAGAGGCCCAATGGATGGAAGAGGCCCAATGGATGGTAGAGGCCCAATGGACGTTAGGGGTCCAATGGACGTTAGGGGCCCAATGGATGGTAGAGGTCCAATGGATGGTAGAGGTCCAATGGATGGTAGAGGTCCAATGGATGGTAGAGGTCCAATGGATGGTAGAGGTCCAATGGATGGTAGAGGTCCAATGGATGGTAGAGGTCCAATAGATGGCAGAGGTCCAATGGATGGTAGAGGTCCGATGGATGGACTAGGCCCGATGCACGGATCTGGACATATGAATGGACCTGGATCAGATCGACGGGGAAATGATCGCAGTGGCAACCGTGGCGGTGGAGGCAGTTGGCGATCAGGAGGTGGTAAAAATTTCAATTCTGAAGGTAATTGGCGGCCAGCAGGATCTGGTGATAACAATTCAGATCGAGGAAATAATCACAGCTATAGTCGCAATAAAGACTGGGTATCGGGAACTAGCAATGGTCGTGTGTGTAAACAATTTATGCGCGGTCATTGTCGTCTCGGTAGCAAATGCAATTTCTTGCATCCAAGAAAGAAACAATTCTAGGAATATGAGCGGCATGGTGAATCTAGAAACCGCTCACCTTCTTCGACGCCATCGCCGCCAGGGTTTTGTTAATCTGTGATAGTACGAGTTGGAATCGATGACCCCATTGTCATTCCTACGATCTTCGATAAGACGTATCTTTTTTTTTTTTTTTTTTTTTTTTTTTTTTTTGATATGGTTCCTCTTTCCTCTATACCATGTGTAAATAAAAGCAAAAATTATTAATAAGTAATTAATCTGTATATTATAGGTAGTTCGAGATTAAATAATCATTTAAGCAAAATTAGTAGCAATTCCAAACCATACATAGATACATACGCTCATGTTGTTGGAACGATTTCGTTTCATTTTCAAGAAATCGAATGTTATGTGATGTACATACTTAATCGATAATGCAAACAAAATTGTGAATTAATGTAATGTAGATTTTTAACAAATTTAACATAAGATATCAAACATCTGTAAGACTTTTTTTACGTTACATATAAAAATAAATGTTGAATTATTAAAAAATTGTTTGGATTTATTTTGAACATTTGAACATTTCGCATTGATTTCTCTTCGGAATTTGGGAAATTTTGAATGGAATACTAAGAATTTCTTTGGACTTTGCTATAAATTTTTTTATATGTGTTGATTAAATCAAATTTTTATTTCGCAATTTCTTTGAGCAAAATTGCAGAAATCCGGTTTATTGAGTTAAAAAACTATAAAGTTGTGAAAGATTCCAACAACGAAACCAAACACTTCAGTTAAGGCAGACATGTTTACTCCCGACGTGAAAGCCAAAGCCCCAAGGTCGCTCTGCCCTTATACGGACTCTGATGGAGTCTTGCGAGTCGGAGGTAGATTGCAACAGGCGGATCTTCCATTTCATCAACGACACCCAATCATACTCAAAGGAAATAATCATTTCACAAAGCTTTTGATTGCTGATGCTCATCTGCGAACGTTTCATGGAGGACTACAGCAAACCACAGCATACCTGCACAACAGGTACTGGATCCTGAAATTTAAAAATTTACATAGCTGCACCATCTGCTTTCGGTATCGAGCTAAAACGTCGCACCAACTGATGGGCAATCTTCCGGCCCCAAGAGTGCGCATCTCCCAACCATTTATACATTCCGGGTCGACTACGCAGGTCCGATCGAAGTAAAGTCATGGAAAGGACTTGGGGCCAAAACCTTCAAGGCGTACTTTGCCATTTTTGTGTGTTTGGCTACCAAGGCCATACACATCGAATTGGTGAGCGACCTTACTACAAACGCATTCATCGCAGCCCTACGACGATTCACGCGAGAAGAGGATTATGTTCGAACTTACTTCCGACCAACAGCACATATAAAGAAGACAAATTAATTTAATCACTTATCATCTCTTACAAAACATACAATAAAAATCAACAATAAAATTGATAAGTAAATGAATAGGACGTTTTTCATTTTGCTCCGCCTTTTTTAATTTTCATTTTTTCGTGTGGTGACCAAAATCCTTTTATCGATTTTCATGGTCCTTCGAGTGGTTACAATTAATAGTAAATCAATCAATGTGTGTGGTAAAACTATAATATAAGATTAAAAAAAAAAATAATAAAAAACCAACAGACATTAACTTATAGAAGACAAAAGTGAAGAACAAAACTACCAATGAGTTTTTTTTTTATTTTCAAAACAAAAATCTGGTTTCCCACACAATACTATCTGACATTTACATTTATTATTAGCATTAGTACATTTTATAATAAAATCCAGAAGAGAAATTTTGCTTTCGAAAAAGTAAGAAGTCATTGGCACTCATATTTTCTCTCCGGAGTGTAAAAAGAATACTTTTGTCGGCCAATGGAAAATGCTATAAGGCAGAAGAAACAAAACTACCTGTCATAGCTGCAACTACAAAGTGGTAAAAGTTTTCATCTAACCTCTGATGTTATGAAATTTATACTTTCTTTTATCATTTCTAATATGTGGCGCCAAGTACTGGATTATAACGACAAAGCGCATTACATACAGAACAGCTTTGAACAAACTGATCCGTCTTGGTGCCTATAGAAATAAGCGCTTTCTACGTAATCCGGGCTCTTAATTGACTTAAAAGACATATCACATAGCTACACTTATTATTATTAAACACTACTAAAGAAATCACCAAAAAAAACAAATCTAGAATTTTTTGGTTTTGAATGGAATATAAATTTACATATGCAATGTTTCGTAGAAACTCTTTCATCCACAACTGACAAAAATATCGTCAATGCCATGAATGTGTGATTTGCTCCAGAAAACTTCGAGTATAATTGAATAAACATTCCTCAAAGATTTTGAATTCACCATAATTCTTCTTTAAAGTTGTGCACGTTCTTAATATAATCATTATTTCCTTTAAAATGATTATCAGCACTTATTCAAAATCCATTCATATCTATGTATGTATACGTGTTTGTACTTGCATGCTCAAACTTACATAAAACATATGTTATGTGCAAACATAACCTGCGCTGCATCCAAACATTTTCAGGATATATTAATTTCTTGAGTGCGCTGTAATTATATAGGGTGATTCATCGTGAGGCTTGTTTTATAATGTAAAATATTACACATAAATTTGAAAGTGAACTTAAAATTCTAAATATCGGTTAAAAGAACAATTCATGGCATTTACTTTTTAAAATTGATATCAGGTAAATGTCTACTAGGTCTGAGGTGGTCCATTCGGAAGGTTCAATTTTGGGCGACTCGTTCGGTTACCATTGACGGTATCATTCTGATTTGCCTCATTTTTGCAGAAATATGGACCAATGATTCCACCAGCCCATAAACCACACCATACCATTGTTTTTAATGGATGTAATGGAAACTCTTGGTACTCTTCGGGTTTCTCATCAGCTCAAATACGGCAATTTTTTTTATTAACGTATCCATTGTGCCAGTAATGGGCTTCATCACTGAACAAAATTTCACAATAAAACACCGGATTTTCATTGAGTTTTTTCAGATCCTATTCACTGAAAATATGACGCAAATTCAAGTCGCCTGGCTTCAATTCTTACACAAGTTGAATTTTGTACGTTTTTAGGCCGAGATCCTCAAGTTAAATACGCCAAAACAAGCTGCTGAGAACGACGACGAATCGATTCGTCACGGTCTTCGCGTACACTCTCAGCTACAGTTGCTATAGTCTCTTCATTACTTGCTGGATGTGGTCTAACCGGTCGAGTATCATCCACTAATGTAAACTGGGACTCAAATTTGCGAATGGTATTCTCAATAGTGGTTTCAGTAGTTCAATTTTGCGCACCGTAAATTCCTAAAATCGCACGAAAGACATTTCTCACAGAATACTGATTTTCGTAATACAGCTGAACAATTTGGAGACGCTGTTGTGGTGTAAGTCTTTCCATGATGACTTGCCAAACAATAATGAAAAAAAGCCTATTGAAAATCAAACCTCACGATGAATCACCCTATATATATATAAATATATAAACACAAATAAGCTTGTGTGAAAAAAGACTTTAATCTCGTTTTAAAATCAGATGTGCAAAAATGCATCTACATTCGCTCGGTAAGGTTTGTTTTACTCGTATAACATTCATGACTGGATAATACAATCAAATTCAATTTTTATTCATTATTCTTAACAAAATATTTTGTATATATATTTTTATTTACAATTTTCCAACTTAAGAATAGTTAAGGGGCATTTTTATTTTGACGAAAATAGAGGTAATGTCACATTTTATAAAAAATAATATTAATGTGAGCTGAATGATAAATAAAAGTTAAATTGTGATACATATTAGATATCATTATGCAAAGCAATTATTATTACAAAGAGTACAAAGAAAAATAAATTACATTAAAAACGAAAGAAATGAGGATGGAAACATACCAAATTCTGTGAAAATCAAATAATACAATGCATATAATATATCAAATTGAAGGTAAGTACCCACGACTTTGTTTTATTGTGTTAATGAAAAAAAGAGTTCTAATCATTCGCACTTTTTTTTCCCCGTTCATTGAATAATTTGAACGACACAAAAGCTTAAATTGTTACGTAAGTTATGAAAATTCAGGAAATGTCTTTGCCTCTAATAAAAAATATCTTCAGTCTTAATGGTAAGAATTTTTTAACCGAATTAACTCAATAGGGTGAGCAAAGCGAGCAGCATTTTTTCTTAAGATGCACTTTTGGAAGACAATCAGATTTTTTTTTTGGTTTTTTTTCTGTTAGAACAGATCACTCAGGCAAATAACTAGTCTATTGTACTCTATGTAAATCTTGTAAATCTTTCATTCACAAAGATCATGTCGTCATCAATTTCACAGCAAGCATCGATGTTGTGTAACTTGTGCCCAGCGCGTAACCGAGGACGCAGGCCCACGGAACGTCCTCTGAACTTTACCTGTCAGGTTTATCGGCGATTTCATTTCCCATGATCCCATTGTGACCTGGAACCCAGATAAGGGTTACTGAACGTAGCCTTTCGACTGCGTTTAGTAATCTCTTGCATTCTTGAACTAGGTTAAAAGTCATAAGATGGTGCAACAGGACTCTAAGTGCAGCTTGGCTGTCGCTACAGATGCAAATGCTCCCCCCCCTCCACCAGTTCTCCGCATTATAGTACGCTGCCAACAGGATTGCATAAATCTCCGCTTGCAAGACAGATGCAAGCTTTCCTAACGTGAAGTGAAATCTAACATTCTAGCCCAGAAAGACACCAACGCCACATCTTATAGTGGTTTTGGAGCCGTCCGTGAAGCCCCGACTGTATTCCTTTCCTGGCTCAAATACCGGCCGAGACCAGTCCTGGGTACAGGGAAAATCTATTTCATACTTTTTCCGCAACAGGAGTTCTGATGTAATTGCTTCGGACGCGCAATATTATCAAAGCTCCAGCGGGCTTTGTGCCAAAGAACATTTCTTTTTAAACGAAAGATGGCTTTGAGAGTGCAGCCCATGATATTAATATCAAGGGGAGGGAAATTCATCAATGCGTTTAGAGCGGAACCAGGAGTGCTGGGGAATGACCCCATGCACCCGAGACAAACCCTTCTTTGGAGTCTGGTAAAAGCAGTAATCACATATTTTAGCGATAGCTAAATATAAATGGCCCTATCATAGTCGTGTAAATCCAAATTACCCTTCTCAGTGACAGGCCCCATGACTTTCCGTTATCTATTGAGTTTCACAACAATATACCATTGTTGTGTTGTTCAGCTCACTAGCAGCTTCGTTGATAGAAGCTGGTTCCGGTTACGTTACCTGGGAAGTTAGACTCAAGAATGAGACGGAGAGTCTCAACTTTCGACTCAGTATAGGTACTGTCAGATATTTTGAGTGATTCCAGCGTGGTTGGTCTTCGCCTTTTGATGAATTTGACCAGCCTACTGGTATCACCGATAGTTTCGATCTTTTCACAAAAACTTTTTAAGAGGCGCTCCAAAATCCGAATAAGCTTCTAAAATTGTTTTGCTTCGATCTATAAAGATTCTAACCTTCTTTCAAGAGATCACTTTAGAAGTTTTCTGGATTTTTTACGAAGGCGCTGCAGGTATACGTTCCACGAAAGAACGGACGATATGCAGCATGGCTTACAAGCTGAACATGCTATTTCGAAACACTTGGTGAGGTTCTTGGTTCAGGTTCTTAATAGCTTGCTATAGCTTTTGTTTCATCCTGAGCTTAGGGGAGCACTATTGTACTTGTCAAGCTGCTCCTTAAATAGTGCCCAGTAGGTTTTTTGCGGATTTCTCCTTTTTAACAAGGTCAAGACCTCGCATCTGACTCTGAATTCGATGTATCTATCGTCTGACATTGAGTTATCCGGTAGTTCTTTCCAGTTAGCAATCTCCTTAGCATACCTGTTGGATAAAGTTAAGTTGATTGCTTACTGTCTTACTTTTGTAACAAAAGTTGGCTGAGAGCCAACATTGTTGACAACCAGGTCAGATAGTATGAAATCCAGGAGATGATGCCCCTAAAAAGTGTACTGAGCACTAGCTTCCCAGCATATG
This sequence comes from Volucella inanis, assembly GCA_907269105.1. Lineage (NCBI taxonomy): Eukaryota > Metazoa > Arthropoda > Insecta > Diptera > Syrphidae > Volucella > Volucella inanis. The sequence continues at coordinate 72,838,123 of OU026157.1, read as the reverse complement.
ATAAGTCCCATCTTTCTGAAATCACAATATTCAATGAGTTTCGCTACCGCCCCTGGTGGTGGCAGCAGTAACGAATCATAGGTAAAATAAGCAGACGCAACGACGAAATTGCACAAGTTTAGAATGTGAGAGTGAGTTCGGCACATAAAGACGAGCTCTTGACCTTTCCGAGGTGTGAAACCCCCTAAATATTCTTAACCACAGATGCGGTTATTCTACACCCACGATTCCTGCAGAGATAGTATTTGGGGTTTTGTATTCAAACGGAAAGCCTCCTACATAGAAATGTAGTAGAAGAATTGGAATGTTGAAGGTTGATTTGAGTACACAAAATAGATGGGTACTGAGGTGCTCATCTGCTATCTGCACTCATTTGAAAATAAAGTGGAAGTCAATACTTCCAAGGTGTAGATAGGGACGTGAGTCATACCTTGACTTAATGGTTTCGATAGAAGCTTTGTCTAAGCCCACAACAAGAGAAGAGCCGTCCTTATTTATTTTATTATTTTTATTTATTTTATATGAATTTTTATTTGATTCATTCATTGATATTTACAAGCTATACAAAAAAAGCTTAAAAATTGGCCCCACTCTAAGTTAAACTTAACAATTAAATTTTGTCTTTCGACGTTCCGTACAGATATTTATCTCTAACATTAAATATAATTACCAAAGAAAACATTTTTTTAAATTTAAAAACTTATTAAATTAACATTTTTATTTTAATATAAAACTTAAGACTAAAAAACTTAAACTAACTAAAATAAATCTTAATCTACTTAGCCTACTTAAACTATCTTATTGCATATTGCACAGGTATTATTCCTTTGTTTAGAAAATGTCACCCACCTCTGTTTTTTATTATTTCATTTTGTATTTTTTATTTTTTATTATTTTTTTTTTTGTATTTTTTTATTTTTATTTTTTAATTTTTAAGTTTTTAATTTTTTATTCTTAATCACTAAACTTATTCTTAAACCTACTTAAAGCTATGTAAGCCGGCCACGGCTAAAAAATTAGGCTGACCGACTATGCTCCTTAGTGGAGCTATCCTGCACCAGAGGAATTCGACGACGTAGATTCCTCTCCTTCAACAAGCCACCAAAATTGTTGGTACTGCTGAGCAACATCCCTAATTTCGCGACTCCCTACCGCCCTACTGAACCGGTGGCGTTCCGCACTGCCGTGTGCGACGTCTCTGTCGTAGTTGAGTCGCCTATCCGCAGCTGTTCGAGCGACGTGGAAGATTAACGGCCCGATCAACTGTCACTTCTATTAGGCTAACTTGATTTCTTCACAATGTTTGTCAATAACTTAATTTAAACTATATGCACTGTTCTTAGGTTCTAATTCACAATAAAATCCTTAACACATCTACTCGCCTCAATGGTCCGTGCACGAATGAATAGCCGTCCTTGTTATTTTTATTATTATTTATTATATATATGTATTTATTCATTATTTCTCCCCTATGAGAGCAGATTTTCCACTTTTCAGTGTCGAGTCCAGGGTTCTGGTCATGAAGACGCATTAAAAAAATCTTCCGTTTCTCTGAGTTGGGCCAGAACCCAGGAGATGGCGCGCGTTAGTTTTGGCTGCCTGAAAGTCTTAAATTTCAGGGGTGGGATTTTCGGCACAGATTTGTTTAACCATTCAAAAGTTTGCTGCGTGGAGCACTTCACTCTAAGAGTTCCACTCTCCATATCTTAGCCCCCTGCTTGAATGCAAACATTATCTGCTTTGGCTAGCTCCCATAGTTGCTCGACGCAGTGTTTGCACTTAGCATCGTTCAGTCTGTTGTCATTGCCAGCCTTCCTGATTTAAGGCACCAGAGAGAATGTAGCAGCGTTCTTGTAGGTGCGCCGGTCTTGTCCTCTTTGGCGTTTCGGAATTTTTTGAAGATTATTTTTCCAGCGACGTCCAAGTTCCTTCCACCAAACCTGCAACTTATGTTGCTTGCATAAGCTCCGAAATCGGCGGAGGGTTTGTAAAGTATGTTAGGTGGGGCCAGAATCCGTGCCCCGGCCGCAGACGAAAAGACCACGGGTGGATTATTGCTATAGCGAGTACCACCTGGAGTATGATCTTTTGGGATCACCTCCATACCGTTAACCGTTTTACGTCTAACTAGGTTCTTTGTAGAACCTTAGGATCTTTGCCTCTCAGGCCTTCCTGCCACGTCAAGGCAGCCAAAGGAAGACAATCATTTGCTATATTTTTAACGGTACGCACCACTCCAACAGTGAATTATTCCATAATAAACAGCTTTTACAGTTGTATTTAAACGAAATCTTTAAAGACGGTAAAAGCATCGTATGGTTGGCAACTTTTTCATAGTAATTATTGTTTAAATACATTTATCAGCTGTTATACTCCAAAGCCCTTTAACTCAAACGGGACCGAATATTTTTGGAAGGATTTTTCTCTCGAAACGAGGATATCTTCATCCGCTTTGGATACAGTCCATGCGCCAGCGCCATAAAAAGGTCTTAAATAGTATATATATTTTTTCGGGATAGGGCCTTACTATTCAATTTCTTTCTTCGCCTAAAGAAACATCGATTGGCAAGAGTAATTTTTCGTTTTATTTCAGTTGAGATGTTGTTAGTAGAATTAACATATGACAAAGTTTCTCACTACCTCGAAATTATAGCTGTCGACTGTTAAGTTCTGTCAAATCCGCCAATGTTGTGTGTCCCTTCTTGTTGATAGAATATAATAGGTTTTTTATCCATTTACCGCTAAGCCCATTTTAGCAACTTCACTTTGAATTTTAGCGAACGAACTGACGAAGCAAATTATGTCAATATTACCGGTGTACGCTAGTTTTATAGTAATACAGATTTTTCAAAGATTTTGCCTCTAGTGTTCGCTTGTGAGTTCTTGGTAAAATGAATTGTTTTTTTTTTTAGCTCACGATACCATCTATAATGTCCCCCGAATGTTAAAACTGCGTTAGATCGCAGATTTATAATGAAGTTAACGGAAGATAGATGGCAGTACTTAAACATTACAACTTTTATTTTTATTTGAGAAATATGTGCAAAGAAATTAAAGAAGTCATATGAAAGCACGACATTTTGTCTGAAACCATCTTTGAGATCATAGGTCTCGCTTATGTCGTTATCGACCTAGGCGGAACAGCGAGAATTCTCAGTCGTCATTCTGCACAAATGGACGCGTTTGGCAGAACTGCCAAAATTGGACATGGCTATATTTCCATAAGTGCTGCCATATACGGCCTTAAAATCGATGAAAAGATGGTGGGTATTGGACGCTTTCAGCTTTCTCCAGCATCAGCCAGAGTGTAAAGTTTTGGTCGCCTGTGGGCTTTCCTGGCATGAAACCGCACTGTTAAGGGGCAATCAGATTGTTGACGAAGAGATTCAGACGTTCACACAATATGGTAGATATGATCCTGTATGCGATGTTGAGGAGGTTTATACCTCTAAAGTTTGCGGCAGTTGAAGGGAAAATGATGCTGAGATTCCATTCACCAGGATCTCACCAGTTCTGAAGAATAAGTCAGGATATGTTGTCCACATAGTCATTTCCAAAACCTACTTTCCTTCTTCATTTCCTTCTTCTTACTTCTTGGCGAAACTTCGGTAGTACAAACTCTCAATATCTTCGATATACTCGTTCGCTTTTCGTGCTCTTTTTTCTTATTCTGGAGTAGCCTATGTCCTTTTCGTGTATTCTGTTCGTGGAGCTTAAGTTGTAGCCCCGCTTTGTTTAGCTGAATGTATTTGCCCGCATTCTTCATCAAAACATAGATTTATTGGTGGTGGTCGGGTGAAACCCAATACAGCAGTTGCGGCGTCTCTGATAGCACGATGGCAGCGTTGCCATTAGTTTTTGGTACATGAAGCTGGTGCCATAGGAACTGTTGAGAGATTTCAGGATACGCGTTCTGCGAAGATTATGTGCTTTTCTTGCAATTGAAGCTTTTCTACGTTACATCTTCTCACAGTAGTTCTTATTTGTTGTTGCGCATGTTATTGCCCTTGTGTATATTAGGATGAGGAAATTTGGTGATTGCTAAAGTGATATTTCGTCCCGCTGTAAAGTCAATAACCTTAAGTCCAAGTCCATTGCCAGACGTGGTATCGTGTAAAGCTATGTTTGCCAACTCTCCCACCAAAGATGTCCTCCTTTCCTATCTTTGTGTTAAAATCCCCTAGTACAATTTTAACAGGAGGAAGATTTTTAGATTGGTTATCATTACTACTTTATTGAAGTCATATGCGTCTAAAGAGTTATGTTGTATTAAGCGAACAATTCGCTTCAATATGACGCTCTTTTTTCTCCTATTTGTTCATGTCCAAGCCATCTATTGAGTTCATTTGCATACAATTACGAATTTAATAATTCTTTTAAAATTTAATTGAACAAATTTTTTCTCCGTGGAACAGGTTTGTGTACAAATTTGTACAAATTTGGAGTCCTGGAACAAATCTAGTAAGCAAGTTTTGAGTAAAATATTTGATAATATGATAAAACTGTTTCTATCATATGTCTTGTCATGTCATGCTGACATGGAACTCTCGGCTTTTTGGCAGTATAAACGACCTTTCGACAAGACATGGGTCTGGTTACAAAATATGATAATATGATTATCTGGCCCTGCTCTAAACTCACTGATAAAGAATTACCTCCACTAATTTATTTCGACCGGTTGCGAGAGCAAAAAACCTTTGAATACGTTTAAAAAATGTTTATTAAAAAAAATTAGCTTTTAAACTTTTTCTCGAGCGATTGCCAACATTCATAGTACTTAGCATCCAACTTTTGGCATGTCTCTTCACCCCATTTTGTAACGGCCATACTAAGTGATGATTCAAACATGAATGCCTTAGAAAGTTAAAAAAAATTTATTCAATAATTTTCAATTTTGAATTTAGTTTATCTGTTTCATTTACCTGAGTACCGTCAGCGATTCTTTCTGGTTTCAGAACAGTATTTGAAGCTCCTTCAAAGCATATCCTGTCTGGCCCATGAGGTGTCATTATTGAATGTAAAGATGCTCCACCGGATACAAAACCTTGTTCTTTGGCCTCATATTTTCCGAAAATAAGCCCCATAAATTCACTCATACAATTCCCTTTAAAACAGTAAAATGTAGTGCAATTTAAGAAGTACCTTAGCAATTAAAACATAACGCACTATGATAATATGGCGGTCTAAAAGTATGTTCCTGAACTGACCACCGGGGTGGAAAAATAACAAAGTCGGCTATAGCTGTTCCTGGTCTTAAACTTGGACAAGTTAAAACAGTAAAAATGCTTGGATCGCAGTGATCGTAGCTAACCGAATTAATAACCATAAACTTTGAAAGATCATATTTGTATGGAACATAGTTTCCATGCCATGCCACCACATCAAAGGGTGAGTGCTTTTGTTTTGCTACAAAGAGTGCTCCTTGGAATTTTGAAAATATCTTGTAATCTGAAAAAAAAAAAAATTAATAGTGATCAAAGTAAATTCGATGATCTTCACTTACCCTTGACATCACGATCTTCAAACCATGCGACTGGGGTCTGAAAATCTCTTGGATTAGCTAATCCATTTGCTCCGATGGGACCCAAGTCAGGCAAGCGAAAGTGGTTGTCGAATACTTCCAAGATATAACCCCTTGTTGGTCCTTTAATATCAACGGAAAACCGCATTCCTTGCTGAATTACGCAGATCTCATTGGGTATTACTTTCATTTTACCAAACTCTGTGGTTATCTCTAAAGAACCTTGTTGGGGAACTATACATAGAGAAAAAATTTAAATCTTCGCTATAATTTCCTCTCTAATTACTTATTTTACCAATTAAGAAATCTCCATCGCTATTATAAAACGCAGCGTCTTCCATTGAAGTATTGCATAAGTAAATATGAATGGCGATACCGTGACGACTACGGGTATCTCCAGCTCCACAAATTGTATGCAAGCCATCGACAAAATTTATCTTTCCTGTTGAAGGAATGTCGAATGGACGCCATCTCATTTGATTTGGATTCGGGTATTGCTTATTCCAATCAGATGTTAAAAATTTGACAGTTTCATATCTGTCAAAAGGTTCATGGACAACACTGGGCCTTATTCGATATAGCCATGTTTTCGTGTTCTCCACACGAGGAGCTGTAAAAGCTGAACCCGACAACTGTTCAGCGTATAAGCCGTACGCGCATTTTTGTGGTGAATTTTGACCTTCTGGCAATGCATTTGGACAGCGAGGATCTTCCGACGAAAAATGAGATCCGAAACCAGATAGGTACTGAAAAATGAAAATAATTAAAAAGAAATATTTTTGACTGACCCTGTAAAACATATAGGGTCTATCTATCCAGATATTTCTCAGCGATCTCTTCAATCTTTAATCAATTAACCAATTCAAAAATCAATAATCAAAATTCTTTGTAACTAATAAATGATCCTGACTAACCACATGGAACGATCTGTTAAATGCCTGCACTACAAGCGTTTGAATAGGGATTTATCTCGAACATAATGTAACCGTTTACTTATTCAAAATTCTTTTTGAATGGTCCGAGAGAAGTGAGTACGACAAACTTAAACTTTGGAAGGCTGTAACTGCAAGGAATTGCTGCAACTGAGGTGCTAAGCCTCAGCTGACTACCACTACCATTATTCTCAAAAGAAGATTTTTATAAAGTTGCTATACAAACGAAGGCAAGAGCAGCCCGAAATGTTCCATGAAATTTACGAGTAAAAAAGGCGTACGTTCGGTGTCAGGCAGAGCTGGTCCTCTCTGTTAATTAAGCGATTTATTTATAGAAGCCGGAAATAACTTGTTTACTTTAATATACATATATGTTATATACTTTGTATATGTTGTGTATGGTTTGGTTCTCCAAATTACTTTTGCAAATGAAACCTAAATAAAAATCAGTCAATCAAAATCCCGCTCTGGAGGACGAGATCAATCGAAATATATATTCCCATTGTAAGGCGATATCGATTTCTTGGAAGTTTAAAACGAATGAATATCACTGCTCTAGTCCGGAGCAGTCCGGAATCCATATCTTTTTAACAATAACAAGGAGTGCGTCAAGATTCTAGTGCACTATAATATCTAAGCCCTAAGATTGAATCACCATCTAATGAGTTTACCCTAAGTCTGTATGCTTCATAAGATTCCTACGGCTAGAGGCTATTGGATAAGAGATTAATACGAAAGAAGGGCATCATAGAAGTTAACGTTAGTATATGAAAAGACAATTCATGCTTTTGCATAGCGAAAGGTGATCCCGAGGTGGGTGCAACTTGAATTTAAAAATGAAAACGCGTTCAAAACCTACGTGTTGCAAAAAGCAAAAAAGTTGAACTCCCAGATAAGATCGTAAAATTAACGACCAACTTATGGCAATAAAACATAAATCGAACTACAAATCGACGGTAGAGGTAGAATCAAAACCCGTATGGAGTACCGTCTATGCTGGGAAACGGCGAGTAAAACATTTGACTGGCGTTTGCTGAGAGAATTGTTCGTAAAGCGACCAGACCAGATAAGTTAAGAAAATTAACTGGCAGTATTTAAACTAATAAAGAGACCAGCTATGAGCGCTTAATCTGCGAGAATGGCTCCAAAATTCTATAAACTAAATGGAAAAACTAAATGTGCAAGATACGAGGTGTGTTCAAAGGTGACTTGAAAATTCTCAGGCAATGTGCATTCAATTGTCGATTTTTTTTTTTTTTGATGTATTGGAATACATATCTCGAACATGTGTTTACAGTTTCAAGTACAATATATAGCACATTTAGTTTGTTGATAGATAGGTTAGACGTGTTTTAGTGTAAAATAAATAAAAAAAGGGGCGACAGCCCGGTGTGGGCCAAGGCCTAGCTTCTCGCACTCATTTATGTTTCTCACTTTGTGAATTTTTACAGTCCTGAGCAGGCGCTACTGTTTATTACAGGTTCCGAACGGCTCTCCTGAGAAGCTTTTTCATAGGCAGAGTTTGACTTTCGACAATGCCCGCCGAATGGGTGATGACGATTTTGAAAATTTTGTTGTGCTTATACCGTGTTTTGGTGTGCTCGGCGATTTTCAATTATTATAAAAAATTGAGCAAAGAATTTGCATAAAATTTTGTGTAAAAAATTGAATCAAGTGCTCTAAAATACCTAAAATAGAACCTGCTCTTAGTAAAAAAAAAAATGTATACAAGTGGTACAAGCTGTTTCAAGATGTCCGGGAAGATGAACGTCGAAGCTGTGCAGAAAATTGTTTTGCAAAATCCTCAAATTACCATACAGAGAAGTTGCTGAAAATGTTGGCATATCGGTCGGCTCGTATCATGCAATTTTTTCGGATGTTTTGGGCATGAGACGTGTGTCAGCGAAGTTTTTACCGAAACTTCTTAATTTAGAACAGAAGAACCATCTCATGAGCATCGCTCAGGAGCTCTTGAATGACGTTAATGATGATTCCGACTTGCTCAAAAGGGTCATAACTGGTGACAAATAATGGGTATATGGTTATGACGTCGGAACCACAGCCCAATCCCAATGGAAATACCCAGGAGAACCAAGACCGAAAAAAGCACACAAAGTTCGATCAAATGCCAAAGTTTTGATCAAATGTCAAAGTTTTAATCACTGTTTTTTTGGATTCTCGTGGCGTTGTTCATCAGGAGTTTTTACCCGATAATGCACCTTCTCATTCATAGTTGCTTGTGAGAAATTTGTTGGCCAAAAACAACACGACGATCATGCCTAAGTCATCATATTCTCCGGATTTGGCCTTATGCGACTTTTCCGGTTCCCAAAACTGAAGAGACCTATGAAGAAGAAGAGAAGCTGGAAGATCTCAAGGCTATAACAAAAAGTGCTTATGAGAAGTGCTTCGAAGATTGGAAATAGCGTTGGCACAAGTATTTTATATCTTAAGAGGATTACTTTAAAGGGAACAACATTAATATTGATGAATAAATAAACATATTTTTATAAAAATATAAAGTCACCTTACTTTTTGAACACGCACATAAGATTAGTGGGAAACTCTGTTTAGTGTTTGAAAAGGTTATATAGACGAAAATGGTGGTAAAAAACAAAAAAAAACAAGTATTTCAAGCGTGGACTAAGGATTATATAATACAACGGTGGTAATAGCGAAACCAGTTGAAAATGCTTTTGTCAACTTTGTGACAAATTGGCATCTGAACGCGCAACCCGACCAAAAGTATATACCATATATTACAGACCACATAACCTCTTATTGATAGAATAACAACAATGCGTCCAAGTAATAATCGGAAGAAAAATTGTAATTATTATATAATGTCATTAATCAATTTTGTTAAAAATCGATAGGATATCCAATCTTCCACGTGGAATGACGTAAAAAAAAATTCTGGAAGAATCTTGTAATTTGCCAGTTTAAGATCCTGCTGGTTGATTCACAAGTTCCACTGATCGGGCTTAATAGAAGACAATCCAGTTTAAATTCTACAGAATTTAATTTTTTTTTTTTGTTCCCGAAAAATAAAATAATGAAATTGCTGTTCCCTTCGTATTTCTAGTAACTAACTACATTTATTTTTGGTAGTTAAATAAAACATATTAGGTGAGATACAAAATCCTTAAGCTTAACTACCGCATCGACACTTTCTTCCCTTTAAACATAAAGGTATTTATAGCGAAAATTTGAAAGATCTGTGCATACACTGCCATAAACTTAAAAAAAAAATACTTTAACGCATAACTTGACGAGGAACCCTCCCGCAATATCATTTCCTCAGATGACCACGGAACTTATGCTTTGATCGCAGAAGATATTAAACATACTGGGAGGTGCATATATGATACAATAATTTAGTTACAATATTCCCGAACATTAAACTGAATCTATTTCATCTGTAATAAGTTTTCAGCGAAGTCACAAGTCAAACGAGAAGTTTAAAAATCAAAAACCAGATTTTCTTATAAACAGCTGCTAGTACCAAGCCCCCTTTAGAAGGCGCACACACAATTTATATTTTATTTGCTAATTTATTCAAATCATCATTAATATTAAACAGTTGTTTACTTCGAAGTTATATTCAAATAAGTGTCGTAGTTGTGAAAAATCTGTATCTGCTGCGATGAATTTCAACTAAACTTTAGACCAAAAATTCAAGTTTCACCAAATTATTGATACTCGTAACTTTTACGAGTAATACATTCTTATTAAATTTAGCTTGCAGTACATATCAACGTTATATGTGTAACAAAATCAAAGATTTTTTTTTTGGTAAATATGAAGTTAAATAATAACAGTAGATAGGGGACCACTTTGGTATACAAAATTTATTGAGAAGATGCACTATTCAGATTTAAATTAACCCACTAGTGATCAGATGAATTTACCTTATAATCGTTCATGATACGATGGTAGGTTTTTTATCGATCGAAATAAAAATCACCGACTAACTTTAATAAAAGCGTGGCTGCCTCTATTTATATAACTTCTTATCTGCTAGACTAAAGAAGGCAGAATCTTCAAGTAAACAAATTTTGTTGCTAGCTTGTTAATTCCTATGAATGTATGTATGAAGAAAACCTGTCTAAAGAATGTGTTAAAGCTAAGTAATATCATACGCAAGATATTTCTCGCATGCTGTTATTTTTCGAACTGATCGCATGTTATTTTTTTATAAATTTTTTTATATGTATGTAAATAGGCTTACACAGATGTAATAACCATTATAGTTGCATACAAAATTGTTGCGGACATAATATGTTTGATGGATCGGAACACTATCTACCTGCCGTTTCTGTACATGAAAGTATTTCAAAGAAACTGTCATGCTATATGCAATGCAATTTTTCAAATGAATTCAACACCATCCTAGTGTTTTTAATTAGAATTAAGGGCTATTGCAATTACACTAGGCAAATTATTATGCAATAAAAACTATTTTGGTTATTGGAACCCCCATAGCATCAAGCTACGATCCTAATGATTTCGCAAAAAATGCAATACTTAACATTTTAACTCCTTTCGCCTTTCAAGTTCGAAATTGAGGGGATTTTGGTGGGTGGAATCGTGAAATCATCTTGTCTCCACACAAGATAAATGCACATTATTAAACCATTGTAAACCAAGTTCACCGACTCAGATTTAAACTCGTAGCTAAAATTGACTAGTGGCCTGCATACTTGCGAAGATGCACCTTTACTTATTGCTTCCATAAAAACAAGTTCAGTAATGAAAACATAGTCAAAGTAATACTTAGCTTGTCTCGAGAAAATATTGCTTAGTTCCGAATTATCTCTTTGGATGAATAACAGAGATTCATTCCTTGACAGGAATTCAATCACAGTGAGCTTACCATAAGGTAAAATACAGGTGTTAACTCACAGGAATGCGTAATTTTTTTTAAGTTACAAATATCGTAAGTACAAATCTAAGCCTCTTAAAGCAATGGCGCGATCTTATTTTTTGGGGCTAAAAACTTACGAGAAACCGTTAACACTACTCTTGTCTCCAACAACACAGGTAACAAATGTAATTAAAGGCTGGAAGGTTTCTGGATAACTTTTTCTTGAACCATAGGTACAATCTCACATACTCATTTTCTTTAATAAAAAAAGTTAAAAAACAGACTCAAATTAATACAATACAATACAAGGACACTTTTGCGAGCTTCATATGTAAAAGATGGCTCAAAATTAATCATCCAATTTTGTTTTTGAATTACTTTTTACTAAATAAAAAAAATGACTTTGAGTGATGGAAATCTTTATTTGGACCTTTACAATTGTTTCTGTTAAGGAAAAGATGATATCCGCCAAGTGGCTGCCACCAGTATTGATACACATTTGTGCCCGTTTTATCGCATTTTCCATGACTTCCGCAAGCTTTTCGGTGATAACTGTTCGCATTCCTGTCAAATATTCTCCTTAAGTGCTGCGATTATTTGAGACTTTTTGACATAAACCGCGACTTCAAGTAGCCCCAAAGAAAGAAATCTGGGATGGTTAAATCATCTTACTGGCCATGCCAAACCGCCAAAACGGTAGAAACGCTTCCTTTACAATATTCGATGGCGTCCTCAAAAAAATGTGGCCCAATTACTCCTCCAGCGGAAACGATGCACCACACAGTGGCTTTGAGTGGGTGCAATGGCTTTTCGTGCATCTTACGAAGGCATCTTAAGTGGAAAATCGTCTCGTCGCTCATGATGATTTTCGACACAAAATCGTCCTCATCGTTGCTGAGATTGAGGATGGCTTTACAGTAATTCACACGCGACTGACGGTTAGGAGGTATTAACTGATGCATTGTTTGCAGTTTGTACGGGAACATGTGTATATCTTTCACTAAAATTCGATGTAGGGTCCGTCTAGTGATGCCCAATTGCGTGGCCCTTCGTCTGGTTAGTGTTTATTCGTTCTCAGCGATATCGGTAGCCACAGACGCGATATTCTCGGCTGAACAGCCAGTTCAGTGGCGGCTGCGCCCTGCATGGTCTTCTGTGGTTCCACTCTGTTCGAGTCGAGTAGCTAAGCCCAGGAAATCGACGTCGAAATTCACGCTGTGCTAACACCGCCGACTGTTTATTGGTCGAAAACATCGACATGTTTGTGTACTGCAGCTGTGTAGTTCACAAACGTCAAAAATGATTGACGTACGACGCCATTTGCAAAAATTATACCATCTTCCAATAGAGTTAATAATTTTGCGCCACCTTGTATATATATATATATCTTACTGAAAACCGACATCATCTCTAAGCAGAAATAAACTCCCATCTTTATCCTAATGATTTAAGATCTACCATCCTGCCATCATCCTTTTGAAAGCCCTGTAAAGTCTGATTGACAACTTTCTCCGTTAGCATAATTCCAAGCCCATTACCGATATATCAACGCGAATACTGCAAGCGTAAAGCAATATAAACTTCAAGGAATACAAGTGAGGTATGATGGCCTTCCTTGGCATTAAGTCTAATTTCGACATTGTCAAAGCAGACGCCATAATAGCAGCGCTCTCAAATCAAGCTGTCTATGTCTATGTCTATTTATAATTCGCTTCAATATGACGCTCTTTTTTCTCCTCTTTGACCATGTCCAAAACTTCTTTTGAGTTATTTTTCATAAAAATGTCGCAATTCAAACAAATTTAAAGTTTTACAAATTTGACCGTTTTTTTATAATTCCTGCCCAAAGAAAAATCTCGTGTAGAAATTTGTAATAATTTGACAGGGTGGGGGAAATGAATTACTCTCTCATATGCGTTCTCTATTACTTTTTTTCGTGAAAGCAGGATTTTTTACAAATTTGTTTAAATTTGCAGTCCAGGAACAGACATTTTAACTAATTTGAATAAAATTAAATCGAGTTGACAACAAAAAAAATTTGCAAGATATGACAGAACTATCTACAACTGGTGCCATTTAAAGACTTTCTTTTCTTCAGCCACAGTCAAAACATGAGAGGTTCTATCATATTTGTGAACATGTTTCAGAAGCAAGCTGATATATATTCTCCAGAACAAGATAAATCAACCAGAACTTGAAAGAAACAGGATCGCTAGAAAAGAAAGATTGTTAGGCATATTGTAAGCTATGATAAATATTACCCAATAAATGTAAAATAACAGATTTGACAACTAAAACTTGCGTTTGGAGGGCATTTCAAGCAAACTTAGTATTTAACACTACAGTTCGTATCCTGAAAATCACCTCAGAGCATTATGCATGATTTCCATCTCGAAGAAAGCATGATATATACTTTGATTTAAATGTAAATACATTCCCACATACATATCTACTAACTCCCAGTAGCTCAGAAATTTTAACCGTCTGATGCGGTTACCGCAAGAAAAACAATTGGGTGGTTATAGATATGTAAATATATGTTTGCTCTCATACACTATCACGAATTTAAAGTAACTGGTCTACACCCTGGAAAATGACCAAAATAAACCGCTGCTAAAAATCAGTCTAACTGGAGTTGGATGTAAAAATCGAAGAACAGAAACATCTGAGTAAATATATGGGACAGTAGCAAAAGTAAAAATGCACGAACATTCTTAAATAATTATAATTTATTTTCAATGTTAAACTCGATGACATAAAAATAAAAAGAGTTGCACAAAATATATCTATATGCCGGGTATTTGAGTACGTATACGAGTACGTGTATAATAGAAATTCAATGTAAATCAGAAAATACTGAAAGTGATCCTTAAACAATTAGAAGAAGGGGTAAAGATAGAATGTGTGGATGACAAATTAAGAGAGAAGCGCAAATAGTAGAAGTAGCTTATTCATTCGACGAAAGGTTTAGAATATCATCCCGATCTTGACTTGTTTTTGGAATCTTCGGTGGTGGCGCAGCTAAATCGGCGATTGATGAAAATTCCATACGTTTCTTAGTTGGGGGTGCTAATTCTGAGTAAAGCCGGCTTAAATCTACTGGCGGAGTATTTGAAGGACGTCTTGAGGAGCTGCTTCCGTCAGATGGAGCCGGTGATGGAGTATTACTGGGCACGCTGGAAATGGCCAAATCTACAGCACTAAAGTTGTATTTTATGCCAGACTGAGAATTGCCACCTGAATTGTCGCGCCCACTCTTGGTTGGCGTTAGACGTTCCTGGGCTGGAGACGCCGATGATTCACGAGCTCTTGAAGAAGATGATGAGGAGGACGTGGATTTTGGAGGTTTCATCATCATAGCATTGAGTGACTCTTGCTGAAGTTTCAGAAGAGCCGATGGCGACATGAATAGATTATTAGCGGCTAAGGTGGATTTCGAAAGCGGATCTGGAATTCCATATTTACCATGGTGCTGTTGGAAAAATGCAGCATAATCTTGCATTTTTTCTTGTGCCAACTGATTGTAGTAAGCTGTTGGATCTGTAGCAGCATTTTTTGACGAAGATGAAGCGCTACTCGAGGAAGGTGCAGCGAAAAGAGCGTTTAAATCAGCAGCTGCCTTATTTTGATGATACAGTAGTGCGTTGAGGTCTGATTGGTTTTTCTCCGATTGAAGAAGTTGATTGAGCATATCATTTTGTTGATGAGCTTCTTGTTTCTTTTTGCTGCTACTTGATGATGAATTGGAGCCACCACCCACATTACTCATACCACCGACACCAGCTAAAAGAGCTGTCAGTTCATGGTTAGCATTGGTTGGTTTACCTGAACCATACTGGTTGCTGGCATCAAAAAGCTTCGAATATGTCTGAAGCAGGGTAGTGTAATCTGGATGAGATGATTGTTGCTGCACCTGCTGAGCTTGTTGTTGTTGCTTCTTAGATGAAGAGGAAGAGGAAGTTGATGAGGATGAGGCGGTTGCAGCTGAAAGGCCAGCCATCTGTTGTTGTAGGAATGCATTCAAGTCGTTGCTTGTCTTAGCTTGCTGCATATAGGAGTCATATCCAAGCAGCTTTGATGCCTGAAGTAGGTTATTATAGTCAGCCGTTAAGGGCGTGCTTTGCTGTTTTTTGGAACTGCCACTACTAGTAGCACCGGTTAAGTAAGAAAAATCGGCGCCAAAACCTAGAGTCCCCAATGTTGTTGCGCCAAGTGCTTCGGCCTGCTGAAGCAAAAGTGCAGCATACTCCGGCGAACGCATAAGTTCACTCATTTTTAAGGGATCATTCTTAAGATCATCGAGTTCTTTCATCAGTTTAGTTTTGTACGAATTGCTTGCTGATGATTTTGATGATCGAGATTCAGTGCGCTCCTGTTTTGACATAGATTTCGAAGATGCAGTGGATGAGCATGATGAAGAAGATTGCTCGATTACAGGACGTGTTTGACCTGGTATGTTAAAACCTCCAGCACTGGTGTAGACGCTTGTGTCTAGTTGTGTATGAGTGGAATGATCCAAGTTTGATTTATTTCCAACCTTCGCAGCTGCAGCTGCTAGCTGATTTAGAGATGAATTTCCGTAGTCTTTTGAATGTTGTCCTCTAAATAACGAGGCAATGTCTGTTTGTAGAAAATTCGGCGGTAGTTGTCCAGCCAACGAAGCTAAGCTAGCGGCCATCAAGTCATTAGCTGAAGCTCCCGATGTGGCCAGCGGCGATGGCTGCGGTTCGTACTTATTCGGTGTGATACTTGGGCTGTTGCGCGAAATATCACTAACACTAAATTTGCCTGGGCTAGGCGCTGGAGAATTGCGAGTGCGACTGGACGATGTGTCTGATTTGGCAGGAGAAGGGCTTGCACGCACTGGAATTTCAAATTTGGCAGGACTCGCAGAATTTGATGGAATTGTGATTGGACTGTCACGAGGTGATGAAGTGGCGGTCGGCGTTGTGCTATTAGTTGATGACACAGGTGCTGGTACGAGCGGAGGAATGGGAGTTGTACTTGGAATCGGTAAAGGTGGGTTGGGCGTAGCCAAAGGAGAGCACAGCCTCGTTGGGTTCATGTTCAGTCCAGATGGCAGGCACAGCTGTTCTTGCAAAGACATAACTTTAAGTTCTCCTGCAGAATTTTTATCTGTTTTCATTTCCATTTCATCTTTGATGGTCTCAGTTTTAACCTGAACAGGTTCTGGTTTAACTTCTTCTTTTGAAATTTCCACTGTAGCGATTATTGGTAGAACAAACTCTTCTTCTTCATCACAACCCAATATTGCTCGTATGCAGTTCCACAATGTTTTTTCATTTGTATCCCGTGGAAATTTCGGATACAGTGAGTTCTTCAGCTTTTCAATGTAAGTAATGTTATCTTTAAAAATGGCACCAAACTTAACCACTTCATTGCGGAACCTTTGATAGTAATCGACACAAGCATGAATCTCATTACGAATTTCTTCGGGGAATTCCTTGTCTGGCAAAACTGAGTATTGCATTAGCATTGGCCGTCCGTATTCCATAGTTTGTCTGTTTTCTGGTGGCGGAACGACCCAAATAGACTTTGAAACTGATTCTAGAGTAGGATTTTCATCGAAATAAGGAGCTGAAAGTAAAGAATTTAAGGAAATGCATTATCTTTCTTTTATGAGAACATTTTAACATACATATAATTAATCCAACGCATGGGGTGTATGTTACTTCAGAAGGCCCTCGCATTTTGATCTGATAATCCAGTTGTGAGTCGCAGTCTCGGAGAGTAGGTTCGGCTTGAAATTTTGGATGCGAATGATACCATCCAACAAGAATAAGCTGGTCTTTCATTATGCATTTTTGAATCTCACGTTCAACATCTGCTGCTTTTTGTCTATCAAAACGTGTATTTTTGCAAGGATAAGCTTTCGTGATGGCCAATGCTTAAAAAAGACAGAAAATGCAAAGATTAGAATTCAATATCATTCTAAATCATTATTTAGAAACGTCAGAATTTTCGCGTATATTTTGAAGCATACTATACGTTTAAAGTGACGGGAAAGAAAGCAAGCTTGAACTTGCAGGCCCAAATAAACAAATAAATATTACTGACAAGATTATACAAAGAAGTCTCACTTTGCAGTCCAAGGAAGTTTGGCGCAAGCAATTAAAACATGGTTTTCAGTAGTACGGCTGCAGTTGACGCTTGTAGTTTTCAGTCTTACTTTGAAGGAAGACGCAAGAAATTTTCAACTTTAATAAATTGTAATTAATAATAATCCTTAACTTTAAAGAAGGCATTTGACTGCGAAAATTGCTTAAAGTCGACAAAATGAAGTGATTGACAAATTCATTGTGCTAGAATAAATTACCCAGAATCGCTGTCAGAGCCCATAATATTCAAACTATTTTGGATACGTTTAACTTAAAAAATCTTGTACTAAAAAAATGTAAGTGAGATATGGCGAAAGGCGAAGTGCGTCCTACTACTAGGATACGCAGATGACCGTCGTAAATAGGATACAATGTAAAAGTAGATAAATAGATAAAGCTTCATCTACTAAAGGGTGTTTTTCTGCAGAGCGAATTTGTTGAACTCTAGACTATTGGCTTTAAGAACTTTACTTTAGAGACTTTTGCAGACTCACCTTAGTATGTTATATTGGTATATTAGTCTCCAAATGATTGATAAAGCTAAGCTATAGGATACCACTAAGTGATGAAAACTTATGTCAATTGAAAGCAAGATCATTATACTTGTCAAACAGTGATTAAAAATAGGAGTCCAGCATTGACGGACTGTAAATAGGAAGTTCTTATTAGCTGGTTAAGAGGGAACATGAAAGTAATGCAATAGGTTGCATCCTACATATTAGTGACATGTTAAAATTTGGAACGTACATACATGTGTATGTACTTTGTACACACACAGATACCAAATCCTGTCGACTCAAAAAACAGTCTTCTAACTAACTATACTTGTGAGCTAATTAATATTCTCCACATCTGCAATCTGATCAAAAACGTTTCGAATTCTCTATAGATATTTTGGTCAAGTGTTATCGATTCTGTGGAAGATCTCATGGAAATACAAAATAAATCCTAAGATATTGTAAGAACCTGAATATTTAGACAGATTGCCCACCATGTCCTAAAAGTGTCGAATGCTCGTTGGCAGTAATTAGATATAATATTTAATAATGATCCTTAAATCGGAGAGCTTATGGAAAGCGATAGGTTCTATTCTAGAAAAGGTCTGAAAGGCAGAAATCCATAGAATACGGGATTAGCAGCCAATATTTGTGAAAAACTCCCGGAAAATAATGGATAGAAACATGGTACAAAGCCTTGAGTGATTGCAAGTTCGGTTTCACTTTTGCTAGTAGAAAAATTCCGTTCTTGCCACAAGCTGACATATGTATATGTATGGGTATTTTATTCGCTTTCCGTAAAGCCAAAAAGCAAGAAAGCTTTAAAATGGTGCATGTGTTCTGGTTATTTTATAAACCAAAGTAGGTTTCATCAGAAGCAAACAAAATTATCTCAAAGGAAAAAATTTCGTACATATGTACATCTATAGGGACGTATACATTTTCCAACATAATTTTACTGATCAACAAGCACATCAACGTTCATAATTCGACGTATGCAAGTCATGTCACAATTGATAGTTACAATTCCAAGATGATGAGGTTCTTGATTACTTTCGTTCAACCATTACATTTGGTGGCTTTTTCCCAACAATGCCAGAAAAGAAAGTATATGTTCGTAATTGATAGAAAACATTATTTGGAAATATACATAAATTTATTTGGTGAATTGGTGTACATGTACATGGTGTGCATGGATGGTTTTCAACAGTAGACATTACTCACAACTCAATAAACGCAGTGTCGGCAGCATATTTTCGAAAATTGGTTTGGGTCACACGCTCATGAATGTGCAGCAGAGCAATCCGGTTTATACGTCAATATTCGTACAGTTCAAATGCTGTAAACAACATAAAGGCTGTAGGCTTTCCTGCTTGTTTTTGCTTTTGGACATAATAGACAAAGCACACAAACGACGCCGAAGGAATACAAAAACTTATCTTGAAAGCCGGATCGCAGAGAGTGGAAGGCTGACGTGTTCCAGCGAGAAACTCTTGACTGCCAATCCGTTAAGATTAAGTAGAGAATATAAAATTTTTACAAAGACATTAAATGAGACAAACTCGCATTCTATAAAAGTAGATGCAACCACTCGTCATCACCCTGCCTATGAAAAAGCTTCTAAAGAGAGCCGTTCGGAAACGGCAATAAACAGTAGGGCCTGCTCAGGAGTTGTTATTCACAAAGTGCGAAATGAGTGCGAAAAACTAGTCCTGGGCCCACACCGGGCTGTCGCGCCATTTATTTATTTATTTATTTTAGACGACGAGATAAAAGAAGACACTGTTTTAGGGAGACGCTTAAGTAGAAAGAAACCTCAACCTTTGCTGTGTGCATCTGGAGGCGAGAAGCTTAAATGGAGAGAATCGTAGGTTGAGGTCTTGGTCAACCCCATTACTAGAGTAAGACATACTGATTCGTCCCTACTATATGTTTGCAACATACTAAAATGCATTATAATTATCTTGTGGTCTATTGTGATAATCAAATATGGTAACACGTGTACATAGTAAATAAAAACAATCTAAAAAATTTGCCTCCAAATCGCTAAATGCGGCAGAAATCCCAAATCTATAGCAACCTAAGGCATTTCTAAAAGAGGAAGCGTCAGTTGTGTACACTTTGTCGTGAAAGCTTTGTCAGATAATTTTTCTCGTGTATTAGAAAAAGGATAACCCTGAATAATAACAGGGAATCCAATTCTATCGATCCCAATGTGAAACGATAAACAATCGCTGGTACATAAATTTTGTTGTAGAAAATTCGGTTTCAAAAATCTCTGCTAGAGTAAAACTACTTCACTAACTTATAAGAAAATCAATCAAAAAAATTAAGGAAAGTCAACTTTTATTATTACATCGGCTACAAACCACTTACTGTGTGAGTTTACATCCCAGGTGCCTGCAAAGTATCCACAAACCTCGTGCATTGTCAGATGGCAATGAAAATCAGCAACAAACAATGCCGATGAATTTATTGTTAGCAGAAAAGGTTGCAACTTGTTAACCGCCGAAAAAGGCACAGCTTCGATCAGTGCATTTGCATCACTGCGAATAAAAAAAAAAAAAAAAAAAAAAAAATTAATTAAAACAAAATTACCTTCTTCTGTAAAGAAATGGAACTATTTTACTCACTGCATTACGTTCCGATTACTGATGGTGTTGTGTTGAAATACGGTGCGTTTGATAACTGGCTGGGGCGATTCTGGTTTTTTATCAACGTCACCATCGAGATCTGAAACCATTCAACAAACCTAATAACGCTGAATAGAGCAAATTTTAACGCACTTACCATCATCGGGTGTCGAGTCCTTTTGCATGGCGCATTTGCGCAACCATGCCGCCTTGTATGCGTCCAACTTCTTACCTTTGTACTTTACGGAAGCCCAACCGCAACCAGATTTCTTTTCCGGATTTATTATTCGTTTACAGTGCATGGCCCATGCACTGGGTGTTAGAAATATTGTCTCGGTTTCTTGGGATTTGATTTTTCCATCGGCCAATAGATCACCAACAAATTTTTGGCCCAAGTATTCAATCGTCATTGTGGATTTGCCGGGCTGCAAGACATTTGCTGCCATCAGCATTTGTAGGGTTACAGTTCGGCCAGTTCCGTTGAATCCTTCGAAATTTTCACTTTTCGCCTATTTGAGAGGGGGTACATTATTGACGCCGGTTCTTGTTAAGTATTTTAGTTAAAACTCACCTCGTCGTCATTGTCCTCGTCGATGCCATCACTTTCGGGATCTTTTTCGCATGGGTCCTCTAGTTTTGGTGGAGCCTCCGTTGGTTGTTCAGTGACACTGGATTGTTCTTCTGGTTCTTGCATTGAGATATTTATTAGAATTAACGATTTTAATTGAGTACAAACAGATTGTTTTGCACTTTTTGTTTTAGAGCGTTAGTGCAATTGGCTTTTAGTTTTCTGGCTGTCAAATATAGTTCAAAACAAAAAAAGGAAAGACAATCGAAACTGTACGGTTTACCTTTTCTAGTACTCAATGATGCCAAATTACAGAAATAGAGATGATATATTAAAAATTGACAACACTTGGGGCCTAGTTTCTACATACTCGTATATAAATAGTCCACGATCTGTATATAAAGTATACTATCGTTTAAACAGGGTATCCCCTAATTCTTCAAGGATAATTTGGGAATAGTTTTTGGGTAGATTCGAAGAAAAAAATCGCTCGACTGTAAGGGTCTATTTACAATTTTAAAATTATTTATCGAGGATTTAAGGAAAAGCTTATTTTGGTGTACCCTGACCCATGTTAACGGAAATTGCTCTATTAAGACTCTTGGATGATATCCACTTTACAGCTGCATATGGTCTTCATTAGTTTTTTGGTTGCAAATGGCATGTTCTAGCGCACTTTTTGGGTTCTTCTTTTATCATCCGCTTAAATATGTTACCCTTGCAAGTACTACTTATGTTACGTATGTGCCTCTTAAGCATTAGCAATGCTTATGGGGTTGGCTTTTCTATAGGTTTTTCTACTTTTTCGTTATATTGTCCATGTTACGGACAGTTTGGTAATACTTTTGCATTAAAGTAATCAAATTGTTTCTTCAACCCCACCGCACAGAGGTCGATTTAAGGTCATTAGTTGGACTTAATTCGGATTAAATTTTTTTATTATCTTTGATTGGAAAATGTGTTTTATTAATTAATTTAAAATCATGTGCATGAGTTCAGAGACTGGTATCTAGTGTTATCGGGTTGGTAGATTTTACAGTATCAACATGGTATGGAACACATCAGTATTTGTTGCATTTCAGGAAATTTTTCTTGAAAATGTGCTTATAAAAATTTTTTAATCTCTTTGACGGGCTTCTAAAATATATTCCAAAAGCTGTCCGATAGGAATTGGAAAACTTTTAATGATGTCAGTACCGTGCAACAAAATTTTGTGGACACTTCCAGGCAATTTGTACCAATTATACTTGGAAACAAATAATTTTCCTGTAATTTGTCGTACACCAAGTACGGAATTAATTGGTATCAATTTTTTAACCTGAAGTTAATGTCTTTAAACAATTGAAAAACGTTTTAGTAGTTTCGGGTCTAGGCATATTAATTAAGATTCCCAATTTAGAATTTATTTGAATTTCAGAAGTTCATTTTGTAATATTTCTATTCTATTTTTAACTGCTATTTTAACTCCTCTTGTCTACCACCTTCCATTTTCAATTTTGTAAGATACAGATAGCAGTGCTTCCATATATATAATGTACGCATGAACACCTTGTAAGCCGTATGAATAAGCAGTGGTGTCAGAACAATTTTGTAAGCAAAGTTTAATATTGTTCATGTCCTTAGGAGATGCCTTGCATATATAGCAAACTGGGCTATCCCTATTTTCCATAACAGTTTTACATGTTTTGCCGTCTACCATTGTTTTTGAAGAAGTTGTTCTTAAATTTATTTAGATATTTTTAGTCCCAGAACCAACTTTACTTATTTCTAAAGGTACTATGCATGTTAGCACAATATCAGTATCACTTGCCTCAGGTTTTATAAAAGGGCGAATGCCCTAGACCACCATCAGAATCCCATTTACACGAATATACCAAAGTATCAAGTATTTTAACTGGTTCTTAAAAGTTTCAAGGTGTGCAGCAGGCAAACGTTTTAGTATCATGTCGAATGCCTGTAGTTTAACTTCACATAAGGTTTCGGTTATAGTCAAAAACCTACTTGTTGGATAACAGTCTTGTTTTACTTCTAAAATAGTATCTTGGGCTGAGTTAATGTAAGCATTTCTTTTTTTTGCGCTTTTTTAAAATTGCTTATATTGATATTTTGTCAGTTTCGATTCTGTTATAAGGGCTAGGGCTTCCTCAGGTGTACATATATGGCTTGAACGTATACGGAGATTAGGGTTTCTCAAGTTTTTTGAGTATTTTAGGAGAACACTCGAGAACACTTTTTACGATTTCGGCTTTAGAACGCTTTCCTTCTATTCTTAGCTTAGACTCAACAAAAAAATCTTTCAATAAGGTTTCGATTTTTCGGTTTTTAGCTCTGTTTCCACACTCCTGGAATTTCTTTTCCGATCTTCCTTGTTTGGAAATTGTTGGCACGTGAATTTCAGGCAATGGAATTAGGAACTGTTTTTGAAGCCAAAACTCTACAGCTTTTAAAAATCGTTCTGGTGACATTTTTTTCAGCTTCATCAAATTTTTGACAATACGTACTGAAAAAAGATTTTCAATCTAAATGAACAAAAACACTTCTTGGGGTAATGGGAATCGGCGCCCTGAAAAGAGCAGAAGAAAAACAAAATGTTTCTCTGAGTTAAAGGTAATAGTCCAATCTTCAAATGAAAAAAGTTTTACGATTTCACTTTATCGCACTTTTTTGTTATAGACCAGGAAATGAAAAAAAAGTTAGCTCGTCACTACAAAAAAATGTGCCACCGTATTTAGTTCCTAGTGACAGATCTATACATATTTTTTAATAAAAAAAAACTAAATTTAAAAATATTTACCAATAGCATACTCTGATATATTTGCTACAAATAATTATCTCACTTTTATTTCACTATAACACTTTATAAACACCTATTAACACCCGAAAGGCAAAATCGAGAGTGAACAAAGCTTTATGCATTGCTTTATGTGATGCTTCCCATGGATGAAGTAAAGGAATTAAAGAGTTTTTGTTGTAGTTTTTCGTTATTTGGGTGGTTGCTTTTAAGCCTATTTTCTTTTTTTAAAGTAACATCATTTTTTTTTACTTTTGACCAGCTAGTGTTGTACTAAATCGACCAGTGTGCACCGGCGCGGCGATCACTTGGGTTCAATTGATTTTCAATAGAAAACTTTTCCTTTGTACCATTTTTACCAACACACACTAACTCGATGTACGTTATCATTATAATCAACTCTTACGCTCATATGTAAAAATAGAGAGGCAGATTATACTTGGTATATCATATCTCCCTGTAGTAGTTGCTAGTTCCTCAAGTATTTTATTTTTTGGCCCATTATACTCAAGACGAGTCTTCAGGAACACACTGCAGATTTTTGTTCTCTCTTGTAAGGACAAATCAGTTTACAAAATTTGATGGTGGTCTCAAATACGAGTATTTTTCCATTTTTGTCTACTAGTACTGCAGCATATGTTAGTTTGCAGCATGAGTTTCATCGTTTTATCTGCACCATGACCCGTCATCAACAGGAAGAGTGCAGGAAAACATTTTTCTTTGTTGAGATTGTTCCGCTTCACCGTGGATGCTTAATTACTTAGATGAGGCTACAATGCAGGGTTTCATCGTTTTATATGCATCGTTTGCCGAAAGGTTACCAAGAGGAAGAGTGCCAGAAAACATCTTTATTCCCTTTTACTTGGTTGAGATTGTTCTGCTCTACCGTTTATGCTTATATACTTAGATGGGGTGGACCAGGGCCTCAGCTAACTAGCCTCTTTAGCCAGCGCGTCCTTTTACCAGCTGCTTCCAATTGGGCACACAAGGTTGGCTAAGGTCGTTCTTTATTGCGTTTCGCTCTTTCGCTTTAAGTGTGAGTCGAAACCTTTCCAGGCCGGGATGCAGGTGTCCACGCGCCTAACCATCTATGACGGGTTATTCTAGCTTTTCTCGGCATCGTTGAGACCCTGTGCAGTTCGCTGCTGAAACGTCTCCTCCACGCTTGCAGTAATTTATGACATTTCATCGCATTGAATTTTGTTAATGTTTCTCCATTTTCAACAATATATTTTTCGAAAAAGTATACATATATAAAATTCCGATATAAACAAACTGCCCTTTTCAAATACTTCAATTGACTTAAAATATATGTACTAAACTCTACTAATTTGCAGTTCTACAACAAATTCAATTCTTCCATATTTATTCATATTCCTTTCTTTTTTGTCTCCTTCGTTTGTATAATGTTTTGAGAAGTGTTTACCCATCTAGCAATATATTTCCTTTCGAGAATCGACTCGCAGTGAAGAATGAATTTCTTCTGTTTAGCTATCTGTCCTTCTTTCTCTCGTTTAAAAAAAGCTTACCAATTCAATTATTCCCTTATTCATCACACATTAACTAACGGGTGACCAGACAACAATGATAGTTTTTTTCAATTGTTGTGTTTCAGCAGCTGTTAAAGTTACCAATGACATCCAGCTGTTAAAATATCCAGTTAGGTTTGCCATTTAATCATGCATCGTTTTAAGCTTGCCGAACGTGAGGAAATTATTAAAAAATGTTATCGAAATTAAAACTCATTAGTATTAACCAAGGTCATTAATAAACTAAACATAGATGGCAAACTTTCCAGATATTGTAAAATCAAAACCGGTTTTCTCCTCCTAACATTTCCGTGAATACGTGTGAATTGTCAACAACGTCAAAATTTGAGAAGTGACGTCTCCCATATAATACTTTTGCTAGGATATGATGTTCCGAAAAAAATGTAAATTACAATTCATGAATAAATTGGATTATTATATTAAATGGAAAGTACATATATGTATTATAATTTAATTGTTGTATAAATTTTTCAGAAGAAGAAGAATAAGGATTAATGATTATTTTGATTGTGTTTATTTGTGAAAATATAACTTTACATAAACCTTTTGCAAAATTGAATTTAAAATATTGGTAAAATATACCAAATATACAAAATAATAAACAAAGTAAGAAAACATTGTGCTACCAAATTGGTAGACTTACCATATCTGGTACAACAGAGAATTGACTGATTCTTTTTAAAAAAAATATGGGTGTGACTGGACACATTTAGTTCAATAGAGAAAAAAATCTGAATTACCGGCAAATAGTAATTAACTTATATGAATTTCTAAATTTTCTACGATCAACGATTTTAATTTTAAATTGTCTATTTCTGTAAAGCTATCGTTTGACCGATTTTAAAAGAGTTACACATAAACATTGATTATTTGTAAGGAAACAGATCTGTTGAAAACAATTGTAAACTTAATTCCCTCCGACAAAACTAAATTAAGTTTGGATATCAAAAGTCTTGCTGCACATTGTAAGTTGGCTATTCTGGGATTTTTTTTTAAACAAAAAAGCCATTAAAATACCACTCCTTTTGTACTTTATAATGATATATTATATCATTCATTCCAAAAACTAAATAAAATGTGCAAGCGGTGGGTTTTTTGTGCCGTCGAAAAGGTAACTTCAGCACGAAAACAGCGTGAATTTTTTCTAAACATTTTGAAAAAAGTGATTTTCTGCCAAAGAACCCACTGTATGAACAATATGGAATACCTTTTAAAACAAGACGTCTCAAAGAAGACCTTCTGTCTTCTGTTTTCTTGCCATTTTCGAATGGCAAAAACGAAACGACTGCTCGGGATTTACGTATTTAAAATAGACTTTTTATCTCCAGGCAAGTGCAGATTAATTATTATACTCGTTATTCAGGTATACTAATATGAACTAATTTTTTATTTTAGTGATCCAGTAATCGACAAGGACAACATAGAGCTGGAAGTCCCTACGGACACAAACAGGCGAGGAGACTACTAAGTTAGACTGCGTATCACAAATTGAATATACAATGATCAAATGTAGTACGCAAACTAAGGAGCTCATCCCGACATATTCCCAGCAGTAAATCACAAAGTAAATAAGTGTAACGCGCTAAAAAAGACTTTCAACTCATATGTTTTTATTTTGAAGATTACTGGAACAAATAGCAGTGCTGAAAGCTAAGATCTGGAAACAAGAAAAAGTCATTCACCTCGTTGGCCATATTTTTGCCAAGGGTCAAATAAAGAAATTGAAATGCCCTCACAAGCGGATAAAATGGTCATCTGAAGATATTACGAATGCAATAGCCACACATGCAGCTGGCTCCCGATCTTACCGATTGCTGTTGAAAAAGCAGTATCCTCTTCCAGCTATGGTGGAATAATTCTAGTGGTGTTCAAAGCTAAGATGTGTATCCTGGAGTAATTCAACACGTGTTGGATAAAATGGACAACGTGGATATGGAAAAAATGGATAGAATCTGTATACTTGTAAAAAATTACGAAAACAATTTTATAAAATAATTACAAAAGTAATTTTATTTTGAACTTGTCATATTCTCTTTTAAAAATGGAATAATTTTGATGTAAACTTGTGTATCAATAAACTGCATTTGCCATACATACATATGTAAGTATGTGTTCAAACAATAGAAGTCGCATTTTTGTCTCATACGTACACATATTAAGTTTATTTTCAGACAACCCGGCACTAAGTCACAAGCGATTGTTAATTCTGTTAATTAATATTTTTAACTATAAAAAAAAAACATTTTCATAAAGAATTCAAACTAATGTATTTCTCAAAGCACTAATAAACGTAAATAAAAATTGATGTCACATCAGTTATCCGTCTTGGTTTTTTTTTTTTTTTTTTTTTTTATTAATTTATTTTTTTTTTTTTGTTGACACATGCGCAAGATACTATCTTTATATTTGTATGATGGATATCACCATCATCCAGGAAATGCGGTGGAATGGGTGTTACAACTGGAGGATACCATATATGTATGTACTAATGCTATATAACACGTAAGTCAGGGTGCAAGGCAACATTTGACGGCATGTGTAAGACGGACAAACAACACTGCGTAAAGGAATCACTAGTTTTATGGATCAAAGCAATCCTGTTGAATAGCAGACGGATTGGGGATGCTGACTGTGGCTAATATGTGATGGCAAGGGTAAACAGGGGTTGCCCGCAAGGCAGCGTTCTGTGTTCCCTGTTATAGTGTACGTTGATCGTCCCACTGCTCAACGCGCTTAATAGCTCTGACGTCTATGCACAAGCATACGCGGATGATGTAGCTGTACTGTCTGTTACATCGTTTTTAGCGACTGTCTGCTCTTAAGTGCAATGACTCCAGAACTCCTGCTGCGAAGCAAATATGACATCGAATTTTCCTGCGCCCAATACTGGTTTCGGGCAGAGTCTGAGCCAGAAAAGGAATACAGTCGGGTCTTCGCAGTATATGACGCGCCACTGGAGTCCTTCTGGAGGACGACAACGTTAGATTTTACTTCTCGTCAGGAAAACTTGCGTCTGTTTCCAAGCGGAGGTATACGCAATCCTGGTGGTAACGAACTATATGTAGTGTGAAGGACCGGTGGAGAGAGTGAAGTCTTTGTATCTATAGCGACAGCTATAGATCTGTGTATCTATGCGCTTGCTGAACGCTCTTACGGCTTCCAAGCTAGTTCAAGAACGCGGTACATCACTCAAAGCAGTCGGAAGGCTAAATTCACTGAGTGGATTGATCAGATCACTGGATCTGGATTGAGCACAACTGCAGATGACATGTTTGTAAAGGTTGCAGGCAGACCAAACGATTGCCTCCTATTATCTTTCAAAAGTCAGCGACCTTCCTGCCGTCCCTCAGAAGAAAAGACTACAGGATGCTTACCGTTGTCGAGACGGGGCACTACACTTTTGCTAAGTACTTAAATGTGCTGGGCATAAGTGATACTACATCCTGCGATGCTTGCTGCGAAAGTGATGATGATACTGCAGAGCACTACCTCTGTGAATGTACGGCTTATGCTTATTATCCTTATTCAAATTCTAGCAGTTTACTGGCTTGTACAATGTGTTGGTAATTCACTTACAGTGTGTCTGTGCGAAGTCTAATGCAAAAGGATTAGCGGATGAATAAGATGGCATTATCTTATCGAGACCCTGAAGAACAACTTATTTAAAAGATACCTAGGGTAATTTGTTTGTATGCTATTAGATAGCAAAACAAAAACCTATAACGAAAGAGACTATCAAACAACATGTTGTAATTGTTTTTGCGTAATTAGAGACTCTGTCTTTGAGTAATTAGAGACTCTGTCTTTGAGTAATTAGAGACTCTGTCAAAACGTACTAGATAAAGTGGTATTGAAAGCGGAATTAAGCTTTAGTCGGCATCATATTGGCATCACAGTTACAAAAAAAAAAAAAAAAAAAAAAAAAAAAAAAAAAAAAAAAAAAAAAAAACGCATCCTTAGGTAAGAATGAGAATGATTAGAGTTTTAGCCAGCAAAATGCGTGTAATAATGTGGGTATCCCATGTCAAAGTTCTATTAAAAGGTATGTCTAGATTTTTCGCAGTTTCGACATATTTAACTTTAGAGCCACCGTGTAAAATGTCGGGAGAATAACAAAAGTCTCAGGATTTCTTGCTGATAATAATGCATTCCGTCTCCAGAAGGTCCAGGTAGGGGCAATTTTTCTCACACCAATCGGAAATTTACGTAATGTGGATAGTAGACGTACCTTACTCTACGGATATCTCAGGCGAAACAACAATGAATCGCTGATTTGATTTGGTGAGCGCGTATACTTCAACACTTCATCAACGTTTTTACAACCTGCGTTAAGTGTTGAAGATCAGTGGTATTGATGTCAAGAAGCTGTTAGAAACCACTAATTTGAGTACAGGTAAGCGCATTTTGCTAAGCAATTAGCCTATTAAGAGAAGAAGGTCTGCAAAGAATAAGATCGTTTGCTTCAAGAGCTAAGGAGGAGAGGAGGAAAGAGCAAGTAAGCGACTGAAGAAATGGACTGCTGCTCTTTCAAAAACAATACTCTGAAGTTTTACCAAAAGGTAGAACGAATATGTCAAGCTAACAAGATGGGAACGGAATTGCCATCATCTTAACAGCTGAGCTTCTAGATAAGGTGGTAGGCATTCAAAAAACCAGTGACCGACTGATGACAATAAAACTGAGAACTGAACTCGAAACTTGAAATACTACTACTACTTGCGGCGCAATTACGCCGTAATTAATCAGAATATAAAATATTTTTACGCGTCTCTGATAAGCTCTTAAATTAACTATTAATAGAAGAAATACTTTCTGTCAGTGCAGAGTTAACCAGACATATGTAGAAAAAGGCTTTAGAATGAGAAACTTAACGCGAGAACATAACATATACTAAATGAATACAAGTGCCATTCAACGGGCAACGGCAACGAGTAAATCATATACTGCAGCGGTGGACACCATACTTAGATAAATAATTATCATCTATGCAATAACGCGAAATATCGGATAAAACCACTAGTACCTAAGCATTGAGTTTTGCTGACAGAATTTTTCGCGTAGAAACCATACAAAATTAATGAAAACCGGCGTCAGAAAAAAAAGAAAATAAAATAGCACAAACTAAATAAAGAAACAGGCCAGATTTGGGTGCTTAATTTACGAGAATGGTTCCAAATTACCTTAAAATATTAGTTGCTCCTAATTGCTCAAGGTATGTGAATATGCTTCGATGAAAAATGTAAGTGTAGTGCAAAAACTGTGTTCGCTGTTTGTATGGTACATAAAGAAAGAAATGTGGTGGTTAAACGATGAAAAGAAAATAGCGATAAGGAACAAAAGGCAAGTCTTTTAAACGTGAATTAAGTACAGCGGGAATAGAAAAATTGATGGAGTGCGTTTTGAGTTACACTAAGAAATATTCAAAAAAGAAGCGAAAAAAGTCTAAGCCGGAAAAAAATGCCAAAGCAGTAGAGGCATCTATTAAGGAAGTGCAAAGTCGTAGCGACGACACGACACGAAGAAAAAACTCGGAAGAGATTCACCGAAATATGGTATATTGCAGACGAGCAAGGAAACATGCTAACCAACTAAGCAACGTAATTTGCTGTAGATGGAAAGAGTACTTAAACGCGTTACTAATTCGCGCGCATTTCTATTCTCTCGTCTGTCGCACTTGAAAAAGATACGGTTAATTTTATGGAAGCTGAAGCTTGCGAAACAGTAAAGAAATTAACCAAATGGCTCGCGATTTTATTCAGTGAATTTATGATAAAAGATCAGAAAGGGTTGTTTCTTTATACAACCGCAAGACGACACGAGAAATTGCAACAACTTTCAATCGGAGAGAGTTTTAGATCGTATAAAACGCAATATTACTCGTATTAAACTTCGTAGCAATCAATGCGACTTTGTGCTAGGCATTTCGCCATATGATGGGATTCAAAGTCTAGAGATAAAGGTACAGAAACATTGCCATGCTTCCATTATTACTGCTTATTAACAAGTCGTGAACGATTTCTCTCCTTTCGCCGCTGATAGCGCTACTATAAGGAGCGACGCACTAAGCTACAAAGAATTAATTAAAATAGCAAACCCAACTTCTGATATTTATCATAGATGATCTAATCTAGCTGGCAAACTCTACGAATATTTTTGCAAACCCTTAAACTTAGCAATTCATTAAAGTCTGTAAAAGTTAAAATTTTCTATAATGAGAGCAATTTACAAATAAAGTTGCTTGAATGAAAGCAATTTACACGTAAATTTCATTATGTGCGTGTAATCCGGATGACGCTTTTATGTAAAATGGGAGGGAAATTAACATTAGGTCTGTTCCCGTGAGATTTTTGTAACAATTTGTAAAAGAGAATTTTTTTCTGACTATCAGCCATAGATAAACTAACATAGATGAAAAACTTTCCATATATTGGAAAATCAAAAGTGGTTGTCTACTGATTGCTCTAACCGTGTGAACCTCCCCATGAACGTCATCCATGCGTGCAAATCGCTCTCAATTTAGCAACTTTACTTGTAAATTGCTCGCATTCTGGCAAGTTATAGAAATAAACGAAGTATTGGTAATTCACTTACAGCATTTCTGTGAGAAAGTTAAAGGTTTGTTAAAGAATTAGTAGAGTTTGCCATTTAGGTTAGTTCATCTATGCTATTACCCCTATTCTGCAATACGTCAGTGAGAATTCAATCGAAAATGTCTATTCCACTGAAAAAAGCGAATGACATCATTACTCACTTTACTCAAAAAACGTCATCCACATTCCACACACATTCTAGCAAATTCTAGCAGTTTACAGGATTGTACACTTACAATGGGTCTGTGCAAAGTGTAAGGGTTTGCAAAAGAATTAATAGCATTAGCCATTTATGATAGTCCATGTGGCGTAGCTTAAATAGCACAAAAACTCCAATTAAACTATCTTTAATATATTCGTATACGACAGTCGTCCGTCCAGCTTTAACATATGTATCGCAATGTTGGACGATGTATGGGAAATATAAAGGAAAAATTGCAGCGATAAGAATGAAAATTTTACGAATGATAAGAATCATTCATTTCAACGTTGCGTTAATGTTGGTTCTTCTTGTGAAACAATAGAAATACTAATTGAATTTGTGCGTAAATACTTATGTTTATTCAACCAGAGCGATATAAACTATAAAAACATTGTTTTTAAAGCCGAAATATGGAAATGAATGAAAATGGTAAAACTTATGTTTTTTGTTCAATGTCTTCGTGACGTAGAATAATTTCACGGCAGCTATAAATGATCTAACCGCGGCGCTGAAAGCACGTTCTGTTTGAATGAACCTTTAATCAGCCGGGTTGCGCATCGAATTTGTTGAAGAAGTGTATGGCATTAGATGTAGATACAAATTAAGAGTTACATACATCTGCTAACCATCAGTAATTCGCATCAGCTTCTTGAAATCGCTAGAAGAAGAGCGAATAAATATTAACGCTCGACCCGCTCTTCTTTTCTTACAGTATAAGAAGTTCACGCCGTTGATGCCACGCACCAGTGGAATGAGACTTCAACCATCTTGTTGTAGGTAACAAGTTAGCAAAGATCGCGCTAAATGGAGAGATTTATTGGTTTACACCAGAACGCGGATGAGAAAGTAAGTGAAGACAAAAGTTCAGCTATCTAACCGCTTGACTGTCGAAGTGCTACCCCAAGAATACAATTTTTAAATGGAAAATTGCCAATAATTAAAAATCTCTGTTATAATTTTTTCCAGTTTCATCAAATGACATTTCCACTAAACCCATAGGTTTTGACCTTTTAAAACCATAACCATATAAAAATGTTTGTTTTTCTCTTCTTCTTTTCTTGCCATTTTTCCCCTTAACAATTCTGAAGTTCGTATTTCTATGGATATTTTCTACGTAAATCAAATTGACAGCAGTCAATCAAACAGATTTTCTTGCTCTCTTTCACCGCATACGTGTCTGTGTGATTGAATTAACGTCAATTAAAATTATTACAAAAAGGCACTATGAGCGATGGTGCTTTTGGGATTTGAGTTAACGGTTTAAAGGTTTAAAGTAAAACATTTCGTGTCACGTATAAATTGGTTTCTTTTAATTTCTGTTTTCTTGTTTTTATCTACTTTTGCATGAGCTCCATATGAGGCTCTTACAATTTTGATCGGATTACCCTTATACATTTTAAAATACTTTTATTTTGTTTTGTATATTTTTTAATGATGTCGGCAATAAATATTTTCTATCTCGAGGATAAATTTATTTAAAAAAAAGAACTTCGTTTAAAATCTAAAAAAAAAAAAAAATACGTTTGCTAAATATGTATAAAGTTAAAATTGGTGAAAACTCGATGCGAAAGTTTAATTTTTTTTTTTTAATGTATTTCGGTTTGCCTAAACACTTGGATTGAATTGAAACAATTAGATGAATATTGTGCTACTGCAGGCATATTTTTTTGTTAGTTCAATACTTTCGCTCGCGCATACAATTAGTAAAAAAATTTGTTTACATATATATTTTGTTTAGTATTACGATTTTAATTCAATGATATCTAAAATTTTCAACGGCTGATTGGTGGTCACTACTGCTGTTGATTTGGTTTTGAGCGTTCTGCATTTGATGCTTTAACTTAACCAAGACTGTCAACACAAACAGTTTGGAGGGTGTTGCCATGAATTGTAGTCCTAAATTGTTCTGGAAGAGCTTGTTCCAACTGCAAGCAAATGGGTGATGTTATTATTGGGAAATGGTGAAAAATTAAAATAAAAATTAGACTTACGAAATCGCCATTAGCCATTGGAATAGAGACATTCATTTCAGATGATTTGGAGCTAATAATTGCAACATTTAAAGAGTCCTTAGATAAATACATTTGGCAGCCATCGGTTTTATCAATTGAAATAGTTGGAACATTTCCAAGTACCTATAGGTATTTCATAAAAAATATGTTAAGTGACAGAGAGAAACAAATTTCATATCTTAAAATGGTATTTTAGTCTACAAATTTGAAAAAAAAAAAACATTTTTTTTTCATATTTCCAAAGTTTAGATATTCAAGAATATGCCCTTAAAAGGATGTTTCAAAATTTCAATTATTTTATGAGTTATAGCCATTTTTGTGACGCAGCGTCTGCTCCGGTCTGAGCAGACTCAAAACTTTAAACGCGTTTTTCTCGAAACTCCTTTTTCAAGTTGGCGCACGATATCTCAAGTTTTAATGAATCGATTTATTTAAAATTTAGTGTGAATGTTCTTTGATCATTCCTCTATCGCCATAAGCACGCTCAGATCAAAATTTTTAATTTTACTATTTTTAAAAAAAATCGGAATTGTTAAAAAAAAACATGCCAAATTTTTTTTTCAAACGGCCGCCGTTTTGAAAAAAATCTTTTATTGACTTTTCCAAGGTTCGGGCTAAAGCGGCATCTATACTTATTACGAATCCGTTCGGCTTTTTTGTTTCAGATGACCAGAAGGGTTGAAATCATGCACGCTAGAACACCCTATTTTTTGGACCCCTCACTTTGCAAGGTTTTTTTCGTTTAATTTTTTATGTTATCTCAAAATATTAATAAACAAATGATAAAAAAAAAATTAATAGTAAAAATATATTTTGTTTCGTTTGTAAAGAGCTTTAGAAAACCGCTCGAAATTCATGCCTCTAGAATACCTCTTTAAAGGTACAAACCTGCATTTGAACACTTTGACAATTGACAAATTCAATTGAGGAAACAACTGAGTCAAACAGCAGGGAACATTTTTTGCATGAATCCATAACTATGTTATTAACTTTTCCCTTAACGGTCAAGGTAGAGTTGTGACAGTTAAACACATAAATAACATTATTCATCTCAGCATTTTCCACAATTAAACTAGGATTAGACATTTGGTGTTCCTGAAACGGAGAATTTTATTTATTTTGATTAGTCAAACTTGACATTGATTGAAGCCAAAAAGTCACTTACAATTATCCACTTTTTGCCGTCACGAGTAAATACAGGCTCTTTTGCAACAGCAGCTTTTGGTAGGACTGCTGGTTTACCAAACTGCTGGGGTGCTTTGAAAGGTGCTGGTCCGGTGCGAAGGGTGTGATTCTTATGGGTTTGCATATCAGCTGTAACTTTCTTCAGATCTACGATAAGTTAGTTAAAATTTAATATGTAATTTAAAAGAGTACACGTGGGTTGTATTTACTTTTAGTTATATTCTCTCCTTGGTTGATTTCAGCAAACAGCGCACTACGTTCATCAGCAGAGCCATCATTTAGTGACATTGAAGCCAAATCAAATGAAGGTGGCGGTGGTGGTGGTGGACAACCGGCCATTGATGGGGGTGGTGGTGGAACACCAGCAGGTACTCCCTTTCCTGACCACACCAATCCGGTGGTATGATATTGTTTAATATATTGCTGGAGTTCAGTGAGGGTTTGAACCCACGCCCGGGCCCATTCGACATGAGTGGGATCCTTTTCTTTCCAATCCTTAAGAACACGATTAGTATAGAATTGACCAGCGTCATTCATTTCTTTTACATGGGGTCCTGGAGTTGGTGACTTAAAAAGGAAGAAATAATTACGTGATAAATAAATACAAAATGAAATGCGAAATGAAAAAAAAAAAAAAAAACGAACAAACAATATTTTCGGTCGAAGAGAACAATTTATTTTAATAAAGTGCAGATTTCTCTAGCCAAGACAAAAGAAAAGGACTAAGGCAAACAAAGGCCACAACAAGAAAATTTTCTTTTACTTTAATCCGTGGGAGATTATTCTTTCGAGCGTAAAACAAGATTGAAATCATTACAGAGAGCACCCATTTTTTCTAACATGGTTTTCAAAAAAGTTATGCTGTATGGTGGGCTTGTGGAGCTGGCGCCATTTTTTTCAAAGATTACGATAAGAGACTATTGCAATGAACGTTATCGACAGATGTTGAAAAAACTTTTTTATCACGAAATTGGATGCATTGAAGGTGGGTGGGCTCTGGTTCCAACAAAATGGCGCTACAGCACATACATCTCTTCAAACGCCAACTTATTGCGAATGAATTTCGAAGATTGTATTATTTCGCTTTTAAGAGGAGTTGATTGGCCACCGCGATAATACGAATTAAGGTTTCTTTTTGTTGGTTTATTTGAAAAAAAAAGAGCCCAACCACTAATCCAAGAGCAATTCATTACTTCAAATACAAAATTTGAGGCCGTTGACCCTTTAATTTTGCAAATTATGTTGACCTTTAGACCTTTAGACTCTGGATTATGATCGCAACCATATGATAAAACCACACATGTGGGATACATCGACTGATTGTACAGAATGCGAGATACACTTGCTAAATGTTATATCTTCTTGCGCAGAAGGCAAATGAGTAATGGGGAGGAGCAAGCTGCGCATCGATCTGTTTAGAAAAGTGCGATTCCAATCCGGAGGAATAGACCCGTAAATAAAAACCCGTAAAACCTCTCTTTTCTCGACGTAGTTTCTAAGAAAATTTATCATATGCTACAGCATACTCGACATTTGGGAAAAATATAGCAAAATGCTTACGTTACAATCATTCAATATTTGCGACGAGATCTGAGCAAATATTCAAAATGCCTATTTAAGCTCCCTTTTCAACTGATCGTTCTTTCGAAATTGTTACTGTTAGTTTTTTGATCATTGTCAGATGTAGATTTTTCACATCACCCTTAATTCACTATAAATTTAGAGTAATTTTAGTCTGGAAAATTTGCATTGATTGAATTTCATATCTCTAAAAAATATTTTAAAATTTTCTGTGAGAATGCGTATAATGACGAGCTTTGTTAGTATAGTATACTAGTTTTCAACGCTGATATTCCTGCACTGAAATTCCAAGCGTAACCAAAAGATATTCTTATTTTTTTGTAATCATTTTAAATATAAATAACAAAGTCTCTATGTTGGATGTCAACCACGGACCATGGGCTTTTTATTGCCCAACTTTCTATTTTTTTAATTGCCAATGAACGATTTTGATGATGGATATTGTTTTAAAGTTTAAAGTTCACAGCTTTTGTGATATAACACATAAGGAAGGAAAACTGTCTGACATGCTGTGGAGCTTTGTATGGTTTGCAGAAAATTTTGCTGCAAGTTCACAAATCAACTGAATCTTGCTAGTTGATATTTCTGGTACCAAAGTTAAAGTTTTTTGTTAGACCCTGTTTTACCATATTATGAAAACTCCATGAAATGTAAAGTAAAGTAAGAAACTTGTCGTATTTGATCATTGTAAATAAGCATAAAGCTGTCATGAAGAATATTTCGGTACGATATTCTCGAAGGGCGGTTTCAGAACATGGGCATTCTTTGTAGGGTTTACTGTAGCTCCACGCCAATACCAAGATCGTTTATCAAAAAAGAGAATCGTCAAAACGTTGTTGTAGCAAACTTTAAAACTAATGTTGCGCGAATGCCGCCGTTTAAATTTAGTAATATGTTTATTTAACTGCAAATTTTATATAATTTGGTGCCTCTCTGACTCCTTTACTTTCATGTGGTTTATTTATTTTAAGTAAGTCGAACACTTTCACTTCAATTATAAATAAATAAATAAATAAATAAATAAAGATAACTATTATACTTACAACACAAACCCATCCGAGTGCTGGAATACTTTCACTTATAGCCGATAAATGATTGAAAAATGGTGATGCTCGGTTTTTCTCCCTGTAATTTTGAATTGCAGTAATTTGATCTGACGTCGGTTTCAGCAATTGCATTTGCCTATCCTGAGAAGGTTTTGCACTTTCTGCTGCTAAAACAACATACTGAGTTTGCGCACTGAAAAAACATAAAAATAAATAAATAAAGAATTACTTTTACTATCACTGATATTGAAACTTACTCAAATGCAGCTTTCACCAGCTTTGCATGTGCGGCAACATCTCCACCGATCTTCTGCGATAGAGCCAAATACTGGCTCAATGGCCCATTGACAATATCTTGATATCCTAAGACACTCATACTTTCAACAATTGGCGGTGGTGGTGGTGGCAAAGGTGACTGATCGTCGTCTGGCAAATATTCCTCTAGAACAGTTGTTGGGATATTTTCTAAACTGCCGTCAACGTTGTTTTCGTTCTCTTTACTGAAGCTATCGTTCAATTTACTCAAAGAATTTTCAATTCGCTCAATACGTTCGTTGAGGTTTTGTGACTTACGTTGATACTCACTACTATTGTCCGCTGATTGGTCGTTAGCTTCAGATTCAGGATTTGGAATTGGTGGCAATTCTGTTGACTCTAAATCAAAACTTGTACGTTTCTTTTCAAGCACCGAGTCAAATGTTTTATTTGCTATTTCAAGTTCACGTGCTGATACAGAACGTTCTAATCGTTCGACAAGATGCTCCAAACGATTTAATAAACTCTCGAGTTCTGTTGCAATCGATGGTTTAAAATTGGGATCACAAACTGTAAGCAATAAATTGTTTAATTAAAATTTTTTTCGAGTAAAACTTTTGTAACAAAACGTGGAAAACATGCATTATAGCATAGCCAGTTGAAATTTTTATTTTATTTTATTCAATTTAACGATTTATTTTTCTAAGCTATAGCTATAGCTATAGACATAACACAGATATATTTAAAAATTCATCAGCAGCGGAGAATTTGTTATTGTGAAGGCTACGCAACTTTTTAAATATTATAGAAACCGAGAAGTGTTTTTTCTCTAACAGAAGTACGAATTATTTATTTCCAAGTATATTTGTCGAATGACAACAAGCACTTGTAGTCTAGGGACCACTCTACTTCAAATTACTTGCTATAATAACACATATCATATAATCGACATAATCTAAGTAATACCGGCCTTTAGACCTAGATCCACTTAAGATAGAATACTTTATATGGTACTCTTCCCTCGTTGGGGATTTTTTATTTTTTTTTTGAAGTGCGACTGCCTAATTTTAAAACAAAATAAATGGTTAGTGGATTAGTTGATTTCCTTAGAATAGATTCTAAAGGAATCAACTTAATTCTTCAGAGAGAAAGAAAAGATAATAAGTTAATAAATTAAATAAAATGTCTTATTATGGGAATTTTGAACGCCAAGTTGGTTAGAGGATATGGTATTATTATTTCTCTTTTTCTCTTAGTCATTGATTTGATGCGAAATACATATTTAATATATTTCAGTCTAATCATTCATATAGTAAATCCCTGATACGATTATACTGCCTGAATTTTTAGTAAATAGATCAAACCCAAGCCGAACGACATGAATTTCTTTTTATTTTTCTTATTTTTGGGCCCGCAGTCATATATTGTATAAAAATATACTTGAAATATTTGTGTGTGTAAGAATAAAAGCCGTCAACCTAAAAACATATCTATATACAAATTTTCGAGCATATGTACGAGTACGTTCGATAGCTAACGAAGAAAAGTATTTAATCGGCAAAAACGGAAGTTTTAATACGTTGTATGGTACATCAAGCGAAACCATATATAGCAACAAATGGAACTTTATTTAAAATTACTGTATAGTATTCGGTTTTTGTCTCCAATTGCAATTTATTCACTTTTATTAAATTTACTGTTACACTCGTACATGTGAGTTAGAACTTTTTGGACAAAAAATAAACGATAAGTAAACGTTTTATCAATAACTTTAAATTAACTGTCTAGGCAGTGACTAATAAAATTTCCTATACTCAATGCTATCGATTGTAATCAATTTGTTTATCAGGGGGTATAAAAGCGCGAAAGAATTCCGAAAAAGGAAGCAAGTAATACTTAAATGGAAATAATTATTTCCACCTTATTATTTATTTTGGAGCTATAAGCCTTTTAATATTGATTGTACATCATGCAAATGTATGTAGAAAATGGAGTTCTTAAATAAAAACATAGTGGGGACTACATATATTGATATATGTAGTATATATTTAGTAGGCATATTCTTTTCTGCTTATAAAATTTTTCTTAGTATGTAAACAAGAACATAATGCCAATAACACTATAGTATTAAACTATGCTTTCCAAAAGGACTGGCCTCCATTTGTCTTTTAGACGTACTTATTGCACATATATAGCTCCAACTAGATTCTTAAGCAACGGAGTGATCAGTATAAATAAAAGAAACGAGATTTCGTGTATTCTGAGTTCAGAATATCATCGAAGAATGTTTTTCGACTCAAGTTTGGGATAGTTCACATCCTTGAATGCGAAGAGTTTTTTGCATTTCTTCAGGAACCAAAAAAGTATCCTTTCTTAAAAAAAAGACCGGAAACTGGTGTTTGACACCGACCTTATGGTTTTTTAAAGCACTTTCATGTACGGAGATAAGACGACATTACCTTATGCGAGAACAACGAAGCATATTCTTTGTCCGTTTGTCCGTCTATATTTGATTCGACTATTAATCATTAATCATGTTTATATGACGAAAAAAAAAAAAAAAAACTCAGAACATTGTAAACATTATAAGGCTTACTTATATCTTAGAAAAATATATTAAAATACTTTCGGTAAGAAAGAATTTCTTCTCTATGAACATTACAATGAAGTATATCCGAAAGTTAGAGGGTTTTA
This sequence comes from Volucella inanis, assembly GCA_907269105.1. Taxonomy (NCBI): domain Eukaryota; kingdom Metazoa; phylum Arthropoda; class Insecta; order Diptera; family Syrphidae; genus Volucella; species Volucella inanis. Next base: position 72,797,080 of record OU026157.1, on the reverse strand, counting down.
TGAGTAAGTGAGTGAAACGGTTTAATGAATATCGAAAGGTTTACTTGAACAAGTAAGAAATAAAGTTATTTCAAAACAAAATGCTTAAAATTTTTGAAAAATAAAAAGATTAGCCTCAGGAAATCTAGGCAAATCTTATTACAAAAAGGTCGCCAAGTTTCTTTCTTCAATATTTGCAAAATTATCAAAAAAAAAAGGTCTTAATTACAAAACCATATTGTTAGGTTAACAACGAGACATATTTCAAAAAGACTTTACAAATATATGGACTGGGTCAAAATTACTTTCATTGACGAGGCTTTATTGAAAATTAGAAACCTAAAATGGAAATTTTGATGTTTAAAAATGATCCCATTGTCCCAAAATAAAATAATTGAAAATATCTAGAAATTTATGAAGTAGATGATGAAATGAAAAGATGTAAGGGGAATAAAATACTTAAACTGCTTTCAAAAATAATTTTACAACAATTACCGAGGGGCTATGCGAATTTTATTTCCTTAAGTCAAACGTTTGTTATCTTTTGAACCAGATGGTTTTTTTTCGAACAATATACGATTATTTGTCAACGGCATGTGAAACACAGCCAGACAACACAGCATAGTTATGTAGATTAAACAGAGCATATTTTTCAAGATAAAGGTTATTTTCAAATTGCCTTGCATCCTATACCCACTGCTATGGTGCATGTAAGCTGTCCTCAATAACATAACGCTGTACTGTCAAGTGCATACAGCTGATGAGGTTGCAGTCAACTCATAACTCAAAGAATGGAAGTTGTTTTTATCACGTGAAAGAGAAAGCTTACTGTTTTAATATGATAATTTGAACGGATTGCTCCAATTTCATAAATTTTATGACTAATAAGCTTAATTGGTAAGTTTTTTTTACTCAAGTGGTGCCGAAAGGCGTTATCAAAGTTAATTATCCTTAACAATTAACTTTTTCGACTAAACAGGTCGTGTTGAATACGGTCAGGGCTCTCTAGATTTTCTGCCATTGTAATAGAGTTTTCTCATCTTACATTTTCTTATGGAACTACATGGCTATGACATGATACATTTAACCCTATATGGTATTCCCCCTTTAAAAACCAAAGTTACATCAACAATATCAAAAACATAACATCAACTCAAAGATAAAGACTTCGGCTCTAATAAAGGATATGAATTAAGCACTAAATAAGAAGGTTGTTCAGAAAGACTCTTTATGAACCTAACTATATCTAAAGAAAAATAACATTAATCACAACGTGATAAGCCAGCTAGATATGGGGCATACACATATAACATTCATTCTTTAAGAACTTAACACTCAAGTGGGTATGGATACACTTATAATACCTCAGCATGTGTTAAGTTTTTTGGAAAATGGGATAGAGATGGGAAAGCTGTTTGGGCTCAGTGGTTATTTCGCTCCATGGGTGGCATCCAACACCTATCCGTAATAGAACCAAATCCAAACTAACAAAACACATACAAAGCTAATAGCTATAGAAGGAACGCAAATGACGCCATTCAGAACAACATACTTAACAATCAGGAATAACGAATCACACAGTGCAGATTATAATTTTATGCTACTGTCCATTACTTTCAGCCCAAACATGTCAACTTCTCAATCTTAAAGAGGTATATCAGAATATCAACCAAGACCCAGCGGAACGCGCGGCATATAATATTATTCAATAGGTCAGATACAAAAATATATTCGACGGATAAGATAAATTGCAGGGAAAAACAGTATTGCAAATAGACACCACCTTAACAAAAAAAAAAAAAAAAAACCGAATTACCGTGAAGAATTCCTGTAGCATTGGAAAAGATGGACTTTATCACAAAAGATCCTGGACATATTGAAACAACAAACTAAGGCTATGCATCGACCCAAACAATTCTTAAACGAAGCTTTAAAAGACGTTAAATATCAACTACCAACAATAGAAGAGATTTTAACAGAGATAGCCGATGCAAAAATTCTACACTTGACGCAAAACATGGACTTTAGAAACTATAATCGTACCTGGCAGCTATATTCGGAGACAAAAGGAGTAGCCACCATAGCTGACGACATTTTAGTATTTGAAAAAAAAAAAAAAACGAACCAGTAGAAAATCGCAACAAGAATTTAGTTGAATTATTTAAACGACTTGCGAAAAGAAAACCTCAAAGTCAATAAAAACAAAATGAGAGTTTGCCAAGAGGAAATTATATTTTTCGGACAAGTACTCACCAACGAAGGTATAAAACCAGACCCGGATAAAATCATACTAAGGTAAAAGAAATATTGGGATTCTTAGGACTAGCAACCTACATATATATGCTAGCAATTTTATACCAAACATGTCAGAACTAACGAAAAATAAGACGTATAAAAAACAATTTTACATGAGAAGCAGAACAAGAAAAAACATTCTCGCAATTAAAAGAAACAATAACAAGTTTACCAGTGGTACAATATTACAACTTAAACAAGCAAATAACAATATAAACAGATGCAGCCTCAAATGCACAAGGCTGCACCTTAATACAGGATGGACATCCAAAAACATTAACACCAACACAGAAGAATTATGCTCGATAGAAAAGGAGATGGTAGCAGTTTTATTCGCATGGAAGAGATTTGATCAAGCCGATCGAAATCGATCATTTATCTTTAATAAGTCTTATTGGAATACCTGTATTGAAAACACCAAAGAGATTACAATCGATGATTCTGACACTACAGCGATACAATTTTAAAATTAAATACGAGAGAAATTAAAATGCATATAGTATATGGTATACTCTATCCAGAGCTCCAGAATAAAACAGCCGCCATGAGAAAAAAAGAATTCAAGCGTCAACAACACCGAAGACACACGAACAATTACAACAATTAATTGTTTTATTTAAACAAAATTAAGGAAGTAACAGCCGTTCACATCGCGATGAGAACTCTGATGATAGTAATCAAAGAAGGATAGTCCGCAAACAAAAACGAAGTATGACAATACTGGAATTTACGAGATGAATTAGTAACTAATAACAACTTGATATTCAAAGGAAACAGTCTATTAATTTCACAACAAATGAGATGGGAGATGTTAAAAAGACTGCACCAACCACATTTAGGAAATGAGTCCACAATCAATCTAGCATGAGAAATGATATACTGGAGAGGTATAACAGAAGACGTCAAGCAAGTAGTTTAAGTCTGTAACATATCCAAAATATACGAAAGGAAACAACAACAAGAACCGTTGATGATATCTGAAATTCCACCAACGCCATTTGAAATCGTATTGATGGATGTTTGTGAACTAATTATAAAAGATAAGACCAGACACTTTTTTATAACTTTTGACCACTACTAGGACTTTTTCGAAATGTATGATTTAATAATCTATCAGCAAAAGTAACTATCGAAGATTTAAGAAAAGGCTTACTTTGGTGTACCTTGAACCATGTTAACAAAGAGTGCTCTGTTAATACTAATGGTAGATACTTGGTTGAGGACTTTATTTTTAGAAGAAATACTAGCCTATATACATATAAGCCTGTTCCATTTTTCTTGCCCATGATAATTTTTGAATTTGAGGTCACTTTTCACCAGAAAATGCCTAATAAACATAACATTTTACATTCACATTTTAGTGAAAAAACTTGATATTATGACGATAATACAATATCAAGAGTATCCAAATATAGAAACCTCCATACAACAAACTTCTAAACCAAGCAAACAATTTGAAGATCCATCTACATATATTCGTATAACGACCTAGAAAAAAAAAAAAAAACCAACCTACCAAACGTTCCTGTGTACATTTGCCTACGTATGAACACAGTGGCTACATACAAGAAAATGCTTTATTGGAATGAAAGCAATATTGACAGATGGGGAATGCTGAAATCTAAAACATAAGATATCTAGGTTGAAATGGAAAATAATAATTATAGTGAAGACGCTTTTTAGCAAGTTAACCACTAAATCTATCGACCAACAAGAGCAACATAATCAGCACGTGCAAAACGATTGGTTTTAATGAAGAATCGATTTCCTAACTGTAGACACACCATCGGCACAAATCTAATGGAAAATACCCAGAAATAACTCTTATAACCGTGAAAATATTCAATGAAACAGCTACAAACATCTATGTACATAGGTGAGTAGGTGGTTTAATGTTTAGTTTGATATTTTCTCTTTAAGTTCGACTACACCACACAGATTTGTTCTTAATTAAGGTCGATTTTAAATTTATATATATATATATTTTTTTTCAAATTTTAATTCACAATGTAAAATAGTGGTGAGATAATATCAACATTTCCATTTGATGTGTGATTTTTTCGCACACCATGATTTTTCCATTTCCATGGACAGCGGCGGCGGTGAGGGAATTCTCTATTTTAAGACGATTGTATTTTTCTATCGGATTACGGTCAATGCCAAGAGTTCAAAGCTCGTCCAATACAAATATGTACGAGTACACTAAGAAGAGCTGGTTAATAATTTTTGTTTTTTCTGAACACACCCTCCTTTTGCACACTTTTTTTTGGAGTTTCATTCACAAATACGGATGAAGGCTACGAATACGGAGAATCGTGATTTGAGATTTCAGCGAAATGGAAGTAACATCACGTTTACCTGGATTATTGCAGGTTTTTGTATCGTTTATTATCAACGTTCGGCCACAACACATGCCCAAAGTTTGACCCATTAAACGCACGAATGGTTTTTTTAAATACTTATTTTATTTAAACGTTTATTTCGATTTTTGGTCTTATGTAAAGATTCGTCACAATAAGCTGGGTGTTTCCATATCTTTTTTGTTTTACCATTACATGATTTATTTTTACAAAACTCGCTTGAATTTGCAGGCGGATACACACACTATGTCGAGTAGATCTGCTTAAATCCCGAAATTAAATCTTATGAGATTCTCTATTCAAAGTTTATGCGCTGTACAGACTGTCGCCACACTTGCGTTATACTAGACGCTGTACAGTTCAGCTTTATGATGGCGGACATCCGTGAGAATTTCGAAAATTTTTACGACAATAACTCACTATGTACTTTGATTACTCATCGCCCAAAGAACTGTAAGGTGCGCTGTGCTGTGGCTCATCGCAACGATATCTCTTACATAGAATTTCGTAATTAGTTACTTGGCGGGCTTTGACTACGATAAGATAATCAATTGTTTAAATTTGGATTTTTTGATGTGTGCTATTGTGCGGAAAGATAAATAGATTTATTCAACTAATCAACAAACAAAACAAAATATACACAAAGAGAAAACAGACAAAAAAAAATTTAATCAAATAAGACTATGAGTGCAATTTAGTATGAACTAAACCTGGAATAGAATAGATATTCGGATATACACACAGTTAAGATACTCGATGATGTCCGTTGCATTCGAATCGAACAAGTCCGTGAACTCGTATTCGCACTGCTTAGTTTTAATAAAATTCTATATTTAAATATTTATAATCGCCGAATGTACGCGCTTCCGTCGATATAAAGACTGTTCGTGCGAAATATCCAATGTGGACTAATTTTTCTGAAAATTGTCAGCTTGAAATATCTTCATAATTAATAGATTTAATTTTGTGCAGAAAAATAAAGTGTTGGATTTGATTTGTTTATTTAAAAGCTATTAATTTGTCATATATTTAAATACAAGATTCAAGCTCAAATACATAAAACGGCGGGTATTGGTGTGAGAGATTATGATTGATTACAAGGTTTGCTTAAGTTTATAGTACATTGTGTACAAGCATGCACCAAAGTGAAGGACTTTATTATTAGGAAATACCAGCATGGTCTCATTGTTTCGATAATCCATAATTTTTTTTTTTTTTTTTTTTTTTATTATTACCACTTTTCATAATTAATTTTTTTTTGTATATTAATTGTATACCAATACTTGTCTTGTAAGTGATGGGCTCTTCAAAACGTAGTCATACTCACTTTTAGTGTGAGGTGGAGGTGGTGGTGGTGTCAGCATATAGGGAGCACATGTTTTGTTTTCGTTTACTCAAAACTTCTTATAGATGATATGAAGACTAAAGAAATTTTCAGCTGTTTCCAGGTACATGCAGAGATATTTCTTTGAAATTACACAATTCATTGACTCATAAACCCAGCGCCAAGAGGAGAATCATGAACAGGCCATGACGCCTTTCAATAATTTGGACCATGAGTTGGTATGCCTACGAAAATCATTATATTGTCCTGACATAAATTTGCTTTTAATGAATTAAAGCATTAAGCTGGTAAAAAGTCATATTTATAACCACATACAACTCTTTCCGAAGTTGGGAGTTTTTGTGTTTGTTTTTTGTTTTGAAAGAGGCCTTGCTTGCTCATTTTAATGTTGATTCTCAATCTTTCGTAGCACTTAACATCAGCTATTAGAAATCCGTTCACTAAGGTCGATTAGATTGGTAAATCCTCTAAGCCGTGTTGTCTGCCTTAATAAGAGTACGAAACTAACCAAATAGATCTCTTTAGTTGAATGCAATATAAAGTCACATTTACAAGCGCAATTACAAGTAGATTAGATTAACTTTAAGTACTGTTCCTCAGAGTTTTTTATGTGTTCCAACTTGATGCTTAATAAGTTACAACGATCGCTAAATGGGGCCATGGGAATAATTATAAAATGCAATTGATTTACCTCAATTAATTTTGTGCTAAGTGCCCTAAACCAAGAATTTCAAATATGGTACTCAATTTCATTTTTAAAATTAAATATAATCTTTTGCCAAATTATCTAAAAAAGTATATTTTTTTTACGTAAAAGATTCACAACCATATCATACAATTTGTGAAGCCCCTATACTTGGAACTCCCGCCTTTTTATCTTTTTTTAATGATAGATCTTTTTATAAGGAAAACTATCAAACCCGGCTTTTTAAAAGTTCTTTGATATTTACAAATTTACTTATGATATACCAGAGAACATTTCCGTATCATTTAAATTTATTTTAAAAAACAGTCTTCAATTCGCTAAACGTATGTAAGATTATGTAATTGTTGTGGTCCTCATAATCGAACAACTGAGCTCGTTATTCGTAATGTCGCCGTTCAATTTCATACCACATATACGATCTACAAAGCCAACAACGTATCAACGTACAGAGTTTAAGAGTGGCGGCAGATCCAGAACTGTTAATTTGATGTCGATCGCAACAGTTAGGTCTTACCCATTAGACTCAATTACACCCACAAACTCTGTTATGTGCAGTGCTTGGTGGTGACATCATCTTTTCTTATATTCTTAAAAATGGAGCCGATGCACGCGTTTCAGTCTATAGCCAACGGATATAGATCGGTGATTATTCCAGCACGATGACTTTAAGTGCGATACTAATAATATATGCAATATCTGCACCTATTTTTGTATTATTCAAAAAGATCTATGGTATAAAAAAAAGTAATGAATTGTATGATATACACGATCATACACAATATAATAAATTGTATTGCTTGCCGCGATTTTTTTTTTATTGGCTCTATAACGTGCGGTTTGCTAAGAGATGGCGTAACTTGTATTACATTGGAACATGCGTTGGAAAGCTACTGTCATTGTACGTCATTTCATTATTATTCATTTCTTCATAACTTTAATATGAACTGCTGTCGAAAGTCATCGTATTTTGGTGGAAGTTTATGGTGAACATGCGCTAGCTGAGCGAACGTGCCAAAAGTGGTTTGCACGATTTAAAAGTGGTGATTTTGGCTAGGAAGACGATGAACGTCCTGGGCAGCCAAAAAAGTTTGAAAATGAAGAACTGGAAGCATTACTCTATGAAGATTGTTGCTAAACACAAGAAGAGCTCGCAGAATCTTTGGGTGTCACTCAAGCAGCCATTTCAAAACGTTTAAATGCAGTTGGATATATTCAAAAGCAAGGAAATTGGGTTCCACATGAACTCAAGCCGAGAGAAGTCGAAAGGCGGTTTTGCATGTCCGAAATGCTGCTGGAACGCCACAAAAGGAAGTCATTTTTGCATCGGATTGTTACTGGTGGTGAAAAATGGATCCAGTACAACCCCAAGCGCAAAAAATTATATATGAAACCCGGCCAACCAGCCAACGGCAAAGCCGAATATCCATGGCGCGAAGGTAATGCGCTGTATTTGGTGGGACCAGATGGGTGTGCTGTATTGTGAGCTGCTAAAACCGGGTGAAACCATCAATGGACAACGCTACCGAACACAATTAATCCGTTTGAAGAGAGCAGTAGCCGAAAAACGCTTGGAATATGCGACTAGACACGAGGCAATAATTTTCCATCATGACAACGCTCGGCCCCACGTTGCTATTCCGGTTAAGAACTATTTGGAAAACAGTGGATGGGAAGTATAACCCCACCCGCCTTATAGCCCAGACCTTGCCCCTTCTGACTACCATTTGTTCCGGTCGATGCAGAAAGCCCTCACTGAAATACGGTTCACATCAGAGCAGAATATCAAAAATTGGCTTGATTCATTTTTGGCAGCCAAGCCGGCGCAGTTCTTTTGGGATGGGATTCACAAATTGCCAGAAAGATGGGAAAAAGTCATAGCTTCAGATGGGCAATACTTTGAATAATACTATTGTACATGTTTTTCATAAATAAGCGTTCAAATTTAAAAAAAAAAAATCGCACCAAAATATATACCCAATATAATTTAAAATGAATAGATTTATTTCCTGTCGATGTTTTCAGCAGGTATCTTAATTAAGATATAAGAGAAAAAAATTTATTCAAAATTTTAAAACCACAAAAAACCTACTAAAAGTTGTAGCTAAACGGTTCCATAAGCAACAGCGCAAGCAGTTCTTTTGTTATTTTTTCTTTCTTTTTTAAGGATTAACGGTAACAAATCGAATGAATTGATGCAATAAAACAAATTGTAAGTTCGCTAAGAAAACAAAAACAATAAAAGAAGAAAAAAAAAAAAAAAAAAAAAAACACATGCAAAAACAGAGGAAGACGTTAGACATAGGAAGAAATCACCTTGGGCTCCTATATTGGAACCGATTGTATTATATCGTACTCGGCTGTCCACTGCTGCTGTAGCTGCTAATATCAAATCCGAATATAAACGATGACGCCGAAGCTCTAATTCATCCCTGCCGACAGGCGTAACAGGTGGATCCATGAGGTTACTTTTCAAGAATTTAAAAAAAAATTGTTTGTTTTTTTTTGTTTTTGAGATGAAATATATACGTGTTCATAGATTTATTTATAAAAAAACAACGAGATACACCCAGTTTACGTGGTTAGTTTTTTAAAAAGAAAAAATAAATAAGTAAATTAACGTGGGAGAATAGGGAAAAATAAATTTTTGTTTTTCAAAAAAAAAAAATAAATAAATAATTAAATAATAATAATAATATGTTAATAATAAAAATAAATAAATAAATAGTAATGGAAAAAAAATGAAGTAAATGCTTTTTCAAACACAAAACGTGGGCGATATTGATATCGAGAGGTAAATGAAAAAGCATTCAAGGTTTTCTGTTTTACTTTTAAATTGATAAAAGATAAGATATGATAAATGAAAAAAAAAAGAGAAAAGTACAGCTGTTCTATTTATCTTTCAGTTAATTGTTGAGAGATTGCTTAGTACGAAATATTTTATATTATTGATAAAGTTCTATTATGAACGAACCCATAGGTGGTGCATAGGTGAAACATTTTCCCAATTCATGTTAATACTTTTTAAATACTTATTAAGATAATAGAACGAGTTTTAAGCAAAAGGACAAATAATATGCCGTGGATAGAAGGCGACATTTAGGCAAGCTTACGAATGGATTAACAAATGGATTAACACTTGCTAGATTTGAAATCAATTGAATGGTCATACAAACACATATATATTGAATGTATGTCATATACTTGTTTATAAGTCTATGCAAAACAAAGTGCACACATTTACATGAAAGAAAAACACACAAAGTGGCCGCCTTTAAAAAAAACTGTCAACTTTTTAATATCGCTTGTATATCGATATCTATGATAAATACAATACTTGCACACGAAATAAAATTACGGTACTTATGGCAATGACAAAATATGTTTTGGTGTAAAACCCAAACACCTAAATGAGGTATTAAATTGATTAAAATAACCCTTATCAGCTAACATCGAAAGGTTCCTTATAATGATAAGAAATTAGGACAGCAAACTTAAAATACAGAGCAAATGAGGAAAAGATCCTGCGGCGAATATCATCTAAATGTTCCACAAAAGATTTAAACAAGTTGCAACTTGCTTTAAGCCAGAACACAGGCACTTTTGAGTCTTGAAGTGATGGATGGAGGGAGTAATACTATAAAATAAGATTACATTTTTTTTGCGATTGAGAAACGATTCTTTCCTGCCAAAAATTCAGTAATTTAAGAGGTAATCACCAGTATAGCCGCTAGCTTTATTATGTAAATCGGAACCAGTTTTACACCGAATCATTAATGATCTAAGAATGAATGCTCAGACCTGTGTGATATGACTGGACTGGTACCTCTACAAGTGAGTGCCTCACATATATTTATGTTTTGTTTACGACACATTCCTATCCAGAATGTAGCATATAACATCCTATGCAACGGTGAGAACATCTCAAATCATTCCGTTATATTAATCGGCAAGTATCAGTATAACTTCAGGCTCAATAAATAGGGAATATAACAAACTTAGACAGTTTTAGAGAAAATTAACCGATGGTTGAATTTCGAATATTGAAGCAACTGATTTAGATGTGCTGAAAAACTCGGGATGCCATATACAACTAGGGAGGCAACCCTTTGTGGTTTTCTGAGTCATGTGCGGTATTTCGGATTTTTTTTTTTTTTTTTAAATAGGATTGAAACGTATTTTCTTCAATCTGGACAGAGGACTCGGAAAATTAACTAGTTCATTGAACTCCTAGTGTGTTCCATTATATGAAATTTCTCCTGGAAAGATGAGCAATCGCATCAGTGATGAAGTGCGTAGAATATCAGCACACACCAAATCAGCTTCAAGTAGCTGTAGCCTAGTGTAAGCATAAGCAAGACATTTTCAGAGATAGCCATTCGGGGTATCGTAATCACGATCACAACATGAGTTGTAGGACTTATGACATTATGTATTAAGATGCTAAGCAAATATCCCGTGAAAATAAAGGTAAGCAGTTTACCGTCTTATCTGTCGGAGACAGCAGGAAGGCCGCATTTTACATATGTGTAGAAGCATTCGTTTGCCTATGTAAGCACTTACCTGAAACATGCTTTTTTGGGTCTTACCTACATAGTTATATCGTTTGTCGGTGATATCGTTTCCCGGAATCTCCTTGGGACCTGACACCCAGACAGGATATGATGAATTTAACCTTCTGACTGAGTACGTTTAGAGAAGTCTTTCATTTTTAAGCTAGCTTAGAAATTAAAATCTCCGAAATCAACAGAGGCAAACATTGGTAGGGCTAGCACAGTCAAAAATAAATCTACTTAAAGTTTTATACAACGGCTTGTAGAACATTTAGAATTAAAGTAATTATCCAAAAGGATACTTTGCTGCTAATTTTATTGCTGAAAGGGAGTAATAGGGGCTTGGCTAATTTGGAAACTACTGGAATTTTATATGGTCAAATTACGTATTAGTGTTTGTTGGTCCTTGCCAGTTATATTGTATGTAGATTCGTCACAAAGTTAACGGAAACCAAATCAAATTCGAATAAAATTGTGAAATTGTGAAATTAAGGATGAATCACCGACGAGTCCGTTATTTAAAATCGCGTTCACCAAAACAAGTTATGTACCCCTATCTTTTTATCTATTATATGCCCAATTAAAGTGAAAAATATAGTAAAATTATCTGTGGATCAACTGTAACAATTATTACAAGCTTTTGAATACTGTAAACGTTCATGTTCAGGGCATGAAGACAGAGACAAAAATGGAGAATATATATGGAGACAATCGCACATAGTTATGGGATACACTTTGGTTAATATTGGATATATGATAATTTGTGGTGAAAATCTATCCTGAAACATGACATTGCGATAAGATGTCCCTGTTATTTGTAATGTGGAGCCTGGAGCAGATATAAGAATGGCGACGACCTCATAATAATTTAAAAACGTCTTGTAATCGTACTTTATCCCTTTACTATAATATTTTGATAGATCCCGTATGCCAACAATTTAGAGATTTTCTCAACTTGACAGTGAAAAAATACAGCTAGAACTGCTTACATAATGAGTCATCTGTTTCGGGGTTTGGGATTCCAGATCGTGGTCAATATCTCTGAACAGACTAAGTATCGAATGATAGTTTCTGACGTACCATTTATGAATATGGACTGTTATATTCTATATTCAGCTAATTCAGACGGCTTGCTATGGAGAATTTTTGCATTTAGATCTGTATTCGAATCCATTCAAGCAACTTGAACTCAAGCATATAGACCAGAGAAGAGAAGAGAAGAGCTAGAAGTGCTCTTTTTTTTTTAAGAAAATTCTTCTTCAGCGATGCAGCAGATTTTTATCTTTCTAGTTAGTTTTATAGAAGAATTGCCAAATATGCAGAGATTTATAAAAGATTATGCTCATAGCATGCACAAAAATTTGTTTGGTGTACATTGCGCATTATGGTTCGGCCCTAAAGGTTAAATATTCAATGGTCCATGTTGCAAGTGCATTTTAACCTGAAGGACTTGAAGTTCCAAAAGGAAGATAACATATCTTATATAGCGCGTGTCACGATAAAAGATTTATATGAACATGCTAATGGCCGCATCATCTCACGTAGATGTAGTAACAGACAGTCCTTTGGACAACAGTGTGAAAATCGCATAACTTAAATGCGTATTTCTAAACAATTATTTTCAGCATTTGGACCCAATATAACAATTGCAACAGAAATAAAGATTTTAAAGAAAAGCAGCATTAAGCATTGATGATACCGCTTTCCTGTCGATTTTTTTCCGAACCACTACCAAGTAAATCGGCTGCGATATTGAGCCTCCTTGTCGTTACATATAAAACTATGTAATGAAGACTTTTTAGGGGACTAGAATAAAATGACGATCATCGAGAAGCTACGAAGAGCAATACGACTTACTAAGAAATCTTTCGAAGAATATGTGTTCTGATTAGAATTGAGCAACTTACTAAATCGATCGTATTTACATATTTTCCTGAAGTTAGTAGGCTTTAGGCAACTACCAAATAATGAAATGTTCAAAATATGGTATGTCGGGCTATTCGTTTAGTATCTTTAACTGATTTTCAATGCTCTGACTTGCATACACTATTCAGAGCTTGTATAGAAAAGCACCGAAAATTATTAGAGCACTTTCAAGCCTATACATCAAGAGCAATATCCGAGACTTAAAATTTGATTAAAGACTTTTATCCTTTATGGACTGTCAATTCTACAATATACAATCAAATAAAATACGAAAGCGGCATTACGATAAAACTGGATTTAATCTAAAACAGTTTCTACAAGACATGATTGTAACAGATTATATCTTTAAAAGCAGACACGAAGCCATCCCAAACTGTCACTACTGTGAAATTGTTAAGAAAAAAGCCGGACAAGTGGCTTCCATTGCTCACTATATGAAATCGAGAGGATTGCTCCCAGGGATGCGACTATAATGCCATAAAATTATGTTTAAGAATGTTGGAAGAAAGACTACCGTGTGTAACGTAGTGATATGCATATTCTGCGATTTTGAATTTACCTAAAGCGCACAGATTTCGATTCGGACCCTAGCGAAGTAACGCTTTATGACAGTTCTGCAGTGGGCAATAATCAATTTCTTAAGGAGGAAAGTGATTGTAAGGACGGAACATTTGTGCCCCACAAAAAACAAAAAAAGATTACATGTCAGGGATATTTATGGAACCTCCCAGACAAACATCGTTACTATTAAAGATAACGGAACGTTGTAGCGCACCATATCAATATTGAAAGCATATTCTATGAATAGTAGATAGCATGGATAAATTGTAGACAGGCATGTGTTATGTTAGCGGCGCTAATAGCGGAAGGATTAGGTTGTCCACCTAAACTTAAATTCGTCGGTAAATGGATGTTATTTCAAACATCTTGAGGATTGTGATCCGTTATGTGAAGTGATGGTATCACGAACAGGCGATTTTCACTAATTGTTGTTTCTGGAAATTAGGTAAGATATGAATCAAAGTCAAATTTTGAGTACAAATATGTATCTGCAAAGCATCGGACTATTACGTACGTAGTAATAACCCACACTGAAATCGGGACATATGCCAACTTTCTAGTTTTGAAGACCGATAAGTATCTAAAAATCATGATATTAAAAAGCCCTGTACACAAATTATAGAATAATCTAATTTTTTTTGTTAGATTTCAGGTTGAAGACTTAAAATTATGTTTAACGTTACTTACAGATCACGGACATTTTCGAACAAATTGGTAGTCTTACAACCACAGTAATACGAAAAGTAAAATCGGTTTTAATACACTGAATTCAGTGATGTTAATATCTGTATTGTATCTTGATATCGCTTGTTTGGTTATAGTAATTTACAGATAATGAGCTGAACAATAAATCACACTCGAGTCATGTGGCACGTCACGAGTAGTCTTTTAACAGACCTAAAATCTACGAATAAACTAATAATTTTCTTACTTTCCGAGATAAAAAGAACAAATGTTGCTGACAGGTTGAAACAAAAAACCAAAGAACGAAAACTAAAAATACATTACATACCATAGTTTAAAAAAAAAAATAAAAAAAAAATAAAACAATAAGCAAAGCAGTGAGAGAGTAAATTTATATATACATATCATTGAGTCGTTCCTCATTAAACCAGTCTGGTAAGCCAAAGCGTCGTCCTTGCATAGCATCACCACCATTCTCAACATACGGCGCGCACATATTCTCACGCTTCTGTGGCGGTATCGAATCGGAGAAAACCTCATCATCGTCTATCGATGGCAACTCCGGCGTTGCTATGATCTCTGTACTATTATTGATATTGACTCGTTTCTTGATCGATGATCTTGTCGAGTTGTGCCGCGACAAACAGCTTTTAGGTCGTACCTCATTGACGGTAGTTGCCGTGGTTGCTGTTGTCGATGTTGATGTTGTGGTCGGCAGAGGTGATCGCGCCAATTGTGGTGGTGCTGCAGATGGTGATGACGATTCATTACTAATTGAATTTTCTTCTAATTGATTGTTGATGTCAGTGCTATTGCTACTGTCACTGGTTTTAGGCACTGGGGATGAGTTATTAGCTGTCGTCGAATTTTCATTACTATCCTGTGGTTTATATGTGTCGTTTGTAGATGATACTGTAAATTATATAGAGAGAACAATACATATGTACAATACATACAAAGTCCTAGTGCATTTGCATTTAAGTGATTTGTTAGTTGTTATTTAATAGTGTGTTAATGAATTAAAAATCTGAAAAAGCCAAATTCAAATACCAATGTTTGCAAGTATTCTCTCATCAGGATGATCTTTTCCCGCGTCTAATGTTGATGAGGATGCTGTTGCTGCTGTTGCAGTCATTGATACATTGTTCTCTTTAGTCGATTCACCATTATCAAGTCCATTAAGTAGTTGGTGTTTTATTTCGCTTTTAACGGGTAATTGCTTGTTACTATCATGTCCAATATCGTCGGCTGATGGTGGTGGTTTTTCGCTTGTGTTCGTTGTAGTTTCACATTCGGGTGGTTTATCCATTTCTGCTTCTTTGTTATTCTCCGAGATGGCGGCATCTGCCACTTTTTGTTTATCTTTTTTAGATGTTTTACCATCTTTCTTAGGATTATTAGCACAGCGGCAACACGAAAACATGTTTGAATAGACGAGTGTATTCACTTTTTTTTCTATACGCGTTTTCAAATCGGTTTATTTAGCACACATTTATGTATGTTTATAACGGATACTTTAAGCACTAACACACATCTATTTGAATGAAAGTGTTATGGAGAAATTTAATCGTTGCCATACAGTAGGAGGTATAACACGTTTTTGGGGGGTAAAAGTCTTCTAGATTTTGTGAGTGCGTAATCTTTTTCAATTCAAAACAAACTATGAAACAGTAGTGAATATTTGTTGCAAGAAAGTTTTTTTATTTTAGGAATAATATAGGTCGCCAATATTGAAAACAATTAAACAAGAGAAGCAATGGCACATCGTTTTCTTTATCAATGGTTCAATGTATTATATTTTGTACGAGAATACTAGAAGGGTTGTTGCTCTTTTCAATAAATTTTGCAGCACCTATCGCAACAAATAAGACTAAGAATAGGTTCCTTATATTTTTATATTTTCTGTGACTTTCCGACCCAAAGGTGGGTAATTATACAGCGACCAAAGTGAACCCTTATAACTGTACATCGTAGACATCCATAAGGTTGTTTCACAGTAATTTGTTTTCAGTCTATGAAATAAATAAAACTCATTGTTATATTTGTCATTTCTTGAAATACTTTACTTATTTTATTTTATTTTTTAAGACAACTGAATAGTAAAAGTAAAGCCTTATATATTTAGAGTACAACCGCAACATGACAATGCTTTGAAATCCTTTTCGAAAATTCCACAACCATCACGAAGAGGAATTATCCTAAGATATATATTATACACATATATATATTATACACATATATATATTATATCACATATGCTTCACCTTTTTATATTAACGTGACGCTCTGACCTACATTTAGTGTGTTAAGCCGCATAAAACAATTCAAAGGCTTTCGAATCCCGTATACATCCTTCGAAAGGACAACATCACCAAAAAACGAATGTAAATAAATGGAAAACTAGACACACCCCCGATTTGTCTTTTCGCTTCTTGTTCACAACATAACTAACTAAGCAGAACGATGATTTACATGTTTGCTTATAACAAACATATTAACCGGATGTTAAACTTCGTCTACTACACCTTAATGGATCCACTCACTTAAAATCCCCTCTAAAGTGTTCGTATACATATGACAGTAGCTAGCACATTCGTGTAATTTGCGAATATATCAATTCCTTGTTGAAACCCATCTATTCGACAATTAAATGGGTCAATTGCAAAAATATGAAGGACATGTTTTTTCCAGCAAAGCGCCAGAGTGCGATTTTATCTAAAACATTAACTTTTTTGTTTTCTTTTTTGAAGATTGGTGTTAAGTCATCGCTTTTCAGAGGACTGTCATTTTCTCCTCGTCATTTCTCTGCGTTCCTGAAATTTTCATAGGGAATGTGACCTTTTTGAGGGAATGTTTTTTAGCCTGTCTTTCATCTTTCATCGTTGAACCATAAAAAAAAGAGAGTAATGACAAGAGCATAGCTGATTTTCCATATTTTAGAGGGAAATAAAGTTTAATATTCCTTCGTGTAAATGTTTGTGTGGATGCTATGTGGATGCAGTAATGAAATTTTCATTTTATTTTTTCCTATACGGCCTTTCTCCTTGGCCATGGTGAAAACTATAGTAAAAGAAGAATATTTAAAGTGCAGAGCCATGAAACGAGTTCTAACACATTGACATCGGCTCGGGTCAAACGAAACTAATGAATAGCAGATGAAGTATGCGTGATGTATGCATATGAATAAAATAAAAAGGATGTGATGTCGATGCTCCTCGTGATTATGATGATAATGATGACGACGATAATAATATGCACATTTGTTTACACACTACACACATAACAGTGGAATCCTTTTAAGTTAGCTGCTGCACTCACGATTACTTATGTGGTGGTAAACATTGGATTAGAATGAATTTTGCCCCCACTCACTCCACCAACAAATACATCATAGGTCCTTGAACCTTTTGTTCTGTCCAAACTTATTTTCATTTCTTCTAATGGTTTACGCAAAAAACTCATATGCACCAGACTTGAACTGTTAATTCAGAAGCTTTTGCTCTGCTTTTACGAAGAAATGGGGATAGATAACACTTCGGTCTATTTTGTTCTGTGAATTCATAGCAACGAAAAATTAACTGACTTTACCGAATAGTAGATTCAAGCTATTTAACCTAAAGTTATACTGCTGCCACTTGCTGAGACTAATGCATATGCATATACAAGTGGATAAAAGAGTATCCCAATACTTAAACATTTTTAAGACTTCCGTTGGGAAAATATCTGCAAAACATCAGAATTCATGTTCATAAAGGAAATAAGCAATAAAACATAAGAAGCATTAGTTGTCAGAAGAGATAATAACATATGAGAAGCATTCGGTCGAGGAAATATTTTAATGTCCAATGGGAAAAACCTGGGCTGACCGTTTATCAGTTGAACTTTTAAGAT
The DNA here is from genome assembly GCA_907269105.1 of Volucella inanis. Classification (NCBI taxonomy): domain Eukaryota; kingdom Metazoa; phylum Arthropoda; class Insecta; order Diptera; family Syrphidae; genus Volucella; species Volucella inanis. The sequence continues at coordinate 72,778,783 of OU026157.1, read as the reverse complement.
AAGTCCGAAATGACTTCGTAAGATGACAAATATCAACCCATTTGCAAAATCAGATTTTATATCGGAATAACGAAACAGTAGCATCGATTTCCTATAGGGAGTTCCTCTTACCTACTCCAGATATAAAGGCATCTATCTGCTCAATATTTCATTGAGATCTTTTCTTAAACCTGCTATCAATAATCTGAAAGTACGATTTTGTTTGAAGAAAATCCATATCAGAATAGACGTTCACACTACTTTATATATGCGTAGTTATGGCAGCACTGCTTAACCTTTCTTCCTTGCAGAATGAATAAATGGAGTAGCGTCAATAAGTCGACTTCTTCAACATCATTATTGAAAACATACTAGAAAAACCGATGAGATGACTTTGTCAAAAGGTCATAATTTACAGAATGCAAGCTTATTGCTTACAGGAACGCTTAATTTAGTCTGCAGTAACCTAAGGACACTTACCAAAGCCCTTGAATTTGTTAAATAAGTTAGTAAATTGGTCAGACAACTTCGGTCTTGATCTAAGCCCGTCTAAAAGATGCTTTCAATAAAAACAAGAAACATATTTTATTTTATTTATTTTTTTTTTTTAAGGAGCACTACCTATTTGGGATAAAAGATAGATCAGAAGCTACTCTGGAAGGAAAATTATTAACGAACATATCAAGAAACCGTTGATTGCAATATACATATGCATTCAAATTGTATAAATTGTATAAGCGTATAACCTAAAATAATTTAGTGATAATTGAGTGATGTCTCACTGCAGTAGGAACCTCCCCAATAGCAGTATGTATAGAGCATTCTGTAACGACTTCTAATCCACCCCGTTGAATAACCAATTATAAGTACAACCTACTGACCTACTGAACAAGCAATTAAGCCATAGTGACCAAATTTTGCACCAATTTCATGATACGCCATGATCAAGCGTCGAATTCTCGATGAGTTGGCCTTAGAAAAACTGAAGGAAGTGCCGCTTTTTTATCGAAAAATTGTTTTCAGCGACAAAGCTTATTTCTGTTTGAATGGGTATGTTAATAAAAAAAAAAAAAAAACTCCCGTTTTTGGTCCGATGAGCAACCTCAGGCAATACAAGAGCAAGGAAAAATGCACTGTTTGGTGTAGTTTAGGATCCGTGAGAACAATGGACAACATTCAATGATTACGAACTTTTTTTTTTGCCCAAATGCAAAACACGTGTTTCCAGCAAGACGGCGTTACATGCCATACTACACGCGAATCGATGGGCCAATTGAGAAATGAGTATAGTGAGCAATTTATCTCTCGTTTTGGACCGGTGAATTAGCCGGCTAGATCGTGCGATTTAACGCTTTTGGACAATTTTTTATGGGAATATGTCAAATCACTCGCCTATGTCGATAAACCAGCGTCAATTGAAGCTTTGGAAAATAACATTACATGCTGATATGAATTGGCTACTGACCAAAACTGATACTGGCAGCAGGTGCGAAACGTTTAACTTTTCAAGAGCACTTGGAACTTGTTTTTTTTTTCTTTAACAATAACATTAGTTTTAAATCCGACGTCAGGCATATGGTGAATGGCGCACTAAACATCGGCCCCCAAAGCATAAAAACTTCATATACATGGTCTTACAAAAAGTGATTGAGTAAAGTCAAATCACGTGACCTCGGTGTTCACTGGACAACCATTTCGCAGTATAATGCTGTTGTTTAATCAAGTTCTATATAAAACAATGATTGCAGGGGAAGTATGACACGTAACGCCATCCTGCTCGAAATGCAAATCGACCGTATCAATGTATTTCATATTTTAGAACAAACAATATTCACTAAACACTTTTCGGTGAAGTTGGTCATTGACTGTAATGCGAAGTTCGGCTTCGTTTTTGAAAAATTATAACCAATAATTTTGCACATTTACAAATCCTATTGTGACAAAAATAAGGGTCGACTTTAATCTCCTGCTCTAGCTGGACCTTATACGGGTTCACCCCGAGATCTTATCGCAAAATATTCCACAAAGTGGATGGACAATGGCCAAACTGTTACAATCAACGTCAAATTGACAATTCCGGTTGGCTTTGCGTCATATAGAGGATATGTACATTTGTAATATTAAATTTATCAACAACACAACGAATAGCGAGCGAGAATAATCTCGTGAATTGAAGAACGATTTTCGAAATATGTTTGAATGATTCGGAAGTGTTTTTCTGGTGTAAGTCTTTTCATTATGATTAGTTAAACAATATTGAAGATAAACGTAAAAGAACTGTCAAAAATAGCGGCACGGCTTGAATGATTAGTAAAAAAAAAAAAACATTCAATACATATTTAGTTATTTATATTCAAACAAAACCTAATCTTTGTGCTTTCTTTTATTTAGGACATTATCACATTTATTTATTTACACATTTTTCGTTAAAGTTATTAATATTGTGGTTATTTATACATAACCCATGATGCAGGGGTATATATTACAATATATAGCTCAATTTATGAGCCAGAGTCCCCCAAAATAAAGTTCAAAGCCAAAAAACACAGGGTTTCATGCTTTCACCACATTTCTTAATGGTAATAGCTAATATATACTATGAGCATCTCATTTCCCGAATGCAATAACAGTAAAGATACTCCTTGGATTCCAAGTCCAAATAGGAGAGAAATCTTATAATTTTAATGTTGCACTACCTACCATAGTAACTGTTCTAAAAGTTGTAAACAATCGCAAATAGATATCAGTACCTATATCTTTTTCAGAAAATTTATGAATCGAATATCAACAACTAGAGAAAAGAACGACAACTTGTAGGTAATCACTAACGGAAGAAAATACAATATTTCGACCTAGGTTAATTAAAAAATACATTTTATGATTAAATAATGAAAAAAAAGAATCTAAGAAACTGAATAGAAAATTCTTTAAAATCTAAATATCAACATTTTTCACAACAGGCTGGAGAGATGCACTCTGAAGACGAACCATTTTGAAAATTGTTCCTTAGGCGATTTCAACCTCAACAAATTATGAACAGGCAATTTGTACAACACTTGAGAAAGACTTTCTCAGAAAAATTGACAGTATCATCAGGTGTATTAGGTCTAACATTAGACCTCGTAAGCTGTAAGATTTTCTATATGAAAAAAAATACAAGCATAGGGGTGTTGAACATATGCCCATAAATATTACAAAATATTCGCCAAGCTGAACGGGACCAGAAGGCTATTCTCTAAGGCACAAATTTTGTAAATCATCATGGTGTGTATTCAACTACATAAAAGAAAAAAATCAATTAAAAAAGAAAATGGGTCATTCGAGATTGAGTAGATCGAAATAATGAGACAAGAAAGAAGAAAGTAAAATCACAAAAACCGCAAATCCATCATAGTCATCGTCATCATCAGTAAGAGGTGTAGTAAAAATTAAATTGCAAACTACAGTGACAACGATTAATAATCCACGCTACTCGTATACACGAATGACCTAAAGATGTTAAACTGACATAGGCCAACAAAGAAACACTAAAAAACAAAAACAAAACAAAAAGCAGAATTTTTTTATAAGATTAAGTAACTCTTCTAATCCTTTTCGGGAAGAGAAAGGAACAAGGGAAAAAGAAATCAAAATTTAGGTCGCCTTTACTGATTCTGGTGAAACAAGCAAGCCCGCAAAAACACACCCCAAAACGTGTATACCAAGAATTTTTTTCTTTTTTTCGGGGTCGAAATCACTGTTAAATTTTCACAACACAAAACTGGTCTAGAGGTGATTCGATTCTCCTCTCGCTGTCACAAGTTTCACACCCGTGGTTCGCTCACGAATCCATCCATAAATTCACGGTTTAAATAAATTGAAGGCGGAAAGAATGAATTTAGGAATTTTTTGTTTACTTTGATTTTGGAAAAAAAAGAACTAGGGTAGGAGCCTTTTCAGCATAGTGAATAAATTCTCGTAACGACGCGTACCATAAGCCACTGCAAACAACAAGTACCCAAATATACAGCTTCCGAGAAGGAAGCTTATTCGCGAACTGAAAGAGAGTAACTGACTTCAGTGACTCCTCAGAGTTACAAATCGTTTCGTGCGTGTTCGTATGTTGGCCGCCACATTATCCGGATGAAGTTCAGGTCACATAAATGTATATTTAGTTTGCTAAGAACTGGAAAAGAGCGCGATATAGCAAATGAGACGAACAGAAACCGATAAATCGTCATAGATGTCCAATAAAAATTCGTAGCAATTTTTTTTAATAAAGTTTTATAGAAAACCAAGGAAAAAAGTATAATTTTATTATCCCTCTCTCTCTCTTTCTTTCTCTCGCTCTTTCTGTCACTCTTGGTTGAAATTCTCTTTTCACTCTCTTTTGCTGCATAATCGCCCATCCGGTTCGTTTTGTTATTGTATGGCAAAAATACATGCGTAGTAAGGTGCAACCCCTTACAAACGCCCTATTTTCTCAAACAACCGCATCTTCATCGCCATCGTCAACGTAGAACGCCCGTTGGCGCCCTCACTAAAATCACACAATTTGTCACCGGTTTTCTCTTCTTTAATAGAAATCTGCGAGAGTAGAAAACAATCACAGAACTGGATGTTCCTCAGTCATAAAGCATACTATTTCAACTTCAGTTTGTTTTAATTATTATTATTTTTTTTTTTCTATTTCTTTTTATCAAATGGTAGCGTTCTGGGGAACACGTGCCGACCGGTTTTATGAAAACTTTAACTAACAACAATTACAGGTACTCATAGGCTTTTTAGTTTATGTATAACTTGAAAGCGATTTTCAAATTGAAAAAAAAAAAACAATTAAACAGCTTAACCTAGGTATGGAAACCTAATTTCAGACGGAAACCAAGGTAGCGCAATCGCGAGGAACCACACCTAAAATTCAACTAAATCGAAAGAACAAAAAAAATCATTTTAAACATTCCTTTTTGTTATTAACTTTTGTTTCCGTTTTGCGTGCTAGTTCGGTGTGGAGGAATAGACTCTTCTCCAGCAAATGTAGCCCGTTCATCATCACCACCCCTCATATTCGTGATTGTGTCTATGCTAAGCGATGATATCTTTTCACGTATTGTGAGAGGAATAAAAGTTGTAAAAGTTAAGAGTGGAAATAGTTTTTATTTATTTTTTCATTCAAAAAAGTTCTTTCAATGTGTGGCGTCTGCTCTAATTGTGTTACATAAACCAAGGCCATCCGACCAGAGTGGTCAGAGTTTCAATGTAGGCAGAGATCTCTTGATTCAAATAGAGCATCTGAGAGGGTGACAATACTTTATGCATGTTCAAGAAGAAAAATAATTTATTTAATATCAATTTTAAATTTAGAAAATTACGTGGGTGTGAAATAATAATATAGGAATTTTTGGCGGCAAAATCAAAATAAGAAATCAACATATTTTTGTTTATCTTCGAGATTTTATTCAGCATAACCATGACAGAGCAAGATGTCATTCGAATGATTTTTTTGGCTTGTTCTAATATTATCCATAGTAAATTTATTTATATATTATCTATCGTGAGTTGGAATTGAGTAGATAAAAATCGTGAACTTAATATCATTAAACTCTAATTTTTGTATATTAATATAATATAAATTAATGCGAGTAAAATTAAACACCATTTTTTAACAAGTCGCTTTCTATCCTATAAAATTTAAATTTTTTTTATACGATATCCCCTTTTCAAGAAAACGTTATTGAATCGCTTCGTTGATTTTTTATCCTCAGAAATATTGGTGTACTTTAAGTACGTCTGTACTTTTAAACTTTATTGTTAGATGAACGGGAGTATCGGCAACCAAAGTTTATGTCTATATGACATATTGAATTGGGTATATATTTTAATTCGTGCGGTTTTTTTTTCAAAATTTGAAAGCTTATTTAAGAAAAACATGTACAATAGTATTATTCAAAGTATTGGCCATCTGAAGCTATGACTTTTTCCCATCTTTCTAGCAATTTGTGGATCCCATCCCAAAAGAACTGCGCCGGCTTGGCAGCCAAGAATGAATCAAGCCAATTTTTGATATTCTGCTCTGATGTGAACCGTATTTCAGTGAGGGCGTTTTGCATCGACCGGAAAAAATGGTAGTCAGAAGACTTCCCATCCACTGTTTTTCAAATAGTTCTTAACCGGAATAGCAACGTGGGGCCGAGCGTTGTCATGATGGAAAATTATTGCCTCGTGTCTGGTCGCATATTCCGGGCGTTTTTCGGCTACTGCTCTCTTCAAACGGATTATTTGTGCTCGGTAGTGTTGTCCATTGATGGTTTCACCCGTTTTTAGCAGCTCATAATACAGCACACCCATCTGATCCCACCAAATACAGAGCATTACCTTCGCGTCATGGATATTCGGCTTTGCCGTTAATTTGGCTGATTGGCCGGGTTTCACATATGGTTTTTTGCGCTTGGGGTTCTCGTAATGGATCCATTTTTTTATCACCAGTAACAATCCGATGCAAAAATGACTTCCTTTTGTGGCGTTCTAGCAGCATTTCTGACATGCAAAACCGCCTTTCGACGTCTCTCGGCTTGAGTTCATGTGGAACCCAATTTCCTTGCTTTTGAATATATCCAGCTGCTTTTAAACGTTTTGAAATGGCTACTTAAGTGAAACCCAAAGATTTTGCGAGCTCTTCTTGTGTTTGGCAACAATCTTCATAGAGTACTGCTTCCAGTTCCTCATCTTCAAACTTTTTTGGCTGCCCAGGACGTTCATCGTCTTCCAAGCCAAAATCACCACTTTTAAATCGTGCAAACCACTTTTGGCACGTTCGCTCAGCTAGCGCATGTTCACCATAAACTTCCACCAAAATACGATGACTTTCGGCAGCAGTTTTCTTCATATTAAATTATTGAAGAAGAACTCCCCGCAAAAACACTTTTTCAGGCACAAAGTTCGACATATTTGAGTGAAAAAAAATTATTGTTGTTTACGCTTCAAATTAATGACATATACTGAAATGACGTACAATGACAGTAGCTTTCCAACGCATGTTCCAATGGAATAATAACAATGGAATAATACAAGTTACGCCATCTCTTAGCAAACCGTTATAGACCCAATAGAACACAAAATTCGATGGTTTGGTGTCGTGCGAAGATGTTAGCCACTGAACGGCACGGGATGAAACTGACAGTGCCTATTGTTGGAGATGTGACACATCAATTGTGCTCATTTCATCACGTCGTACTGGTCTTGTCCAACTAACCTTGGCTTGCTAAACTTATAAGCGCGAGTCTTAAGCAATAAGAAAATAGCAACACTTTAATACTATTATGAGCTTCCTTAACATTTTTCAAGCTGAAGTCAATAATAATTTTTCAGGACTTGCAAAGACGTTGAAATCGCAAATAAACATCTAATGGGTCAAAAGTAGTGCTACGTACTGTACTTACTGCTACGTACTTACTTACCGAATTGTCAGATACCTTTTCCTTAGAATCTACAGAAAAGGGCTGACCCACCAAATTTAAGATTGTGATGAATTAATGTACTTATTAGACCACGGAAAAACCACACTGCTGCAACGCAACCAAGGGTTACGAATAATGAAGGATTTGGTTTTAGTGACCCATGTAAACAACATAAAAGCAATGTTTTTCGGATGTTAGATTCCTTATTAGACATCATGCAGCCGAACAATAAGTAGAGATGCAGCACTGATGCGATATACGATAATACGGTGATTACTACTGATACAAAAGCAGGGCTTACTTGGATGGATGTTCCCAATATCAATTTAATACACGGTCTCTCAAATCAGAAAGAAGACGGTACCCAACGCAGATTCCACAAGCTCTTGAAGAAAACAACTTTAACTCATACAAAGGTATGATAGAAAGAAATCTTTAATGGTACTGTTAAAAAGTATACATTGACTACACCACATCTGATAAAACACTGCAATAGACGAGAATACAACGAATACCAAGCTTGTGGAGTAGAAATGATCAAATATTCAAAACCGGTGCACATCGGTATCTTAGGCTTTTTCCCTTCTAATATTACTATCGTACACGCTATGTACAATATTGTAAGGGTATTTGCAAACTCGAGTACGAACTAAAAAAAACTGTCATTTGGGTGGTAACTGGCTCAGGTATGTGGGATTTGTTTATTACTTTTATTTGGATTGCCAAACTGGAATTGCCAATTATTGGAAGAGATTGGCTTAGTAATTTTCATCACTTCCGAATTCCTATAATTTTAATTTATCTCTCTGTTGTGCTTCAAATATATATATATATATTTTTTTGATGACAAGACCAGCTTGTTATTGGTTCCAAGATATTAGTCCAAATCAGGATAACCCTAGATTAGCATAAGGTCTAAAGAATATTACAATATATGAAATCTTTCAGCGTCCTCAGGACAGTCATACGTACTTTCGCGACAGCCATTATTTTCTTGTTTTTCTTTCTAACTGAAAGATACGCAGCTTCAATATACATTGCGCTTGCGCATGTGCTCTTTCAGTTGTCTTCTTATACTATAATTTAGATATCTTGTTTGCATTGTACTACTACTTTAGCGGAGAGTCTAGATATATAGACAGATTATACACTTTATCGTTCACCAGTTTTGCTACGCTACGCTCTTTTCTTGCCCCTAGATAGCGTAAAAATCAGAATAGATCTAGGCCTTTATTGACAGCTCTCTCTCCTTAGAGATCTTTAGGTAAACTAAACCCTTTCAGTACAGCTTCTCCACCATCTCAGTTGAAGTCACTTTCAATTAGAGGTTCCTTTTAAAACAAAGCGACCTCCTTCTTTACCGCGTCGCATATCAAGGGTCGAATCAAATAATTTTCTGACCGGTTGATTAATCTTCATTCACTGTCCTAGATATCAAAGCCGATGACTTCGGTGTTCCTACTGACAAATGCATGATGTTGTACGGCCTTCCACGCACCATCTTCTTAAGTTTAAGAATTTGTTGATACATTATAATTATTCTATCTGATACCCGTTGATTAAGGATTCAGTTATTATAGATTCACTGTAAGATTTTTAGGTAAACTGCGCTTTTAGACTTTATAACTAAGAGCACTTAGCCTTTTTTATGCATTGGTGCAGTAATTGATACACGTAGGTACATTCAGGTCAATAAATCTTGTCAAGTAGTTGTCGGGTTTGAGTTTACACTGTAATCATCGGTTGATAAATTTTTCATTAAGAAAAGGCATGTATACGACTGATGGCAAATATGACTTCAACAATTGTTTTGCAGAACTCATTTTGAAAATTCCTAAACCCAACCAAGACATTGAGTTTTTAACTTGAAATTTGACATTATTTTTTTCTTTTTAATTGAGAGGTAAAATTTTTCCATGGAAAAAATTGTAGGTTCTGTCAAATTATTAACTTTTTCTTTATAATGACTTTTTTAAAATAATATGTTGAATAAATAGCTAAGAACTAAAAAAGAAAAGGTTTCTTGAGAAAAAGTAGAGGTCTTCAATTGATAACAGCGCTCTAGTGATATACTTTACAGTGTATACAATCGGTAATTGCAGCCACTTAGTGGTTTATACAAGACTTAGCGCCATCGATTTGCTTATTTATGTTTATAAATACTATTTTTTAGACACATAAGCTACATAGAAAACGCTTGCTATTCAAGTATCATAAGGTCGACTTGGCATCTCTGTTCAGGCTGCCTATATAAATCACATAACAGATCGGCGGAAAAGTTCGTAGGCTAACATAGTAAAACATATTTTTTTGGTAAAATTTGATTTTATTATTCAACATAGTTACCTTAGAGGGCAATACGTTTATACCGATTATGTAGTTTTTCGATACCATTTTTATAATAAAATTTCTGGGGGGCATATCTGGAGAATACAGTGGATGGGGAAACAATTCGTAGCCTAATTCATGCAATTTTGTCATCGTTTTCATTGACACGGTGGATTATCTTGATGAATTAGCACTTTTTTTTATTAAATGGGGCCGTATTTTTTTTTATATTAGTACTACTATAAACCATATAAATTTAATCCTAGTAACACCATCTATTTGTTAGTCTATGAATTTTTCAGCCAACCTGTTATGTATTGTATATCCGCAGAAACAGGACCAAATTAGAACAATTTGATTAAGCCATAAAAATTTAAGCCATAAAATCGTTATTCAAATAACTTTATGTATAAACAAAACTCAATTATTTTATTATTAACCTTCCTAGCTAAGTACCCGACAATCAATCAAATAGGACTACGAATTATTTGAGCATGCAGCTGGTCTATTAAAAAATAACTTGACAACCAAACAGCTACATGCATTATTATGAAAGTAGGCGTAAATAAGTTTACTAATAGTCAAGTCAGCATATTATTTGATAGGAAATTCCAGTTATATTGTTGGAAAGACGAAACAATTGTTCATATACATACGATATTATCCCTTAGCTGAGGCTGGAGTAAACTAATTATTATAATTTCGTACCAGGAATATTCGAATGTACCTTTCTTTTATCCGAATGAATGTTTTAATTTTCGTAACTTCATGTTCTTTTATTTGTAAGTTTCTAATTGCGTACGTACATTTGCCATTTTTACAAGCCTTATCATATTCCCATGCAAATTATGAAACTACTGTTTTCTTTTTCTTTAATTCCAAATGACGTGGACACTGTTTTAGTGAGACAACGTCTTTGACTGCATTCAAGTATCTGAGTGTAGTTGTTTTCTTTCTTTCTTTTCTTTCACCCTAAAGCTAATAATTCTAACTGGCGTTGAGTTATTATTCATTAGTATTGCAAACATTCGACATGTCAAACTGGTTTACATTCACATAAATGTTTTAATAACACAAGTCATGAAAACCGAAATAGAAAAAGTAGACTTTTCTACGCCAAACACTTTTCGAACTTATTAACAATTTTACTTACAAATTCCACACTCTAAGGCTGACTTTACTCAGCCAACTTGTAGAGATATCATTGACACATTCATTTATAAAAAACAAAATGACTCAGTACTTTAATTCGTAATACGTACGATTGCTTACGTTGTATCCGATGTGATGAATCTGACAGATGTCTAATGGCACACAAATTCAAATGAATAATTCATTCTGAATCACTTTTAACAAGAAAGTACCAAACTTTATACTTCCACCTTGAATTCATAAAACAAAGCATCGAATGTAGTCAATTTCTTCATACTGTCTCAGCATAATACTTAAGAAAAGCCATAGTTGTTAACGTCTAGAAATTGAATTAGTTGAAAACCATTTTTCGCTAAATATGGTGATTGGTCGAGAGACAAATTGCACTTGTGTGAATGACCATGCATCTAAGACGGATCTCTATGATCAATTTATAATTTTAGTGCACTTTGTATTTATGTGTGGAGGTATCAGATGTGCTTAGCCAGCAAATTCATTATTTAGCTAGGGTTACCATCGTCCATAAACCTTCATGTATAAACATATACTCGTATTTATGTAACTTTAAATCTAAAATTCGTGAAAGAATTTCAGTTGTCTATTTCCTTCCCTCTTTGAATCATGAATGCAGTTATATAGAAAAATATTCTGAACTATCATTGTTAGCTTATATTCCTTTAGGCACATAATGACACCTCACAGAGACATTGACCATATAACATAGTTTGGCAATATTTGTAATCGTCAGCTTTCAAATAGCTATCTTTTATCACATACCATTATGTCATAACTGTTCTTATCTTACGCATTCAATAAAATTACATATCTACAACTTTAAAATTGTTAAGTCCCAAAAGTACAGCAACGAATTAAATTCGATTTTAAAACTCCAGTAAAAAAAATTTTCGTCTGTAATAATATCGATGATTAATGAAGAAGAAACACAGAAAGCCGAGATACCAACACCAGAAGACATAAGGAAAACTAAACTTTAAAATAACAAGACACTAGGCGAAAACATGATCACCACTGAATTGTGCAAAACCGGGGGAGACTTTATAGTGAAGGCACTACATAATCTATTATGTAATATAGGGTAAACGGAAGTGGAAAACGGATACGATTTGTCCCATTTATAAAAAAGGCGACAAACTCCACTACAAAAACTACAGAGGCATAAAGCTACTAAACACAGGTTATAAAGTTATGACAAATGTATTATTCAATAAACTCAATAAATTAGCCGAAAACGAAATAGGAGAGTACTCCGAAACTTGGTAATGATGACACTTGAAACTAAAGCCAAAGTTGCTAAACTGAATAAGCTATCAGGAACGTCCGCTTCTAACTCTGGGGTCAAACAAGAATACGCTTTATCAGCCCTTATATTCAATATAGTACTACATTACGCAATAGGAAAACCCGAAAACAAAACAAATTCTATCAAATATTTACAAGCTTATTTCGACGACATTGTAATAATCAACAGAAACTATTACACAATGAAAGAATATTCCATAAACTAATAAAAGATACCGACAAAGTAGGACTCAAAATAAACATAAATAAAACTAAATACTATGACAAAACTATGGACTATGACAACTTCCGATGAGAACAAACTAAAAATCTTTGAAAGGAAAATAATAAGAAAAATATATGGGGCAAAAAGCAATACAGATGGTATTTACACTATTAAAATAAAACAACGAAATTGATGGTCTCCTAGAAGGGGAAAACATAGTACGATGCATAAAGGCTCGAAACTATGTTAAGACGGATGGGTCATATTCAGCGTTTACCAGAAGAAAGAAAAGTAAAAAGAATAATCACAAGCTTACCAGAGGGAAAGATAACAAAGGCAGACCGAAACTTAGATGGATTAAAGAAGATGGATCGAAGAAGATCTAAAGAAAATGTGAGCATAAGATTGAGAAGAATAGAAGACGACCGTGAAGGAGACCAAAGCTCATAACGAGTTGTAGTTCTAATAGAAGAAGAGGAAGAATTGGTAAATGACGACCATAAGGTTCGTTCGTTCACTTAAGAATCTTTTGCGATATCACCTTCGTAGATCTAGAGATAACACATGGGCTGAAAAGTCTGAGCCGTTTTATAGTAAAACACAAAATTTTTGCAAAATTCAACTTTATTTATCAATATAGTTGCCTTCGAGGGCGATACACTGATTGAAATGATTTTTCAATCTTTCGATACCAGTTTTGTAATACGATTTCGGTTTAGCCTTAAAATAGACCTCTGTTTCGGCGATCACTTTTTCATCGGACTTAAATCTCTTTCCGGCGAGCATTCTTTTGAGGTCTGCGAACAGGAAATAGTCGCTGGGAGCCAAATCTGGAGAATACGGTGGGTGGGGAAGCAATTCATAGCCGAATTCATTCAGTTTTTCCATCGTTTTCATCGACTTGTGACACGGTACATTGTCTTGATGAAACAGCACTTTTTTTTTCTTCAAATGCGACCGTTTTTCTGCGATTTCGTCCTTCAAGCGCTCCAACAACGCAATGTAATAGTCGCTGTTAATAGTCTGCCCCTTTTGGATAGTCGATGAAAATTTTTCCATGTGTATCCCAAAATACGGATGCCATAACCTTGCCAGCCGACTGTTGAGTTTTTGGTCGTTTTGGACGAGGTTCGTCGCCTGCTCGCCAGTCAACTGTCTGCCGACTTGACTCTGGTGTGAAGTGATGGAGCCAAGTTTCATCCATTGTCACATACCAACGCAAAAATTCGGCTTTATTGCGGTTGAACAGCTTTTAACACTCCTCTGAATCATCAACACGTTGTTGTTTTTGGTCGACTGTGAGCAAACGCGGCACCCACTTTGAACACGCTCTTTTTATATCTTAAGAGCCTCAGCTATCTCGATCAACTTCACTTTACGGTCATTCGTAATCATTTTGTGGACTTTTTTGATGTTTTCATCTGAAACAGCCTCATTTGGACGTCCACTGCGTGCAACATCTTCGGTGCTTGTATGACCACTTTTAAATTTTTCAATCCACTTGCGAATGTTTCGTTCGGCTGATGCAGAGTCCGGTAACACTTATCAAGCCATTTCTTTGCATTGGCTGCATTTTTTCCCATCAAAAAGCAATGATAAATCAACACACGAAATTGCTTTGAATCCATTTTTTTTCACAATAACAGCCCATGTTTTATATATTGTAAGCCTTTTTAAAAGGGAATGCTTTCAAAATGTTCACACGACAATTTGTAAATGTTCATCATAAAAAATGCTTTTCTTTGAATAATTCCTTTAATTTGGGAAATGACAATAACTAGCAGTTATAAGATTATGAAATGTAAAGGAGACAAACTAATTCCTAAAGCAACATATGTAACTTCACAGTCGCCATGACAATTCGAGACATCTTTGCCACATTATGGCATCAAATCCCATCTAACATACCATAAGTAAGCACCGATTTATATAAATGGGGATTTGGTACCTTCACCTCCATCAAGGGCATATATTCAGTTTGTAGAGTTTTATGCAATCAGAAAAATGATCCTCGTCACATTTATGTAACGATGACTAATAACTGCAATAGATGTGGAGAAAAATTGGTGAATATGGGAATAAAGGCTTTTATTTTTGACTTCCAAAGTAAAAATCTCTTCTGATTTTCAAGGCAGCAGATTGACAACGGTTGCTTCAACTGATATTATTTTTTTTTCTGAATCAACCCGGAAACTGCTAACTCAAGGTGTTGATTGCTGACTACAGGTAGACAAACTAAAAGTATGCGATCGGACAATTGTTTTAGTGAAAATGCACAATTGTTCTCAGAACCGACTACAAATAACTAAAAGTCCGTAGAACTACTACTTTTAATCAAGAGCTTAAAACTGTCAGGTTTGAGCAACACAGTTATCTTCGCTTTTGGTGGAGAGTAGGTTAGCACAGCAAAACATTTATATTGATATCCTCCTACATTCGCTCGTATGAAGTGGCAAATAAGCAGTTCAATGAAAGGCTACAACTAAGCTTTCTTCTTACACCTTTTCTATTATTCGTTCATGGTTGCAATTTATGATAAAGTATATTTAGGAATAAATTGCTAAAAAAAAAGCAACACACCCTATGGCGATTGAACTGTTACCAACTGTTACCAACTGTTATTGTCAAATATAATGACAACATTATTTCATTGTTGATAAGCTTGTTCTGGTGCGTTCGGCTTCTCTCTTATGAAAAATGGATTTCAAACGTAATTATGTACGATTGTGCGATTGCGCTTCATTATCGTTTGTAAACTGCAACATTTGAAAGTGAATAAAATATCTGTGTTTAGCACTATAAAACATTACATTAATGCCTTCAGCATTACAAAACGTTATATTGGTGGTAGGAAAAAAATGCAAAATGTGAAGAAGAGCTGCATTTATCGGATCGGAGCATTTTGACGCATACCGAAAAAATAATTTCAGGTCAAGCCATTCAAGGTACAATGTACGCGGATGATATCGTATTGCTAGTAGAAACACTGACAATGATGCAATTGATGATAAATAAATTACAGCATTATTGCAGTATGTGGAATCTACAGGTGAATACAAGTAAGTCCTAAATAATGGTATTTCGATATGGAACTGGACATAAGCGAGGGGTGAAAAGTGGACGTGGCAAAATGAAGAAATTGAGAGAGTTAAGGAATACAAGTACCTTGGAGTTATAGTAACACTAAAACTCTCCTTTAAGAAGCATCTTGGGGAAAAATTAAGAGAAGCAAAAAAGGCGGAGTACTTAAAGGAGGTACTTAGTAAAAAATATATTGCATTGAGTACAAAGTATAAAGTTTTCGAAGCTGTGTTCTTATGTGTTACGCAGCGCAAGTTTGGGGTAACACTCAATACGAAGTAGTAGACAAATTGATGAGATATTTCATAAAGAAAATATTTAGACTACCAGTGAACACGCCGAACTACATGCTTCACCTAGAAACCAGTTTATCGTCTTTCTACTTATTCACCATGAAAATGTACTTTATGTACGTCCTAAAAACACTTTCACTCCCTGATCATCAATTACCACATGTTAAAAATATAAAAATATAAAATATCTTCTTACTCGAAAGTTACAGTTTGCTAGAAAATTTGATAATCTATGCAACGAACATGGCGTTACGCTTCCGTAAAAACTTCCAATAAAAATAGATACCGCCTGCCGATCTCCCTTTAAGCAGAAAGCACGACAAGGCCTGACTAAATGCACGTATAGCACTCTTACCTATGACCTAGGAGACGGAAACTACTTTTAAGATCAACACAGTGTAAATACAATTCCACTAATCTTCAAGGCGGGGGGTGAGCTGCTATATTTATGTATCTTTTTCTGGGAATAGCTTTGAAGTATAGACAACAAATTTTGAATGTAGCCTTTTAATTATATGTTTATTTTTAATAGTATTATTTAATATGGGAATAAATACGTAAGAAGAAATCAAATTTCTTTTCTGGCTGACGGCAAATGCCAATGTTAACATAAATTTTGTAAATTTCAAAGAAAAAAAAAAATAATAATGCAATAATAAAGATTATTACTACTACTACTACTACTACTACAAGATACAAATTTGCACGATCTCAACAATAAATTGAAGAAAGCGTTTAAAAAGAGCGAAGGAGTGAGTCGTGAGTGCCTCACTCTCAGATATCGACTTCTCGTTATATCGTTAAGATTTACTTAAGTGTAAATATAGGAAATACATACCAAAAACAAATCCACGAAAAGCTACCGTATTTTAAAACTTGCCACCAATTCTCTCAAGGAGAGAATCAAAACTAAAACATTTCTTTCAAACAGCAAAAAAAAAAAAAAAAAACAATTGTTGCCAAGTTTGCTAACCCTATATTGGATAGGTCATTTAACTGACTGAGGCTACACCATAGAAATGAAGAGAAAAAAACATTGAAACGTTGCACTTGCACCAATGGATTCGCGTGCAGAGTGCTTCGTGTTTCCTCGCAACCTTCATATTCCCCAGATATAAGCAAGCTACTATGGATTAAGAATTGTGCCGACTATGTTCACACAATTACTCTTGCAGCACAGAGAAATCAATGAACAGGAGCATGAATCAAAATAATGTACTGTCTAGCGTCCGTAAGGCATAGTACATAGATACAAGTGACTAGTTCGTTAGTATATGCCCATTTTGATTTGTTCTTTTTTCTTCTCTTCACTTGTCTAAATGCACTTTGATGATTTTTATTCCGGTTTCTTGGATGTCATTAAAAGCGATACGTTCCAATTTTCAACTGCAATATACGAATACTCGTATCAGGTTAATGGTTTCTCTTTACTTCCGTTTAATAGATTTCCCTATACCAGGGTCCCATTACAAAAACAAGAATATAAAAATATTGAGAAATGATATGCCGCAACGCTGCGAAAAATAATAAAACTAACAAATAATCTAAAAATAAAACAAATATCATACAACATTCGTTGTTCACTTATATAGAGTATAAGTTGTTTATTACATCTTGAGTTAGTTTTCGGGTCTCGATTCTCATGACTCACAGGTAGGGGGTACAATTTATTTTTTATTAGAACGAATCATAGCCATCAGTTGATACTCAAAATATATGTATGTATGTAGATAAAATTCGTTACTGATTTTCATATTGAATGGATAAGATTTATCCAACTAAGTCCTCGAATTGAAAGCCGGCATTTTCCTAGGGATGGGCACTTATTTCCTAGTATTTATAAACAAAGAGAAATTTGTCATGGCTGCGAGGTTGTTTTCACTGCAGTTTTCCCACAAGAAAATAAAACAAATTGGATTTTTTTTTTTCACCAAACTTACCTTATTGGAAGAAGTTCTCTTTGGATTGTTGGTGCACTTTGATGAAAGCGGAAGGAGTTTTCGGCGAATTTTTGTATCACTAATGAAATAAATTAATTACACATAACAATAATAGAATACGAGTTACTTTAAGAGTAGAAAAAAAAAAACAATTCTTTTCGCACCGATTCACAAGACGAGAACACAGTGAGTATGAAATAAGAAAAGTGGTTGTTGGTTTTCAAGAGGGTGTGTAGAAAGCAAAACGATAGAACTGTTTGACGTTTCTCTTCGATGAAGTATATGGGCGTCGTATACATAGCAACCAGCTGGGCTCGAAATAATCTAGTACAATTTGACGAACTAAGGAGGCAAAAAGGTGAGTTATTCTTCGTCTTTGGAAATAAATTATTAATAGATTTTAATTTAGAAAAAAATTTTCAATATTCTGCTTTTAAAATGCCCATTTAGTTAGAAGGTAACCGAATTAGAAAGAAAAATGGTAGTAATTTTCTTAATAACAGTGCTTATAGCACCTTTACCTTAAGATTTTCGACGTTAAGGCCCGAACAGAATGTGGGTTCGAAGGTTTACAGCAGAATTTTTGATATTTTATTTAAAAATACGTACATCGTACATTCTATGGTACAATCTCTGCGTAAGAAAGGAAAATCACCAAAATTGCAACAGGATTGGGAAGGAGCATACAAGGTGATAACCCACATTAATCACGTTGTGTACCGTATCCAGCGTGGGGATTGAGGAAAAATGAAGGTGGTCCATTTGGATAGAATGTGTCATTTCAACGGAACGATGAATGATGAAATTGTTTGATACCAACAAGTATCGGGAGGAGCAATGTGATATTCATTTGAATGTGAGTAGCGTCATCTATGTTTCATAGCAGAAGCATCAACCATAGGTGAATGGAGAATGGAATCGAATTTTCAAGCAAAATCAAAAATTGTATGGTGCGCTGGATGACAGATTTTTTTCGGAATATGCCAGGGGAGTATTAATATCAGAATCCCCCACGGTGAGCAAGCCAGTTCAAAAGTGCAATTTAAGGACTGAATTACGAGAGTGATTAAGTAGTTTAAGTAAAAGATAAAGAAAAGTAAAAAGGTTGAGAAAAACGATTGAATTACGAATAGTAACTGTATTAAATAAAGTGATTGCATTATAAAAAGTATAAGTTCTACATTAGTACCTACATACATTTTACAATACTGTGGTATCCATTTGAATGTAAGCAGCGTCATCTATGTTTCCATAGCGGAAGACTTCGATAGCAGAAGCTTCAAGCCTTATTCAGTGGAGAGTAGAATCAATTTCCTAGCAAATTGGCAAATGTATGGAATACTGGATGGCGCAGATTCCAATATGTCATTGGAGTATAAATATCAGCATCCCCGAGGTATGCAAGTCAGTTCATCATTTGAATTTAAAGTGTGAATTAAGACAGTGATTAAGTCTTTTAAGCAAAGTATAAATAAAAGTGAAAAGTATAAGATAAGCGAATAAAATATGAATTCTAATTGGGTTGAATAAAAAGATTGTATTGAAAGTAATAAGTTGTATCGTTTGTACCCACGTAAACATTACAATACGATGATGGCAAGGCGAAAATTGATGCACTCGGGAATTATCAAAATTTCCGTTAAGCGCCATGCAAAATTTTATATTAATATTGCACATTATCGAATCTAGAGCGGGGACTTTCCTTTTCACTGATGATAGCACTACCATAAGCAACGACGTGTCAGCTGTTTAAGCAGCTTAGATAACGAATTACAAGTAAGTTAAACTAAGGTGAGATATCTACATTGCCGTTTTTCCGAACCAGCGAACCCACTTCCTGACACTTTAGAACGAGACGTTGTATCGAGAGCAAAATTTACAAAGTTAGGTCTGTCGTTAAACAGCAAGCTTAAATTTTGTTAAAGGTGACCGCAGGTGATCTAAAAACAGAACAGCTTACAGAATGGTTCGAGTCTTCGCACATACAATATAACTGAAGTCAAAAGCAGTGCAGTAGCAATGCTAATACGTAGGAAAAAAAAATTGTTTTGGAAAATCGTCGAATTATCAGAGGATGTTGACACATCGTTCAGTTCAAGTCATGCAATTTTTTCGGATGTTCTGCGCTTGAGACGTGTGTCAGCGAAGATTGTTCCGAAGCTTCTTAATTTTGATCAGAAGATTTGTTGCATGACTATCTATTACCTGTTCCCAAAGCTGAAGGGACGGAGATTTTGTACGATTGAGGAAATAAAAACGGCATCGTTGGAAGAACTCAAGGCTATACCAAAAAGTGCTTATGAGAAGTGCTTTGAGGATTGGAAAAAGCGTTGTCACAATTGAATTTTATCTGAGGTGGAACTTTGAAGGGTACAACATTAATATTGATATTATTGATAAATAAATATATTTTTATAAAAATATAAAGTCACCTTGAAAACACCTCATATGCTATGATAATGTTTCATGTTGGAAGAGCTTATTGTCTTAAAGTAGATATAAATAATTTGTCATTCAAGCTTACTAGATAGAACATCGATTGATGTTGATGTTAATATTTTAATAAAGGGTGACCATATAACAACAATAGTGTGAAATGTAAAATTGATTCTGGCTTTATTTAGAAGCTACGTTCATGTCATTACGTGTGGAATAGCGCATCGCTCAAATGGCTACCTCAGTTTCGCTAGCAGAGCTTCAAGCGGTCAGTCCAATTTTTGATGACTCTGTCCAATATGTGCGGCGTTATTGCGGCAATAGCGTATCGAATGTTGGCCTTGAGCTCGTCTAAAGTGGTTGGCTTTTTAGCATAGACTAACGACTTGACGTAGCCTCAGAGAAAATCGCATTATCGCGGCGACCAATTGATAAACGCTCGCCGTGAGATGAGCCAGTCGCTAAATTTTTCCTTTACAACTTCGAGTTACGTCGCTGGTATAGCATGTGGCGCCGTCTTGTTGGAACTACAGCTCAGATCTATCGATGTTGTCGAGCTCTGACTGCAGAAATTCGGTTGGCATTGCTCTATACCTGAGACCATTGATGGTAATGGTGTCTCCTTCCTCATTTCGAAAGAAATAAGGTCTGATGATGCCGCCATGCCATAAACCATACCGAATTTTTGTGGATGCATTTTTGCTTGGCTCCAATAATGGCAATTTTTCTTGTTGACATAGCCGCTGAGCCAAACAAGAGGCCTCGTCCGAAAAGATGATTTTTTGGCCTAAATTGGATCTCCGGCCAAAATGTCTAGAGCACAATTAGCAAGATCGCGGCATTATCTATGGTCGTCCGTTTATCTTATACGTATGTAAGCCTAAATCCAACAGCAAAATACGCAAAACTCTCTGGCGGTGCCTAATTCAGATGGTCGGCGCCGAATCGACATTTCTGGGTCTTCTTTGATACTGGCTGCTACGGAGGCTATATTTTCTTCATTGGTGGCTTAAGATTCAAAAAAGCGTACTCACGCTCAAACTTTTCCACGGTGCGACGAACTTCACGACGAAATTCTCGTTGAGTCGGAATTTCGAAAATATTTTTAAATAATTTCTTTACGTTCGGCAAGCGTAAAAAGATGCATGATAAAATGGCAAACCTTATGGAATATTTTGACAACTGGATGTCATTGGTAACTTTTACAACTGCTGAAACATAACAATTGGAAAAATTGATATTTGGTCACCCGTTAAATAAAGTCCAGAAAGGTCAAAGCTCGTGGGATTGCACTTGAAAAAATCACTTCGGGTGATTCATTTTTATATGAACACTATAGACGCATCTAAACGAAGAAATGTCCAATAGCAAAGGTCTTCGATAAGATGCTTGAAGAGGCGTACACACATGTGTTCAAGCTGAGGTAGCAACAAAAGCAGAACAACTTTCACTGTGGCTTCTTTTAAGAATGGTGATTGATTGATGTGATTGATTGATTCGTCTTCTTCTGAAAACAAATACTGGGTCAATAGACAATGGAAAAGAATCATTTTCTCAGGTTTGTCAGAATAGGTGCACACTTTTCCATTGCTCTTCTTAATGCTTAACGATTAACGACAATTTGCTTCGGGCTCTTCAAATTTTAAAGGACAGTCTTACCGGACTACGCTGACGATATTTGAATTTTACATATAGGGTTGTTTTGTATAAACCTAAAAAAAATCGAACTTAGAAACAAAACTTAAGGATATGTGGTATGAGCATACTACATAAAAGGGGCGTAAAAAATAAAATAAAATAACGAAGTATGATCTTAAGGCCATGTATGGTATTAAAGAAAACAACCTGGTTAGTAAATTCGAAGAATAAATGTAAAGTAAGTGAGTGAAAGTATTTGTTATTTTTCGCATATAGTGTAAACTTTATTTACTTTATTTAATATTTCACTTAATGTGTACTTTGTGCTACTACATGAACTCTTGCACAAATTACAATTATTTTGTTTTTTTTTTTATATTTTATTTAAACAACGTGTTTTAAAATATTTTCTTATGAGTACAAACAGAAAATATTTTTGAAAAAAATACACGACTTAGTTAGGTAATAGCAGATGTACAATAATATACATATTTATTTATAAGTCTGAGAATGTGAACAATTCTCTTCATTTACAACTTTGAAAATGTTGTTTAATTTAAAACATTATGAGATTAATAATAAAACGATAGGCACATAAATTGTAATACTTAGATGATGATTTTCATAAAGTTTTATTAACATTTTAAGAAATTATGTTTCCAAGTTTAGAATCATTTTTAAATGTTTGGCGCTTGCTATAAGCATATAAAATAGCAAAATTACACAAGATTAAATTCAATTAAAGATGAGCATGAGCACACAAATATATAAGATAATAAGAAGTCCTGGTAAACCATTTTAATGTTGCAAGCACAAAAGGAGCTTAACAGGCCGGAATCCTGGCTCTATTGTAAGTCAATAATTGTAGAAACTTTAAATTGTAAATTTTAAACAGTTCTGTATCGTCTGTACAAACACTTGGATGCGGCGACGATTATTTTTAAATGTGGAAAGCTTTAGAGTTGGTTTCTGGTTTTTTATATGTGCAATGAACTTGTTTACTTCAATACTTGTGAATTGTAAATCGAAAATGGAAGTTATAGTAAGGAAAAAAACCTAAGAAAGTTAACAAATATTATGTGAGGGAAGCCTTTAATAAATTGACCTTTAAGTCGGCGACAAAAGAATTTTTAGCGTCAATCTGTTTTTGCCGAAATTTTATTTTCTATTGTATTTAACTATGGATGTCAAGGACCACTATTCAAAATAAATCGGATGTTTAATCAGTGGATGGAGATATTTGAGAATCAATCAGTAAAACTTTGTAAATCAGTGTGGCTTCATAGGAGGCAGACCAAAGCTTTAGAAAATAATGAAGTACCTGCTCATCACCTTCGTTATTTAAGAGAAAGTTCCTGAGAGATTTTACGTCGATGGCGCATAGAAAATACCAGAGAAGTACATATATGAGAATAGGCACGATATATTCGTACATTGATGTCAAAGCAAAAGTATAATACCCAGCTTCAAAATTCATAGCTGGAGAATTCAAAGATAGAATTGAGGTAGGCCAGTGCAATATTTTTTGCAAGATGTTATTCGTGCAAAATTTTTTATTAGAGGCATACTTCAACTACTTCTTTCTTTTCGACAACAATATTTGTCGAAATATTGCCGTTTTTTTTATTTATTTATTTATTTATTTATTTATTTATTTTTTTTTTTTTTTTGAACTCGTAAACTCAATTCAGATATTCATTTACTATAGATATTAACTGAAATGAGAGAATTATAAATATAATGACGTTGCAATTTTTAAAGACGAAAATCAAAGTCCCACAACATGGTTTGGTTAGAAGGCGAGGATCAAAAAGGAGACTGAAATTGTTGGATCACTTAAAACATCACCAAAACCTAAAAATCTGAAATAGAATGTTTTGTGAAATTTTTACTACCATTCGCGAATTTAGAAAAGCACAAATTTTAACAGAATTTGGTCAATTTCTTGACCATGTGAAGTGTTTAAGGACCGATAAAATAAAAAGAATTCTATATTGTGTCGCGGGGAGTCAACTTGAAACGTATGTAGATTTTTTTTTACAGTACTCGCTTCTAAAACACTTTGTTAACCCTGCATTTGCATGTTTGAGATTGGGAATTATTTGTGTTTTATAGCTGGTTTGAATTTCTATATTACCTTAGGTGTACCTTACTAGATAGGGGAGTATATTTTAGGCAAATAAATGATTTCAGAAATTTAAAATTGAAAAATTTAAATTTTCTCTAACGATAGCTGCCATATGTTTAAAAAAGACCCTGTTTGCACTACAAAAATAGACGTGAGAAGGCTTTAATGCTAATCTTATAATTTATGCAACAGTATTTTGAGCTAAATCACTCCAATTGCTCCAGTTCCACGGTTATAAAAAAAGAGAATGGCTTTTGATTGAATACCAAAAGTAGAGGAACACTTTATTCCAAATTTGAGCTAGGCATTTCACAAGTCTTGAAACATCGTATATAATGGCTTAAATAGTTGTGAACTCGTCATATTATCACCCGAACAAAATGTGTGCGTATACTGGACAAATCAAAGGATTGTGACAGAAAAGCCTAAAGTTTTAATAACAATTTGAATCAGCATGAAAAATTTCAGAAAAAGTAATTTGTATGGCATGGTTATAAGTGACTGTACTCTGCCAACTTACTAAAAGCAATATACTCGTATACCATTAATACGATTGACTGTTTAGTACTTTAATACAGGATATTGGTTTGTGTCATAGATATAAACTCATTACATTGATACGATATTTGTATCGAAATTTGTCTATTCTAAGTTACTTGTGTAGAAAGCGATTGAATGAGTTACAAAATCGTTTGTTGTTCTGAGTATCAGTGAGTGTGTATGATAAATTATGATGTTGCACTATAACTGGTGGAATGATGGCTCACTAACTTCTGGAAATCGGATGAACAGTGAAAAAATGTATGATAAAAAAATACCTATATGTATTACGTTCTAAGAAAAAAAAAAAAACATCTATAATTCACTCAGAAACATTTAAGGCACCTTTGTTCCTGAAAAATGTGTTCACTGTATTGTTTTTACTCGATATTTAGTTTTATTGTTTGTAAATAATTTTGGTGACAGTAATTTTAAACATGACATCATTGTGCATTTGCTTTTCCTTGTTTTTTTGTTTTGTAGTGTTTAAATCTTAACAAATATTTGTTTTGCCTTATTCTAGTGAATAACAAAAATAATATTATTAGTTAAATATTAATATTAACATAAGCTAGACCCAGTGCGCACTATATTCATTATAGTTAACATATATATATATATATATATATATATATATATATATATATATAATATGTATATATATTAACATATTTCCGACTTTCTTTAGTACATGAATGAATAAACTATAAAGAGATTCAGTGAATTGCTGATAGTCCTATTGTGAAGGCACCAATCATAAACCCAATTTTTCTTGCTCACATATCTGCATATTCGGTTGTAAATACTTTTAGAAAAGATTATAATTTTTTGGTTGCACAAATTGAGTCTTATTTTATTTTTAGTTTTTTGTGTTTAATCTATTCTTTCAAATTCATGTCTGTTTAATCCAATTTTTAGTAGCTACACAATGTTTTAATATAAAAACCAACTTATTTATCTAAGTTACAGTTACAATTACAAGAAACAAATTGTAATTAGTTTAGCCCGGCTAAAAAAATTACATTTTGCGCAAATATGACCGCAATTTATATAGATCATGAAAGCTCTCCAATGGGAGCATTCTGTAACCACAAATCATGTATGAAATTGTAAAGATCATCGCTGACAGCAACCTATAAATAAAAAGGAGAAAAGAGAGACGTTATACATATCCGTACATATACTGGTTGTTGCTTTTCTGATTCTTACCTTATAGGGTGTTGGATTCAATGTTCGTTTGTGGTCATTTCGAAGAGTCCTAAGGGAGCTTTGAACTCTTTGGCGGACATCTTCCAAAGTTGGAAGATCTTGCCGTATCTGTCCATCTTTCCAATATACTTTGTACAAAGGTTTCACTTTCGATGGAATAACATATGCTCGCTTCGACTCTTGGAATGGGTGACGACAAAGTACTTTTTGTCCTACCTCTGGTACAGGTTCTGTGTCTTTCTGCATAAGATCAATTAAAGCATGTCCATCTGCACTGAATAGTCTGCAATAAAAGAGAATCATTAATAATTTGGAAAAATGTAAACACTGAATAATTCTATCATTCAGTGAAGCTATAGTTTATTATTAATGAGCTATAGTTATTATTAGTTATATTTATAATTTCGAGGTAGTTCAGGACTTTGACTGCCTTGGATTTTCTACGAATTCTGCCAACAACACCAGTTCCATTTTATGACGCTAAAGCATGGCCTCTTTCGAAATCGGATGAAGATTTACTTAGTAGTTTCGAGAAAAAAATCTTTCAAAAAATATTCGGTCAAGTTTTCGTTGACGGGTTTTGCACGGTACGAGCTGTACAGCGACATCGACCTAGCCAGAAAACTGCGCATCAGTCGTCGGAGATGGCTAGGACATGTAGAGCAAACGGACACCAATGCTCCAGACCGCAGAGTCTTCAAATCCCACCCGGAGGAATACTTCTCTTCACCTTAGTGAAGTAGAAAGGGAGCACAACCGACCTGAAGTGCGCAACTAGCTAAAAACCGAACTAACTGGAGAGGCTTGTTAGTTGAGACCCAGGTTTACCCAAAACTGTAGCGCCACCTGAGTAAGTAAGTAAGTATAATTATACATGCCGACGCTCTGGCTTTTAAAACAGGTACATTTGTTCTTATATATAATTAGCAAACACACTTTCCTACATTCATAAAATGTCTGCAAACAGCCAAAAATAGAATTAGGGAAAAAGGAAAGAGAAATGCCGACGTACTTCGATTTTGAATGTTTGAAGGTTATAATAACTAAGAAGTAAATAGTCCTTGTAGGTTATTCCATAAGAGCGAATTGTGCGAAAAGAACCACAATATTTTAAAGTACGAAGATGAGCTTGAGGGTAGGTGATCGGCTGACAATTTCTTCAACTTGTGGTTGAAGTATTCATGAGCAAGGTTAGGTAAGAAACGTAACATCAGTGTTGGATGGTGTCAATTGACTGGGATATGCTATCGTTATTTATGAATTTTATTACACGGCTTTGAATTCTATCATAGGAATATACTGCATTACAATTAGTAGGTAAGAGTTCATTTATCGAATTTGAAAAGAATGTAGGAGCACACCAGTATTTATCTTGTTGATATCAAACTTGAAACCATCCTAAACAACTTGAAAAAATGGTACCGATAGGTACATGAGGGTGGCCGTAGTGGTATATACATAGACTCCTCATGTATATCAAAAAGTCTTTTCATAGAATTTGTATGTAGTTATATGAAAATCCCGTCGACGTCAACACTGACATGAAGGCATAACACTGATGTTGGAGTGGTTGCTGACTGGGCTTAATGTAACGAACTAACAACCAGCACGTACTAAGACCCACTGGTTGAGGATGCACTGGCTCCAGTTTGACAAACCAACTCTGGGATAAATATCGAAACCTAATACACCTGAGTTTCAAACTACCACACCAACAAAAGATTGCATATGATAGTTGCAATTTCGTAGTGATTAGATTTGGCTGTGGTTTAAAACTAGAACGCAGGAATTCTTCTGACCAGTACACTTCCACCAAGATATGTTTCCACTTAAATACATGTGACGATCTGCCTCATTTTTAAATCGTCTTTTTGTACGACCAATCCCATCATGCTTATTATTATGGAAATCTTTGTTTAATGACAGTCAAGAGCCTTTGCTAGTTTTCGAACTACACGTTCTATCGGAGGAAGCTTTTGTTCTATTTTTTATTTTTTTTTAAAGTACAAGAAATGTTTCATTTCATTTATAGAAAACTGTGGCAGAGAGAAAATTAGCTACTAGCCACCCTTGAAGTGCTGACCTAAGCATATCTGAATATAAACCTGTAAGCGCTACTGCGCAAGTTAAAAGTAATGAGGTTAGAATTTTGTTTTGTAATTGGGTAAACAAAATTTGTCCCGATAAAGAATGTCAGGGAATCACGCGAACGCAAAAAATCCAAAGATTTTATTAGAAAACAAAAATGCGAATGACAATTTAAGACTTATGCACAGGAAAATTAAAGTAGCATTTCCAACATATTCTTATGGCGTTTTCAATTGGTTTCTCTCCGGAAACCAATGGAACACTAAAAACTTAATTTTACTATGAAGCCAAACACAGTCGATTGCTCGATAAAAAAAAAATCTGTTTTGACGCACAATACTATTTGATTGATGTCTCCGTCTTAAGAAATGAATAAATTAGAGCTCCTATTTTTTGACAAAAAAGTGAAAATCAAGCAACTGATTCTGTAAAAATTTTCTATCAAGGTTTTGTTATTTTGGAAATACGAAGTCTCAAAATAGTTTCTGAAAACTGATTCTGTATACCCACCCAAAAGATTGTATTCTATATACCCATATGTTGCTTAAATTTTTTAAATGTGTAGATCATGCTCGAAAGGATATTGGCTGCTGGTTTACGAAAATATTTGCAGTTCCCAACGAGTTATTATTAAAACATATTATAAAAATTTAACATTAAGATAAGTCATCATTTTTATTAGCTACTACTATTACTTTTCAGGTCGTGTGAATTTGCGAACCCGAGAGCACATGCCGCTTTATTTTGTATCGGCTCGGTTGTTTTTAGACTATATATGTTTTTAGACTAATACGAACCTATAAGCGCTTTTATTTCCGGGCATAGTAACCTTCTCAACATCTTGACTCAGTTTTATTCTCGCTTGACCATTGATTTCCACCAGTTTGTAAACACATCCCAAAGCTGGTTGTCGCTGACAAGTTACTGAAAATGCAAAAATACAAAACACATTAAATAATATTTTTAAAATAATTTTTTTTTTTTTTTGGATAATAACAAACCTAAATGCGTTCCAATTCCAAAGCAATCTATTTTGTGACCTTGTTCGTTGAGCGATAAAATTGTCTCTTCATTTATATCATTCGATGCCACAATTTGCAGTGTATTAAACCATGGGATTTTAAAATGATCCGCTACTTTAGCAAATGTTTGACGCGAAAAACATGATAAATATGCCAAATCACCAGAATCGATTCGAATACCAATTGCTCGATACCCAAGATCGTTGAGTGCTAGTGCCACAGCGCAAAAATTTAGTAAACCACTCCTAAAAATATTATTTGAATTTTGTTGGACTTTAACTTGAAAAAGTTCAAATAGACGGAAAAAACTTGTAACTAAATGCAATTTGATTTAAGAGTTTCTGTTTTGCTGTAAGAGTGTAAGAAACTAATAATATTGTGATTGTTAATTAAATGTTTTTTCTACTTTTATTTACATAATTCCACAGGCTACAAAGTATAGGATACTTACTCTACAAAATGATTCGATAAATTGTCTTAACTAACGAGATACATTCTAGCGAGCTATAACTATAAGTATCAAAGATAAATTTGCCGCTAACATGTGGAGATAATGCTCCAGCTATTTGCCGTTTATTCTATCATTTTATGCAGAGATATGTGTGACATATAGTTTGTTGACTAAGAATGGTAAGATTTTGGAAGTTTATCATAAAGTGATCGCAGAGAAATAATTACTCAATTATCACGATTTTAAAAGGAATAGAGCTGGATATTGCGCAATTTCAAACTGAAACTGCATCTATTACGCAGTCTTCCATCTTAAGAAAATCGAAGACTTTATAAATAAAATGACATCTGCATGCTTTACTAGAAACCCAAACAATTAGACTTAAATCCTAGAAAACTCTTCCTCATAAGGAGGGAAATCTGAATATTAAAGCGTAGTTCGTAGTATATGTATGCATATATTAAAGCAACACTTTCTCCAACCATTAAGTTAATGTAAGGTAGATACAATAATAAAGAAAAAAACATCTCCGAGCATAAAGAAGACCGGTCCAGCCAGAAAGATAACACGAGATCACTTGTTAAAATGGCCTACTAGCGGAAACTACAAACATGAAAGTGATATTTCGGCAAAATGCTTACAGCAAATTATCTCCGTTGAAACAACTGAAAGGCCTGTCTGCGTTTTAAAGGATCAAGCTAAAGCGGATTCCGGAACTTCAGAAACTTTTCCTAGTTCAGGAGCCGGTTAAATAATTGAGTTAATAAACTTAACAAGTATTGTTCAAATTACACTATTAAGCCTAAATCCACTAGAATTATACAAAATAAACAAAAAAAAATTACTTTTCGTTACTTATTATGTTTTTTTGTAACCTGTGGATTAGCGTGTCATAGTTAAGCATTTAAAATATGTTAAAAGGGAATCAATTTTGTCAAAATTTAAAGCACTAATAAATTAAAGGAATAACCATCAAAAAAAAAAAAAAAAAAAAAATTATCAATAATGATTTACGTGCTTTGCAATATTATAAATTTGGTAATTTAAAAAAGGGTCCTTTTCTAAAGGCCGATTAAGCCATGCAGTGCACTCTCTCGGACAAAGACTCGATAAAAAGAAAATGATCAAAAATATGTTTATGTTATATCAAAAATGAATAAGTGAACAAAAATATGGACATGAAGAACTCACAATCACTGAAAACAATAAATTATTAAAAAAAAAAAATACGAGTATATAAAACTCTTTATGGGTGAGAGCTAAACATGTTTTTGTAAATAAAAATACCATACGAACATGTGACAAGATTGGGACGAAAGGACAAGTAAGCAATTTAAACTTTCAAACAATAACAATTACATAAATAAATTTCCGTTGTTATTGAGTTAAAAAAATATATATATAAAATTGTTTTATCTTGTAACCAAATGTTAATGTAAATGTAATTTTTTTCATTACATACCTCTGCCAAAATGGTGCCGGGAAGTCATTTTGTTAAATAGGATTTTATTTCAAAATAAATAAAAATAAAAACAAGACAACTGCTTAAAAAATAAATATAAAAAAAAACATCACAAGTGTAATAAAAAAGCACCTGCCTAATAAACCAATAAAACATTAAAGAAAAATTCTTTTGTTAATTTAACACAAATAAAATTAAAATTTACTATAACAAGAAAATAAAAATATATTAAAAAAAAATTGTGTCCATGAATTACTGAACATGAATATATATAAAAAAAAATATACCTACTCGTATATTTTAATTTTAACTAGCCTACTACGTAATTAGATTATGATATAAAAATTTCAACCTTTAACAGTATATTTCCTGCTACTTATTTTCTGTTACCTTGTAAATGATTTCTAAAATTAAACACTATTGATTTATAATGGTTTTTAAAGAGTGCCAATTTTTGATGTCCCATCTAACGTGGTTATAAGTAATATACAAAATGTACTACAACATAATATATGTTTGTCGTAAGAAGTTTAGTACCTAATGGATCTTATCTAACCTATAAAAAAATAAGTAATAATCGTACCTTTTATGGAATGCAAAACCAAAAAGTTACAGAAAATATCATATCGACCAATTAGGGCAAGTCTTCTTTTCTGTGCTATGTGGAACTAAAAGAAGTATCTCATTGGTTCTCGAACAGATCACAGATTTGAACACTGTCAGTCATTATGGGGATATTTTGAAGTCATTTTGGGTTGGTTCAAAACTAAAGCGAAGACCAAAGGACGTTACTAATAATGAAGAGTTACGGCAGGTGTTGAAGAAAATCACGTTAAGACTATGCTTTGTAGTGCTTTTAGTTTGCAATTCTTAATTGTAACCATAAATAGTCACCTCTTAATGCCAACGAATATGTTACAGCATTTAAAAGTTGCAATATGTTTGGTCAACAGACGTACGAATCTTTTTATGCATGGAGTCGTCACCTACTAACTGCATCATGTACGATAATATGAAGAGGTGAATGGTAGGATGTGAGTGAGCCTCCAATAAGACCTCTCAATGCAGGACTACACCCCAAAAAGATAATGCCGATAGTATGGTGGGCGAGCAAATAAGATTTGAATTATTCGTTTCTAATACGCGGATAAACTATCACAGACGAGCCACTCTATAGGAAAATCGTTAGATTGTATAGCAAATGATAAAAAAAAAAAAAAACATTACAATCACACAAAAGATCTGTACATAATCTTTATCGATCTGAAACAAACGTACGATAAACGGGAGTCTCGTGTTGAAGAAATATTAGGAAATGATACGTGATACGTACAGTGTCGGAAATAACCGGACAATATATAAAGTCCATTGCATTTGTAAAATGACGAGTCCGAAACGACCACAGCGCTATCATAAGTTAATGACTTAACTCAGACAATTCTTATGGCTTAAATAATAGCGAAAACGGGTTACGAATCAATGGTACAAGGACCATTTTTGATTTTTCAAGCCCGCATTCACAACTACATATATCTATTAAAGATCCAATTTTGGTCGACTCGTTTGAGCATAGCGACTGGTATGTCGAGGATAATACGAGTAATATTGGCTTCCAAACCGTCAATCGTAGCTGGCTTATTCCTGAAGTCCTGAGACTTTAATATACATATTAAATAGAAAATAGTCCAATGGTATCGCACGATCTAAGCGGACAATTTACCGTAGCAAAACGTGAAATTAAGTGCTCACCAAAATGATTTCTCAATAAGTACATTGTTTCATGCGTTGTATGGATCGTAGCGCCGTCTTGTTGAAACCAGAGCTCACCGAGAACATGTGCTTGAATTTCAGGAAGCACATAGTCCGTTAACATGGCGCGATAACGGTTACCATTGACGGTAGCATTCTGATTTGCCTCATTTTTGAAGGAATATAGACCAATAATTTCACCAGCCCATAAACCCATGGATGAAATGGTAGCTCTTGGTACTCTTCGGGTTGCTCATCAGCCCAAATATGGCAATTTTGTTTATTAACACATCCATTGAGCTTCATCACTAAAAAAAATTTCACGTCAAAACACCGGATTTCCGTTGAGTTTTTCCAGAGCCCATTCACTGGAAATATGAGGCAAATTCAAGTCGCTTGGCTTCAATTCTTGCACAAGTTGAATTTTGTACACTTTTAGGCCGAAATCCTTACGTAAAATACGCCAAGTTGTCGAATACGCCAAGCCAAGCTGCTGAGAATGACGACGAATCGATTCGTCACGGTCTTCGCGTACACTCTAACTGGTGGATGTGGTCTAACTGGTTGAGTATCATCCACTTATATAAACTGGGGCTAGACAGTTTTCAAGTAGGAACCGAGATCTTTTCGGGCCACATGCCCTTGGAAGTAACCGTTAATTCTACTGCTAGCGGCAACTATGCTTGCACAAAACCACTAAGCCTTCTGCCGAAATTTGTCTGGAATGACCGAATAATGGAATCGTATCAGCGAAACATGAATGTGAATCTTATGGAACTACGCACACAGCGTTATACAGCCAATATTGAAGCTCTAACGGAAATAATAAAGAAATCCATTCCGCAACAAAAAGATTTAAAAAATGGTATGATTCTGATTGCATGAAAGCTAGAACCAAATCTTTTAAATTTCTTAAACTTCTAAGGTCGAATAACTCCAATATCTTTAAAACACTCTATCAAAATGCCAGCAAACACATCTGTTACATCAAAAAAGTAGCCTTTGAACAACAAAACTTTGCGATTATAAATAATTCAAAATCTTCTGCTCAGTTCTGGAAAGCTGTCAAATACCTAAACGGACACAAGTCTAATATCTCTGTAACTGTTAAAGCCCCGCAACTCATGACTCATTTCGATAAACTTCTTAATGCCCCATTAACCTCGCCGCTACTTCAATATGCAGCCCCCCTGCTCTTAGACGAAAAATTAGACTCTGCATGGAAGAAGTCAATGAAGTAATATGCAAATCGAAATCAAATAAAGCACCTGGTATTGATCGCATCCTGTTTTAGTTTTATAAAAATTGCACATATGAGTTTATGAATTCTCTCACAATTGAATTTAATCGAATATTCGACTCTGCTAATATCTCCGACGTATTCAGGAAAACAATAATTTTTACCCTACACAAAAAAGACGATTACAGGGACCCGAAGAACTACAGCGGAATCACATTTTTAAACACTTCAGCCAAATTGTGTATGGGTACAAGAACATAACATCCTTAAAGAATTCCAAGCTGGATTTAGGAAAGGTTATTCTACAATCGACCAGATATTCTGCTTAACAAACATTGCTGAAACATATAAAAGCAAGAAAAAAAGTTGTACGCCTTCTTTGTAGATTTTCGAGCAGCGTTCGATTCAATACCACGTGAAGCACTCTTTTACAAGCTTTCCGTAATCGGTGTGTCAAGTGAAATTATTCGAATCCTGAGAGCCTTGTATGAGAATAATATGGCATATGCATGGGATGGAGACTTAATTTCTAAAGAGTTCGAAACTTCAATGGGTGTTAAACAAGGCTGTATTTTATGTTAAGTGCTCTGCTTTTTATATTATACATCAATGATATAACAGATGATGTCAAAGGTAGAATAAGATTCAACGGTGTATCAATTCCTGCGCTGATGTATGCTGATGATATCGTCTTTCTGGGTGACACAACCCTAGGTATGCAGTTAATGATAAACAGGCTTAATGCTTTCTGTAAAAGTTGGAATCTCACTATAAATCTTGATAAATCAAAAATGATGATATTCAAAAATGCAGGAGGACGCTTCTCACATTTGGAAAAGTGGAAGTTAGACGGGGAAGAGATTGATGTAGTATCCAGATACAGATACCTAGGTATCCTTATATCGTCCTCCTTAAATTTTAAACCACACTTTAAGGAAAAATTAGCTGTTGCTAAAAGAGCTATCTGTTCGATTTGGGAACGTTGCTTCAAAAATAAATATGTATCGCAAAGTGCAAAACAAACTTTGTTCCACTCAACCGCAGCATCGATAATGCTTTACGGAGCTCAGGTATGGGGTTACAAAGGCTACGATGCTGTGGAAGAATTTCTTCGCTACTTTTTGAAGATTTTCCGATTACCAAAAAATACCCCGAACTATATGCTACATCTTGAAACGGGAACTCCTCATTTGCTCTTGTACAGACTCAAAATGCACTTCAACTATATCCTAAAAATACTAGAAATAAATGAATGCAGAATACCAAACGTAGTTTTAAGAAGCATAATTAGAACAAACGGAAGCATTTGCGAGGAATGGAAGAAAACAGCTTCTGAATGCGGATTAAATCTGTCTATTCAAGTGAACGAGCATCCTCATCTTTTAAGAGAAAAATTTAACTTGGTTTTGAAGAATTTTGGGCAGACATACATAAGACCAATATGTCGAATCGAAGCTGAATCGTCACTGTTTAGGAACTATTACAGCAAACTAAACCATTTTCTAAATGAAAAAACATACTTCCTAGATAGTCACGCAGTTGACAAAATAAGTACTATTTTCGAACAGAGGGGAACTCGTTCAACTAAACTTTATACCCCATAGACCAGATTTAGCAATACTTTGTGACCTCTGCAACATGAAGAAGAGAGAAGACATCTAACATGATTTAGACAAAGATGAAGTAATGAGCATTTTAAATGGAGAAAAAGGATGGAAAGTCTTATATGATTACTCAGTAGCAGCACTTTGTTATAGAAAGCGTATCATAGATGGAGATTTTTAATGTAAAATTTAAGTATGTATTTTGTCAACCTGGTAGACGGCCACAGGCCAAACCATTAAAGACTTAGGATATTCGTTACATTATAAAACATTTATTGAAAATAAAAGTCAACTAACTAAACTAAACTAAACTATAAACTGGGACTCCAATTTGCGAATGGTATTGGCATAAGTGGTTTCAGTACGTCGATTAAGCGCACCGTAAATTCCTCGAATCGCACGAAAAACATTTCTCACAGAACGCTGATTTTCTTAATAAAGCTCAAAAAATTTGGAGAGGTTGTTGTGGTGTGAGTCTTTCCATGATGATTTGCCAAACGATACTTAACTAAAATGACAAAGCAGTTTCATAGAAGTTACGCGTGATCTGTCGAAAAAAATCTATTGAAAATCAAACCTTACGATGAATCATCTTATATATGTAAGGCTTTAAAGACGAAAATGGATTCAATGTTTTAGATCGGCCTTTTCAGTCCACAGATGAAGAGCAAAGCTTTAAGGAGAATAAAACACCTTAAACTTTGCACACAAAATTGACTGTAAATTGCCAACAAAGATATAAGGTGATAATTGGGAACGGATGAGACTGAACAATATACATATTAGGCTCTTTTCGCATTAAAGAATAGCTTAGAGCATTTAAAATACATAATTTTGTTTCCCTAAGTCAATCCGTTGTTGTTTTTTTTTTTTTTTTCAAGCCATACGCTTTTGTCAGACACATTGTATTTCTAGAGTTCGTTGTACAACAGATAAAGGCGATAAATCGTTAGCCTTTCGTATTCCAATATACAGAAACTTTAATTCGCATTAATGCGATTATTAATTTTAATTAAAAAAAAATTAATTTATTAAAAAACAGGTTAACATGCAGCGATGTCCACTGACTGTAACCAAGTCGCGGGAATCGTTATCTCCCTTGTAATGCCCCGACTTTTTTTTCATAAAAAACTTCACATTGACGTTCGAGTGATACCTAGCTCTTGAGAATCGCTTGATTGCGATCTTGATTTACCGACTCACGTACACCGCAATATTCTTTTAAATTCTGGCAATTTGCCAGATTTCTAGGAACTAAGTTTAAATTTCAAATTGCTCTGATTAAGGTTTTACTATTACTAACTGCACATTATCTTTTGTCGAAAGTTACTTTTAATTTTCACATTTCGTATAATCTCCCAAATAATAAATTGAAAGTATCTTCAGAATTCTTATTTTGTATCGTTTTCAATTAAAAGTTATATACAATTTTATTATAACCAAAAATAATGAACAAAAACCAATTTAGAATTAAGTAATAAAAAAGAAAAATAAAATAAATAAATAAATAAATTGAATGTATTATCACCTCGTTTTGTGAAAGCAATGATTTGTGTATGAATTGAACACATCGTCCCTTAGTTTTTGCTTTGTCAAAGTTTGATTTGCCGCTTGCCAATTTGTGTATGATACACTTTACAATGATTTTTGTATTATTTGTTTATTTTTTTACATACAATTTTTTAAGACCAAATAATAGAAAATACACAAAACCACATGAAAATATGCAAGAAAAAAATAATTTAAAAATTGATTCTTCAGACAGTCAACAGAGATCAAAATGGAAATAAAGATTTATCTCTTCATCTCAAACAAAAACCCAACCATGCATATGTTTTTTTCAAAATAAAAAAAAAAAAAAAACTAAGAAAAAAGATTAAAAACAAAAAAATATATCAAAGATGAAGTTATGGATACTTATGATTAGATTCTAATCGGAAGCGCTTGCCTAAAATTACCTGAATGACTTCTCGACATATTTTGGCAGATATGCATTATTTTCAACAGTCGACGAAAGTAAATGTTTTAATCCATTTTTCACCCCCTTCGTCTTATCGTCTTTCGACTCCGAGGTAATTCCGGTCTTATAAATTTTTGAATTATTATTCGAAGAGCTTAAATGATCTTTGGTATAAGAGCTATGTCCATTGAGAGTAGAATGTCCATTAGAAGTTATTTCATTTGATAACTTATTCGTTGTGGAGTTAAATGTTGTTTCATCTTTGGGTTGTTGACCTAGCGAAACGCTCTTCACGGGAATTTTATTTGAGCTATTTATAATGTGGCTGCTAAAATAGATATATTTTTACTTTTAGTGTTAGTTGTTTATTGTTTGCTTTTGTAATTTTTATCAGCAATCAGTTCTTTATTATTTGAGGAATTTAACGATATGCGATGGGGTTCCACTTTATTTTATTCTCTTACAATTTCGTTTCATTCAGTGATTTCAATCTTTTTCAAATGAGTTATTTAAATGAAAAATGATTTAACACGTATTATCATCAAAGACAAACCTTAGTGCCCACTAAGAGAAGTTGCATTCTTTGAAAAGAATTCAAATCGGGACCACAAAGGTTGGTTATTGAGCATTTTGGTATTATTTAGCGACAATGAAATAACCCCCCAAGTAGCTTAGATACTGATTATTTATGAGACTACCGCAAATTGAAGTTGACAGAAAGAATGAAGAGTTGCAGGAAAAATCATGCTATCAGTTATCAGTAAATAGACCTACATGATATTTAATTTTCATTTCTCAATTGGATGAATTGGGACTGGAGGACATCGGGTTCCAGGAGGACGGATCAACAGCGCATACTGCACATAACCGACATTATAAAACAAAGGGTCTAAAGGGGAACATACTTTTAGGTCCACCCTGTACAAAGTCCTTAAATTTTCAGTTTTTAAACCAAATTGTATTATTATTTTTCGAACCCACAAACTCACTTCTGACCCATCATACCCAAGTGCAAACAATTAAAATATTGGGTTCAATAAGTTCTGCAGTTTTTTTCTTAGAAGTAGTGTTTATCGTTTAGAAAAATCTCTGTGTATACCGTTGCTAAATTTTTGTTAGGGATACCACCTTGATCAAAAAAAGAACGGAATAACTACCGTGTGGCACTCCCATTGTTCCGATTTGAGTTCTGTTTTTTTGTTAAGTTGGTACATCTGTTGTTGACATTTCCTCTAAATCTTAGCGTCATAGCTTGACATTTGCAAAAGTTACGTAGCTAGGCGTACAACTATCTTTGTGTCTGTTGGCGAGTTTTTACAATTTTAGGAATGGATTTAAATTTACAACAACGAACTTGTATTAAATTTTGCTTAAAAAACGGATTTAGTGGTGCGCGAACGTTGAAAATGTTGAAAAAGTGTTTCGGCAACGATTCTCTTAAGAAAACGGTCGTTTACCAGTGGCACGAGCGGTTCAAAAGTGGTCGTGAGTCAATCGAAGATGATGAACGCAGTGGCAGACCACCGACATCGAAAACCGACAAAAACATTGATGAAGTAAAAGAAATGTTTGTCAATAACCGCAAATAACCCATCAGAGAGATAGCGGAGGAATTGAACATTGCCTATGGATCCGTCCAAGACATTTTGGTTAATGAATTGGGTTTTCGTCGTGTAGCAGCAAAAAAAATATATAAATGTATAAAATGTTTTGAGGATTGGATCAAGCGCTGGCATAAGTGTGTTGCAGTCGATGGAGATTACATTGAAGGGGACAATATAGATTTAGATGAATAAACTTGTATTTTTAATTTTTTAAATACATTTCCGTGGTATATAGGAATCTATAGGTATAATAGAGAGGGTTATCCTTTACATTGTTATGAGAATTTGTTATGATCGGACGTGTTTTAAATGTTCAATATTTTTTTTTTATGAGGGATAAGAAAGTGCATTTTCGGCATATTTTTTTTTTTTTTTTTTTCTTTAAAAAAAGGTGTCAAAGCGACAGGCGCAACGGGAGATTTGCAGCCTGAATGGAGACACTTTGGTTTACACGCTTTCGTTCAGGAAATGCTGATGGTGTTTACTCTGGATGTCCAGCCACCACAGAAGACAATCAAATCTTGGCTGCAATTACCGTTGGCAGATCGCTCAGCGGTTTAACATTCCTCAAACATCCGTTTCTCAGTCTTGGAAAGTGGAAAAAGGTAGATGTTTAGGTTCCTCATGAACTCAGTGAAAGTAACATTATGTATCGTATAATGATCTGTGAGTCTTTATTGAGATGGAATTTGCAAATCTTTCCTAGTGTATTTTTGAACGTTTTCACTGCCCAGACATATGTACCTAAGTACGATCATCATTTATTTTGCGTTCATGACGTTTTTCAACATGCAAGATTTGCTTTTTTCAAAAAAAGGTTATTTATTTTTATTAAATATTATTTAAATAGTTCCTCATCAAAAAAGACAAAACTATTTCGCAGTAAAATCTTCAAATTTTTCTGCAGCCAAAATTGATATGTCTAATCTGCGCAAGTATGACGATATGTTGAGGTATCCAGTAAAACTCTTTTGTTAATAGTTGACGTTTCTTGTCCTTAATTTCAACTTCAAAAACAAAACCAATTTTTTTAATTAGAGGAATTTTGTCTATCAGAACTCGTAATATACGTAATATGGTATACTCGTATGTACCTACATATCTAACCAACTTTATCATCGTAGGAATTCCTTCTAATTAGACGCTGCTAACCTTATAAAGGATATCCCATTTAGATCATTTATTTTGACACACATCTGTCATGTGTGAACATTAAGGTTTAATCATGGAGAATTACACGGACACAACGTATAGAAATTGTGAAAATTCCCAATAATGAAATTGAGAAGACACTATTCCAATATGTCATTGAATATTTCGTTAAAAGTGGCAACGTGTTCCATTAATCACGAGGTAGCAATTTATCGGATATTGTATTCTATTCATACGATCCATGCTTACACTTTTTATTAAAATAAAAACATCAGATTTTTTCAAATAAACACTGGTTTCTTTTTTAAAATTTTAAAATAGGTGGTCATAATGGGACACCCTTCAACATTGACTGAAAGAATGATATCTAAAATTAAAAGTTTTTTCAACTCAAAATCAGAAAATCCTGAATACAATAAAAACGCAAATAATAGACAAAATTTAATCCATCTCTTCCTGTGTCCAACAACAATATATAGACTCAATCCAAAAATGCACACATATGCTCTATGTGCACATATCAAATTTCCATCTCTATCTTCATCCAATATCTAATAACTTGCCAAAATTCATATTCATACTTTTACTCAAATGTGCTAATAAAATACTTTGACTTGTGTAATGATTATGTGTGACTATGAATTGTGAAAAATGATATCCGAGAGATTCTGCCTAGAAGCGAAATACCTCTTAACATCATACGTGTCGACTAAGGCCATAAATCCATCTGGGAATGCAATTGCATATGAAACCATTGCAGCTAGCTCTCCCTCACTTGACTCCTCTGGAGATATATCAATAACTTGAGACAATGCTTTTCTGTGCTGAACAGCGAACTCCAATAAGTCACCCGTGGAGCCTAAAATATAAACAAACATAATACAATTCACTTTGACTTTATAATTCCTCATTTTACATACCATCTGTCTTGTGCTTAAGTAGTTTTCCCTTGAGTTCTTCAATGCCCATGAATGATGTAATATAGGCATGAGCATGGGTTCCCCTTACCGGTATGTTAAATAGTTTCCCAGCAAGAACATTTGATGTGCCATCAAATCCACCTGTGATTCAAAAAGAAAAAAGAAGGGAAGAATAAAGAACAAGAAAAGATAAATAAAACGAAGGATGAGTAAGTCAACAAAAAATTATGACTTATTTCTATTAGTGGTTGGTTAAGGGGTGGTTACGATTTTTTCGGGATTGATTTTGTGATACAATTTAATTGCATTTAAACATGAAAGCCTAACACTGATGACACTCATGGGATTATGAGTCAAAGTAAACGTGTCAGATCTAACAGCGTGTTGTTGGATTTGGATGATTATCCTTCTATCATTGTCCAATATTGCCAAAAGGAAAGAATCATCTATACAAACTGTTTAAACATCGTTTGAACCATTGATGTGTGGTATCAGTATACTTGCTTTATTGACTTTTTGTAGTGTGAACACTGGTAGGTGCAGTTAATATCAATGCAGAGAGGAGACAATTTGCCATTGGAGTTATATCATAATTTATGTGAGTAAAACACGGAGCGCCAAACAAAATAAATAAGATCAAGGTTATTAGAGTCGATATATGTCTATCAGATATGAGAATTGTTGTTCTAGGTCTTTGTTAGTACCATTTTGAGTGTCGAAGTCACCTTTAATATTTAAATATATGCACATATGTTCGAAAAAAATAAAATGATTGACATTCATGTAACCAGTGATATGTGAGTCGGAAATTCAAATTTCTGTTTGCGCGATAAGCTAAAAAAAAAGTTACGATTCATTATGCATGATTTGTATACGATTGATATTCTGCATATGGAGTTCAAGCCAAGGATATTTTACTGTTCAAATTATTATAAATGTTCAAGGATTTCTGGCGGGGCAAGGGATACATCAACATTGTTTTATTTTCAGAATCTTAAACACGAACTCTGTAGACAAAAAATAAAAACAAATATTTTACCGACAATTTGTATTAAGATTCTTTTTTTTTTTTCACTTGACTAGGAAGTGGCTATCTAATCTAGTGGACAATTTACATATCCGAGTGATAACTTTAATAACAATCCAAGACTATAGGTATGAAACGAGATCCAAATAACACTCAAAGCTGCTTAAAGTGAGGTATCATATCAAGATCAAAACGATTTGGGGAATATGTCCTTGTAATATTCACTCTAGCAGCTACTCATAAACCATGATTGAACGCTTCCTTTAGCAGAATATGACTCACGTAACTGCGATCTGAAAGATGCAGTGGATAACTAGATACGATACTTATTACAGCTACCACAAAATATAGCCTGTGTTATGATGCGATTTCGGCGATGAATATCAGTTCAGATCGAAGGCCGTTCCGCATAAAACCCAATTTTTGAACACATAAATCTAATTGAAGATTTCAGTAATAAAAATCGTAAGGAGAATAACTTTGGCCCACCAGACAAAAGTACATCCGCCGCAAAACGACATCAAACAAGGTTTTCCGGCTAGCAAAATTTAGAAGAAACACGATTATAAATGT
This sequence comes from Volucella inanis, assembly GCA_907269105.1. NCBI lineage: Eukaryota > Metazoa > Arthropoda > Insecta > Diptera > Syrphidae > Volucella > Volucella inanis. The sequence goes on along the minus strand of OU026157.1, from coordinate 72,736,249 downwards.
CATAAGGTTTCGCACAACGAGAATTCATTTAAAAAACCTGATTGAAACCGTTAACGGAATCGACTTCATCTTAGCATACATGTCTACGAAATACTGGATGTACGAGTACAACAAGCGACTAAAATGGACACCAGAGTACAAAGCTCCCTAGTATATCTACAATGTCCTCGACAATTCGAAAAAAAAGAAAAAAAAAAAAAAAAAACGCCAACGAATAGTAATTTTAGAAACGCACATTTAAGGAAATGATTAGAAAAACACTAGCAAAAACCAGTAACACGTAAGAGTATACGCACGGGAAATGAGTGATAGAAAAGGCAATTAAAATTTGCTGCGATGAAAAATTAACGTTGTGAGAAAAAAGTAACAAACATGAGTCCAGAAAAACTCCTACAAACAAAAAAAAAAAAAAAAGAAAAAAAAAGATAAGCTTATAAGTAGAAATAGAAGTTCCCTAAATTAGATTCCCCAAATTCGTTAGAATGAACTTGTCGTGTAAAGAAGTGTACTCTCCAAAGTTAACTTTTTGTCCCTTCTTTTTATTTTTATTAAACTCAATGCCCGCTAAGTGCGAAAATTTCGTAAGCAAAGACTTTATTGTTTGCAGCGGTATTTTCGATCTAAAATTCATTGATAAATGTGCAAATTTGTCTGAAAATTTGTAAATTCAAGCATACATTTTCCATGTAAAACCCCGCTGTGTGTAGGAACGACATATAGCTAACATCTATATATTCGCTATGTAATCAACTGATTGAACAACTTATTGTTTTGGGCAGTTTTAACTTATAATAAGTTACAATATATTAAACTTTCTTATTCAAATGATGATAAATGATATAATTAGATAAAAGATTGCAAATTTAGGTTTATTAATAGTATAAAATTCTAAATTTAGTATTTGCTGACAGAATCATAAATTGTTCTGTCAGAGAAGTTTTATGATCTATAATGAAAATTTCGGTTCATTACATTGCGCTATATCTTGATTTACAATGCAGTATCCCTTAAACAATAGAATCAAATTTGAGTAACTACGAATTGAGTTTTAATTTTTCAAAAGCAAATTATGGTATATTGCTATAAACAATTATTTAAATTCGTTTGATTGGTAGAGTATTCTTTCCGGTCTACAACGGTAAAAAGTATATGACACATTTTTGTGCATATTAGACTATGAATTTACCCAGGTTGTGCCTCTATGGAGGGAAAAAAAATATTTTATATTATACCATAAAAAGTAAAACCAGGTTAAAATTAACTGTCAACTTAATTAATAAACTTCAAAAGTATTACGGCCTAGCCATGAGACATTAAGATAATGTGGATGAAATCTATAAATCAATCTGGGCTAAATTTCATCATTAGAATTCGACTGATAAAAATCCAAACCATGGAAACTGTCCAGAATGCGGAGCAAGTGTTGGTGCGTTTATCCCTGCGCGGAAGCTGAAGGAATGAACTTAGTTCAAGCATGATTATCTCCCACTCGATCTAAATGTTTAAAAAGCTCTGAAGCCAATTTACGAGAACTTGTCTTGCCGTGAATTGCTTAATAGATACAAGGGTAATACTATGATGAATAATAACGAAAGCTACAATACTCGTAGTTTACTTTGGCACTTTGCTCCAAAACACTTCCACAGTGGTTTCGGAACTACTGAATTATCAAATTACTTTGCTACTTCAATATTCAATGACGGCTATACATCTATTTTGAAAATACTTAAGGGGGTATTCTACACAGTATTTTTTTTTCATATCTCCAAATTTAGACATTCAAAAATATGCTCTTAAAAGGATTTTTGAAAATTTTAATTATTTTATGAGTTACAGCCATTTTTGTGACGCGGCGTCTGCTGCGGTCTGAACTTGTCACAAAACTTTAAACGAGTTTTACCGAAACTATTTTTTTTCTAGTTGGCGTGCACGATATTTTAAGTTCTAATGAACCGATTTATTTAAAATGTAATGTGAATGTTCTTTGAACATTCCTCTATCGCCTCAAACACGCTCAGATACAAATTTTTAATTTTAAAATCCGTTTGGATTTTTTGTTTCAGAGCTACAAAAACCGCCTGAGGTTCATGCCCTAGAGTAGAATATCCCCTTAATGAGATAGTAGTAATAGTTGGATCTGCAGCAAGAGATTATGTCGCTAGCAAAGATGAAATAAAACTACGAGTAGCAGAGCATCGCCAACAGGCTGTCTCGAAAGACGGCCAATCATCTCGAAGAAGAGCTTCAACAGCCCAGCAAGCGCTTTTTGAAGAAGAGGAGGGTAAAAATCTGTCTATATAATGACCCTCCAGTTTTTCGATTGCATGAAAACTAAAATTTTAACGGGCCAAAAATCATCAAATTTTCGAGAAAAATTCGACATTTTTTTCAAAACTCTGCTATTTTTATAAATTTTAATTTTTTCCATTGTATAGGCAGGCAATACCTTCTAGTTTTGTTTTATTTTTTTTTTTATTTCAGCCACGGTGAAGGCCACAATCACTGCAGCAATTGAGGACCTTTTTTTGGGACTTGGGAGATAGCGAAAAACTGAAAATTTCAATGTACCAAATATTCACTTCGTTCGCCAACCCCCGCTCGTTTCAATATAATACTTTCAAACGCAACGATGTGATTTTTTTAAATATTTTTTTTTCGCTATTTGTTCCTCAGACATATTTTCAATACGCTTTTTCAACTTTTATTTCTTCCTTCTTTATTTTTGTAATTTTTTTTTTTGTGTTGCCAATTGTCGAAAACGACGTTCGTCAAGTGTTAAGTTTAACTTTTCTCGACCCATGATCTATCAATCGGTTTACACTAATGACACTATTCAGGGTGTCTCAAAAATTAACGTCAAGCTTTAAACGGGTGATAGGTCAAGTGGTGTCGGTTATACAAAATAATAAAAAAAATCTAAGTCATGTACATTTTAAATTATTGTCACTCAACAAAAAAAAAATAATAATAATATCGAGAAATCTGACACCCTGTGACGGTCTTTCAAGAACTATGACCGCAAATCTTTACTTTTCTTCGATTTTGTTTTGTCACGTAACCCTGAGTAACTCTTCTGTAAATTAAAGTCCAAAGTTGAAACATAACTATATCGGTTTTAAATAAAATATTACTTTTTTGTCCATCCATGTATTTGGAAATCATGATAACCTTAAAAGATGGCGTATTTAGTCTGGATTACAAAATGGTATGAAATTTGTTAGACTAATGCTTAATTGAGGACAAAAAAATATTTTGTTAAAACCGGATTCATAGTTAATTCTTTTTAATAAGTCAAAATGAGTACCAAGTGCGAGCGAGACAGACAGTGACGTTGTAATTGAGACGGATAAACACACCATTTCGACTAGTGTAAGTGCCCAAAAGCACAGCACACCGAATTCTAAGGAAAAACCGGCTCCATCCGTTCCAGGTACAACGAGTCCAAAGATTGCTACAACGAGATTATCCAAGAGTGCAATTTTGTCAAACGATGTTGCAGAGGTTCAGAGAAGATCCGAGATTCTTCAAAAAAATTCTATGGTCGGACGAATCAACTTTTAAAAGGGACAGTTACATGAACCTCCACAATTTGCAGGAGTGGCACGTGGAAAATCCACATTCGATGTGGGAAGATAGATCACAGTACCTTTTTAAAGTAAACATGTGGACGGGAATTTTGAGTGGTTCTGCGAGCCGCCGCAGAATGGAGAACTACTTACCAAATTTATTGGAAAACGTTCCACTAAATATTTCTGCATGCATGTGGTATCAACAAGATGACTGTCCAGAACATTATGCTCACACAGTACGGGAGTTTCTCGATCGGGAATACTCCAACAGGTGGATAGGGCGGTCTGTTACAACTTCGTGGCTAGCCTTGGTTAAAAGAAAAAGTTTATTCTAAGCCGATACAAAATTTAAACGAGCTGCGCCAAAAAGTTGTAGAAGCCGTTGAAGACATCAACTCCAGAAGATATGCCCGTCTTATTATCAGATCATTTGTTAGACGATGTAGAGCTTGCATTGCCGCTGGAAGCAAACAGTTTGAACATTTGTTGTAAGATACAAGATCGGTAGATGGTGTAATGCGATCCTGAGAGTATACACCACGAGAACGTAGTGTTCTGTGTGCTCTGTGATGGGAAAAAAATTAAATGAAATGACAAGGGTGGCATCTATATCTGTTTCACTCATCTATATCGAAATGGCCTGTTTATCCGTCTCATCCACGGCGTCCTTGTCTACCTCGCCCACACAAGAATCAACTATGAATCCGATTTCTTTAACAAAATATATTTTTTTGTCCTCAATTAAGCATTAGTCTAACAAATTTCATACCATTTTGTAATCCAGACTAAAAGCAATATTTTAGTTAAAACCGATATAGTTATGTTTCAATTTTGGACCGTAATTTACAGAAGAGTTACTCAGGGTTACGTGCGATTTGCGATAATTCTACTTTAAAGATCGTCACAGGGTGTCAGATTTCTCGAAATTTTTTTTTGAGTGCCAATGCCATTGCTTGGATTTTTTTCATAATTTTGTGATAACCGACACCACTTGACCTATCACCCGTTTCCGGCTTGACGTTGATTTTTGGGACACCCTGTATATAAAAAAAATCTGATTTGACAAAAGAAACAAATGCAAATAAATTATTATAAACTTGAATAATTTTTCTAAAGTGTTTATTTTCGTTAAAAAATCAGACGCGACAAAAAACTTTTTTATATAATAGAGAGATAAATATATCGTCCAAATTTTAAAACATTAAATGCAGTAGTTTTCTTTAAAATATTTCCCAAAAATCACTCTTTTTTGACGGTCACACTAGGTGTTGGCTTTAAAACTTATCCTTAACTCCTGGCAAATTTTTAGATGAATTGAAATATTATATACTACTGTAACAAAAAAGTACCGGGAGTTGTTAACTAAAATCTACAATTTTCGTTATTTAATCAAAATTTACTTTGTCACCTTTTTCCATTCTACAAAATAATTTTTATGAACGCACTTTCCGGTATGGTTATATGCTCCACGAATTTTGTACTCAATTGACCTCCTTAGAGTCTAGACGTTTTTAAATTATTCACATTTTTCTTTTAAAGGTAACTCTATTTTTGTGGTTCTCTCAAAGTTTGACCCTATTCAAGACGAATCACATACTCGCATCTCCAAAAAAACAATTTTGTTACATAATAACAAGTGACTTTAACCTAATTTAATTTTTGTGAACCGCGTAACTTTTTTTTATCAGTGCCAAGACTGTTTCACCCTTGCCATCAATTTCAGTATTTAACCCAATTTATTGTGGTCAAATAATTGTACAGTCATTGATAATGCAACTTAAATGATGCATGTAAAGGAAAATGCGAAAAGTCGTTTCATCCCATATGCATCGGACTGAGTCGCAATGCTAAAATGTATCTCCAGGAATACAATAGCATCTTCTGGTACTTCTGTGATGAATTGCGAAAGCTTATCACTTTCCTATATACTCTTGGCGATAAATCAGCAGTTTATCTCTCAGACTGATTCTATCGCCTAACTAAGATCCGAATTTCGGCACAGTTACGAAAACTTTAACGAGTTGAAGACTTCTTGCATTTTTTTTAATCACTCTAATGCAACATTGCACATGGTACAAGAGCACAGTACAATAAAATTAATGAATTGATGATAGCCAATAACTCTGCTGGTATAAACCGCAACTATCTCTTTTTAAATTATTATTATAAACTAAAGTATATTATCATCCTTTATCTAACTCAGGGAGTAATGGGAGTAATGCACCACACCTGTGCAAGACAGCGTTTTATTAGACGTTTGTAAGGTCCAACAGACTCTCTGTGACCAATTGTCGTTATTTTATTCGACCATTAAAATCGACGAACACCTCTTTCGTTTTGTCTGTTTTCTCTTTAAGTATTCACCTTTTCAATTTTATTTTCAAATGCAGAAACCATGTCGATACTATTAATAAATCGTATTTATTATTCAAAAAACATTAAAATTTTCAATGTTACCGAAATTTAAGAATGAGGTAGGTTTAAATGTGAACTTCGTCGATTCGACGAAGCATAACTTTAGTGTGTGTTAAATATGCATAACCATCCAGAGTTAAATTCATCACCAAAAGTATTAAAGAATTAGATGATCGCGAAAAAATAATTCAATTGAATATTACGTCGTTAAAAGACGACTCTGTAGCAACAAAAGTTTCAGTCGCAGGCATTAACGAACAGCTCAAGTAAGTTCGATATTATACCTTGCGGCTCCAAACTCACAATTCACAATGCCTCAATACTGAAATGCTTAATGAAAGTATTGCGTCAAACGTCATTGATCTTGAAGGAATCACCAACTTCTTGCCCAGCAACATCGAGGACACTAACCAACCAACAACTTCCATAAATCTCCTCACCACCAAAGAAATTGACACAAAATTCGTTTTTCATCTCCGGCACTGGCGAACACGGAATAGAATAACAGGCTTGCTTGAAAAAAATTAATAATAATACGAAGATCTATCTAATTTTCCGAAAATAAAACACGTGCTCTGGTATTTAGCATATCTGCACAATAAATCTGACTCTGTTTGCATTGATGTCATGAGCAAAACAAGCATCATTGTCGCAATTCACCAAGAAGGTCTTGGTCAAACCCTCTCATTCGGGACTCTTAGAATACATTTGCGCAAAAACTACAGTCTCCAAACGCAATCTTTTCATAATATGGCTCTACATTCGTCCATGCCAACCAATTCGCAGTTGCCAGCTTACTGTAGACGCTAATTGGCTCAATACTATTGTATCGATATTGTAGACCGCGGAGATATGGTAATAGTTTTAGGGGATTTCAATTTTCCTTTCCTTCAATGGGTACGTTCTGATGACAAGACTTATTTTCTTGCTTATATTCACTAAAGAAATCTTTTTTATGGGTTGCCACTCTGACTTCGCATTTTTTCAACTAAGTGGCATTACTAAAAATTTAGGCAGGCCACTTGATCTTGTTTTCTCGTCCGCTGCCAATAATTGTGTTGTCTCAGAGGGTAAACTTTTTAACTAAACTTGACAGCTACCACCCACCTTTATCCTTAACGTTCGCTTACAGGTAAGAAAATAAAATAATTCAGTCGCAACATTCTCACCATTTCAATTTTCATAGGGCTGATTTACGAAAATTGAACTATTTGCTTAGTACTACCAAGTCCGACAGCGTCTCAAATAGTTCAAATATTTCCATAGATAATGCTATCGAAATTTTTACATCCTAATCGTCAAACTCTTTAAGAAAACCGTTCCTTTCGCTCCCAAAAAAGATTACATATTCTCACCACCCTGGTACAATACACGTATCTCAAATCTCGATCTACCTGTGACTTCATCGTTCACCATCAAGCTCATACACTTTTTTCTTAGCTCTGTGAATTACTCTGAATTTATCTCTAACCCAAAACACTTTTTTCACTTCCTAAGCACCAAACTAAAATCTGAAAATTACGCAAATTAAGCTCTAGAAGGTTGCGAAACAGTGTCTGCAGCTTTCGATTTATTTATATTTTTATTAATATTTAAAAGAGTTTTATTTTTCTTCTCATAAGCCGCGAAAATACGAGAACCTTTATTCATTACGAGCTGTAAAGAGGCTATCAGGGTTAGAGAAATGTTATTTCAGTCTTACAAGCCGACAGAGGAATACCGAAAAAAGTTGTAAAAATTATTGGTTATTCGTCAAAAACATTAGAAATTCTGCCTCATCCTCCAGCCCAACATTCATTAACACTAACATTTCAGCTTTCAACTCTCTGGACAAGGCCAATCTGCTTACTCCACACTTTGCGGCCAACTCAACATTTCCAGCATTTGCTGTGTCCCCACCTACACTTGAGTGCGTCGAATCTTAAATAGCTTTTTCATCAATTATTCATTATCAAAGAATCCCGCATTTCCATCTATGCAGATAAAGATCTATAACCACATCTCTATACTCTGACTCTCAAGCACTACAAAATGATCTGAATAGTTTTTTAATATGGTGCAAAAAAAATTTTTCGGAGCTTAATGATAGCAAATGCCAAACTATAACTTATTCGTGATGCACCAAATCCCAAATATTGATTGACTTTAACGTGTTTTTTCGGTTTCAACTCGTCTTTTGTCCTCCATTCTAATGACTGTTGACTGGTTTGCATATCAAACTCATAGACCCATGTCTCATCACTAGTCATGATGAGTTCCATTAATGTAGGATCAGAATTGAAGCGATCTAGCATGCTTACGTAAAGGTGTGAGTTTTTTTTTTTCATTTTGAAGACATTTAGTACGGTAATTAGCGACAAGGTCCCTAGGGACCTACATGTGTTATGGAGAAGAGATTATTTCGCTTCCGAACTCTCAGTGAGAAAAGTTGATTTATTAGTGGTGTTAGCAAGTGCAAGTGTGTTAAGAACGAATCTAAGTGAAAAAGTCAGAAGTCGACGTTTGGCTCATTGGAGTGCTTAGCGAATTCATAAGTGGAGAACGCAGGTTCAAATCCACCCAGACCACAAATAGCCTTTTTTTTTCTTTTTTTCTTTCATAAATGAAAAAACTAATAGTGAAACGGGTGACGAAAGACTATAAAGCTATAGATCTATATAGCTATAACTATATAGCTATAGCTATAGCTATAGATCTATATATAGAGAACAAATAAAAATCAGCAGGCGTCGGCAACAACAACAAACAGTGCAACAACCACAGCAACAACCACAGCAACAACCACAGGGACAACCACATCAGAAACATCATCCGAGGCATCAAAGATGGAAAAAAGAAGGAATGTGATGCCAAAATGCAATCCACCGGCAAAAACGCCGACAAAAGAGGGAAAATGGCACTGAGCTTAGCCGCATCAGCAGCAGAAATAAAAGAAGATAATGGTCTTAGCTACTCCTACGAATCAGAAGGCGGTGAAGGCCGATATATCGGAGAAAGCAATTCCTTTAAAGAACTATCGGCTGACGAGCAAATAGCCGCATCAGAAGACGATGTTGACGATGAGGCTAGAGAGCTCGATAAGCTTGAAATTTCAAAAACTGAGGCAAAAAATACTGCAATGTCCCAAAGGCAGTAAAAATTTTTGGTCATTCGTCAAGAACATTAGAAATTCTGCTTCATCCTCCATTCCAACGCTCATTTACAATGACATTCCAGCTGTCAGCTCTTTGGATAAGGCCAATCTGCTTGTTGCACACTTTGCGGCTAGCTCAACACTCCCAGATTGTGTTTTGTCCCCGCCTACACTTGAGTGCGTCGAATCTACAATGGGACGAATCCACTTTCGCACTCATCTAGTAGCAAGAGTACTCAAAGATCTTAACATGCATAAATCCGCTGGTCCATATGGTATATCGCCCTTTCTTCTGAAGAGGTGTTCTTTCACGCTGGCACTGCGTAAGCTTTTTCATCAATCCTACTCTTTAGGACTCTTTCCGAGCAAATGGAAAACAGCATTTGTACAGCCCGTCCCTAAAAAAGGCGAATTTTCTTCTCTCTCCTCCTACAGACCCATTGCACTTACGTCCCTTCTTTCCAAGGTCATGGAAACGCTGATAAATTGTCAGCTCATGAAATATCTCGAAACACGAAAATTTCTCAACGACCAGCAATACGGTTTTCGTAGCAACAGGTCCACTGGTGATTTGATGGCATGTCTCACCGAAAAGTGGAACCAAAGCATATATCAATCTAGAGAAAGCAAGATAGTTGCACTTGATATTTCTAAGGCATCAGGCCATTATCCATGAATGGCACTTGCATCGTCGAAACCGATAAACTTTTCATTCTCGGTGTATGTGTAAGGGTCAACTTACGTTGGAATGCCATATATTCGATGTCGTCAAAAATGCTGCGAAGTGTCTAGATTTCCTCAAGCGATGTAAGAAATATTTTACCCCCTCTGATCTGGCCACAATAAATAAGGCATTCATCCGCCCAAAATTGGAGTACAATGCCCACACCTGGTCAGGTACTACTAAAACATTTCTGCACCTGCTAGATAGGATTCAAAACCGTGCGATAAAACTCATTGGTGATACTAATAACAGTCATTCAATTGACACCATGGAACATCGATGTAATATCTCCTGTCTCACTTTGTTTTATCGCTATTTTTACCACCAGTACTCCATTGAAATTTCCAATAGCATTCCGCCCATTCAAACTTTCAACCGTAACACCCGTCTCGCTATGAATGCTCATCAGTATACCCTTAAGCCCATTTTCGGACGTACTCTAAAATATCGTGATTCTTTCCTAAGCCGTACAACTTGCTTATGGAATGCCCAGCCGACCTCCGTGTTTCCTGGTCGTTATAATTTACAAACATTTAAAAACAATGTACATCGGTACCTGTCTTTTCTTCTTCCCTGTGTACGAACATTTTAAGGGTACAAAAATCCCTTGATTTTTGAGTAAAAAAAAAAATGATTAAAGAGCTGATAGAAAAAGGAAGAAGTTGCGACAGTAAAGACAGCAGGGGCAACAGAAACGACAGGAATTGCCTGAGCAACAAAAAAAAAAAAAAAAACAGGACAAAAAGTGAAACAACAGGAGCAACAACAGCAACCACAACAGCCACAGAAGCAGTAGCAAAAAAAAAAAAGAAAGAAAAAGTACCACCAATTAACGTAAGCGATTTAGAAATTGTGGAGGATTTGTACTGTGGAGGAACATAAAAAAGTGCGCACCGCCATAGGTAAGGCAGAAACCGAATATTTCACATACACTCCTAAAGGTGAAAAATTACAGACAGTGCTGTTGAAAGGCATCGACCCTTCAATAAATACAGAAGACCTCGAAACAGAGCTTAAGAGGTTTGAGAGCGACGACCTTAAGTTCGTGGGGGTTAAGCTGTTTACCACGGCTGTGGCAAGGGCTGGTAACCGAAAACTACCATTCTTTTTATTGCAGCTAACGCCCGACAGTAAAACTGATAGTTTACGAAGTATCAAGTTTCTTTAATATGATTCTGTTAGTTGGGGAAAATTAAAAAGGGTAGATCGCGTAGTACAATGTATGCGCTGCCAGAGGTTCGGGCACGCCGCAGCTAACTGTAACATGCAGTCTAGATGCATGAAGTGCGATAAGAACCACAAAAATGGAGAGTGTTCACTAGGTAATGATAAGGTAGAGGATAGGAGTCAACTCTTCTGCGTACTCTGCAGGAACTCGGGACATCCCGCCAATTATAGAGGTTGTCCTAGGTTCCAGAAACTGAAAAAGAAAGTTCAGGCTAGAAAACAGTTAATAGAAGAAGGAAAACGTCTAAAGAGTCGCACGTTCTCTAATTTTGTAGCGCCCAATGTGTCCTTTGCCAAAAGGAGACGGATCTGGATTTGAAAGCGATCCTTCTGTCACTGCATGGAAAGATCGATCACTTCCAGAAACAACGACGTTGTGCTTGTCTGGTTGATTTGGAGAAGGCCTTTGACACCGTATGGTTAGAGGGGCTTTACTACAAGCTAACCAGAATGGGCATGCAGAAACCTTTGTTATATATAATTTACGATATATACATGAGAAAGAAGTTCGTTGTCAAATGTGGCAACGTAATTTCGAGTAAAGTTTTTAACATTAAAAATGGCTTACAACAGGGGTCGGTTATTTCTTATTGATCTAATAGGTACCCTCAATCACGCTATAGCGGATGCAGATGATTTAGTGCCGTACAGATCAGGATTAAAATCGAACATTAACAGCCTTTTGTAACGTGACTTCGATCATATAAAGGAGTATTGCGATGATTGGAAATTGAAAATTAATTTCCAAAAGTTAGAAACAATCTTATTTAGAACTTCGTTTAGAAGGCCCTCTTGGGATACCAGAAATAACGGGTAAAAGTTGGCCATCATTGGACAGCATAGACAACCACTAGCGGTGAGAAGCGTAGTTAGATTTCTTGGTATCTGGCTTGATAAGTATTTATATTTTAACAAACATATAGATGCTTGTCTGGCTGGGGTCAAGAAGGCTTTAGCTCTGTCAAGAAAATTGTTTCAAAGCAGTCAACTTAATTCCAGAGTGAAAGTCATATGCTACGTGGTCCTAATCAGGCATATCATAGCTTATGGTTGTCCAGTGTGGTTTGAGAGACAGTGTCTTAGAACCTGTCTTAGTTTGTACAGAACACCTGAGTCAGAGTACATAAAATATTATCCCAACAAAGTCTTTTACAAGGGAGCTGGACTAAATAGGATTGACAATTTTCTAATTAAGGTGATTCGAAGGCACGTCCCAAAAGCAATGACGAGCGATAATAGCCTGATCTTTGGGGCATATTACCCCAATATAATATACCACGAAAGTATACTTTAATCTGGCTTTATCCCGCCTGAAGCATTTCTCCATATTGACGCTAAAGGGTTAGTGCAAAGTAGGGATGGTATTCCGGTATTATACCACCGCCACCGTGGTGCGAGGGAAAAGCGGCTCATCTGCGGTAGGTAATGTAATGTAATGTAATGTAATGGTAAAAGTAAAAAAAGAGATTATGGAAAATAAGGCAGAAGGGTTAACAAAGACACATGTACATATGAATTGAACAATAAAATAATTCATATACCATTCTTTTCTATGTCGTATGTACAATAAAATGATAAAATAAAAACGTTGCAATAACTATTTCCGGTTGTTTACTAACCATGTGCATTATCGCACGTAGCATCCGTTGATGATTATTGCAAGAAAATAATTTTTTGTTCTCATTTTTTGCATTTCATCTAAAAAAAAAAGGATGAGCTTGCGGGGCTTAGATTTTCCCGTACTTGTTTTGGGTGCCATACGGGCATTTTCAGGCTGTCCGTTCATTTTTCGGGCAATTATTGTTTTAACCCGGGTAAATACTCGTGTTTGACTTTGGTAAGTTAGTCTGAGACTGTCGTTTTGTAAAAAAGCATCGCTACGGTGAAGTTTTCGTGATATAAAAGTAAAAGTGTTATTACGGAATTTTGTTGTTGAAAAGTTATTGGTACTAAAAGCTGCACCTATGGAATTGGTAACTGTACTCTTGTGAATTTTAGACAATGGCAGATTTAGGTTGGGATGTCGCAGATAATGACCGAGGAGGAAAGGCGTGCAGTAGATAAAAGATATGCTGCATTTATGAATGAAGACAATGATAATTAAGTTGATCTTTTGGGATGTGATGATGGATGAGGCTGACCTGATGTCCGATTTCGAAAGCCAAATGAATGTGTTCGATGAAGAAGACGATTATGATTCGTGCTGAATCTGGTACTGTCACTGCTGCCCGGCATCAGGCTAAGACTGATGCTGCCCATTTTATTTCCAAAAATGGCACAAAATGGTTCAAAGATCGACCAACGAGTAGTCGCATTCGTCCTCATATTATTGTCGATTACACTAGAAGAAAGCCAGGGCTATTGAGAAACTTAGTTCATGATCCATTTACCATCTTTCGATCTCTAATCACTGAAGATATGGCGGACATCAGAATCAGAATTAGAATCAGAATCAGAAAGCCAAGCAGGTAATTGCTACATGGAATGAAACACATCCAACTTAGCAGAAACAATACAAACAGCTGACTTTAAAAGAGTTTGATGCTTTTTTGGTTATCATTTTGTATGTTGGGATGTGCAAATCATGGAACTATGGGGCCCAACACATACTCCTATACATAAATCCGCCATATAACTGTTTCATATACATAATAAAATTTATTCGCTTTGGTAATGCGATTACGCGGTCGGATAGATTACTCATCAGCAAAACTGCTGCTATAGATGAGTTATGGCTTACGATGCAAACTAATTTGGCAGCAGCTTACAATCCGCACGATTCGATGACCGTGGACGAACAACTTTTTTCCTTATCAAGAGCGGATACGTTTCACATAATACATTCCGTCTAAGCCAGCCAAGTACGGAATAAAAGTGTGGTGGTTGTATGACTCGAAGTCATTCTTCCCCCTCAAGGGTATGATTTATGGTGGAAAGATCAGGAGCGCGAGATCAATAAAGGCCAAAATATCGTATGCCGATAAGCTGAAAATGACCTTAATACCGGCCGGACAATATATGCCGACAATTTCTTCTCAACATTGAATTTGACAGAAATATTGATAAAACGAAAAACTGCCTATGTTGGAACAGTACGATCAAACAAATCGCTGGTTCCACTCGAGTTTTTAAGAAAACACTAGCGTCCTGTTAGCAGCTCATTGTTTGGATTCTTCGAAAGCAAAATTTAATTGTGCTCATATGCGCCTAAGAAAAACAAATCGGTGCTGCTGTTATTTACCATGCATTACAATTGTGATGTAGATAGTGCAAACGATAAGCGAAACCCAATTGTTATTCTGCACTACATGCCCATAAATCTGGGGTGGATACCATGGATTAAATGCTTGGCAATAATTCATGCAAACGTTCGACAAATCGTTGGCCGCTTGCAGTGTTCTACAATAGGATCGATATTGCTGCATTGGCTTCATTCATAATATACGATGAAATTTATCCAGTGCAAAAATCGGACAAACGACGATCATTTTTTAAAATTATTAACGAGACAATTGGCAATTTCAAACATTAAAGAGCGTGCCACCGATCTACGAATAACGTGCTATCCCATAATTCGAAATGTTATGGAAGTATTTAATGTTGTGGTAAGTTGAACTGAAAGCCACGTTAAAAAATAATATTTTTTTCTGTCTTTTCAGGTAGTAGCAACACCATTACCAGGACCTGCTCCTTTATTTGCAGCGCGTACAAATCGGCTATCGTGCCACTTAGAATATAAACGCCAGCGGAAAACTCGAGCGTGCAGAACTTGCTTGTGCTGAACACTCAGTACTTTTACATCGGTGCCAAACCTGCACTATAGCTACAGCCAACATACGTAAATACTTAATAAATATGTATGTTAATTACTTAACTTATAAATTTTTTGTTTATTTTTTAATACTTTTCTGTACAAAGTACATTTCCGGACTAAAAAAAAATTATAAGTTAATAAAAAAGGCCATCAGGAACTACCGCATAATAATAATGACATACATTTGTTGAAAAATTGTACACAAATGCTTGTAAATGTTATCGGAATTGTAGCTGATCGGAGGGTTAATCGACTAAAGTGCTTGATGTATGCCGATGACCTTAAAATCTTTTTGCGTCTCAATAATATTTGTGATTGTGAAAGTCTCCAAAATGATTTAAACATAATAGTTATCTGATGTAAGGTTAACCGTCTTACCTTGAACATAAATAAAAGTCATTTTTTTTTGTGTATCATACATTATTTCCTGTTATTAATGATAATATAATTTCCGGTTCCAGATTTTCTCGAAAAACCGAAATTAGAGACCTACATAGGTTTGATTTTTGATTCGAAACTTTTGTTTCACATAGACTATGTTGTTGCTTAAGTAAACTCGATGCTTGGATTTCTTAAGGTGAACGTGTACTGAATTTTCGAATTTATATGCTCTTAAATATGTTTACATGTATGGATGTGTCTAGTTCGACCTTTCCTTGAATATTACTCTATAGTCTGGTGTCCAATTTATGCCGATTTGAAAACACGATTTGTTATCACGCATGTGAAATGAAACCTCGATGTAATGTTCTCTGATCCAACTAGATGTGCCTTAATTGAATTAAAAACATTAAAAAAAGGCAACGAGTTTATTGTGCATATACTGTTTATTAAATGAAGTCTTTTCATATCGTAAAATAAGACCTGATTTAATTTAACAATAAATTATATGCACCAGAAAGAATTCTTCGAACAAGAAATTTTTTATTGAATCCTAGACATTTGATTTTCGCGAACCAATAACTAAATGTATAGGAATTTCCAACTTTGTTTGTATGGAAATAGATTTATGTTATGATAGATTGAAATTTAAATTTTTATAATTAAATATTTTTATATCCTGAAATATAATTATTGTATTTTACAATACCATTGAATGTTACCGTATCTTACAAAATTTATGTTATTTAATCTAAAACCTGTTAGAGTTAAGTTCGGTAGACGAATAAAGAATATCAATAATATTAATAAGGATCTAAAGCGATGTTGGAGCAGGAAAAATCCTAGATGGATATAGGAAGTTGTTCTTTTTTCTTTTTCTTTTCATAAAATTAATGTTATACCATTTATTTAGATGACTCAATTGGAATACTCTTTATAAATCGTATTTTAAAGAATTTACTATGGTTGGTACAAGCTAAATTATTCCCTAGAATAAGTGTAGTCTGTGTTCTCAGTTATTAATGAGATAAATAAACAATACCTAAAAGATATTGCTGAACTTATAGTAAAAAATTAATGTCAATGCTTTTCATATCATTATATTTAACTTTTCATCAGCATTTTCCTTTCTTTAAAATTTAATGTCAGAATAAGTTCAATAATCACAGACCAGATGTTTTTTTAAGGCATCGAGTCATTGTCTCTTATACAACAGACGACGGTGGTATGGATTATGCTTACCACATTAATGAATGTGAAAAAAAAACAATTTTTAAATTTTATATATTGGTAAAGTCTGGAGTTTCTATCAGTCAAAGTGATAAATATAAGGAAACCACCAACCCTAGGTTTTCAAGTTGAAAATTGACGAATTAGAGAAGTAATGAAAGGCCATTAAAAAACGTTTATCGAAAAACAATGAAAAGGTTTGAAAAACACTTCAATTTGTTCACTTTTGTAATTAATATTACAGACGCAAATTGTAAGATGAACGACTTTAGTGCTTAGAAAATCTTACTTGGATGATTGTAAAAGCACTAAATAATAATTGAATAAGATTTTTGGTTTGTAAGTGGAATATAAGAAACTTAATTTCATTAATGTTATCTGTAAGTAGGACTTAAATCGAATACTTTTTGTTTTTTGTAAAAAGTTCGTGCTTCCAAAATATAAATAAATTTCAGTTTTACGATAAGGAAAAATCATTTGCCAATCCTCTCTGTATTTTGTATACTGGTACAAAGTCGTTTTCTTGAGCATTAAAATAAGCACCTAGCTATTTCAATAAAATCTTATACTCAGCACTGACAATAAAATTCAATCTTTTTACGATAAGTAAATTACAATTTATTATTGCACATAAAATAAAATCAATAGGTCAGTAGTCAAGACGACGCCAGCTCATGTACAATAAAACAATCACCTTTTCGAGATAATGAAATAATGTACATGCTTCTTAATTACGCTTTACAAACAATAATCGATTGATAACATACCCAATGACTTACTACTTGCAAATTCACACCTTCTTGGAGCATAGTACCGTCCCTATGTAAAAATAAAAAATAAAATGAAAAACATTTCAAACGGGTGGTGTGGGGTTAAAAATAAAAGAAAAACTGTTCCTATTTGCAAGCTCGATCGCAAAACAAAATTGTGGTCTAGAATATAGCACAGGTACAGGGTGGTACAAGCGTACGGTAGGCACATACTACAATTAACCTTCATGTGCTCCATGATTGGGGAAATCCAAGGATTCTCACGGCGGCGTTGTCAAAAAGAAGGTAAGTTGTGAAGTCCTGTATTGCCACTAAGAAGAAAATGCTTTTCATGCCATTGGAGTAAAAAAAAAAAAAAAAAAACGAACCCATTGAAAAGTTGGTAACAATAGCAGTCGAAAGAAATGTAGAAGTTTCTCCGCAGGGATTTATAGTACTTGCAGTAAAGAGGTGGGGCAGGTTTATGGTGTCAACGTTTCGCATGATCGCATGTTAGCACTTCATGTAGAAAAGTTTCACATTTTTGTTTTTCCCTCTCTACGGGAATATCATAACTGATTTGATTAGTCAACAATGATTTGCAGATTAATTTTCTGCTGCAGTGTAAAAAGTAGCTAACGTATTTAGCGGAGACCTCGAAGAGTATAATAGGCTAGAATATTCTAAGGTGATTTGTTAGTGTAATAAGATTTCGCAATAAATTCATGTGAAAGCTTTAACAAATTGACAAATAGGCGAAATTCATGTACGAATGTATAAAGTCTTTACAAATAATTATTATATTACAATAAGTAGGTTGTTTCAAACAGAAGAAGTTACAGTTTTTTTTTCATGATATGTAGAGATGTATACTCTCGAGTACCTCAAGGACAAAAACCTCAACTTTATTTACATTTAACATAGGACGATGTTTACATTTTTGCAAGTATAAAATAGATACATTGTACTATGTCATATCTTACCCACGTAAGCATATTTGGATGCTGATAGTCCTCCATCGGGACCCTGTGCTCTTCTTAGACCAAATTCTAATAGCTTCACATGTTTACCAGCCACCATTCGATACCGAGCAGCATTTGTTGCCATTAAACTGAAATACACAAAAGAGAAGAAGATATGATAATTGAAATTATGTTTTCATTTCTTTAGTTTTTGGAGAACTTACCTTGCATAGTTAACTAGAGTTAAAAGCGTTGTTTCCAACAGCTGCACAACGATAAGAGGGCCTTCTACCTTAATCAGTGGCACTCTGTGATAATTTACAAAAATTAATTCAATAAAATATGAAAAATCGAAGGGAAAAAATGGGCTAAGTTTTATTGCCTACCGTGGAAACGCTACTGAACCTTCATCAATGGCGTAGAGTGTCACATCTTTGGCTGTAAGATTTGCCAGATACTCGAAAAATTCATTTTCGATTCCCTCCGGTAAGGTTTGCTTAAGATAATTTATATCTTAGAAAAAAGAAAAAAAAAAATGGGTAAATGTTTTTAGTATAAGAAATAAACTTACCACTCTCAGAATAGTGAAAGTTGTCCAGGAACTTGAGACATTCACCTAAGCCAGCAAAAATTGTAAATTCCCCATGAAAGGGATTATTACGGAAAAATAAATCAAATACACTTTGATCTTCCGTTTTGCCGGACTTCCAATATGCATATGCCATTGTGATTTGGTATAGATCTGAAATGTGTGAAAAAAAAACTCAATTTAGCTTTTGGGCACAAGATAAAGGTTGATTTTATACTATGTTTAAATTCTTTTCTAAAAACAAAAGGCAAATGCTAGAGGAAACTGTTCAGAATAATGTGTTCTGAAGTGTCATATCCATATATCGCAATTGTAACACCAAATTCACTGATTCTTGTCTGGTTTCCAGGTCGCAATGGGATCATGGGAAATAAAATCGCCAATGGATTTGCTACGCAAGGCTCAGAGGAGCGATCTTCAGGACCCGAACCTCAGTTAGGTCTGCTGCGTCCTTTTATGGTTTCCATTGATAGTTAGGTGTTTCATATGAGCACAACTGCAGATGGTAAGACTTTTTATGACCTTTCTGTTGTCTCTCAGTAAGAAATATTGCAGTCTCCTTATTGTAGTCGTGACTTCAGTTTCGCTAAACACTTTAATGTGCAAGTCAGCTATGGTGCTGGTAGAAGTAATACAGAAGTAATACTTCTAATTGACAGCATGATATAACTTTTTTTTTTTTTTTTTGTATTCAAAAAATTCCTGCTTTAACACCGAAATATGTAATTGGATAACAGTTGTTTTCGCATCAGCATATTTCTTTGTCGGCTTGACAGAAAGATGGGTCTCGTTATATGTCCATGATAAAAACGCAATGCGTAGCAAGACTCTGGTAGTATTAGCATTCTCATCTGATCGCTCGAGGGGACATACCGACATTATTTTCTTCGAGGCAACATCAGGCGACTGATCTAACGTTTTCCTATGGATAGTCTCGACCTATAGCAAGCTGGAGTGTTTCATCAGTACGTATATATGTATATACAAAACACATATTCATTTCTAGATGTAAGTCAATACGGAGCTAGAAAAACTGCCCTTAACACGATTAATGCAATATACACGTACGAGTATTACGAGTTGTCAGAATGAAAATTCAGGTAAAAACTGATGTACAAATTCCAAAAATAAATTAATTGGAAGCAAAAAGAGTTTAAGAACAGAACAGCTTTAGCGTTCTATCAAAGATTCACTTTCTGGGAAAACCGAACACAATCGGTGGTATTACTCATGACAAAAACGATAAATAAATCGAGTGAAACGCCTGACGCCTGGTACGCCTGACATCGATGTTATAAATTTGGCTTTACCTCCCCTGGTTTTAAAAAAAAAAATTTATATCCAACCATAACCTACACGATATCATGATATCACGCCTTAAGATAGTCTTAACCCAATTAATGTTGCTGTGAAATGGAATGTCGCTCTAGCTAGAATCCACTGTCCTAATCTTTATGTCTGATCGTTCAGAGTTTCGAAAGTTCCAGCCGAGGTTCAAAGAAAAGGCCGAAAGAAAATTGAGTCACTCAAATGCGAAAACATCACAAAACTCTTGGTCTCACTAACGAGGTGATCGAAAATAGGTTCTAAGGTCCGAAACACTACCAGCAGTGCAGTAGCAGTGCAGACACATTGGAGAAATATTGTGAGAATTACTGTGAGGATATTTAATATTAAACGGTCAAAATCGCAGTAAACTACAAGAACTTGTGCCGATTTCGTATTCCTCCATTCTGTGACAAGTATTTTTCATGTTCTGAAGACCGCGTTCTTGATGGTAAAAAGCCACCAGTAACGATGTAAATGGCGTGCTGGTATCCACTTGCCTATCATTATGGAACCTCTGGTTTGATGAAGAGTGGTGCTAAATAGAGCGGCTCGTGAACTCTTAGAATAAACAAGAATAATAGAACATCGTCTTCTGCGGAAGAAAAAAAAAAAAAAGGAACGAGATGCTTAAAAAAACGTTCGTTTGTTTCACCAAGGAGTTAAAAGAGTGTGGCCACAAGAACTAAACAGAGGTTACCAAAAATAAACAAACAAGTAAAATAGTTACAGTCGGAGCCAAAGTAGAGAAAAATTACTTCTCCAAATTGTTAAATGGTAAAGAAGATCTAAATTTCAGCGTGAGGCAGAACGAACCGATTAGGTAGGGCGATGAAAGCTAGATTTTCTTACACACGACCAAAATGAAGTAAGAATAACTTACCGAATTATTAAAGGGGGAAAAAATGTTTTGGAAGTGAACATACAAAAATCACATCCAAAATCTCATAAGAGGAACTGGGATTAATGAAGACAACATCATTATTTTTCCGATTCTCAAAAAATCACAAACTTTTAACAGGGTTAACTTTGAATCAGGACATTTCTACATCGTTTACAAGATCTAGTCTTTCATATTCAATCAACGAAACTAAGGAGCCGGTAAGTTAGCAATTCACCGAATATTTAGACCATGTAGATTTCGGTGAAAACCACGTCGACGCCCAGATATGCTACATCGATTTTAATGACAGAAAGATATACGGAACAATGGTATTTTTGGCTTTTCCACCAAACTCTTCAAATTGTGAAGAATAACGAAAGAGAATGCTCTATAGCAGTGAGGTCGGAAAGAGTCTTACGTACAAAGTGGGTTTCCACTGGGATTAAATTTTTGGTCTACTTTGTTCTCCCCGTAAGTGGACGAGTTGCCAAACACTGCAAAGAGCATGTGTATGCAGATGATTTACATGTCCAATGTAGGATTTTTTGCAAACTTGACCAAAACGGTAAGCCTTCTGAAATACTGATAACTTTCTCTTCTACACAATATAATGCGATATAATATATACAAAGAGCTTAAGCTTTCGCAATAGCACAGATCCTTATTGCTAATCCAGGTAAGCTTCTCATGCTTTACATCCGAGTGTTTATTTTTTTTCAAGTTATCCGGCTGTAGAACTCCATGGCGGGTTACTTGCGATTTTTTTCATAAATTAGATTGAATTAAACTTTTTTTTTTTAAATTATTTATTTATATTTTTTTCTGGCTAACTGCTGCAGTTTTTGAAATGTCTACCATTTACACTAATATGCGAAAAGAGCCGTACAACAGACTTTGTCCAACGCAATGGTCATGTTATTCCAGGAAACAAAATCTGTAATAATTATAATCCTTTAGAAAAGGGTTTCTAAGCTGTTTGATTTTTTTGATTTATAATTTACAAAATACAATCAACATTGCTTTATTGGTTTTATTAGGGTACTTTGGTACCCTAAAAAAAAAAAACTCGCTTTTCAATATGGCGTGTGGCCGCTTTTATTTTTATAAAGGTTTAAACAATGTTTGACATTGTGACTTCTTAATTCCTGCAAATTTCTGGGATTTTTATTTCTAAGTGTTCCATAGGGATCATGTCAGGGCTATTTCCAAGCCAATGGAGTGAATTTATCTCCTGTTCTTCTTTGTAACTTTGAACGTGGGAAAAGAATTAGTTTAAAAAAAAAAAGAATTAATTATAAACATCATAAAGATTGATGGCAAGGTGCGAAATCGTCCAGAATCAGGACACCCGTGTAGTGTCAGGTTCCCTTTTTCTGTAGTGCGAACCAATCTATTTTCGAAAAAGTCTTTCTACTTTAAAACATTTATGAATTCACCCATTATAAAGAGTTCCAACTTCACCGGTAGTTATGATCCCCCAAACTATGACACTCTTAGACCTTTTCGAACGAGTTACAACACATTCTGCCTTCAATCGTTTTCCAGGTCGACGTCAAGCTGTTGTCTTTCTATTTGAAAATTCCAAGTTGAATTGGGACTCATCTAAAAAGATGACCTCTGGTCCATTCCAAACTGCTGTCTATAAGAAGCAATCATTTTACCACCCGGTAGGGAAACAAACCGACTTCGTTGAGCCGTCTTTGAACTGTTGTCACAGACATGTTTATGTCGGTGATTTCCATAATATCTTTCCTTATTAATGGTGCAGTAACGAACCAATTCCTCAACGTTGTACTCTTGAGTAGTGCATCTTTTTCGATCACTTCCATAACACTCTTTTCTAGGCACTTTTTCAAACACCTTCTTATCGTCGACTTGTTATCCTAATCGACGAGAAATTTCTCTCTTCGATTCACCTTCCTCCAAGGAGTTGGTCCTTTTCAAATTTTGTTTACTCCCTTCTGTTCATCCATCACGCACTTTTAATGAAAAATCGGGGCGACTTCGAAAGTTACGAAGCCTCAGACCAAAGTAACTACTAAGAATCCTAATTACTTGATAATGAAAGATTTTTTTATCCCGTTCAATTAAAAAATAGGAAATAGAGCAGGTCAAAGTTAGATTTTTTTTTGTTTTACTTGAGTGCTGTGTATACCATATGTATTGTATGTACTCGTATGTGACTTTTGTTTAAATTTATTCAGTTGTAATAAAATCTAAATATGTAATTCTACTATTGTAAGTAACATCTATATACATATGTAAATACATATGTTAGATATATGAATGAATCTAAAACTTAGACGGTAAAGTAAACACAGTTAGGGACAGTGTTACATAATAAGATGTAATGACATAATGACCATATGGAAGAAGTGGCAGTTGATCGTTTGTACTTGGAACTGTACAAATAACGCATACTTGCTATATTGAGAAACTGAATTTTAAAATATGCCTCCGGCAACAAAGAAAATGCATTATAAATTTAACTGTTCATTAGTCTATAGTAAAAAAAAATGTTGAATAAGCCAAAAAACAAAATAGGGACATCCCTTTTTTGCTGAAAATTAATCGTTATTACCATTAAAATGAGTATTTTTTCTAATTTAGTACTTTAATTATATACTTATTGCTAATTCGTTTTTAATTATAACTTCTAATCGTACTTTAAATCTTTAAAAATCGTTAAAAGTAAATAGGCGTACAAATAAGAACGAACTAGTTTGCTGATATCTTACAAATACAATAAGTACAAAATATGTATGTAATTAAAAATGCATTACGGGCTCTTCTATGTGTTTTTGTGTCAAAAAGGTTATCTGAGTAAACTTGCAGTATATTGTTTTTATCTTAGAAATATGTACCTAGATTTTACAATGACATTATTATATAAGGGCCCACATAGTTTAATCTATTATTCAACTAATACTCATAAGATTTTAATTCTAGTCTAGACAACTAAATGCATTTGCTTTCCAGTTATTGGTATTTCCGTGATTATGTCACAATATTTAATGAATTCGTTTACAAAGAGCTGAACTGTTTTATGATTACAAAACTAAGTTTGTGTAACGTCGCGATGTCGGAACAATTGAACATGTCGGGATTCAAAAGATGGGCTGACCATTTGCCTCTTCGACTATTTTAGTGGGAGACCGTGGCTTAACTGGTAATGTATTGGCTTTCAAATCGAACGGTTCGGTGTGTTCAATCGCAACCACACCCGAAAGATTTTCTTTTTTCAGGCAACTAAAATCACGTAAGATGAGTGGTTGCCTAGAATACAACAACTCCAGTCACACTTATAATTTGGTCTCCCCAATAATTGTTAGATGCCATCCATGGACTGATATATAGTATTGTTTTTGCCCAAACTTAGTTTTTCTACTTACTCGTAGTTTTTGTGCTTAAAACATCGCTACTTCTCCTAAATTCTGGACCATTTGGTGGAGATTCATCATTTTTTTGACGTTCTGTCGTTAACACATTATTAAAGAGAATTCCCATGTTACCACCAACCACAACGGTAAAAGAATTCAAACTAAAACGAACCACAAGGTTGTACTATAAATCAGTGTTATACCGTAATAGACAGTGAACACTTTTTTTTATATAGACCCGTTGTTAGAATTTATTTTCTTCTATGCAAAAACATCTGTTTGGCATCAACATCAAAATGTCGAAGGTTTTAAATGTCAATAAACAATGGTCTCCATAAGCTGATATGGTGGATAAATTGATTCTTCTTCAGCAATTTGTACTTTCGACACATTTCGAAGTGCTCCTTTATATGCTACATATGTAACTCCTCATCTGAAATCAGCAGGATGCCATTTGTTTTACGATTAAAGGCAAGCTTTTGTCCTCTTTTTTTTTTAATCTCCAATTAGGAGTTTATTGCAACTTTACATGTTTAGCCGATAGATAGATAGATAAGGTTAGATGAGTGCCCTTTGAATATAAGCAGCTGTTCACTTAGGTCAATTGTAATCATTTTTCCCTGTAAAAAGTCCACCGACTTAAAATCTTTCAAATAAGGATATAAACATCAGAAGATTTAAATAGTACATACCGATAGTTCTCATTCTTTTATCAGAACTGGCACCACGGTCGTACAGCATCTGACGAACAGATTTAATTTTTTTTTCTGCAAAAGGAAACTCCCGATACGTTGGGATGGCACCAATGGCAAACGTATAGCGTGTGCCTTAACGACCTTGGCGTGGACCGCCGAAAAGTTTGCAGCGATATTTGTTGAGTACATGGTAACTTTTCTTCCTGCCTTACTATCATAGAACTTTTGTATAGAGTTGAACAGTATACTCATGAAGGAGATTAGCAAGGCCGATTAGTTTTTTGCGAGTTCATCCTCTCTTTCACTGCTTGTAATATCGATATTAAATGGTGTTCCACATAGCGCCATCGAATTATTTATCGATATCCCATTTATTCTACCTTAATCTACCATATGTACTCGCTATGATCTTATGACTGCGGAGTCAACAGCATAATATTGTTGTATGAAACAATTTTATAGCTTGAATAATGGCTCAGTTTGGAAAATACCAAAGTCGTTACTTGTTCTAAAGGACCGATTCTCTTTTGGCATTCATTTTGAATACAGCAGCATAAAAAACTGGCTCTGCCGTGTGTCGGAATTTTGACAGGGAATTCCTTGTCAATATTATTGATTGGAAACAGATAATTTGATTTTTATACAAAAACAGTTAAAGCAGGTGTGTCAGGTCTAAGTGTCGTCCTTAGTTTTGTATGCATGCTAGAGCCCGTTTTTTTATTTCACTGCAAATTGTTCTTGATGCTAACTGCTGACTTTTGATAACGCATCGAGAATACGCTCTTCTAAGTCACTTTAAGTTGCTATTTCGGTTGAATAAACAAGTCCATACAAAAATGTCCAATACTGTAAGGTCAGGAAATCTTGCAGGCCAGTGAACTGGTCCATTTCTTGCTATCCAACGATTACCTTACTTTTTTGTAGCTAATTCTTAACCTCACGACCATAGTGGGCTGGAGCACCATACTGTTAGAAATATGATGAAGCGACAATAGCTGAACCAGTCTTATGTCCTCCAATAGTTATGGTAAATCTTTTCGCAAAAACTCTAGATGGTAGAATTCTGTCAGTCAATTGACACCCTTGAACATCAACGGAATGTCTCCTGTTTGTTTTATCGCTATTTCCACCACCAGTGCTCCATTGAAATCGCCAGTAGCATTCCGCCCCTTCGAACCTTCAACCTTAACACCCGTCTCGCTATGAATGACCAAAAGTATACCCTCAAGCCTACCTTAAGACTTCTTCTTTAATATTGTGATTTGTTCCTAAGCCTTATAATTCGCTTATGGAATGCCATGTTGAGCTCTCTATTTCTTGGTCGCTGTATTTGTGTTGAAATGATTTATATTTCCTTGTATGTGGATTGTCTACAACCCAAGTATGAAGATTATAAAAATTTGTGATCCCATCTCTTGTACATTGAGATTCGTCCGTCCACAGAATTCTGCTTATAAACTCGTTTTCATCCAAGATCCGCTCCAGCAACCAATTAAAAAACTCAAGCCTCTTTTCCAAACAATCGGAAAGCAGTTTTTGCATAGGTGTATGGTGGTATGGATGAACATTTTCTCCGTGCATTACATTAGAAATTTTATGTCCGAAAATATTGAAATGCAAAGCTAAGCGTCTGATGCTAATTGATGGATCAATTGTAACAGCTTCCAGTGTTATTTCATCAGCCGAAATTCGTCTTACTTGTGAAGCTTGGAGTAAGAGATTTGGTAAAAATCGATGAAACATTGTGCAATGGGGGATATAAAAGCATTTTGATGGAGCACGCTCCTCCATCAGGACGTCACTTTGATTGGGCATAAGTACAAAATATGATATGACCAACTCAATTCCCAGACTTTAATCCAATAGATCTTCTATGGGACGAACTGGATAGGAAAGTGCGAGAAAAATATCAAAAATCAACACCACATCTTTGAGCACTCTTACAAACACCTTGGCATGCGAACCCATAAAAATTTGTAGAGCGGTGATCAAAAATAAAGTAAACTGCTTTAATGAAAAGAAGATGAAATAGAGTATTACCTAACAAAAAAATTAGCAAAATTTTATATAATTCGATGTTGGAAGTCATTGTTGGAAAGATGAATTGTGGGTCAGACCAGTCAGCTTCCCGATTCTCATAAAGAAAACAACCGCAGTTTCGAGAGAATTCACTAAAAGTCTATTTTAAGCAGATCAATGGTCGATCGAATCCCATCTGGTCTTTAACTCTGGACTGATTTCAAAAAAGTCAGTAGAGTCGGGAAGTGTGCATGTGTTACAATATCTAACATCTCTTTATGAAGGGTTAAGCGTTGGCACCTTAGAAAGAACATTTATCAACATGACGTCTCAGTGGTTGATTCAATAGATTCGACAAATCACTTTATGACATTTTCTTTTAAAATCCGATCTCTTTGTTGAAGAACTTGATACTCCCTTTTAAAGTTGATCATTCGATTGCCTTTTTTTTAAGCAATGGTGAGTGCTTTATAGTTAGTAACTTTTGTAAGTACCTATATTACTAAAGCATAGAATACCCTAATATGGAAAAAACTAAAAAAAAAAAAATAAAAAACCAATGATACTTTTATAATTTTGTTTTGTTTTTTTCTAATCATAACACAATTATTTTTGATTTACACGTATTATTTTTACATTTATGCTTAGCCGATTTGTAAAAAAAAAAGCAAAAAAAAAGAAACATTAATAAGTAAGTGGACAAAACTAAAGCACATGTACATTTTCCCAAACACGTTCTAAACAATGAAAAAAAGTTTTTATTTATTTATTTTTGGTTGCCATTGTTCGTGTTATTGATCGCAATTTAAAATTGATATAAAAAGTAATAAAATGATAAAATAAATATTCTAATAGTCTCAGAGAAAAAAATAGTGTCTGTTTTTTAAACTGGTAAAGCAATCACTTTTATTGCCAATAAATATGGTATTAGCCGCACGGTTATTTCCGGATAATAGCTCGTTTTCGTGCATAAGGAAGTGTACAAACGGTGCATAGTGACGGTAGACCTCACAAAACCACCAGTTGCGATGATAAAGGAATTATCAGGCTTATTAAAAAGGACCCCAAAATATCATCGAAAAATATACAAAAGGAGCAAGGCCCAGATATTTCAAATAGAACGATCCGGCGAAGAGCGGTTGATTGTAGCTGAAAATCTTGTCGTCCTGTCAAAAAGCCATTTATTTCCCCAAAAAATGGGCGTGCAAGACTGAAGTTTGCCAAGGCACACTTAAACTGGACTGTGGCAAAATGGAAAACCGTTCTGTGTTCTGATGAATCGAAGATTAATTTAAAGGGATCGGATGGATTTTGTACGTCACAGAGGCCAAAAGGTGAACATCTAAATCCTCTATTCACCAAGGGTACTATCAAGGACGGTGAAGGCAATATTATTGTCTGGGAATGTTTTTCCAGTCGAGGAGTCGGACCAATTCATAAGATTAGTGGAATAATAGATCGTTTTATGTACCAGGAATTCGATCAAAACGTTATGGTTCCTTATTCTGAGGAGTATATGCTGTTTCGATGGATTTTCCAACATGACAACGATCTTAAACATACCGCTAAACTTGTGACGGATTTTCTTAACGAAGATGATATAAAAGTTCTGAAGTGGTTAGAATAATCTACGAAAAGTAAAAATTTTGACTCATTACTACACCAAGTATAAATTGCCTAAAAAATGTGCTTTAGTTTTTTCCAGCTAATTGTTAACGAGTTTGTATTTCTTTGCTGTTTTACAATTAAGTTAAAATTGAAAGAAAAAATAATAATTGTGAATTAAAGACAATTATATTTTGAATAGCAAAAAATAAAAAAACTAAAACAACACAAGTTCTTTTTTTTTAGCGTTTTTACAATGTGAGCTTATTTCATGCTTTAGTTTCGGCCAACACTGTATACATAAGCATTTAAAATACAGACGATCCCTTTTAAGTTACTCTAATCGAGGCAATTTCTTTTGAAATAAATTCAAATAAAAGTAAAATGTGTAAGAAAAAATTTTTAAAATAAATAGCTTACTTTCAGTCAAACGATGTCGTTATAAGGGACGAGATTGTTCAACCACTGAAGTAGAAATTTTGTTGCATTATTCAACTTCACCGATGACGTGATGGCATTGCTCGAGTCGCAGGTATTCAAACAGCGAAAGGAAAAACATCAAGGGCGCTAGCTAAGCTGTGCCTTTCGCCGAAGGTTGAAGGGAACAGTGTCCTTAAACGTGGGGAGTATGTCCGTACGGAATCACCTACATTTAATGTGATCGTTGTCTTTTATTAACCGAAAACAAAAAAAACTTGTGTTCTATCTTTACATGTTGACCGCGACGTGATAGCCAACAATTTATTTCGGAGTTATCACACAAACAAAACCAATCAAAGTTGTGACATTTGTGGCTTACCCCAAAATGGAGGAGAAGTCAAAAAAGGAAATTAAGAGGTTAGAAACCCTATAGGTCCAACGTGCCATATCATACAAGCAGATGGATCGCATTACTGAATTCTTGGAGCCATTGGGACGGACATCACACTTTCTTAAGTCGAATTGCGGACTACGGCATTGAACGACAGCTTCATTGCTTTTGAGAAGCTGCAGTCGGGAATTGAGGAGTTAGATCTCTCGGAAATTGAGGCTGAAGAGGATAATTGAGCTGAGTATGAGGAGCTTTATTATCGAATCTGCCCACAAGTTACATCCATTAAGCAAACGTTTACAACAAAGGACGGATTAAAAGAAGTTCCGCTTAATGCTAAGCCCGAAAATATTAGGTTATCAAAAATGAATTTGCCCTTATTTTTAGGTGAAATTACCTAATGGATAAATTTTTTGGCTCCTGCAATTCCCTTACCCACTCAAAACTCACCTTATCTAATGTCGCTAAATTCCAGTACCTGAAGTCATCTATATCTGGAATTGCGTCACATGCAATAGGGTGCATTAAAAATTCTAATTAGTTGCTGTGAGAACAAAAGATTCATATGTTCGGAGCACATTAGGAAATCGTTCGATGTTACACCGATTCAAAAAGCAACTGCGTCAGTTCTACGTGAACTGGCCGACTGCATCACTAGTAATTTACGTGCATTTGCCTCCTAAGGACGTCCAATGGAAGCTTGGGATGATCTTATAGTCCAACTGATTACTTCAAAGCTTGATTTTACCACACTGTACAAACAACACGATCATTCAGGTGAGTACAAATTCCTTAAATTTAGTAGTTAGAAAACCTCGTTCAAAAGCATTTACGATAACAAATTCCAAGGTCCAATGTTTATATTCCAAGATCCAATGTTCAGGGGCGTGAGACAATATCAACAAAAGTTTCTCACCCTACCCGTCATTAAAAGACAGTCGTTTCTCCAAGAAACCAGACTTCAACCATTCAATTTTAGTACCAAAGAATCATTTTTTCATCCGAGCTCTTATGATGCACAATGAGAAGTACCATCACATAGGAGCTTATTAGCTTTCGTTCGACAACACTACTGGCCAGTACATGTTAAAATTCTCGCAAAGAAGGTCGTAAGAGAGGGCATTCTATGTTTTAGGAGTAACCAGAAGACAACTCACCCCATCATGGGTGATCTACCCCATGATCGTGTTCATCCATCTCGTCCATTTGAAGCTGTTGGAACAGATTTTTGCGGCCCGTTTTTAGTTCATTTCAAAGGAAGCATTCCAGCTAAAGCTTATGTTGCCATTTTTGTTTGCCTAAGTACTAAAGCAGTTCATTTTGAGCTAGTTAGCGACTTGAGTTCAGCAGCATGAATGGAAGCACTACTATATGTCGGATTTACAACGACAATGGGACAAATTACGTGGGTGCAAAAAATGAAATAGGCGAATTGTACACATTCTTCAATTCTCAAGCATTTAAGAACACGGTAATGAACTATTATGGCGATGACGGTATCCAGTTCCGTACAATACCACCCAATCTCCACATTTTGGTTGTATAAGGAAGGCTACTGTTAAGACGGCTAAATACCACAATACCACATAAAGCGATTACTGCATCCCTGACTTTCTACGAATTATAGTAAACACATTGGTAATTCAGGTAGAAGCGATTCTCAACTCCTGTCCTATTTCTCTTTTATCCGAAGATTCTTCTGATTCTTAGCCATTAACACCTGGCATCTTTTAGTGAGCAGTCCCTTATTAACGATGCCAGGTCATGATTTAACAGATAAAAATTTTACATATTTAGGTAGATGGAAGCAAATGCAATGGCTAATGCAAAAATTCAGGCATAGATGGAGCAACGATTATCTACACAGCTTTCAAGAAAGAAGTAAATGGAGAAAATCGACACAGGGTCTTTCGCAGAAGGTTGAAGAGATCAGTGTCCTTAAACGTAGGGAGTATGTCTGTACGGAATAACCTACATTTAATTATGTCCGTACTGAAATATGTACATATGGTAGAATTACGTACGAAAGCTAACTACAACTACCTTCAAACATCATAACATTATTTGGTTGTCCATATTTCATTTGCTTTTTGTGACTTCCTTCTCCGGTTTCTGTCTAATTTACAACGTTATAATAAACATTTAGATTTATTCTCAATGAAATACACTTTGACTGAAATAAATTCATTATCTTTACTGCCCGCAATTTGCTATTGTTTTTTTTTTTTTTTTGTAAATCTACCAGTATGCTATGTGAAATAGAACGAATGTTTAGGCAATGGTCTATCTTAGATCCAAGGTTGACAATAAACATGTAGTTTTAGCTACATAAGTGTTTTTAAATATCAAAAAATATATATGTATGTGTATATATGCATATACATTCATATGTACATATATTAATTTACATCTTAGTTTGAATTTATGTTATTACGTAGATGCTCATGGGTCAAATTTGACATCAGATCGGAAAGTTTGATGTTTTTAATGATATACGTGATCGCAACGTTTTGTCATACGAGTGCTATTTGCGTCTTTTTACAGAAACATAAAAAATTTATCTCAGTCAAAAAATGAAATTAGATCGTGAAAATTTTCGTGCGATAATTTTTTATATGCTTAGACTTTTGGTGACGAAACACCATACCGGGCCACTGTGTTTCGCTGGTTTTTTGAAATCAATCGTAGACGAATTTTTTGAAGGCCTTCCAAAATCACTTTTTGTGCCAGAAAACATCGATGCTTTGCGGGACCTGATATTGCGATATCATCATGTGACTTATCGTGAAATTGAGTTATGTTTGGCTATCACCATGGCTTGGATACATTTAATATTATAAGAACATTTGGCTGTCAATCTTTTGACAATCGTTAAAAAAAAGGCTCGTGTCGATTGGTCTAATGTTGAATGTTCAAAAGACGTCTATAAGATCATGAAAAGCCACGAATTAGGGATCTATGCATATGAGCCCTAAACTAAACAGAAGTCTGTATAGGTCTTTCAAAGCCAAATCAAATAAAAGTTGTTCGCATACGAAGCACTCCGAAAGAAAGTGGTCGCCTGTTTGTTCGAACATGTCGCTATTGTGCGATTAGAGCAACGTAGAACGATCAATTCAGAATAGTATACCACCATTTGTTTCCCATAAGTCTTTGGAGAAGCAAGGAAAAGCAACCAACGAACACGAATCATTCTCCACCAACAATCATATGTCTAATAATTCATGTTGCCACCTGAAATTTCTAACAAGTAAACAAAAATTTCCTCCGATTACTGACACATTTCAATTCTTAAAACATCAGATTTACACATTTCGGATGAAATCCTAGAACGGAAACGTAAGAACAAGAGTGTCATGTTGGTTTTGGAAGATGATGAAGTATTCGCAACGATCAAGTTTCAAAACAATTTTAAAAGGCTAGTTACAGCTATTGCCTTTGTATTGATATTTATATCTGCTCTGCGGGCCAATAAAAACTTAACTGAAAAACGAACCAATGGTTGGACGCTGTCGAAATTGAAGGTGCGAAAATGACCATCATTAAGTTGATTTAGAGCAAAACATTCACAAGGAGAAAGACCTGCAAATAAACCCTAGATCACATGTGCGCTCGTTAAGTCCATTTCTTGATGATGACGAAATCTTGCGTGTTTGTGGACGATTGAGAAATGCAAAAATTTCATAAGACTTCAAGCATCCAATTTTACCAGCAAAGGATCATTTTTTCATCCGAGCTCTTACGATGCACAACAATGAGAAGCACCATTATATAGGACCACACAAAGCTTATTAGCTATCGCTCGACAACACTACTGGCCAGTACATGTAAAAATTCTCGCAAAGAAGGTCGTAAGAGAATGCATTCTATGTTTTAGGAGTAACCCGAAGACAACTCACCCCATCATGGGTGATTTATCCCATGATCGTGTTCATCCATCTCGTTCATTTGAAGCTGTTGGAACAGATTTTTGCGGACCGTTTTTTAGTTCACTTCAAAAGAAGCATTCCGGCTAAATGCTTTTTATTTGCCTAAGTACTAAAGCAGTTCATTTTGAGCTAGTTAGCGACTTGAGTTCAGCAGCATGAATGGAAGCACTACTATATGTCGTTTTTTTGGTAAAAGAGGATTAAGCAGACGGATTTACAACGAAAATTGGACAAATTACGTGGGTGCAAAAAATGAAATAGGCGAATTGTATACACTCTTCAATTTTCAAGAATTTAAGAACACGGTAATGAACTATTATGGCGATGACGGTATCCAGTGGCGTACAATACCACCCAATCTCCACATTTTGGTTGTATATGGAAGGCTGCTGTTAAGGCGGCTAAATACCACATGAAGCGATTACTGCATCCCTGAATTTCTACGAATTATAGTAAACACATTGGTAATTCAGGTAGAAGCGATTCTCAACTCCTGTCCTATTTCTCTTTTATCCGAAGATTCTTCTGATTCTTAGCCATTAACACCTGGTATCTTTTAGTGAGCAGTCCCTTATTAACGATGCCAGGTCATGATTTAACAGATAAAATTTTTACATATTTAGGTAGATGGAAGCAAATGCAATGGCTAATGCAAAAATTCTGGCATAGTAGGAGCAACGATTATCTACACAGCTTTCAAGAAAGAAGAAAATGGAGAAAATCGACACAGGGTCTTTCGCAGAAGGTTGAAGAGATCAGTGTCCTTAAACGTGGGGAGTATGTCTGTACGGAATAACCTACATTTAATTATGTCCGTACTGAAATACGTACATATGGTAGAATTACGTACGAAAGCTAACTACAACTACCTTCAAACATCATAACATTATTTCGTTATCCATATTTCATTTGCTTTTTGTGACTTCCTTCTCTGGTTTCTGTCTAATTTACAACGTTATAATAAACATTTAGATTTATTCTCAATGAAATACACTTTGACTGAAATAAATTCATTATCTTTACTGCCCGCAATTTGCTATTGTTTTTTTTTTTTTTTTTGTAAATCTACCAGTATGCTATGTGAAATAGAACGAATGTTTAGGCAATGGTCTATCTTAGATCCAAGGTTGACAATAAACATGTAATTTTAGCTACATAAGTGTTTTTAAATATCAAAAAATATATATGTATGTGTATATATGCATATGCATTACATTCATATGTACATATATTAATTTACATTTTAGTTTGAATTTATGTTATTACGTAGATGCTCATGGGTCAAATTTGACATCAGCATCGGAAAGTTTGATGCTTTTAATGGTATACGTGATCACAACTTTTTGTCATACGAGTGCTATTTGCGTTTTTTACAGAAACCTAACAAAATTTATCTCAGTCAAAAAATGAAATTAGATCGTGAAAATTTTCGTGCGACAATTTTTTACGACTTTATACGTGGAACAGTGTGCCGATCAATTTGCTTAGACTTTTGATGATGAAATACCATACCGGGCCGTATAAGTCTTTCAAAACGAGCCAAATCCAATAAAAGTTGTTCGCATACGAAGCACTTCGAAGCGAGTGGTCGCCTGTTTGTTCACACATGTCGCTTTTGTGCGATTAGAGCAACGTAGAATGGTCAATTCAGTATAGTTTGTTTCCCATAAGTCTTTGGAGAACTAAACTAAAACGCTGTTTAGTTGCGGTGGGACTTAAAGGTCGAATTGCTGCTCGAAAACCCCTCCTAAGCCCATAAAATTTAAAAAAAAACGGCTAGAGTGAACTCGTCACATGAATCCAAATTTTAAATTTTTTGATCTAATAGGCGAGATAGGGGGTATAAAGGCATTTTATATCAATGGGACGAACTCGATAGGAAAGTACGAGAAAGTTATCGAAAATCAAAATCACATCTTTGAGCACTCTTACAAATTACCTGGGAATCACTGGTATGTGAAACCATAAACAAATTAAATTAATTTTTTTTACTTCGATAGTCTATAATAAAATAACATACTTAATTTCCAAAAGAATATCTCATAGTTTTTAAATAACAGCCTTCTAAAGAGTAGCTGCTCGGTCATCAGAAAGTTTACGTTTGACTAAGTTCAAGCACGATTATCTCAAACTTGATCCAAATGTTCAAAAAGTTCTGAAGCTAATACACGAGGACTTGTCTCGGCGTGAATTGCTTGATAGATGTAAGAGTACTAATATGCAGAATAAAAACGAAAGCTACGAGCATAATACTCGTAGTTTACTTGTTCATTTTGCTCCAAAACACTTCCACAAAGACCTCAAAACTATCAAAAACTTTGAAATATCAAATTACTATAATATTCAATGACTTTTATAACAATTCGGCTGAAAAGTTTGTAGGCTTACATAGTAAAACTATTTTTTTGGGTAAAATTCGATTATATTATTCAAAATAGTTGCCTTCGAGGGCAATATAACAATTATACAATATATCACTTCAAAAGATATACTACCCATTCTTCACCGCCACACTGTATTACCCTCCCTTTTCCATTTACATATCTATCACTGTTTCCTGGATTATTTTTATACCTCTATAAGTTTGAAAAACCGCTCCTGCACCTTATAACTGAGAAACTTGGTTAAGTGAAAAACCTCAGTAAAGGAAAAAAAAAGAATTTGCTAAGGTTGAATTTCTAACAATTTTGATGTACGACCAACAATTTCTAATACCTTTATGACACTTATGTTAAGTATTTTTCCCCAGTTTTTGATCGTATTGAAGTTTTACGAGTTTTAAAAACGTTGCAGTCAAACATTGCTCGTTTGAACTTTTTCAGGTTTTGGTGTCAGATTTGCCAGATAAGACCGTTAAAACAGTTGTCTGACCCAGATAGTCTCTTAACATCAAAATTTTATTTTGGTTCGATATCCCCCACCCGATTAGGGATAAAGGATCTCATTTCAAAGACAATAGGGCAGCAATGGCATCCACTTTGTTATTGGTGAAACACAACGCCTAGTTAAAACTCCTAAAAAAGATGTTAAGTCCGCCCCAATTGTCTTTTTAATATTCTCATACCTTTCTTTTAGGAATCATTTCTCTTACTGTGCGGTAAGTGTACGATATCAAACAGTAGTCTGAGGTATTCATGTGGGATGATTTGTATGCAAGTGAGAAAACATCTCGGGCCCATCGCCATTGCCGAAATTGATGTCAAACGTTGGAAGAGTCAGGCAGGTATTTGGAAACCTTCAAGTTGTATTACACATCTAATTCAGAAACTGGTTATCAAACAGTTATGGACTAGTGATATTCTTGCAAGCTCTTATAGGTAGAACGTTACGACTAAACGAGTCCAGTCTCCTTCCGAATTAATCTTCGGTGACCTGTTTATTTTTCTTGGGAGGACACGTAATTTGACGAGAGCACCCTTTAGGCTCTGAATAGTTTCTCTTACTTTCTGTAATACTCTCCTCTTTAGCAATGTCGAGGCTTTCCGTCCAATTTAAAACTTAGACTTATTGTTTGATATAGCAGCTTCCGTAAGTTAATTTTCAACTGGCGATCTCTTAAGCGTGCCTATTAGATAGGGCTATGTCAAATATGCCAAGAACATCATATTTGATGAGTTTTGCTACTGCTTTTAGTATCAGCGGTAGTACCGAATCATAGGATTCATAAGCTGAGTCAAAAAAATGAACTTATAACCTATTTCCCAGCGTGAATTATGAAAGTTTAAGTTGCGTCTTTCATGGTTGAACGATTGCTGTAAATACTCGGATATTGTCTTATGTTTTTTGTTCAATACGGAAAGCCAGCTATAAGAGATGCAGTGTAAAATTATTCAATTGTTATAACTTTATTTACTTGGGAATAGATATAGGATAGGCACTGAGGGGTGTCAACCCCTTCTTCTTTTCAATAGTACTATTACTATTACTATTGGTGGTAGTTGATGCAAGATATCGATTTTCTATGATCGATGTGGGCGCTTACGGGAAAGATAGTGACGCAGGAGTTTTTTTCAAATTCAGCCATTTGTGAAAATATTGAAAATGGTAGCCTAGCTTTACCAAGAGCTAAGCCATTTCCCAACTCTGAGGAGCAAGTTGAATTTGTATTTGTAGGAGATGAAGCATTTCCCTTAAAAACATACTTACCCTGCAAGACAACTTCCAAACAACCAAGCTGCTTCAGACTTTAATTACAGTTTGTCAAGAGCATTAGTTTTGCTAAATTTAGAATTTTATTAAAATTAATTGTAAAAGCTATTTGCATCCTACATAACGTAATTGTAGATATGGAGAAAGAAGACACACCCGCAATATCGTGTTTACGTTGGACATCTACATATCCCAACGTCAGTTTGATAATGAAATCTGCCCGCATTAAACGCACCGCATTGCCCATGCTTACGCGGACACAGCGAATACTGTAAGGAAGTTCGATGTCGGACGGCTATAATCGCAAGAGATCGCCAAATCCTTTTCCAGTAACATAATTACCGGAAAGCCATCAGAGATGCCACCTTTGATGTGCTGGGTTTCACTCGGCCACCACAAAGAAACACCTGCGGGCGCTGCATAGAAGCTCTAGAGCTGCTTACGAGCCCAACGACCAGAAGAGATGAGACGAACAGCGGCTTCTTAGAAAGAAAAAGAAGAAGCATGAGAAGCCCGCAGTTGAGGAAATTGAGAGATGTTACTCCAGGGATGTCATTCGAATACAAATCCCGATCCGAAGCCTGTAGAGACGAAAAAGGGAAAATCGTAATAGAGTCGCAGTCGATATTGAAGATTTGGAAAGAGCATTTTGTAGACTGTATAACGGTGAAGTCGAACCAAATACCGCTGTCAAACAGAATGAACTTTCCATCCACCCGACCTGGATGAAGTGAAGATAGCCATATCTAAGCTTAAGTTCAACAAAGCTGCTGTAGCGGACGACCTGACCGCAGAGCTCTTCAAAACAGCAAGATATGATTTGGCAAGGTGCATACACCAACTCAACTGTAAACTATGGTCGGACGAATGTATACTTGATCAATGAAACCTCAGCATTGTTTTTCTGATCCTCAAGAAAGAAGAACCTCTGAACTGCGGCAACCACAGTTTGTTTAACATCGCCTTCAAGATCCTCTCTGCCGTAATGTGTGATCGTCTGAATCCACCTATTCATCGATTTTAAGGCCACGTATGACATCATCTATGAAAGAAAGCTATTCAGAGCAATGCCTAGTTTTGACATCCTTGCCAAGCTCGTCCTTTTGTGGAAGATGACGACGGAGAATGCGCGCTGCTCCATAAAAGTCGGTAAAAACTCACCGTGATCTTTGATGTCAAAAAAGATTTAGAAAGCGTGACGCGATTGCCTTAACATTATTCTTAAAGGAATATTGCAATGTGATTGTTTAAATGAGTGGTATAATGGCTGCGTAAATTGTAAGAGTAGTTTTTGGATAAAAGAAAGGTTCTGTTGCGGACACATCATCAGTAAGCAAGGAACACATTTTTATATTTGTTTTAAATTTTTATCTCTTTTGATGATTTATTTTTTAGATAGAAAGTTGTGAGCGAGGTGGTAATGTATGGGTAATCCACTCCCCGGTATTATAAGATCGGTTTGGAAAACGATCTTTTATTTCGTTTGTACTGGTTATTTCATTTTTCCATCTTAAAATAATAAATAAATATTATTTTCAAGGCAATATTGTAAAAAAATTAAAAACAAAAATTGCATTCACATTTGTAAAAAAATAACATTAATACGTACTCGTAACTCAAATCGAAAAGGCTTTTTTTTCGTACGACGACATTACTGATAATTGGTGCAATTTACCAAAGCGATTGTGGACTCCGTGCATTGTACTAGCTGTTGTTGCACCCATATTATTATTATTATTATTATTTTTTTTTTTTTAATGAATGAATGACCTAATCGTATTTTTGCTCGCCATACAATACGAAACACGAATGACCGATTACAATGATGAAATTACACCATTCACTATGTGTTATCTAATGTTGTATTTATTTACATCTTTATCTGATTGCAAACATAATTAATGTAACAGTAACTAAAATCCTATTGACAATTTATTAAAAAAAAGTTAACTCACACGTAAATAGCCGATTGCACTGACAATTGGATTATAGTATTGGTGGAGATAAGTGGGGATAAGACTTCAAAGTCAAAAGGGCCACATCTGTTTGACTTGGCTCTAAATTGGAGTATACACTCTATTCAAGAAAAACTTTACTTAAACTTTACTTTATTCACACACACACATGTTTGTAGCCAAATTATTTTCTGCATTTAATAGCCGATGGCGCATTGTATTCAGTTCTGCAGTATATTTCTATACTTTCGCGGTATAACATCATTACACAATGAGAGCGGCTTTTAAAAAGCGTTTCGAAAGTGTGAGTCATTTGTGAGAAAGTGGATAAAGAGATATAAGGAATGCGCTAATGTCCATGCTAAGGGAGGTAGAGGGACCAGGTAGTAAGACCAAAAAGTACTTTGTAAATCCTTTTAGAAAAACCCCACAGTTAGTCTGAGAAACACAAAATAGAAATTGTCCAGAAAATGAATTAAAGTGCCCATTTACAAAAACGATGCCGTTTCGCAGGTTCTGGAATCAAAAACAGGAGTACAGAACCTAAGCTACTGACCAAAAAAACATATTGAAATGAGGCTAAGTTGGGCAACGCAGACGACGTTTGCAGCAACATCATATCTAGAGATGAGTTATCTTTTTTTGTTTATAATTATTGGAAGAAACAATGGACAAA
Organism: Volucella inanis; assembly: GCA_907269105.1. Classification (NCBI taxonomy): domain Eukaryota; kingdom Metazoa; phylum Arthropoda; class Insecta; order Diptera; family Syrphidae; genus Volucella; species Volucella inanis. Next base: position 72,696,028 of record OU026157.1, on the reverse strand, counting down.
AAAAGAAAAAAACTTTCTGCAACACATCGTAAAATATCCAACAAAAATTCAGGTTTATGGACGCTTCTCGGCCAATAAATTCAGAAAGTTAATACATTTCATTTCAAAGTTACAACCGCATATGCCTATCTTTCGATTCAAAGATAAAATTGACGAAATGAATATCACTGTTCGTTTTTTTTTGTCAATGTTATTCACGCATGAAAAAAGGCTTGGATAACGCTACAATTTCCAGTGCAGCGAAAAATGTGTAAGTTCACTCAAAATAAACATAATGTCGGGAGGTGTTGTCTTAACCGATAGGAAAAAGGGCTCCATTGACGCTTTTTTGAGTGGAGGCTAAGTAAAAGAGTGACTGCTAGAAAAAGTTAGAAGTTCAGCTAGTGTTTTCCGAAATTATTTGAAAAAAAAAAAAAAAAATACTCGGAGATCCCGATTTTAGGAGGATTTTTGAAACAGCCTCAAATTATCGGTTTGATAAAAGATATAACAATGAAATGACCATTTTCAGTAGGTGTGTAAATATCTATTTTTTTGCCTATGTAGAAACTCTCCCACTATTTTTACAAAAAAAAATCTGTGTAATTAACAAACATATTTATTTCATAAATTTTACTTTTTTACCCTAAGTCAAAGGAAATTCATGTGCAGCTATAACTTTGATATGGTTTGTAGTATTCACACAAAACTTCGATGCACAATTCATAGTAAAATTATACCAGAAATGTTTGCTAAAGTCTGCCGAATCTCTGAATGGCCAAATAGTTATGACTGGATTTTGCAAGAGGATGACGAGTCGTTTCGGAGTCGTTTCTGTATGCCTTAGAAAGAGGAAAATTGTATAAAGACGTGATATTAGCCGCCCCATTCCTGATGCGAATCCAAAAGAAAATGTGTGCTCCTTTATTAAACCTAGCCTAAAGGGAAAATATCGCAATTGTAAAACAGCTTGCGTTTGTCTTGAGGCAAATTTTGGGGGCTTAAGTTTAGAATATGGATAAAAATTAAGTGAAAGTTGGACTAGACGCTGCCAAGCAATTATAAATAATAATGGTGACTTAACTCCCTACTAATAGGGAGTTTTGATAAATACTTTAAAAAAAAATGACAATAAAATTCTGGCATTTTTCATTGATTTTTTAGATGAAAGTTTTTGTTGAACATACTGTACATACTGTACTCTCTTAACAGTGATGAAGATTAACAATTAGCAAAAGCCCGGCATCCTGATAGAGATCTGACCCCTGCCAACGAAATCCGATGGGACTGTCAAGACAAAAGAAGAATGAACAACTTTAATACTACTACTGCTACCGAGAAGGATATTTATTTCGATGTAAATTTGTCATTAGTGGCACCAATCTTGAATGGATTGGAGAGGTTTGTCCAAAGGTATCCCACAATTATAGTAGGATACATTGAAGAGACATTTCTTTGGAGCATTTACGAGACGAAACTACCTGAATTCGCTCAATTCATCATCTAAATTTGTTAAACAAGTATCAGGTATCAGGTACTTAAAACAAATCCACGAAACCATAAACCGGACGATGAAAATAATAACACTTCGGTAACTTCAATCTGACAAGGAAGACGCATTATACAACGTCTTGCATCCGCCTACACTACATACAGTGCGTCGAATATTCAATGGAACGAACTAACTTTCGCACTCGTGTAATAGTAAGACTTTCTAAAGATTATAATATATACAAACTCCTTCTTCTGAAGAGCTGTTCTTCCACGCTGCAAAAACTGCTGCCCAAGCTTTTTTGTCAATCTTGCTTTTCAGGACTCGTTCTAAGGAGATTGAAAACAGCATTTGCCCAGTCCGTTCTTAAAAGGGCCTGCCTCGCAGAAAAGTTATACCAAAGCATATGTCGATCTGGCTAAAGTCAGACAGTTGTACTTGCTATTTCAAAAGTATTTGACACAGTTTAACATCAGACTCTTTGGAACTCTTATTCAGTAGATTAGAAGTAACCATCCAGAACGATCATTTTAAATTGTATAGGATGGTTTCAAGTCTGATATCCGCTCTTTTAATTTTCCTCGATGATCGCTAGTTTACTACTTCTAATTCAATATATGTAACAGAAATCTCTGCTTTTCGCATTCGTTCCGTTACTCACGTGCCTGTTAAGTTCATGAAATTCCGATATAAACACTAATCACTAATCCACCAATCGAGTGGAATTTAATGCTTTCAAAACACAATGCTGTCTGATGTCGTTAAAGCGAAATTTAACATGCATCGTCAAAACCGAGCTCTTTATAACTTTCAAACATTTAAAACCCACGTACATCAGTACCCTCCTTTCTTTAGTCCTTCCTTATTTTCCTTCGCCCGCGCTGTGTGCAAACATTGAATTGAACTTTGTGAGAGATATGAAATACAAAATAAGAGAGTAAAAAAAGTAAAAAGTAAGTTTTATTTTTGAATAGGACGGAAAATGTTTTGAAAAACCAATTTACTTGGGTGCCTACTTGACATAGTCAAAGACGATCAATCGTTAGTTCGAATGGAAGAAAAATTCACGACTATGTAAGTACCTACATAATGCTTTTTTGTTATTAAATTTTTGTTAATATATTTTTTGAATACAGTCGGAGGAATGTTTTATATTGAGAAGATGTCCTTAAAAGTTAGGATTCGGACGTTGTCCGTAAGTTTTGGCTTCTGAGGACATATCTACCTTATAAAACTTCATATATTCTTTTGCCAGCTGGTTGGTCATAGTGTTGTTGTAATCGTCTACCTGCTTAGTCTTAGGAAATATTCTTATGCACTCACCGTATGAGAATGGGCCAATTTGAGGGATTCGGTGCCGATCCAACACATCAAGCTGCTGCATGGTCAGCTAACCAACTCTCATGTTACAATATTTAAAATGTCTACAAAAGTGATATCGTCTGCTTGCCTCATGTTTTCAAAAGCTAAACAAACTCCACAAATCCACTCCAGCCGCTAAATGTGAGGGCTGCTTAAAGTAGTACGCACCGCCGGCAGATTTTGCTACTAGTGGCAACTGCATTAGGTCACCGAACAACAGAATATTTACACCACCGAAATAAGCATCACTTATCTTTATTTTTTGAAACCTGAGATGTATATTTTGAAGTGTTGTGTACGGAACTATAGAAATCTCGCCAATATCATCAACAGCAATTCCATTACCATCGTTTACCAAAAACTGGTTTTGTTCTCTTGCTCCCGTCTGACCATTTCCTCAGCGCTATGACCCTCTTGCAGCGGACTTAACAACTCCTTCTTAGCGTAAAAATCTTCTTTCGATGAGTTGTACCCTTCTGTTAGCTCTGTTTCTGAATGAAATTGGACGTGGACAACCAGAAGAGAATATTAATATCCCTCCGGGTCAGAACATCCTGCCATTTTTATTAAGGAGCGTGATTAATCGCTGACGCGAACTTTCCTCCTGATCTTGTTCATATCTTCAGCAGGTGAAGGGTTCGTACCATACAGGGAACTCTCCCAAGCTCAAAACCTCTAATGCGTGCGGCCGCGATACATATCTGTCAAAAATATTTCGATAGGTTTCATTTGGTCCATCATCTACTCTAAGCATTCGCTATCTTAATTCTGGGGTATAAGAATTTATGAAAACTACTTTTCGTAAAGAATCCCGCAATTTTAGATGATACAGTCTTATCGCAGCTTCACAGGCTGAAACTTCCCGATGCTTTAATATGGCATTTTGCATGGCAAACACTTGTTTCGCCAAACTTCCACGCTCTTCTTGCACCCGTTTCATGGCTTCCCGAGTACTCCTGAAAACTTCAGCGGGCTCAGATTTGAAAACATATTTAGAAATATAGTACACAGTGCTTTTAGTTTCACCACATGGCTAAATGCCCATATTTGCTTTAAACATATGTAGCATACCTACGTGTGTTATAAATATTAATATTCTGTTCGTTCTCTTTCCTTCTGAGTACATAGAAACGCCCGCCATTCCTTGCTGTTTCATCTTCGTACAGTATTTGAGATTGGCCTGAAATTGGTTTAGTGAAGCCAAACCGACAAAAATTCGTATTATTCTTGAAGCAAGTATGGGTTAACTTGTGTGTTTGTAATTGGCATACCAATGCATGGATTTCGGGGTCTTCGATGGAATTGGGCAGTGTGCAGGAGAGTACTCGATTCATTTACTCAATTCCTTCCTCACTGTCAACTGTCGATGCGCCACCAAAATTCAACAACTGGTTGGCACAGCAGAGAATCTTCTCGTCGTTTCAACTGTGTGAAGAAGATGTTCAGACGAAGCATGAGATGTCTACAGTGTCACAGGGTATGTAACAACAACCCGTAATTTTTCCGGGAAAGAAAGCTGTGACACTGGATGGACACGACCATCAGCAACTAAGAGCGATTGTAAAATATCCGGCCACTGTAGATCATTACATGACAATGTATTGTAAAAATGCGGAGCTCCTAAGTTTCGGGTCATGACCATTAAATCTGTGAAGGCTTTGTGCCAGTAAGCTTGAGATCCCCAAATATTTCGCATTACCAGATGAACGTTTTGAACCACATTAGTTAGTTCTGCCCCGTCTTGGCGTAAACGACCGCACACAGATACATTCTGCTGTACTTTGTACAGTTCCACCATCGAAAGACCAAAAAACCCAAGCCAATTCTTCAGCTCTCTGTTCTCGTAAATCATTTATCGGAGAAACTGTTTTGCGCTTCAATTGGTAAACAGGGACGGTATTGTCTGCATCTAGATTGTGAAAGATCGTATTCATATCGGGCACATCAGTGTCGATGGGCATCAGACTGGTGGTCATAATTTTACCATCGTGTAAATAAGACAATATCGAATACGACAGAGTCAGTGTAATTCCTATTGCAGTTTTCGTTAATATTTGGCAATGGTTCGGTACTCATCCCTGTTGCAGCTAGAGTGGGGATATTTTGGTCCGGCGACACTGCAGTTTTACTAAATTGAAGATCATTGGTGTCACGATCATAGGGATCTACATAGTGCTTCTTCAGTGGCAAACTTTTTTACCATCGAAGTTCCGTTTTCGCTAGCCACAAATCCTTTAGGTCCTAGTGAGTGTGAGTCAAAGAGGTAATATTAAGTGCCATTTTTATTAAATATAGCCACTGCGTACTGGGTCACGATCCCAGATTCAAAACTATTGAAGAAATATTGCAATCTGCATTCCAAATTGGTGAAGTTTTCATTAGCCATCACTTCGGGGGAAGTGGGTCTGATGAGGCCAACAACGATGTGCATATTCAAAGGGACCTCACTGATCATTACACAGCGCAACAACTCTCAGTATTCAGATAGTTGGGCTTTGGAGTAAGTGAGCTATACACTGCATGAAGTAGCTGTCACCGGTTAGTAATACTCGACCGGTCGCGTTAGCCGTGCATTTGCGCCCGCGTGACTCTTCCCCGAACCTATCATTGCCTTGGAGGAAATTTCCTCTTAAAATAGATCTATCATTGTTAATACATTTAAAATGGCTTTGGACATTTGTTTGTATGGGTTGGGTACGTTGTTTGGCTGGTGTGGACACGGCTTGCAGTATATTTTCGTTTATCGTGTCACCATCCATTTCAAAATTGACCTGCACATTTACATAAAGATGATTGTATACAGTGAGCCATTCGAGTGCTTTTTTTAATTTGTTAATGTCCACACTATATCTTCGGGTGCTAGAAAAATTCTCTAATGATTCGGCTATGATGGTTAGTTCGGCCTCGGAGGCGGAAATCGGTATTTGCTCCGCCAGCTCCTCTACCTTTTGCGCAAACAAAATAGCTTGCCCTTTAAAGACCTTTTGCCCAAACCAACCACATAGGCGCACTACTTTCATAAACGGCTGGACACGAGAGACACTGCAATTCTGATGGGACGGACGCTACTTGCATGTAATTCCAGAAAGCCTGTGGAGGAGTTTTATTTTTTATAATATTGTTAGCGCATCTATTACAACAATCAAATTTATTTGTATTTGTATTTGTATTTGTAGCATATACACAATGTGTCTGCTTTTGGTATAGCAATTTCTTACATGAATAGCACACGTTTTCTGCATATTAAAATATTAGATTCTCGAAAAAATTCAAGTCATCACTGAACAGTAGCCGTCTCCTGCAGCCGTAATCTCGTTGCATGCCTTCAAATTTCTCTTCACGTGAACAGGGTGTCTCGATTTCCCGTACCAATGCCGCATGCTCCTGCATTTGCAACAATCTGCCACGTGAAGTGGGATACCCCATCTCTCGCATTTCCTTCAGTCTTATCTCACGTGAAAATTGAGTCTCAGGCGTTTAGAACCCTGAAAACATTATACTCCTTTTTTTTTAGCAGTCGTGTAAAAATTAAATGCGGAGGACACTAGACACTATTAAAAACCTGATGGCAGAGCTAAGGACTTATCCTAATAAATTTAGAAAATTCACAAGAATGATGATGGGAACATTCGACTATTTATTTGCAATAATTTAAAATGCAATTAATAAACAAAATATAATATATCCAAAAATCTGGTGGGAGATTATTTATTACACTACGGTAAGCAAAAATAAAGAAAATTAAATAAACGCTAATGCGAAACAAAACAACAACAATGAAATTTTGTTTCTGAAAAACAACTTTCCAGCTCGTTGTAGATAGCATGTATTTCTGGTTCGCGTTGTTATTTTGTTTTGAAGTATGCGATGTGCGCTGCGCCATGAGCAAGTGTGCAATGATCGACAATGACCCTGGTTTGAAACATACTTGCTGCATTCGGTGTATGTTGGTCGTACGCAATACCACATATTTTCGACAACCACTTATGGAACAGATCGAATCAAAAACATTACTTTGATTAATCAAAATAAAACGTTTTGACTGATCCGGTGTGTTTCCAGTCTTATGGGTACTTAAAATGGCGAATGTGGTAACATATGGAATACTGGATATTTTGCTGCCAGATTTTATACTTGAAGCTTTAAACATTTGCATCACCTTGTTTAATAACGCAATGGATAATGTCAATCATAAAGGGAGAGTGGACGATAGCGGTGGTGCATAAATTTTCTTAATAAAGGTAAAAGCACCGCCAATCCGACGAATCTTCGTTGGATAAGTTACTTTCCGAATGCGAGTAATGTACATAGTAACGGATAAACAATTCGGTTTCAAGGTGAGAATTGATATCTTACATGCCACTTCTAAACTGGTTACCCATATCCAGTGGAAAAAAAGAAGGCATAATGGCATAGATGAATTAACATAAATGGCTTTTTTTTTTTTTTTTTTTTTTTAATTTTAGGCGGTTCAAAAACCGCTTTCCACTAATTGCCTCTATCCGTGTGACTGACTGTGAGTACATGTGAATTGTCACCAATGTCAATTCCCCTCACATTTTAAATTGCTCTCATTCTAGGAAATTCTAGCATAGAGTGTATTTGGGATGGGATTAAGGGATTGTAGTGAGACAACACCGATAAACATTTGTTTGTAGAAATTTGGTCAGATAACTTGGATGCAGGTAATTTAATAAACCTAATAATAAAGATAATTTCGTTATTTAGTCTGACTATAATAATAATATTATAATAATCGCTTGTTCCAATTAGTTCGACGAACAACCTTATCTCGCGGCCTGATAGCCCCAATTATTTATATCACGAGAGTTTGCGTTAAGAAAGATAGATTAAGATACTTATTATAAAAAAATTTCAGAAGTAAAAGCAAAAACATTTCGTTAGTTGAAAAAAGAGAATAATAATAATATTAATAAATGCATAAGGATTTTATAAGTTTAGCTTAGAGCGCCCGCAGAGGGACAGTAAGTTCGAATATGGTAGTTAAGGAATTAAGCTAATTTATTAGCGATTTTGGTCCAGCTTTAAGGTATTATTATAATAACAAGTAAATGAGTAAAATGCTTAAATCATCTTCGACCACTTTAATACAATTAGAACTGGGTATGAGGTCAGCTTTGATAGCACAATTCTTCAGTATTTCGTAAATCAAAAATTTTCGAGGTGTATCATAACCATGACTTCGTTGCAGCTAATATAGTAGTAACGGATGTGAGAATATCCTTAGAAAATCGTGAATAATGTGTGGATTAGTCAGTGGCTAGTGACCCTTACTGATAGGATACCCCTTTACCTCTATTTGATAAGGTCTTGTCAGCAAGGCGAGGACAGGTATACCGCAGGTGACTAATAGATTTTGTTTTTTTTTTTTTTTGTTCGTTCACTAAAGTCGTCGTTACGCAGAAACTGAGAAGTTTCTCATGAATACAAATGGCACAGAGTTCCAGCCATCGCGCACAAAAATATCGTCCCAGTGTAGGATGGTTTTATTAGTTGCTATATTCTGAAATGAATATCAGTGTTAACCTATCCCTAATGAGTTCGTCCGCTCTTTAATTACCTTGGATAGTTATACATAGAGTTTATCATAAAAACTTGGTAGCACAGATATATCTATGACATTTAATGGCAGTTGTTGGTAAACAAATTTAATTTATTTTGAAACAATGGTGTTGTCAAGTGTTTGACAATTCGAAATGACAATTATAAAGATTCATCGGAAACGAAGAAATCAGTATTTGGAAGAATTGCTTTATATCCGCTAAGTAGATAGCGTATACTCGTATAAGTAAGTATTAAATTGACTAAGCGTTCGTCACTATGTTATTGTTGTAATTTACAAGCAAATTATTTTTTTAGCGAATAGAGGAATTACAAAAAAAAAACAAAATATTGGTTGGTAGCCAGCACTAGAAGGAGGGACCGGTATCACATTACTAAACAAAAAAGTAAAGAATCAAAGAACACGCCAATAGCTCCTCCAACAGCAACTAACCTTTGCAGCTTATCTTTGCTCCATTTGCTTCCTATAGATTTGTTCGGCATGCAACTTACAATTGACTCTGCTCCCAGGAAAAACACAATCATCTTATTGAATAGAGTTGGAAATTTATAAGGACACTGGAGACGATTAGATCTTACCAATCAAGGAATAAGACAAATTTATTGCTTTAAGGTATTGATCATTTATTATACGTTTTACAAATTTAAAATGGCCAGTGTTATTGGATTGCACTAAAGGAAGACTTTTGCAATGAGATAACTAGCTTTCAAATATCTGATATTTATTAAAGTGGTTTCGAATTGCAAACCTACATATGTATATTCGCTTTATACATACATATGGGGGTGAACAACTATTTAGAAGATTCTTATTTAATTTAATAGCAATGCTAAATTCATAAATTTTGATGTCAATACTAGGACTCTATTTACATACTTAATAAAAAAAAATGAAGGTATATAAATACCTTCATTGCAGTTTCGTGCAATTCCAAACAAAATCTAATAAAAAGACATCGATGTGATGTAATACTTGAAACTCAAGAATACAAAACTTCTTCGACAGATCTACTTAGAATAGAGGAGACCATATCATATAGAGTTTTCCAATAGGGACTTGACAGCTTTGAATTTAATTTGTGAACTCAATCATCAAACTGTCATTGTCAATTTATTCAGTGAACTCAACATTTTCATCATGGTAAAGTACACTAACGAGCAACGTCTGCAAATTATAAAAATTTTCTACAGATATTCGGAGTCGGTGAATGCAACTTTTAGAGCGTTAACTCCAATTTTCGGTCGTAATTCTCGCCCTAGTAGACAGGCTATTGCTTGTCACAAGTTTAGTGCAAAAATTTGAGTCTATATATTCGTTGTGTGATGTAGTCGTGTCAGTGAGACAACGGGTTGGTCGAAGTGTCGAAAATATCAGACGTCCGTAGCAAACGATCTAAATTGGGCATCGCTCAGACCACATTATGGCGTATTTTGCGTAAGGATCTTGGTTTACACCCATACAAGATCAAGCTGACTCAAGAATTAAAGCCGATGGACCATTTGAAGCGACGTACGTTCTCCGATTGGGTTCTGGAGAAGATGCGCCAAGATGATGAATTTCATCGCAAAATCATCTTCAGTGACGAAGCTTATTTTTGGCTCAATGGGTTCGCCAATAAGCAAAATATGCGTTATTGGTCGGGTGAAAGCCCACATGTACTTCATTAATCACTACTTCATCCACAAAAAATAGCTGTTTGGTGCGGTTTGCATGCCGGTGGCGTTATTGGGCCATATTTTTTCGTCGACGATAACGATCGTTACGTTACTGTGAATGGTCAGCGTTATCGCGCCATGATCACCGATTATTTTTGGCCCGAATTGGAAGATATGGACTTGGACGACATGTGGTTTCAACAGGATGGTGCCACAAACCACACATGTTTGTGTTATCTCAATACATGGGCCAGTCGATTGGCCGCCTCGTTCGTGCGATTTAACGCCGCTTGACTATTTTCTGTGAGGCTACGTTATGCCATTGGTTTATGCCAACACGCCGACGACGTTGGAAGAGCTCAGAGCCAACATTGAACGCGAAATGCCCGCGGTGGCCATATGAACGAAGTCGAGTTCCATTCATAAATGTTTTAATTGTACTTCAAGCCAATAATAAAGTTTTTGAAATATCTCAAATGGTTTGCCTTTTATTTAAAAAAAAAAAAAAAGTTGTCAAGTCGTTATTAGAAAACCCTATATATACCATAAATACGTCAATAACCAGAGAACACACAGGAGTAGATCATATCACTTTTGTAGGTACAGTTTAGTGACAAAGAAACTGAGTGCCACAACATACTCGTATGTGGATGCATACTTTTAAAGGGATCATGAAAGATACTTTGAAGACAATTAGAAATTAAGCCAAAAGCTGCGGACTCAGTCCCAATTTAAAATGATTATACAAGAAGTCAAAATATACTGCAATACAACCTCCCCAAGCTTACTTATGTTCTATTTCCCTTTGTGACTTATAGAGCCTTTATTACGGCTGTTGTAGTTCTCACCAACTATTTCTTAGTTTCTGTGATTTTTCTGTCACTGTTTTCGGTCGCCCACTCTTCTTTCATGTTGGATGAGTGGATTCCTTGCATAGACTGGTTAGCAAAGGAACTGCCGCCATTTTGTGTGACCTATCTACTAACACTTGCGTCTTTAGATGGTTGTGCCTATATATATCTAGCCTGTTCTCTGATAACGCTAGTCGTGTCAGTATACCCTTAAGTATGTACTATGTTTGGTAGACACCCATTGAAAACACTGGTCACTTTTTATATGCTGAAGGCATATAACAGCACAGATTCAACCTTAAAGTGGAACGATCTGAGTTTGATGTTTAAGCTAATTGCATTACTTCTTTATAGCAGCAGTGCTAACTCGGTCTGATGCGGTAATGCCGAGGCGGATGATTTTTGCCTTGTCAGAAGGACTAAGCCTGCACCCATAGTTCTGTGACTGACCCAACTACGAGTTCAGGTGATTCATGTGAAATATCTTAGAGTTCGTTGAATTCCTCCGTTACCTGTCATAATCTCAGCATGCAACACATTGATAATTTCTAATAAAAACAATATTGATGACAATGTGAAGTCTTGTCTTACCCTTACTATGGGAAGTAAGGAGGAAATGCATCGTCCGATGGCAGAAGTTGACGAAAAGAATACCATCCTGGGTACACCACAACATTTTTTTATTCATCCCCATGCGGTATTCAATGAGTCTATCAGAACTAAGAAGCGTTAACGCAGTTTTGCATACTGCGAACGGTTTGTACGAAACAGCTGGGCACAAGCTAGAAAAAGAGACAGAGGACCACTAAAGGTAGATGCGATCGGCGAAACAATACCCGAAATTCCTCAAGGAGACACTGACGTGGAGAAGGTAAGTTACCTAGAGCGATGAAAACGAGTTCAATTGGTGACCACTACTTCGTGCGCGAGTGGAGCGAAGGACATATTGGTGGTGGTCGTGGTGTGGTGGTATATGCATAGACTCCTCAATCAGAGGGTCGCGGGTTTGAATCCCGTGAGAAGAAATTCTCTGAAAAAAATCTTTTCATAGAATTTGTATGTAGTTATATGAAAATCCCGTCGGCTTCAACTCTGACATGAAGGCATAACACTGATGTTGGAGTGGTTGCTGGCTGGGCTAAATTTAATATACTAACAACTAGCACGTACAGTTTGACAACCACCTCTGGGAAAAATATCGAAACCAAACACACCTGAGTTTCCAACTACTACACCACCCGCCCGCGCCCTGGAGAAAAGCCAATAAAGGGGCATTCATATCCCATTGGATATTATAAAAAAAAAAAAAAAAAAAAAAAAAAAAAAAAAAATGTCCTGGATGAAACAGCACTCGAAGTGGACAAAACGGAAACCTGGATCAAGAGAGCATGAGAGACTACCACATTGCAATGGCGACTCGGACCGATCATCGACACACATCCCGGAAAAAACGGACTTGCCCGAGCGGCTATGTTACAAACTGAAACCGGACAACTTAAGCGGTCACATGTGAAAAATTTTTATTTGTCATCAAATATCACAAACTAAAAACAAGATATTTAAATGACACAGCACAAGCAATGGACAAGAAAAACAATTTAAATAAAATCTCATAAAAAATCAGTCATTTTTTCTATTCTTTTAAAAATAATTTATTCGTTAATTAAATAAAAATAATAACAAATTGTTTTCACTCTAGACTTCCCTACACAGCACAACAAATACATACAATCCAACGGATAACGTTGCGTAGTTCCGAAATTCCAAACTGCCGACGGGAATTGGAGAATCAGAACCTCGAAGGCATTTGAATGTTCAAAGTTACCCACTCAAAGCACAACACAACACTTTAACCTATTAACAGTGTCAATTTTTAAAATAATTTGAAGTCAACATGTTAAATATAATAATAAATAGTAATAAAGAATCTTAAATTAATTTAACATAAATCTTTAAAATATAAATTAAATTTATTACAATAAATAAATAAATATGTAAATAAAAACTTACGATAATGCGCCATCTCATCGATCGACATTTGTGGCCGATTTTTTGGCTAAAAATCGCATTTTAACTGTCAACCGTTCCTCGTATTCATCTAATTTGTCTCCGTGCGACATTTACATTTTCGGAAAAATACATTTGTCGACAAAGGAAAGCATTGTGAATGTTGAAGCTTTTCAAAAGGCTTGTACACATATCCTGAAGGACATCCCGGCCGACGATCTTAAACACTCATTCGACATGTATGCTTTTGGGATCGACAACACTTTTCTTCAATGGATTAGAAATTATATTTCGGAACGTTCAATTCACGTTGTCTTGGATTGTTTCAAGTCTGATATTCACAAAATAAATGCTGGTGTGCCCCAGCGCTCCGATAAATGTCCCCTGTCTCACCCTGCTCTATAGCTATTTTCACCACCAGTGCTCCATTGAAATTGCAAGTAGCATTTCGCTCCTTCAAACCTCTAACCGTAACACACCGCTCGGTATGAATGCTCATCAGTTTATCCTCAAGCCCACTTTCGGATGTACATTAAAATAGCGTGATTCTTTCTTAAGCCGTACATATTGCTTATGCAATGCCCTGCCGAGCTCTTTATTTCCTGAACATTATCATCTTTAAGCATTTAAAACGAACGTACACTGGTACCTCGCTTTCTTTTCTCCCTAATTTTTCTTGGCCCGCGCTCTTTGCGAACATTTTAAGGGTAAAAAAACACATGGAACACGTGCTTATATAAACAAAAAAATCTTGAATCATGAAGAATCATACTTATATGGCACAATACTGTTGTCGACAACAACAACCAAGAAAACGATAACCAAAAAATAAAAATAAAAGTGGTGGTACAGAGAACAGCAAGTATTATACCCAGTATTATTACTGATGCAAGTATTATTACAGATGCGCCCCAAACCACCCCTTCCGCAGCACTGGACACCTTTATACATATTTCTTCAATAGGAAATCAAGAAATTCGTTGTCAACATGCTCCATCTGCTCCATACAACTCCTAACCCAGCAAATAACACCTAACTACCATAATTTGGGTTCCTTAGAGTTAACAAATTTATTATCTCTTGTTCGAATTTCCATATTCGGAAAGAAATTAATGGCAAAGATACACAGTAATGAGGCCAAAAGAAAATGTGTATAAGACTGCGAACACAAGCAGAGCCTTCAAAAGTTATAGCTAGCTATTTGGGCGACAGAACTAATTGGATGGTATCCATATCTGGTATGGAATTCGCCATTTACTCGTACATTATAATGCAGGCTGCAATTAAGACGCTGAAATCTATTCACGTCAATCCTGAAATATGTTAGTCAGAAAGGGCCGCACAATACTCAAAACATTATGCAGGCAGCACCGAGTGAAGCTATGTTGGGCACTAGCACAATACTTTATAAGGATAATGGCAATAGCTGTTGGGTTTACGAGAATAAGAGTGCACCTAGAAAGGAGTTAGGGTGTACGAGTAGATATTTAAAATCTTTATGCATAGTTAGGTTTATCATCAAAGACAAAAATACAAAGGCAGTCGAACTGAGGTGATCAAGTCTAGATGGCCTAAGCGTATCTAAAGCATTTTCTACATTTGTTGATAAAAAAATATGAGAACATCCCAAGCTTAGCACGTATCCAGAGGACATATATTGGTCGAAACGGACAATTCCAGATTCTGCGGTGGATTTAAAGCTTTAAGCTGGGCCGCAAAAAAATTTAGAGGAAATAAGCTACAAATCTAGGAATACAAGACTTACTGAGATTAATTGTGTGTTGTTAGCATTTAAGTTCTTTCTTTCGACTTTTTTGCCTACGATCGGCTGCTTTTGGTTCCAAATGGTGTACCTTTTACCCTTTTTACTGGTAAATCTTCCATTAGGGATATATATATATATTTTTTGACACCTATGTACATATGTTCAGAAATGTTTGACCAATATGACCAATGACTTACACCAAGAAGAAAGTTTTAAAATCGGGTTTTTAATTCGAAAAACGTACATAAATAAATCGTGATTTTGTTGGTTCTCATAATTGAGTAATTGACCTTGCTATACATATACGTAATACAAAGTCATCAACGCGTTAACACAATGTGCTTACAGAGAGTGTAAGTAAAATTATGAGAGACGCCTTTGTGCGTCCAATATTCGTATTTTGAACATTTTGAGGTTTGAGGATATTGGCCTATACGTGTATAAGACTCATCTGGTGCAAGAACTAAAGCCAAGAGATGATGGTTTGCGAAAAGAGTTCATGAATTGGGTTCTGGAGCAGCAGCTTGGAACCGACCCTTATTTTTATTGAAAAATCATATTAAGTGACCAGGCTCACGTTCGACTCAAAGGAGCAGATTTAGAAGAGGCTCGAGATATTCAATAATATCAATGATTAACGCTCATTCCTTCGAAAATATGGATGACATTGGCCCACACATTATGTTTTTCCAGAAGGATGGCGCTACGTAGTACTCATATAAAAACCATGAAACTATTGACTTAGTGAAGCTTCGATTTAACGACGTTATATCGCGAAATAGATCAGTGAACTGGAAATCGCAATCACCCGATTTGACGTCAATCGAATACTTTTTGTGTGGCTATGAACAGGCGGAATGCGTGGAGGCCATATGCTTAAAATCGTGTTCAAAACTAATGTCACTACCCATTTATGATTCAAAGTTAGTTCCGGTGGTTTTTATATAAAAAAAACTTAAGTTCATAACAAAACATCCTTTACTTCATGCATTACAAATACGTTTTTAACGGTGACCTACATATATTGAATTAAATCAACGAACGAAAGAAAGCTAAGCTAAGCGCTTTCTTTGAAAATTATTAAAAAGAAATTCAGTTTTTACCAGGCATACGATCAACTTGTTTGTAGATGAAGCATATGGAACTGGTTGTCCAGTCGTCATGGCTTCATCCTCTCATACTCGGTTGACGAAACAAAACCATCGTATTTGTAAAGTTGGTAAGTTATTAAAGTAAGCGTCCCAAATCTTTTCTATTGTAGCTTTTTTTCATTTTGGCGAAGTAACCCCCTGCGAAGGGGATGATATTTCTTCGTGCAACTGTGCGCCCATTTTACAGTATCACTCTCTCACTATTATTCCAATTCAGAAACTGCTGTTGTTGTCACGCGTCTCTTTAATTTGCGGGAGCTAGAAGACTGCAAATGCTCTTTTCTTCTATCGCAGGATTTACATATCTTTTCTTCTGTTGGTTTATCCTGTCATGTCTAAAAGTTAGAAAATATCGGAAACTAAGTCCGCTACTTGAACTGGTTACCGAGAGCAGAACAAATGCCATCATTTTGGCAGATATACTCCTAGATAAGATCGTTAGGGCATCAAAGATCGCAGTAAAACTGAAACCGGGAATATTGTTAGCGCACCCCATATGAAAAAAAAATATTTTAGCGTGATGAGCTTTTAACTATAATATTAAGGAAGGAAATGCTATATTACGATTATCGACTAATATACTAAATAGATTCTAGCAAATACTAAGCAAGAGCGGCACTTGAATTCATGCTGTAGTGGCGGACATAAAACTCAGATACAATATATTTACAACTTTGCGGGAGTAACGCGTAACAACGAGTAAAAGTTTTTAAGTATTGACTTTTGCTGACAGAACTTTTGTTTAGAAAGAAACCAACAAAAAAATATTAATAATAATAACGAAAACCAGCATTGGTATGTAAAAATTGGCTAAACTAAAACAAAAAAAAGAGCCCAGCTCTTGCTGTTTAAATTACGCACATAGGTGGCCTAGTACGAAGTGGAGCGGAAACAGTGAAACCAATAAAGTAGTTAAAGCACATGCGATAGAATAGATATCCGGAACTATTAGAAGTATCGTCACTTATAAGCGGACGTGAAGCAAAAATAGTGAAACGTCATTTCAAAATCAACTGAGGTAGTATTTCTTATCATAATATTGCGCCACAACGAAGAAAAAACTGGGAGGAAATTCGATCGACGAAATAGTTTGAAAACGAACAGGGACCTAGCTGCTCATGGGAGCACCCAACGGCTGCCGCAAAAGAAGAAAAATTTTATAAACGCCGAAGTAAGTGAAATAGTAATATCAATTGATCTTAGCTGTGCAGTGGTGCTGGATCAGATATCTTCCGAAGTTTAAGCGACATTCAAAAATTTTGGATTCAAATGGCCCGCGAATATGTTCATTATTGTTGTTCTCTCATTAATGAGAGACATTTGGATGCCTAACCAATGGATGAAGAACTTTCTTGTTCTACTGCCAAAGGCAACACGATAAATTTCAACAACTACCGCTCGTTAAATTAATGTCACATACTATGAAAATATAGAGAGTTACAGACAGTCTAAAATCAACATGTTTTTCTAAAAATGATTACATTAAAAGAACTATTATACATACCGTCTCCATTAATTTGGAAAAAGAGTTCGACAAAGTTCACAGAGATCTTATTTCAGAAGATACTTTACGACGTAATAGTCTTCAGGCAACTCTTAATAATTCAATAAAAGCGCTAGGATATAAAGGCATTATCAATCCTGATGTGCTAAAAATCTAAATACTTAGGCTCTGCCGTTAATCATGATGACAATGTCGGACAGCGACGGAAATGACTATTTTATGAATGGCAGCGGATATAACAAGATGTGATTTAATTTGAAGTACGGGCTTTCTCTAAAGTCTTCACATCGGGGTGAGTAAAATACCTTGTTATGTCATATTCAACGAGTGGTTTCAGAAAATTCGGTCCAACAAAGCTTTGGAGGCTCAAGTTCCAGCCGATGCTCGAGGAAATGACCGAAATAAAAATTAATAAATTGCTCAAAATGAAAAAAACATCAGCGAACTCTTGGCACTACCAATGAGGCGATTATAAATAGATCGGCCTGTAGAATGGTTCTAAGATCCGCAAATTTAACCAAACCCACAAAGTATACAAAATGTAACATTAGATATAATCAGGCGCGTTAAATATTTAAATAGTTAATAAAAAAAGAAAAACAAAGCTTTTCGTGAGATATAAAGGACATCTGGCAAAGTTCATTCGTATGACCTTCGACTGAAAGAATTCTTATATTGACTTGCGGGGGGTTATTAGATTTATTAAGTAAATGAATCAGATTCTATTCTATGGAAATTCTGCTGATATTTTTTCACCATCCCACGCAAAGACAAAAACACAAAAATCATCTTAAGAAATGTTAAAACGATTATTCTATATAGAGATTCGGTTCAGAAAATTAAAATACCACAGGATCTTTCCGTAAAGAATTGATAGGTCATGTGCGCATAAACACTTTTTCTTCACCTTGAGGCTACCCTGTCGTACGATATTCAAAATTTGAATCACGAATAACCATATGTGAGCAAACTATCCACACATAGTCTAAATTTACCTATATTCTACTATAAATATGCATAGAAGTTGTGAAATCGTCATTGCTTCGAATTTTATTTTTCCAGTTGGTTTTTAATCGTTTGTATTTATTTCTCCCCCAAATTAAGAATAAATAAAAGGTTATGCATTCAACTGGATAATTCGATATCTTAATATGGAAATGAAAATAATTCAAAATGTTTGATTTCGAGACGGAGAGTGACAATCAAATCGAGAATAGGCAAGATGATCAGTTCAAATTCGTTCGAGATAAAAGTACGATAACCCTAACGTACTTAGAAATCTAAAAATACTTCGAAAGATTGGCATGTCTGCTTAAAAAACGCAATTCACCAAATCAACAAGGTGTGTGAAATTCTCGCATCAAAATGACCGCATCGATTTGTTTAATTAATTACAAGTAGCCACTTAAATCTCTTTCCGCCCGAGTACAAGTGAATTTATCTTAAATAAAACTTTATTCATTCATGCAATGGGCAAGTACTCAAATCAGCATCACAAACCGATGCCATTAAAGTACAAACCAAAACATAAACACACTTGTAAACTTGGCTAACTTGGAAAAACATCGCAAATGCCATACAAAACTTTGCAAAGAATAAGCTTTGCTTTGAAAAAAAGGCGAAAAAAAAAACAAAAAGTGCTCATGCACAAATCGACGATAGCAAGGAATGAGAAAAAAGAAGAACAGAGAAACAGTCATTGCAACCAGCCAATTCTTCTTGAATGAGGTCAGCAAAAATGCCCGTTTCGAGCTTGGAGAATGGATGAATGGGCAGTACTCTGTACGGTTGTACATCGTACAACGTACGAGTACTCGACGACTTTTCAATTAATTCAAAACCCACCTGTTAGTAATGGCTGCACAACCGCATTCTGATTGAGGCGACTACGGTCCACTCCGGCCTCAGGAGTCTTGAAGTTTAATAGTCTTTCACACATTTTTAATTTTTTATTTTCTCTTAAATCTTCTAATGCTTGCTACACTTGTACCGGTACTGCACTTTAATTTTCACCAATTAAATGAAATTCCGACTCTAAATTATATAGTCTCGCGCGCGTTACTATGAATGCAGGTAAAACTTCGAACACGAACGCGTATGCTACGCCACTGTTCCAAAAAGAGCTAATGCAGGAGACTAGAGAATCTTTCTCTGAAATGAATCTGCGTTGGAGTACAGACAATTTTTTTAAGTACTCATATATCGCTACTCTATCAGCAGTGTTAATGATTCTTGATTTGGTTTGCGTTTATTTTGTTGTACAATAATATATGCTCTGTTTTGCTTTTGCTTTTGATTTTGAATTTGATGTTGAAATCTTTGAGAGGGTGATTTTTACTTTTCCGTGTCAGTCCCTCTGTCGTCGATTGCTTATAATTGATTGAGAGTTGTAAAGGCGATACTTCGGAGTTTTATTTGGGCTCGACAATTCTTTTTGAAGATAACAAGCAAGCCCGGTTTCTTGGTAGCAAAAATTCACTATTGATTACACACATGAGCTGAAGGTTGGATGAAGGTCGGAACTTTGAAATGGCACAGGAAAATAGCTTGACGAATTCGAAATGTTTTCCATGGAATGAGATTTGCTATTGATTAATGGCTTTTGGGATCTTTCCAATGAAATCAGCTAATTATAATCACGAAGATTTAACACTTTACTGGAATTTTGACTTCGTTTTTTGAATTGTTTCCTCTTTAGATGCCAAGAAAACCGTAAGTTGATTACAAATAAATCAACCCACCAAAAATTTTCACACTCACTGACGTTTAAATTGACATATGCGTTGAGAAGGGAGAGAAAAATTTTTGATAAGAACAGAGCAGGTAACTTGAAGAAAATAAAAGTATATTGGAACAGCTGATTGGGTGCTTGTAGTAATTGTCGGTAATGTGGGGCTCAAAAGACTTTCTGTTATTAAATTTAATCGAACCAACTTCAGTTCGCAACTTAATACACCTACCATAAATTAACACTAATAGGTTTATCTGCTGTCTGCGACAAAACAGTGCATTACAAAGTCGTAATTGTGGTAAACAAATCAAGCATTCTTCTTTTTCATTTCTTAACATTTGAAATATCTACCCCGTGCTTATGCTACAGTCCGATGTTGACTATAGGTGGACGAGGTAAATATATTGTAGCTTTACAGCCTGTACACTTCGCATTGAAATGTTTCCCCCTTTCTCTATTGCTTTAAAGATAACATAAATTATTCGAATAACTTTTCTCTCGAAGCACGCGAGAGCATTTTTATCTTCCTTCGTCAGTGTCTTAGCTCATGCCCCGAAAAGCAGAACTGGGATGATAAGTGTCTTGTATAATGTCTTATTGGTTGCCTGTCGTCTGTATACGATGTCGGTCCCAGAAGTACCCGACCCAACAAAGAAAACACAAAAATTTTGGAAAAAAATTTTATTTATTTTTCAACATAATCACCTTTCAGCTCTATGCACTTTTCAGAGCGATGTTCAAAAAGTTCGATACCCTTTTTATAATAAAAACTGTCTTGCTCCTTAAAATAGCCAATTACTGCCGACATCACTTCTTCTTCGTTGGAAAATCTTTGACCACTGAGCCATTTTTTTAAGTTTGTGAACAGAAAATAATCCGAGGGGGCTAAATTTTACGAATAGGGTGCATGAGGTAGCATTTCAAACTTTAATTCATTCATTTTGCCCATTGCAATAAC
The DNA here is from genome assembly GCA_907269105.1 of Volucella inanis. Lineage (NCBI taxonomy): Eukaryota > Metazoa > Arthropoda > Insecta > Diptera > Syrphidae > Volucella > Volucella inanis. The sequence continues at coordinate 72,674,989 of OU026157.1, read as the reverse complement.
GGATTTGTGAGCTGGTACATTGTCTTGATGAAACAACACTACCGTTTTAGTCAAATGCGGCCATTTTTGCTTGATTTATTCGCTCAAGCGTTGCAATAAGTTTGCATAATACTGCCCATTGATAGTTTTTCCTTTTTCAAGATAGTCTAAAAAATTTATCCCACGCGCATCTCAAAAAATCGACGCCTTCTTTGGAGTGTACTCTTCGTCGCCATCTTGCATAGTTTGTTTCTATTGGTGCTATCATGTGCAGGCTAGAAGTCGATGAAGAGATTTTGTGTATCGATTTGTAACTCCTGGGTTTTTTCCAAGATCTGCTATATTTTAAAATTTTCATTCATCGCGCATACCTTCGTCGATCCAGATTTTATAGAAGAGTTGACAAATCCCCTTAATTCGATAATCACCTGCTGCTTTAAGGAGCTTTTTCAGTTAAGTTATCGAATACAGAAGCTTTGTTAAACGCAAGCTTGGAAATTATTGTCCTGACTTCATTCTGGTTGGGTGGCCGAAACTGTTCACTGTCTTCGACCAGGTTGATTCCGTCAGGATGTTGTTCGCCACCACCGTTTTAAAGTTCTCTACAGATTCTCAGCACTGATTGTGGTGCTATGTAGTTTTCTTCTCCTTTTTTGCAGATTTCTATTTGAGCTTTACAGCTTTGGTATGTTTGTTTTATTTTTTGATAAAATTTCTGAACTTCATTCTTCTGGTAACACGTCTCTAAGGACTCTTTTTATTCTTCTGAGCAGCCTAAGAGCTTCCTTACTTTTCTGGGCGTAAATCCATGAGCCCCTCTGATTCTTTTCTTCAGAACAGATCTTTAGATCCGCTTTTCTTCTAGATTTGCCTGTCAGCATTCGTCATCGAACCAGATGTTTCTTTGTTGGGGCGGGCTGAAATCCAGCTGAGAGAAACTAGATTGGAAAAGGCTCTGGCAATTGTGTCTGTTTGATGTTGCTCTTCCTCACAATGTTTCGCCGCCCTTAGTCTGTTACGGATATCCGCATCCGTATCTTAGCTACAACAAGATAATTGTCCGAGTCGATGTAAGCTGTTCGGTATATTCGGACATCCAAAACACTGGCGAAGTGCGTTGCGTCGATCTTTTTCTAGGTTCCTTTATGGATATTAAATTATGGAAACTAATACTACTACTAATACTCATGTGATCAACATTGATAATTTTAAATCCCCTTCAGAAATTATAAACACGTCCAACCAGCTGATAAATAACTCCAATAAAACCCAGTCAAATGCTCGCCTTAAAGGTCGTTCATCGGCAGCCGACATACATCAACATACGACCCGTTCTCAATTTAAACTAGAAATTGGTCGTCGTGACAGTAGTAGTGAATCGGATAGAGTCGAAATGGTAGGCGTCTATCAGGCTCAAAATACAACGTCCGCACTGCCTCTCGTAAACATAAACAAACACAAAGAGTAAAGTCATCAAGATATTCGAGGCGATTCACCGAGTTGAAATGAAAAAAATAAAAACTGCTCCCGCTACGGCTGCTTTGAAAACATCTATCGATAGTTCAGATTTGGATGTATTGTAAATAAGATTATAACCAAAACTGGTTTTAAATCCTGAAGTCTAAAGTAGTTTTAGAAGATTACCCTTGCCTTCCAACCGTTCAAAACGAAGATAACATTCCCCGATATATTGTAATTACTGGACTAGAGAAAGAAGGCGAACAATCGCGTAAATTGTCTACCTACAATCTAATAAAGATAAATCGCGGTTGTTGTTGTTGTTGAGGTTAAGTCAACTTCTCAAAGTTCTTAATGTTGCCACCGCCGAAAAATTCCTAAAAGCCAGAATTATTGACTCTATTCCAGTCAAGGTGTCTAATCACAATAACCTCAATTCTGTTCAGGGAAGAATTTACTTTAGGCACATAGAAAACATAAGTGAAGAGGAATTGCTAGAAGAACTTAAAAAATTCAAAATCATTGAGGTTCGGAAAATGATGAAGAGAGAAAAGGAATCATTAATTGCAACCGGAGCAGCTATTCTTACATTCGACCAAATGCGCTGTCCACACGAGGTCAAAATAGTCTGGCTGAATTTAAAAGTTGAGGAGTACATTCAAAATCCAGTGCGCTGTTTCAACTGCCAAAAGCTAGGTCACACAAAAAATTGATGCACAAACCCTTTGCTATGCAAAAATTGTTGTGTAATGAATAATAATGAATGAATATTTTGCATTAACTGCAATGATCTAAATCACACCCCAAGTGACCCCTCCTGTCTCTCCTTCCTTAGGTACAAGTCAGTCCACAAAAGAAAAGCCAATCGTTGGTGCTCTGTTCGTGATGCATGGCAAATTTACAATGATAACCCTGATCTGCATCTGATAGCTCCACCCCAAAAAATGAACAGCACTAACCCTGCTATGGCTGGGTTTATTTATTATTAAGAGGAAAATCGAATATTAAAGAACACTTGCAAACAGGATCAAAAAAAAACTCTCATGGTTCAAACAAACAACAAACAACAACAACAACAACAGCAATATTAACAATATCCCGTGATCAAGACAAGCTCTCTTATGGTACACTTGCAAACAGCATCATAAAAAAACTTCTCAACAGCAATATCCCGCGAACAAGGCAAGATCTCTTACTGTACGACGACAATAATGACTCTGGAGGACAATAGTTTTTCCATCCTCCAATTGAACATTCAAGGCTTTATTAATAACAAATATGCCCTAAAACTAATCGCTAAATACAATCCAGACATTATTGCTCTTCAGGAAACAAACATAATTTCAACAAATTCACACATGCTTAAGCTTATAAACTTTGAACCTTTTTTACATAATAAACGCTATGACTAAAGCACGAATAGCTATTTTTACTAAAAAGAGTATACCGATGACATCCCACACCACTTCTTTCACAAATCTTCTCTCACAAACCATAGAAGTCCAAGCTAAAAAAATATTAAAAGTTACAAATATATATAGGGAGCATGATGGTTCCGTTACAAGTGAACTCCTAAGGGACATTGAAATAAATAACAACCACCATCACCTGGTTCTAGGAGATTTTAATGCCAAGAACACATTATGGGGATCAAACAACACCAATAGGATAGGGTCACTTTTTGAAAACTTCGTTAATGACCAAGGTCTTATTATTTTAAACGAGCAACACGTTCTCTGCCGTCGATGTCACTTCTGCATCTGAGGATTCGGCCCCACTACTTCAATGGGAGGTACTTCCAGCTGAAAGTAGAGATCATATTTCAGTCCTGATACGCACTCGTGAAGCAAAATCTCTAAGGAAACAAGCTACAAGGTTTAAAGAAAGGCAAACAACCTGGGATCTCTTCAGATTGTCAACACACATATTATCATTAACTATCTCGGCATCTAACAACACCAACCAAGAGGCAGCCAAAATCAAGAAAATTATTAGAAATTAAGCTGCAAAATCAGAGCCGAATAAAATCCTTGAGAGCCCCAACATCGACACAAAATTTTCCATTTATTTTCCTCAGTGGCTGCTTAGGAAATAACCCAGAAAAACTAGCTCACAAGTTTTCAACAATCTGGCGGAAGTACAGTGAAAACAGCACCTTTCCAGAAAATGTCAGATCTAAAAACTTGACATTTAATTTAAATGACTCTCCCCTTTAACAAAATCTTTGCGAAGAACTCAGCGACGAAATCTCAAGAATTGAGTTCGACATTACTCTGCAAAAGTTAAACGGAACTACCCCAGGAAATGATAAAATAACGTATGAAACGGTTAAAGCAACATTCATTGGACTAGTATGTTTCCTCACGATTGGAAGAAATCTATACTGAAGCCGATTCCTAAAAGGTCACAAAAAAAAAAAAAAAAAAAAAAAAAAAAAAAAAAAAAAAAAAAAAAAAAAAAAAAAACACGGGTATTGACCAATATCTCTCCTACCTTTTCTGTCCAAAGTCTTCGAGAAAATTATTGGACGCAGATAAGGCTGGCTGGATCCAGTGGTATATGCATAGACTCCTCAAGCAGAGGAATGCGGGTTCGAATCCCGTGCGAGGCAATTCTCTGAAAAAGTCTTTTCATGGAATTTGTATGTAGCTATATGCAAATCCCGTCGGCGTCAATTCTGACATGAAGGCATAGCACTGATGTTGGAGTGGTTGGCTAGCTGGGCTTAAATGTAATGAACTAACAACTAGCACGTACTAAGACCCATTGGTTGAGGATGTACTGGCTCCAGTTTGACAACCACCTCTGGAAAAATATCGAAACCTAACACCTGAATTTCAAAACTACTACACCATCCGCCTGCGCCGTATCTTCGCGTATCTTCGAGAGATCCTTCAAAGATTAACGACACTTTACAATTTGAGGACACTACATTTTGTAACAAACTGGTGTAATTGTTCCTCCCTCCAAAATAGAGGCCCTACATCTTTGTCGGAAAAAGAAATGTTCTCCCACCCAATTCATAATACGTAATTCAATAATTTCACTCGAAAAGGAACTTAGGGTTCTTGGTCTTACTGTAAGTGGTAACTTGAAATGAAAAACATCATCCAACTATTAAGGAATCGAAACAACGCACTAAAAATGATATGTTCCGGCCGGAAAGGACCACACCTAGAAACGGCTTTAAAAATAACAAAAGCACTAGTTGAAGGCACTCTCCAGCATGGCTCTACAAACTTTATGTAGACCTTGAAGAAAAAACTGGAAAGTATCGATAAAGCCATAAACCAATGATACAGAACACGTACAGGTGCACTGAGAACAACACCTGTGAAAGCTTTGAGAATAGAATCCGAATACAAATCAGCTTACAGCTGACAAGGACAAAAAAAACATGTAATTTAATGAGCAAAGCACTGTCTGACATTTCCCATCCGCTTTACACAGTTTTGCAAGATAGCCTACTAAGGAAAAACAAAACAGGAAAAGTTCGATATCTTCCCTAAGTAAAGTGTTAGGTCTCATTTTGTCTCATGGATGTTTACCGTTCGAAACACTTAGTTCTCTCAACTCTCCCCCTCCATGGAAAAGACATATACTGTCTATTGACGTCAGTCTTTCCAGGCACAAAAAAGAGAGCACATCAAACATTTATTTCTGCATGCTTTACCGAGAGCTTATCGAAACAATCAATCCCGAAAAGACTCTGTATACAGGTGGTCTCTACAAGGTCCCTACTCTGCCTATGCAGTCATAGAATCTAATGCCAACAATGAAGAAGTTATTGTTCTTCAAGGGCTTCTTCCGGAGGCAGCTGGTAGTTAGCTGGCTGAAATTGCAGCATTACTAAAAGCACTAGCAATTGCACAGCCTAGCGCAGTAAAAACTCTTATTCTCACTGACAACATAAGTGTTATATAACAACATAACTCTTGTATGGATTCCAAGTCATTAAGGCATTAATGGGGCACGAAGTTGCAGATACTGCAGCCAAAGAGGCTGTTCGATATCATCTTACAAACGAATTGCCAAATATCCCGTTACTCATCCAGAGAATTTTTATAGCTAACGAAAATGAAGAGCTGGAAAATGCTTGGCTTAAGGAACAGAATTTTCTTCGATAACATCAACCAAGCCATATCAGAACACCATACAACAAATTGTTAACTAGAAAACAATGTATTTCGCTTTTTCGTATCTGAGTACGAAAGACTTTGTTTGTAATGTACAAACTGCAGGGAAACACTATCCATTTGGCATATCTTGGTTGAATATCCAATATCCAAACAGATAACAAATATTGGATCACCCGAAGAGAAGCAGAAGCCACTTGCAAGAATTCTCAATCCAGGCGATGTTAGAACTATGGTACACTACAATTTTTCATAACAAATTTGAAAACATCTAAGCTAAAATACCATATATTATGTTTTTTTTTTTTTTTTTTTTAAATTAATGGCTTTAGAACAAAAAATCTCACTATGTTAGTTATATCTTAAATTCCATTTGTTAAAAATCACATTCCCTTATTAAAACAACAGCATTGATGGTCTTGTTGCCCTGACGCTTTTAAGTATAAATAATTTATAAATTTTTTCTTTGTAAATTATTTTGTATAAATAAATAAATAAATAAATAAATAAATATGGAAACTTACATGACGCCATGTCGTATTTGCTTACATGCCTAAAGCTTGTTTTCTAAGTCTTCCTCTTATGCTATTGTCAAGTAAGTTATTGGCGATTCATTTAGCTTTGCCAGAAGGCGATATCGTGACAGGGGGATAAGTACCATTTTCATTTTACACAAACAGATAACGCATTAGCTCATTGTTTCTCAGGATAAGAGACAGTTCTCGAGCTGTTATAAGCCTAAAAGGGTGAGGTGTTTAGAGTTAACTTCAAAGGGAGTAACAATAGGAAAACAACGAATATTTTTAATAAAATTTCCATTTATTTATTATTACAATATACATGTATGGAAACATTTACAGTTTTATTTTATCTCTCATAGACAGATTAGAATATTTTTTATCTTTTTTGTTTAAAATATATATCTTATTTGTTTTTTATAAAAGAAAACTAAAAAATAAACATAAATATATTTAGAATCTATTTCATTTGAAAAATATGCGTATAAGAAAATAAAAAACAATTTTTTGATGTATATGTTTTTGTTTTCTAAAAATTTAAAATCGAAAAAATAAAAAAGAGAAGTATTTTCCTATTTTATAAATGTTTAATCTCCTATAAAATACTTTTAATTGTTTGTTTGTTTAATTTCATTTTTATTACACAATTTCTATTATCTGGGATATAAAATGGTTTATTAATATAAAAAAATATGAATATATAAGGTAAAAATAAAAAAATAATAAAACTTTGTAGATATTAAGGACAGAATGTTGAAATTAATAGAAAAAATTGCACCATCACCTCTAAGATAAGTAATTTTTTTTTTTGTTTATGTTTATTTTAATATTAAGTTTCTTTTTTTGTTTGTTTTAGTTTTATTACCTATGATTAATTAAATTTATCTAAAACGTCAATATATAATCATTTTTACTTTTAATTACTAAATACTCTTAATAAACTCTTTCTTGATTTTTTTGTTTTTTTTTTTTAATATGCTTAAAGCCTGTAAAAAAGTATACAAAGGATATTTCTGAGGTTTCTTTTTATTTTCTTACTTTTTTTTATTTTGTTTTCTTTTTGTCGTTCCTTAGTAAATTTTTGTTGGATTTTTTATTTTCCATTTATAATTTTACAATTAGTTGTTGATGTTAAATGTGAGAGAAATTATTTAATAAAAACTAAAAAATTAAACAAAATAACATTGTTTATACACGTACATGAGAAACTCTTTGATGAGAGGGAATACCAACAAAATGATTAACTCGTCTATATTTTAAAAAAGATAATTTCTTATTACTTGTAAATATTGTGTGAAACACTATCAAAATTGTTAGTTATTTTTTATATATTTTTTAAATAAATTTTTTTCATTTTAGAAAAAATTCCCTTATTTACAGTTTTATTTTGTTTGCTTTTCATTAATTCATTTTATGATTTAACTAAGGTTGTTATTAGTTCTGGTTGTTGTCTGATTACTATTTTGTGCTAGACACCATCAAATGAATGGTGATCTTTGTCCATCAAATTACCTATTTACACAATTTACTATTGTTTTTCAAGTTTTAAATTAAAAAGTTTATTTTTTTATGGTTGAAACATAAAATGATTCATTATGAGTAGATAGTCATAAAGTCTGGGATAACTGTGTTGTGATATTTGTTTGTTTATGTCGGGGATTAGTTTTTATTTTCTCTTAATGTCGAATAACTTATAGTCTAATGATGATAGTGGATATGCAAAAGAAAGAATTTGCTTCGTTTCGGTAGATTTTTACGTGGTCATCCCAAGATTAAGTTCGAAAAGTATAATTAGAAACCTGTACTTGTATCTTGTTTCGCATAGAAAATGTGGTTTCTGTTAGATGAGCAGTGTAATTTTGTAAATTATTTGATCGACCTACTCGTGAGTCCTATAAAAAAAAAAAAAACAAAAAACAAAACAAAATACATATCTTAACCAAGAAAATTTGAAATTGCTACCTGTCAAAAATATAACAAAATAATGACAAACATGAGCCAAATTGAAAATTGAAATTCGGTTAACAGACATTCAACGAAATAGAAACGGACAACGCACAGTGATCGGAAGACATACTACACTCACAATTCTATGAAAAAGACGACACAAAAAAGATGGAATAAAACTACAAAACCCTACAAACATAGAACTGGTGAATGAATGATTTTCTCAGGAACAAAATATAGAATTACACAGGCGATACATATTCTGCATATGGATATCTATTCCAATTAATAGAACATAACTAAAGAAAGAGCTGTTTGAAGCCATTTGGGTGTAAACAAAACTGGCTTCTCTTTTACTTTTCGTTTAATTTATATGCAAAAAGTATATAATGAAGTAAAGAAATACTTTGTTTTGAGTAATGGATTTCGTTGATTTAAAAAATTTCTTAAAAGGCGCTGCCTGTCATAGGCGGTTCAGCATGCTTCCTAACACAGGATTCACAAAATTACATGATAATTACCCTATGGTAGCACAACGAACCTAACATATCTTGTATTAATCAGCATTGCTGCCCCAAAGTACATCGACTTCGAACACTCTATTCTAACGGTTAAGCTCTGAGAACGACTATTCACATATGAATGGAAACAAAATCAAAAGAGAAATTATCAGCAAACTCTAATTAGAACATTTAATCGGGTGGTGATGTTGAACAAATATGCACCCTTCGACACCATTATACATGAATAGTGGAATAGTTGTTCTGAAAGAGTTCCAAAAACTAAGGATTTTGACATAAAATTTCCACCAATAAGATAAAAGAACTCGAATCTGACAAGCAATCCACAAGAACGTCTAACCATTTACAAAAAAATTGTCTAAATAAAGACAGAAAAACTCCTCAAACATGCGATTGGAACCAAAAATCTAACAGCTGCAGAATACGCGATTCCTGTGTTGCAACCAGGAATATATGTCTCTTTACAAAAAAAAAAAAAAAATAAATAAATAAATAAAAAAAAAAAAAAAAAAAAAAAAAAAAAAAAAAAAAAAAAAAAAAAAGATGGAGATACTACAAATTTCATCTGTTTTCCGGTTTTTTGTCACATTAGTGTAAAGTCCTTGGCAAAAGTGATTTTCACAAATTCGTAAACGATTCGAGACGACCTAAAAATTCATGGTTGGGAGTCAAATCTTCAATCATTAAAATATGTAGATCTACATTGATCAAACGGGTACGACACATTCTCGTTCCGTCAACGCATTTAACTAACCTAGATATGTTAATATAACTACCTCAACAAGAGAAAAGACCCGGATAACATCTCGACAGAAAGTTTTAGTAATGCAAATTTGATAAGCGTGCTTACTGAATCAACGATGGAGTGTGAAACGAACAAAATTCGTCTGAGGTATATACCACAGAAGATAGCGTGTACTTTATACTTTGTTTCACAATTTTAGAATTTTGTGTACAAACAGCACGTTATAGCTGACCATTTTTCCAACCAAAAATACATTACACTATACGAAACGTTAATAATCGAAACTACAGAGTAAAGCTTCAGATGAATTAATCTATTTATACTTTCTTGCAGCACACCATTACTTTATCAAAATCAATAAAATTTAGACTCGGTGTAAAGCTCTTCAGACTATCCGAGCAGGATGATTTCAACCAACACATTAAATTTCATAAAGCAAAATGCGGCCAAACTTTGAGAAATAAAATACTTCTTCTGTTCGGAATTTAACTTATCATGTCTATCTGCTAGGTGGTAAATGACAGTCTTAACATATTTGTATGAATGCTCGCCTATGATGATAATGTCAACATCATCGGGGGAAGCAAACATGATGTCACAGAGACTTTGAAACTGATGAAAAATGAAGAAAGACAGAATTATGACACCCATCGAGACATGACAGACATGATAGGTTTATTGGACACTTTAATAATTCTTCAGTCAATTCTTGAAAATATACAGAAGCGACTATCACTCGATTAAACAAATTGCAAATTCTTTACAAGCCTTTCAGCTAACTTAGCAAAAGCTTTTACGGATACAAGGTAATAATCATTGTATTAGATAATTTTAATCTACGATAATGCATTAAATTTACTTATTTACACTACACACATTCCACTTTATATAATATATACCTACATATACGTACTCGTATATTGCACCAACATAAAAATTACAAATCTACTTTAATATTTGCTTATGATATGCGATTTATTTAAATATAAATAGTTTTTCTTTTTTTGTTGTTTTTAAATGAATTATCTTATTGTTTTTTATGTTTCTTGTTTTAAAATTTGCTTAAGTTGGCGATGAGAAGAAGTTGGAGGGAGGAAGAAATTATACGAATTCAGCTGATCGCAATAATGAGGCAAATGCTTGATGTTTGCGTGTTTTAACTTTTTTTTGTGCTCTTACTGAGTACTTTACTTTTTATATTAAAAAATGTATTTTTATGGTAGTTGATTTAGTAAAATATGAGTGTATTTAGTAGTGTACAGTTATTGTATTATTTTTACATATTGTCCATAATATATGCTGATTTCCTTATCTGTATTCTATAACTTCTTCCTCGTTTTTTTTTTTTTTTTTCCATTTAACCTCTACTTTATATTAAAAAACACTAAAATTTATTTTCTCTTCTCTGTTTTTAAACACGTTTACCCTTTCATAAGGATGTTCTTCTTTCTGTACACTATACAACCGTTTATATAGACCTTCGAATGAGGAATTTGAAGGCATAAAGACTACATATTCGAGATAATATGTAAAAAAAAAAAACAAAAACAAAAACAAACAAAAAAACTATTATGACGTCGAAATGAAATGCAAGACTGATTTATGACACTCGAATAAAACTAATAAAAAGAGAAAATTATAGCAACATATAAAAAAAAAAATCGTATATAGGTAACAGAGTGTTTTTAATGTAAAATATTTTGTTTTTGTTTTTTTTTTTTGTTTCTTTATACGAAGAATTTCTTATAATGCTGATGCGAAATGGAAATGTTCATTTTCATAGGAAGACTTAATTACAATTCTCATCCGACTGATGATGAATTGTATGGTTTTACATTTTTCAGTGTGTGACATAAATTTAGAATGAACCCTTTGGAATTGGCTTAAGCATTAGTATATGTACTTGTATATTTTCTAATTAAAATAAAAACCAAAAATATGTTGTAACAAACAAAATAAAAGAACAAAAAAAAAAAAAAAAAAAAAATCTATTTGAAAAAACTAAACCCATTCTAAGTCAGTTTTAGTGTGCTTGCCATTTAAATTTAGACTCCATCAGCCATTGTTGGCCCTTGGAATAATCACAGGGTTTCAGTAGTGGCGTGCTTGCATCGAGACGTGATGCTCGCTGTAGGCAGTTACCGGTATTTGTGTGTCGAATTGTTTTATCCTAAATGAGAATTCATAAATGAATGAATATATTTGTAAAGATTGTATTCATATCATATTCGTATCCGCAACTTACTTCTTCGTCATAGACCCATTCTTGGTTGCCACCCATATTGTGGCATCGTACCATGTTCACTGGTCCATTTGAATTAGCTGCATCTAAGCATAGATCGTCCGACATGATTTGATGCCTCTTCGTGTAAGCAAACACTTGATTACCACCTAAGCCATGGCAGTAACTAATACCGATCTTCTCGTTGTATTTACGACCCATAGTGTCTAGGCAGGTGTCTGTGTCTGAGTTACGGATCTGAAAAAAGATATAAAAACAAAGGCATTGTATAAAAGTGTTTTGATACATGCATATTATTTGCTATACAAGAAAGGAATGTAATTGAATGTTAGAAATAGAGACCCCACACACAAGATGACGGTACCAAATACACCTGTTACCTGTCAGCAAAGCTAACAATTAAGGAGTAGGGCCACTCTAGGATTTTAAAAAAATCAATTTTTTTTCTGCTCTTAATGGTCCCTTAGGTCCTCAAAAAGGACATCCCAATAGATTATGGCCGGGTACAGTACAATACTTGTTCTTCAAAGTATAGTACGAGTATATTTGTTATTAACAATTATCTTTTTCCACTTTGGAAATGCGCCATTTGGCCAAAAATTAATATATCGAAAAAAAAAAACGGATGTACTTCTGTAGTAGTAATTCAAAAATTACAAGAACTTTTTCTTCGGGCGTGTACCCTGAAAAAAAGGAGACTTCATAACAAAAACGCTGCACAGCCGCCAATTTGAAATTAATCGCTTTGAAAATACAGTCAGTCATTGATATGTATAATAAACACTCTTTTTTGTAATCTCGATTCACTCAACATGTGGACAAACCACTGCAATCTTGGGGTCAATTCCCCAAAGAAACGAACTTATGCTGAACAAAACACCACAATTTGATCCACCAGCTATTGAGCCTCTAATATATAAAAAGAGAAGATAATAAAAGAAAGGCATGACATAAGTACCAGCCAGAGGAAAAGCGCACTCCACAAATCACATCAATAACCCCTTACCCGCAACTCAGAACTTACTGCAAACACACGCAAGAAACTTGTATATCAAAAAGCCGTTTCTTATGCTTTCTACGGGAAACAAGGCTGACAAAGTCAATAATTAGTGAGTTGTTTATAGGATTTTTTAAGACACACCAAAGACACAGAAAAACAAATCCTTCTTCTGATGAAAGCTTTCAAGATAATGAAAGTTACTAAAGTGCTCACAATGATGTTGTCAGGGATGGTCTACAAGTTGCATTGACAGATCAGACGTCTACCGGCGCCTACGCGCTAGCTGATGTTGGTAGAGCCATTGATGTCAAACTATAGATCATTTGCTCAATAGACAAGGGCAAAGCTTCCTTGTTTCTATTTAGCCCAAGTTATTACGGGCTGCAGTTTTATAATACACAAGGACCGATTCTCAAAGGAATGACTCTGCGAGCCATAAAACCATTGCCATCGAGAAGTTGATCAACCTCCAAAATCCCATGGTGGCAATGGACGTTTGGAAAGTCATCAAGGCGGGGACAAGCGACATCGAGTTCCTTAAACCAGTAACCTTAGAAAAATCAATTTGGCAAAGTTGAATTATTACCTGCAGAACTTGGCAACAAGGCTTAAACTTTAGAAAAAGCTTTCAAAATTGCATATAAAGTCTCGTTTCAGGTTAAATATAGTGTAAAAGGGGGTCCCTCTTTACCTTTAATATTGGAAACAAGTTTTTTCCTCAGCAATAATGAAAATCACCAGAATAAGATACTACTCGTTATGCCGCAAAAATTGCAAGATAAATTCCATGGCTAAAGCCAAGTTTTACAAGCTATATCTTAAGTAACCATGTAGCCAACTCATCGAAACTAGTTCAAGTAGCTCTCACTACAAAGCCGAGTAGACGCGTTCAGGCCATTCAGTTTGGTATCATTTGTTTTAAAGGCTCTCGAACGTGTCAGAGATTAAAATAAGAAACATTTATCTTCAAATCTCAGCACACATATCTTAACGAAAAGACCAAAAAAATGACTCACCACAGTGCTATGTCAAATCGAACACGTCATAGATAATTATCTGCGGGACTGAACCGAATCTAACCACAATGTTGTGCGAAATTAAAAAAAAAATTCTATACTATAACGAATTCCAAGACAGAATAGTTTTGACTAATCAAGGATGTCAAAATGAGTTAGTCTCGCTAGACTGATTTGGATTCAGTGCACAGCAACATTTTGGAAAACAAACACGCTGACGAGCTGTCTTGGAAAGACTTGGCTCTTCAATGTCTATATATACATTTCCTTTTAAACCACCGATTCGCATACGGAGAATCCTGGAGAAATTCCAGGACATTAAAATGAGTATCCAAAAACAGCTACAATGACGTTTATATAGTCAAAAGCATTCGAGTTCAAAAATGTCTAAGATTTGTATACTTAGCGTATGAATACTAATACTGCGAAGATTGAAGACTAGGAATCCAACCTAAAGAGACAGCGAATTCTAGAAGAACATCACGTTATATGTCGCGCTTATGTTATATGAAAAGAAAAATTTCAATTGTTTTGGCGCAACTAAAGTCGTTTAAAACAAGATCTTGTTAAATGATATCTCTGTTCTAGTTAAACTAAAATGTTCTAGTTCTAGTTAACTAAAGTAAGCAGCAGCGGCACACCGAAACCGAAATCATCAATAAATACATGTCATGGAGCAGTAGTAAATATACTGCTTTCACATAATACCCAGAAGGTATAACAGTGGAAATGGGATCTGTCTGTCTGGAATAATGTCTTTTTAATAATATGTAAAAAGACTACTTCAGTTATACTTAATCTGTATAAGGCAAAAAAGAAAAAAAGTACAGAAAGGAGAAGTATCAATTCTTATTTTTTCCTTTGTAGGAATTGACATGTATCGTATATTGCCATGTAATGCAACATATCTTTTGCACGCATCTGCATTACAAATGCGCTGTTTGTGGGTTTAACCGATTTGGAAACTACCATATGTAGTACTATATAATGGCTATATAATACTATATAATGGCTGCTTATTCGGACATCGGCTTGAATTTCTACTGCTTAATGGATAACCTTATTTATTCGGCCTGAAATTTTTAGTAGTTTTCGTACATCGTTTTAGCCGGACGAACGACATTCATGTAATACAATTTTGTAAGTTTCAGTGACATCTTCTTTCACAAAATATTACGCGGATCTCGAGCCTTCTCCAGTTACTCCCGCTGTGCATTTATGTTTTATATAAACGTCAGAATACATATCGCGCAACACTTTTATATATGTATCGGTTGTATCATATTTTGAGAACTAAGAACCGTCCAAATAAAATTTCCAGTAATTGATGAAGGCAGTATGCAGATTTTTCGAAATATCGCAATGTTTCTCTATCATAAGTTTTGAATAGCAGCATTTATTTCTATTGACGTTAATGATAAAGCTTTCTCTTCCCTGATCACCTCTCATTTCGATTGTTGCCCATACTTTTGGGGGTATATGCTTCGGTTCGACTGCTGGTTCACTCATTTTACTGTTTCCCTGACTTCGCTTTTGTAAAATAAAACGATTTGCTATTAATTCGAGAGGATCGTAAGCTGATGGCTTTTCCATACACTGCAAATTTCATTCTTCATCTTTAGCAAGCATCTCTGCTCGTCTTTAAAATATTTCAGTAATTGAATCTTTGGCCTCGGCGTTACACCTCTTTTGAAGCTTGTCGCCTGTTTTTCTTAGTCCCGATACCATGCCTCTACATCGATTACCCGTGCTTTAGCTGCCGTTTCTCTGACTTCTTTTTTCTAATATTCGTAGTAGACGCATTTTATAGGTGTTGCTATTTCGCTGTCAGTGCTTGAAAGGTAGAGTTTTGGCATTACATTCTTCATTACCTTGCGTGCTTAATTCCTACTCTTAGCTTATGACAATTTTTCTTATTTAAATTGTACCATTTATTTTATCGACTTGAAGGAAAAATATCAATTACACTCTCAATTACCAGACAAATCAGGTCAAAACCATCATAAATCACTTGCGACAATAGAATAACGTTAACCCAATTGGAGAATTAAAGTACTCCCACTTAAGTATCATAACAATTATAAAGCACTTACCTCTCCTAAGTAAAAATAGTCCAGCGGCATTAAACTCTCCGGATAGACATGTTCCAAGTACCACTTGAAGCTCTTACACTTCAGACGTTCTCGTAGAGCCTTCCTTTCGCTTACATCACCAGCTACAGCTTTTCTCGCGCCTAGTTTTTGTACATAATAAAACGAACAAAAGCCGTACGTTAATATTTAGTAATAAAAGTGCAATCATAAAACATTAAATTTTTACAACATGCACAAACAATGTGAATGGAGGCGTATGTATATTTGTGTGTATTTATATATTAAATAAATTGTGTGTGAATACATTTATTTAAAAAATAAATACGTGTATTTTAAAAGTGAATGAAAATAAAAATGACAAAAAGAAAATAAAAAAAAATAACAACAAAACAAAACAAATGATGATATACAATTGTTTTTTGTGCTCATGGTGATGGGGGTTAATTAATTAATAACAACAAATAAAACATAGACAAAACATAATAATAAAAGCAAGAACCGTAACCATGAATTGAACAGAAAATTCTACATTCTTTATAAGATTTTTGAAAAGACATTACACCAGCGAGCAAAAACTTATAGAATCATTTGTATTTTTTTTTTAATTATTTACAGTTGGAAGGTTGTCGTATCTTTATGAAGCTCCAATCTTAAGACTGGCTAAACAATGGCATTCTGACTGACTTATTAGCCAACTTAAATATTTAAGATGCATCGTCATTACTTTATAAGACGAATTGGATATTATTTTACTTAAGATAAGGTCTTTAAAAAAAAAAAGAAAACCAAAACAGAGTACGTCGTACCGTGTCACACTGGTTTTGAATGTTTGAAGACTATAACGAAACCCAGATGTAAAGAGAACGTCTGAGGAGATGAATGCTGATGAACTAGTAAGCATTTGTAACATATAAATTAATAAGAGGCAATACTCGATCAAATTTACGTGATGGAATTGTACCGAAATATAACCAAAATACTTTAAAAGGGCTTATACACGCCCTCCACTCTGTATTGGACGTGTGTTTTGTTGAGGACCAAAAGCTTTCAAATAGTACAAATGCTACATATGATACCAATTTAAAACACATTTATGAAATCCATCATTTTGGATAATTCTCAAACAGGAAGACAATCAATAGATTGGTTAAAAAATACCAAAGCAATTTTTGATGAATATTTGGTAGATCTTTAGTAGCTGTAAACCAGTGATTTCTAATTTTTTATAAAAGGTAATCAAATGAAAACAAAACTTTTTTAAGAATTGTAAGAATTTGGAAGCTATAAATTGTTGATGACACGCTTCAGAAATGTGCAACGTCAAAACAAAATCATTGTTCACGACGACAGAAAATCACAACAATTATGTGCCGGAAAAAACCAGTTATCAAAATATAGATGCTTGCGATAATTGCGCAATAGGGAATGAAAGATCGCCAAACAACGAAAAAGGCTCTAATCGCTTTTTAGTATCCCGAAGTCTTTGGTGCTGATTAAGCTGACATAAGAAACTCTCGGCAAGAAGAAAACTGTTTTAAGATGTATAGTATGTATTAAAACCAGTACAAAATCTAGATTTTCAACTTTGAGTTGGGTAAATATGCTTTTTTTAGGTACATTTCTTGGACTCAAAGGATGTACCTATAGAATAACGTCATCTTTCATGAATTTATATTTAAACTGCATGTTAAACTGATAGAAGAAGGCTCAATGATGAATGATAAAGGAATTCCCGCGAGCTGAACGTGTAATGATCTTAGGATGTCTTTTCCTGGAGAAAGACATCAAATGTGCTTTCTTAACCCAAAAGAAAAAGCAGAAAAGCCAATTAAAGCGCTACGTTCCAGAGCTTTGTAGCGAAAGTTGTATTTGTATTTTTCAAACGAATAATGTTCCATGCCATACCGTGAAAAACTATTTATTTTTCCTTATAAACTGAAGATTGTATAATACAATTTGCTTTTGAATAAGTAACAATCTTTATAATTTTTAATTTTTATTTTAATTTTTCCCTAAGTGCAAAGATATTTCGAATAAAAAATATTGTTGTGTAAACTTGGCCTCTTGATATCCAAGTCTTTATGGTCTGGAAAATATCTGGTCAAAAATGAAACTAAAAGTAGCAAGAATGTACCCAGAATCAATTAAAAGAAATAGTTTGTCCACATCTGGGATTCGATACCATCTTCAAAATTGAAATCTTATCCGAATCCATGATTTGGCAATGTACAGATGTGATAAAAAAAAGAAGCCCAACCAAATATTAATTTTATTTATAGGCAATATATCTGATATGCAATACAGTGTGCTTTTCAAAGTCAACAGGATTTATTTTATTCAAAATGTTCCCGATCCAATACAGATATTTGCAAGGTTTAAAAACATGTCGAATAGGTGTTTTAGGTCGTCGGCCGGGATGTCCTTCAGGATATCGGTACAAACCCTTAAGTTTTGTAAAGGTAAAAGTCGCACGTTGCATAATCAGGCGAAAACGGGGAGTCTTTGACAGCTAAAATACGGATCGATGAGATAGGGTTTTATCGTGAAACAAACGAACAAAGCACCACTTTTTATCACCAGTCACAATGTTGTTAAGTAAGTTTTTGTTGATGTCCTTCGAATGTTAAATCTGAGCAAATTTTTCTCGATGCTCATTTTTGTACCGATGACACAAACATTTTGATAGCACATCAGTGAAGGATCTATCTTTCCGGCACATGTAGTTACCAATAGATTGCCTGACTTAAAATAACTACTTTTAAAAATCCTGTTTACTTTAGACTTTTTCGATGTTGAGCTTAATTCGTTTTTGAAAATCAGCCATTTAGCCTGCACGGTCTATTTACACAACCTAGGCGAAATAATTTAAATATCAGGAAATAATCTGACAATTTTTTTTGTAGAGCACTGTATTATATAGAATGCAAAAAAAATTGCAATAGAAGAAATAAGTATTTTAAAGCGTTAGATCCTGCAATGCTTCGGTGCAAGCCCGTTTGAAAAAGAGAAGATTAGGACAATATGGATCAGTTTAATCGAAAAATGCCTAAAATTGTAATCTTAAGCTCTAGAGCACTCTTAATTTTTAACGATTTAGCATTTTATCTAAGAAGACGCTATTAGTTCTAGAAAACGTTCATGCAGTAAAGCACAATAAAAGACAACTTTTAAATAATGTGAGCAAAAAACTTCTAACAGGGGATATTAAGAGAACGACAAGACAACGTAGTGCAGAAACTATCGTATGTTTTAGCTGCAATACAAAACTAATACTCTGAATCTTATAGGATTCTATTATTGGCTTCTTCCACCCAATCAGACCATCTATTTGTACGTCTAATGGAACAGACCACAGTTACGTAACAGAAAGTGTATTGAGTTTGACCAAGACGTCTTTTAACACAAAAGTCTCGCGAAATAGGTTGTGATGTCTTGATGGAATGCGGATTGAATGTCTGTAAATGTCTGTAAATTATGAATATAATGGCTGGGCAATTATTTTGCATGTGTTATAATCGGGAAGGTTTTGTACTAGGCGCTATGCAGACTGCTAGCAAAAACTTTTTGAATTAAAAATCTCAACGATATTGTAAAAAAATTGCAAGCTGTGAAATTTAGCACTGATAATTGAATAAAAAAAAAAATAAATTCATATTTAGATATTTGCCGTGATCGAAAACAGTAAAGCAAGAAATATGATCAATGAATTTTTGGAATCCTAAAGTTGAATTCAAAGTCGACTTAGTAGTTGATTAGAAAACAGCATGAAATATTTATTCGGCACTTTGATTGTGACTACTTTGCTTATACGCAGACGACGATGTTCAATAAAACAAAAAAAAAAAAAAAAAAAACTTCTAGAGCAGTATACATAATTCGCTTACCTCGTTTGTCATCTCCCTATTTCCCAGTCCCGTAATTGCCAAATATTTGAAACCAATGTGCATCGGTTCCGGGATTTTTTTAATCTTAATTTTGAATAAATATAATATAATTGTTAAGACTAAAAAGGCAAACGGAATCAGACAAAGTGGCATCTGGAAAAAACAACTTTCCAAACCAGGATCACCTAAGATAATTTCATTTCAGTATTTCAATTCAAATAAATGTAGATACTCATGTATAACTATTTTTCGTAAATATGCACAAAATATTTAAAGATTCAAAATTAGTTTTTGCTCGACAGTGCTTTTAATCGTTTTTTTTTTTTTTTTTTTTTTAAATTTGTTAATTTTTCTTTTTTAGTTAACCTGGATAGAAACTGTAGTAAAACTCTTTCCAGTCGTCCAGCCATACTTCAACCAAACGAGCATTATTATGATTAACAATTTCCGTTGTACCACCCGGAAATGTGTATGGCGTTGATTTTCTAAATACATGACCAACTCTTGAGCATGGTATTATTTCTAGATATCCGCCACACATCCAAATCTATCACACATTACATATTATGTAGTTGTTGCAGCAATATATTACGTTTATAAATTTATAGATTTTTTTTTTTAGTTATATTGTTAAGCATTTGGTTTTTATTATTTTTAATTTTTAAAATAGTGTTAGCAATTTCATTAGAGTTAAATGAAAAGTACAATTCGTCCCAGTGTGTGAATGCATAAAAAAAGGAAATAAAAAAAATAGAAACATATTTTTAGTTTTAAAATAGATTTTTCACTGAAAATCGTTGTTTTTTTTTTTAAGATAGTAAGCTAATCATGCTGTTAGAAGGAGGAGGATAAAAAGGGTTAGGATACGATTTGTAACTTTTGCATTGACGAAATTGTCTTATTTTTATTTTGCCTAGTTCTTATGGTCAGATTAAGGTCACTTAACTGTTTTCTTCTTTAACAAAAACTATCTTAATCTTAAAATTTAAAACAATCATCTAAACATCATCTTTAGATGATACTTTTATTATTATTATTTATTATTATATTATTTTTATTTTTATTATTATTATTATTATTATTATTATTTATTTATTTATTTATTTTTTTATTAGAAAATGTAAATCTCTTTCGACATAAGACATGACAAACCTTTTTAGAAAATTTGCCGATGTTTTTAACAAGAAACTTGATTTACGAGCAACTAGATCACCCTCAGAATCATAGAGGCGGAAGTTGCTCGTTGGCAGTAGCGAAAGCGTACTCGGCCTTATCAGTGTAAAACTGTTCGATTAAGTAAAAAGGTTAAAACAACTTGTCGAGAGATTCCGAAGGTTTAAGGTTATTTTGTGTTAGGCTTCAGGTCAATATTCTCTCAACATACGGGAGAACAATCGGCTCAAGGAATTTGGTAGACTGTTGTTCGTCTGCTAAGTTGTGTTAAGAAAAACAAACATGTGAGCCGATTACAAAAATTAAATTGTGTCATATCCAGAGAAATATTTCTCTTTCGCAATAAATCTGAAAAAGAGTAGACTGGACTTGACTATACGTTTGAAGATGAATTCAATTAACAGGACTAATTTGTCGGATTTTCGCACTACGATAAAAACGTGAATATCTGCTCAGTTTGTCAATGAAACAAATTGACGTAACTGCAATTTAGCAAATACGCTTCACAGACACTGGCACATACTTCTATAACTATTGAATATTGTACTCGTTAGGATTCTGAAAACGTACACGTTTTAGTTGTTAAGATTGAACTTTTTCCGAAGAAAAAAAATTGACGACTTCTCAGACAAGTCCAACGCAGGCTATGATCTTAAAGTTAAAAGTAGTAAAAGTCAATGTTTGGTAGACTAATCGCAAGGTAAGCTTCCAAGAATCCAAAACCAATCATAACGATGATAAGTAGTACAAAGTACAATAGCTTCCCACGAAATGATGAAATTAGCGACCTTGGTAATTCTATATTGTCAAGTCAAGTCATCAATTGAATCGGTTACTTATCTCATCGATGGAAGACATGTTGGCAATACTCGTATAGCACTAATGCAACCTCGGAGTTGCAAATGTCAATGCTGGCGAATAAACATATATTTTCCATATTTTTAAAATACATTTAACGGTGGCAATCGGTATACAATGGTCGGATGATTACGTTATCACATTTTACTGGCTAAGAAACTCGAAATCGAAAATGACATAAAACAAATATATGTATACGAGTATGTCGATGACGTATGCGGAATGTCATTAAAACTTAACTCTTCGGAAATACCACCTTCACTTTCATTAAATTGCTTACAAGACTAATTAACACGAATAGTTTTCATTTAATTTGAATACACAGAGCATCAGCGCCAATGAAAGAACAGATGAACTAGCTAGAAAAGGACCTGTCTTAATATTTATAATGCTGAGACAATTTTGCGGGATGGCGATTAGCTCTATAAAAAGCCACATTAACAAATTGTTAAAAAATTGGGTAGTTCATTACTTAGCGGAAACTGAAAATGACAGCCAAGCCAAAAAATGTAGTTTCCTCTAAAAAAAACAAAACAACTCCTATAACCATCCACAAATCAGAAACACGCATGAATGGAGTTTTAACGGAACACTATCGGTTAAAAATCACCTCGTGGCTACATATGGAAGTAGATCACGACAATATGTCGAATGTGCAACGAAAACGAAGAAACAGTATTTTGCCACTATAACAGCCTAAGCAGAACACGTGTACATTTCTTAGATTAATCCTATCTTATATCAGTAGATTCGGGCTCATTAGTAAAATCTAATTCGAGGACATAACAATACGTCTAATCAAGTCGCAGTCATAAGTGTACTAAGTCCCACCTTTCAAATAATTTAATCTTATCTACAAAAACAAAAATGCGCTCCAAATAAGGAGCTATCATTCGATTATTTCTATATTGAAAGCATGTATCATTTCGAGGGGGCGAAGTTTGTTATGCGTGTTGTTAAAGACATGGAAAAGATATATTATAAGCCTGAATACAAAACTACAGCTTTTATGGGATCCACGCCAGGATGAAAAACTACCAAGTCAGTCATACTATATACAAGGTGCAGGCCAATCGAGAAATAGGTGCTGCTCGTGATGGAGTAGAAAGTTGTAATACAAACCATAGGATGGAGCATCAATGGAGGCCCTATAACTCTCAAGGGGATATAAGACTTGAACAAGTTAACTTATGTAACAATATTGATGTGACTGAAAAAGTAATGAGGCTAATATTGAATTGATCACTCATGTTTACTAATTGGCTGTTTACTATTCTACAAGGTTTAACAGTTCTAGATAGGTCAGAACCATACTAAATAGACTACTTCACTGGTTGCATTTCATTTATGCCTGAAACAGCTGCAGCCTACAGTAATCATTAAATTTTCTTTTTATACCATCGCCATTTACAAATCGTACGATAAATAACGCCCACAAAAAATGCACTGCAACGAAAAACAAGAGCAGCGGAGGCAAAGCGACAAGTGAAAGAAGAAAAGAGTAAGAAACGAAAGAAACTCAATGTGTCATGTAGAGTTATTGTAGACATATGATACATATATGAATTTTGGCGACAACATGACCTTAAGTCCGATTTCATATATTTTAAGTTGGAATATATAGTGTATGCAATATATTTATATGAGGATATCCAAGAGAGAGAATATATGGAACTACTAAAAACGAATGAGCGCATATAACACGTTCAGCAGAAAAAAGACACTACGAGAGCGCCCCACGGAGAAGGATAGCAAAACTATACAATTTCGAAGATGCTCTTTATTAACTATTGTAATGAATTGAAATATTGTATATTTTAATATTGTAATAAAAGACCAGGAGATAAAAGATAAATAAGTTAAAACAACCTGAATAAGACTGCTTTTCCATGAGCGCAATAGTCTCTACGCGAGTTGGAAGCGTATCTAAAAAAATATCCGGGATATTGGAATACGTGGAAACATTAAACATATTGATACTGATTTGGACCTAAATTCTCTGAATACAAGATTTGTTTTTCTCCATTTCCCTGACATGTTGTTCCTTTAAATCCGCTTGATTTTAACTTTCTGGACAGTGCTTTTGAATTTTCGTATATAGATGATGCTGATATGGTTGCTTGTTTGTTGTTAGTCAAATCAAATGCTGTAGGCTTTGATGAAATCCATCCCAAATTTGTAAAAATAATCCTCCCAATATTATTCTTCCATCTCTACACGTCATCAGCCTAATAATAACCAACAGACATTTACCTTTCTCAATGAAAATGTGCAAAAACAATTCCTATACATAAGAGTTTTAACAGTAAGCAATATCGACCGAAATCCATACTGCCTTAATTCTCTAAGATATTTGAGAGGGTACTTCAAAGCAAATAAACTTCTATATTCATTTCAACAACTTGCTCTCTCTAATGCAATTTGGGTTTATGAAAGGCCATTGCTGTACAACGGCCATAATTAAAGTTATCATATAATTAAAGATATCAGAAAAGCGTTGGATGAAGACAAAGTTACTTATTAGTACTTTTGGATTTCTCGAACGCATTCGACACAATTAACCACGTAAACATCTGTAACAAACTGCTGATATTGTTTGGTTTTTCGAACTCAGTTACAAATACCATATCATCGCACCTAAAATAAAAAAAAAAGCAATCTATCTCAGTTGGTCAAAAATCATCTGACTTTATATACAATACTAGAGGGGTTCCACGTAAATGAGATTCCCACTTTCGTGACCTCATCTATTTAAATGTAAGCTAATGACGTTCAGCTCTATCGAAGCAGTCCTCTTGGTATGATAGATGATTGACCTGGAGCGCATATCAAGCTGGTCAAAAAACAAAAAAAAAAAAACGAGTTTTTCTAAACACACTCTAAACCCAATATATTGTCATGTCATTTATAATAAACTGCTTGATCTCTCCTACTTCCTAGATATTGTGCTAAATGGCTTCAAAATCGAGTATACTGACACCGCTTAAAATCTAGGAGTTACTTTTAACAGAAAACTTAAATGGAATAACTACATCAACACTATAGTTGGTAAGGTATATGGAAAGTTACACCAGCTATGGATGTCACACTTCTTCACCCCTTTCAAAACAAGCCTCTTACTAGCTAAAATACTCTAATGCCGCTTTAAATTATACTGTGCGTTACATTTTTATTCTTCGACGCTTCGACAGAGTATCTCATTGCTGGAAGTCGCTCTTTAACATTCACTTGACCATCTAATGCACTATCGGTTCCTTATATTGCTTTCCAATGTGATTCAAACCAATCAGCCTTGTTACCTTTTCAATAAGGTAAAATTTACAACGTCGAAAAGGTCTCGACAAACCATTCAGCCTCGTTACTCATGCCTAACATCTGAGCGACAATTTTTCATGTCTATTCGCCTGTTGAACTCCTTACCACGGTATGTCTGAAGATTTTGTGGCACCAGTAGGTTTAGAAATGAACTTAGGCCCTTTTACATGAACAATAACACCTAACGCTTTGATTTTTTTTTCTCTTAGTTTTTAGATTTATACTTAGAAAATTGACCAATTTATCTGGAGATATATATATTGGGTATGTAATTTAATTCGTGCGTTTTTTTTTTTTTTTCAAAATTTGAACGTTTATTTAAGAAAAATCGAATCCCAAAAGAACTGCCCCGGCTTGGCAGCCAAGAATGAGTCAAGCCAATTTTTGATATTCTGCTCTGATGTGAACCGTATTTCAGTGAGGGCGTTCTGCACCGACCGGAACAATAGGTAATCAGAAGGGGCAAGGTTTGGGCTATAAAGCGGGTGGGGTAAGACTTCCCATCCACTGTTTTTCAAATAGTTCTTAACCGGAATAGCAACGTGGAGCCGAGCGTTGTCATGATGGAAAATTATTGCCTTGTGTCTGGTCGCATATTCCGGGCGTTTTTCGGCTACTGCTCTCTTCAAACGGATTAACTGTGTTCGGTAGCGTTGTCCATTGATGGTTTCAACCGGTTTTAGCAGCTCATCATACAGCACACCCATCTGATCCCACCAAATACAGAGCATTACCTTCGGGCCATGGATATTCGGCTTTGCCGTTGATTTGGCTGGTTGGCCGGGTTTCACATATGATTTTTTGCGCTTGAGGTTGTCGTAGTGGATCCATTTTTCATCACCAGTAGCAATCCGATGCAAAAATGACTTCCTTTTGTGGCGTTCCAGCAGCATTTCGGACATGCAAAACCGCCTTTCGACGTCTCTCGGCTTGAGTTTATGTGGAACCCAATTTCCTTGCTTTTGAATATATCTAGCTACTTTTAAACGTTTAAATGGTTGCTTGAGTGACACCCAAAGATTCTGCGAGATCTTTTTGTGTTTAGCAACACTCTTCATAGAGTAATGCTTCCAGTACTTCATCTTCAAAATTTTTTTTGCTGTTCACGACGTTCATCGTCTTCCAAGCCAAAATCACCACTTTTAAATCATGCAAACCACTTTTGGCGCGTTCTCTCAGCTAGAGCATGTTCACCATAAACTTCCACCAAAATACGATGACTTTCAGGAGCAGTTTTCAGTAATGAAGAAGAACTCCCCGCAAAAACACTTTTTCAGGCACAAAATTCGTGATATTTGAGTGAAAAAAAATTATTGTTGTTTACGCTTCAAATGAATGACATATACTGAAATGACGTACAATGACAGTAGCTTTCCAATGCATGTCCCAATCGAATAATAACATTGGAATAATACAAATTACGCCATCTCTTAGCAAACCGCACGAATTAAGTTATAGACCCAATGTAATATAATACGTAGCTGAGAGTATAACAATATATATCTAATATAAATGTCTATTATCATATTCCTTAGTAATAATATTACCCTAACCTTTTTTATTAGCTTGGATTTGAATTTGTTATGAAGATATTAAAGCTTCACTAATTTATAAGATTATTGTATGTCTTAATGTGATTGCAAAATAAAAGCTAAGTTAAAAAAATAAAAAAAAATAAGACCAGCAGCAACTCAACAAAAGTATAAAACTGTTGCAGTCATACTCTTGCATTCATATCTCACGCCCGTCAGCAGTGTGTGACAGTAGGAAGCCGAATGTCTTCGTTTATTGGAGCTCGCGCGGGAGTTCCACAGGGTTTGATTCTTGGGCTCATACTATGTTTACTATATGTGAACGAACTCCCACAACGTGTTTAACATTGTACTGCCCGCATGTTCACTGACGACGTCCAATTATATTTGTGCTGCCGGCTGAATATGCTAAGTATTGCCATTGAAATGATGAACAAAGATCTAGAGATCATACAACAGTGGGCCGTCAAACACAATTAATCAATGAATCCAGCGAAGTCCAAGACACTTTGTATTTATAAGCAGTCACTAGATACTACCATATTTCCACCAATAAAATTAGGGCAGTCATCCATAGAATACGTAACGAAGTGTCTATATCTGGGTATTGTTTTCAACGATACTCTTACTTGGACAGATCATGATGCACCTACAATCGGAAAGGTATATAATGGTCTCCGACTGCTATGGGCAATACAAAATTCTAATGCTTGCAATCTGAGCGCTCATTCTTCGGCCATACCACTCTTATATGTAACTCATTACCCATTACACTAAGGAGAACCACAAACACAAGCACATTAAAATTTTATCTTTTTCAACACCTGGCCAGTGATACATAAATAAAAATTTAAGAGGTTTATTAAATGTTATATATTTTTATTGTTTTTATTATTAATTTACTTATGTAGTTTCCAATTAAATTAATTATATGTAGTCACCTATTTATAATGTTAAATTTGCTATTCATTTCAGGGAACTGAGAGGTCGATCAAGTCACCTAACATGGAATTACATTTCACTTGATAAAAGTACCTTAAGTTTACAGACCGCTACATTTATACAAATCTTAAAACTATATGGCATGGAAAGAGCAGCACTAGGTGGACAAAAAGGTTGAGCATGTTTGGCGAAAATTTAAAGTGTGTTTTCTCTTAACAGATTATTAGCCCTGAACAAGAATGTATTTTTCCTCTATTTTCCCTGTACATGGTTTGCTTTCTCCAAAGAAAAAAAAAAAAAAAAAAAATTCATTTAGGTGCTTGCTACCACAACGATCTCAATGATTTGACTGTAATAATCTATTAATCTATGTTATAAATCTATTATGTTTCATTGGAGGCTTCAACTGATTTAACGAGTAAACAGAAAAATTTTCCTCGGTCAACTTGATAATACAATGCACTATTTATATCGTACTGACAGTCATATTAACCCAACCTGACTTACGGTTGTAATAATACTTATAATATTTATATTGAAGCCTTATTGAATAGATATTTAAACTTTATAGTTCAAAACTAAAGCAACTCGAAGCTTCACTTTCATTTAACACGAATTGATAGATTATATATATATTTTTTTGATAACTATTTATTTAAATTAACATCATATTTGACGAGATGTAAATATATTGTTGATCTCGTTCCAAAAAGTTATTTAAATAAAAAATATATTATTTCTCTATAAAGTTTTTATTTTAATTATTCTCGAAAGACTACTGAGTTTTTATTTCATTATAATTCTAAATGCAAAAGTCACCAACACGAAAAGGAATACTGGATAAGAACAAATTGAGTAATAAAACCAGCGAAGCAACCTAGCATTAGCATTACTCTCATATTAATATTTTTTAGTAGATATGGCATTTTGTTTACAAATCTTAACTGAGTTTCGAAATCTCTATGCTTTCCAATTTCTATTTATGCAAGTGTGTTTAAATGCATACACTAAAAAAATAAAACTTCCCAATTATTTCAACCTAAATGTAATTTTAGTAAAACTAAACAAAAAAGAAAAACTGTGAAAAATAGAACGAAATTAAAAAAAATTAAAATTAATTAGTAATGTTAAGCAAATAAGCTCACTGAAAAGCTAAATGATAAAAAAAATTGTAAACTAAGGAAAAAATTGTATTTTTTTTTTAATTTTTGTTAATCACAACATAAAAAAGGATTGCAAATCAAATTAATAACTCTCAAATATATGAGCACAAAATTCAATGTTGCGAGAGAAAAAAAACTTGTTCTAAGAATTGGATCGTGTTTGTAAGTACGTATACTTTCTTTAAGTTGTTTGTTTTTTGTTTTTTATTATTTTGATTTTGTTTTTCTTTATATATTAGCGAACCTGTGCTCATTGCATAGTAAAAATCTCTCCACTCATCCAGCCATACTTCAGCCACTCGTGCGGCATTATGTAATACGATTTTCGCAACACCGCCTGGGAATGTGTACGGCGATTTATCACGGAATACATGCCCCACATGTGAACATGGAATTATTTCTAAAATTCCACCACATTGCCATATCTAGATTTGGTTGGTAAATAAAATTAAACGTATCTTCAGCGAAAGGATTTCAAACAAAAAAAAAAAAAAAATAAATAAATAAATAATTTTTCTTTTCTTTTCTTACAAACAGGAGCTTGACGGAAGTTTAACTAAAAAGGGTGGTATAACAATTTTTTATTTGCTCCCCTCCTTCAATTATGTATTTGGCTTTAGAAATATTTTTACTTACTCTGAAGGACATTTCAAGATTTTCACCGCCCCAAATGTCCATACCCTCGTCGTATGAACCGATTTCATAGAAATACTGTTTGTCAATTGAGAAAAGCCCACCAGCCATGGTGGGTGTTCTCAATGGAGCTGTGCGATCGTTATTGCGTCGCTCCATTTCACGCTGAGGAACTCGATACCTAGAACCAAAGAAATGTGATCAAAATATGACAACCATCATGGCAGATTGTTGTATTAACTTTCAAACTTACCATCTAAAATTAAGCTTCCAGTTGAAACCACCCCATGTCTGGTCGGATGCTGTTACGTATTCAAATGTCTCATCAGATATCACATCAATAATGGGACAAACGACGGTTCGCCTGTTTTGTACAATACGCGCTAAAAGTGGTTCTAGCCAGCCTTCTGTGCATTCACAATGCGCATCTAAGAATGTTATAACTTCACCCTGAAAAAAAAAACATTCACTTTTAAATTAAAAAAAAAAATCATTCAAAAGACGTCCTAAAGTATGCCATATACCGTGACATGCT
This sequence comes from Volucella inanis, assembly GCA_907269105.1. Taxonomy (NCBI): domain Eukaryota; kingdom Metazoa; phylum Arthropoda; class Insecta; order Diptera; family Syrphidae; genus Volucella; species Volucella inanis. The sequence goes on along the minus strand of OU026157.1, from coordinate 72,645,299 downwards.
TAGCGCCCAAAAGTCTTGCTCTAATTAAGCCTGAACGTTTTTCTGTGCGAAGAACAAACGTATGCACTGGCAGTGTTGCCACGTAGTCTTCTAATTTCTTTCCCAAGTAGTCTAACATAAAAAAAATTACAAATTCATTTGTTACACGTCTCAGGTTGCAAATTATTCTTGCTTTGTGTGCTCACCTCGTTCACTAGCATCGTCCACCAAGATAATCTCTTTAAGTAATGACCTTGGCGAACGATTAATGGCACTCCATACTGTGCGTAAAAGTGTGGTCCATGCCTCATTGTGGAATACGATCACAATAGATGTTGTTGGAAGTTTTGATGCATACGATTTCTTTTTACAACTATAAATCAAAGAGAATAACATAATATGTGATTTTTAAATGAGTTGCAAAGGAAACTCTTACTTTTCATGTCGTACATCAGTTAGTGATCGATTTAATGACATCATATCACTGGCTAACAGATTGAATTGATTCTCTTTAAATTTTTCTTTCATCAATCCTTTCATCTCGTCTGGAATTTTTACAGGTTTTCCTGTAAAAACATGTAAATTAAGTTTTTAATTTTCTGCATTACATAATCAACAAGACATTCACCTAGTTCGCCTGGTTGTCCAGATTGTTCTTGTACTGTTGGCGCCATTCGCCATTTTCGAAGTATTGTATTGCGATATGTGATTGGCACTGATACACCTCCGCCGTCAAGGTTTTTCGCTGTGTCTATTTCTGCCTCATCCACTATCGAGTCCTCGTCCACAAGGCGTTGGCTTTCAGCGGGAAGCTAATTAAATCAAATGCCATTATTACTATTATTTGCTAATCACTACATTGTTTGCATAGCCTATCCGTTTTTTTTTTTTTTTTTTAACATTATACACGTTTAGATACATAATAATAGAAAGAGGAATTTTCTACAAACTTGGTCTATTTCAACGCAGAATGAGAAACTTAAAATTTATAAGATACAACGCTTACGAAGGGGAAAAATAAAAAGAGAGATATTAGAAGTACAGTCATCAAGATATTTCTAGAAAAGTTATAATTTTGTAAATTTCTTGCTATATTGGTGTTATAAGAAAAAAGAGCGTTGATATTATTTTGTTTATTTATTTATTTATTTATTTTTTTTTTTAAGAACTTATATTAAGTGGGTATAATGCCTTATAATACATCAACTTGCGTTAAGTGTTTTTTTTTTTTGGAAAATGGAATAGAGAGATGTTTGGCCTTAGTGGTTAATTTCGCCCCATGCGATGGAGCATCCAACATTTTATGAGGAGACTAAATTTTTAGTGAAAGTTGGCTTGTTGTTGAATTTTAGTCAACTACTAACCTTCCTTGATTTTCGTTAACTGAAAAAATGAATGTCTTTCGGGACTTCATACAAGTCTTCTTACGATGGTTTGATGGCTTGTGTTCTGCATAGACATGAATGACATAAAAATTTGAGACCCAGTGTGGAATTTAAAAAGATTGCATTTCCTCACTATTATTCTTCTTTTATGAATAGCGATGATCTTTATGCTGTTGACGGATTTTATGGAATCCAATTTAACATATCAGCACAAGTAAATGTACTATGTTACATTTTGTTCGAATATCTGCTTGACTCCTTGGCTCAACTAACATAAAGGAATATTGTAACTATATTAACTAAAAACAAAACAAAACAAAACTGGACTTGGTTCACTTTATTTCTAAGCCACTCAAATTGTGCTTGCTATCTTGAACGTTGTTTGGCTATTATAAGACTCATTTCGGACTTGGTGATGGTCGGTTGTTTAGTGAAATAAGCTTTCTCTGGTTTCACTAGACCCCATAGAATGGTTCGTTTCGGCTGGGTAGCGGTTTTTCTCGCACAGCTGACTTTAGTCTAAATGCACTGATAATATTTATCCCCTTGGTATTCATAATGCGCTGCACTTTCAATCCGTGTCGTCTAGCGCAATGACGATTTTAATGTTTAAGTTATGGGATTAAAAAACGAGCATACATATAAACATCCTTGAGGCTCTTGCTAATAATAATAGAATGAGGGAATAACCACCGTGTGGCGCTCCCATTGTTCCGATTTGAGTTCTGTTTTTTTTTTTGTTAAGTTGGTACATCTGTTGTTTACATTCCCTCTAAATCTTAGCATCATAGGTTGACATTTGAAAAAGTTACGTAGCCAAGAGAACATCTATCCCTGTGTGTGTAGGCGATTTTTACAATTTAAGAAATGGATTTAAATTTGCAAGAGCGAACTTGTATTAGATTTTGCGTAAAAAAACGGATTTAATGGTGTGCGAACGTTGAAAATGTTGGAAAAGTGTTTCGGCAACGATTCTCTAAAGAAAACGGTCGTTTACCAGTGACACGAGCGGTTCAAAAGTGGTCGTGAGTCAATCGAAGATGATGAACGCAGTGGCAGACCATCGACATCGAAAACTGACTAAAACATTGATGAAGTAAAAGAAATGTTAGTCAATAACCGCAAATTAACCATCAGAGAAATAGCGGAGGGCTTGAACATTGCCTATGGATCTGTCCAAGACATTTTGGTTAATGATTTGGGTTTCCGTCGTGTAGCAGCAAAGTTGGTGCCAAAAGACTTCAATTTCATGCAAAAAAAGACCGTGTTGATGTCGCAAAAGGAACATTACTGGAGACGAGACGTGCGTGTATGAGTACGACACGCAATCCAGACATCAGCCAAGTGAATGGAGTTCGCCAAATGAGCAGATACCAAAAAAAAAAAAAAAAAAAAAACACGTCGTTTACAGTCAAAAAAGAAGGCAATGCTCACGGTTTTCAAGTCTGGAAGGAAAGTCAGTAAACAAAGAGTATTATGATAACGCACCGTCGCACAGTGCCATATTATTCGTAATTTTTTGATGAAAAATGCAAAAAATACCATCGAACAGCTAACGAATTGACCTGATTTGGCTCCCTGTGACTTCTTTCTGTTCAATAGTTTAAAAAACCACTACGGGGAACGCATTTCAGCAGCAGAGAGGAAGTAATGGAAAAATTGCAGGAAGCAGCGATGGACATACCGAAAACCGAATATAAAAAATGTTTCGAGGATTGGATCAAGCGCTGGCATAAGTGTGTTGAAGTCGATTTGGATTACTTTGAAGGGGACAAGGAAGCCAAGCGTAAAGATCCTGGAATATTACATATGAAAGAAACACCAGCTACGTAATTGTATGCATTACTTGCTTTGCTGTATATTTTTGGTCTCAATAAATCAAGCCGTCAGAGTCTCAAAGATTTGTGGAGAACGGATGGAACAGGAGTAGATATATTTCGTACAACCATGTCACTACAACGATTTTACTTTTTGCAAAACTGTATATGCTTTGATGACAAATCAACGAGGGAGCAGCGCAAGAAAAATGATAACATGGCTTAGATGTGTTTTTGATCAATTTGTTTAATGCTGCCAGGAAGCCTACATTCCTCATGAATGTATGACGATTGACGAGATACTATTAGCGTTTAGAGGGCGATGCAAATTTCGTGGCTATATTCCAAAAAACCCCGCAAAGTATGGTATTGAAATACAAAGCCTCGTAGATGCAACATCTTTCCACACTTTTAATTTAGAGGTGTATGCAGGAAAGCAACCTGCAGGACCGTATGCTATTGCAACTCGGCTTTTAATGTAGTGGAAAGACTTATTCAGCTCATATCCCGGTCGAGCAACAATTTGACGTTTGACAACTTGTTTACCAGTCACGAACTGATGATACATCTACTAGCTGAGCACAGGCTTACTTCTACTGGAACTGTTCGGAAAAATAAAAGATGTATCCCGACCGATTTTTTGAAGACTGGAAAAGAACCGGGAAGTTCTTTGTTCTGCTATCAAAAGGACATATCTATGGTTTCCTATGCTCCTAAAAAGAATAAAGTAGTCATACTAATGTCTACTTTACATCATGATGACAAATTTGGTGATACCACAGGACACCAGAAAGCACCCGAAATGATTACGTTCTATAACTCAACAAAAGCAGTAGTAGATGTTATCGATGAATTGTGTGCATCTTACAGTGTTTCGCGTAACAACAAGCGTTGGCCGATAACGATATTTTATGAGATGCTGAACATAATTGCTTTAAACGCAAACATAATTTTCCGGGAAAATCAAAACAACAACACCAAGCGAACAGAATTTATTCGTAATTTGGGACTAGTATTACTCAATGAACATATACGATTGCGAAAAGGTCAAAGAAATATTCCAACGTACATTCGACAGAGAATATCGAATAGTTCCTAATATGTTTTAGGATATGTTAAGTTTTTTTTTTTTTTTTTTATGTTGCTATATTCTATATTTTTTGTTGTTTTTTACTAAATAAGAAAAAAAACTTGTTTATTTAAAGGGCTACTTCAAAAGAAGCCATATACTCTATGTTACATTTTGTCACCATACTAACGCCGGTTAAAGTACTTTTTGATAATACCTACTTACACTAATATGTTTTTATATCATACGAAAGAATATAAATCCGAATAGGTGCATATCTCTTTTTGAACAAGAATTAAGGCATTCAACAAAACAATGTATTGTTTTTTGAAGCTTTGGCATCGTCAAAAACTTTGTAACCAAAAGGAAGCAGACATATGAAACCCTCGATCTAACCTGTTTTTTTTTTTTGGGCTTGGATTTTTGGTTTTTGGGCTCAGTGGCTATTTCGCTCTATGGGTGGCATCCAACATTTAATGGACAAACAAAATTATTAGTGTAATTGGACTTGTTGTATATTAGCCAACCACTCATCTTACGTGATTTTAGTTGCCTGAAAAAAGAATGTCTTTCGGGCGCAACTGGTATTGAACCACGAACCTGCCGATTTGGAAGCCAATAAACTACCACTTGATCCACGGCCACCCACAAGTCTTGTTAGCTTTATATGTATGTTGGTATACATGTTGATCTTGGGGGTGTTAATGTCGCATTTTTCAAAATTTCTTTTCTCGAATGTGACAGACGACGACATTTTTCGAACGCCTACTGATCTTGAAGGAAGTGTTAATAATAGAATTTGCAATTTTAATTGCTCCCATATATACAATATTAGAAATTGTAAAACTCTTTCTTGAGGAAATAATAGCAACAATATGGTGTTACCTTCAGCACAGACTAAAAAACATGTGAAACAGCTGGTCTGCTTCTCACCTCAAAGTGCGAAGAGCAAATTCCATGTAACTGTATATAATTATAATGAGGTTAAACTCAGCAAAAGGAAGAATGTCATGGATATGCGGAAGACGTTATACTAAGAATCGTTAATTATTCATGATATAATACTCATGTTCTGTTTTTTTGACCCAGAAACTTCTGCAGATTTGCGTAGCGCAATGGTTAAATTCGTGCACTGAAAAATAGAAAAAAGTATCTTATGACGACACCACCCATTTGTCAGGCAATGACAAGTTGCCAAAACTGGAAACTTTCTCATATACTATATAAATGTCACTAATTATTTCGCCTTTACTAGTCGACTGCAAACTGTATTTCCGTACTCAAAATGGTAGGATAAATTATTAATGAAAAAAGAGGCCTTGTTCCACATTTTTGTACCCTCAATTTATTTACTTATTTTTAAGAATCTAAAAGATTATAAAAAGAGCTCCTACAAAATTAGTAGGTAGTTAATACAATATAGCATTTGGCAACAGCAGCGATATGTATCAAAGAAAGGAAGATGGGCACTATTTTCTATGGTAACCTTTAAACACCTTAGAATATCAAGAGAACTAATTTTTTTTAACAAATTCTTCTGGAACCCTAGAAAGCAACATAATTAATGAATTTAAGCAAGTAATACTGAAAAAAGTAACGTTTGTACATATATGTACCTACATAAAATTGTGAAGATATTTGCAGATTTCTAATACCAGTCGTAATATTTAAGAACTCATTAACAAAACAATAAAATATCATCTTATATAACATCGAAACAAAGAGTACATTTTCCGGCTTTTGCTTAAATTAAAAAAAAAAAAAAAAAAAAAAACAAAACTCGCCATTATACTGTTGAAGGCACTTTGCCGCAAACCCTGTATAGTGTGCATTAGTTAATATATATGTGACAAACTTTACACAATGGTCTATCTAGCTATTGTTTTAATCATCTATTTCGTAACAAAACCAAATATTTACATACGTACATTTGCAGACATAATATTCAATGTCAATTGAAATAATGTTCTATTTTTGCAAATGTCTGTTTTAAATGGTTTCACATGCAAATAGGTAAAGTGTCGAAGTGGGTCAGTGAAAAAGATATATAGTCTGGCATTAAAACAATGCAATCAAAGTTTGTTTTTTTATTTTCACGCAAATGTTTTTTTTGTATGTGTGTTTATTGACATTTCGTGGGAACAATATTGCAAAAAAATGACACTGTTTAAGAGTTGCAAAACTGCAACACATATGTTATAATCTGAAGGACACATGTGTGCTAATACTCGTATATGGTATATCGAAATTCTATTAGAACCAAACAAGCTAATCGCAAGTCAAATTAGATCATTCAGCGATTTAAAATATTTAAGCAGATATTTTTTAAATTCTCGGTTTTATGTGATCGATAAAACATATCTGTGCAGAGCGTATCTGGCATACTCACATCCCAGAACTTGCGTATGATTTGCGCATTTTTTTAGGCCGGATGCCCTAATTGTATTTTTAACAGAGCTTTGCGGTCACATGTGAAAATATGTGTATGCATATTTACCTAAAATTAAAAGTTTATAGCTTATATGAACTGCAGAATTCTGTTAGAACACAAAGATCACAAATCATCTTTGTCGCTAACTTCATGTTAAGGAACAAGAGAAATAAATTATGGGCGGTTTTTCTTCGATCCAATTGGCCCAGCTGTTCTCTACCAGCGATACCTTGAATCTAATTATAAACGATTCTAAATCTTTCTACAAATTCGTTTACTACAAAAAAAAAAAAAAAAAAAAAAAATCTGACGGTTTTCCTCCATCCCTCTCATACGAAAACATATCATCAACCGATTCGCCAATCATTTGCCGATAATTTCTTCGAACCGGATCCCTCTTATTTCAAATACCTCACCAACACTTTCCCATCCCCTTTCAAATCGCTCTCGCAAGGAGAATTTCCACAGAAATGGAAGTCTTTTTTTATAATGCCAATACACAAAAAGCGATAAAAGAGCGAAGTCACTAATTACCGTCCCATAGCTTAACTTTCACATATACCGAACCCCTCGAAAGCATTTTGTACAAAGCCTTAAGCTTTCAGTGTAAATTTCTTACTTCCACTAATTAACACGGCTTTTTAAAAGGAAGATCAACTACCACTAACCTCGTCGAATTTGTGTCCCCTATTCTCTTAGCCTTAGAAAGGCTAACTTTTGATAAGATATCTCATAAATTAATTCTGTTCAAATTGTCCGTCCTGGGTTCTGAACCCATTTTGCTAAATTGATATCTCCTCACCTGGATAGTCGTTTTTATAGTGTTCGTTTCAGGTCTGTCCTATTAGCCCCATTCTTGGCCACGTCAGGTGTTCCTTAAGGTAGTCACCTAGGTCCACTTCTCTTCATCCTAACTATTAACGATCTTGAAAGGGTCATTCAATACTCAGCACTTTTTCTCTATCCTGACGATACCAAATTTCTTAAACCCATTTAATTACAACATAACTCCAGCCTCCTTCAAATAGAATTAAACAATTTTTCCACATGGTGCATCAAGAACTGCTTGGAACTCAATCTCACTAAATGTCAATCGATTACCTTCTCACGTAAGTGCAATATACCTTCTCCACGGCCAACCTATATCTCTTGTTCAGTCTATCCGCGACATTGGCATATTATGCGACAGGGAGCTTAATTTCCGCTCGCATATAAGAGATGGTCCGAAGAATTCTGCAATCCGTACATGATCAGATCACTATATATCACCTTTGTTCGCCCCTTCTCGAGTATGCTAGCCAAGCCTTGTGTCCCTTTCAACGAGTTCATGTATCCCGAATTGAGAGCATCCAGCGTTGTTTTCTTCGATTTGTTCTTCGGGATCTACCTTGGGGCGATCCTCTTATCTTACCTCCCAATCGAGACCGTCCTAAACTCATTAACCTGAATACCCTTCAAGAACGAAGGGACGCAGCAGACATTCTTTTCATTCACCGACTCCTCTCAGGCTCCGGCTCAGGCTCTCTTCACAAATCCATTTTTTTTTTGTTTACACTTTCCCTCGCAATCTACGTTGCGTCTCTTTTATTTACCAATCCACCACACCTAACGGCCCTAACGACCTCCCGTATCCTGCGTAAGGTAAACCCCAACCATTCCGTTTTCGATTTTAATCGCAGCACTCTCAAATTCGATCTCCTTCACCACCTAGCTTTAAGCCCTTGTGATAGACCCTTATTTTTTGTTAGTTTTAAGTCATAGCTTCTAAGTTACTTAAGTTAGTAGTTTAAGCTTGTATTAAGTGAATTAAATGGGGGCGTCAGTTCCCACCAAAAATAAAATTAAATCAAATTTGAAGATGCAGCATTCTTAGTTGGTCTCAATATACCATACGTCTCCGTTTTTAGTATTTCTCATGGGCGACTGCTGGAAATGGCTATGCGAAGTTTGATAGATTATTGTTAGCTACGACTTCCTTCTTAGTCGTAAGCAGTGCTAATTGAAAGCGAGACCGAAGACTAAGCCTGAAGAGCTTTTGGTCTTAACCGTTGAACCAAACAAATAAAAAAAAACATAAGAACTTTATCCAATAAGGTCTCCTTAGTGAAGAGGTTTTATGAGAGTGTATTGCTAATGTGTTTATGGAAATGTTGAATGGCAGCTCACTGTCACAAGCTCTGAGGCAGGCAAAATCTGTCTCGGTGGTGGAAAAGGTATAAACGCCCACAGATTTTAATTTCTCCTAAGTGAATCATTTTATTAGTGAATAAAAATCAAATTTGGTAAATTTTCTTGTATGGGTATATATGTAAAATGAGTTGTTTACAAAGGTACTGGTTGGAATAGATCAACGTTCGAGGGCCTTGATTTTAATTAGTTTAGAGATGGCGTCTCTGCACGTTTTGAGTAACATAAATGAACCAGACTTGCGACGAAAAATTAATTCTGTTTAACAATCCACGCCGTTTGGCGTAGTGGTAGTGGATTGAGATAGAAAGCCAAGGATCATCCTTAGCTGAAGTTCCACAAAAAGAAGAAAATAGTGACTTTTTGGTGGCCATCAGCCAGAATAATTAAGTTCTTTTTAAATTAATCCAGTCGAAACAATCACAGCAAAAATACACGATAATACTCAATCACAGATTACACAACATTTGTTTTAAAAGTTAAACTGAATGGGCCACAACATACATCCATCATACTCACTGAAAATTTCATAAACGGAGGACAAGAATATTCCACTTATTGGAGGAAAAAACAATCAAGTCTAATTACAAAACGCATTCGAAGATTTTACGGGTTTCAGAAATCCGATGGTATTCTACCGTAAATTACGTTTTTCAGTTATTATTTAGTGGATTGTTTCCGTTTAGTGTATCTGCGTGAATTGCGGCTCTTATTTCAATTTATAAAATTAATTCTAATGTGACATATATGCACTTAAATTTGAAGGTTTAAAACCGCATTAAACTGCTGGGCAACCTAATTCATGATGCTAAACGAAAAGTTACTTAATTTAAAGGAAGCGATTCAAGCGAGTGATCTATTCATTTGATCAGTTGCATTTTGTTTTTGCAAGTTACAAGACTTTTCGTTCCGTAATGATTGTTCTATCTACGATTCTGATTTGAAGATATGTTTCTTGCTTCTTATCCACGTGAAAATACTGCAAAGGGCAATGAAACATCTGACAAAAGTCCTTGTTGAAGACTACCAATGTCGCGGGATTCGAAAAATTGGTGACATTCAAAGACAATCTTAATGCTCAAAGTATAAATCAAAGGATTGCTGGCATCCGCTAAAATGCTGTTCAGAGATGACGTATCTGCCAGGGCTTCAAAGGGGATAATGACGTGAATGTGTTGGATTGGCCATCTGTCACCAGATGTCAATCCGATTAAAAATGTATTTAGATATTTGAACAAGAGGATCAAAGAAAAATATCGAAGAGCACTAAACACTAAAACTGCTTTTAAAAAGAATTAAGCGATAATTACACCTATGACTATGCAGATAAATTGACTGTACGAGTATGTTGTTGACAAAAGTGTGATGTGATAATTAGAAATGGAAGAGACTGAATGACTTATTCAGCACATTGCACATTAAAAGAAAATTGAAAAGCCTTTAAAATAAATAATTTTGTTTCCTTTAGTTAAGTGGTTATTTTCTTTTAAACCACACGCTTTTGTCAAGCACTTTGTATTATTCGGTGGACAATTTAAATAACCAAACTGTTTTCACAAATGAAGATATGAGATAGTTATTACTTAAACGTGGCGTTACAAAATACGAAGTGCGAGAGTAAGATATGAGCAAATATTTTTTAACAAGAAATACTGTAGAGCAGAAGAGTCATTCTACGTGACCTGAATAAAGTAAGTAACTTTACATAATAAAATATTTATATACGTGTTGTCATGCTCTCTATCAGTTACGTGAACGCTTCCTGTGGTCGTTCTATTCACCCAGATCGCCTTTTGATTTTTAATTACTTGCCATTTTTGATTATATTGCTTTTTTGATTGAGCGGCTGTGTTGGTAGGAAATTAATTGAAACGGATTTGTGGGAAAGTGTCTGATTTATTAGGGTCAAAAAATCTGGATTAATTTCGGCAGGTGATTTCTGAAAGCAAAGAAATATTCTGATGTATATTAAGTGGCTAACATTTTCAGAGTACCAGAATGTGTCATTGAAAATTCAAATTCTGAATTCTCTCAACCACGATAATGAGAAAAGTGAAACAGCAAACGATCTTTATACTCGTAATCTTAAAAACAAAAAGTTTAAAGGTATTTAGGATTTTAAGATTTATCACGATAAACATGTTAAGGGCCAACTTAGGTTACCTCCTGTCATCTCTTCATTACATTATGTTTACATATTCTCGTTTGAAGTTTTAATATTTTAAATAGAAAGATAAGGAACCTAAGCACTGCACCGAAACTGACCCAGGAGTCCTTAGAGCTTTTGAAGCAGATGATTTCCCCGCTTTCTCTTAAAACAGTTTTAGTCGATTCCGATCCGTAGATGAGGAAGTAGAAAGCCTCAATTTTAGGAACCTTATCTTCATCTACAGGCGTCGACGGACATTATGTTAGTGGTAAGCAAATAGTGAAAGACGATTGCGAGTGTAAATAAATGTGCTGAACGATCTCTTGAACTTAACTCTTTGTTCTTTTTCGATGTCCCGAAAGATGAGGTTTAAAATGGAAAATGAACTCGTTTGCTGCTTATTGGATGGCCTCTTTGTTGCAAGTCTGATACTACGCAAAGGGCCCAATAATCGAATGAAACCGTGGTTTCATTTCAATATTTCATAAACAAATATTTGAAATCTGGCAGATGGAATTTTGCTAAAGCGATAAATCCACCAGCAAAAAAAAAAAAAAAAAAAAAAAAAAAAAAAAAAACGCTGGTTATATTTTTTTCCACTAAAAAGACTGAGTGAAACCGTTCTGCAATCAGGGAACCCTATAATCTTACTGACCTTGTACACATTTCAAAATTTTAAACCTTCTCCTGCCCTTTTATACTGTCTATGCATTGGATGCGTAGATGCAAACCTATATAATTGTATGGCCTAGGTTTGATAGTTGCAGTTGTAAGTTACAAAGTAACTATTCATTGCCTATTCCGACAGCAGGAATATAAGAGCTAATGCTCTGAAGATATTCCGGGGCAGTAGAAAACCGATGTGATGATAACAACTTCTGCATATAATTTAATACTATTCTTTGAATTCATTGAATACGTTGGTTCTCAGTCGATTTTATCATGAAATAATCGCTATTCATCACTATACTAGCTATTTAAATCTGCAGAAACTAGGTCCTAACTAAAAATGGAGAGAGAAGGCAGAGAAAACTGTTCATTCAAAACTTGTATAGTGTAGTTACTGTCTTAAAATGCATGCAAATCAATAAATTTTACAGAAGAAGAAGTTACGAGAAATTGACTGCTTTGAAAGTATAAAAATATGAGTTTTTGTCAAAAAAAAAAAAAAAATAAATAAATAAATAAATTGAACAGAATTTGGACAGCTTTTTTGTGGAGGAAACACTCTCTCAGTCAAAAGTGACGCGAAAATTTGTAATACATGTAGTAAGTACATACTCGTACATGTGGTAGGCGTACATGTACATCCAAGTATTACTAACATATACATTAGATGTAACAATAAATATTTTAACGATTGAATCAAGAAAAAGAAGAGTTATATTGGGTTATTCAATAAGTTCTGCGGTTTTTTTAAGGTTGAAATTAAATACACATTTTTAGTATAAAAGATCTGGAGAGTACGGTGGGTGCTGCATAGGTTCCCAGAAAAATTAATTCAGCCTTTGTTTTGTCACTCAAGCTGTATGTAGACTGGCGTTGTCATGATGCAAAACAACGCCCTTCCTCTTCGCCAAATTTGGCCGTTTTTCTTCCACTGGCTGCTTCAAAGTGTCGAGCTGAGAGCAATATTTAACAGCATTTTTTGTCTGATTGCGTCAGACTCGAAGTAAAGAACACCTCGCCGGTCCCATGAAATGCTCAACATGACCTTTTTGGGATGCAAATCTTGTTTTTACCGACTGATGCGGTGTTTCACCAAGACCACAGCATGACCTCTTACGTCGAATGTTGTTATAAACTACCCATTTTTCGTCTCCCGTAACCACTCTTTTCAGGAAAGCCTCAAGCAAGTTCCATCCCAAAAAAAGACTCACAGGCCCAGTTATCAACCTTTTTTGACATTCCAAGCCTTTTCAGTCTCTACGAAACGGTTGTATGGCCGACATTAAACCGCTGAGCGATCTCCCGTGTCGTCAAATGCCTGTCAACGGTGACTGCGGCCAAGATTTGATTGCCGTCTGTGGTGGGTATACGTCCAGAGCGAACATCATCGGCAAGGTCTGTATTTCCTGAACGAAAGCATGTAAACCAACGCTGAAAAGTGTCAGCGCTTATAGCCAAATCTCCATACACGATGAAAATTTCCCATTGCACCTCTGTTGCTTTGACACCTTTTAAAAAAAAAGAAAAAATATGCCGAAAATGCACTTTCTTATTCTTCATTAAAAAAAAATATATATAGAGAACGTAAACCACGTCCGAGAAAAACAAATTCTCGTAACAATGTAAAGGCTAACCTACTTCCAAGAAATAAACCGCAACCCAATACATGAGTTGGTAGAGAATACATATTTTGTGGTTCAAAACACCCGATGACCTTAAATAAACCTATTGTTCAGCTCTTTGGATCAAACATTAGTTGTGGTTCAACAAACTCCACCTTCCGAGAAAGATCACTTTTACTCTCATCAAAATAAATATTCAAGTTAAATTTGCTTTATCTTTATGGAGGAGTATGTCATGTACAATATACATACATATACAATAAATATATGTAAAGCGATCTAAAACAATTTTGTTGTGGACTAATGATAACCAAGACGTTTGTTCTCGTGTGTTAAAAAAGTCACATAAAAAAAATTTAAACAATAAAAAGGTGTATTTCATTTGCAGAAATTTTAAACTACCACGTCCCAAACAAAAGGTAAATATCAATTACATAAACACTTACCTCAACATCATATTCACCGGGCCGTTTACACCGCCATCCTTCTCTTCCTATACAATCCGAGTAATTCGTGATTATTATTAAATCTATAATCACCCATACGAGTGAGGTAAGCAATACTATTCGGCAGGTATTCGATCGTAGTCTTCCACGTAACATTCTAGATACATTGAGGTTTGTCATTCTTAATCGTTTTAAAATTACGTTTCCCCTATCCAACTTTTAAACTATATTTTACACAAACAAACAATCGAAACGTTGCAAATGATTATTTTCAAAATAAGAAAAAAAGAAAAAAAAAATATTTACGAAAAAAAAAAACGAAAAAAAAGAAAAAAAAAAAAGGAAAGTCGCGTAAAAATTTAGTTTCTTGGATGGACTACTAGCAAACCACCGAAGAAACGATCAGTCACAAATTTCGATGCTCATTGTTTGGGGTGAAGATGCTGCACATGACATTTTCGCCAAAGACGCATTCGTTTAAAAATTCCACGTTGATGATACCGAAGCCGATCATTGAGTTTCTCCACAAATGTTATTGTTGTTGCTGTTGTTGTAGTTGCTAGTGCAGGATGATGATGCTGGGTGATGTTGGTACTCAATTGATGGTTTCTTTGACTATTTTTGAATCACAGTTAGTGTGGGATAATACGCCGTCAACATGTCTTCATTTTGATTGTGCCGTCCCTTCTCTTTCCTGTTCCTGAGATGGGTTTTTCTGTTTTTTTTTTTGTTTTTTTGTTTTTTGTTTTTTTTTTTTTTTTGTTTTTGCTTCTTTTGAAGTTAAATCAGGTCAATGTTCGATTGCCAATCTATGCAATTTTCCTAATATCTCCGTCATCACTGGAGTGAGTAAATTGTGGTGGGTCTGTCCAAGTTTTAGCCGTCAAGTAGTTTTACATTCGCGATAATGCTTCCAGGTCTGTAACGATTATAAGGAAACGAAAGTGAAAAATTAGTTTCGATTTTAAAGATTATTTAATTGGAAATTAAAAAAGTGAAAGGAATCAAATGCACACATGTTGCATAGGAACATATGACTGTCCTTCTTAAATTAAATTAAATTTATTTTTTTGCCAGATATTGTTGAATCTGATGGTCTGTTTAGTTTTTTTATGATGTGGGCTTCGAATGTGAATATGCATTGTTATTAGACGAGTTTAATATAAACAATCGTGGCACCATTCAAATGTCATTTCAAACTCTTCTTAGAATATGTGCAATCTTTCATGGCACCATCTGAACGCGAATAGATTGATCTCGGTGAAAATCCGAAGCAATTCATTGGAAAATAAAATAATTAGGTGTGGTCCAGGTTTCTACCTGGAGCCTTTAATTTTTACCGGAAGTTTTTAAGGGCCAGAAAGTTTGGCAACCAATCTGCCAATTTTCCACGGATTCGAATTCTACTTTAAGCTAGCGTCAATTTTGCATGATTTAGTGCGTCAAACGTCTTGCCAAAGCCCATGAAAGGGACTAATACATGGTGACTTCTAATAAGATTCATTTACAATATCTGAAAATTCGCCCAGAAGTTTACTTGTGCTGGTGTGATCGTACTTAGGTTTTTGATGAACCGCGCCGAGGTATCCCAAAAACGGTTACCACAAAGGAAACCGTGGACAAAATCCATGATCTCATATTGCCGGACCTCTGAGTAAAAATTCGCGAGTTAGCTGAGACAGTAGGCATCTCAACTAAACGCGTTAGCCATATCCTGCATTAGATTTCATGCATGAGAAAGCGCGATGAGTGCCGGAGAATAGGCGCAATCGTGAGACCACTTCAAAGACGTACTTGGCCCACACCAGAGACCAAACAACAAACGAAACAATGGACTTTACCCGCTGAATGTGCTCCAAAAAAGGCGAAGACCGTGCCTTCGGCTGGAAAGATGATGGCAACCGTTTTTGGGAGCGAGCGATGTTGCAGGTCAACAAAATTCGTACTATATGGAGGGGTTGAATAAGTTGTCATGTCGACGCATATGCAATCGAAAATTTGCTTTTAAATCATGATCTATGGCAGCCGTAGAACGAACAATGAACAGAGTATTCTCTCGAATACGTTTTAAGATAAAATTATTAAGACGGTATCGGACGATACTCTACTAAAAAATTGGAAATTAAGAACCCAAACTGTATGCGTTGGGAAAGTGAGACACCCTGTTGAACGCAGAAGGTCTGTGTGGTTTGCTGATGGTTCAAAAATCTGGCGTAGGTACGGATGCACCCAAGTGTATTTTGTCAATTTCACAAGCGCTAACATTATTATTGCCACAAGCAATTAAAGGTGCTGACATCAATTTACTCACTGATAGTGAAGCACAGATACGGTGCTGGATTTTTATTACACGAATTTTAACCACCTTAGGTCACAGAAGACTTTAATACAAACATTTGGCTAAGGGGTGTTACCAGTTAGAAAGGATTTATAAAATGGTTCTTAGTTAGAGGAGGGTTCTTAAAGAAAACTATCAAGGTCTTAAATAAAAACTGCAAATTCTCTAATTTCAGAATCCTAAGTTACTACAGATAATTGTATGTATTTATAAAAAGGCTTTTTAAATTACTCTCTGGACACTAAGGTTTAGGTGTAATTTCGTCTACACAAAATAAAACTCTCGATTCTATCGAAACTACGCGTCGACTCTGTTTTTTTTTTTTATGTTTTATAGGAGGCGTATCCGCCATAAGCGTCCTTAAGTTGAGATATCATTGAAAAAAAAAAAAAATTCCACAGCTACTGCTGCTCATCAATTAACTGTCACTTCGATGTTAATAGAAATTGACCCAACTAGACCGCTACTGTATTGGTTGGTTTGGCCAGTGGCGGAAATGATATTGGGGTTCGTCTTCCATACTACTAGACTACCTGCAAATGTAGTGTATAAAGCCATGAAAGCAAGACTGCATCTACTCATTAATTTACATTAAATTGAATGAATGAATAAGAACGCTACAGGTAAAAAATATGGTCTTCGAATCCCAGCCCTTGACTCAAAACTAGAAAGCTTTGTATCACAAAAAATATATGGCTTCCTTCAGACCCGGATCGAGAAAATTTTAAGACATATTTCAGTAGGTGGAAAGCACATAATCAAGGTTTTACTTGCTGTTTGGCAGAGATACCTAGCATATAGCTGGTATATGATACCCGATGAATGCGTACAAGTAAGATTCTGCAAAGAGGGACAGAAGTCGACGGGTAGCTCGCCACATGAAGAGGAATGGAAAGCATGTACTCGGATAAAAGAAAAGGGAGTAACAGGAATGAGACATCGAGACGTTGGAAAAAAAAAAACTGACATAACATATCATATATATTATTTACATGAAGTTTAACTATTTTCAGTTGTCCAAACGAAAACTTTCAATTGCCAAGGTGGGAAAAATATAGAGGATGTTGCTGAATATTTGACTATTTGAACTTTAAAACAGCAACATGAGCCAAGATAACAAAAGCCTGACCTCCAATCTGAACGGGACTAAGTTAAATCAGCTATAGCTTGACTAAAAGTATTAACGATCATTTATGCATAAAATTTGAAGAGGTATTCGACTCAGTCTATATGTCACAATCTTCCACTTTATTCCGAAATACTTCAACTCCAGTAAGTAGAACACTCATACTGATCTACATAATTACGTATCACAAGCTTCAAAACACGCTACAGTTAATGCGAAATCTACATTGTAGTAAAATAAATATCTTCAGATAACAAATGGTGTAACTTTTGCCTAATCATCCAATAAATAAATGTAAAATCAACAGACACCTTGAATACCCACACCACGTGGCATAACAAATAAAAACGAAAATCATGGTGCCGGGTCAATAAGTATCCGCCCCAGTTTGCAAACTTACATCACCAACATCTGTTACGGACGCATTATCGATAGATACATGTTTCTAACAATGTATTCAAAGCAGGAACTTGTGTTTAATGAATTATCATTGGACTTCAGGTTCAATTATATGTGACGTTTATCAGTGTCATACAAGTGGACAAGTGGGTGACCCTAATCAGTTTTCTAAATACTCGATAGATTACAAGGAGTACCTACCTAGAACACTTCTCCATAAAAGTCATTTGCAGTTAATAAGTAATACTTCAGCTAACGTATGCAACACATACGAGTATTCGTATTCTTCTGTATCCAAGTTCAAAATCCCGCATTCAATCAAATTAAGATTCCGATACGAAACCGGTATCAATTAATTGGTCAAAGAATGTGCGACTGTAGAACTAGACAACGTCATCTCAAGACGAATCATCATTATCATCATCATTATCATCATCATTATCATCATCATCATCATCATCTACAGATTCAGTATCGGGGCATAAGTGTAGCGATTTATTGGTCAATAATGGCTAATTCTAGAAGCCTCAACAACGATGTGTGTATCTATCTGGTCATTGTCCCGCAACATTGCAGTCTACTACATACAGTGGCCTGTTTCATAGGAATTACAAACTGCGACTACAAATACTCGTACAGAGGAAAAAAGCAAGTTTGTCTATGGCAGACACCACAACAAAACTGTGGAGAGTAGGACGCTGTTCGCATTGAAGACTTATGCCCAAGCATCTTGGAGCCTTAAATAGCGAGCTGTGAAACTTGTATTGAACAACTACTGAACGAATTACGTTCAATGAACGAGTTTCTGTTGAATTGAGTGGTCTTTTGTAGCCGGTATTTTGCTTTTGCAGCTTTTTACGGCTTTAGGGGTCAGTGTTCATATACATCAACCCCACTGCACTCGACTGTGCAGTGTCCTTGGAATTTGTTCAGTTTGACTTGTAACTTTTGCATCGTGAGTAATTTAATGTAAGTCAATTTAGTCGATGCGAATTTTTTGATTCCAAGTTACCAGTTTGCCGTTTAACAGTTGATTTTTGTAAATTGAGAACAAATGAATGGTCGTTTATTAATTTATTACAATGGTGACCTTGGCTATTATTATTCATTTTTATTTTTAATTAAGAGTAAGCTCCGAAAGAAATATTAGCCAGTTTGGCGCGGGTGGCATCATCGTGTATCTTTTTATTTCTAAATTAGGCTGAAGTTAGCGTTGCGATCAATGGTTCTGAACATCTGACTTACAGGAAATTTGGAAAAGGGAGAAACCTGTCAATCTTCACAGAAAGAAACCAAAATGAATTGATTCAACATCTATAATATCGCATTTATATATTACATATATACCGTATTGTGAGAATGCCCAAAACTAACAGTGATGAGCACTTTATGTCATGATTTTAGCACTGATTATCCTTTCATTGACCTTGTATTCATCCTATGGCAGATTTAGGGAAATACCAAGCAACAAACTAAGTCGCATATGACAGTTCTTTGTATGTCATGTTCAGTTTTGTCATCCCTGTCAAACATAATGTTCATGTTTATAAGGGCTGGTAATGATAGTAATGGTAGGCTGTAACTGCTTCGTTGCTGGCTACTTTGCTACAGAGATACATAAGTTTGCTGAGACAGTATGCCAACGGACAGATATGACCTTAAGTCTCAAAAAAAAAAAAAATAAAAATAAAAATAAATAAATATTGGGTCTTCGTGCGGTTTGCTAAGAAATGGCGTAACTTGTATTATTCCATTGGAACATGTGTTGGAAAGCTACTATCATTGTACGTCATTTCGTTATGTCATTTATTTGAAGCGTAAAAAACAATAATTTTTTTTTCACTCAAATATGTCGAACTTTGTGCCTGAAAATGTGTTTTTGCTGGGAGTTCTTCTTCATTACTTTAATATAAAGAAAAGCAGTTGGATATATTCAAAAGCAAGGAAATTGGGTTCCACATGAACTCAAGCCGAGAGACGTCAAAAGGCGGTTTTGCATATCCGAAATGCTGCTGGAACACCACAAAAGGAAGTCATTTTTGCATCGGATTGTTACTGGTGATGAAAAATGGATCCATTACGACAACCCCAAGCGCAAAAAATCTTATGTGACATCCGGCCAACCAGCCAAATCAACGGCAAAGCCGAATATTGATGGCGCAAAGGTATGGTGTGCTATATTATGAGCTACTAAAACCGGGTGAAACCATCTATGGACAACGCTACCGAACACAATTCACATCAGAGCAGAATATCAAAAATTGACTTGATTTATTCTTGGCTGCCAAGCCGACGGAGTTCTTTTGGGATGGGATCCACAAATTGTCAGAAAGATGTACATGTTTTTCTTAAATAAACGTTCAAATTTTGAAAAAAAAAAACGCACGAATTAAATTACATACCCAATAAATAAACAAATTATACAAAGGCTGCAATCATGCTATTACTCTTGCCTATTACTGTTTCTTTAGGTTGAGAATTCCCTAAAAACTACAAAATAAATCACCTGTAAAGTCTTTTGTTGTTTCCAGAGAAAAGTTTTTCGATTGCTAATCATGCCCTTGCTTACGTCAGGCAATTATAACTAAATATGTCCTATACACCGACATCTAACTGTTTAGAAGAGCCCAAAATCAGCGAATTAGACCGTTTAGACATAGAAGCTTCCTATCGCTTTGCATGAACGATGTGATAACTGAATAATCCACCTTGGGTAGAGTGCTTTGATGGAGACGATAAGGGAGATGATTAACCAAACCGCTCTAAACTGAGAGCTGTTGGTTGGTACATAGCACCATTCCTGACCGTAATCCCCCTAAAAGTAAAGGTAAGGGAAATATATGTGGGGGATATTATTATAACGAACTAGTAATTAAATCCCTGTGAATGGATTTGTGGATATCCTAGGTCAGTTGTTTGTTGAAATAGGGTTTCATTCATTGATACCACGCCAGATATCGAAGAGCCGTCTGTCTGGGTAGCTGCATTGGAACTTCGTATTTTCGCAACAGGAGATTTGATACCCTCAACGTGCAAGGTTATCAAAACAATAATGAATAGGGTGATTCATTGTAAGCTTTGATTTATAATGTAAAATAAAACACATAAATTTGAAAGTGAACTTAAAATTTTTACTATTGGTTAAAAGAACAAATAATGGCATTTACTCACTTACAAATAGCGCGAGTAATGTTAGCTTCCAAAGCGTCAATCGTAGCTGACTTATTCCTGAAGATCTGAGACTTTACATATCCCCAGAGAAAATAGTCCAAAGGTGTGATATCGCATGATCTAGGCGACCAATTTACCGTACCAAAACGTGAAATTAAGTGCTCATCAAAATGATTTCTCAACAAGTCCATTGTTTCACACACTTTATGGCTTGTAGAGCCGTCTTCTTGAAACAAGAGCTCACCGAGACCATGTGCTTGAATTTCAGGAAGCATATAGTCCGTTAACATGGCGCGATAACGGTTACCGTTGCCTCATTTTTGAAGAAATATGGACCAATGATTCCACCAGCCGATAAACAACATCATACCATTGTTTTTAATGGACGTTATGGTAGCTCTTGGTATTCTTCGGGTTGCTCATCAGCCCAAAAACGGCAATTTTGTTTATTAACGTATCCATGGAGCCAGAAATGGGCTTCATCACTGAACAAAATTTCACGATAAAACACCGGATTTTCATTGAGTTTTTCCAGAGCCCATTCACTGAAAATATGACGCAAATTTAGGTTGCCTGGCTTCAATTCTTGCACAAGTTGAATTTTGTACGCTTTTAGACCGAAATCCTCACGTAAAATACGCCAAGTTGTCGAATACGTAAAGCCAAGCTGCTGAGAACGACTACGAATCGATTCGTCACGGTCTTCGCGCATACTCTTAGCTATAGCTGCTATAGTCTCTTCACTACATGCTGGATGTGTTCTAACCGGTCGAGTATCATCCACTTATGTAAACTGGGACTCAAATTTGCGAATGGTATTGGCAATAGTGGTTTCAGTAGGTCGATTATGCGCACCGTAAGTTCCTCGAATCGCACGAAAAACTTTTCTCACAGAACGCTGATTTTCGTAATACAGCTGAATAATTTTGAGACGCTGTTGTGTTGTGAGTCTTTCCATGATGACTTGCCAAACGATACTGTCAAAAAAGCCTATTGAAAATCAAACCTCACAATGAATCGCCCTATATTAAAGACTTTTTTTTTTTTTTTTTTTTTAAATTGGCTTTGAGAATGCAGAGCAGAGTCAGGCGTGCTCAGGAAAGCCCTATTGTACTTGGGGGAACGAATGGTGATGCAATTCAGCATTAGGTGGTTCAGGCCAATTAAATGATGTATATTGGTCTTGAATGTTTGCAAGTTATAACGACTAGGAAATAGGGAGCTTGGCAGGGTATCCAATTAGCAAGTTGTATAGATTAGGAATGAATCACGATATGTTAGAGTACGTCTGTAAGGGATTTTGATTGTGTACTGATAAGAATTCATAGCGAGACAGGTGTTACGGTTAAAAGTTTGACGGGGCGGAATGCTACTGGCGATTTCTATGGATCACTGGTGGTGGTATCCTAAAGAGAACAACCTCAGTTTTAAGAGGATATATTGACTTCCAATAATGGAAGGAAATGTATAATCATTTCTACGAAGGGGTAAAGTTACTTTCTTGGTTATAGTTTTTTAGATGACATTAACCGAAGCGGCAAACGTAACCTTTAGTAAATAAAAAGCGACGATTCCAGAGAAAAAGTAATTTTAGTACCGCGCTAGACGCGTCTTCGATTACTTAGACCAACGATACTGAAAAATGACATTGTCAACTGTATTTTTTTATCGGATTCTCTTTTCACCTTTCCCATAACCGCGTGTTCTTTTGTTTTTCACTGACATACAACTCCCATATTGCACGGAGAGCCATGCAATAAAAGCTAAACATCTCCGCGTATAAATATTTTATTGTTAGATGGTACGTGCGTTAAATGGCATTTGCAGTGGCAATTTTTTTTTATTATAACTGACCAAGGGACTTCTCATCTGGGCTCATACTCGTAGTTAGGCTGGCGGAGATGCAATAACCATTGTCAGCGAATACAATAAAAATACACAATCTACGAAAAAAGGGTTAATAACAATTTGGACTTTCAAGCTCCAAGCAAGGATGGCAGGAAGAACAATATAAAGAACTCAGGCAAGTACATCACTTAATCAAAAAGAAATCAGGGAACTCCAACATTTAATTTTGGATTTTTTAATTTTTAATTAATTTAAAAGTCATTGAAAATAGCAGATTTAATCTAACATAGAGCAGTTAACCAAAAACCGCTAAATAAAAGTAAAAATAAGCTATTTATCGAATTTAATTAAACTCATAGGGCTGGCACACAATTATACAAATTTAAAACGAAATGTGAAAATAGAAAAAAAAAAAATCTTTGCAATGTGCAAATGATATTGTTTTGCTATCTAAAAACAATTAATTTGATCCACTGTTTCGGCAGGGACAAACAAATTGCAGAATCCCTGCGATAAGTCAGTTTAATTTGACTTCAATTCAAAACAAACCTATGTTACGAGTATATGTTATAAGAGAACAAACGAGTACAACCCCCTTTTTGTACATCGGATGCGCCTAGTCTGCCTAATGAATTGCCAAAATTGATTCCTCAACCTTCTAAAACGCGCATCCTTTTTGACTGAAATTAATTCATTTAAAATGCCAATTTACTAATAACTGGATTCTCTTTGAAATTCAACCGGAGCTTGTGACTTAATTTAATATTTCTGCTAAATAATGCATGAAAGTTTTCGTCTGATTAAAATCCTATCGCAAACGGGTTTTCGAAATTCAAATTTTATGAGTACCTATGTCTGAATTCAAATGCGGAATGAATAGAGATTCACGTCATAGTTCATTGGCCTGACAAAGTGTTATTATGCAGTCGGAATCTCCTGAATTTTATTGCATTTGATTACACAAAAAACGAAGACATTCTTCCGAAAATACGCACAAGATGTTCCAAGGAGGAGACAATGTCGGATTCATTTCAAAAAGGCATACATTTATTTTAATTAGTCACCTGACTCTAAAGGACAGCCACAAATTCCCATTCACTGCAATAGGAACGTGTAAATCTTACCTAAGATTGGACACGAATTTAAGTGAAAATGAGACAGGAAGGAAAGTGAGGGGGTCGTTAGTCTTGAATAATTTACAATGACCCGCAGTATTGCATCAAATCAAATCAAACATCCAGATGGTGGTGTTGAGCTCGTGGCGAGTTGTCCATTCGCGTATTTTTGAAATTTCGCTGGTTTCATTGCATGTTTTGTCTAACATGCAGTCGTTATGTGCGCCACTATGACTCTGTTCTCGGTACCACTGAAGAGACAATCATTATCATATTCCTCTGAATGTATCTACACTCAGCGACTTAAATTTGACATCTGGTACTTCTTTAAGGTAAAATAATTTTAAATTCCAATTTTAATGGAAACTGAGATGGTAAGTTAATTACAATTTTTTGTAAAGAAAATACATATATCAAAATACATCTGACTTCGTACCATTGAATCCATGCGCTTTTTACTGTTCCAAGCCTTCAGAAAGCAGACAGTTTCATCACCGCTTCTCGGACAAACGGTTAACGTTCGTACAACTGTCAAGAAAGTACTACTTATTTTAATGGCATTCCACAAGGATCAAACTTTATGGATGCTGTACTGATACTTTGATTCTTAAACGACGGCAACATTTACATATTAAATCATTGACGGAGTCTAGACTGTAGACTTATTGGCAATTTGACGCCAATAATATTTAAACATTATTACATATGTTTGACCCTCGTTTTAGACTCATCGCGTCATATCAGTTAATTTCTCGAATCTTATGTCAATGCGAGAAAATGAATATAAACGGATTTTAAAATCTTCATTATGAAATATAACCAGTTCTTCTGTCTCATCGTTAACGACGTGGATGCTAGTACGGTCAAAATGGAAGGACAAACTTTTTGGTAGGGACACGTTCGATTAAAATGTCAAGTAGCATCCAGCTAGATCACTGAGGGGAATCTGAGACCCCGTTTCATTTACTTATCAATGCTAAGCGGCGATTTTTAGAAGAAAACTTCATTCAAAAATAATGTGCATTTGTGATGCTGGGCATGACAAGAACATCACTCTTTAAAATTAATAGATTGTACTACGAGTATCTGAAGAAGTTTTTTGTTTTTTGATTATCCCCATAAGGATCCCTATTTCTTATTACTAATAGGCTGAAAAACGGTGTAAAAAATACATATACGTAGAAGTGGCAAGTAAAACTGGATAAGATCGATAGGTCTTATAAAATACTGAAGTAATGCCTTAGGTTAGGTTAGATTAGGTGAGCGTGGCGGTTAGAGAACCAACACACTTAGGCCTATTGACCCGTTGTGCTGTCACGTGGATCCATGATCCTCTAACTCATGGAACCAATTTGAGATTATGAACGTCTATATTCTTTAGATCGCTTAAGTCAATGTAGAAAAAAGCTTCTAGATGGAGTTTTCTTCTCTGGGAGAGACCTCTTCCCCCTCGTCCATGCAGCTTCTACAGAAATCGTTTGTAAAAGCGCCAAGTCTTTTTAAATGTTTCCTATTTAGAAGAATCAGACTCTTAGAGCGATTCAGATCCAGCTTTGGACATGTAATGCTTTACCAGGGATACAATTTAAACACATGTGAACTGCTAAATCAAAAACTTCTGTACCACAGGCAAATATTAAAGGACTTAGATGTGCTAGATTTCAATACCCCGATAACTCATTCCAAGGCAGCGGCCTTGGTTAGATGGACTTACAGATTTAACCAGATGTGAGTAACAACTACGGTTTCCCCAGAAATACGTGTATAGGCAAACGCATTTCATCAGTAATGTTGTCCTACTACTCAAAGTTAGCTAGGCTTATTTTGGATTTCTGTGTACGAAAGTGATAGCATGATATTACTTCAATATAACATAAACGGTGACAATCTTCACCGTACAAGTCCAATTAACTGATGATGCTTGTCAAAAGTTTAAATTCAACATAATTAGAAGGCTGAAATTCGACTATCTGTCTCTTTTTTAGCTCAAATTGGAAATAGCCAAAAATTCTTCAATTAGCCTAGCTCAAAAGCCAAACCTCATCTTAGTCCAGAGGATAGCTTGTAACTGATTAATCAAGATAACAATCTCATTGCCATTGGAGACCAGGTCAGCCTCATTCCGTTTAAGTAATACTGTGACAACTTTATACTCTTTCGTTGGGAGGCCGCAGTTAATTTGTCAAGAATTGACCAAGGCTACAATTCAACAAAAGATTGTCTATCCGAACTACTATACTGACGGAAATGGAAAAGGCAAATAAATGAATCAGCAAGTTGACTTACCGACTTTCTCTATCTAAGGTTCTAAAATGGACACCGACTTGAATGTTAAGTGCCAACTGCGAAACCCCTTATTATTCTTAGAATAAAAGATGAATGCAATCTGTTTCCAACAGAAGCAACTGACCTAACCAAATCATTACGTTGAAATTGAATTGAAAATGATAGTATCAACGGTATGTCCATTGAAATCTACTCTGAGTTTAGGTAGATGTTAAGCTTCTGAGCTTCGAGATAACAAATCAAAGAATACAAAAGCCTGAATCAGATAGCGAGTGATTCTATGTTGTATTCCACAACAATATAATAGGAGGGCTAATGCATTGGCGAAGAAAGAATAGGCGTAATAATTCAGAGTCTATATAAGAAGGATGGAAGGAGAGACACTGCAGATGACAAGGCATTGCACCTTCGTTATGCATGCTGAATGCCTGGGTGTAAACTAAATTTTTTTTTCTGCAGAAGCTGCAGGGACGAATTTTATGAATTAGAATTTCGGGTAGATACTTCTTTGCAAAGCTAAAGAACTTACATTTTTTCGAATAAGCCTACTAAGATCATCATTACTATCTGGGTGATACCTATCTAACAGTCTCACATTATAGGTTTTCGGGAGGAATCTTATCGTCGAATGGGCATAATAGACCGACTCGCTGCTAATCTAAGTGAGTTTTCATTAAAATGGACTCGTCGACTTACCAAATAATGTGAGGATTAAATTTGCGTTTAGGTTTTTCGGAACCATAATCGAAGACTCGCAATATATATAGGGTTTTCTAATAGGGACTTGACCACTTTGAATTTAATTTGTGAACGCACTCTTTCACTAATCATCTAACTGTCACTGTCAATTTATTCAGTAAACTCAACATTTTCATCATGGTAAAGTACACTAACGAGCTACGTTATCCGATTGGTTTCTGGAGAACATGCGTCAAGATGATGAATTTCATCGCAAAATCATCTTCAGTGACGAAGCTCATTTTTGACTCAATGGGTTCGTCAATAAGCAAAATATGCGTTATTGGCCGGGTGAAAACTTACATGTGCTTCATGAATCACCACTTCATCCACAAAAAATAACTGTTTGGTGCGGTTTGCATGTCGGCGGCGTTATTGGGCCATATTTTTTCGTCGACGACAACGACAACGATCGTCACGTTACTGTGAATGGTCAGCGTTATCGCGCCATGATCACCGATTATTTTTGGCCCGAATTGGAAGACATGGACTTGGACGACATGTGGTATCAACAGGATGGTGCCACAAGCCACACAGCACACGCTACAATCGATTTATTGAAGAGTAAGTATGGTGAGCGTGTTATCTCAAAACAGGGGCCAGTCGATTGGCCGCCTCATTCGTGCGATTTAACGCCGCTTGACTATTTTCTGTGGAGCTACGTTAAGTCATTGGCTTATGCCAACACGCCGACGACGTTGGAAGAGCACAGAGCCAACATTGAACGCGAAATAGCGGCCGTTCTGGCCGAAATGTGTGGCCGAGTCGTTGAAAATTGGGTCCATCGAATCGACGGCTGCAAACGTGCCCGCAGTGGCCATATGAACGAAGTCGAGTTCCATTCATAAATGTTTTGATTGTACTTCAAGCCAATAATAAAGTTTTTAAAATATCTCAAATGGTTTGCCTTTTATTTAAAAAAAAAGTTGTCAAGTCGATATTAGAAAACCCTTTATATAGAGATAAGTTGATTTCAGTCTGACTTTCTTTTCCACAGCTATGCCAGCCGCTCAAGAAAGAAAATTTGCCATTGGATGTCTAATTAAAATATAATACCCAGAACATGTGAGAGGCATTGTAATTAAATTAAATTGAAGCCAGCTCAGATATACCAAAACTAAAACAACAAGACCCGTAATTTTGATGTCAGCGCTATATAGTACGTCCGATGTTATAAAAAATTAAATGGTTTGATGAATTTGATTTTATGTGCGTGGACGAATGTGAAAAAAGATCAAAGAATTCAAGTTGTATTACAAAAGGCATAAACTCTGTTCAACCACATCAAACGAATGGACAAAAATACTCTGGCTAGGATCTTCAAATCAGAGAAAGAGAACAAGCAAGACCAAATATCCATTTTAAAAACCAAAACATCCGGTCTCAATCGAGATACAGTGCATAGTTTACTATTGAAGAAGTATATAATATATTGGGTCTATAACTTAATTCGTGCAGTTTGCTAAGAGATGGCGTAACTTGTATTATTCCATTGCTGTTATTCCATCGGAACATGCGTTGGAAAGCTACTGTCATTGTACGTCATTTCAGTATATGTCATTCATTTGAAGCGTAAACAACAATATATTTTTTTTTCACTCAAATATGTCGAACTTTGTGCCTGAAAAAGTGTTTTTGCGGGGAGTTCTTCTTCATTACTGAAAACTGCTCCCGAAAGTCATCGTATTTTGGTGGAAGTTTATGGTGAACATGTGCTAGCTGAGCGAACTTGATTGGCTGCCAAGCCGGCGCAGTTCTTTTGGGATTGGATCCACAAATTGCCAGAAAGATGGGAAAAAGTCATAGCTTCAGATGGGCAATACTTTGAATAATACTATTGTACATGTTTTTCTTAAATAAACGTTCAAATTTTGAAAGAAAAAAAACCGCACGAATTAAATTACATACCCAATATAATAATTCAATTTAGGGCAGTATATTCCTATCTGGGTACTGACATAAGCCGCATACCATTATTCCTCCAATAAATATAAACGTGTATCACCATCAATGTCGCTAACTGTAATATTTTATTCACCATATGTAATCACAAGAACCACAAAACAAGGTGATAGAGCTGCACCTTATTCACCCGAACAAGTTTCTCCTAACTGCCACATATCGGGACCAGATTACTGATCAACCCATTGAAGTGGCAAAAAGCAAAGGTCTTGCCTGTCATGGAAACATTGCTATTGTGTCTCCATAAATCCGCGAACAATAAGTGAATGGATGGATTCAGTTATGCTTAGGTTTGTAATGAAGTGGCTTATAAATGTCTTCCATCCAATGTACAAATGTATATAATGCCACAAATGCTGTCCATGTCCCCTCAATTTTAAAGAAAAAAAAGTGCATTGACATTTACATGACAAACAAAAAAGTAATAAAAAAAAAAAATGACAGTTTGCCGGTGAAATCTTTTAAAATGAAAAAAAAAAAAAAAAAAAAAAAAAAAATACAAAAAGAAGACATATCCAAACAAGAAGATACTTGGGAAATTCACAGGAAATAAGAAATATCACAATAATGGAAGCGATATTGTCGAAGATACAACTACTATATATCTAAGTATATCCGTATCCGTATCGGCACCCTCATCTCTTCAGCATTACTAAAATCTAATTACATGAAATGCTATTCATATGAATTACATACAGTGACGTGCCAACTGGAATCACATTAGAGATTCATGATGTTTGTACTATTGTTGGACGCTGCGGGTTCACTTATCATTTCACAAAAGCTAACAAAAGAAAAGAGCGCTTTCAATGAGTGATAAAACGATGATGAAGTGATTATGAGATGTGCCCTGACCCTCGATATTCCATAATCATCATCATCGTCGTCTGCGCCGTCGTTGGTGGCCGCATTTGGTAGCATTTAGAAAGCTAAAATAGGTTCAAATTCAAAAGCATTTATTTTTTCTGGGCATGAAGAACCACGATTCCTCTAAAGTCGTATCGAGTGAAATTTGATTTTATACTGAAAATCGGTCTTAGACTGTTGAGATACTTAACCGAGATTTAAATAAGTAGGTTCATTGTCATTGTTCAATTGTATATAAGAGGTTAACATGAATGGTTTCACTCGCATCTTTTTATTTGATTTTTTTTTTTTTTTTTTTTGTAGATTGCTTTTGTGTTTGATTCAAGGTCGCAGTCTTACCGGCCGGTGTATTTTCTTTACTCTTATAAGAAAGAAAAAAAAAATATTTTTTTTACTAAAGATGTGTACTTGAGTTTATAATGTGGTTTTATTTAATCACTAGATGTGATGATACATTTTTGGCTGGTGTCGACCTACTTTATGAATAGCACTCGATCCCATAAAAAAGAGCTTTAGGCCTAAAAGAAATAATAGCCTAAGTAATTTCTTTAACCCATACAGATTGAGTTTCTAGTTCATTAGAAAAAAGTTTAATAAGTGAGGTATTTTTTGTCGACGTCAGCTTCATGATACACGTTTTTTTCTGATGTTCAGCAGGGTTCGGTTTATGGACTCTTATTATACGTGTAATATGCTGTATTTTCTTAGTAATGGAACTGTCATCCGTATTCGCTATGAGTTGGACAGAATTTTGAAAGCTTATGCCCCATGTATTCGCCCAATTCTGAACAAGATGTCCAACAAGTAGCACATAATACTCGTATCAATAGATACCCATCGTTTGCCTGGTCTAGAAGCTCATAGAAGATATGAGTATCTTTGAAGCTATCTGTTTCTCTTCCGTTGAACAGTTAACACCTATCAGGTTTATTTTGACAAATTGACAAATTCGAAAGGCCTGAATTCAATACTTCTTGCCTAAGTCTGCCACTTACGAGAAATTCACATTCAAATAGGTTGTTGAAAGTTCGTTGTAGTAACTACGGTAGTTTTTCATCCTCTTTTTGTCTGGATTATTTTATATTTCGTTGATTTGATACCACCATTGGGCAATACTGAGATTCTGACGAGCTTTTAAACTGGCTACAAACTATTTTAACAATTCAGTTTACAAGTGCTTCTACTGCTAAGTACTAGTAAATAATTAAACCGTTCTCTGTTTAGAGATGTATAGTTTGTCAGGCCTTTTATCACCTATGAGTATGTTAAGGTAGTGTTGTTTTCGACAGTTAATCGAAAAACGACATTAGCGAAACTCTAACGTTCACAAAGATTGTTCACATCTGTAAAGGTGATAAGCACACGGAGCAACCATCGTCTTATGTATGGTGGATAAAGTAAAAAAGTTCTTCAAATCAGTGAAAGATTGGATCAGTCCGAAGGAGGCAATGGTCACTATAACCAACATCATGGCTCTAAGAAAAAAGCAAACTATGCCATACATAATTCAGTATTTATACTGCGCGCGATTCAATATCTGAAACTAGACGGTAAAGCGACATAAAAAAATAGTACTACACGGTCGTAACGCTCGATTTCAAAAAATGCTTTTTACCCGGCCAACTGGAACACCATCATAAGAGCATTATGAAATATGGATAACCAAACTACCTAATGCAAATAATAGGTTAAACAGTTGAGTTCCATAAAGGTCAATCCTTATCATGAGTCAAAGCACCACACTAAATTTGAGAAACCCTTTAAAATCCGCAAATGGGAAAATCAATCGAGAAGTTGCCGTAGTATCCAGGCTAATGTCAAATATTTGACAGTCTATAAAAAAGCTATTTGTCAGCAAGTCAGCCCTTATGCACACAACCACAATAAGTACACTCGTAGAGGTATATGAGAGGTATTAACAGCCGGCGATAACAACCGAAAACGCAGAAAGGATGAATATTAGAGACACTGCTCAGATCACTGGTAAAGGTATTGGGAGACACAAGCAAAGGGACATATTAAATGATGACAAAGAAAGAATGGACAAGAAGAAAATATGCAGAAGTAAATTCTTATGTTCTACAGTTTCTGTCGTAAATTACCTTTCCAGCATTGTGAATGAAGCACAAAACGCAGAGTATGTGCTGACAGAATATGAAAACTATGCAGCAGCTAGAAACTACTTTTAAAAAGAAGTTCGATTTAATGGGTAGGAATGGCCAACTGGTACCTGCGTGGTTTTGCATGCAAAAAAATTTAAAAAGACATAACATTTTTTTAAGTTAACATAAATATTTCTTAAGATCTTAGCAAAATTGGCCGACTGCAGCTCTAAAGACCTCTATCGGACTCACTCTAAGGCAAACTAAAGCAATCCCCAGAGGTCTTACTGTTTTGCAAATTATCGACGCGGTATCACACACCAATCACTTCGATTTATAGACAATTTATGAATAAAATTTGAAGTAATTAAGGTTGGGAAAGTAAGAAACTCTTGTTGTACGACAAAGGTGTGAACTGAAACACTTATTGAGCAAAAATGTAGACTGTTTTTTGGTGCTGGTGTATTCGAAGGTATTTGTGTCGATATCAATTTCGATACAGGCATAGAAGATGCACTTTAGCGCTGCATTATAAGCTGAGTCTGATAAGGTCAGCCTTTGCTGGGTTCCACAGATGCATTCGAATATACCAATACAGCTGAAGAATTAGCAGTGCAGCCCTCTATCGAAATATGGACTATCTCTAACACTAAGATCAACAACTTCTCGTATCCGTAAATGCTATAATTTTTTTATTTTTTGATAAATTTTATTGTGCCAAAGCAAAAAATGTTGGAAAATACATCAATTTCTAATTGTATCTGTAGTTTTCAATATGTCCACCTTTGGTGCGAATAATGGCCTTGAGACGGCCGAAGAAAGCATCGCACGCTGCACGCAAGTGGCTCTGCGGTATTTTGGCCCATTTCCGGCGAAGTGCTTGTTTGAGGTGATCCAAACTTTGGTATTTTTAGTGCTAACCTTCGCCTTCAAAATAACCAAGACAGAGAAATTCAACGGATTTGCATCCGGAGAATTTGCAATCCATTGTGTCGAAGAAATGAAGTGTGGAACATTGTTTTTTAACCAATCTTGGTTGATGCGCGCTTTGTAAGACGGGGACGAGTCTTGTTGAAATTTCCACGGTCTCCGACCAAAATGATTGTTTGCCCAAGGCTTCAATACTGCCTCTAAGACAGTTTCACGATATACGATCGCATTCATTTTGACGCCACGGTCCAAAAATACGAGCGGAGAGCGACCATCGGCGGTTATGGCGGCTCAAACCATCACCGTCGGTGCTGCCTGCTTTCTGGTGGATGTCCGAAGGTGTAAATCGTAGGACCTCTCTGCCAAGTAAACTCGGTCAATTTGTTTGTTGACATATTGCTCTATAACAAATAGCGACTCATCGGAAAAAACCAAATTCGGCAACTCACCACTTTCGCTCTTTCGACTCTAACTTTTTTCTGTTGCGGTGTAAGATCGTGTGCTTTTTGGAACTTCAATGGCTTGAGCCCAAGCTCATTTTTCAGTATGTGTTGCATGCGTTCCAACGATAATTTCAGCTCACGAGCCATTTTTCTTCCACTTCGACGCGGATTTCGCTCAAATCGAGCCTTCACTTTCCGAACCATTTCTGCCGGTGCACCATCTCCGTGGCGCTTTGCAACGCTGCCAGTATCACGGTAACGAGCTATGGTTCGAGAAACAAATGATTTATTCACGTTGAGGTGCTGGAGGGCTCTAACGATAGCTACTTGTGGTTTTCCAGCCAAATATAAAGCAATCACACTACCATGTTTGAATTCCATCGAGGATAAAATTTTTTAAATCAAATCGTTTAAAAGGCTGTACATAATAAAATTATCTGTCATGTGTCAAAATTTGACCTCACAGTAATGAGCGGTTTGGAATTTATAGCAGTCTGAAGTTAGTTGCAGTTCGAGTCAGTCAGGGTGTATGTTATATACTCGTATGTTTGTACAATCTAAGTTTATCTCAAAGATATTTGTCTAATGCAGACATTAGAAGTCATATAAAGTTTCAACTGATTCAATGAGTAGAGAGGGAGAGAGAGAGGGAGAGGGGGAGAGAGAGGGAGAGGGAGAGAGAGAGGGAGAGGGAGAGAGAGAGGGAGAGAGAAAGAACTTAAAGATTACTGCAGTGGATCTTATATTGGTCTAAGCGAGTCAGCTTTTGTACGACTTGAGCCTAACCTAACCAAAATCAGTCATAATGGTCTTCGTGCTCGGAACATTTTTGGATGGAATGTATGAGATCTAAGTTTATCAACATTTAGAAACTAATTCAAAAATGATCCCAATTAATACGATTGAGTAGAGTAATTGAGTTCGATTGTTTAGTTCAGTTCAGTTCGATAGTACTTTTTTTTTTTATGGCCAAAAAAGATCAATCCTTGTTTTTTACAAATGCTTCGTCAACATGACAGTCATATTTTTATTCATTTAGTATCATTTTGATTTAAAAAGTGACGAATCTCGATTTGAAGCACTTATTCGTATATCGGACTTTTAATTGCTAAATGCAGAGTAAGCACTCGCATCCGCATATACAAAAAAAAAAAATTAATTATCTCGCTTATAATTTCAAAATGCTCTCTTACTGCGGAAACATACGTTTGTTATCAATCTCATTGTAGCATATGTAAGTGATAACAATTCTACGCATTCCTTATCTTAAAAATGAACATGTGGTTGTCAATGGATGTAGATTTTTGATGCATTATAAAACATTTGACAATCACATTTTGCCTCACAGAATCAGATAAACCTAACGAAACAAGTAAAATAAGTTTCCACTTAGAACGACTTTATACTTGTATGCAGTCTGATTGCGATCAAAATGTGGGATGCGACTTTGTAATGTTATAGTAGAGTTTCAGCTTCTACGACAACCATTAGAGTGATTGCTTTTTTAAATTTAGAGAAACAAGTTCAAATATTCAGCCTATCCCGGAAGATAGTTTATTACACTTTTTTGCTCGATTCACATTCATACGAGTGCCGTACTTATATTTCATTTGTATTTTAATTTTTTTTTAATGTATAATATCCATTTAGACGTTATCATTAGCAACCGTATCACTTATTTGAAATACGTACTTATCATACAAGGGTTCCAAAAATAAACTCTGAGTTGAGTACATATTAACAAACAATCAAAATATAACCAGTTCATGGTTGTTGAGTTAAATTATATTACTTACGCAACGGTTATGAACATCAATTAAAATTGATATGGAATTTTATCATAACAATATCAAA
Source organism: Volucella inanis (assembly GCA_907269105.1). Classification (NCBI taxonomy): domain Eukaryota; kingdom Metazoa; phylum Arthropoda; class Insecta; order Diptera; family Syrphidae; genus Volucella; species Volucella inanis. The sequence goes on along the minus strand of OU026157.1, from coordinate 72,610,366 downwards.
TACACTCAAAATAAATGTACGAGTACGATTCAGGGTCGACAGAGTCGAGAGTAAAAGATAGTTAGGCTAAAATAATATACATCATCTTCACATGTATGATAGGTTTCGCTCGCATATATACTCTGTTTTGAATGCAAAATACTAATGCACTGTCTGCGTCTAAGAGTAGTTTTATTACAACAGTGATTTCCACCTGCAACAAGGACATTTGTCCAACTGGGACGGATTTGTCGAATTTTCGGTATATAATAGAGTTTCTTGTACCAATCCACCTATTGGAACCTATTATAAAGTATTATTACTAAGCGCAACTAAGTTATTGTGAAAAAATGGTTACACATGAATTATTCAAAGTATTGCCCATCGCTAGCTACAATTTTTTTCTCATCTTTCTGGCAGAGCTTGAAAACCGTTACAGTAAGTGTTTATCTTTTGAAGCTATTCACGAATCAAGCCATTTTTTGATGTCTTCATATGAGCGGAACTGCTGATCAGCCAAACCATGTGCCATCGAACGGAACAAGTAATAATCGGACGGCGCTATATCTAGAAAATATTGCCGATGGGGTAGGACTTCCCATTTGAGCGTTTTCAGTTTGGTTTTAACGGGTTTGGCAACGTAAGGCCGAGCGTTGTCATGCTTTAGAATAACTTTTTCGTGCATCTACACGTATTGTGGCCGTTTTTCGCGCAGTGTTCGGCTCAGTCTCATCAATTGAAGTTTATTCCGTTCCTCAGTGTTGATTTTTTTGGGCTTCAACAGTTCATAATAAATAACACCGCCCTGGTCCCACCAAATACACAGCATAACCTTCGCAGCCTGAATATTCGGCCGTGTTGATGACGTAAAAGCATGACCGGGCAGTCCCCATGACTTTCTTCTCTTTGAGTTGTTGTAATGAATCCATTTTTCATCACCCGTCACGTCAGGTCGTGATGAATAAAATCTTTATTTTTCGCCGCTGGAGCAGTTGTTCACAAGCGAAAAAACGACGGTCAACGTCTCTTGGCTTCAAATCATAAGGAACCTAAGTTCCTTATTTGCCATAGGGTCATCAGGATTAGAATTCAGTTGTGACTAAGACCAAGGAACATAGGATTATGAGGATTCAGCCCATAATGAGAATATAAAGGAGAGGGCGATTCATCTTTCCACTTACAGCAGAATTATGTGAGAATCTTTTAGAGCTAAAGTAAAACTATATTTGAAGTCTAATAAAAGCAATTAATTATTCGTAACACAGTTTTAATATTGTAACGCTTGGCATGTTTTAATCAAAAAAAATTGTTATATACCGAGATAACATCTTGCCGGAGAAAAGGATCGTTACAACTTTTAACATTAGTAGTCAGACAAAGGTATGTGCATCCTTCTAAGCATGCAAGGCAATTATTTTTCCAAACGTACAAGATCCTGTCCAATATGCTTTGATACTCTCTCAGACATTTCCTGTCCGATAGATATATATAATAGAACCTTCACACTTTGGAAAATCCTGAAAATGAATATAAGAACGAGAGTGGCAATCTTTTTAAGCAACTTCAAAGTCAAATGTTGTAGCATTCATGGTTTTGATTTCAAAACTGTTGTTGCATCACGCAACGATAAATATTACAATGTGTTCAGTTTGGCAATGATGCGATAGAATTATTTTAATAATTATACAGAGTAAAGCTTGTGTCGGTGCGTAAGATATAATTTATCTAGTTGCTAGACTACTCCAATGATATTACTGTTCACCTTCAGCAACCTGTTGAAGCATTTTCGGCAACTAAAGAAAAGGACAAGGATGTTGGTTCAAAATAAAAATATCGTTAGCGCTACCTTAACGCCCTAGATATTTGCATTTGACAACTCACACACAGCTGTTTTGTCATTTGTTTATTTATTTATTGTTTTTCGTGTAGAATTAATATTTTTGTTGGTAAAAAATGGATTGGTTTGAGAAAAAATTAATATGTCATGTTCTATATAATACCAAGTCGCGAAGTTATAAGATAATAATAAATCGAGATTAGCATCGGCGAAGATTTCAAGCGAGCTGAGTAAACAAAGTAAGTTTTTCAATTAAACTTAAGGACGTACATACAGTAAATATGACCATATATTTCACAGTTGAGAGATCACTTTGTGAGGAAAAACAAAAAAACCGAAACAGTTTTCAAGTAGCAGTGTTAGCGAGGTCTGCCTACATAACATTAGTAACAACGAAGCGTCTGCCTTATTTAATAAAGGCAGTGGAACACACCAAGTTCTGATTTTTCCAACAACTGAGGCCCACATTTAGCAGTGCTTTAGCAACCATGAAGATGATAGGACAACAATTTAAAGTTCTTCAAGGAAAAATACCGCAGTTTGTAAATGATGAAGTATATATGTATATTATATTTACAAAAGCCAAATAAAAACATATATTTCACGAAATAAATTTTTATTGTTACACAAATAATGATTTTTCATATCAAACGTATAAAGTGTAAAGTTCATATTCGTACAACCCTATTTTCAGAGAAAAAATTATTTTTGGTATAAAACTAAAAGAAATGAATTGAAATATAGCGGTTTCTAATAACGACTTGACTACTTTTTTTTTTTTAAATAAAAGGCAAACTATTTAAGATATTATATTTCAAAAACTTTATTATTGGCTTGAACATTTCGGCCAATGTTAGCTCTGAACTCTTCCAACGTCGTCGGCGTGTTGGCATACACCAATGACTTAACGTAGCCCCACAGAAAAAAGTCAAGCGGCGTTAAATCGCACGAACGAGGCGGCCAATCGACTGGCCCATGTCTTGAGATAACACGCTCACCATACTTACTCTGCAATAAATCGATTGTAGCGTGTGCTGTGTGGCTTTCATCCTGTTGAAACCACATGTCGTCCAAGTCCATATCTTCCAATTCGGGCCAAAAATAATCGGTGATCATGGCGCGATAACGCTGACCATTCACAGTAACGTGACGACGAAAAAATATGGCCCAATAACGCCGCCGGCATGCAAACCGCATCAAACAGTTATTTTTTGTGGATGAAGTGGTGATTCATGAAGCACATGTGGGTTTTCACCCGACCAAGAACGCATATTTTGCTTATTGACGAACCCATTGAACCAAAAATGAGCTTCGTCACTGAAGATGATTTTGCGATGAAATTCATCATCTTGACGCATCTTCTCCAGAACCCAATCGGAGAACGTTTGCAGACGTTGCTCGTTAGTTTACTTTACCATGATGAAAATGTTGAGTTTACTGAATAAATTGCCAGTGACAGTTTGATGATTAGTGAAAGAGTGCGTTCACAATGAACGCGAGAGCACTTCGAAAGAGTGTTTGGACTTGCTGATGCGGAATCGGGCGGACTTTTGACGTCGATTGGTAACTGTTGAACACCAGAGAATGGTGCCCGGCAATGGACTGAAGCCAGCACGAGTTCTACAAAGCGGCCGAGGGATGCTCGATGGGTCGGAAAGGTTATGGGGTCGGTTTTCTGGGGTTGTCATAGCGTACTCTTCGTGGACTACCTTGAAAAAGGAAAAATCATGAACAGCAAGTATAACTGTGCATTATTGGAGCGATTGAAGGCCGAAATCGCTGAAAATCAGCCCACATTCAGTGTTGTGTGCAGAATATACCAGCTCGACACGAGGATGCCAAAAGCATTCCCAATCATTCGTCTAGCTCGTGATAAATGATTACTGAAGTTAAATTTTTTGTCGTTCAAAATTCTATCTTTCTAGGGCCTCATTAAGTATGTCTTCAATACTTACAAACCAAACAATAGTATCAGAGTTCAGAAGAACCGGGTGATAGTGGCTTTCCCCACGACCAGCGTCCTTAGCATGGTTCTACCAAATTATTTAACAACTTAAAGGTACGAGTGATTTCAAAAAAACTGTTCTGAATCTCTTTCTTGCATTCTTACATATATTAAGGCATAAAATCCTTCCATGCCTGAAGCCACATTTGGTGTTGGAAAAAAAGCCCATTAAACAATCGATCGCACCTTCACATTAAGCATCCGCTTCCAATGATAAAGCGTTACTGTCGGCAGCTGCAACTTTAAGATTGTCAAGGAGTTTACAAATTTTAGACCAAACATGGAAATGCCATCTCAGCAATTACCTGAAATTACATGCTGCTTTCTTGGTTTAACGAAATAGCCATACTCGAGTAACGAAATGTATACTCTATGTAGGTGGAACTCAGACAGATATTTGACTAAGATCCATCATGATCATGAAAATATGATGTGTAAAGTTTTGCATATGGCCCGACTTAACTCTGCCAAAATAAAAGAAACCCGAATGTAATATATAACAAAAGACTAGCAACGAGTTAGTGCCTCGCTAATGCAAACTGATATATCAGCGAAAACCCTATTTTTTTTCTGTGTAGAAATAGATCTGACTATTTTTCGGAAATTAGGTTCATAGAATGAAGTTAAGGTCACCTTGAGAGTATGAAGCTTTTTGTCGTGGCATAAATTTTGTCATTTTGTTTGTTGAATACTAGTTCCACGGTGAAAATTTTCTCATCCGTAAACAGAATGTTTTCATGGCTATTTTCCGCGTGCCACTGCAAAAGTCGTTTGCATCTTTCCAGCCTAATTTTTTTTAGTTTAGGAATGAGAAGAGGACCCGTGGAAAGACGAATCAGACTAGAAATGGTTGATATATCCAATTCCTTGGACGATTTTCTGCTTTCTTTGGGTATTTCTTCGAATTCGTTCATGCACTGCTTTTACTATCGTATTCGTACGGACGACGTGTGGGCGACCATTTCTTGGGCTGTCCTCTACTCCAGACAATTCGCCGAAGCGAGAATTTTTGGCAAAGCAATCTTTCCGCACTTATGTAACCATATTTCCGCGACTCGATTCTCTTTAACGCCCCTTGGACGATTTTCTGCTTTCTTAGGGTATTTCTTCGAATTCGTTCATGCACTGCTTTTACTATCGTATTCGTACGGACGACGTGTGGGCGACCATTTCTTGGGCTGTCCTCTACTCCAGACAATTCGCCGAAGCGAGAATTTTTGGCAAAGCAATCTTTCCGCACTTATGTAACCATATTTCCGCGACTCGATTCTCTTTAACGCCCCACCCCATGTTAATAGTTTGCAAGCTGAAACCAAACTAACTAGAAGTTTTGAACGATTAGCGCTGGAAATTGTGTAACAAAGCTCTTATGTTTTACATGTTCTATATTACACAGGTAAGGTTTATTAGTTGGACCAATCAGTTCAAAATACTTGACGGGTTTCCAAATAGTATTCTCTATTTTTCTTGTTATGAGTTTAAACCGATTTTCGACAGATTTTAATTGCTGTCTTATTTTCTAAAAACACAAAATAAATAATTCGATTCGAAAGATGTATTCTGATGTCCTAATCACATGATAATGTGAAGCTCGGGGTAGGATCACAAAATATGACTTGTGTTATGTGTTATGACCTTAACCCCTGTTCGTTTTAGAGTTTATGACTGCAAAAATTTTGTTCACAAAATTTTCGGCACAATACTACACGTTCAGTTTTTTGAACAGCACAGTGCTGATACTATGAAGGCCAGCAAATGACTAATATCACAAACGTTTTTCCGCTACCGCTACCCTAAAGCTCCTGACTGGATAGTTGTATGAAATCAAAAATAATAAACAAACCAGTTTATCTCTAACATACTACCATATATTGTCCTAAATGTATGTCCGATCATTATCTCACAACAATGCATATACGCCTATTTATTGCTCCTACTTAAAATAATTCTTCCAACTCATTATGCATATACCATATATATGTATATTGTATTTACCTTGTAATACAAGGTAAACCTTTAGTAGGATAAAAAATGATGGCACAACAATCCATCACTCACTATGTTATTCGCCGAAGGATGGTGAAGAAGTTGAAGGACAACGCGTTGATAATTACTGGATTATTATTATTTAGTTTTTTTTTTTTTTTTAAATAACTTGCTTCAAGTCTGTGGTTATCACCTCGTTAAAAAAATTCAAATACTACGAAATGACCAATACACTGATGTATAGTAGCAATATCAAAGCAGTCTATAAGTAATACATTATACGGTGAAAATTTTCCATAGCAACGGAAGCAGCTATTGATTATGAAGTCCTTTAAGCAGGGAACCTAAACTGGAAATACCATATATTTTCGTATTAACGTTATCATAGTATACTCAAAAAAATCTTGAAGTGAACCAAAATCATCTGCTAAGATGATTTGTTGCGTTTCGTAGGCCATCAATGTTAATAGCTTGGAGATCAGCATAGAGCAATGTATCGAGTTTAACTAACGTCTTGTAAAGGATAGATACCTAACGGATCTCTTAGCAGATGCAACAAGATGACTTAGAACAGCAATTAAAATCCCATCCCCTCCCAATTCAGATGTTACGCAAACTTTTTTTTTCGTTGACAAGTCTACCGCACAAACAGCACTAAATTCAAAACTTGCGTGAATTTTGGGACACCCTTTATAATACATATTATCAGACTAACCTATACAGGTAAGTTATCGAGTAAGTAAAAATCTTTTACAATGTACAATGTGTAATACATACATGTGAATGCAAAGGAATGACAAAGTATGGACTGCGTGACAAACAAAACCAAACAAAGCATCGAAACGTACATTTTTGTACGTGTTTCAACCAAAATATTTCACTCATACTAAACCACAGACGAAATAACTTATATGACAAACTCTACTAATACTTTAGCAAATCTTTAACTCTCGCACAGACACACTGTAAGTTTATTACCAACACATTTTACATCTCTATAACCTCCCAGAATTTGCTAGGATGAGAGAGTGATTTGCACGTGGGTGTGTAATGTGCATGACGGTTTTTGAGTAAAATGGATGAGTTTTGTGTAAAATTGGAGAGAAATTGCCATTGATGACAAGTCAACGTATTCACAGGTAGGGCCAAACGAATAGAGACGATCAGTGAAACCGAGTTTTGGATTTTCAATATCTGGAAATTTTGTCATCTATGTTAGTTCATCTACGCACTAAATGTATTTCCAGCTTTTGTTTCCAATCTGTCGAACGAATCGATAAGACTTTTTATGTAAATGTCACGTGCCACTCATGTTGCAAGTGCCCTCATTGAAAAAGCAAATTTCTTACATGGACTGTTCGATTTACCAGTGAAACTCTTCTCATTTAAACATGAACTCACATCACAGCCATTTCTGATTGATTGTGCAATCAGAAATGTGTAAAATATGCAAACTACGAGTAACAAGAACACGGCCTAGATGAACAGAAACAACGAGGAAAAAGAAAACACAAAATAAATAAATCATTCAATATGCGGTTAACTCATGTTCCCATTGAAAAACATGGATCTGTAGCCAACTTCTTCCTCGTCATCGTCATCCCGAGGAGACAACCAGAATAAAAGTTGGAGTCGGAGAGCCGGAGTCAGAATCATAGTCACAGTCAGAGAATCAGCATCAAAGTGGGCTCTTTTAGTACAATCATCCTCTCCACTTCAAACAAAAAGAAAGATGCGGGGAAAATTGGAAAAGCACTTGCTGCTCTTTTAGATCTCAACCAAGTTGAACTTGATTAATTCAACACGTTGCTTGGGTGAATTGCAATTTTAAAATGCAAGAACAGCTCTTGAATAGAAAGAAATTAGAAATAAGTCAAAAGAGGAGAGGCGTAGTTGGAGAACAGTCGTTGCCTCCTGCACTTAAACTGGTCGCATTTTCTTCTTCCTTCTTTTCTATAGGTACGAGTACTTCTACAATATATTGCTGCCGGCGGTACTTGAAGAAGCAGTAACTGTTTGAATTATGAAAAGGGTTGCCATCATTATTCAACAAGCAAATGTTTCTCTAACTAATCACTTCATATAACAAACATGTAAGGTTATGCTAAATGACATGAAATATTTTTTTTTTATAATTTGCGCGCGCTCAAGGTATTTCAGTACTCTTAAAATGTTTGCACACAGTGCGAGCGAAGGAAAATCAGAGAGGAAAGAAAGATAGTAGCCGTTCAATGTTGGTTTTAAATGTTTGAAAGCCATAATGACTAGGAAATAAAGAGCTGGGCAGGGCAATCCATAAGCGAGTTGTACGATTTAGGATCGAATGTCGATATTTTAGAGTAAATGATGTCAACATTGAAGATATCCCAAAATGGAGATATACCCAAAAATCATTTCCCAAATTATGCTTGACGAATTAGGGGACAACCTGTATATTTATGTCAGATCAGAGGGGGTGAAGTATTTGTTATTGTACATCGTTTGAGGAAACCTAGACATCTCGCAGCATTTTTGACTACACCAGATATGTGGTCATTTCCAAGTAAGTTGTCACTGACACACATGCCAAGAATGGAAGGTTTTTATGGACAATTACTGGTTATTTAAATTTGTGTTTCGGAAGCATTCAATTATAGTTTGTTAGTTGTTCCCCAAATAGTTATGCTGTTAATATCGGAGTTTAATGAGCTTAAAATACGCTGGCGTTCCCGTTCTACAGCCGAAGAGCAGGGACGTGAGACAGGGAACGAATATGAAAAACAGAGGAAGAGGAATATATTGGATTAGAAATAGCAAACAAGATATCGTTAATGAAGATTAAAAAGAGTGTCGGGGATAGAACGAAGCTCCGGGGCACACCAGCCTTTATCCAAGGTAATTTCTAATCCATTGAAGAGAGTCATCGATGACAAAAGCACGCATTTTCGACAAAAGAGCCTGCCGCCAAACTCTGTCAAATGCCTTAGAAATATCAAATGCAACTTCTTGCTTTCGCCAGATTGATGTACGCTTTGGTTTCACTTTTCGGTGAGACATGTCATAAGATCACCAGTGGACCTTTTGCTACAAAAACCGTACTTCTGGTCACTAAGAAGTTTTCGTTTCGGTTTATAGCGTTTCCATGACCTTGGAAAGGGACGTAAGTGGAATGGGTCTGTAGGAGGGGAGAGAAGATTCGCCCTTTTTAAGGACGGGCTGGATTAATGCTGTTTTCCTTCTGCTCGGAAAGAGCCCTAAAGCTTACGCAGTGGTTTTGTCAGCGCTGAAGAACACCCTTTTAAAAGAAGGACTAGCGGATTTGTGAAGATATTTAAGAACTCTTGTTACTACACGAGTGCGAAAGTGGATTCGTTCCATTGAAGATTCGAAGCACTCGTGTATGTAGGCACAAAGTTTGCAGCAAGCAGAGCTGATAGCGTTTGCATGGAGAATGAGGCAGAATTTCTAATATTTTTGACGACCGACTAAAATTTTTTGCTACCTAGCTTTTTTTGCCTCAACTGTTTTTTTTTTCGATTTTCCTATGTCGGGTTGGTCTTGAAGGAATACATTTCTCAAATTCTAATAGCCGCTTAACAGCTCGATTCGTACCATGCCTTCTCTTTTGGTTTGATACTCTTCATCCGAGTATGGATAAATGATCTCATTCCAAAGAGAATAGTGCCTGTGATCATATCAGTAGCGGCATTCACGTCGTTATCGAGGAAACATAACGACCAGTTAAAATTCCTAAGCTAGCTGTTTAGTCCGCTCTAATTGGCTTTCTTGTCTTGCCATACAGTTATTTTAGGAATCTTTTCTCTAACTGTGTGTACGAGAAATTAGCTGATATAACATAGTGGTCCGACGAACCAGAAGGGATAGCACATTGACCTTACATTTGTCTATTTGTGTTGTATTTTATCTAGAAAAAGTGGATGGTCAAAGCGGAAAATCGCGCAGGCCTTACCTTACTTGAGATGATTTTTATACCAAAATAGAACTGTGTGGAGAGTGAACTTTAATTTGAACGTTCTGTGAGCTAATCGATCATTGCTTTTTTTTCAGTTGATGCTGATAATTTACTATATATATTTGCACGCGCTTGGCGGTTGTAATACTAGGTGGGGTGAAAAGTAACCTCCTTGGGAATAAAAAAAAATTTTTTTTTAATGTTTTTTTTTTTTTTATTTTATTCAATATAGTCCCCTTTTAGTTTGATATACTTATTCCAGCGATTTTCCAACTTCTTGATCCCGTCCGAAACGTAATTTTCCGGAAGGTCTGCAAAATACTCCTTCGTGGCGTCGATAATTTCCTCGCGTGAGCGGAATTTTTTATTGATGAGCCATCTTTTGAGGTTTGAGAAGAGATAATAGTCCGAGAGAGCCAAATCGGGCGAATACGGTGGATGCGACAGCAATTGGAGCCGTAAGTCGTTGATTTTAGCCGTTGTTACGATGCTTTTGCGCGCCGGTGCATTGTCATGCAAAAACAAAATTTTTTTTCGCTTCATGTGAGGCCCTTTTGCAGCGATTTCGGCCTTCAATAGCTTTAATAATGCACAGTAATACTCGCTGTTGATGGTTTTTCCTTTTTTGAGGTTGTCCACGAAGAGTATGCCATGACAATCCCAGAAAACCGACGCCATAACCTTTCCAACCCTCGGCCGCTTCGAAGCACTCGTGCCGGCTTTAGTCCATTGCCGGGCACTCCTTGTTGGAATGTTGGAAAATCAATTTTCAAATTGTATCAGTAGTTTTGAATATGAATAAGAAAGCATCGCATGCTGCACGCAAACGGCTCTGCGGTATTTTGGCTTATTCCCGGCGAAGTGCTTGTTTGAGGTGGTCCAAACTTTGGTATTTTTAAGTGCCAACCTTCGGCTTCAAAATACCCCAGACAGAGAAATCCAACGGATTTGTATCCGGAGAATTTGCAATCTATTGTGTCGAAGAAATGAAGTGTGGAACATTGTTTTTTAACCAATCTTGGTTGATGCGCGTTTGTGAGACGGTGCCGAGTCTTGTTGAAATGTCCACGGTCTTAGACCGAAATGATTGTTTGCCCAAGCCTTCAATATTGTCTCTAAGACAGTTTCACGGTATACGATCGCATTAAATTTGACGCCACGGTCCAAAAATACGATCGGAGAACGACCATCAGCGGTTATGGCGGCCCAAACCATCACCTTCGGTGCTGCCTGCTTTCTGATGGCCGTCCTAAAGTGTAAATTTTCGAAGGACCTCTCTGGCAAGTGAACTCGGTCATTTTGTTTGTTGAAATATTGCTCTATAATAAATGGCGACTCATCGGAAAAAACCAAATTCGGCAACTCACCACTTTCGTGCAAGCGTAGCAACTCTTTCGCTCTTTCGACTCTAACTTTTTTCTGTTGCGGTGTAAAATCGTGTGTTTTTTGGAACTGCAATGGCTTGAGCCCTAGCTCATTTTTCAGTATGTGTTGCATCCGTTCCAACGATATGTTGAGCTCACGAGCCTTCACTTTCCGAGGCATTTCTGCCGATGCTGCTGTTTTTTTATGACCACCTCCATGGCGTTTTGCAACGCTGCCAGTATCACAGTAACGAGCTATGGTTCGAGACATAAATGATTTATTCACTTTGAGGTGCTGGAGGGCTCTAACGATAGCTACTTGTGGTTTTCCAGCCAAATATAAAGCAATCACTCTATCACGTTTGAATTCCATCGCGGATAAAAATTTATCAACACAACTGAGACGCAAATCGTTTAAAAGGCTTGTAAATAATAAATTTATCTGTCATGTGTCAAAATTTGAGCTCACAGTAATGAACGATTTGGAAATTATAGCAGTCTGAAGTTGGTTGCAGTTCGAGTCAGTCAGGGTGTATTTATCAAACTTTTCTTTTGTTTCCTTCGCCGTTTTGCATCTCCAAAAATAATGTTTAATGAGAGAAAGAAAATCGTTTTTGTCCATACTCAACATGATGCCGAACACGTCAACGACAATCAGCTGTCAAAACAAAACTAAAGACAATATCGCACTGAAATTTGGCATTTCTGCCTAAATATGAACGGACCATAACCTTTTTTGCAATAGCAGCGCATTCTTTCAGTCAAGGAGGTTACTTTTCACCCCACCTAGTGTATTAGAAATTAAATTATGAAAATAATAGTAACTTTGCTTTCTTCCTAGAAATTGACATTCCCGCCATACGTAGAATCTTAAAAAGTGTAACTTCAACAGGAACCAATGCAACATTAGGAAGCACAATATTGATGGTCACTACCTTAAGAAACACCCCCAAGAGGCATGAATCAACTTTTCCGTGGATCCTAATTCTGAACCTAAAAGAGATGAATAAAAGCCACTGCGTATGGCTTTTTGGCTTTTAAATGTTTACCTCAAGATCTGAAATTTCATGTGGTATAACCTAAAATTAGGTATTGTACTAGATAATAAACTCAACTGGAAGCTCAATGTTGAAGAACGTGCATAGAAAATGATGGTCGCTTTCTATACCTGCAGTTCTACACCTACATCTTCAGATCCATCTTAAACTACAATAACTTAGTATGGTGGCAATCTACCAATCTTAAGCTAATGACAAAAGTACAGAGGATTGCATGTATTGGCAAAACTAATGTCGTGAGAATAACGCTAGCAATAGGACTAGAAGCTATACTTGGTCTCTTGCCACTAATCGGAAGTGGAAACCTTTTTAAGATTGAGTCAGCTTAATGAGTGGAAATCAGACCAGAAGACTTCAGCCTCAATGCTTTCAAATGAACTGGAACAGGAACCAAATATTAGAAGACTCGATATCCATTTTCACGAAATGATCAAAGATAGAGGTTGGAATCGGCGCTGGAATCTTCTCCGATCATTTGAGTTTTCTAGAATACAACGTCTTCCAGAATGATATATTGGCTGTAAAAGCGGTCAGACTTGAGACAATAAAAGTAATATTCCACATGGGTATTATTATTTTCATATCAAAGCTTAAAGTCCTTTGCATCCTTAAACATCCAGCAAATGTCCAGATTAAAATTTTCCTAAAGATGTATCCCGCCAGCGTTTTATTAAGCTCTATAGAGTTTTAAATTTGAAAAAAAATACCACAAATAGCATCGATTGCTATGGTTCTTAATGAATACCCATATAGCTATTCAATTGCAGGTTTCTTTTCGAGCAATTAATGTTCGGAAACAATGTTGCCATTATAGGAAATTGTTGTTGATATACTGATATTTCGAAAGTAAATTGACAGATCCTATTCGCATTTTGTAGCTTCAAAATTCTGGTGAAACCTCTTACATATATTCCAGACTACCACTTGAAAGCAGCTATAAATATCGATTGGGTTGAATGTTGCTAAAAAAAACCTTCGGTAATTTACTGTCTTTTGAAGATCAATTATTATCTTGGCGGCATCCAATATAAAGGATTCTCCAAGCCAGATTCTGAACAAAAATAACTATACAGCGTTATATGTGAACGACCTTTCGACTGAGGACGAAAAAGACAACTTTTATATTTCAACAAGCTCAGCACTGACAGCAATGTAACACCGTTTCATGTTAGAAGAATTGAATTGAATTGAAACATGAGATGAAGAGGCAATGACATAATAATAGATGTCAAACGATTTGTCGAAATTGCGTGTTACTCACTGCTATTGCGTGTTGTCAAATGATATTAAAACCCTATGGGAACTAAAAGACTTTGATTTACTTTAACATATAAACTTCAACGTTCAGATTAAGTTGGCTGTATCACAAGCCATAGTGGCCCTTCACCAAATGGCAGCTATCACGAAGAAAAAAGCCAAAGCTGTCGCGCTGAATATAAATTCACAGCGATGCCGACAATGACGTCTATAAGTAGCTAAAATCTTTTCGGTGCAGCAACAATTTGAAGCAATATCTGACTTCAAAAGTGGAGGCTATAAACATATTCGATGAATTGGGCATAGACGACCACTGTAATGCTGCCTAGGCGATTTTTAGTAATTGAACAGACAGGCTTTTTTATAAAATAGAAAGTCACACAAAAGTTTTACAGAAGTTGTTACATACATACATAATCGTAAAGGAGCTTTTAGGTGACCAAAGCGCCAAACAAGATCTTAAAAATGTTTAATCCAATATTTTCGATTATAGCTCATACTTCGGAGCGGATGAAATCCCTCACAAAACGTTAAGCCTCTACTTCATTCTTTTTACTGCTTCGCTAACTTAATCTCTGTCGTTGCTTATTTGGGCCGTTATTGTATAAATGTTAGCTCATTTACTCATCTAGTAATAGATTTTTGAGTTCCTCGTCTAATTCCTGATACAATACCTCTAATGCTATTGTATATCACTAACAACCGTTTATTTTTTTTCACCTCTTTTCAATGTTCAAAACGTCTAACTCAAACCAGACTTGATCGATTTCGATAAAGCTGATGCACTTAGTTCATCCTTGAAAGGCTTTTCATATCATCGCTCTATCACCACGTTCCTTCACTTATGAATCTTTTACTCGTCGTTGCATATTTAGTATACGATTAGTTAGTCCGTGTGACTCGCATAAGTTTAGTGTATTTTCTCATTTTGCAGTCATTGTATTCGCAGCTCGATTCCACGACATGTCCCTTCATGTCCCTTCACTGATGAAAAGCATTTGTTTTCCTGATTTTCAATCTAAAAGCCTATCAAACCTGCACCAAAATATTTATTTTTCTGATGCAGTGGCTGATGCGATGCGAAGGCCCTAACAATATTCCAAATTTCTAATTCAATTATTACTCCGCCAAAAGGTGGCACGAATATTTCTATTCACCTATTCCGCTATATTCACTACCGTATGTCATACTATACGTATATATGAATGTGTACCCGACTTTTGTCCACGGGTCTCTATATCTAAAAGACTCTCTCTAGATCTAAAAGGCGTTAAGCTACATGAAAATTAATTTCCCTCTCCCATTTAGTGGCCTTTAAAAATAAGAAGAGGAATACAAAGGGTGGTAATACAGCTATGTTGTGGCCGAAAGCACTTTGTGCGCTATATTAGTATCGTGAAGAAAGCTGACATTTGATTTTGCAAAGCTTTTCTATACGTAACACTTATGATAAGAGTAATATTTTTATTGGTCTGTATTTCGCAGTTGAATTTAAAGTTTCCTTTTTTTTTATGATAGGAATAACTTTCTAATTATCTTTTGGGCGATCTTATTTCTGATGAAACATTTTACCGGAGGACGTTTCATAAACTTTTTAGAAAGACAAAATTCTACGACACGAAGAAAACATGCAATGCAATGCATGTACCATATGGCTGAGTTGAAGAGTTCTCAAATACTCGTACCTTGCAGAAAAAAGAAGTTTTTAATAAATATATTTAAAATTCGACACGTTAATATATTCCACGCAATTATATCGAATAAAAATACAACAAAAATACCGGTATAACGTAATATGACTAGTTGACTACAGCTACAAGACTACCCATATGAAGATACGGAAAGCTCTTAAGTGAAATGAATTAATAATTAGGCTTACGAGTGATGTATTGGGTATGTAATTTAATTCGTGCGGCTTTTTTTCAAAACTTGAACGTTTATTTAAGAAAAACATGTACAATAGTATTATTCAAAGTATTGCCAATCTGAAGCTATGACTTTTTCCCATCTTTCTGGCAATTTGCGGATCCCATCCCAAAAGAACTGCGCCGGCTTGACAGCCAAGAATGAATCAAGCCAATTTTTGATATTTTGCTCTGATGTGAACTGTATTTCAGTGAGGACGTTCTGCATCGACCGGAACAAATGGTTGTCAGAAGGGGCAAGGTCTGGGCTATAAGGCGGGTGGGGTAAGACTTCCCATCCACTGTTTTCCAAATAGTTATTAACCGGATTAGCAACGTGGGGCCGAACGTTGTCATGATGGAAAATTATTGCCTCGTGTCTGGTCGCATATTCCGGGCGTTTTTCGGCTACTGCTCTCTTCAAACGGATTAATTGTGTTCGGTAGCGTTGTCTATTGATGGTTTCACCCGGTTTTAGCAGCTCATAATACAGCACACACATCTGATCCCACCAAATACAGAGCATTACCTTCGCGCCATGGATATTTTGCTTTGCCGTTGATTTGGCTGGTTGGCCGGGTTTCACATATGATTTTTTGCGCTTGGGGTTGTTGTAATGGATCTATTTTTCATCACCAGTAACAATCCGATGCAAAAATGACTTCCTTTTGTGGCGTTCCAGCAGCATTTCGGACATGCAAAGCCGCCTTTCGACGTCTCTCAGCTTGAATTCATGTGGAATTCAACCATTGTGAAATGGTTGCTTGAGTGACACCCAAAGATTCTGCGAGATCTTTTTGTGTTTAGCAACAATTTTCATAGAGTAATGCTTCCAGTTCTTCATCTTCAAACTTTTTTGACTGCTCACGACGTTCATTGTCTTCCAAGCCAAAATCACCACTTTTAAATCGTGCAAACCACTTTTGGCACGTTCGCTCAGCTAGCGCATGTTCACCACAAACTTCAACCAAAATACGATGACTTTCGGCAGCAGTTTTCTTCATATTAAAGTAATGAAGAAGAACTCCTCGCAAAAACACTTTTTAGGCACAAAGTTCGACATATTTTAGTGAAAAAAAATTATTGTTGTTTACGCTTCAAACGAATGACATATACTGAAATGACGTACAATGGCAGTAGCTTTCCAACGCATGTCCCAATGGAATAATACAAGTTACGCCATCTCTTAGCACGAATTAAGTTATAGACCCAATATAAAAATATGAAAAAGAAAAAAAGGACGAACAAAAAATGGAATAAAACGTCCATTTGTTAGGATAAATGTTGAAGATTTCATATTCACGAGTTCACACTTCAAGCGCGACGATATTAATTGACTACATTTTCTGACAACCGTTGGCGCTTGACGTCAAAGTCGAGGCCTTCCAAAGGCGCGCCTACATAAACTAGGCTAGTCATAAAAAAAAAAAACATTTAAAAGCATTAAAGGAAGTATTGATTTGGATGTGAATCAATTTTGCTCAAAATTTCGCTACTCGTTGTCTAGAAATGGATAATGCTGTTTACTAGAATATTTTTTTCAAGAGCTCACGTTTTGAAAAAAAAACAAATTTTGATCTCAAGAAGGTACGTGACAGCGGGAAATATTTGTCTACTTACTCGTACGCACTGACAAAAGATGTGGTAATTTATTCTGTTGTGACTTGTTGAAGTTTTTCATAAATCGGATTTACAACAATGTGCCAGGCTGATCTATCTTGATTGCACAAAATAGGCCGACTTAAACAAATTCTCTTGCAAAGGGAATTTATCAAAACAGCGAGTTACAAATGTTGTGCTCGTGTTATGAAATTTAAATTATAACTGTTTTCCTTTTCTCTTTCAATTTCAACACCTATAAATTCCTTCAATTGTAATAGTGATTGCTATTTCCTGTTTTGTTTAAATAATCAGAGACGTGAACATGATTTATATAATGAAGACGTAGTAAGAGCTGAGGGAAATCAGTATGAAGGTAACGTGATTGTATGAAACATTGTCAAAGTGTCAGGTATCGATTTAAGATCGAGCTTGGTCTTTCGCCGTTTTAGGAACACAGAAAATCGACTTATAGCTAATATTGAGTAGCTTGTCGACTACCAGGTTAATTAGTTAAAACACGTAACAAAAAATAAAAATCTGACATCGCTTTTTTTGGTAGATAATGCAAGCCTCTAAATTCTTTCATCGGCGAAATTTCACAATATCACAATAAGTTAATCTAGACAGCTCTAATCTTATACCTATTAGATAAGACCAAATTCACATTTTTATTCAGCATGGAAATAAAGACAAGTGTTGAGAACAATATGACTTATTAGCCTTGCGCTTGGTTCTGATAATCTAATCGGTAGAGTAAAAGTTAGAGAACTACTTTTTCGATATCATAAAACGCAGAAGACCAGTAATACTACACCCAGCATGCTGTCCCAATTGTTCTGGGTTTGACTCGATCGTCACAACTAAGTACGTATTGTAATTTGAAAACAAATGACTCACTGCCGTAATTCTTGGTATCTTCAACTAAACTTGCCTAGCACCGGTGGTATATTTTCAGTTATGCTTCAAAGAAAGCGGTTGAGAAAAATTGTTATCACTAGCCTTCTGGTTAGCCGGTGGACTTTATACTGAATCCCTGGAAAAGGGAAGATTTTATACCAAGAATTGGCAAAGATGACTCACTTACTCACTAAAACATTCAGATCTATCAGTCTAATTTCCTTCCTGCGAAAAAGGATGCAAATATTGGTTAAGCTTCTTGTGCGTAAAACTACTTTGAAAATGCATCTTCTGCCTACCAATCCGATAGTTCTTCTGAGACTGCGCATCGGTTTCTAGTAAGCAGAATGGGATATGCATTGGCCATTTTCATCGACAATGAGGGTGCCTTCAATAATGGAACTTGTCAAATTATCGTTAGCACTTGCGACTACTTGAATTTAGACAATAATCTCAAAACCGAGCTTGATCTCTTTACGAGAAAAGCGTCCTCTGGGTTTACACGGCTATATAATTATACCAAATCTATTCGTTTACGTCGTCAAATATATCCCTCCTGCCCACCAGGCCTCAAAAAACAGTTTGACTTAGCGGCATAAGAACTTTTCTTAGCGCTCCTGGTGCTGCTATGCTTTTGATATTCACTAAAGCCTTCGACCCGGAAATAATGTAGCCGGATCCTCGCCGTTGGCTGAAGAGCCAGTACAGACTTTAGGGCAGGCGTCATTTTGCAGGAAGACAACCCTACATGACATGAATTATTTTGTGACGAAAGGGTGGAGAGATTCAAAGTACGGAAGACTAACAGGGACAGCAACTCCTTTCTAGCAATAAACTACGCTAGAAATAAATCACACTACCTTCTACAATGTTTGCTGTGAGAGAGAAACGAAACACTTCCTCTGTAAATATTCGGCCATATAATATTCTTAACCAAAGCCCACAACAAAAACGAAACTCTTCAAAAAATTGTATTGTGATAATTTAGGTATACCTGCATCAGGCACTGTCATAGGTGCTATTCAAAGGGAGTACAACGCTAATAGCGAAATTGCAAGCGATCTGACCAGGCGATTTCGTCTGTTCTTTTTTTTTCGACAGTGGTAAAGGGAAAGAAAGAAAGGCTTAAAGTGGGGTTTGCAGATCAAAGACATCCACTGACACGGTCGACCAATTTTAACCAAAGGCATATTCATCTGATGGCTGGTCCTGGAAAGCATCAATATCGTAGAAAAAAGGATCGTACTGCCAAAGGTAAGCATCACCGATGCGTTGAGAACATTGCACTGCTTCATTTGCACACACATTTTAGACATGCAATGGCTGCTAACTCTGCTCTATGACCGAGCGCACTCAGCAATGAAAAGTTTACTTACAGTACGTCACGGCATTGTTCCATATGTTCCGATAAACTCGGGCTTTCCAGGGCACTACGCCGCTGACGCTTGACTGACTTCGATATTGAGAAACAAATAGTAGGTAGGTTGTTAATGTCAAGACACCAATGTCCTACACTACCACACGCTATCAAGTACTCTCTAAGGTTAGATATAAATGGATTCGGGATAATTGTATGTCCCATACTTAATCTTAAACGATCAAAAAAGTTGCGAAACCTCCTCCTCAGGAATACTCCAAACATAAACCACATTTTGACAAGGAGGTGCACTTCTGTATAACTTCATAGATTTAGTGGTAGTAGGTAGCAAATCGGACAGATGTTAAGACAGCATACATGCCACGATGTTGACATGACACTCACTGTGCCAGTGGAAAAATGTCTACGCCAAATGAATAAATGCCAAAAGAGCAGACCTGATAGCGAACGAAAACAAAAATATGTATCAAGTGTTAATTCAAAATGTCACTATTGACAGCTTAGAATTGAAGCGGTTAATTCTGAGTAAAAATTTTAATCTTATTAAATACTGATGTTAAGTTTATTAAAAAAAAACAAAAATGATAATGCCACAGAAAGTTCACCAAAATTTATTGCAACGATTTTGAAGAGTAGACAACACGCAGCCAATCAGAACAATTCTAAGCTCATTTAAGTAACAATACTTCACAGTAAATAATACAAAATTAGCTGTGATTGATTTAGTAATCCAGATTTGCCATCGATAAAGGCGAAGCGGTGTGTAAGCGTGCTTACATTCCTCCATTTGTGTTAACGTTGTCGTGGATGCCTCGGTAAATGGCTTCCATTTCAAAAAGATTGGTAAATTGTGGCCCCTCTAAGAAACTCATCAGATTGATTCTCCCAGTTTGCATCCCTTTCGGTATTTAGAAGTAAAAAAACACCCACAGAATTAAAATATGAAAAAAACAACACGGAACTGGCGTTATCACTGCTATCCACCTTTCGTATATGGTAGGTGCGGCTTTTCTTACTTAATCAAGCGCAATCACAATCCTATTGGGAATTCATAGTTTTTGTTTCTTGTTTTTTTTTTTTTTTTTTTTTTTTTTTTTTTTTTTTTTTTTTTTTTTTGAACGACAGACAGACATTGTTGACTAGGGCAAACGAAGATTACTATCATTACTGTTATAGCTGTCACACATACATATATATGTATATCCAAGGAAACCCACTATTAATCTCCAACCCATTTTGACAAATTGTTAAACTTGGTAGTCAGCAACCCATATTTTCTGGCAAACCCGCACTACTATACAATCGTCTGTTACGACCTCGCATAAACGGACTTTGCTACAAAATTAGAGTGGTGGCTTCAGGCTGATATCTTGGTTTGCAACTTGTTTCTTCCAACGAACTATACTAATTTACAGTAGATCAATTAAAATCCTATCAAAAGGCGCTTCATTGCCTCATGGAATCACCACCTATCATTATCGTAGTCACCATTGGCGTATAATGTGCGCTGGCAAATGAAAAAAAAAAAAAAAAGTAATTAGCAGCGCGGAATATGGGTCGCGTTGGCAGGCAAGCAGTAAGCGAAAACGCTAAAATCAGAACGAACAACGTACTCGAATTTCTAATTTAACTTTATTCGATTTAACTTCTTTCCACACCGTCGACGCGTGGCTCCAAACTCGCCGTATTCACAGCAATGTGCTGTAGAATGTCGGATCAAAGATTGCAGGTGGAACGGTGTGTAGCTAGAACACTGTTTGGTGATTTTATTTCTGGTATCCAGTATTCAGTACTTGTATGTGGTGTTAAGCCAAAAGTAAAGGAAACTAATCTTGCGAAACCAGTTTCCTTCAACCTGGTCCTTCCCGCACACCAGAGCCAGGATGCTTAACTGCGAGGTATTTGTACGCTATACCCACAGCTCAACTATAATTATTTTGTCAGTTACTGGCACTGTCGAGTGCCGATGTTTGCATTGCTTGCCATCGTGAATTGCTCCTCCCACCCCTCCCGCAACACTAACACTTTCTTTTCCGATTCATACCGTGGTGGCGGCGATCGGAGTTACTCGCTGCACGATGGCGTTGGCAATCAATTGATGGTGTGTACAAGATATTTAACAAGTGAAGGATTCGAAGTCAATCCTCGACCTTGAATCCGAATGGAAAAACATTCTTAACAATACAACGGTGGATGCAACTTACATATACAGATGTTTATCTCGCAAAAAATTAAATAGCCCCACTAGGCCGCCACTGTCCGTGCTACTGGTACGGTTTGCTGTGTACGATTCTTGCTTCCAGCTTCCTACTTGGTGCACATACACAAATTTTTCACTTGGAATTGAATTTCAATTAGAATTTTTTCCTCTCTTTTTCCTTTAATTTGAAATTATTTTAACTTATTTTATCACTAAAGCACTACAATGTGGTGGTATATTTTGGCGGTATTCACTTCCGGTTTGATTGTTGATTGATTTTCAGAGATTTGAAGTTAGATTAGATTAGAAATTAATGAAAAAGTCTGGAATGAAAAACTTCGCGACCTGCTTCAACACATGAAATTGACAACACATCTGGACAAGCAAGGTGACCAACGTAGAAATAAAATAATTTCTGGTTGGAAGGGAAAATAAAAAAAAATAACGTCTTAGTTAGCATTTTGACAGCTGTCAGTGGTATGTGGTGGTGACATCTGTGGAGTAATCTGTAGAATTTTAAAGTTACAGTTCGAACTGAAAAATTTGATAAACGAATTGTGAGTTTTTTAAGAAGGAAATCCCAATTTTTTTTTTTTTTATTAAATTAACAATTAAGAAGGAATTCAATATTAAAAAATGTTTTTTTGTTGTCGGCTGTTGGTAAATAACCTGACGTTAATAAAACCGCCCGAAAGGAATCTATCGAGCGTTGAAATTAGTAGGTTCCTAAAACTTATGTACGATACCATAAAAAGAATCATGGGCAATACAATACCTCGATATCAACAAACTAACAACGAAGGCATGTTCCGCAACGCTACTACTACAGACAGTTTTCTAACAGGCGTGACTTGGAGGCCATGACACTGACTGTCATCGCCAACGGGAGAAAACTGTTCCCATTTATATCGAAGAAAGAGTTCAAAAAGTCGCTCCAAACTGGTATCTGGAAACAATATACGTTAACGATTGACATATATTGAGCATGGGTAATGCAATTCTGTACATGCTTTTAAATATGTTCACCAGTAGACTGTTCATTGTGAAGAATGGCAGCAATTTTTCAGCAACAACTTGCTTGTCGAAATACAGAAATGCAAGGGACCGAATTACATTCCATGTATGCCTCAAACCTC
Organism: Volucella inanis; assembly: GCA_907269105.1. Taxonomy (NCBI): domain Eukaryota; kingdom Metazoa; phylum Arthropoda; class Insecta; order Diptera; family Syrphidae; genus Volucella; species Volucella inanis. The sequence continues at coordinate 72,587,811 of OU026157.1, read as the reverse complement.
ACCCGTCAGAAGAGGAACCGTTTTTGGGCCGCTTGGGTAATAAACATAAAATGTGAGTAAGAATGTTGTACGAAAAAGAGCTTAGGTTTACAGAGGTAGAACTTCTCCATTAACATAAAAAGCTCAGAAGAAGGAAATGCTGTGTTGTTGATTCCAAAGGTCTGGTGTACTACGTGCTGCTTAAACAAAATAGAACGGTTAAGGCTGATCGATATTTTACCCACGTCCATCTTTGGCTAATAGGAAGGGTGAAGTCTTTTATCATGATAGCCCAGGATAACATGTGGCACAATCGTTCAACCTATTGCTTAGGTGAATACTTTTACTCCCGCCGCCAAAAACGTGCAATGGTTGGGAGAATAAAGTAACTAACATTTTGCACTATTTTTAAGTAGAGTGGTCGACATCTAAAGGAGTTGAATTAAGGCTGTCACAAGGATCCATACTAGCACAATCGTTCAACCTATTGCTTAGGTGAATACTTTTACTCCCGCCGCCAAAAACGTGCAATGGTTGGGAGAATAAAGTAACTAACATTTTGCACTATTTTTAAGTAGAGTGGTCCACATCTAAAGGAGTTGAATTAAGGCTGTCACATGGATCCATACTATAACAAGCACTAAGTAGTCTAATATATGTAAATAAGATCAAGTACGTTGTCAAATACATGTGATGTTGTTTGATGATAATACATACATTGAAAAATATAGGCGAGAAGGATGGTGATGGTAATGATAACATGAATGTTGACAAGACTACTGGAATATCTTAATGTTATAATACATTAAATGCAAAAAAAAAAAACGAAGGCTGTTGTTATGTAGGAGAGCGTGTTATCGATTTGATGCTTGTGTGGTAATAAATGGGCATCATAAAATTCTATCAATCTAACGGAGGCTTCCATGTCAGACCATAGGTACATCGAATTCAAAATCGAAAGCGAGGTCTTGGACTTATTACGGAAAACGAATACGTGAAAACCCAACAGGAAATCCTTTAGAGAACCTTTAGCTCGACTTCGAAAAGCGTCTCTTAAAAACGCTATTAGGAGAAAATCGAAACACTCGGTGAAACCAGTCCTCAAAGGGATTAAGTCCGTCAGACTTGAATCATTCAGAAGTTCTCATAGCCATTACACTGGGTCGATAACACAGACTTTTTGCTACATGCTCGGTATTCACCTTCCAGCTAACCTGATCAGAAACGACTCACAATCAGTTTTAAATATAACACGACGAACCTGCTATTGTCGGTCGTGGTGACGAATGAGATCATCAAATATTTTATGTCGTTGCTTCCTTTGGTGATTTCAACTCACCCGTCACCGATGGGTACATCTAGTTATGCTACAAAAAGGTAGACATAGATATGATATATAAATAATGGTTGCGTAAAGGCTTAAGGTTACAAACGGCTGTGTAAAAATATACATGGAGATTATTCAATATCTTTTTAATAAAATTGATCTTTAGAGGTTTAGTACTAGGTCTTTTTCAAGCCTATTAGAAAGCTAACAGCAGATTTTTGATCAGTTTGGTTTACTTTCCAGTCATAGATCATAGATGAACTAATTTCGATGGCAAACACTACTAATAATTTTGTAAACGTTAAACTTTCGCTCAGACATGCTGTAAGTGTATTACCAACACATTGTACATCTCTACAACCTGCCATAATTTGATAGAATGAGATTAATTTATAAGTAATTTGCTAGAAAGCGATTTGCATGTAAAGTTCACTATGTGTGTAATGTGGACGATGTTTTTTGAGTTAAATGGGGACAACATATGAATGTATATAGGCATACATACTGTGCCTTGTAAAAGCCTGCGTACAGTAGAATAAATCCAAATAGAACAACTTTAAAACTATTAAAACGATAAAATCATAGATAAATCCAATTGAAAATACTCGTAAAAAGATTAGTTTAATCGTTATAGTAAAAAAAATAACATAAGTTGAGTTTTATGTCAAGTTGTTTACAAAATATAAATTTATCGTGGAAAAACCATTGGCAAAAGTCTGCGTACAGTAGTTATATTTTTTATTTTAAAATATTGAATACTGCGTAATGTACCTGGCTTGTAATCGTCTCTTCATGAATTCAACATGATTTTATTCGCCTTTCTGCTTGTAAAATTTCGCTAAATTTCACTAAATTTCATGTTTTCTAATTCTTTTTTCTAACTCAGCCCATAAATTTTTAATGGAGTGTATGTCGGGCGATTGCCGTGTAATTTGAAGAATATGGGCTGCGTTAAAAACAATTCATTGTCGAACTTGATAGCAGTATGTGTAATGTCATTATCATGTTGAAAGTAGTGAAAATGATCACCCAGTTTATCAGCACTAATTTGCAGATCGTTTTTTTTTAGAATATCCAGATATTAGGTGTGCAACTAAGTTCTCGCTGTTTGTCAATCGATGGCTCTAGCAGTAAGTGCTGGTCGATTTTTACATATTCAAAACGTCATGAATATAGCTTAGACATATGGTAAATAAACTGTTTTGACGCATTGGGCATTTTGTTTTGGAGTCATATACTTTCGGTTTTGTGAAAATGTCTAATTTTAGTGTTGACTTTCTTCGTCCATTCGAAGAAAACGGCGACTGAAGCACATCGCGAGGTCCAAAAAGTTTACGGAGATGCTGATCTATGTGAAACAACGTGCCATCATTGGCTCCGTTGTTTCAAAGACGATGATTTTGATGTTGGCGACCGTCTTGGAGGCATTGCTCGATGAGGATCCGTGCCAAACGCAAAAAGAGCTTGCTAGAATGAGAATAATTTGTTAGGATGAGCGCAATTTACAAGTAAAGTTGCTAGGATGAGAGCAATTTACACGTAACATTCACCATGTATGTGTAATGTGAATGACGTTGAAAAAGGATATTAATGTTAATTGCTTTTGCAAAGCATTTAATTTACGTGGTGGTCCACTGAATTTAATTTTTTTTTTTTAACTAGCCAAAATTGGAATTCGTAGAGGAATATTCCCATAGATGAAGTAACATGGACGGCAAACTTTTCAAATATTGGAAATCCAAAACTCGCTTTCCACTGATCGCCTCTACCGTGTGACCCTGTTGTATACGTGTGAATTGTCATCAATGGTATCAACATCATCCACATTACACGAGTGAAAATCGCTCTCATTCTAGCAACTTTACTTGTAAATTGCTATAGCTGCGTGTATCCAGTTCATAGAGAATTTTTCTGAAAGATTTTGGTTTGAGTTACCAAGAATAAGCTGATGCAATAATTAAGGCCGCTTGGCCACCCCGTGGAACATACTTTCAATAACTCGACAAAAAATGTGATTACTCTTGATCTTTTTTCACTACGAAATTTTGTTTGAGGATAGGCCCATTTTTGATTGAATGTCTACGTCAAAACGAAATTACCGCATTTGGTATGTGAAGTTGGTTGTCTACCTCGATAAACCAGAGACGATGGATGAAAAAGTAGTCAAGAATTAGAATTATCTACAATGTTATGGTGATGTTATGGCTGAAATCATATTTAAACACTTATGACATTATACGTATTATCTACAAGAGAGAAAACCCTCTTAACTACGCTAACTAAAGTATCCTTAATATTTTATGTAAATGCCTGGAGCCATTTATCAACGATCTGATTTGGCCCTGTCAGTGAGGTTTCAGGTCCGATAAATATTCATACTTCGGTAGATGTTGGAAGAAACAAAAGAGATAGCTACCACCTCTTTATCGATTTTAAGGATTGTGCAGAATTACGATGGAGAACGTTCGCTGCTCCGTAAAGGTCGGAAACAATCTTTCCGAGACCTTTGATATCAAAAAAGGATATAGGTAAGATGATGCGCGTTTATTCAACATTTTCAATATCATACTTGAGAAAATTGTACAAAACTCGCTAGTGTTGACTGAGGCAGAATTTTTTAAAATTCTGTACAACAACTTGCATACGTTGAAAAACTTTAATGTCATTGGTAGAACTAATCGAGTTGTCATTGTTGAAAGTAGTTTCTAAAAATCGGCTTAAACAAGTTGACGTTAGTGAATAAGAGCAAAACTACTAGGTGGGGTGAAAAGTAACCCGTCTGAAAAGTAATTTTCCGGAAGGTCTGCAGAATACTCCTCCGTGGCGTCGATAATTTCCTCGCGTGAGCTGAATTTTTTATTGATGAGCCATCTTTTGAAGTTTGGCAAGAGATAATAGTCCGAGGGAGCCAAATTGGGCGAATACGGTGAATACGACAACAATTGATTTTAGCTGTGGTTGCGATGCCCTTGTGCGCCGGTGCATTGTCTTTTTTTTCGCTTCATGTGAGGCCGTTTTGCAGCGATTTCAGCCTTCAATCGCTTTAAAAATGCACAAAAAAAAAAAAAACGAAGCATCGAGACTCCCGCGGCCGCTTCGGAGCACTTGTGCCGGCTTCAGTCCATTGCCGGGCACTCATTCTGTTCTCTGGTGTGTAATAGTGGAACCAAGTTTCATCAACAGTTACCAATCGACGCCAAAAGTCCGCCCGATTCTGCATCAGCAAGTCCAAACACTCTTTCGAAGTGCTCTTGCGTTCTTGTTTTTGGTCAGGAGTGAGTATGCGCGGCACCCAGCAGCAGTATAACTTTTTCATATGCAGAATATTGCCCAAAATATGGCGTGTGCGCTCAGTACTAATCTTTGTGATATCAGCCAACATCATTTCATGTATTTTTTTGACATTGTCCTCTGTAATCGCATCGGAGGGCCTGCTGCTACGGACTTGATCGGTAGTGGAATTGCGGCCACCACGAAACTTTCGAAACCAATATTTGACGGTGTAATCTGACGGAGCATTAGCCGCATAATATTTATCAAACTTTTTTTTTGTTTCCTTCACCTTTTTGCCTCTCAAAAAATAATGTTTTATGATTGTCAACAACAATCAGCTGTCAAAACAAACCTAAAGACAGTATCGCACTGAAATTTGGCATGTCTGCCTAGATATGAACGGATTTCAAGGCACCATAACCTATTTTGCAGTAGCAGCGTATTCTGGCGGTCAAGGAGGTTACTTTTCACTCCACCTAGTAAGTATATGCTGTTAATAAAAAGGGACGAATCGGACAGAAAGTTACAATAGACAGCTTTCATTTTGAGGAAGTCAGGGAATTTGTATATATGGTGCAGAAGCTTGGGCATTAGCGAAGGTGGTTGAAGATATCCTTATCCGTTTTGAATGCAAAATTCTTTGAGTGGCTTTTGGTCCCGTTTGCGTTGACGAGATTTGGGGGAGGAGATTCTACGAGCTATACGATGACATTGATGTGGTTAGAAAAGTGCATATTAGTTCTCTTACGTGGCTTGAACATCAAGAGGAAATGAACACTTCCAGACTGAAGAAAGCAATAGGTGCGCCAGCTTAGGTGTGGCGCACTAGTAGAAAGGGACTTCATCCAACTTGGATGAAGAGACCGCGCTTACTGGATAAGCCCAGGTCCACCCCCGACGACAGTCTACTAAGTTAGTAAGTAAGACATAAAATTATTTTTCCATTAAAGTCGATACCATGGCCTTTACCATGATTTTCATGTCTTGTATTTCATTTTAAATTTCTATGCCTTTAAAAAACACACTTTGACTCCATCACGTGTGCGTTTATTCGTCCCCTTTACCAACTTACCGTTACTTCGTAGGAGTCAAGTTATATTGTGCGCCCAGCTGTAGAAGGTGTTTTTTCATTACGTCTAAATTTAATAGTTGTCCGTATTTTACGATGCTTAGGAGACTATGTAGTTTTTATTTATCTAATTAATTACCAAAAACTAAAACGCTATGTGCCTAATAAATCAAATTTTATTTCCTTCTTTTTACATATATTTTTGTTTGAATTTATATAACAACCTGCATGCTTGTCATTTATTTTTTATTTAAATTGTGTTTAAGTTCAATAGATAGATTTTTGCCCGTAGAATATGTAATAACATTTTTTTTATTACTTTCGTTTTCTTTTTATTTCTAGAGGTACAAGTTTTGCATTTGCTTTGTGTTGACTTTCAAGTGTTAAGCTTCGATTACTTTATCATTACCAGGTCGCTGCCATCTATTATAGCAGTGTGTACAAATAAATCTGTCATAATTCAGCTTTTGAATGTAGGCACTATAAGTTGAACTTAGAATTACATATGATTTAGATAGCCTTTAACTTTTATCTTTTTCCGTTACATAAAAAAATCCTTGAAACATATTTACCTTTTATAATCAATTTTGATATATTTCGAGTAAGTATATAGATATATTTAATTCATTGTCTTACAATGAAATTTTCTAACTACTTCGACTGCATATGGTTTAAATGTAAGCATTTGGTAAAATACATACATATGTATAATAATATCAAGAAGTCCTTGTTTTAATTTTTCATTTAAATTTACTTTCACCGTAATCACATCTTTGGACGTTTGTTTTCAATCATACGTAGTATATTGTATTTTTCGGGTATCATATACAATATAAAATAAATAAAAATAATATTTGATAAATTTTTTAATACTTATAAATACTAGGGACATTGTAAAATACTAAAAACAAATATAAGAAAAAAACTCTAAAAATCAAATAACAAAAATTATTTTATAAACAAATAAAATAATTATGTATTGTAAATATTTTTAAAATATTTTTGGTTGCTTAACTTTACGTAAGAGGCTACTCTGATAATTTTACCTTTTTTAAAAGTATTTTTAAATAAATTATATTCTTTTGAATGTACTTATTGAAACGCTTTAAGAAATAATTTTGGTGTTGATGTTTTTGTTTATTATTTTGATACTCTAGCTTTGCTGATATTTTGCTTTTCGGCTTCGGTAAATTCCAAAATACTTTCGATAGCCTTGAGATGACCTTGAGAATTTTCCTTATCAGTTAAGAAATAGTAGACAGCACTTTTGAGGAATTGAAGTGTTACCTCAGGGTCGACATGCGTTTTGTTCTTCTGAGCATCCAATAAGCGGCGATATATGGTCTATATGAAGTTATAGTAAGTTTATTCTTTTTTTTTCTAATTTTTTTATTATTCATGGGTTTAAAATAGAAAATATAGTATCTTTAATTTAAAATTGCGAATTTATCCAGAGAGATGAGATGAATTTATTTGAATAGAGCCAAAGAGAAATATATGAGAACGTGCATATGAAAAAATAAAAAATCGAAATATGCAAAGTCGAACGGTAATTAAGAAAAGTAAGGTTTTTAGATACATTTTGTTTTTATGATTTATTATGTGGAACCATGATTACCTAAATTAAGAAAACAAAAAAAACATTATTAAATATTACGCCAAACCAAATCTCAACACTCATAATATTTAACTATTCATCAGGCATGTCTTTAGACAGGCGTAGGCCAATACCATATAGTAAAAATTATTAGTTTTTTTTTTTATTATAGTACACGTTTTTATTTAAAGTTATAGAACTTATCATTATATTTTGAACACGATTTCAGGTATATGAATTCTGTCGTTTTTGACGAGGCGTATCCTGTTCAATGGTTGGCCTTATTTTGTCTGCTTATTTTTGGGCCACTCTATCGAACATTTTGAGGCTCTATAGTTTGGGGCTTACAGCGTACGTTAAAGACTTTACAAAGGTCCACAAGAAGTATTTGGGTGGCGTTTTCCTATTAAGCATCCATGCAAGACCTAATATCATATAAACACTGACCGGCTGTATTCGAAAAAGAAAGGCACCCAAGCATTAAAATGTTGTACTACCGAAGAAATACTTTCTGCTCAATAGAAAGACAAAAATATCGAACATAGATTGACATCATACTAAGGTGGCAGGATAAAACGGATCGAAGGCAAGCCTTAAACGTATAGTGCACAAAGCCGCGCTGAAGAGAAATTGGGGAAATGTAGATGAAAAAACACCTCGTATACAGCCAGCAGCGACCCACTATATAGAAAAATAGGAAGTCATTTAGAAATTAGCAAGGTGTCGAGATAAGCAACGCTTATCTTACCTGTTGCACAGGGCATTTGATCTGAAATAAACTACGAAAGTAGTGTATTAGCGTCCATATCGGGAGTTACGGGGTTTAACTAAATTCACGTGAGATGTGTGATTGCCCAGAATATAGTTTACACTAATAATGTAGTGTACTGGATGCTACCCATGGAGTGAAATAATCACCAAAAATCTTCCTTTCTCTCTCTATCCCATTTTCCTAAAAACTCAACACATGCTCAGACATTTGAAGTACAGTAATAACCACTTGAATGTCAAGTGCTTAAAAAAAATATATATCAAGGGCGAAACTTTTGAGAAAATGTATCAATTTCTTAAAAAAAAAAAAAAAAAAACCTGGGCAATGCTAAAATACAATAGCTCTTGCTAGAATTAATTTAGAGCGATTCATGAGCATATAAAAAAATAAAAAAAGCTAAAATATAGGCGGCAACACACGAATTATTTCCCCATTAGTGAATGGAAAATAGAAACGAATTTTCTAGCAAAATGGTAATTTGTAAGAAACTCTGGATGGTACAAAATGTTCTCGAAAGATGTCAGGGGTGTACAAATATCAGCAACAACCAAGATATGCATGTTAGTTCTAAAGTGAAATTTGAGAGTGAATTACGAGTAGTGATTACGTGGTTTAAGTAAAAAATAAAGTAAAATAAATGTGGTTGAGAAAAGCGATTGTATTGTAAATTGTAGCTGTATTAAATAAAGTGATTATATTGAAAGGAAAAAGTTCTATCATTTTACAATATCTTTGTTTTGGATTATGCAATCTATCAGGAATCAGTTCAACATACGTCAAAAATTGCAAGTTTATTGGGGAGTGATAACGAGAAACATTAAGCATTATCTTAAGCAATTTGTTTTGCATTATTTGCACCTATTTTTTGTTACACCTTACATAATCATTCCACACTTGGCAACCATAGAGCAAAATTGGTATAAATATCAGTTAATCTAGATAAATTCATATGTGACTGCCAAATTACGGTGTGGGTAAACGGCAAGTTTTTCTCCTTCTGGTGAAAAAGATGGTTTGCATTTGCTAGTGTTTACTTTGATTTTCCATTCGTTGTAATAATTAATTAGTATCTCGATGGCATTTTGCAGATTCGTCTCAATTGTGAGACCAAATTCATACGGCGAGAATAAATCTGTATCATCAGAAAAAGGGAGTTCGCCAATATTTGCAACAGATAATGTATCCCTGCTAGCAGTATCCCACTGCTAAGTTTCTTATTTAACTCTGACTTGAAACGACGCCAATTGGCTTTTCTAAAATCAAAAACAAGCACATCTATTCTCTTACAGGAGATCATAATTTCACAGCAAACCGGATTATGATCTGAGCTAAGTTCAGCTAACCCAACCGGATGCGTAAGTACATTTGCTAATCTAACACAGACGGACTACCATGGGACCCACATGGATTAAAGAAAGGACTTGACGGAAAAATTATACAAAATGAGAAAAAATCTGATAAAATTGAAAGAATTTTTCCCCAGACATTTGCTCTGTTACACCTCCAGGTCCTGTGCCTACAGTTAAGGTCAACACCAAAAATTTAATCCTCATTTCTCGGAAAAAGCTTTCTTAAGTACTTTTTTTCTTTTTTTTTTTAAATAAGGATACATTTTTACCAGGAAAGTATACACAATAAACACTGATCGTTTTTTGATTGCTTAATTTAATCTTTACTCCAACATTTTCTATTAGACTAGTACGAATGATCGGTAAGATTTTATGCTGAATTGATCTGTTAATAATAATTGCAACTCATACACCACTTTGAGCAGTTTTATTTACGCGATAACACAGTAACATAGAGTTAGAGACCTTTTTTTTTAAATTTTTAACCAAGTTTCGGTGATCAATATAACATGAATTTGTTTGCTATTTAAAAAAAACTTAAGAATTCTATGTATGTATTTCTCTTAATACCCAAGTTACAATTCTTATTGGTTTATCTACCATATGACTTAATATTAGTATACAAAAACTTAGTACATAGTGTGATATCCATTTCAATGTGAATAGCGTCATCTATGTTTCCATAGTAGAAGTGTCATTTTTTGGTGAATGGAGAGTAGAATCGAATTCTAGAACAATGAAAATTGTATGGAACGCTGGATGGCACAGATTGTTCTCGAAATATGTGATTGGAGTATAAATATCGGTGTATACAAATTGATTCAAATTGATTTGCAAGCAAATATATTTAAAAGATAAAAGCAGATGGAAGCACAATTAACAAATATTTTCTTATTTATGACTGCCCAAACAAACACTATTATTTGACGTTTATAGACTTTGACATAAAATCCAGGAGAAAAATTTTGATTTTCAAATAAAAATGAGAAACAAAATTTTGTTTCTGAAAAAATGAGGGGGAATTGAGACTCGTAACGAAAATTCTGGCGGATATTTTTTTTACTCAAAATCCCATATTAATTTCTGGCCTTTCGTTAGCTGGAACAAATTTGTATGGGCAGTTAAAATTCGGTACGGAATAAGATTAATAAGTTTGTTAAAGAAATTTTTGTTTTCAAACACGTATTGTGGTAAAATGTCGAGGAAAATTATGTAAGTTTTGAAATAAGTTTAAAAAAATATTGTGCTTTAAAAAATGTAAGCAAAGCACTTCTGAAACACGAAGAAATTACTGTTCTGTTCTGTTCAATATTAATTACATAGTGAATAATACATATAAAGTGTTTATTTACTATATTATTAAACAAGTCACTTCCACAAGGCGAAATAGTCCTTTTAAAATATTTTGCTAGGAGTGTATACGTACATATATATATATGTGCAGGATTCCATCTATGCGAATTTTCAGTGGCATTTCGCTGTCTCTAAAGATATGTTTAATCATAAATTTCCAAAAACTTACTATATTGCACAGTATTTGCTAAATATTTAATGAAAAAATAACAACACAACGATTTCTTTGTGTTTAACAAGTGTTTTGTTTACATTTTTAAGGCATGTTTCTATTAAAACTATGCCATCTATGGTAAACAGTTCACAAGTACTTATTTCGAAAATCATATATTTTTTCTTAACATTTTAACTTTAAAATTATTATAAAACAAAAAAATCCTTAACAAATTTACTGTCAGAAATCAATCGAGGAATGTGGATAAAAAAAAATGCCACTAAAGGGCGCTTTACCGAGTGTCAATAGTTTTACGTCACCTTTCTTTTCCGGCTCACGGAGTAAAGACCAAACAAAAACCCTATTAGACAGTTATTAAGAGTTTTAAGTAAAAGATAAAGAAAATTAAAAGTGGATGAGATATTGTGAATTGTAACTCGATTAAGTAACGAGATTGTGTTGTAAAATGTTTGTGTGAGTACAAATGATAGAACTCATTACTTTTCAATATAATTTCTTTATTAAGTACAATTACAATTCACAATATAATCGGTTATCTCGTCCAAATTTACTTTTCTTTATCTTTTACTTAAACCTCTTAATCACTGTCTAAATTCACACGCATGACCTGACTTGCATACCTTGGGGATGCTGATATTTATACTCGAACGACAAATCTCGAAAACAATCTGCGCCATCCATACATCCATACATCCATACATACATTCACTCTACTCACTCCCTAATGGTACATGCTTTTGATTTCTGCCATGAAAACATAGATGACGGTACTCACATTCAAATGGATATTACACTATCAAAGATTGTATAGTCATGACTTTATGACTTTATAATCTTTGACAGAATTGAAAAGAATAAGTTCTGTCATTTGTACCCAACAAACATTTTACATTGGTGTCAGAAGTTTGATAGGACTTATTGTGCGTAAACAAAAGCAAAGTGTTTTGTGATTGTTTGAAAAAAAAAAAAAACTATTGCAGTTGACCCTCGTCCAACTCAAATCCGACTTGAACAAGAGAAATCTCAGCGCCAGTGGAGGAAAAAGTGACTTAATGCTCCAACTTCAGGACCCCTTGAACAACGAGGGACACGATCCAGATATATACTCCTTTGACGTTGACGAGGAAGAACAATTAAATACCGACAATGACACGGCTGCGATGATGCAACTCATCTTGTCGAAAATAGATGAACAAAAGAACAGTCTCGAACAAAACAAAAATATGGAAGAACAGAAAAGCAGCATTGAACAAAAATTCGACGAGTAAAAGAATAGCTTTGAACAAAAAATTAACGAACAAAAGAATAGCCTCGAACAGAAGATGGACGACCAAAAGAAAAATCTCCAGCAAAAGTTCGAAGAAATCGGTCACAAATTTAAAAGGATAGAGAAGAATGTTGCCGAGAACAACCACCTCGTCATAGTGCGAAAACAGAAAATTTAGCGGTCCAAGGAGAAAAGACCTGAGGTTAGACCTTATGATCTACTTATAAGGAATAGGTAGTTGAAATGGTTGTCTATGCAAGTAACTGGGGCAATGAGGAGAATAGCTTTAATCTAACAACGGCCTTGCACGGTCCTGCAGCAGATTTGTTGCAAACAATAGACATTGAAAAGCATAAAGATTATTTGGCTTTAGTACAGGCTTAGGTTTAGGGTTTAGGGAAAGCATTGATCAGGGCAATCACGAATTCGAAGCTACAGTCAGCAGTAAGAGGTCGTGAAAAGAACCCTTGCTGAAGCACTTGCTTTCGCTCTGATAATGGAAACAGCCAATCAGGCTTCCAAGGGAACACATTTCGTTAGGAAAGTAGCATCTGTGGAATGCTCCTGCGCAAGACTTTGTGCTGAAGAATGAGATACTCTACGGGATAGATTAAAAATGCGCTGCTGGAACTGCAATAAAATAGGACATCTTCAAAGGCAGTATAAAAAACCGATCCGACGAAAAGTCTGTCCTCACTGTGGTCACAAGCAAATAGGGAAGAAACCAGCAGAAACGGCTATCAAGAAGCCGGTCAACCTTCCCGCAGTCATCAGTCAATGCTTAAGCACCAACTTTGCAGGGCAGAAGTTGGTAGCAGGAGTCGACATCTCCAGGACCATCATCCAAGTATCGCTGGCAAAACGATGCAATGAAAGCCTTCTGGTAGAAGTAGGCAGTGGAAAGGAAAAATGGATGGCAACAATAGACACTGGTGCCACGGTATCAATCATCAGGAGGGATCTAGTGCAAAAATCGTGGTTGCATAACATCAGCAGTTAAACCTTGAGAACATTTATTTGGTGAAGTTTGTATAAAAATCAAGCTGGCTGACATATGTGACGAGTGCGTCATTGGATAGACTAGTAGTGGACTTTGGGGCACAAACCCTGTAATACAGAAACATAGAGATACCAATGGTGTACGGAAACGCCAATACTTCAGTCTTAAAAGTCGTTATCTGCAGAAATAAGGTCTTCGTTGAAAGCAATTGTTTAGGCAAAAGTGAAAGCTGGTCCTAGTGGCCACCGATTCTATTTGATGGAGCCAGAATATAGGAGAGACTTCATGGTGGGAAAGATCTTAGTGGAACCAAAGAATAACATGGTCCCTGGTTCTAAATCCAAAGACATTCAGTGTTAAGTTGAAAAAGGGGGAGGTAGTGGAAAAATGTGAACCTATTAAGGCTATAGTATATCAACCACAACGGAAACAAATCGTGCAGTACCGGTTGTTAAAGTTCAGAGCAAAAAATATCAAGAACAAAATTCTCAGCCTCTGTTATCTGGATCAAGATAAGCGAATCCTGACAGAAAAACTAATCGGTGAATACGCTGATATATTGGCTACACATACAAAGAATATGGACGTACGCAACTTGTTCAACACCACATTGACACTGGAGATGCCCGACCAATCCGTCAAGCTGCAAGGCGTCTTCCATTAGCAAAGCAAACATATGTGTATTGCCAAAATGGTGTCGAAAATGAAAGTTGAGGGATTGATTGAAGAATCGCAGAGTCCGTGGGCATCTCCGATGGTCCTCGTGAAGAAGAAAGACAGAGAAAGAAAGAAAGAGATAAATCATACAGATCGTGAGAAAAACTGCCTTCACTTCAGGAAATGGTCTCTGGCAGTTTACAGTGATGCCGTTTGAACTGTGCAACGCTCCGGCCACCTTCAAGCGACTAATGGAACGAACATTGCAAAGACTCACATGGAAAACCTGGTTAGTGTATTTCGACGACGTTATTTTCACTGGCAAGATGTTCGAGGAGCATCGCGTAAATATAAAAGAAGTGTTTGAGACGCTGCGAAGTGCTCATTTAAAGCTGAACACAGACAAGTGTTCCATGTTCCATCCAGAAGTAAAATATTTGGGTCAAATTATATCGGCGGAAGCAGTAAGGACGGATCCTGAGAAAATCGAAGCCGTGAAAAGTTGGTCTGTCCCAAAAGTTAAACACCAGCTGAGAAGCTTCTTGGGATATGCCACCTACTACAGAAAGTCATAAAGGATTTTGCTGGTATTGCGAAGAGCGTGCACCAACTTTCGGAAAAAAGCGGACTGTTCAGGTAGTCTTGAGAATGTAAGAAAGCATTTGAACAACTCAAGCGGCAGTTATGCAATCTTGGTTTACCCCACACCTCTGATCTCTTAAGTTCACTGTGGTCACATATTACAGTAAGGTACTCTCCAGGCCTGAAGGAAACTACTGCATAACTCGGTGCGAGCTTCTGGCTTTAATTGTGGCTACAAAGCATCTCCATAAGTATCTCTATATACAAAAGTTCATTATTCGAACAGATCACGCAGCTCTAAAATGGTTACTTTAATTTAAGAGCCCTGAAGGCCAAGTTGCGAAATGGATCGAGCAGTTGCAGGGTTATGACTTTGAAGTGCAACACCGCAAGGAAAAGCTCAACACAAAAGCTTATGCTCTTTCTCGTCGATTGCGCTAAATTAAATTTCAGCACTGCAACGGTAAAGAAGCGAAAAAACAGAATAGCGGATTGGAGTAGAGACGACATCCGTTCCTCACAACAGGCAGATAATGACATCGAACCAATTTTGGCCTGGAGCCAAACTCTGGAATCAAACTCTGAAGGCGTACTGGTCACAGTTTGACTCGCTTTGTGTACAAGATGATTTGCTGAAGAGAAGATCGGAAAGTGCAGATGGAATAATGTGTCGTATTGTATGCAGCTAATCATGCCACTTTATGAAAGGCATGACGGAATATCAGGAAGCCATTTGAGAATGAACAAGACGTTGGAAAAGGTAAGGGAACGTTTCTGTTGGCTAAGTGCTAAACAAGATGTAGAGAATTGGTGCAAAAAGTGTATAAGGCGTGTGGCTACCAGGGGCTCAAAAGTAAAGTCACAGGGACAAATGCGCACCATTCGAACGTATAGCCATCGACATCGCTGGTTTAATGGCAACCGATACACCCTCGTGGTCATGGACTACTTCAGTAAGTGGCCGGAAATGTTTGTCATCCCAGGTCAAGAGGTTAAGATCATAGCAGAGCAGATAGTCAACAACTGAGTAAGCAGATTTGAGCTACACTCTGATCAAGGGCGAAACTTTTAATCAAAGGTCTTCCATTAAGTGTGCCAATATCTGGAAATAAGGATGACAAGGACAATGCCACTACATCCTCAATCTGATATAATGGTCGAATGAGCATCTTTACTTTGAATTTGCATCTGTCTAAGATCGTCAGCAACTGCCAGCGGGATTGGGATCGACATGTACCCCGCTTCTTAATAGCCTACCGAAACGCGGTTCAAAGTTCAACAGGACACACACAATCCAAAATCTTATTTAGTCAAACAGTTCGGTTGCCAAGTGAAATAAAATTCGAATCCCCACCTACGGAGCCCAAGGAGGTGAACGACTACGTGGGCGACTTGCGCAGCCGGAGTCATAAATTGCATAAAAACAGCCAAGAAAAGATTAAGCTAGCGAGCAACTACATAAAGATTAGGTACGACATCAAAGCGAAATCTTTTGGCTTCAACGAAGGAGATCTGGTGTGGCTGTATAATCTGCGTAAGTAAGGAAAATCACCAAAATTGCTACAGGATTGGGAAGGACCATAGAAGGACCAGCGTGCAAATCGAGGAAAATTGAAGCTGGTTCCTTTGGATGGAATGTGTCATTAAATGTGAATGCCGAAGTTGTTCGCGATGAACAACTTTAGGGAGGGAGCAATGTGATGTGGTGAGTGGAACGTAGATTCGAATATTTTAGCAAAATGGAAAATTGTATGGAATTCTGGATGGCGCAGATTGCTCACGAAATATGTCGTTTGAGTATAAATATCAGCATCCCTAAGCTATGCAAGCCAGTTCATCAGTTGAATTTGAAGTGAATTGAGAAAGTTATTAAAAGATTTAAGTAAAAGATAAAAAAAAGTAAAAGTGGGTGAGATAACCGATTTTATTGCGAATTGTAACTGTATTAAATAAAAAGATTGTAATAAAAAGAAATGACTTCTATCAATTGTACCCACACAAACATTTTAAAATATTTTAATATTGCAGTTTTTCTCTCCATGGCCGAACATTTGAAAATGTTTCCATACTGACTTAGTTTATTTTTTTGCATGCATTGAATGCCCTACTTAATTTACGTGTGCATATTTGAATTTTTTATCAAATCAGTTAACCGATCCAATTAATTAATTTAAGAATGAAGTTTTTAAGTAAATCAAGAGACCCGCACATAATTTTTATACCAATCGAAATTTTTTTTATGGAATAATCGAAAGCATTATTTCTTTTAATAATTTATGAAAATGCACGCAAGATTTTTTTAAAATTTTCACTTTTGGATAATTTGGTGAAACAATTTCACCCATAATTTCACCCACTATCAGGCAAAGTTTTTAGGGGCCTCCAGTAATTTTATTTATATTTTTCAGACTCATATATAGGGTTTTAAATTTCTTTTCGGTGGGCACTTGGTTGCGCCGGGCATAAATGCGCAATCTAGCGCTCTTAGAAATTTTGTTTGAAAGATGAAACGATAAAGGTGAAGGAAGTAGTTCGAAAGACAGTGCGATCGGAACACGTCTTGTGCTTTCGAATTCATAGTTACACATCCAAAACTGTCAAATCGATACCCACCAACTGTTTATCATATTTAGGATTGCTTGTGATAGCGCTTTTAGAGGATAGCTATCCTGTATAGTGATACAAAGTCAGATATAATTGTGGCATTTCGGTTCTAGTGGGTGCAGTTGGAAATTTTCCGCTGCCCTCCATAAACGTCGGAAGAAACTTACCAAATCGCTTGATGTCAAAAATGTATTAAATGGAATAAATGTCCAAACAACAAACGTATCTCCCGTCGTAGCGAATACAAAGTTTTTTTTTATAGGTAGCGATAAAGTAAGCCTTACTTGCGACAGAGCGACGTGTGTGTCATGCGTGTGTGTCATGCAGTCGTGTCCACCTCACATCCCAAATTACATGATAACCAACTTTAAGGAAATGTGGCTTTTTAAGCAATAATAAGGATGGTTCCATGATTGGTTTGAAGTGGGCTTGCAGTTCTTCCATATCATAGTAGTGATTTTAAATTTCATATGTACCAATTATTAGAGAGTTTGGATGAAAGATATAGATCTTCCTGTGTATAACAGGCTTGTTGATCATTCCACGTATTGACGGTCTAAGTCGGTCTAAGTCATATCTTGTACGAAAACAACACTTCTCTAACAAAAGCACAATGCGGGAAACAACGACAGTATTAAAGCAGAGGGACTAGCTATAAAAGCTAAATTACGTTAGGCATAGAAAAGATTTGCCAGTGCTTTGTGGAAGATTTACAAGCTGCAGTCAGTGCAAGAATTGAAACAGCTTGACCACCATGTGAGTCGAACTTGGGGTGAATGGGGCGACACCTCTCGATCCTGTTTTCTTTCACCGATTAGGCTCCACCAGCTATTATGGAGTAGCTGTTACATCTACAAAAAGTCATTGCTGCTCTGTTTTGTGAGCTGGTAAAATCGCTGGTCCATATTTCTTCAAAATAATGTCGCCCTGATTATTGCAGTTAATGAAGAATACTATAAATCCATCGTTACTGATTTTTTCATTTCCCTATTATGGCATTTATGTATAAAAGCTGCACTTTAACAAGCCAACGTTACATACCACGCAGTGAGGGTTATTATCAATTTATTGAATAAAACATTCGATGAGTGGATAATTTCGCGTAACAGAGCTGTGAGTTGTCTTTTACATAGTACGATTTATCTGTGGAATATGTGCAAACCTACAACGATAAACTAGAGATAATGGATGAATTGAATTCCTAAAATTCCCCTCATTTTTGCCAATATATGGCCTCTTGAGAGAATTGATGTTCCAAATTGCATTTTATTCGAGTCAGTTGCGTCGGTCCATTAATATTATCTTTCCAAAAAGACCAATGCAATCACGATGTATTTTACGTTTATTATCTTTTTATTTCTATTATTTTCACAAGTGGAAAAGCTTGCATAATTATAAGACTCGTTTTTGTCAAATATGTAATAATGCCTTTATATTAATTTTTTATATATTTACACAGAAATATACACAGAAAATTTGCTGAAAACTATATTTTTTAAGAAAAAAAAAAAATAATGTTAAAATTGGTCTTGAACTTATTTTCCTTTCTTTGTGATTTTTGAGTTACTAATTGTTGGATTGAGTTTAAAAATAAAATAAAATTGTGACCCTTACATTTAAAAAAAGATAGTGTGTAACAGCACTACTACTTTTTAAAACTTCTTTCATTAAAAACAAAAACATAGATGAATCTAAGCCTATATTTTTAAATTGATAAGTGTATACTGACCACCTACATAACGTATGTACAATATATTCATGTTAAATAATGAAAGTAATGTAAAACCAAGGCATAACATTTTAATGAAGTTATGAAGACCATTCCACCACAAACATGGATCAATATAACGAAAGATACATTTATTAAGAACAGCAAATAAATATGTCTCAATATAAAAACATATAAAAAGCATTATTGACGCGAGGTTTCTTTTTTGCACTAAGTATCTAGAAAAAAAAAATACAAGTACAACTATATTTAACATTTTCAAAAATAAAAAATTAAATAAATATATATAAAATAATAAAATCTATATAATATGTATATAAGTTAACGAAAAAACGAATTTATTGTTTCAGTTTTGTTTAGCAAACTATATTAGTATTTTGCGGATTTTGAAGAAATGAAAAAAAAAAATTAATCATTTCCATCGATTTTACAAACCTTCCTCGCGCCAAGTACCCACAAAGAAATAGCCTCTTTCGCGGTAAGGAGAGCATGATTACTGCCGCATTCTGTTCTATATTCTGCTGCCTATAAAATACACACACATAGATATTTTTTTTTTTCGAATTGAATTTTTCAAAAAATTATTTTCGTTTTTTAGTTTTTGTACAGGAAACGAGAAATATACAAGTATGCTTTGTTTTAACTCAGGGAAATAGTCTACCAAAACTAAAGGAAAATAAATCATAATTTAAAAAGTTTTTCTAAAACATGCATCTGTTAAAAAATAAAGCAAAAGTACGATAGCATCATGCAAAAGAAAAACGAAGGAAAAACCGTCAATTTTCCCCGAACTATCATAGAAAAAAAAGAAGACTTTGTTCATATGTTAACCATGCCCTCCTAATATACTCAAAACTATGTAATTTTATTACTATTTTCTAAATAATTTATTTGTTAGTTAATTGCAAGTGCGGAATAAGCGTTTTTTTTTTTTTTTTTTTTTTAATGAAATCTATTTAGTCTTTTTTTTTTTATTTTTTCTTTTTTAAATGAAACAAATGATGAGTTTTGTTGTATGTAAATATTTTAATATAATTTAATTTTTAAACTTAATACGAAAAAAAACATTCACATGGTGTTGAAATGCTTATGAGAATAATAGATGTTTTATATGTTTTATGTATATGTATTATGACAAACACATGTGTTATTATAAATGAGAGAAATGAATATTTAAAAAAAAATTGCAAATTATTTGATAAATAGTATTAAAAAATAGATTCAAAAATAACATCAAGTATGAGTATAATTAATAAATTGAACAATTATAAAATTGATAATGTGAAACGCGTTACAATGCCAAATGCAAGATGCAAAACAAAATGGAGAATAGAATAAAAAAGATTTTGAAAAATCTTACGCGAATATTTTCCAATTCATCCTGTGTACTTTGGAGTTGATGCAGTAGTTCCGTAATGGAAACCTTATTCGGGGCTCTGTGTGCCAATTCAAGTGCCTGTTAAAAAAAGAATATCATTATTAATCTGTTGGGATGTTATTTGAAGACCTAGAAAAACTTTAAAATTACAACTATCCCTATGATTCTCAGCCAAGCTACTCAAATCGATCTTGTAGCTTGTGCATGATATCATGTTGCGGCGATGGATGTGGTGCGTAGTGAGATTTATAACTCAACGATGTAAGAACCCTACCCAGAGCATCGAAAAAGGACGTAAAATAGGACACAAACTTTCAAGACTACACGTGGAATCTTAAGTTTTTGAGACCAAGTGCACCCGAACAATTAGCGGAAACTCCAAATTACCAAAATATAGACATCATTATCACCAAGGAATTGAGATGGGATAGGTTCTGTTAAAAGAGGATAAGAAACAGCGAATAAATTCTACGACGATTGCTACCAACGATAAAAAACTGAATTTGCATTCAGATTCGTCATTGAAACAATAAGTTTCCGGTTTTTGATAAATGAATGAGCTTAATATGCATCCTCAACCGACCAGAAATATGAGAACAACAAAAGCAGCTTTCGTGGATGGTAAACGTTAAGATTCTCCCTTGTGATTTCAATACAAAGTCAAAAAAGAAAGGTACCTTTGATGGTGTTGCTGAAAAGTATAGTCTGTACGACCTCGGATAACGCATTCAGGCTAATAGACTTTACACCGTATACGTTTGGAGGATTTGAAAAACTCCCAATCAACTGTTAACCAGATTGACTACATTGCCATCAATGGAAGTATCATGGATGTCCGAACTTTTCAAGGTTCAGAACATTTACTTGGATAACTACTTTAATTGCCCCGGGGTGCGATTAAGGATATCCCAAACATTTCAAGGCCAAGAAAATACCGTAAGGAGAACAAACATGGAACGGTCACAATCTAAGGAGATCTCCAATCCCCGATCTGATCGAATGTCACTTAGGCCCCATACAGCGAAACAAGATGCTGTTACATTATGGTAAGACATTTAGCCTACAAAGATGAACAAACGAACATAGAAGTAAAATCGAACTCGGTACAGAGGACATGAAAGAATATTCAGATTGTATAATGGTGACGATGATTAAAGTATCTGATAGAAGAATTTTATAAGTCATTTAATTTTGATAATAACCAGTAAATTCATTCATCTGATATCCAAACTTAAGTCCCACAAACTGCTTGAACAGATAAGCTCTTTAAAATACGCGGAAGTTGAAGAAGAAAGGAGTATACACCTAACCCACTGCAAATTATGTTTCAACAAAAGTATGTCTGATGAATACAGCCTCTTTAGTAAAGGATACCTTTTAAGCAATGCCAACAATAGATACACATATAAGTCTTCTCAGCTTGGCTCACAAGATCTTATTTGGTGTACTGTGTGAGCTCCTAGGCTCACACAAAGAGATGTAAAACCGGAAAGAAGAAAATGGCTTCTCCTACTGTGCGTACAAATGATGCCTTTATCGAGGCTATCAGATAAAGCCATGACCACGTTCATACCTGCACTTTTGGAGGATTGATTTCTCCGTTACTTCAGATGCGAATAAGGGACTGCAATACATAGCTATGACATTTCCTTTGTTAAATTTTCAGCATCGCAAGCTGGTACTGCTCTTCAATAAATATGTTCTAAGCTTTCTACATATATATGCATTTTAACAGGACCTATACGAGCACCATGGATATGGAAAAGGCACATCTGCGGTTTAGGATGAATGTTTTATTTCACGATATTCAATAACAAGCGGTGCAAAAGACCAAGAACTTGTTTTATTGTAATTTTCTAGTCAAGGTGTTATTTTAGCATTCATAAGCTACGAAATCATTGGCATATTTCATATAGACTGCTTGTAGCAAACTTCACATTGGCTTCAACCCAGCTAGTAGGTAACCAGCGGTAACTCTTTAAAAATGAACAAATAAGGCATTTCAGGATAGTAAGATATTTTATAAAAAAAATTTCCCTCAGACCGCATTTATAATATAACAGATTTCCGTAGTATTGATTAGAAGTAGTAGTAGTAGTGTAGTTGTAGTATGGTAACAAACTGCTAATAGTTTATTTCAAAACTACTAGTAATGTAGTTATACTATAAATGTTACTTCTTAGGTATTGCGGCACTGCTAGAACCATCAGAGGCAATAATCAAATTCATTATTGCAGGGAGATGAAATGCGTTACATATGTTGTGATACTTATGCCTCAAATATAATATTTTCTTTCCAATCTTTATAGGAAATAAATAATAGAGAAAACAAGCAATCGACTTAAACCTGACAGGACTTTACCCGTTAAAATGTATTATCAAACGATTCCATATCAGGGTGTAGGAACATATTGTAGAAATCGGTTGCAAAGACTTTGCTGAAGAGGAGGATTTAAAGAAGAATACATTTAACTCAGGGTCTTGGCTACTTTGTCCAAACAAATTTATACACAGAACGAAATAGAACTTAAAAGAAGCTATTATATTTTAGAACCTAAACAGCGGTGCCTTTACCAAATGTTTTACAGACATGAAAATCCCCTGCAACTAACTTGTTCCATGACAAAATGTAGATCTGCAGGAACTTCGTAAGGAAACCAGAAACTTAATAAATAGACAATAATCCAGAAGCAGGCATACATCTTTGGAATATCAAAGGATATTGATATTAGGACTTATGAAAAAATTGAAATTAAAAAACCGGTAAAAGAAAATCTGATGAGATCAATACTTGGTCAAGAGTAGAGGCTTTAAGTCTCAAGCTCAAAAGTATTTTTTCAGCACCCCAGATCAAAACTGGCTCGTAAAGAAAAGTTTATTTGTAAGGATCTGAGAGATAATAAAGGATACTTACTCAGACACAAAATTCACGGAGTATTTACAATAATCACTTTGAATGACAAATAGACGTAATGCTCGTAAATCATGTTAAAGTGAAATAAACTTAAATTCTAAAGCCACTTAGAGCACTTAAGTGCATTTAAACTGGCATGGGCGTTGGTCATAGACATAATTCTTAAGAACCCTTTCTTAGAAACAAATGTTTTTACTGCAGAATCTAGGATTAAAATAGAAGTTTATTTATGGACAGAAACCTTAGGTGTTATCATGTCCATGCCTGGTAATCCTAAGAAATGTGCAGTATTAATAGAACAAGAATTTTAAAAGAAATATGTTAGACATTGTCATTGAACTTTTACAAGAGAACGAACATCAATGGAAGACAATATATGTACATATGATATAACAAAAATCAGTATCTTATAAATTTGTCTAACTTAAACTTACATGATCAGCTCGAGCTATTCGCTCTGCCTCCTGTCCCTTTGTGTACATGTGTAAGTACATTTTATTTTGTTTCTCATCCTGTTCGGCGAGTTTGCGTTGTAAGTCTTCTAATTGTTTCTCCAGCTCTCGAATGCGCTCTTTTGCATGCTCATAATCGGGAACGATATCAGCATAACGAGTATTGCACTCGGACAATTTTTGCAAAAGTGCCTCAACTCTATCATTATGCGTTCTCTTCAAATCGCTTGTACTTGAATCTTGCGTTTTGATGAGCTCCTCAATACGCTGTTCGTATAATTTGATTAATTCTTGTCGTTGCTCCTCATAGGTATTCGGTTCATCACTGCCACATGCTATGTCTTGAGTATGAGCAAAAGAGGAATCTTTTGAGTGGACCGATGAGGTAGTCAAATCCTCAAAATGTCCAGAATCAGCATAGGAGCTTTGCATTTCTGAATGACATATATGATGCTGATGCTGATGCTGATGTTGAATGTGAACACCGTGTTGGTTATGTGGAATATGCCTGGGGCTAGATTTGACTGCAGTTCCTTCATCTACCATATCGACAATTGGTGAAACATCTTGTGATGTTTTCAAGTCCGCTTCACGGACAGTAACGGCATCGCTTGAATTCGAACGAT
Organism: Volucella inanis; assembly: GCA_907269105.1. Taxonomy (NCBI): domain Eukaryota; kingdom Metazoa; phylum Arthropoda; class Insecta; order Diptera; family Syrphidae; genus Volucella; species Volucella inanis. Next base: position 72,563,708 of record OU026157.1, on the reverse strand, counting down.
CCTCGGGTGAACTCAGAGATGCCTTAAATAATCTCAACTCGACTACTTCCCTGGTTAGACGAAGAATTTCCGTATCCTTTTGTTCAAGATCATGACGTGCCGAACACAAGAGCTCTTTCAGACGACGAATCTGACGTTGAGCACGTTGAGTTGGCGTAAGATAGTCTTCACCAACTTGCCCAGCATAGTTGGAGCAATGAACGACATATTTCATCTTTCGCCCACTAAAGGTGGTACCATTTCTGAAAATATAAACATAAAAAAACATTTGGAAATCAAAACCAACAATTTGTATAAGGAGAATGACTAACCTTGCTACATAGGGATGCTCGCAAGACATAGTTGAACGGCCAGATGTCGTTGTTGCAAAACTGTATAAAGAATCTAGATCATCATCTAAGTAGGTGCTTGGCGAGTCCGGGGTCACAGGCGGTGTTTTTGGAGTTAGCTTCGATTCGGGTACTGTTGACAATGGTGTCCTTGCCAATGCGGGTGGCGTTTTTGGTGTTCGGCCAGTTGGAGTTCCAGTCTTGGATGAGGGCGCAGACTTGTTTGCATTCGTTGACGGTCCGTTAAGGTTTAAAGACTGCAATGCAAAAACAAGCAAATGAGAGTGAAGCAATGAGAGAAAGGCTTACAAACAACATAATGCAGAAGTAGGGAAAATTTGCGTTTCTTTTGTGGCACTAGTTTTCGTTTAGATTGCGCGAAAATTGCAACAAAAGAAAACCAAACAACGAATTTCATGGCTGAACTAACTGCTGGGATTTCATTGAATCGGCAGGCACTCATCCATAAAGTTTCTCAGAAAGAGTCTTGCCTAGTAGAAGCAATTGCCATCCGTGCACTGGCTCGATGAAGTAAGTCGTTACAAGGTGCAATCTTGCGCTAAAAAGGTGATGGTTTCTTCTCTATGGTTACGGTGAATACTCGCAGATATTTAGATGTTGTTTCTTTTTACGTACATACATATATCGCACAATGGTGCAATATTGAATATATTTTACTAATGGCACTTGTGATATCAAGAAAATATATTTTTCTTTTTTTTTCAAAAACATTGGTCAATGAACAAATGCGAAAAATTTTGGTATTTAGTTTTACTATTTCATATAACCTAGTATGGGCAATGCAGACAGTTTAATGGGCTCTCCACTGAAATTAGCATTCATTATTGTTTTCACACGTCTGTGTTGCGAATGAGTGATTAACAAACCAAAGAATACTTAACAATACACATACTCGTACATACCTACTGCTGCAAAAATGTGACTATAAAAGAAGTTTGGGAATTTTATGACCAAATTTTGCCGGATGCGAAATGTTTTTTAATTACAAGGCAACTATATTTTATTCTGCTTTTGCATAAGTGTATGATTTAATAGTATGGTTACCCTGACTCAAAATAGTGTAATGCTTTCACGTATAAAGATTATAATAAAGATTCCTTCACAAGAATAGATGAACTTATAACAGCTGTCGACATGTTGATTATGAGTTCGGATTTTTGATTTAAATCATAGTAAAGCCTACTTTAAAATGTAAGATATATTATACAATATGTAGTGCCAGTTTTGGTGGCTAATTCTGCGTGTCGTATATACTTGGTTAGATGGGCGGATAGTTGGATTTGTGCCTCAACCGAAAAAGCCTTTCCAACTGTTTCGATTACTAACCATATGTCTCCCGTTGGATTCCGCAAGGTGGTTGAGATTTCTTTCCTGGCTTTCACCATACATTTCCCATTCGCTCTACATGAGTCAGCCATATCACTTATCCTTACTCTTTTGCAAAAACTTGTCCTCAAACTTCAACGTGTTGGTGGTTTAAAGACTCTATGGCCTCAACCATTCCAGTCCTCTGTATCCCGCTGTATGGGTATGCATGTAGCGACATAATCGAAAAATAATATTGAATATTGTTTGCGTTAATAGATTCAGCAGAAATAGATTTGATGGCACTGTAACAATTTAACATCGAAATATGCCCAAGTCATCAAACTAGCATCCATGTGTTCTTTAAGGACCATTCAAACTATCTTGGATTGAAACTTTAATGTACGAGAATGGAAAGACTGATATTGGTATAAAAAAATGTATCGAACTCGAATCAGTGTACTTTTTCAACGTTCCAATTAAACGTTTTGTTACCTGAACGTTCAACATAGAAGATAATGAACTTTTCAATCAATTAGTAAGTGATAAAGATAATCCTTCTCTTGACGAAAGCCACAAAAATGCAAATGTCATTATCAATCGTCCTTGATAAAAAAAAAGTTGTTCGAACAAGGGCGGATATAGGGTTTTTAAGACCTTATGACCTAATCTTACTTCAAAGAAAAGTTAGGAATTCTAAAAATTTGAAAGACTATTGTTGAAAACAATCTTACGTCTGTGGGAAATATTTTTGTAAAAAGCGTGCCAGAAAATTAGCGTATGAGTATGTATACAGGTGGAGATACTGCAAATGATATCATAGATATTATTTATCTATCTATCTTTCTATCTTTATCATAGATATCATTTATATTCAGAATTCATGCATCCTGAAATAATGTATAATTCTGTAGTACAACTTATTTAAGAGACTTAGAGTTAAATCACATTCTCCACAATGTTTTAAAGTTATACGAAGAAGACATCTGCCAAAAAAATTTACATACTTTTACAATTTCTGAAAATTTGCCTCTCAAAAAAGGGTATTGTAAATGAACTCCAATTCGTTATGTTTCATTAAAAATGTGTAGAATATGTGCCTAAAAAAGAAAAAAATAATAATCAAGGAAAAGCTCCATAAAATGCACGTCCTATTTACAGTATTGAGATAGGTACTGCCTTAAACATAACAACAGTGTTAAAAATTGTAATTCAAAGATAAAAAAGGTAACCAATTTAGGTTATTGCTAACTCAACTTAACTTGAATTACTACATTATAGTAGAAAATTACGGATGCACGTAGTTACAAAACCATCAAACCATCAAAATATTTAATATAAATTAAGCATCGGGCGAGTGAAACTAGAAAAACCGCCACAGCATTTGCCTATCGTTTACATTTTCTTAAGAACAAAAAACACTCCAAAATATTTTTTTGAACAGCTCAATCGGAAAATCTATTCTATACACTTAATCGTTCTGCAAGTTTTGAAGGGCTTTTTATAAAATATAGATCTCGAATGTTTTTCTAAAGCCTACAATTTGTGTGCATTATCTCAAATCTTTGTGTTCAATTAAAATTCCCTTGATCCCTTGATCAAAATAGTATTTATTTCTCCCCTCCTTTCACGCTAGCATAGAAATAAGTTTTCCATCTATCCTGTTCTTTCCGAGTGGATAAAAAATATCATTTTTCCAGCCGGTCACATTTATATTCCTTCATTCCAAAGTCATTTAAATGTTGATAAAGTATCAGCTCACAAAATAACTAGAGACCTAAAAACTTTATATTGATCGACATCCTTAACTACAAGTTCATTAATGATGATTTGCGTCAGTGCAAAGTAGAATAAAAGTCTGGACCAATCCGGTGAAAACAAAACAAATCGCACAAAACCGATGGCTAATTTACTAAAACAATCACTGATAACCATATTCTCCAGTGGGTGGACTTTACTCAAGTGGAAGTGTATTGGGATTCCATACCAGCCGTGTCCGAATTACTTTTTCTAAACAACTAAAATCTCGTGAAATCAATGGTAACCTAAATTCAACATCAAGTCAATTTACAGTAATAATTTAGTTTCCCCATTAAATGTTGGATGTCTATCTCTCTATCTCTATCCAATTTTCCGAAAAACTTAAGACGTGCTCCGACATTTTAAGAGAAGTCACACCCTCTTGAGTGATAAGCTCTTAAAGCTTAAGTTTATTGATTTTAATGCGATCTCCGGCCTCATAAAGACCATACTAAAGAGACTTCATAAGTCTCTTTTAAATTTGCCTAGCTCCAGAAAAGGCAATAGTGCTGACCTTCGTTTTACTGAAAAAAACATCGCCCAAACCGCGAACTTCTATCACAAGCCCTGGCTTTAGTTTCTGCACGAGTTCGATCTTATGGACTTACTATATTAGGTAAACTGTTTCGATCGATGGCGAATTGAAAATTCCGAATTGTTTGCCTCACTTTCATTTTCAGCGGCTACAGTTTCTTCTGCACATGTTGGTGCTGTTTTTGCTTGCATCATGTAGAGTGTATGTGACACCAAATTTATCCACAACATGACTAATAACGAGCTCAGTTGTTTAAATATAAGGACCAAAGAACTACGTCATCTTCTTTACATTTGAGTTAAGAACCGATTTTCAAAATAAGTTCGAACTATGTTCTTCAGATATAAGTATATTTATGATGATTCAAACAATACTGAAAGTAAATGTCAAAAAACTATCTTAGAGCACGCACCATTATTTATAGTATGAACAAACTTCTCTTCTGAAGGCTCTTCCATGCTAAAAGAATCATATCACCTTCGACTTTCACCTCACTCGATTGACCCTATGAATTCTTTTGATTCATATTCTAATTTCCAAGTTTGACTTAGGTCAAACTTAATTAAATTTTGATAGTTTTAAGCCTAAAATTGAAGTTTATCATTTGACAACTATAGGTTGCTAGTCTAAAAATGTTCATGTCGAAAATCAAAACGATTAAAATCATTGCTTTACTTTGGAAACTATCCAAGACTAATATCTTTTACATTTTTATAGAAAATAGGAATGAATGGCAAAAAAGACCCAAATAATAAAACAAATATTTGAAAAGCAGAGATACGCTCTACCTGTCGTGTAAGTATGTCACAAACTTAGACATCATGTTAATCAGTCTTCAAGGATCAACTCTAATTATACTTTAAAAGACTGAAAACAAAATAACCTTGTCCTCAACTGCACACTCATTTAGAAGAAATTTCCCATACTAATTATTATTTCTGTCACATTTAATCATCGCCAGACATTAGGCACGATTCCAACGAGCAAAATGGATAGCTATTCTCACAGAATTAAAAGCAAACAAATAGTAACAGAGGAACGTTATTTTATTTCACTTGGAAAAGTAAAGAAAAAATAAATACAAAAAAGTTTCTAGTGTCTAAATCTTACTACTTTGTTCATTTTTAGGAAATTCCTTTTTTTAAATCTTGTCAACGGCTCAGGTATTCAACTACCTGACTATCCAACTATCTTACTATGCGACTATCCGACTATTTGTATCCAATCCAACCATAAAGTAAAGTTGGCTCTGGGCCAACAGCACATTTCTTCATTGTTCACTTAGAAATGCCACCAAAATGGGTCATTCGAATAAATCTTCACTTACGAGTATTTTTCTATAAAGAAAATGGCAATATATGTATGTTATAAAATAATTAAGATCAAATAAGGCACGCTATGCTGGCCGTGCGGCAGTAAAGCTCAAATTTAGCAAAGTTCATATCTGGCACCTTTTACTTCTTTTTTTTTTATTTATTTGAATTCCCCTTTTGCTTGCATAATGTACCGAGGTTGGTCTTAAATGGAAAATGCTTCAAAAGCACAACAGAATTGAACTAAATTAACAGGTTAATATTCAAAACAATAAACGAATTATGGCCTAGAGGCAACAAAATAGTTAACAAAGAGCTAAAAATCAATTTTGCAGATACATTTTGTTTTGCGGGCAAATTTGTCAAAAGCAAGTTGAAGAATATGCAGATGAGACCTACTTAAGGTATTGGTGTCATAACAGAATTTGCTATGGATTTTTAAGTTTGCTTTCATTCTTTGTTAAGTATTTTCTCTTTTAATTAACGGAGAATGCAAACATGTGTATCTAACTGGAAGGTCTTGACACTGCATAAGGATTCAGAAAAATTTCACTTTTTTAGAGCGTTCTTGTTTTTGAGTAGTGGTAGACAGAAGCTCTGTACGTACCTTTCCCCCATTGTTTTTTTTTTTTTGTATCTTTAAGTACATTGTGTGCGAATATCTATATTTATGTTTTTATCTACAATAAAGCTTGAAAAGAGATGCATTTAAAAAAAAAAAAAAAAAAAAAAACCGTGTGTTTGCACATTACATTCAAAAGAAACCCTCATTAAAAACGAGGTAACACGAGCAGTAATTTAGAGACGAGTGACAAGAAATTAGCATTACTAACGTGAATTTTAAGAGTCCATGGACGCCAAACCAATAAAGTTGAGAACATATACTGCACGCACTACACCGGTGACACCGCGGAGGACTTGAACCACATTATCTTGGAATACGTCAGATATATTATATAGAGCAGCAATCAAAACTAAACGGTGGAAAAATGACTTCAGCTAATGTGAAGACGATGAGCTCAAGGAGTTGAACATCTCTCTAATAGACAAAGAAGTCAAGGAAGTCATCGGTCTATAAAGCCAACATTATTGACAAACAAGTTCTTGATTTTCGACTGAAAACTACTTCCGCGGGATTAATACATGGACGATAACTTAAAGTGAAGGTTGTGTTTAAACCGTATGAACTGGCACCTACTCTCCTCACAAAATCAAGTCAAGCCGATTGGCGGCATAATCAAAGGGTCCCAATTCAGATCAAGTAGATATTTAACCTTGTTGACTTTCGTCCATCTACTAGTATCTTCTCTCCACAAAATGATAGCATAAAGTAAAATCTGTTTGTTTATTTTTTGCAAATCATTGGCACTTTCAAACCTTTTCAAGCCGAAGACCGTGGCTGTCATCAAAGAGTGCTAGTATAGAAAAGAGCCGTAGAAGTGCTAGTAAAAAGGCTTTTTGGAACTGTAATAACCAACCTCCTTTACTACTTTAGCTCTTCTTCAAATTTAAAAAATCCTACATAGTCGATATCGTGTTAATATATTTTGAAAGAGTACAAAACAAGTGTCGCTTAGTCCAGGATATTTGCCATTATGATATCTTTTGTTTTTTTGATCGTTCCTTAGACACAGGTCGGCAATACTCACCATTAATATAAGACAGAAAAGGAGTTGTCCAAAACCCATTAAAGTCCTACCTTGCTTTTGAATAAAGGCTAGAGTCTAGTCTTCCAACTTATAAAAATTGCAGTTTGCAGATAGGTTCTATGGACTCCTGAAAGAGATATGGAACTAAATGCGCTTAAATTCAGCTCACAGGAAAGCTCAGATTACCGAAGCGAATTGCTGGTCCTAGGTCCAAGCAAAGAAACTTAAAATGCCCTTGTAAGTTGGAGATTTATGTACTCTGAATTGAGAATTGAATTTGATGAATTCGAGTATGTGCACGATGATCAAGCTAGAGAAAGATGTACGAAATAGTACCCGAGAGCTTTGATGCAAACAGTTTCCGATTAACTGACTTTACAGAAAATTCAATGTAGTGATAAAATAGATTAGTTTTAAAAGACTACAAATATGTGACCTGTCTTTTTGATCCGAAGGTGAAGCAAGTTGAGGAGAAATATTGATCAATGCTTGCATTGAGCATTCTAAATCTGCACTGATTCAGAAAAACTCCGAAAAGAAATTCGATAATGGACGCCTTAATACAAATAAAGCAGACATAGAAAAAGCTACATCCGATAACTGTTACTTCCGGCCCAACTGATTGGCGATCAACCAAATTTCCTTACTATAGCAAATCCAGGAAAAAAAAACCAAAGAATTTTAAATCGAGACTCACAATTTCTTTATCGACTTTAAAGCTGCACATGAATCGATAGCATTCATCCGTCTTGAGCTCTACAAGGCGATATAGGCCATCGAGCTCCCGGCATAACTGATCCAGTTGTGACACTTGACTTTGGAAAATATGTGATGTAATATCCAATTTGGAAATAGTTCTCCAAACTATTCCAAATTTGCCAAGGAGGCTGCATTTTCAAGTGATTTATTTAGACTCGTGTTGGAACAGATAGTCTGCAGGGCAGGTTTTAATACAGAAGGCACTATGTTATATTCAACGAATCTGTTAAGTTGCTGTGTTAAACAAATGACATCAACATCAGGTCGCTATCAGGCGAAACGAGTTGACCTTCAAGTAAACGTTGCAAACAAAGAAGCAATTGATCACCACTTAGGGCGTTATTCTTGACTATGCTGATTTCGAAGTGGTTAAGAAGTTTAACCACCTTGGAGTAAACATCAAACCTACGAATGATACATTATTGGAGATATGACGAAGGCTTACTCTAAGAAACCATTGCTATAACTGTTTTGCGAGATAAATAGACGTATAACTAGTAAATCGGAAAACGAAATGCATGCTCTAGAAAATATTTATCCTGACAGTTCTGCTACATAGAGCCGAGTGCTCTCTCGATATTGAACATTTTCGAGAGAAAAATTATTCATTGAATTCAAATACACGAGCAACGTGAATTTAGCAGAAGATTCATCTGTGAGCTCAATGAACTTATCAATATGTGTATTTAGTTAGTCCAGAGAGCCAAAACATCTCGAATACGCTGGTTTGGTCACACGTGCGAAAGGGGAATAATGCTTCAGAAAAATTATCTTAAGTTCACAGCCCCCAGGTTCGAGAAGAAAAAGAGACTGAACTTCCGTTCCAAAAATCAAGTTTCCACCCTTGCCAAAGAGCTTTGTCTAGACTCTAGACAAATGCAAATAGAATGGAATGGAAGGCTGCCATGTTTCAGGAAGGGACTCTTCACTGATTGAGAATCCGTTAATTTAAGTAAATAACGCATCCAACGTGTGAACGTCTGAACGTCACAAATGTTTCCAATATACAGTAATCGGCACGTTGCAACAGTTAAGAATAAACAAATCTTTTAGAATAGAAAAGAATTTTAAGTTGAATAAGCTGGAAAACATACTGGCTACTGAACTTTCTTGAGCAATGAATTTTGCTGAATATTCAATCTTGTGTATGAAAGGGATGATGTGCCTTCCTAGATATTGAAGGTACCTTCTATAATACTATATATGAACCCATTTCGGAAGTTATGTTTAAAAAAGTTTTTGATCATCTCATTAACCTAACCCAGCGGTGATGATTGAATGATGATTGAAAACCGGAAAATCTGCACATCTTCCGGAGAGACTAAAATCTCTGTCGCATGCGTGAAAGGTTGTCCACAAGGAGGTGTTCCGTCAATAATCAAGGCTAGCAAACAATAGGATATGCCGACTACTTAGTCATAATAGTGAAGGATAAATATTCCAAAAACGCTTGCTATACAATGCTGAATGCTCGAAAGAAAGTAAACGGTTTGTCGAAGAAAATGCCTCAATCAAACCCAGTTAAGCTATTCTTCCTTACTTATATAAAGCTCCCCTTACTTATAAAAGAAATCTGAGTCTTGACCAGATCTCATTTAACGGTACAGAAATTGTTTACTCCAACGAAGTAAAATATCTTGGAACCTAAGAATTAACCTATTGCATGTATATAATGATGATATGACCCATCATCACACTCATCAGTATTATGGTGGACCAAAATAAAAGAAAAATGTACCATACAAAACCTACGGCAGGTACTAAGCTTGCATGCCTCGGCATAGACGGTGTAATCCACACATGCCTCGCAGCGACTATAAACGTCTTCATTGGTTTAACGCCACTTCAACTCAGATTAATCATTCAGACGACACGAATCAAATGAATCTTCTCTCTAAAATCCCCGAACTTGACATGAATTGTGCGGTAAATGACTAACCACTCAATACCCTGTATGTATCTATATGGATGGTATACGGATGGATCGAAGGTGGGCACCAGGTTGGGTGCTGGAATATTTGGTTCAGACACCAGAATATCGCAACTGATGGAAAAAGTCCTAACGTATTACAAGCTGAAATACATACCATTTAGGTGTGTAGCATTAGGCTCTAACTTCATTTACTCCAACTTAGTATTGCACCGCTTCAATGCATTACAAGATCTCTCTCAAAAGAACCAAATAAAGCTTTTGTGGGTGCCTGCTCATAAAGATATTGTCGGAAATGAAATAGTCAACGAACTGCCCAATGAACAGTTTGGCTGATTCCTTCATCGGACCTGAGTCTTTTTGTAATATTCCGAATTCAGCAAATAACTCCACAATAAAGATTTGGGAACATAATGTGTATATCCCATTGGGAAAACAACCCAGGGCTTCCCCAGGCTAATAGAGCCATCAAATCCTTCCACAATAAATCTAAAGAGTCCCTAAAATTAAAAAGCGATAACATAAGGGGACTGGTTAGATATCTGACCGGACACTGATACTTACGATATCACTTACACAAAATTGGTCTTATTCAGGAAACTGAATGTTGTCTTTGCATAGATGACGATGAAACTGCTGAAAAAATCTTATGTGAACGCATGGCTGTAAGTGTCCCAAGGAGACGAAACTTCATTAAAAACATTTTTAATCCTCAAACGCGTATATAATCTTATACAGGGTGTCCCCTAATTCGTCAAGGATAGTTTGGGAAATGATGCAGGTTTTCCCAATCATAAAATCTACTATATGTGTTTTTCTGTAAACTTGTTGATGTTTTTCTTTTTATTATTGTTGCGTTCATAACCAAGAAATAGCAAAACGTTATGTTTATTAAGCATAAAGTCCTACATTAAGTTTCTACCATTAGTATTAACAGAGCAATTTTCTTTAACATGAGTCAGGGTACGCCAAAGTGAGCCTTTACTTAAATCCTAGATAAATGATGTCAACATTGGAGATAGACCCGTACTGTGGAACGATTTTTTTCTTAGAATATACTCAAGAATCATTCCCCAAATTATTCTTGATGAATAAGGAGACCCGCTGATAAGGAATGACCCAGTGAAAAACTCACTATTGACAACAGAAGATTTGAAATAATAGAACAAAAAACTTTTCGTTCAATAAATTCGAATTCCTACATTGTTTCCAATAAGGACCTACTCCTACATGAGCTTTTTTAAAACTGTATCTGGTCATTCACGGCTTGAACTTCGGTCTCCCATTTATGGTGATTGGCGAGAAAAATACAATATCAAACTGAAGCGGATGTACGTACAAACATTCTCCAATAAAATATATTCAAATAGTCCAATTTTAATTTAAAGTGCTGCCCTACAATATAGTAGTCTGCATAAAACAAATCATTTCATTCATCGAACTATTGTCGAGGTACATCTACATATGCCAAAGAGACTAAAGACATTTGGTATTCATTAGTTTTTTGCAATTTTCAAATTTAAAAAAAATGTAAAAGAAGGCAAGAAGTACATCTGAGATTCAATTTAGTGAGAGAAAATAAGAGTGTGAACACTTATGAATAATAAATATCATGAGTTACATGAAATAAGGTTGTCGACCCTATACATCTGAATTGTAAGTCTAAAATTAAAGATCTGTAGGATTATGCCATTGAAACCTACGCTCGTTTGCCAAAAACGTTGCAGATTCGTTTATTGAGTATTAAGAAAGTGTTGATTTGGTTGTGAAAGTTATATGGCATTCGCAGTTAAAGCGTTTTGTTTCCTCTGTAGTATGAACAAAAGAAATAAGGAAAATATCATTTTACTTATAAGTGACCAATAAATATGGACATATGGTATGTATATACGAGTATATGGATGCTTATTGCAATGAAAAAAAATAAATGCATATGCCAAAAAGAAACATGCATAAAAATCTTAAAAAAGTTATTCTATGGCTTATTGAGCTCCCATCGTATCTTTCAAACAAAACCGATGTTCCATTTTGTACGCCTACTTGCCATCTGTCAGGTGCTTGAGGAACGGACTTACTACTGCACCATCAATAAAAATGAAGCTGTACAATGTTAAAAACGGACAATGTTGTTGAAAACACATAATTTATACATAAATAATACATATTTATTTATTTATTTATTTAACGCGATGACGCATTTTCCATCTATAAAGCTTTGTGAATAAAAAGAATTGACCAAGTTCGTGCTCAGAAAATCCAAGAATGATTGTCAAGAAGCTTATTTATCCAAAACGTGTTACTTTTTAGTGCAGTTTTGGTGCAGAAGGCATCATTAGATCTTATTTTTCAAAAATGAAGCAGGTGTGGCTGTGACTGTGAATGGACTGCGCTATCGTACCATAGTTATTGAATTTTTCTATGGTCGGACCTTAAAGCTATGTTTATTTTCAACAAGGCGGCGCCACGTATCAAACAAGCGACAAAATGACTGCATTTTTACGAGCAAAATATCCTGACAGTATCATGGTATTCAAAATTGGCCGCCGAGATCATGTGATTTAACACCATGCGTTTTCTTTCTTTGTGGTCATGTGAAAAAGAAGGTTTATGCCAACATAATAGATGAAATAGGGCCCAAAATGTCATAAAATGTAAGTATACATGTGGCACACTTTTTAGGTACTGTCTTGTAAAATCCCGTTTTCTAATCGTACCAGAGATTCAATAGATGCCCTATGTTGACTCTGCTCTTTTATCATGAAATGAAGCTAATGTTATTGTATATGAGAGAATCTCAATGGTCAACAGCTGCTGCGGTTTTTTGGAAGGAAGCGATGTTTGCGATGTTATGAAAGATTTGCATATCGTTTCCAACAATTTGAGAAAAGGGGTTTAGAGAATTCTCATAGATCTAGTATTGATAACTGAGGTCTCAAAATATACGCTATATATATATCGTATAAGAATAGTATGCCATGTGTACGATGATGGTAAGAGAATTCGGAGAATTCGAAGACGTTGGAGTATATCAAGTCAGTGTTAAAACCTTGCTTCGATTTTTGATTTTTTATTGAAGTAGCTCATCTACAAGTCCGAAGTCATTTCTTTTCGCCGATGACAACGTTATCATAACCAATGACGTGACACTCCTTCAGGCAGCTCTAAATAATTGGGTACAAAAGCAAGAAGATAATGGGTTATGAATCAGACGTACTAAAAACGAATACCTTCATTGACGGTTTTTAAAACCCGTAAATCCAACTCCAAAAGAAAGTAACGCGCTGAGATGTAATCAATTTATTACCTAGGCTCTATCTTAAGCCAACAAGGAAACTTAAATGTCGTACATAAAGTTGGCATGTGGTGCTGAAATTTCGCAGTATTATATGACAATAAAAGTCGTATAAACTTACAATTTTATTCTACACGGCAGTCGTTCGTCCGGCTTTAACATATACATCGCAATTGGTTTTTTCCTGGTCAACGAAGGTCATCGAAAAATCCAATTTAAAAAGCAACATATTTTTAAGTTCCAGCCAAGGTTTGAAGAAGGGGTTCGCCTTACTTATGAGATGCTTCGAAGTAGGCAACCTAAGATCTGCAAATTTAGTCAACCCCACTTCAGGCGCAGTAACAATGCAAATACGTAGGTGAAGTATTAAACATTGTATATATTTCGAAAATTGAAGAAAAGAGAAGAAGCAAATTCACTAGATAGTTCAAAGGCGTTACCTCCGCTGTATAAAAACTACTTTTATTTGAAAATTTCCTGCGATTAACATATAATCAAACATTTGGAAACTCTTACTCCGTTTTATGGTAAACTATGGGCTCTGATTACTTTTAAAATTGCTGCATCCCAATTCAAGAATTGAATAACTTTTCACACAAGAAATAATAGTTATCAACCACAAGCTCCGAGAAACTTTCCCATGTTTCCCATTGCCATTGACGCCAGAAGAATAATCTTTTCTCTCTGTTTTGATGTTTAATTCGAACCCTGATTTTTTGCCATATTAGTCAACGATCTTAGCCATTGCTCCTCACAGTCACCAAAATGTACAAATAGGCCACAAAAACTACGGGTTTGAAACATAACTCAAAGCATAAAAACCATGTAAAAATTTAGAGAGACATATACGTTCATACATAACTTCGAATAGGAGTGAGTAAAATGAAAATAAATCCAAGTTATATTCTAGGAATGCAAAGCAGTTAAATTATATTAAAGTAATCGACAAACAGAGAAATAAACTGGTGAAAAAATACTAAGCCAGGATAAACATTAGTTCTGGACATCAAAATCTCGATTAATCGTGTTTATAGTACGCATCAAAAGCTATCAGCGTGGTACTGAGAGAAGAAAATGTTTGTAAAACGCTGAACAACAAAGCACAAAGAAGTATTGTCAGGAGGAAAGAAAAAAAGGTACCGATGGACGTTGACTATGAAATTAATATATAAGCAGGGCATTCCGTAAGCAAGTTGTACGGCGTAGGAACGAATACGATATTTTAGAGTACGTTCGCAAGTGGGCTTGAGCCTTATGAGCATTCAGAGAGAGACGAATGTTACGGTTAAAAATTTGAAGTGGTGGAATGCTACTGACGATTTCTATGGAGCACTGGTGGTGGAAATAGCGATAAAAGAGGATGAGACATGAGACATTACGTTGGTGTTCGTTTGAGTCTATCGTCTGAGTGATATTAGTATCATCTATAAGTCTTATCGCATGGTTTTTAATTATATTTTGCAGGTCAGACATGTTTTGGGCCTTGTACTCCAATTTTGGGTTTATGAATGCTTTATACATTGAGGTCAGATCAGAGGCGGTGAAATTTCTTTTTATATCCCTTGAGGAAACCTAGACATTTTGCAGCATTTTTGACGATATTGAATACGTGGTCATTCTTACGTAAATTATCACTGACACACATACCGAGAATGGAAAGTTTTTTGGTTTCGATGTTTTTTGGTTTTAACGACGGCAGACAGCATTGTGTTTTGGAAGCATTAAATTCCACTCTGTTGATAGTTCCTCAATTGCTTATGCTGTAAATATCGGCATTTTCGACAAAAGAACCTGATGCCAAACTCTGTGAAGTGCCTTAGAAATATTAAGTGCAACTGTTTTGCTTTCACCAGGTTGATGTACGTTTAAATTCCACTTTTCGGTGAGACATGCCATTAGATTGTCAGTGGACCTTTTGCTATGAAAACAATGCAAAGCGAGTTCGAAAGCGTATTCGTCCCATTGAAGATTCAGCGCACTCAAGCTTAGGTGTAGAAAAGCTCAATTTGGAAGTGTTGAGCTGATCCCAAAGTATGCAACAAGCTGTTTGGCCTTGTCCAACGATCTGACAGCTGGAATGTCATTATAAATGAGCGTTGGGATTGAAGAATTTTTAATATTTTTGACGAACGCCCAAAAATTCTTACTACCTTTGGGTAGTAGTAATATAGTATTTCTTTGGTCGCATAGAAATTTCACACTTTTTAGAAAGACGTTGCAGTCATTCCTGGCTCGTTTAAACTTTTTCCAGTTATCCTCTTCCGGGATGGTCTTGAAGGACAGAAAAAACATTTCTCTAACACTAATAGCTTCTTTACAGCTTGAGTCGTACCATGCCTTTTTTTTTGGTTCGATACTCTTCATCCGATTAGGGATAAAGGATCTCATTCCAAAGAGAATAGTTTCTGTGATCATATCAGCAAAGACATCCACATCGTTATTGAGAAAACACAACCACCAGTTAAAATTCCTAAAGAAGCTGTTAAGTTCGCTCAAATTGGCTTTTTTGTATTGCCATACAGTGTACAAGATATTAGCTGATATGACACAGTAGTCCAACGAGCACAGAGGGGATGTCACATTGACTTCGTATTTGTCAGAATGAGAAATTAAAAACAAGGGTGTTGGTGGTATAACTATAAACGTCTGGTATTCGTGTAGGCTCATTTACAAGCTGTGGTATACCACAGTGAAGATCTAAACACACCTCAATTCGAGTGTTGTCTGTCCAGCATGTCGAAGACACCCAGAGTTGTGTATATAGAAATCGCCAAAAATATTAATGATTTCAATATGTGGATACAGGAATACAATTCTTTGTATGGAGTCAGACAACGCATCAAACTCGTTAAAGGTAGAATTACTGCCCAATTTGAGGCTTTTGTAAATAAAGCAATAGTGGATAAATTACTTACAGAGATGGAATTTCAATCACATAAAGTTGAATTCCAGATTGAAACAGGGATTACATTGTGTTTGGTAAGTTATATAACTATACACGTAGATGGCGAGACCGCTTTGAGAAGTGTGGGCGGGGATCTACCTGTATTTCACTAAGTACCAAAACAGCTGGTCTGTATTTACCGACGACGTGATTACTTTTTAGCCCGCGAATATTGGCTATATCAACTCTAAACTCCCGGGTCATAATAAAAAAAGACAAACACAAAAACATAAACACCAACGATACTAAGCACAGCTGTTAGGTAAAAATTCAGGTGTAGGTGTTATGCCCCTACAACAATAGGAAACAGCACACCAGGAAATTCATACCCACAACATGCTACCATCAGTTAACATATACTCAGTCAATGCCCGCGTTGTACGGCAGTGTAATACAGCAGTGACTGAGTGCAAGCAACAGTATAACCAGGACAACCGGGCGTTTTTTTTTTTGTTTTTTCTCCCACACAAGTTTATTTATTTTTTTTTTTTTGTTTTTTAAGTTTTTTTTTTTTGTTTACTCGCGCAAGTTTAATACTTGTTTATACAAGTTAAAAAAAAAAAAAAAAACACTTGTTCACTTTTAACTAAAAATTTAATTCGACAAGTTTAACACATTGTACAATGTTGCTTTAGGAGAGGTAAATTGAAAAGAACTGCTTCGCTTTTCTTTATTATCTGCATTTTTACTTAAATTTACATTTGTTTAAACATAATTTTAAAAACAAAAAGTGCTCATAGACATTAGCTCAGCTAAATGCATTTAGGTCAGTTCAATGAAATTGGTTATCGAAAAAAGAAAAGGCGAATTTGTTTATTTAGCCGCATTCACAATGTTTTGCGCAAATGAGTCAATTCTGTCTGCAGAGCGATATGTAGCCCTCGCGCTGTTATTTATTTATTAGTTTTTTTTTTTGCAAGGAATTTCACTTTGCGTGTACACTCTTCGATGGTCAGATCGTCACGATGGATAACCATGGAGGAAAGAACACACACCGAAAGAAAAACACATGAACTCTGTTAACTGTGAATTTTAAATATCATACTAATCAAATATTGGAAGAAAAAAACCCTTTTTCATGAAAGACATCGCAAGACTAGCTTTAATGGCTTGTTAATTTGGCAGTTGCATTATACAGAAGAAAAATGAACTTTTGAGAAAATTACAATCTAAATAATATCATATCTATGAACAATAGTGGAAGAAAAAAGAATACAAGTATGAATATAAGGCAACAATTGTCTACGCTTAGAATTGGATTAGAAGTAGCCTTATAATAGTCTTCTGCAATAAAGCAAACAAACACCAATCAGCTATCCGAATGGACGCAAATCACCAAAATATGGACCGTAAGGCCACAATGAGGATGGAAGGGCGGGTTCAAGCTAAGAGACATTATCCTAGGAATGGAGGGCCAATATGAAACAAGGGACGAAGCCTGCAGTATTAAGGAACTTCAAATTCCGAGAATAAATAAAGAAAATATTTACACAAAAAAAGCAAAGTCTGTAGTAGTTGACCACCACACAACATAATTAACAAATATAGAATCACTCTCTAAGTTTTTATTTGTAATTACGACAAAACCGTTTAAGAGCTAGATAAAAAATAGTAAAAAAAAAAAACGCTACTGGAAGCCAGTTTTCCAAATTTTTTCAAAATCTTCCAAGAGTATCGACAGTCCTGTATTAAAGTACCTTTTGGAACAACTTCCGCGAACTATTCTTAGCATCAGGGATATCCCAATCATCAAATAATCCCTGCCTGGGTCAGTCCCTTACTTTGGCTTCTGAGACTGATCTGGTGTATGTCTTTAACTTAAACAACGTCAAAGAATCATATATCATATAATCGATGCAAGACAGTGATATACGAATATACTCATTTAAATTAATTATGTTGAAAATTAATCTACTGTCCCACAAAAAATTAACATTACTCCTTTTACGAGAGTCCGCATCGAGTTTCGTGTTCAACCGCATTGCATGTAACTAACATATTTGTTAAATATTTCTATGGATTTCTTTTTGATTACCCCCTTGACAATTGTAGGCACTTACTCAAATACTTTTGGTAGCAAAGTCAAGGTTTTTCATTGCGGTAAGAGCATCTATTTGTACGTGTGCATTAGCTTAATGAAAACCTTCACTAACAGATTCAAGGTCACTGACGTCACATAAATCATTAGTCACTTAATTCCAGTTAATGGTATTCAAGTGTACAATCCAAGGCATTGTTATTTTTTTTTTTATAGAATCTTTTGCTCTCCCGCAAAGCATGACCGTATGATAATGTCACATCGTAATCAAGTTATGTAAGGTCGGGTAATAATACACCACAAAGAAAATCAATCCCTAATATTAGTTGAAAATAAAATCACACAACTCACTGAAAGAGAACACAACAAGTATTATCACATAATCTACACTTTTTAAGATGACATTCAATTTGCTCTTCCTCCGATTTGTTAAGTATAGACATCCTTCCGTATAGTGCGTAACAAGTATTGATCTATTATTCATAGATAATGAATACGAATATGTATATATGGACAGTATGGAACGTTGAACTTTGACCTACTCTTAGCTCAGCCTTTGTTCAGGACAATCATCAATCCTTAACGAAACTTTTCGTTTTCATGACAACTAAACACACCCAGACAATAAATCAACAAGAACTTTTAAAGAAAATTGTATAATATCCACAATCAATGTATCGTGGACTACAGTGAGAATATCACTGCTGCTGGTCACTCACGTATAGCTGGATTTGCCAGGTTGAATATATGTAGAGTAGGTCATCGCAACGGAACTTATGGCAGGAAACCACAAATACCCGAATAACCGAATACCCGTACTATTCCAAACGTCAAAGCATGTTCCCACAACTTCCACAAATCGATTATTAAACTCATCCATATAAAACAGATACACCTTAAAAGAATAAAACTTTACCATTGATTAGACAAAGTCTTCTAGAAGCATAGTGTCCGTATCAGTATCCGATGTAGTACCATCTGAGGATTCACGATTTTGGATTACGAACAACGTTAGTAACCGCTAGAGATACACTCTTTCTTTAATAAATAGCACATATCACTAGTGAGACATTGTGGATAACTAAAATTGGAGAAATAATTTCAACGTTGTGGGTACAAAGTACATACTTGCAGTGAACACTCTTATAACCGTCATGCTGCCTATATTGGTTACTCTGCTTATGCCTCTTTTTTTGCCAGTGCCAAGTTCTGTAAGCTTATGATGCTTTTTTATTTTTTATTTTTGTTCTAACAAGATAAAGTGAACAATACTTGTGCAGTGAAATGTACGAGTAGTGTTCCAGAAACCAAGTTATTCCCTTGGCGTGCAGATGATAGGGGATGAACAGTGGTATTAAAAACGTTTGTGTCATTTTTTTAAATTAATTTTTGTCTTAGGTAAATTTTTAATTTCACAAAAGTGAAACGCTTAGGGCTGGTCGTTACAGAGGCACAGAGTCTTATAATAAAAATTAATCTAAGACAAATCTATAAATGCAGATGATTAAAAAAATATAGAAGCTATGTATACTCTAAAATTAACATCTTGGACAATTTTAACGTCAAAGTGACACGACATTATGTCTGGTAATGCAACTAGGCTTTCTGAATAATCAGCAGTAAAAATCACAACAGATTGACCACATTGCGATAAGTACAAGGTACGCCATCAGTATTTTAAATACCTGACGCTTTCGGGAGTCCAATATTGACCCGGAAAACCAAAAATAAACACTTTTGCAAGGTATTAACTGCATAAAAAGCTGCAACTACAGTAAACTTTACTGTTCACGTACTTTAAATGCACTTCAAACGAGTTGTGTTGTAGCTTATGCAAAAACGAATACTGGTGGCAACAATGTTAAGGGGCTATCTGAAAGGCCACAGTTTTTGGTTTCAGTCGAAAACACCAATCCTCCGCATTCCAAAAATTGACTATGGAAATGATTCCCCAATGCGATGGGAAGCACAAAGGTTTCTCCAGAAGAAAAGGAAGGCACACAGTCTTACATACGAAGGAGAAAGATATGGCAATATCGGCGTAAATACGTAAATAAACCTTACATTAGCATCGTAAAGTTTGACGTGTTTTAATGATACACGTGCTCTGAACATTTTTTCATTTTTAAAATTTAAAAATTAATCTCACATTTTCGTGTGATGGAAGCTCGCTGTTTATGAGCTACAACAGTTGTTGATCATCTTGTCTCGAGTTTTGATGGTGAAGCACCATCAAATTCCAGGAAGAATTTCGTGAAGGTCTTCAAAAATCCGTTGAATGTGCCAGAAAATATCGACGCTGTGCGGAAACTGATTTTGCAAAATTTTTAAGTGACATGGTGAAATTAAGTTAATAATTTGACAATCGCTCAAAAAAGGCACTCATCGAATGGTCTTAGGAAATTACGGATTCCTAAGGTTTACGGAACCCTATTTTGTAATGGATTATCAGCATACAGTAAGAATACTCAGGCAGTTCCAAAAAATTAAAGAAAAGTACTTTGGAATACAAAGAATGAAAAAGGAGATTTAACGAATCACTACACGAGTTACATTGAACTTGTCAAAAATAGCAGGCGTCTAAGCTAGCTAGCCAGCTCATGCCCGACAGAAGACGCAGTCAAATAGAAAGGCACCTCAACATACTTATTTTATTTAAGGCATTGCATTGGTTCATTCCGAACTGTAGATTAAGTTTTTGTTACTCCAACGACGGTATTAATTAAAGACACTAAGAGACGGCAGATAATTCAGTTAAAATGCAAAATGTGTCACGTTTTCCGATTTTGACAAACTGCTTCCTTTCCAATTTTGACACAATCATCAAGAATTTGGGGCTCTATCTGGCCAATAATATGTTGTACATTGTTTTCCGAGACCTAAAAATGTGTTGGCTTAATAGCATTCACCGAAGGGTATAGCACAACATGAAGTAGTAGAGTAAATTTTAACAAATAAAGGACCGATGATGTCACCATCGTGAAGACCACACCAAACAATGCACTTTTATGCGTTTGCATTAATTAAGTCTCACGGGACATACTGGCTTGGCCGCAAGCAAAATGTGTGTTTTCTTGGCATCGCTATCTGTTCTTATTCTGAATTTAAATGCAAATTATACTAACAACCTAACCTATAAGCGCTAACTCAATGCAAGATATTTATCGGAGTTAACGCGGATAGCAACAATACTTCAAGTCTTACCTTTCCATCCAATCGATAACTTGTATTGGAATGCGAAAACATTTGTTACTCCGGCTCCGATAGCCGGTTTTTTGGGCTATGAAAATAAAGCGCTGATGATGATGCCAAAAAAAAAAAAAAAAACAATTAAAGTAAGCTTCATGATGTTGCACTATTTTTCGAAAAGAAAAATAACTTTAAAATCATTTTAAAGAGCCCAATCTGTTTACTTCCATCACATCAGATGGACCTTAAACGAGTGTAAACCAAGATTTTCCACATAGTGGATGAATTAGAGCAAAACTTTTGCATTAGATGCCAAATTGACAATTCCGAATTTTTTGCTAGTTTTTCATTCCCATCCGAACACCTGTTCACTATCAGAATGATTTTATAGAATGCTTGAGATTGTGTAGAAACTTGCAATTTTGTGACAAGTTTGCATAATCAGATAACTTGAAGCTCATTCTAAACTTTCAGTAGCATGCTTACTTACTTTTAAAAACTTGAAGAATAGAGAAGTGTTGTTATGTAAACTGTGTTTAAACAACAATTTAATTGAAGTCAAAAATAATCGGTTATATAAAAAGTCTCCGCGGTTTTTTGGTACATTTTTGAAAAAAAAATTTCTTTATTCAAAATCAATTTCAATCAAGTACATATTGGCCATTATTATCTATAACCTTTTGACATTTTCCGGGTAGCCTCACAATTCCATCGGTGTAGAACTTCTGTGGTTTATCAGCGAAAAACTTGGCCACGTAATTTTCAGTGGCTCTTCGGTCGCCCAATTTTTTACCATCAAGAGAGTTTTGCAAAAACCGAAACAAAACGTAATCAGAGGGTGCATGGTCCGGGCTATATGGTGCGTGCATCGAAACTTCCCATCCAAGCTCCGTCACTTTGTTCCGGTTCATCAAAGATGTGTGTGGCCTAGCATTGTCATGATGGAAGATAACTCCCTTTGGCCAATTCTGGTCGCTCTTTCTTGAAAGCTTCATTCAAACGGTCGAATTGCGCACAGTAGAATTGACCGTTTCGCTACGTTCTCATAGAACGCTCATAATAGACAATTCAATCGGGCTTATTATTTATTTCTAATATGGTATATGTTTCGTCGATAAGGCTAAATCATAAAAATTTAAAAGTACTTTAATATTTTCCAGAGTCTTGTATCCAAAGAAATACGGACTTCAAAAACTCTATCAATGATGGAATTTTACGATATCCCAAACCTGTCTTGAAGCCGTTTTTAAATTGAATATTCCAGTGCAAAAATCGATTAAGAAACTTTTTTTGCCTCAGTGAATAATTGTGTTTGTGTCCTAGCCAAACGTATGAGAAATGTCACGAGTTTCACTTTATTTTGAAACAGAAGTTAAAGTTCCTCCCAGACAAGACGCAAACTGTGCAGGGTCTTATTGTAATAAAAGTGAAAATTGCGAATGAGAGCTGCTAGAAGGTTTTCGATCACAACACAGCTTGGAAATAAACTGATCAATGACGCAGCGAATTTTCATATCGATATCTATGTGAATAAAGAGAACATGCGTTATTGGCGTCTCAACAACTACAAAACGGCAACAAAACATTTGCATTGTACAATTATCACAGTGTGGTCTGCTATTCCTACTTGGCTATTTCTCAGCAACAAGCGGTATAAGGTTGAGGAAAAATTCTCCGAGTAAATTATTTAGAAAGTATCGCTCGGTTAGACCTAATATAATATGCTTGTTGTAGGTTGAGCTTAAAATACAATAACAATTTTCAGCCGATTTAGACCCTATATGTTAGTTGTGCACAATGCACCTACGGTTTTCTGTCGCATATTTGCATGAATGCTGCAGAAGGAATTTATGTCTATGACACTTGCCTCGAAAATGGATCCCGCTTAAGTTCGATTAACATATGATTTAGAATTTCAAGGACTATGGTTTAAGTTGAATAAAAGCATAACGTTTTATCATCAACTCTACAAGATGAGCATGCAAAGACGTAAATTCAAAAGTCATTGAATTATTTTAGCTTTGTAGCTTTAGTAACAAAGTTATTCTTTCTGTTAGTCAACCAACATAGTTTACACAACAACACAACTTCGCCCCACGCGGGCGAAGGAAATCTAGGAAGGAAAGAAAGAAAGATACCGATGTACTTTAGTTTTGAATGTTTGAAGGTTAAAATGGTCAGGAAATAAAGTGCTCGGCAGGGCATTCCACAAGCGAGATGTACGGCTTAGGAAAGAATCACAATATTTCAATTTACCTCCGAAAGTTGGCTTGAGAGTAAACTGATGAGCCTTCAGAGCGAGATAAGTATTATGGTTAAAGGTTTGAAGGGTGGGAGTTCTACTGGCAATTTTCATGGAATACTGCTGGTGAAAATAATGATAAAGCAAGATGAGACAGGAGACATTCTGTCGGATATCTAGGTTGTTAATTGACTGGCTGATTTTAGCATTACCTATGAGCCTTATCGTATGGTTCTGAATCCTATCTATCAGGTGCATAGAGACTTTAAGAGCACCTGACCAGACATGGGCATTGTACTCCAATTTAGGACAGAAAAATGTTTTATATATTAAGGCCACGTCAGAGGTAGAGAGGTATTTCTAATATCGTTTGAGGAAACCTAGATATTTCACATCATTTTTGGCCACATTAAATATGTGGTCATTCCAACGTTGGTTGTCATTGACACACATAACGAGAATGGAAAGTTTTTCGGTTTCAACGATGCAAGTGCCATTCATAGATAATAGATAGGTGTTTCGATTTCGCTTTAACGACAGCAGACATCATTGTGTTTTGGAAGCATTAAATTCTACTTTATTGATTGTTCTCCAATTGGTGATGCTGTTCATATCGGAATTTATTGAGCTTAGCATACGCTGAGGTTCTCGTTCTAAAGCCGAAGAACATGGACCTGAGTCTGAGAAAAAATAAACTGTCGTCAGCAAAGGAATATATTTGACTAGGAGTAGCAGACAAGAGATCATTATTGAAAATTAAAAAGAGTGTCAGAGATAGAATGGAGCCCTAGGGCACACCAGCACTTATTTTGTGGATATCAGACTTGAAACCAGCCATGACAACTTCAATTGAACGTTCCGAAGGGTAGTTTCTAATCCATTGAAGAAGATGTTCATCGATCCCACGCACGCATTTTCCACAAAAGAGCCTGGTGCCCAACTCTGTCAAATGCTTTAGAAATATCAAGTACAACTTTCATGCTTTCATCAGATGTTAGCCAGCTTCTCGGATAGAGTAGTAGTAGTAGAAGAGTAGGATTGACGAAAAAGCTTACACAGTGGTTTGCCAGCATGAAGAAAATTTACCATCTGTTATGTTAAAATCTGTGTATGTTAAAATTTTTAAGTACTCTTGCTACTAGGTATACAAGTTGCAAGTAGATTCGCCCCATTGAGGGTTCGATGCATTCAAGTGCAGGCGGAGACAGAGCAAAAGCTGGCCGCAAAGTGTACAGCAATCAGATTGGCCTTGTCTAAAGAGCTCACAGCTGGTACGTCATTGTAAATGAGCGTTAGGATGGAGGATGACGCAGAATTTCTGATGTTTTTGAGGAACGACCAAAAGCTTTTACTACCTTTAGGACATTGTAGTATTTTTTGCCTCAGTTTTTGATTATATTGAAATTTCGCACGCTTAAAAAAGACGTTGCAGTCATCCCTGGCCCGTTTGAACTTTTACGGTTTTCCTTTGTCGGGTTTGTCGTGAAGAACTAAAAAAGCATTCCTCTAAATTTGACAGCCTCTTTACAGCTCGAGTCATACCATGCCTTTTCTTTTGGTCTGAGACTTTCCGATGAATGCTAGCAGCGACATCGAGGAAACATAACGACCAGTTAAAATTCCTAAAGAAACTGTTAAGTCCGCTTCAGTTGGCATTCCCGTATTGCCATATGGTTCTTTTAGGAATTTTTTCTCTAACCGTGTGGTCGGCATACGAGAAATTAGCTGATACGACACAATGGGCCGACGAGCGTAGGGGGGGAGAGTACATCAACGGAGTACTGAAGCAAATGTGATGAAACTTCTAATTTGGAAGTGATTCTTTGAGGCCATTTGAATCATATGCCGTATTTCGAAGAACGGGCAGTATCATATGATTTCTTTAATATTATAAGTCATCAATAAATTCGCCCAGGTACAGATATACGCGGACAATATCGGCTTCTACAGCAATTCAAGAACAGCCGAAATACTATATTTATAAGGTGAACGTGGGCAAGTCCAAAAAACAAACATAAAAGTATAGACTAGAGAAAACGTTATTGTTAACAACATTTAACTCAAATAATTAAAAAATAAAATAAAAAAACACCACCTAACATTGATAAATTAACAAAATGTTTAACAAGAAGCTACTGGCTACAGAAATGTATTCTTCGAACAACCGACAATACATACATCAATACATAATATTGGTTCCATCAGAACGGTTATTTCAACCACTTATAATATTCATATTTCAGCGGCTAAATAAATTAATCATTATCGTGCTGAAAACTTTCGAACCCGACTGTAAGCACTCTTTACTTCAAAGCGAAAATCAATACACAGCTCTATATGTAATATACGAGAGGGGTTATGGCATTTTATGGTGTTACGAAAGTTGCACTTTTGCCAACAAGACAAGGACGATAACGCCAACAAAACAACAAGAAGAACAACAACGACACTTCACTTTATCCATAAACAATACAAGGGCTTGGCAAATAAATAAGTAAATTAAATAAATATAAATAATAAAAAGTAGTTACCACTCACCATTTTGTGGGTATCCCGTTTTTTAATACCAGCTGCTTTCTCTTCCGGATCCAATGTTGTGGGCGAAGCGTTTTCCAATTTTCCAACACCACCACCACTATTCTGCTCCATTTCTATTCTACTATTATCTTTATTGAGTTTCTTATTACAATTATTTAAATCTTCTTTTTTAACTTCACCCGACAAGGAAATGTTTTCTGATTTATCACTTAGACCCAAGGTAGAGCTCCTTTCGTGTTCAACTATGCTCAAAGGCGAACGCGTCGTTTGTACTGCTTTCCTACGAAAACTAAAGCCGGTGTGGGTGACGCCAGAATTGTTACCACCATCTGACACTACTGTTCCATTGCAAATCCGTTCACAACCCTCTAGAATGGGGGTGCTTATGTGTTCCAAAATTCCACAGCGAGGCGCATGTAAGTTGCTCTTGGTACCGCGCACTCGCAATGATGCACTTCTTCGGAAAAGCTTTGGCTGTCCTGTAAGCACTGATAACGGATATGGAATTTTAGAAAGTGATTGTGTTGGTGGTGTTTGTGACTTTGCAGAAACAACTGTCACTGCTACATTTGTGGCTTCTTCGATGTTGTCCTTTCCGGGGAAAAGACTTTGAAGGTTTGTTGTCGTTTTATCGGTCAGTGGGCCAACATTAATTTCGACTCCCATTGATGGTAATGGTGATGTCATCATTTATTCTCTCACGCACACTTTAAATCACTTCTGTAGGCCTTACGTCATAGATTTTATGTGAATTTAGAAGTAGTATCTTACGAATTTGTATCGTTCCGTATCCGGTATAAGCTATCCGGTGCGCCTGCTGCTTACTGCAGCTCCACGAGTACTCACAATCGTAATCCAATTGAATTTATCTATTCAGGTGGAACCGACGATCATCATAGAAAGTGACCCAGAAAAAAATTAAAAAAAGAAAATAAAAGAGAAAATTAGTAATTAAATGTGGAAAAAAAACAATATAAGAAGTCTTATTGCATGTAAGTACCATATGTATTGTATTTTATTTATCTTTTACTTTGTGAGTAAGGTTTACAAATTCTTTTTAATTTCCCTGACACTAGGAGGTCAATTTGTGACAACGCGTTAATGGAGTCGTAGAGAAATCATGTTGCCCTAAAATTGGTTTAGGATACGCAATCGCGGTATTTTCTTTTCAAAAAATATTTTTTTGAATTATTAAATTAAATTTTTATTTAAAAAAAAACCAAACGATTGTAGGACACCACCTTAAAGTTCTTAGCAATTATTTCTGTATCTTTGGGCCTGTTAAAGCAATTTAACTTTGTCTTAATTTTTAAGGATTAGATAAATAAATACATAAACTTTCTCGTATTTTTTTCTTTTCTTTTCACTCAAGTGCTTTTGTGTTCGTTTTGCAAAGTCGAGTGATTTTGTAATTAATGGCTGCCGTTCGTTAAACTCTTTGAATGGAAAGTTAAAAAACGAAACTATAAATAAAATGAAGGAAAAATGAACAAAAAAATGTGCGCTTAGATAACCTCTGATATTCAAAATATAATGCACTTATAATTAATTTAAAAATTGAATGCACGCAGAGGTGCATTTGATTATGAAAAATAGCTCATATGTAAATTAAAGGGATTTTTTTTTTGTATCCGACGTGGTTGAAGAAATTGCGCTAAAACATAATATTAAAAAAAAAAATAAAAAATACATATGATACATATTTTGCAAGCAAATTCACATGCAATCCAATTTTCTGATACCAATTGCCACATGTTAATTTTACTTGCTAAATGGATGTTCGAATGGTTATTAATCAAAACTACTGCAATCATATTGCTAAATTCGAATATGTAACGATGGAGTTTTGTGCTCTGGAGGTGACCAACTGTTTGATTTATGCATATTTAGAGTGAAGTTAAGACGATTACGGATAATGAATTATAGAAAACCGACCATTACTTAAAACTATAATTCTAAGTGTCTACGACATAAAAGAGAGCTTACAAATCAAAATTAAACCTTAATCGTAGTAATGTTATAAAATGTGGCAACATCATCAAATAAATAACTAAAATGACCGTAGTCTACCAACCACAATCGTCCAGAAACTATTTATATACATGAAAAAGGAACGAAATCGTACCGAATGCGTACGAGACTTCGGAGTCTTCAAGCTCATGTACATCGAGAGTCCAAGGATAGAAATGAGGCCAAAAGCTTTTATAAAAGCTAAATCGAAGTTTATTTGTATTCATGTCCTTTATGTTTGCTCATTAATCTTAAGGCAAGATTAAAATTAAATCATTATTTTATAAATAAAGTTAAATATTTCACTAGAGTATTTAAAAGTAAAAAGGCTGTTTATTTATTAACAGACCTTTCAAGGGTTTCGTTAATTTTATGGACAATATAATTGCCCATGTAGACGCGACATTCGTGGTGTTGTTGCTAGATTTACCACTAATTTACGATGCTCGTACATGACATAGAGCGTCCCGAAGAGAAACAGTGCAGCAATTAAAGCCAGTGTTAATAAGGATTTTTTCAGATTCAAGCTTTTGAAATATTTTCGGAAAGGTATCGGTGTTGTCCCTTACAACATTCAATTAGTACAAGAATTGAAATCCTTATATCGTGGCATATGTCAGATCAACACTGATATGATTTAAAACCAAATGTATGATTATCAGGAATTCTATGGAAAAATTATGTTCGATGAGTACGCCAATAGGCAAAATTGCCATATTGGTAGTGACTTTCAGTTTCGCAAGTGACTCTTCAAACACCATTCCATCGTGTTGTATGTCGTCGTTTAAAGGGCTTGTGGAAACATCGGCAGTAGCCTGCGTTATAGTTAACGGTGGACGACACAGAAATAAGATCAACGAATATTGGTTCTCAAATTTATGGGACAACGATGTGGACAATATGGGGTTCCATCAGAATAGGGTTACGAGTCATACTGCGACCAATATTGTCAATTTTTTCAAATCAATGCTTAGCAAAAGAGTGATTTTAAGACTTGGGTTTGTAAATTGGTGACTTAAATTTTGCGGTTTAACGCGGCATGTCCAATAGTTATCCACGTCAACCAGCAACTATTTAAGCTTTGGAAGACAATATACAGCGAGTTATTGCAGATATATGATCCAAGATGCTTAAAAAAATGGTCGAAAATTAAACCGGAAGGATACGCTTTGTATGTTAAAGTCGCGGTGTTCATATGTCTAAAATCAAATTTAATCTTTTTTAAAAACTAAAGCCAATGTCATGTATTTTTATTTTTCTAGACCCAATTAAGAAAATAACCTTAATAAAGTATCTTTGTATCAAATATGCATATATCGAGCTTGCTAAAAAGTTCGCTATCATATGCCAATTCAGTGGTAATTATGGTCTTAGTTCATAATATTCGTGTACTAATGGTAGTAAAGTACTTGGTCACTCCAAGTCAACGTTTTATTTAATGGCATACCTAGATTTTTTGAGGTGTCTACGTATGAAATGGGACCGTCATTTAGATGAGTCATGGAATAGTTTAAAATATTTTTAGGTTTTTTGAAGAAAACAATACACTTTGTTTTAAAGGGTTTATTAAGGAATTTCGCTGCGACCAGTTAGAAATTTTACCATGTCGGAGTTGATGCAACTAACGACGATCTATTTAATCAAGTGAAGATCTTTTATGTATATATAGTGAATAGTAAGAATTCACTTATAAATCTGTGAAAGATAAACATTATTCAGCTTAAGCCTTAATTTGAATTTACATTTTAAATTTTTTAGAAAAATGTTTATTTAAAATGGAATTCTTAAGGAAATGTTGAAGTCCATGTCATGAAGTTGTGCGTCATCTAGCACTCATATAGTGCGTAGGAGTGTATTCCAAAGACGTATAGCAGCAATATAAAACTGTCTCTCAGATGTTGAACATGAAAATCGCGGAAGTGGTAGGCAGGCAAATATGCTAGACACCGGAACCTGGATGCTTTTGATAATGCTGAAGAGAAGTAGAAGCATGCGAAATTTAATATAATTTTCAAATAACAT
Source organism: Volucella inanis (assembly GCA_907269105.1). Taxonomy (NCBI): domain Eukaryota; kingdom Metazoa; phylum Arthropoda; class Insecta; order Diptera; family Syrphidae; genus Volucella; species Volucella inanis. Next base: position 72,533,792 of record OU026157.1, on the reverse strand, counting down.
ATTTACTAAATTTTTAGCTAAGTGTGAAACGTGGTCATATCTTTTGAGACGATAAACATAGCGAATCGTGATGTTAATAGCAGCTTCTAGTTTCTTTTGCTCTCAGCGTCACATTCATAAAAAATTTCGCATCCATAAATCAGCAGAGGAATTACTAAGGCTTTGGCAAGTAGCAGTCTTGTTTTAGTTGATGTACACTCTTGAGCAGTCCATAATGTTTGAAGAACGCCATATTCTTTTCTCACTATAGAATTTATATGGTTGTTCCACGTAAGTGTTCTATTAAAGACTACGCCCAGATTTTTCGGAGAGTCAATGTATTCAATTTTTGATCCGTTAAGCATTAAATGTGGAAACTAGGAAAGACCCAGAGTAGTTTTAGAAATAACTAAACACTTATTTTTATGGATTTAGTACTAAACTACTTTTTGACGTCCAATTTGATATTCGTTGAAGCTCTTCATTTAACTCATTAGCGGAGTCTTCAATGAGACCTAAGGAGCAAATCTGATAAATTTAATTGTCATCAGCGTATATGTGGTTCGAAGCTATATCAGTAATATATACTGGAAATAAAGGGGAACACCTTTAGTTAAGTGAAGAAAATAATAGGATACAACTACTAAAACAGCATGTTTTTTTTTTTACTGAGATACGACGATATTAATTTAATTGAAAAAGGAGAAATGAATAAGTGAAGAAGTGAAGATCAGAATAGAGTGCTCTACCATATCAAAAGCCTTGAAGAAATCTAATCATTAAGTTGTTTATGCATAATCCTTTCACATAGTTTTGAGTGAAAAGGAAGGATTGATATTGGCCTGAATCAATCACCTGTAAAGTTCTAAGGGATTGGAATTATTTTGCTAATTTCCATTGGCAAGGAAAAATTCCACTCATAAGAATAGTGTTAATGATGTGCGTCATAAATTGTAACAATGATCGTAAAATTGCTTTCACAAAAATTGGATTAATCCTATCCTTCTATCCGAAAACGCTTCCACTGTCGATACGGCCGATCACATTGCAACATCAACTCTCGAATTTCGTTCGTTAACCACGCTTTTGTTATGTCTCTTACAATTCCTGTTCTAATTGCTATGTATGTATCAAAAAGAAAGTTGATGTTTTCATGAAGTCGATTTATGAAGTCGATTTATGAAGTCGATTTGTTCAACTGGTGATGGCATATAAAAAATGAGGTTCCATTGAACGGAATTAAAATGCCCTTTCAATATTTTTGAAATCCCTGTATATATAATATGTTGTGTCTATGCCATTACTTATATCAAAATTGCAAGTTAGAAGCAAAAGATCGTGTTTCGAAAAAGCTGGTGCAGCAACTTGGTTATAATTGTGGGTAATCATATCGATATTAAAATCTCAAATTTAATTTTTATTGTTTTATCGATATGCACGATGAGAAGTGAAAATCAGAAATACGTGTTTTCATGAACGTATAAAATATTGTGTGATCGACGATGTCAAACGAATTTGAATAATCAAAGAACAACATGAACATGAACTGACTTTGTCTATCTAACTTTGTCATAATTTTTCAAATACTTTGGGAATAAAAGTCTTGCCTAATATATAGGTACAATTTTTTTTTCTAGGTTAGAAGAAGAACAGTCGTAATAAGAAGTTAATCAAGATTCTAACAAACAACAATATTATGAACAGAATGACTTATAAATTTAGAGAGAATTTTACCAACTCCGGTTTTTTTTTAAGAGCTCAAGGGCAACGAAAGATTTTTGGGCTCACTGGTTATTTCGCCTCATGGGTGGCATCCAACACTTAATAGGGAGGCTAAATTATTAGTGTAATTGAACTTGTTGTTGTGTTCTAGGCAACCACTCATCTCACGTGAACTTAGTTGCCTGAAAAAAAAGAATGCCTAGCGGGCGCTGCTGGTATTGAGCCCCGAACCGTCCGATTTGAAAACCAATGCACTCCCACTGGGGTCAGGCTACCCAGTTGTACTTAAAGCACCAGGCCATTTTTTTTTTTTTTTTTTTTTTAAAGAAGCATTTTTTAAGAATACTCTAACCGAATTTAGTAAAGAAATTCTTAAAATTGATGGAAATACAGCATATAAAATACAAATATAAAATTAAGTTTGCATGTCGAATTATCCTTCAGCAAAATTTTGAACGCGTTTTTCTAGAAACTTCGTTTTTCTACCTAGTTGGCAACATATTTGAAAAACTATTCACCCGATTTGCATGTACAAAAAAATTGTGTATTGTCTTCTATATATATATATAATGAATATTAGTATCAATAAAAAAAAAACATTAAAAAAAAAAGCCTCGTACCACGTGCGCCCCGTGGTCTGGTGCCATAATGGAAACCCGATTCTCGAACACATCCGCCTGCTTCATGATTAATAACTCGAATGCTTCTGAAGGCGCTATTTATTTAGAAAAATTTAATATCTTTAAAGATATGAAACAAAATAGGTTTCCGAAACGCAAACGTTGTAGTATTATATAAATAAAACATTAAAGAACGGAGAAAAGAAAAGATATCGAAACATAAAAAATAAACAATTTTTAAGAAAGACAGAAAAAGTGATTAAAAAAAGTTATTCTAATAAGGTAGATTGGAAATTTGAAAATTTTAAATAATTTCAGTAGCAAAAAAAAAAAAAATAATAATAACAACAATTGACCGGTACTGCTTGTTCAGTTCAATGAATTTTTAAAGCTTTCAGTGTTGGTTTTTTGGTCAAAAACTCAGGCTCTTCGTAGTTATGAAGACAATCTCGTTACCGATCAACAAAAAATTCTATAAACACTTATACAGCACTTCCAGCACTTCAAATAAATAGTGCTCTAATAATGTCTCCTCAGCCGACTTTGACGCATTTCCATAGCAACTTTTTAAGGGTGAAGAAAATTATAGGCAACGTTCGCCAGATCATGACATATCTAATAATATGAAAGTAAACCCGCTGGAATATCAGCTCGTTCTGTCCCATTTCCAAAAAAAAGTGATACTATATCCCTGCCATAGGTTGTCTTTAAGCAAAAAAAAAAAAAAAAAAACAATTTCACAGCCCGCTGAGTTCTCCCAATTATGTTGATATCATCGGCGCACATCAGTAGTTGCAGAGACTTTTGAAAGATTGTGCCTCCAGTGTTCACATATGATGATGTTAAAGTGGTCACATAACAGCGCGTCACCTTGTCTAAAACCTTTTTTGAAATCAAAGGTCTCGATTAAGTTGTTACCCACCTTGACGGAGCAGAGAACATTCTTAATCATCGTTCTGCACAGATGGGCGAGTTTGGCTGGAATGCCAAAAAAATTCATGGTTCTATATAGCTCTTCTTTATAAATGCTGTCATATGTGGCCTTAAAATCGATGAAAATATGGTGGGTATCGATTTTAACTTTTTGAGTTTTTTTCGAGGATCTGCCGGACAGTGAAGATTTGGTCGATTGTGGACTTTCCTTATTTGAAATCGCACTGATAGAGGCCAATCAGGTTGTTGACGAAGGGTTTCAGATGACTTTTTATAACAAAGAGATAAATACATGGTTAAGAAATCATATATGCAGAGTCTTTATAAAGTATCAGATAGCAGTATTTTCTAAAGAAGCTTACGAAAATTAATATTGGTTATGAATTCTGTCAGCGGGCTCAAAAAAGGTGGCATGTAGCCTTTGAATACAGCTCAATTTGCCTCTTGGTGAAATAACGTGCCGACATTATTTCTAACCCAACTTTTTATAGTGGGTGGCCGTGGCTCAAGTGGTAGTGTATTGGTTTTCAAATCATATATTCTTATGAAGATGGAATTGGTGGGGTATGGCTGGCGTATATTGCGACAAATTACACGCAAACCCTGAATACGTACCTATCCTATATATGTGGATGAGTCAAAAAGCAAAAATTTTGTTTTTCAGTTATATATTTTTCCTTTTAATCTATTTGTTAAACCTTCCAGGCTGTGATCACATCATTCCAACACGGTGAACGGATCGATTGAGATTCTAGTGCAAAGGCTCTATCGGCAAAAAAAATGGGGCCTGTCACAGAGAGGGGTCCCTAGGATCTATATGGCTTTGATAACAACAAGCTCTCACAAAAATACGTTATAGTTGTTATTACCAGACTCCAAAGAACGGTTTATCTTCTCTGCTTGGGGACTTTCCCTAGCACACCTTGTTCTGATCTAGACGCATTGATGAATCTCCCTCCCCTTGATATCATGGTAGTTATATTATGGACTACAGCCTTATAGCCACCTTTCATTTAAAAAGAAGTAATCTTTAGTACGACACGCACTGGAGCTTTGATGACCTTGCGCGCCAACTATCTTATTGTCATGCTGCTGATGCAACGACACCAGAATTCTTCCTGCGAAAAAATACTAAATCGACGTTCCTTATGCCCAAGACTGGTTTCGATCGCATCTGTAGCAATAGCCAAGTAGTACTGGAGCAAGGAAGGCAGGAGGCATAGTTTAACGTTTTCCAAGCTAGTTCAAGAATGCAAGACTTCACTGAACGCAGTCAGAATCCTAAATTCACTGAGTCTTGTCTGGGTCCCAGGTCAGAGTGATATCACGGGAAATGAAATCGCCGATGAACTTGCTAAGTAAGCCTTTGGAAGGGAAGATTTCAGGACCCGAACCTATGCTAGATTTGCCTGCATCTTTAGTTAGGGCTTCCATTGATAGTTGGGTTTCATATGAGCATAACTGCAAGTGTGCCTGTCGACCCTCCATATCAAAATCAAAGGAATATTTCCCGACATCTCCACGAAGTCTACGGTCTTTCTACTGTCCCTCCCTGCAGGCTTCTTACTGGCATCGTGACGGTGCTACACTGTGCTAAGCATTTAAATGTTCTGGGCGTAAGTGATATATCATCCTGCGACATTTGCTGTAAAAGTGATGGCGACATCGCGGAGTACCACCTCTGTGAATGTTTGACTTACGCTCGCATCAAGCTGCAGGTAATCGGCGTTGATGTGGGCATCAGAGAAATTAGTTTGTATGAGGTATTTTAGTGTTGCTTTTAGTCGGTGAAAAACCGCCATCAGACTTTTATCGAGGACTAATTTTATTATTCTGTGCTGTTGAGAGAGTGATCTTTGAGTACTAACAGCCGATAGGAGATCGTTAATTTTGGCCAGACTTTCTCTACGGTAGGCTTTTTGATTTGTCGTCGCGTAAAGATTTGTTCAATGGTATCCATTCCATTTGCTTCAGTTTTTTCAGTTCATTTGTCTACTAGCGCTCCTCGTGAATCTGCCGATATCTTTTCTTTTAGTTTTGCAGATTCATATACGGATGTGATTTTGGAGCTGAACTTTGAGGCTTCTTTATCAAGAGTATGTGAGAACTCTGTGTTTGAGCAGGACAGATTCAATTCACCTTAGAGTCTCCGTATATAGGTTCCGCTTGATAACTCAGGTTTTCTCAGTTAAATGTTAAATAGGTCATGTATAGCACACTCGCTAGGGACATGGCCTCATAGTTTTTATAGGTCTAGTAGTTTTATCACCTGGTTAACAATTTTGACTTTCTACCATAACATTACAATTTTATAAAATAACGCCGCTAATAAATCAACATAAGCGTCACTATTATTCGATTTCTTTAAGTTTAAAAGATATATATTCGTATATATACATATAAACTGGTATACACTAATTAAGCAGTACATACATATAATAATGGAGATAAAACATAACAATAAGAGGCAATAATTACTAAATACAAAGGTCTAAAACAATCAAGATAAACAATAATCCAATCATCTATTCCAAAACATTTATCTATTGGAAAACAAAAGTGAGATCTCAAAATCATTTTCAATAAGGCTCACACATAACATATAGCTTTGTGTTAGACTATACCTACAATATACTTAGTATAATACTTCATCATAAATAAGAATGATGCTCGTAGTCTAGCTGCTACTATTGATCAGTTGTGTATTTTCCAATTTTGTATGGTATTGACAATAAATTGTATTTTTTAAACCCTTACTTTCTTTATTTTAAACCTACAGTCCGATGTCAAATGTCACGGTGATCCATTTTACGACTGCGCGATTCGATCTAATTTGACCATCGAACAAGCCTGGGATTTTGCCAATGGAAATAGTTCTATACCAAATTCCGACCGTAAACTCAAATGCTACAAGTTTTGTATTTTCGAATTTTTTTCAGTGTTAAATAGATGTACTCTGTTAACGGGAGCAGGCTATCGTTGGCTGGAAAAAGGTATACATGCAGACAAAGTCCACAAAATAATGGAAAACTGTATGAACGTAGCAGAAAATATAACTGACCAATGCGAATGTGGACACCTGATATATGATTGTATTCAAAAAGTCATGTGATTTAGATATTTAAGTATATTGAATAAAAGCCTCCAGCATTTGCAGAATCGATGGTTAAGTTAGTCTGTTTTCTCGTTTTTTTCTTTTAAGATAGTCACAGCCAGATTCGTGTACTTCCTCTTAAGCACATAGTTTTCGCTAGCCGTTGGTTGTTGTCCTAAGGTGAGAGATTACTTTTAAGATTTGTTTTCTAGGCTCTAAAAAATAAAAAAAAATGCCTTAGGCTCTAAAGTCATCCCAGAGTGGAATCGATTTTATGGTTGTTTCGAAAATGATTTTATTGAAAAAAAGGAATACCTCCGATATTAAGAGACTAATTCAATTACGAAGACAAAAACGATAATATCTCGCGAATAAATTAAGTTTTTTTTGTTATGGGATGTAACTTGTATTACTGCTGCAGAGAAAAAAATTGTACAGATGAGAAAGAAGGTTGGTTGCCACCAAACCAAAGTTCAATAACATGAGCATCATATCTACCGACGAGGATGAAGACCTCATCAAAAATGGTTCCAGCTCACTAACTTTAGGTTTAGATTTCCTACATTTCAACTTCTTTATATTCGTATGTTCGAACCGTGAAAAAAATCGACCTCAATACTACACGGCATATCCTGTACATATATGCAAACATTTAGAGGTGCCAAAATTTACTCTGACCATGCAATATAAATCATAGCTCAATTATCCAATGAGTAAAAATTTCATCAACCATTAAAAGGGATATGTTATAGACACACCGAAAATAGCCGGAGACTACAGAGAGTATTTACGCAAAATACTCGTCAATATCTCTTTGTGAAACCACAGACACCGACGATATTCCGCGAATATCATTGAAAAAGTACCTACTACCTGAGGCTGCTATCAATGACAGGCCAGAAATTCATGCATAAGTATGGAGAAAAGGAAAAGCAACCAATAATACATTTTAACAGTGTTGTCAGCAGCTAATAACCCAACTCCGGTCGACGAAGTAACATAATAATGGCACCATGTCGCCGCTTAACGTTTTCTTTATAATTAGCATATGTTCAACGGATTTTACTGACTTTACAACAAATGTTTGCACAAACCGCAACATATAAACGTCTAAAGCCATTTTGAAATACACAAATCCTAGAAAAGTTCAGTGAATTCCAGCACCTCGGGGATTTAAAGCGCCTAGCCTGTCTTCCTGTAGTGCACGTATTCTCGCAAGAAAATGATCTATCGTAAGACCTTTTCAAACTTGACTTGGAACAAAAATACGCGACAGGCATCAAAAAGGAGAATCCTTTTTCTATAAATCATACACAGGGTTATGCCGGCAATTTCTATATTGCTCGGCCCTTTTCAAAGTAATTTATTTTCAGCTTAACGGTCACATAACATGGTTTTAAAAATCAGAGAATAAATTTCTCTTATTAAATAACTAAGCAGTTTTATCTACTTCAGGTAAACGTTGCTAATTTGGGCTATCCAAACTGTTTGATTTTAGGTGAATTCGAAAGGAAAATACTCGTCAGATATCTTGTCCTATCACGGAAAAAGCTTCCTAATCTACGGCCAATAAACCACAGTACTCCAGCCAAAAAAGTTTTTGATTCATATTCATCTGTATCAAGAAGAAAGGTAAGTCTGAGCATTAAGATTATCAATGCAGACAGCAACAACAATACTGAAAACAACGCAGCCGAATAATTCGAAATCTGGTCCTTAATGGAGTTTTTGGTTTTATAGCTGAAGTAAAAAATGGCCAGGATTACTTATTGCTTATTGTGATTGATTATTGCTTATTTAAAGGAAAGTGACTTAATTTAAGAGACAGTCTTTGTAAACTCTAGCCATCGACAAATTCCAACGGTCATAAGTTGTTGAGGTATTAAACTAGAATATAAAACAAGTACTTCGAGATCAGAGATAAGCGGATAAATTGCAACAGGCCTCAGAAGCAGGGTTGATTTTAAATCCAGTCATGCTATAAGCTAAATAATGAATGATGATAAATATTCTTATCTGGGCCTTAATTCGAGCTGTTCTGTAATATAATACTGCATCCAGAATGAATAATTCTGCATTACAATGGATATCTGATTAAAATGAGATTGTAGAAAATCTTGAAATATATCATAGGTATTCGTATACTTAAACTTTTCAGATATGCTGTAAAAAAAAAAATATCAGAATGGACCCCTTTGACTTAAACACGACAGCTTAGGTGCCAATTTTCTCCACTGCATCGTTTCTCTGAACGTTCCCCCGGAAAGCCAACTTTGCTCTTAAAATCCATATAAGCCCTAGATGTTCTCACTCTGAACAATAGCATAATAGTTCATCAGAGTAGTTTTTCCATCGAACGTCGGCTTTCCGGAGAACTATTGCTAGACTTCTGAAAAGACGCAGCAGGAAAGCAGATAATTACATTAGCTCAACCATAACGAAAAAATAAATAATAAGGCAACCATCTTAGAGTGTCACATTTTTAAAATTATCTTAAAATCTGAAGTTATTTGGTTATTTCTAATGCCCTGTCGTAATGACAGATCTTCATAATTGAAAGCACTGCATTCTAGATAGGTGAAATAGAAGGTTTGGTCCGGGGCTATGTTCATTGTGCAGTTGTAAGAATAGACGATATTATCATCGTCTTTAATATAAGAACAGAAAGCACCTTTGGTACAGTTGTAGAATATAGCGTACATCAGCCTTGAAAATAGACTCAGTCTAAATGATTTTGCGTTAGAGCAAAACGTAATTACAGTTAGTTAGAAAACAAGAAAGATAAGCTGTCAGTTCCCTGATCAGAAAACTATTAACTAGGTTGTTCACATTACGTCACATAAGGCACAACAATTTGTACAACTAAGGTGCAAATGCGAATATTCCGGATGCCATTCCATCAAATTTGACGTCAATTAACTACAATTGACAGAAGATTTTTGGTGTGAGCATTTAACGCAGAAGACTAATGGCTACAACTGATTGGTAAGGTTTCACTCGATCACACAACGAAATACATGGTTTAACATTTTAACAGCGAATAGGATCAACATTCCGCACAACAGCCCATTCAACGTAGATAATTATCGACATTTACATCATTTACAAAAACAAGAAGAGGTCGGGATAACGATATTCAAGATAAGAACCAATACATTTACTGTTGCAAACAATCTTCCTGCCCACTTATTTTAGGCAGCGGGGACCTGCATATCCAAATCATTTGTAAAATGTGGTTAAGAAATAAAATCAAACTGCCAAACTCATTAGCATGAGCAGAATGGCAATTTCCCTCCCTTTTTACACAAAACCCGCCCATTTTACAGAAAAAATGGCCATCCACATTAAAACACGAGTGCAAATCTCTCTCATTCTAGCAACTTTACCTGTAAATTGCCTTCATTCTTTCAAATTATGAAAAGTTAGAGAGATGTAAACGTGTTGGTAATTCGCTTACAGTGTGTCTGCACGAAGTTAAGGGCTTGCAAAAGTATTAGTAGAGTTTGACATCTAGGTCAACACCAACGGCTCGGTCACAATGCTTTGTCTATTAGGACTCGCGGTAAATCCAAAAAACGACGTAACTGTACGTATCATGCAAGGAATCACGATGTTTCTTTGAACTAGGAAGGCAATAAAAATAGGCCTTTCCCACGGACAATTAAGCAGTACAATGTACGATCTACACGAATATTAATTCGACGATTTTTCAAAACAATTTTCTTTACAGCTTCAACTGTGGGCTTCCAGAGCGAAGTTTGTCATTGATATTTTCTTGGTCATCTTGGAAGAGTTTGTACCACTTGTGAACTTTCGAAAGTCACCTTTGCAATTGCGCTTAAACAAAGTTGAATCATGTTTGCGTCTTCAGGTATCTAATCTTTTTAAGCCTGTTCCATTTTTCTTGACACTGAGATCACTTTTCTCCAGAAAATGCTTAATAAATATGTTTTATTATTTTTTCTTATCAACGCAACAACAATAAAAAAAAAATCATCACCAAACCCATACATTTTTTAGGGCCACGTAAATAACAAAAACAAGCAACAACATAAGCAACACATAAGTGAGTTCCACAGTGATGAGACTAATTTGAGATACAATGAACACACAATACCTAAACAAATCCTAATTTTAAAAACTTCAAGTGGAAAAGATCCTCCCCTAAAAGTCCGGAATCCAAAGTGCTAGTCTTCCAAAAATAAAACATTTAGATTTAAATGAAAGTCTTTTCAAAACTATAAACATCCTAAAGCGTTAATTTTACGAATAACCAAGTATCAAGGCCGTTATAAATTTAAAATTCACCAATTCAACATCAAAGAAACTTAATGCATCTCTTGCTCACAATGGCCGTATTGTTCTCCATTGTTTTTTTTTAGTACCTACTACTTTTCTTCTTTTTGAATTGGCGAAAAACAAGAAAAAGCATACTTGTGTTTTTATGAGCAACCTTGACAGCACACCCGTATTCGAACATATTGTAGTTAAACTGAAAAGTTGAAATGCAACAGCGCAACAATCAATTCAAAAAATCGAAAAGTAGAAGTGCAACTTTACCGTAACCTACCTTTCCCAAGGTTAAAGGAAATTGGATACCGGTTTTCGTATAAATTTGTATCTGTTCTTTCCATAAGATATGGAATTGTTAAGTATTTTAGGCTGAGCTGTTTATAATTCTGCGAAGCATGTAGTATCAACACTTTCATCTCGCATATTAAAAATTATTGCCAACAAAAGTTTTCGCTTTTAAAATCTGGCCAACATGACTATTGCTTCTAAAATATTTTAGCTTCGGCTTTTCCTTCTCAAGTCATGTAATTATACTTTAAGATAATTCAAATAAATTTATTAATTAATTCTCTCATTAAAATTACCCATTACCTAAGTGAATATGAGGAAATAAATTTACGAGTACTCGAAGTCGTACACTATCACGTGTGGTTGCAAAAGTACTCAGTAGTCGGTAATCCCCATTACTGGTATGCCGAAAACAATGCCTTAATTAATTTACCGAATATTAATGTATAATACATAAACAGTGGGTATAATGTAAATTGCTTTATTTCTCAATGCGCCAGAGAGAAAAATATTATTCAGAAGACACACTATAAGAGTACATTCCTTGCGGGTACCCTCAGTCAACGACACGTCTTATGAAATGTAATCCCATGGTGTTGCAATGCGTACTAAGAGTTTGATATATGTATTAAGTGTATACACATTAGTATTTTGGACTTGTTGGAGTTGAAAATCGTATATTTTTCATACAAACTTAGTAGGTATTTGTTCACAGAGAGAGATGATGTTGAGATATTCGTATCCGTAGCTAGTCGATGCGGTAGTTTTTCTTATACAATTCACACAATCGTACATAAAGGTATACATCCGTACGTGTACATGAGACTTCATCACTTCAGGTCAACGATCTGTGAATATATAGCAAGGTCGATTGCGCTTAATCGACTAAAATATTCCATCTGATATACCATGAGATTATAGAGTATGTCTGGATGTAGTTGTGGTACATGACAGCATGATTTATCGAACATCGTTTCGAATAATGCATACGCATACTCACTCAGATAACTTTCATGTTAAGGAGCAACACGAATGCTCGAGGTTTTGGGTAACCAATCCGTGCTTGCATTCCATATACAAACGACATACAAAAATATAAATGTACAATCATTTAGATAATTGATCTTTCAAAAATGAGAAAATGTGTTATCATATAAAGTTAGCTCCTGGTTTGTTATTGATTGCATTGAACATCATAATTCAGATACAAGTTTGGGTCAATGAATCAATCAATCAACATTTTCATGGATTACGATCAGTGATCTATATACATATGTATATATGAGACTCAAGCTTTTTTTTAACATCTCTTCATACACATAGAAATATGTGCAAAAATACAAATAAATCTTACTACTTTATAAGTAGTTAACCTCTAGCTACCGGATGGGAAAAACGATTTGATTTTGAATCTTTTTCTTTAATTTGGACATATCTATGTAGCTGTATGCGGTGTAGGGATACAGTACGGCTAGTTACAGAAAAGTTTATAAAGGGATAGAATATTGGTTGATAAATGAATAGTCTTGCGATGAGCGTCTTAACATTTCTCGGAAGTCTCGACTCCTGCTATCAAACTCTTGCAGTTGTATACTTGATATACTCTAAAGAGGCTTACTATGAAATCGGATAGAGCTTTCATGCGATGAATCACGAAACCTTGTTTCCAGGTTCATTTCTGTGGACTGTGTGTGGGCTAGCTACACTCCAAATACAGGTAAGGTTCTTAAACGTTAAGAAAGGAGTCTTTGGCCCGGACATCTGAAAAATTCGACGCTAAATGAAGATGATCTATGATAGTTTGTAGCACCTGCTTTCTGCATTTAGGTAAACCCAATGTCATCTGGTTATTTCCTAAATAATCAAAGCGCTCACAGAGTGATTCCAGGTGGCCAAGAAGGAAATCTTTGGCTCGACTGTATGAAACCTTTGACGATGGCATGAAGATGGTCGACTTTGCCCCGAAATCTACCATCCAACATCAAATTTCGACATTGAGATATACACAAAGGTCTCCGATTATCTCCAGATCGACGAACACCCTCTTAGATGATTGTGATTGACGGACAGCATGCTTGTGCTGGATGTCCGCACGAATATAGTGTGCTTACAATATGGAAGCAGACTAACACTTTATCCTTCTGAAGCTAAAACTATGCAAGAAATGACAACGTGAAAGCTAAGCAACGAAAGCTGCAACTCTCGCTCCAGTTCGCTCATAGCACTCCCCAACTTAACAATAAAATCATACTACATATGTATGTATGTTATGTAGCGAGTGGTTTAAATAAAAAGTTTATTTTTGAATCAAATGTTATTTTGACACGGCCCCCGTTAGGAAGATCGACAAAGATCTCAGATTATTTCCTTAAAAAGTCCAATTGACTCAGCAATTGAAGCAAACGACCATTCGCTTCATTATCGCTTCTTAGTTTGGACCTTAGACCAGCCCGACTTTGACCAATCATTTTTTCTGACGAGACGCATTTTCATTTCGGCGGCAACGAGTATGTTAACGAACAAAAATGCCGAATCTTGGGACCGAAAGACCAGCATGTGATTGTCGAGAATCACCATTTCGGTCAACGGTGAGCATTACAGAGCAATGATTAATGAATTTTTTTGGACTGAAATTGAAAACATGGACTTGAACAATCTTTAGTGTCAACTATGCTAAACAGCCTATCCAACAATTGATCACTTTTACATTAAATCGATGTTATGCGAACAATCCAGAAACGATTGATGTTCCTAAAGAGAATTTTGTCCGAGCGATTAGTGAGATAGGGTCAGAAACAATCAAAAAGGTCTTGGAAAATTGGATTTACATGATGGGCTATTGTAAAGCCAACCGAAGCAGTCAATTGAATGAAAAAGTATTCCATAATTGGAAATGTTTCTAATAAAGCCATAACATACCGATAATTGATTTTTGTTCATTTATTTTTATGGAAAAAAAATCTCGGACTACCCTGCATATATATGTTTAAATGGTCGGATACCAAAGACAGCAAAACAAACAATTGGCACAACCAAGTGTCTTGCGACGTCACTGAAAAAAACGCCGTAGTAGGTAGAGCTACTCCACTTAAAAGCTGTCTGCTATCATTAAAGCGAAATCCAAACACCCAGCCTTTGTTCATGAATGGCAATTGCATCGTCGAAACCGAAAAACGTTCCATTCTCAGTATGTGTGTCAATGACACACGTCATCGTTAAAATGCTGCAAAATATCTAGCGATGTAAGAAATACTTCACCCCTCTGATCAAACATTAATATGAAAGGCATTTATTCCCCCGAATGCGCCCAAAACACCACTGAACCATCAAGATACTAATATCACTCAGACAATGGACACCCTCGAACAACGGCATAATGTCTCGTGTTTAACTCCGTGATTTACCTCATCAGAATTGGGCGATTTATATTAAACGATGTTTTAAACAACGTGAATAGCTGCCGTGTGACTTTTTTTATCTGCTGCTATAAACAATAATATTTTACCTTTTATATTATTGTCATGCTACTGACACATTCCGATAATACTGATATCATCGGTCTCCACGAACGGGTACATCCATACAAATCTTATCAACAACAATAATATCAGCCTGGAAGCGCATTTACGTTTGTGTTTCAACAAAAGGCAGTTCTACCTCCAAACAAGCACGGGTTTGTAATGCAACATCAGCATCACAAAACCGTGTTGAATTCACAACACTCAACTTCGGACGTGTATTTGTTTGCAAAGCAAATTGTGTTACGAATCCGTGTTGGGTGCAAGGATATTTATGTGAGGGCCGAACATCCCTTGACTCGAAGCTTCGTCACGTCAGTTAGTATCAATTATCTACTGGAAACTAAAGACGTTGTTTTGTATGCTTTCGAGTTATTATGGAAAAATCAACAAAGATTCTTTGTGATTGTACGAAAATGTATGTATGTATATATCTCTGTCTCGTTGTGTCATTGTAGGTACATATAAAATAATGTATTCAAAATTTTAATTTCAGTTGGTTTATGTTAAAAACGCCCTCGTTATATTCTCTAAAAGCAGAGGAGGAGTGAAGAACATCAGCTTCTTCGGAGAAAAAAAGAGCATAAGAAGCGAGCGATCGAGGAACTAAAGAGGTGGCACTTCAGCAATAAAAAGAAAAAAGAATTTCCAAGCTAACAAGATCCGGACAGAAACCTGTAGATATAAACACTCCAGTTTAATATTAGAGTCACTGTCGGTGTTGAGTCAGGCAAGACGCAACATTCAATAATTATCTTAACTAAAGCATAACAAGACTTCAGGACTGGACGGACTACCTGTTTGCCGGAAATGATTTATTTGAGATTTATACACAGAGCGAATCAGACATACGTTTTTCCGATCCGCAAATAAATAGACTCTTAAGCTACTCGAACTATGGAGGCATCAGACTTCTTAACATTGCGTACAAGATTTTGAGAGACTTATCATATGAATCCTGAAACTACAGTAACTTACATGTTTCATCGAATGTGAGCTACTTTTAGAAAAAAACATTTCACATGTAAAACATTACAGAAATTGTGTATGCATGTTTTGCTTTGACTATTCCAGCTGAATACCTTACCGATGAGAAATTCAGTTTATCCGAAATACAGTTTCAAAAAATTACAATAATTTAGTAAGACTTAGACTCGATCAGTTTCGTAAGGTCTATGTTGCAGTGAAATTCAAATTTTTCGCGAAACAGATAAAAAACAGTAAAGGTAGGTAAATTAAGTATAATATTTCCGTTCTGTGACTCATGAGATTTCTACCTATTTTGATCTTTTTTGGTGATTTTACTACGTTCCATAAAAAAGATCAAAAATGAAGGAAATCAGCCAAATATGAAGAAAAAAAAAACCAACACATCGAGAAATCTCTATAAAGCTAAATTGTAAGTACTATCAGCAAGTACAGAAAAATGTTTGATGTAACAGCAAAAAGCCGATCTTCTGGACGAAAACCCAAGCTGGATCCGGTTATAAAACGGAATATCGTCAGATCCGTAATAACAGAATGATTTGACAACGAATATGTGATTTACTGTATTTGTCGACGACCTAACAGGCTACTATCATTGCAGTTAAAAGCTGGATAAGTCCACACAGAAAACCCAAGCAGTCCGGAGCGATACATATGACCGAGTATCTATCGATTTCAAGATCCCATATGATAGTTTCTATAGGCACGAGTGATAAAGAATGTCTAGTTTTTGCATTCCTGCCAAACTTAACAGATTAAAGTGCCACATCAGCTAACGTCATAAAATAAAAGACACTGTTTCACTTTATTATCTCTACTCACTTTAAAAACATTTTTTACAGTAAAAATCTTTTTTTCTCATTTAAATTCAAAAGTGTTTGCCTGTCATAAACAATTATAATTAGCACCCTTTACAATTACTTATAAATGTCATTTCGACATCTAAATTACTTTTTTAAGCCTTGCATCTGACGACACCGATAGTCACTCACACTAAACACTTATCAGAAACGAAAGCAAATCGAATTCAAATACATTTCATAATATTTTTCAATTTCAACTCTTTTTTTTTTATCTATTCTTATTGTTATAATTCTGAGCAAAAATGTGCGTGCAAAATGCTTTACCACCAACAAACATGTAACGCAGCACAATTACGAGTAGTAATTGAATTTAAAATCAAAGTCGTTGCCACGATGAAGTGAAAAAGCGTAAAAACACTTGTAACTATATGACAGTATGGTCTAGAATGATATTGTTTCTCGTTATTAGCAATGAACCCAACGCCAGCTCAAGTCATTATTTTGTACTGATTCGCCTGACAGATACGTCTTCGACAGATATTCTTACTCACACATGTTCGAAAGAATTCGCTCGTTATCTGTTGATGTTGATAAGCTATCAATATGCTGAATTCTCTAAGAGATACAGACGATAATAAAAAAGTATTTAGTTACAGTCATTACGAACACCTAACTCATAAAGGGGATGGAAAGTGGCAATAGAGGTCATGATTAAATAATTGGGCAATTGTACGCACGAATACATCAAATGTATGATATGTTAAAACGAGTGAAATGATTATTACTTTATACACAGAATAACTGAAATGATTCTGTTGGGTAAATATTTATTTCATTATGATTTTGAGAAATTTCGAAATTGCTTTTCAAGGTCGCAGCTGCAGTCTATGTTTTGTAATTACAACTGTCTATGGTCAGGTATGTACTCGCATACATACGTATAATACTCGTAAATAGATAAACTCAAAATACTTGTTATTAGTTCCCCAGTTGCTTTGTCTTCTCAGATTTTCATAGAATAGCAAAAAGAACGTACAATAATTATCGGTTGTTTGCAGTTTTCAAATATTTTATTTTACACAAAATCAATCTTACAATCGATAATACAGATGTATTCGTTGGATACTACTG
Source organism: Volucella inanis (assembly GCA_907269105.1). Classification (NCBI taxonomy): domain Eukaryota; kingdom Metazoa; phylum Arthropoda; class Insecta; order Diptera; family Syrphidae; genus Volucella; species Volucella inanis. Next base: position 72,516,424 of record OU026157.1, on the reverse strand, counting down.
TTATTTCGGAAATGTTCGTAGCAATTATGAAAGGAACTAGGGTAGTCTGTATTGAAGGCGCCACGTCGTTGTATAAAACCCCACAGTTACATATTATGTACAATATATGATATGTGCCTACACGAATAGATACTCGCACCTAGGTTTTGTCATTTGAGTAATCAGATGTTATGAAAATAATTGTTCATTTAATTAAGGTGCTAACCGAGGCGAATATTATTATAATTTTCATAAAAGTATTATGACACGACATTTATAGTTAAACCGCTCTATAGATACAACTTTCATTTTGTTCCGGATGATGTACTTCCGGAAATTAGATTCATAACTTTGCATTAACTATTGTGCAAACTGAATGCAAAAAAAAAAAATTCAAACGAAAAATATAGTTTAATAACCAAAATCCGTAGCTCCAGTTTAATGAGACATGTCGTTCCAATGAACAAGTGAGTAGCCGTGGCTCCAGTGGTAGTGTATTGGCTTTCCAATCGGATAGTTAGGTATTCAATACCAGCCGTGCCCGAAAGACATTATTTATTTAAGGCAACTAAAATCTTGTGGTATGAATGGTTGCCTAAAATACAACAACAAATCAATTTACACTAATAATTTAGTCTCTCCATTAAATGTTGGATGCCACCTACGCACATAGCGAAATAACCACTGAGCCCCAACATTTCTCTCTCTCTCTCTCCTTCCCCATCTCTTTTTCTCTTTCTCTCTATCTATCATCCAAGTTTTCAAAAAAACTTAACATGTGCTTTGGCATTTTAAGAGTAGTAATACCCTCTTGAGTGTTAAGTCCTTTAAAAAGAAAAATAAAAAATTAACGGTTGCCACTATTTGAATTCATTTAAGAAAGCAATTATTAATGATATATTCATTATTGGAAGGAAAATCCATGTCATTCGGAGTATGAAGTTGTTTTTAATAGAGTTTTATTCTATCATATACATTCCAAATTGGTCATTTTATGTACCTGGTTTTCTAAAACAAAAACTACAGGCCCTTTGGCAGAAATTGTGGTTTTAATAGAGCAGTTTTAATTCCAAGATAGAATTACTGCCATTTGTGAAATTATACTTAAAATGTAATTCACAAGAGATGGTAAGCCTACATATGTATGAAGATTTTAGAATATCCTAGCACCCACAAATTCAATGTCTCAAAAATATCTACCAGGAAATTTTATTCTATTTTCTCAGACTCAGAAAATTGTACAATTTTTTCCTGAGAAACATCTGATATGTCATTGTCTTGAAGAATATTCTGAAAGCATTTATCTTAGAGTGTCATGTTACCTTTGGAATTCCACAGACAAAACAAAGTCTAACTCAGAATGTGGTGTTAGCTTGAGAAATTTCTTGCTGGGCTTTGTGTAGAAAGCATTTCTTAGGCCCTGTGGCTTCTTACCCAAAAATGATTTGATAATTTCAGCAAACTAGATGATTTCGATCATTTTTTGGAAGCTCTAAATATTGTTTAAGTAATGGAAGTTGAAGATTGAGCAACAGAACATTGGAACATGTACAGCTGAAATGACAACCGAAGAAATTTCAGAAGCTTGGAAATATTGTGATTTGTTACTGATTCAGTATCCGACTCGGGTGATTCAGTATACAAAAGGGTTTTAGGTTAAAAATTATGCCAACATCAAAAAGCGAAAGAAAACGTTTAATTTTTTTGACGACATAAACCTTTCTGTCTATGAAAATCTTTACATTCGGAATCTCCAACTATGTAGACTGCGAACAAAGTGAGTGGAAAAGACTAGATTTTGATCCATTCCGGATTGTGGCGATAACAATTTATCTAATAGAAAACTCGGCAGCCGACTTAACACAAGACTTTGCTTTTACAATATTTAAAAAATGTTTATGATACTTGTAAATTGCCGATCAATTTTTGACTAAAACAAAAACAAGAGCTCAGAAAACTTCCATGCAGATCCAAAGATCAACATAAAACAACTGGCAGCTTCCTTTAGGGGTAATCTACTCCTTAGTTACTAAAAAAAACTATATGGCATACTTTGATTATACTTTATCAAATGTACAACACGCAAGAACGACATCGACGATAAATTCCAGCGTGCATCATCAAGGCATTCAAGGCAATTGAAAACAGACCAAATGATTTTGTCTTACACTGAGCGGCGACAAGACAAAGTGTATGCCGTCAACAAACAAGGAAGCGTATTTCGAATAAAGTGAGTATTTACTTATCATACTTCGGAGTAAACTTCATCTCCATGAATGATGCCGTAGTAGAGATTCGACGAAGACCTGCAGGATTTATAATCGTTGCTACTTCGGTTTACTAGGATAAATAGGTTCCAAAATAAAATTTGGACTTCGAACTGATATTTCCCTTTCTGCGGGTAGAGACCAGAATAGCTCCTGAACATCGATAAGAGTATCGGAGAAAAATATACCCGCAATATCTATTAAGCATATTAAGATGTTGATGTGAATATCATGCGAGAAGCTAAATCACTTCATTGCCTCGGTCACATCGAGCGAATAGATGATAATTCTGGAGTCAAGAGGATTTTAAAAATCAAGTGCTTTAGCTCTAAGCCGCATTCGTTTCAAAGACTAGGTTAAATGACTCAGGAATTTGGTGCGCTAGATATCAAAATACTTCATTAAACGTGTATTCTAAAACCTATTAACGAGTTTCACCCTTATTCGAAGCGCCGCAGCTAATATTTTAGGTTTCACCTAACCACCAACACTCAATTTATGATGACGACTAACCAATGTTTTTGGTTTGCAGTTCGTGCAAAATATATGAAAACAAAATAAAAATGCAAATCTGAAATTCACCAAAGCCACGGACGCTGATTCTCTATCAGGAAAGCTATTTACTGCATAGACATCAGTCTGTTGATCTTATTGCGTGAATGCCTGGAGCCTTATGTTAACAACATTGTCGACTATCATATATATCTTCAATCAAATTTATTTAAGACATATTGCTCAATTGGTCTAAAAGTTTTGTTGTGTAAGCATTTTTATCTCATTTTTGTCCTGAAAAAGGAAAGGAGTGAAAATGAAGCCAGCAGAGAAACCCAAAATATATTGATATGGAGAAGGTATGTCCAAATATACAAATTTACAAATTTTAGGAATACGAATTATACCCAATGGGTTGGACTTTGCTTAAAGAGGACAAAAGATGAAGATGATGAGCTCCTAAAGTGGAAACAATTATTATGTTAAGAATACCGGTACCATGTCACCTATTGTAAAATAATCTTTAGCAAACAATTTATGATTGCCTTCTGTCGTGCCAATACTTCAAATTTTTAGCTATTATGCAGTCTGCAAAACTTCTTTTATAGAAAGAACTTCAAGATCTTGAAATGTGTTCGAGGACAATGTTTTAAGTGATAGCGTAAATAAGATGCCTGAGGATTAAGCAGATATGTTATATTGTAGAAAGAAGAAAATTACATTTATGAAAAAATTGTGCCAAAACTATATTTCTACCTAATACATAGAAGCTTAAATTATCATTTTTTTTATAATACCGCGCGCGCACCAAGGGGATATGAAAACCCTTTTACTGGCTTTTCCTCCAGGGCGCGGGCGGCTGGTGTTGTAGTTTGAAACTCAGGTGTATTAGGTTTCGATATTTTTCCCAGAGGTGTTTGTCAAATTGAACGGGACGAGCTAGTACATCCTCCTCAACCTGTGGGTCTTAAGTACGTGTTAGTTCGTTACATTTGGCCCAGCCAGCAACCACTCCAACATCAGTGTTATGCCTTCACGTCAGAGTTGATGCTGACGGGATTTTCATATCCCTATCTATGAAAAGACTTTTTCACAGAATTGCCTGGCACGGGATTCAAACCCCCGACCCTCTGCTTGAGGATTCTATGCATATACCACTACACCAGGGCCACCCCTAAACGGCGTTGAACGTTGGTAAGATCAAGTAGATGTTATCACCAAGATGGGAAATCCAAAACATTCTCAATGAATTAAGCAAAAATTGCAATTTGAGGAGGCAATTTATTTACCTTGTCTCGCTATTACAATTGAAAACGTCACCTTATCAGAAAAAAAAAACTTACACTTTTCTGGACTAAAAAGGCAAATGTATTAAGAAACCCTATTCCGTATATAAAACCTTAATCATCCAAGTAAGCTATAAACTAGGCGTACTGCACAGACTTTGGTTGTTGTTTGATGTACTGATTCACATTGAAATGCAAAACATTCGTTACTCAGGCATTATCTCATGGATATGGGCGTAATATTATTGAAGCCAGCAGAATTTGCAAGTAAGAACTATTTTAATCAGATCTTTAACAAAAACGAGTGATTAATACTAATAATGAATTTATGAGAATTATTCCTTGAAGGCTGGGATAGAAATTTAACAAAAACTTCACGAAAACAGAGTAAAAAACTTGGCCAATATCTTATTTTTACTTCGAGCCAGTTGTAAAATTACTCGCCTACAAAGCGGTGCTTCATATCAGGACAAGAACGATTTGAAAATGTTAGTACAATATCTTTTCTATCATATTATGTAGACTGAAACCATTGTCAATGATCCGATTGGCACCTATTAATGCGCTTTTAGGCATGATAAGACTAAAATTGATCAGGAATGAAAGGGAACGCCAAAATTCCAGATCAATTCTCACAATTTCTGTTTCGAGACAAATGCAAACATTTTGAAAAAACTGTGGAATTATTTGTATACTATCGATATCATTGGCAGAACATAGAGAGTGAATGAGGACAAAACCACATAAAACCTGCTAATGAATAGCCTTAACTTTCATGTAGCTAGGAATTTTTGATACCTCGGTTCCGCTATTAACACCAATCATGACACCACATCGTATTTCAAATAGTTGCAATTCTTTGGTCTAAGAAGACATCTGAATAATGAGGCATTACCAAGAAAAACTAAGAAGACTCTGTTTATAACTCAAGTCTGCTTCATTGCTCATAAGCAAGGAAGTTAACGAAGGTGGATGATGATATTTTTGGTTATTCTTCGAGTGATTCCTATAATTGAACTGGCTGTGGAGATAGGGATATATAAGCGATCTCTACGAGTTGCACAACAACATTGATCTAGTCAGAAAATCGGTCAGCATCGGTTGCCTGAGATAGCGACAACATGGAGAATGAAAGGACACTAACTCAAAGAGTCTTCAATTTCTACCTTACCTTAGAAAGAGTGCACAAGTGGAAAGGAACTACCACCATCATGGAGTGCACAACTAGATACGGTAAGTCAAATAACGCGCTAACTGAAGTGGTTTACTGATTAGGGCCCAGTTCATTACCGGACTGCAACGTCATCTTAGTGAGTAAATGATAATTTCCAATTCTCTTAACTGATATCACTAGCAACAATGGCCAATTTAAAACAACAAATAAAACAGATTCAGTGAATTTTAAGTATGAAGCTTTGACCGTTTTTAATTCCAATACTCATATGGTATATCTAAGAAGATATAAGATTTACCTATAATTTGATTATTAATTTAGTTATATAATAGTTGTACGTATTTCGTTATTACATAATATTTATTAGTGTTAACAATAGATAAATATTATGCTGACTATAATATTTTAGCAGACCTCAGTAATTTTTTACCAAATCAGATATCAAACAAGAAATTTTCGATTATCTAAAATATATTTTTTTTTTATCATATTATATAATTCACTGCACAAGAATAATGGAACCTACCTCCAATTTACCAGATTGCCCTCCGAATTTGTGTGGGTTGACGAACCCGTTATCCGTTACAACCAATGGGCACTGAATTGAAATTTAATCGAATTTGAACTGAAATTCGATACTATCGTACTTAAGAAATTGAAATTAATTTTTGCATACAATCAGCGATGTATGCGTCGTAATCAATCAGTCCTGTTTCTTTCACAAATTGATATAATAAAATTTCACAAACTTTTCAAACAAATATTCGATTGTACGACTATATCAACTTTTCGAGATACTTTTTCTTTAAAAGTCACAGAACAATTGGTAGGATATACGAAGGTATCACTGGAAGACACAGTTGCAAGTATTCGCTAATATTCGTACTCGTATGTTTAAAGAACGATGTTCATCAACAAACTGAATGCATCGAAGCGAATTCTTTTCAACTGAAGCATGGAACCGCGGCGAAGTCTTCAGCTTGAGGTAATTAGCTTTTCATTCATTCCGTTTGTTGGCTTTCGTGGGGTTTCCGCGGTGAGTGCTGCCACTCGGCACTGGGATGGGAACGAATGAGTAACTATTCATACACTACGACTAGGAGAATATGATGAGTATGGATAGCGTTGTGGCTGGCGTTGTGACTAGTGGAAATCTTCGTACGACCGACAATCTCTAACTGAATGGATTTGATTTTCAATTTAAATCTCTTTTGTTTTTCTGTTTTTTTTTTTTTTTTTTACTTTTTTTATGGGAATGAGGTTGGTCGATGTGAACCGCAGTAATGTTATTTTGGATGAAGCTGAAATAAGGGTAATGCTCGAGTTATTTGAAATAAAGAAATCGTCAGCCATTCCCTATGGAGCTTAGAGTTTAAGTCTCTAGGGAACCAATTTAGGAAGTTAATGAAGCTGAAAATAAGTTAATATTGTTACGATGGATGAATGTTTGTTTTTATGCAAGTGCTACCGCAAAGGGACGACAGTGTTTTGGCTGCAATAGTATCATTGTACATATAAAATGGCGCTTACAGAAAAAATTATTATTTTATTATGAAAACCATGCAAAGCTTCATGCAATAAATTTTAGGAGATGCGTGAACAAACAGAGCATTTTAATAACCTTTATGTATATATAAATAAACCTTATTAAGTTTGAATTAGTTGTATACAATAAATGATTTTCTTCTATTAAACAAAAAATACATAAAAACTCATTTCATAAGCTTACTTACTTAATTAATAAGCCTTAAATAATTAAAATCTCTGCTACCTGAAACGGGCTCACTTTCTAGGTGTTAACTGCTTCTGGACATGCACCTTATTTTGCTTGTCCTTGGTCCTTGGATATACGGTTTTCGTTTTTATACGGTTCAAAGAGGTGAGAGAGAGTGCACCACTCACTTACTAAAAACCTGATTCAATTTTAACTTTGAAACGCGAAATGGACCAGTGAATTGAACATCGATTTTAAGCCACTCAACTACTTCATGTAGGACTATGTAAATCCTTTACTGTGTCCTGATAAACCGCAAGCTTTTCAGGCCTTGTAAACTTTACTCAACGCGTTATTAATGGGAGTACTAAATGATCAAAAAGTGGCAAAAAAATCGAGCAACACGACGCGCTTTGTCAAAAATATCCAAGGAAATCAAATGCCTGAAGTTTAGTTCAAAATATTATGTTGTGAACCGTCTGAATTAGGCTCTATATTTATCGTTTTTGTTTGAAATAAAAACCTATAGCCCTTTAATAGACTTACATATTTTTGGTCTATAATATACATTTGTTTTTGCTCTCATTTAGTTTTAGACCTTCCTCTTTTGCTATTTGTTTATTCACCGTAACTCTTCTCCCACTCACCTTTTGCTATGCTATGTCAATGTCATGTCGTTTACATAATGTAGGCCAACTGCTGAATGAACTTGTTAAAGATGTTGCCCTCCATTTTTACTCCTGCGTACACATTACATATATGCTTAAGTACTAAATCGAAGAAGTCATTTGGTACACTGCATGCGGTGTACTCGCATGTCTCGGAAAGTAATGACCGAGGCAACACACCCAGTGTGTTTCTGTTTCTGTGAAAATTTGTTAAGGTTAAAGCTTATAGCTCTTTGCAAGCAAATAGATCGTCTTTTTTAAAAACTAATATTCTTCGTATCGGGCACACATTCTTCCTCATATACTACCAGTTCTGATGCGCCCTTTATGGAGTTACTGAAAGTTGGAGTGGAGAATTTGTTGAAAGGCATACACTAAGTTGTTCATTAACATTTTTCATATGTCGTAATATCTTGCTTAATCTATCCGATTCAATTGATGTGCGGGGTTTCACCTGACCTCCACAAGAAGCCTACCCACCGACTCTGCAATGCTGCAACGAAGGTCGAAAGCGTTTCATGACCTCTACGAGCAGAAGAAACGGGAAGAACATAGGCTCCTCCAGAAGAAGAAAAAGTACAAGAAGCTATTGAGAATCGAAGATATTGAGAAGTTGTATGGAAATCTTACCGCCTGGTAAAAACTCACAACATCGCCGAATTGAAAAGAACCTCACAATCGACAACTATGTATAATTTCAAGGTAGTAAAGGACTTTGTCTACCTTGGCACTGCTATGAATTTTGCCAACAATCCCTCAGAACAAATTTAACGAATAATTATTCTTGCCGATAGCTGTTGGACTAAGAAGTTTTGGTTTAGATAGCCACCCTAACCTGACCTTATCTCACGTTTCCCAATGCAACATTACCATGTAACCAAATTCATTCAATTTTAGAAAAAAAATAGCCTCCATAACATTTTCCATTCATTGTAACTGTCTCTCCAGCCTCATTTTCGAAAAAGTACGGGCCAATGCCACCAACCCATAATCCGCTCCATACAGTTCCTTTTTTGGGATGCATTGGTTTTTCATAAATTTCGTATGGGTTTTCCGGTCCCCAGAAACGACAATTTTGTTTATTTACGTACCCATCCATTCGCTTCATCGGAAAAGATCAAATTCGATGCCAAATTGTCCTGGCGGTCCAACATCATCGACGCCATTGTAGATGATCCGAAGTCTTCAATTTTTATGTAATTTTGATTTTATAAGCGTGCAAATGAAGATCAACTTTGAAAATTCCACATAAAGTGCGAAAAGTGAGGCCCAATTAATGACTTCGGCGACGAATTAAGGAGCCTGGCTGGTTTTAAACACTTTCGCTCACAATGGTAATATTTGGCGTATACTTGCAGCCCGAGCATGATATGAAGTTTGACCCGATACTGAACCAGTTTCTTTTAAACGCTTCACCATTACACGAATCACAAGGGCGTTTACGATGACCGAAAAATAACGAATGTTACTTTAACACACCATCCATTTTCGTAATAAGATTGAATAACAAAAATGTATTGTTGCGTGGTAAACGACTCTATGACTAAATTTGAACGACATTGAATTCAATAAATGACAGTAATTGACAGCCAACATTCACACTATCTGTTGGTTCAACCTTTATATATGTCTGATGTAAACAAGATACGATATGAACAATTTGACAAAAAATTTATCTAGATGGGACTAATGGCAGCGTCAGATATTAGATTCAATAGTTGTCTTGTCTCATTTGTATTACTCCTTCATATATTATATGCATTTTACGTTACTCAAGGAAATAGAAGTAGTGTAAAAGTAGTACCTTTGTAGGTTAGGGGTTGTGCCATTGTAAAATATTGAACATTGTGAAGCAAAAAACAGTTCGCAAATGTATTTGAAATGTTCGTATCCAATGATAGGACAATCAAAAAGCAGGGCAATAGGCCGATTGAAAAATTAAAAACTATGGTTGCTAAGGGAACCATAATCAGATGCAGAATTGCAAAAGAAGACCTTAACAAATTAATCAAATTTGTGGCAAGGCATGATGTTAATACCATATAGCTAACATAGTGTTTCAACGTCTTATAGTTCTTATCTCGATCACCTGATCAAAATAGCATGAACCAGATCACTCACATTATCAGTATAAACTTGAACCAATGAAATTCGACTTGATGAATTGAGACTCAGTATTTTTCACCCGTTCTTTAAGGAGAACGACCCTCTGAACTGTCTCAACTACAGAGGAAACAGTCTCCTTTACATCGCATACATGATGCTTTTTGTAAAATCCTGAAACTCATTGTTAGACCTTGTAAGTTCAGCATCGAGGCCGACAAATCGGTACCCATCACCAGCTTTTCGAATTCCAAGCCGCATTAGGCAGAGCTACGTACTTACGAGTACATACAAAGTGTGTTCAAAAAGTAACTTTTGAAAAACGGGAAACATTTTCGATTATTATTATTATTATTTATTTTTTTTTTTTTTGCTGTGTTGGTACACATGTCCCGGAGCATATGTTACCAGTTTCAAGTCTATGATTTATCATTGCTTTTTGATGAGAAAAAATGCAGCCGATGCAATGAAATGGCTTGATAAGTGTTACCCGGACTCTGCACCAGCCGAACAAACCATTCGCAAGTGGATTGAAAAATTTAAAAGTGGACATACAAGCACCGAAGATGATGCACGCAGTGGACGTCCAAAAAGAGGCTGTTTCAGATGAAAACATCAAAAAAGTTCAGAAAATGATTACGAATGACCGTAAAGTGAAGTTGATCGAGATAGCTGAGGCTCTGAAGATATCAAAAGAGCGTGTTGGATATATCATACAAGAATATTTGGACATGCGAAAGCTCTGTTCAAAAGGGGTGCCGCGTTTGCTTACAGTCGACCAAAAACAACAACGTGTTGATGATTCAGAGGAGTGTTTAAAGCTGTTTAACCGCAATAAAGCCGAATTTTTGCGTCGGTGTGTGACAATGGATGAAACTTGGCTCCATCACTTCACACCAAAGTCAAGTCGGCAGTCAGCTGAGTGGCAAGCAGGTGACGAACCTCGTCAACCAAAAACTCAACAGTCGGCTGGCAAGGTTATGGCATCCGTATTTTGGAATACACATGGAATAATTTTCATCGACTATCTCCAAAAGGGGAAGACTATCAACACCGACTATTACATTGCGTTGTTGGAGAGTTTGAAGGACGAAATCGCAGAAAAACGGCCGCATTTGAAGAAAAAGAAATTGCTGTTTCATCAAGACAATGTACCGTGTCACAAGTCGATGAAAACGATGGCAAAATTGAATGAATTCGGCTGCGAATTGCTTCCCCGCCCACTGTATTCTCCAGATTTGGCCCCCAGCGACTATTTCCTGTTCGCAGACCTCAAAAGAATGCTCGCCGGAAAGAGATTTAAGACCAATGAAGAAGTAATCGCCGAAACAGAGGCCTATTTTGAGGCTAAACCGAAATCGTACTACAAAATTGATATCGAAAGATTGAAAAATCGTTTCAATCAGTGTATCGCACTCGAAGGCAACTATATTGATAAATAAAGTTGAATTATACAAAAATTTTGTGTTTTACTATAAAAAGGCACTGAGTTTTCAGCCCATGGTTACTTGGAATGTTGACAGTGGCATACGGTGGGTTTTCTCTAAGTAAAAAAAAAAAATGTTTACAAGTAGTACAAGTTCTTCAAAGATGGCCAAGAAGATGCCAATGACGAACCTCGCTCTGGACGCCCCAGCACATCAACAAAAGATGATAACGTCGAGGCTGTGAAGAAAATTGTTTTAGAAAATCTTCAAATTACCAAAAGAGAAGTTGCTGATGATGCAATTTTTTCGGATGTTTTGGGCATGAGACGTGTGTCAGCGCAGTTTGCTCCAAAACTTCTTATTTTGATCAGAAAAACCGTCGCATGAGCATCGCTCAGGAGCTCTCGAATGACGTCAATGATAACTCTGACTTCTTCAAAAGGCTCATAACTGGTGACGAATCATGGGTATATGGTTATAAAAAAAAAAGCACGCCAAGTCCGATCAAATGTCGAAGTTTTGTTCACTGTTTTTTTTTTCGATTACAGGAGTTCTTACCGCAAGGTCGTACGGTCAATAAATAGTATTACCTTGAAGTTGTCCACCGTTTGCGAGAAGCAATACGAAAAAAACATCCGGAATTGTGGAAAAACAATTCATGGCTTTTGCATCACGATAATGCATCTGCTCATTCATCGTTGCTCGTGAGAGATCTTTTGGCCGAATACAACACGATAATCATGCCTCAGCCACCATATTCACCGGATTTGGCCCCATGCGACTTTTCCCTGTTCCTGAAATTGAATAGACCTATTGAAAGGACGGGGTTTGCAACGATTGAGGAAATAAAACCGTCATTGCTTAAAGAGCTCAAAGCTACACCAAAAAATGCTTATGAAAAGCGCTTCGAGGATTGGAAAGAGCGTTGGCATAAGTGTATTGTATTTGAGGGGAATTTCTTTCTAAAGTAAGTATCACCTTACTTTTTGAACACAAGTCGTAGACCCACATCTACGAGTAGTTTTGTCATTTCTGCCAAACTTGTCCGTTAATATAGAATGCAGTACGTTCGTTGGTGCGCTGGTGGTGGTGAAGATCATACTAGAAAGAAAACATTCTAGTATGTACAATACAGCTAGCTGGCTCTGACACTAATAACAGCCATGCCAAAACAGGAAACTTTAGTGACCATGGAACCGTCAAGCGGACGATTATTTTTGCCAAACGATGTTTCTATAAACAAAGGACGGAACTAAAAAAGTAAGATTCTTATCATTCCAGACTTACTGTATGGTGCAAAAATATAGATTTTATTAAGAACGAATGAAAATTCCAGTCCATGATGGAAAAGTTATTCATGTGATATTCGGTCGCGTTTGTATACACGAAATTCGAAGAAAAAATACAACGAAATCAAATGTCAAAATAACCAGGATTTATTGGGCTATATGGCATTGAAATGTATAGCGAATAAACGCCAACGCTTTTGGCCGAAAAGTCTTAGAACCCATCTCGACAATACGGTAAAGTAAAGTTCGTGCTTAAGTGGAAAAATACTTAAATAACCTAGTGTGTCCAGCTGGAGAGGATTAGCGAGAGCTCATGATAGGAGATATTGGTTAACAGCAACCCCGGCCTAGCACGGATACGACAAAAAAGTATTATGATTAAGTAACTGAAATTCATGAATCACTAGGTAATAGGTAGTAAGTTAAGTTACATTAGAATGGCTGTTGTAGAGGCCAATCCACATATGCCTATTGACGCAATGTGATGCCACGTGGATCTGTGATCCTCCTACTCTTAGAACCAATTTAGGGTTATGATAAGCGTTGAAGACTGTTACCGTCTATATTGTTTAGATCGCTTAAGTCAAGAAGAAAGCTCCTAGGAGAAGTTTCCTTCTTTGGAAGAGAGCTAGGCATATTCAGAGTAGGTTTGTTTGAGTAGGATTATCTTCTCCCTCTCCTCATCCATGCAGCTTCTGAAGGAATTATTTGTAAAAACGCCAACCCAATCACGACAACAACTGGGGCTTAGAAAGAAGAAGAGTACAAGTTTTTGAGTAAAGTGGGGATGGTAGAATTTACCGCATTCTAAAAGTCTAACAATTTTGTCATATCACTAATATCAGCATCTTATCAGCATCAGCGGCTACAATATAATCGTATTTTAAAATCAAAATGAATTTACTCATTCAAATAATGCTTATTTGAATTGTAGCCAATTACTTAATCACTGACGTTATTCATTCATTCTATTGTCTTTACTTAGTCGCTGAAAGTGTTCCCTAAGATATTATGAATCTTGAACGATCGAGGAGTCATAGTGCCTTTCTTATTCATGCTTTCACTTATAGGTCGTTTATTTTTTTCTCCAGTCTCTCACTTTAGTATTTCTTAAAGGAAATCAGAAATATAAAACAAAAATCAACCCAAGTGTCCCCAATCAACAAGTGAGTGTAGGTGATTCCTTTGTTTGCTTCCATGGTGGGAATAAGAAATAAAATCTGTATCACCTTTCAGTTCACCTCAATTGGAAATACGAGTAGACCAACTAAAGACGTTTCATCGCAAGTCACCACCCACAGAAGATTAATGTGTAATTGTTTTAAATAGCTACAATCACACCATCTATATAGTGATTGATGCCTGGATAAGATAGATGTTTCCAACTACTGGTAACCACTTCATCACACAATCGAAATTGCTTAACTGTATTTTATTATCATGGTTATTTCGATCTACTGCAGTTAAATTATGCAGGTCATGAGTAGTCGCAGCAAAGCTTGTGACGCAGAAACTTCCATTGTCTTCAGATGGATGTGGTGGTGCATGTGATTCGTTGCAGAACGAAACTGACTAAAGTTACCTTTTCCACCTATTCTCGAGGGAAGACCGAAAAAATAGAACATGTGGACAATGGACACCTTCAACCAAAAAAAAAAAAAAAATTTAATTTCAAACCCATAAGTATCAAAAAAAAAAAAAAAAAAACCTAACTTGTTTCGAGTAATGGTCTTACATAGATAAACATAAATCTCATGAGCCATGAGTTTTGCGTCTTGAATCTTGTTTTGGTATTTTGAAAGAAAAATTAAACCAGAATTATGATGGATTTCTCAGAACTCAATGTTGTTTAGTTGTTGATTTGTGTAGCTTTTCTGTTTTCAGTTGAATTGGCGCGGTGGGTTCAGGCATTGCCTTTGGTTAAAGCTATAAACTTTCAAGTCATTGTACTCTAGTCGGTGCAGTTATAAATGTGACAATTCATGGTCTAGTGCGTCCAACTGTCGCTGCTGGTTGCTACTGACGACAGACGACAGCGATAAAGCTCGGCAGCGTTATGTTGTGCTACAACTGCTATTGCTGCGACTGCTAATGTTACATATGGGTATTTCGATGCAATTACAAAGATTTCCATTTGACAAGTTAATGTAATTGTATAGTGACTCTTGAAATGGGTCATGGGATTTCTGTACTCAGTGCTACTTAAAACTTGTCGGGTTTGCAAAGCTGTAGTGTACAACAACGCGATAAACTCAATTTTCATGGTAGATTTGGGATTACACTTTTTTTTGTCGCTTTTGATGTACGACGAAACATTTGTGAGTGCCTCTTCTTTAGGAAGTCAATTTTTGGAAATGCAAAACTGAATTTTGGTACCGTGGTAGTTGAAAAATGGGACAACATTTACAATCAACCCATGTCTACTCTTACTCTCCAATTAAGGTTAACTAAGGTAGACCTATTTCTTCTAGAGCTCAGACTAGATTTGTGCACATTCCGGTGGTATCATATCAAAAGTAGAGTTTGCATCACATCACCGAAAGAACTAGAAAGGCACTTCGTGATTATTGGCTGATATACTTACACACACAACTATTGCTTCGTTGTACTACTAGAGAGTCACCTTTCTCTACTGTATTTTCTTTATTTTTCATAAAATAGTTAGAAGGAATAGATTATTGACGATGACTATGTTAGCGATAAAAATCGTCCGGCCGTTATAAAAATATGCAGGACAATATAGAAAAAAAGTTCTGCTATGTCACCTTCTTTTTTACAGAAAGCGTAAACACTTATTTTTCTTCAACCAAGTCAGACTCCTGTAAATCACCTTCAGTCAGGTCTACTTAAGAATAGAAGTAAATCGCGCATGCTTCTGGTTTGTACACATGCCGTGGAATCTTGTGCTTGGACATCGCAAAGGATATCTTTTTAAACGTTTAGATCCTCGCAATCTTTGGAGACATGCTACAGTTTTGTAAGTCTCATTCTTGCAAATTGCTTACTAAGTTTGTTGCAACTTATTATAGCCCTTGTAACATACATAACTAACATCAATTAGTCTTTTTTAAGAGCGCAAGATTCTTTGAGCGGTTTCGTTAAATCTTACGCCGCAGTTATGGAAGATGTCCCATAAACTTGTTTCCAATAGTCTGTACGTACACTAATATACGAGGTGTGTTCAAAAAAGTTTATTTATTCATCAATATTAATGTTGTCCCCTTTAAACTAATCCCCCTCAGATATAATACATTTGTGCCAACGCTTTTTCCAATCCTCGAAGCACTTCTCATAAGCACTTTTTGATATAGTCTTGAGCTCCTTCAGCGATGCCGGTATTGACTCTCCCGGGTGCTTCCATTGGTACGATTGGACTCTGGTTTCGTCATAACCATATACCTATTATTCGTCACCAGTTATGACCATTTAGAGCAAGTCAGTATCATCATTAACGTCATTCAAGAGATCCTGAGCGATGCTCGTGCGACGGTTCTTCTGATCAAAATTAAAAAGTTTCGGAACAATCTTCGCTGACACACGTCTCATGTCCAAAAATTTGAACGATACGAGCCGACCAATATGCCAACATCCTCAGCAACTTCTCTTATGGTAATTTGATGATTTTCCAAAACAATTTTCCTCACAGCTTCGACGTTATCATCTTCTGTTAAAAACAAACTAAGTATGGAATATACTTGAAACTGTGAACATGTATTCAAGACATATGTACCAACACAACAAAAAAAAAATTGATAATCAAATGTTCGTTGACTTACTTTTTGAACACACCTCGTACGTGTTAAAATATCTGATAGTGGAATGCCAATTGTTGGTACTCCTGAAACTATGGTTTGTGTAGTTCCAGTTCTGAAAAGCTCATCTCTCAGAGTGATTACATTGCCCTTGCGCCTTAATTAGGGTAGGTTATTCAGAATGCTTACAGCCTTTAACTCTGACCGACACGATCACAAAATTTTTTAAGTGACTTTTCTGGATCCCAGTGCTCTAATGACTTGACTGTCAACGTATTTGGATATATCTCCATGCCATAGATCCAGTACTTTCGCCTGTCAGGCGGCTTTGCAAATAGAAAAATCTCTGCTTGGAAAATACTGCAGTTTAGTATTTCCAAAGACATTGTAATATTAGACCTTGAGAATATTGATACTCCTTTACAATTATTTTACTCGTATTTCAAGTTATCAGTGTAGAAGTCCATTTCATTTTCACATACGACATCATCGTTTTCCACTGTTCTCGATTCGGTATTTTGGTCTTATAACTACTATCTTGAATTACTGTGGCGGTAATCCGACTTGGAATGAATTCGGTGGGCACCTTTTCCATTAATTTGATTCCCTTAGGCGTACAGCATTTTTCACTGCAGTTTCTCGCATGTAAATACAACTCAATTGGAAGAATATGTAGTATAAACAATAGACCAAACTATTTATTGTTTTTTTTTTTTAGGCCCAATACCAGGAAACGAAGGAGCATACATATGTATATCAGGGTATAAGACATAATAAACATCATTATTTTAACCGCGCGGTAAAACCGGAGGCGACCTTTCGTCGTTTTTGCATTACCGTACATATTGGATATCACATCTCGTGAACATTTTGGGATCTAAGCACCGTCCATATACAAGTAAAATTTCTGGCAACTATATCGAATGCTTTTTCCAAATCAATGAACACGATATGCAGATCTTTCCAAGCGTTCCGTTATTTCTCTTTCAATATTTGTAAATTTTGTTTGCCGACCTGCCTCCCAATACAGCATTGACTGTCATTGAGTTTAATCATATTACGTTGTCTACTATCCAGAACTGTCGCGAACATTTCCATAGTATGAGAGATTAGTTTAACTGATCTGTAGTTGGTGCAAATTTTTGTGTCGCATTTGCTTTTGTATGTATATATTGTAGAAATAAGAAAGCTCTACCTCAATTGATTAGACGGGTCATCTAAATCTAAAATTTCCGATTGCTTCCCAGATCTGGGACATGTGATCCGATCCGATTGCACGTCGCAATTATTACTTTTTTCCATCACTCCTACCTACTTGCGATGCGTAGACTATATTCCAAGTTTAGTGTCACTAATTTTTGATACGCTTCCGATCTTGTTTTTGTATTCAGCTCTCAAGATGATGTCAACTCTGTTCCTATTTTATGTTCCATTATAACATAAACATAATACATTTAGTTAATAGACTGAGTGCGAAAAAGATCAAAGATTGCAGTTTTGATGCAAAAGTAAAGGGTGTTTTTTAAGTGGTTTAAAATTTTTTGTTTAAATAAAACAACAAAAAAAATTATTTTGTGAATTCTTTCGAAAGATTATTTTATGACATTATATATATTAAAATAGTTTAAGGCATATACATATTTACCAAGGTTGTCTCTTAGAAAGCTCATGCTAGAGGTCTAATTTTTGAGCAATTAGGGGCGTAAATCGCGTGTTAATCCAATAATGTTATGCTCCAAAGTGTCAAACGTTGCTGGCCTTTTGGCATAAGCTAATGACTTGTCGTAGTCTCGCAGAAAATAATCTATTAGCGTCAAATCGCATGATCTTAGTGGCCAATTGACTGCTCCATTTCTTGAAATGACTCTATTGCAACGCAATAAAACTTTTTTGCGTTGATAGTATAGCGTGAAGCGCCATTCTGTTGGAACCAAATTATTCCACATTGAAGTCACGAAAATTTTGGAACAAATAGAAGCTGATCATCAAATTGTACCGGTATCTATTGACAGTAACTTGTGCCTCGGCTTACAAACAAAGAGTTTCAGTTGCTCAATTCACAGCCCAAATGCCTGTACCCGTTATCGAGAGGACATCGTTGTTATTATTTAAGGTGATTCCAACTTGCTTTAGCTGAAATATGCTGTGAACAATAGATTGCCTTTAAAACCACAAACAGCACCTTAAAAAAATTAATCCATTTTCAGCGACTTCGGATTTCCTTAAATTCGATGCCTTAAATTACCATAGATCAACAGTTTTAAAAGAATAAGTACATCAAAACTGTAAAATATGTATGCATGCATCAGTAAAAAATAGCCCCTTTCAATGTAATTCACTTATACACGTCACAAGATCAATTATCCTTTGAAAAATTGATTATAGGTTTGTTATATACAGCAAATGCCCCAAATCAAATATACAAACAGTCTTATCACCATACCACGCTTCTGCAAGACTTAGTCTGAATGCATTCAGAACAACTCCCATCAAGAATATCCTCGCCGAAAGTGGACTCCCATCCCATGAGTTCTCAAAAAATGCCTAATTACATCAGATCGTAAGTGTTTTTCCCATACTAATGAAGGGTATTTCCCATAGCGAAGTTCGGCCTCGTATTCAGTGCAAAATAAATAAGTTTGAATTGTGTTGTAAAAAGTAAAAAAAAAAAAAGTGAAATGTCTGGTAAATATCATCAACTGACTCGGGACGAAAAAGTTCTAATATTGACTTTAGTCCAGGAAGGGCTTGGCTATCGTGAGATTGCGGTTAAAATAGGATGCTGTCATTCAACTATCGTACGACTGATGAAGAAAAAAGGAAATTTGGATCCACTGAAAAGGAAAAAAGGCTCGGGACGAAAAAGTAAAACAACCCAGAAGACGGACAATGTATTACAACGAATTACAATGAAAGATCGCTTTAAAAGTGCTGTCCGTATAAGAGCAGAGCTGAGTAAATTTCATCAAGTTGATCTAAGCGCCGAAACCATACGCCGACGGCTACGGGAAATAGGTTTATATGGAAGACGACCAGCGAAAAAACCTCTCCTAACCACAAAAATGAAAAAAGCTCGCTTGACGTGGACAAAAAAGTACGAAGATTGGACGCAGAATGATTGGCGATGATTGATATGGTCCGATGACTGTAAATTTAATTTTTTGTATGCCGACAATTTTCCATACGTACGACGGTCAGCAGGTGAAAGGTTTAAGGACGAGTACATAGTCAAAACAGTGAAGTTTCCTCAAAGCCAGATGGTTTGGGGATGTTTTTCTTTTTACGTTTCCTTTGCACTTTGTTAATGGAACTATGAACGCTCAAAAGTATGGAGAAGTAGTAAGGGAGTTTTTGGTTCCAGCAATTGAACAGCATCATTCGTATACTGACAAGTGCATTTTTCAAGATGATTCTGCACCTTGCCACCGTGCCAAATCAGTAAGTAAAGTGTTATAAATCAACTTCTAGATAATAATAAACAGACAAGTAACTAGAGTCTTTCAATAATTTTCAGCTCAAGACAACGTTTGATGACCTCGGAATTACCAGACTAGACTGGCCAGATAATTCGCCCGACTTAAACCCAATCGAACACTTGTTACAAGTAATGAAACGTTAGGTGGCTGAACATAAGCCAGAGAGTAAAAAAAAGCTAAATGAAGTTCTGGAACATGTATGGAATACTGAAATTTCAAGGGATTTACAGAACTTCTAGTAAACTCGATGTCTTCTAGAACAAAAGCGGTTATAACCACCAAAGGAGGAGCAACTCGGTATGGATAATTTTTTGGTAAAAGTGGCATATCTAAACATCTTATATACACATACATAAAAAATGTATCGTTTGATTTTGTTAACCAATGACTGTATTAAAATATTTTTAAAAAATAAGAAAATTTACTGGTTTTTTCTTTGCTAATATCTTTTTTCATACATTCAATAAACAGATGGAAATTAGATAAAAATACTTATAAACTACTGCGGAGTACTCAACAAAAATTTCATTTCATTATAAAAATTATTATCGTAGTTATTAACAATTTTTAAGCATTTTGATATGGTGCGGTTTTTGTGACCGCAAGTGTATAATGGAATATCTTATTTCACTCCTCGTCGCAAAGATCGCAACATCACAGGACTCACCCATTACAAAAAGATCAACCAAACATTCTTCTACAACGTCGATTACTGTATGTTTCTCAAAAACAATGAACATTCCACTCAACAGCCAACGCCCTCGATCTGCACATTTCCCACCAAGGTCGTCACCGAAAGATTCAATCGATACTGAACTTTCAGCGCTTCCTAAAAACTCAACATATTAATCTATATACAGACAATTATTAAGAGAAATCTTAGAAAGTCATTCTCAATGAAACATTCATTTGCTGTTGTAAATGACAGAGGAACAATCCTAACTAAAGGCTTATTACCTGAATTCGCATCTATATGTATATACAGCCGAAGCTACAGCAATCCTACGAGCTACAGAACATACTCACAAAACACAAACTCTTATCTGCACAGACAGCCATTTCACAATTGATGCAATTCAAAACATTAATAGTAAAAATATAGGGTTTTCCAATAGGAATTTGACAACTTTGAATTTAATTTGTGAACGCACTCTTTCACTAATCATCAAACTGTCACTGTCAATTTATTCAGTAAACTCAACATTTTTTTCATCATGGTAAAGTACACTAACCAGCAACGTCTGCATATTATAAAAATTTTCTACAGATATTCGGTGTCGCAAAATCATCTTCAGTGACGAAAATGCATGCATTATTGGTCGGGTGAAAACCTACTATGCTTCATGAATCACCACTTCATCCACAAAAAATTACTGTTTTGTGCGGTTTGCACGCCGGCGGCGTTATTGGGCCATATTTTTTCGTCGACGATAACGATCATCACGTTACTGTGAATGGTCAGCAATATCGCTGCATGATCACCGATTATTTTTGGCCCAAAATTGGAAGATATGGACTTGGACGACATGTGGTTTCAACAGGATGATGCCACAAGCCACACAGCACACGCTACAATCGATTTATTGAAGAGTAAGTATGGTGAGCGTGTTATCTCAAGACATGGGCCAGTCGATTGGCCGCCTCGTTCCAGTGATTTAACGCCGCTTGACTATTTTCTGTGGCGCTACGTTAATTCATTGGTTTATGCCAACACGCCGACGACGTTGGAAGAGCTCAGAGCCAACATTGAACGCGAAATAGCGGCCGTTTCGGCCGAAATGTGTGGCCGAGTCGTTGAAAATTGGGTCCAACGAATCGACCGCTGCAAACGTGCCCGCGGTAGCCATATGAATTAAGTCGAGTTCCATTCATAAATGTTTTGATTGTACTTCAAACCAATAATTAAGTTTTTGAAATATCTCAAATGGTTTATTTAAAAAAAAAGTTGTCAAGTCGTTATTAGAAAACCCTATTCAATCATAAAAGCTCACATCAAAGAAAAGCTAATTCAAACTCATTTGGGTTCCTGGTCATGCAGGTATTCTTGGAAATGAACTCGCAGATAATGCAGCAAAGAATGGCTCAACAGAACCTCTTCTTACTTTCTTTATCAACAACAAAGAGGACATCGAAGGTAAAATAAAAAGTATCTGGTTCAAACAAAACCAATCGAAATGGAAGGAATATATTCACTATTATTCGGCCATCAACACTAGAGGACTACAAACCACAAACTCAACATCTGCATCAAAACGAATAATTAAATGATAGAGATATTTATTGTCCAAAAATAAAACAAATATCAACAACCTTCTTCCAAAATACCACCCTATAGGATGTACTTTTATCTTCGTCCGAAAAAAATATTAAACTAGTTTTTAATTTACTAACCTTACTAAAGTTAGAAAATATAATATAAATATACTTATATAACTAAGTACCTAATAAAGCTAGCTGAAAGCCTGGGCGCTATAGCTATACCCCCCCTTTTTTTTAATAAATCGATTCAACTTGCATTACGAATATAAATAGCAAAGTTGTATGTAACTGAAATAGGATCCGTGCCCTTTCTTATTTATTACTGTGGGATATATACCATAGTTTGGAGTGCCTTCTGTTTATCAATTTCTTTATTTATCAAAATATCACACCCGCTGATGCCTGGGGGTTGACTATGTATATATTTTACGAGGAACTTACGATAAACATGACCACACATACATATGCACCTATGTAATCAAGTGTAACTTTTTACGAAGCATTGGGAAAGGGAACAACTAAATCTGCTGACCATCGCAAGTATCACAGAAGCCCCATTCAAAGGGTAAGAAGGCCAACATGGGTTGTTTAGAAAAAAATAGCAAGAACTCAAATGGAGGCCAACTTCAAATTAGTATGCGCGGAAGTCTGATCTGAAAAAAAAATTTTTGTTTAAGCTGATTGTTCCAAAGAATATACTCGTATAAGATGCACACGAGTTGTGTTAAAAAAGTAAAGCGAATTTATGTTTTTACAAAAAAGTATTAATTTATTAATCAATATTAATGTTGCCCTCTTCAAAGTAATCCGCCTCAAATATAATACACTTCTGCCATCGCTTTTTCCAATCTTCGAAGCACTTCTCATAAGCACTTTTTTGTATAGCCTTGAGCTGTTCCAGCGATGCCGTTTTTATTTCCTCAATCATTGCAAATCTCCGTACTTTCATAGGTCTCTTCAGTTTTGGGAACAGAAAAAAGTCGCATGGGGCCAAATCAGGTGAATATGGTGGTTGAGCCATAATTGTCGTGTTGTTTTGGGCCAATAAATCTCTCACAAGCAACTATAAACGAGCAGGTGCATTATCCTGATGCAAAAGCCATGAAATGTTTTTCCATGAATCCAGAAGTTTTTTTCGTATTGCTTCTCGCAAACGGCGTATAATTTCAAGTTAATACTCCACATTGAACGTACGGACTTGAGGTAAATCGAAAAAAAAAAGTCATCAAAGCTTTGACATTTGATCGAACTTGGCGTGTTTTTTCCAGTCTTGGCTCTCCTGGGTGCTTTCATTGGGACGATTGGGACTTGGTTTCGACGCTATAACCATATACCCATGATTCGACACCAGTTATGACTTGCTCAAAAAGTCAGGATCATCATTGACTTCATTCAAGAGCTCCTGAACGATGCTTATGCGACGGTCGTTCTGATCAAAATTAAAAAGGTTAGGAACAATTTTCGCTGACACACTTCTTATGTCCAAAACATCCGAAAAAATTGTATGACACGAGCCAACCGATATGCCAACATCCTCAGAAACTTTTTTATGGTAATTCGACGATTTTCAAAAAACAATTTTCTTTATTTCCTTATTTCTTTTCATTGATATCTTCTCGGCTATCTTGGAAAAACTTGTACCACTTGTAAACGTTTGTTTTACTTAGCGCAGACTCACTGTATGCCACTGTCAACGTTTCAAGAGATTTAGAGCACTTGATTCCATTTTTTATGTATAATATAGTAATTAGAAAGGTTAGATGTGTTTTGGTGTACTCGGTGATTTTTATCTGACAAAAAAAAAAAAATGTCAATAGGCTTTTTTGATAGATCACACGTGACTTCTGTCAAACTGCTTTGTCATTTTTGTTCAGTATCGTTTGGCAAGTCCTCATGGAAAGACTCACACCACAACAGTCTTCTGTGAGAAATATTTTTCGTGCGATTCGAGGAACTTACGCATGATTGACCAACTGAAATCACTATTGCCAATACCATTCCAAAATTTGAGTCCCAGTTTACATTAGTGGATGATACTCTACTGGTTAGACCACATCCAGCACGTAGTGAAGAGACTATAGCAGCTGTAGCTGAGAGTATACGCGAAGACCGTGACGAAACAATTCGTCGTCGTTCTCAGCAACTTGGCTTGGCGTATTCGACAACTTGGCGTATTTTACGTAAAGATCTCGGCCTAAAAGCGTACAAAATTCAACTTGTGCAAGAATTGATGCCAGGCGACTTGAATTTGCCTCATATTTTCAGTGAATGGGTTCTGGAAAAACTCTATGAAAATCCGTTGTTTTATCGTGAAATTTTGTTAAGTAATGAAGCCCATTTCTGGCTCAATGGATACGTTAATAAACAAAATTGCCGTATTCGGGTTTATGAGCAACCCGAAGAGTACCAAGAGCTACCATTACATCCATTAAAAACAACGGTATGTTGTGGTTTATGGGCTGGTGGAATCATTGGTCCATATTTCTTCAAAAATAAGGCAAATCAGAATGTGCTTCCTGAAATTCAAGCACATGGTCTCGGTGGGCTCTGGTTTCAACAAGACGGCGCTACGAGCAATTCAGTGCCTGAAACAATGAAGTCTCAGGTCTTCAGAAATTAGTCAGCTACGATTGACGCTTTGGAAGCCACATTACTCGTGTTATCCGCGAGATACCAGTCGCTATGCTCGAACGAGTCGCCCAAAATTGGACCTTCCGAATGGATCACATCAGACGTAATCGTGACCAATGTTTACATATCATTTTCGAAAATTAAATGCCACGAATTATTCTTTTAACCCATAACAAAAATTTTAAGTTTGCTTTCAAATTTATGTCTTTTATTTACATTATAAATCAAACATCACCATGAATCACCCTATAAGTCCGGGACATGTTCGCCAACACAGCAAAAAAAAAAAAAGGTAATCGAATGTACCAATATACGAACACACCTCGTATATTGAGAAATCAATCCACTTTTTCACACCTTTTCCTGGATTCCGTATCATAGCAATACCTTTCAAATTTTGAGAAATATTTTTCGAAATAATTCCTGTAATTTAATTGTATATTCCCAAAATGTTTGTATCAGGCTAAATATACCTAGCTCTTGAGTCACCAATATTTAATTAGCAGATTTCGATATTTGAATAGTAAAAGCCTCTACTATTGGTGAATGGAAAATGTAGTCGAATTTTCCAGCAAAATGAAAATTCGTTTGGAACGCTGGCTGGTACCGAATACTCTCGAAAGCGGTCAGGGGAATTTAAAAGTATTATTATCTGCATCCCCTAAAATATGCAAATCAGATTCAAAAGTGGAATTTAAAGAGTGCATTAAGATAGTTATTAAATGGTTTAAGTAATAGATAAACAAAAGTAAAAGCGGTTGATAAATTGGATTGTAATGTAATTGTATTGAATAAACCGATTGTGTTGAAAGAAATTAGTTCTATTTTATGTACCCACACAAACATTTCTCAATTCAGAAAAACGCACTATTTTGACTGCTCAAAATGGAGTACATGAGCCCCAAATCGATACACACCACTTATTCATCGATTTTAAGGCCGCGTATTACAGCATCTATAGCGGTGAGCCTTACAGAGCAATGGCTAGCTCTGGTTTACTTACCAAACCCGGCCGCTTGTGCAATATGACGATGAAGAATGCACGTTGAGGTCAAAAAAGATTTTGGACAAGGCGATACGCTGTCATGCGATTTCTTTAATATCAATCTTGAAAGAACATTGCGAAACTCAAGCGCCAACACAAGTAACACAATCCTTCAAAAACCCGTCCAATAGAAAGAAAGTCCAGAAGAAAGATGTCAGGGCGCTTTCGCGAGTATTGAGACGGATGCACCGAAGATAGGTTTAACAGCTAGAGCAAAACCAAGTATATTGTGATATCTGAATGTGTACAGAGTCATCTATATTTGATTAGCAGAAAATTTCGATATTTCACCACTGGTGAATGTAGAATGAAATTGAATTTTCTAACAAAACGGAAAATTTTATGGAACGCTGGATGGCACAGAATGCTCTCAATATATGTCACGGGAGAATAAATATCAGCATCCCAAAAAGCATGCAAGTCAGTTCAAAATTTGAATTTGAAGAGTGAATTAAGAGAGTGATTAATTGATTGAAATAAAAGGGTTGAGATAGGCGATTGAATTGTAATTGGATTGAATGAAGCGATTCTATTGAAAGGAATACGTTCTATCTACGTTGGGTTAGAAGTGGGGTAGGACTTATTATGTGCAAAAACAATTTTTTTTGCGATTCTCTTAAAAAGCTACAATGGGTCGAAAACTATTGCAATTAAACAAGAGAAACCTCAGCGTCAGTGCAGGAAATGCGACTTGGTACTTGAACCTCAGGACGATTTGAAAAACGAGAATAACCTCGAACAAAAAATGGACGAACAAAACAGTCTCGAACAAAAGATGGACGACCAGAAGAAAAATCTGGAAGAACAGCGAAAGTTCGGACAAATCGAGAAAAAAGTTCGAACAAATGGACAGCAAAGTTGATCAACTGGCAAAAAAGCTCAACACAATGCGAAAACAGAATTTTCAAGAATGTTCTTTAGGCGGTCCAAGTAGAAAAGAGCTGGGATCTCCCTTATTATATGGTCAGATCTCGTGGTTTACTTATAAGAAGTAGTTTGAAATGGCTGCCTGTGCGAACGACTAGGACAATGAGGAGAAGTGCCTTTCCCTAGCAATGGCCTTGCACGGTCCTGCAGCAGAATTGTTGCAAACAATAGACATCGACTAGCATAAAGATTATGTGGCTTTAGTATAGGCTATTGAGAAATGGTTTGGAGATAGCTACATGCAAAAGGTTTACAAGATTCAATTGCAAAACCGAATGCAGCAACGGAGGAGAAACACTGCAGTAGTTCCAAGCAGACGTAAATATTCTGGCACATTTGTCATACCCCACCGCATGCCAGGAAATTACTGACAAAATGGCAAAGGACGCATTCATCAAAGGATACATAGATTCGAAGTTAAAGTCAGCAGTAAGGATGTCCGGAAAAGAAGCATTACTGAAGCATTTGTTCCGCGGGCAGAAGTTGGTAGCAGGAATCGATGGGCCCAGGACCATCATTCAAGTTTCACTAGCAAAACAATGCAATGAAGGCCTTGTAGTAGAACTAGACACGTTCACGGCCTCAATCATCAGGAGGGATGATTGGTGTTGTTTGCATAACAACAACAGTTGCAGCTTGAGAACTGCTACGGAAGAAACAGCTAAGGTATAAAACCGCATAAAACCCACCAGGACGGAATAGCCTTCTTTCACGTTTCTTTCTGCTAGCTGACATATACGATCATGGAAAAATATGAGCTAGTAGTGAACTTTTGACACAAACCCTGAAATACGAAAATATGGAGATACCAATGTCATCATCTGCAGAAATCAGATTCTAGAGACTTCGTCAGAAGCAATTGCTTGGGGAAAAGTGGAAGGTGGTTCTAGTAGCCACCGATTCTATTTGATGAAGTCAGACTATAAAAGAGACTTCATGGTGGGAAGGACCAAAGAATAACATGGTTCCTGTAGGGTATCTAAATCCAAAGACATTCAATGTAAAGATGAAAAAGTGAGAGATAGTGGGACAATGTGCACCTCTTAAGGCTACATCGACCACAACGTAAAAAAACCGTGCAAAACCGGTCCAGAGTGTGTCCAGAGTGTGAAAATCAAAAACAAAATCCTCAACTTCAGCAATTTCGATCAAGAACAGCGTATCCTGCAGACAACTATCGGTGAGTACGCTGATATTTTTGCTACACAAGACGAAGAATATGGGATATGAATAATAATATATAATAATATGAATAATAATTCGTCAGCCTGCAAGGCGTCTTCCATTGGCAGAGCAAGCATAAGTTGCCGAGATGGTGTCGAAAATGAAAGTTGAAGGGCTGATTAAAGAATCGCAGAGTCCGTGGGCTTCTTCAGTGGTCTTCGTGAAGAAGAAAGAAGGCAGCACCAGGTTTTGTGTAGACTGTCGACGTCTCAACGATGTCATCAAAACAGGCACAAACACCCACTTCCGAGAACTTGTTTTTAACTCTTGACTTGAAGAGTGGTTACTGGCAGGTAGAGATCAATCGTTAGGATCGTGAAAAAACTGCCTTGATGCCGTTTGGAATGTGCTGAGCTACGGCCAATTTCGAGTGACTAATAGAAGAAACATTGCAAGAGCTCACGTGGAAAATATGTCTGGTATATCTGGACAACGTTATCGTCATAGGTAAGATATTCGAGGAGCTCCGAAAAAACCTAAAAGAAGTGTTTGAGAGGCTGCGAAGCGCTCATTTGAACCCAGAAAAGTTTGAATTTTCTGTTCGGAAGTAAAATATCTGGGTTACATTTTATCAGCGGATGAAGTTAGAACGCATCCTGACAAAATTGAAGCCGTAAAAAGTTGGCCTTGCCCCAAAGATAAACACCAACTGAGAAGCTTGTTGGGACTTGCAAGGTACTACAGAAGGCTTGTAAAGGATTTTTCTGATATTGCGCAGAGCCTGCACCAACTTACGAAAAAAGACCGACACTTTAAGTGGTCTGGAGAGTGTGAAAAACCATTCCAAGAACTAAAGCCAGACAGCTATTCAATAGCCCCATT
This sequence comes from Volucella inanis, assembly GCA_907269105.1. Classification (NCBI taxonomy): domain Eukaryota; kingdom Metazoa; phylum Arthropoda; class Insecta; order Diptera; family Syrphidae; genus Volucella; species Volucella inanis. The sequence continues at coordinate 72,487,889 of OU026157.1, read as the reverse complement.
GTGGGTAACCCCACACTCGAAAAAATGTTCATGGTGAATGCAGATGCTAGCAATATTGGGGTCGAAGCAGTGATCTCTCAAGTTCATGATGGTCAAGAGAAAGTGGTTGCATTTACAGCAATGCACTGTCCAGACTTGAAAGGAACTACTGCGTAACTAAGCGCAAGCTTATGGAAACGAAGCGTTTCCATAAGTACCTTGATGGACATAAGTTTATTCTTTTGACGGACCACGCAGCTCTTAAATGGCTACTTTAATTTAAGAACCCTGAAGTCACAGTCTGCGAAATGGATCGAACAATTGTAGGGCTACGACTTTGAAGTGCAACATCGCAAGGGAAAACTCCACTCGAAGACCGATGCTCTCTCTTGTCGACCGTCAGATATGAACACTACAACCATAAGGAAGCGAATAACGAAGCTACTATCCAAATGATCAGTACTGAGCCAGTAAAGGGTTGAAGTATAGACGAAATCCGTTCCTCCCAGACAGATAATGACATTGAACCAATATTGGCCTGAAAAGAACACGGGGAAAGATCAAGCTAGTAGGAGTTATCGTATGCAGCTAATTGTGCCACGGTCCAGATTCAGCTAAGTGCTCCATGACATGACGGAATCTCAGGAGGCCATTTGGAAATAAACAATACGTTGGAGAAGGTAAGGGAACCTTTCAATTGGCTAGGTGCAAAATAGGATGTCGGGAATTGGTGCAAAGCCACAGGCACGAATGCAACAATACAATGTCGAAGCACCATTCGTTTCCCGAAATCTTTAATGGCAACCGAAACACTTCCATGGTCATGGATTATTTCAATAACTGGCCGGAAGTATTTGCCAACCCAAATCAAGAGGCTAATACCATAGCAGAGCAGATTTGGGCTCCTAATGGAGCTGCACTCCGATTAAGGGCGGAACTTTAAATCAAATGTCTTCCAGGAAGTGTGCCAATATATGGGAATAAAGAAGATAAGGACAACGCAATTACACCCTCAATGATTTAGCATCTGTCTAGGGTCATCAGCAACCGCCAGTGGGACTGGGATCGACAGATACACCTTTTCTTAATGGCCTACCGAAACGCGGTCCATAGTTCAACAGGACATACACCATCCGAGGTCTTATTTGGTTAAACAGTTCGGTTGTCAAATCCCCACCTACAGATGATGACTTGTGCGGCAGAATTCGTAAATTGTATAAAAACGCCCGAAAAAATATAAAGCTAGCGACCAACCGCATGAAGACTAGTTACGACATCAAAGCGAAATCTTCCGGCTTCAACGAGGGAGATCTGGTGTGGTTGTATAATCTTCTATATAATAAAGGCAAACCACTAAAATTGCTACAGGATGTTGAAGGCTTATGCAAGATGATAACCCGCATTAAAAATTAAGGTGGTCCATTTGGATAGAATGTGTAATTTCTAAGTAACGATGAATGACGAAGTTGTTTAAAACAAGCAACTTTAGGCAGGGAGCAGTGTGATATCTAAATGTGAACAGCATCATCTATATTTGAAGGTGAAGGTGAAGGGAGAATGGAGTGTATATATAGGGTGAATCATCGTAAGGTTTGATTTATAATGTAAAATAAAACACATAAAGTAATAAGTATTTATGACAAGGAGGAATTAAAGTACCAGTTTTGCAAAATCTAGTAAATTGCTGTTTAAAGTATAAGTTATAGGATCTTTGATAGGTTAATACATTTGCAAGAAATAAGCAGTTAAGAGAGTTCAAGAATTGTTGTAACGAACGCCCTAAGATTGACCGTCTGAACGTAGAAATATGATCGAACTTTCGTAAATAGAAAACATATCTAAACATAGCGTTGAAAACAAATTCTTATTTTTGAAAAAGAAAGAGAAGTGTAGACTAAACAGCAATAACTTATTTGTTGTAATGCGTGAATGTGTGAACTGCCAATGAACTAGATGAACTCAACGGATAAAGGAGTAGAAAGTTAATCTACTTTATCCGTCGTATGCGTCTTAATCGTTGTTTATTGAACTTCTTTTATAAAGAAGCGTATATTATTATAAACAGCTGATAGTTGAATACGTCAATGCAACGGCTTCAACTGATTCTATGAGACGAGGCCTTAAGCATTTAGTTTTTTTTTATGTTTCTAAATAGAATCATTTTGCATTAACATTGCTGTTCATAAAAAGATTTAATCCTTCACGCATTGGGCTGGCATTAGTGCTCATATTTTTCATCATTTCGAGCAGATGGGGCAGAATTGTGCAATTGTAAAGTGCTAAAAATCAACACCGGGAAATTATAAGCCTCTCTGAAGAAAGTGCTACCAGAAAGTAAAAACCTAATGGATGAATGAAATAAGATTCCTTATCTAGACCTCGTCCTAGTCCAGTTAAAGTTTTATTAACATCCCTGCTCTGAAACAGTGGTATCAGATTTACCTAACTGAATTCGAAAAATTCTTATTTGCTGAACACATTTATCAGCGTTGAATGCTACCAATCTCTTACTTGCACATTTGCCAAAGCCATTCATCTGTCAAATTTGTGCTGTGTTGTTTCGCCAAGACATATTCGCCGGAATTTTTTAGAATTTTCTTATTTTTTTTATTGCAAACAAAGAAATCAATTAGGTAAAAGAAAAATGATTTAATTGTATTTAAAATTATCAGTAGATTAGATCTGTAAAGAAGTATTATTTTCCAGAATAATGGATCGTTTGTTACGTTTAGGAGGCGCAATGCCCCAAGCCCCACCACCAACAGATGCCCCTGTCGTTGACACTGCTGAACAAGTGTACATCTCTTCACTTGCTCTCTTGAAAATGCTCAAGCACGGTCGTGCTGGAGTCCCCATGGAAGTCATGGGTTTGATGTTGGGCGAATTCGTTGACGATTACACTGTTCAGGTGATTGATGTGTTTGCTATGCCCCAGACTGGAACTGGAGTCTCAGTCGAAGCTGTGGATCCAGTTTTCCAGGCGAAAATGTTGGACATGCTTAAGCAAACTGGCCGCCCCGAAATGGTTGTCGGATGGTATCACTCGCATCCTGGTTTTGGTTGTTGGTTATCTGGAGTAGACATTAATACTCAGCAGTCATTTGAAGCGCTCAGCGAACGTGCTGTTGCTGTGGTCGTTGATCCGATTCAGTCGGTTAAAGGTAAAGTAGTGATTGACGCATTCCGTTTAATCAACCCGAATATGTTGGTGCTGGGCCAGGAGCCTCGGCAGACCACATCGAATTTGGGTCATTTGCAGAAACCTTCGGTGCAAGCTTTAATTCATGGCCTGAATCGGCATTACTACTCGATTAGCATAAATTATAGGAAAAACGAACTGGAGCAGAAAATGCTTCTCAATTTGCACAAAAAGTCGTGGATGGATGGTCTAACTCTCGCTGATTACAACGAGCATTCTTCCATCAATGAGAGCACCGTAGCGGAAATGTTAGAATTGGCCAAGAATTACAACAAGGTAAAATGGCTTTTAATTAAACAAATTTACGACCACGCTGATGGTTTTTTTTTTTTTTTTTTTTGTTAGGCTCTTGAGGATGAAGAAAAGATGACACCCGAACAGTTGGCTATTAAGAATGTTGGCAAACAGGATCCAAAGCGTCATCTCGAAGAGAAGGTCGACAAGGTTATGCAGAATAATATAGTCCAATGTCTAGGAGCTATGCTCGATACTGTAGTCTTTAAATGATTCGTCATGTTCTCTTTTTCACTTAATCAATTTATATTTATAAATACTTTTCTAACATGGACTTCATTGTGGACATTGCATTCTATTCGAAATGGAATCGAATCGGTCGCGCTGTAGTTTTGGATCTTTGTTTTCGATGGAATTTGATTTATGCAAATATATTAACAAAGAGCTGAAATGTTCGAAATACTTTTTCTTTTGTTGTTAGCTATGTGGTGAGTCATTTGTGTAGATGATGCAACGTTAAGTGCTTTACAGTGGGCGGTTTAAATGGATTGATGATCATGTAATTTGAGGCATTAAGGTGGCAGGATGTTTAACGTCACTGATAGGGTTTAGGAATCTAATAATTTGTACTCAGGTTTTTTACCTGGAAACTCATGCGGCAGCTGCAGATTTGGTTAATGGTTTCACTACGCAAGCGCAGTGGTAAATGCATCAGTAGCGAAGCGCTCTTCAAACTTTGTCGCTTTTGAACAGCTACTGATTGGAGAGCGGAGCAGTTAATTGTGACTGTCCGTCAGCAAGACACAAGCGGTCATTGGTTTAGAATCGGTCCGCTCGATGAGAGTGCAAGCGGTGTCTAAAGATGCGGTGTGGGCTTTGTTAGGGAGTAACTACGTAAACGTCATAGTTATACATATGCGGGTATAACGATCTGAGAATTTGTCTTCCCGCTTACAATGAGAGCTTAGTAGAAAGACAAAAAACTGCAGGACATTGTCTATTACGGACGGACGGTGGGATATAAACTGATTTCGACCTTCAAAAAATATGGGAGGCCAGAAATAATAATTAAAACGCTTCCCAATGAGACATACGCGTTAGAGAGATAAATTTGAAACTGTGGTTTGTTATGTGGTTCCCGTGCGGCAGTTTTATTTGTCAGTAAAAGTCTACAGGTCCTTTTAATCACATTACTAGCTTAATGCTTCTCGAGACAGTTGAAAAGCTTCCTCGTGCATTGAGATTTAAGTGGGCAATTGAGACGAATGAACACCTTAACTCAGTTAACTCAGCATCAGACGGGAGGTCCGCTAGACGTGAGTGTACACCTCAATTTCGGCGCATGCTAACAGTGATTCGAAATAAATACCTAAGATGCCTTCAGACAGAAAGCAACAAACATTCCCAGAGATGGCACACCTGTCTGCTTCAAGACTCGCCGCAAACTCAAGAGCCAGGTAAAAATATCTTTTCAGAAAACTTACGCAATACTACTGCTGCAATACTACTCACTCCAAAAGCCTTACGAAATTAAAGGCTGTAAAAAACCACTCTCGTCAAAGCTTTAAGCCATCATTATAACAAAAAAAGGGTTTTTACATATCACAATAAAAATCATAATAAATTAATTAAAAAAAAAATTAAAGATAACCAACTTATTCAAATGTGCTATGTGTTAAAGAACTTCAAGGTTAACATGAATTGAAAGTATACCCCTCTACTTTATGCGAAAAAAAATCGACAAAGGATCTTACTTATTATTTTTGTATTTTCAGGTACTTATATAACATAGTATGTACTATGATATGTATTTTTTTTCATGCAAAACGAAATAAGGACAACAACGCTCGTGAAATATTTGGATCATTTAGATTGCGTACAGCTGAGGTGCATTAAGAAATCCCATAATTGCCGTGATGATTTGTATCAAGACTTAATTGACCAAATTATGACTCCTAAATAGGAAAAACGGGATATGGGGCAGGTATTTATCAAACCATAGCTTATGTGCATATACCAGGATGTTGACATGACGTTCTATCGTTGCTGCTAAGGTGCATGTTAACTTACAATCTGATCAATACTCACAACAGCTCTTACTATCGGATTGTGCGTATTTTTAGAGTGTAGGGAGACATAACCGTTCTGTGAACTAGAAAAAGGCTTTCAGTCAGTTCTCGTCTGACTGGTCTGACGCACCCAGTGCTAGGCGTCACAATTCGCTCCGAGTCTAAGTATTTTGGTTTCATTGTAGATAGCAATTTTGTTGAGATCAAACGTTTTGCGTTGAAAGTTATTAAAGTGCTTTCTGACAGTTTTCGACAAAACCTTGGGCCTGCCACCAAGGAAATACGTTTAATGTTTGGGCTCAGTCGCTATTTCGCTGCATGGGTGGCATCCAACATTTCATGGGGAGTCCAAATTATTAGTCTAAATTAACTTGTTATTGTATCTTAGACAACCATTCGTCTCACAAGATTTTAGTTACCTGGAAGAAAAAAATGTCTTTCGGGCATGGCTGGTACTGAACAACGAACCACCCAATTGGGAAGCCAATACACTACCACTTGAGCCACTGTGCCGTATTATCATCAGGTAGAGATTTTTCGGGGCAAAATAACATCCTCATATCACTCGTTAAACGCCACGTCAAGCTTATATGATATAAATACACGCTTCAGTTTGCAGTATCCAGAATTAAAAAGTCAATATCCAAAAAATCATATAATATATCATTGTAATCATTACAATAATAATCATTAGCCAAAAGTCATTATCATAACAACAATTCTTATCCGAAGCACTATGTTACAAAATATGTTTTTACACTACCTGTCTAGTTCAATGTTAGAACGGATCAGTTGCTATATGATCGCATGCAATGTAATTCCATTAATTTCAAAACAAGATGTAAATTGGACAACAGATAAATTATACAAAAAAAGAACAAATATGACATGTAAGATTTATTTTCAAAATGTTAAACTGGGGGTTGTGCCTATTCCGGTTCCATTGTGCTGTTTCTTGCAAACAGCACCCTATATTGTAAGGTATATTTGCTTTTGAATTAGAAAAAAATCGCCATGCCAGCTGTCAAAATGGCAAAATCAAACAGCTGACGGAAAATAACTTTTTCTTTCCTCAGCCATTCGATCATTTAATCTATTGAATTTGTGTACAAGCGCAAAGATAAATACATACTACATTAGATAAAAAATAATAAATTGTCGTGTCGTCTACTTATGTAGAACAGAGGTTGCAGACATAAGTTGAAGCGTCCTATCGTCGACTGGATAAGGAGGCATAATCACAGTAAACATGACAATCGTTCGATAAAGTCACTCGTCGCCTTTGCTGAGAAAACGCACAGTTCCCTTTTTCAAACAATTCAAATTGGCTTTTGTTGCATTTGCTTGTTTTCGATATATTTTTAAGTTAAATTATTATCATTTAGTATATTTTTATTTATTTAACAATTAACTAAATAGCAATGGGAGGAATAGTGTGGCGGGAGCTATTCCCAACTAAGCTAACATGCCTGATATTCATATTTTATATGTCTTTGTTTATAAATCAAGGTAAGTACAATAGTTGTTAATAGTGCAAACCAGCGGACCTTGACATGATTTGTTTTCTTTTTTCCAGGTATCTTAGTGACCGCTTCTCAAGAATCAAATAACTCGTACAGTTATAATACCGTGACGGTAGTGCTTCTAACCGAAATACTAAAGTTAATCGTGTCGACTGGACTTTATTGTAAAGAGTGAGAGTGTTCTTCCTGAAGCCAATCGGAGTATTGAATTAATTTTTCTTTATAGAAATACAATTCAGTCGTTGGTGCGAGATGTGAAGAAGGACTCAAATGTGATGATGTTATACTTTGTGCCGGCATTTCTCTATTGCTTGTACAATAATTTGGCATTTGTTAATTTGTCTACATTCGATCCCACAACTTATTATTTACTTTTGCAGCTGCGTGTCGTTATAACTGGTGTACTGTTTCAGGTTTGAGTTAATTTTCTACAATTACCTTATAAATATGTATATAAGTGTTTTTCTTGAGACAAATAAGTTTTTGAAATCTTATCGCTCATAAAAAAATTGTCAGTTTTATAGTCAGACCATTCAATTCACATGAAAACAAGTGCACTGGAATCACTTGTGAGTGCACAATATTTATCTTTGAAACGTGCCCAAATGCGATAAACGGGCTTAGGTATTACACTTCATTTATTATTTATTTATTTATTTTTGCTTCGAAGTTTTTCACACACGGAATGTCTTTCAGAGGAAAATTCAAATATACTTAAGCTGTGATAAGAAACGTTTTCTCACAAACCGGAAACGCTACAGCATATTTTGATAAAATTGATAACGTTGGTTCTTAACTTTCGAGTAGTTTTCATTTAAAACAACAAATCGGACATATGTCCGATAATGCACGCTTAATGCCTTCTATGCGATGAAGTTTTGTAACCCTGGTACATATTTATTTTACATCATCACGAACAGACATATGAATCACTGATATTGGTAACGTTGTATACCATAGTTAAAAAAAAGAAGGAAATGTTGAAAACTATTATAAAAGGTGATTTTTTAAAAGTTATAGAACTTTTTTTTTTTTTAAATAATAATTGCGGAAATTGAGTTTAAACCAAAAACGTTTACTTGTTATGAATAATGTTTCATGACATTATTTATTGAACACGACTTCATGTAAAAACATCCTCTCGATCCAATTTTGAGCCACTTGATCTCTATTATTAACACTCCACGCCGAATTTTGGCTTCCAAGGCCTGAATAGTTTGGCAAATACTAGAGGATATTAAACAAATATTTTTATTATCGCTTTCTAAAAACAATATAGGTTAGAACTATAACGTAAGATTACTAAAAAAACTATCATTTTTCATCCTCATCTACGTATTCAACTAACCCAATGTCTTTATCAAATTTTTATAAAATTCGTCGTAAATTGGGTTGAAAAATCTAGTAAGTCCAGTGAATCTGTCTTTTTTGCTTCACTATTGGCATTCCGTTTTGGAAATTCCCTTGAACAATGTAAATGAATAAATTTGGGGTACTCACAGATTGTTTAATATAATGCAACAGCGCATTTGTTTTTGCATGAACAAATAATGTCATCAATGCAAGGCTGCTTAGCTGGCACAGTATTCCCGGTTTCGTTTATGCATTTCTCTTCTTTTGTAATTTATTTACATTTCTTTTCTAGCTGGCTTCATTGCGTTTGCGTTTTTTGCTTTTGTTTTGAACATTTTCTTCAGAAACAATGGCACTCTTTTCAAGAATGTTAACATTTTCTTTAGGAACAACAGCACTCTCTTCTATATTAAATGCACTTGAGTGTCTTAACATATAGCTATTGCGATTTTCTTGATTGGGTCATATTCGGAACCTAAATCTTGAACATCTAAAAGCATTAAAATGTGTTTGGGTTATTGGCTTATCCACGATTTTAAATAATATGAGTGACTGTTATTACCATGAAACAATATATCTTGCACTATGTTTTTTGAAGCTCTTCCATAAATAGTTCTTTGGGGCTGGAGTGCTCCGTTAACCATAGCTGAATGTGCAGATGTTGATGGTTCATTGTGATCCGTAATATATTCATATTACGACCATTAAATAAATTATGTATTATATGTACTATATGTACTATATTTACATACCAATTGTAGACATATTAAATATTTTATGTATGTGTCGCAAAATGACACTGTTGTTTTGCATTATTTACGATTGATGTAGCTTACTGTAAAATTTTGGTGCAGAAATGGCGTATGTGTTTGGAAACGATTAATTTGATAATTTTCGATAATGCAGTCATTCAAAATGTTACGTAATTTCTGCCCTAGAAAAAATTCCGTGCAGAAACATTTTTGTATTGATCTATGAGCAAATATGGGTTACGCCATTTTTACGTTGAAAGAAAATGTATTTTTCAGCATGATAGTTTAATAAACTCAAAATGAGGGTTACGCCACTACTGCTCTCAATGCCTTAATTAGTTTCTTATGTATTTATCGAAACTGAAAGTTCATATCACATTTTTAATGTAAGTGGAACAAGGCAGGTAAACACTGCTGAGTCCATAATGGAATGCTTACGATACCATTTGACGCTTACTCATATTAAAAGGTAAAGGAAAATGTGGATCTCTATACGAATGGAATTACTTAAGAGGCCGATCTCTCAACGGTTGCCGCTGTCTATAGTTTCAAACAAATACATAATTTATGAACGTTTTTATTTAGTGCGTCAAATATAAATTGACTCAAAATTCATTAGACCTGGAGCACTTACATTTTACCATTTCTATGTTTATGGGATTTGCATAGACGAATAGTTTCACAGATATTTAAAAGTCGGTGCCTCTTAAGTTTGCTTGTAAATCTAACACAAGACTCATAATTCAGAAATATCTCATAGTATGCATACGCTTCGTCTTAAATCTGTTTTTACATATTTGTAAAGTCTTTTTTGATTTTTTGATTTATTATATTTTTATTTTTTGTATAAAAAGGTGTAGATCATTTATAAAATACCAACAATCTTAACGACCAAAGGAACCTTCCCTCCCCAGTAGATCAATTTTTGTCGATAAAAAGGCTTCGCAGTATAGGCAGTTTGGTATGATTTCGAGTCTGGGTAAAAAAAAAATGTTCTCATGTTTATAATTCCTGCCAGGTGGCAACATTCGGACAATACATTCTGTTTTTTTTAGTGAATTGGATGTGTAGCAATAAAGAATGGCATTGTTTGAAACGACATGAGACGGCACTATAATATTCGTGCACTATAATATCCGTATTTGGTGGACAGATGTTACTCAACTCACTTAGGACTTAACAGATGTTAATATATTGCTGCGAATACATGTACATATATAAAACTATCAGCATCTAAAGGCCACGCCTGTTTCAAACACTTTTCAGAAACCTAGTGTTAACTATCAACTCAAGGCTATTTCTAACCGCATCGGGGAATAAAAGAAAACAATATCCTCTCGCTTTCTTGTCCGCGTTGATACCTAAGATAATTAAGCTCATAATTAATAGCGTTTACTAATGCTCTCCAGTTTTGGTTAATTTTAAATGCGTACCTTATATGCGTATATATATTTCTGACAGTAGTTAATGTTATCATAAATATGGTCGATACCTCGTAAACGCTTTCTATAACCAGCTTCTTATTTTTTTGACGCCAATATTATCGAAATATATAGGCATGCTAGCGGGTGCATACGTTTAAGTCTCGTCGATACAGATTTGTTAGCTTTCAGGCCAGAAGAAATACCTAACGCAATATTGTTTGAAGTCGAAAATCTTGTACCTTCCCCATTTTGTTCAGTAAAATAATGAGATGTAATTGAAAACACAACCTTCTTTCATTTAAAAACAGAAGCTCTAGGCAGTCGATACCACAATATATAGGGTGATTCATCGTGGGGTTTGATTTTCTATAGTGAGAAATGTTTTTCGTGCGATTCGAGGAACTTACGGTGCGCATAATCCACCTACTGAAACCACTATACCATTCGCAAATTTGAGTTCCAGTTTACATTAGTGGATGATACTCGACCGGTTAGACCACATCCAGCACGTAGTGAAGAGACTATAGCACCTGTAGCTGTAAATGTACGCGAAGACCGTGACGAATCGATTCGTCTCCGTTCTCAGTAGCTTGGCTTGGCGCATTCGACAACTTGGTGTATTTTACGTGAGGATCTCGGCCTAAAAGCGTACATAATTCAACTTGTGAAGTCAGCCGACTTGAATTTGCATCATATTTTCAGTGAAGGGCCTCTGGAAAAACTCAATCCGGTATTTTATCGTGAAATTTTGTTCAGCCCATTTCTGGCTCAATAGATACGTTAATAAACTAAATTGCCGTATTTGGGCTGATGAGCAACTCGAAGAGTATCAAGAGCTACCATTACATCCATAAAAAACAACGGTATGGTGTGGTTTATGGGCTGGTGGCATCATTGGTTCATATTTCTTCAAAAATGAAGCAAATCAGAATGTTACCGGCAGTGGTAACCGTTATCGCGCTAAGTTAACGGACTATGTGCTTCCTGAATTGCAAGCACATGAGCGTGAAACAATGGACTTGTTGAGAAATCATTTTGGTGAGCACTTAATTCCACGTTTTGCTACGGTAAATTGGCCGCCTAGATCGTGTGATATCACACCTTTGGACTATTTTCTCTGGGGATATGTAGAATTTCAGGTCTTCAGGAATAAGCCAGCTACGATTAACGCTTTGAAGGCCAACATTACTCATGTTATCCGCAAGATACTAGTCGCTATGCTCGAATGAGTCGCCTAAAATTGGACCTTACGAATGGACCACCTCAGTAGTCGTGGCCAACATTTACATGATATCATTTTCAAAAGGTAAATGCAATGAATTGTTCTTTTAACCGATAATAAAAATTTAAAGTTCACTTTCAAAATTATGTGTTTTATTTTACATTATAAATCAAACATCACGATAAATCACCCTATATTATAATCAAACTGCATGAAAGTCATTGAGGCTTTGTTAAAAGAAGGTCGACGTACTACGCAATCCAAAGTTTAGGAATAATGATGGAGAAACTGCTAGATATCTGCAGCAGGCCTTTAATAGAGTTCTGGGATATCTTACCTTAAAAATTACCGATAATGTCTTAAAGGAAAGTTAACAGCTCTGCGTGTATAGCCGAAGAGTTTGAAATTGAAGTTATTGTATAAGCAGTTTTTTGGTAGATAGCTACAAAATTAGGCACATTTCTGTGATTGAAAAATATTCTTTAAAACACTTCAATTTTCTTTACATAAAAGTGTGGTTAAAAAAAAAAAAAAAACAGAACAGTATAGCTACTTAAAAAAAATACTTGTATGTATTATAAGATATCCTTGTATATAATGAACAAGTGCTCTCCCAAATCAAGATGTTTAATTCTACATATACAATGTGATTCAGGATACCACCTTATTTAAGTGGTTTCCGGAATGTTCAGTGTGGCGCTCTCTTTTGAACGATTTGAATTCTTTTTTTTTATAAATGGGCACCACAATTGAGCTACGAATTTTAATTAAGTTTTGTGTTAAAAATGAAACTATATCCAGAAAAATTTATTTGACAGCTATGCTCCAAAACAATCAGTGTTGTAGGATTACACGCTTCAGAATTGATCTTGAAGCCGTCGAATGACTGAGGAACACATCAATGAAATCAAATATTTACTGGTTGTAAGCCGCAAAAAGACCATCAGATAATTAGTAGAGACGACCAACATCGGGACTGGATGCATTAACGGCATTTTAACTAATCAATTACTGCAAAAAATACGGGTGGACATTGCAAGACATCCTTCCAGAGGCTGAATCTGACCTCAAATGCACCAAAGTTTTCATTACTGGTAACGAAACATTACTGGGATTATGAGAACCACTCGCAAACCAGACATTAGGCAATGGCGTGCTCTAAATGAGCCAAGACCTAAGAAATTACGTCGTTTTCAGTCAAAACATAGCTACGCTCACTGTTTTTGTGGATTACAATTGTATTGTGCTTCATGTATTTCTCGCGGAAAGCCAGACTATCAACATGGAGCATTAATTGTGCTATCTCACAATGCATTAATTTTGAGTGCTTGTCAAAATAACATTACTTCCACTAAATTTACATGATCAGGCATCGTCTTCCTTTTTTCTGTTTGACTGATGCAAAAGACAGCTCGGCGAACGCGTTTTAACAGCTAAGAGATGATGAGAAAATCGCTAAGCGAACTGAAGGTCTTACCGAACATTGAACTAAAATAATGTCAATGAACAGAAATATTGGCTGTAATTGTAAAAATCTGTACACCTTTTTGCAACGTATTTTTAAATCTGAATTTTGTGTCATGTTTTTGGTAGATATTATACGCTTCGTTTAAAGAGGTTCTTTTTTTGTGGTTAGCTCTCTGCAATTTACCTACGTAGCAACACATCATTATTATGCTTTAAACTTAACATTCCAAAATTTTATTTTCCATTTCAGATAATATTTAAGAAATATCTAACCCGACGGCAATGGCTCTCTCTTATTCTATTGACAATCGGTTGCATGCTTAAACAAATCAATTTCGACGACGCAACATCATCATACGCGCCTGCATTCCACAACAGCACTGCTCTAAAAGAATCCAGTGATGTAACATCACAGAAAATAATTGGCAAAAATATGACTGGCTTTGATTTAAGTATAAGTGCCATTTGGATTTTAACGCAAACAATCTGCTCGTGCCTAGCAGGCGTCTACAATGAATACCTCCTCAAGGACAAAGGAGCCGACGTCAATATCTTCGTACAAAACGTATTTATGTACTTTGATTCGATTGCTTGCAATGTCGCTCTTTTAATTCTACGCGGAGAACTCTTCGATGCGTTTACTTTTGTCAGTTTGCAGTCAGTATTTCGATTCAACGTGATAGTGATAATCATCAACAATGCAGCCATAGGAATCGTAACAAGTTTCTTTCTCAAATACCTTAACTCAATTCTCAAAACATTTGCGAGCGCCTTAGAGCTGCTATTCACAGCAGTATTGTGCTATTTGATATTCGCAATACCAATATACATAAACACCGTGCTGTCCATTGGTGTTGTTTCGTATGCGATTTATTTGTATTCTCAAAGTCCTGTCGTTAATTTGGGCAAATTGTCGCCCGAGTCCAAGTCTATGCCCGGACATAAACTTCTAGATCCGGACACAGATCTAGAAATGGAGGAAGTTTAGTTTTTTTTTTTACAAAAATATATATATATTTATATTTATTATGCCAAATGATACTTCGAATAAATAAAAAACGTTAAAATCTATTTTTTATAAAATTCAATGGTTTTGTATTTTTTTTTTTTACATATATAGACATACATATATGTATGTACGTATGTCAATATTGTACACTACCTATAAAATAAAAGGCACAAATTGTAATCTGAAATTCGTCGACCTTTTGGCGAATCAACTGATCTCTTTCCTGAAATCCTTTTCATAATCACAAATGTGAAAAAGATGACGTTCCCTGCACGTCTCTAGATGGGCTTTCATAGTGCCAACTGGCACTAAATGACAAGCATTGTAAATGCATGCCTCCAAAGGAGGGCCACTATAATTTCTTCGGCACTTTAAAACATGCGCCGGCATTCTGAAGGTGAGGATTCGGTGACTACTGTTAAAGGGACATACGGAGAATTCAGTGGGATCTTCCATCTACGCAATAAACAAAATAAAGTTATCAATTGTATTCATGTGGATAAACACCAATGTTAAATTCGCACCTTGTAAATTCGATTTGGTATAAAAAAACAAAATTAGAAAAAACTAAAACCCACAACAACAAACCACCGCAAACCAAATACTTTTGCGGCATCGCTTGAATTTTATGTTTTCGTTTTGTCTCTTTATTCGCTTGTCAAAGTACTAAAGACTGCGAAAAGGTGGAGAGAAAAGGACAAATTATGGTCCGCCAACACTGTTCAGAAATTCTTACAAAATTTTCATATGAATAAAAGACGTACAATTAAAATTCTTTGCTGTTTTGCCTCATTACATTAATTCAATCATCGGGAGAAAGATTATCATGGCGTTTTAGTTTTGGCACGCAGAATGCTTTTTATTTTGTACTCCAATTTTGATTTCAATCTAACACGATAAACTTTTCGGACTTTTATTTTTTAAATACATTTTCTTCCGAATCAATTTGAACATTCAGAATAATAAATTGGCCAAACACAGCCGATTGCACGAAAACAGAAATCTAGTTTGACACACAATACTATTTGACGTTTATACATATTTGTCATAAAATCCAGGAGAAAAATTTAGATTCTCAAATGATAATTAGGAGCAAATTTTATTTTCGAAAAAATGAGAAGAGATATGCTTATGTCACTTTTGTGCTCAGGAGCACAAAAAAAAAAAAGCGCAAACAAAAACGCCATTAGAAAACACAATAGAAAATACCCCTCATCCCCATTAATCATTGATTTTGGAAAACATTTTGCTGTTAGGTAGTTTCGAGTGATTAAATTGGAAATAACAAATAAGGGACTTTTCATACTTACACCGTTATTACAATATGTCCTCATATCAGTAATACACTTTGGGGCAATTGAATATATTTCTATCAATTGTTCAGGAGTTGTACCTATGTTTTCCATGTTCAGTATACGATTTTCTACAGGAAAAACTTAACATTCAAATTTAGATTGATATATTATGTACATGCCAACACACATATAATTTTTCGACAAAATGATTTTTATTTTTTATAATTAAATTTAAATTAAAAAAAAAAAATATTAAAATTTAAAATTCAATAGTAAATAAGATCCAAAGTCATTACCCATTTTGTTAACAAATAGGGTTGGTTTAATTTTTAAAGTAATAGATTAAGCGCATTGATATGCCATTTGACAGCTGACAGTTTAAGCTTCATTCTAAAAAATTGAGCGGGATTAATCGTGTTTTCCATATTTAGGTTGAGCTTGTGAAAAGTTGCGTAAATTTATGGTGTCGATGGTCCCAGGATGGCTATAGCTATAGATGAACTAATATAATATATATAAAAGCGTTAGGACAGCGTTTTTTCAATGATTTTCATGAATTTTTTATAGTATAAAAAATGAATATAATTTATTGAAACATTAAGAATATTTTATGCATATATTTAAGTATATACTACAATTTGAAAAACACCGAAGATATTAGCGATCCAATATTGCAGGTTACAATCAGACTCACCATTTTGCGTACATTCTGGAAGCCGCAATTTTCATCTGAAATTAAACGAGGTAGGAATTTACTTTTATTATATGTCTCTCTTCTATATGAATAAAATGGAAAATTTAATTTTTTACAGGGGTCAAAACAAAAAAGAATGATTTTTTGCCATTTTTTGCAACTTTTTTTAGCAAAAAAAATTAATTTAAATAATGATAATATTCCGATATGAAATAAGAAAAAAATCAATTTTTTTAACCGTCTAACAATTTTTTTGCCCATAAGCTGTGTTTTTTTGCATACATGTTAATTGCCATAGATAAGCACAGAAATAACCAGCAAGTACTAGCTTTGTTCTTTATAGTATATATAATATACTATGAGTATAGATTATACAGTACCAGGTGTACCGGTATGAAGTGAGCGTCAAGATACAAATGTCTCGATAAGGAACATTTATTGTGAACAGGCCTTAATTTTTTTTTTTTTTTTTTTTTTTTTTTTTTTGTCGCTATGGGAAAGATATGGAAAATGGGTGCGACATGAATTGAATGAGGGACAGATGGAAAACCGAAAAACCAATTGTGAAATGTTGCTTCAAAGACACGATAAAAAATCAGTTTTGCATCGAATTGTTACTGGCGATGAAAAATGGATTTATTTTCAGAATCCTAAACGAAAAAAATCATGGGTTAATCCGGGTGTGGTGTACAACGAGCTCCTAAAACCTGGTGAAACCGTTAATACAGATCAATTTGAACCATGCATTGATCGAAAATCGACCAGAATGGGCCAGAAGACACGGCAAGGTAATTTTGCTCCATGACAATGAACCTGCACACATAGCAAAACTGGTTCAGGATACAACCAAAACACTTGGTTTGGAGCTGCTACCCCACCCGCCGTATTAACCAGACTTGGCTCCTTCTGACTTCCATTTGTTTTCATCGATGGGACACGCATTTGCTGAGCAGCACTTCGAATCCTACGAGGAAGTCGAAAATTGAGTGACTTTTTGGTTTGCTTCAAAAGACGAACAGTATTATTGGCGTGGCATCCATAATTTGCTGAAAGATGGGAAAAATGTGTAGCTAGCAATGGCCAATACTTTGAAAAAAATGTTTTTTTACTTTCCCATTAAAAATTAATGTTTTATTTTCACCAAAAAATAACGCTCATTTCATATCGGTACATACCGGCCCATGGTATAATGGGCGCTTAGCACCTTCTATTGCTAGATTTCATTCACTATTTCGAAAAGTATTGTAAAATATTTGTAATTTTACCCACACAGGGTGCAAATGATATAACTTTTTGCACCAATTCTCGACAACTTGTTTAGCGCTTAGCCAATAGAAACGTTCCCTTACCTTCTCCAATGACTTGTCCCACTTTGTAAAAGCATCCTGAAGTCGAAGCACCAAGTCACTTTTTCCTCCACCGGGGGTGAGGTTTATCTTGTTCACTATTTGTTAAGTATTCTGCTATTTAAATATGGAAATCATCTGCATTTTAAATATATATATATGATGCTGTTTACACTCAATTTTTCAATATTGATTTGGGTTTGTTGCTTTGAAGGCTATAAACTTTATTTACGTATGAAAACTGAACATTTTGCAGATCATTTAAAATGTATTATATCTGTTTATTTTTTACTTTGCTCCTAGATGTGATTTTAGTTATCTTAAATTGATACTCAATTAAATTGAGTATGAGTTCAGACCCTTGGGAAAATAATGTAAGAAATCTATCTTATTTTAGTTTTCATAGAACCATAATCAACATAATCACCCTTCTATAGTAGATTTGTAATTCGCAAGTTCTATTCAGATATATGAAAAAATGCCCATTCACAAAATTTGTGTTTTTTTTCAAAATTAAAAAGTATGTTCTTAGTATATGGTATTAAATAAGTTGAATTAAAGATTGCAAGGCTCCGTCGAAAGACATGGATCACGCGTAAGCTTTACTAAGAAAGGCCGCATAAAGCCACCAAGTAAAAATAAGATTATTAAGTTTAAATAACACTGTTAAAAATAAAAAAGTTTGCAATTCGCGCGGTGGTTAGATTTTTCGAAGAAAGTAATTCATTCGCATGTCAAGCAATATGTACATTAATATACAAGGTCAGTCTAATACTGCGTTTTAACAAACCGCTAAACCGAGTTTAATCAAAACATTTCGTTAATCTTCATCTCGAAATCTCGATATTTATCATACAAAAATATGCCTTATAAAACTTATTTTGTTACAAAATTCCTAGATAAACTTAGCATGCCTCTAAATGAAGGCCAAGGATTATTTTAAAGCAAAAAATAAACCTTCGTCATCTTCATCCTCACCACCTTCAGCACAACAACTTTTAAAGCTGCATCAGCTTAACGAGCATGAAAATACTCACAACACGGAATTATTTTCAGTGAAAACCGTAACACCTCAAGCCGAAATGGGCAATATGGACGTATCACCATATAAGACTGCACCAGTATTAACATACAGTACAAAGGATCATATTACATCAAATCATGGTAACTAATTTACCTTATTACAGGATATCAGCATTCGGACACCCTTCACCAAACAGTAATCACACTAATCACATTCCTACTTAAAAGGAATCTCCACAGCGTAATGAAGATACTAGCAAGAACCATCAATCAACATACTTCCAAAAGGACCAACTCAAACCAAATCCAAAAACTGGCTAAAGGTCCATCAATTATCATGTCAAATATTAATATCCGTAAACTTACGCGTGACCTTCGAACATTAGGCAGTAGTAGCATAATTCACGTCACCGGGACGTACACCGGGGGCTGATGGAGCTACTGAGAAAAAACAAAGAGGTAAGTGCTTACTCCTTCACTCTGAATGAAGATAAGGCAATTAACCTTATTGTAAGATGCTTAACCCTTGACTAGCAGGAAGAAGAAATATTTGAGGAACTCAAATCCCTCAACCCCAATGTTGACAAAGTTCTGAGATTCTCCACCGAACGCTCTAGACGTGAAAAGATCTGCTATAACCTCTTCCTCGTCAAGCCCCTTCCGGGTACCTCCCCTTATGATATTCTAAAGATCAAATACTTATTCAACACGCAAATAATTTGGGAGAAACCTTAAAACAAGAATGGAGCTCTACAGTGTAACAACTCACATGAGCTCGGATCCTAGGAGAAGGTTCAAAACCAACATATGTCAACTGCCGCAGATCACGCTGCTAATTAGGGACTGTACAGCCTTCAAAGTATTGTATATATGAACTTCAAAGGAGGGAACATTTCCAAAGGTCCCTAGAGAATAGGGAAAAGACTAAGGACTTTGGAAATATTATTCTGGGGAGGCACTAGGTATAATATTAATGGCTTCAGTCTCGAAAACTGGCTTAAAAACCATAATCCATCTCTGAATTATCTAACTATATCCTCTCCCTGATCATTTCCTAGTATCCAATTACCTTTTAAATCATTTTAATCAAAATTATTCTATATCATCTCTCCCTACCTTCACAGAACGCTTCCCTCTTTGTCTTGAAATCAGTTTCGAAAGTTCAGAAATTGTCTTATGTGATTTAAATACCTATCACTCATTTAAAGATACCAACTGAGACAGCTTCAACGAAGATCTTGATTCCTTACTCAGACAAAGCAAATACTCCTTCCGAGTATTGCAACCTATCTAACTCAAAAATTGACAGATGCACTGATATCTTTTCCGATACCCTTAAGCAAACTATGGCGATGCACACTTCCAGGGAAGTAACCTCCCGTAAAAAAAAAAAAATATAAAACACTTATTTAAAATAAAATATCTTTGGCAAAAGCAGTTGAAAAGAATATTTCACAGCTCTCTTAATAGAGTAAACGATTCCTACCAAGCTCTATCATCAAGTATCTCGCTGGTTAAAAAAATAATAAAAGACAAGATCAGGATCTAGTTAAATAAACAATTCCAAAAAGAATTTTGAAAATTACACCTAACCCATTTAAGGAAGTTAAAAAAGGTTGCATCGTGGAAAAGTAACAATGAACAACGAGACTCTTAAAATAAAAAAAGTATAGTTTCTGCCTTTGAAAATTATTTTAAAAGGGGCTTATAAAAACAAAATCCCAGACTTCAACCCAAGAGTCACAAACAATACTATAGACCAAGTTCAACAAATTAGATTTTCCAAACCTATTCACATCTTTAATCTTAAAATAGGCAACTCTGCCCTCTCACCGACTGACCCGTTCTTGACTATTACCGAGGAAGTGCAAACACTTCTAAACCAATTAAACAGCAAAAAATCAGCTGGCCCGATGGCATCACCAATTTTGTTCTGAAAATAATATTACCAAAATATTATTCCTACACAAAAAAAGCTAAACAACCATGAAGTAAGTTATTTTTGGCCAATGTCTCTTCTTTCAAACATTGGCAAACTTCTTGATAGAATTATCTTCAATAATGTTCTGCTCCGAGGATAAACCCATCGACCTTATCGAAGACTATCAACTTGACTTCCGTAAAGGACATTCTACTGTGCATGATCTCCTAAAATTTTATAATGACATTAATGACAGTGGGGTCCCACAGGGTTCTATCATTGACTCTTCTCTCTTTATAATATATTTCTGTTTGACTTTATGCCGACGACACCATCGTCCACGCCAGCGACTCTCATCCCCGCCTGCCGTACCCTAGAAAACCATCTCAGGATCATCAAAGATTACTATAAAACTTGGGTGCATTATCATTAATAAATCTTAATCCGAACTGATTTGTTTCAGAAATGCCAGCGGTAAAAGAGCTGAGGGTGCGGTTAGAGAGAGCAAAGACCTAGCATTAAGATTAGACGGCTGCATCCAAGTGTCCAATTTACTCATGTATTTACTAAAGAATAACTTCTTACACAAAAGAACCAAACTGCTGCTATACAAAAAACTCGTCCGACCCGAAATGACCTATGCGCTCTCGATATGGTTCAATATTTCAATAGGGGCTTTGAGATTCTTGAAAGAAAGATTCTCCGACTTTGTTCCGGTAAAATCTTCACATCAAGAAATAAAAGTCATTCCAACTTAATCATTCACAATGAAAACTATTAATGACGTTGTTCAACTCATGATAAAGTTTTTCACCAATCTTAACAACGTTAACCTTCCAGCGGACACACTGTCGTAAAATCTGCCGTTAATCGCTTTCCTTACTTTTACCAATTACTTGAGAGTATCGAGCTTTAAGTTATTCTAAGGTTAGTGTCTCTCTAAACTACAGACGTATCGGGTGTGAATAAGAGTGTTTTTTTTTATTGATATTTCGGAAATTTCTATTGAGTGTAAATTTTACGACACGCGCATACTCAAGTACCTAGGTAAATTTATTTATTTATTTTTTTTTTTTTTTAATTTTTAATTATTTCGTCTACTTTGTATTCTTGCTGTAGACTTATCTGGTTATGGCACGTAAGCCGCTTACACAAAATGAGTTAGAAAAAATGTTTCAAAATATACAACAATCGATGAGATGCTACATCCATGCTACACATCCAATCTGGAAATATACTGCGAAAAACAACCTGATTGACCATTTGCGGCCTCCAATACTCCAACAGATAATGTAAAGCGTTTAGTCATTCCTATAGAGAACTCAAACCAAAATTTGACTATCGATAATTGGTACACAAGTGTATCACTAGTTAATTATTTACTTATGAAACATATAACAGTTTTGGGGACAATGAAAAAAATAAATCACAAAAGAATTCTTGCCAGACAAAAGTAGAGCTGTTGAGTCGACTAATTTTGATTTTCAGAAGAACGTCAACATTTCAACTTGTCATGACGACAGTGATATAGATCCCAACACCAGCAAACCTCAGGTAATACTGAAATATAACGACACTACAGGTGGAGTGGATACTGTAGACAAATGTGTGCCACTTACTCGGTCTCTAGAATAACAAAGAGATGTCCGTGTGTAGTATACTCTGATAAATGTTGGTGGCATAAATGCTCAAATTTTATACAAATGTGCTAGTTCAGCAAAGGCTCCTAAGCATCGAAGAGTTTTCTTAAAAAATTTGGCGTTCAGCTTGATGAAAGATCATCTATTTTTCAAATCAAGTCTCAGAAATTTACCTCCAAATGTCAGTGCTTTTCTCAAAGCGAATTACGGTCAATTACCGATAACAGAAGAAAGAAAAAACTCTCTGAAAGAAGTGTGCCGTTTATGTGTATTGGAAAGAAAAAGAACTTCAACATCAATGAAGTGTTGCCGTTGTTAATTGTTTACGTGCAAGAACCATTCTGCAGTTAAGGTGGTTTGCAACAATTGTAAGAATGATGATGCTGGCTCTGACCAATAGACTACTAAAATATTTCGTTATAAAAAAAATTATGTATCTGAAGTACTGCCTTGCGTTTTGCTGTTGAAAATCAAATAAATTTTTTATAACCACTGTTTATTTATCTATCTTTTCATCCGCATCTTTGCATGCGGAAAAATGCGGATACAGTTTAGATTTTATTTTCGTTTGTTTTTTCTTTTTAATGGTCAATTATTATAACATAATTTCTTTTTCAGAAAAGAAAAACGGCTTATTGAGCCTTGAGGTGGTTCTCCTTCCAATTAGCCGATTTTCTATAAAGTGCAAGAAACGCTTGGAAAGCACATAATATATAATTTAGAGGTATTGCAGGAATAAAGTATTTTAAAAGGTTAGCAAAACTATTCAAAATTATTTAATTTTTGTTACTTTTATTATAATATTGGGTCATATAAAAAGTCTTCGCGGTTTTTTGGTATATTTTTGAAAAAAAATTTCTTTATTCAAAATCAATTTCAATCAAGTAACATACGATTATTGGTCATTATTATCTGTGACATTGTGCCATTTTACGCGAAGCTTCATAATTCCATCGGTGTTGAACTTCTGTGGTTTCTCAGCGAAAAACTTGGCCAAGTGATTTTCAGCGGCTCTTCGATCGGCCAATTTTTTACCATCAGGAGAGTTTTGCAAAGACCGAAACAAATGGTAATCAAAGTGTGCAAGGTCCGAGTTATACAGTGGATGCATCAAAACTTCCCATCCAAGGTCCGTCAAGTATTGTCATGATGGAAGACAACTCCCTTTTTGTTGGCCAATTGTGGTCACTCTTTCTTGATAGCTTCATCAAACGGTCGAATTGTGCACAGTAGAGGATCGATTTGACCGTTTAGCTATGTTCTAGAAGCTCATAAGAAACAATTCCCTTCCAATCCCACCAAACACTTAACATAACCTTGTTTGCCGTCAATTCAGGCTTTGAAGTTGTTCGTGATCGGTTACCGGCCTTTGACCATGATTGCTTGCGTTAGATATTCTCGTATTTAATCCATTTTTCACAGCCCGTAATAAATCGCTTCAAAGATGGTTCCATTTCGTTACGTTTCAGCAGCGTTTCACTGATGACCCAAACATCGAACTTCTTTGAGTAGCCTGCACGTTTTAGATGATTCCAAACTGTCATACGGTTAATGTTTAGTGCCTCCGCTATCTCCAGACAGCTTCCATGCCAGTCTTGCCCCGTCAATTTCCAAATTTAATCGACTTTATCAGTGACTGGTCGGCCAGTGCGAGGTGCATCTTTTACATCGAAATTTCCGGAACGGAATTGAACAAACCATTCCTGGGTCCGGCGTTTACTCACAGCATTCTCGCTGTAAACTGCCTAAATTGTTCGGTATGTTTTTGCAGCGTTTTTCCCTTTTTTATAGTAAAAAAGCATCACATAACGTATTTCCTCAGATATTTCACTCATATTCAAATCAGTATATAACACGAGCAACGAATTACACAGCTGTCTTCCAAAAAAATATAGCCTGACATGTCACCTTTTTAAACACATGTTCGTTTGACACAATCAGATAAGTGTTTCCAGATAAATGGACACCAACACCATCTAGTGATAAAAAACCGCGTAGACTTTTTATATGGCCCAATACTATCATATATGTAGTTATCTTGTCTTAATTATAGTTCCTGTTAATTCGACGCCGTCTTCATCAGCTGATAGTTCTGATTCATTAGCATTCGGATTTTGTGAAAGTTCATGCTCGGCTTCGAGTGCTTCATCGACCTCAAAATCTACAAAAAGGAGAAAGAGGGACACGTCAGGCATGAGTGAACATCTTAAGCAATTCCGCCAATATAATTAAGGAACAATTTCAAGAAATCAAAAATACGTTCAAAAAAATGGTAGAAATCAAAATTGAGCGAAATAAGATATGGGAAAGTCTCGTCGAATCATGCGAACTTTTCCAACATAGTACGATCGACAAATCTTAATTTTATTTATTTTCTTAACTTTGTTTATAAATGTAGATTGTGTGAATATGAAATCAGTGTTATGTTTATGTTAGGAATGAATTATATTATATTATGAGTTACGAATTTAGACTGTAAGATCAATTTTTATGTCAATTATATTAAATAAATGTATTTATTATGTTTATGAAACAAATGTGTTTTAATTTACCTAATTCATTTTTAACATCTTTTTTAACGTTTCTTGCTCTAGGATTGTTTTCATTGATTTTGGAAGTTTAGTCGTGTCTTTTTACTTGAGGGTTGCGCCCATTGACTGTTAATGGCATCATTGTGAACATTCAAAAATGATGAAGCAGGCAACAAACTTTAAGGATTAGATTTGTATTATCGATGTGCTTGTGTAATCCTTTCTCAATTCTTCGAAATCTGGCTTTCAGTTGTCCAAACGTATTTTAAACAACTCGTCTTCATAGGATGATTTTGACCGTTAATCTGCCACAATAATAAAAAAAAACAAACTCAAGAAGTTTTACAAGAATGAAGGAAAAGTTGATTTTTAAAATAAATGTATGGTTCCGTAGAATAAGATATTTAACCATTAGAACGTATTGTTAAGATATTTACCTTTTTTAACACGGACTTTTAAGTTATTATGCTAATTAAAAAATTTGGATATACATATGCCTATAAACATTTGTGCTTAACCGAATTTTAAGTCTAATGGTTAAATTGAACAAAATTTCAATTAAGACTGATTCACTTTCGGTACTGTTTGGTACATTTGAGACATTTTAGTTTGACGATTTTGAAGTGCTGATAAATTTGAAACGAAGCCCGAATTCATGGAAAGCTAAATTTCTTTCTTTCTGTTTGGTTTATGAAATTAATTTGCTTGCGACTCCTAAAAATTCTTTTAGTGTTGTTCTTGGTTTGAAAATAGGACGATAATGTGCATAAGACACTATGGCCGCTCTCATCAGGAGTGTGATATTGAGAGAAATTCTCACAAATTTAACTTTTTATTGAATAAAAAAAGCTTTAACAAAATGCAAACCGACTTCAACTAAACTGTTCTGTCTATAGAAAACGATAATCAATTGTGATCTTTGCAGGAAATAGAAATAGAATAGAATATAATAGAAATAGAAAATAGAATCCGTTTTAAAATTTAATTCTCTTACAGGCAACGTTCCAGAACATCTACTCGCGTACAGTGAAAATTTACGAAAAGCCTCCCAAATCTATTAAAACTGCGTGTGGTAGTTGTTGTTTTTCGTATTTTTCCTAGAAGGCGAACAGACATTACAGGATGTACACTTAACAGCAAAGAGTAATTATCCTATCGGTTGAGCGATTACATACGATGCATCTAGAACAGTCTTCTTTTTCGAGTCACGGCAATTGCCAATGCTTTTCATTGTGAATTATGTAAAATGAACAGTATATTGTTATAGAAAATCACAATATACTATTACTACTACCATTCTTCTATTTTTGGACAAATGGTTGCCTCGGAATATTATTATTGATGTAATGAAGTTGGTTCTACATATACACAGTTGCCATTCGTAGGTTCAGTCTTATAAAGCTGATATTGGGAAAGTTCTCTTGGTTACAAAGGCAGGTGTTCGCTTCCCGGTAAAGCTCCAATAAGTCTTGACAACAGTTGCTTTTGCGCAACGTAATGGCATTCTAGCATTTGCAGCCTTTTGTAACAACACCAACAAACTCCGCACATTTCTCTTATTTGTATTCCTCAGGCTATACTTGCATTTCCTGAATATTTTGCTTGATCAACTCTAAGTGTGTCGTCAAGTCATAAAGGCGAAGCCAGCCACTAAGGAAACAGCATTCTAAGAAATCACAGCGTATGACTGTCTAAATATTGAATGCTTGTATGTTCTTTGGAGCTCCGAACAATATATCAAGCGTTGTTAACGATATAATCTTTTGTTTTGGCAAATTATCAAAGAAAAAAATATTAGCTATTTTAAATTATTTGAATTAAATTAAATTATTATGTAGGAAAAGTATGGGCCGATTAGATTAATACGCAGTGGAAAAAAGAGAAGTTGGATTAAATTTAAATCCACGTCTCAGGTCGCGGACCAAAGAGGATAACTAAAACTTTTGTTTAATAGACCATGTTGCGATTGGATTGCTGATAGCAATTGAACGTACAATCATACTAAATGTTTGCACAAAAATCCAACAAAATAAAAAATCTTCGATTTATTTAACAAAATAGAATATAACAGAAACTTTTATACACAATAAATGTATTCGTTAACAAATTTTCAGCTTATCGTATACGATCGTCCCACATCTCTGCAATACTGTCGATCACTATCTGAGGGGTGGAGAGTTTATGTCGCATAAAGTGTCCTTGAATTTGTGCTGGACTTACAGGTTTACCAAAGGCCAGTACTTTATCGGCAAATTCACTGGCTTCCCTGGGACCATTCACACTCGAATCACCCTTATAGAAACGACTAAACATCTCCTTCAACTGAAAAGCTCCACAATAACCAACATATTCCTTTAAATCTACACGACCAGGACGTATCAGTGCAGGATCCAATCTTTCCAAGTAATTCGTAGTCATAAAAACTATTCTCGCTTCAGTTGATGCCACACCGTCTAGACAATTTAACAAACCACTGAATGTCACTCGATTAAGTCCTTCATAGGCCGCCTTTTGTTGAGCAACATCTTCTCGTGAAACAAATGCAGCATCAATATCTTCTAAAAGAACGATTGACTGCTCTGGGGCAACATTGAGCAAATGATTCAATCGATCGTCGGTCAGCCCTCGTTCTGATAAATTTAACAAACAGATTCCATACTCTAATTCGCCAGCTAGAGCAGTTATGAAACTAGATTTTCCACACCCAGGTGGGCCATAAAGAAGATATCCTCTCCGATATGGAATACCACGGTCAGTGTACCACCTTGGATTCGCAATAAATTCTTGGCAATCTTTAATTATTTTATCTGCTACACCCTCGTCTAGAACAACCGATTCTACGGGTCGACGTCTTCGTGGATGACCAAATGGTCGCCATTCTGATCCCATGGCAGTATACATGATCGTCTTGCCTTCATTACCTTTCAATGCCAATTGACGCGCTTCTTCAAGTATATTAAAATACAAATTTCGATCTCTTCCGAATGCAGTCAAGGTTACAGTCTCAAATGGTAGTCCCATGTGAAGATCCAGCGTTTGCTGTTCCCTTGTCCTCTCTACTTTTATATAAACACCTTGATAGCGCATTATGTGAGTTCCAATACTTGGAATGAAATCATAATTGGTAGTAATTTGTCCAGATTCTTTTTGTTTAAAGGATGTTTCTACGCTTAAATGCTGTGTCTTCCTAGCACCTTTTTGTGTGATCCATTGTAAAACCCACTGATAGGACTTGTCTCTGCATGGTACTTCCAATGTTATCATAAGATGTCTTCGGAATAGAATGAGAGCCCCTTGAAGGCCTTTTCGGAGGATGGCTGCGCTAGCACCGATACCAAACAAACCGAATCCGGCGCCGAAATAAGGATTGGTTGAGAGACTACCTATTATTTCACTAATCGGCATTGTGAAAAATACTTATTTATTTAATAAAAGAAAATACGTTAAATTTTATTTTGGAAGAAAAACATTGCGCAAACGTCGGCCAGCTGATTTTTAGAACTTTGACAGAAGTGACAGTTTGTGTTTATTTCGTACTGTTTGATTTCAAATATAGTTTCAGGCGAATCTAGGAAAAAAACAAATTATCTTGTATTTATTTAGTATACCATATATGTTATATGTATTATGGTATACCATCGAAGAAGAACAAGAGGTGATAGTACACAGCAATAACTAATAGCTAACTAATGGTTAGTGATAGGTCTATGAATTTTCTTGTTAAATAATTTGTTACAAAAATAATTAACTATTAAACACTTGAGTTTGAAATATGGAATTTCAACCTATAAGCGATAGATGCGTTGCTCGCATAAATGTCAAAACCTTACCTAAGATTTGCACACACCCAAGTATTTTATGTCTCAGGCCTATACTGTAGAGAAAATCAGAATCTGAAAAACAAAAAGTCCCCCTCCCATGATGTCTGTATTGGTAGGTTTGGTAAGAACCATGCATCAAGGCATTAATTGGATATTGGAGTATTAAGCCATGACCAGTTAATGAAATATATCGTCTTCAATAAAGTGATCAAGAGGCACTACATTCAACAAGTTCGTCCCTCTGTTCTCCAACGATGTTGACATCGACATATTCGGTCATATCCAACATGACCTTGATGAAGCTTTGGAAAGTGCAGTTCAGAAAATACATTTGAACATGTTGCCGACATATTAAAAATATTCACGTTTTTACCATAATATCACTGTCGAGGACTATGACTTTGCAGTCATTTTAAAGTATTTCTATTGGCACAAACAACAAACGGCAAATGAGAGCATATAAAGAATAACTATACACAGTAAGTAGCTGCCCTTTTGATTAAAAAGTCAAGTTGATACTATATAAGTCCAGTTCTAATATACGACGCCCTTTGTTGGACGATAAGCATACACATAGTAAATGGATAGAACTTAATCCTTTCAATACAATCGCATTATTCAGTACAATTACAATTCATAATTTAATCGCTTATTTAAATCACTTTTACTTTTCTTTATCTTTTACTTAAGCCACTTAATTCACTCTTTAAAATTTAATTCATCCTTCAAATTCACTTTTGAACTGGCTTGCATACCTTGGGAGATGCTGATACTTATTCTCCCCTAACAAGCTGTGCTATCCAACGCTCCATACAATCTTTCATTTTGCTAGAAAATTCGATCCCATTCTCCATTCACCATTGGTTGAGGCATCTGCTATTCAAATATCAAAATTTTCTGCTAATCAAATATAGATGACCCTGTTCACATTCAGATTTTACAATATGTTGACCATATTCAGGTTATTCGAAAGAAAATAAGTTACTCGCAAACTTATAATAGGATTTACATACGACAGCAGATGAAGAAGGAAGCATACCTGTGAACTCCATGCAAGGTACCAAAATATGAATAAAGTCCAAAAAACTATCATGTTTCGAGGTCTTCAAATGTGAAACTCCTTGCAATAAGATACCTGAAAGCGTCTGTGATGTTTCATAAGTTTGCTTAGTGTCCCTCATATTATTACTGGTGGTTATAAACGGTATCTCTATCAATAAAAAATAGTCATTGGATTAGACAAGTTTTTGTATGATGTCCTCAATTCTATCACCTTTACAAAATATACGAATGCTGTACCTCTGTACTATAGCAACCCGTTACGAGGTTAATGAAAAATTTGTTAAGATGAACCCGACATCTCTCTTTGAATCATTTAAAAATTTATCTATCGATTATGTATAATTTATTTCTTCAATGAACATTTATTTCTTCATACTCCGCTGACTAGTCGTAATGACGTCAGAATGAAACTGTCACAGAACTTCTATCCATTCACAACGGCAACTCGTCGTTTCTGTAAAACACAAAACAGCTGATTCTGATTGTGCCTCGCGAGTCGAGTGTGAGGTTTAGAGATTTTATAGAAATGTTTTTAATTTTAAAACTTCCTTATATCACACAATTTTTCGCATAATCAATGCAATAATTAATTATTTATATTCCTCTTCACTATTGTGTCAATATATTGTTTAAATTTCAATGATTTCTAGAGACTGAACGCGGCAAAAAGATTTTGCCGGTATATCAGTGCGCCAAATTTGCTTTGCGAGCACTACCTCACAAATTTAGTTTATTTTTAAATGAAATAAGTTGTGAGAACGCAACAGAATGATGAAAATAGTTGCATTGAATGAATCCGAGAGTGAAGAGGAGAATGCGGACGAAACAGTGGTCACAAATGAAGCTCAGGTAAGTGATAACATCCTTGGTATCCTCTTTATCAATTAAAACTTGGAATGCAATAGGAAACAATTGCTGAGAATGAGTACATACGCGCCTTGGGATATAAGGGAAGCGGAAAACCAGATTTGGCACTTTCATTAATGTTGGAATTACTAGAAACTAGAGTCCTTAATGAGGTAAATTTGTGTATTACGTATTTGAAGTATTGTTCTTTAAAGATTTGCTTTTTTACATTGCAGGTTTGCATGGAAAACAAGAATGAAAAGTTGCTCGCAATACGCTATAACTGCCATAAAAATATAGCGCTTATTTATGAAGAAAAACAAGAGTACAAAAAATCGCTCGACCATCTTCTGCAGGTAAATAGAAATTTTTTTATATTTTATATTGCTTCAGTTTTTAATATTGAGAACATGGCAACTTAGGCCTAATTAGCATGCTTGATCAGGATTTATAAAGTTTACTGTGATTAATATATTTCATTAACTTTCCTTATAAACAAGACCAAATATTGATTTGTGTCGTTAGTTCTCGTAATTTTTGTTTTAACAAACAATTTTGCGTTTGTTTTTTCTTTTCCCGATCCAATCAGTACGAATATTTGACCAACATATATAATCGATTTTTCGAACCAAGAGTCATTGAAAGTTAAGATTCTTGCTAAATAAATCATGATTTCACGCAGTATAATAGAAATATAAGATTCAATTGCTCGGTGACACCGATGTATTATTCCCTGGTAGATGTTGGCTCAATATTAAGCAAGAAGAACAGTTTGGAAATTAAACGTCCTTCATTAAGGAAATAGAAACCAGATTTCATAATCTACTCAGAAATCGATAAAGTTACACACTTTTCTTACAATTTAACAACTATTCGCAAAATGGCAACTTTGCATTAAGAGAAATAACTTGTCTTTACGGTCCAACAAAGCCGAAATAGTGATGGCAAATCTTCTATGAACTTTTGTTAAATTATCATGTTTGCGTCATTTTACTCTAATCTAGGTTAGGTTAGATAGTGTTAACAGAGGTCTTTGGAAGACGTTTCATCTCATTACGATTGCGTTTAAAGAACATAGTAAATTATGTGCACTAACGAACCATACTACTCTCTTCAGGATTACTTTCAGATATTAAAGCTTTTCTCACGTTATCTATGTTATCGTGTAATGTTGGCAAAATTACCTAATAAGTTCTGTTTTCTATGTTAACTATGTCGATGTTTGTGCACAAAGTGTAAGTGAAGTCACGTATACCCATAGCTATTATTTCTATAAGTCTGTTTCCGCCGACATGTGCTGGTAAAGGAAATACGGGATAGTAACAAGGTTAGCATATCCGGTCACAACGCTTAAAGCACCTGCGGAACGAACTCTTAAGGTCTCACATGCCTCGTCTAAACTGATATCTCTTACCCATTGGAACAAAAGAAAGAAAAAATGCACAAGTACCTGCCTGATTGATTTGGAGAAGGCCTTCGACAACGTATGGTTAGATTGAATCTTCTTCAAGGTTATCCCAGCTTTTCTGACGAGTTGGCATCGCTGGACAGCCCGTACAGTGCGCTGTTGAAACTTTTCCTCCATTGATTTAAACGGGAACGAAAATTACGTACACGAATAACTTTTCTCTCGAAGCGCCCGAGAGCATTTTCATCAGTGTCCAAGCTTTTGCCCCGTAAAATAGGACTGGGGCATACTTATGCTTATGAGAATAAGCTGGGTAAAAGGGGATAGAATGTTTTTTATTATATGTCTCGCTATGGGAGGAAATATTTGTTTCATTCATGAATAGCAGATTTAGGTGCTTTATAATAACGTAAAGTTCGGTAAGAACACAGTCAGTACTTTGGAGGGACAGAGTGTATATTATAAGTTCCACTATTTATACGGTTGTTTTCTGAAAAGACCTGATCATTCAAATTCTTAACACAGTTTTTGCACCCTTTTGTCTTATGCAACAGAGTCATGATGCAACCATCTTTGCTCGTTTTTGCTGTAAGTTTGAATTTTTTCTGGGGGTTGCATAGCCGTTGCCCCCATAGCCGACTGATTATGGTTGTCGGAATTCGAACTCTCTTTGAAAGCTAATACACTGAAGCTTGAGCAACGTTTATATATCCGGTGTAGGAAGGCACTTCAATAATCCGGCAGTCGGTAGGACTGATTGTGATCAAATCTGTTCAGCTAACGGAGATTATGATTTCTAGGTTATTTTTTATATGTTGTACATATATGGTAAGAGCCAACACTGCCCCCTGTTGTGGATCTTGTTTAGCTGTTTTTTTTTTTTTTTTTAATTTAACTATCACGAACTAATAATTCTGCTGTTGATCATTGTGGTTTGTTTGTTCACAACTGTCTTGCACATTTTAAGTGGAGTTTGCTTTAGACATTCAAATGCAGAAATCTTTTGAATGTCTAAATATTTGGAAAAAAAATATGAAAGCCTTATGCCAAACATAATTACCATAACATTATTCACATAACTAATATTATTCTACAAGCCGGGTAGAATATTTTGGTTTAAAGAATGATGTTTATTGAAAGTTCGTTGTTGGTTATATAAATATCCAACTTTTGCTCGCTCATTACTTATATGTTTTCAATACCAACCTTTCAGAATTGAAAATAAATAAATTGATTCTGCTTTGTTCGTTATCTGCAAACTCCGAAGGGGGATAGAATCGAAAACTTTTTAAACTTTTTAGTTTAATAATTTTAGCTTTTGGAGTCTTGTCATTATTTGCATAAAGCACGGTGATCTCAGAAATTCTTATTCCCGTCTTTCGCCGTACCGTTTGAAATTGAATTTGGAGCTCTGTCATAGTAGTTGATGAACCAATTATTGGTGCATTTATTAATATGGTAAGACGGGTTGTTAAAAATAATTTTGAAGAGCTTTCCTGGAAAGCTTTCCTTTCCGATTTAGAATTTATTTGCTTTCATCTGGAAAGTTTTATATTCTAACTTATCAAGTTTAAACATATTTATTTATTTGTTTTAATGAGTTTTCTTAATTCTCGTTTGACAGGCAATGCATATCGACGACACTGATGTTTACACAATGCATCGCTTAGGCCAGCTTGCCTTGCGACTCAATTTTCTCGATATTGCAGATTATGCTTTCGAAAAATGCCTCAAACGGAACCCTAATCACTGGGCAGCCGCTGACGGGATCCTACAGGTGCTTTGTTTAAATCAAAATGTTATGGGAGCATATGGATGGGCTCTTAAATGGCATCTTAAAGATAAAAAATATGAGCGTGCTTTAAATGTTCTCACTGAGATAACTGAGAATTTTCCTGATTTGATTCCATTCTATGAGACAATATGGAGCACACCATTTGTGAAGCCAGAAGGTCGGACCTCCCATGGCAAGAAAAGTGTTTTCCCAGAGCCAAAAGATGTATCGGATGAAGTTATTAGAATGGTAAAGCCTGATCTTGAACAGTTTCGAGAGAAATCTTTAGATTGGTTATCGATTGGAAGATATATTATTTCGGTTTATAAACATCTTTATGAGACGAAGCAAAGCATTTTATTTAATCTGACTGTGGATGACTTTTTGGAGCAATCTAGAGAAGAAAATGAAGAGAAAGCTGTCAAGGATTCTGATTCACCCCCAGAGACAGGTCTTGAGAGTAGTGACAATTCGAATGAGCCGTCAAGTAATTCGAATCAGTCGCCAGCAAGTCACAGTCAGCCTGATGAAAGTGCAAGCTCTGGTAATGATGCGGCTGTTTTCATTGCTCCATCAACAGATAATATTGGATCAAGAACACCACAACAGAGTAATGATTCCAATGCAGAAGATTCGGATACAAATGCAAAGCAAGAGACTGAAACAAATAAACCGAAACCAAGGCGACGTTGTAGTGATTTAAGCTATTTGGAGCAATGGGGTTGGCATAAAAACCGGCGGCATTCTTCGAGAAAAAAGAGTCAACAGGATAGACCGGAACTCGATACCACTCTAAATGGATATTTGAAAAGAATTTTTGCAAAGTTTACTGAGTAAGTCTTAATTTTTACGTTACATTCGTTTTTAAAAGAAACATTATTTTAAGTCCGTAAAGAAAAAGTTTGTGCTTACTCAACTCGAGTTTTAGCATGTCCTCAATCTCGATTGACACAACCATTGTCTCTAATTTTAGAGCTCCTTATCAATGACTGTTTTCGTATGCATGTTATTGTATAAATTGCACATTTGAGTATAGCTTTAAGAACTTGTGGTTATAAATTACCTAAGAAGAACAGCAAGTGTCGAATCTTCGGTTCTTTAGCCATGAGTAGTCTGAATATTTGATCGAGGGTGAACTTTTAAGACTTAAAAACGCACAGATATGGACCAAACAGATTGTTTCTGAATGGTTTCAGAAGCTCGCATAAAACGACAGAAAGAATAGGACAAACTACGCCAAGATTTCATGCTTCGGGGATGCTTCCCCAACTAGGTTCTCTAGTAGCAGTAAATAACCGTCTGCGCGAGCAGCTTTATTAGACTTAAGCTCAAAGTTACTTTAATTTCTTCTAGGTAAGTGGGACGCAATTTTTTTGTTGTCTTTGTCCAGGATGAATGGTTTATTCTGCACGACAATAGTATTTTGACCACTATCGCGTTATTCTGTCTGCAGAAGCAATCTTTCCATTTCCAACGAACTGTAAAGGACCAATGCAAATAGGGTAGTTTTTCATTAAATTTTTTACTTGTTTCGCGGTAATAGAAATCACAATTGTTTACACAGAAAGTACCGTGCTGTATATTGGAAGGATAGAAGATAGTATTTTTTTATGGTCAATCCGTCGGTATAGATGAACGTGTAATCGAGAAATTTTGATTTTTTGAAATTTTTAATTCAAATAAAAAGTTGTTTTAATTTTTGTGGCTTGATATGCGCCTAGACTTAGTCTTATGGACGAGTTGTGAATTGTTTTGATTTAATAGAGTTGTGTTTCTATGCTGCTTACCCATAAGGAAATAGTCCTAAATGTATTTTGCTGGTGAGAATTGAATAAATGACTGATATTCTTGACAATAAGTTGCTACTTAACATCTATTTGAAAGGGCATTTGATAATGTTTAAACAATCTGTCAGTGCTGGGAGAATTTCAATTGTATTTGTTATTTTTATGGATTACTTAAACTGTGCTATTAAGATAGAGGAATTGTGGTTTCGTTTTCTCCCGAGAAATCTCGGTCCTTTATAACTTAAATGACAATTTATTTTTCAGAGAAACATTTGAAAATGAATGGCCCTTCAAATCATTAGAAAGCAATAAAAAGTCCCCAATCACCGAAGAGGAAACAACAATAAAAAAATTGTCATTGGAAAAGTCAACTAAATCTTATGAAGAATTTCGAGTTGAAACTCAAGATGATTTCATTAGATTTCTGGAAGATATGAAATCAAAGCCTTTTGACTTGATTCTTCTCATATACAAATGGTTAAAGTATGTTTCGAAATATTGGGCACATTCACTTGGTGATGATCTTAAAGATTCTTATCATCAAATTTTTCTTTTTTACATGTAAGTATATCTAAAATTTCAGGAGGATCTCTGTTAATATCTTTTATTTCAGGAATCATTACGATTTGGCTGGATGGAATCAGTTGTCAAATAACAACTTTAACGCTTCATACCGTATGGCTTTGTTTTTTATGGAACTTGATCTCGATAAATCAATAGAAGCCGACTGGTAACTATAATTACATATGCTTTACTTGGTTTTCGATAAACAAATTACTTTTTTAATTAGTGAAATAAGTGATTTGTGGCAAAAACTCTTTAACCATTTGACATTTAATTCTGGTTGTGCGTACGTGATTTCGGATGATCTTTATGAACGTAATATAATTCGTCTTATTCACATGGAATACTCCTGGGCAAGATATGAAAACCGTTTGAGTAAGTGTGTTGAGAGTCTACAACATTTGGAAGAGTTGATTAGTGAGCAGCACCCGGACTTTTACTTGGAATTACCCAATATGAAAGAGTGGAATTATCTTGATGGCAGATCAGTGCTTGTAACACGTATTGAAACACAGAGGTAATAACAAATTAAATAAGTTTTTTGAATAGGTATCCATAAGCTTTCGAGTATTTCTAGGAAAATTGGTTTGAACAAAGTTAAAGACTTGTACGAAGCTAAGCAGTGGAATGAGTTGATTTTAATACTAAAAGATAGTCTGATTCATAGTAAGGAAGTTAAAGATAGTGAAGCATGGGTTAGAGATCTTCAAACACAGATCGAAGTGTTATTAGAGTCGATTTGGCAGATGGGAGATTTTGAAGTGAGTAAAGCTTTTTTTATTTTTTAAATAGTATTGTTTAAGCAAGTTGATTCACGTTTAGGATTGTCTAATATGGTCGGAAAGATGTATGCAATATGCTGTTACAAAGTATATTGCTGAACCAGGAGAAACGTACCGACAAAGACGATGGGCAGAGAGTATTAATTACATTTTTACATACATTGAAGCTTTAATAATCAATGAAGGATATCAAATACGTAAGTTTAATCTAAATATTGAATAAGAATGTAGTTTTAAGGTTAAATTATAAGAGCCTAAAATCGGATTATGTCCATAGAAAACGTTTAATTTTGTCAGCATAATTTATAGAATCTCTACAAATGCCCACGGAAGTTCTGAACGTTAAAGAATTTTGAAAACGGAGAAAAGTGGAATCTTTCGAAAAGGCAGTTGCACATGAACCAAGAAAGCTCGCGGTATAATGACGAAGTGCGACTAAGAACAAAAACATGTACTGAGTACAACGAAAACGCAAAATTCAGAAAACTCATCTTCAACTAGAAAGCAATAGCGGAAGTCTTCTTGGAAGTCGTAGAGGCTTCTTCGAAAATTTTTTTATGGATTGTTCCAACATCTCAAAAAGTACCAATGATGTCTGCAGGAATGTCACGCCATATGGAATAATGCGGAGCTTAAAATCTACATTCATAAGTAGTTTAAATAAGGTGTTAAAATAACATATAGTGGCTAATGAATAAGTCGTACAATCACTTAATGCATGCATTCCTGATTTAATGCCAATTAGATTCGAAGCATCCATTAAGTAAGACTTATGGTTTCGATGTGCGAAATATTTAAATACATGTGCTTAGGTGAAATGATGAGGAAAATTGCACAAAACTGCCAGTTAAACTAAAAAGTAAATTTAACATGATAGTCATGCATCAGGTTTTAACATACGCATTGCGGTGTTGGGCCAATGTACAAGAGTTATCAAAAATTACATCGATGGGATTGAAAACCTTGCGGATGTGAATGCGTGTCTCGTTAAGTCCTGTCCGGAAAGAAGTCAAAACTTAATAAAGGTTTATTAGAGTTTTAAGGCAGACTTTCAAGTGATAAGGATACTTATTCCTTCTTAAAAATCGGGAGCAAACGAAAGAGATTCCATTTACTTTTTTACTATTTTAATTTCATCCGATCATGTTTCGAGTCGGTGTATGCCCCTCGTCAAATTAACTCTTGCTGTTGTAGATGTTTCGAAAGTGAATCAGATTGGTCAAGAAGTTTTATTGGTCTTTAGTTTAGACATTTCTATCCAGACCTCTTCTTAGTTGCATTGAAGAAGTTTTGGTGTTTCATCGTACTGACAGTAATGTTAAGTGGTCGAAAAAAGTAATGTTTCCAAATTTTCGGATCAGATTTCGTTGAGTGGAATCTAACTCATCAAATGCCACGTTTCTGATGAAATGCTGACAACGTCGCTGCTGGTGTTCTGGTCTGAATTGTAATACTATAGAACGTCTCGAGACTCTTGCGATTCGACGTCGATTATGTTCGAACATACGAATAGAAGTTATCTGCCTTAAAGTAATATTGATTTTGTTTATTAAACATAAAACTTCAATTGGTCAAAATGATCTATTAACTGAAAATACCAACTAATGATAATGAGGTAAGAGATCGTGATAAATGACTAACAATCTTAGTAAACTTTTAACAAAAATATGATATAAATTTTGACAAAACGTTTTACTTGAACGCAATGGCAAATGGAAGGCGCAGTATAACAAAATAAAGTCGAAAACGGGCGGTCAAAAATAAAATCAACACACCCGGAAACTATTTTTGCAGCGAGTATTCGTTAATTGTGAAGAATGTGATTTATTCAAGTAACTGGAGTGACTGGACTGGAATCATTTATGTATTATACAATATAACTCTTCTTGTAAATTAATCTATGTATAAAAAGCAGTTCTAAAGTTGGAAAAGTTGTTGAAATTGATTAATATTTCATTTCAGTGGACTATTTAGGGAAGTATTTACCCCGCTTGGTGCAGAATGTAATGAAACTTTTGGCATATCAGCTAGATGCTCCATTCGATAAAAACAATAACCCGCAGCATCCGCTTGAAATAAAACGTCCTTGGGTAGTCTTACATCAAGTATTATTGAGGTATTTTTGATAAACGACATTTCACAAACAAAGTAAACTAAATTCCGTAATTTTTTAGAGAAGAAAATAGAAATCCCATTGTTATAAAATCACGTCCCATTGACGTAACAATGGATACCGAAGAAATTGAAGATCTCGTACCACATTCTTTTTTAACGCTATTCACTGCCCATGAGTTCCTTGGAAAGCGTCAGTGGTGTACTCGTGATAACGGTCAGTTGCTTTTGTACACCATTGAAATGATTGCTCCCAATATAAGGGCTCCACTTTACGATTCCTGTCGTGATATTGTCATGGAATACATGGAACAGGTTTGTTATTCAATTTTATAATTAAAATAGATAAGACAATTTATTCACATATAAACTTTTTAGACTACTTATTGCTTGTATGGATACCCACCGAAGAAGGCAAGATCTCGTCATATTGAAGAGCATGAAGCTACCTCAGTTGAACTAAACTGGCCAAGAGCAACGCAACTCTTTGATCTTTACCGACCAGAAAATCTACCAGAATTTAATTCGTATAAATTGGAGTCGATCACAGCAGATATGGAACAACTGCTTCTTAAGATCGTTCCATTGATACCGAAAGAAATGGATCCCAATTCGGAGATTTCCAATATTCAAGACTTTATTGCTGGTGAACGAGAGTCATTACCAGAGAATTGTGTACTACTTTCATACAGGGTTTCTTGCATATATTATCTGTTGGCAGATTACTATTTCAAAAGCAGAGACTTTTCCAAAACTCTTAAGTACTATACTTTAGATTTGGCATGTCATGCCGATCGATTTGATTCGTGGGCAGGAATGGCTCTATCTAAAGCAAGTAAAATTGATACCAAACTAAATGGATTCATTACTATTGAGTAAGTAAGATACATTTATCATTTAAACAATGGTTTCTAAATTATAACTGCAACTCTACAGTGTGAATAGTTTTCTAACTGAATGTGAAGATACAATTCGTTGCTTTAAGCAATGCACAAAGTTGAACCATGAACAGGTTCTAGTATGGATTGAATATGGAACCTTCGCATATACGATTCATTCGTATTGTTCTCGAGATTTAAAGCATTCGTCAGATATGCTTTCATTGGAGCAGTAAGGATCAGATGTTGTAATGATTTCTTCGTCTAACTCGTTCGTTTTCTAGATTTACTTTTGTTGAAGAGAAGAAGGAGAAATTCATTAGTATCGCTTATGATTGCTTTTCAAAGGGTGATGTTATGTTACAAAATCAAAATGAAGAAGAAAACGAGGACGAAATTGAATCACATGACGAGAAGTGGTTGAATCAGTATATGTTGGGAAAAATCGGAGAAAAGAGAAAGGAGCAACCGTCTATTTACATGAACCATTATCTCACAGTAAGTTTAGCTAATTATCTTTTTCCGATCTTTTCTCATTTTCATTCTTTTTTAAATAGGCTGCCAACTATCTGTACGAAAACAACGCCACCTATCCAATTAAAATCAATCATAGTAATCCAACAACATTATCTGTGGAAGCTCTAGAGATATTTTATCGCACTAATGCAGCAATAATAAAGTTTTTAGAGCAAGATAAAGAAATAAGTCGAGAAGTTGGTGATCTCTTCAATCAAGTTTTGAAAAATTTAGCAAACAGTCCTTTTGCTTTTAACAAAGCAAAAATCGATGGTAAGTCAAATTGTTCTCCTTTTCTTTGTCGAAATCTAAAATATTTTCCACAGATAATAGTTTAAATGCATTCAAACGCAAAATTGCTGATAAAGTTGAGAACAATGCGATCAAACAAGCTAAATTGGACGAAGCTGCAGCTGCTGCACAAAGTTCAATTCAGCCAATAACGGAATCAGGTGAAAACGTAATTGTCAGTCAAGTTGCTGCATCTGGGGCTCCGATTGTGCAGGAGCCTGAACGAGAGACAGAAACTGTGCCAAAAATTATAGTTGAAGCTTCAGATGGAGTTGGCGACAACATTACAGCGAATAACAGCAAAGCTACAAGTCCATCACGCAGAGGATCACAGGTAGGGAATAAAACGAAAACTGTATTTATGTTATTAGTATAACTTGTGGGAACAGTAAATGGCTATAGTTGTAAATTGCCATGATGTGTAAGATAAATGAAACACTCAGCACTTATAAGTTCTAAAGCGTAGAAAAAGATAGAATACATTTTATGAATTGAGGAGTACTCGTACAATGAAACTCATAAATGATGTTAATATTACACAGTCAATTGACACTGAAGAAATGCATCTGGCCCTACATTTTTCTATT
The DNA here is from genome assembly GCA_907269105.1 of Volucella inanis. NCBI lineage: Eukaryota > Metazoa > Arthropoda > Insecta > Diptera > Syrphidae > Volucella > Volucella inanis. The sequence continues at coordinate 72,446,780 of OU026157.1, read as the reverse complement.
TCTTTTTAACACCAGTGTTCCATTGAAATTGCTAATTCTCCCATTCAAACGACAACACTCATCTCGCCTAAGCCCGCTCAAGATGCATTCCTAAGCCATACAACTCGCTTTTGGAATGTTTATATTTAAAACCAACGTATAATACATCGGCACCACTCTTCTTTTACTACCTAATTTCCGACCGCGCTGTGTGCAAAGATTTTAATGGTATGCAAAATGTGTTGAACGCGCTCTAATTTTAATGGTCAAATCACAATGTCGCGTTCGTCCGCTCGTGCTTTGGCATGCTTCATATATATACTTCATAGCACGAATTTGAAATTTGCAATCCGGAATGTCTGTCGGCGTTGAGCTGACAGATACCTAAAGTATTGTTTCCTCAGATTTCTAATATATGAAATCGATTCATGAGGTAGAATGTACTTTTATTTGCATTAAAATTTAATAAGGAAATAAATAATAATAACTTCACAAACAATGTATTTTAATAAATAAATTAAAGAAAAAACAATAAATACATAGTTCAAATTACTATTTTGTGCAAGAAGTAGAGAGAAGCTAATGTCAAGCTTACGATATTTACGATCAAAAGTGTCAGAAGCACCTGCGGTTTGCGCTGCACATTGTGCGGCCAGTTTAACACTCCTAGGTTGTGTTTTGTCCTTGCCTACAATTGGGTGCGCCGAATATTCACGGGGACGAATCCATGTTCGCACTCGTATAGTAGCAAGTGAACTTAAAAATCTCAATATGCACAAATCTACTGGTCCAGATGGTATATCTCCTCTTCTTCTAAAGAGGTGTTCTTCCTCGCTGGCAAAACAACTGCGTAAGCTTTTCCATCAATCCTAGTCTTTAGGTCTCTTTCCGAGCAGATGGAAAACAACATATGTCCAGCCCTACCCTAAAAAAGGCGAATTTTCTTTCTCTTCCTACAGACCCATTGCACTTATGGTAGGTCCCTTCTTTCCAAGGTCATGCAAATGCTGTTAAACCATCAGCTCATGAAATATCTCGAAACGCGAAAAATTTTCAATGACCGGCAGTATGTTTTTCATAGCAATAGATCCACGGGTGATTTTGTGGCATGTCTCATTGGTTCCACTAAAGCGTAAATCAATTTAGCCAAAGCAAGATAGTTGTACTTGATATTCACAAAATAAACGCTGGTGTGTCCTGGTTCTCCGTTCTGTTTCCGATAATTTTTTTAATTTTCATTATTGATCTCTTATCTGCTACGTCTAATCCAATATATTCCTTAGCTAATGACAGTACTCTCTGCTTTTCATATTCGTCCCCGTCGTTTGTTAAGCTCATTAAATTCCGATATTAACAGCATAACAGCGAAATCTAAATACCCAGTCATTATTCATAAATGGCACTTGCATCGTCGAAACCGAGAAACTTTCTATTTTCGGTATGTGCGTCAGTGAGAACATACGTTGGAATGACTACATGTTGGATGTCGCCAAAAATGCTGCGAAATGTCTATGTTTACTCAATCGATGTTACAAATATTTCACCCCATCTGATTTGGCCTCAATATATAAGACATTCATCCGGCCAAAATTTGAGTACAATGCCCACATATGGTCAGGTGCTTCTAAAACACCTCTGCACCAGCTAGATAGGATTCAAACCCATGAGATAAAACTTATAGGTGATACTAATACAAGCCAGTCAATTGACATTCTTAAACACCGACGTAATGTCTCCTGTCCCACTGTTTTATCGTTATTGTACAAACATTTTTAAGGTACGCAAATCACTTGAGCACGCGCTAATTATAAAAGAAAAAAACGCGCTGCATAGAAGAACGAGAGTGGCTTGTCCGGAAAGAACTTCGGCTCTCCAAAGAAAAAAGAAACAACATGAGAAGCGAACAATTGAGGAAATAGAGAACATTCAGAAGTTTTTCCAAAAGGTAAAAAGAATATTTCAAGTCGAAAAGACTCGAATAGAAACCTTTAAAAATTAACTGCAATGACTATAAAAGGTCTTGTATGCCGTATCGTAGGTATGTCTGAAACCATTTGTCAACGATCTGATTTGTTTCTTCAGGTCCAATTGAATTGAGAGACAACTGAATTTGTTTCTTTCAGCGCAATTGTGAATGAAAACGGAGAACCTTAGCTTCTCTTTAAAGGTCGGATGTAATCTTTCCGGGATCTTTAATACTAAAAAGGGCTTAGACAAGGTGAAACTCATACACCAACACTAGAGCACGATTTTCTAAAAGTCTGTTCAATGTCATACTTGCATACGCTGATAACATAGATATCTTTGGCAGAACGCAATCAGCTGACACTGACACGGTTTGAAAGTGTTGAAGCAGAAGCGGTAAAATTAATTTTGGCTGTCGGTGAGGACAATGCCAAGTGTATGCTGTCAGCAACAAATGACTCTTGAAATTGACGAATCGAACAGAGCGTTACAATAGATAACTATAACTTTGCGGTAATTATGCATTTGTCTACCTAGGCTTCGGTATTAACTTTAATAATAACATCTTAGTATAGATCACTTGATAATCGTTGTTTCTTTAGCCTAAAAAGGCAACTGAGTAATAAAACCTTGCGAAGAAACACTAACAAAGAAAAATGGACGCTAAGGAAATTGGATGAAGATGTTTTTGGTCGTTTTGAACGCAAGATTATTGTTATAATTTTTGGTTTTGTTACGTTTGAAAGAGGAATCAGGATCTAATCAGAAAAGTGTCTTAGATGATAGGCAACTTCAACCGCTCACACGCTAACTTGTTTATTGGTTAAGGCCCAGGCTCTACCGGGACTGTAGCGTCATCTGCGAAACGCTCATTATCGAAAAAAACTGATTCCACAAAAGTATTATTCAATGAAATCTTAATATCAGCAACTGCAAAAGCATGCTATGGTGTAATTTAATATATAAAGTATTTAATATTTACGAATTGCGGAAAATAGTTAAAGGTCCAATTGAATTGAGAGACAACTCTCATAAAAAAGTTAAATCTTTTATGATGGAGTCATTGCTGGGGTCTTAATTTTCGCAAAGCTGAAACTTTATTGTGTATTTGCATATGCTCATACTGGTGAGTTTAGATATACTGTCAAAGGGCTGAAATTTTGACCTGCTGAATGGAGGCTTTTCCCATTATCATGAATATGATGCTAATATTCTACTCACTAAATTCCATATCATCTAATAGGTCAATTAAAACAAAGTTTCTATGATTCTTGAGTTATTTGTTTGTAACAAGGAGACCCAGTAGGAAAAAGTGCTGCTTAATTTCGCACAGCATATAACACAACACATTTTCGTTACTACTGCCTCTGCATAGGTCGAGTGGATCCGAACAAAACGATTACCGAACTCAGCAATATGACACATTATTGATAAATATGTGGGATGCTTAAGGGAAAGTAATTCTTTTGAATTTTTCTTAATGTTCATTAGATTAAATTCTAGGGCTAAACTTTATTTTCCATTTTAACGATACGTTGTGTGTAGATATCGAGATTTTCCACAAAACTATTGCAGACGCTTTTATGGAAATTTAAATTGGAAAACATTGATCTTGCCGTAAGACCAACAAGTAACAACAGATCCACCATAACAATTTTTGCTGTTTGTTTTGTTTTATGCCATCGAACGAAAGCAAGTAGGACTGAACCTGGGTACGAACGAAAAATATGAAATTCCGTTAAATCGTAGTTATTATGCGCTAAAAGCCTTACTAGAGGAAAAGAAGAATCAAACTTTACGTATTGTATCTAGGTTTCATAAAGTTCAACCAGCAAAACTTAAAGATTTAAATTGAGTTCGTCGAAAGAGTCTCTAAATCATCTCTAAATCATCATTAAATCATTTCTCCGCTATCATATTGTAGACCAAAAAAAAAAAAACTGAACGTCTATCTTACGGAATAATTTAAAACGGAACCTTATCTCTGATAAACTGGATTTGTTTAATTGAAATAGCATTAATATTTACACAATATTTACAAGAATGGACAGTTTAAAGTGTCCCCAGTGTAGTAGATTGTTACATCTGAAATTGCTGATTTACAGATCATTCATTCAAACTATAGAAAAAAAATAATAACATTTTTTTTTTTTTAAAGTGCAAACTTGTACGAAACGGCTATCGAATATTGAATGTTAGTACTTTTCTTTATTAAATACATAATGCTTAGGGGACATACTATGACGCAAATCGTTATAGTTATAGCATATGAGTTTCAATCCACTGATTATATGATTATGTGTAGTACTATATTTACTATTCCTTAAGAGGTAAATGCGAATCTATGTTTTCAATTCTTTGAGAACAATATGATGATATTTCATTTACCTTTGTTCTATAATTTATAATTTATAAAGAAGGGATATCATCAGGTACATCCGCTAACTAAATAAAGGGGTGTGTACTTGATTTTGAGCAAGAATTCAATTTAAAAAAATGTTAAATTTTTTTTTTTTTTTTTTTGTGTTACGGAAATTTTAGAAAAGAAAGTACAGTTTACAGACGTTGACTAACCGTGGTACATGTATATATTTGTATAAATTTTATATATGTATATATTTGTATGTATAGGGTTTTCTAATAACGACTTGACACCCTTTTTTTTTTAAATAAAAGGCAAACCATTTGAGATATTTCAAAAACTTTATTATTGGCTTGAAGTACAATCAAAACATTTAGGAATGGAACTCGACTTCGTTCATATGGCCACCGCGGGCACGATGGCAGCGGTCGATTCGTTGGACCCAATTTTCAACGACTCGGCCACACATTTCGGCCGCTATTTCGCTTTCAATGTTGGCTCTGAGCTCTTCCAACGTCGTCGGCGTGTTGGAATAAACCAATGACTTAATGTAGCCCCACAGAAAATAGTCAAGCGGCGTTAAATCGCACGAACGAGGCGGCCAATCGACTGACCCATGTCTTGAGATAACACGCTCATCATACTTACTCTTCAATAAATCGATTGTAGCGTGTACTGTGTGGCTTGTGGCACCATCCTGTTGAAACCACATGTCGTCCAAGTCCATATCTTCCAATTTGGGCCAAAAATAATCGGTGATCATGGCGCGATAACACTGACCATTCACAGTAACGTGACGATCGTTATTGTCGACGAAAAAATATGGCCCAATAACGCCTCCGGCATGCAAACCGTACCAAACAGTTATTTTTTGTGGATGAAGTGGTGATTCATGAAGAACATGTGGGTTTTCACCCGACCAATAACGCATATTTTGCTTATTGATGAACCCATTGAGCCAAAAATGAGCTTCGTCACTGAAGATGATTTTGCGATGAAATTCATCATCTTGGCTCATATTCTCCAGAACCCAATCGAAGAACGTAGCTCGTTAGTGTACTTAACCATGATGAAAATGTTGAGTTTACTGAATAAATTGACAGTAACAGTTTGATGATCAGTGAAAGAGTGCGTTCACAAATTAAATTTAAAGTTCTCAAGTTCCTATTGGAAAACCCTATATATATTTTTATATTCTTAAGACTAACTTCAATATGATATCTTAGAGCTATTTACACAGTTTCTGAGTGGCTGTAATGGAATTTTCAGTTGTTTGTTGTAAGTTATTGTTTTAGTGTAAATGCATGTTTATGGTATGTTCTTCTACTGATAATGTAACCGTCGATAAGTGCATTTGCGTTTCAGCATTAATACTGCATCCGATAATATACATGGGTTGTTTTGGTTTTGGTTCCCCCTTGTTAAGAAAAAGTGTCCTCACTTTCGAGCCTGTTATGCACATATCATTATCATTTCTGTTTGATATAGTTCATATTATAATCTTTGATTTGCTTGTAGGTCTTGTATAGGATGATTCATCGTGAGGTTTGATTTACAATAGGCTATTTTTAACAGATCACGCGTGATTCCTATCAAACTGCTTTGTCATTTTTGTTAAGTATCGTTTGGCAAGTCATCATGGAAAAACTCACTCCACAACAGCGTCTCCAAATTGTTAAGTTTTATTAAGAAAATCAGCGTTCTGTGAGAAATGTTTTTCGTGCGATTCGAAGAACTTACGGTGCGCATAATCGACCTACGATTACTGAAACCACTATTGCCAATACAATTCGTAAATTGAGTCCCAGTTTACATTAGTGGATGATACTCGACCGGTTAGACCACATCTAACACGTAGTAAAGAGACTATAGCAGCTGTAACTGAAAGTCTACGCGAAGACCGTGACGAGTTGATTCGTCTTCGTTCTCAGTATCTTAGCTGGGCGTATTTTACGTGAGGATCTCGGCCTAAAAGCGTACAAAATTCAACTTGTGCAAGAAGGCGACTTGAATTTGTGTCATATTTTTAGTGAATTTGCTTTGGAATAACTCAATGAAAATCCGGTGTTTTATCGTGAAAACTTTGTTCAGTGATGAAGCCAATTTCTGGCTCAATGGATACGTTAATAAACAAAATTGCCGTATTCGGGCTGATGAGCAACCGGAAGAGTACCAAGAGCTACCATCCAAGAGCTTACATCCATTTAGAACAACGGTATGGTGTGGTTTATGGGGTGGTGGAATCCTTGGTGCATATTTATTCAAAAATGAGGCAAATCAGAATGTTACCGTCAATGGTAACCGTTATCGCGCCATGTTAACGGACTATGTGCTTCCTCAAATTCAAACACATGGTCTCGGTGAGCTGAGGACTTCAAGCTGTTCATCCCTGTGTGCATGTATTATCCTTTTTATTTCCTGTTGGTGGTTGTGGAATGCCTTTCCATCAATATTAGTGGTTAGGTTGAATTGTATCAGTTAAGGCTCGCGTATTTTTTGTCCATTCTATTATTATTTTCCTGTATAATGTTACATTTTGTTTTTCTATTTTATAATAATGGTATAGGTAGTACAATTATCTTCGCTTATTGTTTTACAAATATTTATACCTACACTGTTTTTACATTTTGCCACTCTTTTATAATTGTGATTACATGGGGCTATATTTTTGTCCATTATAAGTTTTCCATGTTTGCAAGCTAGAGGGTTTACATTAAATACTTTACATATGTTTGTTATAATAGGGTATTTATATATTGTGACTACAGAGTTTTGAAATAGACAAACATGTATGTCCGAGTATTCTAGGATATTAGTAATATGCAATTGTTTAATTGCAATTATTTTTCTTACGTTATTTAAATTTATTATCCCTGAATAAAAGTTTCCGTTTTTTTTTGCAAAATTTATGGCATTAGTGTTGGCTTTAAGTTCCTGATAGACTTCATTTATTATTACTGTTTTAGCTGATGTATTTGAATCTAAGGTTTCAAGTATTTTTTCAAATTGTAATTTATTTTCCTCTGCTGATTATTATTTTTAATAAGTTAATTTAAACCTTCAGCTTCAATTTTATTGATTTTTATCTTATCTTCTTCATTTATGTTGTACCTACATGTCCCTTATTGTGTTTTCATAAAGTATTAATATTTTTGTTACATTAGATGTGGTACAGGAAGGTGGTATTTTCGTATAAGTTCATGGAATCTGTCTCAGTCAGTACATATTTTTTATTTGTTAGGTCAGTTATGTAATCACCGAGCATGAGAGTAATTATAGAAAACAGATTATTCGTTTCCACATGTTGCTTGTTTTCTGATACTGTCTTATGTGACCTTTCCTCTATTCGTTTAAATTGTGTTACCGCAATCTTCTGCAATTTTATATTTGTTGTATTTTGTTGCCTATTTGTTGCGTCTGCTGTTTTATTTTCCAGCGTTATGGTTAGTAAGAATGTCTGCTGCTGGTCCCACTATCTTAGTGTGTAGTATAACAAGAGCATTGTAATACTGAGGGCTTTTTGGGAAATTTTTTATATACACCATTAGTTAAAGCTGTACTCCGCTTTGTTGAAGTTAAATTGAGGCAAGGTTTAGAATACCTTAAGGTTTATATCTTTCGCATCGAAGATTGTGAATCTAATCTCGGGATGTTGTTCCACGGCTGTGATGTTTCGAAACACATTATGGTTGTCACGTACTGTGTTTACATCTGTTTTTAATTTCATCAGTTGCTGTGTTATTAAAACAATATGATCAAAATAAGGAGTGGTAATTTCTCTGTCGTTTTGTAGATTCGATGGAGAATAATATTTTCATTCCCTGGTTTCGTAGTTCGATTTTGGCTTTCTGCATTTCACGGACTGCCTGGATTATCTTTCTTCAAGATCGGGGATTTTGTGCAAGTCCCATATTTCAAAGATATCTCTTTTGCAGTTTATTTCTACCTCAGTGGAAATAAGTAAAAAATTATATATTTTGTTTGCACTGAAACGCACTTGCTTCATTTAATATATTCTTAAAACTAACTTCAATATGATTTATTAGAGCTATTTATAGTTTCTGAGTGGCTGTAATGGAATTATCAGTTGTTTGTTGTTAGTTATTATTTTTAGATAAATGCATTTACACGCCATCCAATGATAAGCATGTGTTGTTTCGGAACCTATTAACTCACGCGCAAAAAAATAAATAAATAAATAAATGTCCCGCTACTACGCAAGCAAGTGAAAAATTATTTTACTTTTTCTCTATGTTCTCTTAAACGTTACCCCTAAATCTAAAGTGTTATAAATATATAACGTTTTAACGGCTCTCGGGTCCACGTCCTTCCGGGAAACCCGGGTAGGTAGCCTCGATATTAAGTTTCATATATCCAGTTTTAAAATCTAACCTTTTTGACCCCAAATTTATCATTATTGCTGTGAGTGATGAAACGAAACCTCTAGTCTCAAGTCTTTGAAAATTGTGGATCTGTTTAAATCCAAAAAATCCCTATCCAATATCTGACCCATCAAAGTTTCCTTTCACAACGCTCTAAAGTCCTTCAAGGGTACTGTATACGCTCATTGCCACATTCACGTACCGGAAGAAGAAATCATCGGTGAAATAAGATTACAGAGAGTCACCAAAATATTCAAATTTTAAAAAAATCAAGAAGGCTCGCAACGCGCCACCGGTCTCGTTCTCTTAACTTTTGACCGCTTCCGTTCTCCACCACCAACCATATCGGCTGGTACAACGTGAAAGTTAGAGAATACTTCCCCAACCCTATGCGCTGTCATAACTGTCAAATTCTAGGCCACATCACCAAAATATACAACAACCTACTTCGTTGTGACAAGTGTAATCTGTCCCCTCATGACCCTACCACGCGTAGTCGCATATCCTGTGCCAACTGTTCTGAAGAACATGCTGTCTCCTCAAGGTCATGCAAGGCATACATCCAGCAAAAAGAAATTTTGAAAATGAAAACAATCAATAAATGCAGCATATCCAAAGCAAACAAGATTTACAGAGCCCAAAAACTCTCATCCGTATTTTCCACTTCATACTCAACGATAATCACAATCGCAATCGCAATCACAATCCTCACAAGCAACATCTCTCCAATCACAATTCTTCCACCTCTACAATTCAGCCGAATACCATAAAAATTCATCATCAACTTACGCAACACAATATAAACACCACAATGTCACCAATTTCAAACCAAACCGAACAAGTTGTCAGCGAAAACACATATTATAACTTACCAAACCAACCGCAATCTACTTCCTGCTACGAAATATATATATGATATCAAGAATCACATCACCAACGATAAAAAACCCTTCACTGAGCCCAAACAAATAATCATGAATCGACCTAACCAGAGAAATACTAACTGCAACAACTACCCCACCATCCGTTCATCCCGGGCCCATCATTGAGTCCTCAACATTCTAATCCAGGATGGCGGGGTCACATCAATACTAGCAACACAACATGCACCGCAAATCATCTCCAAATTATCACACTTGCATTAAAAATAAAAACATTAAATGCTACGTGAACAACTATAACGAATTATTAATTCTTATAAAAACCATTTCCCCCAAAGTAATAGCTTTACAAGAAACTTATCTTCCCATCCCAGTCAACTAACACTTTATCCCCCAAAACACATCCCTAAGCCCCTATGGTGGAATTGCTCTCCTAGTTCACACTTTGATACAATACAACCAGTTTAACCTTAGCAAAGATTTCGAAGCTCTTGGCATAGCAATAAAATTTAAGCCTAAATTTTCAATAATAAACGCCTACATTCACCCTGCACAATCTTTTAACCTTACCAATCGAAAACGTTCTTGACGAACAACATCGATTCACTCTGGTATTAGGCGACTTCAACAGCTGGAATTCTAGCTGGGGCTCGCCTAAAAACAGCCATCGCGGCAACTTTATTTCCAATTTTTTAACAAAATGCGACTATTAACTTCTCAATAAAGGATCCCCCACTCATTTCAGCACCCACTCACTTTCACCCACATCGACCTATCTTTTTGCTCGCCGAGTCTGGCTGTTGACACTAAATGGAACGTCTTAAATGATTTATGTGGAAGTGACCACTTCCCCATTATTATTTACATGTTCCACACGGCCCCCTCCCCCCTAAAAATAAGATCGAAATTCAAAATCGACGAAGCTAATTGGGAGTTCTCTCAAAATCTTGTAGACAAATATAGTACTGAACAACCCATCAGTGATAATCTTAAAAAAGAAGCAGCTAATATCCATAAAATTATCCTCTAAAGCGCCAACCAATCCATTCCACAAAGCTCCATCTCTACAAAAAGACAAAAGGTCCCTTGGGGAACACGGAACTGGAACAATTGAAAGCAGAAAAAACCAGACTTTGGCAATACTTAAAACGCAACATCTCCACTGATAAAATTATCAATTACAAAAAAGTCAACGCCTGACTTAAGAAGAAAATAAAAATTGCGAAAACCGAGTACATACATAAACTTACTTCTAAAATCAATCCCACCACGCACTCTATTACTCATACAGTTAATTCCATCGTCAACATCACGAACCCCTCCAGCCTAGTCAAATATTTTGCTAAATTTTGGTCCAAAGAATAGCACGATTCTAACTTCCCGCAAACCTTCTGTCAAAATACCCGTCATCTCATACTTGCCATCAAAAAATGCTAAAAATGTAGACAGCGATATCACTCCCTCGGAATTAGGGTCAGCATTAAATAAATTAAAAGCAAGACTCCAGGCAACGGTAGAATATAATACCCTATGATAAAAAACCTCTCCCCCTCCGTAAGAAATCGTCTTTTGTACTATTATAACTCAATCTTCCATAGTAATATCTCCCAATTATACAAGAACAGTACGGTGATTCCCATCTTAACCCCTGCTGCTTCAAAGTTCTCGATAGAATAATACCCAATCTCAGCACTTGTCAAATGGGATTTAAAAAAGACATCTGTAACAGATTCTCTACTTTACCTAGACTATTACATTATTGAAGCCCTTTCAAAAAATACTCACCTCACAAAAAAAAAAAAAATACCTCCTCCGACATTAATCTTAACTCCATCTTTCAAGACATTTGGTACTATTCTGGTGTGAATACTCTGGAGCCAAATTATCCTAAAAAGCAAACACCTTCAATAATTTTAAAAAGAGTTGACAAACTTAAAATTCTAGGCATTGTTTTCAAAAAAAAAAAAAAATAAAATAAAAATTGAACGAATGGAACATCGAGTATATCCGCCCTGCTTTGAAACTAAAGCTGAATATAATAAAATCCCTTTCCTACAAAAAATTTAATTGCAACCCATACACCGTAAATTCAATCGTCCAATCTATAATAATCTTCAAAATAGGATACGGTCTATTTATTTACGATTATTCCGCCAAATCCCACCTAAACAAAATCAAAACCATATATAATTCCGCACTAAGAAAAGCTCTCAACGCTTACCGAACAACTTCCATACAAACCCATTTTATTCTGCAAAAACAACCCTTTAAAAAAATAGTAAGAAAATCCAAAAATAACGAAAAAGACTCCATCTTGCATGGAACGCTCTGCAGCCCTCTGCGTATCCATCCATCAACCCTATCCATCCCTACCCCCAGCCTGGTTCTTCCTAGCTTCCTGCGTTATATCATCTTCAAGAATCCAAAAAAAAAAAAAAAAAAAAACGCATAAAAAAAATTATATCCACGCACGTTTCCTGTAAATCAAAAATAGTTTAAGCGACCATTCCTTCATTTATACAGATGGCTCCAAAGTAGAGGATAACGTAGGCTTTTGTGTCACCTTTCTACTCCTTCCTACTCTCGATGTTACAGCTCTATATTTACCGCCGAAATATTTGCCATTTTAAAAGCCTTGCAATACAGAAAAAAATTCAACTTAAAATTTGCAATCTGCACTGACTTACTATCGTCTATTGACACAATTCTCAACGTCAATAACCAATCCTATTACCCTTCCTTTATTCGTAACCTTCTTTACCTTCAATTTCCTAAGATTAAAATAATATGGGTCCCAGGCTATGTCCAGATCGCGTGCAACGAATTGGCCGGCAAATCTGCTAAAAACACTCTTAGAACCCCATCCTTTCTCCCCCTTAACTTCAACTCTCAAGATCTCAACAGGATTATTAAAAAACAAGTCAACTCCAACCAACTATTCCTTTGGGACAAAACTTCTGAATGGTATAAGGCCATTAATAAAAACATATTGTCCGTCAAAGATAACGCGAAAAATATAGAACCTTCTTCAATTACTCGTATCGAAGTATCTAAAATAGTTAGAATTAGACTCGGTTATAGCAAACTCACTCACGAGCACTACATAAACAAAAATAAATCATCTCAGTACACCTATTGCAACCAATTACAAATACTATAAGCATTCACCACATCCTCTTCGAATGTTCCACATTCCACACCGTCAGATTCAGATTCTTTTCCCAAATCAATCCCAAAGAACTGCTCTCTAACCCGAATCTAAAAAATATAAAAACTTTAACATAATAGATTTTCTCAAAATGACTAATGAGATGACTTTGTCTAATTAATCTAAATATATATGTATATACATAGCCAAAGGCTATTATAAGTTAGTCTTCTAAATAAAAATAATAATAAGTTCAGTTTAATTGAGTACAGTTCTGCTGAATATGTTCCTTCCATATCCAATAAATAATATATTTTGATATTTGATTTTCCACTTGAAATGAATATTCAAATTATTTTCGTTTACTTACCCTTTCTTTCAATATCTTGACTTTTTTTCATTTTATAAATTTTGAATCGGTTACTTATTTATATCTAGACAAAATGTTCATTTGATTTTTTACTTAGATTACAGCTTTTTCTTAAAGTTACAGCCTTAATGCTAAATTATAATATAATCATTTTTATTATTATTTATTTGCATATTTACGAGTATATATTTCTTTGCTGTATTATGAGCTTCTAGTCTTTTGTAATACCCTTATTTTCTTAATACATACATATCATAATAGTACATTTTTTTATTCGGTTATTCTAGGCTTATACAAATTGTAAAATAATTATGTATATTATATATTTTATTGGGAGAAAAAATATTTTATACAATTTTGTCACTTGACAAATGCCTTGATATAGTTTAGTTACATAATTGTAAATGATACATAGTTAACTCAATAGAATACATTTTCTATTTATATTTTTCATTTGAACTTTAAAAGAATATACAGTTAGTTAGATGCAAATTTAGGTTTGTTTGATTTTTACCATAGATGTGTTATGTTTTTTAGTCCGAAAACGTACGTAGTTAAAAGTAACAAAAAACTATACTTTTACGAAATGCAACGTTTTTGTTGTTATGAGGATGTTGTTGAGAAATCTAAACAATATTTTGAATAAGTTTCTGCTGCAGCTGTTAGACAACTGTATATTTAAGCAGAACTGGGAAAAATCCAAAATACGGTAATAGCTATACACTAACACTACGTTGTACATATGTATAGTGATACTTCCTAGGAAGAAATTTAAGTTTAAGCAAAAGACGGGGTTCCCACAATCGAGGATTATGATCAAATTAAATATAGAACGCATCTTCGATTATAATCTGATAGTATTTGTCGAGAATATTTTCATATGCCATCAAGGTCTCATGAATACGATTCTAGCATTAATTACGGTAGAATAAATGTTTACCAGAAGATATAGAATTTCTAAAATTATTGTACCTTACTCTCGTTTAAATGCTTACCCTTATTTCAAATTAATGTGTAATGACAAATCTTGGATAAAAAAAATTAAAACTGTTCTTAGGCAATAATTGCAGATGAAACCCAAATCTCAAAATTGCGATTCATATAAATTTTTCGTGAGCTCTCAGAATGTTGCGTTTCGGTTGAATAGAACCTCATTGTCTTATCACTTAAATCTTTGAAAACTTGTAATTTCTATGACAGCATAAAAGATTTTTACATTGTCGAAATACCGAATTAAAAATATAATAAATCAATTGGTGGCGTGGCATACTGATGTGAATCATGGTCATCAGTCTATTCACATACTAAGTTGGAGAAAGAGCGCACCTTTTCCCGTAGCAATATTTGCCATAACGTATTGTACTTATACTCAATATTAAATGTAGTTATTATATATTCGGGTGCAAATAAATAATGTAACTAAATTAGTTGCAGTTGGATTATTTATGAATAAAATTGATTGAAGTACTTATTAAAGTTTTCACCAACAGCTTATAAGCTTGTTCGGAATTGATGATTGACAACTTCAAATAAATAACCTTTTAAAAGAAGCAACAAAGAGACAAAATAATTTTTTAATGTTTTGATATGTGTATATTTGAAAACTAGGTAATTAAAAACGGTAATTGAATTATTGGATGATCATCTGGTGCGAGTAGAATGGTGGATAAACCAATCGCGTTGTGTGCCTTCTATGTGTTTGAAGGTCTTTATGACAACACACATCCTGTTAGCCTATGGGCTCGAACGATTCGCGGAGGACGAGAATATTCAACAATTATTCAAATTCTTACTAATTGTTGCTCCGTTGTAAGGCTTCAAAATGTCATTTACGAGTAGATGTATTTTTGTTATGCTTAAAAGCAAATTATGTAAACTAATATTTACATCTTATTACTTTACAATTCCGTTGATAGTTATATTTCGTTAGTCTTTAGATTTTATTTGTCTTACTTTGTTTTTACAAGAATATTTGTTTGCTGGAAGATTTCTGTTTGAATAAGCATTTAAAAAAATTTTATGTATTTGTAAAATTAGTAATAAATTATCAGTTTGGATGTGTTTATTCGAGCATCAATTAAAAAAAAAAAAAAAAAATGTAAGTAATAAAAAAATTTAATTCGTTGCTAGTGTCAAACTATTTGAATGGAAGGACTGCGTCATTTGTGAAGGAATAGTTGTTGTGATTTTTTTTTGGCCTTGATGCCAAACTTTTAAGCGATGACTTATTTCTGAAAACGATGGTCTTCTTACCGATTGTTCATGCCAACATTCAATCATAAGAGAATAAACAGCCGTAGGGCAAGCTTCCGGACAGGCAAGTAACTGACGAGACCGAACCATGTTGATAACCTCTTGATTGCTATGCCCGTAATATGGCTTTAAAAAAAAAACACAACTTCATAACTGTATACTACGATTAAGTTTTTAAATTCATACCTGCATTCCGTAGCTATAGATTTCCCAAAGGACCACACCAAATGACCATACATCACTCTCCGTTGTAAATTTGCCATAGAGAATTGATTCTGATGGCATCCATCGGACTGGCAGTAGGGATTTGGATTGAACACTATATGAAAAACAATCGATAGAGGAGTAAAAAAAAAAAAAAAACAGAATCCACATACCGATAATAATCGGAACTGTAAATGTCTCGAGACAGCCCGAAATCGGATATTTTTACAGTGAGCTCCTCGCCAACTAGGCAATTTCTTGCTGCCAAGTCTCGATGGACATAATGATGTCCTGATAAGTATTCCATTCCTTCACTTATTTGTAAAGCGATATGTAAAAATTCTAGCTGACTAAGTGATTTATTTTCTGTCGGTGAGTTAGCAATAAGGAACTCGTGTAAGTCACCCTGTGACATGTATTCAAAGAGCATACAAAATGGTTCTTTATTAAGAACAACTCCAAGGATGCAGACAATATTGTCATGTTTTAAATCGGAAATGAGCTCAATTTCACGACGAAAGTCTTGTTGAGTTTTAAGAGAGGCGTTTTCTTTAAGGGCCTTCACGGCGACAAAAATTTTCTCTCCATTGGATTGTGTCAGTTGACCTTTGTAGACTTTTCCTTAAAAAAGAGGCAACAAATAGATTTATTTTTTCTTAACTAAAAAGGTGTAATTACTAACCGAATGCTCCTTCCCCGATTTCTTCAACGAATTCCACTTCCTGTAGGGTAAACTGAGGTATTCTCAGCAATGAGCTTCGATCAAGATTTTGGGCAAAACTTGAATTCTGCTCACCGCTGCTATTCAAACGAGCCATTTCCAATGATGAGTTCATCTGAGAGTTGCCATAGATATTTTTATCCGCATTGGGAGTGTTTATCTGGAATATTAAATCAATAGAAGTTTAATACAAGATCAGTACAAAGTTGGTGGGTGCCCGTGGCTCAAGTGGTAATGTATTGGCTTTCAAGTCGGACGGTTCGGTGTTCAATACCAGTCGCGCCCAAAGGACGTTCTTTTTTCAGGCAACTTAATTCACGTAAGATTAGTGGTTGCCTAGAATACAAATAGTCCAATTGCACTAATAATTTAGTCTCCTCATTAAATGTTGGATGCCACCCATTGAGCGTAATAATCAGTGAGCCCAAAAATCTTTCTTTCTCTCTCTGTGTCCCTTTTTTGCAAAACCAACATGTGCTCAGGCATTTTAAGTGTAGTAATACCCACTTGAGTGTTAAGTTCTTAAAAAAAATAATCAAAATCAGCACGTGAAATATCAGTGTCATAAATTTTGCAATAACAGATATTATTATTGCGGACGAGCTGTAAACACATACAACGTGCAATATATGTATATACTTGTCATGAAAAGCTGTTCTTTAATATAAATTGTACTCTAGTCAGTGCACCTATGTACATATAGTTATGTCAAAGGAAATGGTAATGATGGGACCAAAATCAAACCAAATACGTTGGATTATTGCTGAAAAGTATATAATTCTATTGTTTAAATCTTCATCTACATATTTGCTCCAGATGATTGTCAGCAAATGGCAATACATAAATTTCAAAGAGTTCCAAAACTTATTTAATACCGATCACTTATCAATTGGATTTTCTACTTGGAAATCATACAGTGCGAAAATGTCGATAAATTTGATCAGGTCATCAGTATGTCCAAACACCTTAAAAGTGTATAAAGAAGCAGACATAATAACTCTGATAACACTTCAACTAATACTACTCATAACAATTGCTGTTATACATGTTGACCCTTTTAAGTAATGCGCTTTTGTAATGGCTTAGTTATTGAGGTGGTTAAAGAAGTAAAAACATCGATTATTATTGAATAATCTTAACTTACATTCTGGATATTGGTCATCCCATCATTTTTGTGCTTCTTATAATACACGATCCCGGCATAAAATATGAGAATGCAAATAATTATGGCAATCGAAAGGTAAATATAGAACCAAAGTTCGTCAGCACACTTTCTAATATTACAGTGCTCAATGATTTTCTCAAATGACTTATCATCCACGAAACACCATGGTTTCTCTTCTGTTACTCCAGGATTCCTGCAAAATATACGTTCGTTTACTTACTACAGAGATTTCTTTTCGTTTATATAAAATAATTCTTACCTGCAATAGTTTTGTCCAGCTAATTCTGGGTAATCGGAGATTTCTTTCATTAACCATGACCATCTTAAACATGGTTTCCCCGAAGACGACATGGCTAATGTTCCTCGATATTCAGAACCATATCCCCAATAGCAATGTTCATCAGGATTAACATCAATAGCAATACCAAAAGAAGAACAATCACTGGCGTGTGGCAAACTCTGACACTCCTCGAGAGGTAGTTTCTGCCCAATTGTGGGGTGTCTCTTAGCTATAGCATATTCCTTTTGGCAAAGTTCATTCTCCAGTAATTCACATTCATCACGACAAATGCGTCGCAGATTCTCGGATTCTCGTGTCGGAGGATATTGACTAGATATCTCACTCGTAAATATGTCATCATAAGCTATTGTCGACTTTCGTTTGAGAAAAAGTTTTCGTTCTTTAGTGTTCTTTTCTAGGAAGCGCTTCCGTCTGCGATCGATTATATGATTTCCTGTCGACGATTCGATGTGAGTTTGATTTTTTTTCGATGATTTTCTTTCTTTTTGAGTTGCTCGATTTGAGAAGTAGAGAAGGTTTGTGCGTTCTGGTGTACGACATATTGGCAGTGTACTGTAACATAGACTTGGCAATGCATATATCCGGCAGTTTGGATTCATGTCTCTAAGTAAAACACACACAAAAAAAAAAAAAAAAAAAAAAAAACACACAACTGAGTTAGCCTAGAAACAGTTTACGAATAATAATTACTTTGATTCTTTGATTACGCCATAAGCGGCTTTGAGTCGTTCTTCTAGTTCGTTGAGTGTGAGATTTGGTGGAATGAAGACAGTTTCATTTTTGAGATATTTCTCACAAGTTGTTCCATTGTAAACTTGGCAGATGCCAACGGGAATCTAAAAACGACGATAAAATTATCAATAATTGGAATAGGAAACGAACTTACTTCTTCAATTCCATTGTCCATCTGATTATCTAGGTGAACTGTGAGCCTAAAAAGAAAGAAAATTCTTAAATCAGCTCCGGCTTTGCACCACAGTGAAGGGACATAAATTAAATGAAGGGACATATGAACCAAGGTTGCAAGCGTGCACTCATGAAGATCTCAATTAATCCAGTAATATCAGGCTTTAGTTTATAAAGTTTAATAGAAATACTTGCATACTGGCAAGAAAATAAACTACCAACTACCAAAAATATAGAAGATCTTTCTTGTTCTGGTTGCGATCTATTTGCCGAACTCAGAAAGGAGATAGGAACGATAATAAATAGGCGAATAAGTTTCTTAAGTTATGGCAGGTTATAAATTTTATCTTCACAGTATATTTAAAACAATAAAAAAATAAATAAATGATATTTCAAACTGTGATGCCGAAAGGAATAATTGAAGGAAATACCTTATAATGAAAGTAATTAAACATTATTTTTAAACATTGCAATTGAAGCTTTGAATTATACAATAAAAGCTTGTGCGCCAATAAGTAACTATTACACATATTTTGTGTCTATAGATTATGGACCGGTGCGATCGGCCAGAGAATAAGTAATCTAGACGATTGTTATTATAGAACTGGTATTGTCAGGCTATGACGGGGGATTCTGCGAGTTACAGCTTATCTTTACAAGGCTTTTATGTCATGAGTTCCAAGACTACCGTCGCAAATGCTGTGGGACGGTAAATGTAACAAAATAAAAAAATAAAATTAAAAATAATAAATATCGCAAAGGTTCGTAAGTATTTCTTTAAAAAATTTGTAAGGTATACTTTGTTTAAAATGTATCTTAAACTCAATCGTGTGAGATCGGGTCACTTTCAAAAACATGTTGAAATATTAGCACTTCACCTGCACATGCACGTGTTTTACAGTGTGTATGCTTGTTCCTATTAATTTTTTGGTTTTATATCCCTCAAATTATTTACTAAAGCTAAAGAAATATAAACAAAGATGACGATAGAATCCTTTGTTTATTTAGAAGCATCTAAAGTTTCACTTTCCTTCACTGCATTATAACAAAACATGCAAAGATAACATTCGAGAGGCGTTTTTTTCCTATTATACAAAAAAAGTTCAACCTCATATCCTCTTTGATGGCATTTAATATCAAACCTCATACACATTACAGTTCTCCTCCTTTAAAGTGTCATCTTATCCTTATGCTGATTGTTTCCTCTTCCACTAGCAAAACATGAATTACAATGGGAACCTCATTCAAAAGAGTTGCAAAAGGAAACCAAATCATACCCCGCCACAGCGCCACCCCGACTTTATGTATGTATTATTAATTTTTATTTGAGCAACAATGACACAAACAGAAACAGAAACGGCGGAATGGTAAAAAAAAAATCGATATTACACTTTTCTGAATATGAAAAAAGGCTGAAATAAAAATAAAAATGCTTTGCAATAAATTCAATGGGCATTGCATGACCGAAGCTAGAACTGAGGCTGCTACCAGAGCTGAAGTAGAGGTTCGGGCGAAAAATAAAATAAGGTTAACAGAAAATGAGTAACAGCCGCCTATTGAAGCAACGACGACCGCGAAAAGCCGTAGTTTCTGGCCATTAAATTACAAATTTTAAAAGACATATGTATAAAATGTTTTATCGCGGAAAGGACTTGTATTTTGTATTCCCTTATTTTCAGTACCGTCGTCGGTCTTTATAATCATTTTACGATGATATTTTACACGTTGCAGTTGCCTTATGATATTCAGGTCTCTTAAAATCGCTCTTGTTTCGATTGATTGAAGCAATTCCATAAGAAATGTCAGAGAATGCTATGAAAAACAAATAGTTTGCAATTGAAGTGTGCAAGATAAAGTTTTTAATCTTTATTCAGAAAGTCCATGAGGATTATTCGCTTCAAATCTCAAAAAATTGTGGCCGTGACCCTTCCAGTAAATAAGACCGTCTACCTTCTTTGAAGCAAATTCGTCTGGAAAAACCAATTGTTTTGATTGTCGCTTGATTAATGGATCAAGATTTCATTAACGGTGACTACTCGACGCAAAAACTCAGGCGGGTTTCGCTCAAAGAAGTGCAAATACTGCTTTAAAGTTTGTCGTATCCGCTTGTCGTCAACTGTGAGGAATTGCGGTACCCATCTGGCTGACAGCTTTCTCATGCTTAACTTAACATTTAAACTATTGATTGCTGTAGGATACGCCTAAGGGTCTTGCTACTTTTCTCGGTAATCGCATCAAAAACAGATGTTCGCTTACATTTAAATTCGCTGAACCAATATCTGACGGTTGTCAGAGATGGTTAATGAACCCCATAGATAGCATCCAAAATTTTGCAAATAAAAATTAATAAAATATAAAAATAAAAATTGAATTACGAATCGATATTTTTCTTTTTCTATTGTATCAAAAACATCAAACACTTTTAATACAAATAGCTGTCAAATCAAAACTAACCGACGAATCCATCTGAAATGTTATATGACGCCGGTTCAAAGATGATACATGGTATTCGTATTACTTATGCCAATTGACCTTAACAACGTCGCCTATCTTTAAAAAAACGGGTATTTATAGTATTAATCCACCCTCGTCATTACAATTACAACGAACTTTACATGTCATGGCAAGAGGTCACTTTAGTCAGAAATAGTCTTTTTATTACCGACGTATATGGTGACGTAATTATTAGTACAGATCAAAGTTCATCTATCACAAAAAATAAAATGTATTATTTCGCAACGCAAATACTTTGAGTAGACTTTGCCACAATAATGACAATCGGCATCGACTTTCGCCTCAAACAACACCCATCAGCAAGGTTTGGTATTTCTCATCACGATCGTGCTAAGTAAATCCTTCTCTCACATTCAAAAAAGCCTTTGGAAAACTGTTTTCATTTACAGAATATGAACCACAATCACTTAATAGAATTCAACTACTATATTCATTTTGGCTAGGCTATTCATGGTATAAGCAGTTTTTTTTTCATTTATTACGCAAAAGTGGCTGCTATCAAGTCCCACACAATCATTACTCTTTAGGAAGCTAATAAGAAAATCTATACATTTTGTTATGCGGCAGTAATTCTAGAAAAAGCTGGAAAAATTGGAATGATATATTCCATACGTTTATCCACAACTTGCGAATTTGAATTTAGTATTAAAGATGACAGTTCATTTAAATCGTATACAGTTCTTGCAGTTTTTTAATAGGAGTCCTACTCTGCATGCTACAAAACGCTAACAGACGTAAAAGTTTTTGGCGATTGACGAACTACGAGTACAAAAAGGTATCTTAATTAATCGTCTAAAAGCTAACTGCTTTGATTGAACTAGTGCCAAAAGGAGCCGTCATTAGTCTTTTCAACGAAGTTAAGTACGGATATCTACAAATGTGTAATCCTGGAAACAAACTTTTTTAATGTAAACATGTTGTGTGGAAGCTTCAAAGCTACTTGCGGAGGTAAGACATAGAGCTTGTTGTTGAGGAGGGTCCTTTTGATCGTTTGGTTTTCGAGTAAATAGACCACAACAACTTGTACCGGACTCTAAAGATCGGTACATCTCATCTGCATCTAGATGCGTTGGATGATATTCATATTGCGAGCTACATACTTAAGTCCATTCTCCGATTGAAAAGAAATA
The DNA here is from genome assembly GCA_907269105.1 of Volucella inanis. Taxonomy (NCBI): domain Eukaryota; kingdom Metazoa; phylum Arthropoda; class Insecta; order Diptera; family Syrphidae; genus Volucella; species Volucella inanis. The sequence goes on along the minus strand of OU026157.1, from coordinate 72,424,499 downwards.
TTCTTAGGTATAGTACATAATACATATATGAGATTTTTAATGTGTTGCACGCCAGCTGTTTTGGCTCAAATCTTATGACCATACTATCTGACGCAGACACCAAAATTCCGGTGATATATGACTTTAACTTTTCTTACAACTGGCTTTGAACAGATTTGAGGGATGTAATTTACATCTGTAAAAACAATCATACACGTATCTATAGTTTATGAGAAAGTTAACGGGTGGAAGAGACGAATTATCAGTGTTTATAAAGACAATCAAGTTCAGTTCCTGTTAAAATCTCAAACCACTTTTAAATTAGTGGCAATAATGAAAGGTAGATATGTTACTTCCCTTAGTGGCAGGGCAGCTCTTAGGTAAATTTAATCAATGTCGAAGATTGTCTTTAACAGAAAGGAGTGCAAGTTACTATTTGGCGTCTAAACAGGGCACTATGCTTTTGTTGAGTATATTGGTGACTATGAGGGTAAGGGTCTGGCTTACAATATTGCATCAATTTGAAGGTACAAAAACTCTTCCACTCAACTAATAGTGAAGACATTTTATATGAAACTTTACGAAACTATGAAAACTACAATAAAAGGAACATATATATAAGGAGTATAATGGACTAGCGCATTATTTAAATGATCTGTTTTGTCGAAACCAAATCATTATATGCATATCATCATCATCAATTTGCGTTTCTGCATTCTTCAACCTACAGTTGTGGTAAATTCAAAAACGCACAACAAATTTAAACATTAATATTCCTACTAGTTGTTTAAAGTTCATTGAAGCAAATTTTTGATTATTATTCAAAACGATTTACAAAGCCCATTTGCGGTTCGGTGTTCGATGTGTCAATTATGTGTCAAAACAATTTGGCTGTTAAATCCCCATACCACTTCATAAATAATTCCGCAAAACACAATTTAGCGGTAAAACGAACGCATGTACCTAGTCAATATGCAATATTCAAGTGCTGACAGAATGTGTGATAATGGTTGTGTGCATTTTATCTATGAACTCATACATGTGTGCATATAAAGCATAAATCACCGTTCAAATTTAAACAAAATACGTATATCCTTTCTACCTACAACAACAACATTGTGTCGATTACATTTGTGCATTTATGCATACATACGAGTATGTGTTTAATCGATTGGAAAAGTGGTCTATTTGGAGTACAGTATAGAAGCCAGAAAAAACAGAAGGATATGTTGAAAGGCAAAAGAACATCTATTCACTCCAAACTAAGGAGAAATTCAAATAGAAGCGTTAAAATGAAACAGTCAGCGGTTGAAAGCAATTTGCCTAAATACAAATGTAAGCACCTTCTTCGTTGGTTTTTCTTTTTCTGTCTGCACCACTATCTCTTCTTCTGCATGAAAGCGGTTGAAAGTGAAATAATATAATAAATAAGTAATCAAGGAGTGAAAGTTTCTTCTTTATATGGGACAACTATAAGTCAGATTCATATGTTCGAACTTTTTCGTTCTGGGGTAATTCGAAAGCCAACAAACAAAATTGTTCCAGGCAAAGAAAAAGGACCACCACACTTAAAGGAAAGTCCACTAGGATTCAACACAAAGATTACATCGTCTCCGTTTTCCTTCTTTGGGAAAAGTTCATTCCTCCCCAAAAAACGAAAAAGTGTAAACATTGCCTGATTCAGAGTAATGTGATACTCGAATTTTAAATGTAAATCAAACACACCTAAAAATTTTGTGCTCCCAAGAGTACCAATTATTTTTGATGCATGAAGAAGTCATGCCTTATTACCCAAAAAAGGGGGTGTGGTAGCACCAACAAGTACGCAGCTAACAGTATTTCCCCCGTAAATCTTCAAAATTGACTGATGAATGCGTTCTAGCAACTGTCAGCTGACACGAGCGCCGCCGTGATATGAGTTCATAAAACCAACAAGAACAACAGAGTAAATTAGAAATGAATGATTCACGCCATATTCTTATAGTAATGCGGGACTTCCCTTTTATTTTGGTTAGCTTTTTTTTTAAGGGGTGGGGGGGAGAGGTTATACTCACATAACGTATATATACAAATACTCGTATTCTTATAATATGTCTCGCGCGAATCCGTATTACAGCAAACGCACATTTATGTTAAATACACAGATTGCATGTCTAAGTATAATAATTCAGTGTAAATTTTATTTGCAAGTGCATTTCATGCAGAAGAATAAATGGGAAGAAGTAGTTAGGCATAAAGGATAATGTATAAAGAATAGAGAAATAAAGAAACAGGTTTTGGCGGCAGCGGCTGGCAGTTAATATGTCGAAAGCCCCTATAGGAGCCCTGGCATCTGGCAAAGTTATTTACATACCTTTGTAAGTGCTCTTGTGTATGCGGTGTGGATTTCCTGCCAAGAATCGGTGAACTTTTCTTTAATTTAATGAGAATTTCATTTCACCGCAATTAAGAGAGATTAAATTTAATCTTGCTTTTTTTATAAACAGGAAACAGTTTTTTTTTTATTAAAATGTGTGACCATATGAAGGGATTTAGTGAATCTATTGACGTAAATTATGAATTGAGCTATTATCAACAAGTTCTTGCCAAATAATACTGATCAAAACGTACGCAGTTTTTAGTGAACAAATAAAGTATTCTCTGAATATTTGACAAAGAGGAAACAATGACAAGAACTCGCTGAAAGTTTTTAGATGTTTCGGTATCTCTATTTCACCGACTCGAACCAGTTGTGACGACAATAATCCCGAGAACAAAAACCTGTCAGTTGAATCAAAGAAATTACTATCTAAAGACGTAATTTACATTGGCCTACAACGTCAATCTGCTTGCTAAAAACAATCGGCTGGAATTCCAATAATTTGCCTGTAATCTTTTCGGTTTATAAGCAATTATCACCACAATAATCCCGAGAAGAAAAACCTATCAGCTGAATTTAAGAAATCACTGAGTCTACCACGTCGACCTGCGTGGTAAGAGCAATGTAATCGGCTGAAATTCCTATTACTTATCTGTAATCACTTGGGCTTTTTTGTTGAGGCTCAGAAAGTCTCAGTTGAACTCGGACAAAATTTAACCATCGAATCGGATCTTAAAGTCGCGTAGACTTCTGATGGTACTCGTTGTTTACAACTTCCTTATGACGTAAGACATACATATGTAGGTGTATCTGAGATAATTTACGCAGAAGAGAAGTGGTCCAAAAACAGATCCCTGAGGTAACCGGTGTTTTGTAGAATACAAAAGGCAGATGGTACTATATTTTAATAATTTTGAACTATTGTATAAGCTGCTTATCAGTTATGCATGTCTCTCAAAGGGATATTATAAGTTCCTTCATTGAGTTTCAGGCCTACTGTAGGGTGAATTTTGTAATTTACATCGATTCTACTTTTTGTTGATGAATATCATCGTAGCTGAAGCATTTCCTAACAGCGATTAAAATTTCCTGCAAGATACGTGTAATCTTTCTTAAGTTGAAAAAAGGAACGCACTCGCAAAAAGTATTTAAACATGCCATAAGAGTTGTAGATACTAAATATTTTAGATAGTTACAAAAATTTTAAGAGATTACCAATTCTTGTAGCGATGGAGTGTTACAAGCGTCGGAATTAATAAATAAAAATAAAATAAATAAATTAAACCATCATACATCTTGTGAATGATTTTGGAGCAATGCTTCGAATAAAGGTCTACGTTTTGCATGTTCTTCACTTTCGATTTAGATAATATTAGTCGTAAGTTTACATAAACAGCTTTCAGACTATGTACAACGAGGCTGCATTTTATCGACACTTCCTGGAAATAATTAGGGATAATGGGGCTATAGACCCAGTTGGTGACAGTTGACAGGATAACAATTTTGGGAAGAAAACATCTGTTCAATATGTTGCTAAAATCCGGAAAAATAATGTTTTCATACCTTAGACTAAAGTAGAGTCTAGTACATCAATTTACTCAATGTAAAATCCCCATACGGACAAAGATTTGGTAGTGCATCCGACGTAACTTAACTAGCGAAAGCATCTCCGTGAACTTAATTTTAGATGTCGAAGTAGCTTGATTGAGAACTTTTGAAAAAGGCTTGCCTTTTAGAGGTAACGTCTTGAGATTCTAAAAGCACGATTACTTTAAAAGCTACAAACGGCTGTGGCGTTTTACATTTACTTCTTAAGATATCCTTTAACAAATCATTTTGTTAATGTCCCATTTAAAAGAACAATGGAATGTAATTGTAGCACCACATCAAGCCATTCACATTTTTTCTTAAAATTGCAATTACTCAGATGCGATCTAGATTGTCCCGTATAGTGACCTATATCTATCGAACACAAACTAACCGCTTAACACGGTTACACTCCCACACATTTTCCTAAAGGAAAAATTATCAACTCACCAATGTGAAAGGTTAAAGAATATATAACCGGGTGAAGCCAAAGCCTGTATAGAATAATTTGCCCAACCTAAGACTATGACACCACATACTGAAAAGTTGATGGTTGACGTAATATCATTACTCTACTAAAAATAATCACATGTTTGTATATATATGTATATTTTGTATGCATGCTTGTATTTATGTATGGATATGTATGTATGCATATATTTCTTGAAATGTGTACTGCTGCACAAAATACCTAAGTATGACCTAAATTTTCAAAAAACGCCAACCCGCCCTTTTGTGGGTAAAAATGAAATTAAAAAAAAAAAGCAGAAATCCCCCAACGAAACTAATTGCTAGCAGAGAAGAGATTTACTTTTGAAATTAAAATACCTGAATGAGGGGGAAAATTGTGAGGGGTGTAGAGAGAAAAATGTTCAAAATCCTCTATGGAAATATATGATATGTAAGTGGTTTTTGAAAAGCGCCACGAACAGTTTGTTGAAGCGATGTGAAGAGTTTTTGAAATCGGTAACAGTCGAGGAAAATGGAAAATGGAAAATTGTTTTGGTTGAAAATATTGAAATATCAAAAAAAGAACACAAAAATGGTTTGAGTTCGGTTTAGATTCGAAATAAATAATTGCTGAAATCAAACATCCATGTATCCGAAAAACGAGCGAACGAAACCAAAGGATATAATGAAATTTGAGATAAAATGCAGTCAGCGGTTTTTGCTCGTTATTTCCACCCCATTAAAGAATAATCGTCGTTTAGCGAGGAAGTTGACACCCATTCGCACCATCAGCTCGTATCTATGAATTTCTGTCCCACCATCCCTTGGTCTATGTTCAGTTCGTTCGGATGAATAGGAAGAAAGAAACGCCAAATGCCCAGGACCAAGGCGAAGCTCATCTATGGAAAATTATGAAACTGCATTGATTTGCCTTTCGATTTTTGGTCGACTAGAAGGGAACGTTTTTTGATATATATAGATAGATGTACACAGACGGAGTCATAAACAGTGGGGTGCCGATAAAATATGTAGACTCAGTGACAGTGTTTAACGAATTGATTTCATCCCCCAAAATTTCTTGCAGAGGACGACACCGACACGAAGCCGACCCGGGCCAAGAAAACTCCGAAAAAGATAACATTTAAAAGAACGACCTTAATAGACGATCAGGTTTTCTAAACCCCATCCCTTCATGTTATGTGGGGTTGATGGTATGACTGACGACTTTGGCAGATTTTTACTCAGACTTTGTTTTTCCCTCGACTTATCATCTGAGTAGCTGCATATGAATGGAATTTTCGTAAGTTTGGTCTTTTGTGTATCTTAAGTACATACATATATCGTATATCTAGTTGAGTTTATTTTCTCGTTATCGATTATGTTTTGATAAAGAGCATCAGTTTTTAGGGAGATGGCTGGTTATATAAATTGTGTTCTGAAATGTTTTGAATTGAGTGACATCCTTTCAAAGGCGGTAGCAAATTCAATTATACTGAGCCGTTTGTAAATATACATTGAAAGTTGTTTGCCAGCGTTCATTGACAGACAGACAAACAAATTTGTGGCAAAATCTGAGGAAAGTTGATTGTTAACACTTCTGAATTGAAAAAAAAAGAAACACAAATTCGAATTTATTAAGGATATAAAGTTTTTAAGGCATCTCTAAGGAGCCAGCTATACATTTTTTTCTAATGCTTTGGTCTGTAAAAGAGTCCTTTCGCCTTAAATTAGTAGTACGGAGTGATTTTACGTATGAAAAACACATTGTGATTCTGTATTATGATATAGGAAGTGGTAAATTATGAGAATGTATTCTCGTATAACTTGAGAAAGGCAGTGGCTTTCAGGCTAAGAGCCACACCATCCAATCAATGATCTAAGATCATTTAGACATTCTGGCAAAAAACACCGGAAACAAACTATTGAGCTTACTAAATTTAAATAGTGACTCTAGGATATCCTTTCTCCCTATAGGAGTAGAGTGGTTTTGTTGTGCAATTGATGATCAGGAATCAAGGCTTTCTGAACGGAGTCGGAAGGCTGTTTTGCCTTAGTTTCAATGAAATCGTGGAAAATAAGACGTTCTCGTTCTCTTCTTCTGACTGCAACTCCAGCAGTCTGAACAATTCTTAAATCCAATAATCAATTGGAATTATGAGTTATCGTAGATGTATCTTAACTTTTGTGTGTGAACTAATATCAGGACGCTACCTTCTATGTATTGCAATCAGTATCTTTGCTTTTAATTTTAAACTAATTTAATTTAATAATTACTTTTAATTCTTAATATTCTTGATAATAGTGTCATCAAGATGTCGACAACTTTTGTTATTGTTGTATAATAAGTCTTTACGAGTTTTAAGCATACACATCAGAACATTTGCTTTAAGGTGAAGGAAAATGAAATGAAATTTTAAAATACAATCGGTCGGCTAAATTATTATTCATCAAAAATAAAAGTTACAATAGAGTCTGCCGATAGGAATCGGATTGCAATTGAAATCCGTCGATTTTGCATTCTTCTATGTGCTTATTAAAAATGTAGACGCTACTCATTGATTTTTGAAAGCCAATTACAATAAATTTATAAACGCTTCAGCATCTGGTTTGAATTGAACTTACCACTAGAAATAAAATATTCCTGTAAATTGTCATCTGATAAAAAATAATTTTCACCAGCTGTTGAGCTATTGGAAAAAATATCTATACCCACATACTTGTATATCCGTTGAATAGGCAAACTTTAATAAAATCAATAATTTTCATAGGAATCGTGCACCAGATTGCTCCTCAGTAACCCTCGTTTCTATGGCCATTTCCGTAAAAAGGATTAAAAAGTTTCTCTTCTGTGTGCGACACAGTCAGTAGTTACAGTACAATACATTACTACTTATACTTGAAACTGTCAACGTTTTACAAAAGACTTTAGATACGGATACTTAACTTTGATTCATTGTATCTTGACCCATGAGTATGCAAAAGCGGTTTACATACACCGAAACATCATTAACCCTACATACATATATCCGATTAAATTAACTTACGTTGAGCTATTCCAGTCCTTGAGTCCATGAATGAATTACCACTCCAGAAGAAATCTTTCGAAGTTTGTGACATGGGCCTTTGTGGATATTGGCAAAACATAAAAATTAAGAGGGTTGCACAATATGCACATGAATGCCTTCATAATTCTATATTCAAAGAAAAAAAAATAATAATAAAATGAAATAGGAAGCAATATCCTAGAAAGGAAAAACTTTTTAAATTGATTGGGAATTTCAATCGTTCTTCTTATTTTTCAATCTCGGGAGCATTTTCACTTAAAAAGTTATGTGCTCGTATCTGTAAATGTTAGAGTTTAGGTGCTATGAAAACATTTTTTTTTTTCGTATTTGACTTTTATTTTGATGTGCTGTTAAATTAGATGCAAAGTTGTAAAACTTTGATATTAGAGAAAGTAAATGAGCTGACAATTTAATCAAAATGATGACTTGATAATCCGCATGAGATCAGGTCCTGTATAGTCCCTTAAAAATTGTGTCTTATACGTAGTATTATTTATCCACCAATGATAAGTCTTTAAGGAGATTGCGAATCGACTACTTTAATACAGTCTGGTACTGCCTCTGAATGAGAAGTTTTGTCAACATTACTTCGCACTGGGTTTGAACACTTTTACGTGAAAATCTGTCAACTAACTACTGTCGTTCAGGCTTAGGCTCAATACACGACCAAGTCTGATTCTTTTTTTTTTTTTCTTATATAATTTTCTAAATGTTTTGATGCATGGTTCATCCTGTCTAAAATTCTTTATTTATGAATTATGTGTTAGTTTTACTATTTTTGGCCAGACGGAATCTTTTGCACCGTATAAATAGGCTTCTCTGAGCCTACTTGCTAATATCGTCTTGTAAACTTTTAGAGTCGCCTGCTTTGTTGTATATATGTAATCATATAACCCGCTGAAATCTGTCCTCTGGTTTATATCTGGTTCAAATTTAGTTTTTTTTTTTTAACCTACTCGTACTTCTCATAGGTATACACTATATCTTAATTTCTTTGAACGCCGTTATAGTGGTAAAAGTGTTTCGTTGGCTTTGAACGTCCCTGTTTATTGCCTTTTACATCAATATTCTATTTGCAACAATAATTAATGGCACATTATAATACGCGATCGGAACAACATCTTAAAAATCTTAAAAATCTTAAAAAATCTTAAAATCGCTCTCATTTTAGCCAATTTTGGCAAGTTATGGAAATGTACAATGTGTTGGTAATTCACTTACAGTGTGTACTTGCGAGAGTTAAGGGTTTGCAAAAGTATTAGTAGAGTTTGAAATCTAAGCTAGTTAATCTATGACGCAGCTTTAACAACAACTTACACGTTTACCAGACGATATCAAAGCTTGAAATTCAAAATGAATGACAAATAAAGCAAAATTTTATCCAACTATATAATGTATCTCTAGCTTATCTTAATAAACTCTTTTTCTTCATTAGTACTTTTCTCCAACGTTCTTACTTACCAACATAGTCTGCCTGAAACTGTCACGTATGTATGTTAAAATGTTAATTGAAACACAAGCGACTGCCGTCATGTGGAAATGATGTTTCCTTTCTTACACAAATTTTCATGCCCGCTCAACTTTTATGCTAAATTTAGTTCCTGACTTTTATACTCTCTTTTTTTTTGTTTTGTTTTTGCATTTTACAATTTTGTAACGAAAAAAAAAGAAGTCAGTAACATAATCTCCTTTTGGCGGAATCATTTAAATTTACATCCTTAATTCCATTAACTCCTTCCGCATAGCTAATCCCTCTTCTCTTGTTTAATGTTATTCGCTGTCAAACTTTAAACCGTACACATTCTTAAATCGTTCATTCTTAAGGACTACCGTAATTTTTAAAATCACCCTTTCTATTCTTTGTTTTGGCATTGGCGGGACGTTTATTTGTTTGTCAATTCTCGATTCTTCCTGTTGTGCCCACCGCCAAATAAGAAACAAAACAAAAAAATCACTCTTTATGCAAATAGTCTTCATTTATCCTGTGTTCCATTTCATTGCTTTCATTTGCAATGAACAAAACTACAGGCAGAAAAAAAGGACGAATGCTAAAAAACAAAACAAAAAAAAAAACAAAAAAAAAAAACAATTGAAGACAAAAGAAGAAAAACAAAACCGAGAATGTACCTCGAGGAACTATTGTCTTTAACCTTTTGCTCTATGTGCTTAACGAGCTGATGCCTTCGTATTCGTAGGGATCACTCTCTTACCCTCTGTCGCGCAATGCTCACTTCTCCGGAGAGTGATTGTGATATATGAATGCCAATGGATAGATAGTGAGTGACTTCACATTAAATACAACCACCCGCTCCCCATCGCCTCCCACTTTGTCCGTACTTTAATGGTAACTACTTTAATATGACAAGCACTCTGGTAAATGATGAAGCAGAACAGACGATGAAACAGTACCAGACGACAAGGACGCAAAAGGAAATAAATGTCGAATGAATGAATTGGATTTTTACCTCCCTTTCTATTCGTGAAGAGGAGATTCAGGGCCTATGATTCCGACTTTTAGGGGTGGCTATGACTAGAGATAAAGTTCCCCAATGACTCCACTTAGGTTGTTCGAGTACAATAAATGTTGATAACAGTCTCTCAGAGATATTGAGATTTTTATCCATTGCAAATTTTTTACCTATTCAAATAAATTCTGTGTACCACTAGAAGTCCACTAGGAATATTTATGAAAAGGAATACGGTTCGAGTATGTAGATGTTCTGGGTTAATTAAATGAAAGACTAGTTGAATAGAGAAAAGTTTTTAGTTTCAGTAGGTTTGTAGTCAGAGAGGAAAGATTTCTTTAATGAATTGAGAAACATACGAGTGCAGAAAAACAAAAGACTTTAAAACAGTAATTGTAAGGCAAAAGGGAACTACATGGTGTTTCTTTCTATTCAGAGCGTGAGCAAAGGGTTTTGAAATGAAGAAAAGTTTATACTAACAGAATGTCTATACTCCGAACACCCAACATCATCCAAATATACGCTTTTGTAGATGGTATGCAAGATGCAACAGCCTAACCATTACTTTATGCTGCTCTTTATAAATTTTCGACGACTTACTTGTAAAAAGCCGGAAAAGTATCTAGATTAACCCTATTAACTGTTATTCTTTAGCATGAAGGTTTTAACATGGTTTAAAAAAAAAGTGAAAATGTAGTTCTTTGTCGGCTTTCTTAAGCCTTTTTGGTTTCATTATCTTACATGTCCCTATGTTTGTGTATAGTTTTATCTATGAGCTTTCTTATCTTCGATGGAAGCTCTTGTTTTCTTCCATTAGATTCTTCCTACTTTCAAAAGCGAGGTTGATCGGTACCTCAGTTTTTTTTTTCTTCTTATATTCATTCTGTGATGTGTTAAATATTTAGGTGTAATTCTGGATTTATAATCACATCCGGGCAAAAAATTTCCGCAGATACGGTAACTAATTTACATGAATGCTATGAGCAAAAACTTGTGAGAATACTTTTTATGGCCAGATCCAGAAAGATAATAGTTTTACAGTGTGGAAGAATTTATATGATTCAATCTCAAATATTTATCATAAGCCGACTGCATAAGCTGATTTTTTTCATATGGACCAAAAGTATTACAAATGCGTTGAAATATGTTGCAGTTTTCTTGAACCTTGGTTGCCAATATGCAAGATTTTAAAAATTAACATCAGTTTTTTGAGTTGAATGACTAACAACTAATTGATTATTTCCTTTTGTCTGTTCGTCAGACGATGGATTTTGTTCGTTGGTACACAAGTTTGGAGGCAGTTAATTTTTGTGTTTTTATTCGTTCAAGTTACCAAGGCATATAGACACATGATATCTCTTGCAATTGACGATACGAGTTAAATTTCATGAGTATTTTTATCAGATCTTTCGTAGGCGTTATCTTAACCAGTTTTTGATTTTGATTTCCACTCTTAGTATTCAGGTAATGACATAAATAGCTTTTCGGATATGTTCTGTCCTTAATTTAAGTTCACCCACTCCAGAGATACAATATACTCACTTCAATGTCATATCACAAAAAAAAAAGTTAATTCACGATAAAACGACAAAACCTATATTAACATTCTATTCAAATACCTACAGCTCAATTGAATGAACATCATTTTGAAGAAAAGAAAGAAAAAGATTGCACGTTTCTTATAGCAGATTCCACAGGGTATTTTCCTTTTATGTATCAATATTCTAGATATACTGTTGTCATTTGCCAATGGATTTGCATGCGTAAAAACTTTTTGATATAATTTACTAAAGAAGCAGAAGCACTTGCGTTAGTATGTATACTCATATTTATATACCTCCATACTGTGCAAACATTAATCCACGTAGTATTCTAATCTTATGAAGGTGTTTTTGCATGAAACGAGTATATACCGAACGTGCAAAACGGAAGCGAATAGAGCAGTAGAAAGTTTTGCTTTAGAGAGTTTTGCCAGTACTGAGAACATTTTTTTTTTTCTTTCAAAAATAAATTTAAAGATGATTATCTTAAAAAAATGCAAGGTTATCCAAAACAAATACATAGGCTCAGCGGGGAAAGCTTCGAAGAATCACGAAATGTTTTAAGGACGACAAGGGATGAGAATCATATTTTACAGTGAAGAATTTTCGCGAAGTAACCATGGTTATTGGACATGGAAGTCTTGTTAATTTTAGATTCAAATATTTCATAATTTTATTAAATGAAAGAATGAGAAAAAACTGAATGACTATTCATCCGACTCTGATGGCAAAGACGTCACGAGAAACGGTAACAGCGATTGGCAAATCTAAGGTCACATACGACAAAAATTAATGAGAACACTTCATTTAATTGGTTATATTTTTAAGCTTATTGCCAGTTAGTGTGACTTTGTGGGTGCTTAGTTAATCAACGAAGCGCTGTAAACATGGAGAAACATCATAAGGCAGTGAATGATCAGCAAATCAACATTTGGAAGCGCTAAGTATGTTTTTACAAACCATACCATTCAATACTAATGGTATTGAAGGTAAAAAATGCTCCACCAAGCATTTGCGAACTTAAGATGCACAGCGGAGAAGGTAATGCTGTGTAAGTAGTGGGACTAGAAGAGAATTGTCAACCACGAGATACATCCAAAATGTCGAATTGGTGATTTTCAACTCTACTGCGAAACACTCGAGAGATTACGCCAGAAAATTAAAAAAAAAAAAATAATAATAATAAAAATAACGGCCTGAATTGAATAATGGGAAAGGTGTTGTTTTCCATCACGACAATGCACACTACACACTCCTTAATGGCCTGTCAGAAATTGCGAGAGCTTGGTTAGAAAGTTTTGATAACTCCACCGTGTTGTCCACACATAGAACATTCTGTAAATTCCTTGATCTGGTATCTGCAGATCTCTCTCAATGGGATTAAGTTGCGTTGAATATAAGAATGTGAAAATGACTTGATTCAGTTTTTTAACCGAATATAAGTTCTGCATCATGATTTTACCCGAAAAGTGGTGAAAAATTGTCAATAATAATGAAGCATATTTGGTTTAAATAAACTAATTTGTACACTCTAAGAAAACCAATAGAATTTTAGTAAAAAAAAAAATATAAGGCGAACTTTTTCCAAAGTAGCTCGCCGATGAGAAAAAATTATTGGATTCCTGCAAGATCGATGTCGTTGTTCATAGCTTACTGGAAACATTTCTACGAAATAGATAGATTTCGACATTTTTCGCAGGAGTGGGGTCCCAGAAAAATCCCACTGTATAGATGGCCATACCATATACGACAAAACTCCAGGCAATGTAATTTTATTATTCAACCAACAAAAGAGTTGGTCGCCGTAGATATTTATTGCTTATAATTGTTTGATTCTTTATTGAAGAGAACTTAAATACATTAGAAAAAACAGAACTAACATCTAACTAGAACATCTAACTACTAACATACTAAAATAAACTTCACGTACAATTTCTGCAGAACTTTTTAAATATGATTCTAAAATCTTAATATCATTGGAGATGCAGGTTTCGGCTAACAACTAATCTCCGGAGAACTTATAAAGTTGTATATTATCATTACTTTATCGAAGATAAAATACCCTAGTCTTTTACAAAAAATTAAGGGGTAATTACTTAAATACGAGTTTAACTACTCGCACTTATTCAAAGATCATCAGAAACAAAATAAATTCAAGATATAAGGCTCCTTATTGTTACTGAGAAGTCATTCTTTGATGCTCTCTCTATTATATTTACATTTCTTTGAGCGTGAAATATATATGAGTATACATATGTAGATGTACATATCTTAGACAAAAACGTGAGGTCCTTAAAGGCCTATAAAAATGTAGGAAATATATGCAAGCCATAATTCACCAAAATAGAAGGCCAAAACTGTCAGCAAAAGAGGAAATGAAAATAAAACAAATAATAACGGGTAACCACCTACGGGTAATACGTTAATGGGTGTTGATGTTGAGGTAGCTTATTTCTCCATTTAACTTTTATGATTGAGAATAGACTACCTTCGTTGCAAGTTGTTTTACCAAAATCATTTTACGTCCGATTTGGTACTTTTAATTTTTATCACTTTAAATTCTGGTGAAGGATATCATACATACATATATGAATTCAAGATTTAAAGAATGGTAGATTTTGACTTGTCGTATGTTCTCAAATTTGAAATATATTGCATTTTGATTTCTAATTACGGATATGTTAATCAGATAAGAATATTAATGCCGCAGACAAGTGCCGAAGAGTATGTGATAGTGATGATATTCTGTAATGGGTTTATCTCGTATATTATTCGTAATTTTTTGACGAAAAATGCATCAAATACCATCCAACACCCACCGAATTCCTCCCTGTGACCTCTTTCTGTTCAATCGAGTTAAAAAACCACTACGGGGAACGCGTTTCAGCAACCGAGAGGAAGTAATGGAAAAATCGAGGATTGGATCAAGCGCTGGCATAAGTGTGTTGTAGTCGATGGGGATTACTTTGAAGGGGACAATATAGATTTAGATGAATAAACTTGTATTTTTAATAAATAAATAGTCATTGGTTACATTAACCATAAAGTAAAAAGGACGCACTTTAAATTTCTCGCAAAATCGGTCTCCAGTAATTTATCGGTCTATATTTCTTTCTTCGAATGTCTGAACGAATACTGTACCAAGAAACAGTTCAGGCAAAATATTTAAGCTTTTCCAAATTGTTTGGAACGCTAGACGTGCTATTAACTTTATCTTGGCCCATATGAAAACTATTCATATAGACAACATATATAGCTTAAAAGGCTATCTTAAGTGGTGAAAATAAAATGATTTTTAGGTTTGGTTTCATAACCTTCGAAATGTCATTAAATTTTTTTAGCATTTTCATAATTTGAAGACTCATATCTCAAAAATGTTGGTGTAGTTGCTGTAGTGTCCCTGTAGTTGAAAACTTCTCTATTTATTTTAAGCGTTTCCACTTTACATCTACTGTCAGCAAATTAATATATTCATTGAGGTTTCAGCTTAATTAAATATACAAATTCCTTTTCACCCAGTTTCTTCATCCCTTAATCAAAGATGGATATCCATCAATGGGCTTTACTTTTATGTACAATTATATGTCGGTATATGTATGGTATGTACACACATACATTACTACCATGCAGTGGTTATGTGGAGCTATTCTATTGCCACCCTCTTCACATAAATTAGAACCAACCCCCGGAAAGAAAACACCAAAATAATAAAAAAAAAAAAAAAAAACTTGAAGCAGAACTTATCCCCCACAAAGAGAAAAACCGAACTAGAATAAAGAAACCTTCAAATTGTATCGAAGTGCGAGTGCTTGTTGTATTACTTAGTTTTTCTTAATACCCTTATGATGGTCGGTTTAGTCCAATTCGGTTTGTCGTCTATCTGTTATGTTGTTCCTTTGCCTTTTTAACTGTTTTCTTAGATATTCCATCTTCGATGATTCTTTATTACATTTCTTCGTCTATGCTAAGATGCTAATGATTATGTGGGTTCTCCTGTATCTGAATACGAGAACGAATACGGAGACGGATGTTGTATCCGATACCTACCTCTCCTTTTTTGAAGTGTAGATTTTTCTTTAAAAAATTAATTTTAAATCACAAAGGAAAAAAAAAAATACGCCAACGAAAACATAGAGTAATATCAGCTTAATCGCATTACCTACAACCACCGGTGCGGCATGATCGATGCGAATGAGGGGTTATAAAAAAAAAAAAAAAAATTTAGTCAACGCAAAAGAGTAAAAGTAAGAATATCTACTTAGGAACTGACCCATTAGATTGTCGAGAGGCAGTCAATTCTTGGTCCTTGTCATTATCGCTGAAATTATCCTTAAAAGTCACTGCTGCGGATGCTGTGACTGGTTTATCCAAATATCCGGAAAATATAAACACCACCAGTACTATCGTATACAAAATAAAATGCTGCATAAACATTTTCCTTCTTCTCGTGCTCCTTGCTTCAGAAGTCCTTACATATGAAACCCCAAAAAGGGATACAAAAAATGTCAAGTCAACATAAATCAAAATAAAAAAAATTATTATCTCAGCATCAACAATGACGAGGATAAAGATGAATATTCGGCATTTTTTGTTGATTTACGGATAGAATAGAAATGGAAGACGTCATTTAGAGTTAAAACCGCACGGGGTGTTATTAATTGAATTTTTTGTTTTTACTATTTTTCTAAACTTAAAGATAAATTCGCTGCACAATGTACACAATACTCTTTGTTTTAATTTTTAATTCACATAAATATTTTTATTTTTTTAATTATTAAATTAAAAACACTTTCATTTCACAATAGACAAAGAAGGAACACAAAATTAATATCACTTTGACCACGCCAAAATAAATTAAAATTAAAATTCACCCTCTCGGGAGGGCGGCTTTAAGTACACATGTAAGTATTTCTAAGCTACATACGCAAATTGAAAAGATTTGCCTCCTTTTTGTGTTTTAAAATTCCGTAGAGAATAAGTAGGAAAGGGTTTAAGTATATTTATGTATGGTACGGGAATTTGTATATGGCGACTTCGAAATGTACTGAAATTTGAAGCTGTGACAGAACGCCGCATTAAAGCCGACAAAACCGAGACTATCGGCACTAAAGTTTTGTGGTCTGACACTATGAATTTTGGGTTTAATTTCATAAACCCCAATGACACCATATAATTCGAAAGACCGTAGATTTTGAACTGATGGTGAAAGACGGAGAAATGTGAGATACAGCGGAAGTTTTGAGGGGTTGTAATATGGTATGCTCCGAAGTGAGAGTGTTGCAGAGTTAAATTAAATTAAGTTAGTAGGAAAGTATTATATAAGTAATGTTCGGATCTACGAAACTAGTCTAGTTCAAAGTAGCTATTAGGTTTTCAAAATCTCTACCTCGGTAGAAGCTTACACACAGCTTGGGATCAACTACAATACATGAAGAGCATGTCACGTCTCCAACCTGACATGAAAATAAAAGCGCAAAACAGAGTGTATGTTTCCAGAGAGGGTTATAACTAAAATATCTCTATTTTAATGGATTTAATGGTGGAAACGATTCTCTAAAGAAAACGGTCGTTTACCAGTGGCACGAGCGGTTCAAAAGTGGTCGTGAGTCAATCGAAGATGATGAACGCAGTGGCAGACCATCGACATCGAAAACGGACGAAAACATTGTTGAAGTAAAAGAAATGTTGGTCAATTACCGAAAATTAACCATCAGAGAGATAGCGGAGGACTTGAACATTGCCTATGGATCCGTCCAAGACATTTTGGTTAATGATTTGGGTTTCTATCGTGTAGCAGCAAAGTTGGTGCCAAAAGACCTCAAATTCATGCAAAAAAGAGACCGTGTTGATGTCGCAAAAGAGATAATTTGCAAGACTGAATCTGTATATGAGACGTGAGTTTATGAGTACGACAAGCTTTGCAGACATCAGGCAAGTGAATGGCGTTCACCAAATGAGCCGAGACCAAAAAAACCACGTCGTTTTCAGTCAAAAAAGAAGGCAGTGTTCACAATTTTAATGGATTACAACGCTGTAAAAAAAAACAGATTTTTTAACATTATGAAATCCTTAAAAGCTTTTATGAACTCTGTTCGGTTTCAGAAATTTCCTGTCCGCAAAATGACTTCAGACTGCGCTAAAAGTGATATTCCGAAAGGAAAACCCAAAGACTTAAAGGGTATCGCTGAAGTTCTGGCTTCAAGAAAAGTTTATAAACAAGAGCTTAGAACAATCAAAGATTCCAGAAAGGCTGAAGATATCCATTATCCGACATATACACAAAAGAGACAAAAAATATTATTGGGAACCACCGCACAGTTTCAATACCATCCGTAATAAATAAGATACTCGAAGACGGTGTCGCCAAAAGGCTTACTGTATATTTAGAAAAGTATGGTATTCTAGCTAAAAACCAATTCGGTTTTAGAAAAAACAAAAGCATCAAGTTGTTACTCGGAGACTTTTCAAACCAAATCAATCAAAATCAAGAAAAAACCATAATATCATCATACTATTTATCGACTTTAAAAAAGCTTTTGATACACTATGTCATAAAAACATATTGAGATAAATGGAAAAAGTTGGTGTAAAAGGAAAACTTCTGGCATGGTTTAAGTGTTTTCTGACAAATCGTAAATATATAGTTAAAATAGGACAGCATCTAAGCAAGAAAATTAATACCGCTAATTTTCATCATGTATATAAGCGAAATGCTTATAGCTCTAAGCACTAGTACAGTCTACGTATATTCTGACGATACGGCGATTATTGTTAATCACAAAAACGTAGAAGCAGCTGAAAAAATCTTGCAAAAGGAGTTCGATGTTATCACAACATGGTATCATTACAACGGCCTGTTCATAAACGTCAACAAAACCAAAGTTATGCATCTACGCCTACCCCATATCTTAAAATATAAACTAACAATTAAAATGCATGACTATGAATGTCTGCATAAAGTTAATAGCCATCAACTTCTTCGATCTAATGAAGACTGTTTAACTATTATGGATAACGTCTCTAAGTATAAATACCAGGGAGTTAACGTCGATTACAACTCAGAAAGTCTGCATTTTCTCTTTTCCATCTGAGCTATCGATGTCCACCAGATGTCCTACAACAATGCTTTTTTAGTTTTGTGGAATCTCACTTAAGGTATGGCATTCTGGCATGGGGAAGCACGCCACAGCTCCAAAGGTTAAGCTCTCTTCACACAAGCATCCAGAAAATAATACTCAAATCAAGTCGAATGTACGGTGATGTGAACAGGAAGTTTCTAACAATAGAGAATGGAGATACTGTCAATATTCAAAAATCACAGTACTCAACACAACAATCAGTAAACACGCGCAGACGACAGCAAAATAAATAACAAGTCCCTAGATATTGGAATGAATATGGTCGAAAAGAATATGCAGTAGCTATTCCGGCAACAATCAATGAGGTTCCAACGAATTTAGATAACCTTTCGAAAGAAATGTTCTTAAAAAAATTAAAAAAAAATGTTTTTAAACTAATCTCTTCAATGAGTTATTATTAAGTTTTAAATGAAATAATGTTAAACTTATGTTTCTGTTAAACTTATTTACTCGTGAACAAAATTAATTATATTTTGAACTTAAATAATGCAACTAAATTAAATGATCAGTCGTCTGCCACTTGACTTTGCAGATAATACATGTAAAAGTAATTATTTGTGAAAAATAAAATTCATTTAATTCAAAAAATTCGGTACGGTGGATGGGGAAGAATTTCAAATCCCAACTGTAGCGGTTTTTGCACCGTTACGGGAAAGGGGTATGGGCCTGGCATTGGCATGTAATAGAACAATGCCCCACCAACACAGGATGCTTTTTAGCAAATTTTGCATGAACTATTTCAATTTCCCCACAATATTTGTCAGCGCTGATCGTCTCTCCTAGTTGAAGAATTAAGACGTTTACTGGTCCTTTCGATGTCTACTAGACTGCAACCATAACCTTTTCTGGGTGAAGACTTGAAGACTGAAACTTGGGGGTGCGTTTTGGTTTTTCATCTCCTTTCATCCACTTTCCAGGTCTTTTACGGTGGTCTTATAAAATTCACTTTTTTTGCAGTATCCTAGTATCCTAAGCTAAGTGGTGCATAGATTTCTAGCCGCCTTAGTTATTAGAATTCGTTTGTTTCACGGGATACAGACTCGTTAAGTTCCTTTACCTTTTCTATAAGACAGAGGTGACGACATGGGAAATACTCCTATATTTTGTGCACTGTTCCGCACCGATATAATTAGGTCTGTATTTACCATTACTCTTAAGACATCGCCATCAATTACCGTTTCCGGTTTTCTGCTTTGTTAATTTTTAGAAGAGTCCGAACATTAAGTACCGACAACATTTAAAACAATTCCTAAAAAAAAAAAAAAAAAAAAAAAAACAACTGTACGAACTCTAAACGTCTCAGGCGTCAAACACATGCACTACTTTATCTTATTAAAAAAAATAATAAAAATTGTACAATACATTATGACATTGTATTCAATCGAGAGCTTCATATTTTGGACTAGAACGAAAACCGGACATTTAGTGAGGTGCAATCTAGTTTAAATAAAGGAAAGAGAGTAAAATTCTGTATACGAACTTTTTTCAATTTGTAATCTTTTTTCCCTCGAGCGTAATACATATGGTATTTGGACGACCTACGCTACAACTTTCTAAGAAACTTTCTTCAACTAAACTGGAAATGGACGAGTAGAATCTAAAGCGCAGTTTGGCCAAAACAACAGACGCCCATACTTCGCTTATTCCTTTATTATTCCACTATAATCTGAGTGGAAGCTTGTTCTCAACCAACAAATCTCTCTAGCGCCTCGTATTAGATTTATTTTGTGGCTGCTCATAGGCATTAATCATTGCATCCATGAGACGACGATCAAAATACAGAAAACGCGCAAGTTCATTATACTTTAATGCGTATTGTACTAATAATCACTTTAAACCCAAACGTGGACTTGAGATTCAATCCATGATAAAAAAATTAAAAAAATTAAAAAAAAAAAAAATCTGAATAACAACCTCTATTCGTTGAAAAAAGAGATAGTGACACCTTTGACCGATAAAAGAAAAACCTCAGTATTGAGCAAAGAACTGAATACGTTGAGTGCACGATTAGCCGATTTTATCTTAAGTTGCATAGCTTAACCAAACAGTTGCTAGACATTACGTGTACTTCAACCACATGTACATCATATATCTGACACAGGCTTAATATAACCAGAGAGATAAATATTCTATTGTAGCATTAAGAGCATCGCTTTTAAAGACATATAGGTACAAGGTGAATAGTCCATCGCAGCATGAATGATGGACAAAACCTTGACTTTATGTCACTAAGGCAAAAATTCTAATTTTACCTACCCCATGCGTCACAAACTAGAAAAGCGGAGTACAAAATGAGAGATGTTCTTGTTATTTTTTTTTTTTTTTTTTATTGTACTTTTCTAGCTCATTCTGATCTTAAGACTTCTTATAAGCTTAAGGTTTAACTGTCTCGACCTGTTTGTATGAAGCCAGTTGATATTATTCTTGCGACCAGAAAGATTTAAATTAAATGCAGTAAATGTAAGAAATATATGCAGCTTACTTACTGTAGACTTGCAGTAATTTACGTTAATACTAAATTTAGAAGCATAAACACGGCATCACTAGAAGAGCAATAATTTTATAAATTCCTCTCCGATGCGCATGTGCTGGAATAAATTTGTATCCTGCATTTAATTCCACACATCCGCACAATACAATAGGGTAGGTGTGCGAAGGGTGACACAAAATATCCGAATATCCTTTGGTATATTTCTTGTGTTCCCCCGTTTTATTTTCATTCTGTGTTTTCCCATTTTCGTCCTTTTTATTCAGTTTTTAATTTTTTTTTTTTTTTAAACTCCCGCTGCTGCTAGAAGTACTTGCTTGCAAATAACAGAAACAGAATTTGTTTTGATGGAATTCACTTCCGATTGTGGCCAACGACGTCGTTCTCTTGTGATTATCATCATCGTTTAAGCCTTGTCCTTTCATTTCCATTTGGCTACCTTCTCGTCATTATACAATTCGTCACTCTTAGACGGATGTCCTTTAAAGGGTGTTCACTGTATGATACCATGAGTATGAGTACCTGGTCCATATAGTAAAATGCCACACACCATGCCAATGTCCCCCCCTATAGAATACTCCCTCTGATTCGCTTTCGCAGCACATGGAAGTGCTGCAATTACACACACAGATTATAGATAAAATACACTCATCTTCTCTATCCCATATGGAGAGAGATGTTTGGCATTTATATTTGCTGGATAAAATCCTCCCTTTCTGTGTTCTGGAACTGGTACAGTGAAAATTGTGGGATAACTGCTTTTCTTGCTGCTGCCGAACACGCGGCTCTGGGATTTGCTTTTGCTTGGCTCTGCTTTGTCTACCACATCTTCGCATTGTGTCGAATGAATTGTGTGTAATGAAAACAATGGAATATACAAAAATTCTCATTGACGATGATGATTATAGGGTACAATTAGTTATTTTGATTGGGTAACACTTCACGCCATTGTAGGCATTGTCCTGGAACTGCGCCTTCTCTAGGACCAGCATAGAAAAAGTTTCGTTTTGGTGCCTTCTAGTAAGGGTTGATTTTCGCTTCTTTCAAAAGTACGAAAGGCTTTGACAAAATTTGGAAGAAGGAAATGCCTAATTATCCTTTGATATTTTGCCGGTATCTGGTGAATCCCCACTCAGGCTCACATGATTGTGATTTGATGAAACATGGTACTAATTAAGGGTGGCTGGTGCCGACTACAGAAGACCCAGATCCAGCAATGGCTGGGTGGGTAATAGAGAATAGAGAATGGAAATGAGTTGAACGCATGTTATGTGTTTTTCTTAATTGATTGAGTTATAAGAGGGGCACAATGGTTGAGACAGAAACGATTAATTTAAGCGGACACTGCAATTATTTACCAAACTTGATGGAGCAAACTGGAGCAGATGGAAATTGAGATAGAATAAGTTTATGTAAATAGGATTAGGGCTAGATTACTTTGACTAAGTCGTATACACTAGAAGTATTATCAAAAGTACGTAACACTTAACTCCTGAATTTTACTTCGGGTTAATAGGTCTAGCCTAATTTTTTTTATAAATAAGGACTGCTTATATCTTTGGGGGTGCAGTTTTTACCATTGTCTTCACCTTGGATATGCGCTTAAATTAATAGCGTTATCCAATAAAGAAAGTTTTTGGCCGACCCCCTATTTGCAATCATCAAGATGGTTGAGATCTCCTTTTATTCTTGAGCATTACCTAAACCAAGGTAAATGTCGCCATACAATTTATAAAGTTCGCTGTTATATTTTCTCTGCAATTGGCACGTGTAACTTTTCGTTTAATATCTCATGAGGTGTTGTTATTAAAATTAATAGCGAATTCGAAGTGAATAAAATCTTTTGATTCTTTTTTATTTTATTAATATGTAACGAGTATGTTTCCATATAATGCTACATATGTATGGATGTGTATTACTCTTACGTATTTGCATTGCTACTGCTCCTCTTGTGAGCTTGGCTAGGGGATTGCCGTGGTATATGCACAGACTCCTCAAGCAGAAAGTCACGGGTTCGAATCCCGTGCGAGGCAATTCTCTGAAAAAAATTTTTCATAGAATTTATATGTAGTTATATGAAAATCCTGTCGGCGTCAACTCTGACGAAGGCATAACACTGATGTTGGAGTGGTTGCTGGGTGGGCTGAATGTAATGAACTAACAACTAGCACGTACTAAGACCCACTGGTTGAGGATGCACTGGCTCCAGTTTGACAACCACCTCTGGGAAAAATATCGAAACCTAATACACCTGAGTTTCAAACTACTGCACCACCCGCCTGCGCCCTGGAGAAAAGCCAGTAAAAGGGTATTCATTGGAAACCAATGTTAAGGAGATATGTAGATGCTTTTATAGTTGATAAGTTTCTTGTGCATCTGGGAAACTATAATGTGGTGCTATCAGCCATACTTTCCTCTGACCAAATAATGAAAAGGAGTTTTCGAATACGTGTTCTACCTTGTCATTTCTTGACAAGTACACTGTTCAGTAATGATTGATCGAAATTTTTATCTTACGTCGGTTAGACCCATGCAAGTATTTTTACGAACCATATGGGATCCACAATTTCTTTATATATATTGTACAATACATGCTGATGTAAACTGTGTATACAAAAATAGCCGATATTTAGCTTCACTCCAGCTACACCCTCAGACTGTGCTGAGATCATGCAAAGGCTACTTCTGCAGACTTATACCGGCGCAGATGGTCAAAATACCGCTGCCAGCCATAATGAATTATTCACCCTTGATCTCCCTGATCTGGCCGATATTAAGGCAACAATATCGAAACTACAGCTGCTGGCGGTAGCGGACTGCCTACTGAGCTAATTAAAACAGCTGGAGATGAAAAACAGATGGAGTAAAAACAGCTCATTTGCAAGATATGGTCAGAGGAAAGTATGCTTGACGCATGGAATCTTGGCATTGTTTGTTCGATGCACAAGAAAGCAGACCCTTTTGGTCTAAAACCATTCATAAGCTATCTGGTTGATCCATATCAGTAAGTTTTCAGTCCAGAAGGGTCCACCATCGATCAAATATACATACTATGACAGCTTTTAAAAAAACCAGAACTTTTCACATTGACACTCACCAATTTGTCTACTTCAAGCCCGGATATGACAACGGGCAAACTCTATGAAGTTCTTGGCAAACTCGTCAGGTCTGGAGAATTCTAATTAGTCCATCAAAGTTGGAAATGAATAGTTTTAGACAGGGCGATGCGCTATCATGTGACTTCTTAAACATCGCCATAGAAAGAGCCGTGAAAAACTCACTGTCCAACAAAAGAAGCACGATTTTTTTGAGTTCATGCAATTATGTGGGTACACGGATGACGTCAATAAAGCTTTCGTACGTATTTAGGCGGAAGCGACCTTAGTAAGCCTGATAGTAAATAAGGGCAAAACAAAGTTAACGACTTCGTCTTCTTCGGTTTTTTTACAAGCAGCAATTACATCAACGCAGAAATCGTACGCATAATTACTCTTGTCAATAATTGTTTCTTTGAGCTCAGGGGGCAATTGAATAATATAGACCTCTCGACACCACATGTTTAACCTAAAGGATGCTCAAATTTAATCCCAAAGGACTACACAGCAAAGGACGACCACCTCCACCAACTTGAAGTGCGGCACTGGAGGCGGTTATCAAGAGATGGTGCTAGCTGGAGAGACTTATTGGATGAGGCCAAAGTTCACCTTGAAATGGAATTCATATTGCAATGTCTAGAATGAAAATGAAAAAAATACAGACCACCAGCACATTGGTGTGATGTCGAAACTGTGGCCGTAAAGAATTAAAAAACCATCACGAATTCGTGAAGACCGCTACAGCTACGAACACGGTATAAGGACGCACAAACTCGACAGTAGATCGTGGTAAAGACTTCTAGAGATCTATGCGAGAAATTATACAGGGTTCAACAAGCTTTAGTATTTCCCACTCAATACGTTTTTCATCTAGTCAGTCACGGATTACTGTCTATTACTCGCAGAAAAAATGAAAGGATGGAATAACGTGAGATTGCAAAATACTTTGCGGAAGGATAGACGAAAGATGCCATAGTATAGCATTTTGGCAACATGTACTTGACAAAGTAAGGTGGACTTTAACACCAACGATCGATGTCTAAATAAATCTAAAATATAGCAATATGGACTATCTTTACAAATGTAAAGATGGAACCTCTCCGATCTGCCTTCGCTGTAAAAACGTATCGAAGAATAAATAACACGTGTTTTTGTTAACGACGCTTACGAGCTAGACAATATTCCAAGGAATTTGCAGTCATAAGTTGGAATACCCCATGGATGCAGCACGCAAAACTATAACAGCTTTACAAACAAACACTTAAAGATAAACGAGAATATTAATGGTTCGGTGGTTGAAAATGTTCGGTCGGAGATAAACTAAGGAGAGACCTTTGCCTTAATGTAAAACTTTACTGTCAAGCATTCCTGTTTTTTTTTTTTTAACTGTTAGATAGGCAGTGCTAGAAATAAGCAATTTCAGACTGATTAATCTACATATGGTATATTCTTTCTACTTTTTTTGTTATTGTCCTGTCTCAGTACTCTTTCCTCTATGTTCTATTTTGAATGGTTTAATGGTTACAAAATGTTTATTTGCGATTTTAGAATATTTTTTTTTTTTTTTTGTCTTTTTTTTCAGGAAAGCTCTGCTACAAATTCAACAAGTACTGCCACAGGTACAACCAGCTCAGCATCTTCTTCCAGCAGTTCTGATTCTTCGAGTTCCGACTCGGATAGCTCAGATTCTGAAAGCTCATCTACAGATGATGGGAAGAAACGCGACAAAAATACTCCCTACTCCGAACATGAACTAGAAGCAATATATCGCGGTTGTGTACGAAATTTGGAAGAATGTGTTACCAGATTTCCAGAACACTACAAATCCGTTTATCGTCTTGTTTATCACTACATGCATGCACCAGATAAACTAAAAGATCTGGAAAAATGTCGTCAACTATTATTGGGTCAGTATACTACCAATTTGGGCAATCAAATCAATGGTCTCTTCTCTGATCGAAAGAATAACAATATTTTCAATGGAATATGGAGAATTCCATCATCGGAAATCGATCGTCCTGGCAGCTTTTCATCTCACTTAGTTAAGTGTGTTAGCATTCTCATACAAGTTTTACGAAAGTCGAATAATCACAAACTATTAATTGATGTCGCTCTACAATTGTATCGGAATCCCGATAATGATAAGTAAGTCTTTTTACATTTTTCTTTGAACTTTTCTAATTTTGTAATTACTCCCTAGGCGTTACATAAAGGACTCCGAACGAATGGATCTCTATCAACAAGCAATGACATTTTGTGTGCAAATTATGCGCAACATTCTAAAGCGAATTATGGAAACCCGTGACAATGTGGAAACTTTAAATCTTCTAATAGATATATACAAAGCGCACAAGAAGTGCATTAAATACATGAATCAGAAAGAACCTTTATTTACTCAATTACTTGTCGATGTATACAAGTTCTATATTCAAGACAAGGTTACCAAAATGCCAGAGAATTTAAATCTCTTGGATTTGGCAATAAAACTATGCTTACAAGAGATTTCTGCGAGAAAGAATCAAGAAAAACAGGCCATGACTGGAGCAGTAAGTGGACCACAGTCAAATATAGTCCAATCTACCGCAGATGTTGTTTTACCAATAGGACAAAAACCTCCTGTAACAACTGTAAATGCTACGGCTCTAGTAAGTATCAAGTTCAAGTCTGTATAAATACACTATAAGACATCTATTTAGTCTTTAGTCAACTTATGGTTCAAGGCAAAGATTTTTCTAGAGTAATTTCTATTTCGTTGGTCAGGTTGGATATTTCACAAAGAAGCGAATTGGATTATGCGAATGTTTTCTGCAGCATGAGTAAAGCATCGTTGAAATATCCAGATGGAACATACCAACTTTGCTCTTCTGAGCAACTCTTTAAAAAGTTTACCTAATCATCTATTAATAAATCTGTCCAGCCAGCAGAATGGAGAGAAAAGACATAAGTATATGTATAGTACTTCGGGATTTTGTACAAAACTCGGTATTTTAATTCCAATTTTAAGGATTGCTCTATACAGACAGAACTTTTGACTTTGCGTCAAAAAAGGGTTTCTTTCGATGGATCTCGATTGCCCCATTGCATTATTGTTATATTAGTGCCTTGTCCATGTTAGTGTTCTCATCATGTGAAGCGGCCAGCACAGTTTCGCTTTTCGGAAGTAAAATCCTAAACTAGGGTCATGGTCGAATATTTCTTAGGTGTTTATCGCCCACTGCATGATTTGCTACTTGTATTTGTAAGGAGTTAAGTCAGCCACAGAGGTATCCATGATGCAGGAGTAGTTTGTTGCACAATCGCGGTTATTCGGCTCTAGCTTGTCGGAATGCTTAGGTCTTTGCCACTACCTCGTATATCTCAACTCAACTTACCCTTTTGTCTCGTGCTAAAAATATAAAAAAAAAGAAAAACATACCAAGGAAAGATACCACATAAAGAAAGCTACTTTACTGTATATTAGGAAGAGTTAAAGACCAGAGAGCAAAAGAGGAAAGGTAATAAGAATTAAATTTATATGTCATAACCATTCTAAGTTACCCTCGTCTACTGGATGCCTGATATTCAAAAACTACTTTTGTCCGTTTTCGTTGAAACGGCTATACTTTCAAAATTGATTATTTACTAAGAAGTCTTATCAGCTGTAAATACCGCTCGCTATCGATTGTCGACTGAAATTTGACGTACATCTGCGCAAGTGCAAGGTGGTGCACGCAGTTGAAAATAATTTCTATGCAAAATTCTCTAAATTGTTATTTTATATCGATATTATTTTTGACAAGATCCTATTAGACCGGATTGAGCGATCAACTACCCACAATTTCGATTGCTGTGTATCACAAAAAGGAAAACTTTAACATAGCACCCATACAAACTTCCTCACTGTTCAACACGCTCAATAGATTGCAGAATTGTGATGTCATAACGTGTTGGCATGGCAAAATTATAATTATTATATACATCATCTCGTCTCCATTTCTTTCACTTAATGATACTATTTGGACAATATTTAGTTCTGTGCATTAACATGTTTTGAGTTGTAACAAAGCTGATAAGCATGAACTCCTTTTCGAAGGTCGCGCCAGGGTTATCTATTCCCATTTCCATACCAAAATCGTTGGCATTTCCGTTTTCGAAACTAAAACAGCAAAAGAGTTCCCTAATTTTATAACAGGGTCGAGTTTGTAAGTTTTATCTAAGAACACACGGAAACATGTTTCGGTACTGAAAGCTTTCTCGTATATTGGCTGAAGCCCGGAGGCCCCTAATGTTACAAAAATGAGCTGAGCAGCGGATCTAGGACACTCTTCTTCATTTTAACTTTCTGGATGCCTTATTTTTTACCTCAAGTACTTAAATTTTAACCCGATTTCTGTATTGAAATTCATAAAAGTTAACTTCGTTTGTATCCGCAGGCTAATTTGTTAGAGCCTAAATCAAATAAAGTTTAGTTATTAAGTTATACCTTGCTAGATGTAAACGATTTTTTTGCAGTACTTATTATCTAACAATTTTTAGGTGGTAAACAAACCAATCCAAATTCCTGGCATAACATCTCGTCCGCGCGGTCGACCAGTAGGTAGTAAGAATGCACCTACACAAGTAACTACACAATCTTATCAAGCCCCAGTGTCATCATCCTCGATACAAGCAGCTACCAATCTGCTTAATCAACCGTCTATGGCATCGTTAATGTCACTTTACAGTAGTCCAGCAATGATGAATCAATTGTCCAAGGTAAAAAAATCAATAAACAAGTTTTTAGTTACTATTAATAGCTGTTAATAACTATTATAATTCATATATCAACAGGATCATATTGGCTTCCAGAAGCTAGTTGCCGAATACTATAAAATGTTGGGCGGACCATCAGCCACAGGAACTGCCCTTCTACCAAATCTAGCAGCACCTTCGCTTAACCCTATAATCAATCCAATGACAACTATACCGTCGTTAAAAACATCAACTATTCCAGAGCTCTCACCACCAATCTCAACTGCTCCCAAAATTCCTCAATTCGATATTAAAAATTTAATTGCTTCAGCAGCTTCACAAGTTTCAAAATCGGCAACATCCTCACAGTCCCATTCAACTACTATAAACATTGGTGGTGGAGAATTGACTATCACTCCAACATCGTCGAAAGTAATAAACTCCAAAGAATCGCTCCCTAACACCACTAAATTATCATCTTCAATGGCCCCCACTTCATCGTCAATTTCAGTTACAAAAGTTCCAACCAGTGGTCAAAGCATTTATGTGAAACCTTTGTCTGACCTAACATCTAAATCAACTTCGTCTCCAAAACTTCCAGAATTACCTAAATCACTATCAATCACACCGTCAACTAGTATTTTTCCACTCGAAAAATCTAGGCCACAACATCAGCAGATACCAAGTGTCTCGGTAATGCCTGAGATAAAAATGCCACTTTCAAGTGATAAACTTCAAGTAAAAGCCAAAAGCATCACTAAAAAGAAAGCAGTTTCATCAACTCCCTATGTCCGTCCACCAGCTCCAGGCCAAAGTCCGGCAGCTACTTTAGCCGGCTTGACCAATGCCGAAATAGCTGCTCTTGCCAACATGAATCCACAGTTTCCTCTATTAAATAACTTTAGCATGGACAATTATAATCAGCAAGCAGCCATGTTAGCAACATATGCTGAACTTCTAAAAAATATGGGCTCAGGAGTTAGCAGCTCAATGGTGTCACAAATCGCTCAAATGTCACAATTGCAACAATTTCAAATGTTAGGTCAAAAGCGACCCTACGCTAAACGTAATCGTAATCCAAAACCCAAGAAACAAACGCCGGAAATGCAAAATGCCGTTGAAACAGCACTGAAATCACTGCCACCACAAATTACGATGATACCATCCACATCGAAATCGTCCAAACAACAACCGTTTAGCATGCCATCGTATGGCTCACCAGCTACTATAAGTTCAGTCGGACAACCACCTCCAATGACAGCGCCTTCAACAGGAGGTAAAGTAACACCTAAGCCAATTCCGACTCCTCCGCCTGCAGCAGGTACTGGTTTACAGCAGACGAGTCCAATGAAAACTTTACAGCAAAAGTTGGCAGAAAGGCAAAAGGCTAATCAGTTAAATGAGAATGCCAACAAGCCAGGAGGAAGTGGCAGCTCTTCGGGAGGTAAACGTGGCAACATTGATGTTATTATCTTGGATTGATTGCATTAATGTTTATTCTCTCTATTTGTGCAGTACATAATGGACTTCTAATTGCGTAATCTGTTTTTTTGTCTAATCATAATAAAATAAATTTTTAAGCATTACAGTCTCGCTTACACCCAAAAATAAAACTGCTTTATTATTCATTGATGTGTTCCTTGTGTTAGAATATATTCTTAGAATATTATATGGTGATAACGTTCAGGTTAAAACAATTCAGCTGACAAGTTTGCGATATAGAGCTTTGGCGTCCACATATCTAACTTATCTGAACCTATGAATTCTGGCCTATGAAACATGGCTAAGTTCATGTCGCTGTAAAGCCTATACAGTTCTTAGTTAAATCTCCTCTTCCAATCTCCGTATATAGATAGGTCGCAGATCACGCCGAGCACTTTCTTCTAGAAATGATCAAGTGCCTCCTCAAGCTTTTTTATTAAATTCCATGCCTCTGCAGAGTAGAGGAGGACACAGAAAATCTATTTTTTTTTTATAGAGTGCTGTTTTGAGTGATCTAGAAAGGTCTATGCTACCTAACTGCTGAAATAGTAAGATTGTGCTTTTAGAGATGGATTAAGAATTTTTCATAGTACTCTCAACCAAGGATGAACAAACTTAGAAACTTAGTTCCTAACCGTCAGCATTTTTACGTTAGTTCAACTGTAGATTTTTCCTTGTTTGTTTTTGAACGCATGCACTGCGCAGACATATCTTATGGACATCAAATTTAAACAATGAGTATTATTTTTGTATTTGCTTTGATTTATAGAACCATTTTTTTCTCCTTCCCGCGGTGAAGTTTGGCTTCATTAAGGTGTCCGTTTCAATCAAGAGTTTTGTGTCCTTTATCGTCCAATGTTTTTGAGAATGAAAAAAAAAAAAAAAAATTACATATTATTTCAATAACTCTTCTTCAAAAGATACAAAAGTACACCGCACTATAATATATATTATTATATTATATACATCTAATTTTTTCTACAGTCACAGTTGTAATGCCTAAGGTAGTTCTGCAGAAAATCTGCATTATTGAACGCAACTTAGGTAGTTCTTTTTTAGCATGATATTTTTGAGAAAACACCCGGTCGCCTTGTCAGGAGCCTTTTTTTTTTTAAATCTAATATATGGTACTTTGACACAGCCGATCTTGGGTTTTTTCGAGAATCTTTTGTAGTGGTCTATAAAGGACTTTCTACACCTGAAACTAATCTGTTTAGAACCAATCATTTGGTTAATAAGAAGGCTTGTGCGATAACATAGTAAGGTAGAGAAGATACATCGTCGCTCAACAGTCTGTAGAAATGGTTCTTCTGCGCTGACTGCAAATTTACCGCTTTATCTAACATGTTGTTTTTGCCTTCTGGTAAAATTTCTAAATGTCTCTCATTATATAACATCGTTCGATCACACGATCTCGCGCGGTGGTTCTCGTCCCTCCTTTTTTGTTAGTAGAGCTCGCGAGCTCCTCTAGCCTTCTTACTGAGAACCGCTCTATTAACTTTCTGTTTCTCTACAAGTGCCAGCTATATGTATGTATAGGACTCATCATCAAACCACGGACTTCACAGCGTTAGTTTGGCGAAACCTAACCTAGCCCTAAAAGGCTTTTTTTCAGCTTTGCCATTGATTAGCAAAAGCTTTCTTGGTTTCCTGTAATTACAGTCTTCTGAACTAAATCTTCGCCATGTGATAGTGCACTCCAGGGTAGATTCAAAGATCCTTTCAGCATGAGGCTTGTATTTATTAGATCCATACTTGACAGATATCGTTATCGATGTATATGGACAATCTTGACTTGTTTATTGTTACTATATTGTCTATAAAATTTGTTGTTTTATCTTCTACATTCACCGAGAACAAAGATCATCTGTAATTTTTTTCTTTCAAAGCTTATTTATTTTTGACAAAGTGCATGCTGCATATTGGTGCGTAAATTAGTCTCATTTTTGCGAGAGAATTTTGTAAACTCAAGAATCGGTGATTTTCGTTCGAATTAATAGCCCAGGTAAACAAATTCCCTAACTTACTTAGGGTCACATATCGTTCTAAAGTAACTGAGAAACAGAAATATGCTAATTGATCTGAAATCTCCTACAATGGTTGGAAAACCCTTTTTAGCATCAAACCCTTTTTTTGGATGTTCAGGATATCCATAACTCTAACTTCATTATAACATGTGAGTAAGTAACCCTTCGCTGAGGCTTTTAGTTGTTTTACAAGGTTGCCTCTCTAAGTAGGGCGTTTATAAACCCCACTTACAACCTCCAACCTGAAGGGCCAGCTTCTATCTTGTACACCTTGGACGAAGTGGGTCGGGTATATCGTAGAAATAAAAAAAAACAGAATTGAAGTATAATCATATTAACAACACCATACATCGCGTCGTCATAAAAGATGTACGAATGATTTAAAAGGCAATGAACGTAAAAATCAAAAAATTGGAAACTCGGCCCTTTTTGTAATTCATTACCTTAAGAAATCTAAGATAATAGTAATACGATACGTTTTTAGTCGACCCATCACACAGTGGTTTTCAGGTATGTATACCATATGCAAAGAAAATACACATAATGTTAAATTTTAATTATTTGAGTTCGGAGTACTGTTAAAACAAAGTGGTTTCTTCAAAGATTTAGCATATTTGAAAGGCTTATTTTCTTTACATGTTTATAAATGAAAATCCTAATTTTATTAATTGAATGTTTGGCTTTAACAGCTTAATTACCGTTTATTGAATTTTTCTATAAATCTAGAAACAAACGCTCTTAAGCTACCTCTGAAGCGAGTCTTTATCTTTTTTTTTTTGGTTCATAAAAAAGAGCTCCATGTTGTTTAAGCCGACTTCGACCTTTTTTAAAGCTCATGTAATAATACTATTTATCATGTTTCATCAATTAAATGAATACTTTGCCTGCAAGACGCTTTTAAGTGTAACAGTGCATGTTGCACAAACAGCATTTAAAATCAACTTTTGGTATTACCGTTTTAAATTCAAATTCAAATCATAGCATAATGATGTTTTTTAACAGCATTATAGATTAGCAATCATTAGCATCGTTGCATTTGCATTTGAGTTTTTGTTGAGTAACATTTAAGTTAAGAAGTGTTAAAATGACTAATTTTGTCATAGAATATAAAGTATTGTGCGATTTCCTTCTCAGCAGATGTATTAACTTACACAAGATTCTCACTGCATTTAAAACAAAGAGATACGTCAACTCGTAACATGAAATCGAAAATTTTTCTAAATTATAAATAATGGGTTAATGGTTTTTTTGTCAGTTTTAAATAAGATTATGTTGTTTCCTGCTTAAATGAGTCAGGTGCTGCTACTTATGGAAGATTGTGGATTGCTGTGCTCCGGCAAAAAATTACAATTAATATCAACTGTTCTCCAAAATCTGATGAAACGCTTCCACTACTTCATCGACCTCAACTTCTCCATTCAGCTTCTAGTGCCGACAAAGCGTTAGCCCTGACAATTCTAACAAAACTGTCAAAGTATCAATTTGAAGCTATTAAACTGATGATATTGGCCATAATATATTTCCAACACATTGTAATATTTATCTCTGTAGGATAATAGAGATGACCAGAAACCAGGATGTAGACTGGATTAATGTGTCTCCGTGTGACGACAATACATTCAAAAAATATAAACCATAATAAAACGGACTGAACTTGTTGTGTGTTGATCAGGGCTGGCCATTTCTCTCCCAACCTGGAAATCCGGTGGCCGGCTTTAGGATGTCTCCTATGGAGCGGATTTTGTCTCACTTGCTCACATCATCTCCACCCGAGTTCTGATTCCCTATGACACCCCCTGTAAATTCCTTAACAAATGCAAATCTATTTTCTATTCCTATTTTTTTTTTATTGCCTATTTTCAGGCCGTAATATATGATAATGTTCTAATCGTCAGCTTTTATTTAAACTTCACTTTTCCAATGAATTTTCTATATTTTCATTGAATCTACTAAATAAAATTTGTTTGACATTATATTTTTATTCGCAATTGAATTTACTTTAAGTCGTCTAGAAATACCAAAATCAGTAGAGATTATTTTCTTTGTTTGTAGGTATAAAACGGTGATGCCAATCTTCCGAAGTTTCTTGGTTCTCTTTTTCCTTTCTTAATGGAAATTGGATCTCAAAAGACTTATTTTTTAAACTCTAATATAATACATATTATTTTCGTCAATCAATCATTTTGCGTAACAAAATGTGTAGTAATTAATCATTTCAATCAAACATTCACAAAAAAAAAAACACACTTTTACTATCTTTAACTGCGAAGTATTTCAAATTAATTGATTCTTTTAAAACAAAAAAAAAAAAAAAAAAAAAAAAAAAAAAAAAAAAAAACAACTTCAGGCAGATTGTCTGACCCTTTATTTGTAATAACTTAGACTAAAAAATTATCGGCTACTCGACATGTATTTATGATATAAGGCTAATTTTGTCTTATCTAAGGTGCGCTGGAAATATTTGTTGAGGTGTTCTGTTGCAATTGTTTCTTGGAATTTCGTCTCGCAGAATTCAGGTTGTGGGAACATCCGGTGATCGATGAGTTGATTTTGATTTATTTGTCGTTAACTCCTCGCCCTCTAAATGCGATAGTCCTTAATCGCTTAAAAGTACGGAAGGTCGTAGAACTGTGTTCGGAGAATGATGGGGTCATCTGATTTGGGTGTGATTTTCATGTGTAAAGGGATTTTTGCGTTTTTCATCTCTGGCTGTTGAATGATTACCTTTGTGCTTCTTTTCTTATCCAAGATTTTGTAGGCTGCTAGGGATATGATTATCCCATAGCTGATAAGGGTTGCGACTTTTTTTTAAGAGTTTGAGAATACATGTGGAGCTTACAAGGTTGATAATATTTCTCTTATTACAAATCGAAACATAATTTATTGTTTTACATTCTTTAATTAAGCCATACATTTTTCCTTTGTTCATTATAATTTCTTTATAATTGATGTCTATTGTGATACCATTTCGTTTGACAGGTTTTATTATTAGTTTTTCGTAATTATAAGGATCAATTATTGTAATATTAACAATGTATAGAATTGAAACAGACTATCTTCTATAGTTGGAAATGCAATTTTTTCTTTATTTAATGTATCAATAGCTAATCTTATTTCTTCTTTTAACAATATTACTGAGCTTACAAATAATATTTTTGCCCAATGAATGGCTTAATTTATATTTTGTAGTTCTTTTACAATTTTGAATTTATATTGGAGTTTGGGTATAATTTCTTTATTGACATATTTATCTTCTTTTAGCATTGCTTCAATTTCATTTGTGGTTTTGGTAAGATTATTGATTCTTTCGTTGTTTAGTCTAATAATGATAATATGATTGTTAGAGTTTACCCGCATGTTATTTATTTAACGTTTTATTGTTACAAAATCTTCGTGGTCTGGATTGCCAGCAATACACCAAGTTTAGAGATCTTTTAAATTTTCTTGGCTTGAGATTAAAAAGTAAATTTTGAATTTGTTGGAATTCGTGAGATAGGTAAGGGAATAGAGGATCGTTTCTAGTCGAGTTGAGTTCAGGTGTTGTAGAAATTGTCGTCATTAATCGTTCGTATTGGTCAAGGTCGATTTCGTGTGTCAGTTTTAAATTTCCGTCCTGTAGTTTTGCCTTTTCGGTATATATTTAAACAAATCGTGAGCTAGAGAGATCTAAGACTTGGATTATTCCTGTCACAGAATAGAGTGCAAGTCTGAAAAGAAAGTTTTCACTACTGTTTTTTTGTTTTCTTTCTTTTTTCCTCTTTGTATCGGAACGTCAGTTTTGAACCTAATTTTTTGCTTGAGGAAAATAATATCTCCTGGGTTGTATGTTTTATTTGGCTTTCGTTTTTTATTCTATGATATTCTATGTCCTTCTGTTGATTTTTTGTAACCTTTTCTATGTTCTATTGGCGGCTTTTTTTGAATGCTTCGGGAATTATTTTGGATGATCGGCCGAAAAAGAGTTCGACTGGTTTTTTGCCAGTCGTAGAATGAATTGTAAAATTATACTCGTTAGTAGCTCTTTCGAGCAGTTCTTCAAAAGAGCGGTGAGTTTGTCCTGCCTTGAGGCATTGCATAATTTCAGAAAGAGTGGAATGGAACCGCTCAAACTGTCCGTTGACCTCGCTTCTATATGGCGGGGTCTTGTAAATGCGTATCCCCAATTCCTTTTTCATCATAGAAGTTATTGATGCAGAATTTAGATCTTTTTCGTTGTCGATGACAACATTTTCATGCAAAATGAGAATAAAATTTCTCTCAAAGGTTGCCTAATATCGGTTATTGCTCTTGATTGGATTATATGAGTTTTTGCAAATTTGGTAGGTTTACATATAGCGATTAATACGAGGATTTTTTCCGTTGAGAAGATGCAAATGTGTACTGTGTGGCCGGGATAATTTGGAATAGGGGTTGATTCAATGAAAGGTTTATTTGGATGTCGGTCGTATTTGTTTTCCTTACATGTTTGGCAATTTTTAACTAGTCTTTTGATTTTGGATGCCATTTTGGGAAAATAGAAAGTTTCTAACAATTGCTTGCGGTTTTCTTCTGGAGTTCGATAATTGTGATGGATCATCACAATTTTGTCCTCCTCCTTTTCGGCTTTATCTGTTATGTCTTCTACCTTTGTTTGCGTGAACCTTACCTAGAAAAGTATAATGGATAGATATTTTGTATATGTCCCATAATCTCTTCGCTTGTGAGTAGACCGTTTATTGCCCTAGTACAATGAGCTATTTCTTAAATATGTTTATGGTTTCAGTATCAGTATAATTGGGTTGTAGGAAGATGTGTGTCTGTGATATGTAGGAAATATAATTACAAACTGGTGGGTAGTTTCGTTAGATTTTCCTGGCTTATACGTTAGTTCGTAGTTGTACTTTTCCAGGATTGGCTTCCAACGCGTCATCATGTGGTTTGTGTTTTTGTTACTCAGCTCATATGTTAATGGCTGATGATCTGTGTGGATTTTTACTTTTTTTTAAACGTAAAGGAAATTCCTGAGCAAGTTGAGAGCCCAAATTATGGCAAGCATCTTCTTCTCGTTAGTGGCATATGTTTTTTCAGTTTCTGTTAATATCCTTGATACAAATGTAATTGGCTTGCCGTCTTGAAAAAGTACAGCACCAATTGCAAAGTCTGAAGCGTCTGTTGTTAGTTCGAAGTCTTTGTCAAAATTTGGGTAAGTGAGAGTTACTTCTTGCGAGCTTTTGTATCGAGGCTGATAGATTTATTTTTTGAGATATGTTTGAACACTCGTCCATCTTCCCCTCTTAAAAGAGATCGTAAGTCCTTAGGAGTTTTGAGACGTGATAATTCAGAAATGGCCTGAACCTTTTTAGGATCGGTTTTAATTCCATCAGTGCCGATAACAAATCATAAAAATTCGACCTGTTTTTGAAAAAATTCGCACTTTTCCAACTGGATATTCATTTTGGCGCGCTCAAGTGTCTCAAATATGGTACAGCTTTTAGATTTTCGAGATGTTCGGTTTCCGAAGATGACTATGTCATCGATATAGACATAACACCGTTTTCCAATGTGCTCTTTTAGGATCTCATCGAGAGCTCTTTGGAAAGTAGCCGGAGCGTTTTTTAGGCCGAATAGAAGACGAGTAAGCTTGAACTCTCCTTTGTTGACACACAACGCAATTTTTTCGATATCCGACTCTTTGAGCTTTATTTGATGAATCCACTTTTTAAATCTATTATTGTAAATAGTTTATTGTTGCGAGAACCTCATTTATTTCGGGGATAGGGTACCTGTCCGCAATGGTAACGGAGTTTAATTTTCGATAGTCGATAACCCGGAGGCGTCTAATTTATTAGGTACTATCCAAACCGGAGAATTATACGGCCATTTGGATGGCCTAATAATGTTATCCTCTAATAGTGTATTGATTTGTTGCTCGACTTCTTCTTTGAGTGCTCTTGGATAGGGGTATGATTTTGAATAAACGGGGTCGCTAGTTGTGCTTTGAATTTCTCCCTTAACTGATGTCGCGTAAGTTAATTTTTCGTCTGGATCGGAGAAGAGATTAAGAAAATTTTTAATAATGTTAGTTAGGTAAGTGGTTCCTTCTTTACTCAAATGGGAGGTCCGAATATTTATATTATTGACATAGTTTGTGAAATGTTGCTTTAGGGGCACGATTAGGTTAGGGTAGATTGTCATATAGTTTCCTTGGGTATAAATGATAGCGTTTAAATATTTCAACGTGTCGTTACCGATTATACCGTCGAAAGTAATAAGGCTGGGAAAAATAAAAAATTTTAATTTTTCTGTATTGGGGCCGAATAATTGATTGGCCGCTCTTCCCAACTCAAAGTATGGAAGAGAAGAGCTTTTCAATGTAAAGAAATGGATGTCATCTAATTCTTGATGTTGGTCAAGGTATTCCTCTTCGTATTGGTCAACACCGTGGTCTTCAACAGGCTGTTCGTTGTCTTCATGGTACTTGGTTGCAGTTTGTTCGTATTCTGCCAGTTCTTTCTCATGATTAACTGGGGCAAACCTTCTGGGAGGAACTGGTGGTTGAATATATTAGATGTTTTTCCTAATAGTCGACTGCGAATTATAAGCGTGTTGTGCTCTAAAATCTACATTAGATGTTATACTGTAACTTTCTGAGCTTTAAAAAAAAGTAAAAGACAAAGTTAGACAATATCAAGCATACAAAAATACTATATATGCACAATATCAAAAGTTCAAAATAAATATGTTCACTTAATTTGTCCATATATGCACATATGTGTGTAATATATAAATACTAATAACATAAGTAAATAAACTACATTCAAACAAAACAAATAAAAAAGGTATATAAATACATGCATATATACGTACATACTGTATATGTATCTAATTTTTGGATTTGAATCAATGCTTTTTCCCCATTTTTCAGTACGGATTATTTCGCAGTTTATTATGTACACATGTGTATGTATGAATCTGTGTGCTAAACTCAGTTGCTATTCAATTTATTTATTATTCCTTACACAAAAAAGTGTTTTCTTTCACATGCATACGTGTTCGTATTCAGAATCAAAACAAAAAGGAATGCGGTGCTTAAATATGAAGCTTAAATAGTTTATAATACTTAACAAATTTTTTTTATGATATTTGACTAGTTTCTACTTCCCACTTCTTACTTCTACTTCCAACTGTCAGTAAAAAAATTGTCTGAAATGTCTTACAACCGTGTGAACTTACAATCTTTTTTGACAATATTTTCAGAAACGTCATTGTAAGAAAATTGTCAGGCCGTCAGCCGTGTGAACTGACCATTTTTCATTGTAAGATTTTTTGCTAAGATTTAAGCTAAGTTCAGACGATTGTCAGATCTGACAATATTGTTTGATCTGTCATTTGTCTTACAATGTGTGCAAATCAGCTTAAAATTAAAATTAAAAATCTTACTATACAACGAAAAATTGTCAGTTCACACGATTG
Source organism: Volucella inanis (assembly GCA_907269105.1). Classification (NCBI taxonomy): domain Eukaryota; kingdom Metazoa; phylum Arthropoda; class Insecta; order Diptera; family Syrphidae; genus Volucella; species Volucella inanis. Next base: position 72,384,660 of record OU026157.1, on the reverse strand, counting down.
GTATAACGTCTGACGATATGATTGTCAGCTGGCCGTCTGCCAATTTTCTGACAATGACGTTTCTAAAAATATTGTCAGGTTGAAAATTGTCAGTTCACACCATTGAAAGAGATTTGTTTATGAAAAATTGTTTGATACATTGAAAGGCATTGTCAGGGATATTAAACAAAACGACGAATTGTCACAAAAACGACCGCGACGTAGTGTTTGGACCAAGGATTGGGTGGTCCGTCACCAGGACGAGGGATTCTATGCTAAATTGCTCGTCGAATTGCGCTCTGAGGACTGAAAGCAATTTGATGATTTTGCTTTAGTTACTCCGATTATTAAAAAGCAAGACACAAATATGCGCGCGAGCATTTCAGCGAGTGTGCGGCTTGCATTGACTCTACGCTACATAGCCACGGGTGATTCTTTTCGGTTTCTGCATTACCTGTTCCGCATTCCTGTCTCAACGATCTGGTCCATCATTCCAGAAGTTCTGGATGCCATTTACAAAGTGCTGGTGGACGAATATCTTCAGGTAAATTCAGGTAATGTATATAAGCAAAGTTTATAATCTAAAATGCAGTCTTATCCTGAGAAAATTTAAATAGTAGAGATATATGTTCAAATCCCATAGCAAGTCTTGCTTGACCAAACATTTAAAAAAATTATAGACACAAAAGAGACTAATGAAGTTTTATACATATTAATTTAAGCTTAGAGTACAACAAAATCTACTCTTACAAAAACGCATTCAAAAAAAATTTATTAAAAAAGTGGGTGTAAAAGTAAATGTTGTTAATTAAGGAGCGGGTACCCAATGATGATAACACCTTACGAAGATGTAAGATAGATTTAAGATAAATAAAAAAAAAAAAAAAATGCGTGATTTTGGAATTTATCTGCAGTAATTCTTCTATTGACCCCGTTAAATTTAGGTTTTATACGAAGGAGAGAGTTATGCTGGCTATTAAATTATACTCTTTGTATTACATTTCAGCAACAGTGCATACGATTTTAATGCATGGAAAAATACTTCACATCACTAGGAAGTTTTCCTGTTTGGCAACTACTAGGTGGAGTGAAAAGTAACTTCCTCGCCCGCCAGAATGTGATGCTGCTGCAAAAAAAGGTTATGGTGTCTTGAAGTCCGTTCATATTTAGGCAGACATGTCGAATTTTAGTGCGATACTGTCTTTAGTTTTGTTTTGACAGCTGATTGCTGTTGACTCATGTTGAGTGTGAACAAAACTGATTTTCTTTCTCTCATAAAACATTATTTTTTGGATAAATATTATGGGGCTAATGCTACTTCAGGTTACACTGTCAAATATTGGTTTCGAGAGTTCCGTGGTGGCCGTAACTCCACTACCAATCAAGTCCGAAGCGGCAGGCTTCGACAGACAATGTTAAAAAAATACCTGAAATGGTGTTGGCTGACCGGAAAGTAAAGGTGCGCGAGCTAGCAGATACCACGAAGATAAGTACTGAGCGCACACACCATATTTTGGGCAATATTCTGCAAATGAAAAAGTTATCCTGCTGCTGGGTGCCGCGCATACTCACTCTTGACCAAAAACACGAACGCGAGAGCACTTCGAAAGAGTGTTTGGACTTGCTGATGCGGAATCGGGCGGATTCTAACTGTGCATTATTGGAGCTATTGAAGGCCGAAATCGCTGTAAAACGCCCTCACATGACTTACGGCTCCAATTGCTGTCGCATCCATCGCATTCGCCTGATTTGGCTCCCTTGGACTATTATCTCTTCCCAAACCTCAAAAGATGGCTCATCAATAAAAAATTAAGCTCACGCGAGGAAATCATTGACGCCACGGAGGAATATTTTGCAGACCTTCCGGAAAATTGCTTTTCGGACGGGTTCAAGAAGTTGGAAAATTGCTAAAATAAGTCTATCAAACTAAAAGGGGACTATATTGGATAAAATAAGAAAAACATTAAAAAAAATTTTTTTTTCATTAACAACGAGGTTACTTTTCACCCCACCTAGTAATGGGGATTTTAATCATTTTATACTTATATCATCTAATTCCAGATTTACAAATCCGAGGCCCGGGGGCAAATTCCCCTCCACGTGATCGACTTACGGAGCTTCGACTGTCGTAATTTAATTTTCTGTCATCTGTAATCGAGTGATAATTACGTACGACAGGTACCAAGCTCACGTACGAATGGATTCTATGTCTTAAGAAGAAAAAAAGGACCAATACGAAAATGTAACCATATATTTTTCCAAATTTTATGCGTTTCTACTGACATTTTACAATCTTTTTAGTCAAAATTAAATAAAATAAACAAATTTAAAAATAATGCCAGTGTCCAACTTATTTTGAATTTATCATAAGATTTTTTTTATCAAAAGGTTACTAACAACTGTCAGAAATTGGTTGTAGTAGACATTTGCTTCTACAATTTTAAGTTTTCGCATGATACGTGAGCTATTGTGTGCTATCATCCCAATTTCATTCGATCACGTATGAAATCTACTCACTCTCGCTTTCTCTGCGGGAATGTTCCCAAAACAAAAAATGTATTGTACTTGGTGATGAACAGAAGGAACAGAACTTGTAACTTATAGTAAATAATAGAATGCGGTTGCATTAATTATTCAAAATTTGGAATTTTTACACACTCTGACAGAGTTTTGGTTACACCTAAGACGTCTTGGATATATGAATTTGAACTGAGGGGGTCATATTCTATTGTTTGCTAATAGTTCCAAGTGGTTGCACCAATTATTCCTGTTTCGAATAATAACGATTTTTGATATATGGTACAGTTACACCTTTTATAAATTTAATAAGAACTGGAAGAAAATTAGTAAAAACAATGTGTAAAAATCACTTTTTCTTAAAACAGTTATATTCCCATAATTGTTGAAGTAGAGCTATAATTTTTTTTTGTTATAATGAAAACTTGTCTCATTTACTTTACGTTTACATTTACGATCGGTTCATCCGATTCGTTTTTATATGATTTTTATCCTACTCCATAGAGAGGAATCATTGTGCGTTATATGCTCATCTGATCTTACACACTTCTCTCAAGAAGAATGTTGCTAATGCAACAGGGAAACACTTTTTTGCAGATAGCTATCTAAATTTAATTTAGGTACAATACTTTTAATAACGAACAAACATAAGTTATATCCCAGAAGAAAGAAAATATAAAAGGAGTAACTAAAAAATCTGTGCAAAATACTTTAGTAGATAATACATCCGATTTATAAGGTACGGGCTATTTAAGTAGCACTCTTCTGAAGACACTTAATCTCGACTTCATAGCAACTGAAGAGCCAGTAGATGAACTGGAATCTGGTACGATGGACTGGAGCATTTGGCAGGATACATTTGCCACAGGATCAAGAATCAAAATTTAGATATTCAAAATACCCAGCAAGAAACATCGTTCACGTGAACTAATCAGGTGACGGAGGGATATCTTCAAAAACCTAAAGACGAAAAGATTTTTTAAATGTTTAACAGAGATGATATAGTTTATTGTCATAACTATTTAAAACAGTTACTTAATCTCTCAAAAGATACCATACCGTCCGAAAGAAAAGTGAAATAAATTTTCTTCCTTTCATGTATGTACCTATGTACATTAGAATCAAACACCTAAATAATACAATAAAAGACAATTTAACAAGTAGAAAAGAAAAATGATAAACCAATATTGTAAAAAATTTTGAATTTGTGATTTTTTTTGAAAACATAGTATCATTTTTGTATTAACTTATGTTCTAATAAATTACATATTTATGTGTTCAAGAAATGGAATTCATCTTTTTGTGTTATATTTTCTCATACACACACATATTAAATTTGTTTTCAGATACCGCGACACCAAGACGCAGATGACTCTGCCTAAAGCCTTGAAATGGATACTGGGGACAGCGACGAAACCTTGCTATTTTATTGCTACCAGAGCACATTCCGTTGCATGACCATCGAAGGACCTTAGATATGCTGCAGTTGCCACGGTTTCCTCACCAGTGCTCACAAATACATATAGTACAATATATATATATACATACATGAGACGCCATTTCTTTCCGTTAACGTATTATAGCATCTTGGAATTAGCACGAGCTCCACTTTTGTCAGCAATCGCCACCATGGTCCCCATTTGGTTCCTAGCGTGCCATCAATAGCGTCATCCCAGCCTAAGTTTTTTCACCATATGTCTAGGAGAAGTACTTTGATTCTCACCAGATAAAAATCCAAAACCCTTAGGGGATCAAAAATAGACATCAACATACTAAGTAACTCACGCTTCGTCGGCAATCTGGAACCAGACAAAACATCATTCTGCGTCGTGTGAACAGCAAGGAAAATGTGAAAGCGTCATCACTTGAAAACCACCAAGACCCCCTTATACCGCATTCCTTCACACTATTCCACTAAGTTCGCTTAGAATGCTTAAGCGAACCAATCTGCAGCGATCATGAGCAAAAAGCTTGTTGAAAGCATAGCAGTTTATCACACGATGAGACGTATTGCATGCATAACAAAATACGTTGGAACTTTTCTTGTACCTGTTACGTGTGCATAAACATTTATCAACCAATTTCTTCAGTAACACCAGGTTGTTAATATGGTATATGGTCTATCAGCTCAGGCGTCTTTATAGTGGAACTCAGGTTCTTTAACCCTTTACTGCATGGATTATGACCCACTTAATTTTTTTTTTTTTTGCCGGATTTGCTTTTAATACATTCTGTTTAAGATTTTTATAAAAAAAACATTTTTCAAAAAAGTAAGTCAGTTTCAAAAAAAAAAGTAGCAAAATATGGCGTTGTATGCAGACAGTATTTTTTCCACCTAAATAATCCTTGCCACATATGGCACCTTATGCAGTTTGTGTTTTAATTGATTATAATTATTATTAGTTCGTGTTTTTATTGATTGTTTTATTCAAATATTCTGGAAGATGATACACTGAATCTTTACGGAATTCATTCAGAGATGTAGGACATGCCAAAAACTTCTTAGCTTTTTTCTGCAGAATAGAAGCCGGGGTCGATGGACAGGAATCCGAAAATCGTTCGTGCTTTTTAGAGTACCAGTGCTGGAAGCTGGTTGACCCTTCTTTTTGTTATACGTCTTACCAACTTTACAGAATTGCTCGGCTACTGCCATCATGAAGTCAAATAGAGCCATGTACACGTCGCTGTTTTTACGCCATAAAATTTATGCATTTACTACACAAAGGTCCAAGAAATTAAAGAAGAACAAGTTTTTGGGCCATTTCTTTGATTAATTTCCTTTTCGGTGAAGCACAAGCATCGAATCCAGAAGATCCACACCTCCCATGTATCTATTGTATACATCTATAACTTTTGTACAGCCAATTTCGATATACTGTTTTTCTTATTGTAATATCGTTGTTGGATTACATCCTACAAAAGTTGATAGCATACTTACAACTTTGTTGTCGTACCAGGATACAAACGACACTTTTTCACCATTGATATCTGCCACTCTCTCGATCATATTCCCGCGACCTTTCTTTCGCCTTTCCTTTTCTGTGGGAACAACAACATTTGGCACTCTGTTCAGTCTTACCGTCCCTAACGAAAGCAGACCCGTTTTGGTAAGATATACCTAGAGCTTTGGGCTATTGAACCAGTTATCAAAGAAAATCTTGAGATTTTTGTGTTTTGGTACAGCAACAATTAAACGTGAAACAACATTTCCACTTACACCAATGTCAGGAGCATCTTCTGGATATGTATTACTTTGTTCTCCAGCGAAGAGATCAAAGTAGTAGCTGAACCCCGACACGCCACTTAAAACCAGATTCTTATAACCCCATTTGTGAGGTTTCTTTGTTTTAATTCATGCCGGCATTTCGTTGCAACAGTTTGCTCGTCTACTGCAAGGAATTCTTCCTTTGGAATTAGAAGAAGCCTATCTTTAATTTTGCTTAGAAGAGAACTTACTTTAAAAAGTTTATCATGTCCGGGCAAACCGCTCTTTATAAACTTATCGTTAACCGCAAAGTGGAGATGTCGCTTTATGTCTTCCCATCTGTTGCATGTCATTGTCTCGTAAACATTTCGGAGCTCTAATATCCTCTCGTTGAAGAGAATTTCACCAAAGACATGAACAGGCAAATACCAATAAATATCTCTATTTCTTTTACCGTTATATAGGCCGGTTTGTTTATGGTATATTGTTCTGTAAAGCTTTTCGGTTAGATTCATCTACAATTATTTAAATCAAATCTTCGGTAAAAAAAATTAAAAAAACTCAGCAAAATAGTTTCTGGCAGTTCACTGTTTCCTAAAAATGGGATATTTTCTTCTTTGTACGTACCAAGATTTTTATCACTCCAGATAATTTTCTGCTCTTTCTTCTGATGTATTTTCCTTTTTGACACAACAAGCTAAAGGCTCCTCATCTTCTGAATCAAAGTCACTGGTTTCAGATACCACCTCTTTTGATTCCGAGGATCGATTCATTTCTACTTCGTTATCTGACTCCGGTATTTCTTCTTCACTTTCCGAGCTATCATGGGGAATTGAATAAAAGCTGATGCCATTATAAGGTCGCGTATTTGACAAAACCATAATTGTTATTTAACTTATATTTACTTGTTATTTACTTGCCACTTCTGAAAAAAAAAAAAACTGTTTTATTTAGTGAATTTTCCGACAACACGTGACCATGCACACCGATAAATTAAAATTAGGAATTCGCAGCTAAAAAAAATACAAGGAAACAACACAAAGCATGTTTTTCAGCCACAATTAACAGCAAATGCAATCTAGTAACCGTTGGTTTTTTTTTTAATTTTGTTATTTCTGTAGAAAATCTTAACTGAAAAATTAAAAGCCATATATGGCGTTGTATGAAGTAGAGCGTTAATGTCAATGCATACGAGATTATGGTTACTAATCGCTCTTCGATTATGTGCTCCGGCCGACCAAAGAGCATTTTAAGAGTGAATTTAATCATTGATTCAGATGCAGGAAGCAATAACTAACTGCTTACCGCTTCAATCCCTTTGACCTTCAAAGCCCTCTGCAAATGTATCAAATTCTTGTCGTTCGAATAATTGCACAACGCTGTACCATTACGGTTATTGCCTATGGAAACAGGCCATTCATCTGCCTTGCCAGAAAACTTGGGTAACTTCTTTGAAATACCCTTTCTTGAAGCTATCTGTCACCCTTGACATCGCCACCCTAGAACACAGCACCACCGATTGCCTAACGCTTCTTACGGTACTATTGTCTTCGTCCAAAATTACTTTAATTCTATAAACAAAATCAAAATTTATTCCCGTTATTTCAGCAGCTAGCTGTGGGTTTTCAAAAAATCTTCTACTTGTATTGCCATCGTTTGTGTTTCCGAAGTTAAACTTTGGCATATCTACATAAGTTCAAAAATATGTTTGCATCTGAGACGGCATTTAGTTAACCTTTGTTTATATTGAGCTGGTTGTTATCAACTATCAATTTCGGTAAGTGTAATTAGGACTTCTTTCAGGAAAATTGATAATCGTCTAATGGTATGATCCAACAAGGATTGAAGATTATTCTCAGCGCAAGCAGCGGTCACTCGTAGTAACTCTTCGGGATAGTAACTTTCTTTTTAAGCCTTCAACATTAATTCGTAGGGCGGGTAAAATATGTTGTTCGTTGCTCGTGTGATTTCGTATTGTCTTCGCGTAAAATGTACTTCCACGAACATTCGTTTTGACACAAAAGAAAAAAGAGGTATTATTATTATTATTATAATTTATTATCATATTATTTAAACACATATGTTAACACAAAAGTAGAGCACAAGCTACGAGGCCTTCGGCTCTAGGGTTTAAAATAAAATTATGAGTTATTGGCTAATTTATATAACATATTCATTTTAAAATAAAATATTTTTTTTATGTACATACATGTATATTTTGTAAATATTCTTATGACTAGGGTTTCTAAGCATTTCTTAGACTACGGAGTTGTTGATTGGTGATTTGTGGGTTTGTCGTCTCACTTGGCAGTTCCCTATGCCAAGTACGTGATTTATATAAATCTGTGACTTACATACTTGACATGTTGGCGGGGTTTCCTTTCGAAGAAGGTGCTTATGGGATAGTACATGTTTGCCCGAGACGTAATCTAACAAATGTAGTAATCATCTGTTTTGAAGTAGTAGGATGTTGATCGATTTTGATGGCCGAGTAATGATGGTGATAGTAATTCCAACTTAAAATGAGTTTGAATTCCAGCTTTCGGATAATATCCCGCAAGAGGTCAGGTCTCGTAAAGATTTCAAACCTTAAGACTGCAGCCCGAAAAGCGTTTTTAGCAACAGCATTAGCTTCTTCGCTTCCCTTAATCCCGAAATGGATGGGTACCCACATTAGTTTTAATTTGTTGGGCAAACTGACGAGATTGTCTCTGATTTTATTAATTATATCGGCTCTGTGATTCGGATTTATAGTCGCATGCAGTTTGATAGGCTATCCAAATAAATGACAAACTTTTCGCGTGTTTTTAAGCATGTTGTACTGGTTTTCAGATTGGTTAGGGCTTCTGCAGTAAATATGGACGCGTAGTCTGGCAGTAGACCTATATTAATGAGCGAGCCATTTTCGTATGATACAAATGTCTCGATAGGGAACATTTATTGGGAACGGGCCTTAATTTTTTTTTTTTTTTGTTTCTATGTCACCTGTCAAACATTAGTATACATCAAGTCATTGAGCAAACAACATCATATTTTTTCATCGTGTTAAAAATGTCGAATTTTGTACCAGAAAATGATGACTTGCTGAAAGCATTAATTGTTTGTTTTCATTTGAAGAAAAGTGCATCGTATGCTTGTCGAGGCATATGGTGATCATGCTTTATCAGAAGCAACATGCAAAAGATGGTTTCAACGGTTCAGAGATAAAGATTTTGATGTGAGAAATGAAGAACGTGGAAAAAAAGTTTAAAGACGCCGAATTGCAAACAATATTGGATGAAAATGACACTATGAGTCAGAAACAAATGGCAGTAATGTTAAATGTTGCACAACAAAAAATTTCTGACCGTTTAAAAGCTATGGGAAAAATCCAAAGTTTGGAGAATGGGTGCCACATGAATTGAATGAAAGACAGATGAAAAACCGAAAAGCCACTTGTGAAATTTTGCTTTAAAGACACGATAAAAAAATCAGTTTTGCATCGAATTGTTACTGGCAATGAAAAATTGATTTATCTTCAGAATCCTAAACGAAAAAAATCATGGGTTAATCCGGGACAACCATCAACCTCGACTGCAAAACCAGATCGATTCGGCAAGAAGACAATACTGTGTGTCTGGTGAAACCAGAAATGTGTGGTGTACCACGAAATCCTAAAACCTAGTGAAACCGTTTATACAGATCGCTATCGACAATAAATGACCAATTTGAACCATGCATTGATCGAAACACCACCAGAATAGGCCAGAAAACACGACAAGGTAATTTTGCTCCATGACAATGCACCTTCACACAAAGCAAAACTGGTTTAGGATACAACCAAAGCACTTGACTGGGAGCTGCTACTTCACCTGCCGTATTCACTAGACTTGGCTCCTTCCGACTTCCATTTGTTTTCATCGATGGGACACGCATTAGCTGACCAGCACTTCGAATCCTACGAGGAAGTCGAAAATTGGGTGACTTTTTGATTTGCTTCAAAAGACGAACAGTTTTATTGGCGTGGAATCCATAAATTGTTTGAAAGATGGGCAAAATGTGTAGATAGCAATGGCCAAAAAGTCACTTCATACCGGTACACCTGGTGCACACTTTGTAACATGTGCGTTTGCAGATGAAGTGTTAATGTTTCAACATGTTTTTGAATGTGACCCGGTCTCACACGACTGAGTTTAAGATGCATTTTAAACAAATTTTTTGAAGAAATACTTACGAACCTTTGCGATATTTATTATTTTTTTGTTTCAATTTTTTTTTATCAAGGTAGTATATTAATGAGCGAGCCATTTTCGTATGTACCGTAGATGCAAAGGAAGTGTTGTCTTTGATTTTAAAGATCCAACCATTGGCTCTTAGAATTGATGTGATGTTGAAAAAAGCCGAACGGAAAATAGAGTTTGGTGTACTTTTTTTGTTGAAGTCAATCAGATCCAGTATAAGAAATTTAGGCCTTAAAGACCATGGATGAAAGTGTAATTAGTGTTTATAAGGCCTCATAATTGGGAGTTCCAGTCTTTTAGCAACGGCGAGAGAAATTAGGATGGCTGATTGGAGACGTTTTGGCATTTTACTTTTAATTGAATTTACAACGTCTTTTTAAACATTATTAATTATTTTGGGATTAATCGCGTAAATTAAAATAAATGAGTCGAATACTTAACTCACCCCGAACGTTTCGCATAAAGTTGCATTGAGCGTGGTCCCATATTCGACTCATTTATTTTAATTTAGTCGATTAATCCCAGAATAATTATTAATGTTATCAAACAATCGCGAAAACCTTAAAAGTCTTTTTAATGTTTGAATTTTTTAAAAAAGCAAGTTTGACAATACGTTCCTCAATGGTGGGAAGACCCGCATCAACTAGCATGTTTTTTTATGGTGCTTGTAGGAGAGCTTTTGCGGACACTTTGGTGGTTAGGGGCCTTTATGATGTTAATAGTTGATTTTAAGGAGCTACCATAAATGTATAAACCGTAGTCAATCTTACTCAGAATTGCAATACATAATAATCTAATTATTGTACATAGAGTATTGGGTGTGCTTTACAATTTTTACTTGCTAAGTAGCTGATAATTTTGGCTCTCGAAGCTAGGCTCTTTCTTAAATTAAAGGAAACCTTTTATGGAAGTTGTACTCATCTCTCCAAGTAATTTGCTAGAGTAAAATAATTAATAAAATGATTAGAAATATAATCCGAATTGGGAAGTTGAGTTGGTGAAGGAAAGTGTATTTTTTCAACATGATAAGACTAAATATTCCACAGTCACTCTGACTTCCGTATGCTCCAATTTCTACTGCAGTAAATGATGTATAGTTCGCATCACAATTGGCAAGAAGAACTATGGAATGATGTCCTTTGTGATTGCAGTATTCCGATCCAGCTCCTGGCGGGCAGCGAATATTAATGTGTTAAACATCGATATGTGTTCGAACTCATTTGCTATCCGCTTTTAGTCAATTTCTGTTGGCTCTGACAGATAAAAAGGCAACGGATATCACACATTTCGTGTATGATATTAGCAGCTGTTTAATAGCCCATACCAAACATACAAGTCAAACCCTGTTTCGGCACACCTTCCGATAAATATCTTTAGAAAGCATGTCGTAGGTTAAAAATGAAACATTGAAAATTCAACGATTTGTAAAATAACTAAACATAGTCTAGCATTGGATTAAAAAAAAAAAAAAAAAAATGTTTGAGATTCTTTTTTCTCATTTGATGGAAGTTAAGAGCATGAAAACGTCCTCGTCTCTATACAGATTAAGTTCCCGAACCCACTAAAGGCTTTCAGACTCCTCTTCCTCTTGATCCAACAACGCCATATAGCCACAATTAGCTGCAAAAGCTGCTTTAGCTGATCAGTATTTCATTACCAACCTCGAATTATTTTTTGGAGTTAAATTAAGTGTCTAACTTGTTACAATATCTCTACCAAGAGGAATTTCAGTTTTAAGTGATGCACATAGTCTTTTATAAGATTGTTAGAGTTTTTTATAATTAGAATGTTTTTTTTACACGCGAAGAAATTTGTTTATTCCTTTTGATTTTACTCAATTAAGGAACAATCATCTATTGCTTTAGGCACTTTGATTTACTATGTTGCTTGTTTTTACTGCGACTGCAATTAGATATATGAAACTGTAACTTTTAAAGAAACAGAAGAAAAGCAATAGACGGGTCATCTGTATTGTAAATATCCTCCGAGGACCCAACGTTTAATTCATTATTTAGAACTACACAATTTATTTTGGAAGAATTTCTGATTACAAAATCGGAGTTCCCTGCTAATTCAGAGGGAATACCGAAATCTCTACGTAATATCGACTTTTCGCATAACAGTTGATATGTGAGTCAGCGAGACTCACGCAAGTAAACTTGTTGGATTCGACAAAAAAATTTAATTAGATAAAACATGTCTTCGACGTGATAAATTTAAATTTATTATAAAGGATTAGTAATTATTATTCTTTAATTAAATAATAATATTGGTAAAATCAAATAAATTATTTTTATACATTATATTCAAGTTTTTAACTTTTAACCAAAATAATCCGCAAGGATGTATCCCCTAATTCTTATATAGCCGGAATGCTTACAAATAAAAATGTTATCGGGAAAACAAAAAATGTTTATTCGTTCATTTGGAGCAGAGAGTTAACCGCTGCATCTTTATTTCCACGATTTGCTTCGAAGACAGATTTAACAACTTCCTTATCAATGTCAGGGAACATTTCATAAGCCTAAAATGAACAAATACAGTCGCGTACATACTTTTTTGAACACTAAAATATATATTTTTAATTATTTACCTGTTTAAGGTCAGCTTCACTAATATGTGGAGCTGGAGGTGGAATTGGAGGCTGCTGTGGCGCCACAAATATGGGCATGGGTCGACCTGGTGGTACCATAACCATAGGAGCTGCTGAAATAGGGTACATATATGGAGTCACTGGTTGATTGCCGAAACTTAAGACAATATCTATAGTCCCTTCAAGACCATCGCCTTGTTTTCCACTCAATGGATACCATTCCTCGTGAGTTTCGCCACGTAATACAGTATCAGGAATTTTTATATCGGCCCAGGCAATTAGTTCGTCCATTTTAAAGCTGCACTCATCGTAAATTTCAATGGAAATAGTATTTACACCGACAGGAAGTTGGCTTTGAATGGCACGGTTCCAGCGTGGATTTTTTCCACCATTTGGATCGGTTTGTGTTTCATAAACATAATGACCGACACGAATGCGAACGTAAGGATCCATTCGAGTTATGCCGTAATTGCGAACTAGGCGTGCTTGAGCACATGTAATGCTAAGACGTCCAATATGATTTGGAGCCTAAAATGAAAAATAAAAGAAATTTTGTATCAAAATGGATTTAAAAGAGATAGAGACAACCCAATTTGATCACTGATGCGATAGCCTACAATACTACATACGTAAATTTATGCGTTTCACCTCGAGCATTAGGTAAAATATTATGTAAATTAAAGCAATAAGTTTACGAGTACATACTCAATAAATGGCTTCAGCAAAAAGGTGAAAATCCCAACTGCCTCAGATACTACAATCAAATTAACCAAATACTTACACCAGCAGCTAGTCATTGACAATAAAGTTCATCCCCTACGGGATACACCTTTGCGAATACCGATATGAATTCAGTTTAATCATGTCCTTATCCTAGCTGAAGGTATCAGTATACGATATTATACCATATACATAGGGCGATTCAACGTAAGGTTTGATTTGTAATAAAATAAAACACATAAATTTGAAAGTGAACTTAAAATTTTTATTATTGGTTAAAAGAACAATTCATGGCATTTACCTTTTGAAAATGATATCATGTAAATGTTGGCCACGACTACGTCTGAGATGGTCCAATTTTGGGGCGACTCATTCGAGCATAGCGACTGGTATCTTGCGGATAACACGAGTAATGTAGTAGCTGGCTTACTCCTGAAGACCTGAGACTACATATCCCCACAGAAAATAGTCCAAAGGTATGATATCGCACGATCTAGGCGGCCAATTTACCGTAGCAAAACGTGAAATTAAGTGCTCACCAAAATGATTTCTCAACAAGTCCATTGTTTCACGCGCTGTATGGCTCGTAGCGCCGCGATGTCTTGTTGAAACCAAAGCTCACCGAGAACATGTGCTTGAAATTCAGGAAGCACATAGTCCGTTAACATGGTTACCATTGACGGTAACATTCTTTTTTTTGAAGAAATATGGACCAATGATCCCACCAGCCCATAAACCACAACATACCGTTGTTTTTAATGGATGTAATGGTAACTCTTGGTACTTGCTCATCAGCCCAAATACGGCAGTTTTGTTTATTAACCTATCCATTGAGTCAGAAATTGGCTTCATTACAACAAAATTTCACGATAAAACAACGGATTTTTTTTGAGTTTTTCTAAAGGGCATTCACTAAAAATATGACGCAAATTCAAGTCGTCTGACTTCAATTCTTGCACAACTTGAATTTTGTACGCCTTTAGGCCGAGATCCTCACGTAAAATACGCCAAGTTGTCGAATACGAAAAGCCAAACTGCTGAGAACGACTACGAATCGCAGAAGCGCAGAATCGAATCCTTTCTCACAGAACGCTGATTTTTGTAATACAGCTGAACAATTTGGAGACGCTGTTGTGGTGTGAGTCTTTCCATGCTGACTTGCCAAACGATACGCCAAACAATGCGAAGCAGTTTGATAGGAGTCACGCGTAATCTGTCAAAAAAATCAAAACTCACGATGAATCACCCTATACAAAAAAAAAAAAAAAATCTGCGGACACGTTAGGAAAAAATGGTGATAGAAACTATGGTTAGGATCACTGAGAAAGTTTTTCCTTTTTTACTGACAGAAAGAAAAATAGACTCAGTGGATTTCCGTGGAATCTACAAAGCGGCACTTGACATGTATTTAAATCTTCGAGAGTACTTACCATTTGTACGCGTGTCAACGGTATGGGAATGGTACTCATTCGGGGAAATAGCGAAGGAACATACAAATGCCGAAAGTCAAAAACGAAAATCTATAAACAAACAAATAAATTTTCCAAATTTCCAATTTTTTCAATAGATTGGTTAAACAAATTCTGAATGGAATGGTGATAATTTAAATGATTCTCTTTTTGGCCAAAAAAAAGTCCCATTTAAGATCATAATTGAATTGGTTATCATGCACATTAACTTGCTTCTTTATAAGAAATAATTTGAGAAACGAAATATATGGATAATAAAAATAAAATCATAGAGACATTTTTCAATCAAAACAGTTAAAGGAATAAAGAATTTACTATAGAATGCTTACAAGTTAGTGTAGGCGAAACAAAAATTTATTTTAACAAATGTTATTAAATAGACTATTATACGAAAATTTCATTGAATTTGATTGAATAAAAATTCACTAATCAGTAATTGTAGAATAAACGAATAAGCATTTCATATATAAATTAGCGTCTAAGCCTTAATATACCGGATAAAGGAAATATGCTAACTAAAAACTTTATCAATAGCAGTTAGGTAATTTGGCTTGAAGTCAAATAAATAATCAATGTGTTTGATCATTTAAGGAATTCAGATCATACCATCAATACAGCTCTAAGTATTCGCGTTGAATCATAACACATCTACCAGCTTCCTTCGCCCTATGCAAACATTTTAAGGGCACTAATAACCCCTTGAGCGCGCGCAAATTATAAAAGAGAAAAGCTCTTCAGACATAAGACATAAGACACCACTGCATAAGCCTTTTTAATTAATCCTACTCTTTATGACGCTTTTCAAGATGAAAACACCTTTTGTCCAGCTGGCCTATTGCACTTACGTTCCTTTCATGAAATATTTCGAGACAAAAAATCTTTTCAATGACTGGATTTACGTTTTTCGTAATCCGGACCTCTGGCCGCACTTGATATTTTAAAGGTATTTGAGATAATTTGCCATCAGACACTTTTGTAGAAAATGCATGCAATTGGAAACCAATCCCTTCTTCAATATATTATAAATTACCTTTCGAAATGCTCAATTCGTTTTAAACGGTTTCAAGTCTGATACAAACAAAATAAATGCTGGTATTATCCCAGAGCTTCGTTCTGTCTCCAACACCCTTTTTAATTATCATCAATGATCTTTTGCTAACGATAGTACTCTCTGCTTTTCATAGTCGATCACGGACTTAGAAGTTTTTTTAGATGTTCGTCTCGGGACTTTTCAAACCATCTGTTATGTAAAGCATCTATACGGGTAAATTTGGAGTACAATGCAGATATCTTGTCAGGTGCTCTTAAGACCTCTCTGCCTTTTTTAGATACTATTCAAAACTGTGCGAGAGGACTTATAGATGACGCCAAGATCGTCAATTTGTAATCTCCAACACTGATTTTATTTCTCATGCCTTACCTAATTCTACCACTATTTTTACAATGAAAATGAAGGACCATTTCGTCTATTCAAACTTTCAAACATAACACCCATTTCGCTAGTAGTGCTCATCAATTTAACCTCAAGCCCTCGTTTGGACGTACTCCGATATATCGTGATTTCTTTTCACCGTCAAGTTCTTTGTTTCTTAGACATTATAACCGCAATTTATAAAAAAAGGAGGAAGTTAGTACCAGCAAACCGGAATTCCGAAAATTGTAAACACTTGGGCTGAGTGAAAAATTATCAGAGGAACTGGAATGGCAAAATGATACATTTTTAATTGAGGCTGAGAGCATCAACTGGTGCGGCTGTGTTCAAGGGTTATTGAATAACCTGAAGGAAGCCCCATATGGCAAAAAAATTTAGGAGTATTTTGTGTCAAGAAAATGTGCGGAACCTCAAAAGTTTGTTATACACGACAGTCATGCCTAACATTTTAACACACCCATTGCAATATTCAACGATGTAGATGAAAATATTACGAATGCAAGCGATGAAACAAAATCTGATCTAATAAGAAGTACGCGCATTAAGAAACCAATAATGAAAAACACTAGGCTGAGGAAATCAAACGCCCTTTTCATTTTCGATCGGAAAAGCAATAGAGCTCATGTTCCAGTCGAAGTTCGAAGAAAAAGCCGAACAAAAAATTTGGTCACTCAGTAATAATAATAAAAAAAAAAAACAACAGAAAACTCTCGACCGGAGAAACGATATGAATACTGTGTAGTCGCAATCACGAGAGTTTTCAAATTGAAAACAAAAACACAAAATCTTTAAAATTAGACGAACAAGCTTACTTACATCTTTGGAAGTTTCGGGGACCATATTAGAGTCCTTGGTTTCAAAGACAAACCGTGCTTTTTCTATATTGATGACTCATCAGTTCTCTGTTATATTGTAAATAATTTAAGTTTGCTTTTAATTTAAATATTTAGTCGCAAATATTTCCAGAGTAATTATCACTGCCATCAGTCTGCACTGTTTGAAAGTTTAAACTTGAATCTCTTAATGATCATTCCAGGCAATTTATAGGGAGGTAAACTCTAACAAGAGTTCTGATCATATTTGACTGTATGGTATAGATCAATCACGTGAGATCTGAGGTAAGATGCCTTTTCATGGACTTACATACAATGTACAATAAACAAACTTAACAACAGACAACCAGTACTTTTCTATAGTTAGCAAATGCCTGTTAAACGTATTTTCAAACAAATCTCCAAAACATGACTTCTTAAACTAATCGACGCTACATAATAGGTATTTCGAGTTTATGGTCTATTGCGCAAATTCTAGGTGAGCAGCCAGCACAGCAGACTACTTAGAAAAATAAATAAAATAATAAACATTACTACCTAGCACTGGTAGTGCTTCCCTACAGGTACTCGTACAAATGTAAATCAATCGTTGAATCAATCTCACCGCATGATTTGGTTTTGTTTTTTTTTTTTTTTTTTTTTTTTTTCATTTTTCATTTTTCAAAAGTACTCACCACATATTGCGGCATAGCCTGTTGCTGATACAAAGCCATCGCTGCTTGACAATCGGCAGCTTCTTGTATTTCTCTTGGTGTTGAAATTCGCAGAAAATCTGGAGGCAATGGACCGATTATTGCCTGTAATAAAAATGAAAAACAAAAATTAGATATCAACGAAAACAACTCTCAACACAAAGCACCCAACAAAAGCACGCTGTCGGTGCAATTAGAATTTTATGTGCATTTGTAGAGCAATGTTGAAAATCAGTGTGGAACGGATGGAATGGTGTTAGGACTGCAATTTCAAACGAAAACCAAATACGTAAAAAGTATGAAGACGAAGAGTGATCATCACAGCGGTGATGGTGACTAATTGATCGACCCTTGGACGTTTCACTGCAAATGTCTTTGGTGTGCAGATAGATTTTTTTTATAACAAAATTGTTATGACTAAGTGATGTTTTATTTCTAAATTGTAAGTAAACGGGGACAAAAACCGAAAAGTAAAAAGATAAGTGTAGTTACCTTTCGCCATCGATTTTCTCGAGTCTCCACATTAACACCTGCCATCTTGAGGGCGCTATTTATTAGTGCTTCCGTAATCTTGATTTTACCTTAATTTGAATCGGTTGAATTTAATTACAAGGAGTTGCAAGACGTTGGCAAATATTGAAAAATAATTACTGCGGCTGCCTTAGTTCGGGGTTGAAAAAATAAATACACCACGACTTGTGATGGAATCTTGGAAAAAAAAACTGGCTGTCACATTTAACAGATGTTAAGAGTGGCTGTATCCAGTGCGTGAAATGTACAGTGACACAGAAGTGATATTAATGAAAAATGGTCTTTAGAAATAGCGTTATTGGAGATAGAACTTAAAGCATCATCAAGTTTCGCCATATTCAGATTTTATCTTCCTTTCCGTTTTATATTAAGTGATTCTATTCTAGTTCCAATTCCGAAGACAGGAATAGAAAAAGAATGATTGAGAATGACTGAGATTTTAATTTTGTTTAATAACTCAAATATGCAACTAGCACAAACGTCAGAAGATACAATACAACTTGCTTTTAATTTTAAGTTGGGAGTTGCTTACTAAGCTTTTTCTGCATTCCCACAGGTATGCATATGCAAAATGTGGATTGAGTGATCAGCAGGAAAAGCATGGGAACATTTATGAAATTCATTGCTTTATTTGCATTGAATTTTTTATTTCTTTTATAAGAATATCGAAACATATTTTCGCACAATTTCCTCTAATGGACATGCACTTTAGAATTATATTCTTTGGAAATATGTGAATTTGCATTCTGACTTCTAGATCGCTCCTAATTCAACTCGCGGCTCCCATGTTCCAATAATATAATATTGACAATTGAACTCCCCCAGAATAAATCTACCTATAGTCCAAGAAAAATATATCCAACGGGGAGACTGACAACTACTTAAAATAAATAACGAAATCATAAAACCAACGACGTCCTAAACGTTATCTTGGTATTTACACATTGGCAACAATTACACATTCTACAACGCAACTAGTAATCTACTCCACAGACATATAAGTAGGCAGCAGTCAAGACTTAATACATAAATACATATATAGACAGTTTACACACAGACATAACCGACAATTATTAGACTGATATCGTCTAGCAAAATCATTAAATATTGATAAAAGAAAATTAGAGAACCCCTGTAAATTTGTACTAGAATGACAAAATTGAGGATGTAAGCACCAGCAAAATGAAACAATACCGCTGTCCTGATCAACTTGGAGAATACTTTTGACAATATATGTTTAGTGAGGATCTTTTACAAGCTAAATAGGCTAGGCATAACCATACCAACGCTTTGTATTGTTTTTATAAAGTATGTTTACAAGTAGAGAGTTCATCGTACAAAATGGCAATGTGACTTCTGCTCTAACATTTCACATTGAACACCTTAGTTCGGTGACATTTTTTAACACCTGCATCTTGAAAACCGATCTTATAGGATCTTTTTATCATCACTATGTCATAGCATATGCGAACGCCTTCAAACATTGAGGTCATTAATATACTTTTGCAGCGTGATTTCGATAAGATTTCGAAAAGTTGAAGTCGCGCGCTTTCAAATATTGAGCTCATTAATATACATTTGCAATATGATTTCAATAAGGTTAACGCTTTTTTTTTTTTTAGAACGTCTTTGCAGAGGACTTTATGGATACCAGACCGCACCAAATGGCAGCCACTTCTTTGTGGAAGTGTTGAGGTCGCACTAGATCAATATCTAAATTTTAACAATTTTAACAAAAACATAGATGCTGCTCTTGCATTATGATGAAAATATTATTTTGCCATAGCAAAGAGAATGTTTTATAGCAACCAGAATACAGGGCTCTCATCCAGTCCCTATTCGGATTTGGCTGTCATGTGTGGTTCAACTGCAGAAAGTCCTTATCAAAAAAGAGAACATTAGAGTCTGAATATATAAAATTCTATCCTAAGTTCCTGTGGTCCTAAGGTGACTCAAAGGTGAAGCGAACACTCTGATTTGCGAAGTCTTCTACAGATTAGTTAAGGTTTACAATATCCTTTGTGATTATTTCCGATAAATTTTAGATGAAAGTAAGAAAAATATCATTTGATAAACGTACGTTTTAATGAAGTTATAAAAAAACTTACCTTTAAGGTCAACTGTAGTTGACTAAATGAAAAGATTTTAAAAGATTTAAGACATATGATAGGCAATAATGTCTTTAAGAAGAGAATGGAAAAGATTTGTCGATTTTTGTACCACCAATTGATTGTCATAAGAGATCCTTAAGCTGGTTAAGGTTGCTTAAGAAAAAGGCTAGCCAAAAAAAAAAAAAAAAAAAATTATCTAGCTATCTGATACACGGTATAGAAAAAAAACGTTTATCTTGTGATAAGTCTCCGCTTTAGAAACTGCTAGATTTCCGTGATGTGATTTATTCACTCAAAAACAATCAATAATGCATCAGAAGTAGGTGTTGCACTGGGAAAATGTTTCCTGCAATCATAGCAAAGATGTAGCCGTTCCCGAGTTGGCTTAGAGGTAATATATTGCCCTGCATGCCATCGATGTCTTATTTAAGATCGAAGTCTTGCCTTGTTAAAAAAAGCCTCTCGTTATAAGAAAAAAACTCCAAACTTTAGATCGCTTAGAGTTTCAGAAAAGTAGTATTTTGACTGGTAGATATATATATATATATACAATATATATATAACGTAATATTCAAGCAGTATTTCGATGTATTTATGTATTTGCAACTAGAATTTCTGGACCGTCGTTGGGGAACCCAACGTTTGTAAATCTATGATAACTTTCACTGCTTACTTCAGTGTACACAAAGCCCGACTAAGCTCGACAATATATACCCGCAATGGACTCATATTTCGCTTAATAGGATATTTAAAACTCAAAAATTTCGGTAGCCTTCCCATTGGTGCCACAAAGTCAAAAATATGGTTAACTAAACAAGATGACAAACTTTAATAAAACTTTCGCAATCAATGGTCTCCCTTACACATTCAATATAAAATATCTCAAATATTCTTCAAATGAGTGCTATCAGGAATGAAGCCCTTATTTTTAATAAATTGCCACGAACGTGTATTGACGTTGTGGAAAATGCACTTTATGGATAAGTGTGGATAAGTAATCACAAAATAAGTTGAGCCTGAACGAAATCAAAAGGAATATCCAATATCTTGATGATGGGCAAAGGTTTTGAGAGCTTTTTTTTACACGCCTAAAGAAAATATACATATGTATATGAATTGTAAATATTTTGAATTTACATCGATGTTTTCGCGATTTCCACTCGAATTTAGCTCTTATCATTGCATTCGTCAACATCTTTCTTGTATAATATCGGCAGTCCACGGACCACTCTACTTCACCGGCGCCAACAATTCAAGGTACATAATTCTGAAAGAGCTTCTAAAAAAGCTATTTGACACAAATTCAATCAATATTTCTACAAGTTTATCTAAGCTTTCTCACAGTTGTATTTTGTGAGTTCATAATGTGCCTGAAACAATTTGTGCATATACAGCGATATGGAACATCCCGGGCCGAGTGACTGGTCTTTCGTTTGTTTGAAATTTTTAATAACTTCAGTCGTCGTTTTAGTGCCTCATCACACGAAGAATTCTTTCTAGCATTTTATTCCGAAAATGCACTCGTTTTAAGTAGCACAAAAGCTGATCTCAGTAGTCAAGCATTTTGCCGGAAATACAGAGATATCATAATTCTATCCAATTCAAAAGTATTATTTATTGTGTTCTTAGTCTAAGGCCTTGTTGCTTCGGCTCAATAGCTAACATATAATTTTTATAAATATATGTTAGCTTTGGTAAATTAATAAATATATAAATAACATAAATACTTATTGGGTTCAAAAGTCCCCAGAGAAAATCCTTAAAATCTTTTGATTTGGGAAAATATGCTTAGTAGTAGATCAGGCACTTCCAATCAATAGTGTTGAATACACTCTCTGTCAATTATTTTATTTTTCAAGTGAATCAAACTTCACCCAGTTGAAGTGTCGGCAGTTTTGCAAATTTGTTTGTCATTCAGTGGTTCAAAATTTCCAATCTGATTAATTTTCTTTAAAATGGTGAGTTTCGTCGAATCTATAATGGAACTTCTAAATAAAGAAAAGTTTTTTCGAATACATCATCCTTGATCATCTTACAAAATAATTAAAATCTACTTCGACCTAACCTAAGTGCTGTTTTCATTGTGCTCCTTGTCTCTTTTTAGTTCCGAAACCAATACGATAGCGATGTTACGGTCTGGAGTCCACAGGGGCGAATCCATCAAGTGGAGTATGCCATGGAGGCAGTTAAGCTGGGCTCAGCTACTGTAGGTCTCAAGAATCGCGAATATGCCGTCTTAGTAGGGCTACGCCGTGCGTCATCTGAGCTATCGTCCAGCCAGAAGAAAATCATCGCAATCGATGAGCATTTGGGCATTTCTATTGCCGGAATCACTGCTGATGCTCGCATTCTGAGTCGTTATCTCCGCACAGAGTGCTTAAACTACAAATACACTTACGACACGGCGTATCCTGTGTCGCGATTGATTATGAATCTGGGTAACAAGATGCAGGTCACTACGCAGCGTTATGACCGCCGTCCATATGGTGTTGGCCTTCTGGTTGCTGGATATGATGATCGGGGACCACATGTATATGAAGTTGTTCCATCGGCTAACTACTTTAGCTGCAAGGCCATGTCAATTGGGTCGCGTTCGCAGAGTGCGCGTACATACCTCGAGCGTCATTTGAAGGAGTTTATCGATTGTTCCAAGGACGATTTAATTTGTCATGGTATCCAGGCAATTCAGGGATCTTTGCCTAACGACGACTCGGTCACAGATGGCAAGAATTCGTCGCTTTTGGTAAGCGAAACTTGCGAATTTCCCCAGAGAGTTTAATTTATTTATTTGTTTCAGAATATCTCGGTAGCAATTGTGGGAAAGGATCAGCCGTTTAAGATTTTCGACGATGAGGAGAACTTGCATTACGTGAACATGGCCAAGGCTAAAGGTGGTGCAGGTCCATCCAAGAGGGAGGGCCAAGATCCTTCTTCTAGCGCCGGTGATGATGACGATGACGACAAGCCACGTCCACCCCCAAACGATCCTCAGGTAGCAGTAGCAACCATGGAGCATTAAATGCTCCCAATTTTGATAACGATTCTGCTGATGGCCTGGAGTTCAATGTGTTGTTTTAAATGGGGATCCATTGGGCGATTAACATCCAATGGGTCCCCATGCAAAATTAATATTACGCTCGAGTTTAAGGTGTGCCAATTGGATTATCCAGACGCCTTTGTATTTGATTTCGTTTAATTTTTACAATAAAGCTTCGGCAATTCATTAATAATGAGAATTGAGTTCTCAGTTTTTGCAAGTTATCACAGTTTCGAATCCCATGCCTCTGGTTTCTTTTCTGCAGGATGTTGACCTTGATTTTCAGTGAGAAGTGTTTCAAAAGTGTTATCAGTTTCACTTATGCGACACATTCCATCGGCGGAGCTGGAACGATGAAGAAATTGGCGCACATGCAAAGGTTTTTTTTTGCTGCTGATGGCTTGCTTCTGGCAACTGTAAGGAGATATTGCAATAGAAACTGAAGTAATCTTCAGGATCTTAAGGTAGTAATCCGATGTGACGCATGTTTTTACTAGTATATACTTTAAAGTGTACAAACAAATTTTTTGACTTAATTTTACATTAATTTGTTCATAATTTCACCATCAAAGTGGAGTCCTCGAGAAAAAGGTGAGCTGTTTGAGGAAGCACACCTCCCTCGTTGTCATCTGAAATATAAAGATCGAAGATATTGTTCTGTAGACTTTATTCTAATGAACTAACCAATTATATGCATGTTAAAAAAAAAACTTGTGAAAAAAAGTTCTCAAAATCGCAAATTTTTCGTTCATAAATTGTTTAAAAAAATTATATTTTTATTAAGAAATTTAATGTTTTAAAGGTTACAAGTTTATCTATGTATTATTAGAATAATCGGTTAAATAGTTTTGAGTCAGTGCTTCCCCGAAATCTCAAAAATATGGTTTCGAGAAAAACGCGTTTAAAGCTTTGACAATATTTACCTTAGTCAACTATGCCTGGTGCATAGAGAAATACTTCCGTTTCCTAAAAGTTATCATTTTCAGCGGCTTCGAGAGCCCTGCGTAAGGTACTGTCTTCTTTACAGTTGATTTCTGTAGTTTTCTCTGGCCTTAAAATACAATTAAACTTGGAAGCGGGAGGGAGCAGGGTTATTCGCTATGCGGCCTACGTTACAATAGCCGTCTCAGGTAAGCATCTTAATACCATCAAAGAGTCCTTCAGCTAAATCTTAATAGATTAACCCGTTGGGCGGATTGATGTGGATTGGGCGTTAGCCCCCATAAAACGTCCTCTTTTCCAGGTAAAATAAAATCCTAACTATAAACCCGCCCTCAATAATCGGTACCAATTGAGTGTTTTCCGAAACAGCAAAATACCTGGGTCTCATTTTTGATAGGAAACTAAACTGGAAGCCTAACATTCAAAAAAGAGTCAAGAAAGCTACAGTAGCTCTATTTTCTTACAAGAAAGCCATTGGAAACAGATGAGGCCTCCAACCTCGAATAACCCACTATACATCTCGGTCATAAGACCGATACTCACGGTGTGGTGGTCTGGTGAACGGCCTTAGATATTGCAGTCAACTGCAAAAAACTAAGCCGAATCCAAAGAACATCATGTTTATGCATAAGCGGAGCTCTACGCTCCATTCCCTCCGCGGCGCCAGATATTCTGTTTCACTTGACACACATCGACATCGCCTTAAAGCGACTGATATAAGCCAAATCTTAGTCTCTTCTTCCGTCTTTCAAATCACTGTAGCGTGTTCATCGGAAATTTTGGCGATTAAAGAAACTCTGTCCTGGCTGAAGAAAAACGTAATATCTGCAAAGATATCCGCATCTTTTCGGATAGTCAGGCCGCTATCAAGTCCCTGGACTCGTTCTCACTATATTCTAAAACCGCCCTTGAATGCCTATTATCTCTTACAGAGATGGCAGAGCATTTTAACCTTCACCTTTGTTGGGTGCCGGGCCACAGGGTCATTCCAGGGAATTTTAGGACCGACAAACTCCCTAAAATTGGAATCACTCTATCTACTCTACCGGAAAAGGGTAGCATAGGTATACCAATCTCTACGTGCAAGTTATTATATAATCTGGATGCTAATAAAAGAACAGACCTTAGACCGGTGGGCCAACACTAAACAAATCTGGCCAAAGCTGTATCTAAATCGGTCTAAGATACTGATTTTTTTAAATAGGAAACATATCAGCGCCATTATAGGTGTCATCACTAGACACTGCCTTCTAGGCAAGCATGCAGGAAGGCTTGGTGATTTTACAAACGATTTCCGTAGAAGCTGCATTGACGAGAAGGAAGAGGAGACAATCCTCTACCTTCTCTGTACATGCTCAACTCTTTCCCAGAGAAGAAAACTCCACATAAAAGCCTTCTACTACAACGACTTAAACGATCTTAAGAATACAGATGTTAACAGTCTCCTTCGCTTTATCATAAGCTCGAATTGGTTCCATGAGTAAGAGGATCATAGATCCACGTGGCAGCACAACGAACAAATAGGCCTAAGTGGGTTGGTTTTCCAACCGAGACTCTCACCTAACCTTACCTAACAATGTTGGCGTAGTCCCTGGCTGTTTGACTTATTGTGACACCCGTCACTTCCATAACTTTGAGTACAGGTAGAAAACCCTCATTAAAGGTGCAGGCAAGCGTATAGGTAACGATTTTCAAAACATTTTTCCCAGTAAAAGTATTCTTCGGAGCAAAATTCCATACAAAGTGATTGAAACTTTCGTTATTATTTTGGGGGTTTCCCCCCCAAACATCTTTTCAACAAGTCGTCAGATGCTTAAGTCTCGTAGACTGGTTTTATAAGTTTTATAACTTGCTCGCCAAACGTGACTGGTACGTGACATAAGTGCTTTCTTGATTTTCCGCTTTCAATTTCTGATATTTGCACCAAGAATCTGGACAATAAAAGTGCTGAGGATTTTCATTTGTCGATGTCATGTGGTAGAACGTAGTCCACGGCTCTTTTCATTTCTTCGAGAGATTGACAGTTTCTCGTGACTGCTAAAGAATAGTAAGTACTCATTTTCAACATAAACTAATTATTAATTAATTAAAAGTTAATTGCAACGGATTGGGTTTCGGTGATTCAGCGCTGATCAACGAGTCTCTCTTCATCCTACGCCTTTTTGAAGCACTTTCCACGGTGCTGCCTCCTCTTTTCTCATCTGCCTCTAATTGTGTTTTTAGCTTTTGTGTACTCCTTATGAGTTTTTTTTTTACGCCTTGAAGTGCCCGGTACATTCGTTTCCTCACGTGCAATACACATTCTTGCTTTTCTACTTTTGGGTCGCCAATGTAAGGTTTATCATGAATCAAATTTCTGTGGGTTTTACTGTACCCCACAGTTTAATACCATAACGCTGCGCAGCACGCTTGAACATTTCCGAAATCCTGTTGACCTCCATTTTACCACTACTACCCTCGTGATTTGCTGTGCATTCGTCCTTGTGATCATTAAATAAAAAAAAGGAATAACCTCTCCTAGCCCACGAACCATCTCCTAAGACCGTTAAGTAATATAATTTTCTGGGTGATCTTCTCTCAAATTTTTCCGTTTTCTTCCTTTATTGCTTTTTGAAACACAACGTCAGTAACAGCTTCGATAACAATTGTTTGTTCTACCATTTGATAGTAGAGAGACTTATGAAAAATATTTAAATCCATTAACGAGCAAAAAATATTAATTCCATCGTGACCAACACCAAGCAACCTCATTACATAAATAAATCGTCGGTTAATTTTTTATCATTAGATATGAATCAATCAGATATTCTCAGCACGAACATTTCACACAAAATTTAAATCCTAATCCTCTAGATGAATGTTTCAAAAATTTGATATCACTGTTCCAAAGTTTATATTTTACCGCGGATTCATCAACACCAAAGCGAAGGTGATTATAACGTACTTGAAACTAATGTCATGGCTTACTTCAAAGTCACTTTATCTTTCAATTTTTCTGCACTTGTACTCCCAAAATTAATATCACTATCTGCAGTATGTTGATTACCTTGAAATGATCTTTTTCTTCCATCTTTATTCTCTTGTCAACCTTGGCTAAAACGCTTGTTTCCCATTTTAGAGCAGTGTGCACTCGTCGAGCGAAAAACAGTCACTGAAGAACTGCTCCAAAAAATTTTTTGTACTTTCTTATATTTCATCTTTGTCAATTGAAAAGGTTTGCTATAATACGCATACCTGCGTACCCTACCTAATAAAAGACGGGAGGACAATAAAAGAGGGAACGGGTAGAGCAGCTGCCGCTAGTGCGTCAACACACTTTTATACACACTACGGTGCGTTCTTATTTTTGCTGTAACTTTGAAAATATTACAAATTTCGGCCTGAAAATGTTAGGGTATATTTTTAAGATGTTTTTCTTCCGAAAAATGTAAAAAAAAACCGATCTTTTGAACTCGTCACACCGGACTACTACCTTAATATGCTTCTTCCTTAATTTAACATCTAGCTTGCTGGATTATTAATTAATTTTTTAGTGAAGTTAATATGAGTCGACGCCACTTCTTTATCCACTCTACAACTTCGTTTGTGGCGTTTTGCAACTTTCAAGTGGACTCTGTGGAGTTCCTTCCGGTCGATAAAATAGCCATGTCGGCAGCAAACGTAGCTATTTTAGAATTTGTTGGAGTTGGGAGGTCGTTTTGGAACAATAGATACAAGACCGGACCAAGGACACTACTCGGGGGGGACTCCGGCTCTTATTTTGCGTAGCGTAAAATATTTATTTTCATTGTTCACACGAAAGT
Organism: Volucella inanis; assembly: GCA_907269105.1. NCBI lineage: Eukaryota > Metazoa > Arthropoda > Insecta > Diptera > Syrphidae > Volucella > Volucella inanis. The sequence continues at coordinate 72,356,576 of OU026157.1, read as the reverse complement.
GTCTATCAGTTAAGTGTGACTTTAGAATTAGATAAAACTCTTTTGGTAGAAATCTTTGGAGTTTGCTAGAAACACATGCAAGAAATTTTTATTATTTTTTTTGATCTAGTGCATTTTCTATTACATTTGTCAATCGATGTACTTGTTCAAGCGTTGTGTGTTTATTTTTGAATCCAAATTAGTGAGTTGAGATCAGATTTCTTTCAGTAATAATTGGTTGAAGGCGTTTCAGTAGAATTTTTTTCAAATAGTTTTGACATTGTAGGGAGAAGAGATATGGGTCGATATGATTTCTTGTCAGTTGGTGGTTTTCCTGGTTTAGCAATCATAATGACTTCTGCTATTTTTCACTGTTTTGGTATATATTTCAGGCGAAAAGCTGCATTGATGATATGTTGAAGTCTCCAGTCATCCGATCGTATCTTGGGCTTTTTTAAGCTTCAATTTCCTTCTGGATGGTCTTTTTTAGCTCCGTTAGACTAACTACTTGTATATCTGATTTAACGTTTTTTATCACAAGTGAAGAATTTTCTTCCGTCGTTTGTTCTGGGAGTGATGTAAATGTGTCTTCAAGGTAGTTTGCAAATAGTTCCGTTTTTTAGACACGCTTCTTGCCCATGTATTATCTTCCATTTTTAATCACGGGTTTTGATGTATTGGTCTTTTTATGCTTTCCACAATGAATATTCTTTATCTTTTTCGGCTGATATGTTTTGAAAACAATATATCTAGCAATAGTTTCGTTTTTAATTGCCTTCAAGAGTGCTTTTAACCCGTTGCAGTATCTATTAAATATTGCTTAGTTTTATTTGTCCGGCAGGTTTGCCACATCTTTGTTGCTTTCCGTTTTTTATTTAATAGAGTTTTAATCTGTAGTTTGTGTATGATACCCCAGGTGTTTTTTTTTATTGATCCTGGAGTGCTTTCTCAAGCTGCAAGCTGGATGTTACTCACTAAGAGATCAAGTTCTTCTTCAATTTGTGGTTATTATTTATATATTTATTCAAGAAGATGACGAAAGAAGTGACAATTAGTTTATTTGGGTCTTTTCAGTGTTGCTTAGTGTCATTATAATGTGATCCGATGATAGCAATGTTTCATTCTCTAAGTGTGTGTAGATTTCGGATATAACTTTGGTAATATAGAAGTCTACGATATCAGGAATCTTGTTATTATCAGCCGAGCTGCGAGTTGGTTGATTACCAAAGTGGAAAACGCCCTTGAGTTCTTGTCCAGTTGCAAGAAGCTCTCTACCTTTTGTGGTTGTTATTCTGAATCCCAGAATGTATTTTTCGCATTATAATCACCTCCACTTATAAAGTTCTTACCTAACGTTTGAAGGAACTCCAGATATTCCTTCTTTTTGAGTTTATAACGTGGGGGACAATGGATTGCTGATATATGAGACTCCTTCATTTGTTGTAATTCAATAGATATTCTTACCACTTGCATGTATTCTTTTTCTATTTTTATGATCTTGTGGCGCTTTATACTCTTTATGATGAAAAGTTATGAGCCTCCCCTTGCCGCTTTATCAGCTTGGTAGATGGAATATTTAGTAAAGTGGCTTTCTGAAATCATAAGAATTTTTTTTTTTTTTGAATGGAGAAAAAGTTCTATTTCAAGTGTGTGATTTGTTTTTCCATTTACATTTCAAATGGCCAGTCTTAGTGTTTTAATTTTTTTTATTGTTTATATCCATTTTTATGGCAGTTTCTTTTATCCAATCTTTTGTTCAAAAGCTCAATCCTTTTTAAAATATCGCTGAGTAGGCCATTTACGTTTCCGGCTTCGTTAGGATTTTCTTTATTTATTTTTTTATTTATTTTTCGTGTAGATGTGGGTGCGCATTCTTTTGCTACGGAATTATAAGTTTTGGCAGTAGCATCATTTTTGTAAACTTCTACATAGTTTGGTGTTATCACAGTCTGATTTCGGATATGTAACTTTTTTTGTTCCAAATTTGAAATTCTTGTGCTATTTCACAGCCACAGTAATTTACAAGATGCTGTCCGTTGCAGTGTACACATTTAGGGAGGGTATTTTCAGATAATTTGCAATTTTGGGCAAGATGGTTTCCAGCACATTTTACACATCTTGGTAAACCAGAATTATCCTACTAGTCGAGGACGTCCTTACCGTTTCAGCCTGTTTAAGCTAACACTGAAAACATGCGAAAAAAATCCAAGAACCTCAGTGCGGAAAGCCCAGAGCGGTTGCTTTTGCACTTTAAAAAATTATCGTCTATCATATTCTACAGAATAAAAGAAAGACTTAAAATTTCATCCTTTTAAGATCCAAATGATGAAGGAAGTTAAGGGTGTGAATTAATTAATTTTCGAGCTCTTTTTTTCAAATTGCAGTTCATTCATTCACTGATTATTTTTTCCTTAAATAAGCAAACACAATTACTTTAATCATCGCACACGTGGTTTCAATATGGAACAACTCCGCATACCGTTAGAACATGCATGAATTTGCTGCATTACGCTTTGGAGACGTCCCGTGGCCACCGAGGTATCTAGATTTAGTCCCCATAGATCTTTTTTATGGGGGTACATCATCTACGCTTATAACCTGAAATTCACGACATCTATCCAAGCATACACGTGCCAAACACTGTGGTACGTTTCCAACAGTATGTGAGACTAATTGGAAGGCATAAAAACATAAATCTGCCATGGGTCACCTTGTTTATGTTTGTCAATATATATCCAATGATCAAGCGAGATATCCTGATTGTTTCTTATGATTTTCGACGTGGATTAACTCAACAGTCTCTTCCCAGGCCATCGTGTTCGCCATTCAAAGATTTCTCCGCGTTGGATACCCCATAATTTGACCATCGCTCAAAAACAGGCTCGTGTCGATTGTTCCAAAAAAATGTTGCAAAAATTCGATCACGACGCTTCAAAAGACGTCTATAAGATCGTGACAAGCGGCGAATCATAGATCTATGCATATGCACCCGAAACTAAACAGTTGTTGATTGTATTAATCTTCAAAGCCAAGTCAAACAAAAGTTGCTCGCATACTAAGCATTTCGAAGCAAAAGGTCACGTTTCTTCGGAAAAACCGAACATATCCGCACCGTGCCATTAGAGCAATGTAGAACGCTCAATTCGGAATGTTACACCACCATTTGTTTGGAAGAAATCTTTTGAGAAATAAGGAAAAGCAACCATCAAACACGGATCATTATCCACCACGACAATATTTTGTTATCCGCTATACAGCCCTGACTTGTCATTCAATGGCTTCTTGTTATACTCGCAAGCCAAAAATAAATTACGAGTTCACCGTTTTTCGCTGCCTGAAGAAGCAGTTGATGCGTTTAAATAGCACAAAAAAGATTTTTGAGAATTGATTTAAACGCATGCAAAAGTGTATTTTCAAAATCAATATAGCCATTTTCGATGATAATTATTTGTTTTTACTTGTTTTACTCAAAAGTAAGTAGCAACCTAAACTACGTTCTTTTACACTATTTGGCCACATTTCGTCAGTTTTGCGCATTCCAAGTACTCTATCTCTGCGGACTGTTAAGCGAAATTGTTTCAGATTCTCGAAAATAAATTTTTTTCTGACTTATAAGAATTGATTTCCAATTCAATTCAGTTCTCTTTCATTCCGAATTACCACCTTCGGTTCGGCGTCTGAATTGCCAGTATTGTCAGCAATCCTCCTTTGTACAGTTCGAGATTCCCGCTTAAAATCACCAATATTTCGAATTTCAGGGGATGTTTCACTGAAAGACAGTGTCACTGTATCCAGTCCAAAAATTGTTAACTTTGTTTTCAAAGGCTTTTGAAATGGTCTCTGTTTTTCCGCACTCGGGTAAATCGTCAATGATTTCAAGTTCATTAAATCTTTTCACCCACACTATGCTGGTTTCAGCACCTTACCAATTTAATACCTAACTTTAACAAGCTATTCAGCATGTTGTCCGTCTAGCCAGACTTCTTCTCGGTCGTATTGTCGAAGTTGTTGTCGATTTTTAAGCTAAGTTGAATTGTTTATTCTGCCTGACAGCGAAATGTTGGTAATAATCGCCGCTAAACAGAAACTTCGAGACCAGTGACTCTGCTATTACATTCCCATCTCTATGTACCTCTGCGTGATTCTGTTCGAAATTTGTGTGCTTTTCAAGTTTTTCACATGTTGGCAGAATTTTCAAACATCACTTCCACAGAACTACTTTTCTATGGCCTCGACCGAGCACATCTCCACATTCTCTTTCTTTCTGAGAAGCCGATGTTCCTGTTGTTTCCTTTGCTCACAAAGTTCGTGAGAAGGTCTTGCTGTTCTTTCTACCGCCACATTGTATGGGTCTTGTTTCGCTGCATGGAGATGTCGACACTCTTCAAACCGCATAGGTCCTTTCGTGTGGTTTAAGGGTACTCGAAATGGAAAGGGTTTAGCAGTATTTTATAACCAGTATTATCTGGTTGACGGTTATTTGGTCAGGTGACTGATAAGTTTTTTTGTGGGTGTTGAGGTATGGCAAACGTGTGCTCGATATAATGACATTTCGCTCCTTCGCGAAGTCTATTAATTTAAAACCATTCTCGGAACTAACGTCGTGTAGGCTGCGCTTCCCAATTGTTCCGCCAAGGATGCTTTACCTTCTTTACGTGGCGTTAATATCACCAAGGATGGTCTTAACGTCGTGCTTGGAACATTGCTTAGTCTAATTGAGGAACACGTAGAGGCATTCTCCCCATGCCCTCTGTTAAAAACTCACCTTGATTAAGCTTATTTGGAGAATATGGTGTTAGTTCGAAAATTTCATATGCAAGCCAGTTTTTGTTTGCTGGCGTCACCAACAGTAAATCCCTCCATATCTTACGAGATCCGGCAGTTTATCCACAGGCACAACTCATAGTTATCTATGATTGCTTTGCACAAATCTGGTTCATTTATAAAAAAAAAGATAAGAACTTAAAAAAAAACTTGTTTATTTCCAAATGAGACATGAGATTGCTTAATTTTATCATAAGAACATTCTTACCTAGTAACTAAGTGTCTATTTGAATACGTCGAATACATTCAATGAGTAAGTACCCGTACGTGTATACTCTTAAATCAACATAACATATATTTATCTGTATTCAAAGTCTACTGAGAACTAACGCTTCTCATAATTAATAATCGTTATATTTAAAATGTCATATAAAAGTCGAACTTGCGATTGCACCACTTAATCGTTAATTCATCAAACGCACACAATCTGTTTGTGATTTAGAATATGTCATGAGTTGCTATAATGTGAGTCAATCAATTGGCTTTTCTCGGTAACACCATTCGAAGTTGCAATCGTAAATGGCGCCTTCGCATAGACAGTTGTCTCGATGAGTCTATAAGACTTTGGTGTTTCTGTTGTTTGACTGGATTCGAGGAGAGTATGATACCAATCGAGGGTGTTAACACTAGGTCCTTCGCCACCTAAATCCGGAGGTAGAATATCCTTGGCAATGCAATCATGTAATGTTGCCAAATTGGTGCCATGCAATTTGAAACGTTCGCGGGTTTTATCCTTAAGAAAGGGTTTTATGACGGCTAAAGCGATGTCCACATACCAGGGTTGAGCGATGAAATGAATAGCTTTGAATTTAGCAGGGAAGCAGTCCTATAAATAGAAATTAAAAAATATTTTTAATTTCGAATGAATATTATTAAAACAATTTATACGAGTATTAGAAAGCTTTTCAAAACAGAGCACTCGAATGCTGTAACTGAATACTACTAAGGAAAATACCTCCATTATTGTAAAGGAGTTACATGCTTCATAAAAAATAAAATTTAAAAATAAACATTCGAAATTACTAACAGGTTTGCTAAAGTCAGCAGTGAAATTCAAAAAACCTGAAAATCAGACACCTATTCGAGACCTTTCAGACAGAACACATTCACTTTCATGGAATGTGGATAACACATGGATAACTCTGTCGATCAAGGATTCGTTAAAATAAGATACATTCTTGAGATAAACCTCGAAAGTCGGGTATATGGTTCAATCCTTATACAAAGAAATATCTTAGAATATTCAGGAAGGAGGAACTATGTAGATCATCTATTTACATAACACCGAATGTAATGAAAGTAAGTTTTGAAATTTTCAGCAAGGAATCTATTTAATATCTACAGACTTTTTAATCTATCTCGCCTGAGATATTCTTACCAATATCCCTTAACGAGGGTTTTTACCGTAAATATGTGTCAATAGAAACAATCGTGCGGGCACACACCAGTTCGTTCTCCCTGGTGAGCCGTCTTCACTATTACCCATGTCCCTTGGACACCATGGGAAAGCTTTTCGAGAGGATAATTTATAAAACATAGACTGCTAGCAGTAGCTCAAGCCTTCTTTGATAACCAACTTGGCTTCAAAAAATAGTGATGAACTATTACAACAAGAGGAAATTGATGTACAGTTGGGATAAAGGCGTAAAATATATATCTAAAAAGAGGTCCCACAGGGATCGGTCCTAGGGCCACTGTTTTGGAACATGATGTATGACGGAATCTGACGACTAACGCTGCCCAAGAGATTAACAATTATTAGATTCGCTGACTGCATTGCTGCCATTAAATGTTGCCAAACAGATTCATTAAGTGGAATCAGCCACAAATGAAGCAATTGCTCGGATAAAATGCGGCGTCAATAGCTACTTCGCAGGTGAGTTGAAATAGTAAAACAAAAGCCAGATGGATGTTTAAATTAATACCAACAATCCAAGACTGGATAAGCTCAAGACACAGGGACTTGCTGGTAGAGCGGTCTGTTGGTATCTTTGAAGATTACGTATCCGTTGAAGCAACCTAAAACAAAGAAAAACACCCGTTTGTCAGATTAAACTTTCTGGCTGTCACGTCGAACCCAAGCGATTATCAGGTAAAGTGCACAGATTCTGCCCTACAACCTTAAACGTTGTCATCCATTCAAAGTACACGATTCCAAATAGTTTTCGTATATAAGCCTTTGGACTACGTCTACATCTTAGTTATATCTTCTACTGTCGATGTCGATGTGTAAAGTGACCTTTGTAAAAACAGTAGATTCGTAATTGCTCTGTCGGGTCCTTCTAGCTTCCCACTAGCTGAGGGAGACATTTCTTGACTACAGATCGTATCCGAGTTGAATTCGTAGCTTATCGACAGTAAATACTGCATCGTAATTTTTCATTTTTTTTTTTTAAATCTTACTAAAAAACTAAACGCAGTAAAAGTTTACCACGTATCTCTTAGAAAGTTATTAAAATAGTCCGTAAATTTAGTGTAGATAAGCTACAATATAGTAGATGTATCGCACGAATTCGCTTCAATAGAGTCAAAGACGGGCATTTCGAAATAGAAATTAGGTACGAGTATGCCCGCGAACCTACTCGCAACACTTAATTCCGTGAACTTACTTCAGTTTTGGAATGGATATAGAGTTATTCAATACAAAAAGTTAAAAAGTAACCTGAAATATGAAACGGAAAAATGTACTGAATGCTTAATAATGTGTGTACATCGACTTTTATACAATAGTACGCTGCGTTGATGCAGTAACAACCTTAATCGAATTGGTTCATACTATTGAACTATTGAAGATTTAGGTAAACAACTTTGAGCTTTAGGCATGTGAACGAACAGAGATCTGACAATCTGAAATACCGTCATATCCGCCAACATAAGCCTGATATATACTTGACGGTAGAGAAGAAAATGAATTTGCCAATAATTGATTCTACGTTCTCCTAAGCCAAAATTACGAGAGGTGATTATACGTTATATTCGGAGAGACATAATCTGTAAAACATTAGTTCCGAAAATGGATTCAACAGGCTATAAATCAAAGAGTATGCCGTCGATAAGGACCAACGACTCGGACCGGAAAGCTATGAATTTGATGTAATAAGACACGTTCTCTACTTGGGCTCCGTTTCAAAAGGTAAACACTAAGTACATAAATCAAGTGAGGAATCGCAGTGATTACCGATCTGAAAAGGCCATATTCGATTCTAGAGAAAAGTTTTTCGAATTGTATTTGGCCTCGTTTGCGCAAATGGAACTTGGAAATTCTCGAGCAAAGTGAAGTAAACATGCCTGAAAAATAAAAATATTCTACCAGAACTTCAGTTGGAGCTGCAGGAGCTGTTGGAGCAAAGGAGCGAAGATATTTTGCAGTCAATCTGCAGTAGCCGACATCAGGTAGACGACTTTAGCGCGATGCGTGCTTGCTGACATTAATCGTTTTCTTACAAAAAACAATTGGTATCAGGAACGAACAGTGTTATATATATGTTCCTCCACAAAGGCAGCACATTAATGTACCTATTTTTGTTTCCGGGAACTTTTTTTTTTCTTCAAATTGGCGTTCAATCGTATGTATCAACGTAGTATGCTTCTGTGTTTAATTTTCTCTTCTCCAAATAATCAACGTTGATCATACTTCGCGCGCCCCGGCCAAAGGCGCACGATCTTTGCCTTCTTTGGATCACTTTCACCGGGTAAAGCCCATTGTTTCAATTGTTCTCTTGGCTCTAGTATGTACCAATGAATCTATGTCTCACCGATGGCCATGAAACGACGCAGAAACTCCTCCGGATTTCGATTAAACAGGGCCAAGCCTTTTCATGCCAGGATATGGCTTACACATTCAGTTGAGAAGCCTGCTACTCAGCCAACCCGCGAATTTTCACTCGGCGGTCCGCCAATATGAGATCATGGGTTTTGTACACGGTTTCATGGTAGCCGTTTTTGGGCCACCGTGGTGGCCGTGGTGTAGTGGTATATGCATAGACTCCTCAAGCAGAGGGTCGCGGGTTCGAATCCCGTGCCAGGCAATTCTGTGAAAAAGTTTTTTCATAGAATTTGTATGTAGTTATATGAAAATCCCGTCGGCGTCAACTCTGACATGACGGCATAACACTGTGTTGGAGACCGACCCACTGGTTGAGGAGGATGTACTAGCTCGTCCCGTCCAGTTTGACAACCACCTCTGGGAAAAATATCGGAACTTAATACACCTGAGTTTCAAACTTCTACACCACCCGCCCGCGCCCTGGAGAAAAAGCCAGTAAAAGGGTATTCATATCCCCTTGGTGCGCGTGCGGTATTATAAAAAAAAAAACCTGTGCGCGGTTGATCAAAAACCGACATGCGGCCAGGCGAAACTCTGGGAACCAATGGTAAACGGTCGTACAGGAAGGAACAAACACATCGTGGTCGCAAAAAACACTAACACGGTGTTTTGAAATGACCGTCAAAAAAAACTAAACGTCAGGTTATCCCCAGGTTATCAAAATATGCCATACTTCAATCATTCCATCATTATCCATTAAAACCTAACACGCTAAAGAAAATTTCAGTGAAATTGTTGTAACAAAAACCAAGAAAAAAAAAAAAAAAATACTTTGTACAGGTGCTCAAAAAAAAAAAAGCAAAAAAAAATACTCACTTGCAATCCCTCGATCATCAATCTTAAAATCTTTGGCTGCAACTGCGCCGATTGACGCAAGGTGAAATTTGTCCAATCCACAATCACCACAAATCCCAGAGCTTGATTTTGCTTCTCCTCCAGCAGTTTATCCAATGTCAACAGAAACGCCCTGTAGACATCTTCAATTGTGTACTTTGTTGATTCCCAGTTGGCTGTGTTGAATAAAATGACTTTCCGCCCACGACGATCGCGTTCCCTCAAGATACATGGGTTTCCATCTCTCAAAGCCAACTGTATAGTTTCATCGAAAATATTTAACTTTTGTAGAAGAACCTTGTTTCTTTGCTTATACGAATGGTAATTCACGATCAATTCAAATGCTTCATTACAACGGAACTTTCGGGCATATAAAAACCTATTTAAGAAATCATCATCGGTACAGCAGGATTTATCCTTCAAAGCAAAATTCATGCTGGCTCCAATCATTTCCTTAAGGGCCAATAATGCCTTCCGTCTGTCGCGGGGCTCATTTTTGTTAAATGGTTGCTGCTGCCTACCCAGATATGGGAGGGCGGTGTCCAGGTATCGTTTGCTCATCTGAAATTCAAAATATTCCGACATTGTATCTAAAAGGAAATAAAATGATAATTTTTAACAAATTATTTACCATGAAAGTAAAGATTTAATAATTTTTGCTTGTGAGAAATAAAAATAAATATGACTTGTTTTCTATTTTGGATCTCAACTCTGTGACCGGCGTAAAGTGAATAAGAATCGAATTTTGTGTAGAGGTGATAAAAAAAATTACAACGATAAGATTTCAAGCATACAACAAATAAAAAAAGCTTATCAAGCCGGCAGTTCTCAGTTAACCGGTTCGTAGTAAATTGATTAAGAATAAATTAGCAGCTGATCATAGATATGTCACTTTAGCCACTCTAGAGAAAGTGGGTCTAAAGATTGGATAATGATTCAGTTGGAAGTTCAAGATATTTGAAGTATGTAGTTTTAAGGTAACCACTAACGAGTATAATCAATTTATCGCTTAGCCACAGAAGCAAATTTGAAAATGTTGACATATCTATGTAAAAGATATAAAGATACATACAATACTTATGGTACAGTTAAATTATTTAAAAAAAAAGTATTACCCTAAAAGGACATTGCAGAGTACTGACGTTACACGACAACGATAGACAGGCGACTCACGACTGATTCAAATCGCATTCATTTTTTGGGGATATGCCTCGTACTTCGTGTATCCTTTGAAAGAACAACAAGCCGCATTCGTCACGACTACATGGGGTAAAAGTACAGGTAGCTTGCAATCAAGGTGATATTATTTCCTATTGCGACAAGGGTGTTACTGTCTGTTACTAGGGTAACCCAGTTTGTTGTATGAGGCTAAAGGGCTTCCAGGTGCATACCCATGTAGGAAAGCCGCTAAATGCAAGGTAACGCACTTGACAACAATCACTTATCATGACCTGTCAATGCTAGTTACTTACAAAAGGCGGAAAACACATAAAAATTTCCATAGCAACATAAGGGACTGTACTTTATGATTTTATGATTGAGGCATATCAATTTGGTTCAAGTTAAGCAATTTTCAGTAATACCACAGCGAAAAAGAAAAAAACTACAATATATGTAATAAAAAACGAATAAAAAATGTTTACTATGCGCAACGCATATTAAAATGTACAATACAAAAATGTATATATCTACAATACTTAGCTCAGGTCGATATAAAATTTAACACATCCATAGCATAGAGCCCAACTCAAACGGTGTCTTTGTTTCAAGTTGCGAACCGATAGCGTAATGTTGCAAGATGATTAATACATGTTACCTCCAGAAAAAATTAATCTACTTCTTAGTGACCCACTTCACGGGATCTTCGTCAAATAAGAGCTTCGAGTGTGCTGTACCTATATTTCGGATTTCTTATATGTGTAAATCTAAAATTCACAATGGCACAGCATACACTGAAGATGAATCGCTAAGAGGCTGTTTAATCGATAGTTTGCCGACTTCGGATCTCAAATACTACAAATACAATACTAGATTTCGTTTCAGCACAAAGGCAAACGCTTTGAATATGCAACAGCAACAGGAACTTCTTATAGCAAAGAAAAGTGCCTTGTAAAGTTAGATCTGGTTTAGTGCTACAACGCCAAAATACCAAGGTATTGTATGATAACTTAAAAAGGAATATGATACACTTTGAACAAGCTGCTTTATTTAGTTTGTGTGGGAGAGCCATTGTAAGGAGATTTTCGCATGAATTTTGGCGAAAACGAAAAATGTGAATTTTGTATGATAACTTTGAAGAAGATTTTTACATTTGTACTGTTATGAACATAACATACCACATAAAGAGGAGCGTGGACAGCGTGGGTCCACGTCGGTCAACAAGGTTATGACGACAGTTTTTTGGATGCACACGCCATTATCCAACATCTTCAAATGGGGAAACAATCAACGATTAATATTATGTATTAGACTGGTTCCAAAACAAATTGTAGTAAAACGATGCCATTTGGCAAATAAGAAAGTGCACACGTTCATAGTTGCCATGGCAAAATTTTAAAGATTGGGTTATGAATTGCTAATCATTCGCCAGAAGAAATTGTTCGGCGAAAAGAGATTTGCCTCCAACGATGAAATAATCGTTTAAACAAATGCCTATTTTGAAGACCTTGACAAATATTTATATTTAGAAGGGGTCAGAAAATTGGAGAAACGTTGGACAACATGCACATGCAAATGGCATGCCAACTCAGAATGCAGAGAAAATGAACGCATTTATCACAGGCAAAAGACTTTGACTTTGGAGGTTTGGCATTGTCTTTCAATAAGGTAGTGGCCTTTAGCGTGGTAGTCGTAACGATAAATTATCTAAACACCTTGGACAGAAAACTTCTAACTCAGAGCAGAGATCTTGTTAAAAAACACTTATCTTACCAATTTTACCATAGATAGCCAAATCTAAGATTGCTGAGTTTAAATTATTGGTCGTCTTTGAATAAAAAATACTTCATGAAATGTTTATTTCTTTCCTGAAAGAAGGCATATATCTAAAAAGACGTAACTGGGAACTAAACGTGCTGTACCAAAATGTGAATATAATCAAAAGGTCAAAAGTCAAGTGGACTAACGCTATACCAAAGAGGGATTTTGGTTCGCAGCTACTTGATTTTGGAAGAAAAATGAAAATAAAACGTCCGGCTTGAATATTTCCAGTGAATATATCAAATAGACCACATAGGCTAAACAGAGAGAAAGCCCGAGACTATAAGAATTGGAAAGGGCTTTAAACTGGGCTTTAACTTAATTAACTTTAACTTACTTATTTCAGAAACAAAACAATACACTAACCTGATAAGGTATGTCACGCATTGAAGAGAAAAATCTCATTCACAAGAACTTTGCCAAAAAAGAAAGCGCCAGAAACAGGCTTATTGGTCTCAAAGGCCATGTATGTTATTTTTGAGGTTTCTAAATAGCTTTCAGCAAATATAGGGTTTTCTAATAACGACTTGACAACTTTTTGAGATATTTCAAAAACTTTATTGTTGGCTTGAAGTACAATCAAAACATATATTTATATGGCCACCGCGGGCATGTTTGCAGCGGTCGATTCGTTGGACCCATTTTTCAATGACTCGGCCACACATTTCGGCCGAAACGGCCGCTATTTAGCGTTCAATGTTGGCTCTGAGCTCTTCCACAAAAATATTAAATCGCACGAACGAGGCGGCCAATCGACTGACCCATGTCTTGAGATAACACGCTCACCATACTTACTCTTCAATAATTCGATTGTAGCGTGTACTGTGTGGCTTGTGGCATCATCCTGTTGAAACCACAAGCCATCCAAGTCCATATCTTCCAATTCGGGCCAAAAATAATCAGTGATCATGGCGCGATAATGCTGACTATTCACAGTAACGTGACGATCGTTATCGTCGATGAAAAGATATGGCCCAATAACTCCGCCGGCATGCAAACCGCGACAAATGTTGGCTCTGAGCTCTTCCAACGTCGTCGGCGTGTTGGAATAAACCAATGACTTAATGTAGCCCCACAGAAAATAGTCAAGCGGCGTTAAATCGCACGAACGAGGCGGCCAATCGACTGACCCATGTCTTGAGATAACACGCTCATCATACTTACTCTTCAATAAATCGATTGTAGCGTGTACTGTGTGGCTTGTGGCACCATCCTGTTGAAACCACATGTCGTCCAAGTCCATATCTTCCAATTTGGGCCAAAAATAATCGGTGATCATGGCGCGATAACACTGACCATTCACAGTAACGTGACGATCGTTATTGTCGACGAAAAAATATGGCCCAATAACGCCTCCGGCATGCAAACCGTACCAAACAGTTATTTTTTGTGGATGAAGTGGTGATTCATGAAGAACATGTGGGTTTTCACCCGACCAATAACGCATATTTTGCTTATTGACGAACCCATTGAGCCAAAAATGAGCCTCGTCACTGAGGAGGATTTTGCGATGAAATTCATCATCTTGGCGCATCTCCTCCAGAACCCAATCGGAGAACGTAGCTCGTTAGTGTAATTGATAGAGACAGTTTGATGATTAGTGAAAGAATGCGTTCACAAATTAAATTCAAAGTTGTCAAGTCCCTATTGGAAAACCCTATACAAGTGACTGCATACATTTCACATAAAACCCAACATACGAGATAATGAAGGTTATGGTCAGACTATCTATGTGCATGAAAAAGCTAATAATTGGGAGTATCTTCAGATAAGCTATCGCAATAAATGCCGACACATTGGTTATGTCACAGTTCTGATACTGATACTGTAAAGCTATCGTGTTTACGGAATTATAAATGTGATTTTGCAATGAATAAGCATTCTTTTTGTCTTCCAGGGTATTTTGGCATTGGCATATGACAATGATCATATCTTGATGTTGTTAAAATAATAAATTCACTGACAGGTGATTACACAATTTAAGGCAGTCAGTGGAAAGTCGGTTTAGGAAGATCCAAGATCTGCACAGATTCCCATCTACCGATTTTTCAATAAGTTTTGGCGCTATTCGTCGTTTAATTTTTCTAAAAACGGGAATACTTTTTTATGAAGACGTGTGAAGTTTCATGTACAGCTGTTTTCCCATTCGTATACTTACAGCCGTTCAAAGTTGACGTGTCACATTGCTTTTTTTACAAATTGAATATCGTGCAGAATCCGACTAAGGTGTTGGTAGATTACCTCCAAACTGGTAAAACAATAAACTCATAAATAAATAATAATAAATAAATAATAACACGTAAACTAAATAAATCATTTTTCATCAAGATAACGCAACGTGACAGGGTCACACAACCCAAAAAACACTCATCAGAATCAGTGAATTTTTTGCTGTATCGAAAGAAATGCTAAGAACGGTCATGGAAGCGTTTTTCGACAGTCTTCATGATTTTCACTTCAGGAGTTGAATCTAGATCACTGCAACAAATGTATTGAAGTATTTCAAACCATAAAATCTCGTTTTTCTTTTCGAACGATAAAACTTTTTGAAAGTGGTTATTGCTTCATTCATAATTTTCAAGGTGCGAACAGACCAAAAGAAGCATTTCAGAAAAATTTCTTAAGATGCGTTTTTAAAATGTTGCTCGATTATTTTTTATTTGCTTCAGAAACATTTTAATTGATCATACATTGATCAATGTACACACCAAAATAAATATTTCTTAAATATTTTTCCGCATTTTTGCACTTGAAGATAATGGATAATGAAAATACGTTTTTTTTTTTTTTTTTAAGTACGAATAAAGTCAGGAGGCTCAAAATTGATGCTTTAAGTGTATTCAGAAATTTCGGGCATTATGTGATCAAATCGTTAGGTATTGCTTTAAACAATAACGATTTTAGGCTGAATTGTTCACATCACTTAAGTTGTGTTGGGTCCTTTTTCTGAAATTTCGGAGTGAATACGACTTTCTTCTATTCCACTGGTTTGGCTCGCAGCTCAGAGACACGCGACATTTGTTACTACGTTTCTAAGAAAGTTACCCTTGTGCTCGCTGTTCTTTCATAAGAAGCAGAAACAGAAGAACTTTTTAAAATTGATAAGCTGGTGAAAAATGCCACAAATAACCTTTTAGGGGCTTATCATGATGGAACAAATAACTATACCAACTTCGTAGAAAAGTGACAACATTTTAACAAGCCTATAACATAAGGCTTAGAAAGGTCTGGTAAGTGCAAATTGAAAATACATTGCAGCAACTTAAAACCACTTGTACTTGTGCTTGATTTTTTTAGAGTCGAGCTTTGTAGACCAGTGTCCAGTTTTCACACTCCTGCCCAACTCCTAAGCTGTACTTCTTATTCCATAAAGTTAAGTATTAGCAACCGAGACCTCTGTTATCAAAATAGGATGGTGAAGCCATCTCAAGTTGCTCAAGGCACTTGATTTAGTCATTAATGTGTTTGTTTTTAAGAAAAAATTAGCAACGGCAGCATTTTTTGGTCGGCCTATTTATTAATCCGTGCTGCTTGTTATTAATAAACTTTTTTAATCGTTTTTCAATCGTTAATCATTTAATTTAATCATAGCAGATATTTATAACTATTTAGTTTTAATTGTAAATTTGGATTAACTTCTTTATTTATTGTTTTTGGAAGCCCGCGTCAAATTTTTATAGAAGAAAGATTTTTTGATCGCTTTACCCGTTTGCACCAATGCCGGATAGTGATTTAAATTTACCAAAAAAAAGGTGTATATATGGTACTTCAGTTTTGCAGCTACCTGCATGGTAATATAATGTAAATAATATTTTACGTCCCTTGTGACGTAAAGCAAATTTATAATTTTGTGGTTTCCAGTCCAAAGGTATTACATAACAATTTGTTGGAAAAAAATAAAATTACTTTTGCGAATTCCTTTCAATACCATTGCCAATATAGGGAATACTAAAACTGGTTCTGACAAAAACCTCTCGCTGACAAAGTTACTTGTTCTTCAAATCGTAAATGTAGTACAATGAACCCTTACTTTTAAAGACTGCATTTTTCCTGCAAAAAAAAAAAAAAAAAAAAAAATCTGCTTCTTGTGAAACTGCAGATACCCTAACCTTACCTGAGTGAATGGTTTAATTCACTTCGATTGTTGTTTTCAGGTCGAGGATACACCCAAAACTGATAATATTCCGCCAGAAGAAGTCAGCCGACACAAATTAAGTATCGAACACAAATACGAGTACGTTTATGCATTTTCGTTCGAGTACTAGTATTTATCCGAAGTAAGTTGTCTGTTGTCCCATTTTTCTTAACTTGAGTTTCTTATCGACAATGCTAATGTTTACACATAAATGAGTTGATAAAAAATAAATTGCCCATTTACTTGAATATAGAAACGTTTTTGTGAATCATAATCATCAATCAATTAAGAATTAATATTTAATGTTTATTTTTATGCAGTCACTAATTCTGGATATCTAAATATTGGTACTTAGAAACAAAATCAGAGCATTAGAATGTGTGGTTTACTTTCAATGAAAATGGTTTTAATCATACATTACTTGCCACAAATATGTATATAAAATTTTCTGAACTAAATATTCTTTGTATGTACCAGAGTTTGAATTGTTGGACAGAAACTATCTACGAGTATTACAGATCGATAATAGACGCAATCTGAAGACTGAATTGGATGATATTAAAAGGGTATCCCACAGTTTACGCAATAAGTTAGTTTTGAACACAAGTTTCAAATAAAAAATTGTATTGATTCATAAAGAATACAGTATAGATAACGTATGGAATAGTATATCGGGCAAATTGCCTCCATGGCTTAGCACTTTTTTGTCAAAATGTTCCATGATAGTTTTGCATAAATGTGGCTCAATTTGTTCCTTCAAGGCGTGGGTGGTCGAGAAATTACACGATCAGGAAATGACTCATGCAGTAATTGAATTGTTTCTAGCACTGTACGGCATGTGGCACTGACTTGTTGAAACCACATATCATTTAAATCCATTTCTTGCAATTTAGGTACAAATGCAAAATATCTACAACTGTAGTATCATGTCGCGATAGCGAGCACTATTAACTGTTAGTGACTGACTAGCCCCATTTTCTAGCAAGAATAGTCCGATGACGCTTCCACCCTGATATCTCCTCCAAACAGTGACACGTTGTGGATGCATTTGTTTCTCAACAATCACTCGTGGATTTTCTGAACTCTTAATTCGAAGATTAATAAAGCCATCAAAATCAGCCTGTAGCTGACAAACCTCCATTATTTTTAAAATATTACTCAAGAATGAAAACTGATCGCTCTTTCGAGGAGCACTCGATTTTAAACTATAACTATGAACTGACAGCTGTCATGTTGTTTTTCATTTTGTTGGCAACACTTTACCGTACAAATGGCAAAAAATTCACGTGCATTTTTGGCCACCCATTGGTACTACTATCGTATTATTTCGAATAAGAAAAATATCCAATTTGGCATATTGTCGAATTTTAAAAATGAGTGAGTATTTGGTGGATAATTTATCCTGCTTATATATCAAGCGAAAACGTAAATACCCAACGCATGTACGTAACAAATGTCTGATAAATAGAGTCCTGATATTGTTTGAAGTGTTCACGACGTCATTAAAGTTAATGCTATCATGTTTTATTAATTTTTAAAATCATTTGAAAAGATTTTCCCTCCAAATTTTAACAAGTAGAGCTACTAGAGTACCTTTATGAATAAGGTATGTGAGTGATTGTATGTTGTAAGGGGTTTGAGACATCACCGAATTCAACTTTTCACATTTTCCGTATAAGTGATCATCTGACGGTTGAGATTACAACTCAATTGGGTCAGCAAATACATTTGCAAAGGCTCTTTACAGCCGGGATTGAAGCAGAGCTTAAAATTGCAACGCCTGAGATGAACCTCACCAAGTATGTATATGTTGTAACAAATAAAACCATTGATCAAGAAAAAAGCCTCTAACCAGCATAGTTATAGGTAGCCAGATGATCTTTTACTGTCCACGGGTTAAGTGATATGTACTGAGAAGTTTATTCGCAGGTCAAATATATAGACATGTTCTAAAATTCGCCACAACGCCATTGTGAAAAAAAAAAACGCCAGGAAACTCAAATCGGGAACGGATGTTTAAACTAAATTAACTGACTAATTGGGAGAGCAAACAATAATCCGAATGCAAGTCCTTACCATATCAGAAGAAAAATAAGGAAAATTTTGAAAACCAAGAAGACTAAGAACTTACATTTTTTCAGCGAAGTGTGAGCACTTCTGCCGACGAACAAATATGTTTTAAAAAACAAATTGCTCAACAATCATACATATTCCATGAAGGAAATAACAGTGGCATGCGTCTCAGATATTGAAAAGGCTTTTGGCTGTCTTTAAATCACATGAATGTTGTACTAGCATATTTTTAAAACTACAGGATAAATCCCAAATCCTCTTATCGATGATGAGTCAGCAAATGGAGCGGAGTGCAAAAGGCAGATATACGCCGACGATTGCAGCTCCTATACAAACTTTATTTCTCTGGAAATCTTAACAAGATGAGTTTAGGATCTTAATAAAAGCCTCTGAAACTCGTAACAGCACTGTTTCTAGATTCAAATAACAGCCCTCATAGGAAGAAGTAGGGCAACCCTAACCCTTTCAACCCTTTCACACAGTTCAATGGTTTCCTCAAAGTTAATGAGCAAGCCTGTGAGTATCAAACCCGTAGCAAGTGAACAGACCTTGCACTGCATTTGATGTATAAAATCCTAAGGAGGAGAAGTGGACTCAGACAAGAAACTAAGTTTCTTATTCATGTGCTTATAATTGATAATTGATTATGCCTACTATCAAGGAAAGACTGAACAACTTAGGGAACTAAACGGATTTATATCAAATATATGTAAAAATACTGACCACCAAACGATTGGTCGGATGAAAGATAAATTTAACGAATACAAAGAAAGATTAATTCTAATTTATTGATTCTAGTAAAAAAACATATAAGCATATTGACGGCAATGATGAATCAGAAATTTAGCGCTTCATTTATCAACCTTTAAAAATGTTAACAGCGCAATGCAGCGAGAATAAATTAGGATGAACAATAGCAATAAATAAATCACTGCGACAATGAGATCTCATACAATCAGTGAGCTATTTAAACCTTCGGAATTTGGCAACCCTATAACTGTGTCATCTGTTTTTAGAAAGGCTTATGATAGCCCGCCATTGAAAGGCGTGTGCCACCACAACGGGCTGTTATCGTGCAGCTTTACATTCAAAAAGTGTTCTTAATTGCGTTTAGACCAACAATTACGCCATCGGCAATCTTGCTAATGTCAGTCATCAAGGCCGACGTCGTCCGAGTTTGTCTGATGAGAACATTGAGGTGTATAGGCCATCGTTGAGAGATCACCGACAACATCCAACCGTTACCGTTTTTTGCAGTTGTGCATTCCTCGAACGTCTCTCCGATGCATAATTCGTGCTGTTTTGAAGTTATTGGGAAGCCACGTCCTTTGAATTATACGATGATTTTATGAAGAAAATTATCCTGACTTATGAGGGTCATTTTGCTTTGAAAATAGTTTATTCTATACCAACGAAAACATTCAATTAATTTACAAAGAACCTTTCCACAACCAACGTGTTACTGTTTGGGTTGGAATTTGTGTGGAAATAATTATTGGACTGTTTTCTTCGAGCAGCGGTAACCGGTCGGTTCCAACAGACCGGCGCCACATATCATACAACTCGAGCTGTGATCCCTTATTTTGAAAAATTGTGGTTTTGACTGGCCTTCACGATCACCCAACTTAATGTCTTCAGACTTCTTCCTATGGGGTTATTTGAAGTCCAAAGTTTATGTCAACAAGTCAGGGACTCTAGAAGCCTTCGCTCTGGCCTCAATCTTTTACCCGATATCATATTGAAAAATGATCAGAATAAATTTGCAAGGTTTAAAATAAACGAAAAATAACTACACAACTGTACTGTCCGTTAATATTGAAATTAGGGGCAAGCAAAACATACATAAGTAAATGTCTGATATTTATTTCCCCAATAAATCCTTTTTTTTTTGTAAATTAAGTTGAAAATTTACCATACATACGTATGTATATTACCGAATGTTTGTCATGTTGTCTAAAACTGATGGCAATTCTATCGTGATACGTAACACAATAATTTTACTAATTACTTTAATGTTTTTTGTTTGTTTATTAAGCAGTTTTCAATTACTCACTGTATTAATCTTACAATAAAGATGTGCAATAAAAGGTCTTACGATTTACCTCATAAAAATATAACACGTTCGCCTTGAACTCAACCCATGACTAGCTTCCTTGCCTAACCGTTTGACAAAAAATAGTAATTTTTTTTTTGTTCTTTTGTAATTAACTTCAAGTCGTCAACAACTTTTTTTTGGATATAAACTTTAAACACATTACTCATCACAGGGAAGAAATTTACGACCATTTTAGGAAGCGCATATGTACATCCTGCCCAACTGCCAAATCTGGGCGTTAAATGTCTATACACTGTCTCCGGTTGACGGTTCACTTTCGGACTGAGACCTGAACTCATGATTTTATCAAGAAAATAGGAAAAAAATTATTTAAATTTATGCGTACACAGAATGTTAGTTCCTGCCTTAAAAACCGTACCGTATAGTGTGTAAATGAGTTTGTTACAAAGGGAGTTAAAAGTCTGAACATTTACCTTACGACCAAATTGGTTTTGGAAGCGTGTAAGGTAAAGTGACCAGCGTGCTAAATTACGCATGAGACTATTAACAAAGAGGATTTCCGGTTTTATGGTTTAACTTAAGAACAATAACGAATGCACAAAATAAACACACAATGGGAGTTCTGTTTGATTTGGTAGAGTGACACAGCCAACGTTGACAAACGAGAATTATATATAACTTATAATAAATAAAGATAAAATTGTAATCCAACGACCATTTAAATATTTTATTAGTTTACAACCTCAAGATTCCGGAACTGGGAGTAATTTGATTAGACTGAACAGTTTCTGAATGAACCAGTGTATCGTAGAAGATTATCTAAAAGATTTTAAATGCTTTTATTGTATTTACATTGTATACATCTATTATTATAACAGTTTCAAGTGCCAGTTGTTGATTATCGTTTTCTGAATTAAAAAGATTTTATCAAAGAATACTAGTAATAATTTAGATATAGATAAAATAAACGATATGATGTAGACTATAGTCAAGTATACAGGTAACATACATATGGTGCGAAAGAATGAACTGGCCTTCAAACTAAAAATTGGTAAATATGCCTCGAATTCAGGCTAATCAGGTTAGGCAGTTTTACGTTAGAAATTAAACTTATCGGCATTAGATGACTTGTAATTATACCCTAAATACATGCCAAATATCATAGAGTGAAAAAATCACATAGAAAATACTTCTAAAGTTTAATCTCGATATGTATACCATTATTGTTGTACTTTAGTCTTCCTATTAAAACATCGTCTAAAAATATGCTGCATTCTGTTTCTCATTGTATATCCGTTTTACTGATGATGAGAAAATGCTTCAATGATGGATTCTCTACAGTGTCAGCAATTACAATATCAGCAGCGAGTTTAGCAACGAGTTCAGCAGCCTGATGCGAGCGTGGGCTTGAACGTCCAGAAATAATAATCTTCGGTGTTTTCATTATTCTCACAGCAAACATCGCAGGAATTTGTATCACTTATACGAGACTTAGTATAATTTATTGCTTTGTAAAAGGGGAATGCCCCATTACGATACCCTACAGACTTGAAGCTGACCTCTTAGAGACGTAGAAAAACATGCTTGGTGTGCCAGCATCCTGGAGTGTTATGCTACTAACAGTTGTGCTCACTTGAGACCTAATTTATAATGAAAGCTCTAATAGAAGAAAGCAGTCCTAATGCAGGTTCACAGCCTTGCCTATCAAACTCATCGGCGATCTAGATTACTGTGATCCCATTGTGACCTGGGAGTCAAATAAAGCTCAGCGTTCAGAAAGTCCTATCTTCCTAGATTCACAATATTTAATGAGTTCGGATACTGTCTTTCGTAGTGGCGGTAGTACTGAACCATAGGAAAAATAAGGCGACGCAGTGACGAATTTGTGTCATTCTGTTCTTTTTAAAGCATATACAACCAGATCTTATTAACAAAAAAGAGTTTTTGTATTGTAGTTTCATGCATCTTGGCTTGGGGATCACTATATAGAATCTTCTGCCGAAGCACATAGTCTTAGGTAGGCACTTATTTACGGCTTCGGTAGCAGTAACCATCTTTACGCGCCATGCCTTTGCCTTACGTCTTTTGTATACCTCGACTATCTCTTAGAAGGTAGTCTTTCAAAGCGTATCTCTTCTGGAGTTTGTTCGATTTTTTTTCTGTTTCCCGGAATAAGGCATCAAAAATGACACACTGATCAACCTCTTTTTTCTAATAGAATTTAATCATAAATGGTTGAGCTTCTTCGGTATGCTCCCCATCAACACAATATACCGAACTTGTCGTAAAAAGAGCCGCAGGAGGCATTTTTATCCAAAGACTTTGGGTCAGCGTCGAAATTGGGTAGGAACTTATTTATTATGATGATTGGGGGCTCTAGAACTCGTGCTTCATACGGGTGGATTATCGTTACTGCCAATTTCACCTAGAGTACAATCCTGTCGGGACATAGGCATGCATCTTGCTTAATCATTTAATGTAAGCTCTGCAAGTCTGGCGCTTTGTTCGATGGCTACCGGAGAGTCTTTCATATTGAGATTTTTGCAATAAATCTCTTTATGGCAAAGTCCCTTAGTTTCACCAATCGGATTTACTTAAATGATGTATGTCCCACTTATATGCGTTCTCTATTCCACGCAGACTACCAGTGCTACCATTGCTACCAGTGCTACCATTGCTACCATTGTTACCACTTTTCTGTTATTTCTATAAAAATTGACTTGTTTGCTGAATCTATTCCGTCGAATAAAATGCGATAGGTACGGTCACTCCATTTTTATTTTTAACTAAACTCCTTCAATATTAATATCCATGAGATTAACTTCCGTAGCAACATTCGTTTCACATACTTCAATGGGTTTAAGCCTCGATTAAATAGACGCATTAATTCCTCAAAAGACGTAACATACGAAATAATTTTTGAAAGACTGCCAATACTTCACAATCACTTACACATCACACCGAAGTAATCAACGTGAAGTAGATTAGGTTGAGTGTCTTTCCTCATTTCCATCCTAGCGATGATTCATCTGAATCACACGCATCCGTAACCGTGGATTGGCAATCGACTCACATATCGTAAAAGCGCCATGATAAATTACCTTAAGTCTTATGTCTGTTGCATTACAGATCTGCAAGTCAAAAGCAATAAGAAAAACTTGCTCCATTCGTACTCATTCGATTTGATATTTTAAAGCACCGCAAATCCATAGATAGATGTATGTTATGTGGAGATCTCGCGCTACATTTGCGGTTTCCGTTCAGGGAAAATGGCAACACAAATCAAATGCTATAAAAAAAGCCACAGCTGCAGCTCTGATGTATAAATGATGATAATATATTCCTCAAAAAAGCCTTGAAAAAAAACCAAAACATCATAGAAACTACGTACAATGCAGAAAAAAATTAGAAATAAAATGTGATTCAGTCAATATTTACGGTCATCCATTGGACATGTAATGATTCTGTTACAACACTAACTAGAGCGCAATGCATTCTGGACTTGAGCTGGTGTCATTTAACTTCTTTCACATGTTCCATTGAACTTGATTTGTCTGTCCAGTCATATGCACTTTAATGGCCAAACAAAGTCGTTTCATTGCTTCAGGTTTTCAAGTTTCTGGTACGTAAATGGAATAAATAGTGCCGGAGAATCGTAACGCTTCAACCGGTTGTTTAGTGGAGTCACTGTAGGCGTTTCAAAGACATTTTAAGTATCTTTTTCTGCGAAAATAATAACAAAACATAGAGCGTGGTGTGACTGGAGTGCATTACCCATAACCACCCACTATACTGGTTAGCACGCAGTGGTTATATTCATATTTTTTTCGTTTTGATTGTCCTACCAAAGGCTATTGACTGATAAAAGAACGGAACAAGCAATTTATTTGTACAGACTGTAGTTTAAACCAGAAAACACATTAGGCAATATGGAATTTCTTTGTTGTCGAACGGGGTATGTCCGTAGACTTTTACTCTGAAGACGATAAATTTTAGTGCAGTTTATGGACAAGTGATGCACATATTTAAAGCGACAAAGTTTCGATATATTTTCTGTCTATTTAAAAAGATTTCAATAAATAGAATTATTAGAATTAAAGTTCAAATTAATTTCGATACCGATTCGTACATCAAATATCGTCAAAGTTTGTCTTCAAAATTATTTATAAATCAGATATCGTATGTAAAAACAGTAAATGAATAATTAGCAACTCATGTTACTCGGCATGTTAATTTTACAGATATGTTAAGATAAATTTATCATACAGATAAATTGTCTGTGCTGACAAAGTGGAATTTCAATTTACCGAATGAGAATTAATAGTGAATCGTGAAATAAAAAAAAAAGAAGCTCTTTCAAAGCTACAAAACACAACAACACTAAAATTGTTTGGCAAGTATCATATGTTAGTAAAAATAAAATTTCGTATGGTTACTTTCCAAAATGAAGCTGCTACTAATTTTAAACGTTTAATAAATGTTTAAATTACAAATAAAAAAAAAAAACTATAATACTAATATTGAAAGAAATTTTAACTTTGTGTGGAACCACATGATATCAGATTGCTTACTTTTACTCGTTAATTTTCCTGCAGTTCGAAAATGTCCCTAGAGTGTGTCTTTAACACTTGTTTGATGTTAAGAGTGTAAACGTTCCTCTTAGGAAGCAGACTCTCATATATATTAGAACTCCTCCACTATTTTGGGTTGATCTCAATTAAATAATATTTTGTGTTATCCCCCCCCCCCATAAATTGCCCCGTCTGGCACTTTAAATCGGGTTGAGATAGTTACAGATGGGGTATTAGCTTATGCACTTTTCGTTTCGATTATCTTTCTCTAATTCGTTGGCTTTAAATATATAATATATAAGTGGATCAACTTCAAAGCTCTGTTTGGACAAGGCAATATAAAAACATTTCTGTTGAGAGGAAATTCGTCAGAGCTCGATTCAGAGGTAACTCGTATTCGAAGTTTATTTCTTTGGCATGCAGCCAAAACGTCGAAATAAAGATGGTGACGAAGAATTACCCAATGATTTATCTTTCTACATAAGGCCCAGCTCCAGTTTTTCGGATGTCCAATTGCTCCAAGGAGAGCACATTCATTCCACATTCGGTCCACTGCAATTTTGTTGCCAAAGGTTATTCGAGATTCCAAAACATTAAACACTTGTTATATGGAAAATTTATATTGAAAGGCTTCAATTGCGAGAGACTTCTGGAACGTTTCCTAATTAAGCCTTTCAACATTTCTCGAAAAGTCCTTTGCTTCCATCATCAGAAAAGAGGTAATAATATTGAAAATCAGCCATCAAATTGTTTCATCCGACCACAGATCTCGAATAAACACATACAGCAAAATGATCAATTCAGCTATCGGTATTAATTTCTTCACCTTTATAAATACAATACAATGTTTGGATTACGACGGACTCCGTGCCTAACTATTTAAAGGAAAGAGAGTTAATTTGGTAATAGGCATACGAGCAGACAAACTTACCTTTAGAACAAATTAAGCTAGATCCTATACACTTTATTGTGTGAACGATTGATTCTAGAGCAAAGGACACAGACACATCTTATCATCGACTTGAATGGCTTACCCATGTTGTGAGAGTAAACATCATCGGAATAAATTTAAATAGATTCCGGCTTTGAAAGTCTTCCAAGTTATTCCAAAGGAGTAACGTATTAAGGGAAGACCTTGCACATCTTAAATGGTCCATCAAACCAGAGGCGGATAGAGAAACATCGTTGTTAATGGAGATTATTGTTGATTGAAACCCTGTTTACTTACTGATACATACCCTTTTGCTATCAGGCAGGCTTTGCTTTAAATGGGTAGTTTTTTTAGAGGTTTGTTTTTGAGATGGCAACATTTTTTTCTAGCGACAGCTGATTTGTGCCATTTCACATCGATATATTTTTTTATCCTATTGAGTTATTAATTCCAATAACCATGGATCATTTTCGTCCACACATTATGCGCATCTTCAAAGAAGTCGTACAGTGCATAAAATTATTTTTTCTGCTACGGAGCGTGAAAATGAAGAGGACCCGGATGCATAGATTCGCCGTAGCTAGCTATGGGCATATGACCTATGCTCATCTAGTTTATAGAAGATTACGATTCTTGGTACTGTGTCATAGAAAATTCCCAAGCTATTATTGAGACCGCATTCATTTAAAAAAAGTCACTGTTTAGTATGTTATATGAGCTTGTGGAACAATTTATCTATATTTATTCAAAAACGATGTCAGAAAGTTGCCGTCAATGGAAATTAATATAGATCCATGAATACTATCTCTTTAGTTCCTAAATTGAACGGTTTTAATGTGGAAAAACCGTGATTTCAAAAAGACGGCGTAACATGCTAGACACCGCGCACGACAAACTATTTATTATTTTAAAGAAAACACCCAATGAACATCCAAGATTTACATATTATTTTCTGTAAGGATATCTTGGGCAATTTTTCTTAT
Organism: Volucella inanis; assembly: GCA_907269105.1. Lineage (NCBI taxonomy): Eukaryota > Metazoa > Arthropoda > Insecta > Diptera > Syrphidae > Volucella > Volucella inanis. The sequence goes on along the minus strand of OU026157.1, from coordinate 72,329,385 downwards.
TACTTCTGAAGAAGCCGTATGACCGAAAACCGCTGTTTACATGGTATGGCTTACTTCTTCACAAAGAGATAGTTCTATATATAGCCTCCCATTTTTTTCAACGACTTCAGGGAACTGTTATACCTCAACATTAAGAGCATAAACAAATTCATAATGTTTAAATAGTTAAAAAAAAATTATGGAACCACTGTGAATTTCTTCCTGATTAAGTGTGATTTTTTGTTGTACAGAAAGTCATCATAAGCCGTATAGGAATAACATTACCAGAAATGGCTTCCATTTTTATTTATATACCATACATATATACATTTTTCGCAAATTAAAATGCAATATTTATGTATGAATAAGGCGTATCATAGATCACGTTGCGTTAAACTTTCTCCATTTCTTTAAATACGCAATTCCAGTTAACTTACGTTTTTAAGTTTAATGATGTGCATCTATAATAATTAATTTAAGTATGCCTTCCCATTCAAATCAAATAAGTAAATTGATATATATCTTTTTTTTCTTCAATTTTATGATATCCACTTTTTTCGGTTGACCGCTTTTCACAACCCAGTTTCATTCTAATGCAAATAACTAAGCCGACAAATGAAAACGTATTTTCTCTTAAACGGAATATGTAATGAAAATTTTAAAATTTAGAATGGAGTGTCAAGACTGCTGTGAATTTTTTAATTTTATTCCAATAAGATGAACCGATTCTATGAAACAAAAGTACTCGGAGCTAACAATCGAAAAAATATCGGTGATATTCATTGACATTGAATTGCGGTAATGAAAAAAAAAAGATAGACCAATGCTAATGCATTGTTTACCGTGGAATATATAACTTTGAATGTTTTTTTTATTACTCACGCAGATATTAATCTACAAAACCGAATATTGAAGGTCAGATTGAGCAAAGAATGACGGAAATCGTATTGTTTTTAATAGTGTGCTATTCAATAATAAAAAAACAAGAATGGCGCCGTAGGGTCTTTATTGCGAGATTGAGGTTCGTATTCATATATGATATGGTTAGAAGCCTTAAAGCCTTTAACCTTATTATATATATAAATCAGTAAAGGTTGATACGTGATAGTTCGTATTCATGACACAAATAACTATATAGGTAGAGTATAGATGTATGTTTCTGAGTGCTTACTTTAATCCAGTAGAAAAAGTGACTGGTCATCCTTTTTATGCTTATAGTGACAACAATTGGGATTATTTGAATCCGAAGTCAATATTTAGGTCAGAAAAAAACTCATGTCAACCGTCGAAAATTGTAGAAAAACCTTAGATCCTATTGTATTATTATTTTAGTAATAATGATACTTTAGTTAGAAGCCAGTTAGAGCTTAAAACAAGAGAAATGCAGCCAGAATTATAGTGGAAATCTAGGCCTCAAATTTTAAGATACAGTTAGCACCTGCATCAACATTGCAGTTATTGAGGTGATGCTATTTTACAATTTTTGGAATCGTTGAAATTATCAAAAAGATACATAAATAACGTTAAACCTTGCTTTGCTTCTTCTATCTTCTTTCAACTTTAGAGTGAGTTTATGAGGTACAAAATGGACATCTTGGCTGAGTTGAAAAAAATATATGTGGCTCATCTAACTGGCGGCAAATCTAGAACCAGATAGAATACTTACGATCCGAAACAGATGAGAGACCGGAGCCCAAGTATTACTTTCTAGTTCATCTTTTACATCTTTATAATATACACAGAGTTCGGAGTCTTACAGAACCCACAAAATTTGAGGATCATCTCAGTTTATGGAAGGAATTTAGCAGATATGACCACACAACAGTGGATGATCAGTATTTATCTTTGAAAAATTTTTTTTTTTTTATTTTTCAACCGAATAGCAGATGTTTATCTGTAACACGCACTAAAACTAATATCATAAGTATCAGCATAAGCTTGGAGACAAATCGAGTGTACTTCTTTTGTTAATAAAAGTCAAAAAGTACTTAACTCCGCTCTTGTCTTAAATAACCTGCACCTGTCGGATCATCGAACTGCCAAACTGGCTGCATGTGGATCGAAAAGTCATGCCTTTCCCTCATTTATGATGAGGAGAACGAGCGGTAATCGAAGTAGTGGTGGATCATTGATCTTTAAATAGAAAAAGATTTAATTAATTTAGCATCAAACTAGTTATTTAGGTCAAAACTCCTCAAATTTCGAGGAGGGTACCTGAGCTTACTCTTAGAAAGAATTATTGGGTCTGCATTTTTTGGTGTGCTTCAATAACCCACTTCTGAGTGAAAAGGCTCAACATCAGGAGCCATCGATATCTTCGCTGCTACAAATACAGTATCGAGAGCTAAAATGGTTTTCGGATGCATAACAGTATGTTTTGATATCTTGATATGCATTCTTACGCCAGTTTAGCTCACGATACCATACTCAGTATGTTATTAAGGTAAACATGGTTTGTATACTCATCACATTTGCTCCTGAAAGATCTGAAACTCATCAGTATGTTATCCTTTCGGTTAAAAACCCTCAAGGAGTATACAAAGGTGGAGTTTCTTTATATCGAATTAGCTTTCAACAACGTTGACACCTCCTCAATCATCAGCCCTCTTTAGGTACTGGACCTGAATGACACTGCAGCAAGATCCACTTCCACTGCCATAAGTGCAACATTTGATCTCTGCTCTTTAATACAACGTAGGAGAATATCCCAAGAAAGGTCCTCTTTTCTATAATATGAAACCTAGTACTCAAAGGGCTGCTTAAAGATTTTGAGCACGCGGGATGTTGTGTAGTAGCTTAAGCAATTGACGTGAATTATTGTATTATGTGGCGAGCAAACACCCACAGGCATTTTCCAATATTCGCTAGTTGTGGCTTTGACGTAGATCAGCCAAAACAAAACTGGTCTTTTCCATAAGAAAACCAGGATAATCTGCATTAATTCTCTCAAGTTAAATGACTTCCCTCTGAACTTCTCGAGGAGCGAAAAGAAAATGTTGAAGAGCGAAACCAAAAAACCCTAAACGGTAACTCTACTCATGCAATTGGGCTGTAGGCTGAAGGTGGGTCTATAACACAAAGTCAAGCACTGGGTTAACACAACGGTAAGAATAATTCTCTCTTTTGTTATAGCTGTTTGGTGGTTGCACTGGAAAGATGAAATAGCATCAATCTGTAAAAAAAATAAAATAACCCGACTGCATAGGCATTATCTTCAAACTTTTTTCCATTTTTTTTTTTATAGATTTTGTAGATTCTAATTAACTCTGCCATTAAACTGAGAGATGTACAACAATGTAAAGAGCTAAATGTAGATAATGCCACTCTACTCATGGTTTTCCTCCAAAATTAACCAATTTTCAATTATTTGAAAAAGACTTCAACATTGACTTCAGTCACACGATTCCAGAAAGAAACATCTTCACAGATAGCTCTAAAATAGTCAAATGCATTGGAGCAGGACTCTTCTCTTAAGACCTTTGTATATGCAAATCCCTTAGTATACCCACACACTGTAAGTTCCGAAGTCTCAGCTATTCATCAGGCCGCGGCTAGGCCCAACCGGAAAGCAATATCTGCTTTAGATATTGTAACATACGATACATAGACAGCCTAGCAGTGATCAAATCAATAACTTCACACATCATTACTTCGAGAGTGGTTAAAGACTTTTGCAATACGAAGGACGACATCGAGCAAATGAACGACAGCTAAAAAAGTACCAGGCACACCGTTCGAAAAATAAATAGAGAGCGAATCTCCGGTTCAAAAATCAAGTGCTCATGGACACCACAGGGCTCGATGTGATAAAAGACTGGAAAAGGTGGACTTAGGCAGAAACCTTTATCTCGTCAGAAATTTCATTATGTGATACATTCCAAGAAAGCAGAGGAAGAGAAATTGTTTCAGCAAACACAGTATTAGACTCATAGTCGTTGTTTTTAAGACTTTTAATATTATTAAAAAATTACAAGCTAACAAATAAGACCCTTACCTGAGCATCGAACTTGTCGAGTTGTAGGGGCTGAGTAAAGTCAATGAATCTAGAGACGTTTCTCCAGACGAGTCCTGAACCCAAAGGATACTCCCTCCATCCTCCCAAACACTCCTTTTTCCCATGGGCTGGATCGTTCAGTTTGGGCTGGATAGTTCAGTTGCAAACGGAGTATCCGGATACCTGACGACTTTCGGATTAGCTAGCTTTATCTGTATATAGCGGATCTCTGTACAGATGGACCACCCTTTCTCCGCTACTCGTGGGATCTAATATGGATAAGCCCTCAAAAACAACAAAACCCAAGGCCGGTACTCCTTTAATACCGGGCGGTAGAACGGTGATTGCATCGACTACCGACAAGGCTCCTGCATTGTCCGAAGGCTGTAAAACTGTGGCAGGCCATGGTGCATCATCCTCAAAAGGCAAACGCATCGAGCTTAAATTTTCAAGGAGAGATAAGACTGTGGCAGGCCATGGTCCTATCTCTTCCTCCACCCCTAGCAGCAGCAAGCTTGTGGCAGGCCACGGACTTGCCGGTGCTACAAAAACTCCTTCCTCTAAGGAGGAATCAGGTTCTCAGCCACATTGGCAAGCCTCATCAAAGTTGCTCTACTCAAGACGTCGAAATGCAACACGCATCATTAAAACCTTCGGATCTATTCCGGAGGTGAAAAGAAGTGCGGAAATATCGAGCAAGATCAAGTGGGTCAGCAACATCCTAAATGACGGATTGTCTACTGCTCCCAAAATGCTAAAGGACTGTTCTAAGGGCCAGAGATCGTTGGAGGAAACCGTGTCGGTTCTCAAAAGGTCCAAAACTGTAAACACCCCTGGGCCATCAAACACCACATCTCTGAGGTCCTTAAGCGAAGTCCTAAAAGACGCTATGACGATCGCGGTATTCGCTAAAAGCAATACCAATGGATCGATCACACCTGAGCGATGGCAATTGCTCAAGTTGAAGCTTTCGGGCAACTTCTTGGCCATCATGGGGGAAAACCCCGGACCACCTTCCTTCACAAGCGACGCTTGCTGGCACCGACCAGACATCTCCTGATCTTTTTTAAACAGTCATAAGCAGTTTAGAAGTTTACCCACATGCAAGGCTCGAAGTCGTGCCTAGGAAGGATATCCCTAGCAGACCTGGAACTCGTACCTGAATTCTAGCTGAACCCTCCTCTCCAGAAAGTATAACGGAGATCATCAGGCTCAGTAACCCGACCCTTCCGACTCATGACTAAAAAGTCGCAAAACAGGAGGAGCTAAGGGGCTTTATAGATGCGCGTTGATTGTGATCAATAAGGAATCCCTTAACACTCTAGCGCAGACCAAAGGCATGATCCGGTTCGGATTCGAGGCAATACACTTTAGAGTCTACACTCATACTGCGTCTCTCCAAAAACGCAGAAGATATCATCCTAATCCAGGAACCATGGATCGTGGACTTGGGACACTTTTATACGCTCCACTTTTTACAAAAGACAAAGGTAAAATTAGAACTTGTATATTAGTGAAACGTACTCTTAATGTATTTACTGGCTGGCATCGGTGTATCTTGGCCACGATAAGATGGGCCCTCTCCCTGGTGATAACCTAGAAAGGATGGTACTGGAAGCTGGAAAGCAAAAAACTGGCCTCATCATCGGATGCGACGCTAATGCTCATCACACGGTATGAGGCAGTACCGACATCAACGATAGAGATGAGTCACTTTTTGATCACATTTTAAGTACTAACCTCAATGCTCGCAATATTGACAATGAGCCCACTTTTATAACAAGAAACCGACAGGAAGTGCTAGATATCACTCTTGTGTCAGACAACATCACTCAAATGCTAACGAACTGGATGGTATCGACTGAACATTCATTTTCAGATCACAGATACGTCCAATTCGACCTGGGTGATGCTCCTCCCAGTCAAACAGTATTCCAAAACAACCGGAAAACTGATTGGATAAAATACGGAGAAATACTGTCAAAAACCCTATCCTCTGAACTCCAGTCCAGCGCGTTACATCAATGAGCCTGACATAAAAGTCAGGGAATTCACTCTGTCTCTTCCTGCCATCTGATTCAACCTTGGGGCAAGAAAAAGCCGCACTGGTGGACTTCAGCACTAGGACCGCTTAGAAAACTTTTCAACTTTGCAAAAAGCACAAGAAAAATGACTGACTGAGACTATTACAAAGCATCCCTCAAAATATATAAAAAAAAAACTGAGGAAAGCAAAGCGTCACTCTTTGAGATCATTCTGTGACAAAATCACAGAATCCTCTGAGGCATCGCGGCAAAGAAAAATCCTCTTTACAAACCCTGTGATGCCTAGTTGTTTAGAAAAAAAAACAATGGCTCCTGCACAACCTCAAGTGATGAATCACTCAACTTGCTACTGGATGCCCACTTTCCAGGTAGCTCCTTATTCGCGGCAAATAGTTACCAAAACAGGACTACTGGAATCGTGAATAAAATTCATGGTCTGATTACAAGAGACAAACTCCTTTGGGCGCTGCATAGCTTCAAACCATACAAGTCTGCGAGTTCGGACGGTATAATACCGGCCGAGCTACAAAGGTTCTCAGATATTATCGTGCCCACGCTAGAGAATATCATGAGAAGCTGTGTAGAACTGATCCACATTCCACTGTCATGGAGAGAAGTTAATGTGGTTTTCATTTCCAAGGCCGGAAAGTGCTCTCATGATGTCCCAAAAGACCTCAGACGTATAAGTCTATCACATTTCCTTCTAAAAACTATAGAAAGACTGATTGATATCTATATTCGAGCTAAAATTGATCTACTGTAAAGGAAAATCGGTGGCTCTACATTCGCTGACTAGCCTCATCGAACGATCCCTACAATACAAAGAGTATACAATGGTTGCTTTATTAGACATAGAAGGCGCCTTTAACAACGTCGACACATCCGCAATCAAGACTGCGCTATCAAATCTACAGGTAGACGACTCACTTGGGGAGTTGATCAATCCTATGCTAAATAGCAGGATAATCAACTAAAAACTGGGTGGGCCTTCTGCTAAAAGTTGTGTTAGTAGAGGTGCGCCGCAAGGCGGTGTCCTTTCTCCCCTTCTTTGGAACTTAGTGGTAAATGAACTGCTAATATACTTGGAAGCGGAAAGGAGCAAGGTGATTGCCTGTGCCGACGATTTTCCTATAGCCGTTTCAGGGAAGCTTCTCAATACCATCAAATAACTTCTTCAGCTAAATCTTAACAGATTAACCCGTTGGGAGGATCGCTGTGGATTGGGAGTTAACCCTCATAAAACTGATCTTGTCCTCTTTTTTTCCAGGAAATATAAAATTCCAACTATAGACCCTCCTTCAATAATCGGTACCAGTTTAGTGTTTTCCGATACAGCAGAGTACCTGGGTCTTATTTTTGATAAGAAACTTAACTGGAAAACTAACATTCAAGAAAGAGTTAAGAAAGCTCTACGTTCTACACGCTTCGCGGCGTTAGACATTCTGTTTTATTTGACACTCGTCGACATCTTCAGCAGACGAATAGCTGCTTAATCTATAGCATTCTTAATGTATTAGGAATCCACTTAGAGAACATAGATTACACCATACCTAAACTTCGGTTTGACAAAGTCTTTCATGCGAGTCAAGACAAGTCTATCCATTTCTATACAGATGGATCTAAAATCGATAGCGGGGTTGGTGATAAGCTAAATTTAAGCCTCTCCTTCCATCTTCCAAATCACTGTAGCGTGTTCCAGGCGGAAATTTTGGCGATTAAAGTCCTGGCTGAAGAAAAACGTGATATCTGTAAAGGATATCCACATCTTTTCGGATAGCCGGTATCAAGTCCCTGGACTCGGTCTCCATAAATTCTAAAACCGCCCTTGAATGCCGATCATCTCTTACGGAGATGACAGAGCATTCTAACCTTCACCTTTGTTGGGTGCCGGGCCATAGAAGCATTCCAGGGAATTGTAGGGCTGACGAATTCGCCAAAATTGGAACCACTCTACCTATTCTACCGGAAAAGGGTAGTATAGGTATACCAATCGCTACGTGCAAATGATTTTTTAATCTGAATGCTAATTAAAGAACAGACTTTAGATGGAAGGGTGGGCCAACATGTCTAGCGACTTAACAGATGTGGCCAAAGCTGGATCTGAGTCGCACTAAGAGTCTGACTCTTTTAAATAGGAAACATCTCAGCGCCATTATAGGTGTCATCACTGCCTTATAGGCGAGCATGCAAGAAGGCTTGGCGCTTTGCAAACGATTTTTGTAGAAGCTGCATGGACGGGGAGGAAGAGGAGACAATCCTCCACATTCTCTGTACACGTCCAGATCTCTCCCAGAGAAGAAAACTCCACCTAGGAGCCTTTTTCTACAACGACTTAAACGATCTAAAAAATACAGATGTTAACAGTCTCCTGCGCTTCATCGTATGCTTAAATTGGTTCCATGAGTGAGGGAACCAAAGATCTACAGATTAGGCCAATAGGCCTAAGCGGGTTGGTTTTCCAACTACCACTCTAACCTAACCTAAAAAATAATACACCATGTTGCAAAGTTCATGCAACTAATCGCATATGCTGACTATTTAGATACTCGTATGATTCCGAAAAAAATTAAGGCTACGACTTCTTTTACGAGCTCGTGTCATTCTGTTGTTTTAGACCGATGAAGCAATTGTATAATTTGATGTTTATTTATGATGCACAAAAATGTACGCTCAAAATGAACGAGGTTGCACTGGCCTGTTTCGAAAAAATGTATCTTATGAGGAATTTTATTCCGTATCGTATAGATTTTTAACGAAGATTCAATTATGTACTATTCAATGAGAAAGTCAGAAGAATGGATAGCACCAGGTCAAAAAACAAAACACATTGGAATCAACACCTGAAGGTAAGATTTGATCTAGGCTAGCATATAAATTAATTTGCAGTATAAAACTGAATGCAGGTGACAAATAAACGAACTGGCTGAGTAGGTTAGTAAAGGCTCAGATCTAGTCCGTACTATAGCGATATCTAATATACATATGTTAAGAAGTAAGTAACATCTACTCCAAATTATGAAAGTTCTGTAGTAAAATCTATTGTTTGGTGATCATAATGTTAAACTGGCTTCTACAAAGATTCCTTCAGATATACTCTATGTATGGTGATTCCCCAGCCTACTAATAAATTTTTCCTGTAAAAAAGTTTTTAAACAAAACCGATAACTTCCTAACTTTAATGATAACCTTCAGTTTTCAGTAATTAAAATTTAAATTGTAGAGCCAGTTTCTCAAAACCAACTGCAATTCTACCCCAATGTAATAATGTAATAATGCCATTACTAATATAGCAATGATTCAGCGAAATCAGAGGCGGTAGTTTTATTTCTGTATAAGAAAAAAGTTAAAATTAAATCCATTAAAAATTATTTTTCAAAAAAAAAAAAAAAAAAATCAAAGAGCCTCACAAGACTTTTACTGCAATCTTAGTGCAGCATGAGTAACAAGATTTGTTTTTCGTTGCATTGTTTAGTAAACCTACACACTTTACCAATTATTGGTTTCTGACCTCGATTTCCTGATTCCATGTTAATTTTGCGTGTATGCCTCCTATCCGTTGTCAAGATATACTTTTATATATATAGAAGCCTACGCAATTGTTGTAGTTGGAAACCTTTCTTGGATTGTTTGGATAAATATAAAAGTGATCCTTTCTCTTGATGTGGATGAATACGAATCAAGAAACAAATAACAAGACGTCCGTCCGTCAGACTGCCGAATTGTAACAGAAACGGACTTTGAATAGTAAAGTAATACAATAAAATATATAAAACAATAAACAAAGAAATGCTGTGTCAGCAATTTAATTAAATATCAGTTTGCCTTTTCACCTTTAAGCCTAATTTTGTTTTTGTTTTTGTTTTTTTTTTTTTGTTTTCTTTCGTTGCTTGTTTTTGCAGTTGGACAACAAAGAAGAAGCCATGAAACTTCTTTGCCTTGTGCAATCTGTTTTTTTCGATTAAACGAGTATTTTAGTTGTGCTTGGAACTAAGGCGAATGATACTGTTGAAGCAGTTATATTGACTTGATATAGTCTTGTGCATCTTTGTACTTCAGTTGTATTGTCTTGCACATTGTTACGTAACATCAAAAGGAAGCATTAACAGTTCGGAACACCCAAATAAATCTAGGCTCAAATACTATGTTAAACGACTGTGGTGAATTCTAAAAGATAAGCAACTAGAAACACATTTCAAAGAAGATAGAAGGATTATGTTAAAATGCCAATACTAATGCTAGGCATTCATGAATGCCTATGAATTAAATCCTTTCGCACCACTTCAGATAGTAACTGATTTGTTACTAAACGTACGATGGTCGAAAACACTTCGATGGCGAATCTTTAATCTAGATGTACGTGTCAAAGCATGCATACAATAGGTGCCCTAATAGCGTGCAACTACTCAATAAAATGCTAAAAACTCCTCAAAAGAAGACATTAACCTAAAAAATTATCTCAATGAAACCAATGGTAGCGTTTGGTCGGTTAGTGTATAGATCTACTTCTACTTTACTTCACTTTAATTGCCATCACATTCCAGAGTAGATTTGGGTGTGTCAACCAACAGTGCTCTACATTTCGCGGGATCTTATGCCCATTGCTTCCAGTTTCGCACACCAAGTTGACTTACCATTAAGAGCGCAGAAGATTTGCTTAGCATATCCTAATCATTAAAAACGACAAATTTTAACCCTTCTGATAAGGTTAATGTCGTTGTAAATCTAATTCGTAAAGTTCATTGTTGTATGTTCTACCTAAATTAAAATTTTGCAAACGGCAAACAGCCCATTAAGCTCTTTCCATCAGATAATGTTATCACTGACTTTTCAGAATACAATTTTTTGAGAGTTTTTGGAAGTCTCTTGTAATTACAGTCGTTCAACGTGAAATTTCCTCACACTACTTCTTTGTGCATCCGTGATATTAACTTACATACCTTGACTACAAGGTAGTGGTTCGAGCTAATACTGGGTCCTGGAATTGTACCGGAGTTGTAGGATGAGATCCTCCTTCTGACCAGGGCTTCGCAGCCATCCTTTAAGTTGAGGTCTTGGAAAAGTGTATTATGTCGATATTCCACCTGAGAATGCAGTTTATATGCCGAAGATATCCTTATTCCTAGCTTTTATTGCAAAAACACTCGAACAGCATGGCACCAAAGCAATCTTTAGCAAAGTGGTCTCTCTCCGCGTGAATGGGCTTCAGGCAGAATCTTACGATTTTTTTCTTAAACACTCGTATTACGAAATAACTGCAGTTTAATTTTGTTTGGCCGCGGAGTTAGCATATTTGTGAACTTATTTTTTTTTAAAAATGAATAAGCACAGCTGCGGATGAAACTTAATTTGGAAAGCGGCCATTCCCACACACTCATGTCTATTTTAAACAATAAAATGAATTTGCTTTACTAAATGACAAGCATTTTTGTTTTAATATTTAAAACATCGGATAAGTGTGCGTTTGCTATTGGAAATAGATCCAGTGTCAATTTAGATATTGACTTAACTTAATGCGGACGGATTTAGATAACAACTGTTAAGTTTTCAACATCCAGCTAAAATTCATCACAACAAACTACATTAAGCTTCTGTAGATGAAAGATAATAAAATAAAGAATAGCTTCTACGAGCACCTGTACAAATTAGAAATATCGCGAGCATAATGTTAAAATTCGAAGAGTTATCGACAGATCTGGAATAGGAGAGCATTATTCGTAGGTCTACTAGAAAGTGTAGTTTACACCAGGCAGCCTTTGAGATTGGAAAATTGATTTCACAAAATGAGGTATGGCTTACAATCTTAAAGTACAATACAAAACAAACATTTTAAGATTACTTTACTAACTGTGTGAAATACTGAGTGTAAATAAAAGGAATCGCCAAAATTATATGGCCACAATAAAGTACTACTCTCAAGAAAATAGTTGAAACTATTACACTGCCAACGATAACAAACAGCTGGTCTGATCGTTATTGCTGTCAGAAAAAAAAAAAAAACAAAGTGAAGGATAAAGTGATAAGGAGGGCTTCGTCTTAAAAATTGCTCGTTCATGGCCACCGGAATGTCTGATTCTGACTCTTTAAGTGATCAACATCATGTTGAGTGTCTCCTAGGCTCACAACAAAAATTAACTCGCCGTCACTTTCAAGTAATGGGTCTTTTATTTTTTCCACCGCTTTACAGTAACGAAATCAAACCAAATCGAATAAATACCAAAATGTTAGATACCAAATCGATACATACCCGCGTTCCTAGAAAGTCGACTATGCGGTCATATTACAATGAATCTAATTGCCTCCTTCAAATTAAACGACAAGTGTTTGGCCGAAGGACCTCAGAATAGCGCATATCCTTAAGAGCTTTATTTAGATCTCAGTTCTTAAACGATTTTCAGTCATAATTTCCTTAAAGGTTCATTATAAGCGAATGACAGCTCTCATACGTTTTCCAGAGCTGTGGTATGGGTTATATGACATTTAGAACTACTGCTTTAGATTGGTGACTCTACTACTCATTTGGAGTAAACAGAGCATAAAGAAAGCCTTTAATCAATGCAGCTGAAAACCAATATCACGAGAGAAGAGACTAAAGTCAAAAGATCAGAGCATAAGCAGACGCTGCGTAGAATTTTATTTTCTTTTTTTTAAAGAACTTAACACTCAAGTGGGTATGAATACACTTATAATGCCTCAGCATGTGTTAAGGTTGTTGTTATCAATTTCTAGTCAACTACTCATCTTACATATTTTTGTTAACTAAGAAAATGTATGTATTTTGGACAAGGTTGGGGTTCGAACACCGAACCTTCAGATTTGAAAGCCAGTCCACTACCACTTGATTGGAACAAGAAAAACAAATCAACAGCAGCTATCTTCAAACCTAAAACCCAAGCTACTCATAATAGTAAATGAAATTGTAGGAGCTGCTTAATATGCATCGTGTAGAGAATGGTACAAGGCAAGAGAAGCATTTATGTGCAATCAGAGCAAAAGAAACTCCTTCTTCTGGTCTGCTCAGTACTTGAAAGCTGAAAAACATACAGTCCATAAAGTTCATTTAAGCTAGACTTGATAGTTAAGCTCTTTGAATATGGAGACGAACATTTGATTGGGTGCATGCACCAACTCATTATCCAGATATGAAGCAAGTAAAAAACAATGCTGGACTGCCTATTCGACTGAATGTCGCTAACATTCCAAGCTTTCCTGCAATTCACTAATCACTTCATTCCTGTGAGAATCAAGTAGTACATATGTATAATCGTTAAATCTATAGCATATATCGAATTGTGGATGTTGTGCAAAGAGCTAAAGTAAGTTGGGACACAATGCTGCAGCCAAGACAATTTCAAATCTAAGTCCCCGATGCGAAACCACCAAATAAGACTGAAACACCCTATGTTTTTAGGGCCGAAATATCGTGGGCAACTGAGATCATTCTTTCCAGGGCCGAAGGAAATGGAAGCTTGCAGTGTTTAAAAGTCAGAGACTTTTCATGACTATAAGGCCATATATGTAACGGAAAGTGATACCTTTGTCGTTTCCAGAAAAGAAAACCTGGAAAATTTGTAAAAAAAATTCGAGCTAATCTATTACCGTGACGCTCACTGTATGACCCATGGTGCCTTTATATAAAATTAAAATGATGATGAAGCTTGAGATGTGAGTCATCTAGTAATCCATTGTTTGACTTATGTTTACGTACTTTTTTTTGCGAACTTTCATTAGAGTATCTGTAGTGAAATTTCATCTTAAATTTAAAACAATTATGTGTTTGTGTTGGATTCAATAAAGTCTGTGGTGGTAAAACCTCAGTCCTTATATATCTCACAACCGCGGTACGATGACTTAAATTAAAAATTTTACACTTCGTTGATTGTAATTATTTGACCACGAACAAACAAACACCACAACGAGACTGGGAACAAAAATAACTAAAAAATAAAAATAAAATAAAATTGAAGAAAATACCGACGCTTTTGATGGATTCGGTCGGTGTAGCCAAGCAGAAATTCTGGTTAAGTCTAGGAATAGACCGACATTAACATTTATATTTTTTGAAAAAAATGGAATGAAAAACGTCAAAAAAAAAAAAATACATGTACTCGTTCATCGTCGTTATATTCGAGTATGACTACAAGTATACACATTTATTCATTCAGACAGATATTCCTATACAACCATGTGTACATGAGAAGTGCGTTATGGGTAATTAACTTTTAGGTTCTGTACAAACCTGAGCTATCCGATGGATACCTACATAGGTGGATGAGTGTTTTCTTGAGTGGGAAACCGTTGCGTTGGTTGGCCATAAGTTGCGCACGCGCGTTGAGAATCTTCGGAGTACTCTTGTCTCACATCTTGTAACGAGGCAGGGGAATTATTATACTGAAATGGAATAGGGGACCATAAGGAAATATGGTTTTGGGTCTGTGTTTTTCTTTTAAGAGGCATTTGGATGATCATGCAACGGAAGTGGTAGCTTAAGTGGAAAGTTTTGCTTTTCCACAGAACAAGAAGTTCGGGTTAATACCATTCGTTTAAATAGTTTCTGAGTGGGAAGGGCTTAAATCAAGCACGAATTGTTATAAATCATCGGTAAGATATTTTGTCATGAGATATTTTTGATACTAAAAAATACAATATATAGATAGAATGAATATAAAACCCAGATGCAATCACTACTCATCATTCACAATTCATTATTGAGCATTATAGTATATTCAGTAGTAGGGTTGTGTGTTATGGTTGGGCAAGTTTTTATGTGTATATAAATATCACCGATAGCAAATGCTTCAATCGCTTATTGAGTCACGGATATGACTACCAATTATTGCTCTACAAATTATTGACAGATTATGCATATTTAAACTCGAAATAGGTTGAACAAATTGCATAAGGGTTAGGATAATTCAAAATCCATTTTGAGCAGATTTAAGCATTCAAATTGCAAGATGGCGAGCAACGAGGAACAGTTCTCAAAAAAAAGTACAGAAGATCGTATGTAACATAGAACAGTTAATGTGAATTACTTGGTTACCGCCTTAAATGTACTCCAGAAAGGTATCCGCAAATGAGGCTTTTAACGACTTTTGTATCCGAAAAAAAAAACATATTTTTATCAGTGACAACAACAAACTTTAAAAGATTGACAGTCATTCAGAAATCCTTCCCATTTGGGAAGGAAGGAAGGAATCAGGCAAAACGCCGCACGAAACTTGACGACAGTATATGGTATCAATATTCACTTGGGAGCAGTCCCTGAAAATGCAAAGGGTCATTCAAATTGAACACACTTTGATTTATCCAAGATGCGGCTCCAGTCGTACGAAAGCTAATATAACTTTGTACGTTAGTAAAAGGGGAAAAGTCGACAACGAGTAAGAGAGTATTATTTTATTCTGGAAAATCGGCCCAAGGAAGTTGAATAGGCTTTCTTGTAACTGGACAAGTAAAAATCTCCTTCCATTAACTGGTAAAAACCACTTTGATGAAGATGGTAATATTAAACCTGTTGAATGTCAACTGGCATACAAACTTACGACCATGTTTCTGGACTTTTTCTAGATGTCAACAATACGCCGATTTGGTACAGCTACTGTATAATACAAAGATCTTACAATGACACCAGAATATCCGTCGGCAGGCTAAAAAATTCTTTAGTGCTATACAAATCAATGTTAACTCACTAGTGGTCAACATTTCAGTTTGGTGGTGTTCTCTTTGTTTCGGATGAGAATGGGATAAAAAGTTAAAAAGAACATTTCGTTATGGTTCTTTATCATGTATTCAGTAGCGATATGCACCCAAGTCGGAGTGATTTGCGGAGGCAACAACAGATTTCTTTATTTACTTGTGAAAAGTTTTTAGAAACAGAGAGTAACGACGAGTCTCGGCTGACGATGAAACCACACAGGATATTCGTATTATCAACCGTATAGGCAATACAAAAGTTGCTCAATATCCAATTTGAAGAAGCAAGCTTCAAATGTTTCGGGCTTACATTGAATTTGTGCTGATACATGTGAGCATTATATGAAAAATGACCACAACTATTACCAGAAAAATGCAAATATTGGTCAATATATGGGACCGGTTTTAAGGCGTAAGGTAACTCTAAAGGCCGTTAAAATTGTTTTTTTTTTTTTCAGAAAAATATAAAATAAATTGAGTTTACAAAGGTAGAAGTTTATTGTACCTACATATGATTGATTGTAAAACATAATTTTTATAGAATAATTTATTTATAAATGGTGGCTGTGCAGCGTTTCTTATATATCCCCTCTTTTTTGAAAGGGTATACGGCCGTGTCAACAGCTCCTCTAAATATTGAATTATGATGAATCACTAATTTATTTTATTTTACATAAAAATAGCTAGAGAATTACATATGATTTTTTTTTTTTGATATATAAATTTTTGTTATTTATTAATAACAAATGAACCATGCCATATAAAAAAAATCTACGGACTTATTTAGACAATATATTTTTAAAGGTCTTGTTAAAATTTCAAGTCACTTGGTTGAAATGAGATAAACGTATTTAAAATTTTAAGTTATACTAACTTGTATACTTTTTATCTTGTACTATACTTTCAAAAACAAGTATTTTGAGATATTTTCTGGCCATAATCTTTTGGGATATCATTTTTGAGATCCTATGGGACCATTGAAAACAATAAAACAAATCGAGTTTTTAAAAATCCTAGATTGGCCTAACCCCTTAAGAATATTCTGGTCCGAGCATATAAAAGGGAGGATATTTATAGACGCGGTAACTACAGAACATTCCAGTACTACAGTACCTACATTCGTAGTTCTAATAAATGTCCCAGAATGCAAGGGGAAACCGAATATGTATTATCTTAACTCTGACGATAATTCCACTACGAAATTTTATTAGATAATGAATAATTTTAAGGAGCAAATCCTTTTTAGTTTCATACCGGTGCCGGTGTTATATATAACAATGACTCATGACAACACCTAGTTCACGAAAAGTGAGAAAGTTTCGCTTACTTTTACCTCGTGACCGTGAATGTCAAAACTTGCTATCCGATACAGTGCAGCGAATACTAATGAGCATATAGATCTATTAATACAACTTTGATTTTGGTTATACGAGTATGTAGTCGTAAACAAATTTATATCAAATAAGAAAATTATTTTCGGGAAAATACCTTAATTAACAAATATTTGTTCAAAAAATCTACAGAGGAGGATTCACTTGATGTAAGCAAACAACGATATCTTGATAATACTATGCAAACGTATGCATAATGCTGAGGTTTTATGCAGAATTAATATCTGTTTTTTTTTTTTTTTTTATCAAAAATCTTGTTGAGTTGAGTGTAAGTTAAATTGACAAAACTTAAGATACGAGAAGGAATACACCCACAAACCGAGGTATTGATGTAAACCGAGAGCACGAGACAAGAGACAGGTTTTCTGAATATGTAGGTTCACCTTAAAATAAACAACTTTATCGGTAACCAGAAAAGGTTTTTAAAACCCTTGAAATGGATTTGATTAAAGGTAGCACCTTGATGGTACGTCATAGACAAATTTCAAGATAAGATCTTGATTTTTATTCTATTTTAATGTGCATAGATTAGGCTTTACTTATCATACAATATAATAGACTTTACATTTCACAATAGTAGGCATGAGAAATTTCGCAAGAAAGTAGTCATCTTTACGTGTTTAGACTAACAAGTAATATGACTTGCTGCATCCATTGTTGTTTTAAAGTTGAAATTTGAATTTTTTATTTATTGGCACAATTTATTATCATCGTCGTGAAACTCATTACAGTTTTACTTAAATATTTGTATTTGTAATTGAAACTTAAAGAGATGATTTAAAATATGTTTGCGAAATACTTAAAAACAAAACCTTGATTATGAAGAAGAGATGAAAGAATTCTCGTATCTATCTTGCAGGAGCTAGAAGACTAAATGCATGTTTACATAAATTATCTCATAAAACATTATTTTTTGAGAGGCAAAACTGCGAAGGAAACAAAAGAAAAGTTGGATAAATATTATGGGGCTAATGCTCCGTGAGATTACACCGTCAAATATTGGTTTCGAGAGTTTCGTGGTGGCCGCAACTCCACTACCGATCAAGTCCACAGGGGCAGGCCATCCGATGCGGTTACAGAGGACAATGTCAATGTTGATGACCGGAAAGTGAAGGTGCGCGTGCTAGCAGATATCACAAAGATTAGTACTGAACGCACACGCCATATTTTTGGCAATATTCTGCATATGAAAAAGTTATCCTGCCGCTGGGTGCTGCGCATATTCACTCCTGACCAAAAACACGAACGCGAGAGCACTTCGAAAGGGTGTTTGGACTTGCTGATGCCGAATGAAGCGAAAAAAAATTTGTTCTTGCAAGACAATGCACATGCGCACAAGAGCATCGCAACCACAGCTAAAATCAATGACTTACGGCTCCAATTGCTGTCGCATCCACCGTATTCGCTCGCTTTGGCTCCCTCGGACTATTATCTCTTCCCAAACCTCAAAAGATGGCTCATCAAAAATTGATGAAATAAGTGTATCAAACTAAAAGAAGACTATATTGAATAAAATAAAAAAAAAACATTTAACAATTTTTTTTTTTATTTCCCAGGAGGTTACTTTTCACCCCACCTAGAGTTTATCAGATTCATTGGCTCCGATAGCAATCTAGACAACTTTATAATTACAAGTTTATGATTCTGTATCGTGCACCGTAGATGATTTATAGCCAATAATTTTAAACCTATATATATATACTATATATATAAAAAACAGAATGTGATCCAAAAAATCACCGTTGCTAGAAATGGATTAAGGGCAATCGTAGCAAAATGCAGCAGGCTTCATAATTTAAATACTCACTTGAAGATCACTATCAACAAAACCGTCTAAGGACACGAATACAGAACAGAAGCATTAAGAGATAATAATGTGAACGCAATTGGAAGGATTACTTCTACAGGCAATTTTACGTGCAGGAGACCAATATTCAGCAGTCTGGCGAAATGAACCATTCAGCATGGATAGTAATCGACAATAATTTTGTCCACCTGACAAAAAAGAAGACTGCATAGCGATATCTAAACTACAGAAAAATGACGCTGAAAGAGCAGACGGACTACCTGCCTAATTTTTTAAATCTCTCGGATAGAGTTGGGAAGGAGTATACAGAAACTACAATACAGATTGTAACATATCTGCAATCGGACGCCTGTATCTCTCTCGTATATTTTCATAGTATGCGACATTAATTTCACCAATCGGTAGTTATTGCGATTTCTCGTGTCGCCTTTGTATAGGGTGATTCATCGTGAGATTCGATTTTTAATAGGATTTCTTTGACAGATTGCGTGTGACTCCTATCAAACTGCTTTGTTATTTTTGTTCGGTATTGTTTGGCAAGTTATTATGGAAAGACTTACACTACAATATCGTCTCTAAATTGTTCAGCTGTATTACGAAAATTAGCGTTCTGTGAGAAATGTTTTTCGTGCGATTCAAGGAACTTACGGTGCACATAATCGACTTACTGAAACCACTATTGCCAATACCATTCACAAATTTGAGTCCCTGTTTACATTAGTGGACGATACTCGACCGGCTAGACCACATCCAGCACTTAGTGAAGAGACTATAGCAGCTGTAGCTGAGAGTGTACGCGAAGACAGTGACAGTGACGAATCGATTCCTCGTCGTTCTCAGCAACTTGGCTTGGCATATTTTACGTGAGCATCTTGGCCTTAAAGCGTAAAAAATTCAATTTGTGCAAGAATTGAAGCCAGGCGAATTGAATTTGCGTCATATTGACTTAATGAATATCCGGTGTTTTATCGTGAAATTCTGTTCAGTGATGAAGTCCATTTCTGGCTCAATTAATACTTTAATAAACAAAATTGCCGTATTTAGGCCCGAAGAGTACCAAGATCTACCATTACATCCATTAAAAACAATGGTCCATCTTTCTTCAAAAATGAGGCAAATCAGAATATTACTGGAATTCAAGCACATGTTCTCGGTAAGCTCTGGTTTCAAAAATACGGCGCTACTAGCTATACAGCGCGTGAAACAATAGACTTGTTGAGAAATCATTTTGGTGAGCACTTAATTTCACGTTTTGCTACGGTAAATTGGCCGCCTAGATCGTGTGATATCACACCTTTGGGCTATTTTCTCTGAAGATATGTAAATCTTAGGTCTTCAGGAATAAGTCAGCGACGATTGACGGTTTGGAAGCCAACATTACTCGTGTTATCCGCGAAATACTAGTCGCTATGTTCGAACGAGTCGCCCAAAATTGGATCTTCCGAATGGACCACCTCAGACGTAGTTGTGGCCAACATTTACATAATATCATTTTTGAAAAATAAATGTCATGAATTGTTCTTTTAACTGATAATAACAATTTTAAGTTAAGTTTTAAGTTCACAAATTTATTTGTTTTATTTTACATTATAAATCAAACATTGAGATGAATCACGTAGTAAAATCTGCATTTTCTCTTCATGTATGACAGCCGAGGGAATATTACTAGGCGGGAATTCTTTGTTTAGATACGCCTTAAAGTACTTTTTCCATTTATTTCAAATTGCATTATTCCTCGCTGGTAGCTGCCCCTGCTCATCTTCAATATATTTCCGCGATGGAATAACATCGCAGTTTTTTACCCATTGCACAGCAACTTTAAAACCATAAGCTAGTTTGCCCGTGCTTTGACGTTACAATTTTCCTTTTGCTTGTCCCCTCCTTAAAGGTTCTTATTTTCGATAAACTTCCTCTGCTGGTATCACGCGTGCTTCAGTTACCTTTTTCGTCACTATCGTCACAAGCGTCACTGTTCAACGTTAATGATGGTTGGATGCTGACATCATGACACTAAAAGGTGTCAACCTGGGCATATCCAGTGCTGTAACTGTTTGTACATATCAATTTCACCTCCAAGTGGTAACTATTGACTGGTCGATGTCCATCTGGATTCGACTGGCCAAACTTATAAACGATCTAAAGACACCTCGTCCTAGAAGTACCTATAATGGAACTAGCTCACAAGGTTTGAGGTTGTGCCGCCAGGATAATCGCCGGTCCATGGAAAAAATATCCCTCGAAAGAAATGTTAGAAAACAATTTTTGCCATATAAAGTACTCCTTTGTTTACACCATTTGAAATGGTTCAATGATCACAACTTTGTTTGGAAATGCCGCAATAGTAAATTGTTTATGTATGCTAATATATATATAAAAAATTAATAAATCATTACATATTTGTAATTTAAATTGTAGAATTACATTTGAATTATATGATGATTCTTAAGATAATTGTGAATTAACGTTAGACTAAAATTAGATGTTATTACTTTCAATCTTAATTTATGGCTGAGGCAACTGTAACATTAGACTAATTATTATTTGACTTTAGGGCCAATTTATTCGTTTCCATTTGACAGGTAGGTAAATTAGTTGTTTGGAAAAGTTAATTGCTAAGACGGGTTGCGAATACATGCGACCTTCAATGTACTCAACCTTGGGAAGTAAGTTTTACGTAATACCTACGTTTGGCTGGTTTTTGATTTGTGCGGTATCGCTTTTTTTTTATTTTATTTTATTTAATATAGATATATTACAAATATATTTTAAAAAAAAGTTTAAATATTTTTTTTATTTGCAAAATTTAACTTTTCTTTCAAAACCATGTGCCCAGACAAATGAGTCTTTCAACTACTCAAGGGGAACGAAAACTTATTAAATTATTAAGATTATAATGATTGGCGATCGCAAAGCTTCTCGAACACTTTTTGTTTTAGCGTTTTAGCGTTTTCTGAGGGCATATATCGGCTATAGCTTCAATTAATGCTGGTTTATTCAAGCGAGTAGCCTTAGATTGCAAAATCTTGGTGGTCGATTTACAACTCCCAATCTTGAATCCATTCTCTAACCAAACTCTGATTTCAATCAATCGATGGCCTTGCCATCGTTTATCTTTCTTACAAGCTCCAGCTTCATTTTTAAGAAATACATATGACCCGATGATACTATCACCGAACAAACCATGCGATATGGTACATTTTTAAATTTTTCCATAAAATTCCGGATCATCATACAACCGGTTTTGAGCCCATTTAACGAAGGTCCAAGGCTAGACAATTTAATCTTATAAGTTGTGAAAAGACAGAGACCAAACTTGTAAGCACGCCTATGATCTGATAAATTCTGGTCTTCATCAACCGCCGTTATATGTTCTTCAAAACGCACTTGTCTTATTTTTATTTTCTAATGGCCTAATGTCATATAGCGTTAAATGAGTTCGAAATCTATTCACTACGGGATGAATATCACTTTCAAATGGGCGATTACTTAATGCATAAAATTGAGCACTGATTTCGGAAATAATCTATCCACTTTACTGAAAATGGAAAACAGTCACACTAAAAAATAAAAAGACAGCTAGTTTAACAATTATCCATATTGGAAAACTAAGCCTTTTTAATAAACACCCTTTATGTAAAAGAATCAAACTTGGGATGAATTTTATGAATCTATCAATATCATTCAAAATTCATCAACGCTCAGTGTGTACAGTACAGTTAGATCCATAAACTCTTCAAATATATGTTTATTGTGATACTTCTCTAAGCGTATACTGATCAAGTCATTGCCTTAATCTAGTTTGCTTTGAGTAGTCTTTTAGTCGGCTAAAGTATACCGATTGTCTATAGAAATAAATTTACAGTGCTTTGAATTATTTTTTTATACAAACAAACCCCCTCTGGTTTGTTGGTTATTTCCATGTTAAACTATATATATATGATTTAGTTCTAGGTATCAGTACTTTACACACTATACTACCATCCAATAAAGTTTATAGAGTCCTGACTAAGTGGGTTGAGGACAATCACATAGTCCCGGATAATCAATTTGGCTTCAAGGCGGGGCATGATATCATTCATGCCGCGTCTAAACTGGTTTCTGATATATAATGGAACAAAGGCAAGAACCAGTGCACTGCCTGATTGACTTGGAAAAAGCCTTTGATATCGTATGGTTAGAAGGACTTTTCTTTAAGTTGGACAGGCTGGGCATTAGTAAACCACTTCTGTATATTCTTTTCAATATGCTCACACATAAAGAATTCATCGTGAAAAATGGCTATGTGACTTCTGCTGGTACAATACACATTAAAAACGATCTGTAACAACATTTACACAAATGTTCTGATAGGAAATGTAGTCAGATACCTTGGGATCTGGCTAGATCAATGTCTGTATTTTAACAAACATATAGATGTTGCTCTGGCCAGAGTAAGAGGTGCTTATGCCCTTACAAAGAGACTGATTTATAACAGCCAACTCGATGCGAGGGTGAAGGTGATCTGCTACATGGCCCTTATAAGGCCCATGCTTGTATTTGGATGTTCCGTGTGGTTAAACGTGAGAGCAAGTTTATTGGAAAAGATTCGGGTGTTTGAGAGGGCTTGTCTTAGGACTTGTCTTGGCTTATAGAGAACACCACTGTCTGAGTACATAAAATTCTATCCTAATGAGGTCTTGTACAATAGGGCGAACCTAATAAGAGTGTACAATTTGGTCATTAAGTTGACTCGAAGGCACATTTCAAGAGTAATGACCTCGTCGAACAGCCTGATCTCCGGGGCTTACTACCCCAATTATAGGTATCATGAGAGACTATGCTTTGACTGTTTTGTTCCTCCAGGAGCGTTCCTCTATCTAGATATGAAAGGTCTGGTCCAGGACAGATTGGCGGTGCCGCTAATCTTTCCCGTCGCTCGAACAGCTGCGGATCGGCGACTCAACTACGACAGAGACGTCGCACATAGCAGTGCTAAGCGTCTTCGGTTCAATAGGGCGGTAGGGAGTCGTGATAGGAGGGGTGTTGCTCGGCAGCACCAGCAATTTTGGTGGCTAGTTGAAGGAGAAGAAGCTTCTTCGTCTAGTTCTCCCAGTAGTTGGTAGCTGCATAGAAAGCAAAGTTGGTCACTCTTATTTCATTTTAACCGTGGCCGGCTTACATAGACTTAAGGAGGATTAGGTTAGATTTAAAAAAAATATATATATATAAAAATCACAAAAAAAAAATAAATAAAAGAACATAAAAAATGGGTAACAACTTAAATAAGGAATAATCCATATACAAAAAAATTGTAGTGTATACACAATAAGATATTGTAAGTAGGTTAAGTAAGTTAAGTTTTATTTTTATGTATGGAGTTTATAGGTTATAGGTATAAGTTCTAAGTTTTATACGAAAGTCCATATAATAAGTTTTTATATAAACACAATTGTTTTCTTAGTTTTAGATTTAATAAATATAAAAATATAAATAATTTCGTAAGAATCGTCAAAAGACATAGAATAAATATTAGGTTTAACTTAGAGTGCCCGCAAGGGTCCAGTAAGATAGAATAAATTAATTAAGCTATTGTAATTTTTAGGCATTTTTTGTCTAGCGTGTAAGAATTAATTAATTAAGGAAATATAAATGCATTTAAACTGAAAAAAAAAAAAAAAATACGGAAACCAATAAAGTTTATGTTTCAACATGAAGCAATAGGGTTGGCAAGGATGGAACTACAGCCGGTTAAAAAACAGCATGAATAACATTCAAATATCGTACATGTTGCAATTACAATGGTAGATGGAAAGATATGTAATGCCATCACAGATACCAAATCAACACTGTTTGTTTGCGGGCTATACTGCTCGCTTGAAATTCGGATTATCTGTGCTTCATGCCTGGATACGATTTTTGAATGTTTGTTGCACTTAATTTATAAAATACATATGATGAAATGGCAAATTCGAGACGAAGAAGAATAAGAAATTGTAGCTGAAAGAAAGACAGATATTCAAAGTCAATTTGGAAGTAATAATGATGGAAATACTGCTAAATAATTCTTTAGCGATCCGGACCTATCAACTAGAATAATCGGTTTAGAAATTGAATTCATAAAAAAGATTTTAAACAGTTTCAAATTTCAACAATATACCACTGAAACTGCTAAGTTGTTTGTGCAAGAAGTGAAAAAGTGAGTGAATAAGCGCAAGAAACAAAGAGTTCAAAAATATAAAGAAAATTTCACTCGAAAAATAACGCGCCTTAAAACTAACGAAGATATTATGAACTTTTTGTTAATTTTCTGGGACCCATTGGTTACGAGCTTGCGGAAATTGCCTTATTAACGTGGAGATTTTATTGAAAAGGATGTTCTACATTTATTAAAAGCGGCTAATATCCCACTAACTTTTGATACTTCTATAGGAAAAATATGTGAAAGCTTAGATGATTCATCTGATTATAAATAATTTTTTCTACATTTGTTATACATATTTTATTTATTTTGTATCTATTCAGACTTGTTTTCGCATATAAACTAAAATTAAATGTTTTTAATTCACTTTACAACAGTTATATGGATGAAAATAATTTGTGCCAAAAAATCTTGCATTTGGCTCCCGTGTGCATCGCCTCATCACAACTACGTGCAAGATTCTTATTGGGGACTAAATTGAGTGGAAGGTTGAAACAATATAGCAAAAATTATCACAGTTTTTATTAAAAAAAAATCTTAATTGAATAACGATGAAAGGAAATAATGACCAAAATGGAACATAAGAGTAAATACGAAAAAAAATTTGTAATAAGACCAGATTCTCAAGATTCTTATAGAACCATTTTATTGTTTCTTTTGTCTTATGAACTCTTTTGTCCATAATGTTCCATAAATTTTCAATTGGATTGACACCATAATTCTGTGGTGGCCACTTCAGTAGTTAACCATTGTAATTTTTGATCGCTATTTTTTCTGTTTTGCTTTATGCTCAGAAGTAATGTCTTGTTAGTAGATGCAATTCTCGCTTGAGTCCGTTTTTTTTCAAATGATTCTTCCAATATAATACAATTGTGCGGATAACCAAAAAAAAAAAAAAAAAACAACTCCAATGGCCGCGACCGATAGGTCACTACAAGGACTTCCTGATAAAGGGAACTTGTAGTATTCTCCAACGGTTTTTAATATTTCGTATCCTTTTAGCATTTAAAAGAAGTTAATCGGAAAATAATCAAAAAAAAAAAATGTAAAGTGTACTGGTTATACCAGCGAGAACTTCTTTTCCAACTGATTGCATAAACTCCAAAAGCACTTGCAAACAGTTTTAACCAAAAAAAATAAAATATGTTAATTGGTGTCTGACTAATTTTTGAAAATTTTAAAATAAAAGACATATGTATATAATAGATCTTTTTGTAAAAAAAAACGACGTTTTTTTTACTGCGAAAGTGCCCCCCCCCCCCCCCCCTCCCATCATCATGCAATTTCTTATTTTTGTCTTACTTAGACCTATCACCTCTGTTTTTAAGAAAAAATATTTGCATTTTATATATAAAACTTTTTTTAATAACTTAAAAAGTCTTCGGCGTATTTTGGTCGAAGTCTAATGGCCGTCTTCGGCGTTGAAGACGCATTATCTAATAAAAATTGGCGAGTGCGAAATAACTTTACATATACGGACATACATGCACGCATATTGACATTTTCTTAAAACATGTCTAAAAACATTATAGGCACCTTAGAACGTAAAGATATCACAAAATTTTCATTGTCAATGAATGTAAGAACTACAGGAAGTCAAAAAAAAAAAAAAAAAAAAAACGATAAGAAACAACGTCCACTCAATTATGCTCCTATCTTAGATTAACTGATAGACAAAGGAGGAAGAAAGTAGGTAGTTAATTGGGGTAAGCATGCCATATGTGCTAGTAATAGTCTTTTCGTATTCAAGCAGCCCGGAAAAAAGATAGTATTGCTGGAATTTCCCAAACCCACAGAAAATGTAAAATCTACACTTTCTACAATAAAACGCAACTCAGGTCTTACCGAAACAGTAACCAGGTCTTTCAATTTTAAGGGCTTTTGTAATTGTAGGGATAATATTTCCTAATGGGCTTTGTGTGGGCTTAAATACCTGCGGGTGGGGCTTTGTGTTTTCCCACTTTTCGCAACAGAAAAGCGAATATAAGCCGATAAGCGATCACCTTGCTGTTATCTGCACGCAATCGGAAACAGCGACAGCTTTGATCATATTCAAAAAATAAAAAATAAAAAATAATAATAAAAATAATAATAATAATAAAATAAATTTGGGGATGTAATGAAAAATGACAGCAACTAATTCAAAAAGGCTCTTGTCAAATAACTACAGCAGCAAAAAAAGAACATTATATCGAAAGAAGTACTCTGAGAAATCGAAGAAACTCAAGAAGTAATCTTTCGGAGCTTATATAAGAAAGCCAACCAGCTGACTTTAAGTCTAAAAAGCAGGATCATCATGATTTCAAAGGTAACCTTGTCACCAATACATATGTAAAAAAAACGAAAGAATTCCTAGTCTTAGCCAAGAAATGATTTATTTAGAAATTAAGTAGCTTGAAATAACACATTGATTAAATTTTCTTCCTGTTACACCGAGAGTCTAGGTTCAAATCATAAAATTCAAATATCAAAAACAGAAAAACAAATATTTTGGCGCTGCCAAATATCGTATACTAGGGGGTCAGAGCACAAGGGGTCTAACTAACAGTAGCACAGTTTTGAGAAATCCTTGTTTAACTTAAAAAAAAAAAAAAAAACTAAATGATGAGTAGTTATCCTTTTTCCGATAGATCTCACTACCAATCAAGTTTCCTTTGTATACCAAACACATAATGTCATTCATTTAGTCATTTAAGAACTTGTCTCCATATTTATAAAATTTGCACTTGGACCCGTTGTGAGGGGGTCATCATATGATATTACTCTTCTACCTTTGAAAATGTTTGTCGATTCCCCGCCGTTCGGAGTCGGTAAAACATCGTTCGGTCTCTTTGTGCCCAACACTGAAAAAAAGGGCGAAACTGTTGTTCGATGGCCTGCTCTGCCATCAATAAATTATTTTTTTTTAGCTTTTACTAACTACACCTTGAATTTTTAAAGCTAGAAGTTATTTTTAAAATGAGAATAACGCTCCAATAAGAATCGTCCATTAATATATACGAGTACCATATGTTTCTTTCGTTGCATGTTTATGGTAAACCCCTAAAGTCATTTAGCAACCACCATCAAGTACCGAACGTAGACTAAATTTTCATTTTAAACCAATCCTGAAAAAGAGCAATGAATACTAAAAAAAAAGTAAAGTAAAGTAAAGTCGAAACAGAAACAAGTCTATCCAATTGGGTCCACAGTATAGATATTATTGATACAGCGACCTATCGATGTGAGAACGTTTAGAGATATCTTCAAGTTTTGGTCAAAGACAGAATTTATCAATCCAATGCATGCGACATAGCGTTACGATCAGCAGCTATAACTTTAATGTTGTCAGGAAGTTGATCAGCATCGTCGCAAATATTGACTTTATGAATATCTTCTGTTACTTAACTGCAACAGCTGTCTCTCTTTCGAAAGATAGCTCCAACTAGCCAGTATTATTTTGTATTCTTTTTAATACAATGTATCAATTGAATACAATTGTATAAAACTACCGCTAATAACAGGATGGTTTACCTATGAAATTTATGGCCACCTGCATCAGACTGAAAAAGATGGAAGGCTGCAGTGTTTTAACAGATACTTTTTGCAGGGCTTCTTCCAAGCTCATCTGAATGGTGAAATGGTTTTTGTGGTATTTGTGAAATAATTGATACAAAGAGGTTTAATAGTTCAAATTAATAAATTACCCATGGTATGGATTGCTTCGAAATAGCAGACAAAATGCAAAACTAGATCGAAAAGCTTGTGTAGGATTCAGTTCATTTCTAAATCAGGTATTCAAGTCCAGAGGAATCTTTTGTAATAATTTTCCTTTGTGAAAGGGTACAATATGCAGTTATTACAGTATATTAGATATAACATACTCGTATATCTGAATATTTTTGGTATTTAATTCAAAAACGATACGTTAAATCAATCAATTGAGTCGTTTCAAGGTGAAGTAAGAACGTTCACTCCATTTTTCTATTAACGTCAAAAATGTTAAATCATTATTTTATCACTCAGTCAAATGACCGTTAAGAAATGACACACTGAGTAAAAATTGCCAGCACTTTTTCCACATGCCATTTACATAAGATGATCATGAGTTTAATTGTAAAACAAAACAAAATTATTCACACGCCAATAACCTTTATCTGTTATATTGATAGCTTTTGTGGTTTAGGTCTTACCTTCAAAATAGGTAGATTCTCGTTGACAGATGTTTTGATATATTATTTCAACAAATCACACTTTTCATAGAATACTGTATACCACAAAGGCGATGTGGTATCTATTCTTTGTAGATTTTTATTTTGTAAAACCATATGTTAGAATCATTTCACAATACTTGAACACTTTAAAACCGACTTGTTTAAGTTTAAAAAAAGTTACAAAGTTTTATTATTTATTTAATTTAACCTGAATTGTGGTTCTTAATTTATTTATTAAGCACAAAAAAATATATTATAGGGAAAAGTATCTTTTTTTTTTTTTTCGTTTTGAAGAAATGAACCGCTCGAAAAAATGATGTCGTTTCCAGAAATCAAGATCGATGACTAATGGCAATGAAGAACCAGTCGGGTTGTGTGAACTGAAGCGCGGAAGATACAACGTCTGTCCCCACCAAAAAAAAACAAAAAAAAACAAAAAAACACGAACACAGATAGGTAATTAAATGTATCTACGAAACTCAACTCAATTCAAAGGTTTATCTGAGAGAGTAGAAATAAAAAAAGAAAGGAATGGAGTGAATAAAGCGTATGTTAGGTATCCAAAAAGATACAAATACGACTACGAATACGCTACAAAGTGTGGGGCAAAAGCGCCGTTGGCGGTTATAAGCTGGAGCCATCTAGCAATACGAGTATAAGCAGCGACTTAAAACTCTCGCAATTCGTTACTTCATCTGAGTGTTGCCAATGGAATACTATAATATTACTTTGACTTATGGGTACTGGCTTTCATAAAATTTAATTTTGTGAAACGGTGTCTTAAAAAAAAAATATAGTTATTTTATTATACTCTCCAATATTTTTTTTTAATAAGATGTGATTTTTATTTTAATTGATCGAAAATAGATTCTTATTGTATTGATCAGCAAAATGACCTCCACGACATTTTCTGCGCATTCA
This sequence comes from Volucella inanis, assembly GCA_907269105.1. Lineage (NCBI taxonomy): Eukaryota > Metazoa > Arthropoda > Insecta > Diptera > Syrphidae > Volucella > Volucella inanis. The sequence continues at coordinate 72,299,184 of OU026157.1, read as the reverse complement.
GGCGCATTATTATCGTTTATCACAAATCCGCTCATTTGCGACTATATTTTATCAATAACAGCACGGAATTTACCTTTGACCAAAATGACCAATCTCAAAAGAACAAGTCGCACAGCGTTTAATCGTACGATCTTAGTTTCGTCCATAAAATTCATTGATGATGGTTTGATTGTGCAATCCATTCATGGTTACAGTTATATCTGCTTTATTTTCGAAGAAATTTGATCGGATAATGCCTCCTGCAAAAACAGCGGCAATCAGGATAGAGAGTCTCCGCGATATAATTCATGGATTTTTTACGCCTTAAATGAAGCAATTCCGCTCACAAAGTCTTAATGATGAAAATGTTTCAGCGAAATTTTCACCATTTTTGTTGTAAATTTGAACCATTTCAATGCGTTGTTGAAGCATGGATCGTTTCATTTTTATTATTGGGTATATAATTATTTTCGTGCGGTTTTTTTTTCAAAATTTGAACGTTTATTTAAGAAAAACATGTACAATAGTATTATTCAAAGTATTGCCCATCTGAAGCTATGACTTTTCCCCATCTTTCTGGCAATTTGTGGATCCCATCCCAAAAGAACTGCGCCGGCCTGGCAGCCAAGAATAAATCAAGCCAATTTTTGATATTCTGCTCTGATGTGAACCGTATTTCAGTGAGGGCGTTCTGCATCGACCGGAAGAAATGGTAGTTAGAAGGGGCAAGGTCTGAGCTACAAGGCGGGTGGGGTAAGACTTCCCATCCACTGTTTTCCAAATAGTTCTTAACCGGAGTAGCAACGTGAGGCCGAGCGTTGTCATGATGGAAAATTATTGCCTCGTGTCTGGTCGCATATTCCGGGCGTTTTTCGGCTACTCCTCTCTTCAAACGGATTAATTGTGGTCGATTGCGCTGTCCATTGATGGTTTCACCCGGTTCTAGCAGCTCATATTACAGCACACCCATCTGATCCCACCAAATACAGAGCATTACCTTCGCGCCATGGATATTCGGCTTTGCCGTTGATTTGGCTGGTTGTCCGGGTTTCACATATGATTTTTTGCGCTTGGGGTTGTCGTAATGGATCCATTTTTAATCACCAGTAACAATCCGATGCAAAAATGACTTCCTTTTGTGGCGTTCCAGCAGCATTTCGGACATGCAAAACCGATTTTCGACGTCTCTCGGCTTAAGTTCATGTGAAACCCAATTTCCTTGCTTTGAATATATCCAGCTCCCTTTAAACGTTTTGAAATGGCTGCTTGAGTGACACCCAAAGATTATGCGAGCTCTTGTGTTTGGCAGCAATCTTCATAGAGTAATGCTTCCATTTCTTCATCTTCAAACTTTTTTGGCTGCCAAAATCACCACTTTTAAATATTGCAAACCACTTTTGGCACGTTCGCTCAGCTAGCGCATGTTCACCATAAACTTCCACCAAAATACGATGACTTTCGGCAGCAGTTTTCTTCATATTAAAGTAATGAAGAAGAACTCCCCGCAAAAACACTTTTTCAGGCACAAATTTCACATATTTGAGTGAAAAAAAATTATTGTTGTTTACGCTTCAAATGAATGACATATACTGAAATGACGTACAATGACAGTAGCTTTCCAACGCATGTTCTAATGGAATAATAACAATGGAATAATACAAGTTACGCCATCTCTTAGCAAACCGCACGAAAGTTATAGACCCAATAAATTGTCATAAATTCATATTGTAAACCATCTATAAATCAAGAACAGAAGACTATCCAATGGAAAAATAACGGAAGTGGATAGCTGACTAGTACAGGAAGTTCTCAAAATACGATGAGGAGTATAAACACCGACGTCGTATAGAGGTCAAACCAGTTCTAAAGTTGAATTTGGAAAGTGAATTAAGTGTAGTAATAAAGTAATAAAATGGTGTAAGTATTTCAGATAAAGCAAAGTCGATAAAAGTGAATATAAATTAATTTTAAATGGATTGAATTATAAATTCAATTGAATTAAATTGATTGTGTTGAAATAATCAAGTTCCCATGGGGAAATATAGTAAGCGCTTCTCGAGGATGCAATATATATACTCTTACTCTTCATAGTCGGATGGAAGCTACTTGTAAGCACTTACAACTTTTCAATTTTGAATCCTTGCAAAGCAATTCGTTTAGAAGCTAGTCGTAAGCACTCACAATTTTTCAGGTGGCTCTTTTATTAGCGGATTTTTTTTCTTTATTTTTGATAAAATGAGTGAGCGGAAATATTTTTAAGTTACGTTCTGTCTATTCAAAATCATTCTTGAAGTGATTTTCGTGACAAGTAAATAGTGTTGTTAAAACCATGTTTGTTTGTTTATTTAAAGTTTAACTATACGGTAATTGGACAGTCTTTTATTTATTTATTATATTATGATTTACTTAATTATTTAGAAAATGAGTCAACAAATTTGTGACAAGAATAAATGGCACATCAGACGTCTGATTTAAAAGAAAAGGAAACTTAACGATTAGCTCTTTATTTTTAATTGGTGTTATTGTTACCATATATTATATTATTATTATATTATAATAAATGTTCATTAATTAAATTGAAGAATTTTCAAAACTGTTTTCCTTAAGATAATAAATGTTAGTAAATATAAAATTAAAAAAGATTATGTATTTAATATTAAATTAGATTGTAGATTGTAGCAGTTTTCTCTGTATTTTTTCGAAGTGTAAAACTTGTGCTTTCTTACAGTTTTGTTTAAAATGCCTACATTTGCCTTCTTCTGAAGCACATAGGCAGCGCTTCGTACTGATTCACAGCAATCTATCCGTAAGTGCTTACGTCTTAATTTCCATGGAACGCTGCAGAAGTGCTTCGCAGGAATCTATCGGTGAGCACTTACGTCTGTGATGTCCGCAGTAAAAACGAAACGGTGGTTTCTACAGTGAATAAGCGCTTCGGACTTCTTTGTATGCGCTTACAATGCCCTTCGTAAACGCTCGTTTCCTCGCTGGGATCTAACTTTTGACATTTTACATTGGTGTCAGAAGTTGGATAGGACTTATTGTGTGTAAAAAAGGAATACTGTTTTTATATTTGTGTTAAAGCTGTCATAGGTCAAAAACTATTACAGTTGACGCCTGTCTAACTAAAAATCCGAGTTTGATAAGATAAACCCCAGTTTAAGTTTTTCAACGCTCGGGCTACCCAAATGAACAGGATATCAGCTCCACATGCTCCAACGACGAATAGTATCAGCTTCCTCCAGTTCATTTCTTCTTCGCTTTTTATGTAGATTAGCGAGGTAAGTAAGATTTCGTTGCCACCCGCATGAGCCACCCACATGAGCCACCTCCGTGCGATAACGAATACAAGCCGTTCGTCGACAAGGCCTTTGAAGTGAGGCCAACGACCGAACGTTATCACTTCTGATAGCTGATTTTCTCAACTCATCTCGTGTTGTCCCTAAGTTATCCAACGCCACTTCTTCTAACAGGTTTTGTAGTTGTTCGTTTCTTTTTCGTCCCATATCCACCCCTAACATCAGACGGAATGGACGCCGATTCGTACTTCTTGGCACTGCTGAGTTCATCGCGCATTGGACGCGATTTATGTGCTTATACCATTTCTTGGTGTTATTAATAGACATGTCGATAATGAGCCGATTCATTTTTTCGACTTGTCCGTACCCTCGAGGTTGTGATGTAATTAGCCTTACAGAATTCTTTGAACGCATTCACGGTAAATGCAGCTCCCTCATTAGATACTATCCGGATCGGTTTCCCGAAAACTTCTTGAGTACCCCTTCACACTTCGTATTTCGTAGTGGGAGGATTCAGGTAAATTTCGTGATAGGTGCGACAAAAATATAATTATACAATTTATTAGTTGATTAAGGCGGTCCCACATGGTCCATATGATATCTGTGCAAAGGCATGTTGCTTTTTTCTATTGGTCCAATACTTCCTCCATCATGGTCATCGGATATCGGTTCTTGACTATCTTAGTGTTTATTGCCCTATAATTCATGCACAATCTATTGCTGCCACCCTACTTCTTCACCAATACTATCGGGCTACCATATTCCGATCGACTTTCCTGAATTACGCCCTCCATGGGCCACTCCTGAACTTGTTCGTTCACCTCCCACTTTTCCTCGGGTGCTAACTCCCTCGCTCGTCGATATACGGGCACTTCGTTAGTCATCACAAATTTCATCTCAGTGCAGTATTTGGTTGGTCAGTATGACTGTTTTGATTTAATAAATGTTGTTTTCCTCGATGTTTTAGGTTCTTTTCCCCCTGACGTTCTCTGGTGATTTACTTTTCCGCGGTTCAGATAGACGAACCTAAAAAAATCCCTTTCCACCAGCACTTTGTCTGAAATCCAACTATCTGGCACTACCTGGAACCTGATCCAATGAGTCTCCGTACCCAACCGCATCTCTTCTGGGCAGGAGCCTAAGGTCTTCTTTGGAGTATTTCCGAATTCTATCAACATAATATCTGGTTGCTCCAAATTGGCTCCTTCGATTTTCTTTTGTAGTGACTGATAGATGATGGTCTACTTCTTCATCGGTCTTAAATCTCTTTCCGGCGAGCATTCTTTTGAGGTCTTCGAACAGGAAATAGTCGCTGGGGCCAAATCTGGTGAATACGGTGGGTGGGGAAGCAATTCGTAGCCGAATTCATTCAATTTTGCCATCGTTTTCATCGACTTGTGACACGGTGCATTGTCTTGATGAAACAGCACTTTTAAAATTTTCAATCCACTTGCGAATGGTTCGTTCGGCTGGTACAGAGTCCGGGTAACACTTATCAAGCCATTTCTTTGCATCGGCTGCATTTTTCCCATCAAAAAGCAATGATAAATCAACACACGAAATTGCTTTGAATCCTTTTTTTTCACAATAACAAAAGTTGCTTCACTCACAACGCTATATCTCGAGAACTAATCGTCTGACAGCTGTCAAAATTATACACGTATCTTTAATTCAAGTGGTGCCCTCTCTTAGAAACGGCGACTTTTCAGTCCATGTATTAAATATTAACTATGAACTGAATTACAAAAAAGAGCGAAAAAATAACTGAACTGAGCCCTTCCAGGCTGCTGACCAACCGCTAATCACGAATTCCACTGACATCGTTGTTCATTCCTCGCTGTCTCGCCCTATCAGAGCGACCACACATTCATCTTATGCAGAATCTATACCACGTCTGCCCTCGGGCTACTCACATGAACAGGATCTCAGGTTCACATGCTCCAGCGACGAGCAGTATCAGCTACCTCCAGTTAATTTCTTGGAATCATTGCTGGGTTTCGTTGCTTCTTTGTTTTTATGTAGATTAACGAGGTCACCAATATTTCGTTGCCACCGTCGTGAGCCACCGATAGCGAATACGAGCCGTTCGTCGATTTTAAAATATGATCGCTCTGGAATGCGGTGAAGTGTGGGCGACGGCCGAACCATTTTCATGTTATTCATAACAATTCATGTAATTAAAAGAGATTACAGTTATACGGTATGTAGGAACTTAATTACTTATCTTTACTCCCACATACTCGTAAAACTAGTCTAGTCATAGACAAGGCGCGGACAAGTCTCGCTTCAAGGACTCAATACGAGTATTTCAGTGATGAGTAGAGCAGATAATGACCTCTAAAAAGGACCATAACTTGTAATCCAAATGGTAGAGGTGCGGATTAGCAGCTGGCCACTCATCCGGTGATATGTAGTCGGGTACATCTTTTCTTAGTGACTTGAGTGGTTTTCGCCTTCTGGGCTGGAGCAGAATCTTGTTGGAATATCCAGTGTTTGTTCGGCTTAGTGGCTTAACGACGTCTTCCAAGCCAATGGTTTGGTAAGCTTTCCCCGAAGTCTTGACTCCTTCTTCAAAAAAATGGAGGTTGGTTATGCCATCGTAGCTCACTCCCCACCATACCATTACATTTACGGGGTGATGGCCTCTTTCAACCGTTGGAATATGTTCTGAAGCTTCTTTTGAGGTGAACAGAATTTGTTTGTGATTGTTTTTAAGGTATTGTCTTAAAAGAGCTTTTGATTTTTGCCTACGTTTTTGCTTCAATGTGACTGATAGCGGGTGTTCACTTAATCACAAGTTTTCTTTGATGATGCGAGATATGGATTTTTGCGGCTTTTATGGCTCCCGGAGTCCTCACAGTGCTTGGACGGCCGGATCTTTGACGGTCACGTACTCCGCCAGTATCCTCGAATAATTTAATAGTACGATAAACAAAACAGTGAGTGACTCTAATCCGTCGCAAAGTCCGAAAGATAACACCTTTTGCCATATTACACTTGAATATATAAGCCTATGACATGATTTTTGATGTCACCCCATACAAGGAAGCATAAAAGCAACGGGGTAAATAACGGTTAACGTGAAAAGAGTGCAACTAATACTGAATTTACTGAGGTAATAAGCAATTAGAGGAAAAAACCAGTGGAAAGGGCTTTTAAAAATCTATTAAAACTTCGCGGGATAAAAATTGGTAGCATGACGACGGCCGCAGGACCATCATACAAGTCTTACTGGCAAAACGATGTCTCCTGGTAGACATCGGTATCACGGTCTCAATTATCAGGAGGAATCTTATGCAGAAATGCTGGTTGCGTAACACCAGCAGTAACAGCTTGCGAACAGCTTTGGGAAAAACGACTAAGGTATATGGTGATGTCTGCATAAAAATTCACCTGGCCAGAATAACCTTCTCTCACGTATTTCTAGTGGCTGACATATGTGACGGGTACAGATTTCATGAAAGAACTTGGACGAGTAGTGGACTTTGGGGCATAAACCCTGAAATACGGTAACATTGAGATATGAATGGTATACGGAAACGCCAATACTTCTGTATTAAAAGTCATAATCTGCCGAAATCAGGTTTAAGAGCCTTACTCGGAAGCAATTGTTTAGGCAAAAGTGAAATTTGGTCCTGGTAGTCACCGATTATATTTGATGGAGCCAGAGAATAAGAGAGACTCCATGGTGGGAAAGACTTTAGTGGAACCACGGAACAGTATGATTTCTGTAAGGATTTTTTTGCTGGCAGGTAGAGTTGATCGAAAAGATCGTGAGAAAACGGCATTCACTACCGGAAGTGAACTTTGGCAGCTTACAGTGTATCAACGGCCTAGTGTATCTGAACTAAATTATCGTTATAGCGAAGTCGTTCGAGGGAGGGTGCGAGACGCTCATTTGAAACTGAACCCACAAAAGTGTGCATTATTGCGTCCGGGAGTAAAATATCTGGGTCATATTACTATATATCACCGACAAAATCGAATCGGTGAAAAGTTGGCCTGTCCCCAAAGACAAACACAAACTGAGAAGCATCTTGAGACTTGCCACATATTACAGAAGGTTCGTAAAGGATTTTGCTGGTATTGTTAAGAGCTTACATCAACGTACGCAAAAATCCAACAGTTCAGGTGGTCTGGAGAGTGTGGAAAAGAATTTCAACAACTAAAACGTCAGCTGTAGAAGGCTCTCATTTTCGGTTATCTCACACCTGGAGAAATTTTCGTTTTGGACGCTAATAACGTTGGAGTCGGAGCTGTGATCTCTCAAGTTCATGATGGAAAAACGTTCATTCTTCGCACGAATCACGCAGCTCTAAAATGGCTTTTGCAATTTACGAACCCTGAAGGCCAAATTGCAAGATGGATCAAGTAGTTTCAGGGCTACGATCTTGAGATGCAACATTGCGTTCAAATGCGTATGCCCTTCCTGAGCGCAAAGGACTTTAAGTTTTGGTTTTATTTTGAGAGCAATGATGACCTTTGTTGCTGCCTCGCTTTCAATGGATATGCTAATGCTGTATACTTCAATATTAGCATTAATTTGGTGGTTTTTTCTAAAGGCTTGGAAGCTTCACTGTGGTCTGGAAGACGATTTAGATGATCGTAGAAGATCGCAGAGCCTGTCACTATCTGCATCTTTCATCCATCCGTGAACGGATTTGAATGAGTTGGAATAACTTTAACCTGAAAGATTCGGTAAGGTTCTGGTAATCGTCGTTTGCATACATAAAATTATTATACCATAAATGGCCTTGGCTCATGTGATAGTGTAGTTGCTTTCAGATTGGAAGAATCGGGATTCTCAAACTGAAACTATAATAAGACTATGTGTGAAAAATAGTAGCCTGGAATATAGCAGGTCGATCTACACTATTATGTATCATTTCAAAAATAATGCAAACATTGATATCGCTGATTAGTTGATGATGCAATCTTTATACAAATTGACTCAGTTGCAGTTGAATACTTAAAAAGTGAGCACGCTTTTGCCTGATTGTACCTCTTTGCCCCATGGCAGTTTTTCTTGGGAGATAAATAGAAATAGAAATCCCGGAAGGAGCACAACAGCAAATTTTTCAAAATCGTCATCACCCTTTCGGCGGGCAATGGCAAACCTTCGAAAGTCAAATTCTGCCTATGAAAAAGCTTTTCAGGAGAGCCGTTCGGTACCGGCAATAAACAGTAGGCCCTGCTCAGGAGTGTAAAAATTCACAAAGTGAGAAATACAAATGAGTGCGAGAAGCTAGGCCTTGGCCCACACCGGGTGGTTGCTCCAAAATATTTACTTATTTATTTATAAATAGAAATGGCGTTTGCGTTTGTCTCCGGTATTGTAACAGTTAAAGACAAAAATCTTTTATTAAAATTGAAACTCTATGTGGGGAAATCCGTACATAAATTTATCGGGCTTTAAATGAGCTCTGCAGTGAACAAATATCAGACCAAAGTTCAGTGTCTTGTTGGGCTAGCCGCTTCCATGAAGCCCACGAAAACAGCAAGGAAGACCCACGCTGAAAGATCAAATGTGTCAAATTTAATAATGAAGGTCTTATTGAAAAATGAAGTAATTTCGCATAAAACAAATTTAAAAACAAAAAAAAAAAAACAAACGTAGTATCAATATGGGTCGCAAAAATTTAGTTTTCGATATATCGCGTAATTAATTCCTAAGAAAGTAGGTTAATTAAACATTAAAAAAATCCGAGGAGAAGTTGGAAGACTTGATACTTATTAAAATTGAGCTCAAGGTAGTAAACTTGGGACATCGCATATGACGTAATTCAAAGTTTACGAATAATCGAAGTTTCTCCATTGACTTGGAAAAAGCATTCAACAAAACTTCCAGTGATTTCATTTTGACATCGTTAAGATATGAAAATGTACTCGAGTCATATGTAAATAATGTTAAATTATGTTAAAACAAAAGTTAAGTGCATAACGGGCATTTGTTGATTGAAATGCAAACTTGGTGTACACCAAGGCACTGTACAAAATCTGCTGCTTTTTATTCTAGTGCAAGATTTTCTATTGAGTCTATCACCGAGTCTAGAATAACATGAGAGTGCACTATGGGTAACGCCATAGCAGACCTTTAGGCACCTCCTAACAATCGGAGAAATGTGCTAGGAAATGACGGGTTACGAACCAGTCGTACTAAAACCGAATTTCTGCATTGTGGTTTTTCCGAGGTAGCAAACCCAACTCGTGGTATCTATTTATAATAAGTCATCGTGCCAAAGTGCGAAAAATTTAAATATCATACTTAAGCTATGTCGTAAATAACCAAGGGATGTTTAGATGTTCCCAAAACTTCTCTGTATTTTGTGACATAAAATTGCTGTTCAAATTTAAAGGTTTCTGATATACGATAGTCATTTGTCCAGCTTTAATATGGTATACGCATCTTTTACCCTATGGTTTTTTTTTTAACCTTGGGGTCTTTCACTTTAACCACGAGAAGGTAGACAAAGAAGAGAAGTAAAAAAATCGATAACCACATAAGGGTTGTCACATGTCATTAAATGCTTCCTAATGAGTAATATGAAAAAAAAAACTGTTGAAGGTTTCTGTTACAGCTTTTGCAAGCATACCTGTTACTCATAACACTTAGCGTTACTTTTAAGTCGTAAGATACAGCACTCAGTATAATTCTTTTTTTTTATTAGCAAACAATAGATAGGTTGTTGTTGATAACATTGCAAATAATTTAATGTAAGCAGTAGACATAAGGCACACGTTTTAACAAATTAAATAGATTAGTGATTAAACAAATGACTGAATAGCAACTACCAAAAATAAAGATGAGCCTATGTTGCTTCCTTCCGGAACACCTAAGGTTGTAGATAAGCTGTAAAATATTGTAGCATTAGACCATGAAAGTCCTATGTTTCTATTTTTCTTCAAATCTAGTCCAGGTTACTCTACAAAATGCCGTTAATCTTAAGAATTTAAATTGAACGTAGGTTGTATAATCCACTGGATTCGTAACAGTAGATATTTCTGTCTAAAACCATGTAGCTTAATTGCGAAAAGAAGTTATATTAAAAATTTATTATGGTGTTGAAAGGCAGCATCGCCAGGCTTGGTAAAATATTGAAGAAGACCAGCTCACGAAAAACTCAGTTTATGAAGTAATTTTCTAAAAAGTAGATAAAATGCACTACTATCACCAAAATTTCTGTATAACTAAAATAAGAATTTTAGAACCTATTTCCTTGTGTATACCATATTTACCAACACCTACTTTTGATGAAATTAATTTTAGTTTCTTTGAATCTAAAAACTGAAGTATATCTCCTTTGGCAACACTGACAGCGTACTAACTTATGTTCACATTGGTTTTATGAAAAAGTGTCTGTACTACTCGTAGCAACCAATCTCACTGTAGTTTGTTTTTATCTCAAAGTTTGTTCTATGATTTATGTCAATTTTATCTACCTTATGTCTAGATATAATGTTTTTCTTTTTTCTTTTTTGTTTATGTACATCAAACAACTGTTCGATTTTTCTTTTGACATCACCACTGTTTATTTATTTTATTAAGTGTGTTAGCTGGTGTTACACCATAGATGAACTAACTTAGATGACAAACTCTACTAATCCTTTTGCAAGCCCTTAACCCTCGCACAGACACACTGTTAGTGAATTGTACACATTGTACATCTCTATAACCTGCCAGAATGGTTAACATTACAGCAAATTACAAGTAATTACAAAAAATTACGTGCGGTTTGCACGTAAAGTTCACTATGAGGGCGCAATATGGATGACGTTTTTGAGTAAAATGGGCGAGTTTTATGTATAATGGGAGAGAAATTGCCATCAATGACAATTCACACGCATTCAGAGACAGCGTCACACGGATAGAGGTAATCAGTGGAAAGCGGGTTTTGGATTTTCAATAGGTAACTGAAAAGTTTGCTACTATGTTTGTTCATTTATGTGTTAAAGTGTGAGTTTCAGCAACCATTTCCAGCGGAAACGGTGGCAGAGAGACTTACTGGAGGGTAGTCGAGTTTTGAAATTGCAAAATCTCGGCACGTTCTTAAAATGATAAATGTGGAAAAAAAGCGTTCAAGCTATTTTCAGTTGGAGTCGTTGATGATACATCATGAAAAGCACAATTTATTTGCAATTCCAGATGTCGGCATTTATGAATAATTTCAGACATTAGACGCCATCGGGACATTTATGTAAATTTTTACTCACGGCACAGCTGCTTTTTTTTACCAGTTTTTGTAAATAACTACTTCATTATAGACACATGTATTTAATGGAATAATAAAAAGAAACCATCAAAACCATTTGTCCTTTGTCTGTAGAGTAGGGTGTGCAACAAGTGAAAATGTATAATATGTAGCCTTTTTTGCTAACTTATTGGTTTTTAAACAGTTCTTTATATTTCCAAAAGATCTATGTGTAGCATGTCTTTCCTCCTATCATTGCTCTAATGACACGTGAATGTCTTAACATTCACAAATCCGCTGGTCAACATGGTATATCTCCCCTTCTTCTGAAGAGGTTTTGTCTGACTCTGATAAAGACACTGCGTAAGCTTTTCCATCGTCGATCCTGCTCTTTAGGACTCTTTCCGAGCAGATGCAAAACAGCATTTGTCCACCCCGTCCTTAAATAAGACGAATCTTTTTTTCTTTCCTCCTATAAACCCAACGCCTTTTATTCCAAGGCCATTGAAACTCTGATAAGCCGTCACCTCATAAAATATCTCGAAACACGATTTTTGTAGCAACAGGTCCGTAAGACGGCTTGTCTTACCGAAAAGTGTGACCAAAGCATACATCAATCTAGCGAAAGATACTTGCAATCCATATTTCTAAGGTATTTTAGTATTTGACGCAGCTTAGCATCAAGGTCTTTGGTCGAAAATGCGTGCATTTGGAATCGACGACATTATTTTTAATGGTTTAGAAATTACTTTTCGGAACGTTCAATTAAAGTTGTCTTGAATGGTTTCAAGTTTGGTATTTACAAACTGGTGTTTAGTGTTGCCCAGGGCTCCGTTCTTTCTCCCACACTCTTTTTAATTTTTATCAATGATTTCTTGTCTGCCACCTGTAATCCAATATGTTCCTTTGTTGACGACAGTGCTTCGGCTGTAGAACGGGAAAGGCAGGAAATGCTTATCTCATCAAATTCCAAGTCTTAAACTTACGAGTAAGTCTTAAAACTGGCATTTTTTCGCTTAACCTCAGTTTAATTTATTTACAAAAAGTGGTATGCAGAAAGGCATTGTCTTTGATAGTATAGCGAGGAAAATATTCAAGTTGAATTTATATAAATACAATGTTAATAATAATAGTAATTTTTTTTTTGAAGAGAAGAAGAAAAAGAAGGAAAATAGAGACATAGTTAGAAATGTAATATAAAATGTCGAGTGTTCATATGCTGTACTCGTATGGCACGGCGTAGAAAATCTTTCGAGTAGAGATTCGATCATGTCAACATAGCTGGTGAATTGATGTACTTGACAGCATTTTTGAAAGCTACTTACAGTTTATGAAAAGAAAGACTCAAGGCTGTATACTACTTCATATGCATGAAGAGTGTTGGCACAAGTCTTCTAGGTGTCTCAAGCGGAGTGAAACTATCTAAAACCCACAATTTGCGCAAGACGTTGATGTGATTGTAAAAGGATAGGTTTCGACTTATGACAGAGCCGAGGCTTATTGCAATGTCTACTACCTTCATGTTAGCGCCTGATAGTAAGATATCTAGCACAGAAGCTAGTTAAGATGATTTATAAGAGATAATAATGGCTTGGCATTTTGTTAGGTTTTGGACCGTTTCGTTATTCACTGTCTATTAACTAATAGCGAGTAGATTATGATTTAAACCCGTTTTTTTACCCGGCTGCGAGGAATTAGATCGAACATCATCAGCATAGAGGTGAATAGAAAAATGATTACAAATCGACGGCAAGTTAGTAATGTAGTGGGCCCTAAAATGTAACCCTAAAATACACCTTACACCAGGACCTTTACCCTTTGCGACCTATGACTCAAAAAAAACTACCTATGATCCTTGCAGCTTTGTCAGTAAATGCAAAATAACGCAGCAGTTTCCAACAAAGTATAGAGTAGTTGACATTGTTAAAGGCTCTTATAAGGTCCAAATCCAAAGCAATTTCACAAATCCCTTATCAAATTTATTCCTTATATCATCCAATATATTAACCATGGCAGACGCGTAGTTATGGCCGCCCTAATCCCATCTGAATGGGCTCAACAAAGAATTTACTTACAGTTGATCCTGAATTTGCGTCACCATTACTTTTTCAAAAACCTAAGCCAGGCACGGCAGAACGAACAATTCTTGCACGTTTCTAGGCCAAAAGAAATGTTGAAGTCATTATACATGTGCGTAATGTACATAGCATATATCTGACTATATTCCTTGAAAATTTCAAATCGATCCGGTAAGTACTTTTGGAGATATACGCATATTTGTTAGGACATCTCGGACTAGGTGTAAATTTCATCCGAAACTTGAAATGCGTTTTTCTTAAAACTATGTTTTCAAAGTCGGTTATCAGGATTTCTAAAAAAAACGGCTCAACTGATCGGTCTGAAATTTTATAATAAGATATAAAAATATAATTAAGATTTTGGATAATTATTTCTATCTTTTTAAACAATTTGACGTGGCAATTTCGGTTAAAAATTAGGTTTTTTTTTACGAAGCCGCCGTTTTATTTAAAAATTTAAATTTCGATTATTCCTTCGATTAATACCTAGTTTTACCTATCCACTAAAAAAATCTTTCGGGTTTTTTGATTTCAGATGAACTAAACCGAAGGTATTGTGATCAACGCCGAAAACCTTTTTTTAGAAGGACCTTTGGGAGATAATCTGCCATTATAAACTTACATATTACCACTAAATGTACCTATGTTTTTTGTTTTTGTAAAATTATATACTTTTTCAGAAAAAAAAAATCAAAAAACGTATTTTTTTGTCCTTTCAACTGCGTATAACCCTTTAAATGACTTATGATTCGGGGCAAAAATATTTTCACAAAACAGAGTTTTCTCCAACAACATTCGATCTTAATGACCTGAAAATATCATAGTTACGATCATTATCTAAGTAACAACCTTAAAATTAGCTTGATGTTCGATAGTTGTAGGAGTGAGATTCATTTAAATCTAGAGTACAACTGCTACTAATTTTACCAGTCATCCCAATCTGACGTAGGTGGTAAGATTTTTTTTTTACATACCATGGACTGATAATTTTTTGAATTTACTTGTAATCTTGTGATTGTGATTCTTCTAAATCTACTTATTTGAAATGACTCATTTAAAATTACAAATGAAGGAATTTAAGCAGACGAGATATCAAATATGTAACATACGAGTATAACGTGTTCCGTCAACAAAGTTGTATTATCTCAGTGGAAAGCTTGCAAGACGCAGATACGTATCTAAATGGAACACCAAATTTACTCATCACTCTACAAATTGTTGCGTTAAAAGCTACAAGTTTGTTAATAGGGTCAAATGCATCACAGGTAGTCAAACGAAAGTTTGACTGAATCATAGAGAATTTCATTACATGACTTACGTGTTTATCTTTTTGACAGAAAATGGTTTACTAATTAGATAAGTATCTACAGAGTTTCTGTAAAACAAAGAGCTTACCGCATTTTTAGTTTTTATTTTAATTACAACCTCAAGGTTCATAGGATTCACCGTTATGACTCTTCTTGATACTAAACTTATCAAAGGCAACAAAATATTCTTTATTGAACTGCTTACTGACCCAAATCATCATCGATTTGTCTTAGAAAGTATCTTGGGGTTTATATTTTCTTCTATTTTTATTACAGTTCACTTTTCTTTTTACATGTTTTTATTGCTCGCAGGCGTGTAATTCGCAGATCGCTGTCAGTTGTGGAACAAAACGCTACAAGGTAAATTAGCGTTAGCATTAGAGTGTACTTGCGCTCCGAGTCCAAACTGTGAAAATTGATCACTGGAAAAATCAACACAGAGGCGGCGTTATAGTATCATCAATTGACTGGTAGTTTTATGTTTCAATAAGCGTGCGTAAACATTTGCGTAAGCTGCACTAGTATGGCAGTGAATATGCCTCATGCAGACAAGTTGTGGACAATAAAGTATAGAAATATGTTTCTTCACAAAAATTTCATGGGATTTAAAAATTTAAAAATTATGTTTTTACTTTCAACATAAGAAAACGTGACATACTAACATACCTTGATCAAAAGACGAAATAACCACCGTGTGGCACTCCAATTGTTCCTATTTGACATTGTTTGACATTCCCTCTAAATCTTAACCTCATAGCTTGACACTTTCAAAAGTTACGTAGCCAAGAGTACATATATATCTCTTATATATATTTGGTGATTTTTTATAATTTTAAAAATAGATTTAAATTTGCAACAACGAACTTGTATTCAATTTTGCGTAAACGGATTTAATGGTGCGCGAAAGTTAGAAATGTTATAAAAGTGTTTCGGCAACGATTCTCTTAAGAAAACGGTCGCTTACTAGTGGCACAAGCGGTTCAAAAGTGGTCGTGAGTCAATCGAAGATGATGCATACAGTGGTAGACAATCGCCATCGAAAACATTGATGAAGTAAAAGAAATGTTGGTCAATAACCGCAAATTAACCATCAGAAAGATAGCGAAGGACTTGAACATTGCCTATGGATCCGTCCAAGATATTTTGGTAAATGATTTGGGCTTTCGTCGTGTAGCAGAAAAGTTGGTACAAAAAGACCTCAATTTCATGCAAAAAAGAGACCGTGTTGACGTCGCAAAATAGATGATTTGCGAGGCTGAATCCGATCCCACATTCATCAAAAGGATCATTATTGGAGACGAGATGTGGGCTTATGAGTACGACACACAATCATCAGGCAAGTAAATGGCGTTCACCAAATGAGCCGAGACCAAAAACACCACGTCGTTTTCAGTCAATAAAGAAGGCAATGATTACGGTTTTCATGGATTATAACGGTGTAGTTCATCATGAATGAGACGTTTGCTTGAAGCAATTCGCCGAAAGAGACAAGAATTGTGGATTTTGCACCTTGATAACACACCGTCGCACAGTGCCATCACTATTCGTAATTTTTTGACGAAAAATGCAACAAATATCATTCAACAGAAACCGAATTCACCTGATTTGGATTCCTATGACTTCTTTCTGTTTAATTGAGTTAAAAAACCATCACGGAGAGCGCATTTCAGCAGCCGAGAGGAAGTAATGGAAAAATCGCAGGAAGCACTGATGGACATACCGAAAACCTAATATAAAAAAATGTTTCGAGGATTGGATCAAGCGCTGGCATAAGTGTGTTGCAGTCGATGGGGATTACTTTGAAGGGGACAATATAGATTTAAATGAATAAACTTGTATTTTTTAATTTTCTGGTTAAATTACGAAATTTTTTTGATCAAGGTAGTATTTGATGAATTATTCTTCGAGTAGGGGAGGTTCGATAGAACTAAGGATAGAACTTATTTCTAACTCAATCGCTTTTACTTTACTTAAACCACTATCACTATCACTACTATTAATTCACTTTCGAAATTCAGCTTTAGTACTGATTTTACCTCTAACATATCCGACGACGGTATTTATACTAACTGCCATCTTTCGAAAACATAATGTGCTAGGCAACTTTCCATATATCTTTCCATTTCCGGTACTATCGATTTCGATTGTCAAAATCCTTCTCTTAATTTCCATTGTATAGTCGTTTGTTCTTGGCGATGTTCATATTGAGCGAGTATCACAGTATATACTCGATGTATACGACAACTAAAATCCATTCTCCGTTCACCGAGTGTGCAAACAAAATATGCAAGGGACAAAACAATAGATACTATGTAGGTATTATCTAAGGTGGCAGAGCAGCTATCCCGGAAAACCTACCTTCTTGGGTAGGTAGTGGGAGGTGGTCGGGATTCAAGTGAGAACCATTTATTTTGTTTATTTTACCTTTTTTCGGGAATAGATTAAAAGTAGCGAGATCTCCACCACCACAATATCAAACAACTATCATGTGTGCGGAATAAAAAGAACACGATACCGGATGTTTCGGCACACGAATACGGGCTTTAACCAAAAATCTCAGTGATGAAAATATCGAACTTGGGGCAATGTTAACAAAAATGGAAATGAGATAACATATGTTCTGGCTAGATCAATATCTATATTTAAACAAACATATAGATATTGTTTTGGTCAGAGTAAAAGTTGATTTTATCCTTACAAAGAAACTGTTTTATAGCAAACAACTCGATGCGAGAGAGGTGATCTGCTATCCGGCCTATGTGTGGTTCAACGTTTATTGCAAAAAATTCAAGTGTTCGAGAAAGTCTGTCTTAGGGCTAGTCTTCGCTTATACAGAACACCAGAGTTTGAATTACATAAAATTATATCCTTGTACAATGGGGCGAACCTAATTAGAGTGGACACATTGCAAAACCAACGACCTAATCAAATAACCTGATATCTGGGGACTAATACCCCAATTATATGTTATGTATCATGAGAAAGTACGCTTTGACGGCTTTAATATTCCAAAATCGGTCCCCTACGTCGATAAGAAAGGTCTGATCCAGAACAGATTAGCGGTGCTGCTAATTTTCCACTCAAACAACTCCGGACAGTCTGCACAACTACGACATAGATGTCACACAAGGCTGTGCGAAGCATCTCCGGTTTAGTAGGGTGGTAAGGAGTCGCGACATGAGGAATATCGCATGGCGGAAACAACAATTTTGGCGGTTTGTTGAAGGAGTGGAAGGTTTTTCGCCGAATTTCTAGAACAAGATAGCTTCAGACTTTAAAATGTTTGTGTGGGTTCAAATGATAGAACTGATTACTTTCAAATCACTTTACTTAATATGGTACAGTTATAATTTACAATTCAATCGCTTATCCCAACTACTTTTACTTATCCTTATCTTTTACTTAAACCACTTATAAACTAATCGTAATTCATTCTTCAAATTAGACCTTGAAACTAATTTGCATATCTTGGAAGATGCTGATATTTGTACTTCCCTGACATCTTTCAAGAATATTCTGTGCCATCCAGCGTTCCATACTAGAAAATTCGATTCCATTCTTCATTTTCAGTCCTCTGCTATTCAAATATAGAAATATTTTGCATTTCAAATATAGATGGCGCTCTTCACATTCAAATGGATATTACGCTCCGTGTAATATGGTATTTCGTTCCGAACAACTTCGTCATTCATCGTTCCCTTAAAATAACACATTATATCCAAATGGACCACCTTTAATCAATTGGACCTTCCCAATCCTGCTGCAATTTTTTTGATTTGCCTTTCTTACGCAGAGAATTATACAGCCACAAAAGACCTCGTTCGTTGAAGCCGGAAGATTTCTCTTTGGTGTCGTACCTAATCTTAATGCGATTACTTGCTAGCTTCATCTTTCCTCGGATGTTTTCATGCAATCCTGCTAATCCTGGACGGCGTTTTGGTAGACCATTAGAAAGAGGGGTATGTATCGATCCTATTCCAGCTGGCAGTTGCCGACGGTCTTAGACTGGTGCTCATTCAAGGTCCTAATGAATCGCTTAATTATTCCATCAGATTGGCTTGAGATGCCGTCATGTATTTCATGGAGCACTTAGCTGCGTACGAAATGTCGTTCCATCTGCACCTTACCATTTTCTCTTCAGCAAACCCTGTCACATATAAAGCGAGTGCCACTGTGCCCAATAGTCATTCAGACTTTGACCCCGGTCTGATATCTGCCGCCAGCTTGGTCTTTCTTCCTGTTCCTTCCAGGCCAAAATTGGTTCGATGTCATTATATGCTTGTTGATAGGAACGGATTTCGTCTGTACTCCAACTCTCTATCAATTTAGTTCTGATCATTTGAATATGAAGTGTTCACATTTGACCCCACACGGCCGACGGTATGCATTGCGGTGTTGCAATTTAAAGGCTCGATCCATTTCGCAACTTGACCTTCAGGGTTCTTAAATTGAAGTAGCCATTTCGAAGCTGCGTGGTCTGTCTGACGAATGAATTTTTGTGCATTGAGGTATTCATGGAAATGCTTCGTAGCCAGAATTAAAATCAGTAGCCTGCGCTGAGTAACGCATTAGTTTCTTTTAGGTCTGTTATATGCAACCACTTTCTCTTGACCATCATGAACTTGAGAAATTACTGCTCCACCCCAACATTGCTATCGCCGGTTGAGTTCTTGGAATGCTTTTTCACAATCTCCAGACCTTCACAAGAAGGTTCTCAGTTGGTGCTAATTTTTGGGGGAAGGCCAACTTTTTATAGCTTCGATTTAGTCAGGACCACTCACTCACACTTATTCACTCCGCAATTATAATGTGACCCAGACTTGCTGACCGAACAAGGCACACTTTTTCGAGTTAAGCTTCAAATGAGCGCTTCGCAGCCTCTCAAACACTTCTTTTAGATTTTGTTGATGCTCCTCGAATATCTGGCCTATGACGATAAAATCCAGCCGTCTTTTTTCTTCACGAGGGCCACTGGAGATGCCGACGGACTTTGCGATTCTTTAATTAGTTCCCCAACTTTTATCTTCAACACCATTTCCACAACTTCCTTTGTAGCAAATATATCAGCGTACTCACCGATTAGTTTTTTTACCAGGATATGCTGCTCTTAATCCAGATTACAGTCACTGAGGAAAAAATGACTTGGTGCTCCGACTTCAGGAGGACATGATCAAGCTTGTGCAAACTAATGGGACAATGAGGAGAAGTGTTTTGCCCTAGCAATAACACGGTTCTGCAGCAGAATTGTTACAAACGAAATTGATATCAAAAAGCATAAAGACCACATGGCTTTAGTGTAGGCTATCGATAAATAATTTGGGGATACCCACATGTGGGAGGTTTACAAGGTTCAATTGCAAAGCCGAATATAACAATGCAATAGCTCCAAACAGACGTCAGTAGACTGGCATATTTGTCATATTCCACCGTAGTCCAAGAAATAAAATAGCAAGGAATGAATTTATTAGGGGAATCGCAAATTCGAAGCTACAGTCAGCAGTTAGGAATAACGGGAAAAAGAACCTCGTCCTCGTCTTCGTCCTCGTCATTATAACCTACAAACATTCAAGACCAGATAATTTTTTGATTTTGGCCCTAATAATCATTTTAAGATTACACAAAAACTGAAACTTTACATATTCCCGGAGAAAATAGTCCAAAGGTGTGATATCGCACGATCTAGGCGGCTAATTTACCGTAGCAAAACGTGAAATTAAGTGCTCACCAAAATGATTTCTCAACAAGTAAATTGTTTCACGCGCTGTATAGCTCGTAACGCCGTCTTATTGAAACCAGTACTCACCGAGACTATGTGCTTGAATTTCAGGCAGCAGATATTCAGTTAACATGGCGCGATAACAGTTACCATTGACGGTAACATTCTGATTTGCCTCATTTTTGAAGAAATATGGACCAATGATTCAACCAGCCCATAAACCACACCATAACGTTGTTTTTATTGGATGTAATGGTAGCTCTTGGTACTCTTCGGGTTGCTCATCAGCCCAAATACAGCAATTTTGTTTATTAACGTATCCATTGAGACAGAAATAGGTTTCATCACTGAACAAAATTTCGCGATAAAACACCGAATTTTCATTGAGTTTTTCCAGAGCCCATTCACTGAAAATATGACGCAAATTCAAGTCGCCTGGCTTTAATTCTTGCACAAGTTGAATTTTGTACGCTTTTAGGCCGCGATCCTCACATAAAATACGCCAAGTTGTCGAATACGCCAAGCCAAGCTGCTGAGAACGAAAACGAATCTTCGCGTACACTCTTAGCTCAGTCGAGTATCATCCACTAATATAAACTGGAATTCAAATTTGCGAATAATATTGGCAATATTGGTTTCAATAGGTCGATTATGCGCACCGTAAGTTCCTCGAATCGCACGAAAAATATTTCTCACAGAACGCTAATTTTCGTATTACAATTTGGAGAAGCTGTTGCTGTGTGAGTCTTTCCATGATGATTTGCCAAACGATATTGAACAAAAATAAAAAAGCAGTTTGATAAGAGTTATGCGTGATATGTCAAAAAAGCCTATTGAAAATCAAACCTTACGATGAATCACCCCTTATATATTGGTGCTAAGAGTGAGGAGTAAAGAAAGAGAGACAGACAAGAAGAAAATATAAAAATCGAGGAAAATCACAGTCTACACTCGAAATGTTAAGTAGTCGAGAGTAACCATCTAAACAGGGTATGGTTATTTATACGACTCTCCTCATATAAATAGATCTCATATTCATAGCTTTATCCATACTCGTTTCTTATTTTTTGTCACTGTTAAAAGATTGTCGCAACACTCAAACAAATTAAGTACATTTTGTTAAATCTAATAGGTCTTTAACTAACTTATATTTCCGCTCATTCATTTTATCAAAAACATGGAAAAAACGCCGCTAACAATAAGTACTACCTGCTAAGAGTAGTATGAATTCTGATCAAGCAGGAGTATGAAGGAAGTGGTAAAACTTTGAATTCCTTTAGCTGCAACTACAATAAGTTAGATGTGGTTGTTGTCTAAAATGTCAAAATTTATCGACCGCATTGGATCGTCCAAATAGTGATTTTTCGTTTCAAACACTTGATCTGAATAACTTAAAGCATCATGTCCAGATTAAAAGATAATTGAAGTATTATGAGTATTTTTACAGGCAACTAAGTAAGATAGTTAAATTGTCCAACTGTTGTTCAGTTGTACGAACAACGTATGTTCAACTAATAACACTTTGGAATTGATTTGAAAATGATAAAGGGGGATTTAAAAAAAGGAACATAGTGAAAAGTGAACGTCTTTTCACTACTCACACATATAGTACCTATAGATAAATACATATAGAAAGCAATTCAATCCAAAAGACTGCACTCGAATTAATGTAAAGTCGACAAAGGAAATGACAAAAAGTGTCCAAGTGCTCTATATTCCAGCACGAGGGTTACTTCTACTATATTTTTATTTAACAAGTAGATGCAATTGTTTTCACTTTTAGTTTCCTTTAGCTTTAGTCTTTATTTATTTATTTATTATCATTTGTTTTTTTTAATGTAAGCGTGAGATCTTTAAGTGGTCTTATGTGTGCCGATGAGCAAACTTATGTCATTTTCCTAATTAGATCAAACACTTTTGAGTACAAATTTAGCATAGTCGATAATGCCTATAATATATTGTATATGTTCAATTTCAACTTACATCCCAGATACATTTTACTTTTTTTTAAACGAATTTACAGAAAAACACTACAATTTTATATGCTACGCACTAAAATTTAAATACAAAGTCAAGAAAGCCTAGCAAATTATACTGAAGAGCTCAAGTCATTGGATTCTGTGTAGGCACAACGAGAATTGAAGCGCAATACAAGCTCAAACCATAACAAGATAAGACTTTTAAACTAAACATTGTAAAGATAACAAAATCAACTTTTTTCGACGGCTTATGATGTTACAAATAGCTATTGGATATAATAAATCACACCTTGTTCCTTATTTGGTTACCTTTATCCAATTTAGTCACCATATCTGCCCAATAGTAAATTGTATACACAACCGAGCAACGGAATTTGTAAGCAAACAATTAAATTTCGGCAAAATGTTGCCTTTAACCGGGTAGCACAGCGACTGCAGAACATGAAATTACGTAAAATGCACATATGTAGGACTATGGATAGTAAGAAGCCTATGAATACGTTTGTCAGCTGAATGGATCGATAAAATATGTCTAAACTGAGTTAAATGCTAGCCTAAGGGTGTTATGTTAAATTTCAACATTTGACTTCATACTTTCTAGTTTGGAGATTTGTACTCCTGACGAAATGCACCTTTTGATTGACTTGAGTTGAAAGGATATTTAATAAAGTTATGGACATGTTTAGATTTCTGTTGGGTTTAAATAAAACGGCTATTTGGATGGACTATGTCAATGTTTTGCAGCACCTGTTGCATACTGTCAGGCTAATGAGATACAGCTCTACCTAGTGGCGATTGTTGAGGTTCGACTGAGATACTTAAGCCATTTGCCGCTTGGGTTAAAATGTTCGTTTGCCGTTTTCATTTGAATTTCTTGTTTCTCATTTTATAAAGCTCAAGTTAGAAGTAAAATTCCAGGGAAGATTTATAGTGACCAAAAGTCAAAAAAGGGATAATTCAAATGTGGTTCCAACAGCGCTGATAGTGAGCTCTGTAGAAAGCTTTGTCACATACGAGTACATATGTACATATATACATACAGGGTGACTGACTCGAACTGCAACTTTTTAAAATGCTATAATTTTTTTATTTTTTGATAAATTTGATTGTGCCAAAGCAAAAAATGTTGGAAAATACATCAATTTTCAAATTGTATCTGAAGTTTTCAATATGTCCATTTTGGCGCGAATAATGGCTTTGAGACGGCCGAAGAAAGCATCGCACGCCACTGGCTCTGCGGTATTTTGGCCCATTCCCGGCGAAGTGCTTGTTTGAGGTCGTCCAAACTTTGGTATTTTTTATTGCCAAACTTCGCCTTTAAAATACCCGAAACAGAGAAATCCAACGGATTTGCATCGAAGAAATGAAGTGTGGAACATTGTTTTTTAACCAATCTTGGTTGACGCGCGCTTTGTGAGACGGTGCCGAGTCTGGTTGACGGTCGCCGACCGAAATGACTGTTTGCCCAAGGCTTCAATACTGTCTCTGAGACAGTTTCACGGTATACGATCGCATTAATTTTGACGAAACGGTCCAAAAATACGAGCGGAATGCGACCATCGGCGGTTATGACCGCCCAAACCATCACCGTCGGTGCTGCCTGCTTTCTGGTGGCCGTCCGAAGGTGTAAATTTTCGAAGGACCTCTCTGGCAAGTAAGCTCGGTCATTTTGTTTGTTAACATATTGCTCTATAATAAATAGCGACTCATCGGAAAAAAACCAAATTCGGCAACTCACCACTTTTGTGCAAGCGTAGCAACTTCTTCGCTCTTTCGACTCTAACTTTTTTCTGTTGCGGTGTAGGATCATGTGCTTTTTGGAATTTCAATGGCTTGAGCCCAAGCTCTTTTTCAGTATGTGTTGCATCCGTTGCAACGATATGTTGCGCTCACGAGCCATTTTTTTTCCACTTGGACGCGGACTTCGCTCAATTCGAGCCTTCACATTCCGAACCATTTCTGCCGATGTTGCTGTTTTTCTATGACCACCTCCATGGCGTTTTGCAACGTTGCCAGTATCACGGTAACGAGCTATGGTTCGAGACACAAATTATTTATTCACGTTGAGGTGCTGGAGGGATCTAACGATAGCTACTTGTGGTTTTCCAGCCAAATATAAATCAATAACACTAGCACGTTTGAATTCCATCGCGGATAAAACATTTTCAACACAACTGAGAATCGTTGAAAAGGCTTGTAAATAATTAAATTATCTGTCATGTGTCAAAATTAGAAATTTGAAAATTATAGCAGTCTGAAGTTGGTTGCAGTTCGAGTCAGCCAGGGTGTATATATTGTATATATATATATATAATTCAGAACTTTTTTTAATATGTTGTAACAGTCATCCAGCTCTGCAAAGAAATATTTTTCTAGTTAAATTTTTTTTCTTGGAAATAGCCAGAAAGTCACACAACAGGTACAGACAGACTCAATCACTTTTACATTCTTGCAGCTTCAGTCCTATGAAGATAGACGTTCAGCATGAATATCGGTTGCTTGATAATACCAGAGATAACTTACACGTTCCAACGACTTAGTTTTACTAATATCATGTTTTACAAATATCGGCTTAAGGATCCAATCTATTATTATTGTTATTATCAATGAACAACGTTACCGGATGATGATCAGCACAGTAATTATTTCTTCGGAAATATGGATGTTATTGATTCAGACGATAGGCAGTTCCAGTAGGATGACATTTTGTACCTTGCCGCTCATGAATCCATTGACTTACTTACTTGGATCAAACACAACATCGAATTGTGAAATGGATCAACAAATCGGCCACCAACATCGTGCATATTGACGCCACTGGATTGCTTCTTTTGGTCTTTGTAATGTCTTTGGCGTATACTGATAAACCGCCAACTATTCAAGCATTTGAAGTCAATAGCAATGACTGCTTGATGAGATATTGGCGATTTCTTTATTTCTCTATTTATTCATGTCAGGAATTCTGATAGAGAACCCTTGGAAGCATTAAATCAATTTGTGACAACTTTCCTGCAGCCTGCCAAAAGTTGCTGAAGATATAGCAGAATGAGTCAGTCAGGATGGGTCTCACAACATCAAGTCGATGCCTTTTTTGGAAGAGCAGAAAACTACACTTGCTTTTACGAAACGTTTTCCGATCTTCTTTTCCAGTTTTGTTTGGAATCTATAATCATTCTTAGTAACTGTACGGAAAAAGATACCTCAAGTTTAGTCACCTCAATCCTTGTTGATTTGAGGTTGGGAACTGATTTTTGCTAGGGAGAAAAAAAAAACAACTTTCACGGATTGACCCTTAGCCTTTTCTAAAAAACCTCACAAGTAGCGTTTTAACGTAATCGTATACAAAATGTATTGATTTTCATCTCTGATTATTTCATGCAATTAAATTATTTAATAAAGAACAAACTTATCCATTATTATCAAATTATATTTCATATTATTTTTCTCCTATTTTTTCTTTATTTTTATCTTTATTATTATGAATAAGAAAACCATTTTTTTATAAACTATTTTCTTTTAATTTAGGATTATTATTCTTTTTATTTTGCCGTTATGGAGTCGGATTATCAGCGTTCTCATGAACTTGGAAAGGAGCGCAATGAATCTGTAGGAGGACAGAGAGGAAGAATAGCTTTTTTTTAGGGACGGGCTGGACAAATGGTGTTTCAATCTTCTCGGAAAGAGTCCTAAAGTATAGGATCGATGGAAAAGCTTCCGCAGCGGTTTTGTCAGTGGGGAAGAACACCTCTTCAGAAGAAGGGGAGATATAAAATCCGGACCAGCTGCTTTGTGTATGTTAAGAACTTTAAGCACTTTTGCTACTAAACGAGTGCAAAAGTGGTTTCGTCCCATTAAAGATACGACGCACTCAAGTGTAGGCGGAGACAAAGCACAATCTGGAAGTGTAGTGCTCATCGCAAAGTGTGCAGCAAGCATATTGTCCTTGTTTAAAGAGCTTAAAGCTGGAATGTTATTGTATATGAGCGTTGGAATGCATGATGAGGCAGAATTTCTGATGTTTTTGAGGAACGACCAAAAGCTTTTGCTACCTTTGGAACCTTGTAGTATTTTTTGACTCAGTTTTTGGTCATATTGAAATTTCGCACGCTTAAGAAAGACATTGCATTCATTCATAGCTCGTTTGAACATTTTTCGGCTTTCCTCTAACGGGTTGGTCTTAAAGGAAAGAAAAAACATTTCTCTAATTCTGACAGACTTATGCTCTTAGTCCGATAAGGGATAAAGGGTCTCCTACCAAAGACAATAGTGTATGTGATCTTATCAGCAGTGACATCCACGTCGTTATCGATGAAACATAACTATGGGAATATATAACCTAGAAAAGCTACAATCCCAAGAGACCACCAGAATCTTTGTCGAAGGCGTACCTGGAAATTTCTCAAGAGCTCATATACAGCCAGAATCTTGTATCAAAGATGTAGCAAGGCTGACAACGTGCCGTCAAAGGTGCCGCAACTGATGTGCCGGGTTTTAACCGAGCACAGTCAAAAAATCTCTCATTTGATGAAGAATGCCGGCAAACACATGCAGCTAAACAAGAAGCATACAAAGAAGGACGAGTCGGGTCGTAGACTCTATTGACAATAGAGACAGGAAGAACATCGGCTTCTCTAGAAGAAGAAAAAATAGAACGTACGGAATAACATGAAGAACGTACGGAGGTTTTACCAATAGGTAAAAGGAACGTACCAAAGCAACAAGACCTGTAAAAAACCTGTAGAGATGTAGAACACCTTTAAAAGGGTTTTGTTATAGGGATATACAATAACAATTTTGTTTCTTAATACAAAGGCATCCTAAATTTGTTTTATGACCTGTCAATGTCAAATCGTTTATTAAGGTTTACATTTTTATCAAGTTCACGAACGAGCAACGTTTGTACATTATTAAAAATTACTATCGAAATTCTGAGTTTTTGGTCACAAATTAATTGTAAGAAGTTAAAAAAAATGGGCGCAACAATCTTCCCATTGCAAGAAATATCGAGGTATTCTCTTATAAATCATAACGCCATAATATTGTATACCAATTTCGTGAAAACCGGAAAACAATTTTAACGACAAAGTATTTAACTCGCTCGTTACACAGTGCTTACACTATTCACCACTGCAGTGCTCTGTAATCATTGTGCTTGGTATGTTTATCTGACAGCAAAACAATGAAAAGCAAGAGAGACGCAGAGGTTGTAAACATAGTACTTTTCAAGCGTCACCGTACGTCCAAAGCGCTGAATTGTATTCGCCATCTTGCTTATAAAATTTCACTACCCAACACCACACATGTTTTATCCCTTTC
The DNA here is from genome assembly GCA_907269105.1 of Volucella inanis. NCBI lineage: Eukaryota > Metazoa > Arthropoda > Insecta > Diptera > Syrphidae > Volucella > Volucella inanis. Next base: position 72,271,321 of record OU026157.1, on the reverse strand, counting down.
TATCACATTCAAAGATTTTTTTTTTGACATTACAATCCCGTTAGACGAGCAATTGCCAATCAGAATAGTCGAGGAGGTCAAACGAAGCGGATGGAGCGGCTCGCGTTTGTAGTGTTCCGAGTTTTTTTTGATTGCAAAATTTCTCAAAACGCGATTTTCACTTGCAGCCTACGGCGTTAATTCCTCTTCTAAAAAAAAAAAAAAAACAGTGAACGGTTGAAAATAAAGATTGTAATCCAAAAAAAGAAAAAAAAAATTGATAAGAAAATCAATTAAGAAAGTGAGCATAGAAACGCAAAAAAAAACAAGAGAAATTTCCATTGTGGTCTGGCCGTGTCGTGTGCTTGCAAGAAAGGAGGTGTCGGTCAAAGCAAAGCAATTCAATATCGAATTTTTATCGAATAAAGTTGAAAGACTGAGAGTTTTTCTTCTTTCTTTTTAGTTCATTCTCTTCCCAGCCCCGTTCAGTGGTCCTGAATAGTTTTCTGAAACCAAATTCGGTTTTTTTTTTTGTTTTTTCTCCTATATTCCTTTGTCCGTTTATTTTCTATTGCAAAACAAGAACCGGAATTCGCCCGAAAGTTATCGATCCATCGAATCGTAGAATAATTTCGTTTTTACACTTTACACTTGTTTTCGTCACCCAGTCGGCGCAGCGGTGTATGGGTGCTGTGTGAGCAAGCTGTCAGTCAAAAACAAGAAAATAAATTCCAACGAAACAGAACAAGTAGTTGGGGAGAATTCAAAGAAAGTAAACAGAAAAAAATTGCAAAAATGTCGACGAATTCAAGGTTGAATAGCGGCAAGAGCACCAGCAGTAGAAGCATCAACGATAGCTATAGCAACAGCGTTAACACAAGCATGACATCAACAACAAAAATCTCGAAGAAGAGAATGGCATCCACGTCCAGTATTTCTGCTAAACTGTATTTTGTAGCTGTGATATTTGCGAGCTTATTTGCTAATAGTTTACAGGTAAGTGGATGTATAATGCTATTTCGTGTTTTGTTGTATTATATTGTTTTATACTATATTGTTTTTTTTTTTTGTTGTGTTTTTGTAATTATATTTCAATCTGTGGATGCGTAGTTGTTGGATGTGGAAAAAGTAGGACGATGACGACGTCATTTGGCTTAACGGGGCACTCCTAGAGGAAACAGGTGTCTCTGTGTGTGTAGAGAATATATTCGGTATACGAAAACGACTACATGTGCATGGTGTTGTCCTACGACACGCAGCTTTAGCAGTTCCTTGTTGGACTGTCCTTGTGTTTATAGAAACTTATGGCAAAAAAAGCAAGGACCGACGGGTATGAGTCATTTTGCTGCTTCCCTGGATTAGGATTATCCTTTGGCGTGTTCCGCTTTTCACTGAATTTCTTTGCAAAGTTTATAGTTTTTAATTATCTTGACAATCGAAATATGGTAGACCTCACAATGATATCGGCCATCTCGATTCAGCTAATTGAATTAAATTTAATTAGTCTGACATTCTTTGTAAAAGGTTTATGAGCATCTGTAATTGGACATCTAATTTGGGGTGAAACCCATACTGACATATTTCGCACTAGCCCAGTAAAAATAAGCAAACCATGTTGCAAAGAGTAGTAAACATGGCCATCACAGGTGTGATGTGGCACCACTGAACGCCGTTTTGCTTTATGTAAGCAATAGAGGCTTTTACAGTAATCGACAACTACAGCTGTTATGCAAAACAAATACCTAAGTTCAGAATTCTTAACTCGGAGGATGAAATGCCGATAGCTGAATAGCAAGTAGAAGAATAGAGCAGATATAGATTGATAGAGAAGATACAAAAGCAAATTTTTTATCAATCTATGAATAAATTTAACATATATCTCGAAAACCAAAATAAGTCAACTACACTGGCCAGGCTACATCGGGCGAATGGATAATGCTATTCAGCAAATAGTATCTTCGATTCGCAGCCTCTAAATTGGTCGGAAGCCCGTTAGTGCTGCATGAACCATGCACAATTCAAACAAACTTACTTTATCATGGATAAAATTTCGAAAAAGGATATATGGTAGGGAGATACAAAAACAGGATCAAATAAAATTGCCTTCTTCACAGATATATATGCATATTTATGAATCTTAAATAGCGGAGAGAATGGCATTTTTATATTCTGTGCAGATCCTGACTTCAAAATGTCTACACAAATCTCAGACACAAGCAATGTTTTCGAACTTCAAGCTGTTTTTAGGCGGCAGAGATAGGACCAATGTCTTGTAAGGATATCATTATTTACATCGATAGTTAAACTGCACACAAAACATTGGAATCTACTGACATAAATTCTGATGTACATTTTTGAGGAACTTACGAAAAAGGGAGAATAGTTCAAAGGGTCTGTTGTGTGAATATCAAACCCCTTATCGCTTCGAAGCTTTTATGGACTCAGATTCAGCAGTAAAATTCCGATTGTGATCGACCATTTCCGGTGCCTATTTAATGTCGTATAATGATCTTTGTCGTGTGTACCTCAATATAATGATAATTGACCTAATTGAATCTAGGATTAGTGTCTATTTTAAATAATACTGATCTTGGAGTCATATCATTTACCCATTTGATTTATAGACAACAAAAGAATAACGAATGTTTCAAGTTCCCAGTTTAGTTTTCCCCTTTTTGTTAAGCTGATGTACCTGACAAAATAGCAGCAGAGAGGCACCCCAAATTAGGTAACTGCGAAAGGTTTGGGCTGTTGTAGACTGTGCAACAGAGGTCTCTCGTTCAAAATTGTTAGGACTCTGTTATATTCTTATTGTGTCCGTTCAATAGAATTTTGGATTTGGTTCTATCGTCGTTGAGTTAATCGTTGTTTGTTTGACAATTTTTGCAATCACTTCATTTTCAAGATCGCAAGGTGGCGCATAATTAATTATTCAAATTTGTTTTTGAATTACTTTTTTTCTAAAAAATTAAGTGATGGACATCTTTATTTGAACCTTTACAATTGTTTTTGTTAAATGGAAAGATGATATCTGTTGTGTGTTGATACACATTTGTGCCCATTTTATCGCATTTTTCATGACTTTCCACAAGATTTCCAGTGATAACTGTTCGCATTCCTGTTGAATATTTTTCTTAAGGGCTGCGATTGTCTGAGGCTTGTTGGCATAAACCCGTGACTTCAAGTAGCCCCAAAAAAGAAGTCTGGGATAATAAAATCGGGCGATCTTGCTGGCCATTCAAAATCGCCAAACAAGAGATTACGCGACCAGGACACGCTTCTTTCACAATGTACATTGTGGCTAGTGCTGTGTGTGCATTCACCACATGTTCACCAAAACCCGCTCATCCTATTTCGGCAGTAAGAAGGCGTTTATCATGGCCTTTAGCGTTTGCCATTAACAGTGACCATATTGCTGATGGCGTCCTCTAAAAAATACGGCCCAATTACTCCTCCCGCGTGGACGCCGCACCACATAGTGGCTTTGAGTGGATGTAATGGCTCTTCGTGCATCACACGCGGATTTTGAGTGCCCCAAAAACGAAGATTTTGCTTATTAACGACCGCTAAAGTGGAAATGCGCCCCATCTCTCATGATGATTTTCAACACAAAATCCTCCTCTTCGTTGTTGAGATTAAGGATGGCTTTACAGTAATTCACACGCGAATGACGGTCAGGGGGAATTAACTGATGCACTGTTTGCACTTTGTACGGGAACATGTGTAGGTCTTTCTCAGTATTCTTTCAAGTCCAAAAATTCACATTACCGATTTTGCTTTTGCAGCAATAATTATTTATTGGCACCCTTTACAGATAGAAATGTTTGCTAGGCCATCTCTATAAATGGCCGATAATAGACTTTTACTCAAAGTCACACTGATTTGATTGTGATGCCTGAATGATGCAATAAGTTTCCATTCGTCAGATATACAGTCATTTTAACAAGTATTAGAATAGAGTTTGTGTGATTTACTACAGCTTCCCTAATTGGCTTTGATGGTAAACAATTAGTTCTTTTGATCATGCTAATTATTGATTTCATAATATGTCTGCAATGAGCGCCCGCTTTTCGCAAAGTTGTCTAACGAAAGATTTGATCTTATAGGTTAAAGTTGTACGTAAAGAGAAAATAGCGTAATTTATGACTATAAAAGGCAGAAGTTTATCTAAAATAAGGTTAAGAAGACTGTTATCAAAGGACTTACATGCAAGAGAGTTATACTGCTTATATTTATTTTATTGTATGATGTTATCAGTTGCAATGACAAACAAGGTGTGTTCAAAAAGTAGGGTGAGTTTATTATATTTTTATAACAATTAATTTACCTATTCATCAATACTTATGTTGAAAAAATCGCATAGGTCCAAATCCAAGGAATATGGTGGCTGAGGCATGATTGTTGTGCTGTTTTCACATCATGGTATTACTCCTTATTGAACGTACGATCTTGATACATTAAAAAAAAAAAATGGCTATCAAAACTTTGACATTTGGTTCTCCTGGGTGCTTCCGTTGGGACGATTGGGTTTTGGTTTCGACGTCATAACCATATAGCCCTGATTCGTCACGAGTTATGACCATTTTGAAAAAGTCAGGATCATCCTGATCGATGCTCATGCGACATTTCTTCTGATCAAAATTAAGAAGTTTTGAAACATACTTTGCTGACATACATCTCATGCCCAAAAACTCAAAAAAAACTCAAAAAAAAAAAAAAAAAAAAAAAAACCATAACACGAGCCGACCGATATGCCAACATCCTCAGCAACTTATCTAATCGTAATTTGATGATTTTCCAAAATAATTTCCTTCACAGTTTCGATGTTATTATCTTTTGTTAATGTACTGGGGCATCCCGAGCGAGGTTCGTCATTGGCATCTTCTCGGCCATCTTGGAAGAGCTTTTACCACTTGAAAACATTTATTTTATTTAGTGCAGACTCACCGTATGTCACTGTCAACATTTATTTTACTTAGAGCAGACTCATCGTATGCTATCAACATTTTATTTAGAGCACTTGATTCCATTTTTTACACAAAATTTGATGCGAAGACTGCTCCATTTTTTATAATAATTGAAAATCGCCGAGCATACCAAAACATGTTTAACCTTTCTATCTGTCAAAAACAAACTTAGTATGCTATACGGGTATACTTGAAACTGTGAACATACATATGTTCGGGACGTGTGTACCAAAAAAAATCAAAAATCGAATGTACGTTGCCCGCGAAAGTCACCCTACTTTTTGAACACGGTACCGGGACCGTGATTAAATATTAATTTCGTGCCAGTACCTTTTCAAGAAAGCATTAGAAGGGCATATTATAGATGGTAAAAGATGAATTCATGCACATTCACAGTTAGAATTATAGAAAAAGGGCATATTCTTATATCTGGAAAAACATATTTTAACGGTTTCTGCATAAATTGCAGAGGCAATTATAAGGAAGTATCCCATTTATCAATTATACAAAAGAGGTAATTTTGTTTAACATAAAAAAAAGTTTATCACTGGTCATCAGGTAAAACATATTAATAGAAAGACAGTGCTATTCCTCTTCCCCCTTCTGTTACTGGATAAAGTTAACTAGAAGCTTTCAAGGGTTCTGTTTCGTTAAGTTAAGCCTCTCAAGTCTCGATGCGAGGTCGTGACGATTGCATTTATTTTAATTATACAATAGAGAAACTGTTGAAATTGAGGGCTTAGAAGCAGTGCCCATTTGATAAAAGTTCCCGAAAGGAATGAATCTTCAATGCAGTATTTTCCAGCGTCTAAATGGAAATAGATGAACAAGAAGAAGAGAATACTTATGAAAGCACACACCAAAGTCTGAAACAGCTGTATGAGTAGTACGAGTATGTTATGATAGATACAAACATTAGCAGATACAGCAAGTGCCAGGAAAATTCATGGATCGATTGTAAATACAAATACTTACAACAAAAATCATCAACAAGGGACAAAAGAGGAAAAAGTTGTTTACACATTGTGGTTAAGCGTTGTAACGCAACAGGAATACCTTTCTTTTGACAGTCAGATGAGAAAGAAAAAAAGTAAAAAGTTTTCCCAAAGCTATTAAGCAAAGTTAATAGCTGAGAAGAGAAAACTTGAAAAGTCACGCAAATGAGTCAGAGTCGTACCTCACACTTGAATCTTTGCATTCTATCGGTTTGTCACTGTCACGACTCATAGGTGGATTTTTTTTCTTTATATATTTATCAGCAGGTCGTGTCATATACGAGTATATATGTATGTTATACCATGCCAGTTTGAGACAGGTTTTGGTAAAGCGTGTGGTGGTAGAAATATTTAAGAAATGGTAAAGGTGAAGGCAGCGACTGTACACTATAACAACTGGTTAAACGAATTCCAGTTTATATTGCGAGACAAATACACTTTATTTTAATATAATGTGCCGAATAATCACTAATTTTGACTTAGAAATGAATAAAAAATTAATCAAGAGGAAGTCTATGGTTTGGTCTGTGACTTAAAGATTCTCAGCAGCAACTGCACTGTGGGTGCGTTTATACGGTGGAGATTTGTATCTCTACGTCTCTTTATAAGTTCTTGCTAATATTTTTTGATAGAATGGATGAATCATTATTAGAATTATACTGAATTAGGAAAAGATTAAAATATGTGACGAACCAAAAATGAGCTCACTGTTGACCCTAGCAAAGTTTAAAGGGCAACGACCTTCGGATCTGTACGTGGAATATTCGGAACAGCCCATGTGCAGCCGAACAATTATCGGAGGCCCCAGATTACTACCACGCAGATATCACCGCCATTCAGGAAGTGCTGGGCATAAGGAGGATGAAAGACTGGGATATATATTATGGTGATTGCTTTAGGGAAAAGTAACAGGGCTTATTCGGATGCGGATTTTCCTTATGCGGTAAATTTCCGACACATGAGCGAGCGTCTTGTTTTTGCATCCCTGCCAAATTCGTTTGTCTGTGCAGAGCAACGGTTGAAAACGCTCGCTGCTTCGTCAAGGCCGGTAACGACTAAACCAAGATCTTCGATGTCAAAAAAAGTTTTAGACAACATCATGCTTGAAAAATTGCGAGGATCTCACTAACGAACACTGGAAGCACAATCCTTTAATAGCCTGTGCAACTACTAGTGTACTTTGATTATATTATCATATAATTGAGAGAACTCAGCGGGCTATCGCCGATGCGTTCGCCTGTATTAAAACGGAAGCTGCCAAAAAGTGTTTGTTGGCAAACGAGTACAAAAAAGGCATATGCTATCAACAAGAAGGGATACACAACAGCGACGAATAGGTCAGAACGTCACAATTGACAGTTATAATTTCGAGGTAGTAAAGGACTTTGTCTATGTACTTACATGCTATAAATTCTGCTACCAACACCTCAGTAGAAAAAGAACGAAGAATCACTCTTGTCAAAAGCTTTTTTTTTTTTTTTTGGGCTAAGCAAGCAATTGTAGTAAGCCCCTATCCCGAAAAAATAAGGAGACTATATATAACAACTTGATTATCCCAGTCCTACTTTATGGCGCTGAAGCATGGACCCTATCGAAAGCGAATGAAGATATTCTCAGTCGTTTCGAGAAAAATATCTTTTTAAAAATATTCGTTACCATTTGCATTGACGGGCTTTGAAGGAGAAGATTCAACGACGAACAGTACGAGCTGTACAATGACATCGATCTAGTCAGAAAATTGCGCATCAGTCGTCTGAGATGGCTAGGAGATGTAAAGCGAATGGGCATCAGTGCTTCGGCCTGCAGAGACTTCGAATCTAACCCATTAGATTAGTGGAAGACCCCACCTTAGGGGACGCAATCAAGTATAAGGGGACATCAATTGACTTAAAATGCGCAACTGGAGGCAATTATCTAAAGACCGGACTAACTGGAGAGGCTTGTTATTTGATGCCCAGGTTCACCCCAAATTGTAGCACCGCCTAAGTCAATAAGTATGGCGGAACCTTGCAGCTTTTTGTAAAATATCGAAACGGAATAAACGTATTTATGTTACTTCTATATCATAGAGAGGCCTATCAGATATTTTGCTATTGGATTTAAGTGGCCTATATACCAAACCTTTTACGAACAGGATATTACTCATTAGCCAAGAGCTTCTGATCCAACATAAAGGGAAACTGATCCAAGTATATTACCATATTACCATAGGTAATATGTTGTATGAGTTGGATATGTTCATTGTCATTGACGTCGTGTACAGGTCGATTAGACAAGGCACTGTTGGCGAACCGTCAAATTTATGGATAAAAAACAATGAGCAGGTAGGCGGAAAGTAGATAATAATATTAATAGAAAGATAGAATAACGATAAAGGAAAAGTAGAAAAGTTGCTATTGCATAGGTATTACAGTGCTAAAGTTTTGAACAATGTACCTACTATTGTTTGCTTAGCAGTTAAAGAAAATGTGTTCGAAAGCCTGGTAACTTAGATGAAAACGCCCAAGGAGTTCAAATAATCATATGCAGAAATTATGAGATTAAGTAGTAGGTTGAGAAAATCGTATCTTATTAAATATGTAGATAAGCAGGAGATTTATTTTTAAGAAGTTAGTCAAACTTTTTCGAGCGGAGTTGTTATTCTCTTTCCAAAAAGAATGAGACTTACTGATCTGTTTATTAAATGCTAAAAAGTATTTTTATTCGTTTCTCCAAGTATTTGTGTATTATCCTGGAAAGCAAACTACCTTGGTCTAAACTTGTCACCTTAAGAACGTTTAATTCGCTATTGGCTTTCTTTGAATGTAGGGGAGTCTTAGAAAAAAAAAAAACTTAGGGGCTTGTCACCTCTGGCTCTACACGTTTGTGATAAAACCAAATCTATTCTATGAATCCGTTTTTTGGGAATTAAGCTTTTATCAGATTTATTAAATTCCAAAGCATGCTCTGTCTTAGCCAGCACGTCTGAAACATATATTTATGTCATGGGTCCCGCTTTCAAGGCTATCTTCCATTTAAAAAAGCGGTTTTAAATACAATTTGCACTAAAGTTATTTCCTTGTTCTATCTTTTGGTTCTTGTTTTATGGAAATGCCGCCTGTCGAAATGAGACTTAGTGACTACCAGAATACGATATCGGCTTTCACTGTATTTAAGACGGTTTTCGACCGGAATCTGAGCCAGGAAAGGAAAGTAGGAAGAAAAAGAAAGTTAAGTCAGAATGAAAGAATGGGAAACGAGTGTTTCCCAATGGGAGAGGCGTATCTACTTCTGGAGGCGAAGAGATCTTGTTGACATTTTATAAAGCAGCGGTCTTGGTAGTTCTCGGTGTAAGGAATGCTTTCTTTTGTGCGCAAAGGCAGAACAGTTGCAAAAGAAATGCGCCATCGATTCTTCTTTCTCTTTATTACAGCAGCTCCTGTAGAAATCGTCGTGAGATATATTTTATCCTTGCACGTGTCTTCAAATAAAGCAGTGTATCTTTGATTGGAGATATCTGTTCCCGTGAGGTTTCTTTATCGTTTAGGTTTAAATATCGGCTATATTGGTTTTGGGATCTTACAGTTATTGTATCTTGATGACTCCACCAATGACTGACCTTAGAGAACGCGTAAAAATGAGTCCTTGCGCCTGCGCCAACGCCTTCTGGTGTTTTAAAGACGTCTTTGAAAATGAAGATGGCAGATCCATCCGTTCCGTTCTCGAATTGGGTGATAAAAGTCAATAATTTAATTTAATGTCTGCTTATTGAGGAAAAGATTGGTACACCAGACATTTAGTTCTTTGAACTGCTGAGTGTATCTTAGCTTAAAGGCAGAATTATTTGCAATCTGCATGCCAAAAAGTTCTATAGGTTACAAAGGAAGCAGAGTTTATAGATCCACCGTTGGAGAAGTTCTTCAAGCGCCAGTGATGTTTTATACATATGTTACATATATGTTGATGTTAGTTCGTCTTTTCGGTGCAGGTCATCAAACTGCCATAAGTTAGAATTGGTCTAATGGCCATGGTGCAGATCCAGTTTAAAACTTTGGTTGTAGGTTCCACTTTGAGTCTATGGCTCTCTTGCACGATTTTTGTTATGAAGTGGAGCCGTTCGGTTTAGTCCAGATTTACGCAAAGCTGAAAGCTACGTGTCAAAAAGTAGAGTGCGCCTAAGTCGTATTTAAAAAATGTTAGAGATAAGTATTTTTTCGACACAAAGAATTACATCGTACTCTAATTTCTTGATTGTTATTTAGAGGTCAACATGTTGTTGCCATAAATATAAGGTTTCACGAATTATTATATGTATGTCTTACTAACCTAAATAGCATCGATCTATGCACATATCCAGCTCATGTTGGTATTGATACTTGATTGATTATTTTTCAAGCTTCGCTAGACAGATTGCCTTCGTAATTTGTCCCATCTCTCTCTAGTTATATTCTAAAGCAGTTGAGAAACTTTTTAAGTTTTCCATTCATTAAAACAAAACAAAGAAATAAATACATAAAAGGCAATCCTTCAGCCATGGCAGTTCTGTCTGTAATGCGCATAAAGTATACAAAAGCAATCAACCCTAGAAGCAATTACATACGAACATGTAGTTGTGGTTGTGTGAAACGACTTAAAAAAAAGAAAAATTGCAGTCAAGGCTGTCCGAACCAGCAACTAGTGAAGGCGACGCCACCACCGACTGGCGAGTTGGTAGAAAAATCAATACTTGTGCCAACAATAACAACCCCAACTACCACTCCTCTATTATATTATACAATAGTTTGAATATCGTGGAAGGGATAGCGGGTTGCTTCTTCCTGCCCATCCTTCATCCGAGTAACATTTGTTTATATAGTATAACTCCGTGTTGAGGCAGGCGGTTGTGCTTGGGTAGGCTGTTTGTACTACTGGGGATCTTGGTGTGTAGGTCAAAATATGACAAACAAAGAAGTATATGGAAAATCGTAGAAAAATAAAATGATCACGAACAGAACTCCGCCATTTACAATAATTTGACATAGCTCCATAATAGGAAACTCATTCAATGAATGGAGGTCAATAACGAACTTAGCAATCTATCTGACCTAGGGTTTATGGAAAATTTTTGTCTAGAGTCACATCCCATGGCAATAGGTAAATCGGTTTATGCATATAATTATACAAAAAAAAATAATTTTTACCCGATGTGCACCGTGTCCTTAAAATCCGAACAAGGATAAACACAATTCGAGTGTAATGTGAAGAAAATGGGATTTTAATGATCCCCAAGTTACATTGGGAGAGAAAAGCTGTTTTAAGGTCATGCTGTTGCATTTGCACATATGTGCTGGCACCGCGAGTGGAACACAATGAATATCTTGAATGGAAAGTCTGAACCAACTCCTATTTGGCGTTGTGCCTTCAAATACTTTAGTTTTCCATTCCCATTTAGATATTTTAGTAACCATTTTGAGTTGGATGTAACTGCCAAAAAGTTTGACTAATAAATCACTTGTGCTTTTTCAAGTCTTGTAAGTAAGTCGTATAACTGTGTTACGATTCCAAAAACACTTCATTTCTGTCGCAAATTTATTCAATCATTAAATAAATAGGGAAGGCTTTCCACAAAGAAAATCATTTACTATTACGTATAATAAACAGGGTACATGAGTGTTTTTATTTTTATCGAACTTTATAACCTTAGTGGAAATCGTTATCTGTTATTGCGAGAACTTATAAGTTTTTATTCCGATGACTAAGCGTTATTAATCGTTATCAAGCGCCTTGAAGTGTCGTAAGAGTAGCGCTATCGACAATGAACAGATGATTTTTTTTTTTTTTTTTTGATTATTCATTGGAACTAACAGTTTATCAGAAAGACGTGCACAAAATCTCTTAACGCTTTGTGTACAAAAAAATGAATGCACGATATATTTTCGTTTGATTAACCATTCCTAATAGTAGATTTAAGCGTTTTTTTTTTTTTTAGATTTTTTCCACAGTTATGAATGTAGATAAACTTTGTTCGTATAAGTAAAACAATATGGAAATACGGCGATAACTATATGATAGTTTACTTACTTAAACAAGCATTCTTATTAACACACTTTGAAGGTGTAAGGGTATTAATATGAAAATAAACGTCTGCTACCTATTTTTTTTTAAGTCCGTTCCGAAGTTTCCACTGCTGGAAAAATAATATACGAGGTGTGTTCAAAAAGTAAGGTTCCTTAATATTTTTATTAAAAAAAAAAAAATGTATTTATTGATCAATTTTATATTTTATTTTCTCAATCGTTGCAAATCTCTGTGCTTTTATATGTCTCTTTAGTGTTGGGAACAGGTAAAAGTTGCATTATGCCAAATCCGGTAAATATGGTGGCTGAGGCATGATTGTCGTGTTGTTTTTGACCAAAAAAATCTCTCACAAGCAATGATGAATGAGCAGATGCATTATCGTGATGCAGATTTTTTTCGTATTGGTTTTCGCAAACGGCGCATAACTTAAAGGTAATACTCCTTATTGAAGTACGACCTTGAGGTAAAAACTTTGACATTTGATCGAACTTGGCGTGCTTTTTCGGACGTCATAACCATATACCCATCATTCGTCACCAGTTATGACCCTTTTGAGCAAGTCAGGATGATCATTGCGAGGGTTCTTCTGATAAAAATTAGATTTCACTGACACACGTCTCATACCTAAAACATCCGAAAAAATGCAAAAAGGCAAAAAAAAAAAAAAAAAAAATTGATAATCGAAAATATGTTGCCTGCAAAAATCACCTTACTTTTTGAATACACCTCGTATACTTGTAATCCAGCTTTATAAGTCCAATGCTACCATATTATTTAAGAATAATTATATGGAAAGCATAAGAAGCAATTATTTTCTTTTTTGTAATTTAAATTTTTTTTTGGTTGGAAAAAATAATAGGCGTGATTCCTAAAATAAGCAATAAATCGAAATTATAAAAGAAATGTATTAGAAAAATTACTTTCAATATAATGCATGTTCCTTAGCTTTTAATAACAGAATTCTCCACCACGTGCTAAATGGTTGTTTGATTTTCAATGGGCTTTTTTTGGCAGATCACGCGTGACTCCTATCAAACTGATTTTTCATTTTTGATCAGTATCGTTTGACAAGTCATCATGGAAAGACTCACACCACATCAGCATCTCTAAATTGTTCAGCTGTATTACGAAAATCAGCGTTCTGTGAGAAATGTTTTTCGTGCGATTCGAGGAACTTACGATGCGCATAATCGACCATCTGAAACCACTATTGCCAATACCATTCGCAAATTTGAGTCCCAGTTTACATTAGTGGATGATATTCGACCGGTTAGATCACATCCAGCACGTAGTTAAGAGACTATAGCAGTTGTAGCTGAGAGTGTACGCGAAGACCGTGACGAATCGATTCGGCGTCGTTCTCAGCAGCTTGGCTTGGCGTATTCGACAAGTTGGCGTATTTTATGTAAAGATCTCGACCTAAATTCAACTTGTGCAAGAATTGAAGCCAGGCGACTTGAATTTGCATCATATTTTTAGTAAATGGGCTCTGGAAAAACTCAATCAAAATCCGGTGTTTTATCGTGAAATTTTGTTCAGTGATGAAGCCTATTTCTGTCTCAATGGATACGTTAATAAACAAAATTGCCGTATTTGGGCTGATGAGCAACCCGAAGAGTACCAAGAGCTACCATTACATCCATTAAAAACAACGGTATGGTGTGGTTTATATGCTGGTGAAATCATTGGTCCATATTTCTTCAAAAATGAGGCAAATCAGAATGTTACCGTCAATGGTAACCGTTATCGCGCCATGTTAACAGACTATGTGCTTCCTGAAATTCAAGAACATTGTCTCGGTGAGCTCTTTTTTCAACAAGACAGCGCTACGAGCCATATAGCGTGTGAAACAATGGACTTGTTGAGAAATCATTTTGGTGAGCACTTAATTTCACATTACTCGTGTGATACCAGTGGCTATGGTCGAACGGGTCGCCCAACATTGGACCTTCCGAATGAACCACCTCAGACGTAGTCGTGGCCATCATTGACATGATATTATTTTTAAAAATTAAATGCCATGAATTGTTCAAATGTATGTGTTTTATTTTACATTATAAATTAAACCTCACGATGAATCACCCTATACATGCCATAATGCCTACTATCCAAACCAAACAAATTGACTTTTGTTTCGCCAATTCATATTCTCTGCGCACATTTAATTAAATTGCTTTAAATGGTCTGCTACAAATGCCGTCTTTCTAGCGGATTCAGTACTCTTAATAATATGCTTCTAACCGTTCGTGTCATCACATTTAGATTTTGTATCTCCTTAATTTCTGAAGAAGTAACCACAGGGTAATTTTTAGCCATTCGCACTATTTGTCAGACTAGAATATCACACGTTTTATTCTTTTTTTCCTCTAGTTTCTTTCGATTTTTTACTTTACATAGTTTATTCGATATCATATTCCCTGAGCAGGACAACGTTTCCGCAATGTATTGATGTGTTATTCACTTAGAGTGGGGCTTCTAATAGTAGTAGTATTTTATTACTAGCATCCTAGGGGCTATTAAAATAAATCATAAAAAAAATACGTCTCACTTCATCAGTACAGTGCCTTCCACGAACCAGTAAAAACTTCAGAATCATAAAAAAATTCTTTTGTTTTTAAAAAGTTATTCCTGATTAATTATGCGCAAAACTAAAATTTAAACACCAGTTTTTTTTTTTCCACTGCAAATCAATGACACGTGCGACTTTAACTCTTTCGGACTCACTACATAATGAGAATTTTTAAGAACCAATAACACTGGTCTACAGAAAAATTGATTTTTATATGAAAATGTACTAGCTTTATAATATTTCACTCGCGGAATCTAAATACACAACGTAAAATTCATAGTTAGCACTTATTCTGCGTATATGCCGGCGGGTAGCTCGATATATTTATTACAGCAACGATAACAGTTCTCAATGTTTAGTGGTAACCCGTGTAAATTTTGTTATTACTTATTCATTTGTTGTGCCTAAAGCTCTCCGTGTTATTTGATTGTTACAACGTTTTTGCCAAATTTTTAGTAAAAAATCTACAATTTTCACTGTCACGTAATTGCGTTAACAGTGCGGACAGTTTTTGCTACATATGTTGTAAAGTGACTCTTAGTAGCCAAAGATGCCCAATAACTCAGCGATTATAGTAGAAACTGCTTATTTCCATTATTATGGAATTAAAGTTAGAAATCAAGATAAATCGTGGGTACTCCATTTTAGTTGCAGTACTTGTTATACTTATTTGATTAAGTGGTTAAACAAACAAAAACGTTTATTGCCTTTTGGCATTCCAATGATATGGAGGGAATCTTCTAATCATGCGAAAGATTGTTTCTTTTGCTTGACACCACCCATCCAGCATGGTATCTCGAGAAAAAAGAAGCGGAGCGTGATATACCCTGACGTTGTATCTGTAACGCAACCAATTCCACATGGAACCGATTTGCCTGTTCCTCAACCTCCTGAAGCCTACCAGCAGGATTCTGAGGAAGAGATTGATTTAATAAAAGTTGACTACAATGCGCCCTCAACCTTTCAAGCGTCACACTTTTCGGGTGAAAATTAGGTTTGTAACGAACCTTATAGAGTTTCTCTAGATGAACTTAATGACCTTATACGAGATTTAAATTTGCCAAAAGATAAAGCAGAATTATTTGGATCTAGACTTAAACAATGGTATTTGCTTCAACTGGATGTTAAAATCAATGTTTATAGAAATCGTCAAAAGGACTTGATGCCCTACTTTAAATCAGAAAACCAACTTGTATTTTGTCATGAAATAAATGGCTTGATGAACGCTTTGAAGATTGAATACAATCCACAGAAATGGAAACTGTTTATAGACGCCTCAAAATTGAGTTTGAAAGCTGTTGTTTTCTACAACGGTAACACACAACCGTCGATTCCATTATGTCATGCAGTTCATACAAAAGAAACATATGAAAATATGAAATTAGTTTTAGGCGCTATATCATACTCAGAGCACGAATGGCAGATTTGTGGTGATTTGAAAGTCATAGCCATGTTGTCGAGTTTGCAAATAGGATATACCAAGTACTGTTGTTTTTTGTGTGTGCGGAACAGCCGGGCTAGATCTTTTCATTATATTAAAAAAAGAAGACTGGAATCCAAGACTAAGTCTGCGTTCTGGAGAAAAGAACGTCAAGCACCTTCCTCTAGTGAATTCCTAAAAAATTCTTTTACCACCTTTACATATTAAATTAGGACTAATAAGGAATTTTGTCAAGACTCTCAATAAGGATGCAATAGGAGAAGTGAAAATTGTATTGTACTTGTGAACAACCTCCTACTAAAGTATTGTTTTTGTTCTTTAAAATTTTTATTAGAGTAATACATGGGCTGAAAACTCAGTGCCGTTTTCATTCAAGTTCGCCATCGTTGTCATCGACTTGTGACACGGTGCATTGTCTTGATGAAACAGCATTTTCTTTTTGTTCAAATGCGGCCGTTTTTCTGCGATTTCGACCTTCAAACGCTCCAACAACGCAATGTATTAGTCGCTGTTGATAGTCTGCCCCTTTTGGAGATAGTCGATGAAAATTATTCCATGTGTATCTCAAAATACGGCTGCCATAACCTTGCCAGCCGACAGTTGAGTTTTTGGTCGTTTTGGACGAGATTCGTTGCCTGCTCGCCACTCAGCTGACTGCCGACTTGACTCTGGTGTGAAGTGATAGAGCCAAGATTCATCCATTGTCACATACCGATGCGAAAATTCGGCTTTATTGCGGTTGAACAGCTTTAAACACTCCTCTGAATCATCAACACGTTGTTGTTTTTGGTCGACTGTGAGCAAACACGGCACCCACTTTGAACAGAGCTTTCACAGGTCCAAATATTCGTGTATGATATATCCAACACGTTCTTTTGATATCTTCATAGCCTCAGCTATATCGATCAACTTCACTTTACGGTCATTCGTATTCATTTTGTGGACTTTTTTGATGTTTTCATCTGAAACAGCCTCTTTTGGACGTCCACTGCGTGCACCATCTTCTTTGCTTGTATGACCACTTTTAAATTTTTCAATCCACTTGCGAATGGTTCGTTCGGCTGGTGCAGAGTCCGGGTAACACTTATCAAGCCATTGCTTTGCATCGGCTGCATTTTTTTCCATCAAAAAGCAATGATAAATCAACACACGAAATTGCTTTAAATCCATTTTTTTCACAATAACAAAAGCTGCTTCACACTTCACGCTATATCTCGAGAACTAATCATCCGACAGCTGTCAAATTTATACACCTATCTTTTGAAGGTTGGTACTAACTGAATATAGTATGGGTTTAATTCAATTCAAGGCACGGACTTTTCATATATTATTTTCTTATACTAGATTTTTTAAGTAAAATCTAATTTGACAAAAATATGTATGTTTTCGTATTTAGTGACCCCATATTAGTATAAAAAAATAGGATTTAATTAAAAGGCATACAAAAAATTTTTCTGTAGACCAGTATAATTTACAGTTTGTTTTTAAAATGCAGTTGCATAAAAAACACCATCACATGTTTAGATCGCTTTAGTAAGCTTTGATATAAATGACATTTTAAGCTGATTATTATTCACTCACACCTATTATTATTATTATTATTATTATTATTATTATTATTATTTTGTTAGTTATTTTTTGTCGACAGCATACAGTTTATCCACCCATCATTGAAGCTGGGGTGGGTATCAATTTTAAGATCCTTTGTTTGACAGTGGACTTATTAAGTATTAATGGGCTTTCATGTATATTTTGCGAAACGGATTTTGTCTAATTAGTGCAGTTCAGGCGGTCTTTTTTGGAACTGAGTAAGCGATGTTGAGATAACATTCATTGGTCATTCATTAATTCTATCGTATTGGGTATGTAATTTAATTCGTGCGGTTTTTTTTTTTGTTTCAAAATGTGAACGTTTATTTAAGAAAAACATGTACAATAGTATTATTCAAAGTGTTGCCCATCTGAAGCTATAACTTTTTCTCATTTTTCTGGGAATTTGTGGACCCCATCCCAAAAAAACTGCGCCGGCTTGCCAGCCAAGAATGAATCAAGCCAATTTTTGATATTCTGCTCTGATGTGAACCGTATTTCTGTGAGGGCGTTCTGCATCGACCGGAACAAATGGTAGTCAGAATGGGCAAGGTCTGGGCTATAAAGCGGGTGGGGTAAGACTTCCCATCCACTGTTTTCCAAATAGTTCTTAACCGGAATAGCAACGTGGGGGCGAGCGTTGTCATGATGGAAAATTATTTCCTCGTGTCTGGTCGCATATTCCAGGCGTTTTTCGGCTACTGCTCTCTTCAAATGGATTAATTGTGTTCGGTAGCGTTGTCCATTAATGGTTTCACCTGGTTTTAGCAGCTCATAATACAGCACACCCATCTGATCCCACCAAATACAGAGCAATACCTTCGCGCCATGGATATTCGGCTTTGCCGTTGATTTGGCTGGTTGGCCGGGTTTCACATATGATTTGTTGCGCTTGGGGTTGTCGTAATGGATCCATTTTTCATCACCAGTAACAATCCGATGCAAAAATGACTTCCTTTTGTGGCCTTCCAGCAGCATTTCGGACATGCAAAACCGCCTTTTGACGTCTCTTGGCTTGAGTTCATGTGGAACCCAATTTTCTTGCTTTTGAATATATCCAGCTGCTTTTAAACGTTTTGAAATGGCTGCTTGAGTGACACCCAAAGATTCTGCGAGCTCTTTTTGTGTTTGGAAACAATCTTCATAGAGTAATTATTCCAGTTCTTCATCTTCAAACTTTTTTGGCGTCTTCTTCAAACACTTTTTCAGGCACAAAGTTCGACATATTTGAGTGAAAAAAAAAATATTGTTGTTTACGCTTCAAATAAATGACATGTACTGAAATGACGTACAATGACAGTAGCTATCTAACACATGTTCCAATGGAATAATAACAATGGAATAATACAAGTTACGACATCTCTTAGCGAACCGCACGAAGTTGTAGACAAAATATTTGATATGATTTGGGGCATGTTCTTTACCAAATCAATTCTCAATGCTTTAAAAGGTCAGGCTCACTCCCGCCGGTTATACTAGCTTTCTTAGTTCTTAGTTTGGATATCGCACTTGAAACTTCTTTTGTTCAGATAGACGGTAGACTAATAATCACATGGTTCAGGCTTCAGGGAAAAATTGAATCATGTTTTTAGTTTTTTAACGAAGCAACTTCTGTTGTAAGCTGTTACTATGTTGTAAATATTGTAAATAAACGACAATCTCGTTGCCATTTCGAACAGGCCTTCTTAAAGTTTGGAAACTTTTTATGGCGACAAATACCATAGATCTTTTCCGGTGAAAAGGTTTTTTTAGAGTAAACGGTCATTGTCAATCGAAACCTGTGTAATGAACATTTATATTGATTGTATAGTCAATCAGCATGAATTCGAAAACGATTTAATTCAGTTCAAGTAGCGATGATTCCTAGACATTTATCTATCTACAATAAATCAACATCAACATCCTTTTGAGTCTTGTTTGTTATTTGATAGCTCATAAATTATAAATTTTTATATAAAATTCTATAGAGCAAAGATTTTTCATAATGTATTTACTAGTTTACCGAACTGGTTTTGCCTTCTCCACATATGTATCTACATATGTACATATATATGAAAATTAATCTTTTAATTACAGTCAGTTAAATATATACGAGCACTGCATTGAAGATACGATTTCGAAAAGTCTAACAAATCAGAGAAACCCTAATTAATAGCAGCAGATAGGAATTACTAATACCCCGGCATGGGTACACATAACATCTAACCTACAAAAGCCATACGACCTTTACCTTAATTTGCATTCAACAACAATCAGCAACAATCAGCAACAATCGGCAATAACGGAAAAACAAGAATTAAAACTTAAATCAAAATACACTTCCTAACAAAACAAAATTAACATAATACTCAATGACATACAAGTAACCTAAAGAAATACAAATATTGTCGCTCATGTGTTTTTGAAAATGAATTTTATTTTTAATTTTTACATGCACACATATTGGTCACTTTTGTTTTGGAGGATACTAATTTCGCCACTGCGTAGTATCATATTGGGGGAGTGCTTATCTTAGTACATACGCACCGAGTGAAACTTCCTAAGATACGAGTATTCCCACACTTGTGCGCGGAAGCGAAAAAATGAAACTATTTTTGGAATTCATGTTTGTTTTTGAAAACTCGATGCGGCATTAAATAGTGGTCGCAGGTGCAGTTGAAAACGGAACATAGTCTTTTTTAAGTTTAGAAATGCAATTAAATACATAAACTGCAGTCCATGTTTTAGAGATTGCGTTATACACGTATGAATAAGTGTATGTTAGTTACGCATCTATTTCAGAAATTGAAATGGAAATGGTGTATTTTTAAATTGGAGAAATAGGTTTTTGTGTTGGTGTTGCGTAAATTGATGCAAATTTTTACAAGACGAAAGTTTTGTCTTCGTATGTATTACGACGTAACTTCTAATTACATAGTTTAATTAGAGTTAAAAAGTGCGTAGTGTTACCCTTGTGGTGTAATATATTCCAAGTTTTTCAGATAAAAATTTACAGAATAGTTGAGAAATGCAGCTCTCCATAGTTCGTAATCGTATGCAATCTGCCTGAGTAGCTGCCACATCATGGTTTCTATTTCGCATTCACGATTCAACGACCTCGATATTGTTGTCTTCATCTGGCGTGATAATTTATGAATTTAAAATAAGAGTGAAGATCAGTTCGACAATTGCCATGGTTTTTTTTTTAGTGGCAAATAGTAATTTTAAATCGAAAATCGAGTGGTACATTAGTGAGTTATATTCTACTTCTTCAAAGATGATTTGCTGTAATTAATTAGATATGTGAACATGACGTTGATTAATCACAGGGTTTTGAGTTATTTACTAGGTGGGGTGAAAAGTAACCTTCTTGAGGTTATGGTTCCTTGAAGTCCGTTCATATTTAGGCAGACATGCCAAATTTCAGTGCGATACTGTATTTAGTTTTGTTTTGACAGCTGATTGTTGTTGACGTGTTTGGCATCATGTTTTCTCATAAAACATTATTTTTTGAGAGGCAAAATGGCAAAGGAAACAAAAGAAAAGTTGGATAAATATTATGGGGCTAATGCTCCGTCAGATTACACCGTCAAATATTGGTTTCGAGAGTTTCGTGGTGGCCGTAACTCCACTACCGATCAAGTCCGCAGCGGGAGGCCCTCCAATACGGTTACAGAGGACAATGTCAAAAAAATACATGAATTGGTGTTATCTGACCGGAAAGTGAAGGTGCGCGAGCTAGCAGATACCACAAAAATTGTGCATATGAAAAAGTTATCCTGTCGCTGGGTGCTGCACATACTCACTTTTGACACGAACGCGAGAGCACTTCGAAAGAGTGTTTGGACTTGCTGATGCGGAATCGGGCGAACTTTTGGCGTCGATTGGTAATTGTTGATGAAACTTGGATTAACTATTACACACCAGAGAACTGAATGAGTGCCCAATGGACTGAAGCCGGCACGAGTGCTCCGAAGCGGTCGAGGGAGGCTCGATGGGTCGGAAAGGTTATGGCGTCGGTTTTTTGGAATTGTCATGGCATACTCTTCGTGTACTACCTCGAAAAAGGAAAAACCATTAACAGCGAGTATAACTGTGCATTATTGGAACGATTGAAGGCCGAAATCGCTGCAAAACGGCCTCACATGAAACGAAAAAAAATTTTGTTTTTGCAAGACAATGCACCGGCGCACAAGACCATCGCAACCACGGCTAAAATTTATGACAATTGTTGTCGCATCCAACGTATTCGCCCGATTTGGCTCTCTCGGACTTTTATCTCTTCCCAAACCTCAAAAGATGGCTCATCAATAAAAAATTCAGTTCATGCGAGGAAATCATCGACGCCACGGAGGAGTATTTTGCAGATCTTCCGGAAAATTACGTTTCGGACGGGATCAAGAAGTTGGAAAATCGCTGGAATAAGTGCTTTAAACTAAAAGGCGACTAAATTGAATATAATAAAAAAAAAAAACATTAAAGAAAAATGATTTGCAAAAACCTGGTGCAACAGTTAATGCTGAATGCACCCGACAACACTTGATCGATTTGAATCAAGTTTTACGCGAAAAAGGCAACACAGTAATTTTGCTTCATGATTATGCAAACTGTAAAATGATTGAAGCGTTTAGTTGGGAAACTAAAAAAATTCGGCCTATTCACCAGATTTGGCACCGCCCGATTACTACTCATTTGTATCGATAGGTAACGTACTTGCTGAGCAGCGCTTCACCTTTATGAAAACATGAAAATATACGCAAATGGCTCGATGGCTGGTTTGACTCAAAACAGCAACAGTTTTTTTGGCAAGGCCGCCACAAATTGTCAGACAGCTGGGAAAAATTTTTATCTTTCTCATGCAATATGATATACGTATATATATATGTATTATCTACACAAAAATTCCGGTTTCACATACACATGCCATGAAAGCACAACAAAAATACTAAATTCACCTCTTGATATCTCTCTTGGTTTCTTAGGTATATATGTACATAGATGGCGGTATTATATAGTAAATATCTCTTTTAAAGATATCTCTTTTAAATTTCCCTGATATCTAAGTTGTGAAATACTCATCCTCGCATATTGATCGTTACGGCGCTGAAGCATGGATTGTATCGAAAACGGACGAAGATACCGGGCCGGCCACTTCTAAAGACATCTTTAGTGGACCCATTTTGCATGGGACGTCGTATCCCTTGATTATTCTAATGTTACGTCACGACGCTGAAGCGTGGAATTTATCAAAAACAGATGAAGATATCCTCGGTGGATTCGAGGGAAAAATTCTTCGTACAAAATTCGGGCAATGACATCTTCGCGTATGGAAACCACACCCTTCTTCAATCTTCAATGGAACTCAATCAAATGGATCAATACGATCTTATAAGGATGTATAGCAAAGTGTTTTCTCAAAATATGTCACCGAAACGTTTGAGAGATGCCCAGCTCTTGAAAACGACGAGGAATCGATTGTCGTAGTCTTGGCTCAACATTTCTCATATAGCTGTAATATTCTGTTCACTTCTGGTATTCCGCTGGCACGACAACATTATGGAGTGAATAAGTCGATTCAAATTTCTTCTCTTGTCGGGATGATTACAACGGCCGAAACTGACAGCGAATTTAAAGTTGTTACCGTTGTTGAAACGCAAAGCTTTCCATGAAAATAATGGCAGACAATTCGGAATACAAATGTGACATCTGTCCAAAAGATGGTAAGCGTGAGTTCTGAGAACCCGTATTGCAAAAATATGGCACATGATATATATTTTCATGTTTCGATTACGAAACTCGTCACTCTTTTTTGTCACTGACTAGCTTACCATATCGTACTTTCTTACTATGATTTGCTATAGTAAGTTACTAATCCGCAGTCTGGATAATACGAGTATATCACCAGGCGGATTATTATATCGATAATGTTGTAAAGCATTATAACTGTTTTAAGTTAGGTTTTGGTTTTACATTTCAACAGACACTTGACAAAAGTTACATCAAGTAAAAAGAGTTGGATTCATCCTAATCAGGTGACCAGTGACTTCTGCTTTCACTATGTAATAAGTCTCTTAGATTACTTAAATGCTTTAACTGCCCTGCTGATTTTCAGTGGCTGAGGGCTTGATGACGTTTTATATTTCTCGCTAACTTCTCGCTTTTATTGCTTATCAACCTGGGTTTTTTCGATGACTTTCTTTGAACATGGAGCCTGAGAATTTTGTCTACTATAGTTTTCTTCACATGAAAATCTCCGCTATGTTACTTTGATTTCTTTACACTCGTTGATACTAGTAATACATATTTCTATTTACATATGTACGTCGCTGTGATTTTTATTATTTCTTAAAGCTGGACGTAATTCTATCGTGTGTAATAAACCTTCGAGTATAAGCGGATATTTTTGCTAGACTTGGTAAATTCTGTATGCAATATTGCCATCGCAATTTTTTTGATTGCTTAGCAGAAGTTTGGTTTGCGGGCTCAGAAATACTCCAATGACACTTTTTTAAGATTGATGAAGACGGTGTGCAGATCTCTCGTGACGATGGTCTTTCTCATAACATATCTGATAACTTTGGATCACGACGTAAATCAATCTATCTCCCATAAAGCCACTGCACTTCAAAAACTCGTTTGTATGGTTTTATTTTATGTGAATTGGCTTTCATCAGTCGATAATTGTTACAGTTTCGCGTGTCGCCTTTGCCTTTATAGAAATATGAAAACTCATCCGCCAGTGGGAAAGCATTCCGTTGCCTCTCATTCATTTATTGAATGAATGGAAATGGAATGTAACTTCTAAAAGAAAATAAGAAAAACACTGGAATAATAGTAGTTAAGTTGTTATCTAGGAAATTGCAGTGATCAATAAAAACCCGTAGCTCGTATTGAAAAGGTTTAGTATTTCAACAATATTGAGTATGGAAAAAGATCATGAAAAAAGTATCATGTCCAATGTTAAATTTTGAAGTTTTTTTTTTGCGGAAAATGAAATACAATCTTTTTGTGAGAATTATATGTTCTTATTTAGGTATTAAATAATACAAAAAAAATATTTTGTTAAAAAAAAAAATTATTTGAACGTCATTTTGGTGAGGTAAAGTAGGTGTCTTCAAAAACAAGTATGTGTCGGCCCGTCTGATTGCTCCTTTTTTAATTATCTAAAATCAAAATTATTATTTTTAAGTGAAAAATAACAAAATGGCGGCCTTGTAAAAAAAAAAATATTCAAAGATCTACTGTTTTGTTTCGGTTTAAAATTGAGATAAAAAAAGTGGATTAAAAAATCTTATTCTGGTACCGGACAGAACCATTCATGTGTAGAATATTGTGTTAAAATTTCAGCCGAATCAGTGTAATAGTTTTTTTTTTTTAATCATCCGTACCGACGGCTAAAAAGTAGTTTCGAGAAAAACGCGTTTAAAGTTTGGAGAAAAAAATTTTCTGGTGCGTACAGTTTATCTTTGGTTTCTTCATGAGCATAATTTTCAGCAATTCTTTCACTTTTTGCGACGTCAGACACTCTTACGTTGTATATGCGAGTATCATCAACCCGTTGTGCAAATTTCATGCCCTCTGCGTCTGCCCGCACACCTGTTACATCCATTATTTTCAAAACACTTTTTTGGCTTTCATTGAAAATACATGCTGCTGTGAGCGTTGCAATTTTCAAAATTTTTTTGACATTAAAATGTGCTTAGGAGCCAAATTCCAAACACAATTATTAAAGCTTTTTATATTATTTTTTGTGTTTCCACCCAAAACTTCTTTTTAAAATACTGTCGTCCGACATTTCTTCGTAGATCGGCTTTAAAACTTTAATGACTTCTTCATCGGTGGATGTATAAATGTATCTTCTTTATTATCAGGTTGAAGTTGCTGATACTGACACCAGAAATTTTTACCTTCTGGGCAATAATGATGTTGCAGATTCTCGTCGGTAGAAGTTATGTGATAAAACGTTGCCCACACAGCTTTTTTCATTTCTTCCAAAGAAAATTTATATTTATCATAATTGCGATGCCGTAATAAGTAGATAATTTCAGCATAATTTTATTAGTAAACAGCATCATTGTTGGCTTTATTTCTTTCTTCTTTTTTATTGCACTTTGTTTTCCAGCCATTTACATGTCATACACTACAAGTATAGGGTCGCAAAGAATAGCGCAGGTTTTCTTTTATTTGCAATAAGTTTAAAATGGCTTATTGTATCGGTCTAAAATTTTCACAGTATATTCTCAACTTATTAAAATTTGAAAATATGAAAAAAAAAAATCGATTTTTTGAAGATCGAACATGAGACTACACTCTTAAATAGGTACATACATATACCGCTTATGTGAGGATCAGGTTCAGTCACGGTATTGAATCTACCGAAGTAAGTTCTAAAGGTATAGCTTAGTTTCGCTGCTTGGTTATTAGTTTGGTTGCTTAGTGATATTTGTAAATTCCAGGGAATTATTTATATTTATAAAGTTAGTGGTTAATAATGTCTCTGTTTCGAGCTATATGGTTGTTTGAAATTCCTTAATTTTTGAAAAAAAAATTTAAAATTAATGAAAAAAAAAAACAATTTTTTATTTAGCTTAAATTACAAAATTATAAAGGCTAAAAAATTTTAAAAATTCTAAGCACTTAATACTATTATATGGTTAAAGTCTCACAAGTTTCAAATTTTTAAAAGAATTACTTTTGCCGAAAACCCTAATTCTTATTTTCATAAGAAATTTACATTGTAAGGCGGCCCCTGAAAGCATAAAAATTCAAAATACCGTTCAAGCTTAAACCGATTCTATTTCTTTCCATCAAAAGAATTGAGGAAATATAGAAGTTTGCAAGCATAGAAACAAGGTTTTTTTTTTTCATAATAATAGATGTAATGTGTTACAGCTCTTGAATTCCCTTTCAATATATACACTTGTAAAACTAACGTAGACAATTTAACATGTAAACCTTCAACAGCTTTTAAAATAGATAAACGAATTAATAAAGTGTATTGTCTATCGTCCACATTGAAACTTTCTCTTGTTTCTACAAGACCCGTGTATCATTAGAAATGCGAAAATTCAAACCATGAATTTAAAATAGTCCGAAACCACTTCGTAACTATCTGTATTCTACCAAAAGCTAAAAAAAAAAAAATAAAAAATAAAATAAAAAAGTTAAGCAAAATATACATATAGTACCATATACAGGAGAATTCAAGGTTATTTCCGACAGAAACAGACTCACTGTAGACTTAAAGCCTTAAACAATAGCAAATAAATGAGAGAATGAGAAATGGGAGGGAAACGTTAGGAGATAGAATAAGGAAGAACCATGTAAACCTGTAATGTGTCATGGCACACAATTCACTTTTCATATTCGTATAAAGAAAATAATATAATCACACAATGCACTTTAGCCCTCTCTAGGTTGCACAAGACCGCCGCTTTAAATTGGTACCACTTACATTGGTATACCAATTTCTCTCATACCGTGCCAGACTACCAAGAACACACATAGGCACAGACGAATAAATTGTGAGCTTTCGTGAATGCCATTGAAAGCAAGTGCATGGGTTATTGCAAGAGTAAAGTGGGGTGAAATGCCTTTCAGAAAATAAGCAGAACCAGAAGCAAGACCAACAGAAAGGAAACTATTTTTAACCCAAACAACAGCAAAAATAAACAAGAATTTACTCTCTTTTCGTTTTGGTTTCCTACATATCTACCATTTCTATAATACATGAATTTCCATTGCTCCCAGTTCTAGTGTGGATGGGAGGATGGAAAGTTAGTCAGTTCCGGATTTTAATGAGGGCATATGATTTTTCTTTTCTCCTATTATTTCGAGTACCCACAAGTTTAGCAATCCTTTTTGAAACAGTATGACCAAAAAGTTGGTAGGTGAAGCATGTTATAACAATTTTAAAGGTTCCTCAGAACATTATCAGTCTTAAAGATTTCAGTTTAAATTAATCGATTTCAACCATCTTGGTATGCATTTATGTCGGCTAAGTACGTATGAAATCGTTCTCACGCAAGGGAAATGTTGAAAATCATAAAACAACGACATTACTTCAAACTGACTTCTAATTATAGTTTTTTTCTTATCCAGAAATCCGGACAAATCTTTGTACAATAATTATCTCTATGTCATACTAGCACCCATACGAGTGTTATCGAAAAATATTTAGTTCATTAAAATAATAATTGTATAATACTTGAAACCTTTAAACAAAACTCATTAATAGCAAATATGCTACCGGGTTCAACTAATATGAGCTTACTTCGCATAGCAAAATTTTTGATGATTCATCTAAAACCAAAGCAAACCGGAAGGTTGGGTTATATTTGTTGTGACTGTTTTCATTGTTTGTTGTTTCATTTGGCATGTTGCAAATCTGATTTTATTTTTATCGTCAATCTTCTGCCGTTGGAGCCGGCACATTTAAGCGATTCTCTATAATAAGTTAGCTGAATCGGATACGTAGTCTCGTATTTAATTTTTGTTTTACTCTTTATGGTTATTAAAATGGATAATCCAATCGGCTCAATCGTATTTCGTTATTCATTTCGGTGTGTGTTTATTTATCCATGCTTTTAGAGATAAGTTAGCTAGCTAAAATGGAAGATAGAACGACAGATACAAAAATGTTATTGTTGATGTTCACGATCGGAAATTAAATTGTTTAAAAGTTAGATTAAAAAAAAAAAAAAAAAAAAAATTATAATTTGAAACAGGTTTAAACTATTGGAAACTATCTTTTTTCCTAAGGTCACTCGGATCGTAGTTCAGATTTTCGTCCACTTTATTTGGACATGATGTGCAAATTATGCGAATAAGAGTAACGCAATTGCTAACATGTTCGATGGGCTTGCTTTTGCTCTGGACATCGCTTTTCTTTTTTATTGCATCCTCCGCCATAGCGATTTGTAGTTGTAACCGTGTTTCTAATGTGCTCACCAGTGTACTGCTTTAGATAACCTCAACCTCAACGGTCATGCTGCCAATAAGTTGCAAACTAATAATTTTATCGTGAACAGTGATTTTCATGATATTGTATATTTATGACATATTGTACTAATTTTTAGCCACCTGATTTTTAATTCTGACCTGGGAGTAAAGCACATTCGTATAAAGAATCTTATCCCAGTACCTTCAACTAGAACCTTTTTTAGCCATTGATTTCAATATACATACATATGTAGTCGTACATAGATAAAGATTGCTTCAACAATTTGAATAGATAATGTTACCTTTTGTCTAGCACCTTGAAATAGTTTTTAAATCGGCATCACATTAAAAACACTGCACGTTAAGAAACGTGCATCTTCTCTATGCACGTTTAAACATTGTCATATTAGGTAACTTTTCCGTAGTTTAACTTTTGCTGATATTGGTATTCCCTTTGGTATGAAATCTTTCGTTTCTCATTGAATAAAAACTATCAAACCAAATAAAAATGCTGGTAAAACTTGGATTGTAAGTGATGCATGGCTTTATGATGGCCGCTCGAAATTTTCACACGATACAGTATCTTTATATTTTCGCCGAGTCGCCTGCCGAGTTGACTTCTCATTCAGGTTTAGATAGGTTCATTTTTGGAGGCCAAACAAAAATGCTGGTACGACTTGAGCTGTAAGCGGCCATCTACTATCATACTGACTATCGTACTGACTATTTCTAAATCTTTTTGGAAATACCTTTCTTACCTTGACTAATTCCCTTACAAAGCAAGCTTTAAAGCTACAATCCGCTAAAAAGGATAAGTCAATAGATCGCTCCTTATGTTTGGCACAATAGTTTCAACAACAAATCTATATACATACTTGTACATTCAAATGAAGCATAAGTATTATATTTAAATCAATCCGAACGGAATAGACGAAGTTTTTTTTGTGAAAATAAAACAATAATTTTTAACGGGAAAGTAAAAAACATTTTATTCAAAGTATTGGCCATTGCTAGCTACTTTTCCCCATCTTTCAAGTAATTTATGGATTCCACGCCAATTCCATAAATTCCACTGTTCGTCTTTTGAAGCAAACCAAAAAGTCATCCAATTTTCGACTTCCTCATAGGATTCGAAGTGCTCGTGTCGCATTGATGAAAACAAATGGTAGCCGGAAGGTACCAAAGGATAGTTGGTGTCCAAAATTATCAAAACTGTGTTGTGCCAAAAACCTTCTAAATTTCAAAACCGGAAAATTGCTTTGAGAGTTCAGAGGTAACGTTAATACGCAAAATGTCATGGAGAATTACTGGTGCTGAGAATTACTAGATACTGCATGTATCAATCAATTTATTAAAGACAATGTTCCCTAATCGATTGATTTAAAAAAGTTGAAATTTCGACTGCCCACCACGATCACTTGATATTTGAAAAGCAGGGCTTATGGCAAAAATCCAAAGCCCTTCGAACCACTTAAGGCCAACAGACGCAACGAAATCGTCGGAATTTCACAACAAACACGATTCAACAACATTATATCGCGAAATGAACCAGTAATTTGTTCACAGAAATCGTATGATATATAAAGGGCTACACATAAAGTCTTTACTGTATTCTAATAAACCACAAATATTTCGGCTCTCGAAGGCAATATATGGTATAGCGGTTATTGATGGGATAGAGCCCTAATTGATCGAAAGAATGCCTCAAATTGAACCGACAGGATGTGCTTCGTCAAAAACAGCAGAGTACACGATATGTCTGAAGTAGTTTCAACACATAATTCTTCATAATAAATAAAAACTCTTGATTCACAGTAAATTCGTTCCGGTGTTGTTAACAAAAAATTTTCAATAGGATTAAAAAAAAAACAACTTTTAATAAAGCTAAAATTATACTATTGTTCTCAGAATAAGGTTTTTTGTGAATAAAAATTATTTAATGTAGGTGAATGTTTTGTCAATTATATTGTTTATATTGTCAAGTAAATTGAAAGGAAATGTATTTTTGCAGCTTCGAAGACATATTAACAATAAAATGTTTCAGAAAATTTAAAAACAGAAATGCATGCGTAAAGCGTGTGTTTTATCAATAAAATTTTTTTTTTATTTCAATATAATTGATGAAATATGATGCCTTTCAAATATCCTTGCCTGGACCCAATTTTTTTATGAGTTCTAAAGTTTATGTCTTGTTGTCATA
Source organism: Volucella inanis (assembly GCA_907269105.1). NCBI lineage: Eukaryota > Metazoa > Arthropoda > Insecta > Diptera > Syrphidae > Volucella > Volucella inanis. The sequence goes on along the minus strand of OU026157.1, from coordinate 72,240,624 downwards.
CACCAAAGTCTTAATGGCTTAATAAAAATTTAAAATCGTACTACTAGCGCGGCGGCCAATTGACAGATAAAATTTAATTATATTGAAAAATTTTTATTTTAAAAGAAAATTCAATGTATTGTATCTTGTGTATCAGAGTATATTAAATAAAAAAATAATTACAATACAACCACAGAATTTCGTCTTCAAAAAGTCGGTTGTGTCACGCCATGCCCTTTTAGAACCACATATCCTCCAAGCCTTTTAGTTCCATTTTATCGAAAACAAATTAGTTAACATATAACGATAGGGGTTTCCATTCTTCCCAATGATGCTTTCGGTAATTTTTTTTTTTTTTTTTTTTTTTGATAAAGAGGCTGCTTTTAGAACTCCTTTAGCTGCTCGTTTGACTAAATGCGGCAGTTTTACGTACGAGTATAAACAAATCAATCATTGATAATGATTTTAGATGAAAATATGAATCTTTTTCATCTTCAGTAGGTACGGGACAATTAGTGATAATTTGACATGTACTATGGTAATTTTGCTTCAGCTTTTGAGTCAAAACGACCTCATGCGAACGAATAGCAACTCTTGAAAACCGACTCGCGTATAGTCTTAATATTCTCTTAGCTTTTGGCATTTCGTTCTCTCATTCATTTAAGGCTCAGTTGTTTGCTTATCAGGGCGATTATAATCGGCGAAAATTGCAGTTACTGACCTTGAATTTAGATGAACAAATTTAGATGATTTGTAAATATTTTAAAAGCGAATAACTCGTAGATAGTCTGGAACTAGGATGGGACATATATTAAAAGATGTATGGAGTTCATTGGAAAATGGGGCACCTCCTTACACTTAAATCCATACGTTCTCTGCTTGGCTCCCTTCGTTGACCACTGTAGTGCTTGGGCTCTCAACATTTTTCAAACTGATGCCCTACCAGACTTTTTTAATTTAATGTGTGCAAAAGATTATAGGTAGCTCGCTTTGAAATTTACTACTTCAACCTACGTCTATTTACCAGAACTGAAGCGGCTGCTGCAGGCAGCAATAGTTTCATTAATGCGTCAGAATCTTTTTTCTCTAAAATTTACCGGGAGAATAGTAAAGGAAGCAAATTTGGACCTAAGTTCGTGACATTTTTTTTTTTTTTAAATTTTAGTAATTGTGCCTTCGATATCAGCTCAGGTTTGTTAGCTAGTGCAACTCTGCAGCTTTCTTTTTCTTGGAAGGTGTCTGGTCTAGAAACGGGTAGACGTTTTCGATATACTAGGTATTATCATCAATAGTGGCACCAGCCGAATGAATAAACCCACCCAGTTTTATGTATCTGCCCTAATTTTGGTTACGTTAGTTTACATGTTAGAGCAATTAGTCTATGATTATCGTTCTGTTATTTTCTACATATTAGCTGAGTAGAAAATTTTTTCGAGCACAAATAATTATCATGATCTGTTACATTAAAAATGCGTGTTACTTTCATCTTTTTAGAAACATTGCATCTAATGAAAAACCCTTTTCATATAAGTTTGTAACATAAGTATTGCGCGATTTTTGAAAATTTGTTCAAAGTTAATGAATTTGCATCAAATGCAACAATTTATTTGTCAATGTAGTTTCCTTCATTAGTGAGCCCTTCTGCCCACCTTTCAGGCAACTTCTTAAAGCCGTCACTAAAAAAGTTATCTGGCTTTGACAAAAAAATAGCCCAAGAGTCTCTTGAAGATCATAACGAAATCTAAAATTTGTCCATTAAGAAAATTTAGCAGACTTCAGAACAAGGGCCAATGGTGGTAAATATGGATAATAAGGCAGATGCACTATTTTTACCCAATCGAACTCCTGTAACTGTGGTTCTAGGTGTATGAGCGCAGAAAGAATAGAACAGCCGTTCGATTATCCAGACCTAGCCGTTTCTCTAGTGTCAACCTAATCTGCACAGCTGTTGACAGTAAAATTCTGCGGTTATAGTCTGGTTACAAGGCAACAGCTCAAAATGAATTATTCCCATAGAGATAGTAACATTTCTGGGATGTTGTGCTGGTCTGTCTTCTAGATTAAGTAATTGGTCAACTTTAATGTTATTATAAAGAACACATTTTTCATCTCTAGTAACGATCCGGTTGAAAAACGGTTCTTGATTTTGACGCGACACAAGCGCAGTGCAAGTTTCGATTCTTTGCAGAATTTTATTTTGCGTTAGGTGGTGTGGTACCTATTTTCCCAGTTTTATGACTTTTCCAATTTCCAAACCAATTAGGTATCGATGGATGGTCATATGACTTACGTTGAGTTTTCTTGCTAGACTTTAGGAGCTTTTCGTCCAGCTCTTCTGACCTACCCGAACGAGGTTCATCACTTGTCATTTCAAAATTTTACAAACGAACTCCGACACATGGACTCGCTGAGAACACGCTCCCTATATACATTTTGGATTACTCTAGTACTCTAGTACTTTCCGGAACAAGAACAATAAAATAAGTCGAATATCCTTTTCCGATATATCTATCTCCAAATTCAGCTAAAAATACTTACAATGATCGTAACACAAAGAAATTGCAGACTGAATGAGCAATATATCGTAAAAACTAATTTCAGTAACGGCTTCAGAATTAAATTACTTTTGTGCATTTATTCTATGGCAATTCGAAAATAAACGCCGAAAAAAAACCCGCAATACTTATGTTACAATCTGATATTTTGATATTTTTCAATCAAAGGTAGGAGTAAGAGGTATACGCACTAAATGACGCTATATCTTTTGAGTACTACGAGCTATGTTTAATTAAATTCTATTTTTCTATAGTAATATGTAATAAAATCGGGTTTTCTCATTGGATAGCATTTGTTAACAGAAATTTGTTCCTATTTTTTACGAGTCATTTTTAATATTTATAGAAGTGCTTTAAATTGTTATTAACAAACACGTGTATCATATTGTACAATTTGAAAATATTTTTTCATTCTATTATATTTATTATAGAGTATTTTATAAGCAATATATATACGATACATTTATATATATATTTATTTTTTTTTTTCAGGTAAACTAGATGATTTTGGGAATAAAAATTTGAAGCACTTGACCTTTGATTGTTTCCTGTCAGGTTTAATTATTTAATAGAATTTGCTTATCTAGTTTTTTTTTTTAATTTTTAAATATAAATTCAGTTCTTTGTAAAGTAATTTTCAATCAAAAACGAAAAAAGTTAAAACTAGGCCACACGTCAGTATCTAAATGCGTGGTGTTATTATTTATTTAATTAGTTTAATTAGTTTTTTTTTGTGATAATAATCCACAATTAGAATAATTTGTAAACAAAATTTTCGTTTGTTAATTTTTATTTGTTAAAAAAAAAACTATAATCCGCGAACTGAAGTGATCGTCGAATATGAAACCAAATTAATTTTTATAATTCATTACTGCCTTGCTGAGTCAAATTGTACATTAAAAAGAACCTCTTATCAAGAAATAATTATAAGTATAAAATTAATAAAATATAAAATGTATTATTCATCTTCAATAAGTAAGTGTGCATGCTTTTTATATTTATACACATATACAACATTTATAAGTGAGAATGTTACGAAATTTTTTAATTTTTTTTTTAAATCACTCAATACGATACGCTCTAATGTAGGATAACAACAATTTATTTATGATAACCATAATAAAATTATTTAGCATTATACTCATTTCAGATAAAGATGAAGATAAGAAAAGTCGATAGTATGTATCTCGGGCAGCGATTAACTTTTATTTTGCTTGCTAATTTCTGGTCCTTCTGTTTAAAAGCAGAAATAAATAAAGACCTAAGCAATGTGGTTAGCTGAGCTTTTTCGAAGACTAGTATACGAATCTGTTTTGACCCACTGAAGGTCATAACTGCGCCGAAAAAATCGTGTGGGCTTTACTTTAACTTACATTCTATCTAAATAGCTGAGCGTTGTCTGAATTTTAAACTCCCGCCGCGCTTCTAAATGCTATTGTCAAGATTGAATGTGCACCCAACAAGCGTCTTCGTGGAGTAAGTTGCTCCAAAGATTTGTTTTTATTTTTAGCTGGAGAGACCTTCTCTACTTAAGCTCTGATTCTGGACGCACTGATTAATATATCTTCCTTTGATATTCATATCATAGGCTCCAACTCAAAGTCAACACTCACTCAGTTAGTCAAGTTGGAGCTACCATCGAAAGTATTAAGATACTGCCATACCAAAAAAATGATTCCTGACATCTATAAAGTCAGCTATCCGTCAGCGTATACTTCTAAGCAGTAGTATATTAGCAATGATTGATATACTTCCTGCTTTTATTGGTGTGAAGATTACGACGATGCCACATAGCAGTTCCTCTGAGAGTACCTGACTTAGTTATGCTTGTGTCATGCTGTGGGTACTAGGACCAAACAACACCAAAAGGTATAATACCTTTTCATACCAGAACGTATATGGTATTTTCTATTTCCCACTTTTGGCTTATTGACACTTGCGCTATTTAATATGATTAAAAGCTGACGGCTTGTGTTATTTATATTGTAATTATTGTAAAAAGTAAAAAAAAAAAAAAAAATAGTTTTTCTGAAAATATGAAAATCATATCACTACTTTTACAAATTTTTGGCAATTTGCCTCTGCTGTTTCCAATTTTTCACAATTGGTGTGACTGCTATTCGTCTGTTCTACGCAAGTTGTTTAGTATTCTGTTCTTATGTAAGCAAGAAACTGCCTTTTTGGATAATTGTGCTTTTTAGTTCCTATCCTTTACACACTCATATCATTTGAAGAATGATTGATACTTTGAAAGAGTAGCCATGTGTAAATATAATCCCATAATGTTACGCGTATAATGTTGGCCTTTAAGGTTAGAATCATTGTAGGCTTGCCCGCATAAACCAACGACTTCAAATACTCCCACTCCCAGACTCCTTAGGGGAGTCAAATCACCCGAACTTTGAGGACAGACCAATTCTGGGGATAATGTTGTCTTCAAACATTTTTTTCAATCACTCGGTGGCTTAACCGGCAATATGGTTAGTGACACCATTTTGTTGGAACCAAATGTATTGCAGATCATGTTCTCGTATTTTTGGAAACAAGAAATCGTTGATCATAACTCGGAATCGGGCGCCATTGACGGTAATATTTATATAAATTAAATTTATTAACTGATTAACTCTCAGCTGTCTTTGTGTTTCCACATTGAAAAAGAAAAACGCCTTAAAAAACCCCTAGACAATCGGGATTATGCCTGCTCGATATAAAAAAAAGTGTTGAATGTCTTGTCGCATTAAGAACAGTAAATGTCCTTCTCAAAATCAATTTACGATAGAAGACCTGTACTCGAATGTCTCTATTCTGGCTTGGTTCTGATCCGCAGGATGTTTTGTTATTATTAGCGGGCTTTCGTTCCAATCTTATCTCCGCATTTTAGAATTTAATCATTGTAGTCAAGTTGATAGCCAAAAGTCGTCAACACTTTTTTACAGCAATATCCGTTGTTGGGAAGCTTCAACCAACACTTATAATATTCCAATATCTTCACCAAATGGCACTGTGTGGAGTTAAGAAATTGTTCAATTTACAGAATAGTAAGATGTTCGGGTGCTGCACATTGATGAACAGATTAATGGCTCGGTAAATGAAAACTTTGCGATGTTTCTTTTAATGCAACCGGTTTGCTTTGGCTGTGCCATCATTAATGTTCTGAATCAAGTTTTGTCTTCAGACTTAAATAAAACATCGTTCTAATGTTAAATAGGTTTTTCTATATTCTAATATCAATATTGTATACATGTTGGCACAAACTTATTAAAGTTTAACCAAAGCTTGCGCCATTAGTGGTAAACATTTTAAATTGTAATCATGGGTAATAAAAATACTTTATTCATGCCGCTGATTGATTAAACACCTGGATGTCTAAATCGGTTATCAGTACTAGTTCTTAAAACACCTGTGCTTACAATTCCTTGTAAATTTGTTAGTTATGTTCCCTTATCAATCGGCCCAATGGGCTAAAACAAACTACAAACTGGATAATTGATAACATGAAATTTATGAATGATGTAGATTTCCAGTCTAAACAAACGACGTAGTTGAACACCTGTGCCATATTGATGGTGACTTACGAATTGTCAATTTCGGAAATCAAGTTGCGAATGCAGTGCACGTGTTATTGTCGTAAACATTTGTCGCAGGTTAATTCATCAAAGATTGTTTAACAAAAAAAAAAAAAAAAAAGATACAGATATGTTTGTATAGATTGTCAGATTATCAGATGAAGTAGATTTTGTTTTTTCCAAAAACACGGAAGTTATACTACATATATGTACTTGTCCTAGAAATTCTAATTATAACCGAAATGAAACACCTGTCAAAAGTATGTAAGCCCTCTAAAAGTAGAGTGCATTTGTCTAAGAAACTCGTATCTAAACAATAATAGTGTTGGATAGGCCGATTTGCCGGAAACGTTATGACTCGTTGGCCTTTGTTTAAATACCGCGGTCACCAATCAGAAGTATTTACTTATTTTTTTATTTCCAAACTGCTAAAAAATGTTTAAGAGTGTTCGCAAAAACAAGTTGAATCTGCGATGGTGATCTTTTGCGCTGGCTGATTTTCCTTGAAAAATAACAGATCACGTTCACTGTTTGACTTCAAATTAGTTTGTGAATACATTAAAAAATTTGGTTTTACTAAAAAGAAATCAACTCAAAAAATGAAATTCAAAAAAAAAATAATAATAATAATGTTGGAACTGCTTCTCTATTCTGAGCTCCTAGAAATAGATTAAAGTGGTATGCTGACCATGGTTGTTTCGGCTTTTGATGAAAGAAAGGGCCAGTCGTTGTCGCAGATCAAAAGTATCATCAGGAAACTTTTGATAGGGAAAACCTTTCTAAGAGATATGCACAAAAGTGGTTTGGAAATGTTAACCTGAAATTCAGTATTCATTGACAGCAATAGTATTTGTAAATTTAAATGACAACATTTGCTAATGTTCTCAAAGATATAAATATGAATAAATTTTGAACACATCAGTAGGAAAACCCACTTAATAACGCATAAACAAGCAAAAACTTTTTTTATTCAATTATCTAAACACCTTCTTTGCACAATGATGAGAACATTTACTTTGAAATGAAACAGCTTAGGGCTTTCAACGACTTTTAATTCAATAAAAAGCCAGTTCTTACCGCAAATAGGAAAATAAAAATCAAAAATTCACCACAAGATGAATTAGTCAATTATTTAAATCCAAATTCAACAGGAGGCTGTAACATAAAGCACTCTAGTAGAGCCGGCAAATAGATTTGGTTTTAGACTAAAGCATTAACCTTTCAACGATGAACAATTCAATTATTTATAGATACGAGTGGCAATCAACTACATACGTACAAGTACTTGTTTGGTATTCCATAAGCTAATCTGAATTAATCGAATTTCAAGTGGTATTCCATTCAGCCTTTGTGATTGAACAAGAACAATGCGTTATTATTTTAGTGGTAATAGGGGGATTAATTATTCCACAGCTCTGAACGTGCATAAGAAACAAATCGAAATTGAAATGAGATTCACTTCTGTGGAAAATTCCCTTTTATAGATGTCAACGGTAATTTTATGGTGTGAATTCCAAGCAGTGAGTATAATCCTCACTTTCATTTAGTACCTTCTGACATCACAACTCTATCGTGGCAAGCACCACATTCACATGTTACAATATAATTTTATTTTAATAGAATAACTTCAAGCATGTGTAACAGGATTTACCAAATTATAAAACAGCAAAAAAAAGGGGGAAAAATCAACTTTTGCTTGAGTTAAAAGTAAAACTGGTTGCTAAAAACGTGCGGGTCCGTTCGGCATTTGAACTAATTGGAGATTTGAAATGCGTTATATATTTGGGTCAACTTGAATGTCCCACAGAAATAGAAATGGTCAACAAGTAGTGGTGCAAATTAAATAACTTATCCCATGACGTGCGGACAACTCCTTAACGTTTATTTGTACAATTAAAGTTCAGCGTTGTTGCCGACTGGATGAATAGAGATTTAAGCAAGGTGTCATCCAGCTTGATACTGATTTTTTTTTTTATAACCCTTCCCAAGGGTATATCTAGATTGATAGATAGCATAAGAAGACTCGGTGAAATGTATTTACATATATACTCGTGTACAATGAAAATATGTCTACTTGTAAACAATTCGAATCTATGTGTTTAGCCTTGTCCGTCAGTGTATGCAGCCTTTGTGAATTTAACATTTTGCATTAAGCTCATAACTCTTTATTTGGACGGTTTCTAGGTATTGGAATGTATCTTTGTAATAAAATCAGATTTAATCTGAACACGTTTATCGATCATTCTTTAAAAGATAGCGTCTTTTATTTTCTGTTGTACGGAGTACTAATTTCCAGTCGCTTTGGTCTAACTTATATCCACATTCAGATATAGTCTAAAGATCAGTGAGTGTTTTTTTCTTCGTTTACCTAAGAACTTATACGTTTTGCACTTACTATTGAGTCATTATTGAGTCACATATTCCGCCAATCGCTCAGGAGGCGATGAGTTTTGATGAATGCTTTTGTCGCAGTGTGAAACAATTCTTGGAAGACTTACTCTTATATTTTCCTTTTTAATAAATGAGACATATTCTAGGTGCGCCTGCTTAGTCACCTTTCTCGAAATTACATACCATACTCACCATTGTACCTATCCAAGGGTCTTTTTTTAGAGGGTATTTCTTTTTTAACGATATTCACAGCTGCTTTTTGTTGAAGCCTTGTTTAAATATGTTATTGATGTTTGTGTGTGTCCAATATGTACTATAATAAAAACTTTTTAAATTACGTGCTCTATATATGGTATAATCTAGCCTTTCCAGTTCTACACATTTGACATAAATGTTTTTGTCAAATGTTATTTACCTTTTTTTATGAGAATTGTTCACAGAATGAAATGCAACAAACATATCTATAAAAGTTTTGAGAAAAAAACAACAATTGCCGATAATTTGCATTTTGTTATTTATTTAGTATACCATAGTTTACAATTGCAAAACTTCGTGTTCAATTAAATTTTTTATTTATTTATTATTATTATTATTATTTTTTTTTTTGAATGAATCTAAGACTTACCAAAAATGAATATGAGACTACTAGCAACTAGAAAGTCAGTATTCGTATCCATTCGCAATGGATTTCCTTTTAAATAGCTCGCTAAATTTTGGTTTTTCTTTGCTTTTAGCTTCTTGAGCTTCTCCGAAAGTTGTCCAATTGGAGGTATACAAGTGGAAATTATTTGTTTCCCATGAAATAAAACTTTGTGTACACTTACTTACTTATAAAATCAGCCATATTTTCTATTAAATAGTTCTCTTGGTTCTCTTGCAAACGATTCGAAGGTATCTATGTCAATTGGAAACCCAAACGCTTCTAAAATAATGTGAAACTTTTTGATAATTTCCATATCTATTCCTGTAATTTAAGCAGTTTTTTCTTCATCTCTGAAGAATCTCCTGGCCGTGCTCCCATCATTCGTTTTGCTTCATTTGGCATATTTTAGCCTCTTTAATTTTGTCATACAAAAGTAGAAGTTTTGGAACAGTTATATTTGTTTTTTGAGGTACTATATCTTACTGATGAGTGGATAGCTGGGAGTCTGTTATCATGGTAGTACATCATCTTCAGATATTGACAAAAAGCCAAACGTATGTGTTTCCAGTGTTTTCCTTACAATTTAACCTTATCAGTGATAAAATTGTAATAAAAAAAATTGATAATTGCTTTACTGCAATAGCAGTATTCCTCTTTCCAGCTTTCCTAAGGCTTATTTCATTTGCAGTTCTGATTTCTTTAGCGCTAAATGAACCTTAAATGGTTTGTATTTTTCTTTTCCTTGTCTTCTCAAAGCTTTTTCTTTGTCTTTTTACTTTGGTTTTACGACATGAGGGAATTGCATCTAAAACAGTTTGTGATAGTGTTAAGGTTTCATTTAATCAAGAACAATGAATGTTTTCGTAGCGTTCTCTATGGCGACCAAGAGAACATACCTCATAGATAATGTACTTAAGGTTATTTTTAATTATAGAATTGCCTCTTCAGAAAATGAAAAACAAACAACCCATAACAAAAGAAAATACAGCATCGAAGCGCTTAATTTTGATTTTTGAAATCCAAACATAAAATTTTTTTTTTTTTTTGTAATTTCGGTTGCTATCTTCAAATACGAAAAATTTAGTACCCATGAGTGGAGCACCTAAGCGCAAAAAAAAAAAAAAAAACAAAACACTTTTGAGTTCCACATATATAAAGCACTAAGCCGAAAAGGGTCTTAACCTTGAACGATACTGAACAATTATGCTTTTGGTCTAATGAACACATAATTTTTCACTAATTTTTGACTTCCAAGCACCTTTAATTTTTATGAAAACACATTATGTCCCAAAACAACTTACTTTTGTATTCAATAATATTATATATATATATATAGTGAAAAAAAAAACTTTTTCTTAAAACCGCACGCACCATTTGTAAAAGAAAATAAACTACAGATCTTATTAAAATTTATACACAATTTGAACTCTAATTTAATTTTTTGTTGTTGAACTTAGTTTTTACTCACAAAATTGTGCACAATCATTGAGTGGGAGGTTTAAGCTTTAAGAGAAACCGGTTTTTATTTACATTTACGAGTATGCATGCCATTTTTTGAATTAAATCCGGCTAAATGACTGACTTGTTATATTGTGACAAGGCTAGTCAATGATTATTGATCCTAGCTACATTTGTCGCACGTGTTCTGTCACATTTGCAATTTCATATTAAGCATACTAGCCAGCGCGGTTTGCATAAGCTTCATCCTTCAGCCTTACTTTTAACGGCGATAGGAAAAGACCATAAGTTGCTCTTAATTCAATTGCCTTAAGAAGTGTAGTGAAATGATTGAACGAAATTGGTCAAATAATGTAGAACATCTGCATCCTAGGCCGTACTTAGACGTTAAATCAAAAAAGAACCGGACAAATTGATAAACATTTACATTCAAATATTGCCATGTCATAGATATACATCCGTTGTAAAAGATTATACACACAGGCAATAATAAGGCAAAGTTCAAATTTGCCGTAATTGTTTCTTAACACCTTTGAGAAAACTTAACCTGCCTAAGCTGAATATTTACCTTGTACGCGCAAGGAGAGATGAAAGTACAATAATTTTTTAGTGTTCTGTATTATATTAGCGTAGTTCTCAATTTATACGTATATACTCGTATACACAGCGTCATAATCTAAGAATTGGGCGGTATATATCCAATGTTAGTCTGTCCTCTGTATTAAAATAATTCTGGACGTACAACTCTTTTCGCGAATGTGACTAGAGTTCTTCATTTTTCTTTTTCCTTTAGAACGAGCACTTTCTATTGGGGGTAAAATTTGTACAGCGTTTTCACTCACTACATCAGTACCTAGCCGGACTCTTATAAAGGAAAACATTTAGTATGATTCAGCGTCACATCAAGAACCATAGGAGATCAATGTCACTTATACATAGCAAAGTAATGTGCATAGTTAAACAGTGAGTCCTCGACTTTTCACAAAAGACGGAAAGTAGTCGTTTGGTCTGCCCACTTCCTGTACATTCATGACACGTTAAGTTGTGCTCGCGAGAAAACTGTCTATAAAAATTCTGTCCTAGGTCAGTCAATACAAATACTTGCTGCTTCTGCGAAATCCTTTGAGTCTCGTCGAGCAAAATCATCGCCGATCAGAATGGATCTGAATTTAGCCACTGCATAGAGAAACATATATTGGGTCTATAACTTAATTGTTTGCTAAGCGACGGCGTAACTTGTATTATTCCATTGGAACATGCGTTTTAAAGCTACTGTCATTGTTCTTCATTTCAGTATATGTCATTCATTTGAAGCGTAAACAACAATAAGTCTCACTCAAATATGTCGAACTTTGTACCTGAAAAAGTGTTTTTGCGGGGAGTTCTTCTTCATTACTTTAATATGAAGAAAACTGTTGCTGAAAGTCATCGTATTTAAGTAGAAGTTTATGGTGAACATGCGTTAGCTGAGCGAACGTGCCAAAAGTGTCTTGCACGATTTAAAAGTGGTGATTTTGGCTTGGAAGACGATGAACGTCCTTTGAAGATGAAGAACTGGAAGTATTACTCTATGAAGATTGTTGCCAAACACAAGAAGAGCTCGCAGAATCTTTGGATGTCACTCAAGCAGCCATTTCAAAACGTTTAAAAGCAGCTGGATATATTCAAAAGCAAGGAAATTGGGTTCCACATGAACTCAAGCCGAGAGACGTGAAAAGGCGGTTTTGCATGTCCGAAATGCTGCTGGAACGCCACAAAAGGAAGTAATTTTTGCATCGGATTGTTACTGGTGATGAAAAATGGATCCATTACGACAACCACAAGCACAAAAAATCATATGTGAAACCCGGCCAACCAGCCAAATCAACGGCAAAGCCGAATATCCATGGCACGAAGGTAAAGCTCTGTGTTTGGTGGGATTAGATGGGTGTGCTGTATTATGAGCTGCTAAAACCGGGTGAAACCATCAGTAGACAACGCTACCGAACACAATTTATTCGTTTGAAGAGAGCAGTAGCCGAAAAACGCCCGGAATATGCGACCAGACACGAGGCAATAATTTTCCATCATAACAGCGCTCGGCCCCACGTTGCTATTCCGGTTAAGAACTATTTGGAAAACAGTGGATGGGAAGTCTTACCCCACCCGCCTTATAGCCCAGACCTTGCCTCTTCTGACTACCATTTGTTCCGGTCAATGCAGAACGCCCTCACTGAAATACGGTTCACAACAGAGCAGAATATGAAAAATTGGCCTGCGCAGTTCTTTTGGGATGGGATCCACAAATTACCAGAAATATGGGGAAATGCTTTGAATAATACTATTGTACATGTTTTTCTTAAATAAACGTTCAAATTTTGAAAAAAAAAAACCGCACGAATTAAAATATATACCCAAAAAAAAAAAAAAAAAAGCGATCGGATGCTTAGTCTTTGAGTTACAACTGCAGCAAATTTGAAAAATGTTGTTTTGAGAAAAACGCGTTTAAAGATAAAATTATTGATTTCCGATCGCTGAGCGACTACTCTTTAGAAAGCTGTAACTCAAAAACTATTTGAGATATTCATTTGAAATTTCAGTATGTCATTTTTAAATGTATAGGCTATCAAAATATTGAAATTTGAATATCGAAAAATAATTAATTCTTTCAAAATTTCACACTAGGTATGCTCTTTAAATAAATATTTTAAGGTTCTGGAAATGTCCCCAGTGAGACATTGGACGAAATGCCAAAAGCAACTACACGTTAAAGCAGTTAAATAAGTATAAAGAACAACCAATTAGATTTGTTCTGTGTGAACTTTCGACTCTGATAAGATTAGGTGTTCGTTTAAACAGAGAGCCGGGAAAGCGAAGAATTCAAACGTGTGAAAGAGGGACATGCTCTGAAAAACCACCACATTATTTGTTTGTTTGCACATTTAGGTGGCGCTACAGTTCACTGAGACCAAATGCTTTTCGAAGAATTTTTCTCTAGAAACGACTAAGCTTCCGCTTCCGATAGAGTCCATGCTCCAGCGCCACATAGTAGGATTGGGATAATCAAAGTCTTATATAGAGTCTCCTTAGTTGTTCAGAATAGGTCCTTACCATTCAATTGCCTTCTTAGCTTAAAGAAACAGTGATTAGCAAAAGTGATTCTTCGCTTTAGTTCTACTAAGGTGTTGTTAGCAGAGTTGATGGCAGAGCCAAGTTTGATAAAATCCCTTACTACCTCGAAGTTATAGCTGTGACATTTTCGTGGATGTTCTGTTTCCCTTCTTGTTGACTGCATACGAGATACATGGTTTTGCCCTCATTTACCGCTAAACCAATTTTGACAGCACAGTACAACTACAGCTTACACTAATAATGGGTGATTTGTTAAGCGTTTGTCTTTTAATCATCAGAAAAAAAAAATAAATAAATAAATAAATAAATAAATAAAAATAAAGAAAAATGGCAAATGTGTATACAATTTTTATTTGAGTTGTTAAATCGATGATTGCCATTTACTTTTTAAAGATTATATCATGTAAATGTTGACCACGACTACGTTTTAAGTAATCCATACGGAGAGTCCAATTTTGAATCATTTTCAAGCATATCGGCTAGTATCTTGCTAATAACACGTGTAATGTTATCTTCCAAGGCTGCAATTGACGCTGGTTTATCGGCAGAGATAAGTGATTTGACTTATCGCCATAAAAAAAAGTCTAAAGGCGTCAAATCGCACTATCTATCCGGCCAATTGATAAGATAAATTGGTCACCGAACTCATTTCTCAATTAGTCTATCGATTCGTGAGCTTTGTAGCATGTTGCGCCGTCTTGCTGGAACTCCACGTCGACTAAATTCGAAATCATTAAACGATAGTGGGTGCCATTTACGGTAACGGTAACGGTCACTATGGCTTGAATTGCTTGCTCGATTATGACGATCGTAAAATGGTCGAAGTGCGCGAAGAACTTTTCCACTGAGCACAAATTTTGATAATAGAATTTAATAATTTGTTAGCTTTGTTCGGTGTAAATCTTTCCTTGATGAAATGGTAATGCTAACTGAGCATGTCACGAATCGCGAGTAAGCTGTCAAAATTAGAACAATGAAAAACCAAACAGCAAAAAATCACCCCATAGTTGAAGAAAGATGAACACTTGAAAGATTGTGCCTCCAGTCTTCGCTTGTGAGTTCCATAAAATTCTTTTAAGTATGATGTAAGCCGTCAGGTCTAGCAGCTTAGTTGGACCATTCAGTTGAATGATCTATTCTGTCCGACGGCCGGCTTTTGAGCTACATCCCCTTTATACAGTCTCAGCCCCGAATGTGACTTTACTTCAATGTTTCCCAATGTATGAATCTTTTTGTCTAGACACATTATTTTTGCCTGCCGGTAAAATTTCCTTACGTTATTTCTGGAGTACAAACTCTCAATATCTTCCAACGTGCGCTTCTCAAGTTGCAACGTCGCTTTTTACGTTTCTCGTTTAGCTGCATGTGCTTGGTAATATTTTTTATCAACCAAGGGATTTCTTGGTGGTGGTCCGGTGAAACTAAGAACATCAGTTACGGCGTGTCTGATGGCACGTTAGTAGCATTGCCACTGGTCTTCGTTACTTGATGCTTATGGCATATGAGTTGTTGACAGATTTCGGGATACATGTTCGACAAAGGTTCTGGCGATTACAGCTTTTCTACGTTGTATCTTCTCGCACTAGTTCTTTATCCTTGCGCTTGGGTAATCCCCGCATTCGTACCTTTACTGCAACAGATCACAGCCTGATCCGAGTCAATGTTGGCTTCATGGAAGGTTCGGGCGTCCAGAACACTAAAGGCATGTCTTATGTTATGTTATCACTTTGATATGAAAACCGCCATGTATGGGTATTATTATTATTATGAGGGAACTATGTGCTTTAAATAATGATATTTCGTTTCACCACAAACTCAATAAGTTTTTTTTCCATTGTCGTGTAAGCTATACTTAGCAACTGTCCCACAAAGATGCCCTCCTTTCCTATCGTGACATTAAAATAGTCTAGTTCCGCCACCAGTACATTAGAAGCAACTAAAAATAACAGAAGTAATAAAAAAAAAAAGATATGCATGTCGTATACCTTGTTTTTTTTTTTGTTTTGTTTATCCAAAAGTTGGTGAACTTCTTTAAAATTGTCGCCATGATGATAGTTATTGCTATCGTCAGTTTTTTTTTTTTTTAGTACGATTATTCGTATGATTTTTTTAATCAAAATATGTTGAGCTTGGTACGGTCATGTTGGTAACAGAAATAACCTGGTTTATTACATCATTTCCTTCAATACTGGTCTTGAATGTATTGAACGGATAACGATTGGATAAAAGACTTGATAGGCAGGTGAAAAATTAGCTTAAACCCAACACCACCCATATGCGGATAACAAGAAAACACCCACAATATAAATATCTTGACTAACGTTAAATTGATATCCTTTCAAGGAGTGTTTCATGACATTAATGATACCATGTCATACTTGATGTGCTATCAATGAGATACACGCCTACGATACTCATATTGTGATATCATGTTCGTATGCTTAATTACAGGACATTGGAATCAATTTATATTTGGTTTTATTTGCTTCCCATCGTAAATAACCCCTCTTTAGTGGCACACAGTGAGTAAACGACAGATCACGGATCATCCTAACAATGCTTCGGACAGCTTGACCAGGTAGAGATATATGGTATGTTTTTTTTTATTTTCTTCAATCCTCACAAAACTGGACAGCGATGTCATATAGTTCACTGCTTACTTCATAGAGTAAAAAGATCATGCGTGGGTATATTGACTTGCGATTCTAGGAATATAGTCTTCCACAACCGTATGAGCGGCTATTGGTTTTTTGTTTTTATTTATTTATTTATTTTTTTTCCAATCCAGAACCCTAGCCCCTCACGCTTTGTGCAAGTCTTTTATGTCCCCTAAGAAATTAGTTCAATTAATTTTAAATTGATTTTACTCTTCAGAGGTTTTCTTTATTAAGAGAAGGCTCATTCTCATGGAAAGTCGCTTTACACACATCAAACGGTCGTAAGGTGAAAATTGTATGCCAAAACCGGCCGGGATTGGACAGCATATAGCATGTTTATACACTCGCAACCAATCGTTTTTAATCATGAAAGTCAGATTGTTAATTCAATTGAACCTAAGTCAATCCAATTGGTGTTCAATTTGTCTAAATTACATTAAGCATAACACCAGAGCAGAATTATGCGTTCGGACTATTGTTGCTTTTTGGCGAAACTGTCATATTCGTATACAATGCCCAGCTCAGGGACCAGTTTGAAGTGGCTAGAGTGTGACTTTCAAGTCACAATTTATGATGCTCGCAGAGAAGCTGTGCTTTCTTTCTTGATTGATTCAATCAGGCGAATGTACTATATTACAACTGATTTGGAATTGTATGTGTTTGTAGTGTCTTAATGTGTGATGGAACTTAATTTAATACGCTACTAATTGGGGAGCATCGTAATGTAAGGCGATTTGATAGTTTATGATGACATGCCAGAATGGTTGGTTGTTGTCGCCTTTTCGATAAGTAGTGAGGGCATTTTTTCAGGCCTACAGATTGAATATTTTTGAGGTTAGGTTGTGGTGGTAAATTGAATGCAATTTTTAGATAAATGTTTCTCCTTAATCAATCAAATGTGGTGTCAAGTGAAGTCATGTACAATTTGCGAAATGAGGATGGACAAATGCATTTAAGTTAGTTACTTTAAAACTAGAGCAGAATTTGTAAGAAGCAATAAGCACTCCGGGAATGAATTGTCTTATTCTGCGATTCAACAAATGCTCATAATCATTATCCTAAATCGATTAAATGGTTTTAAACTTCTAAAATAGATTTTTTTAATGCTCCGTTTCTAAGTTTTTAATGATCTGTTTGTAGCCAAAAACCCTGAAGAGTGAAACTTTGATGTCAATTCGTGCTATCGATTGTGCTGGCGATTTTATAAAATTGTGCACAGTTTGGAATTATTCGAGTAATTCTATTCATAAATTTCTTGCCAGGAATCAAAGTATAAAATAGGATTTTTATAAGTCGAAAATAAGTAATCGTTTTTCTATGAAATCTTCCTGGCGGTTCTTATCATACGAAAACCTCATCCATTAAAAAATCTATGATTTACAATATTTTCTATTCAAAGTAAAAAATGAAAGGCCCAAGTTTGTACACTTGAGGAACTTCACAATTATCTACACGCCTATATCATTTACCTCATATGATTCTGGTGTTTCATTGCTGCGATATTCTCAGTTAATCATATTGACTGAGAGACTTTTTCATGCACATTACTTCGCAATGTCGCAAGACATTTTATGGCTTAATGAATACTTCAAAGCTTTTGATAAGCTAGTTTATTGATCGATTGAATTTTAATCAAAGCTGGATCGTTTCGACATAGAAGTTTGTAAGACCTGACCTAAAAAATGGCGATGCTGGTGCAAGCGTCTTTTCGGTGGAGTTGTGCTCGTAAACACAATAAAAGCTTGACTTTTATTTTCGAACAATTGGGAAATGCATTTATATGACTAAGACAAATGATATTCAACGTGCAATTTCAAGTGTTCAACGCGATATATGCAAAGTGTGCTGGAAAAACCACCACAAAGGACGACCTGTTGAAGGCGCAACAGCCCATTTAAAAACGAAATATATTAGACCTTCGTTTCTAAAAATATTTGCCATTAGCGCTTTTCTTGGTATTGCCTTCTTATGATTCAAGTACAAATAACTTATTTCGCAGCGGCATTGATCTTCCAACTAACCAGTTA
Source organism: Volucella inanis (assembly GCA_907269105.1). Lineage (NCBI taxonomy): Eukaryota > Metazoa > Arthropoda > Insecta > Diptera > Syrphidae > Volucella > Volucella inanis. The sequence continues at coordinate 72,222,237 of OU026157.1, read as the reverse complement.
GAGGTATGATTCAAACACCATTAAATAACAGCTCTTCATCTACAGCTGTATTATCTACAGAAAAGGGATGCGCTCATATTGGTGTCTACTTACTGCTTTTATTGTTTGCAATCAAAGGCGAAATGCTCAATAAACTTAGCAATCTTTTATACAAAAGTAAGTCTCCAACTAATGTATAATGATGGGTCTATAAATCAACCTACTTAAAAAAAAAAAAAAAAAACATTCAAGAGGGTATTACTACTCCTAAAGTGCCTGAGCATGTGTTAAGTTTTTCAGAAAATTGGCAAGAGAGAGAGCGAAAGATGTTTGGGATCGGTGGTTATTTTGCTCAATGGGTGGCATCCAATATTTAATGGGGAGACTAAATTATTAGTGTAAATTGACAATTAATTAAACAATTGACAACCATTCATCTCAAGAGAATTTAGTTGCCTGAAAAAAAAGAATGTTTTTGGGCGCGGCTGGTATTGAACCCCGAATCGTCCAGGATGAAAGCCAATACGCTACCACTTGAGTCACTTTGTAAAGCTCTAAGTTGCTCTGATGAAATTATCATAGATATCTAAGAATTGTTATATAGAAAAACTATAACCTCCATATCAAAACTGTTTTCCAAGAAAAGCTATTTGCCACCGAGTGCCAAGCAGTGCTTAGACCCTGGGTTCTTCATACTTAAAATCTGTAGCAAACTGTTTATATTATATACAAAAAGAGGGTTAGACTCTGTTGGGTTAGACATTGGTGGCAATGAAGCGACTGATCAAAAGATGTATAGGTGCCGCATCCTCCTGCGTTATCCTTTATTTTAAACTCATCAACCATCTGAACAGGTGGGAGAGGAAGTTACATCAAGCAGTGCTCAAGGAATTTCAGACGGGATAAGAGAATTCCTTGAACACAAATATGTTCAATCACAACAGAAATATTTTCAACAGGCCTTACTTTTTTTGAGGTCTAAGATGTCACCTGTATTGATATCGCGCTAAAGCTAATGATACACTTGCTGCGTGAATGTGCGGCTATTCGAAGCTTAAGAAGGCGTATCTCCTCAATAATACAGTGGCTTCTGACAATGTTACCAAGAAAATTAAGAGTTCCAAGTCTAATCGGATGCTATCTTTAAAATCAGTGATTGATCCATGTCGTGTTGCTTGATCTGTGAATCAATATTTACTATTCCTTTTCCTTTTATCGATAAATGTTAATTTTGGTCTGATTCTACAATAAGTGGTCTTCTGGGTTGTATTCGCCACACTTAGTTCTACCACGAATCTGGTCTGCAAGCTACGAACAAAAACGTGGACTCTGCCTTGTTGTTCAAGATATGAGAGTTCCGCATAGTTGCCTCAATGACGATTAATAGACGGGCGATGCTTAAATTGTAGAGTTCAATATTTTCGTCTGTATAGGTGGTGGTTGCAATCACTAAATCTTATCTAACTTGATTGAAACACTTTGATATCATGGAGTCAGTTTCACGGGGCTAAGCTCTGAATCTTTGGGTCGAAAGGCTCAGAACGTCGATCCTTATTTGGCCTGTGATTAAAATATATCATAGATACTCAAAAAAGAAGTTTAAGATTTAGTGTCTTCTCTGCTGTTAGTCGACTTAGTGAACGAACACTTATATAGACTTTAACAACATATTTCTGCCGAAATATGGTTTAACTAAGCAATAGTTCTTTATCTTTGTTGATTCTTCTGGCAAATTGAATTCATGTATACTTCCTCAATCACGTTGGAATACACTTTTACGGAACATTTGCCAATGTTTCTGATAAACCACTTCCCACTGGTGGTAGTTTCTGTAGTACGCGAAACTCTGAAATAGTATTTCACTTCTGGAGAATTCTTGACATACGGTGACAAGCGTATTCAATTCGTAATGCAACTCTAATTCAGCTTGTTGCGTTTTTTTGTTGTTATGACATCAGACGACTTTTCACCTGAATTGTTGTTCAACATTGTTTACGGAGAATATCGCGTTTAGTCGTTGCATGTGTGTTGGTATATATGAAGGCTAGGTGACGTTATCTTTGCAGTATTTATTTATTGTATGATATCTACACTTGAATATAGTTGGACTTTTTCCCCACAATAATCGCGCACATCATTTTCTCTACGCGATTCAGATGTTTACGTTAAATATACTAACTTTGGCATCACGTTTGTTACTTGTGGCAGCGAAATGTTGCTGCTGAGTCTATTCAAATGAGAACGGCTATTACTCGTTAGACTACTTGATTTAATTGAAAGTAGTTGACTATTTGTTTACCAAAATGGCCACTTAAAATACATATTTTATTTAGCACTTTTATTTATTTTTCCCAAAGGTATGAACTGATTTTGTGTATGTTATTTCTGAGATATTTTTATACAAATGTATGTAAGTATGAGAGGATGGATAGTTAAGCATTTGAAAAATGGTTTGGAAAAAGGCGTTTGCCATTTTCTTTTTTCTAATTCCGAATAAATCCAGTTATAAAAAGACAACCACTTCCAATAACATTTACAACATGCATATTTTCATAATAGGAATGACGAGCGAAAGTTGGTGATACAGATGCAAATGGGGTAGTACGGCAGAACATGATGTAGGGGAATTCAAAAATTAAGTCATTGACGGGTAAATGAATACACAGCTTACAAACTCTACATACTCGTATGCTTTACAAACTTTAAATTGTCCATTACAGTTGATGTTTGCACACACTACACACTGACATTTTGTTTGCTTACTCATGTGGTAATTCCATCTGAAGATAAACAGCCTAAACATAATCAACAACACGACGGCAAGCTGCAGAAAAAAATTCTACTCTTTAACTCCAAGTGCGAATCTAATCATTTTCTTAACATTCTATGTTATATGTTTGTTGTGATTAAAAATATTAACTTTTATAATGTTTATATAGGTTTATCGTTATCATAATCAGAATTCAAAGTCTTGATCAAGGTCTTGATTATGATCCGAGTATACATTTAATCACAACCGCTTGTTCCCGTCAGAGAATATGGATCCACAGAGTTCTACAATGTCTTAAATTAATTCACACTTCCATCAAAAGGACTAAACAGATCTCAACATGTTATTATAGCTAACGTTTGTTCCCTTCAGTGGCTTCAGAGGCAATTCTCGGGCACAACTCCCTATGCCTCTACATACAGAAAGTAGTAATTCATTTTGTCTTTGATGGCAAAAGATGGCGTTTCTGATATCGCCTATTTATTGGTGATAAACCAATTTCATTTTCATTCACATGATCTACATAACCGTATCCTATTTATAGTTAAAATTCGATGTAATGCTGATGGTTTTTAATTTCTGGCCTGAAGCAATTCAAAGTAAGTTACAGATCACCAAACTGAAAACCGTTTCTCATCCGAAAATTTTGCACTGCCGAAAAATATGGCAACGGCAAAAGAATGATCCTATCTTGACGGTTTTGTTACCTTAACTTATGAAGAAAAATTTTAAAATCGCCGTAAGCATTTTTTTCTTATTTTTTTTATTTTATTTTGTTTTTATAATTTGTGATGACACAATATGTGGATGACATGCCAAAAAAATTGTTGTTTTTTTTGAGACAAACCAGTCATCGAGCTAAAAAGTGCGTGTCCCATTAATGCAAATAGGTAGTAATCGGATGTAGTCAAGTTTGGTAAATAAGCCGCATGCAAAATACTTCCAAACCAAATACCTAAATCGTTTCCTTCACTGGTTTTGGTGTTTGTGATGGTGCATTATCATGAAGCAAAATTACTTTGTGTGGCCTTTTTGATATTCTGGTCGTTTTTCACGCAAAGCTTGCCTTAAATTGATTATTTGTTGTCGGTAACCTTCAGTACCAACGATTTAGCCAGATTTTAACAGCTTACAATAGATCACACCCTTCTGATCCCACCAAACACAGAGCATTGTCTTTCGTTCATGTCGCCTGGCGTCACGGATGATCTTTTACGCTTAGGATTCTTAAAAAAACGAGATATGTTCAAAAAGTAAAACTGTGTTGTCCCGAACATATGTACATATATTCACAGATATATGTGAATCTCTATCTATAAGAGATAGAAAGGTTAGACGTGTTTTGGTGTGCTCGGCGATTTTCAATTATAAAAAATGGAGCAAAGAATTTGCATCACATTTTGTGTAAAAAAATGAAATCAAGAGCTCTAAAACCTTGAAATGTTGATGTTTTAGGCATGAGACTTGTGTCAGCGAAGTTTGTTTCGTAACTTCTTAATTTTGATCAGAAGAACTGTCGTATAAGCATTGCTCACGAGTTATTGAATGGCGTCAATAATGATCCTGACTTGCTCAAAAGGGTCATAACTGTGCATAACGACTTTTTCCTGTTGCCAAAACTAAAGTGATCTATGAAAGGACGGAGATTTGCAACGATTAAGGAAATAAAAACGGCATCTCTGGAAGAGCTCAAGGCTACATTAAAAAGTGCTTATGTGAAGTGCTTCGAGGATTGGGAAAAGCGTTTTCACAAGTGTATTATATCTGCAGGGGATTACTTTAAAAAAGATAACATTAATATTGATGAATAAATAAATATTTTTTTATAATAATATTATTTCTAGCGGTTTGCTAAAAGATGGCGTAACTTGTTATTTTTCCGTTGGAACATGCGTTGGAAAGCTACTGTCATTGTACATCATTTCAGTATATGTCATTCATTTGAAGCGTAAACAACAATAATTTTTTTTTTTTCACTCAAATATGTCGAACTTTGTGAATGAAAAAGTGTTTTTGCGGGGAGTTCTTCTTCATTACTTTAATATGAAGAAAACTGCTGCCGAAAGTCATCGTATTTTGGTGGAAGTTTATGGTGAACATGCGCTAGCTGAGCGAACGTGCCAAAAGTGGTTTGCACGATTTAAAAGTGGTAATTTTGGCTTGGAAGACGATGAACGTCCTGGGCAGCCAAAAAAGTTATTCTATGAAGATTGTTGATAAACACAAGAAGAGCTCGCAGAATCTCTGGGTGTCACTCAAGCAGCCATTTCAAAACGTTTAAAAGCAGCTGGATATATTCAAAAGCAAGGAAATTGGGTTCCACATGAACTCAAGCCGAGAGACGTCGAAAGGCGGTTTTGCATGTCCGAAATGCTGCTGGAACGCCACAAAAGGAAGTCATTTTTGCATCGGATTGTTAGTGGTGATGAAAAACGGATCCATTACGACAACCCCAAGCGCAAAAAATCATATGTGAAACCCGGCCAACCAGATGGGTGTGCTGTATTATGAGCTGCTAAAACTGGCGAAACCATCAATGGAATTTATTTTTCCATCTTCTTGATCTTTCCAACATCTTTCTAACATATGGAAACCACTTCTCCTACCACATTTAATTGATACGCGAGTTGTTGTTTCGTTGTTTAGCACATTTATCATCCAACAATGCTTGCATGTTCTTCGTTTCTCACGTCAAAATCACCACTTTTGAATTTTTTAAACCACTCATAGCACTGTGATTAGCCAAGAGCATTCTCACCTCAAGCGTTCAATGTGATTCTGTAGCAATTTTCTTCATATGGTAACAGAAAACCAATGTATGCAAATCGTAGTTTACAGGCACACAATTTGACATGTTCACCGCCGTTATTACAAACTATGATGTTGTGTGAAACTTGTATTGTTGTGAGTTGAAAATCTTTGACAGATGTCAACAAGAAAATGGCACCAATGACGCAGTTTGATGGTAACTATGTTGGAAGCTAGGGCCATCTATGGGTAAATTCCTATTTCCCATTTATGGAAAAGGTACAGTATAGGGTTATATATGGAATAGCATATCTGGTAAATGGCCTCCAAGGGCTTTGCTAGCACATGCGCACTCTTTTGTCGAAATTTTCCATGAAAGTTTTGCATAAATGTGGCTAAATTTCGTTAATAGAGCGCTTAATTTGCTTCTTCAAGGCGTGGATGGTCGTGGGCTTGTTGACTTCAAAAAACCTCGAAGAAAAATGTCCAACGGCGTTAAATCGCATGATCTGGGCGGCCAATTTTGATCACCAAAACGAAAAACTAAACGACCAGGAAATGACTCATTTAGTAATTGAGTTGTTTATTGGGCTGTATGGCGTTTGGCACCATCTTGTTGAAATCACACGTCGTCCACTTCTATATCTTGCAATTTAAGCACAAAAAAAATTTCCATATCGCGATAGCGAGCATCTGACCAGCGGAATTTTCAAAGAAGAATGGTCCGATGATGCCTCCATTCTTCCAATTCGCATCAAACATTGGCACGTGATGGATGCATTTGTATGGATGCATTAATAATCACTCGTGGATTTTCTGAACCCCAAATTCAACAATACCATCAAGCTGAAAAGGAGCTTCAAACCTAAAGATGATTTTGTTTGAAAAATCAGCATCCATTGTTGTTGCATAATCCTAGTCAGTAGGCTTCAATTCTTGAGCCAATTGCACTTTGTATGCATGCATGGATATTCAAATTTTTCCTGAGAATACGTTGTAGAGATTTTCTCGAAATGTCCAAATGTCCATGGTCCCGAATTGATTTCTCTGGACTCTCAGCAACATTCTCATGTGAACTTCTTCGATGTTTTGTGTTAAAATACTTGTTCAAGGACCGCCAGAGTGTCTAAGATCAACATTGATCTAGTCTCCCTGAATTTTTGAATTAATCTTTTCACAGTTGATGAAGTTAAATCACTGTTTCGACTATATTTTGTACGAAATTTGCGAACTGTACCTATCAAATTTTCATTATTCCTAAAATATTGTTCAATAATGAAAACGCGCCGTTCTTTCATGTAGCGCTTCAGTTTTACTAAGCCTGAACTGTCAGCTGTCACGCTGTCTATTTTTTTCGTTGGCAACACTTTACCGCACAAATGTAGCGAAATTTAAGTGTTGTTTGAGTTTTGGAACAACACGGAGCATATACGTCTTCAAAATCAATAACAAATTTACTAAGAACTGTGTAGTGAAATCTAAATTGTACCAAGCTAATACTACGATAACACACTCGTACTACCACTTAAACTTCCTGCTTTCACGTCTCGTTTTCTGTCGATTTCTACCTTTCTACATATATTTTTTTTACCGTCATGGGATACTATATGTAACGCGTACATCTTATGTAACATATTGGTCCGACATATTTTTTAAATTTAAATTCTCCTTCTAGTCAGCTCTTGATCATCAATTGACTTTTGTAGACAATCTTTCGATGAACTTTGTCATCTTTGCCAACACCATATGATGTGTTTAACTTAAAGTTTTCTCACAATAGGTTTGGGATTTCCGATTTGATACATCCTCTTACATAAGTAAAATTTTATATTGTATCTATCATTGTTTTCATTCCTTTATGCTCAGATCGTCGCGATCTGTGTGTTAACGCCGGATTTCTGTGTCAACCAAACCTTTACTTTAAACCATTTTCAGTCACAAGTTACTCGCACTTCGGGACTATAAATCCTTCGTTCATAGTTGAGTTCACCGTTTTGAGAAAAATGAAAAATTGGTAAACTTTTTATCCTCTAAAGTTATAGTCCAATTAATTAAGGTTGCGTGATAGGCTGTTTTCGGTAATAGCCGTGGAACAGTGGTTAGATCGTTAACTAATACGCCAGAGGTCTGGCAGGAAAATAATTTCACTCTTTTAGCAGACCATGGTAAACCTCAGAAAGTTTTTTTTATGAAAAATATACTCTATTCCTTCGTTGTTTATGCACAAATTAACAGAAGGAAGATCGAAATGAGTAGAGAGACATGACCATGGTCCACATTGAATTTTCGCGCCGTCAATTAATTTTTTTTTTATTTATATGACTTGTTACAATGGAAAAGTAGTTCCATGCGCTTCTTATGTGCGCGATCGTAAAATACTCGTACAAGACTTCTCAATTTTGAAAATCGAGTGGGTTGAAAACTGCCTTACTCTAACCTTATCACGAAATTTTCTGATCATTTTTTTGAGGTCTTACATAAGAGTAGGTCAAAACTCTGTCAATTGCCAGTAAAACTGTTGAGATCTTTCACTGCATTGTATTCTTACGTACCTTTTGCCTTGAAAAGGCTGGTTAAAGCTTTGGTTAGAGCATCCGCAGCCATGTTTTCACCTTGAAGGTACTTTATTTCAACTAATTTCTTCTCCACAGTATCCCTGATGAAATGGTACTTATAGTCGTTGTGCTTAGTACGTGAATACTTTCCTCCATTGTAAGCAATACATTGCGCACTTTGGTTGTCTTTATAAATTATGGTCGATTGTGCACATTTAGAACCCAGCTCTTCTTAAAAAAAAAACGAAGAGCGCATACTTCTTTAGCCGCTTCGGAAAGAGCAATATATTCCGCTTCCGCACTCGAAGTCGCCATTACATGCTGCTTTCTTGATTCCCAGCTGATCGGGATACCTGCAAGAATAAAACAAAAACGTAAACTTTGAGATTTACGATCGTTTCGGTCCTCTGCACAACTGGCATCAACAAAGCCTATTAGTGGAAGTCCTGTTTTACGGAAAAGAAGTTTTGCATTTCTTGTAAAGTTAAGGTAACGTAACACCCACAAAGCTGCTATTAAGATGCTGAGCAAATTGAACTAACGCGCTTACACTGAAAGCTATATTGGGACGACTAAAGACTGCAAGGTGCATTAGACATCCAATGAGTTCTTGATACTGTTGTAGTTGTACAGAAGCCTGTTCCCCTGTAATAGTTGGTTCCTTTTGCAGTCGCAGTTTTACCTGCATAGGAATTTTACTTAATTTAGAGTTTTGTAAATTATATTTATATAATAAAGTTTGTATGTATTTTGTCTGGGATATTGAAATTGTTTGGTTTTTCTTTTCAATCTGTAGTCCAACATAAAGTGATGGTTCTCCAAGATCACGTAATTCAAAATTGTCGGAGAGTTTTCTTTTTATAAATTCTACTTTAGCTTGATAGTTTGAAGCAATGATAATATCATATACGTATACCTCAAGAATTGTGACTTCTTTATCACTTATATTTAAATAAATACAATTATCATATTTTGATTATTTTAAATCTAATTCCATGAGTTTATCCGTAAGAAATTTGTGCCATTGTCTACTTGCTTGTTTTAATCCGTAAATCGCCTTTTTTAAATGACAGATCTTTCTTAGATTATTGACATCAACAAATCCTTCAGGCTGTTGCATAAAAATCTCCTCTTCTAGTTCGCTATTCAGAAAAGCGGTCGACACATCCAAATGAGTAAGATTTAAATCATTTTCTACTGATAACGCATAAATGATGCGAAGCGAACTTTGAAGCACAACTGGCGAATAAGTTTCTCCATAATCTATGCCAAATTGCTGGCTACGAGGCGTGCCTTTCTATGCTCTACCTCACCGTCCGATCCACACTTTGTTTTAAAAACCAAACGGCACCCAATAGCATTCCTTCCGTCTGGTAAATCACATAATTCCCAGGTCTTGTTTTTAATAAGACATTCGTGCTCAACCTTTATAGCTTGAAACCATTCTGATGACTGTGGGGGAACTAAACGCTTCATTAAAGTTATCTGGATCTTTAAATATTGTACTTAATAGAACCTCACTTACGCTTTTAGCTTTCTTTCTCGGTTTAAGTACACGCCTAATGATGTTATGATTATTTATATTGTTCATCTCATTTGAATCGTTTACACATTGCTTCTCACTCGTTTCCGCGTTTCTCTCCGCTTCCCTCTCCTGATTCTCTGCATTCTGCCACTCACCCTCTGCGTTTTGAAACTCTTCCTCACTATCATTTTCCTCATCGTCTACCTTAACTTGAATGATATTGAAGATATTTCCTTTTCTGCTCAAATTCATATATGTTTGATGAAATTCTATTCTCTTCTGGATGTTTGACAGAACCATGTTCCTTATGATCTTTTGCATTTTCTATAAATCGTACATCTCAGCTTTTTACAATGGTTCGCGAGCCTCTCTTCCATAAGCGATATGCTTTGGACTCTTCGGAATAACCAACTAATACAAACTCTTCGCTTCTAGGATCAAATTTAGTTTTTAAAGTTTTATTCAAAACGAAAGCCCTACAACCAATCTGGAAAAAATGACTGACAACTGCTATTCGCTCTGTCCAGATTTGTTCCAGGGTCTTTTGCTTGTTGTGGTAAGTGGGGCAGCGATTGCGGATGTAGGCAGCAGTGTGGACAAGTTCAGTCCAAAGAAATTTTGGCAAATTTCCTTCAATTAAGAAGCAACGAGCCATTTCTACCAGTGTACGGTTCATACGTTCAGCAACACCGTTCTGCTGCGGAGAATTTTAAAATGTCTAAAAACCTCAAAATATTCTTTCTTAAAAAGTAAACAAACACCTTCCTGGAAATCTCATCAATAAATGTTGCAAAATACAGATATTTGCTAATTGATTCTACATTCTTAGGCCCGAACAAATCAGTGTGTATGATGCCTAACAGCCGTTGTGAAGATTTATCTCTTTTAGTTGAATATGGAATTCTTGTTTGTTTCCCTCGAATGCAGGTTACAAAATCTATCAAATTTGTTTCAAAATATGGCAGTCCTACCATCTGAAAATTTTTTAACTTTTTCAATGAAGCTACATTTAAGTGGCCATACCTGTTGTGCCAAATTTCCAATGTGTTCTCATTCTTACTTTTACTACTATTTTTAACCACTGTTTCGGTTTTATAACAAAATTCTCTTTCTGCCATTGTTTTAACAAGTTATAATCCTTTTAAGTGAACTGCTTATAAAATAACTTTTTGTAATTTTAAGACTTGTGCGCGTTTCCCTTCAAATACTTTGTCTGTTGCTTTGCTGGCTGAGAGAAGATTACTTTTAAGACTAGGAATAAAAAGACACCGGTATAGAAAGATGTCTTTGCCTTTTCCTTTAACCTCAACTGTTAACTTAACGGTTCCTATGCCTTTAATCTGAGCAGTTTTCTTGTTAGCTACTTCCACAGCTCCTGAGAAGTTTAAATCTATTATAACTCCACGAACAAATATTTATCACAGCACATGTGAGAAGTGGCTTCACTATCGATATACCATCTAATGCTATCTAATTTTGTATCGCATGTATAAGCTTTGTTCTCATGAATAACTGATTGTTCTACCTGCTTTGCAATAAATCCTTCCTCATGCACTTTAGTTAAATTTTCAACTATCTGAAGCTTCTCATTGCGTATGTTAACGCGGCAGTCTCGCTTCATATGACCTTTACGTCCACATCGGTGACAATTAAATTGAAAATTATCACTCCTACCTGGTTTCTGAGATGAAGTGTTTTTCTTAAAATGTTTTACTTTTAGGGCGTCTCCTTTACTTTCGTTTGTTACTTTCCTCTTGTCGCCAACTTCCAGAAGCCGCACAGGAAGCACATCCAAAGTAGGAAAATCCATCGATGCGTCAAATGCAGCTTGTATCTCCTTGTAGCTCTCAGGTAGGCCATCCAGCAACAGCACTTGAAATTCTTCCTTTCCAATTGAATGTTTTTCTAAGAAATCCCATACGTCCTTTGATGTTCTTAGCGATCACACTAGTGGCACTTGTGTGGGTTCCATGGCAATGAACATTTAGCATCCATATCCTTGTCACTCCACTCCTGTATTTTGATCGGGTCTATTTCTGGTTTCTGCTCTAGTCCTTGAACCAATTTCAGGAGACGATTCTTATGCAGAATTGCCTCCATTTGGGGCTTCCAGGTAAAGTAATTTTTCCCATTAAACAATGGAATTCTTCCTGTATAGGTAGTCATCATTACTAATTTTCCTTGATACCAACTTGGTAATTAGATTTTTAGTTGAAGATTAAATATTCCGGCTAAACTAGAGAGAGGGTGCTGGGCCCATAACCTGTTGGTGTTGATCAATCGAATGCTTTATTACAAGTGAAGTTAGGTTATTACAAAACGTGATTTCAAAAGGACTAAAATGTGATTTTAAAAAGAGATAGAAAATAATAAAAAGAAAGAGTTCAATATATAATTCATTTTATAGCAAGACAGGGTGTGTTTAGGTATGTGTGAGCATATAATCATAGTATTATTAAATTTATGTGGATGTTGTTATCTAACACATCTTATCTACAAATTCTTATCTTATCTACAAAAATTCTAATTCTTTTTACTTCAGTAATGTTAAAACCGAATTGACTTTCGACCTCATTTGTAAAATCTATGGCACTTTCCGAACAGGTCATACATTATGCCCCACCCTGTATAAATGTGCAACATCTTTGGGTATAATAATTTTTCAGTTAAATTTTCAGTTCCAATACCCAATTTGCAGATTTACAGGCTTAAGTTGTTTCGTCGATTAAGGGTTTTAGACTTTATAGCCCAAGACTTTATGCAAAATTTTGTCGAGTGTAATTTTTAATAAACCTAACTTCCGAGAACGATGTTAAGTCGACTGATGAGGGTACTCGGCTATACTTCTGTAGAAGCTGCAGAAGAAACATTGCTAATTTTCTTGCCCGATGGGAACAATTTCGGTTCTTTATATCACTTCATTATCTGAATTAAATAACAGGTGCTGGGAGAATTGTTTTAGCAAAATTTTCACCATTTTTGTAGTGAACTTAAGCAATTTCAGTTCATTTGTTAAGGGTCTATAGTTTTTACTAGTCATCTGTCAAAAAATCATAGCACATATTTCGACAGGTGGCAAATGAAATTTTTATTGGAAAAACCTTTTTTATCCTCTTAGAATTGATCTGAAAGGAACAAGTGCAGATAGAAATTTTTAAGTTCACAAAAGGCTATTGTTCGAGTATGTATCACTAGCAAACATTTAGATTATTAAGAGTTTCCTATTCATTTTGTTGGCCTTTCCAGTTAGATAATTAAGATTAAAGTTTGGTTTTTTATCGATTGCATAATGCATCTAAGGGGCTGTCTGAAAAGAGCGAAGAATGAAAATGGGGATACTAAGCTACTTGCTTCGTGGAATTACTTACAACGTTGTAAGTGTATGTTCATGTTTTCGTACGATTCGTTCTTTACTATTATATATACTTTTTTAATTTATTGGCCTTCGGGCCAATAATCATCGAGGTAGCAACAGTTTTGTTGCTTGTACCAGTGGGAATGTTATCGATTAAATTGTTTTATTGCAACTGTGTTTCGATAAGGTTTTTCAATTAGAAATTATTTTTATCTTTACCGAACGTTTCAAAACAAAGACTATGTGTGTATTGATATTTAATTAAAAAACGAAAAATCTTGTTTAAAACAACTCAACTTTATTTTTAAATTTTTCATTTATTTAAACAAAAGTCTTTTACCATAGTTATTGATCGACTTTGAACATACCAAAAATAAATGATTACTTGTATACACATGAATTCATTTTCAATCGTTTTAGATTTCTGTAAGAGACGTCAATCAGATGATCGGTAGTCATATAGATTCTAAGTAAACACTCAAGTATAGCTCTTCCCGATTACTCACGTTGAATAAATTATGTTTACTAGGTTGAATCACATTTATATTCGTCATCGTGTACAACACGTGTATGTGTTAGTATAAGCACATATGTATATATGTAGATACAAAATTGAGAATCATTATTACAAGAAATTGTGTCAATAACACCGTAAAAAAAATTAATTGTTGTTGTTTATTTACTTGAGCAAGTACTTACAGCTTACACATATTCGTTCGGATATCTTGTTATCTCTTAATGAAATTCTTTTTCGCTGGCCCTAAATAAATGACTCAAAGTTTTTTAAAGAATATCTGCTCGTAATACAGTTCGAAAATGAACATTAAAGTGTAATATATGATATAAAAGCCAAACCAAATATGTAGAATAAATTGTGTCGCTTACATATGGGTTTGTCAATTTTATTGTGGATTATCTATTACAATAAATAAAAAAATAATTTATAAAGTGGCTATTTGAAAATGATCAAGGCAGCATTTCATATCCAATTTCTAGCTTCAGGAGTGTTAACTGTGGTCTTGCATTTTAAGAAGTTATGCATCACTATTTCTATAGGGTTTTCTAATAACGACTTGACAACTTTTTTTTTTTTAAATAAAAGACAAACCATTTGAGATATTTCAAAAACTTAATTATTGGCTTAAAGTACAATCGAAACATTTATGAATGGAACTTGACTTCGTTCATATGGCCACCGCGGGCACGTTTGCAGCGGTCGATTCGTTGGACCCAATTTTCAACGACTCGGCCACACATTTCGGCCGAAACGGCCGCTATTTCGCGTTCAATGTTGGCTCTGAGCTTCTCCAACGTCGTCGGCGTGTTGGCATAAACCAATGACTTTACGTAGCCCCACAGAAAATAGTCAAGCGGCGTTAAATCGCACGAACGATGCGGCCAATCGACTGGCCCATGTCTTGAGATAACACACTCACCATACTTGCTCTTCAATAAATCGATTGTAGCGTGTGCTGTGTGGCACCATCCTGTTGAAACCACATGTCGTCCAAGTCCATATATTCCAATTCGGGCCAAAAATAATCGGTGATCATGGCACGATAACGCTGACCATTCACATTAACGTGACGATCGTCATTGTCGACGAAAAAATATGGCCCAATAACGCCGCCGGCATGCAAACCGCACCAAACAGTTATGTTATATTTTGTGAATGAAGTGGTGATTCATGAAGCACATGTGGGTTTTCACGCATATTTTGCTTATTGACGAACCCATTGAGCCAAAAATGAGCTTCGTCACTGAAGATGATTTTGCGATTCCGAATATCTGTAGAAAATTTTTATAGTTTGCAGACATTGCTCGCTAGTGTACTTTAACATTATGAAAATGTTGAGTTTACTGAATAAATTTTCAGTGACAGTTTGATGATTAGTGAAAGAGTGCGTTCACAAATCAAATTCAAAGTTGTCAAGTCCCTATTGGAAAATCCTATAATTACTAGTAAATGGTGTTTTTGCCACACTGTCAATTTCTTATGTCAATTTCTTTATAGAATGACTCTGTGCCTGTGGATTTTTTTTTTCACCCACTTTCGCTATTATTTACTTAAATTGCAGTTCTACCTTAGCAGGCTTGATTAGGAAACTTACTCACTTAAGCTGCACGATGCTTAAAAGGTTGCAGTTGAGGCTTTGACAAATTCGTATACTCTTATTGGAATATAAGATATTGTCTCACTTCATAATTTCTGATCTATTACGGTGTGATTATTTACCGTAAATAGCTATTCTACGTATCTTAACATACATATATGGGGTGACGCGTGACTCCTATCAAATTGATTTGTCATTTTTGTTCAGTATCGTCTGGCAAGTCATCATGGAAATTTTCCTAAATTGTTCAATTGTATTACGAAAATCAGCGTTTTGTGAGAAATGTTTTTCATGCGATTCGAGGAACTTACGGTGTGCATAATCGACCTACTGAAACCACCAAATTTGAGTACCATTTACATTAGTGAATGATAATCTACCGGTTAGACTACATCTAGCACGAATTGAAGAGACTATAGCAGCTGTAGCTGAGAGTGTACGCGAAGACTGTGGCGAATCGATTCGTCGTCGTTTTCAGTAGCTTGGCTTGACGTATTCGACAACTTGGTGTATTTTACGTGAGGATCTCGATCTCGTACATAATTCAACTTGTGAAGTCAGCCGACTTAAATATGCATCATATTTTCAGTGAATGGGCTCTGGAAAAACTCAATCCGGTCTTTTATCGTGAAATTTTTTTTAGCCCATTTCTGGCTCAATGGATACGTTAATAAACTAAATTGCCGTATTTGGGCTGATGAGCAACCCGAAGAGTACCGAGAGCTACCATTACATCCAATAAAACAACGATATGGTGTGGTTTATAGACCGGTGGAATCATTGGTCTATATTTTTTCAAAAATGAGGCAAATCAGAATGTTACCGTCAATGGTAACCGTTATCGTTCCATGTTAAAGGATTATGTGCTTCCTAAAATTCAAGCATATGGTATCGGTGAGCTCTGGTTTCAACAAGACGTCGCTACGAGTCGTACAGTGCGTGAAACAATGGACTTGCTGAGAAATTTTGGTGAGCATTTAATTTCACGTTTTGCTACGGTAAATTGGCCGCCTAGATGGTGCGATATCACACCTAACTGACTCGAACTGCAACCAACTTCAGATTGCTATAATTTCCAAAGCGTTCAGGACAGTGAGCTCAAATTTTGACATATGACAGATAATTCTATTATTTACAAGCCTTTTAAACGATTTCATCTGCAATGGAATTCAAACGTGATAGTGTGATTGCTTTATATTTGGCTGAAAACCCACAATTAGCTATCATTAGAGCCCTCCAGCACCTCAACGTGAATAAATCATATGTGTCTCGAACCATAGCTCGCTACCGTAATACTGGCAGCCTTGCAAAATGCCATGGAGGTGGTCATAAAAAAACAGCAACATCGGCAGAAATGGTTCGGAAAGTGAAGGCTCGAATTGAGCGAAATCCACGTCGAAATGGAAGAAAAATGGCTCGTGAGCTCAACATATCGTTGGAACGGATGCAACACCTACTGAAAAATAAGCTTGAGCTCAAGCCATTGAAAACAGAAAAAAGTAAGAGCGAAGGAGTTGATACGCTGCACGAAAGTGGTGAGTTGCCGAATTTGGTTTTTTCCGATCAGTTGCCATTTGTTATCGAGCAATATGTCAACAAATAAAATGACCGAGTTTACTTGCCAGAGAGGTCCTTCGAAAATGTATACCTTCGGACGGCCACCACAAAGCAGGCATCACCGATTGTGATGGTTTGGACCTCCATAACCGCCGATGGTCGCTCTCCGCTCGTATTTTTGGAGCGTGGCGTCAAAATTAATGCGATCATATACCGTGAGACTGTCTTAGAGGCAGTATTGAAGCCTTGGGCAAACAATCATTTCGGTCGTAGACCATGGGCATTTCAACAAGACTCGGCACCGTCTCACAAAGCGCGCGTCAACCAAGATTGGTTAAAAAACAATGTTCCACACTTCATTTCATCGACACAATGGATTCTCCGCATGCAAATCCGTTGGATTCCTCTGTCTCGGGTATTTTGAAGGCGAAGGTTGGCACTAAAAAATACCAAAATTTGGACCACCTCAAACAAACACTTCGCCGGGATTGGGCCAAAATACTGCAGAGCCACTTGCGTCTAGGTGCGATGCTTTCTTCGGCCGTCTCAAGGCCATTATTCGCGCCAAAGGTGGACATATTGAAAACTACTGATACAATTTGAAAATTGATATATTTTCCAACATTTTTTGCTTTGGCACAATCAAATTTTTCAAAAAATAAAAAAAAACTATAACATTTTAAAAAGTTGCAGTTCGAGTCAAGCAGGGTGTAAAGTCTCAGGTCTTCAGGAATAAACCAGCTACGATTGACGCTTTGGAAGCCAACACTACTCGTATTATCCGAGAGAAAGCAGTCGCTATGCTCGAACGAGTTGCTCAAAATTGGACCTTCCGAGTGGACCACCTCAGACGTAGTCGTGGTCAACATTTACATGATATCATTTTCAAAAAGTAATTTTAAGTTCACTTTCCAATTTATGTGTTTGTTTTTTTTTTTACATTATAAATCAAACCTCACGATGAATCATCCTTTATTTGTTTTCCAGTTAATAATTTAGGTAATTGTCGTTTTATCATTCATTGCATATTGATTTGCTTCTTAGATGTCTTAAGAAGTCTTTGTCTATGCGAAATTAGGAAGGTTTAAAGTAAAAATTTGTTGCTCATTTTATTGTCGCAGAACAAATTTCGTAGTTCTGCTTGGCTCCTTTAGCAAGTGTATTACAAAACAGCAGTTTTTCTCAACTTCAGTAATGTATACGAGTTCGCCTGTGGTGCGTTAAGATTTTTGTTGTGAGCGTGATATATCAAATCGCACTTCACTACAGTAGTACTACAAAGTGGGGAAAAAATAATGTCATACTGTGAATCGGGTGTAATTTTGTTACAAATGAAAAAAATTGGAAATCAAATTGGTGATTTCTTCTTCAATGTTGGCTTTCAAGACCTCCAAAGTTTTTGGTTTGTTATGGTAAACGCGAGATTTCAAAAAGCCCCAAAGGAAGAAGTCTGGCGCAGTCAAATCTGGGGATCTGAACGGCCGGTTCACACGACCTGGAAATAAATGACTCAAATTCTCCATCGTTGCCTAAGCTTTATGAGCGATTACTCCGTCCTGCTGGAGTCAACAACGCTCGAAACCAATTCAGCACTTGCGGCAAAAAAAAACATGCTTAATATCTGTCTGTAGCGCTCATCAGATACGGTTGCGGCGTTCTCAAAAAAAAAAAAACAAGGGCCAATCATTTTTTCACTGCAAATGCCGCACCAAATCTTTTCGTTCTATGTAGGTATTCTGACTGAAGGACTGAAAGATATAAAACTTCGTTAGTACTTCGTTAGCGTGACACCTAGCGTTGTCTGTTTATTCTTTCATATTTTGTTATAATTTCTTCAAATGGTTAGAATTGATTGGTTGCCACTGTAAAAGATTGTGAATATTACTTTTTAAGTCCCGCTAGACACAGATCGCCCCTAATTTGCAATAATTGTTGATCTTGTTTGCTTTAATGGTTCAGCAACCTGAAACACGAACATTTTGGCACTATCATTTCGTTGATAACTGAGAAATGGTATACCGGTTCATACGATTTGATGAATTACGTATATTTAACTCTCATATATGCACCAAATTTCATGCAATGTTACTCTTCCAAATTAAATGACGTTAATTTCGGCATATTTGTGGTTAGAATCCACTGCTGCTGAGAGAATTAAGGTGCAAAGCAGTTAAAAGCTGAAAACTTTTGAAATTGAAATAATCATACAAAGCTAACGCATCTAAAAAACATCGGTTAAATCAATTCTTTATACCTAAATCAACTACAAACGTAATTAACGTGAAAAGAGAACCTTTCCTAAGAACAACAGATTAGACCAAAGTAGGTGTGGAGTTTTATAAAAACAGTAAATAACTATCAGGCGAAAAGCCGAATTGTTTGCAACCGCTCTATAAGGTTAAGAGGTTTTCATCACAGAGCCTTAAACGGATCTACGTACATCAACCACTATGTCATAAAATTAAATTGCTTGTGTTATTATATGTATTCTATAGAGACATCTATGAACTGATCTTCCATTTGTGTGAGTACGCCATTTACTGTGGAATGAGGTTGTATGCTGTTATCTCGAATATAATTTAAGTATTAGTGCATTATTCATTAGAATAGTCAATAAGCATGCCAATTTGTGGTCAAGGTAGTAATTTAATTAGAAAACTGCAGATGAAACTATATTCTCAAAGGAAGCCTGTTATCGTCATCAGTATCTGCTACATCCTATCAGCAATTAATTTTATCCCTCACCTCCGTATTTGGCTTCGAATTTCCTATAACATACAGAAATACTGCATGCTGCATTATTCTTACACGATAACATGTACTATACATACAATGCTTTTTGTCGTTCATATAGTCGTTATTTAAATTTAATTGACTTTCTTAAATAATTAAATATAATGAACCCTTAGAAAAAGGAGAAAATATGTCATGTCCTAGTTTGTTAATTAAAGAGGAAACATTGGTTGCCGTCATCCACTTTAAATATAGTACTTTGTTCTGTTCTCTTATTTGAAAGATAGTTTACCACCGATTAGCCAACCGGGTTTTCGGCGCGGTCAGATCCATAGTATTAGAAGCGGCCTTATGTTTAACATCACTCTTTGTATCATCTCTCAAGAACAGAGTAAGAAAAACAAGGTCAGCTTAGTTTCTGGTGATTGTAGTTGTAGCCTTTCAACGATAAACTGACCAGTAAGAATTTTCTGCGTTTCCACTTTAATTGCTAAAAAAGTAGTAATAGTCCAATTAAAGCCATTGGATTGACAGCTTGATAGTGTGGTCAGTTCACCCGGTATCCTTCAAACAAATTCGTTTTGTTCAGTTACTAAACCCGTCAGTCTGCGTCCATTACCGGAGATCTTGTGTTACTGATTATTCCTTTTAACCGCCGAACTAATGTTTTACCTCCAGTTTCAACTCAAATTTTAAAGTCGCCAAGCATGATTTTGCAGTGAAACTTTCGATTCTCCACTTGGTACCATTTACTTCCCACTATGTGGGCATAGGTGCAATATCTGTTTTAATTAACATTTTGCAAGACAAGGAATTTTGGTCTAAGGCTCCGATAATTAAATCACATCAAACTAACCACAGACACTATCTCTACAAGTATTTGTCGAAGTACATATTGTAGGTTCTGTGCCATTTGGCTGTGCTTGGCTATCCATTTTCTCAGCTGAGATAGTTAGTATTTTATCACGTTAGCACAATACGTTTTCTTTTCTCCCGTAATGATGTAATTATTTACGGCTACATCTGAGCTATTCAAGAATTCGGTTATACGCAATAAGCGTGAACATAAAAATGTAAGAGGTTAAAAAATGATATTTGTTTGACCAACCAGAATGATTTTGGTCACGAACATTAGTATTTCGTTCGTTCAATTTAAAGCGTCCTTTTAATGAATTTTTTTTAGACCTTGAATAGGTTTTTCTTATCACTTTTATTTTGTGAAAATAAAACGAAATTGGTTAATTACACTGCGTGACAAGTTTCAATTTTTTTTTGTGTAATATTAGTAAAATAAGACATTCCTTTATCAATTGGGAATTCTATTTAAGGATATAGCAATGATTATCTTGTAACACGTACCGTTTCCGTGTTATGGATACGAAAATTGATATCAAAATACATACAAAATTAGAAGTCACATTTAAAACTTAAAAATTAATTTAATCATTCTATAATATAAATATTTGTAATTCATGTTTATAAAGGGTGATTCATCGTGAGATTTGATTTATAATGTAAAATACAATAAAACACATAAATTTGAAAGTGAACTTACAATTTTTTTATCTGTTAAAAGAACAATTCATGGCATTTACTTTTGTTACAATGATATCATGTAAATTCGGAAGGTCCAATTTTTTGCGACTCGTTAGAGCATAGCGACTGGTATCTCTCGGATAACACGAGTAATGTTGTCTTCCAAAGCGTCAATCGTAGCTGGCTTATTCCTGAAGACCGGAAACTTTACATATCCCCAGAGAAAATAGTCCAAAGGCTTGAGATCGCACTATCTAGGCGGCCAATTTACCGTAGCAAAACGTGAAATTAAGTGCTCACCAAAATGATTTCTCAACAAGTCAATTGTTTCACGCGCTGTATGGCTCTTAGCGCCGTTTTGTTAAAACCAGAGCTCACCGAGACCATGTGCTTGAATTTTAGGAAGCACATAGTCCGTTAACATGGCGGGAAAACGGTTACCATTGACGGTAACATTCTGATTTGCCTTATTTTTAAAGAAATATGGACCAATGATTCCACCAGCCCATAAACCACATCATACCGTTATTTTTAATGGATGTAATGGTAGCTCGTGGTACTCTTCGCGTTGCTTACCAGCCCAAATACGGAAATGTTGTTTATTAACGTATCCATTGAGCCAGAAATAGGCTTCATCACTGAACAAAATTTCATGATAAAACACCGGATTTTCATTGAGTTTTTCCAGAGCCCATTCACTGAAAATATGACACAAATTCAAGTTGCCTAGCTTCAATTCTTGCACAAGTTGAATTTCGTACGCTTTTAGGCAGAGACCTTCACGTAAAATACAATACGCCAAGTTGTTGAATACGCCCAGCCAAGCTGCTGAGAACGACGACGAATCGATTCAACACGGTCTTTGCATACACTCTCAGCTACAGCGGCTATAGTCTCTTCACTACGTGCTGGATGTGATCTCACCGGTCGGGTATTATCCACTAATGTAAACTGATACACAAATTTGCGAATGGTATTGGCAAAAGTGGTTCCAGTAGGTCGATTATGCTTACGGTGCGCATAATCGAATCGCACGAAAAACATTTGTCACAGAACGCTGATTTTCGTAATACAGCTGAACAATATGGAGATGCTGTTGTGGTGTGAGTTTTTCCATGATGACTTGCCAAACGATACTGAACAAAAATGACACAGCATATTTGATAAAACCGGTTTATTTCAGCTTTCAATGGTGTCCAAGCTGCTAATTCCTATTATCCTCAGTTCCTAAGTTTTCCTATTTGCGGTCCAACAAATATACCTTCTTTAACTTTGTTAGGGAATACAGATTTTTAATTTTTTTTTCTTTCTCGCTTTCAAATTCGTTTTAGATCTATCATTTAGTCTGTAAGTGATCCGTAATTCATTTATCAATCCGTTAATGTCGTTACAGTAGCATATGGATTCGTTCTGTGTGAAGAAGGTAGCTAAATGTTTGTTCCTTTTCCTTGGCAAAGTTATATTAGTTTCTGTTGATAAGAAATTTATGGTTTTCTTGTTGTCTACAACCGAGAATTTTAGACTGTCTGATGGATAAACTTAAGTCACGGAAAAAATTATTCAACTCTTGCTGCTGAATCATGTGTGGTTTTTTCAGTAATCTTCTAGCAGTAAAATATTCGGATATTTCCTTTGCACATGGTTCTTGTGTTCTTGACGTGGACACAGGAAATTTTTTACTATGAGGTACTGGCATGGACACAGAAACTACATTAGGGTATTTTATTTTATTTTATTTTTGAAAACCCTTTGATTTTAGTTAGTTAAACAAAATAAAATAACAATCATCATAATAATTCACTTGTTCACACCAAATCATTGGATAGCAAACGGCATCGTCATCTTTTTCCCATTTAACTATTCGATAAGTGTAACATAACACGAGATACAAAACAATTTCGGGTTATTTTCTTTGTCTTGTTTTATAGAATAATTAAAATAAAGTTGATAAGCCTGCTTTACTTTCTCAGTTATAACCCTTCTTTGGGCCTTTATAATATATTGGCCACACACAACAAAATCTATCGGAGCAATTTTCAAGAGTGCGACTACCAATTTGTTCCATACATATTAAGTTTATAGTTTGTATTGAATTTTCGCTTACAACTATCCCAGAACAACTTACCATAAGTAACTTTTTTAGGTTATTCCGATTGCCAATCGACCGAGGAAGACAACGTAATTGAATTATTGGTGCACTTAACACATGAAGGTAGCTTTCATAAATGCGTCAATAACACGAGAAGTTGACGTGATGAGACAGTTTTCCTTTCCATTATTATTTTAAGTAACTGTAAAAAATAGTTACACATTTCATCACTCATGTTACCAAAACTTTGTCAGGCTCTGTTATTATTGGTTTTCCTTGTACATAAATAGGAATACACATATGAATTTTGATCATAATGCCAGAAACTATCTCATATTGTATTCGTTTGTATGTTCCTTCTTTCACTTTTTTTTTATTTATTTATTTTTATTTATTTATTATTTATTTTTTTTTTTATAACAATAACTTAACACTTAACTGGGTATGAATACTTATAATGCCTTAGCATGTGTTATGCTTTTTGGAAAATGGGACATAGAGAGAAAGAAAGATTGTTGGGCTCAATTCGCACCATGTGAGACTAAATTGTAAATTGACTTGATGTTGTCTTTAGGCAACCATTCATTTAATCAAATTTTAGTTGCCTGAAAAAAAGTCTTTCGGTTACGACTGGAATTGAACCCCAAACCGTCCGATTGGGAAGTCAATACATTACCACTTGAACCACGGCCACCCACTTCGATTGTGTTAGTGTTTTCTGGCCGAATTTGGTACCAGTTATTCCCAAATTTAACATTTAAAAAACTTCTCTTGCATGTGAGTACGAGTATGCGATTCAGATTGAGTGTTCTGAACACACAATTTCTATATACCTAACATGAAATCAAAAAAATAAAATATCAGACAAATGTATGTAGTTTGCTTTGTGCGTTGCCAGATCAGTCAGTCAAATAATTTTTTATATACCGGTGTACCTGTCTGAAGTGAGCGTTTATTGTGAACGGGCTTAATTTTTTTTTTTTTTTTTGTTTTTTTTTTTTTTTTGTTTGGTTGCTGTGACACCTGTTAAACATATTTAGTATACATCAAGTCGTTGAGCAAAGAACATCACATTTTTCCATTGTGTTAAAAATGTCGAATTTTGTACCAGAAAATGATGACTTGCGGAAAGCATTAATTTTTTGTTTTCATTTGAAGAAAAGTGCTGCAGAGTCGCATCGAATGCTTGTCGAGGAATATGGTGATCATGCTCTATCAGAAGCAACATGCAAAAGATGGTTTCAACGGTTCAGAGATAACAATTTTGATGTGAGAAAAGAAGAACATGAAAGACCACCAAAAAAGTTTGAAGATGCCGAATTGCAAACAATATTGGATGAAGATGACACTTTGAGTCAGAAACAAATGGCAAAAGCGTTAAATGTTGCACAACAAACAATTTCTGACAGTTTAAAAGCTATGGGAAAACTCCAAAGTTTGGAGAATGGGTGCCACATGAATTGAATGAAAGACAGATGAAAAACCGAAATACCACTTGTGAAATTTTGCTTCAAAGAAACGATAAAAAATCAGTTTTGGATCGAATTGTTACTGGCGATGAAAAATGGATTTATTTTTAGAATCCTAAACGAAGGTTAGTCTCCGGGACAACCATCAACTTCGACTGCAAAACCAGATCGATTCGGCAAGAAGACAATGCTGTGTGTCTGATCGGACCAGAAAGGTGTGGTGTACCACGAGCTCCAAAAACCTGGTGAAACCGTAAATACAGATCGCTACCGACAACAAATGATCGTTCAAATTGAAATTTGAATGCATTCAAATGCATTGATTGAAAAACGACCAGAATGAGCCAGAAGACACGACAAGGTAATTTTGCTCCATGACAATGCACCTGCACACAAACCAAAACTAGTTCAGGATACAAACAAAGCACTTGGCTGGGAGCTGCTGCCCCACCCGCCATATTCACCAGACTTAGTTCCTTTCGACTACCATTTGTTTTCATCGATGGGACACGCTGAGCAGCACTTCGAATCCTACGCGGAAGTCGAAAATTGGGCGACTTTTTGGTTTGCTTCAAAAGACGAACAGTTTTATTTTCGTGGAATCCATAAATTGCCTGGAAGATGGGAAAAATGTGTAGCTAGCAATGGCCAATACTTTGAATAAAAAATGGGACTACTACTCAGAGGATGTCTTTTTAAGGTTTTAAGATTGTTTTGTTAAAATAAAAAAAAGAAAAATAACTTGATGACTATTTACTGTATTCATTCGAAAGACTATTTCATGCCATTTAGTATTTGAAAGTCGTTTCGGTCATATTTCACCACTGTCTCGTAGAAAGCGCATTTTACATAGGTGTTAAGTTGTATGATCTTGCTTGATCTTGCATTAACGGGTCCATTTCTTGAAATGACTTTATTGCCAAATCGTGTTTTCAATAAAACGATGTATAGGGTATGAAACCATCCTTTTGCAACCACAGTCTTTCACATTGATGTCATGCTGATCATTGTCCCGGCCTCTATTGCCGATAACTTGTGCTTCGGCGCCATGGCGTACTATCCGCATCATACGATACATTTTTCAGAATGCAGTGGAATCTGGTAAACTTTTTCAGTATTCTCTTCGCTCCCAATACGAGAATTCCGCTTGTTTACGTAGCCGTTTAACTAGAAATGAACTTCACCACTAAACAAAATTTCACCGAAAAAAACTTGGTCAACGTACAGTTAATTTAAAGTCCCGTCACTGTGCACCCGACACAAAAAATGTCCAGGCAGGCTTAGTTCTTGAACTATTTTGCCTTAAAACCAAGATTTTTATGCAGAATTTTCCAGATAGTGGATGGGCAAAGGCCAAGTTGGTGCGAACGACGACGATTCGTCAACACAAGCTCCCACAGCCGCGATACATGTTTTCTTCCGAACGCGCTGTTGTCGTTTTTGTTGGTTTTTGTTGGTGTTAAATAGCACTTTTAGATGGCCGATGACGTCTAACGTAAAATTCTCAAAGTGCTCAAGAGGTTTCGCGAATAGAGCTTCGATTTTGGAAATGAATTTCAACAATTTGCAATCGCTGTTGTGGCATCATTCAATGATGAAATGGAAAATTGTACTGAAAATAAATAAAGCTTGGCAGCCGAATGTGACAGTTAGTTTGAGATTGAAACGTCTGACACTGCTAAAAAAAAAAACATCCATTACTCCAAAAAACGGGAAAACGTGACGTGACCATTTTTCGACTGCAAACTTCTGAAGGTGAAAATTCCTACCCATGAAATTTTGAATAGTATTTTTCACGACCATGAACGAATTTAAGGTGTTATACACGGACTTTTATTGAGTTAGGAAATTAAATTCCTACAAAGGTTAGTATCTTGCTGCACATAAACCATCCCAAATTCAGATTGAGGAAATTTCTCTTCCGTATCTTATTAAGCTGGACTTTCTTATAGTATGTTGAAAACAAAACAGCATCCAGGGTATACGCGTAAGACTAAACATTTCTCAACTTCCTTCACAATATAAATGTTGGGCCATCTGTTGGTTTATTTTTGAATTATAATTTTATTTTGACACTGGCAGTTCCCATGCGCTCAAAAAATTGACAGAAATTCAGTATTATACTTTGCTGTACGAAATGGATCGATTTACACTTGTTTAACCTTAGGAAACATTTTGCCCGTCTGCGTAAGACAAGCTTTCAAAGGCCGCATTTTTAAGTGCATCATAGATTTCTTATGTTAGTTTATTGCGATAGGAGTTTATTGTATGTCTACATGCAATCATATGGAAGGCTAAATGTCATACAATACCACACTGATTATATTACTAGTATTTCAGAGAAGTAACGTATTCTGCATTCCGCGTTTAAAAATTTTCAGAAATCGGTTTAGAGATTTTCGAATTCGTTTCATGTTTTTTCGAAGTTAGAAACATTTCTAAATAGCCTGTAATTTGACGAAAAATTTCTCAGATAAATCAGTATACGCTTAAGTCAATCAAAGATTTTCATTATGATAATAATTTTCACTTAACCAGTAAGTTATGGCGTCTGCTAGGCTGTTTAATTTCTTGGGAACAATTCATACAATGGGAATCAAAATTGAATAAAATGTGACCAGTAAAGGTCACATTACATTGTTAGATACGAAATCACCGAAAGAAAAATACTAATAAAAGGAGCAGTACAGAAGACCTCTCTTTAGCAATTTCAAGTTCCGTGTTTGACATTTGAATTAAGTAGAGAACAACGGCCCGCGCTGAATTCTTTTAATGGAATTTAAATGAACATTAAAACTTCTGCGCATTCCTTTTCAAAGTGTATTTGTACGAGCATATTTGAATTTATTTTTCGTGGCTCTTGTACTTACATATCTCTTTACCATTTACGGGTGAAAAGGCAAATTAAAAAATAAAATAAATAAGTCAAAAATGTCAAAGAGCAGTATTGAATTTCAATAAATGCATTGTATTATCGTATCGTCTTTTTTTTAAAGGATATGTACATAATGTAAGCTTTTTTGAAAGCACTCATTTTCAGCTCAACGTTAAAAGCATTTTGCTGGTATACAAATACTTCTCCTCCATTATGGGTGTTAAATATAAATTTGTCATCTTGATTTTTGTGCACATACTCGTGTGTATCTTCTTATTTTAAGAATGATTACAAGTTAAAAGATAGACAATGATGTTGACTGGTCGTGATTTATAATTAAAGCATATGGGTACATTAAATCTGTATGGAGCATAAAAGTTTGACATCATTGGTGAACTTTATAGAATAATAATGTAATGTATATATGACAATTAAAAACTTCCACTTAATATGAATGATATGAATTAATTGTGAGGCCTAGGACCTTTAAGACTTTGGTGTTCATGATACAAATGATCTCATCTTTAAATCACTTGACTTTAAACTTTTTTGATTTCTTACTTCAAATGATAGTGCTTCATTACCAAAAGTTGAAGCGGGTTGATCTACACACTATTGTTGATTTAATCTCTGTCGAAAACCATAAAAATCATCTCACGAAAATGTTCATGTTTTAATATCATTTTCGACTGAGATGAATTTTTCTCTTTTCTTGATCGTATGACAAAATGTTCTGATCATGTGTACCATTAAAAAGGTCAAATTTTTACGATGCTGATGTTAGATTTGATATATGTACACCGGTACTGCTATATCTCAAAACTTAAGTAACAAACTGGTATGTGCCCCATCATCTTTAGATATTAAACGTTCGTAAATCAGCAAGGTGTTTACTTTGCCCAAGGGTGAAATCGTCGATTAGTATGCAAGATGCTTTGGGTTCAAATCTCGATCAACAACGATGAGAATTAAAAGTGAATAATATTTTTGACATTGTAGCCTATGCGGCAGGGAATAAGAAACTTGATAGCAAAATCTTCTCCTATCATCCGGGGTTGTTGCGTTAACAACTTATTTATTAGGGTCACACCTAGTGTGACCACCAAAAAAAAAGTGATTTTCGGGAATTTTTTTTTTTTTTTTTACAAAAAATTACTGCATCAAGTGTTTTAAAATTTGGAGGATATATTTATACATAAATAATGAATATACATAAAGGGTTTTCCAATTCCAATTTTTCATCAAACTGTCCCTGTCAATTTATTCAGTAAACTCAACATTTTCATCATGGTAAAGTACACTAACGAGCAACTACTGCAAATTATAAAAATTTTCTACAGATCGGAGTCGGTGACTGCAACTTTAAGAGCGTTAACTCCAATTTTCGGTCGTAATTCTCGCCCTAGTATACAGGCAATAATAGTTTAGTGCAAAAATTTGAGTCTACATATTCGTTGTGTGATGTTGCCGACAACGGGTTGGTCGAAGTGTCGAAAATATCGCTGCCGTTTAGACGTCCGTAGCAAACGATCCAAATCAGTCAATTCCACGGAGTTCTCAAGAATTGGGCATCGCTCAGACCACATTATGGCGTATTTTGCGTTAGGATCTTGGTTTACAAGATCAAGCTGGCTCAAGAATTGAAGCCGGTGGACCATTTGAAGCGACGTACGTTCTCCGATTGGTTTCTGGAGAAGATGCGAAAAGATGATAAATTTCATCGCAAAATCTCATTTGCAGCTCATTTTTGGTTCAATAGGTTCGTCAATAAGCAAAAATGCGTTATTGGTCGGGTGAAAACCTACATGTGCTTCATGAATCACCACTTCATCCACAAAAAATAACTGTTTGGTGCGGTTTGCATGCCGGCGGCGTTATTGGGCCATATTTTTTCGTCGACGATAACGATCGTCACGTTACTATTTCACGTTTCAACAGGATGAAAGCCACACAGCACACGCTACAATCGATTTATTTAAGAGTAAGTATGGTAAGCTTGTAATCTCAAAACACGGGCCAGTCGATTGGCCGCCTCGTTCGTGCGATTCAACGCCGCTTGACTATTTTCTGTGGGGCTACGTTAAGTCATTGGTTTATGCCAACACGCCGACTTGGAAGAGCTCAGAGCCAACATTGAACGCGAAATAGCGGCCGTTTCGGCCGAAATGTGTGGCCGAGTCGTTTAAAATTGGGTCCAACGAATCGACCGCTGCAAACGTGCCCGCGGCGGCCTTATAAACGAAGTCGAGTTCCATTCATAAATGTTTTGATTGTACTTCAAGCCAATAATAAAGTTTTTGACATATCTCAAATGGTTTGCCTTTTATTTAAAAAAAAAGTTGTCAAGTCGTTATTAGAAAACCCGATACATTGAAATTTTCAAAGGAAAATTCGGCGAGTTATTCGCTATCCCCAAATCATAAAAAAGATCATTCACTGCCTCAGTGATTGCGGCCTTCCCGTGGCAAAAAAAAAAAATAATAATAATAATAAAAAAAACGATTATTAAATTAGAGTGTATTGCCTATACAATGACCTACAATTGTAAAAAAAAAAAAATGAGAGAAAATTTGATGATTTTCGACCCGCCAAAACTACATTTTTCATACAAACGAAAAAACTGGATTCGCCTTCGAGTTACAACTGCAGCAAATTTGAAAAATGTAGTTCCGATAAAAACGCGTTTAGAGATAAAAAGAGGAAGATAAAACCGCTGAGCGACTATTCTTGAGACTTTACATATCCCCAGAGAAAATAGACCAAAGGTGTGATATCGCACGATCTAGGCGGACAATTTACCGTGGCAAAACGTGAAATTAAGTGCTCACCAAAATGATTTCCCAACAAGTCCATTGTTTCACGCGCTTTATGGCTCGTAGCGCCGTCTTGTTGAAACCAGAGCTCACCGAGACAATGTTCTTGAATTTCAGGAAGCACATAGTCCGTTAACATGGCGCGATAACGGTTACCATTGACGGTAACATTCTGATTTGTCTCATTTTTGAAGAAATATGGACCAATGATTTCACCAGCCTATAAACCACACCATACCGTTGTTTTTAATGGATGTAATGGTAGCTCATGGAACTCTTCTGGTTTTTCATCAGCCCAAATACGGCAATTTTGTTTATTAACGTATTCATTGAGCCAGAAATGGGCTTCATCGCTGAACAAAATTTTATGATAAAACACCGGATTTTCATTGAGCAAATTCAAATCGCCTGGCTTCATTTTTTGAACAAGTTGAATTTTGTACGTTTTTAGGCTGAGATCCTCACGTAAAATACGCCAAGTTGTCGAATACGCCAAGCCAAGCTGCTGAGAATGACGACGAATCGATTCGTCACAGTCTTCGCGTACACTCTCAGCTACAGCTGCTGTAGTCTCTTCACTACGTGCTGGATGTGGTCTAACCAGTCGAGTATCATTTGGCATGTGGTTTCAGTAGGTCGAATATGCGCATCGTAAGGTGCTCGAATCGCACGAAAAACATTTCTCATAGAACACTTTTCGTAATACAGCTGAAAAATTTGGAGACGCTGTTGTGGTGTGAGTCTTTTCATGATGACTGCCAAACGATACTGAACAAAAATGACAAACCAGTTTGATAGGAGTCACACGTGATCTGTCAAAAAAAGTCTATTGAAAATCAAACCTCACGAAAAATCACCCTATATTTCCATATATATAATTTAAGACTAGGTGTGTTCCTTAAAGGGTTCTACTCTAGGATTTTCAAAAAATCAATTTTTTTTCTTACTTTCAATGGTCTCTTAGGACTTTAAAAATGATTTCGCAAATGATATAGTACAAGGCCGCCAGGTAGGCAGTGACCCAACTTAAAAATTTAACGCACCAGGATATTGTGCGCTGTAGGTATTTTTCATAACTTTTCCAGCAAACGATCAATGGTTTTTTTTTTTTATTGATACTAATATTCAATATATATGTCCATTAACACAATTTTTTTTTTTATTAGAATCTTTAGAATAGTTTGCTGTGTACGCTGGACACTCTGACGAAGTTGCTGGTTGGTAGTTGGTATCAATTAAACGGTTCATATGAAAAATACAAAATATACATCATGTAGTAAAATTTCAATATCTCAATCAACCAGGTTGAAAAACGTAGTTTCGAGAAAAAAGCGTTCAAAGTTTTTTGAAGGCTAATTCGACATAGAAACTAAGTTTTATATTTGTATTTTATTGAAAAGCAACGCACATCGGTATCTCTGTTTTTTTCTCTTTCTGACTTCCTTTGGACAACGCTATGTGCAAAGATCTTAAGGGTACATAAAATTATAAAAAAAAAAAAATTGTTTTTTTTGGTTTGGTACTCTTTTTTTTGATGCCAAGTTCTACCAAACAGCGTAGTGTATTGTTGATGGACACTTCAATTTATTTTCTGGACAATTTCCACTTTCTCACAAATGCATCTGATGTTTTGAAATTTTTTGCAGCCGACTTTAAACTCATTTCCGTCCCTTTTGGGTGAGTTACTAAGAAAACACTTTCTAAACGCTTTTTAAAGCTTCACTACATATATTGTAATGTCCTTATACCGCCGAAGTATGGAAACACCAAATACTGAGAAAATTAAAACATTGCGCGACCGGCAAGTAAATACAGAAAATAATTTGGCTTTGCTACAAACACGTGTGCGTGAGTAAATAGTAGAAGTGATTATTTAAGGCACTTTTTCTGGAACACAAATAACCTAATATAAATCATTTTAAATTTGCTCAAGTTTAATTGGAAAAAAAACATTTTAATAAATATGTTAAAATTTATCATAGTTTATTTTGTTAATCGAGTTTAAGTTTTAATTGCAGGTAACTTATGTCGTCACTTTAGAAAAATAGCGGTTTAGTACTTTGTGGTACCTCCTTTTTTTAAATGACCGGTTCGGTTCGGAATTGAAGTAACCAATGTCTGCAAAGCATCCAGCTGAATTTTCTCATATTACACTTTTTTAATGAATTTATCTACCTCAGGTATTGTTCGTGCTCTCTTCTTTGCTACTTGAACTTTTATTATGCAAAAGAGGTTCTCAATCCGGTACAGGTCAGGGCTGTTCGCAGGCCACTCCAATATCGAAATAGTCCTTTTAGAAATTGTTTAACCTGAAATGGTGGAAGAGATTTACTATAACAAAATTTAATGATTGTTTTGCTAAAATTTTTGCTCGGTGACAAGCGATCCTCTGATGATGGTAGCAAATTCTCATTTAATAGTTTTTTTTTTTTTTACAATATATTTTTTTGCAACAACCGGTTTTGTAGGTTCACTCGTTTTAATAAACAACCTACAACGCTGGTATTTTTCCTACTGGGGCCTGTTCCTCTTTTTCTTTCAAACAAGTTAGTTGACTCTAATTTTTTGATGAATTCAGCCACTGAATCCCATTATCACGAAACTATGTTTTTTGTTTTTTTTCTTTTTGGAAGTCAGATCTTCCACATGCTAAGTGTAGAGTTTTTCCTAGGGACCGTTGCGCATAGTGTTTCTAAGTTAGGTTGCATTTCAATTAGGTGGCATTGAGATAAAATTTCTTGCTCAGGTCACTAGATGACAATTTCAAGTACGACTAATAGGTATCTTTTTGTTTAAACTGCAACCGAAACCAAAACTTTAACCTAATCAGACCATAATATTGAGCAAATATTTCCTGGCCTAAGAACCTGAAAAAAAAAAAACATTGAAATTTTACGTCTACATTATAATTTTTCAAAGAAAGAAAAATTATGATTATTTTCAAAATTGGCGCATTGTAGTTTCGTGGCATCAAAGCGCTTTTATTTGCAATCCTTGACCTGGAAACATTTCCATTTAAAGTATTCGCAAATAAACATCTCGAAGGTAACATCAAGGGATACTGCATTTTGGATGGGGATTTGCTTCTTTTATAGGGTAGCAAAAGGTCAAAAGATATGTATCTGTGTATATATAATTCTTTTTTTTTTTTTCTATTGCATCTATGAAAATGTTTTCGCTGTGTTCCCGTTTAATATAAAATCAAAAGTGTTATCCAAAATGATTACATCTGGGTTAGTTAAAGGAATATGAATTTGTCAATTTTCGGTCAAAATTTCCTCGAAATTGTATTTTTGAGGTGAAGCATGTACATATATTGCATTTATTTAGTACTCTTTTTTTTTCCAATGAACCCACCGCCTTCGTCAAATCACTGAATCAACAGTTGATGACCGGGTGGTATCGAAAATACACACCAAATGCAAATATCAAATGAGTATAATTAGATTATGCTTACAAACAGTCGTTGCTCTACCACAAATGTCGGTGTACAAAGTCAAGGCTATTGAAATAAATAAATAAATAAAAACATTCTTGAAAAAATTGCACGAGAAGCTAGTCTCTGTTTTTATGAGGAAAAAAGCTAATTGAATTATTTTCTGCTTGGTTGCGAGTTGCGACGTGAGATACTACAATATATCGATATTATACTCTCGTGCGCAAGTATCGAAAATTAATTTCCAATGGCTGCCATTGATATTGAATTAAAAAGTCGCATGTACGAGCAGTTTCCCCTTTCTTTTATCTTGTCAAAGAAAAGATATTTTCTTCGTTGCTCTCTGATTTCTCCGATAAATTCAAAAATGAATCGTAGACAGAGTATGATACCCTCGTTTATGTAAAAATAGTTTGCTCTGCTCTTATTTTTCATCTTGACAATTCCTAATACTGTCCGGATATAAAAGAACCTAGTGCCCTTCAATAGATTCCTGTAGTAGTAGTATGGCAATTTGATATCTACTGCATCCATAAAGAATGGTGTTGCTACAAAGTTATCAAATATCCAATTAAGTTGAAATCTTCTTCTCGAATGGGAATCGGATATCGGTTGGTAATTTAATCGAAAGTCAGCGTTTTATTTCTAAAAATATCATTTTCTGTCATTACGCTACAAATATCTTATCTGCTTAGTATAGATATTAACGTCTGTTATTCCGGTAAATAATCGTTATCCAATTCTTACTCCTAAGCAAATCGTTTGATAATTTTTATTAGAGATATCACTGATCTGTGATGTTGCCTCTCAATTTATAGCTTCTGTAGGTAGCGGGTTATCATTTTTCCAAGTACCTAACTAAAATTTTATTTTTATTTACTTATTAATAATTTTAAAATTTCAATTGTAAGGATTGCAAATGGAGAAAGAAGTGCAAAGACAAGTCTTCACGATCCATAAAAGATCTCCACAGGACTAAGGAACTTTGACGGAATGTTATGCCTTAAATGGTTTCATTTCTGGTTCCCAATGAGCAATAGATATAAAGGTGACATAGACCAATGATTTGTTCAATGTTAATCCGTAAGAAGTTAATATGGTCTATGCAAAAGAATCGGGCTCGAAAGCCTGCTTTTTCAAAACCTAGTGTTCTTATTCAATCTGATACTCTCTTTGTTATATATTCCTCTTCAAACTCCGCACTCCACCAAAACGATTCTTTTTCTCCTTCTTTGCTAAATTGATATGCCACCCTTTTTTCTTTTCTCCGAGAATTGCTTATTTTCTCAGACTTGTTTATCAGTGAATGTAAGATTTCTGTCGATGAATTCATGTAGTGTCGCTGAGAAACTTGGTAAGGTTCGTTTCAATTACGATCATTTTGTTTTTCTTAACCAGTTGTTTACTAACTTATAGAACCGATGCGTATTCGTGAATTTGTTGTAGCGGCGTTTTGCAAAATCAGAAAATTTGTTTTCAGTGACCAAACTGACAATAAATTTCATTGAGAGATGTTTGGAACTTCAACCGCTAGTAAGTTCTTTAGTGATGCTGTATGTTTCTTTTCTGTCTTCAATCCGTTGATATTGAGTATGTTCTCGTATTACGAACGTAACCGCCGCATCTGCTAAAGCTTTTTCACAAGCTTCTAACAATTATATATGTTCTCATGAACTGAGCTTCTGCCTTACTGTAACATTTATGGGATCACCAAACCTATCTGGTCATTTATCTGTGGAGGATTTGCTCTTATTCTCTTCTTTCTCTTTTTATGTTAAAGGTTGGATTTCTGCTGCTGAGAGTCTTTGAAGTACTTAGAAAGTTGTTGGAGTCCTTCTGTCTATAAATCCTATAAATCCTACTTTGCAGATGGGTTCTTTACAATATCGTCTGTACTTCAGCAAGTTCCAGTCATCTTAAGAGGCAAATGATAGTTGTCAACATTTTAATGTTCGTTAAACACTTTTCACAAGCACAATTATTTATGTAGTTGACGAATTTTTGGTCGCTGCATGTTCTTTTCCTCTATAGATTACTGAGATCTTGCATTTTAATTAGTTTTATTTGTTTTTAATAGATTTATTGATTTAATATTTTGTTTTTATTTTTTTCTTTGTAGGCAGAAAGTCAGTGTATTTGGTATGGGGTGTGCAACAAAAAGGGGGATCTCACTCAATACTGCACATATAATGGTACAGCGAAAAGCATATCACCACAGGGGATAACAGCGTTAATGGAACGATGTTCACATCTTCTCGAAGGCGGTCAGAAAGAATTTTGCTGTGATGCTCAGCAAGTAAGTAATACTTATTTTTTAAATGTAAGACTGGATTGGTGATGGTCAGTAGGTTCGTCGACCACGTAAGAGGATCTGAGTTCAAATCTTGCAAAATACTGAAAAGCAAAAAAAAAAATTAATTAGTTTTTCTTAAGCCAGCCGGGTAAAAACAAACCTCAAAATGTTACAAAAACTCTTTTACTCATCCGCCAATCGGAGTCGGCTATTTATTTATTATTTTTTAACCCTGTTGGAAGATTATAGAGAATACGTCTACATACATAAAAATATATGATCAACATTCCGGGTCTAGTCCTACATACTGGTACACGAATTAACGAAGTAATATCGGATGAAGTGTTTGACGCATTGGTTTCGTGTTGACTGTAATGGGGCTTCATCGAAAATCGTATTGGGGTAGTTTTCCATTACAAATGCAACATGGACAAAGCGAGATCTAATGGGTTTTTGTTTTTGTATTTTACTACAAGTATAAAGTTGTTCAATGGTGCAAAGGGATTTTAAGGCCGCCTTATATATGACCATCGGAGCATTGTGAGAACTAGAATTTCTATCAACACCAGTAATATCGAATCAAAAAAAAAAAAAAAAAAAAAAAAAACCATCGAAAATTTAAGGCTGGATATGAAAATTTCCTAAAAATCTGAGTCTCGATTTACCAAAGGAGATTTGGCATTCAGCGCATAAAAAAGGCACACTGGGCATAGTTGCACTGAAGCTGAAGAAAGCTTGTCGCCGAATTCTTTCTCTTGACGAAAAAGTCCGTTGAAGAATCTTTAAATAAACAGTACGATTGAATACGAGTATATGCTCCATCGTTAAGAGAACCGTCAACTGAGCTATGCTTTCTTCCTTTTTGCCAAAAAGATGTCCAAACATCGGAAAGTTTTGTCAGAAAGTTGTCAAAACTTCGCAAAGTTAATCAAACACTTATTTTGAAAGAAAGAAAGAAAGAGTCTTCACAACGGCTCTCTACAAAAAAATTGTTGCAAATAAACTGTGGAAAAGACCTTTTTTCACAAAGCGAATCCAACTTAAAAATGTCTCAAAGACTACATTCCGCATTTCATATCACCCATATGATTGGTCACCTAGCAGCCGAGACTATAATCTAAATACTTGTAGAACAAGCTATAACGCATTCTTTGTGGTTCCTTCAGCAAAATCAACCATTTTATTGTTGTCCTCTTGATCACAGTGGTTCTGTTCTGCATAACTTGTTGGCTTTTTCTTACTTTAAACTATTTTCATATAAGTACGTAGTTGCTAGAGTAGCTTATTTAACATTTTACTGTTTTTCATCAAGGCTGAAGTGCGGTTCTCCTTAGGTAAAACTTTCTACTTCAAGTCTGTTCCTTTATCTAGCCGATCAAGTACGTAGTAAAAAAACAAGTATCCCAACGATTCCAAAAAATTAGAATGGCCAATCCGTCACTTCCTCCTCTTTTAATATTGAGGATTCCAGATCGTAATATTAAAAGAACTTCACGAGTGACTTAACGGCTTAGGTCGTTGCCCGTTGGCTTATCGTCTAATTAAGCCCGTGTACTCACATGCAAATCCACCTACCACCAAATCCACCTTCTTTTTTAACATTAGAAAGACCACTAGATATCTACAATATATAAATACGCTCTATTTTAAAAATTAGACTCCTTTCAAAATTTAAATCTATAGTGACTTCTGACTATAATACATAATATAATGAATAATAACACACGCTTCACAACGAGGCATATAGCTGAACGATATTGGACATATCTAAATTAAGCGTAGAAAATCATTTGCGCAGACTGCAATGCACAACTGATATACAGGGTGTCCCCGTATATCGTCAAGGATAATTTGGGAAGTGATTTTTGGGAACATTCTACAGTACGGGTACCATATATCTCCAATGTTGACATCATTTATCGAGGATTTAAGAAATGGCTTACTTTGGTGTAACCTGATCCATGTTAACGGAAATTGATCTGTTAATACTAATAGTTTCGTTTAGTACTTTATTTTTAGAAGGAATTCTAGTCTTTGTAACTGGGTTTAGATAAAATTGATATCTTGTTTGAGTCAGTCTTCAGACATTCAATTTCTAAGCCTGTTCAATTTTTCTTGGTAATACTAAAATCTATGGGTTTTTTAAAACGTTATGAGAAAAGTGACCTCAAAATCAAAAATTAGTGTATTATGCATCAAAATTAAACACCTCCGTCCCTGCAAAGAAACTTTGAAACATCCTACGTAAAATTGGCATCTCAATTATGTAGTAATGGCATTAAATGTACCTTCGATCTTGATGAGCTTAGAAAAACTTAAGTTTGCATCTATTACCTGCCTTATAGCTTTATGATAACAAAAGTCTTGTCAACATTATGAATTGTATTGGGTATATATTTTAATTCGTGCGGTTTTTTTTTTTCAAAATTTGAACGTTTATTTAAGAAAAACATGTACAATAGTATTATTCAAAGTATTTCTGGTTATTTGTGGATCCCATCCCAAAAGAACTGCGCCGGCTTCGCAGCCAACAATGAATCAAGCCAATTTTTGATATTCTGCTCTGATGTGAACCGTATTTCAGTGAGGGCGTTCTGCATCGACCGGAACAAATGGTAGTCAGAAGGGGCAAGGTCTGGGCTATAAAGCGGGTGGGGTAAGACTTCCCATCCACTGTTTTCCAAATAGTTCTTAACCGGAATAGCAACGTGGGGCCGAGCGTTGTCATGATGGAAAATTATTGCCTCTTCAAACGGATTAATTGTGTTCGGTAGCGTTGTCCATTGATGGTTTTACCTGGTTTTAGCAGCTCATAATACAGCACACTCATCTGAACCCACCAAATACAGAGCATTACCTTCGCGGGATGGATATTCGACTTTGCCGTTCACATATGATTTTTTGCGCTTGAGGTTGTCGTAATGGATCCATTTTTCATCACCAGTAACAATCCGATGCAAAAATGACTTCCTTTTGTGGCGTTCCAGCAGCATTTCGGACATGCAAAACCGCCTTTCGTTTAAACGTTTTGAAATGGCTGCTTGAGTGACACCCAAAGATTCTGCGGGCTCTTCTTGTGTTTGGCAACAATCTTCATAGCTGATTGTTGCCCAGGACGTTCATCGTCTTCCAAACCAAAATCACCACTTTTAAATCGTGCAAACCACTTTTGGCACGTTCGCTCAGCTAGCGCATGTTCACCATAAACTTCCACCAAAATACGATGACTTTCGGCAGCAGTTTTCTTCTTATTAAAGTAATGAAGAAGAACTCACCGCAAAAACAGAACTTTCAGGCCCAAAGTTCGACATATTTGAGTGAAAAAAAATTATTGTTCTTTACGCTTTAAATGAATGACATATACTGAAATGACGTACAATGACAGTAGCTTTCCAACGCCTGTTCCAATGGAATAATAACAATGGAATAATACAAGTTACGCCATCTCTTAGCAAACCGCACGAAGTTATAGACCCAATAATTTAATTCGATATAACCACACTAGCGAGATCATCAGTCATATTTACTTTTGCGTTTGCAAATTATGGCTGAGTTCCTCATTTACTCCACTTCAAACTCGATGAAAGCTAATAAGCGTGTTATTATTGACATCAATAAGGTATGCTGATTATGTCCATTGCTTTTTTGATCTGCTATCTCATCGTAAATTACAAATAACCTTCAATGATGCAGCGTGGCATATTCATGGCATTCGTAGATGTGAGCATATTTCTTCATATACAACGGACATATTAGGCTTTAATTTACGAGAATATATTAACGTCATGATTTTATATAAAATCATTTATATTCAGTATCCGTCTCATCTGTACAACAGACTTAATTTTACTCTCTTTTTAAGAACTCTAAATATTGTTTCCCTAATAGCATTCACCTTAACTCCTCGCGTTTATTCTTTATTCATACTGTAACACTATGGAACTCTGTACCATCATACATCAAATCTATGATTAGTCACTCTAAATTTAAAATTGCAATCCTGGTCCATTTTTTCACTTCGACGATTGTAATCTTAATGTAAAAACCATTTTAATGAACTAAATGAAATGAAATAACCAAACCAATCACTCTGATAAGTACTGCCCTTAATTGGATAAACTGAAGGATGCAATCAACGAAAAACTCCCGGAACTGGTTAATCGGAGGGGCGTCGTTTTCCATCAAGCCAACGCTAGACCGTATGTCTCTTTACAGGCTCGGTAGAAGTTCTCTCAGAATTCACTTAATGGAAAAAAACTCGCTTCGTTAGAAGCTTGTAAAATCCACTTGGGGCGCAAGTTTTCACCCAGAAAAATCAGACGTATTACGAAAGTGGCATTATGAAATTTCCCAAAAAATGACAGAATGTGATTGTAAATAATGGGGCATAATATTTATATAAGTGGTTAAAATGTTTCCTGACAATAAATATTTAACCTTTAATTGCAATTAAAAAAAAACAGAGGGCACTTATTGGCGAACTCAATATACGATCAGTCCTCAGGGCACATTCAAAGAAGGGGCTAGGCGCGATTAGTCCTAACCTACATGCCTATAGTGCTTGTCTATGATTAAGGTACTGTGATACGGAATATCAAACTTCTATGTTTCATAAGTTAATGGCATGGATCCAGAATGCACTGATATAATCTCTAGAGAATAGACTAGGTAGGAGCCTAAAAAGTATTGGATTTCTCACTATTCTGTTAAGAAGGCCCTCGTCCTGAAGTATAATTGTCTGGTCACATGTAGTCGTATGAAAAGTGTACTAGATACATCTAGCAATATAACCTTTCCAGAAGCAATAAAATCTACTACACATTGATACTGCAGAAAGACTGCAGCAACAGCGGCAGGTCCGACTCTTAACTCAGTAAATACTGTTTGACTCACTAAATTTCGTATTGTATATGAGTTGATCATAACTGATTTCGATGGGTAAGAGGAAATTGCAATCAACTCGCAGCAAATATATAGCTTATGTCGCGATATGCAGAGATTATGAAGAGAAAAAAATCAACATCCACCTGTTATTTAAATTAAATGAACTATCTGAAGACTTTGTTCGGAAATCAAATTTAATTAACATAAAAACATCCAGTTTTCTGTACATATTCCCAGAATAATGTTGGTCAGGAGTTAAAATAAACAAAAGGAAATTATTTAAAGTCTCTAGCTTATACAGTTGCGGTCAAAATAATAGTAGTGGAAGTCAAAACATAATTTTTAAGTTGTTTATTTGTTTGTTTTGACTGTTTTTATGACCTTTACTGTAAAAAAAAAAAACAGTTAAATAATGAGAGCACAACAATTTTTGTACATCTATGTTTGCATATTCTTTGTTGTGTTGCGCAAATTTGTCGAATGTGCACCTGTTATTAATGAAAGTTGTGGATTTCGTCCAGTCAAAATAATAGTAGTGCTTCGAGTGATTGGTTTCAAATTTAAATATTTTCACATTTTAGAATTGGAAAGTGCTGTAAAGGTTAGAATCGTGTTCTTTTATAAAGTTTTCATAACATTTATTAAAAAAATCTTTATATTTTCGTCAGCAATGCGACCTGAGGTCGCACCTGAGACGCGAGGATATAAAAAAGTTAATTTCCGAAGGTAAAACCTATTTAGAACTCCAGAATCTAATTGGCTGCTCACCGACAATAATTAGAAATGCAATTAAGTACTCGCCAAGGCCGGAAACACGTGGCCGTAAGCCGGTACCACTTAAACCACTTAAATTGGCCAGCAGAGAAGTGGAGAAAAATGTTGTGGTGAGACGAGTCCAAAATGGAACAGAATTTAATTCTCAGTACACGACAAAAATCATAAAACATGAAGGATCCAGCATCATGTCTTGGGCATGTTGGTCCCATCCACCGAATCCAACAAATCATGGATTAACATCTATACGTCCAAATCTTGATTGAAGTCCTGCTACCGCACGCTAGTAAACTTGCTAAGCAGTGGTTTCTTGCGCACCGGGTCAATGTATTGGAATGGCTTGCACAATCCCCAGACCGATTGATGAGAGTCTTTGGTGCGACGTTAAGAAGGTTGTTGCTACTTGTCGACCAACTACTAA
This sequence comes from Volucella inanis, assembly GCA_907269105.1. Taxonomy (NCBI): domain Eukaryota; kingdom Metazoa; phylum Arthropoda; class Insecta; order Diptera; family Syrphidae; genus Volucella; species Volucella inanis. The sequence continues at coordinate 72,180,311 of OU026157.1, read as the reverse complement.
CAATGACCTTTGGGCAGTTGTGCAACAGTCTTGGATGTCGATATCGTTGGAAAGGTGTCAAAACTTGGTAAACTCCATGCCACGACTTGTGCTGCAGTTATCTCTAATAAATTCACGCAACTAAATATTAATAACATATTTTTTTCCTGATTTCAAAATTAAGCTAACTTGAATGTTTCTTATATTTTAAGATAGATATTCAGCTTGTACACATGTACACACAAATAATATTTGTTTGTACAAAGTGGATTGAGTTATTGTTTCATTCATTTACTTACTTATAACACAAGTTTCACTACTATTATTTTGACCGCAGCTACATTTACCTTTTGGTATAAGATAACCAAAACTACCTATAAGCTCCTACTTTATTCCAGATTCCGTAGGTTAATTAGAAATTAATGGTAAATTAGAGCCCAAAACTGGGACGTTGTTCAACATGGACTGGTAACCACCATAAATTGAACTTTTCGTTTCGAAGGATTGGTAGAAGACATGTTCTACGCAGTGTTTGTTATTCGTTTGATATTCCAAATTACATTCAACACATGCAAAAGAGTCCTTGTTCTACTTAACTAAAAAAAACAACCGTTACTATCAAATAATAAAGAAAAAAAAAAAAAAATACGAATAAATCTAAAAATCAATTAAATCGAAATGTTTTATTTACTAGGTTGTGTTGTGTTATTTATTTAGGTTGTGTGTGTGAAGAAATCTTTTGAATTATTCAGTACAACAACTCTCATCTGTAAACGCTACCACTTCTAACACATATATATCTATCAGTGTTCATATTCAAACCTTCTTATTTAAACTATAACGAAGGAGCTTATGAAATATTAATTGTTTTCCTTTAATTTTAGGTTGAAATTCTGAATAAAAACGTTGGACAGGCGGCAGCATTTCTAGATCGTTGCCCTTCATGTATGGGAAATCTAGTGCGTCATATGTGTGAATTTACGTGCTCTCCCAAACAGGCAGAGTTTATGAAAGTTATTGATAGGAAAATGTCCAAAGATGGTAATTTATTCGTAATAAATGTTGTTTTCGAAATTCTGATCTAACATATTGTATATGTACGTTTACCATTATTTATTTACCATCCCGTCCAGGCAAGGAATACGTCAATGGTGTGGATTTACATATAACGAGTGAATATCTAAACAACACTTACAAATCCTGTTCTCAGGTAAATTGCAAAATCACCTCTTAGTATTGAATTTTAAAATCGATTTAATGAAATCAATTAAAATTTTATTTCGATTGTAGGTTTCCGTTCCAGCGACTGGTCAATTAGCATTGGATATAATGTGTGGCGAATATCCAGCATCAAGATGTAGCGCAACGAAATGGTTTAACTTTTTAGGCAATGCCCAAGATAGTGCCTATGTACCATTTCAAATCAACTATATTCAACATAAAAGTAAATCAGAGATAATTGATAATCATCGACCAGTCGATCCAAAAACAGTTCCTTGCAGTAAAGCATTAAATGTTGGTTAAATCGTGTATTGCATGTAGCCAGAAAGGTTTTATTTGAATTTGTTTTGTTTGATTTCAGGATAAAACACTTCCATGTTCCTGTTCGGATTGTGAAGAATCATGTCCAATACCACCACCAGAACCACCAATTCCACAACCGTTCACTATTGCTGGTTTCGATGCGTTTACTGTGATAATGCTGGTGGTGTTCCTTGTTGGTTCTGTACTCTTTTTGATGGGTGTTTGTCTATTCCCATCAAAGAATGCCGAAGGTAAGTTTTATTATTGGTTTTCGTGTTTTTGATTTATTTTTGGTTTTGTAGATTGAAATTGAACTTTTTTTTCTCTATTTAAAAAAAAAAAAAATGCATGTTTTTTTATATAATCTAATTAAAACATGACAAGTTGCATGTTAGAGGACAAAAACGAATCAAGTGTCATGCGAAAACGATTAAAACAAAACATGGATTGTTTTGTAGCGTAACTAAAATTAACACGAACGTGAATTTCGTTGGTGAAAATTTCAATTTAACTCTTCACGTAATGGGTGAATAAAAGTAAAAAGATACGGACGCTTTATTTTGAATTTAAAACTATTCGTCATATAGTTGGTAGTATACTCGTGATTGTTTTTCTAACTCCTATGCTAATTGATCCCTGGCTTCCTAATTTAAACAATTTATTCAAAGAAATATCTGTTCAATAGTTTATAATGCCTTTATAGGAGGTATATGTTATCTATATTTCTGTTCTTCAATTGATACAGATTCAGACAATTAACAAAAAACAACGTCGTGTACCATATCCGCAACAAAATTATTACACAAGTTCGTACTCATTGTTTAGTTTTTTTTTTTTTTTTTTTTTTTTTTTTTTTTTTTTTTGTTGACTTGTATACGGGTACAATACAAATTTTATTTCATATTCCTTTTATAGGGACATATAGCGATTTGAACTTAATTTGAGAAAAAGATCCATTGGGCCTGGCGCAATGCCTCTTCTTCTTAGTTCCTTCTTTATTATATCTGCTTAGGATGATTCATTATTTTCGGTCTTAATGAGTTTATTTCAATGCATAATACGTTTTTTTTTTTTTTTTTTTTTTTTTTAACTGAATTCACTCCTCGCTTTATTGCTCTAACCTACTTTAAATAGATTCATGCAGAATTATCGTATAGCGTTTTTTGGTGGAGTAGACATCGGACATTCTTATGTCGTATATATGTCATGCGTTTACAAATGACGTCATCGAAAAACTGCAAAATTTCTTAGGATTCTGGTCAATAGGTATTTAACTTTAAGCATATTCTCCAACTAATTGGCCTTATTTCTTATTGTTTTTATGATCATAAGTGCCACTGAGCACGAACATAAATTTCCTCCTACAAGGTTGCACCTCAAAATTTTGCGTTTTTGTTTTTATTTTCTCCTTTTCATCTTTCTTACAGGCTTTTTCCGCCCATTTCTACTTGGATAAATTGTCTATAGTCGTACATTTATCTGGGTGAGATGTGATCTCAATACGAATCATACACCGATCTATTGAAATCACAATTTCACGAGTGGATTTTGTGTAACGGACGTGTCAAAAGACCTTCAAGATCATGCGATTTGACACCTCTCGACTATTTTCTCTAGGTCATTTAAAAACATTGGTATATACGGATGGTATTATCAACGCATTAGTTGCCAAAAATTGGATGGGCAATATGATTTTAGTAAGACGCACTCGAGGTGATCATATGGGCGTAATGTCAACAATTTTCAATCATCATCATTTTTTGATAACAGGTTCGAAAGAATGTCTCGAATTTGCTAGAATTTTTCTCGATCTTTTGGGACTCAGTCTTATCGACGATGTCCTGAATATTGGCCTCCAAGGCCAGAATAGTTTGCATACACCAATGACTACATAGCACCACAAAAAGTAAACGTAAACATTCGCCTTATCTTAGAAATTGGAACTGGTCAATTATTCTTCCACCTAAATGAAATCAAAGTGCAATTATGAAACTAATTTTTCACAAATTAGCAAACAATTTCTCCGGAGTGATTTAAAGGAGATATGTGCAATTCGATTTGAATTAGCCTTGAATACTATATTTCCACCGAAGGATACTAATGAACTATTTGTAATGCCCTTTAGAGCTCGGTTTATCACATTAACCTTTAGCGCCAACTTACACAAATCAGGGCTCAATGTACTTAGTGTTTAATGTTAGGTTTAAGGTTAAGTTTTATCAATTAACAAGATAATTTATTGGGTTGTCACCTAAGAGTATTTGAGTTTTTATTGTTTATTTAAGTTCCGAGTGTGGTGTCGTTCTAATACTACCTGCGACCAACTTATAACATTGATCTTTACCATCACCTTGAAGTTCCAAAAAATCACATTTTACGTCCCAATATATATAGTAATGTAATCATAAAATATTTCGTAATTTGTACCAATTGCTTAAATGGCCTCTAGATTTACGTTACACAATCGCATGACACTATTCAATTTTGACTCATATAAACATGCGCACACAATTTTGTGCACTAACCACTTATTTGTTGTTTGTTTCCAAAGCATGTTCATCCACAAGTACTAGCTTATGAAATTGTTTTAATGTAAAAAAAATATACGAGTAATTGCAGTAGCTAATATTGATGGATGAAGTGTTATTAAATCATCTGTTTATATTCATGGCATTTTAACAAAATTATTTACTAGGCACATGGTTTAGAAGATACGATTGTATAGGTTAGCTACTCTAAAAGTTGTGTGTGCTTGTTAAATTTAAATTTATTTATATATTAATTTTGTATATGGTTTTTGTTGAGACGTAAGCAAAACAGATTTTTATTATCGCCTTACAATGATTTGGTACAGAGTATTTGATTTTATTGATAAAACTGAATCAAGAAATTGTAAATTTAAGATAATTGTAAATTTTTTTGCTTCTATTTCTATTCTAGAGAGTAATAATCATCAATCTTGTCAACAGTTATATTCAATTGAACAAACAAATACGTTTTTAGAAGTTATTTCATTAATTGTAGTGATTTACATAATTTCAATGCGCCTGCGAATTAAAGTAGCCGATGGTTTAGTTTTTTATATCCAAAAAAAAAAAAAAACATATTTAAAATACATAGTTTGAATTTTATTAGAATCAAACAAAACCATTAGATCGTAATTTTTTTATTTTATTATTTTATTTTCTGGCGAAACTTTTTCCATTTCGATTGCTTAATCTTCTACATATGTTCAGTGAATGGTGGAAAAATATTTCCTGTCCGGATCCTACCACAAAAGATCAATGAGTTCAGATCTGGAGATCGTAGGGTTTTAGAGTCGATCTTGGGTAATTCTGGTAAACTAACTACTAAAATGATAACAGATTTGTGCTACAGACAATCTATTAAAAATGGTTTAAAAAAAAAATAAATAATGATACGTCTTATAATATTGATTAGAAGAAACTTAAATTCATATAAATAAGTTAGGAAAGACATTTTCCCATGGTCTTTATATCCTGGTGGAACTATTCCCCTTGTCCTTCACTGTAATCATCCAGGTTGTATGACAATCTATCGAATTTTATAAGCAATTTGGCGACTATTTTGGAATAATCTGCAGCTTTGTGATTCCCTAAATAGTTGTTAAAAACTGATACGAAACTTGTCTATGCTTCCGATTCATGTGATATGTAAAACCAATGTGGTTTATAAGACTACGGATTTGTGCTTGCTTTTAGTTTTTTTCATACTGAGGCCAGGATTGGCAAATATACTTAAAGCAATCACCATTCTTGTTTAAATGCTTACACAAGTTGTTTAATAAGCCCAAGTTTAATATGGAGGGGTAGAACGATGTTGGTTTTCCACGCAGACATATCTATTCTCGACGACCAATCTTCCTTACTATAGTGTTCATTTTTCCGACTGTCCTATAGATAAAGAAAACAGGGGTATATACACCCTGACTGTCTCGAACTGCAATCAACTTCAGACTGCTATAATTTCCAAACCGTTCATTACTGTGAGCTCAAATTTTGACACATGACAGATAATTTTATTATTTACAAGCCTTTTAAACGATTTGCGTCTTAGTTGTGTTGAAAAATTTTTATCCGCGATGGAATTCAATTGGAATTCAATTGATTGCTTTATATTTGGCTGGAAAACTACAAGTAGCTATCGTTAGAGCCCTCCAGCACCATAGCTCGTTACCGTAATACTGGCAGCGTTGCAAAACGCCATAGAGGTGGTCATAAAAAAAAACAGCAACATCGGCAGAAAATGGTTCGGAAAGTGAAGGCTCGAATTGAGCGAAATCCGCTTCGAAGTGGAAGAAAAATGGCTCGTGAGCTCAACATATCGTTGGAATGGATGCAAGACATACTGAAAAATGAGCTTGGGCTCAAGCCATTGAGGTTCCAAAAAGCACACGATCTTACACCGCAACAGAAAAAAGTTAGAGTCGAAAGAGCGAAGGAGTTGCTACGCTTGCACGAAAGTGGTGAGTTGCCGAATTTGGTTTTTTCCGATGAGTCGCCCTTTGTTATCGAGCAATATGTCAACAAACAAAATGACCGAGTTTACTTGCCAGAGAGGTCCTTCGAAAATGTATACCTTCGGACGACCACCAGAAAGCAGGCAGCACCGATGGTGATGGTTTGGACCCCCATAACCGCCGATGGTCGCTCTCCGCTCGTATTTTTGGAACGTCGCGTCAAAGGCGTAAAACTGTCTTAGAGACAGTATTGAAGCCTTGGGCAAACAATCATTTCGCTCGCAGACCGTGGACTCGGAAGACCGTGGACCGGAAGACTCGGCACCGTCTCACAAAGCGCGCGTCAACCAAGGTTGGTTAAAAAACAGTGTTCCACACTTCATTTCTTCGACACAATGGATTGCAAATTCTTCGAATGCAAATCCGTTGGATTTCTCTGTCTGGGATATTTTGAAGGTGAAGGTTGGCACTAAAAAATACCAAAGTTTGGACCACCTCAAACAAGCACTTCGTCGTGAATGGGCCAAAATACCGCAGAGCCACTTGCGTGCAGCGTGCGATGCTTTCTTCAGCCGTCTCAAGGCCATTATTCGCGCCAAAGGTGGACATATTGAAAACTACGGATACAATTTGAAAATTGATGTATTTTCCAACATTTTTTGCTTTGGCACAATAAAATTTATCAAAAAATAAAAAAATTATAACATTTTAAAAAGTTGCAGTTCGAGTCAGTCAACCTGTAGTGGAACCATATTGCTAACTTAATAAAAATTTGCCATTTTTAAATCTGCACAAATTGACCATTGATGTTGAATAAACGAAGTTTTCAAATGTTGACTCTTTGTTGACATTCGCCTTGAGTCGGAATCTTCAAACGTTGACTCACCACTCCACTGAATTATTTTCTTCTAGTTACTGACTTCGGTGTTGCTGGGTCCAATGCAATCGCTTCTTATATGCGGAGCTTAATAAGAAACTCCTCGCAGCTTTCTGATGAAAGTTTGCTTCCAGAAGTCTACGTTTGAGAATGTAGGCACAGGCGGGTTTAACTCAGCCCATATTCATCTGTGCTGTTATTCCTGGTGATCTACAACGTCTGCTACGTTTGTAAGTTATGAACAGCTTTCTATCGTCAGATGTTGTGATGATCTTGAAGCGTTTAGCTCGTCTTTGTTGCTTATTGCTCCGTTGACTTAAATTTGTTTATGTTGTAATCAACAATTCTTCGCGCCTTATTCATTTCTATTGAAATTTTTCGGTTACATTTGTCACTTTTGATGATAAGCAATGTGTTAAGTGAAATTTATTTCTTCTTTGATTTTTTTTTTTAAACCGTTAAACATTCGGAGATGTTTTCTTAGCAGAATTTAAATAAAAACTAAGAAAACCGAGTCTGTCATTTAATATGTACATTGCGACGGTTTACCTAATTAAAGGAAAGGAAAAATAAGGAAACTAAATAAAAAAAAAAGGATGAATTTTTTATAACTGCCATTATAAAATAATAATACATACATGAGAAAACTTACTTGAAATATCATTACCAGCAATTTAATTTTTTTAAAACTTTTTTAAATTAATTACGGGCACTGGAAATTACAAAAAAAAAAAATTAATTACATTTGAAGAGCGAGAATAATTCTGAAGTCAATTTGAAACTCATTTAGAATAGTTTATTGTATTGTATGATATTTTATCGCAAATACGAGTACTTTGGAAATACTTTCTCCTATCATACATGTTTATTTGCTATTCGGATTTCATGAAAGGGTTGTAATATTCAATAGTTAACTCTAATAATAAAAATAACTAATAATACGTTTGCCTCTTAATTAAAAATGTATTTCAAAGATATCAGATATCCAAGCATAGTAATTCTTTTGCATTATGTCTTGAGTGTCGCTGAACAAAAGATTTCTGTTTAACTCACTGGTTGTTTTAAATATCTGTATGAATCTTTTACGTGAATGATATCAAATTTAACACGTTGACTGCCACCGATATTTTCAGAAATCTGGCCTAAAATGACAATTTGATTTAATCACATTATATTATTAAAAACTGTAATTCTAGTGCATAGTTATCATCAGAAAGCAAAAAAATGTGGCTTCTGTAACAGAAATCTCTTCTCGGAAGCCAACTACGAGTTATTGGGTATGTAATTTAATTCGTGTGTTTTGTTTTTCAAAATTTGAACGTTTATTTAAAAAAACATCTACAATAGTATTATTCAAAGCATTGCCCATCTGAAGCTATGACTTTTCCCCATATTTCTGGTAATTTGTGGATCCCATCCCAAAAGAACTGCGCAGGCTTGGCAGCCAAAAATGAATCAAGCCAATTTTTGATATTCTGCTCTGATGGGAACCGTATTTCAGTGAGGGCGTTCTGCATCGACCGGAACAAATGGTAGTCAGAAGGGGCAAGGTCTGGGCTATAAAGCGGGTAGGGTAAGACTTCCCATCCACTGTTTTCCAAATAGTTCTTTACCGGAATAGCAACGTGGGGGCGAGCGTTGACATGATGGAAAATTATTGCCTCGTGTCTGGTCGCATATTCCAGGCGTTTTTGGGCTACTGCTCTCTTCAAATGGATTAATTGTGATCGGTAGCGTTGTCCATTAATGGTTTCACCCGGTTTTAGCAGCTCATAATACAGCACACCCATCAGATCCCACCAAATACAGAGCATTACCTTCGCGCTATGGATATTCGGCTTTGCCGTTGATTTGGCTGGTTGGCCGGGTTTCACATATGATTTTTTGCGCTTGGAGTTATCGTAATGGATCCGTTTTTCATTACCAGTAACAATGCGATGCAAAAATGACTTCCTTCTGTGGCGTTCCAGCAGCATTTCGGACAAGCAAAACCGCCTTTCGACGTCTCTCGGCTTGAGTTCATGTGGAACCCAATTTCCATGCTTTTGAATATATCCAGCTGCTTTTAATGGTTTTGAAATGGCTGCTTGAGTAACACCCAAAGATTCTTCGAGCTCTTCTTGTGTTTGGCAACAATCTTGACAGAGTAATGCTTCTAGTTCTTCATCTTCAAACTTTTTTGACTGCCCAGGACGTTCATCGTCTTCCAAGCCAAAATCACCACTTTTAAATCGTGCAAATCACTTTTGGAACGTTTGCTCAGCTAGCGCATGTTCACCATAAACTTTCACCAAAATTTGATGACTTTCGGGAGCAGTTTTCAGTAATGAAGAAGAACTCCCCGCAAAAACACCTTTTCAGGCACAAAGTTCGACATATTTGAGTGGAAAAAAAGTTATTGTTGTTTACGCTTCAAATGAATGATATATACTGAAATGAAGTACAATGATAGTAGCTTTCCAACGCATGTTCCAATGGAATAATACAAGTTACGCCATCTCTTAGCAAACCGCGCGAATTAAGTTACAGACCCAATAATTCGCACGCAGACACCCTTCGACCTGTCGCTGATCTAAAGCTGAATCATAGATACGCGTTCATATTCGTCAGTTGTATCAGAGATTCAACCAGTTTCGAAAAAAATTAAATTGCAAGAGCTTTATTATTTAGAGAGTCTACCACCTACCAAAAAAAAAAAAAAAAAAAACGCCCAGAATCGCGTTATTTCTGTCCAGCCTGTAAGAGAAGCCAGCCCTTTGTGTGGAAAATTGTTTTAAGAAGTTCCACAAACAATAAAATATTATTTTATTTCTTGAATTTGAATTAATTTTTATAATTATATTTTTTGTTCGTTTTTTAATAAATTTTCTGTTTATGCAATCCAACATTGATTTTTTGTTCTTTTCCCAGAAGCCATCTATCAATATTAGCACTGGTATATTTCGAATTTAATCGTAGCTTCACAAAAATGGCAAGAAAACACAGGACAAGAAAACTCTTAGTTGGCGTCCTAGAAAATAGCGCAATCTACGAGTTATCTCGTAGTTGGCAGTCAACGTGTTAAAAAAAATTGTTAGAAGTGTAAACAACTTCCATCCAGACATTATCATAAACTTAACTGTAATAACTGCCGCACAGCCAGAGTTTTAAACCTTTTATAATGACAGTATGATCAATGTTTTAACCATCATCGATAAATGAGTGAATTCGTGGTGTATTCGGCGTAATTATTAACTTTGTTGGTTGACTTTTATTCGATTCATCTGACTAAATAATTGTACGAGTTATTATGGTTAACTATTTTTCGCAATGTTAGTCAAAATCAGTGCTAACTCTTGATAACGATTCGCTGTGCTTTTGACGCGTTACCGAATTACCCCCGTTGAAATGAAATGTACTTCATATTTATTGTTTCACTCAATTGAGAAGATAATGATTTGACAACACATAATATGGGTACAAAAGAGTTTCTTATAAAATCTTAACCAACATATGCCTGCCGGGCTTGTATTAAGAATACAGTCTCAATATTCTCAAATGGATAAATGTAGTGATCCATTCATCTTCAAACGCCTCTTGCCTCAACGTCTTGTAAATAGCGTAAACCTGATGAGGCCCATTACAAAAATTCTGCGAAAAATTAAAGGTAGAATTATCACATGAAATACAAAAATGTTAAGAAACTGCTCAACTAACATACATATCACTATTAAAAAGGAGTCGAACGAGGACTCGAACTGGCTTCGGACTTTATGTCGTTTACCGAAACTTTTTTGTAAAAAAGCTTTTTAATGTATTCTGCGAATAGGTCATAACATTGGAAAAATTTACTGGGAACTTGCAGTCAATATACAAAGAAAAAGACTTAACGAAATCTAGAAAACTGTTCTTTAACCAAATACTTGTGCAGGGTCAAGATGGCTGATTTTAAAATTCCAGTGGCTAACGGAAATGAATACACTTCTGTAAAGTCTAGCTGAAGTTAAGTGGTTTCGGTGTAACTTGTCAGGGATATTTTCTTCCCTCATGTCCACGGTATGTAGATTATCTGTAAATCCTAGGAAAACAAAAGTAATGATTTCAACCACTGGAATTAAGAAAACATTCAAAGACCTTGTGATTACTTAATTGCACCTTAATAAAGATCTTTACTATATTTTCTATTTTAAACTGAATGGATGCGAAGTATCCACCTGCGCAGACGGTTAAAAAATAGAATGCGGAATTAACTCGAGGATCGCTTAAGAGATATATTCTACTTGAACTGAATTCCAGATATAAACTATTTTCCAGGCCAGGACTGGCATTAAATGAAGCAAATATAGATACATAACTTGCAGATAATTAAGAAGCTAGAGTCTAAACTTTTAGATTTTAGATAATCTTCCTCATTGCTATGGTAATAAAACATTATAAAAATGTCATCATATGTTTAATCCATTTTCCTGTGGAATTTATCCCATAGTAGCCTCCACAGTACCGATAAATCGTTTAGCCGGCCTTGGGCTTATAACCCACTCGTGTAGGAATATAATAATTGGGTTTGACTAGATTGATTGCTATTACTTTCCATTCTATTTACATTGGCCCCTAGGGCATACTAATAATAGATTTCTTGTACCAATATATAGAATAAATTTAAAAGAATGCTGTTATGTTTTTTTTTTTTTTTTTTTTTAATAAAATTTGGTTATGGTACTTCACCATGTATTTCTTTATATATTTTTCGTCAACACCATTTTCCGGCTTAGGTTTGATGGGAGAAATATTGGATAGCGGACTATATAATGCTACTGTTGGGCGAAGATTAGCAGGACATACAAATAATGAAATAGCGGCCGATCAAGAAGACTCTCCGTTACAATCAAAACGATCCAGTAGGTTTAAAAACAAAAAATAAAAATCTCACCTCATGTTTTGTCATTCCTTTTCTTTCGTCGGATACTATACCATTTTGTCATAATTTTTATTATTATCATATTTTTTCTGTTCTGTTTAACATAACTTCTGATAAATAACACAAAAATGGTGACGGAATTTATTGTACTTTTCTCACATCTATTTTATTTTATTTTGTTTTGTTCTCATTATGGTGAAGTCATGAGCATTATTTAATTGTTTTATTATAGGTATTTCATTTGTCTATGTTAATTGTGTTTTCTGTGAATTTTTTAAAAAAACATCTAGGCATTTCAGGTGACGGCGTTGAAACAGAAGTCGATGGTGTGCAAACGGATGCGATTGATGTAATTGAAACTGAGCAATCGGGAATTTTTGAAGAGCTTGGTGCAAAAACAGAAAAATTCCTGGAAGCATTCTTTACGGCATGGGGAAAATTCTTTGCTTCCTATCCATGGACGACTTTATTGGGAGGTAAGTTGTTGAATTAAAAGCTATCAATATACTTGTATTCCTAAAGTGTTACTTGAATTTCAATTTTCTTATGCAAACGTGGTTAGAATGGAAGGCACAATTTTTTTGTTTTGTGATCTGTTAGTCAAAAATCATGGATTTTGTGAGAAAATTCAGGTAGCTACTATCTATTTTGAAGGAATATTGCATATTTTGTAATAATTGTTAATTCGTTTGGTATTCATCAAGGTGCAGTTTTATGTTTAACTCTCTAGGATATGAACGTAAAGTTTATTGGTGACATATAGGATATCGGAAAATGGGATAGTGAAGTGTGCAGTATTCTCCTTCATGCAAGAAGACAAAATGTTCAAAATACCAGCAGCATATTATTAAATTTATTATTGCTACTTTAACAACTTTGTTGTATACTCTTTGTTTGAGAGCATAGCGTGGCATCAGATCATTTGAGTTGCAGACGATTAATGCTATGATAACATTTCATACAGATTGGAATCGTCATTGCTAAAAGAGATGTGTATCATTTTAAATGTATGAAATTTTGATTATATTGCTTCCGTTCGAAACAATTAAGCCCAAATATTCCGATAAAGTAGAATACTAATAAAGTTTTGACTATCAACACGGTGTATCAGAGTTTGCAGCGCTATTATAAAAAATTGGGAACCGATTCAAATTTAGTAGTACCAAATTCTATAGTCCGGGGTGAAGCTAGACCTCAACCATCATTCTTTTTGAATAGATTTGATTATAGGTCAAACATCACTAATTGCACACTAAAATTTCGTAGATAACCTCTTTTATTCGAGCGCTCTTCCTTAAATTTGGATTTGTTTTTGTGTTCAACTCTAATTTTCGTGAAATTTGTCCAGGTACATCCTGACCTGTACATCACAGGTGAGCCTGGCTGGTATTGTAAAACTAACAAAGCTAAATATGTATGTACAGTAAGTAAGTAAAAAAATAGGCGGGCAAAACTAAACCACATACACGCTATATTAGGAACAACTAGCAAGTGTTTTCTTCAAGTAATTGTGTATCATCAGCGTTAGAGATTGAAAGTTATTATTAAAACAAAAAGAAATGATAATATGGCGCGTAATAAGTATTCCATGGATCTAAAAGAAGAAATTTCAATAAAAGGGAATTAATCACATATAATGCCAATGAATTTCGTATAAGCCATACAGTAAAGGCAAAGTTCCATAGCAGTTAGTAGATTTTTTCTTTTAAGTCTAAGGTTCCATTCACTGGGGAACGCCTTCCAAATATTTTAGCAATTAAGTCGATGTTTGCTTTTAGCGAGATTCGTTCCATTTCCCATGGATATATTAGCTGTTAAATCTTCAGTCCATATATCATTATTCAATTTCAGTCATCCTTACTTACTTCAATTATGTCAGATGTAATTCAGTATTCGTTCTGTCTCACACCAATATTTTTCTGGTAATCGCTGTATAATAGTCTAAGGAAGAGGTTCTATCATATCGTCAGCATCTATTGGATTGGGGATTGGATATATGATACAATCAAATGCCTTCGTTCACCCATGCACAAAAACTGGTTTACTTTACTTTTCTCCCAACATTCAGTTTGTTTTCCTGGTGGAATAGATGTTTGTTCCCCGGAAGGTTCCGAGATTAAAAAGAGCGCCTTATGACGATCGCAGTATGATCAATCTTGGTGGTTACGAATTGATTTGAAAATCTTTCTTTATGTAAAATACATATATTAAAACAAAGAAATATATTCTGGTTTCTATGCATTATGAAGTGTATTAGACCAGATCCTTTGTTTGAATTGGTGTATTGCAGAATATACTTTTCGATTATACTCGTACATAAATGTACTATCGGAAATGGTCTTTTAACAGCGTTGACAAGATATTTTTTGTATCTCGCACAGGAGGTCGTAGGAACTATATTTGCCGTCTTCCTCAAAGAAGCATGAAAGAAAATGATGCTTTTGTTTTTTCTCGATGCGAACTGCCACTAAGTGTTTCCTCAAGGTTGATTGCGTTATATTACTTTCAATGACAAATTCACAACCTATTGAACGTTGTACTCGTAGTTGTTCTCAGAAGCAATCTGGAGCAGTGAATATCTTCCCGTCACACTCTGCTGCTTCAACCAAGGCTAGGGCCTCTTCAATTTTGCGCATAATTCGTATTATTAAGCAGCCATGTCAGTCGATGTTTTTTGGGGCTAAGAGGATAACCGAATAGTTATACGCTGTTTGATAACGTTTGTTTGAAAGTGAACTTAAAATTTTAATTATCGGTTAAAAGAACAATTCATGGCATTTACTTTTTGAAAATGATATCATGTAAATGTTGGCCACGACTACGTCTGAGGTGTTCCATTCGGAAGGTCCAATTTTAGGCGACTCGTTCGAGCATACCGACAAAAGGTCAATCGTAGCTGGCTTATTCCTGAAGACCTGAGACTTTACATATTCCCAGAGAAAATAGTCCAAAGGTGTCGCGCGATCTAGGCGGCAAATTTACCGTAGCAAAACGTCCGTTAACATGGCGAGATAACGATTATCATTTACGGTAACATTCTGATTTGCTAATTTTTGAAAAAATATGGACCAATGATTCCGCCAGGCCATAACCACACCATACCGTTGTTTTTAATGGATGTAATGGTAGCCCTTGGTACTCTTCGGGTTGCTCATCATCTCAAATACAGCAATTTTGTTTATTAACGTATCCATTGAGCCAGAAATGGGCTTCGTCACTGAACAAAATTTCACGATAAAACACCGGATTATTATTGAGTTTTTCCAGAGCCCATTCACTGAAAATATGACGCAAATTCAAGTCGCCAAGTCGGCAAGTAGTTAAATACGCCAAGCCAAGCTGCTGAGAAGGACGACAAATCGATTTGCCACGGCCTTTGCGTACACCTTCAGCTACAGCTGCTATAGTCTCTTCAATACGTGCTGGATGTGACCTAACCGGTCGAGTATCATCCACTAATGTAAATGGGACTCAAATTTGCGAATGGTATTGGCAAAAGTGGTTTCAGTAGGTCGATTATGCGCTCCGTAAGTTCCTCGAATCGCACGAAAAACATTTCTCACAGGACGCTGATTTTCGTAATACAGCTGAAAAGAGACTCTGTTCTGGTCTGAGTCTTTCCATGATGACTTGCCAAACGATACTGAACAAAAATGACAAAGCAGTTTAATAAAAGTCACGCGTGATCTGTCAAAAAAAAAAGCCTATTGAAAATCAAACCTCACGATGAACCACCCCTTATAATTTTCTATTTATTCTTCTTTTGTTTCCCCTTTCCCTTTCTTTTCTTTTTTTTGTAAAAAAGCCTTCGTTATAATGTTAAATTCCTTTTCAGGCGTTATCGTTGTCTGTCTTCTTGGATTCGGCATTAAATTCCTACATATCACAACAGATCCCGTCCAACTATGGGCTTCACCGCAATCTAGATCTCGTGTTGAACGTGAATATTTTGACTCAACCTTCCAACCATTCTACAGAATCGAGCAAGTGAGCACCTTTCAATAGATCTTATTTCATTATTACATTTTTGTTTTTTTTTTTTTTCTTTTAGGTAATAATCAAAGCCGTTGACATGCCACAAATCGTCCACAACACCTCAAATGGACCAATTACATTTGGGCCTGTTTTTGATAAGCAATTCCTACTGGAGATATTCAATTTGCAACAGCAAATCAAGGCAATCGGTCAAGATGAGGGTAAAAGTTTGGACAAAATCTGTTATTCACCATTAGTAGCTGATTATACTGGACCAAAAACAACATCCGATTGTGTAGTTCAATCGATTTGGGGTTATTTCAAAGATGATCTTGACGAATTTAATGAAAGCGAGGAAGAAAACGGCTTTGAAGTGAATTATTTGGATAGAATCTTTCAATGCATGGGCAATCCTTACATGTGCTTGGCACCTTTTGGTGGACCCATTGATCCAGCAATTGCATTGGGTGGTTTTTTGGCGCCAGGCGAACAACTATCTGGTTCCGCGCAATACGAAAAAGCAGACGCTTTAATTTTGACTTTCCTTGTAAATAATCATCACAACAAGGATAAACTTCATCCGGCTCTGGAATGGGAATCAAAATATGTAGAATTTATGCTCAACTACACAAAACACAACATGACCAAGAATATGGACATTGCATTTACTTCCGAACGTTCCATTGAAGACGAACTAAATCGCGAGTCACAATCAGACGTACTTACAATTTTAGTTTCGTACTTAATAATGTTTGCCTACATTGCAATTTCTCTGGGACATGTCCAGGAAGCTAAACGTGCATTTATTGATAGTAAGATAACGCTCGGTGTTGGAGGCGTTGTTATTGTCTTAGCATCCGTGGTAACTTCGGTTGGAGTATTTGGATTTATTGGATTACCGGCGACATTGATTATTGTGGAAGTTATTCCATTTTTGGTATTGGCTGTTGGAGTCGATAACATTTTCATCTTAGTACAAACCTATCAACGTGATCCACGAAAGCCCACAGAGACACATGAGGAGCACATTGGACGTATTTTGGGTCGTGTCGGTCCATCGATGTTACTTACATCAGTGAGCGAAAGTTGTTGCTTTTTCCTCGGTGGATTGTCTGATATGCCTGCTGTAAAAGCGTTTGCCTTGTATGCTGGTATGGCTTTGTTCGTCGATTTTATCCTTCAAATCACTTGTTTTGTAAGTCTTCTTACATTGGACACCAAGCGACAAGCTGATAATCGTTTAGATGTATGTTGTTTCATTCGTGGAAAGAAGACCGATGCTCCACCAATTACTGAAGGTTTACTCTATAAATTCTTCAAAAGTGTTTACGTACCTTTTCTAATGAAGAAAAACATTCGCATACTCGTTATGATTGTGTTCTTTGGATGGCTATGTTCTAGTATAGCTATTGCACCGAGAATTGATATAGGATTGAATCAAGAATTGTCAATGCCAGAAGATAGTTTTGTACTTCATTATTTCCAGTCACTTCAGAAGTATTTAAGCATTGGACCCCCAGTTTACTTTGTACTCAAGTCGGGATTGGATATGTCGCTGAGTAAAGAACAGAACTTAGTGTGCTCCGGGCAGTTTTGTAATGACGACAGTATATTGACACAAATTTACATGGCAAGCCGACATTCGAATCGGACATACATTGCACGGCCGGCTTCAAGTTGGCTGGATGACTTTTTCGATTGGAGTGCAGCTCAAGCTTCGTGTTGTAGGGTATCACCTGATACTCATGGATTCTGTCCTCATTTCAGTATGTTATTTCAATTGAAATTGTTTTGCATTTAGTATTTAAATTTGTTTTCTTTTCAGATACAAGTTGCGATCAATGTTCAATCCAAAAAAATGTTTTAAATCGTCCGACGGAACATGATTTCAAGAAATATTTACCATATTTCCTAATGGACAACCCAGATGATGGCTGTTCGAAGGGAGGACACGCAGCGTATGGAACTGCTGTGAAATACAACACAGAACCACCAACAAATGAATTAGCCGATGTTGGTTCATCGTTCTTCATGTCATACCATTCGATTTTAAAATCATCAGCTGACTATTACTCAGCTCTACGTTCAGCGCGAAAAATCTCTTCCAACATAACGAACATGATCCGTGGAAGACTTATGTCACAAGGTGTAACACTAAGTGACGCCCTCAAAGTTGAAGTATTCCCTTATTCAGTGTTTTATGTTTTTTACGAACAATATCTCACCATGTGGCCGGATACGCTACAAAGCATGGGAATATCCGTAATGGCCATTTTCATTGTGACATTCCTTTTGATGGGCTTTGATATTCATTCATCTCTAGTGGTAGTGATTACAATTACAATGATTGTCATCAATTTAGGCGGTGTCATGTACTATTGGAATATTTCATTGAATGCTGTATCATTGGTTAATCTTGTAATGGCTGTTGGCATTTCAGTGGAATTCTGTTCACATTTGGTGCATAGTTTTGCAATATCAGTGCAAAATACACGAGAGAAACGTGCCGCCGATTGTCTTACGAAAATGGGTAGTTCGATATTTTCGGGCATCACTCTGACGAAATTCGGTGGAATTTTGGTTCTTGCCTTTGCCAAGAGTCAAATTTTCCAAGTCTTCTATTTTAGAATGTACTTGGGTATTGTTTTAATTGGTGCTGCTCATGGACTGATTTTCCTGCCGGTGCTGCTAAGCTATATTGGTAAGTAAATTTGTTTAATTCAATTTATTATTATTTTTTTTTTTTATTTATTGTAACTTTTATCATCTACTAAAATGCCACCTCAAAATGCTAATTCAACATGGAACTTCCATAATCTAAGTCTACATGATTACCCAATACCTAGTGTTGACTCCTGAAAAGAGAACCTTTTTAATGCATCTTGCTTTTGAAATCACGCATGAGTTAGAACGTCCTTGAAATGGTGTGCCTTGTTAATAAAATACTGATTAATGCTAGTCGTAAGTTGAGTTTTCAATGGTAAATTGAAGCGTGAAATGCATGTAAAACCAACGAAATTGTTTTGTGAAATAAACCTACGGTAACCTCTGACATTATACAACAAATACTTAAATGTGAATAACAATTGAGATTCGTCATTGTGATGTTGTTTGGAATTTTCTGAAGCTATTCATTCCAATAATCGTTTACTACAGAGCACTTTGCATTAATAATTTAGAGGTCGTTTTTTACGAGTGGTTGTAGTTTCTGTGAAATTTTCTATAAAGAGGGTCACCGCTGTCATTTATATAGTTTTTTGGTCTGCCAGTGTCTCTTAAGATTTTTGTTTAGATTGAAGCTATATTGCTATATTTCCCTGTTTACCTTTATTCTCTGTCATTTCCTATAACCTCAACACACCATTTTCTTTTATATCAAACTCCCAAGGTAGCAAAAATTCTGTAGGAATCCTACAGAAATCTTTCTGATCCAGTGATCGTGATGTGTTTGAGTATCAGTTGGTTTTGGAAGAAATCATACTTAATCGTTTAAGAGGGAGATTAGGGCGACGATTTTGGATAGTGTTTATCAGGACTATGGTCGTCCAATTGTCGCTTTTCGTTGAAATCTTTTCGATCATATTCCATTTCCACGAAAGTACTTAATTTCCTTTATTTTCTTGGTCTGCTTATTTTTCCGAAGTGCCACTTCTACCTTGTGTTTTGGCCAGTTTTGGTTACAAGAAGTTCTGAATTTCGATATCTGATTAATTGTAGTTGGTAGAATACGTAATTGGTGAGGCAGTCTTATTTTATTATTTCGTTACATGATATCAATATAAATTTTGTTACATTCACATAATTGTTGGCTATTTTATGTGAGACTATTGGCGATGTCAAGCTCGTGTTTAAGTTCTATAAGGCATCATAAAGGGAAGCCTGATTTGATTGTATATTTCTTTCCACATGTATTGATCTTGATTGTTGTCTCAACGATTTGTATTTTCTTTCACTTGACAGTGATGTACTTCCAGCAGCATTTTCTTAATATGCTAATTTTGGTTCGATAGATTTTTGTTTTTGTCGTTCATGAGGACTAAAATATTCCTTCCGCTACAAATTGGTTTTATTAGTAGACACCGTATACTTTACTATGTGCGTACCGGGGAGGCGGATTGAGATAACTCTTAATACGGCTTAGACATGCTGAATCAAAGATGTCAACAACTTGCGAAATTCTGTCAACCAAATGCATTAACCATAATGGATGTATGGTTCAAGTGTATTCATGGACCTCACCAAGCCGGATTTAGAAATAACATACCAAATCGATTATATAATTTAAACAAGCGTTTTGGAAATAAATGGGAAGTTGTCTCAACTAAATAACTAATAATAAATAAATCGATGTAACTAGACACAAACTCCAAGTGCGCAGAGCTTAAAATGTTTAAGTCAAAACAAGCAAAAAATACCCCAGCAACAGAAACCACCAAGCAAGAAAGTGTCGAAAGTCAGCAGAGATTCCATCATCAATGGAAGAGAAAACGTAAATTAAACCAAAATGATACAAAAAATTAAATATAGCAGTTCGATCAAGAATAAAATCAGAGAGACCACGTATAATCAATTGCAACAACTGTGTAGTGAACTCCAGGGATGTGACAGGATGCATAACAGTTTTTTATTTAATAAAAAAGTAAATAAGATGTCACATACTGAAAGAAAGGACAGACTTGTGAATGATAATGATGGCTAGATTCTTTAAAGCATAGAAGAAAAACTAGAAAGGTGGAACGAACATGTCAAGGATTTATTTTGAGAAAAAATCCATTCATTTGATGCACCGATTTGAACTGAAATCCTAAAGGGGAAGTGTTCTTACGAGTGCCAAATAAAAGTCAAGAACAAAAGCGCAGTAAGCAAAGATGAAGTTGTTGTTGAACTATGTAAGGTCATAGAAGAGGAATCAATACGAGTAGTAGTAGATTTGTTTAACATAATATAGAAGCATGTTACACAAACTGAAAGCATTTGAAATTTGGTTGCACAGAAGCATTTTTCGTAACTCGTAAAATAAGATGAAGAAGTAATCAAAAAACAAAAAGTCTGGTATTGAGGAACAACAAATAGGACATATTTAACGTCTTTTAAGAAATGTTACAGGGAAGAGAATCAGCTGGGCGTCAGTATACTAAAAGATGTGAAAGAGAAATAGATAATTAAAATGATGATTTCCAACCTCCGAAGAGGAGAGAAAGACGAAGACAAAAACTAACTTAAGGAAAAAGAGTAATATTTTGCTTTGTTCTAGGAGATACTGAGTCTAAAATCGTTCTCTCGACTTGTTCTTGCTCGGCGGTAGATTATTTGTTTTTGTTAATACGAATTATTTTTTTTAGCGTTTTCGAATCTTGCTTGTGGCTTTTGTTACTATAATTCCCTTTATTTTTTAATTGTGGAATTTTAAAAGTTTCTGTAGATGTTGATTTCTAGATTACTATTAATTAACTGTATTAGTTAAGTGCCAACTCAGCTAGCTAGATCGTTTTTTTTAATACGTTTCCCCGAAAGGAAAACCTGAAGCACTTACAAAGTACCCCGAAATTGATGCAGCCGCTCATTGCACTGCGCTTTCAAAGAAAGTGGGATCTTATTGAGAGTTTCAATAGCTTCTGATTTTATGATTAATTGAATTTTAACAAAGAAATTTTAGTGGAAGATAATCCATAAGGTTGAAAAACGGAAATTATTGTTTGCAATCATAGAATTAAATTGTATAGTATTAAGTTATTGACTATAAATTTGTTACCAGCCCGAGTTGTAGATTGGTTACTTGACTGCGGTCTAATGGATTAATGGAAAATAATCGGTATACATTAGAGGGAACATTATTCCTACTTTTGCATCTCTTTGTGTGGCAACAAGTTATGAAACTGCTGTAGGTTTTAATAATTGATAAGAGGTTCTGGTTTGCTTTATTCGAAATTGAAGTAATAAGATTGTATTAAATCATTTTTTTGTCCTCGTACTCTTAGTACGAGTAGGAAGTCAACATACATGGGTATGAATACATAGGGTTTTTCAATAGGGACTTGACAACTTCGAATTTAATTTGTGAACGCACTTTCTTTCACTAAACTGTCACTGTCAATTTATTCAGTAAACTCAACATTTTCAGTGTAAAGTACACTAACGAGCAACGTCTGCAAATTATAAAAATTTTCTACAGATATTCGGAGTCGGTGACTGCAACTTTAAGAGCGTTAGCTCAATTTTCGGTCGTAATTCTCGCCCTAGTAGACAGGCAATAACAAGTTTAGTGCTAAAATTTGAGTCTACATATTCGTTGTGTGATGTTGCCGTGTCAGTGAGACAACGGGTTGGTCGGAGTGTTGAAAATATCGCTGCCGTTCAGACGTCCGTAGCAAGCGATCCAAATCAGTCAATTTCACTGCGTTGTCACGAATTGGGCATCGCTCAGACCACATTATGGCGTATTTTGCGTAAGGATCCTGGTTTACACTCATACAAGATCACGCTGACTCAAGAATTGTAGCCGATGGACCATTTGGACCAAGATGATGAATTTCATCGCAAAATCATCTTCAGTGACGAAGCTAATTTTTGGCTCAATGGGTTCGTCAATAAGCAAAATATACTTTATTGGTCAGGTGAAAAGCCACATGTGCTTCATGAATCACCACTTCATCAACAAAAAATAACTGTTTGGTGCGGTTTGCATGTCGGCGGCGTTATTGGGCCATATTTTTTCGTCGATGATAACGATCGTCACATTACTGTGAATGGTCAGCATTATCGCGCCATGATCACCGATTATTTTTGGCCCGAATTGGAAGATATGGACTTGGACGACATGTGGTTTCAACAGGATGGTGCCACAAGCCACACAGCACACGCTACAATCGATTTATTGAAGAGTAAGTATGGTGAGCGTGTTATCTCAAGACATGGGTCAGTCGATTGGCCGCCTCGTTCGTGCGATTTAACGCCGCTTGACTATTTTCTGTGGGCCTACGTTAAGTCATTGCCAAGACGCCGACGACGTTGGATCAGATCCAACATTGAACGCGAAATAGCGGCCGTTTCGGCCGAAATGTGTGGCAGAGTCGTTGAAAATTGGGTCCAACGAATCGACCGCTGCAAATGTGCCCGCGGTGGCCATGTGAACGAAGTCGAGTTCCATTCATAAATGTTTTGATTGTACTTCAAGCCAATAATAAAGTTTTTGAAATATCTCAAATGGTTTGCCTTTTATTTAAAAAAAAAAAAAAGTTGTCAAGTCGTTATTAGAAAACCTTATATTTCGAACGAACGAATATATTGTAGTTTTTTTTTTTTTTTTTAATATTTGGGTCCTAAAACATAGTTTTCGTGTTTTTTTTTTTTTTTGTATTCTAGGCTCGGTCGACGATAATCTATATTTCAGTTATTGAGTTATTGAGGTTCAAAAATTTACGACAACTCCTGGGAGATGTTAAAAGTAACACCTCTTGCTAGTTGTCCACATAAACTTTCGACGATCAGCTATTGAGAACTATTACTGGTACTGTGGCAGAGGATTTTTCCTATTGCAATTTAATTTTTAAATGACTTTTTGATGTTCCTGGGATCAACCTCTTAATCTTATATCGAAAGTACGCGTGTGGCATAATTTGTTGCTCTATGTTTTGTCTGCCTGTTTTTCATTTGAATGAGTAAATACATAGATTTCTGTGTTCAATAATTAATCGTTGAGCCATGAACGTCAGCCGTGATGTTCATTGACCTAATCTTAAACTTCTTATTCGGACGCTTTCTGGAAATCGATTTGAATTTCTCTTTCTAATTTTTCTAAACATTGTTTTTAAGAAGGGATGAAAATCAAGTATTGGCCAAAGTGGATTATTATTCCCCTAAATAACCAGCCCACAGTATTTGATATCATGAGAAAAAAATAAAATTTCGAGAAGTAGAATAGGATATAAATGCTGATTTGGTTCATTTTTGTTAATTTATTTTCTTGATAAGAAGTTATATATAAACAGCACTTATTAGAAACAACATCCCTTTTTCTTATGGTTAATTTTTTAGGTGCGCCCATGAATAAAGTGAAACTGGAAAATTTCCGACGTCAGCATTTTAAAGTGCAAGAGACATCACTCTCAACTGTAAGATTTTAATAGAAACAAAACAAAACAAATAAAAAAAAAAAAACAAAAAACAAAACCAAAACCTAATAAATAAACTAAATGAAACACAAAATAAATTAAAAAAAAAAAATAAAATAAAATTAAAACTTGGAATGACCACCTAATCTACCTGTGTATGCCTACATTGCCTTGGTTTGCTGTCGTAAATTGTACCTACA
The DNA here is from genome assembly GCA_907269105.1 of Volucella inanis. Taxonomy (NCBI): domain Eukaryota; kingdom Metazoa; phylum Arthropoda; class Insecta; order Diptera; family Syrphidae; genus Volucella; species Volucella inanis. Next base: position 72,156,268 of record OU026157.1, on the reverse strand, counting down.
AAAGAGAATTATTAATTTTATTATTATAATTATTAAATTGTATTACAATATTATTGTTTTTCCTATCTTTTGTTGTGTGTGTTGCTATTATCATATCTAGATGAATGGAATGCTTTTAATCTCTTTTTATTATTTCCAGCCTTGTTTGTACATTGTCCCACTGTTTTTACTGCTATGCTCTTAACATTTTTGAACGAACACGAAACACAACTTACATACAATTATAGTTTTAAGTTTGTTTAAATGAATCTGGTTCAATGAATAGAAAATACATCAAAAACGACACAATTTCTTCACATTTAACTTTATTTTTAGTAAGAAAAAGTATGTTTTTTATTGAGTATGAAGTGAGTGTTTTTTTTTTTTTTTTTTTTTGTGAAAATAAAACACTAATTTTTTAATGGGAAAGTAAAAAACATGTTATTCAAAGTATTGGCAGTATTAGTAGCAGCTTTCAGCCAAGTGCTTTGGTTGTATCATGAACTAGTTTTGCTTTGTTTGCAGGTGCATTATCATGGAGCAAAATTACCTTGCCGTGTCTTCTGGCCCATTCTGGTCGTTTTTCGATCAATGCATGGTTCATTGATCATTTCTTGTCGGTAGCGATTTGTATTAACGGTTTCACCAGGTTTTAGGAGCTCGTGTTACACAACACCTTTCTGGTCCCACCAGACACACAGCATTGTCTTCTTGCCGGATCGATCTGGTTTTGCAGTTGAAGTTGATGGTTGTCCCGGATTAACCCATGATTTTTTTTCGTTTAGGATTCTGAAAAAAAAAAATTAATTTTTCATCGTCAGTAACAATTCAATGCAAAACTGACTTTTTATCGTATCTTTGAAGCAAAATTTCACTAGTGGTTTTTCGGTTTTCCATCTTTCTTTTATTCAATTCATGTGGCACCCATTTTCCAGACTTTTGGAGCTTTCTCATAGCTTTTAAACGGGCAGAAATTGTTTGTTGTGCAACATTTAACATTTTTGCCATTTGTTTCTGACTCAAATTGTCATCTTCATCCAATATTGTTTGCAATTCAGCGTCTTTAAACTTTTTTGGTGGTCTTTCACGTTCTTCTTTTCTCACAACAAAATCGTTATCTCTGAGCCGTTGAAACCATCTTTTGTATATTGCTTCTGATAGAGCATGCCTCGACAAACATTCGATGCGACTTTGCAGCACTTTTCTTCAAATGAAAACAAAAAATTAATGCTTTCCGCAAGTCATCATTTTCTGGTACAAAATTCGACATTTTTAACGAAAAATGTATCTTGACGCTCACTTCATACCGGTACACCTGATATCTAAAAGATAAGTACTTTGATTTAATAAGATTCTTTAGAAACGTTATTTTTAAAAGTTAAGTTTGTTAGCCAATCGGTCAGGCACTCGAAAATTGATTCAATTTCTTAAGGAGGATAGTTCAAATAAATATTCGAGGAAATTTTCTGTAACAAATTTGAAATTTGTTTTATTTAAATACTTCTTACACTGATGTCATTGTTATTGAGGCCTTTTGCTCTATCAAATCAAATTTGATTCATAATTAGCAAAAGTCGAAGCTTTTCCTCAGTTTGAAAACTCTTTAAATTTGTATCGAGATCATATTTGATACGGTAGAAAAATGTGCACAGTCCACAACTTAAACTCTTATGCCCAGAGGTCGTGACTTTATGGGTAAATGTTCGCCTGCCAAAAGAATGCTCAAATATTCAAAGTTTATTTTTTTATTTATTATCTGTGTGCTCTGATTATTTCTGATTTTGCATAATAAACGAGGTAATGCCGTTCAGACAGTGTTAAGTGAGATATATTTTAGCTAACAATTTCGATGTACCACCACACTGGATTGAGAATTGTCTTAGTTGTTTTCCTTTTTTTTTTTTTTCAAATGTGCAAAACAATCCCTCAAGTACCCCCAGGCAATTGCCAATGTTTTGCAGATCTGGTCGTTTTCACAAGATAATATAAAACTCTCAGTTGCTTTCTATCGATTATTCTATTAATATTTTTTGGAATAATCCAGAGACCGAAAGTAATATTTCCCAAATCTGCTTACATCAGTCGATTCCAACTTAGAGACTCGATATTGAAAGGATCAAAGCCGCTGAAAGTTGATGTCCATTACAATTGACTGCTGTCAATATTGAGGGTAGGTATATGACGGTATCGGCTGTGACAACTTTCTGAAATGTTGGGACACCCACTTCTCCTTAACCTCCCAAACCATTTAGCTGTGGCTTTCACGCCCAATTTACTTTTAGCTTCGACAAGCCGCTGAATCGTCTTTGGTAAATACTGTTGGAAAAATGATATTGTAATTAATACCAACTAATTCCCTTGCCCCCAACCAAATATTTTAACAACACCTGTTGCAGGATACCAGGTCATTACTATGTCACAGAGAATTGCCCGTTGCGTGAAACTAACACAAATACAGTGCACATTAAACTGCGAATATCATTTGCTAGACAGTTTATTCAAAAATTTCTGAGGCAAAATAAGTTCATATAAGAACCTTTTATTCAATTTTCAATGAGTGGTCGTAGAATCGCTGGAAGACCGTCGAGAAATCTTGTTCTGAAATCTTTCGTAGCAAACCGGTCATATTTCGTTGTATAGCGGTCAGTTCATCAAAATTCTCTCCTTTCATGAAGTTGAATAGGAAAAAGTAAAACCGTCGCACCTATCTTATCCGTTTCAAAAGCCGATCAAATACTTCTTTATTAAATATTGCGTTGATTGATGGCATGAACTCATTGTGAATAATGCTGCAGGAGTCGAAAAGATAAATCAACATCTTCTTTACCCATCACCATATACATTTTCCAAAATTTGGGACGTTTCCGTTTCAATTTTAAAACAAGATTTAATGGAAGTTTCATTGTTAAAAACAATAAAACAAACACACGAACTTCAAACGAACACTATTTCTTACTAAATGAAATGTTGTACAATTTTGTACAAAAAAACCTCGCTTGTACATTTTATATAAAATTAGTCTCCGAACTTTTTGAATAAACTGTGTTAGTACATAAAACAGGTTGTTACCCTGAGGAAAGCAATCCCCAGATGAAAACAGATAAGTCAACAGCAAGTGCCGTTATGTTTGTCGAGAAAAACAAACTTTTAAGGAATTAGGAAAGAACTCTCTCTAGACTAATAAATGTATAACCTGAATACTGTTATATGTAGACGAAAGTGAAGAGGATAAAACCTTACACCGCATATGCACTTGTTCTGCATTAGCCAACATTAGAAATACTACTCTAGCTCAATACATTTTCAGCTATTATAACGACCTTAGCAATTGCCTGTTTGACTGACACAAACAAATTCATAAATTAAAGTATTTGGCTATACGAGTAGATAGTGTGATTTACCAGTGTAATGCCTATGACGTACATATCTATGTGACCCCAAATACAGTATCTATGTAACATTATCATTATTGGACAGCTGCCCCAATATTCCACTGCATCAAATAGTTACATATTACAAGAAGCCTTCGTTATATTAACTAGGATCTCATTGATAGCCCCACAAATCTGTTTGCTCTAAACATTGCAAAGTGATTTTAATTGATGCCCTTGTTGGCTCTTTTATAGGTACACTTCTTATACATAAATCTTTTATGTTATGTATTTATTTATTTTTTTATTATCTTTGTTTAAGTTTTGAACCTGTTCCTGCTTTGAATGTACTCTTGCACTTTTGAACTAGTACCGCACTCCACCTCTTAATGTGCATGATCTAACATACATATTAATCAACCCAAATTATAAATTGCCCACACGATTACTTTGAATTGGATTTTCTTAAACATCAATGTGAATAACACTTTCCTTCTAACCTTCGTTTTCCTGTTTCGTTAATTCCTGGCTTATTAGAAAAAGTTTTTTTTTTTTTTTTTTATTTATATGTACTTAAATTTAAATGCCACATATCAATTTGAAAAACTAATAACTTATATTTTTATCTTTTAATAACAATTAAAAAAAAAATAAAAAAAAAACAGGCGTGATGCATGGTAGAAATAGAAGTAGACCAACAAACAGGCCAAACATCCGAAGACCGAACTACCATCCAGACGACACAATCGACCCATCTTCTACCCATTATTCTCCAGTTTATCCGTCTTCGTCGCAATCATCCTACGGAAGTATAAGTTCTGAAGCAAATCTTCACCCACCCCAACCCAAATATACCCGCATTAGTTATGAATGAGAACACGACAACCCACAACTAAAGTAAACAAAAAAAAAAAAAAACAAAAAAATCAGAAACGGAGAGAGAGAGATTTATAAAACAATAGAAAAATAAAAGAAAACAAAAACTTCAATCAGGAATGAATAAGAATGAAGTTAAGATAATATATTAGCAAGTATATAAAGAAAATAAAGAAAAACCTATTTAATATTGAAAAAGAATGTATTTACACAAAACAAAAACCAAACAAAAAAAAAAAAAAAAAAAACGATAAAAGGTATGTAATTCCTTAGGCATATGTACGATGTATGAAATAATGAAAACAAAAATGGTAATGTGAGAGAGAAGTATGTATTTTATACTACACATTACGAATTCAGTATGTAATCTTTATGTAAAAAATAAAAACCAATCATATATAAAAGTATAAATTGTAAAGCAAAATGAAAACAAACAAACAAAAACAGTTGCCTATTTTATAAGTACGTCCCTTAAATGTTTCATCCCATCATTCAAATCATTCAACTAATCGTTGTTGTTCCCATTAATAATTAATTTATTTACTAAACCAAAAAAAAAAAAAACGAGAAAATTAAAAAAAAATTCTGCGATATATTGTATCCTTTTCACTGATTAGTTTTAGAGCAATTTAAGTATTTGTACTTTTTTAGGAGAAAATATGAATTTTCATTAATTATTATTCTTTTATGCTTTTTCTTTTTTTTTTTTGTCTTACTTTGTCAGTCAACGAAATATATTTTTGTTTTAATTGATAAATGAATTACCAGTGTTAGTCTACATGTGGAAGCAATCTATACATGGTACTGACTTAGGCTAACATATCGGTTATTGTTCTTATTTATAAATGGTCTTCACTCTGGTTGAGCTATACGATGCTAAAATTTTCAAGTTTTTCATACCCGTTCGTCGTAGTCTGGCCAACTGATCCCAACCTGACGTACATTTTTGTGATATTTTCAGTCATTATGTGCATTTTCTTATTATTATATCTCGGAATGGATTGATAAAAGTAAATATTTTTTCAACTTACCATATATTCTATATATTTCCCTACTGCCCAGTTCAACCAAGTTTCACTGATTAGTGTCGTTAGAGAAATGTCTGTATAGTTAATTGGTGGACGAATACATTGTTTACAATTCATGACAACAAGAGAACATCATGCCCGATTTCCAACAACGAAAATAACTCGAAAGTGACCATTTAAACTATCTGAAACTCTTGCAGCAAATCATTGTACTCGATCGTAAATCGATTATTTGAATTGATTATTTGAATGGTTTTTTATTTTTTATTTAATTGATAAATCAGATTCGATTAGGCGATAAATGTAAAAAGATGTCCCATTTAAGGATTATTCTGTTTCACTGGCGTTGAGGTGAAAGTAGGCATTTAAATGTTTTGTCTTGTATTTCTCGGAATTGATTTACAATATTTCTATATCCAATTTTTTTTTTATATATTTTAATTTTAATTTAAAAGTTCGGGGTGACCAACATCATGCAAAAGATTACATACTCACAGGTAGACGTTGTCTGACGAAAATGGAAAGACAAATTTTCGGACACCACTGACCATAAAGAAAAACTCGATAAAACAAGTCCATAACACTTGACAAAATTAGTTCATATGTGTATAGCTACTTCTATTTCAGAAGGTCTTCTCATATTTTTAAAATCAGTTAATGGCCTGTATCTTTGGAGTGACATTCGCTCTTTAAGCCTTGAAGTTATTAACTAATAGTGATGCTTTAATTTATACCGGTTTCAGTGCATAGGCCATCCACAACGTCTGTAACTGTGAATAAAATACATAGATATTTGCAGGAATCTAATTTTTTTTTTTTTTTTTACTATACGAGTATTGTGTCTAATCCGTAATCCATTGTATTATACCATATGTATTAATCACTTAAGACATTTTCGCACAGTTATGTTACTGACAGCCTGATTTTTATTCCAATCTTTATTCCAATCTTTTTTTTCAATTTTTAACACTTTCCTTGAGTTACAGCCAAAAAAGTGGTATTGATTCGATGAAAAAAGGAAAAACTCTCAACTGATTAAAATACTACTTTTTCATACTTTACATAGCATTCCAAACGCAGTCCTTTCTTTTAAGTGAGTTTGTTCATTACAAAGTTTCTAAACATTGAAAATTTAAACATATCTCGCTCTGCTCTTTTCTTATGTCCATCCATATTGTAATGAAATTCCATAATTAGATGTAACATTAGACTAATGTCTTCAGTTTTAAATAAGATATCTACTTCAACATCTGTGGTATGTGGCCACTCTAATTTGTACTACTTAAAAATGATATGGTGATAATGTGCAGCCGTTGTGCACTTTTTTAATATCTAATCATTCATAATGACCTGTGGCACCTAGTTAGACGGCTTTGATAATAGTTGCAAGGTTTTCTTATAAGCCGTCTTTCCTACATCCATACCATCTCAACTTAAACCATCGATAGGCTTTTCGCAAATGATAAACTGCAAAAATGGCAGAAGCCTATACTTGATGTACTGTTCTTTAAAAATTGGCATATGTTTTTTTTGACCGTTTTTTTTTTTTTTTTAATCCATTAAGTTTCTATCTTTGGCAGCTTAGTATGTAGATTTGCTTGTGTTTACAAGGAATATGTTTAAATACCTGCAGGATTTTGATCGAAATACTTGGCTTCGATTGGAAAAATTCAGTCGGTATATGACATCGATGTTTACAGCGAATTGATGGTTGCTTACTTCTATTCTCAATTTCCATCTCCTGGATAGATTCTCGTGCTACGAGAGCAAATTTCATGGCGATGTGAGCGTATTCTCTTGTGAAGCCATGAAACGTTAACAAATCATGTCAACTCAAGCGATGTCGAAAAATCCTTATGTGACATCAGCTTATATGAAGCCAGCAGATCCTTAAATTTGAAAGCCAATGTATTTATGCTCTAGACTAAACTCACTCTGCAATAGGATAATACCGTCTTAGAGTACAAACGGCTATTATGTAACATGGCATCGGCCGAGGTGTGTTGTTTTAGTTCGTGTTAATCGAATATGCATTATGCTACTCTTGTAAGTTGATCCAGCAGTTTTTATTTTTTTTTATTTTCTATCTGGTAGCAGATATAAATTATATCCTCACGCATGGTTTTTTTTTTTTTTTTTTTTTTTGATTTGTCTAAACAAGAGTTCCCCTAAAAATATATATAGGTATAAACATCGAAATCTTATTTTTATGGACCAACGAAAACTAATAAAACATTACTTGAAAATAATTGGGCTTCCAGGAAATAAGATTGAGAACTTGTGCATTTTTTTGTGCGTTCAAGTTGGGACTAATAAATTTATAAATAAACCATTTAAAAATAACTCCATAGGCTCAGATAGAACGCTTACTTTCATTCACTTCAACTCCTTTGATATTTATTTCATTTTCTTTTATGTAGTATGATTTTAATTTTTAAATTTATTATTGAAAGTCATTTGGCCTTTTAAATTGGCTTTGTTAGTGAATTCTCTTCTTTTTTTTGTAATATAAACAAATAATTAATTCTTGTTTGCTTTTTGTATGAATTTAGGATAAAATGTATTTTGTTCCTGATCTTCATTTCCAAAGACTGTCATAAGAAAATAATAAACAAAAAATCCAAATTTGCTTCATTAACACATAAATAAGTAAAAACTATTTATATTTCTGCATAAAACGGTCAACTCACAAGTAAATGAATAAAAACAAAACTTAAAGAAAAAGAAATGAAAGAAACCCAAAGTAAAATCAAAATTTAAAATAACCCGAATAAAAGAAAAATTATGAATACGTGGAGTATATATACTTTGTATTGTGGTTAAGAACTAAAACAACAAATATGTAAAAAAATTAAACAAAATATAGTAACGTGGTATAGATATGTTTAAACTGAATGTGCGTTTATGATGATAACGAATTTCAAAATAAACTAGATGTGGCCTTTACAAAAAAAAAATAAAATAAAAAAATAATATATATATATATATATATATATATATTATATATTATATATATCTATTATAAATAATTAAATTATAAAAAAATTAAAAAAAAAAAAAATGTAACGATATAGAGAAACGATTTTTTTACGAATAAATGGGAATGGGTAGGAATTACAAATTATTTGATGAAAACTAAAACAGCAACTAGAATTACCCAAAAGCAAACAGATTTCGATTGTATGTTTTGAAAATAAATTAATAGGACAGTAAGTGAAATCGAAAACAAACAAAAAAATGTTCAAATGCACAGAAAAACATGAGAATATAATACCTATCAATAGAAGAACATTTCAAAGAAAAGTTTTATAAGTACGTTACCGGATTAAACCATTTTATTTTACAACATATAAAATCTATCTTTTTGCTCGCTTTAGGAATTGCTTATATTCCCCAAATCTAGCAAGTTAACTTCCTGATAGCACGTTAAGGCTGTCGTTAAAGTAAAGGTTTAAAAAAAAAGGAAAACAAAAAATTACTTTGTTACACGACACCTACACTCTGCTAAAGCCATGCTTCTTTTTCATGTTTCCACAACACTTGTTTTTAGATAGTGGCCTTATTTTCAGTAATTGTTTGCTCTTCCCTACGACATCGGATCACCAATCATTTCCAAAAGTATATACATACATATATAAGATACTACGATTTTGGATTTAAGATCTCCCCGATATGGGGCGATTACGTTTATTGCATATCTAAGTTCATCATCATCGTTTCATTTAAATTATGCACACTTGGTTCATGTAGATGCATAGCTCGTTTAAATTAAACCAACTATTTTTCAAAGAACCTATAGTTGGAAATAACCCAAGCATGTTTTTGCCTCTATTTATTTGGTTATGCCCTCTTTTCTGTTAGGTCAACTTTGTTTTCTTTTTTTTTCAAATTTCCCATAATTTAAGAATTATTACACAGATGACGTAAATATTACTGGACCTTTACGAGGCTTGTTATAAAAGCTGAAGAGGATTGAGACTCAATATAACCTCTTCAAGCAAATATAACATTAATGCATGTGCATTTCTAGTGAATGATGAATGATGACCGGTTTTTAGTTTCCCACCTCACTCTATTTCCGTTTCTTATAGAAGCGCTTAACAGTTCGCTTTTATTCCAAAAAAAAAAAAAAAAAATACATAAAAAATAGAGAAATATAAATATTGCTCCTTTGAAAAGATTTATTGAACTTGCTTTGAGGTGCTCTTCTACTACTCGTACTATTGTATAATCAATCATAATCAATTCCAAATATATCGACAAAAAAGAAAAAATCTGAATACTACCAACTATTACACTACTACATTTAGAACAAAAGCAACAAACAACAAAGTTACTCTTTTGCCCACTTTAAAAAAAAAATAAAATTAAAAATAAATAAATAAATTTATATAAAAAAAAGTGTGTTAACAATCAAAACAACAATCAATGAGAAAAAATGTATAGTGGGCAAAAAATGATTTTTGATCTTTTTTATATAAGAAAATATTTTAAAGTATAAATATATTATTACAAGCAAACCAAACATATAATGTACCTAAGAAGATTAATGTTTAAACAAAGATGTGTTTCTATTTTTTTTTTAATTTTTTTTTTAAACCTTAAATCTTTACTTTCATAAAAAATCAAAGAGATTATTTTGTTAATTTAATTAATTGGTGGTGGTGGTGTTACACAATATTTTAATTTCCGTATGCAGTTAAGCTCTTGGACTCGGTTACTTCTTAAAAGTTGTTCTTACCAATTTTTATAATCGGATTCTCCAATTTGCATTATATTTTTCGCCTCCCAACCTAAACTTTCGTTTTATGGATAGTAACTCGTATCTTATTGAACTAAGTTTAACCGGTCAGCATACTCGTATAGATATACGATAATTGTGTTTTATACCCACAAATTCACAGCGCAAAATATTTTATCCATTTTAAAAATAAGAAAACCACTTTTTCTGAATAGAAATTAGTGACTAAAGTCCGTAGGCTTATCTAAGTTTTTTGGTTAATATAAAATCTTGTCCACTGTCTCATAACTAATTAATTCAGCTGAGTTATGAACTATTTTTCTACAAAAGGCACTCGATTGGTTTCAAAAACCAAAGATCAAAGACTCGAGTATCGTTGTGTTTCTCAAATTATTTGATAAGATTGTGAGAACTATCTAATTATGCAGTTAAAAGACATACTAAAGGTCTCATACACAACATCTGCCCAAGGCAAAACCAAGAGCTTAACATGGTAAAAATGAACTGGTTTATCATCGGTAGCAAAGAGAATACCTAGAAATACATATTTCGAATAAAATATAATGGGAATAACGACGAACCGCCTATTGATTTTTCTAGAAGTAACTAAAATAATTCTTTGCCGTTAATTTTTTTCCTTTGATTCCTCAAGTTTTCAATACTTAAAAAGCAGTTTACAGAAATCATATCAATATTGTTTTCTGAGTCTAACTTGAAGAACACATTTATTTATTTTTTTATATCTTATCTAAAACTCATTCCGAATATTATAAAAATAATATGATAACAAAAACAAAGAAATTCTTTAAAAAATATATTTCCATAAGTGTAAACTAAGAAGATATATTAATGTAAAAAATAAACTAAACAAATCTAAATAGCAAAACGGTGTATATGTAGATAGATAGATGTCTAAAAATATGGCTAGTTAGTTGATTATTTTATTAACTCTTTTTCCATTAGTATTTTTGTAATATTAATTAATTTTCATTTCCTTTTTTGTACGCACGTTTTATTTGAATATGAATTGTGTATTTTTTTTTTCCAATTACAAAAAGAGATATTTAACTTTTTATGCAATTTGGTGTGATATGTTTATACAACAAAAACAAATAATAAACAAAATAAAAGAAAAAATACTGCTGTTATACTGAAGTCTCTTTTCGTTATTTCATAATATATAAAATATTTAAAACCAAAACATGATGGATATAAAAAGTATTGGTCAAGGGTTTCTCTGTGGTTGATGATTATTTAAATTTCGTAAAACTATACTGTTAATATAAAAATTAAACAAAATAAAAAAAAAACAATAAAAACTAAAACAGAAACTTTTAAATTAATAAAATATACTTTTTGCTTAAACAGAAAACTTATAAATAATGTAAAATTTATAGATAATGGATATATGAATTTGAGTTTATATAAAAAGAAAATGCAGGAAAAAAAATTATTGAAAAGTTGTGAAACTATCAAAACTTGTGTCTGACTGTGGCTTAGATAATAAAGTTTATTTTTGTTTTTTGTTTTTATTTTTTTTTTGTTTTTTGGTAAAGGTTTAAATTATAAATAAAGTTGTTTTATTTTGTACTATCGGACAATGAACTGAATCTTGGAAAACTTTTAAAAGAAGTGGTTTTCCAAAAGGTATCATTTTCAAATCGTGTTTGACAGTTTTTTTTTTTTTTTTTTTTTTTGATAATTAAGTTTAGTATGGTTTGGCAAATCAACATGAATAGGTTTTTAACAGAAGAACGCTTCCGTACCATTTAAGCTTATTTTGAAAATCGGTATTCAATTCGAGAAACTTGCAGATTATATGATTTCATTGGTCCCCATAATCAACATAATGTAACAGCATAATCAACATAATACATGGGCTGAAAAGTTCGTTTCTAAGAGAGGGCAACACTTGAATTAACCACTTGCAGTTAGTACCAACCTTCAAAAGATACGTGTATAAATTTGACAGCTTTCGGACGATTAGTTCTCGAGATAAAGCGTTGTGAGTGGAGCTACTTTTGTTATTGTGAAAAAAATGGTTTCAAAGCAATTTCGTGTGTTGATTTATCATTGCTTTTTGATGGGAAAAAATGCAGCCGATGCAAAGAAATGGCTTGATAAGTGTTAGCCGGACCCTGCACCAGCCGAACGAAAAATTTAAAAGTGGCCATACAAGCACCGAAAATGATGCACGCAGTGGATGTCCAAAAGAGGCTGTTTCAGATGAAAACATCAAAAAAGTCCACAAAATGATTACGAATGACCGTAAAGTGAAGTTGATCGAGATAGCTGAGGCTCTGAAGATATCAAAAGAGCGTGTTGTATATATCATACACGAATATTTGGACATGCGGAAGCTCTGTTCAAAGTGAATGCCGCGTTTGCTCACAGTCAAACAACAAAGTGTTTTTGTGTTTAAAGCTGTTCAACCGCAATAAAGCCGAATTTTTGCGTCGGTGTGTGACGATGGATGAAACTTGGCTCCATCAATTCACACCAGAGTCAAGTCGGCAGTCAGCTGAGTGGCGAGCAGGCGACGAACCTCGTCCAAAACGACCAAAAACTCAACAGTTGGCTGGCAAGGTTATGACATCCGTATTTTGGGATACAAATGGAATAATTTTCATCGACTATCTCCAAAAGGGGCAGACAATTAACAGCGAAATCGCAGAAAAACGGCCGCATTTGAAGAAAAAGAAAGTGCAGTTTCTTCAAGACAAAGGAATGAATTCGGCTACGAATTGCTTCCCCACCCACCGTATTCACCAGATTTGGGCCCCAGCGACTATTTCTTGTTCGCACACCTCAAAAGAATGCTCGCCGGAAAGAGATTTAAGACCGATGAAGAAGTAATCGCCGAAACAGAGGCCTATTTTGAGGCTTACCGAAATCGTACTACAAAAACTGGTATCGAAATCGTTTCAATCAGTGTTTCGCCCTCGAAGGCAACTATATTGATAAATAAAGTTGAATTTTGCAAAAATTTTGTGTTTTATTATAAAACTGCACTGACTTTTCAGCCCATGTGTTAATGTAGCAGAAAAAACACGTTAGTCACTGTCAGTGGAAGTGTAGTTGAAGACCCGGTTTCATCACCTTGGCATCGATGGCCTTTGTATTTCAGCTTACATATTTACAACTGGTTTAAGAACTGAAACAACGCGTCTATGGCTTGATTCTTACTGTATTTTTATCGAACAATCGTGCTTAGCGACGAGATTCACTTTTTGGCTCAATAGGCTTGTGAGCAAGCAAAACTGCCATTTTTGGAGTATAATGGATCCAGAAACGATTCTTGCGCACGCACCAAGGGGATATGAATACCTTTTTACTGGCTTTTCTCCAGGGCGCGGGCGGGTGGTGTAGTAGTTTGAAACTCAGGTGTATTAAGGTTTCGATACTTTTCCAAGAGGTGGTTGTCAAACTGGAGCCAGTGCATCCTCAACCAGTGGGTCTTAGTACGTGCTAGTTGTTCGTTACATTTAGCCCAGCCAGCACCACTCCAACATCAGTGTTATGCTTTCATGTCAGAGTTAACGCCGACGGGATTTTCATATAACTACATACAAATTCAATGAAAAAAGCAGCGACCCTCTGCTTGAGGAGTCTATGTATATACCACTACACCACGGCCACCTCCAAATTCCAACTACACCCACAAAAATGCACTGTTTATTGTGGTCTCACGCTGATGGCTTGATCCATCTTTTTTTCAAAAATGAGGCTGGAGGTAGTTTATAATCAATACACATAGACAAGAACCATACAGAAACCTGAAGAAATATAGAAGAAGATTTTGTAGAAAAGTCACAGCCAGTGCTGAGAATATGGAACATTTTCTGTTAAAAATAACCTTATAACGGCAACAAAGACGAATATAGTCGAAATTACCGTTCACCTGATCAAAATGAAGTGTGGATAGCAATATTTCAGCGTAAATCTAACAAAGCTGCTGGACCGGACGATTTACCGGCCGAAATACTTAAAGCTGAATATGACTTTGTGGAGAGCATACACCAACTTATTTCTTAGATCTGTTCAAAAGAGTGTATGAGTGAGTTTATAAACGTCAGCATTTCTACCTTAATATAATCGCAAATCTTTCCTCGTGTGTTTTTAAATGCATTTACTGCCCAGACATACCTTAGTACGATCATCATCCGTTTTGCGTGAATCAAATTATATCGAAAAGATCAAGTTACTAGAGTATCTGTTGAAATATTGTTTTACATGCAGCATTTTTGCTTGGATATCGACCATGTATAATTATTGAATTCCTGTATGCGAATATCATTCTAGACTCCCGATCTTGAAAATTTAGATTTCTTATGAACATCTTCGGAAGATGTCGATCCGTGTATATGTCCTTCATTATTACTCATATGTTTAGCCGAAGATAAAGTAACCCGATGCAGAACACAACTAAGCACATCATGCGGTAAAAATTTTAGCTGGTTTCTTAGCGACATGAGAAGAGGGCCAACTCTTGAGATAGAAGAATTAATTCATATCACTATATCTAATGCTACATATTTCTCCCATGTTTGAATTGCTTGTGAGGTCAAATTCATTTGGGTTTTTTGGAACCATTGCACAGGCCTCTCTTTTTTAGATCACGTCGTTAGGAAGGCGATTAATTTGTTGAATATTTTGCATTTGAGTGATCCAATTATATTTCTGTCGGTCTTCTCACCCAACTTCTTCCGAAACTTTAACCACTATTGCTTTTTCGAGATATTTCGATGACCTTCGTTAAACATTGCAAAACCAGCTGATATGATTTGTTTGAAGTTTGTGGACTTTTGCAAATGCACGTACTTTTAATTAGATTACGATTTATCACACCCGTACAAGTCCAACATTCCGAATGCAATGAATGCTTTTTAAAACCTTTATAAAAGGGACTATATGCACTTGCGGTCATAAAAACCGCACCATATCAAAAGGATTGAAAAATTGTTAATAACTACGATAATAATTTTTATAATGAAATGAAATTTTTGTTGAGTACTCCGTATTAGTTTATAAGTATTTCTATATAATTTCCATCTGTTTATTGATTGTTTGAAAAAACATATTAAGAAAGAAAGAAAAACAAGTAATTTTCTTATTTTTTAAAATATTTTTATACAGTCAGTCAACTTCAGTGCTAGTTGTTAGCTTGTTACATTTTAGCCCAGCCAGAAACAACTCCAATATAAGTGTTATGTCTTCATATAACTACATAGAAATTCTATGAAAAGAACTTTTTCACAGAATTGCCTGGAACGGGATTCGAACCCGCGACCCTCTGCTTGAGGAGTCTATGTATATACCACTACATCACGGCCACCCCCAAAAAACAAAATCAAAAGATACATTTTTTATGTATGTGTATATAAGATGTTTAGATATGCCACTTTTACCAAAAAATTATCCATACCGAGTTGCTCCTCTTTTGGTGGTTATAACCGCTTTTGTTCTAGAAGACATCGAGCTTACTAGAAGTTCAGTAAATCCCTTGAAATTTCAGTATTCCATACACGTTCCAGAACTTCATTTAGCTTTTTTTTACTCTCTGGTTTATGTTCAGTCACCTTACGTTTCATTACATGCCACAAGTGTTCGATTGGGTTTAAATCGGGCAAGTTAGCTGGCCAGTTTAGTCTGGTAATTCCAAGGTCATCAAACGTTGTCTTGAGCTGAAAATTATTGAAAGACTCTAGTTACTTGTCTGTTTATTATTTATAAAGTAGACATCTAGAAGTTGATTTAAAACACTTTACTTACGGATATGGCGCAGTGGCAAGATGCAGAATCATCTTGAAAAATGCACTTGTCAGTATACGAATGATGCTGTTCAATTGCTGGTAGCAAAAACTCCCTTACTACTTCTCCATACTTTTGAGCGTTCATAGTTCCATTAACAAAGTGCAAAGGGTCCAAAATGTAAAAAGAAAAAATCATCCCCAAACTATCTGGCTTTAAGGAAACTTCACTGTTTTGACTATGCACTCGTCCTTGAACCTTTAACCTGCTGACCGTCGTACGTATGGCAAATTGTCGGCACACAACAAATTAAATTTACTTTCATCGGACCATATAACACATCGCCAATCATCCTGCGTCCAATCTTCGTACTTTTTTGCCCACGTCAAGTGCGCTTTTTTCTTCATTTCTGTGGTTAGGAAAGGTTTTTTCGCTGGTCGTCTTCCATATAAACCTATCTCCCGTAGACGTCGGCGTATGGTTTCGGCGCTTAGATCAACTTGATGAAATTCACTCAGCTCTGTTCTTATACGGACAGCACTTTTAAAGCGATCTTTCATGCCAATTCGTTGTAATACGTTTTCGTCCCGAGCCTTTCCTTTCCAGTGGATTCAAATTTTCTTTTTTCTTCATTAGTCGTACGATAGTTGAATGACGGCATCCTATTTTAACCGCAATCTCACGATAGCCAAGCTCTTCTTCGACTAAAGTCAATATTTGAACTTTTTCGTCCCGAGTCAGTTGATGATATTTAACAGACATTTCACATTCTTTTACTTGTCACCGTCACAACTCAATTCAAACTGATTTTTTTTGCACTGAATACGAGGCCGAACTCCGCTACGATCTGACGTAATTAGGCATTTTTTGAGAACTCATTAGGTGGTGCGGTTTTTATGACCGCAAATGTATATGGTGTACGATAGTATACGAGTACATCTTGCGGATCGTTATGGAGCAATGTATCGAGTAACTTTATAGGTCTTTCCTCTTTACTGACTTTGAGTAAGTAGGCTTTCGAATGTTTAAATCGGAAATTGATAAGAAAAGTCTTTCGCATATTTTGGATCTTAATTTAATTATATACGAAAGCCCAACATTTTTTGAATGTACTCATTGTAGTATCTAAGTTATCTTCTATTCCTAGTCTGAGTAATTTAGAAAAATAAGAAGTAAAACATCATTCGATTTTTTAAGGGAACCTAACCTTGCTGGATTAGGAAGCGGTCAAGAAAGTTGATGGATTACTTATCAAGAAATGGTTCGGTTTGCTATCCAAAGACTGAAATGAAGAGTTTCCAGCACTTATTTCTCTTAATACAAGCTTAAACTAACTTAGAAATTAGGACTTTAAACTAACTAACTAAATGAAGGGTTATCACTAGGGCCTAAAGCTAGGAATGGTAAAGGAGATCGAACTTGAGGAAGAGAGTGCTGCGATTAAAATCGAAAGCGCATTGGTTGGAGTTTACCTTACGCAGCATATGGGTTCGTTATAGTAGAGTCATATGTGGTGCGGTGGATTGGTAGATAAAAGAGACGGGAACAACGTAAATTTCAAGGGATTAGTGTAAAAGAAAATGGAGTTGTGAAGAGAAGTGTAATCATTGAGCCTGATAGAAGCCGGTAAATGAAAAGAATGTCTGACGACGCTGGATTTTCTCAATTCGGATTACATGAACTTGTCGAAAGGGACACCACGCTTGGCTACCATACTCGAGAAGGGGGCGAACAGTGATATACTTGTATAGTGATCTGGTCACGTATGGGTTATAGAATTATTTAGACCATCTTTTAGCGAAGCCAAGTGATGAGTTTGCTTTAGTAATTATCTTATTAATATTCGAGCGGAAATTAAGCTCCCTGTCGCATAATATGTTAAAGTCATTGATAGACTGAATAAGGGGTAAATAGTAGTATATTCGGGGAGGATACTTGTTGCACTCACGTGAGAAGGTAATCGATTGACATTTGGTGGGACTTAGTTCTAAGTCGTTCTGGATGCACCAGGTTGAAAAACTAGTTAAGTCTATTTGAAGGAGACTGGAGTCATGTTGTGAGGAAATGGGTTTAAAAAATTTGGTATCGTCAGCATAGAGAGAAAGTATATATATATATATATGCTGAGTATTGAATGACCCTTTCAAAATCGTTAATAGTTAGGATGAAGAGAAGTGGACATAGGTGACTACCTTGAAGAACACCTGACGTGGCCAGGAAAGGGGCCGATGGACGATAATCCAGCAAAAGCTCAGGATGGAAATTTAAACAGCATTAGCTTATGAGATATCTTATTAGTTGTTATAACGTCAACTTCTTTACCACTTTCTAAGGCTGAGAGAACAAAGGTAACGAATTCGACGAAGTTAGTGGTAGTCAATCTACTTTTTGAGAAAGCCGTGTTGATTAGAAGACATAAGAGATTTGCACTGTAAGCTTAAGGTTTCTTACAAAATGCTTTCGGGGAGTTTGGGTATATGTGAAAGTTTAGCTATGGGGCGGTTATTGATGACTTCGCTCGTTAATCCCTTTTTTTGTATCGGCGTTATGAAAGAAGACTTCCATATCAATGGAAATTCACCTTGAGAGAGCGATAACCGAAAGAGATTTGAAAGGGGGTGGGTAAGTGTTGAGGAACACTTGAAGACAATCTGGGCCGGCAAAGTATTTATCATTAAGTTACTATAACTTATTTTCTATTACTGTACGATCAAAACTTTGAGAAATAGAGGGACCAATAGGGAAGTTAAGTAGGCCTTTGAAATAGGAGGGATCCGGTACGAAGGAATTATCGGCAAAGGATTGCCTAAAAAAAAAATAGCAAAAAAGTTGGCTATGGTATGCGGATCGGTTGATGATATGTTTTCGTATGAAAGGTGTTGAGGAAAACCGTCAGATTTATTTTGTAGTTAACAATTTGATAGAGACTTAGGATCATTTATAAGCTTAGATTGCGCACTATTATTCGCTGGTAGAGAACGTTATACAGCTGGGCAAATTAGAGATATGACCCGAGGTATTTAAATAGTTAGCAAAAGAATTGGATCGAAGGAAAACTGCCCATAATTAGTTTCTCTTGTAAAGATTGTAAAAGATTTTTATTGCGCGAAAACGGGACATAGAGAAAAATAGAATTAAATAAATCTCTGTAAAAAATTGAAAGAGCACCGTTAAGAGACATTGGCGAAATCAAAAGAACACTTACTAAGATACGCGTTAATTTTGCGGAAATTCGCTCTATGAAAGTCGTAAGAAGAGGTAGCTGCAGATGGGGGGGGGGGGGGCTGACTAGGAGAGTGATGGAAAAGAGAAAGAATTGGTGGGTGAATGTTGTCAATGGTCGATAGTGAGAGAGGACAGTGTAAGACAGAGAAGTTTATGGGGTCAGTGGTGAAAATGAGGTTTAATTGTCTACCCATATAGTTGGAGACCCCACTAACTTGGCATAAGCCAGAGTCTGTAAGCTTATCCAAGAAGAGGATTCTTTATTTGAGTTAGAGTTTGCGATAAAAAAGATTCATATTTTAATTGAGTCCAGAACAACTGAGGTAGATTGAAATCGTCGAATACAATGACATCATCGAGAGGATCAGATAACATAAGTTAATTAATTGATCAATTGCATCGATAGCGAGTTGGTAGGATTCGATAGGTTGTGCCCGTAGGATGTAAAAACACATAGCGTACAAGGATCTGTGGGGGAGTGTTATCTTTATTGAAACGTGGTCAAGCTTAAATAAAGTAGAAACAGCGTTTGGAGAAGAGTTTAGGACATTTTGGACAGACAGTCGGACATTTTGACAAGGAAGCTTATCTTTTGAACGGGTAAGATCGTAGTCTCAAAAACTATTGAAATTAGGGGGGAATAATTCCTGATTCGTTATATCGGGGATTAGATTAGTTTCAGTCAGAGCTTAGACCTCAAATGGTAGAGCGTGAGATTGGCGTAAGACAGCACAGGTTTTAGATGGCGGACCTCTTCCGTTTTGATAGTTGAATGTAAGAGTGGATGGTTGAAACACGCAATGGTAGCACGTTAGGGACGAAAAAAATTGTCGTTGTCAACTCTACTCCGTCGAAAGTCTGAGATCCTTTTTGAGTGCACGTAGTTACTCAAGACAGCAAGGTCGTTTGAAACTATTTGGGGAGACATGTTGAAAATCTCGTGGAACTTGATAGATATGTTCCTTAGACTTGTTAGGTCAGTTGGGAGGCCTTCCTGCTATATGGAGACTATGACGCTTGTTTTAGTTTTTCCCTAATAGCAAATTAAGTCGGATTTGTCCTTCTAGGATGATTTGACATTGCGGTGACGTGGGGAATTGGGTTGAACGGAGGCAGCTGGTGTTATATTATTGGAGGACTGATGTGGTTGGTTTGTGATGTGGGTGGAAGGGGCAAATTCGGGGAATATGTGAGTTTTGAATCTCTAATTAAAATCAGGTTTGGAACGGGAGTTGTAAACGGGTTTCCATATTTTATTATTAGTTTTAGAGTCAGGGTTGGAACGCTTTGGAACGGGTTTCGGTATCTTAACTTTATCCTGCTTCTTGGTTGAATTTTTCAACTATTTGCAAACACGCATCTTTCCAAAATTAAGATTGTTGCTGGCTGGATTATGGAATAACCATTCATATTTAGCCGGAAGATTGAGTTTGAAGCTGCACTTGTTCCTGTGAAGTGATGATAGAACCAAATTGCTGTGGCCATATTTTCGATTCGAAATTGAAATAAAACTCACACAAGTTAAGCACAGGATACAAGTTTCTTTTTCAAAAGGTAATTTGATGGCATGAGCGTCTCAAGAACTGCATTCTGGAGCTCCAATTTTTGAGCATTTGTGAGCATATCTCATGAATGCTGCGCTTGATGTTGGGTTCCAAGGCTGGAATCATTGTTGCCTTGACTATATAGACCAATGACTTCAAATATCCTCACAGAAAATAGCCCAGTGACGTCAAACCACACTATTTTGGGGACAAGCTATACGCCCACTTCTACAGATAATGTTGTGATCGAACACTTTTTTATTTACTCGCCGGCAGTATGGAATGTGGCATCATTCTGTTGGAACCAAACATTTTCAGACCAACTTCCCGTGCAAAAAAATCGTTGATTATGGCTAGGTACCGGGCGCCATTTACGATGACCGAAAAATTGGCGCAGCGCTCTATAGTTTTTACTGATCCCTGATTCTAGAAATAAATCTCAACAGTTTCTAAACGTTGTTCGGGCGTAAGCTTTTCTACGATGAATTGCCAAAAAATACTAAATAAAAATACGATATCAGCTATCAGATTGACTGCAAGATGCTTGAGTACTGCCATATTGAAAAAAAAAAAATATATATAAAATTACAGCCTTTATAATTATTGACATGATATTAAATGATCATGAAATCGCCTCAAACTGTAAGTTTTTATCTCCTGGTTGCTCGCTTAACGAAATCAATGCTGGCTGCAAAAAATACTGACTTCTAAAAATCATGGGCTGGTAGACAATATTGCATAGAATCGCTCATATGATCTACCATAATGACGCCTGTTGCTTTCATACCACATTTTGATCCTTAGTCAACAGTTCAAAATTTGAAAACTGAGCTAACCGTATTGAAGCCTTGCCAATTTAAGAATATAAATTCAGTGTATGTAGCAAAATCTGGGGAATTCAAGTTGTATTTAGTGTTGTTAAAGCTTTGTCGCTATAATTGTAAGCCAATTGATCAGGTGACTGAAGTAGTAACTAAGAAGATCTTGTCTTGGCGAAATTATGCGATTATGCGAGTTATTTTAGAATAGATTAGGCTCACAATGACCACATGAACATGCAACTCTTCAGTATGCTATTGCCCATTGTGATAGAATTCAATAGGGAAGAACGAAAATAACTTAGACTTTGGGCTATGAACCACCACGGAAAAACAATACTACTATAAAAAACTGCGAGTAAAGTAAATGGATGACAGAAGGCGCAAACAAAAACACAATTAAGGCGATAAATGAAAACTCTGCGAAATGGCCCGCACTTTTTCCACTCATAACAAACCGCACTCATCAACATTGCAACCCATTGCACTTCTCAGGTGACGGTGTCCCTTATCTCACCGCCTCAACACCTAAGATATGACTCTCAAGTTATTACAATGGAATATTAAAGGTTTCAGTATTAATTTTGTTGAGCTTAATATTCTGATTAAAGAACTTAAAGCCGATATCATACTGCTACAAGAGGCTCAATGTCAGTCCCATTTTTTCCAAACCTTATATTGGATATTTTAAGAATTTTCCATGCAACACTACAGCGAAACAAAATGCCGGCCTACTAATCAAAACCAATATCTCACATGATTCTATACCAATTAATTCGAATATACTCGCTGTCGCTATTCAATTAAATATTGAAACCCAAATTACTATCATAGAACCGATATAGAGGGTAATATACCATTAATTTCTACAGGAAATATTAATTAATTAAATAATTCGCGGAGCCAACTTTGGGATCTCCAGGCGTGATGTCATAATAGAGTACATTATTAACAACTCTGATCTTGCGCTATTAAACAATGGCTTTCCCACACATTTTCCTACTCACGACACTTTAACACACGTTGACGTCAACAGCTGCTCTGCCGAGTTTTTATCAAAAACATCATGGCATATCTTTGATGGCCTTCACAGTACTAATCATTTTCCCATTTTGGTATCAGTAACACTAAGGGTAAACCAGAAAACTCCACTTCATATTTCTACATATTTCAGGTAGACGAGTCATTCCGCAAATATCTTCGAAATTTTTTAAAAATGTAACTTATTCGTGAAACCCTGATTTAGCAGTATTAAGGGCCCACAGCGTTCTTACTTGGATACAATTTAAGAAAAAACCAATTCAAGAGAATTAAATCACTTATAAAAGACCCAATGCAAAATTCACTAATAAGACAAAGTGCTTCAACGACTTCACATCTAAAATCAATCCCAACCGAACGTGCAAGATATTAAAAACTTATCGGGAACTTCTGCTAAACAACAAATAACGTCGTATTCTTATATCATTTAAGGAAATCGGTAGGTTTCATTCATTTCATTGAATTCGGAAAGCTTATATTTTCAAACAATTTTAACTCTAAAAAAAAATGAAGAATCTGATCATTAACCTAAACTGGTGGGTTGTTAAAACAATTCCCAAAGAATTGAACAAAATATCACACTAAGTGAGCTCGAAAACTGCTTGTGTAAGGTCAAGAGGAAAACACAAAACAACCTGCACTGAAAAGAAGGCTTATTCATCTTTACAATAGCATACTTAATGAAGAGGTAATCCCACAAAGTTGGTAGTTGTTCCAATTCATAAGATAAATAAGGGTTCTTCTATTTTCTATGTATTTTCAAATTATTGGGGAAAATAATTGCCAACCGCATTCTTTGGTTTACAGAAACAAAAAAGGTCTTGAGCAAACACCAAGTTGCCTTTAAATCCAAAAGAGGTTGCATTGCTGTTTTGTTGCATGTTGACTTCATTATATCCAACGCAATTTCCGCTCGGAATTATGTTTCAATCCTGGGCCTTGACTTCGACAAAGCTTTCGATCGGGTTGAAGTTCATTGGTAACAAAATATTTGAATATATTAGATCCTTTTTAAGAAATAGAAAATTTTGTGTGAACGTTGGAAGCACTATCTCTGAAACTGTTCCATTACACAACGGTATCCCATAGGGATCTCCTTTTTCAGTTAATTTATTCTCCATCGCTTTTGAAAAAAATAAGTCGAATAATATGTAAATACAAGTATAGGGTTTTCCAATAGGGACTTGACAACTTTGAATTTAATTTGTGAACGCACTCTTTCACTAATCATCAAACTGTTGCTGTCAATTTATTTAGTAAGCTCAACATTTTCATCATGGTGAAGTACACTAACGAGTAACGTCTGCAAATTATTAAAATTTTCTACAGATATTCGGAGTCAGTGAGTGCAACTTTAAGAGCGTTAACTCCAATTTTCGGTCGTAATTCTCGCCCTAGTAGACAGACAATAACAAGTTTAGTGCAAAAATTTGAGTCTACATATTGTGTGATATTGCCATATCAGTGAGACAACGGGTTGGTCGAAGTGTTGAAAATATCGCTGCCGTTCACATGTCCGTAGCAAACGATCCAAATCAGTCAATTCCACGGCGTTCTCAAGAATTGGGCATCGCTCGGACCACATTATAGCGTATTTTGCGTATAGATCTTGGTTTACACCAATACAAGATCAAGCTGAGTCAAGAATTGAATCCGATGGACCATTTG
The DNA here is from genome assembly GCA_907269105.1 of Volucella inanis. NCBI lineage: Eukaryota > Metazoa > Arthropoda > Insecta > Diptera > Syrphidae > Volucella > Volucella inanis. The sequence goes on along the minus strand of OU026157.1, from coordinate 72,132,226 downwards.
AAGCGACGTACGTTCTCCGATTGGGTTCTGGAGAAGATGCGCCAAGATGATGAATTTCATCGCAAAATCATCTTCAGCGACGAAGCTCATTTTTGGATCAATGGGTTCGTCAATAAGCAAAATATGCGTTATTTGTCGGGTAAAAACCCACATGTGCTTCATGAATCACCACTTCATCCACAAAAAATAACTGTTTGGTGCGGCTTGCATGCCGACGGCGTTATTGGGCCATATTTTTTCGTCGACGATAACGATTGTCACTTTACTGTGAATAGTCAGCGTTATCGCGCCATGATCACCGATTATTTTTGGCCCGAATTGGAAGATATGGACTTAGACGAGATGTGGTTTCAGCAGGATAGTGCCACAATCTACACAGCACACGCTATAATCGATTTATTGAAGAGTAAGTATGATGAGCGTGTTATCTCAAGATATGGGCCAGTCGATTGGCCGCCTTGTTCGTGCGACTTAACGCCGCGTGACTATTTTTTGTGGGGCTACGTGAAGTCATTGGTTTATGCCAACACGCCGACGATGTTGGAAGAGCTTAGAGCCGTTTCGACCGAAATGTGTGGCCGAGTCGTTAAAAATTGGGTCCAACGAATCGACCGCTGTAAACGTGCCCGCGGTAGCCATATGAACGAAGTCGAGTTCCATTCATAAATGTTTTGATTGTACTTCAAGCCAATAATAAAGTTTTTGAAATATCTTAAATGGTTTGCCTTTTATTTAAAAAAAAAAAAAGTTGTCAAGTCGTTATTAGAAAACCCTATATTTATCTAGATCACTATGTCTATGCAGACCATGTCTTCATTTTTTGTAAACGCAGTGATCTAGATCAAACAAATTTTTTTTTCATATTTGTTCATTGATATCGCGGAGTGGTCTACTAGCTCAGGGTTAAATTTTGCCTTAAATAAATGTAAGATGCTTCATGTCTGTCACAATAAATAACACAAAAATAGAAGAAGATACACCCACCATGGCTCTTGTCTCCTACATCAATTAACACCACACTATCTAGACTCAAAAATGATAACACCCTAAATGAAACTTATCTTGTATTATTCAAAGAATTAAAGAATTGTTTTCCCAGGAACACTTGGGATGTCCTTTATACTGATGGGTCAAAATACGAAGATACTGCCGGCTATGCTGTAGTCAATTCAAATAATCATCACATTTTATTTGCTGAAAAAATTCCACCATGCTTCTTAACCTTTTGCACCGAAGCACTAGCCGTTCTCAAAGCTACGGAAAATGCTTACAATAAAAATAGAAAAACTTTATCTGCACCGATAGCTTGTCTACAATAAGAGCTGTTAAAAATATAAAAAACCAGTCACCCAACATTAGGAAAATTCGTGAAAACATCATCAAACAGGACAGTAAATTAAAGCTAGTCTGGGTGCCAAGTCACATTAGCATATAAGGTAATGTAAAAGCAGATCGGGAAACCAAAGCTGTAATCGTATCTTCGAACACAAACGCTAACGTTTCATATTACGAACCGGATAAGAAAGGTCTCCTTTAGCTTATTAATTAATTGTAGAATAGATCCATTACAATCACTACTACTCCTCCATCAATTCAAATTTAACTACTGCTATCTACCCTGCAAGCTCAACCACAACGTTGAACAAAAACTTCTTAAGACTAAGAATTGGACACACCAAGGTAACTCATAGTTACTTACTTAACAAGGACCCTCAACCGATAGGCCACTTTTGCCAATCCAACCTTATTTTATCAATTAAACATTTAACAATCCATTGTATTTATGTTAAAAAACTCAAACGAATCTCCTTTCTGTTCCCTCAGAAAAAAACCTGAAAAAACGTTCACATTCTTTAAAAAAACTAGAGAATAGCTTATAACAACCTGAGTATCACTTCGAACCGAATTTTTTCTATAAAACTTTTGCATTTTACATTCATAGCCTTAAGCCCTGATAGTAAATATATTATTCTGTACATTTAATAAATTATAATAATAAAACCAAAGGATGGAACCTATTTATACGGGTCCCAAAACAAATACTGCACTTGCAGTTGTAGATGAAGAAGGATGTATACTTATCCAAGAAATTATGTCAAGCTTGCATTAATATTTACAGCTAAAGCAGTAGCTATATAGAACATGAAGCATTAAAAATTTGTTCACAAACTAAAGGAAAATAGATTGTCTACTCCGATTATGAACCCAAAAAATGACTCAATATTGATATTAAAAATTAGTGATAGGTTTATTAAATATTCATCTAAATTAGAAATGATATGATAAAGCTATTCACTAGCGCCAATTTTAATGTTTGACACCTATAGCAGAGTTGACCTGAGGAATATGATAAATCCAAACATCAAAAAAAAAAACGACTGCAAGATTATAAATTAAACAGTCATCAATTTACTACAATAATTCCAGACAAAATCAAAGATGATAACCATAAATATTATTCGTCTACGTCTGGACCACACCTCATTTACTCATCAACACCTCCTTTAAAATAAAGGCCTCAAATTTGCACTAAATGCAGAAGTCAATGTATTTTTCATTCCTTAAGTTGGAAAATGCTCTCATGTTGTCCAAAGGACCTCAGACCAATAAGTCTATCATCATTCCTTCTGAAAACTCTAAAACGGCTGATTGATATCCATATATGAGCTAAAATTGATCTAAAGCTTTTGTCAACTTTTGTAGGCATGTTGAGCTACTGTAAAGGAGAGTCGGTGGAAACGGCTTTGCCGTTGATTTCCTGGTAAAATCTGCAGGTAGACGACTTAATTGAGTAGTTGATCAGTCTTATGCTAAAAAGCTGAATAATCAACTCCAAACTGAGTGGAGCTTTTGCTAAAAGATGTGTAGAGGTACGCCGCAAGGCGATATTCTTTCACCCTTTCCCTTGAACTTAGTGGTTAATGAACTACTGATATACCTGGTAGCAGAGTAATTCCATATCCGGATGACGTTGCTATATACGTCTCAGGTTAGCACATTAATACCATCAAAGAACTCATTCAGCTAAATCTTAATAGGTTAATTAACCCGTTGGGAAGATCGTTGTTGATTGGGAGTAAATGCGACTGCAGCTATTCGCCTTGACGCGATTACACAGTGAACAAATAATTTATTTTACCACGCTACTATTCTTAATATATTAGGAATCCTCACAGAGAACATTGATTAAACATACCTGAACTTTGGTTTAACAAAGGCTTTCTTGTAAGCTTTCCCTCTAGATCCTTTTTGGAGAAAAATGCTTTCATGGTCAATCCACTTTTACCCAGATGGATCTAAAACCGATCGTGATTGGTGCCGGTTCTCAGTTAAGCTAAATCTAAGCATCTTTTTCGGTCTTGCAAATCACTGTAGTGTCTTGCAGGCTGAAGAAAAACGTGTATAAGACTAAATAAAATAAAATATTTTTTTTTACAAATTTGAAATTTATTTGTCATTAAAAGGAAAAGCAAGCATGGATACGACTGGTCTGGTTGTTAGAGTTCCGTCCCTTGTCTTTTTTGATCCTGTAATAAAAAAAGAAATAAAAATACACTCATGAGTACTCTTAGCTCTTTTTTAAGGTAAGAGGATATAAAGGTACTCGTCCACAATACCTGTACATAGTACAATAATTAATACGTAGGTTGGTTGGTTGTTATATATAAGGTCTATAACTTTCTTCTTCGTGCGGAGATGGCGTAACTTGTATTATTCCATTGTTATTATTCCATTGGAACATGCGTTGGAAAGCTACTGCCATTGTACGTCATTTCAGTATATGTCATTCATTTAAAGCGTAAACAACAATAATTTTTTTTCACTCAAATATGTCAAACTTTGTGCTTGAAAAAGTGTTTTTGCAGGGAGTTCTTCATTACTTAGATACGCCCGGAATATGCGACCAGACACGAGGCAATAATTTTTCATCATGACAACGCTCGGCCCCACGTTGCTATTCCGGCTAAGAACTATTTGGAAAACAGTGGATGGGAAGTCTTACCCCACCCGCTTTATAGCCCAGACGTTGCCCCTTTTGACTACCATTTGTTCCGGTCGATGCAGAACGACCTCACTGAAATACGGTTCAAATCAGAGCAGAATATCAAAAATTGGATTGATTCATTCTTGGCTGTGAAGCCGGCGCAGTTCTTTTGGGATGGGATCCACAAATTGCCAGAAAGATGGGGAAAAGTCATAGCTTCAGATGGGCAATACTTGGAATAATACTATTGTACGTGTTTTTCTTAAATAAACATTCAAATTTTGAAAAAAAAACCGCACGAATTAAAATATATACCAAATACATGTGATCCAGTACCAATTTTCATCTTGAAATGATACGAGGCCAGATGGGTTCAAGAGTCGTGCGAATGGCGATCGCAATACTCGGAGGAGCAAATACCGCACACTCCGAGTATCTAGAAAAAAGGGATGAACAAGCAGGTAGCAAGCAAGTTTATTTAAATATGGTGTGCATAGAAGGGGCTGCCCTCTTTATGAGTTACGAATGGAAAGGTAAACCCGCGCTACCAGAGTGGACCTTTCACCCCATTTGGCACAAGTACAATAGTTTCACGCACATTTGAACCATCTTAAGGTTTACACAAAAAGTAACACGAACGAAATAGCTAGTTAGTATCATTAATTTACAAAATACAACAAATGTTTATACTTAAATTCAAACTTACTTCGGGAGCATACAGGATGAGGTGATGAAGGATGACGTGCGACAGGCGATCGCGTACACTCGAAGCAGTGTTGAACCAATGGATGGACAAGCGCAAAACCACGATAAGTCCTTCCAATTAAATATGCATCTAGAAGGCGCCGCCCACTTTATGAGCAACGAATGGAGAGGTAAAACCCCGTTTTACCTTTACGAGTATAAAGGGTGATTCGTCGTAAAGTTTGATTTATAATGTAAAATAAAGTACATAAATTTAAAAGCAAACTCAAAATTTTTATTATCGGTTAAAAGAACAATTCATGGCATTTACTTTTTCAAAATGCTGTAATGTAAATGTTAGCTATGACTACATCTGAGGTAGTCCATTCGGAAGGTCAAATTTTGGGCGACTCGTTCGAGCATAGCGACTGGTATCTCACAGATAGCACGAGTAATGTTGGATTCCAAAGCGTCAATCGTAGCTTATTCTGACTTAGTCCTGAAGACCTAAGACTTCACATATCCCCCAAAAACAAGTCCAAAGGTGTGGTATCGCACGATTTAGGCGGCCAATTTACTGTAGCAAAACGTGAGTAAGTACTCACCCAAATAATTTCTCAACAAGTCCATTGTTTCATGCGCTGTATTTCTCGTAGCGCTATCTTCTTGAAACCAGAACTCACCGAGACCATGTTATTGAATTCCAAGAAGCACATAGTCTGTTAGTATGGCGCGATAACGATTACAATTGACGGTAACATTCTGATTTGCCTAATTTTTGAAGAAATATGGACCAATGATTCCACCAGCCCATAAACCACACCATACCGTTGTTTTTAATGGATGTAATGGTAGCTCTTGGTATTCTTCGTGTTGCTCATCAGCCCAAATATGGCAATTTTGTTTATTAACATATCCTCTGAGCCAGAAATGGGCTTCAACACTGAACGAAATTTCACGATAAAACACTGGATTTTCATTGAGTTTTTCCAGAGCCCATTCACTAAAAATATGATCTAAATTCAAATCGCCTGGCTTCAATTCTTGCACAATTTGAATTTTGTACGCTTTTAGGCCAATATCCTCACGTAAAATACCATACGCCAAGTATGACGACGAATCGATTCGTCACGGTCTTAGCGTACACTCTCAGCTACAGCTGCTATTGTCTCTTCACTACGTGTTGGATGTGGTCTAACCGGTCGAGTATCGTCTACTAATGTAAACTGGGACTCAAATTTGCGAATGGTATTGGCAATAGTGGTTTCAGTAGGTCGCTTATGCGCACCGTAGGTTCCTTCTCTGTACATGTCCAGCTCTCTCCCAGAGAAGAAAACTCCACTTAGGAGCTATAATAACTTACATATTATGTAAACGATCTAAAGATAGACGTTAACAGTTTCCTGCGACTCATCATAAGCTCAAATCGCTTCCATGAGTAAGAGGATTACAGATCCACGTGGCATCATAATGGGCCAACAGGCTTAGGGGGGTTGGTTTTTTTCATCCGCAACTCTTACCTATCTAACTACCTAGCTGCACTTAATGCGGTGAAATCATAACAATACAACACTTACTAGGTCAGTGTTTAATATCATGTAGCCAAAATTCAAGCTCTCCTGATCGATTCCAGTGTATAGCAAAAAAAGTTATTGAATATAAATATAATAATATAAATATTATTGAAAATAATATTAGCAAAACTTAAAATAAAATTATAATATTGGTGCCATAGAGCCGAGAGTCTAAATGCTCTTATCTTTATTGATAGGAAATTTATATTTATTACTGATAGATTGTCCTCTGTTGGGAGCCAAGCCTTCCATTTCTCAATCTTTCGAAAAATTTTCACTATTCTAAAACAGATGATGTTACCCTATATCTGTTGGATCATGTTGGCAAGTGGTCTCTTGGACATGCCGTCGGATGCAATGACACTAGAACCCTTATTGTGACCAGGATGATTTCGGCCAGAATCGGAGCCGGAAAATTTAGCCGAGTCTTCACGGTTGGTTTTAAGCTTGTCTTTCTAAACGACGAGTTCGTTAGATTTTACTCCTCGTTAGGTTGCCAACAGACCAAACGAATACTTTCCGACGTCTCTAAGAAGTTAGCGACTTTATACGCTTTTGCTAAGCACCTTAGTAGCTGGGCATAAGTGACACCACTATGATAATGACATGATCCTCATGACGACACCTCAAATTGCCTCCTTATTTACTCATCTTTCTATTGATGAAGATTTCCAGTTTCGACAGTCAATATGTTATGCGCTCTGACTGTTAATATATATATATATATAAATACGCCGTTGTGAATTAGTTACAAAGCTCAAAAATCTTAGTAGCTATACGAACATTTGGGTGTAATCTAAGAGGATACAGCTGAATTAGGACGATCAAACGGAATGACAACCCTCCAATTAAAAGGGTCTGCGCGTCAAGCCTCAGTTTCCAAACGGTCACCTGAGTTACACCGAGATATTGTTGCTTTGAGTTCGAGTCTTCTTTGGTAAGTACTTTAAAAATATTTGAAAAGATTAGTGATGAGAAAAATAGGTTTCTGATTTGAGGCTTTGTTCTTGCACATTTGTAGTACTAAGACTTAGGCCACCTAAAGAAGATTAGCGCAAAGACCATATGTGCCCAAATAAGATCAAATGCAAGACTACCAAGTAAGCATTATCAAGGCCTCTTACGAGCTGTTTAGACTAAAATTTCTTTAATGCTATGGTGATTGTTGATTAAAGAAAATAATAATAATAAAACATTTAAACCAAAGCTAAGACTTAGATATTTATTGCCTTTATTATTGTTATAAAACATCTATTTATATACATATGTGTATAGACAAACTCGTACCTATACAAATCTTAAAAGTGCAGTTATTTGGATTTATTATGCTCGTACCAACACAATGTGAGTATACTTCCGCGTACAACAACTTGCTATAAGATACATTTTACTCGTACATATAAACATTTGCTATTGTTCCCATAGAAGAGTGCTTCCAGGTTCATATCTGTATCCACAAGCCATTTGCACCTAGATAATATAATTTTTTTGAGTATGAAATACTCACTTGGTAATCATAATCATATATCGATAACAGTATTCAACTTGAATAAAAAAATATTGCAGGGGTAGTCTGTTTAGACTCACTTAGCAGTCTATGGATTGACTGAATAAGCTAATTTTAATAGGTATCTGTAACGTTGTATTTAATATTCATTTACACTCGTTTTTTCCTCTACCATACAATTTATAATATCATTTCACAAGAAGAGGCAGAAGCAACCGTCGAACCATGTGCTCGTGAAGACATGAAGGGGAGATGAAAGACCTTCGGCATTGTCTGTGCTTACATTTGATTTAGGATTATTTTCACTTGTAAATTGATTGACTTGAGCTTACAATTTGTGTACAAAGTGAAGTGTCACTATAAGATTCTCACTGTAAATATAATGAATTGCCCCAAAACAAACACATCCTCGAGGAAATGAAATATCTTGAATTCTTAAGTGGATATCAAAATGTAGATCAGCTCCTTCGACACAAGAATGCAAACAATGACATAGCTTAAGATTCACCCAAATTTCAATTGTTTGTTAAAGAAGACGAAAATTTCACGAATTCACGGCAAAGTATACTACGGCAACAACTAAAGAAAAGCTACAAATTTGCCTCGGCAGCATAGTATATATAACGAAAACATTGAAATACTAATATGAGTATTTGTATCTAGAAAATGCATCGACTTTTTCATCATCTTGGCTAATTTTTTTTTTCTTGGGATTGTGCTGCACAGCAAAAATCATGTCCTCATGGGAGGAAGAATTTCGGCCACAGTTCGCTGCTGCTGATGATCTCGTTGATGATGCTGTTGCTGTTGCTGATGGCTAAAATGAAAATATTTTGAATAATCGCCAGCTAGATAGTTATTGAAAATTAAGACATATTTTGTTTTTTGATTTTTGTTTTTTGCTTTTTGGCTAACTATCCTACTAGTTTTGGGGTGAAAAGTATTTTTTTTTTTTAATTTTGCATTTAATTGTTAAATGTATGTTTGCAATAACAATCTGCTTGTAATGATTTAATCTCTGATTAAGATCCCCGGGACCGGACCGGCAGAAAATATTGATTGTGAAAATATTTTTAGACCTGTCGGACAGTTTGATTGAATTTGTAAATGATATTTACACAGTCAAATCTGAGATGATGCTTCTGCCGTTTTTTAAAGGCAAATAAATCGAACCATCGATGGTGATCAGCGTGGACTTTTAAATAGATAAATGATCTTGCCAAAGTAAACATTTTTTCTAACTTTGCGCATATAAATGTGTACAGCAAATACACAAACTATGACCGCAAATCTAAAGGAAGATAAATCTTGTTTTATTGTTTTATTTTGCCGGTTTAAAAACTAATATTTGTAAAGTTTAAAAGCGTTGAATCTGTTGAAAAACAAATATTCAATTAAACATACCATCTGTCATTGCATTTTGTGAAAAGAGGCATTTCTACCATGGTTATTTGTTAGGATTTATATCAGATGATACCACTTGGAAACGGAAATATAATTTAAAATGTTTTTCAATTAACTAATTTTTATGTTGTAAGTTGTCTCGGAAGATAGGAAAACATTCAATCGCAACATCATCATCATTCCAACAGTTCGTGTCGAAGGAAATGATGTCACTTATGTCTGCTATACTTGAGTGTGTCACATGTTACTGGCATTTCCTGCCAAAAAAACAGCAGGATGATCACTGACATCTTAGATACGTCTGGATCTGGATGTGACATGTTCATTTCAAAAAAAGGTTTGCTACTCAGTGTGACTCAGATATATTAAGCTTTGAAGGGATGGATCTATGTGTCTATAGATAAGCCAAGTCAGTCAGGTTTCCCTTATCCGTACAAAGAACAACTTCCATTTTGAATGAATTTACTGAAAGCCCACTTATGGTGCATTAATTTAAAAATTTTTTTTTTAAGGGATCTGATCCGGCAATTGCGGGAAAACTACGACCTAAAAGTTCTACTTTACCACAAAATCAGTATTACGAAGCCAAGAGAGGCTCAACTCATTTGATGAAATTGAGAATCTCTCAGGTGGAGATTTTGAGAATTTTTCCATGGATTGAAATCCCTATGTGGAAGTGTCGTCTCCTAAAGGCACTCAGAGCTATCCATTCACATAAAATGTGTTACGTAGTTTTGTCGTCTTCTATTCAAAGACGGCATTCAGTTTCCTGAAGAAGACCTATTTTGTGTAGTCTTCTGATATCATCCTTTCTGGTGCACCAATAGTCGATTAAACGTTTTCTGCATCTCACTGCAAAGAGTCGCTAGACATAATACGATAAATGGTTGATGCCTGATCCCAGATCTTAGTACTATTGGGAGAACCAACTATCAACTACTGGGAAGATGAAGAGTAACTTTTACCAGTCGCTGTATCTTCTGACTTATAAATCAACTGAGAAATGAGTCTGTTTCATGAAAACTGAAGACAGGACATCCATGTTGAGTAAATGAACACCACCGCTCCGACGCATAGTATCTTAGAATCAATTCTGGAAGATTCTGGAAGGTAAAAGAAGGCATTGCCAAAGATTGCGCGTTTCAGTGAAAAAGTACCTCAATCAACTCGCTGTGCGTAACCGTATGCGATTAAGGTAAAGCTCAGGCCTACTCTGGAATACAGCGCAATGTAAAGAATACCTGGACTTAATCCTCATGGAGTATTGTTCTGATTTTTTTTTCTCAATGGAAAAATGCCAATAATGCCGGCCCACCAGTATACCACCTTATTTGAAAGGATACTTCAAAGTCAGGCCAATTCATATTTCCGTTCAAAAAAATGCATCTAAAACAAAATATATCATCAGCAAGAATTCGTTAAAAAGAAAGGAGCTCTTATATAATAAGTGTTTGAATCACTACTCCAGATCTGGATATACTTTGCTTAACTTCTAATTTAACTTAAATTTGGTCAGGTGGATAGATCTCCTGACAGCGGATTTTGGATTATCCCCGCCGTTTAACAGTTCTCAGAAGTGCTTTTTCCATGTCCTCAATATCGACTGTGACTCTACTACTGCGTTTTCTTGATCCTCTCTACAGGTCTCTGTTCGCAGCCCAAAAAGATGCTGTTTGTTTTCTATGTAGCAAGTACATATCTGTTACAGATGGCTTGTGTGTGTTTAGGTAAACTCCTGGCAATATAGGACTTAATTCCACTGAATGCCCAAGCATTCATGTGAGGAAGAATACGCCTCGCTATTGAAATTGGGATCTTTTGCACAATTGATTTGGAGGGGGCCTTTAACACTGTTTGGTTAGATGGCATCTTCCTCAAGATGAACGGGCTAGGCATACGTAAACCACTGCTATGCATTTGATTTTGATATGCTCTCCAGCAGACAGTTCATCATGAAGAATGGCGATGCAACTTCTGCTAAAGTATTTGACATTATAAGCAATCTGCAACATTCACCGATTCCAATTCTCCATACCAGAGCGTACGTAGATGACTTCATAACATACAGATCAGATGCAAAGATCGAGATCTTGAATATGCTGTTGCAAAGTGACTTCGATCAGATTATACTTTATTGCGTTGACTTTTATTAATTTTGAAAAGTCAGAAAGTATTCTATTTAAGATGTCGTTGTCTGGAACCTCTTCTGATACCAGAATGAATTGCGTAAGTTTTCGATGGTGGGACAACACGGGCAGCCACTTTCTTGTCAAAATGTAGTCGGATACATTGGGATCCAGCTAGATAACATCTTTATTTTAAGAAACATATACGAGATGTTTTTGTCCTTACAAAGAGACTGTGTTTTATAGCAGCTAAATCGATGGAGTAATCTGTATATGGCCCTTATCCGGCCTTGAATTTGGACGTCTCGTGCCTTCAAGGTGAAAGAAAGTTTAATGGAAAAGATCTGGGTGTTTAATAGGGCTTGCCTTGTACAGAACATCAGAGTTAGAAAACATAAAATTCTATCCTAATGTGGTCTTGTACAATAGGGCGAACCTAATAAGATTGGACAATTCCGTCATTCGGCTGACTAGAGGGCACATTGCTAGAGCAATGAAATCGATTAACAACCTGATTTCTGGAGCTTATTATCCTAAGCACATGTACCACTGGAGTGTGTGATTTAACGCGTTTGTTCCCCCAGAAACGTCGCTCTATCTGGATAAAAAGGACTGATCCAGTATAGACTAGAGGTACCGCTAATCTTTCATGTCGCTAGAACGGCTGAGGACAGGCAATTCAACTACAATAGAGACATCGCACACGGCAGTAAGGTTTAGTAGAGTGGTAAGGCGTTGTGATTTGAGGGATGTTGCTCAGCAGCACCATGAATTTTGGTGGCTAAGTGAAGTAGGGGAAACCTCTACGTCGTTTCCATAGGATTCGTGTTAGCCTCTTAAGGGGCAGGATTGGCAATGCTATGCTTTAGAGCCATGGACGAATTGTATATTTAAGGTAGATTAGAATAGCATTCAGATTTAAAAAAAATAAAAATAGAAATTGAAAAAATAAACAAAAAATTGAAAAAAAAACTTTACAAAAAAAAAAAACAAATAAAGGAGGTAAAAATTTAAAAAAAATTAAAAAAAAATTAAAAACAAAGTACATATTTAGTTATATATAATTGTATAGATGAGGAAAGTGGGGAAGGGTCTGTGTGTCTGCTAACATGTTGATGAAGAGCTTAAAACCAATGCAGCACGGAATAAATAAAATGTACCCTGATTGTTTTGTAACAAGGGGAGGAAACTATTTAGTACTGGTAAAAAAGGCATACAGTGGCCGAGGTAACTCTACTATGCTGCACACTGGTCACAATCTCACAAGCGTTTATCTGCTTTTTCCAATTATGCTGATGTTCAAGTTCTAACAATATTACAAAAGAAAACTTTCTAATGCAATACATTTAATATCGCTATATTGTTAGACTTAAAAAAATTAAATTAAAAAAATAGTTCAAAATAATTCAATATATAATTCAATTTTATAAAATGTTAAGGTGTTGCATAATTAATTATGAACATAGATATAGGGAGATTCATCGTGAGGTTTGATTTTAAATAGGCTCTTTTTGACAGATCACGCATGACTCCTATTAAACTGCTTTGTCATTTTTGTTCAGTATCATTTGGCAAGTCATCAGGGAAAGACTCACACCACAACAGCGTCTCCAAATTGTTCAGTTGTATTACGAAAATCAGCGTTCTGTGCGAAATGTTTTTCGTGCGATTCGAGGAACTTACGGTGCGCATAATCGACCTACTGAAACGACTATTATACCATTCGCAAATTTAAGTTCCAGTTAGTGGATGATACTCGACCGGTTAGACCACATCCAGCACGTATTGAAGAGACTATAGCAGCTGTAGCTGAGAGTGTACGCAAAGACCGTGACGAATCGATTTGTCGTCGGTCTCTGCAGCTTTGCTTGGCGTTTTTTTACGCGAGGATCTCTAAAAGCGTACAAAATTCAATTTGTGCAAGAATTGAAGCCAGGCAACTTGAATTTGCGTCATATTATCAGTAAATGGGCTCTGGAAAAACTCAATGAAAGTCCGGTGTTTTATCGTGAAATTTTGTTCAGTGATGAAGCCCATTTCTGGCTCAATGGATACGTTAATAAACAAAATTTCCGTATTTGAGCTGATGAGCAACCCGAAGAGTATCAAGAGCTACCATTACATCCATTAAAAACAACGGTATGGTGTGGTTTATGGGCTAGACGTGTGGTCATTGGTCCATCTTTCTTCAAAAATGAGGCAAATCAGAATGTTACCCTCAATGGTGCTTCCTGTGCTTTCTTTGTGCTTCCTGTGCGATATCACACCTTTGGACTATATTTTCTGGGGATATGTAAAGTCTCAGGTCTTCAGGAATAAGCCAGCTACGATTGACGCTTTAGAAGCCAACATTGCTCGTGTTATTCGCGAGATACCAAAATTTGCCCAAAATTGGACCTTCGGAATGGACCCTATCATTGTCAAAAAGTAAATGCCATGAATTGTTCTTTTAACCGATAATAAATATTATAAGTTCACTTTCGATTTTATGTGTTTTATTTTACAGTATAAATCAAATCTCATTATGAGTTACCCTATACCTTAGGGGATAAGGCCATTCTAGAGTTCGTAAAAATAGGTTTTTCTGTGATTGAGTGCACAAAGGTAGAAGTCTATTGTACATATGATTGGCTGTAAAACATTACTTATTTAAATAACTGAATTGGGTGGAAATTGTTCAAGTTAAAATTTTAAGTTATAGGAAGTCATGAACAATTTTGCAATACCTTTAATCCGCGATGCCTTCTAGATTAATGTCCTGGTTTTTCATTGCTTTTATATTGGATTCAAATGCGATTCTCTACGCTTTGTAGCTTCAGGCAGCGATCTTTCTGCAAGCTATATTATATGCGCTCTTTGTCAATCTCCAAACACATTTCATAGCTGTTCGGGCTGTAAACCATCATTGTACACGCAAACTGCAGTATCCATAGCTATATCCAACATAGTTTTACACTAGAAATTTGAGGCTGGCATATGTTTGTACTCAGCCAAACTCTTTGTAGCTTCAGGCTTTCGCCATGACGAGTAGATAATTTGTGATCGAGTGTAGCCCATATACTGTTTCTGATGTTTTCAACTGAATCACAGTTTCTACGAATGGCTAACCCATAATAAATAGAGAGTTCGTCAATTAGTTTCCCCTTTAATTTGCCCCTTTCACCGAGACATTTTCTATTCTTTTTCAAATTATGTAGGCGGGTGCTCATATGGTGCTCTCATATGGTGTAGCGTCAGTAATGTATTTAAAAGTCTTAGAATCACTGTCAGCTTCGGATCGCTGAAACATCTTAACAACTGCATCGACATCCATTTTTCTTGCTGATCTATAATTTGTCCACTGTAATTGTCAGTAAGAGTCACTATGCTAAACAATTTATTCATTTAACATTCCTTAACCTATTCCTTTTGACAAACTTATAATAGAAAGTGTGAAACATAAGCCGAGGTTATTCCATGAATGCACAAAACTTTTTTATTCCGTGCAAACCAATTCAATTTAATCGCATGGAAATTATAATTCTAATGTTTACTTCATAGCCTTTTTCAATAAATGGACTACTAGGTATTTCAGCCTGTACACATTTTTCACAGGATATTACAATTTTCAATCCCAAAACCGCGCTTACCATTTTCCGTAAATTTTACTTGCGATTTGCACACTTTACAAACGACAAGGTTTGAAATAGCTGAAAAAACTGCAATATCACTGGATTAACCTCAAGTACTTCGAGATATTTCCCGGTCATAATCTTCTGGGATATCATTTTTGAGTTCCTAGGGGAGAAAAGTGTCCATTCACTAAGTTTTTTCAAAAATTTTTTTTTTTAATAGAATATAATACGTGGGCTGAAAAGTCAGTGCCGTTTCTAAGAGAGGGCACCACTTGAATTAAATCCATACCATTTTCAGTTAGTACCAACCTTCAAAAGATACGCGTGTAAATTTGACAGATGTCGGATGATTAGTTCTCGAGATATAGCGTTGTGAGTGAAGCAACTTTAAATTGATTTAAAGCAATTTCGTGTGTTGATTTATCATTGATTTTTGATGGGAAAAAATGCAGCCGATGCACAGAAATGGCTTGATAAGTGTTAACCGGACTCTGCACCAGCCAAACGAACCATTCGCAAGTGGATTGAAAAATTTAAAAGTGGTCATACAAGCATCGAAGATGATGCACGCAGTGGACGTCCAAAAGAGGCTGTTTCAGATGAAAACATCAAAAAAGTCCACAAAATGATTACGAATGACCATAAAGTGAAGTTGATCGAGATAGCTGAGGCTCTGAAGATATCAAAAAAGTGTGTTGGATATATCATACAAGAATATTTGGACATGCGAAAGCCCTGTTCAAAAGGGGTGCCGCGTTTGCTTACAGTCGGCCAAAAACAACAACTTGTTGATGATTCAGAGGAGTGTTTAAAGCTGTTCAACCCCAATAAAGCCGATTTTTTGCGTCGGTGTGTGACAATTGATGAAACTTGGCTCCATCACTTCACACCAGAGTCAAGTCGGCAGTCAGCTGAGTGGCGATCAGGTGACGAACCTCGTCCAAAACGACCAAAAACTCAATAGTCGGCTGGCAAGGTTATGGCATCCGTATTTTGGGATACACATGGAATAATTTTCATCGACTATCTCCAAAAGGAAAAGACTATCAACACCGACTATTACATTGCGTTGTTGGAGCGTTTGAAGGACGAAATCGCAGAAAAACGGCCGCATTTGAAGAAAAAGAAACTGCTGTTTTTTCAAGACAAAGCACCGTGTCACAAGTCGATGAAAACGGCAAAATTGAATGAATTCGGCTACGAATTGCTTCCCCACCCACCGTATTCACCAGATTTGGCCTCCAGCGACTATTTCTTGTTCGCACACCTCAAAAGAATGCTCGCCGGAAAGAGATTTAAGACCGATAAAGAAGTAATCGCCGAAACAGAGGCCTATTTTGAGGCTAAACCGAAATCGTACTACAAAACTGGTATCGAAATCGTTTCAATCAGTTTTTCGCCCTCGAAGGCAACTACATTTATAAAGAAAATTGAATTTTGCAAAAATTTTGTGTTTTAC
The DNA here is from genome assembly GCA_907269105.1 of Volucella inanis. Classification (NCBI taxonomy): domain Eukaryota; kingdom Metazoa; phylum Arthropoda; class Insecta; order Diptera; family Syrphidae; genus Volucella; species Volucella inanis. The sequence goes on along the minus strand of OU026157.1, from coordinate 72,115,873 downwards.
TTTAAAACGGCAGTGACTTTTCAGCCCATGTGTTAAGTAATAATGAAATGGATAGAAAAAAATTCATTGAAAAGAAAAACAACGGCTTGCCATTGCTCTCCGTCAGTTCATTGATATCAAAGTAGAACTTGTGTTGAAGGCACACTTGAGTCGAGCCCAATCTAAAACTTCCTGCTGATCTTAAGATCACAGCACCTAGTACATACTGCAGCTCTACATAGTGGGTTTACTTTTTCAAGTAAGGCCAAGACCGAAGTTCAGAGGGCTCCTGACTCCCACGGTACCGTACCGTGGTTTAAGTTCTTGTATGAGCTACCGGTGGTTCTCCCCTCAACAGGACCTTTGACCAGCAGCTTGTAACTGGTCAAATCGTGGCAATCTTCATTGGAGTTAAGTGTTGAAAACCATTACGATTTGCTCCAACCTCAGTTTTTATTAAACAATTTTATTGGTGAAAGAAGAATTGACAACTGAGCGGGGGCTCAGTGTTATCCTTCTTTTGCCGGCCCATTGCACCAAATTTTCAGAGTAGCTGTGATATCTGTTTTTAATCGTTTTGATATAAAGTAGATGATATATATTTTTTCCGGAACATGAATTAGTAGTATATAATATAAAAATTAGTGCGTTTAAGTAAATTTTTCGTTTCTTTATCCTTTCCTTTCTCTTTTTTAAACGAACCCCAATCACTTTTGTTTTCAACGAGATGGAAAATTTTATCATTTTGGGTTATACAAGTAGAGCTTACCATAACTGGAGTGAAGGCTTTTTAATTTATCCTACTTACTATTCTGTACAATAAATAGCGGCGTCTTCATGGGGTACCCTTGTCGCGAATAACAAACAAACTTTTTTGTGTTTGTGAAGCAAATCCTAAATATTTTATGTTCTAAAGCAATGAAGGAATTCACACTTATTACAAACAACATTATTATCATTTTATGTATTTCATATTAAATATTTTTTATATATAGTTGTCCTTTTTCCAATTTACCTTAAGGTTTCTAATGAGAATGTGATATATTAAAAAATTATTTATTATGCAAATGCGAATTTTTGATGAACGAAAGAAACTGAATGTTTATTTTGATTGCACCTTTCAGCGCGTTAAGTTGATGTGTCACTTTGCAAATTTTTGATTTTATAAATAAATATCTCAATAGAATGATTTAAAATAAATTAAAATACTAAGAACGCAATTATTTTGTGAAACAATGCCAGTTGGGTAAATCTAAAAATAAATAAACATTTTAATTATTTTAAGTAGAGAGAAAATGGATGTTTTACATTTAATTTCATTGTGATGTTTTTGTGTATGAGTACATATTCATATATATGTGCACAAGTATATATTATTGTTAATTTATTCTTATTTTTTTAACTTGTGCCACATTCCTATCCATGCATAAAAATTAAACAAAGAATAATAATACCCCATTTAATTAGGTTTGACAATGTTGTTTTCTAAAGCTCTAAGGATTTTGGTCGTTCATCATTTAAATCAACACATTTTAGAATGAAATCTTTTTTTTTTCTAAATATTTTAAGGGTTTTTAACAATATATGCTTATAATAGAAAAAAAAAGTTAAAATGTAGATTGATTTGAGCCTGCTTTCTCTGACCGGGAAATGAATCCGCACTTCGTGGGACACTAAAAATCAATATCTTACTATCGGAGCCATAATCAAAATCAATTTTAATGGTGCTGTTGTCCGGGATTAGTTTGGGCTCAAGTTCCGCATTCCAAGTTTATTTATAGGGCTTGAGGGTTTTCTACCTAAAGAGAAGTATTTTTTTTCTACAATCTGTTTCTGGTATAGATTCAAAAAATATTCGGATCAAAGTTTTTACTTGAAATTAAGAATTTACATTGTTTAATCCAAGAACATTGAGTTATTAATAACTTGATTCGCGAACTCAGGACTCTTGGATACTACCAACCATATATGTAAAATAAAGGTAACCTTAGATAATTGTATTACATGAAGCTGTTAAAATGAAATACTGACTAGCTTGGACAAATTTTATCTCTTATCATGCGGGCCTTCTCCCTGGTGATAAGCCAGACAACCAGAAGTAGAGATGAGAAAAACTGGAGCTAATTTTCATTATTCTGTATGTGGCAGTACTGACATCAACAAAGAAAGTCTGTTACTTTTTATATCATATTATATCATAAATAAGAACTTTGTTGTGTAGTATAAAGATGATGATCCCATATTCATATTCAAAAATCGTAGTAAATTTGAATTTATCAGCTGCGCACTTCATTTCAGACCATAAATACCTTCAACTTTATATATGGTAGACGCTGGTCTCTCCAACTTGCTTTCAGATACCATTGGAAAACAAATTGACTCTAATTTAGGTATAGTAGATACTTAAGAAATTTCTAACATTAATGTGTTTGATCTTAAAATTGATGAATACTGGCATTTAATAAAACACTTTCTTTTCTTGTCCTCTTATTTAACCAAGACATTAGTGGACTTCAGATCTGATATCGCTTAGTAAAAATTGCAAAAATTCAGATATTCCTTCAAAAAACTCACAAAAAAAGAATTAAGGAAAGCTAAGTGATCTTTCTGGAAACTCTTTTGTGACAAAATAGAACAATCTTAAATAGCACCAAGGCTAACGAAAATCATTTCAATAAGCCTATCAATTCCAAGTTGCTAAAAAAAAAAAAACGATGATGAAACAAAATAGAAAGTATCCAGAAGTCTAACGGATAGAAACTTCCTTTATAGGTTCATTTAAATCTTCTATTTCAGAAGAATCAAGATGTTCGCCGGACATAACTTGAGCCCTCGCAAAAAATCAAGAGATAAATTATTGGTGGAAATAAGTGTGCTGGCCTTTCAGCACTTTTAGTTTTACGACTTTCCAGTGTGTCGACGTGGTAGTTAGTTTAATGATCTGAAGTATTTCGTTCATTAATGACTACCTCTAGCCTTGCACAGGGTTGAACTTCCTCCGTGCCTGTTATATCTGGTATAGATTGGGCTTATCTAATTAGAAAGCAGCCAGATAGATTTTGCTCGATCATTTGTCATCATTCAGAAGAGATTGTGCTATCAATATTTTCTTTGGTGGATCACCATGACGTTTTGCGACACTGAAAGTCTTTAGAGAGCTGGTAATTTGTAGTTTTTCGAAAAAGAAGCAGTTTTTCCGACAGATTTCTGGGCTTGCGACATGGTGGACATCTGATGCTAATTGGATCTTGTAATTTATCTGAACTCAACATTCAGATGGGTGGACCTAGTCTTAAAATACCAGAGCTGTATATACTGTAAATAAGAAGGGAAACGCAACATCGACGAATTAGACAGAACGTCATAATCGATATCTTTAATGTCGAGGTAGTACCTTGACTCTGCTATAAATTCTGCTAACTAAACATCAACAGAAATATTCGTAGAGTGAAGAATTACTCTTGCCATTCGCTGTTTCTTTGAGCTAATCACGCAATTGCAGTAAGGCCCTATCTCAGAAAACTAAGGAGACTCTATATAAGACCTTGATCCTACTTTATGGCGCTGAAGCATGGAGTCTATCGATGAAAGTATTCCCAGCTTTTTCAAGAGAAAAATCTTTTGAAAAATATTCGTTTCCATTTGCGTTGACGAGCCTTGGAGATGAAGATTCACCGACGAGCCATACGAACGGTACAGTGACGTCGACCAGTCAGAAAACTGTTCATCAGTCGCCTGAGGTGGTTAGGACATACAAAGTGAATGGACAATAACGCTCTGCTAGACGGTAGATAAAGACCTCACCTTGGGTGGCACGCATAAGTAGAAGGTAACCTCAATCGACTTGGAGTGCGCAACTGGAGGTAGTTAGCTAAAGACCGAACTAACTGCTGAGGCTTGTTAGTTGAGGCCTGAACTGTAGCGCCACCCAAGTAAGTACACGTTACATTTTTTTGAGAAATTGAACAGAGAAAGAATAAAGAAAAAGAAAAGAAAAAGTTACCACATTAGATAGTATGGTACGAAACGGGTTTTTTTTTAATTTTTGTTTATTCATATTTGCATTGAAAAAGTCCATCTTTACAAACATCCCCTGTTACATACAAGGTAAGCTTATCCGGAGGTCGTCAAGTATCCGGATAATCCGTTAGTGATTTAGCAAGTTTTTAAAAAACTGGGTCCCTATAGAGGCTATTCAGGCTGCCCCTGCTTAAACATCGCCTTTTGCTCACCAACATCCATATTTTTCAATCGGCATATCTGTCGTCGTTAGATCGTCTAAACAAAGCCCGATTACAAAAAATTCATCGTTGACAGCTAAATGATAGACTTGGGACTCAGGAGAGTAGCAGGAAGATAATACGTGGACCAAAGCCTCCTAATAGAAAAACTGCATGGAAGAAAAAACAAAAAAAAAAAAAAAAAAAAAAAATGCCAAAGAGCTCTGCCTACGAAGCCGCTCTTAGAGCATGGCCCAGCTATAAGAATGTATGCGTGTGTTGTAGTTGGTAGTGCGGAAGCAACTAAGCAGTGGATTTTTGCGTTTGCATAGAAGATCCGCAATAACGAAAGGGATTGTTGACAAGATTAAGTTTGTTATTCAAAAATTCTATGGACCTGGAAGGTTTTCTTATGGCTAAAGGAGCACACATTGGTAATTCCAAGTTGAGAAAGTAAAATTGTAGTACGGTCAAATCAATTTTTAAAACGCTTAAAATAAATTTCTTTTTTATTTAACTTTTAATGTTTCTTTAATTAATCTTCTTTCTGTCCAAATAAATTTGAATCAGCACCGTAGGCAAGCGGTCGCAGTTCTTTATTTTTTTTTTTTTTGCGATACAACTGGAGGGGTATATGTTATAGTTATATTTGTTGTTCATGGATTCCGACTAGGTCTTCGATAAATACTTTATTGCGACTTATCCTCGTAATAATCAGTGATAATGATAAATATGGTATTTCTAAATGTATTATGGTATCTTTAAATTTGCACCCGAAAAATGCACGCTGTACTTTTCAACTCAGCGATAACAACACATAAACAATAATTCGAAGTACGAGAGAGAATTTAACTTAATCCCTAGAAGGAACTTATTCCGCCACCTAGTTCTAGTTATTGCATCACCCCTAGAGAATTAATCAACAAAATTTTATTAACATGGCTTCGCTGTTTAGTCTCTATGCGAGGATAGGTATCTTACCCTTACATGCGCATCAAATTTTTCATTACAACATGATCTCTTCTACTCGTTTTTAGAGGATGCCAATCTAATTCTGTCCTATTGTTCCGGGCTCGAGAATTTTACATGCGCCAAGTCTTGTATGAAATTGATTTCTCTTCATAGAAACTGAAATAATGTGAAGCATCTCCTTGACAAATGCACGACACAGTAAACCAAAGAGCTACAAAACATTATTTGCAACAGCACTAAATCTAAAAGAGATATGAAAAAAATCTTATATTCAAGCATTTTTACGCGGCTTTGTCAATTTTTTTTGAGAAATCTGCTGGTGCCGCTTCAGATGCCAAAATCAAATGCAACCTAACAAAACGAAGAAAAAAAAAAATAAATAAATAACAAATCGCGCAAACCCAAAGTCGAATGTTGGCCATGTATTTCCTGGGTTGACACTGAAAGCTAGCACTACAAAGACGCGCATCACGTTTACATGTGTGAAATAAAAAAAAATCCTTTCGGATACAACAGCATACCTACTAGCTGTAGCTACAGCGGGTGTCGTTGAAAACAATTGTTTGGCTGACGTTCCCAGTGCGAATTGTATCGCATTATTACCAAAAGAATAGAGAAACGATTTAAGATGAATTCACGGCGAAAATATCTATAAATATCCTTCGGATGATGTTTGCTGATAGCAAGCTGAAAGCTGCTCTAAGTGCATCGAACAGAAAACGCAGTCGATTCGGATGATGGCATCTGGTTCTTTTGTGCAAATGAGCGATGTGTATCTATGTACGTATCATAAAAGATTAATGCAGACATGAGTGTCGTCTCGATTGTGTGAAAGATAGTGGAAAATTTAAGCAAACACTCTTGGGTAAAGACCCTGGCTTTGCTAATTAAACGTAGTATGCTCAAGTTGTGGGATCAAGGTTTCAGCAATAGAAAACTGGTTATAGAAAAGTTGTGTATATATACGAGTACATTCATACTTTGGAGTTTTAAATGTGTTTTTTTTTTTTTTTGTTAATGGAGCCAACTTATAAGGGGTTTGATTTTCAATAGTCTTTTTTTGACAGATCACGCGTGACTCCTATCAAACTGTTTTGTCATTTTTGTTCAGTATCATTTGGCAAGTCATCATGGAAAGACTCAGACCACAACAGTGTCTCGAAATTGTTCAGCTGAATTACGAAAATCAGCGTTCTGTGAGAAATGTTTTTCGTGCAATTCGAGGAACTTACGACCTACTGAAACCACCATTCGCAAATTTGAGTCCCAGTTTACATTAGTAGACGATACTAGACCGGTTAGACCACATCCAGCACGTAGTGAAGAGACTATAGCAGCTGTAGCTGAGAGTGTACGCGAAGATCGTGACGAATCGATTCGTCGTCATTCTCATCAGCTTGGCTTGGCGTATTCGACAACTTGGCGTATAGTTATTTACGTGAGAATCTTTGTCTTAAAGCGTACAAAATTCAACTTGTGCAAGAATTGAAGCCAGGCGACTTGAATTTGCGTCATATTTTCAGTGAATGGGCTCTGGAAAAATTCAATGAAAATCCAGTGCTTTATCTTGAATTTTTGTTCGGTGATTAAGCCCATTTCCGGCTCGATGGATACTTTAATAAACAAAATTGTCATATTTGGGCTGATGAGCAACCCGATGAATACAAATATCTACCATTACATCCATTAAAAACAACGGTATGGTGGGGTTTATGGGTTGATGGAATCATTTGTCCATCTTTCTCAAAAATGAGGCAAATCAGAATGTTACCGTTATCGCGCCATGTTAACGGACTATGTGCTTCCTGAAATTCAAGAACATGGTCTCGGTGAGCTCTGGTTTCAACAAGACGGCGCTAGGAGCCGTAAAGCGCGTGAAACAATAGACTTTTTGGGAAATTTTGGTGATAACTTAATTTCACGTTTTGCTACGGTAAATTGGCCGCCTAGATCGTATTATTTTCTCTGAGGATATGTCATGTTGGTCATTCTAACTTAAGTTCTCATTGATGCAAGTGCCATTCATAGATAACGACGACAGCAGACAGCATTGTGTTTTGGAAATATTCAATTCCACTCTGTTGATAGTTCCCCAAATGAATGTGCTGTTAAAATATGAATTTAATGAGCTTAACATACGCTGTCGTTCCTGTTCTACAGCTGAAGTGCAGGAACGTGATTTCGGGAATGAATATGAAAAGCAGGGAGTACTGTTGTTAGAAAAGGAAAATTTGGGATTAGAAATAGCAGACAAAAGATCACTAATGAAAAAGAAAAAGAGTTTCGGAGACAGAACGGAGCCTTGGGGAATACCATTATTTATTTTGTGAATATCACACTCGAAATCGTTAAAAACAACTTGAATTTATCGTTCCGGAAGGAAATTTCTAATCCGTTGAAGAGGAGGATTGTTGATCCCAAAGGCACATATTTTCCACAAAGGAGCTTGATGTAAAACTCTGTTAAATACCTTAGAAATATTAAATGCAACTATCTTGTTTTCGCCAGATTGATGTATGCTTTCGGTCCATCATTCAGTGAAACATGTCCTTAAATTGCCATTGGAACGATTGCTACGAAAACCGTAATGTCGGTCATTGAGAAGTTTTTGTGTTTCACGATGTTTCCTGAGTTGACAGCTTATCAGCGTTATTTATTTATTACCTTGAAAATAAAGGATGTAAGCAGGATGGGTCTGTAGGAGGAGAGAGAAGAAGATTCGCTTTTTTTAGGGACGGGCTGGACTAAAGCTGTTTTCCAGCAGGAGTAGAATTGATGAAAAAACTTAGGCAGTGGTTTTACCAGCGTGGAAGAACAGTTTTTCAGAAGAAGGGGAGATATACCATCACCAGCAGATATGTGTATGTTAAGATCTTTAAGTACTTCACGAGTGCGAAAGTGGATTCCTCCCATTGAAGATTCGATTCAGTCAAGTTTAGGCGGAGATAAATAACAATCTGAAAGTGTTAAGGTGACCGCAAAGTTTGCAGCATGCAGATCGCCCTTGTCCAAAAACATGACAGTAGGAATGTCATTATAAGCTTTGAGTTGGAAGATGAGTTAGTATTTCTAATATTTTTGATGAACGACTTTGGGACATTGTAGTATTTTTTGCCTCAGTTTTTGGTCGCATTGAAATTTCACACGTTTCGGAAAGATATTGCAGTCATTTCTGGCTCTTTTGCACCTGTTTTGGTTCTTCTCTGTCGGATTGGTCTTGAAGGACTAAACAAAAATTTTTTTTTAACCCTGATAGCCTCGTTACAGGTTGTCTTATTTTTTGGTTTGATACTGTTCATCCGATAAGGGGTAAAGGATCTCGTTCCAAAGAAAATAGTGTCTGGGATCATACCAGCAGCGTCATCCATGTCGTAATCGAGGAAATATAACGGCTAGATCGGGTTCCTAAGGAAGCTATTAAGTCCGCTTCTTGTATTGCCATACGATTTTTTTAGGGATCTTTTCTTTAATTTGACCACCACGAGAAATTAGAAATTATATGATACAATGGTCCGACGAGGGGATAGTATGTCGACCTTGTACCTATCAGGGTGAGAAATTAAAGCCAGGTCCAGGGTGTTGGCGGTATGGCTATCAACGTCTGGTATTTGCCTAGGCTCATTTATAGGCTGGGTCAAGTTTTTTTTTCCTCAACACAGATCTTCGTCGTCCTTCGGGTGTTGTATGTCGAATGTCGAAGCCACCTTGAACGCTGTATATTGAAATCGCCCGTAATAACGTTTTGAGTATGAGGGTACGGGATTACAATTCTTTGTATGGAGTGAGACATCGCAATAAACTTAATAAAGCTCGAGTTGCTGTCCAGTTTGAGGCTAGTGGATAGTTTGCTCATGGAGATGGAATTTTAACCACATAAAATTGAATTCCGGATTGGAACAGGAATTACACTGTGGACGAGAAAAGAATTAAGGCACTAAATCGTAGCCAGGTAGCTTTTGATCAGTTGTCTGAGAGGTATGAGCGGAGGTCTGTCTATGGTACGTGTGTTTCACTAAGTGCCAAAACGAAGGACTCCTCCTGCCAATCGCTTTTTTTCTTAATAAGACACTGTCTAGAAACACTAAAGAGATTATATATAAGACCCCATCATTATAGCCGTCTTAGTCACTATAATGACTGTATATTTAAAGTTTTGGCCAGTCTATAGAGTTGTAACATATGGGTCTTTAGTGAACATTCATAATGAGTTTGATACGACATTCACACTATTTATATATTAACGACTAGATGGAAATTTTTTCAGTACATCTCAGAAAGTCAATAGTTAACATTTTCGTCTTTTTCAAGTGTAAGTCTGACTTCCTTATTAGCATGCGTAAGTGATGTTTCAGGAAGGCCACAGACTGTGAGAAATATTTGGCTCACTAAGCCTTTCTCTGCGAAGAGCGGCTTCAAAATCAGTTGTTAGACATTGGGCGGCAGTATTTGTAGCCTATTTTAGAGATAACTTCTGCTTTATGCTCCCCCTCTGGTAAAGATTTCAGGCTAAATACTGCAAAATTTCGCCACATGTAAATTTTTAAGGTGTAAATTGAATTGCAACATTGGTTTTTCACCGAGAATCCTACTAATACTAAGAATTACCTAAAAAGAACAATGTGTCTTAACTACACGTAGGTTTTTGCATTCATTTGGGATTTTGTGATTATTCGTTTTGTTGCACGAGTAATGGAAAAGGGGTAAATTACCTATATAGGGACACACGATGTTCTAGGGTTAAACTTTCTCAGATATGCCTCTCGCGACTGAGTTATTTAACTGGGCTTTGATTAGTTTATCTCAGTACTCACCACTGAGTAGAGAATAGGGCAAATAGTTGAGCAGTTTGTCAGAGTTAATAAGGAGCGCTCATCGTTCGCTTGTCATAGATATTGCGTCGTTGCTATTTGTTGAGCAGCACGAAGATGATGATGCAACTAATAGCTCTTTGGAGATGATTTTAGGAAATGCTACTTCTGAACCCAATGTGTTAGTAAAATTTTGTTTATCACGGTGATATTAACTGTTGATCAGTATATTGATATAAGCTCATGCGTCCCATCTTTACCAATTTATATTTTTGAGAGTCTTTGTGATTTTGGAAATGCAAGGCACTCCATCTTCGATGTCAAATTGTAGCGTTGCTTTCGACTGTAACAAAGTTTTCCAAAGAATTCGATACCCATTTAATTCTAAGACAGAGTCTGGTCAGTCTGGTTTCCTATTTGTTAGTCAAGTAAAGTTTTTTTTTTTTGAAAATAATAAAAAACGAATTGCTTTCGTTAAGTCTATTCTTTTCCAAAACGTGATGTCTGCTTTGTTTGTAATAAACGTTCGAACTTTCAAGAACTTCGTCAAAACAATTGTTAAACTATTCACTCAATGCAAATACTAAGCGGTCAGAAAATGTTCGTCGAACCTAAATCACAAGTAATTAAGCTTTTATAATAAACAACAATATTTTATTTTGGTCTATATAGGGTTTTCACAAAAATTTTCTTATATGCTTTACCGCGTGTTTATTTAAGAGGTTCTCTAAAAATGTTCACTTTGCACGTCAGTACTGTGCTTTGTTTTTTTTGTTTTTTTTTTTTTTGTATACATTCCCTCCGTGTGCTACATATACCAGAGTACAATTGGTTCACTTAGGCAAATACTTGTGCATTTTATCTATGGAATGAGTACACCTTAAAAAAAATTTTCGTCGCCCTCTCTTATAGAGATACGAGAACTCGTACTCGTACGGATACCACGAGTAAAATCCAACTGTTGGATTGTTCTGCTAAAATTCCTCAAAACACAGAGCACGTTGTTTTCGTTTCAAAGTAAAAAGTAACAGAGCAACAGAATGCGAGTGTACATATAATATTGCGTATGCGCTCTATACCCTCAAAAAGCTAGAATACCTTCACCCGCAACACTAAAGATACTTTTGCTACCCACTCAACAGAGTACACACAGAACAGACATAGGGTACACCCCCGGCAACATCAACGGCAACGGCAAAGTGTAGAGTGTAAAATATTGAATGTATCCCCAGTCTCGAGATAATCCCGCCATCACCTTTCAACTAAACGGACGTACCGATACCGACGACAATACTATCTAACAGAACGGAATTTGATGTTTAAAGCTCTGTTGATTCGCGTTTTGGTTTTAGTCAGTCACAAGCGTACGGATCCTCAGGTAGTTCGCGGTTAACACAACCATTTTGGTCTTCATCTTCAATTCAAACTGTTGTCTCGTCCGAAATAGCCGTTGTACGCTCCGAAACCGTTTCCATCTTTTTCAATATAAATTTAATTTTTCTGTGTATGACTCGTCCTAGTTTTTTTTTTTTTTTTTTATAAAAAATATTTAATAAATATTAAATAAAAAATAAAAAAACAGATCCTGCATTTCGGAAAACACTACATAAAACCGTATCCTCGTAAATCTCTAAAGATTTAATTTAACAATTAAAAATAAAAAAGTAAAGAAAAGAAATTCAAAAGCGTGAACCTTGTGTTAAGGTAGTGCCAAAGGACGAAATTGAATTTTTAACTAAAACGAAAATAAAATTTGTTTCCAAAAGTATCTAATAAATTTGAAATAAGTGTCTGAACCAGTAAAAAAACAAAAGTAACTCGCAAGCAGTTCAAAAATGGCTTATTCCTGGGAAAATCGTGTCGACTTTGTTGTCCGGTACATGTACGGTAAGTGCGCTTTTGAATTATCGAATATATCCGATAAAACAATGCAATACCTATACGTACGAGTAATTGCTGTTAATTATTTTTAAGAAATATCTTTTTTTTTTATATCTGCTTGAAAAGGTATTGAATATCTTTTTTATACGGGGACTTAAGACCTGCATATCACCGGTCTCAGGGCAACAAAAATCAGAAAAGCAAAATAAATTGTTTGAAGGGAGATCGAAAAGGATAAAGCGAGGGCGGAAGCAGCTGAGTAGGGGCCTTAGGTTTTTAGTATCGAATGAGTTTATGAATTTATAATTTTTTTTTCTTTTTTTCTGATTTTTTGTTTTGCATTTGCATATCACATACTCGTATTCGACTCCTCTTGTAGTCGTTGTCATCGTCGTAACCATACTAACATATATGCCAAAACGTAAGAGAAAAACTTTATGATTTTCAATGTTTTACAATCCAAAATGAGGTGTGTGCTGACGACAGATAAAGAATAAAGTTTATTCCGACTTAAAAAAAGTCGGAGATTGAATGGAGAATTTAATTTTTAATTTTAATTTGGCCGGGAATTATTTAAAAGATACGGGTGGAGTGTTCTTTTTCGTAAGGGTATGCGTCTAAAATAAATTGGTATTTAAGAAATTCTAGGTCTGAAATTTGCTCAAAGAAGAGAGCATAAAGATTTTTGGGAGAAGTTTTTTTAAATTAAATTGATATTTTTTTTTATTGTATTTGTATGTAAATATATTTTTAAATTTAGTTTTGAAATAAAAAAATAAATCAAAATCGTATAGTGAGTTTTTTTTAATTTAAAATTGGTAATTTTAAAAATAAAATAAAATTAAGTTTCCTTAATAAATCAATTTTCTTTTAAACAATATTAGTAACTTTTAAATAAATTTAATAATGTTTTTGTACATAAACAAAAAACAAAAGAGTTAAATTGCTTGGTTTCATTGTTATGAATATTGTGCTAGTGATTATTTTTCCCCTTAACATATGATTTTATTATAATTTTAATTAAATAATTATATAATATTTTTTATAAAAAGGCAAATTAATTGATAGTTAACCCGACAACCTTCCGGTTATGAATATTTTTGCTTGTAATTCATAGACATAGTACTTGGATGATTGGGGTTACAGTTCGGGGCTAACTTGAACCTAGACCTAATTCAAAATTGATTGATAAATTGATATGACTATGCCGGTAGTATCTCCTTTTGCGGAAATGTCACCCTATTTCTTTATTTAATTTGAATAGGATATTAGCTTCAGTAGCAGAGAGCACGACTTTGGCTAAGGTCTCACAGTTGATTTCTTAGTCTGAAGAAACATCTGGATATAAGTTTTTGTTTGCTTTTCTTTTGATCTCTCTTCGTCTTGGATACCCGCCTTGCACCTTATATGCAACAAGTATTTGGTATTTTGGTATTTATTATTTTCCAGAGTAATAGAAACATTTCTTTTGTGCCTCTGTTCACTCTCAGATTATCAAGCATTGCTTATTAATAATAAGTTTTAACTACATGTAGTAGTTGTTTAGAAAACAATCAGAAGCGATGTAATGTTACATACCACAAAAACCTTGTAACTATGGTATGTATTTAAACTTTCTAGTTAGAGTTTAAGGATCTTATAGCGCTGTCATTGCTGGCAATATTTCTATACTTTAACACGCCCGTGTTATGGTAAAACTTCCTGGATTATATAATTGAAGCCTTTAAGTTTCAACATGTGATAGTGAAATTGAAGTTTTTGTATTATTTAGTGTCGTTAGTTGGGAAAGCATTAGAGAACAACAGTCAAAACATTAACTTATAATAAATAAGTTAGATCTGATGTTCGAGAAAGCAGTTCATGATTATCTTTTCTTGGCTCATCAGGCACATATGTACTTACATACTTAGGTGGCGCTACCGTTCGGGAAGAGCTAGGGCCTCAACTAAAAAGCCTCTCCAAATAGTCCGACCTACTACCTGCTTCTAGTTGCGTACACCAATTTGGTTGAGGTCATCTTCTATGCACTTGCGCGTGAGGCAATAAGGTGGCGCTACCGTTCGGGAGGAGCCAGGGCTTCAACTGAAAAGCCTCTCCAAATAGTCCGACCTACTACCTGTTTCTAATTGCATACTCCAATTTGGTTGAGGTCATCTTCTATGCACTTGTGCGTGCCACAAATAAGGCTCCCATTCGTTCTACATTTTCATCTCAGGTGACTGATACGCAGTTTTCTGACAACGTCAATGTCGCTGTACAGCTCGTATAGTTCGTCGTTGAATCTTCACCTCCAAAGCCCATCAACGCAAACGGAACCGAATATTTTTCGAAAGATTTTTTTCTCGAAACGACTGAGGATATCTTTATCTAATTTGAATAAAGTCCAAGTAGGGTAAAGAATAGGGCCTTACTACTTAATTGCCTTCTCAGTCCAAAGAAATATCGATTAGCAAGTTTTGGCTATCAATGTTTTAGTTGAATGGTCTATTCTGCCTGACAGCACGATTTTGGGCTTCATCCCCCCTATACAGTCTGCTGAAAAAGTTAACATATTCTTTTTTCAAATCTCCAGGTTTTTGTACGGTTCTTTTTGTCTTGACATGTTCGTTTTACTTCTTGGTAAAATTTCCGTACGTTATCCCTGGGGAACATCCTCTCAATATTTTCGAACCCCGTCTCTTCTGTTCGCAGATCGCACCAGCAGCTCTCACCTTGCGCTTAAGCGTCACTTTACACGTTTCTTGTTAAGATGCAAGTATTTGCCGGCATTCTTTATCTAACAAGTTACGGTGTCTCTGATGGTACGTTGGCAGCGTTGCCACTGGTCTTTGATACTTGATGCTGCTCGCATAGGTGCTGTTGAGAGATTTTGTGATCTGATTTCGGTGAAGATTCTAGCGGTCTCTTGCGATTGTAGCTTTTCTACGTTGTGTCTTCTCACAGAAGTTCTTCTTTGTTGTGACGCTTGTGAAACCCGCATTCGCTTCTTGGCTACAGCAGCATGGTGATCTGAATCCTATAACTTTAGGGATGTTTTAGGGCATATAAGCAATACGACTGGCAATTTTAAAGCGTATCATGTCGATTAAATTTTTGACTACTTTTTCCAGCATCTTGGGTCGTACATCCGCAATAACTTGGTGTATATTTCCTTCCAAGACTTCGTTGGATCGAAAGATCTTGGCGGTCAATTTAGACCTATTTTGTATTCACCTGCTCCCCAAGTTTTTATTATAATAAACGGATGTTATTAATGTCGATATCCTGCTGAACTGGCAAATTCGGTTCTCCATTAACACTGTTTTCAATTGCGGTGATATTTTCTTTGGAATGTGTTGGTCCCATTCGAGTCTTTGACTTTATAACATGAATCGTTAAATTAGTGAATAATCTATCAACATTAAGATGAATAGCACGTTCAGATGGGCAATTATTTCATTCGTAAAATTAATGGAGTGGTTGTGTAACTGAACGCAGGTTTTGAAATCACATTCCACGATTTGGTTTCATTGTTGCGATGTTGTTGTTGTTAGATTCCTAGCAATGCAATGCAAAAAAAAAAAAACAGTGTTGTCTTCTGTAATTTAGATGAAACTTAAATACCCAGCTATTAGCCGTTAACGGTACTTATGTACGTCTTCAAAATCTTTGCTGCGGAAAATAACTTGATCCAGCTTGTAAATAAGCCCACGCGTATAACAGACGTTGACAGTCATACCGCCATCTTTACCTTCTCACTCTGATAAGCACAAGGTCGATAAGCTATCCCCTCTAGGCTCGTCGGACCACAGTCCATATTAGGTAGTTTCACGTACACCGACTACACACTTAGAGGAAAGATTCCAAAAAGAAACGTATAGCAATATGAGAAAGCCAATTTGAACGGACTTAACAGTTGCTTTAGAAATTTTAACTGGTCGTTATGTTTTCTCGATAACGATGTGAATGCGTCTAATGATATTGTGGTACTACCAAAGAGATACAAAAGAGAATGAAATATTTTATTTTTCATTGCATAAAGGGTATCAAACCAAAAGAAAAGGCATGGTACGACTGGAGATGTAAGACGGCTATTAGGGTTAGAGAAATGTCTTAGAAAACAAATGTTCAAACAAGCAATAAATGACTAGAACATCTTCCTTAACCACGTGACATTTCAATACGACCAAAAAATAAATACTACAATGTCCCAAAGGTAGTAATAATTATTTTCGTTTCTCAAAAATATTAGACATTGTCCAGCCTGTCCTTAAAAAAGGCGAATCTTCTTCCTTTTATTCCTAAAGTCCCATTGCACTTACATCCCTTATTTCATGGAAACGCTAATAAACCTTCAGCTCAATATAAAACACAAAAACTTCTCAATGAAAGGTAATACGTTTTCATAGTAACAGGTCCATTAGTAATTTGATGGGATGTCTCCCAAAAAAAAAATTGGACCAAATCGTACATCAAATTACTGAAAGCAGATGGTTGCACTTGAAATTTCTAAGGCATTTGATTAGATTATTTTGTCGAAAATTCGTTCATTTGGGATCGTAAGTTCTCTTTTTCAATTGATTAAAAATTACTTTTCGGAACGTTTGAATTAAGTTGTTTTGAATGATTTTAAGTCTGATATTAGCAAAGTAAATGCTGATGTGCCCCAAGGCTCTGTTCTGTCTCTAACACTCTTTTTAATGTTCATCAATGATCTCTTATCTTCTACTTCTACTCTTTGCTTTTCATGTTCATTCCCGAATTTACGTTCCTGCTCTTCAAATGTAGAACAGAAAAGGCAGCATTTGTTATTAAATTTGGATATTAACAACATAAACAATTGGAGACCTATCAACAGATTTTAATACTTCAAAAAAATAATGCTGCTTGCTGTCTTTAAAGCGAAATTTAAAACCCATTCATTATCTATGAATGGCATTTGCTTCGTAGAAACCGAACAACTCGGTATGTGTGTCAATGACCTCATATTTAATGTCGTCAAAAATGCTGCGAAATGTCTAAGTTTACTCAAGCGATGTAAGAAATACTTCACCCCTTTGATCAAATCGCAAAATATTTTACAAGGTTATTACCAGCCCAAAATTGGAGCACAATGCTCACATCTGATCAGCTGCGTCTAAAATATCTTCGAACGTGCTAGATTGGGTTCAAAACCGTGCGATAAAGCTCGTGGGTGACGTTAATATTAGAACACCAACGTATCCTGCCTCACCTATCGGTATTTCAATCACCAGCGCTCTATAGAAATCGGCAGTAGCATTCCGCCCCTTCAACATTTTAATTGTAACACCCATCTCGCTATGAATGCTCATCAGTACACTATCCAGCCTATTTTCGGGCGTGCACTAAAATATCGCAATTTGTTCCTAAGTCATACAACTTGCTCGCAAAATTCTTTGTCGAACTTTTCATTTCCTGCTCATTATAACCTTTAAGCATTTAAAACCAACTAGCATTAGTATCTTTCTTTCTTTCCTTCCTTATTTTCCTTATATCTACTCTGTGTAAGGAGAGTGTTTGTAATGTGCTGTGCAATTTAGATACAATAATACTTAAATGTTACTTTTATAAGCATATTAAATTTTTTTACGCACCAAGTTTGTGTTCAGGTTCTGTATTTTTGCAAGTCTTCCATGCTTCCAAATTCACTGTGGTTATCGAAAGCATTCATTTGATCTTGAACTTATTTACAGTACTTCTATAATATAATTGGATTGACGGTTTTTTAATCAGTTCAGGTTAGATAAGCTATTTTAGCGTTGTGTTGGATCTTCTCTATTCCAACACTCTTCCTCTTATATTATAATTGACATCATCCAATAGATCACCTTTGGCAAGAAATGAAGTATTATTATTGTACTTCGTCGGTTTCACTGTGAACTAATTAATCAGGCTTAAACTCATTATACAATGCTTTAATACTGCATCCTTAGTAGTCCTTATTTTTTAATGACTGCCATTTTGACAAAGGGAAATCAAAA
The DNA here is from genome assembly GCA_907269105.1 of Volucella inanis. NCBI lineage: Eukaryota > Metazoa > Arthropoda > Insecta > Diptera > Syrphidae > Volucella > Volucella inanis. Next base: position 72,098,032 of record OU026157.1, on the reverse strand, counting down.
AACAACCTGCTCAACAACTGGGTACGATACCCATACTACCACTGAAAATTCCATTAATGAATCAAATTAACGACATAAATTCGACAAGATACCAGATACGGTTACCTACAAACTTTAGAATTTCTTTTCTTCGGAATGGCTATAGGCAAAGACATGGTAAACGGAAGACATATTGAGAGCAATTATATCGTAACTTAGGATGTTTGTACGGGATACAATACACGGTTCCTCCACCCATAGTGTTATGCTATCGGAAGTAAATACTAAAATATTTTCGTCAAAATAAGCAAAAAGAAAGCGCCAAGATTCTCCCCTCTTCTCCTTAATTTTTAATTGGAGGAAAATACTCCGGCCACTATTAATATCGCAGAAGGAGTCTATATTATTGACTATGTGGGAGGGGATGTATTGAATGGATCGGGTGGATCCGTTTTACAGGTGGCGGGCTCTCTCCTTAAAATTGTTGTTCGGGTGATTAAATGGTACTTAATTTTCTAACTTTCTATGAAATTCCGATTTTCGATTTCGATTTGAAAATTTTTAAAGAACGGTAAGGGAGTGGAAACATGAATACTTTATTCGACAGTTACCATCATCGTTTGTTCGAAAAGAGGTCGATGATTTATAATAGCAAAACATTTAATAAATTTCTCACCAAAGTCTAGTCGTTTAGATGCCTACTCGTAATTGGAAATGGATTACTTAAATGCTTCAATTACATCACTTTTTTAGTTAGCGTAAGATAGCGTCTATTAGTTTAATGGTTCCTTTAAATTTAGTGTAAGCTTTTTGGGAATATTGCCGCTCTTTTAGGCATGTGACTAGGGATTGAGAACAATAATCGCTTCGCCGCGGCTGTGGCTGTGGCCTTCTATTTCACCTTGTCTATGCAAATTCAATTTAATTTAATTTTTTTTTTTTAATTTTGGTGGGCCCCTTAATTAAGGCTTAAGCTCAGTCTAATAAAAAAAAAAAACTTAAGAGATATAAACCAAGAGAACGGTGGAAAAGATCTAGTTTCAGAGATGGACATAAAAACCCGGAGATTCTTCAGTTGACTTCTTGGTGCGTAGTTCATTTGAAACATAAGTGGGTTGGAATATAGAACAAAAGAGGATATCGTAAATTATGAGGGTTGGCGTTGAAGTAAATAGAGCTGTAAATGGAGGTACAATCTACCAAACTAGAGGACAGAATGAAAAGAATGACAGCTACATCCTTGCGATTTTGGAGGGTATTCAAATTAAGAAGATTGCAGTGGTCTCGATAGGGTGGTATGTTCTTGATTCGGGATATATGAACTCAAGGGGGACTACTCTTGGCTGGCTTATTCGAGAAGGGCCGGACAAAATTATTGTAACTGGCGCATAGGTTGGACATGCAAAAAATAAAGTTGAGGAGAAGATTGACTGCACTTACATGACAAAGTCATAGATTGACATACGGGGACATTAAGATCTAAGCAGCTTTTTAGCCACCAAGTAGAAAACCTATCAAAATGTTCTCGAACAAGAATAGAGTCTTAGGGTGAAGAAACAATTTTGGAGAACTTAATATCGTCAGCGTGTAGATAGCTGAAGATAGCTAAAATAAAAATAAGGGGACCTAGACTTCGGCTTTTTGGTACACCAGAATGGCTAAGAACGGAGTTACTAGGACTAGACTCAAATTTACACTTAGCCTAGAATTGCTGGTTAAGCGTGTTAAGAGGGTATTTTTAGTACAAGGTCTAATTCATTAACCATTATACACTAATATTTTCAAACAGTACAAAATCAATTTCTATATTTAAAAAAAAAAATTATTTACAATTACCCGCCAAAATTGCGTTTTTTTTTTAAAGAACTTGTAAGTAATCTTGTAAGTCCGGCTTGATTTGCAGGCCTAAATAGCTCAGCCTGAAATCTGTCCATTTTTAGTTTCTTAATATGGAGGCTTCTGCAAATACGCGTTATTTTTATTAGATCATATTTTCTTACATCCGCTGAAGTTGGTAACAGTTTTAACTTCGCTTTTTACTTTATACGAGTAGTTCTCCTATATCGGCCAACATTGCAATGCACCTTTAACTACATGCATGATATCGTCATCAGAATTTCGTTGGTTGTCAACGACAGACTCTAAGTATTTAGCCACATCGACTGCCAGGAATAATAATATTGTGTTCTCGACGGAACCCTTTTGTATACTTTCATATAATGCAAAGTAAGTGTTTGTTTTGCCTTTGGCTTTATACAGGAGACTCTATCTCCACTTGTTATGCATCCGATCGTCTCTCATCATTTCGTTGAACATTTAAGTTTAAGATTTGTTATTATCTTCTATAGTTTAGAGGGTGTGTTATCCGTTACTTCATACCCCGGTTCCTTACTACTGGTTCTCCAACTTAGACTTCCGTGCATCTGTTGTTTCGTCTTCGCGCTCGAAAGCCGAGGAAACGGTATTGTGCGGAAAGTCTTTGTAAATAACTCGTTAAAGAATTCTTTCCATCTATTTCAAATTTGGTTCTTCCCCATGAGATAGTGTTCCTGACTTCAATAAATTTTTCCGATTGAATAATTTCTGAAATTTTTCTTCTTTTCGCCACAGACATATAAAAAAAGCTCGTTTATTTGTGCTTGAACCTTTTGTTGTTTGTTCTCTGCTTATAGTTTGTAGGGTATCCCTATTAAACCCCCAATACAACGTTTGTAGTTTAACTCATTGTCCGTTGTATTTAGCCTACCGTTATAAAGAGTGATTTATCTGACAGATCATGCGTGACTCCTATCAAACTACTTTGTCATTTTTGTTCAGTATCGTTTGGCAAGTTATCATGGAAAGACTCACACCACAATAGCGTCTCCAAATTGTTCAGCTGAATTACGAAAATCAGCGTTCTGTAAGAAATGTTTTTCGTGCGATTCGATTAACTTACGGTGAGCCTAGGCGACCTACTGAAACCACTATCGCCAATACCATTCGCAAAATTTGAGTCCCAGTTTACATTAGTGGATGATACTCGACCGGTTAGTCCACATCCAGGACGTAGTAAAGAGACTATAGCAGATGTAGCCAAGGGTGTACGCGGAGATCTTGACGAATCGATTCATCGTCGTTCTCACCAGCTTTTCTTGGCGTATTCGACAACTTGGCGTATAGTTATTTACGTGAGAATCTCTGTCTTAATGCGCACAAAATTCAACTTGTGCAAGAATTAAAGCCAGGCGACTTGAATTTGCGTCAAATTTTCAGTGAATGGGCTCTGGAAATCTGGAAATCAATGGTCCATATTTCTTCAAAAATGAGGCAAACCAGAATGTTATCGTCAATGGTAACCGTTATCGCGCCATGTTAACGGACTTTGTGCTTCCTGAAATTCGAGCACATGGTCTCGGTGAGCTCTTGTTTTAACAAGACGGCACTACGAGCCATACAACGCGTGAAACAACGGACTTGTTGAGAAATCATTTTGGTGAGCTCTTAATTTCACGTTTTGCTACGGCAAATTGGCCGCCTAGATCGTGCGATATCACACCTTTGGACTATTTTCTCTGAGGATATGTAAAGTCTCAGACCTACAGGAATAAGCCAGCTACGATTGACGCTTTGGAAGCCAACATTACTCGTGTTATCCGCGAGATACTACGAACTATGCTCAAACGAGTCCCCCAAAATTATACCTTCCAAATAGACCGCCTCAGACGTAGTCGTGTCCAAATTTACATGATATCATTTTCAAAAATTAAATGCCATGAATTGTTCTTTTAAGCGAAAATACAAATTTTAAGCTCGCTTTCGATATTATGTGTTTTATTTTACATTATAAATCAAACCTCACGATGAATTACCTTTTATATGTGGAGCCGGTCTTTTGAACACAGAGTAGAGTTTATTTTTTTTTGTTTTATAGCATTTTGGAGCAATCCTTGCATGTGAACGCACATGCCCGGCTTGCGTTGGTTTTTCGCTAGGTTTCTTTATAAAAAAGGTCGTTACTGACTTGCTTGTGGTTAAAGTTATAGCAGTTTTTATAAAATGTTATTTAGATCGCATTAATCTTATTATTGAACTAGTCATAACCGCTTCACTCCACTTGTTCAAATTGTTAACAACATCCTTCAAAATTTCGATGAACATAAGATGGCCGTATATAGTCCTTTTGACTTTTCGAAGACATTTGAATCGGTGATAATAGCAAACTTTGTAAATGACTTTATTACAGATTAGAATTGGATAAGAAGGGCGTTGAATTGATTTCAAATTACTTTAGAAAAAGATAACGTGTCTGCGTTGCAAAAGATATAGTACTCGGCCTATTGCTTTTTGTACGGATTCCTGTATGACGTTAAGCAAAATACTCGTACACAATACAACAAGATAAATAAGATTTCATGTTGGCAGATCAACCGTAACGATATCCAGACGATTTAGAATGTGCATCCATCGCTGCAAAATAAGCAGGGATACATCATGTGAATAGCTCTGAACCATCATCTTGTTTGAGAGCTTGGTGGTCTCAAAAGCCGAAAAAGTATTAACAAGGCTGCATCGATTTCATCTATCGAGAAAAGTTTTAATTTGTAATCAGTTTGTCTTGTATGAGATCTAGAAAATTCAGAACATACGAGTATGGTAAATGTATATAAAATACTTTTTAACTTGCAGCCTTTTCTATTATGGACATGCTACTTCCTGTTTGTAACATCCAATTTTGTACCTACAACATATATATGCGATCAATTGGGCATTTGGTCTTTTTTGAAGATTCGAACCTGGGGGACTGCGAATAAAAACTCTCTAATCTAGAGCGGCATCGCCTTTTAAGTATTTAGTATATTTAGTATTCGTATTCGTAGGATATATTATGGAATTTGTAGTATTTTTTCCACCTTCCTGACAGTATTCGCACGCAGGCTATCTTTGCAGTGAAATATTCTTTTAAGCGACCCTATTGCCAGCTCTACTTTCTGGCTTTATTCAACATTCAGCAGACAAAATCAATGGCTCAGTGTCAGGAATTCGTTAAGCATTATCTTGATTTCCCAAGTTGACAATTTTGAACACAGTTAGCAAACTAAGAACACTATTGCCAACTTTTGTCAAATTATCACAATGGTGTCCAAAATATGAGAACTCTTCGAATACACTAGTTAGAGCTGGCTTTATTAATGTTGTGCTATAGATAATAGCAAACTGATTATTCGGATGTCGACACCATGAGTTCTGTAAGTTCTTTAAAAGTTTTAAGTGACAAATTGTGTACAACAGTTCATGTTGTTGCTTCTCTGCTTCAATACTGATTCAGTAATATAATTAGAAGAAATTCGTCCAACGGTACTGAGAAGACACCTCAATTGATTTATCTTGCCAAGTGATAGTATCTTATCACAGGATAGTCGGGCAGAGTTCGGTAAAAGATGACTAGGGGCACGTCTTCCACTTAAAAACACGGGTTCGACTAAGTCGGTGGTGCTCTTATCTGTAGGTATTCAGATTCTTTATTAAAACGATTTGTAACTCAACCTAATGATATAAATCACTCTTGAAAATCCTGCCAATCAGAAGACATTTTAGGCTTATAAAATTTCTGCTTTAGAACGCTCTTTTGGTTAACACTAACAAAAAAACGATTTGTTCAGGACAGACATGTTGGAATATGTTACATCTACATATATGTATATTACCGTAATTTTGTCGAAAAAAGAAAAGTCATAAATTATGTAAACCCATTTCTTTCGATTTTTCAAATCAGTTCCTAAGGTTTCATCGCAATATATTTTACTTTTCAGTCCTTGATTCGATGTAATTCATTTACTAAATCAACATCCAAAATCATTACACGATTTATTTTATGATTTCTTGACTTTCATTTTTACGAAGATTTTTAAAACATCTAAATTGGATGATGGTAGACAATAAATTTTCGTTGTTATACCATCTTATTCTGCAATGAACTTCGATACGTATCAGTAGTTATGACTACGTTTGAGTGCTTGAACTTAGATTGCTATCACCAAAGTGTATATTTCAGATTCTAGTAGAAGAATTCTGCTGGCGAATATAAACCACACTTGTCGTCTTTTTTGATAGATTAAATCACTTTCTTCCTTCTACTGGAATAATCAGTGTTTTGTTCTTGGCTTTTTTCTCTTTTGTATCGTCTCACAATTCCTTCTTACTATCTTCTATTATATTCTTGGGTGATATAGTTATGGAAAATGCTTAACAAATATTAGTTTATGCCCTTTCATCCATGGGGGCAAGGATATATGCCTGGCTATCGCTTATCATTTTTCGGTAATACTAAGTTGGAACTCGTGTTGAGGTCACAGGCTCCACCTTTCGTTATGAGTCGAGGCCGATCTTAGGATCACTGCACTCGGTTCTAAATAACCAACAACCAACTAGTGGAAGACCCTTTCTGCGACTTTAAGTTTAAACCACAGCAACGAAGACGCTCTCACTACGGGGCCTACCTCTTTCAAATCAGATCCAGACCCGAAGTCCGGGATGCCCTGACTCCCATGGTACCGAGTTTTAGGTTGTAGTAGGTACTACCGGTAGTCTTGCCACCCAAAAAGACGCAACCTTCAGTACGTCATCTGAAAACCAGCCATTTGGTGAAAGAAGCCTTGATAATTGGGCGAGGTCTCTCTGTATCCAAGACATGTAGAATGCTAACATATTACTCACATTATTCCGACATTTGTCTTTTATGCAAAAGTGCTTCAAGAATTTTGGAGTCAGCAGTGCTTTCCACAACCACCTTTCGAACAGTGATCGTATACATAGTAAAGGTAGATATTATGCCTAAGATCTGTATACTATTAAAAGTTCATATTATGATTCGACGCAGGCACAATAAAGAGTTAAATTTATGAACTAAAATATAATACGTTTTATTGCAGCTCAAAATTGATATAATATGCATCTAAAAAATTAATCTGTGAAATTTGGAAAGCAGGCCTGCCATTTAAACTAGCGAATGAAAGCATACAAAATGAATTGCTAGGCAATTGTTATAGCAAAAAATCAGCGACTGGTTACTCGCCATAAATTCAATAATTAATAAATTATTATTCTTGAAATATTGGTAATTTTGAACTACCGCAAAAAGTTGGAAGAAGAAATATTTTGAACGGAAGAAATTATTTTCGTTAATAGACGTATAGACACACTTATCAGGAATTCGTACTACTTATAAGAAGACAGCCCATCAAGAAAAAGGTTCTGAACGCGAAATTTCACAGATCAGGATATAAAAGACTTAAAGGACTCTTAAATAAATTTTGTACGAAGCAGAACTATGTAAGTGTGCAAGATACTAGTATGCATGTAAAATGTTGCGAGAATGGTTCCAAGATTTTGCTTGGTGTTTTGAAAGGCCAGCTCCTCATAACTATAGAAACATGATGGCTTAACGATGAAATCCAAACAACGATAAGGGACAAGAGGCAAATACTTTTCAATATTTCAATAATTGAGCGAGTACATTCTTACAAGACCATAAGTGGCAAGTTTTTTCCGGCAAGCCCAGATCACAAGGTTCCATGTTTTGTTAACCACTGAACCACATCATTTTCTAGCAGAAGTTGGTATAAAAAGCGTTAGGTGTAATTTTAGCAATATCCTTTGTTCATTGTGCCTAGCAGCTATATATGCACTTTACAGATTGCCATAAATATTTCTGAAGAAACTTCACAAAGGTTGTGAGCCATAAATCGACCTTTTTAACTTTTTAACTTACATTCCCCCCTTGAAAGACTTTCTTCCTAACTGCAACCAAATTATTGGAGTTCGAGCATTATCGCTATGAACATTTTTATTGCTTCTTTTCAAAATTTCTCAAAAAAGAAGAATATCGTTGTTCCATGACATAAATACATTAGCCCAATGTGCAGTGACAAACTATATAAATTTCGCAAATGGTGCATTAAATAGTAACAATATAGACTGTCTGTAGTATAGGCATTTAATTCACATCATTCGACTCCTAAAGCGACTTTCTTACATGCGATATCATTAGCAACTGAGATATCTCAGAAAATTCCTTTCAAACTTTACCTATTGCATTTAGACACGTTGCATAAGCTAATAGGCGGCATAAGACAACGAGTTAGGAGATGGAAAAAGAGAATAAAATAAAAATTCTAATGAATATGTCGGAGTTAGTAAACAGAATCGTCTTCAGTTCATTCCTCTCCTTAAGACCCTGTGCATAACTTGTGCCATGTTTCTGCATTCGTATCTGAGAAAATATCTTTCTCTTATTTTTCCATAAAAGCTGTACATTAACTTCTTTGGCATATATCCGTATGACAAATGAAAAAGAAAATCAAGAAAGAAATTACTAAGTAGATAAAACCAAGTCGTAATGGTATAGTCGTAGAACACCAAGGCTCGGTATCTGGTGTCGCTTTGAATATAATTGTCACACAGAAGAGTGAGAATCAAAAGGAAGAGCAGAAAGAATTTTCCATTTTTTCACATCTGTAATCCGAATAAAGGGTTAAAACATTGATCCCAGTCCTTGACGTATTTTATTTTTAATTAAAATAAATCGCCGTCCCAGCGCTGTCAAATAAGGATCGTCGTTTGGATTTGCGTTTTTCTATTTTGGAAAATTAGTACGCAGTGCTAAATTATTGTTATACGGATACTGGATAGTCTCGCGTAATTTCATTTCGTTGGCGAGACGCGAATTCCATCCTACCCCTAGCATCCATTTGAGTTAAAGGATTCGAGTATATTTATGTAAGTTGGTATTAATGCTTGCACTATTAGTTGTATCTGTAAATGTCATTAAATGTGTCTAATGTTGACGAGCCTGTGATGATGATGGTTGCTCCGGTCGAATTTCGAATAAGAGTCCTAATTGAGATGAGCTCAGGGCAGAAGGTTGCTTGTTGGTGGATGCTTAATTTCTACTTACTGGATATGCTATTGTTTGAGTTCAGTTGATGGATAAGTTTGCGCACAATGAGTTGTTCGCTGGTTGTATTTGTCTTTTTTTTTATTGAAACAAATTACATCGGATGTTGAGGTTTATTTGAAGAGCAGCCACCATTTGTTATGGACGCCACTAATGTAGGTCATTTGGGGCCTTTGGATGTCATGTTTCTTTAATGGGATTTTTCATGAAATTTGATATAATATTTGTTGTGTTGTTTTGTCTTTCGGCTGGTATTTATTTTGGGTCGTGGAATTAGAGAAAAGTTTGGATAAAATTTGTTCCATTGTAATTTGTCAATTTACGGAAGTTGTAGTATTTACTTTTGTTTTTGAGTTTGTTGGACCAGATGTTTAACTTATACATTTGCGGATTTTAATAAACGGGTATGACTGTGGTATGGGATGTGGGGTAGATCAATAATGCTTATAATGGGATATATTTTCAAGATAGTCGTATATAACTGCTGATATATGCCAGCTTTAATCCAACTGCGCAACCTGATTTGATAGAGTTTTAACTGTGGCAACTTCAGTTTAGTTGTAATTTTGGTTTGAGGCGTTTGCCGGTTCATATTAAATGATCCTGAAGGACAATAAGTAACATATGTAAATTTGAAGCATATTATGCAAGCTTGGTAATTTTGTAGTATGGTTGGATGAAGCAAATGATAGTTTTTTTTTATGTGCGCATGCTCAAGGGATTTGTGTACCCTTAAAATGTTAGTAAACAGTGCGAGCGGAGGAAATTTATGAAGAAAGAAAAGAGAGGTAACGATGTTTATTGTTTTTAAATGTTTGCAAGTTATAACGACCAGGAAATAGAGTGCTCGGCAGGGAATTCAATAAGCGAATTTTACGGCTTAGAAACAAGTCACGATATTATAATGTACGTTCGAAAGAGGGGTTTGAGGGTATACTGATAAACATTCATATCGAGGAGGAAGTTACGGTTAAAGTTTGAATAGGCCGAATGTTACTGGCGATTTCAGTAGAGCACTGGTGATGGAAATATCGATAAAACAAAGTTAGACAGGAAACATTACGTTGGTGTACGAGAGTGTTAATTGACTGACTGATATAAGTATCACCTATGAGTTTTATCGCACGGTTTTAAACCCTATCTAGCAGGTGCAGAGATGTTTTAGGAGAACCTGACCAGATGTCATCCAGTCTTAGGCGGATGAATGCCTTATACTAGGTGGAGTGAAAAGTAACTTATTTGACCACCAGAATGCGCTGCTACTGCAGAAAAGGTTATGGTGACTTTAAGTCCCATGCCAAATTTCAGCGCGATACTGTCTTTAGTTTTGTTTTGACAGCTGATTGTTGTTGACGTGTTCGGCATCATGTTGAGTATGGACAAAAACGACTTTCGTTCCCTCATAAAACATTATTTTTTGAGAGTCAAAACGGCGAAGGAAACAAAAGAAAAGTTGGATAAATATTATGGGGCTAGTGCTCCGTCAGATTACACCGTCAAATATTGGTTTCGAGAGAGAGTTTCGAGGCCGCAACTCCACTACCGATCCAGTCCGCAGCAGCAGGCCTTCCGATGCAGTTATAGAGGGCAATGTCAAAAAAATACATGAAACGGTGTTGGCTGACCGGAAAGTGAAGGTGCGCGAGCTAGCAGATACCACAAAGATTATATGAAAAAGTAACCTTCCGCTCATACTCACTCCTGACCAAAAACACGAATGTGAGAGCACTTCGAAAGAGTGTTTGGACTTGCTGATGCGGAATCGGACGGATTTTTGGCGATGGGTCGCCAAGAAAAAGGAAAAATCATCAACAGCGAGTATTACTGTGCATTATTGGAGCGATTGAAGGCCGAAATCGCTGCAAAACGGCCTCACATGAAGCGAAAATAAAATTTTGTTTTATTTTCGGACTATTATCTCTTCCCAAACCTCAAAATATGGCTCACGCGAGGAAATCAACGACGCCACGGAGGAGTATTTTGCATACCTTCCGGAAAATTACTTTTCGGACGGGATCAAGAAGTTGGAAAATCGCTAGAATAAGTGGGAACTATATTGAATAAAATAAAAAAGAACATTTATAAAAAATTGTTTTTTCATTCCCACCCCACCTAGTACCTACATTGAGGGCAGATCCGAAGGGGAAAAGTGTTTTTTATATCGCGTGATGGGTATATAAAAGGGTATCGAACTTTTTGAACATCGCTGGGAAAAGTGTTGAAAAATAAATAAATTTTTTCCAAAAAATTTGTGTTTTTTTTGTTGGGTCGGGTACGCCATCGTATGTGTGAACTTTTTAAAAAGTTCTCCAAATCATTTCATGATTGTCATGAGACAATAATTTCTATTAGCCGGCTGAAATTTTTCGAATATTTAGCATTTCCGAATAATATTCTCTATATCCCTGTTCATAAAATGCCAATAAAATAAAGTTCTTTACCTACTGTTTTCACCATTCCTAGATGTGGGGTGGTCGTGGTGTAGTGGTATATGCATAGACTCCTCAAGCAGAGGGTTGCGGGTTCGAATCCCGTGCGAGGCAATTCTCTGAAAAAGTCTTTTCATGGATTTTTATGTAATTATATGAAAATCCCGTCGGTCAACTCTGACATGAAGGCATAACACTGATGTTGGAGTGGTTGCTGGCTGGGGTAAATGTAACGAATTAACAACTAGGACGTACATAAGACCCACTGATTGAGGATGCACTGGCTCCAGTTTGACAACCACCTCTGGAAAAATATCGAAACCTAACACCTGAGTTTCAAAACTACTACACCACCCGCCCGCGCCCTGGTGAAAAACTAGTAAAAGGGTATTTATATCACCTTAGTGCGCGCGCGGAAAAATAAAAATAAGATGTGCAGTATTTCTAACATTTCGTACAAACACTCTATACTCAAAAAATAACAAATTATATTAAAATAAATCTTATGCCTATCATTCCAAAATACTTTGAGAGCCTCAGGTACTTTGGCTCTGCTGTTTGGCCATCCTTGCTTACACATGTAAATTAATCTTTGTAGTATTTGATCTCCTATAGTGGATTTTTGAAACATTTGCTTTTTAGCCTGATTCAAGTTGATGCTATGAACAACGTCTCTAAATACATCTTCTCTTACAACAAGCTTAAATTAACAATAAATTTCCTGGAAAGCAGGTAAGGTACACGCAAATCCTTGTTCTTTTTATTAATCGAGCAATCAAACAAATTTAATTTGAAGGACTGGTATTTGCAGCGCGGAGGGAAAGAATAAGGCGAACAGATAGCCAATGTAAAAGAAATGAAAATGCTACTTATCTTTTCGCTGTTCGATATCCAAGTGAAGGAGACAATTTTATTAGAGATCTTTCATAGAGTAAATTGTTATACAAATTAGTGATATGAATAACATTGAGTATAACAGTTGAACAAACTAAACTGACTCGTGATAAATGAATTTAAAGCATAAATTAGCAAAATTAGAATAGTGTACGTTAACGAGGTTTCAAATTTCAAATAGTCACATAATAATGGAAAATTGCATTGCTTTACAGATTGTTACTACATTAGTCAAGACATTGATAGACTAGCAAATAGATGAAATAAAGTTAGGAGCAATTAACAATTTATGAAAGTTAAGATGATTTTAATTCACAAGTATTCCCAAACATTCCCTCGCCCCTGGAACATAGTTTCAGCACGTTGGGAGTAAAGCTAGCTGCAGTCTTAAGTTTCACAACGCGAACTTGTCCATGTTTACCCTTATAGAGAAATATAATACGGCACATGGCCCACTTTCCAGGCGGTAGATTAGCGTCTTTGATGACCATCAAGTCATTTAACTGAAGATTGATCTGAGGATGAGCCCAACGTGGCCTGTGCTGGAGTGAGGTCAAATATTCCATGCTCCATCGCTTCCAGTAACCTTGGATCTTATTTTGAAGTGCTTGCCAACTGGAGAGTCCATTGATTGGTACTTCAAGCGATGGTTCTGAGACAGCTGAATAGGACTTACCTAAAATGAAATGAGCTGGAGTTAGTGCATCGAGATCATTATCGGAAATTTGACAAAGGGGGCGAGAATTTAAAATGGCTTCTATTTGGGTCAACAGGGTATTTAAATGTTTGAAATTTAGCAAGTCTGAACCTATCACACGACGAAGATGCTACTTGACTGACTTCACTCCTGCTTTCTACAAGCCACCGAAGTATGGTGCGGAAGTAATAGAGTCTTTAGCAAGGGGCTCAGCGATGAAGGTGCTATGTTGCTCACATAAGATTAACTTATGCATCTCAGATAATAAATTTGCACACCCATGGAAGTTTGTCTTATTATCCGAGTAAATGTGAGAGGGCTTACCACGACAGGCGATAAAGCGATATAAAGCTGCGAGAAATGCTTCAGTTGTCAGGTCGCTGACAAATTCCAAATGAATGGTCTTTGTATCAAGGCATACAAATAAAGAGATATAACCCTTTGTGGTTTGAACCTTCCTACCTAATTTGATTTTAATAGGGATGGGGCCAGCATAGTCACACCCACAATGAGTGAAAGGCCTGGTTGCCTGGATTATCTGTGCTGGGAGATTGCTGAGATTGGATTTTGAACGTCGTTGATTTTCTCTGCCAAAAATATTTAATGCAATCATGGGCGATCTTGTGCAGAAGGTTGCGGCTTCCTATAATTCAGAACTCCTGTCGAATTAGAGAGAACAGTGCCGATACACCAGGATGAAGAAATCGTTCGTGTGCGTCTTTGGCGATGAGTTTCGTAACGGTGTGTTCCTTAGCAATGATTATTGGATGTTTAACGTTAAATGAATAGTCGGCCTCTTGAATTATTCCTCCCACGCCCAGAACCTGGTCATTATCGAAAAATGGAATCAAGTTAGCAATTGTGCAATTCTTACCGAAGTGGCAACATTTGGCGTAATATGTTCTAATAATATGTTCTCCAAAATGAAGATTTTGAAACCATTTGCATCGTTTTGCATCATAAATCTCCTGGGGCAGCAGTTGATAACCTTGGGTCCGTGATCCCTTGCGACACCTTAAAACAAACCGATATAAGTAGGCAACACTGCGAACGGGACGAAGTCAAGCAGAAACTCGAGATGACAGGAACTTGAATGGGTGCTCCGACTCAACGGCAATGCAAGTTTGTTGAAATTTCTTCCTCTCCTCCTGTTTACAAGTTGGATGCTCTTCTTCAAACTGAGCAATTGGCAAAGCGTCTTTATTTTCCTTCAGCCAGTATGGACCGGTCCACCATAGAGAATATTCTATCGAGGCAGAAGGGGTTATATTACGCTTGACGTACAGTCCGCAGGATTTTGATCCGACCTGATGTGAAACCACCTGTTTCTCGGAACGGTGTTCAAAATTTCAGAGGCTCGATTAATGACAAATATGTCCCACCGACGTGAAGGCCACAAAAGCCAAGAAAGAACAACTTTGAGAATGTTATAATTATTATCAAGGGAACGATACAAATTAATTTGTAGGGTCCGGGACTTAACGCCGGGGTACTATGCTCATGTGGCGCGTTATGCTTATGTGGTCCGCCACCTACGACTACCGCGCCCAACACTGCTAGATTTCGGTGATCTAGTGGGAAACTATGCTTTCAGTGTGGCGAGGCCGTTGACATTTGAGAATGTTGTATTCAAAGATTTTTGAACTGCAGCAACCAACCGAGCGAGTAGTAAGGCTCCACACAATTCCAAACGTAGGATTGTGAGTTGTTTAATCGGAGCGACAGCAAGTCTTCGCTGCAACGATGTTAGTTTGGATTTTCCCGTTTGTAAGACTACGAGTATATCGTGAATAAATGACGGCAGAATAAGCGGAAGCAGAGGCATCGGAAAAGCCATGTAATTGAAAGGTAGGATCTATAGTACCGATGTGACGGGATACATTGATAGATGTAAGTACTGGTAGATCCTTTCGAAGTCTACTCCATTTCGCGGCGATGCAATCAGGAAGTTGATTACCCCAGTCAAGTTTTTGATGCCACAATTCTTGTAGTAGAATCTTAAGCGAGGCGATCGAAAATGCGTGCAACGTCTTTTAAAATCTGGCGTTTTGTAAAAGTTTCATCTGGCGTCAGGTGTATACGAAAGGAAAAGCAGTCTTGTTTTGAGTTACAGTACATACCGAGTACTTTCACCTACGAATTAAGTTCACTATCTAGAAAAACTGTTTCACATTGTTCATGATCTCCTTCCGGAAGAAAATATTTGCTATTGCTTTGCCACTTGTTTAGGTCCAAGCCTGCGTTAGCAAAAAGTTCGATTAATTGTTTCTGTTTGAAACGCGCATCACTGATTGATGTTCCGCCCGAAACAATATCGTCCACGTATGTATCATTCAAGAGTATATCGGCAGAAACCGGATACTGATCGCGATAATCGATACGACGTACCGTATGTAACTGTGGTCAAGCAATAATATTCAATTGCTTTAGACGGCGATTTTCGCCACACTTTTCTTTGACAGTCACAATCTTCGTCGGCCACCCGTATCTGGCGAAACATTTTTACAACGTCTGCGGTAAAAACGATTTGATGACGGCGAAACCGAATGTGCACAGAAAAGATATTTCTTTGAATAGGCGGGCCTATTATTAAAAATTGGTTTAGAGAACTTCCATTACTATCTGCGAACGAACCGTTAAAGAAGACACGAAGCTTCGTGAAAACACTATCGGGTTTGAAAACCATGGTGGGGCAAATAAAATACATTACGCTTAAGCACCAAAGAAGGAGGAATTTTCCGCATGTGCCCTAAAGCCAAATAATCATCCATAAATTTTGAAAAGTTTTTATGCAATAACCCATTCTTACTAAATCGTCTTTCTAAAGGCTTCAAAGACGAAACTGCAACAGTGAGGGTATCAGCGAAATCAGGTTTTGTCTTGAAAGGGAGGCGGACAACATACCTTTCGACTTTATCCCTTTCGTGTGTTTCAAGAAAGTGTTTTTCGATTTCCTGATCTTCCTTAGTCACCACCGATTTTGGATCGATTTCTTCTGTCCCGACGATAATTGTCCAGCCAGCAGCCAACCAAAGATGGTTTTTTGGGCAACTGGATAACCATTAGGATTGCGAATTATTTTTCCCTGTAGAATATCCCAAGCTACATCTGCCCCGAGCAAAATATCAACCGCGTTTGATACGTTGAATAATGGATCTGCTTAATTAAGCTTAAGTTTTGAGACGTGATCCCAATCTCTGCAGTTGAACGAAGTCTTTGGTAATTTTGACGTAACAGTCGATAAAATGTAGGCGTTAACTGAAATGCTAGCTGCATCAAAACGAAACGAATTCAACATTGATATTAGGCCCCTGGATTTTCCCGCGCACATTGTACCAATTCCACTGAATTGAATGCGAGCATTCCTCCGTTTAAGGCCAAGTTTTTTGGGCGCAAAATTCCATTATGAAGGAAACCTGCGAGCCCGAATCAATTAACATACGAACATGATGACAATGTCCACTGCTGCCTAATACCTTTCCAACAGCTGTAGGTAGTAATATCTGTGGTAGGAAGTGATTGGAATTTAACGAATGATTTGTGACGTACTGAGAAGGGTTTATCGATGTTGTAGCGATTTCCGAATAAGAATTTTGAGGTATTGTATGAGATATGATCTCAGAAGAATTATTTACAGATGTAGTGGTCGAACTAAGATGAACCAATGTATGGTGACGCGAATTACAGATCTTGCACCGAAATTTGGACCGACAACTAACCGCATTATGTCCACCACTTAAGAAATTGAAGTAGAGCTTCTTAAATTTTATTAAGTCTCTCTTATCCTCAAGACTTAGTGCAAGAAATTCTGTACACTACGTTAGCGTGTGTGGTCTGTTATATCTTTTGGTTAACCTATCCCACGCTTGCTGATAGGTAGCATCCGACATCGGAATGTAATTGAGAAGATTTAAGGCATCATTATTTCACAAGTATTCCCAAACACCTTGCTTGGTACATATTTCATTTTCAGATTATACTTTAGTGGCAGTGCTGACCCAAATGGAAGAAAATGATATTCATAAATCCCGAAGGGTGTACTAAAAACTATTTAACGTTTGAATGCTTCATCCATTGGGATGTGCCAAAACTCTTCCTTAGGTCATTATTTATGTATCATACTTAACGTAGAAATCCATCTAGTTTCCTAACTTTAACTAAATTATGAGCCTATTCTGATAGTTCAATTTTCTTATTGATAATCTTTCGCGCCTTCATCCAATCTAACTTAGCCTTGAGATTTTTCATCAGATATTTTGGCACACGACGAGAAGCATTATGCATTAACTGTTCCACTAAAAACATCCTTGTTTTGAGAAATGAACTCTTCCTTTGCCTTACAACTGACTGCATAAATTCTTTTAATGAGACCTAATTCGTAAAAGGCGCACAAGCCTAGTGTTGGCTTTGTCCTTACATCTGCAAGAACAAATAATGCATTCTTACATTTTATTTTAAGAATCACTGTATCCATTATTTTTAGACTATAACCACCATAAGCTTCTAAGTTCACTGAAGATTTTGTTAAACTTATATTATCTTTTATATCATTGTAAATTCTAAATGGAATAATGTTTACTTCAGAACTCCTCTGACTAATTTAAAATTAATTTTTGTCTTATTTATTTCAATTGTCTTACATCAACTTTCATTCAATTATAAGTCTAATGCCTTATCATTTAACCTATTGACAAATCATCAAAATTAGGACCCAAATTATTTGAAAACGCAACCATATTATTAGAAAATGTTATGTCGCTTACCTTTTTCTATTTTCACACACAACAGCGAAATGATTATGCCTTCCACAGATTTTACATATCTTGCCATACGCTGGACATGTTCTCGATTACAATATCTGCAATTTGCATTCAATTTATGTTACTTTGACCCTCTATCCCAAAATTACATTCGTTTTGTTTTTTATTATCAATTTTTTTTTTAAAATTCACGCTTAGTTCTAGTCACTACATCTACTGGTTCCTTCAGTTCCCTCTCCGGCATAGTCCTAGCCTGTAATGTGGTTAATTTATAATACTCTTTTGTTTTATCCAGTGTTAATCCATCAATTCTCAAAAGTTTTGCCTTCAGGTTGGAATCTGCTGTGCCAATGACAATTAGATCTCTTAAAATCGGATTCTTTTAATCCTCAAAATTACAGCTCTCCGCTAGTCTGGTCATGTCAGCCATAAAGTGATCAAAAGGGTCACCTTCTTTCTGCGACCGTTTGTAAAACAAATACCGTTCGTAGACTTCGTTCGTGAGTGGATTAGAGTAGTCTTCAAATGTTGATATGACCGTTGAAATGTTGTAAACAATTCAACAGCTGCCTTGCAGGCACAACTCAAAAATTCAGCCATTTGCACTGTTCCATCTTATTTGATCGTTTTTGTTGCTGTTGCATATACATTATATAGGGTGATTTATCGTGAGGTTTGATTCATAATGTAAAATAAAACACATATATTTGAAAGTGATCTTAAAATTTTTATTTTCGGTTAAAAGAACAATTCATGGCATTTATTCTTTGAAAATGGTATCATGTAAATGCAGGCAACGACTACGTCTGAGGTGGTCCATTCGGAATATCCAATTTTGGGTGACTCGTTCGAGCATAGCGACTAGTATTTTGCGGATAACACGAGTAATGTTGGCTTCCAAAGCCTCAATCGTAGCTGACTTATTCCTGAAGACCGGAAACTTTACATATCCCCAGAGAAAATAGTCCAAAGGTGTGATATCGCATGATCTAGGCGGCCAATTTACTGTAGCAAAACGTGAAATTAAGTGCTTACCAAAATGATTTCTCAACATTGTTTCACGCGCTGTATAGCTCGTAGCGCCATCTCGTTGAAACCAGAGCTCACCGAGACCACGTGCTTGAATTTCAGGAAGCACATAATCCGTTAACATGGCGCCATAATGGTTACCATTGACGGAAACATTCTGATTTGCCTCATTTTGAAGAAATATGGACCAATGATTCCACCAGCCCATAAACCATAAATTATACCGTTATATTTAATGGGTGTAATGGTAGCTCTTGGTACTCTTCGGGTTGCTCATCAGCCCAAATACGGCAATTTTGCTTGTTACCGTGTTTGTGGAGCCAGAAATGGGCTTCATCACTGAACAAAATTTCACGATAAAACACTGGAGTTTTTCCAGAGCCCATTCACTGAAAATATGACACAAATTCAAGTCGCCTGTCTTTAATTCTTGCACAAGTTGAATTTTGTACGTTTTAAGGTTGAGATCTTTATGTAAAATATGCTAAGCCAAGCTGCTGAGAACGACAACGAATCGATTCGTCATGGTTTTCGCGTACACTTTCAGCTAAAGCTGCTTTATTCTCTTCACTATGTGCTGGATGTAGTCTAACCGGTCGAGTATCATCTACTAATGTAAACTGGGACTCAAATTTAGAAATGGTGTTGGCAACAGTGGTTTCAGCAGGTCGATTATGCGCACCGTAACTTTCTCGAATCGCACGAAAAACATTTTTCACAGAACGCTGATTTTCGTAATACAGCTGAACAATTTGGAGACGCTGTTGTGGTGTGAGTCTTTGCATGATGACTTGCCAAACGATGCTGAACAAAAATGGCAAAGCAGTTTGATAGGAGTCATGCGTGATCTGTCAAAAAAAGCCTATTGGAAATCAAATCTAACGATGAATGGTATTTGCTTAAATTTTGCAAAATTCTCTTTTAAATTGCCTTCAATTTTTTTAAAGTCCATTTTCACTATTTATTGTGAAATGTTAAAATGACTTTCTATTTGCCAATTTATCATTTTCTTTGTCCGCTTGCTTCCTAAGCCGACTACGCCACGGTGTATATTCCTCTAATAAAGGACCCCCTTCTTGACTGACATGAGTTTATTAACTGATGTCTTAACAAGAGCGAGATTACAGCAGTTGATCATTGCCTTACATGTACACACATATTAGTACATTTGACACAGTCGTACAATGCCTTTTCTTGATACTCTTAATCCGATGAAGGATAAAACATCTCATTCCAAAGAGAAGAGTGTATGTGATCATATCGGCAGCGGCCTCCACTTCAATATCGAGGAAACATAACGATCAGGTAAAATTTTCTAATGAAATTGTTAAATCCGCACTTATAAGCTTTCTTGTATTGCCATACGGTTCTTTTAGGAATCTTTTCTCTAACTGTGTGGTGGATGTACGAGAAATTAGGTGATGTGATACAATGGCCCGCCTAATTGGCGATAAAACTATCAACGTCTGGTATTTACGTGGGCTCATTTACAAGCTGCATCAAGTTGTTTTTCGCAGCGAAGAACACACCGTCCTTCGGGTATTATCTGCTCAGAATGAAGAAGCCACCCAGAATTGTGCATATTATAATCGGCTGCAATAACGATTTCAGTATGAGGATACAGGGACACAATTCTTTGAAGTCAGACATCGCATCAAGTTCATTAAAGCTCGAGTTGCTGTCGAGTTTTTGTCTTTTAAGGGAATAGTAGATAATTTGCTTACGGAGATGGAATTTTATCCAAAGAAAATTAAATTCCGGATTGAAACGGAGACTACATAGTGGTGGAGTTTAGTAAGCTACATCAGTACACACGTAAATGGCGAGACCGCGATGAGAAAAGACTACTTTCACTACTAGAAGCCAGGTAGCTTCGGATCAGAGTGATCTGAAAGTTATGGGGGGCATCTACCTGTGTTTAATTAGGTGCCAAAACTGCTGGCCTGTACTTACAAACGTTGACGTACGCAGTAATGTGATTACTTGTTAGTGATTAGGTGCTATGCAATTACAACAATAAAAAACTGTGCTCCAACGAAATTCACATTGCCTCACTCACAACCCGCTGTTACATGAACAACCAATTGTTGTTGCCGTATGATGGAGTTATACAGCCACTACATTGACTGATGGCAAAGAACAGAACTTTAACCAGGAACAACAGATGTAGGATCCTCGCACTCTGATTTTAATTTATTTTTTCTCAAATCATTGCACGTGAAGTTAATGTTTTGTTTTTTATTTTTATTTTTATTTTTTTCATTTTTTTCACTTTGTACCTATCCTATCAACTACTCATTTGAAGTTAATTTGTTAGCCCAGAAATAAGGATGACTTTTGGTACGTACTTTTCTTGTGATTTCTTATTGATCTGAGGTATTTGCAGTACGCGTTTGGGTGCTGCAGGGTTTGTAAACGATTTGACGACGCATGTTCAGGATCTTTTAATTTATCTTCTTTTCGTTTGTCGATGGGAAGATTGAAATATAGTTGGATCTCTGGGCCATTTCTGAACATCTTTGAACATGATTTTAGGCTCGATTGCTCCCATTCTACCATTGAAATCAGCTATTCGATCCCATGGTCAAGAAGCATATGAAAAAAAATTTAAGAATTTAAGAGAAAAACTCCAGGTATCTGCTAAACTTATCTTGACAACGAACAATACTTGTTGTGAGTTATTGCCCAAAGGATTAGAATCAGGGCAGCAGAGCTAAGGGTTTTTAAAGTCTGAAGATTTGAAGAAGACACTTCGTTTTGAGTTTGTTTTTTAGATCAGAATATATCAGATGATAATATGGAAATTTTCTGTTTCTGTAAAACGTTTTGAACATTCTATGAATCAGTAACTAAGCCTTTTATTGATACCATAAGTGGGCATGTTCGAAGTATCAACAGCTTTTAACCGTCAATCGTTAGTTCTGAGGATGCTGACCTTTGAATTTACATCACAATCAGATGGCAATGTATCTTTAGCCTGTTGATTGTTATCGGGCGATTAGTGTATCCTTATCCTAAGTCAACCAAAATGAAATTGACAGTATCTATTGGCATGAATGGGTAGGTAAATGGAAATAAATAGGCATTTGGTTATGTTAAACATACATATACAATGTTAGCACATGTGTGGCATTTTAATGTCACAATTCTTGCTATCTAGCATATGTAATCGGCTCGTTAGTTTTCAAATCCATCCGCTGAAATCAAAAGAGTAAACATCCCCTGACTAGATCGTCTTTTTTCTCCTTTTTAAAGTTACCTTCACTATACGAGTATAAGTGCACACTTTTAATACACACAACCAATGACACCACTCAAAAATATAAGCACATTCGGTGTAGTCAAAAAATTACAAATCTAAAGCACTTAACATAAGTTTTTAGTGTCACATGTGTCACACAGCGAGTCACAATAAGTTGAAATGCATGAGCATAGGACTTAATTTTTGAAATGAGTTTTTCTTTTTCATTTTTCACAGAAATGGTAATTTTCTTTTTTATCCCTTAACAATGGATCGAGTGGTATGTCATAAATCCATTATTCATTTGAGCTTCAAAATATCAGCTTAATATATTTAGTCCCTAGAGAATCGCGTTAATTTAAATCGCTCTTTCAGGTAGACGAATTGCAGGTAGCCTAGTAGGTACTGCTACCCTTAGTTTAAAGGTACTGATCTCACTTTTGTTTTTATAATAACAGCTCACTTAAGTCGTGCCTTACTCAAGAGACTCAAAAAGGTCTTATTAAGATGCGGATGCGAATCTTATAAAAGACCAAACGACTCATGCATTATTGAACCAATTTTCGGTTGTACTACTCTCACAGTGTATCCATATACTCGTATAACGGCATATGAGTTATGGTCATATAAACGGTGTGCCATTCATGTGACCAACAATTCGTCACATTTGTACTTAAATGTGAGGAAACCCTGGGCACCTTAATGAACTTCATTGCAACCAAATACCTCTTAGGCGCATACCTTCCGAAAAAAAAAAAAACATAAAGTCGTCTCCGACAGCTTCGGCTACTGATGCTAACAGAGGGTTTGGTTTCCGTACCAGAAAACAACCGAAATAAGTACAGCCGTTATTTTTTGCTCTTTATACTCAACCAAAAAAAGGTATTCATCCTCATCTAAGGGGGGAACCACCCTACTTAAAACCCCCTTATGAACACAACCAGACAGAGCAAAAACAAAAACGAGAACTTTGCTCGCCATACAACTTGTTGCTTGCGTTCCAACTGAACTGTCCACGGCTTATAAGGAGACCAGTAATGTATTTTTCTGAGGGTAGTATGGTCACCTGTGTGTGGCTGGTGGGTGGTGGGTGGTGGGTTGTGGTTAAATATTAACTTTACCAATACTTGTTGTTTTTTTCTGTTTTGGGAAAATGGAATGGCAAGGCATTGCGCGCCACGGTACGACCATTGTATCTTTAAGTCTGTAGAACTTGATGAAATAGTCTATGATAATGTCAAACTGTATAATATAATGAATTTCATATAATTTCTGGTGTTGTTTCTTCTTTATTTTTTATTTTTTTTTTTTGTTTATTGTGTACTGGGTTCATGGAATTCTGCTGTTTCGACAAAGGAAGGGGTTTTCCAGTTCCTTTTGTTGCCTCAACAGCTTTTAAATTTCCACCGACCCGAGCCACCCCATCGTATCCGATATCAATTGGAGTTGTGTCATTATCATGGAACATAGTATAGTACACTGGGGTATTCTTTGCTGTTCGGATAATAAACTCCCAATTCCTCAATGACAATGGATACGTACGAGTATATTTGGAATATTCGAAATGTTACATGTATTGGTTTTGAGTCCGAAGTTGATTTAGAAATTCTGTTTGTATTTGGTTTTTTTTTGGGCTTTTTAGACGACATTTTTGACCATTGTGAGTTTTGTTAATGTGCGGATTTCGGGTTTCGCATTCACCACACGGCATTATATATGTAGGTACGCTTGTATGGATACTATGGATACACCTGGGTTTTGCAATTTTCCAGTGGAAGATATGTCATACCTTTATTTTTAAATTTTCAAGGAGTTTACTCGAGTATCCGAAGTGGAAAAGGTTAACGGCATATACATGTAGGCGTTATATTCGAACGTTACCGGCAATGGGTAAAATGAGGATGGAAATTTTAATGGTCTATAAATGCTTTTTACTACTAGCCAACTCCTACTCCTATAATTCGCTTAGTTGTTAGTTAGTTGGAGAAGTGAGGGCAGCTGGAGGTGGTAGAAATATGCACTTGTTGGTGGTGGTTATAGTTGCTACTGTAGGGTGAAAAGAAGAAAGTATCGGTTTTGTAGTTTTTGGGGTGTTGGCGTCAAGAAGTTTCATGCGTGGGTTTGATTTAGGTCATCGACATGTAGTTACGAAATGGTTTAAATCGGTTACTCCTTTAATTAGATAAAATTGGTGTAAAAAGTTGTTTTCTGGTTAATGGATGGGAAGAGGGGTTGGATTTACAAAGCGGAAAGTTGAATTTGTCTATTCCAATTTTATTTGCAGTTTGAATCGATGGATTTTTTTATTTTATTTTTAATAATTGGAGGAGGTATCAGGAATTAAAAATTGTTTATTGTCTGTGTCATTGTTAGGGATGGAAAAGTTTTGTCTTAGAAGAAGCGTTTGTTTGCTTTTGTTTGAGCTAGGCTGGTTTTCATTCGGGTGGAGAGCATTTGATTAAATTGTCCAAAGTTCTCACGTTAATCAAGTATGAATTATGACGATAAGTCTTCTAATATGTTCCGGTTCCCTTCAATTACTGACCAATTATACGGAGCATGGTTCATTATACATTTATCTGAATAGCTAAAATGTGCTTTTAATTTATGGAAAATTTTGCAATAAAATAAGCCCCTCCAGTTAACCCGATCTTTAACTTACTGCCTCCAACAAATCCGATTGAAGTTCCCTTCTTTTTATGCGCACAACCTGTACTGCGTTGTCCACCTGGACTATGTTCAAATTCTGCGCATCGGTGCATTCGTGTTCATCCGCTCTACATTTCCTAACCATCTCAGATGATTGATGCGCATGTTTTTAGATAAAATCGATGTCGCTGTATAGCTCGAACAGTTAAATCTCCTATTCCAATGCCTGTCGATGCAAATTTGGCCGAATAACCTATGAAGAATTTTTTCTCAAGCCGACCGAGGATATTTTAATTTGCACTCGATAGAGTCCTTGCTTCAGCGCCATTAAGTAGGACTGGGATAATCGAGTCTCCTTTGTTGTTAAGGATAGGGTCTTATTACTTATTTGCCTTCTTAGCCCAAAGAAACAGTTCGAGAATTTCTACTGAGATGTTGTTGGCAGAATTGATTGCAGAGCCAAGGTAGAGAAAGTTTCTTATTACCTCAAAGTCATAGCTGTCTACTTTGACGTTCTGTCCAATTCGTCGATTTTGTGTGTTCCTTTTTATTGATAGCTATACTTGGTTTTGCTCTCATTTACCGCTAAATTCATTTTGGTCCCCCAATTATGTGAAATCATCGGCATACTCTAGTAGTTGTACAGAATTTTGAAAGATTATGCTTTTGGTGTGGGCTTGTGAGTTTCGCTCAATTCTTTCAAGTATGATGTTTTGACACAAAAGTCCCGGTTAAGTCGTTACGAAGTACCGACTGTTTTCTATCGTCATTCTGCACGCAGGTTTAGCATGGAGGCCAAAAACAGACATGGGTCTATTAGCCCATTTATATATTATTATTGCTATCATATGCAGCCTTGAAATCAATTAAAAGATGGTGGGTATCGATTTGAACTTCTTGAGTTTTTTCCAGGATCTGCCGTAGTGTGAAGGTTTGGTCGATAAGATCTTATATCCGATGTTAGAGAGACTTATATCAGTTGGTGCAGAGTTTAGCTCAGTGCTAAATTTCCATTTATCAGGCATACACTCTTATGGTCAGATCTGAGAAATGAATTGGTGTCATTACCAGCAGTTTCAAAAATTTTACAGTCCGCAGAAGAAGTTTCTCTATATTCTCAGCACTGAATGTGACTCTACTATTATACAGGGCTTCCTTCTTTATCTCTACAGGTGTTCTTACGGATCTTGTTGCCTTGTATACAAAAATTGAACTGAGGAAACTGTATGCTGCCATATTTATATTTCGACTCGGCGCATATCGTATAGGCGATGCTTACAAACTGTCGTACCAAGATGTCCTCTTTTCCAATCGCTTAGTACGATTTTAACATCATAGTAAAAATTGGCCTCTAAATTTTGTTGAGTGGCTCGTAGAAACATTGTTTGGTGGCGTCGTTCTTGTCCGAACATTCCACTTGTAGTCGTTGTACTTTAAACGTTTGCCAAGAGCGTCAGTAGTGAATCCGTTGTTATCCGGGGCATTGGTTCGTCACATTATTTTCATCTTTTCCGTATAGGGTTGTGAGTCTTATGACAGCGTAGACCAGTATTATGCTACTGACCGAGCATGCCCTTGACATGCAGGCTAACTGCATGAGCTAGGATTTACCATTGAATATTTCACAGTAAGGATATAAAGGACAGGTTATAAGCGCTGACATCTGTCAGCGTTGGTTTACAGACTTTGCTGATGCTGTTCGCTCTGGGCATACACCCACTACAGACGACAACCAAATCTTGCCTGCAGTTACCGTTGACAGGCATTTGACGACACGGGAGATCGCTCAGTGGCTTAACATCGCCCATACAACCCTTTCGCAGAGACTGAAAAGGCTTGGAATGTCGAAAGAGGTGGATATTTGTGTTCACCACGAACTCAGTGAAAGAAACATTATGGATCGCATAATGGTCTGTAAGTCTTTGTTGAGATGGAACCACTGAAAGAGTGGTTACGGGAGACGAAAAATGGGTGGTTTACAACAACATTCGGTATAAGAGGTTATGGTGCGCTCGTAGTGAAACAAAGCAATCGGTCCGTAAACAAGATTTGCATCCCAAAAAGTTCATTTCGAGCATTTGATGGGACTGGGGAGGTGTCCTTTACTTCGAGTTGCTTCCATGACGGAAAATATCTAATGGATTAAATATGGTATAAGCTTTTATACCAAAAATGAGTGTTTAAATTTAACTCTAAAAAAGCAGAACTAACATAAAATCAGCACCTGTGTCAATTTTAAATCGTTTATTACCTCCATTGAGGTAAAATCAACACACCAATTCTTAGTCACAGTACCAACCTAATTTACTTTTTTTGTTTGACACTGTTTTGCATAGTGCCCCAATATTTTTGCATTGGTGCAAACCGCGTTTATGGCCGGGTATTTATTTTGTTTTTTTGTTCATATTCATGACGTGCTTACCCATATCGCTTGCACTTCCCAATTTTATTATTTTTCTGTCGATTGAACTCCTCTTGTTTTCTAAATGCTGTTACAGCCTTCTCTAGAACGAGATTCGGATCTAATTGCACCCTATCGCTCAGACTTTCATCATATCAGTGCGCAATGCTTCCAATTCACAATGCTTATCGAGCTATGCAATGCTTTGATAAATTCCTCCCCTGTCTCCTCGTCTTGCTTTCTTTTGGGGAATTTCGAACGTTCGTATATCAAACTCCGAAATTCAAACTCTAAACTTCAAAAAAAATTTTTTTTCATCATAAGTTAATGGATGCTGTATAAATGAACCAAAAATCTCGTCGGCACTTTTGCCCATGAGATTGGTTGCTTGTTTCTTGTAATCCGTTTCCCATTCAATATCTTTTAAAACGCTTAAAACCATTTCTTCTAATCCAAGGGTATGAATGAAAATTCTTCTATAGGATTTAGGGTTATTTGTGTATCAGAGCTAGACTTCAATAATTCCCTAGGCTAGGATAATGTTCCTGAATTATCTTGCTACCCTCATTGCAAATGCTTTATGAAAATTCAAATTATGTAGCGATGTGTGTGTTAATTCGTTCGTTCCGCTGCCACTTAGTTCTAAGATTAGTTCGAGAATGCTCTTTATTCATTTGACATTTTGTTAGGAACCTATATAGTATGTGACAATTAAAATAGATTGCGTCAACATTTTTGTAGTGACGGTGTTGACATCGCAACGGCAACTTCCACGTCGATGCACACTGACCGATTTATTAGGTGCGCAACTAAATTATCGGTGTTTTTTTTTATGAAAATGCAACTTTATTGTGAAAAAATGGTTACAAATGAATCATTCAAAGTATTGCCCATCACTAGCTTTTCCCATTTCTCTGGCAGAGCTCGAACACCATTACGATAAAAGTGTTTATCTTTTCATTTTTTTCTTCATATAAGCGGAACTGCTGTTCACTCAGACTATGTGCCATCGAACGGAACAAGTAATAATCGGACGGCGCAATATCTGGGAAATATGGCGGGTGGGGTAGGACTCCTCATTTCAGCGTTTCTAGGTAGGTTTAACGAGATGGCAACGTGAGCTTGAGCGTTGTCATGATGTATTGCCTCGTGCCTCTTCTTGTATGCTTGTATTGTGGCCATTTTTCGCGCAGTGCTCGGTTCAATCGCAACAATTGAAGTCGATACCGTTCCCCAGTGATGGTTTCGTTGGGTTTCCACAGTTCATAATAAATAACACTGACCTGGTCACACCAGATTGGCGGGTAGCTCATATTCTTGCGTTGGGCATAGATCCTCACTACGCTCTAATTCAGCGTCTTCGAAGAATTTTGGCCTTCCTTAACGCTGACGGTCGGCAACATCGAAATCACTGTCTTTGAAGCGACGGAACCAATCTCGGAACATTGTTTCTCTTAGAGCAGAATCTCCGTAAGCTTTTTGGAGGTCTTGATGCGCTTCAGCCGCCGTTTTCTTCGAATGAAGGAAGAAAATCAACACTTCCCTCAATACTGTTTGGACACAGCTAAATTATTAGTTTCCAAATATAATTGGTACAAAATGCCTGTAAGTGTCCACAAAATTCTGTTGTATGGTGCTGGCATAATTGAAAGTTTTTCAATTTTTATCGGACAGCTTTCGGGAAATATCTTAGAAGCCCATAACGAAATTTTTTCGAAGCGTGTTTTCAAGAAAGGTGTCCTGAATCGCAACAAATACTAATGTATTCCATACCATGTAGATTTCCTCTGATCCAAAGATAAGCGAATTGCGACATCTACGCAATATTGGATACCGATGGCGGTCCGAGAAGTAACTGGGCTGATCAAGACATGGCGGTAGTTGTTTAAAAATACCACTGTACTGGAAAGTAAGCAGTCTATAAAGCATATGTTTCAAGTTTGAAAACGCACGTTGTTTAGTATTTGTTTGGCAGCCATCAATAGTGAACTGGATTCTACTCTGGGTGAGTTTGCTCCTTCGTTTACAACAAAAAAATATTGGATTGCTGAATTTAAACAAGGCCGTACGAGCTGCCAAGACGAGCATCGCAGTCGTCGACCAAATGAGGTGACGACTCCAGAAATAGTTAAGAAAATCCACAAAGCAACACTGAATGATCGTCGACTGAAAGTGCGCGAGCTAGCAGACATAGTAGGCATTTCAAAAAGTGCGGTACATCGCATATTGTTTGAAAATTTTGACATGAGAAAGCTGTGTGCAAGATGGGTGCCGCGTTTGCTCACACTCGAGCAAAAACAGTGTCGTGAAGATGTTTTAATTGAGTGTTTAGCGAAGTTTCACAGCAACAAAGCAGAATTTTTGCGTCGTTTCATAACAATGGATGAAACATGGGTCGATCACTTTACAACCGAGACAAAAGAAATATCAAAACAATGGATTCAAAAGGGAGAACCGGCTCCAAAGTAAGCGAAGACTGTTTCATCTGCAGGCAAGGTCATGGCGTCGATTTTTTGGGATGTGCGTGGGGTAATTTTCGTTGACTATCTTGAAAAAGGAAAAACCATCAACGGCCAGCATTATGCGAACTTATTTAGCTAAGAAGAAAGTGTTGTCTCATCAAGACAATGCACCAGCTCACAAATCTGTTATTGCCATGACCAAAATTAACGAATTAAAATTTGAATTGCTACCTCATGCACCCTATTCGCTAGATTTAGCCCCCTCTGAATATTTTCTGTTTCCAAACTTGAAAAAAAAAATGGCTCAGTGGCCAAAGATTTTCCAACGATGAAAAAGTGATGTCGGCAGTTAATCGCTATTTTGGGGAGCAAGACAGTTCTTATTTGAACATCGCTGGGAAAAGTGTAGCTAAAAGGCGATTATGTTGAAAAATAATTAATTTTTTTTCAAAATTTTGTGTTTTCTTTGTTGGGTCTGGTACTTCTTAGACCGGCCTTGTAAAAAAAGGGCCACACTTCCACAATTAAAGATTTAAGACATATTATCGGTTCAAACAAAAAGTCCGTATTTGGAGAGATCGGCTTATAAAATATTCGAGGATGCGACCTTGTTCCGTTTCATCAGCCGTACGATCGGCATAGTTTTGTATACTGGAAAAGGTTTTCTTTTTTAGTAAATAGACGTTAGGTTTTAGTTTTTGAAGATATGTGTGACACTAAGAGCTATTAACTATTTGAAGTATCGCTTATAGCGATAACCAAGCCACGTTTGTTGCCTTGAAATTACTTTCATCCATTTCCATATCAAGTTCTAAAATGATTTGCTTCCCTAAACACGGTCTAAATTCTAAATTTACTAAGTATCCATACATGAAATCATTTTTTAACTTGCCAAGCAATGCTGAAAGGAGATATCTTAAAACTGTCAACGTCGTCGATTCTACCGACACTTGTGTTTAAGGATTTCTAGTTAATTTTCCTGTAAATACATCAATAAATGGCATGACTAAAGCCAGCGGGAATCTTACTATCTCCCACAACAAACGAATATAGAATATTTTTTGTGTTGACAGCCGATAAGATTAAGAACTTACGGATGTAATGGTAATGTTATTAAGGCTCATACAAGGTAATCTTGGAAAATAAAAACCTCTTTAAGTGGCAAGAAACTGGGGTTGCGTCATCCTCAAGGACTCGGTTACCGCCAACAGGTTCATTTTATGTACCTAGGTAGAGTAAATTATATTGATGATTAAAAGTCAGTTTCATAATCTTACCAGTATTGTACGCGTTCTGAATCATTCTTTAATCAGAATGAACTCTACATGTTTAAACTGTTTATATATTATATAACAACCTATGCTTACTTTTAACCGTATGGTTTCAGTATTCATGTAATTTGCTGTAATATTCATAAGAATGCTCATATGCATTGAACAGATAAATGACCTCTCAAATTATTTGTAAAATAATATCAATATTAAATATATTAATTGCAATTGCACTCAAATGCAACAGCCTTGATATTGTAATACAACCCTAATTCAAAGAAAGTCAATGTTCGATAAATGAGTTGTGTTTTGCTTAGCTGTTGCTCTAGTGTCGCATCTATTGATGCCATTTCGGCTTTATTGTGGCGTATTGCGATTGTAATCGCGGCAGACTATTAGCTGTTCTAATGGCGAAAAAGTTTCAGATCTACAGCCACTGACTTTTGAAGCATTTGACTAACCTCATTTTGCAAGCGTCCAGTCCAGGTAGCCTGACCAAAGGATATATCCTGGAACCACGGAGTCAGGAGTCCCTGGAACTTAAATTTTAAGAGGTAAGTCCCTTAATGAGAGGGTCATGATGTGGTTTCAACCTTAATCGCAGGAAGGACTTTTCGACTTTGTCAATTAGTTCGCAATTGTAGCAAATATAGTACAGTATGCCACCACTGACGAACCTATTAGATGCGCCTCAACCTTCACCAAAGAGAAAGTTCTTGCCTACATATGATTTCCAATGGAAGCTAATCGATAAGTGGGGGTCTTCTTCTAATTAAGATTTAGGAGGCTGATTAAGCGCCATTTTATGATGGCACAGCTGGGTAGGTTCCTACGTCTAACATACGTGGCTATCTGTCGCATCAGCTATTAATATTTATATATTGAAAAATTAAAATGAGAAAACAAAATCAGCTTCCTCTTCGAATATTACAATAGTGGTCGGTGAAGCCTCTTTTTTTATTGCTAATTTGTCATCTTTGATAAACAAAATTACTACTAACAACGTTTCGAGTTACTGTAAATGTAAATGGGTTGTCAAATGCCACTAGAAATCTGCCACTTTTAATACACCTATTCATGCAGCTGAACCAAATACAAGTATAGCTGTTGTTGCCATTCAGTTTATAAATTTTCTTTCAAACTTTTTAGACCTAAGCTGTAGGAGCTGACGGATTATCTACTTAGTTACTTAAGGCAGCAGAAGATGACTTGGATTCCACAATTTGGTCGAAGGAATGTATATCTGATGAGCGGAATCTCAACAAATGGAGCCCCAATAAGCTGTGCAAACTATAGAGGGATCGCTGTCTTCAACATGGCATGTAAATATCTTTTTGGCCATAATGTGGCACATATGTGAACGCCTGAAACTATTTTTCAACGATCTTCACAATTTTTAAGAAGAGAGTCATGTGGCTGCTTATCATATTGCGCATAATGACGATGGAGAACGTTTGTTTATCCGTAAAGGTATGAAGCTATTTCGCCGAGACCCTTTATGTCAAAAAAGGGCTTATTAAGACTTATTAGGATGAATTGTTATGTGACCTTTGTAACGTCATACTATAGGTAGAGAAAATTGTGTGAAATTTGCAAGCCAACACTCGATGCTCAATATTCCAGGAGTCTGTATTATCTATAATCTCCTTTCTATAGCATGAATGCGAAAGTATCAGATTGCAATGTAAATATTGTAAATATTTTTGTGGGCTATTTTCTAATTACTAGTGCTAAAACTATTTCAGCTAACTTAGTGCTGAAACCGCTATTGGAGTGAATATTTAGGATATAATTGCTAACATTATTGCAAGTATTTTTAACTAAATTTTAAAATGGATGTATCAGAAGGGTATTTTCAGCATATTTTATTGTTTTTGTTCTGAAAAAAAAAAAACAGAATGGAAGTGAAGCCCCTAGAGAAATCCAAAATGTATATGGAGAGGGTGCAATTAGCGAGTCAAAGTGTCGACGTTGATTTGCAAAATTTAGCAATGCCATTTTTATCAAATAGATAATACTCCCAGCCAGAAGTGGTAGACGATGAGCTCTTGAAGTACACCGTCGAAATAAATCCCAATAACTTGTAATGCACCTAACAAATATGGGAAAAGTCGTAAGGTTGGGAAAATGGTTACCACACCACCTATTGCTAAATAATATGCAGATATCGGAGTCTTAGTGCAGAAATGCAGAATATCCCAGAGATAAACTTCACCCGCTCGAGGTGTTACTGTCTTTATGGTACAATTGTGAGGGAAGAATCAATTTAAAGCTGTTTCCTCGTAATCAGACTATTACCGCAGAAATATATAGTCAACAGCTAATTAGATTAAAGTCGGGACAAGAGCAGAAACGACCAGGTGTGGTTAATCGAAGAGTTGTTCTATTCCATCAAGATAACGCTCGCCCTTATACAACTAAGATCACCTGCACTCAGTAACATGTGTTCTGTTGGGAAAAAAATTGGGCATCCGCCTTGTTTTCCAGATTTAGCACCGTCAGATTTCAACTTCTTCCGAAGTCTGCAAAATTTCCTTGATCGAAACTATTTTAGATCTCGGGATGATGTCCAAGAGGCTCCTGGAGTATTTTTTTCGACAAAGCCAACATGTTTTTTTAATGACGGCAATAAGAATTTTCCTGAGAGATAGGCAGAAGTGCTGTCCAATGAAGGAAGTTATTATTGATCGATTCCATTGAAGATTCAACCCAATCTATTGTAAGTGGAAAATGACGCAATCTGGAAACTGAGATCAGGTTGTGGATAGTACTTGGATTGGCCTTGTTCAAATGTTCAAAGAGCTGACAGCGTGGATATCATTATAAATAAACGCTGAGATGCAGCATAAAGCAAATTTAAAATTTTTGATTTACGATCATAAATGTGTGCTACATTTGGGGTACTTTAGTATTTTTTGCCTAAGGTTTTGGTCATACTAGAACGTTTAAGAAGAGGATTGCAGTCATTCCTGGTTCGTTTCAACTTTTTCGGTTTTTCGGTAAATATTTCTTTTACCCTGTCAACCTGTTGATAGCTGGAATCGCACCACGGCCTTTTTTTTTGTTTTGGTTAAAGTTCCTCAAGGAGCTGCTTAGTCTGCTCCAATTGACTTTCTCATAAAAGTATATCTAGGAATATTTTTTCTAACTATGTGGTCTATTTATAAGGAATAAGCTTATATAATACAACGGTCCGATGAGCCTAGAGGAAAGAGCACATCGGGAATATTTAAAGATGAGAAGTTCAAAATGTCGGCCGCATGTCAATGACAGGTATTAGCGTTGGTTCACTAGCATGTTGGGTTAGTTTTTAATGAAATTTCCTTGGATGGTGAAAAGTGAATAATGAAACAATTTCAGATTTCATTGGTTGTGGAAACCTGCCCCTAGTTGTATTGCGCACCACAACCTATGGGTACAGAAAGATTTCCGGTCTTCTTACCATAAGCATCATTAAAATGTTCTATAGTTCTTAGATTTCAAATGGTACATTTGTGTCTTTACCACCTTCAAGGACAGATTCATGGTGTACCGAATATCTGTGGTGGGTATTCTTACAGCAAAGAAAAAACCTTTCTCAAATATATACTTAAACTAAGAGTGTGAGTAACGGTAGTGTACAACTAATGGGTGAAAGCCATAGAAAGGTATACATACTTACATAGTTGCGATTGACCTCTGTTCGCTGACCACTGATTACTATGTTCCAATAATGATTAATCAATTGGATAGGCAGACAACGGAGAAACAAATAGAGTTCGTTAAGCTACAAATACATATGCACATACCCTATAAATTAACTAGAGTTGATGTTCTACCTGATAAAACACTTGATCCCTACATTTTGAATATTAAAACAATTGTGGTATTACCTTCCAACATGCAATCCTTTGTTCATTGTATAATTTTATGTAAAGAAAGCCCAAATAATTGCACTGCATTTTCCAGCTGTCTAAAATTACGTTCTACCCTATGTGGGAAAAGGTTCTGCTGCTTTTGTAGGCTAATTAAAATCTTTTAAAAACTGTAAAACACTTTGGGCACGAAGTCTCCTTTGTATCATAGGACTCTAATTGGTCATTAAATGCATTTATTTACATGTCCTTAGTACGCTTTTCATCAATGAACTCTGAAATTAATTGGATGAATCGTTCAACAAATATTTTCATTATCTACTTAAATTTCAGTTCAGGTCAGTTTCCCAGGTCCCTTGGCACGTTCCGTGTAATGTAATAATGTAAGACACCTCAGGAGGATTTATGCCAAGTGAAATATCGAAAATATTCGTTCAAGTGTCTGTACAACAAATTTTTAGATATAGATACAAAGCACACTCATGGATATATTTAGACACCCACCATACTATGCAGTCAATTAATTACTTTCAATTGTTTAATGACTGAATCACCCATGGTGAGTCATTTTGTTTGCTCCACCCCTTGTCCAAGAAATCCTAGAATCTGGAGTAATTAACCCTCTAATGACTGCATACGCAATTTTGAGTTATTACCTCAGAATTTGTTTACATCGCCTCGTTTGTGTTGTGAAATCAAGCGGCAACTGTCCGGTTCTATTCAAATTAGACCCCAGAGAAATTAATCAGCTCAATAAGAATAACGAACAGAGAACGCGTTTGAATAGACGCCATTTATGTGAAATTAGACTAAATGTCCTTCGGACTATGGACTCTGGTGAACGAACTACGGAATACGGACTAAGGAATCGGGTCTCGCCTGATTGTGGGCAAAAATAGAAAACTAAACGAAGCAGTTAATTTGAATTTTATATTTTCTAAGTATTTAACACTTATATTATGTTTGTTGGTCTTGTCTACAAGGCGACCATAGTTTTATTTAGGAGGCAGGTTTGTATTCGTGCTTGCGGAAGGTTATTTCGATGGGTGGGCAAAGTTGGTGGAAAATTAGTTTCAATTAGGTGCCACTAAAACTTCCAATTATATGGTTGTTTTTTTTTAATGAAATTATTTATATTAGCAGGATTACTTTAAGTGAAAGAATTACCATAAAAAGGTTCTTTAAAATGGAAATACAAGCAGCAGATAGATGCAATCCACTGTAATTCCTGGAAGTTATTCTACTCCGTCATAGCCAACCGAAGAGGTAATAAAATTACTCAAAGGGAAGGAAATTCATTGGAAATAAAACACATTAGGCTAATAAGGTGGGAATGCCTTTTTCTAAGTCTCTGTGGTGCTCTTTGATAAACGGCAAAGTCAAAAAGACAGAGACCGTAGTCGATTTGTAAAGGAACATCAGCAAGGACTATTACTTATTAGTCAACATTATGTCAAGCGAATTCAAATGAGGTTCTGAGAAGATAGACGTCTACCTTTCCACTGTTAAATGCAAAAAAAAAAAAAAAAAAAAAATGTTTTTATCGTAGTAATCTTAATGTGATGTAAAATAGGTTGGAAAATATTGACCATTTGAAGTGAAGCTCATTAAGACTAGGTGTCACTTATAGTGAGATTTGATTTCCAATGTAATAACGGGTAGCATACATTTAAGTTTGCTATAAAATTAAATGTTAATGTTACGTTGACAAACAGGAATAATACAGGTACCTACCAGCCATGGACCAAGCTAGCCAACGCAGCTATTTGAATGAAATTAAATTCGATAACTTTTCTAAAAGATTATTATGTTTGCCCCGTAGATATACTGTTTGTAATTCCAAGATAGAGCCGATTTCTCGTTGCCTCGATATGCACACCTTGGTTGTTCAAGTAGATTGAGAGTTCTACGTCTAGTTGCTAGTTGGCCAAAGTTATTCGAAAGCTGCGGTTAATTAAGGAAAGTTTATATGCTTACAGCAGGCTAATGTTGCTACTCAGCGCCTTACTCCCACAATATCCGAATGATGAAATCTAATTACATCTAGCTCCCAAGTATCGAGCCTAAGGTGACTAGACACTTTGTATTTAACTATGAACCAGAATAATATACTGAAAGGCAGGGATTAATAAAAGGTCAGAGACTAAAAACTTTCTTTTAATCAGATCAGAAGCTATATGTTCGTTAGATTGTGTCCTACTTCTAAGTGGAGCTTCAGATCGTGTTAAGCCTGGACCTTAACCAACAAGCCTCTTGATCTGCAAATGCAGCATTCCAAGATGGTTAAGTCCTCCTCCATTGCGTCACCTTATATATGGTTGGGCTCTGCTGTGCCATCCCTTTGGATGACTTTTAGGGCCGGAGCTGTGACGTTCTTTTATGAAATATGGCTCCGGCATCTCAGGTGTTAAATATCAGACTAAACCTACGTCGCTGTACAATCATGCGCAGTATATTTTTTTCTATTTGTTCAAGTTCTTTTGCATCCGATGATAAAGGTTTTGTATGAAGCCAGTTTGTTACTGTTTCTGTTACTGAACTGCTTCACGAGCATAATAAAACAGCGATTGGAAACAGTAATTCTGGGAAATTAACGAGTTCTTCGCTTTCTCGAAGTTGTAATTGCCAATGGTAATATTCTGGCTAAGTCGTTGATGGTATGCGTCCTTTTTCGATAGCAGCATGTACTTTGTTTTTCCCCCGACTCGTTGTGTTTTTCTTACAACAATATTATCCACGTGCGCAAGAAATTGTGCGGACTTAAAGCAGATCGTGACTCTTTTGTTCGCAAGTGAGTTTTACACGATTCTTGCTAGGGCAATGTTAAAATGACATGACAGTGCGTCGTCTTGTCTAAAACCTTTTTTGCCATTGAAGGTATCGGTTTATTCCTTACCGACCTTGAGGGAGTAGCGATAATTCCTCGTACTGCATAGCCTGTGGAGTTTGGTAGTGATGTCAAAACTAGTTATGACGTAGTATAGCTTGTCCTTATCCACCCTGTCAACGTGGCTTTGAAGTCGATGAATAGATGGTGAGGCTTTTGTAAATTCTGCCATAGTGTGAACACTTGATCGACGGTAGACTTTCCTACTTATGCTGTAGACAGTTGATATTCTTTGTTTAAGGCTTTGACTGAGTGGGGAAGTTTCTGGCCAATAGTCAAAGTAATTTTTATAATAAAAATCTTCGAAATTGAATACTTATTTTCAAAGAACTTACTTCTTCTCTAGAATATTTAACGATTACAGCTATCTTCTATCTGAGACTTAATGCTGCCGTAGAAATTTTGCTATACCTCTCTTTCCTTCATATCATTCATATCGAAGCTATCTAGTTGAAAGTTAATTAATTAGGTTAACAGATGATTTGTCGTCTCTGGTTTTATAAATATTACTTTTCCATATTCTGGCGCTGCGAAAATAAGTGGATTATTTCTATGAGCTTAAAACGGGAAAAGAAAGGATTTGAATTTTCACGAAAGCTACAAAATTCATCAAATATGTAGTACTGGCTTCCATTGAGAGCTAGGGCTTTTCTTTATACAATTGTAGGTAGTGTGACCCTTTTCTGACGTCTCTATAAAAGCTAAGATTCTAGATGTGTTCTTGCCTTAATTAATTGGATTACTACCATCCATTAT
The DNA here is from genome assembly GCA_907269105.1 of Volucella inanis. Taxonomy (NCBI): domain Eukaryota; kingdom Metazoa; phylum Arthropoda; class Insecta; order Diptera; family Syrphidae; genus Volucella; species Volucella inanis. Next base: position 72,059,788 of record OU026157.1, on the reverse strand, counting down.
GTGCTTCAACCAACATCTCTTTTCACTAAGAGTGTTTTGCAATCTTCTATATCTGGGCTAAAAGTCCACTAAATGCGATGTTATGATGTGACTATGCTTTTCATATGGAATAAATTCAAAGTCTTTCCACATCAGAGAGTTAGTAATAAATTTTTGCTAGACCCCTCCTGGTCTTTTCCGAAGCCATCAAATATAGATCTCTGATTCATGATATTAATGTCAAAAGTGTGTATAAATAGTTGCAAAGCCTGGTATAGGATTGGATTGGTGACAATCATTGGGAAATAAATGGGTTAATACAGCCTGTGGCAGAATATATGTCGTCATTAAACAGCTTACAGAAGCAATTCTTTCAAATATTTAGCACTGACAGTGACTACATTCGCATCATCTTTACTATATGCTCCGTTTGGAATTTATGTCCTTTATATGTTTTTTTATTATGTCTCGATCGACCGTTTTTCCAGCTTTATCTGTTTTTAGAGAGGACGACAGCAAATCAATCGATCAAATTTGACAGCTCAAAATTGGTAATTCGAAATTCGAATTTCGAAAAGGTAGAAAACATGTGGTAGTTGTGATAAAAACTAGCCCTGCTGCAATTAATCTGAATTCAATGAGACTCCAACCGTTTTTAGAGGTAATGACGTGCAGGTTTAAGTCTATACACACCTGCTGGATGATTGATTTCCGCATATTAAAGTTAAAGTTGGGCTTGCAATTTCGCAATTACCTATTCACTTACTTACTTACGCTACAGTCCGGCGGTGGACCTCAACCAGCAAGCATCTCCAGCCAGCTTGATCTTTAGCTAGCTGCCTCCAGTTTCGCTCGCTAAGGTGGTTGTGGTCCCCTTATAATTGCGTGCGCCACCTGAGTCGCGGTTTTCTTCTATTATTATTCTTCAGTGTTCATCCGTTCTACATGACCCAGCCATCTTGGTTGTTAGACCTTCACTCTTTTGGCTAAGTCGGTGTCACTGTATAGCCCATACAGTTCGTCGTTGTATCCCCTCCGCCTCTGTGCCATAGAGCAGTACTGGGGTTATTAAGGTCTTATATCCGGTCATTTTTGTTGTTCAAAAGAGACTTCTGCCAATCAATTGCTTTCTTATCCCAAAGAAGGAGCGATTGGCAAGAGTTAGTCTTCGATTGGTCTTGATGTCACTGACAATATAAACTTGGTCTTGCTTTCATTGACACATTTCGCCGGTTCCGGCTCAATACTCGCAAAAGCGTCACTGACATCATGCTGCTTTCTTTCGATTATATCAATATCATCGGCGTATGCAAGTAATTGGACGGAGTCTTGGAAGATTGTAAATCTTGTGTTTACGCGTGCGTTTTGAATTATTCCTTCAAGAATGATGTTAAAGAAAGCGATGTTCGGCGTTTGTGTCTGTGGCATGTTTGTTTATACCTTTTGGTAAGACTTGCGAATTTCATTTCTGGAGCATCTCGCAGTTTCATCGACCGTACGCTTTTTATGCTCCTTCTTCTTTTTCTTCTTCCGAAGCCGTATTCTTCCTCTTCTGCTCGTAGAGCTCGTTAGCAGCTAAACTCTTTCTATGCAACGCCACTTTTTATGCATCTTGCTTAGCGAAATGTGCTTGCCGGCACTCGTGGTCAAATCAGGGTTTTCGTTGTGGTGGCTGAGTGAAACCCAATACATAAAAATCATCTCTGATGGATTTTTGGCAATGTTGCCACTGGTCTTCGATACTTTATGCTGGCGGCATAGGACCTCTAAATAGATAAAGGGAGACCCGGTCCATCCCATGGTTTTTCTTGGATGGCGGTAATATCTGCTTTGCAGCAGTCCGAGAACGCTAGTTGTTCGGCTGCACGTGGCCTTCAAAGGGAAATAACATTCTATGTGCAGATCCGAAGTTCATTGTCCTCGTTTCGTTTGCAGAAGTTGTCAAAAGTAGCTCCGTCTCCATCCGAGGCTTCTTGTTACAACGTAATTACCTCTATTTTCCATGGCCGGGCAGTTACCCCAGTGGCTAGACCGAAGCCAGTAACCCGTTTGAGGGTAAAATAAGCACAATTGATGTGTAGACAAAGTTAGAGCGCTGGATATCGCCAGGTTAATATCTCTTAGTGCCTACCCTATTTCTATAGCACCCAATCATTTCGCAATTATCGCTTAGAATTATTGAAAGGCTTGCTTTCATTCTTATTTTGAACCTCAATACAAAGTTCAAGCACCAAAAGCTTTTTTCTTTGTCTGAAACCGGGCTTTTGGAACAAGCGATCAGAGTTTTGGCAATCAAATAAACATTCACCGACATAATTAGATGTCAAGATTTTTTATACTGCCATGTGTCTCTACTTTGACATTGAACCTCTTATATAGTAAGACATACGATAGAGTCTGCTCCGCTAAAATCTTTTATCTAAAAAGGGTTCCAGCATTTTATGTAATCATAAGAAACTTAGTTCTAGCCGAGGATGGCAACAATAGACACATCATCCGTGTCTCAGGCGGTTTGTCGCTTTAGTAACACATGATTTTTTATGTAGTCAATCATTTAAGTCGACGGAATCTGAGTCCGGAAAGAGTAGACTTTTTAAGGAAAAGTGTCGGTATAAGAGATGAGGTGTTGGTCTATTTAAAAATTACTGTTTGATTTGGGCCTATATCCGTATAAGATTGTGATGACGCAAGAATTAAAGTCGGACGACCATAGACAATGCCGTGAGTTCGGAGATCCGGATTTTGGCCAAAAAATCATCTTCTCGGACGATGCCCATGTTTGGCTCAAAACTGTCGTTATTGGAGCAAATAAAAACCATAAGTGTACGTCCAAGTATCAATGCATCCACAAAGATTGATTGTTTGGTGCGGTTTTTGGCATAGCGGCATCATCGGACCTTATTTATTTCAAAATAAGGAAGGAAACACCGTTACCGTCAATGGTCTCAGGTATAGAGAGATTTTAACCGACGTTCTGTAGTCGATATATCCTTATAAGCCATATAAGCGACGCAACACTCGAAGCTTTGAAGGACACATTTGGCGACTCACGCCGAACGTTAATCAATTGGCCGCCTATTTGACAGCGCTCGATTATTTTCTCATGTCCTTAGTCTACGCTAACATGCCAATCACTTTCGACGAATTCGAGGCCAACATTCGACATGCTATTGCCGAAATAACGCCGCACATATTGGACCGAGTCATCAAAAATTGGATCGAGCGCTTGAAGCAATGCCAGAGAAGCCGGGGAGGCAATTTGAATGATGTGCTATTCTACACATAATGGTATGAACGTAGCTTCAAAACAAAGCATAAAAAACAAAGAATATAAAACTTCTCAACCATTGTTGTTTTATTAAAAAAAATTTTCTGGTTATAAATGCTGAAAAATCTGCAAGTAATTTTAGCTCTTTATATCCCGAAGAAGCTTGAATGAGATCGTCTCTCATCTGATCACGCACACTGCCGTTGATACCGCTAAGGAAATCCACCGCCGAAATGTCCTTATCGTATTACCTAAGCCGAACCTTAGCATTAATGCGACAATAAGGCCTAAAGCAAAAGTCCGATGACTTTAGAAGCTATATATGTACATATTTTTTCAAGCTCAGTAAGCTTAGCTTGCTTACAAGAGAATTTTTTTTTTTTTTTTATTTCCTGATAGTGAACGTATTTTTAAGTCTTCTAGGCAAGTCGTTAGATCTACATGCGTTATTTTTCTTCTTAATTATTGGCTCCCAATCTATAAATTTTCTCTGACCGTGTCCTTACATGACCCTAAAAAATGTGCCATTCATGGTCGTGTAAAAGGAGAAAAATCCATATCGTAGATCTAACAAAAGTGTTCTACGACAAATGTCGTAAGAACGAAAGAATTATTATTTAATTCGATTGCTCGGTGGTCGCACTACTTACGAGTATCACAAACATACAAATATCTTCGAAATTCCTAAATAAAAGGAACCCAAATCAAAAAGGACTAAACGGCAATCTCATTCACTTACAAAAAATGGGCATAAATACTCGTCCATATCCATAGTGCGTTACGTACTTACATATATCCATTTGTGTGTGCCTGCTTTATTTTTATTTTTTGAACATATTGTATCGAAAATTCTTTAATTCTCTGTAATGGGAAACGTAATAATAGATTAGGAATTCAGGGTTCTATCCATAAAAGGGCGTTGATTAAAGTAAACGACAGGATTGAAAGCAAAGATGTTTCAATTATCCTGACTTCACCCCTTCCTCTGATGACATCTATTATGGAAACACTTGATGACATTTAATACATTTAATCCACTTTGTGTGGAGAAACATAAAAGCAGTCAAATACATGCAGATACATAGTTTTCTCTGTGGTAAGTTTCCTGCCTGCCTGAGACAAATGGTCTAAACGATTCTAACAGCTTCTATCCTAGATTGAAATGCAGTGAAGTGAAGTATGGTACTTTTGGATACTGAATCTGTGTTTGAATAATGGATTGTTATGAGCCAGACTATAATTTGTGAATGCATTCAGCTAGTCTGGTCAATAAAACAACCCCATGGAATTGACTCTCCTTTTAGAAAGTCGGTAATAGTTAGGTATATAGTGCCCCCGACACAAATATAAGTATCCAATTCAGTTTTTCGATAAAAACTACATTGGATGGAAATTAGTTTTAGGAAGGTCATAACAATTATATATGTAGATATAATATACAAGCACTTTGTTGGTTTGACCATAGACATTGGAGTGGTTAATGAGTTGAAAACAAAATGTTCATTATCGAAAGAAGACGTAAATACGAGTACTCGAATGAGTTAATTTTGTAATTAGAATTAAATTTACGTGTTTGTCGAGTTTTTGAAGAAATTGCAGTTGCTTTTGTGGCATGATTTCTTATTTACTGTTCAATTCTATTATTCGCTAATCGTTATTGGTCACTATCTATTTATATATCTTTCAGATGTTTCTAGCTTAATCATCTGATTTCTCACATTTTGCAATCCATAAATATAGTGTTTTCTTATAACGAATTGACAACTTTTTTTTTTTTAAATAAAAGGCAAACCATTTGAGATATTCCAAAAACTTTATTATTGGCTTCAAGTAAAATCAAAACATTTATGAATGGAACTCGACTTCGTTCATATGGCCACCACGGGCACGTTTGCAGCGGTCGATTCGTTGGACCCAATTTTCAACGACTAGGCCACACATTTCGGCCGAAACGGCCGCTATTTCGCGTTCAATGTTGGATTTGAGCTCTTCCAACGTCGTCGGCATGTTGGCATAAGCCAATGACTTAACGTAGCCCCACAGAAAATAGTTAAGCGGCGTTAAGTCGCACGAACGAGGCGGCCAATTGATTGGCCCATGTCTTGAGATAACACGCTCACCATACTTACTCTTCAATAAATCGATTGTAGCGTGTGGCACCATCCTGTTGAAACCACATGTCGTCCAAGTCCATATCTTCCTATTCGGGCCAAAAATAATCGGTGATCATGGCGCGATAACGCTGACCATTTAAAGTAACGTGACGATCGTTATCGTCGACGAAAAAATATGGCCCAATAACGCCGCCGGCATGCAAACCGCACCAAACAGTAATTTTTTGTGAATGTGGTGATTCATGAAGCACATGTGGGTTTTCACGCATATTTTGCTTACCGACGAACCCATTGAGCCAAAAATGAGCCTCGTTACTGAAGATGATTTTGCTATGAAATTTATCATCTTGGCGCATCATCTCCAGAACCCAATCGGAGAACGTACGTCGCTTCAAATGGTCCATCGGCTTCAATTCTTGAGTCAGCTTGATATTGTATGGGTGTTAACCAAGATCCTTACGCAAAATACGCCATAATGTGGTCTGAGCGATGCCCAATTTTTGAGAATGCCGTGGAATTGACTGATTTGGATCATTTGCTACGGACGCCTGAACGGCAGCGATATTTTCGACACTTCGACCAACCCGTTGTCTCACTGACTCTTCAACATCACACAACGAATATGTAGACTCATATTTTTGTACTAAACTTGTTATTGCCTGTGTACTAGGGCGAGAATTACGACCGAAAATTGACCATTCACAGTAACGTGACGATCGTTATCGTCGACGAAAAAATATGGCCCAATAACGCCGCCGGCATGCAAACCGCACCAAACAGTTATTTTTTGTGGATGAAGTGGTGGTTCATGAAGCACACGTAGGTTTTCACCCGACCAATAACGCATATTTTGCTTATTGATGAACCCATTGAGCCAAAAATGAGCTTCGTCACTGAAGATGATTTTGCGACTCCGAATATCTGTAGAAAATTTTTAATATTTGCAGACGTTGCTCGTTAGTGTACTTTACCATGATAAAAATGTTGAGTTTACTGAATAAATTGACAGTGACAGTTTGATGATTAGTGAAAGAGTGCGTTCACAAATTAAATTTCAAGTTGTCAATTCCCTATTGGAAAACCCTATATATACGTAATAGTACCTTAAATTGGAAGTAGGCTTAACATTGCTAAGAGACTGCACATATTAACATTATTAGGTGACATCATAAACAATACTTTGCCTTTTCACCGCACTGTCTAGGATAATAAGTAGCTATTCCTATAAAACGTCATACTTCGTAGTTTATTCTGCATCACGATCTATAATTTAGTTTCCTATGCATTAGCAGTCAAAATTGTGTAGTTTCGGCGACTTTCACTGATTTTTACCTTATGTGGTGGAAAGTTTCGTAACTTTAGTATCTAATTATGACATATAGTCGATTTTAGAGGATCTTTTAATGAATAGCCAGTCTGAAAATTAGCCGATGAGCAGAAAATGGTACGAAACAACATTTCCATCACTGGGAGTGCCCATGTTTAGAAGATTAGATGCGCGTCCGACATCGATCATCACCTAGTTGATTAGGTTGGCAGTGGCGAATTGAAGCTTTCTAATCAGCTATTTGTGCTGCATATCATCGCTTTTCGTGCAGCTATCCATGCGTCAAGTTGCAAGTCTATATTTTACGTCAACTGCATCAACTATTCTTAAATTTTTTTTCATCTACCATTAGCAGGTTACTAGACACTGTGCAAAGATTAATAAGTTACCCTCGTACGCGTTGAAGCCTTATGAAAGAGGCACGTGCAAATATTGAACGTTTGTATGTCAAAGGACTAGACTATTTTGAAAATATTTCTATGATTTCTGTAATAGAATCCCTGTATTATGCTTTTTAATTTTGAAGTAGAGTGCAAGTCTCAAGACAACACTCTCAAATCGCACGTGCTACGGATGACGTACCAGTTGTCTGGTAAAATAAACTTGGACTTCGAAGAACGGTTTGTCTCCATTTGTTAGAAGATTTTTTTTAATATCGCTAACTGGCAAATAAATGTCTTTGCTCTTGATATTTGTATCACAGGTTGCATTCTAAAAAAAAACTTACCTTGGCACAATTCGTATGTAGAAATTGGTAGTATCGACCATCATTTGACACTAATCTTCTGGGTATGCCATCTTATGAAATAACACCGAATTTAAGTTTCCACTTCTTGTTTGATAATCCTGCGTCTGTCGTCCAAGCATAGATTTATCCCATCTTGATACCAATGAACTATGTGCATAAGTTGTGCAACCCTTTACTTTAGCCAGGTACACTGTAAGTGAATTCCCATCGTTTTTACATCTCTATAACCTGCCAGAATTTCCTAGAATGAAAACGATTTACATGCGTGTGTGTAAAGAGAATGACGTTTTTTTGAGTAAGATGGGTGGGTATGGTATAAAATGGGAGGGGAATTTCCATTGATGACAATTCACAGGTATTTACAGACAGGGTCACACGGTAGAGGCGATCAGTAGAAAACCGCTTCTGGTTTTCCAATATCTGAAAAGTTTGCCATCTATGTTAGGTCATCTATCAAAGTGCGGCAAATTGCGCTAGAGGCATTGAACTCACTAGCTGTCGTAACTAAATCGAGAAAGTAAGACACCTTTAAATGCTGTTGGAAGGCTGCAGTTACTGACCCCTAAATGGGTTAGTGGCAAGAAAAAGCCGTTGCGGTAGACCTCATCCCTGGGACCTTTTAGTAACTTAGGAACGTCTACGGAAACATAGGGGCTATAAAAAATCCTCTCTACCAATCAAGAGACACCTTTTTTTTTTTATATAACACCACGCGCGCACCAAGGGGATATAATAATCCTTTTACTGGCTTTTCTCCAGGGCGCGGGCGGGTGGTGTAGTAGTTTGAAACTCAGGTATTTTTGGTTTCGATATGTTTTCCAGAGGTGGTTATCAAACTGGACGGGATGAGAGCTAGTGTATCCTCAACCAATTGGTCTTAGTACTTGCTAGTTGTTAGTTTGTTACATTTAGCCCAGTCAGAAACCACAGCAACATCAGTGTTATGCCTTCATGTCAGAGTTGACGCTAACGGGATTTTCATATAACTACATACAAATGAAAAGACTTTTTCAGAGAATAGCCTTGAACGGGATTCGAACCCGCGACCCTCTGCTTGGGGAGTATATGCATATACCACTACACCATGGCCACCCCCATGAAGGTATTGGGTGTGAACGGCAGCGTTCAAGTTCAGATTTTCAGGTTGAGGATAAGGATGACGATAATGATTTATTGTAAATGTTTATAGCCGCAAGCCTCAAGCAAGTAAAGTACATAGTAAAGCGGTTTTTCTTTGTTTTAGTCTCTACGAAGGATATTTTTCCTACAATAGGACATAGGGTTGCTCTAATGTGTGGCATGTGCCAGCCTGGATATTGTTAATTTGTTACTATAGCTTATTTGAAAATAAAAAACGAAAGTTTAATTTTACAAAAGACAATTTAACTTCAACGTGTATCACCTCGAAGTGAACTTCAATTATTCTCAGAATATACATATACACATATGTATATGCATACAACCAGTGTCAGAAAAAAGTTTGAAAACATCCCAGTTCTAACATAAAATCGCTTATATTGGGTCTATAACTTAGCGTAACTTGTATTATTCCATTGGAACATGCGTTGGAAAGCTACTGTCATTGTACGTCATTTCAGTATATGTCATTTATTTGAAGCGTAAACAACGATAAATTTTTTTTCACTCAAATATGTCGAACTTTGTGCCTGAAAAAGTGTTTTTGCGGGGAGTTCTTCTTCATTACTTTAATATGAAGAAAACTGCTGCCGAAAGTCATCGTATTTTGGTGGAAGTTTCTGGTGAACATGCGGTAGCTGAGCGAGCGTGCCAAAAGTCGTTTGCACGATTTAAAAGTGGTGATATTGGCTTGGAAGACGATGAACGTCCTTGGCAGCCAAAAAAGTTTGAAGATGAAAAACTGGAAGTATTACTCTATGAAGATTGTTGCCAAACACAAGAAGACCTCGCAGAGTCTTTGGGTGTCACTCAAGCAGCCATTTCAAAACGTTTAAAAGCAGCTGGATATATTCAAAAGCAAGGAAATTGGGTTCCACATGAACTCAAGACGAGAGACGTCGAAAGGCGGTTTTGCATGTCCGAAATGCTGCTGGAACGCCACAAAAGGAAGTCATTTTTGCATCGGATTGTTGCTGGTGATGAAAAATGGATCCATTACGACATCCCCAAGCGCAAAAAATCATAAGGGAAACCCGGCCAACCAGCCAAATCAACGACAAAGCTGAATATTAATGGCGCGAAGGTAATGCTCTGTATTTGGTGGGATCATTATGTGCTGTATTATGAGCTGCTAAAACCAGGTGAAACCATCAATGGACAACGCTACCGAACACAGTTAATCCGTTTGAAGAAAGCAGTAGCTGAAAAACGCTTGGAATATGCGACTAGACACGAGGCAATAATTTTCCATCATGACAACGCTATGAAGTCATAGCTTCAGATGGGCAATACTTTGAATAATACTATTGTACAAGTTTTTCTTAAATAAATGTTCAAATTTTGAAAAAAAAACCCCACGAATTAAAATATATATATATATCAATATTTTTTTGAAGACCGACTTAAGAATAAGCTATTGTATTTCCATACGAAATTGCAAAGCTAAAAACTAAGTATACATACTTTACGATAGAGCTAAAAGCATGCGTTTCGTAAACATGTTTTCAAACTTTTTCCGGCACCGTATATAGTAATTAGGAAACAAAAAAAAAAAAAAAATGAAACTTCCACGTCTGCTAAAAAAATAAAATCAATAACCAAATACTTCGAGAATCCACCAACTTCCAATAATACGAATAAAACGCTTTTTGAAGCAGATTTAGCAGAAAACTTCGAGAGTGAAATGTGTGGCTTTGTGGAAAAATTAAATGATAAAGACGAAGTCATGCTTCTAAATAAAGCAAACAAGAAAGAAAGTATTAATTCTGAATGCAAAATAACTGATTTCAATTAGCGTTTAAACTTAATAAAATTTTTTCAGAACTGATTGATTTGCAGAAAAAGAAAAATTTCACTGACAAAGGACATTTCGGGGGAATTTTATCCACAGAGGAAAAGAGGTTCATAATTTCAGTTGGCCCGTACAGACCTTCAGGCCCTTTTCTATGGAATCCAACATCTAATACTTGTTTTTCGGAGTACATATTACTGCGTCACCACTAACAAAGCTGGATTCAAAATTCATCGCACTTGGCTTTGCTATTCCGAAACACAAAATTGCGTTTACTGTGAAGCTTGTTGGATGTTCGCGTAAAGTAGGTACAGGTATTAGTTTCAAGTCGGCTTGGATTGGTGGAGTATTATACGTAATTGGGAAAAGTTGGGCAAAAATATCAGTATTCGTGAAAAAAGTACCACACATGTTAATGCTTGTATAACGCTTGAATTATGACGTAAAAATAAGAAACATGAGAAACAGATTTTGAAGGAAAAATCGTTTTGGTGTCAAGTTTAGAAGAGAAGTATAAACATTATTTTAACTTTGGCTATATGTAATGGAAATTTTTTGTCAATCATTGATTTAATCACTATGTATGATCCGATATAGAAAAATCTTATCTCAAATCGTGAACATACTGTTCATTATTTATGCCCTGAGATAAAAAATGAACTCATCAATATTTTATCAAAAACAGTCGAAGATAAGATAGTCGCCAGTGTTAAGAAAGCCCCTTTCTTCGCCCATATCATTGATACTACTCAAGATTTAAGTAAAATAGATCAGATGAGTCAAGTTTTTGGATACGTTCAGATTGAAAAAGATAAAAATTGCAAGGTAGTTGATTCAAAAATAACTGAGTTTTTTTTGGGGTTCTAAAAATTTGAAGATCATTCAGTGATTGGCTTAGAACTTAAAATCATTGAAGGTATCGAAAAGAAATGCATGGATATTGCAAAATGTCGAGAACAAGGTTGCGATGGTGCCGCGTCTATGAGTAGAATTTACAATGGAGTCCCAAAACTTTTCATCCAAAAACAGAAAAATGCTATTTATATTCACTGTGCGGCCCATCGATTAAACCTTCTCCTAAATGATGCTGTGGAATTTGTTCCAGATTCTGTTATCTGAAATATGTGAAGAACACGATGCTAGAAAAATATCACTTAAACGTTTTGGCCCACCCTATGGTAAGGGAAGATTTTTTGCATACTATAAGATTCAAATATAAATATATGTAAATATATTCCCACTCTCTCGAAAATCATACTGAGAAGCTAATGTATTTTTGAGCGAAATGAAACAGAAGCTCTGCGCAAGAAAACGGAAACTTTTGATTTCGTCTTTCAAGTAGTTTTACACTCAAAAATTTTAACATCAACTACTGCTGTTTCAAAATTTCTCCAAAAATCAGACATAAATCTTTCTCAAGTAAATTCAATGTTAAAACAATCATATCAAACCTTATGAATCTTTCGAAACTCGTTTGAAAAAGCAAAACATTTATCGACTGATTTATGTGACTCTTGGGAAGTTAAAACTCAAAAGTCAAAAAACATTTTGATGATTTGGAATTAATATCTTCTACAAATGTCTTGATGTTATTTTTCAACAAATCAAAATTAGATTTAATAGTTTGACAAATATATGGCAATTGAATCTTCCAAGTTATTCAACCTCAGTAGCTTGTAGCGATGTCAGATGACGATTTGTGCCAAAACTGAAGAAGTGTTGTCTTTTCGTGCTTGCCATGGGAATCGCATAAGAAAACTCGATTCTGTAAAAAAAACTCGCACATTTGTTGTTCATAGAACATTCTGCTTTGTCAGCGAGTTTTCCAGATGTTTACACTGCCTTGATGTTATTTTTAACAATTTCTATGACTGTTGCTTCAACTGGACATTCGTTTTCGAATCTTAAAATAAATCAAAACTATCTACAAAGTACTATGGGCCAAGAACGATTGAGAAGCTTAAGTATTTTATCTATAGAAAACGAAACTGCAAATAGTTTGCGAAATGATCTTCATGAAGAGATTAAAACGTTCCTTAAAATAAAAGCCTGGCGAAAGATATTTTGATATTTTTCTTTCCGATCATTATTTCTGAAATAAAAATGAAATAAAAAAACGTTTACATTATGTTTCTCCTTTTAATTAGTTGTATTTTAAGTGTTTGCGAAATTAAATATATCATACAGTCCAAACTCGTTGATTCGGACACTCGTTAATCTGGACAACGCGGTTACCCGTAATCCAGACAGTTTGTTTTTTATTTACCTAATGAATCCGGACAAATATTTTTTCGTTTTCTTTTTTGTCTGCTATTTATATGGGGATTTCCCGGTTTCATAAATTAGAAGTGGTTTCCTATAGAAAACAAAGTTCAATCTCTTTCTTATATCAATGTGTAATGCAGACAACTCGTATTAAAAAGTATTTTGTATCGCACATGTCAGAAGTGAAATAAAATCGTTAAGCCAATTTTGTTTTTAAATTAGTGGTGTTAATTGCATTGAATATCAATAATGACACCAATAGTAAAGTAAAAACGTAAGTTTTTAACAATTGACAAAAAGAAAGAAATTCTCAATAAATTCGTCAACTGATACATGAGTACAATCTACAATTTCCGACATAAAATTAAATGGATTAAAAATTGGTAAAAGTAAAATCTACAAAATATTTCGAATATAAATATAAGACATTCATTTGTGTTTTTTTATGCAGTTTGATTTCTAAAACGGAAAGTGGCCTTGGTAAGCGCAAAACTAGGCGATCTGCTATCAATATCAACTCATGGAAAAACACCTGCACAATTTGTTTGTAAATAAAAAAACAGAATGTACCAATTTCTTCTGAAGTCATGAAAGAAAAATCAAAAATATTCTGTTCTGAAATTTATGGACCAAACGCTGAATTTATGGCTAGTAACGTCTGGCGGAACAATTTTCGTTCACGATATGGAATAAAATTTTTCAAAATATTTGGCGAGAAACTGTCTAAAAATTCCATTGCTGTGCAACATTTCATGGAAAAGCTACGAACAAAAATTGCAAAAATGGGCATTGCACATTCCCAAGTCAATAATGCGGACTTGCCATGCAAAATGACATGCCAATGCAAAAGAGCTACTGCTTAAAAGTTGGTTTAACAGTTCTTTTGCCAAACAAGTAAAACGATACTTAAAGAAAAAAAATTTGCCAGCTAAAACACATCTATTGCTAAATAACTCGACTTGCTATCCATATTCATTAGCAGATCTCAATAAGGATATATGCGTATATATGCGATATATTTTATGTCGTCTCTTGTCCAGTTCGGAAAATAGCTTAACTGATTCTTTAAAAGAAGTTTTCGTTAAAAGATGTTGCTTTTTAGGCTTCAAAAGCTTGGTATATGGTGGATGAAGGTGTCCTTAAGAAATGTTTCAACAAAATTCTCTAAGACAAAGAACGGGATTCAGATGATGATGTACTTCTTGCAGAAAAAGATTACAAATATTTAGTTTCAAAACTCATTTCAGTATATGTCATTCATTTGAAGCGTAAACAACAATAATTTTTTTTTCACTCAAATATGTCGAACTTTGTGCCTGAAAAAGTGTTTTTGCGGAGAGTTCCTCTTCATGAAGAAAACTGCTGCCGAAAGTCATCGTATTTTGGTGGAAGTTTATGGTGAATATGGTGGTGATTTGGCTTGGAAGGCGATGAACGTCCTGGGCAGCCAAAAAAGTTTGAAGATGAAGAACTGAAAGCAATCTAAGAAGAGCTCCCAGAATCTTTGGTTGTCACTCAAGCAGCCATTTCAAAACGTTTAAAAGCAGCTGGATATATTCAAAAGCAAGGAAATTGGGTTCCACATGAACTCACGCCGAGAGACGTCGAAAGGCGGTCTTGCATGTCCGAAATGCTGCTGGAACGCCATAAAAGGAAGTCATTTTTGCATCGGATTGTTACTGGTGATGAATAATGGATCCATTACGACCACCCCAAGTGCAAAAAATCATATGTGAAACCCGGTCAACCATCCAAATTAACGGCAAAGCCGAATATCCATGGCGCGAAGGTAATGCTCTGTATTTGGTGGGATGAAGAGAGCAGTAGCCGAAAAACGCCCGGAATATGCGACCAGACACGAGGCAATAATTTTCCATCATGACAACAATCGGCCCACGTTGCTATTCCGGTTAAGAACTATTTGGAAAACAGTGGATGGGAAGTCTTACCCCACCCGCTTTATAGCCCAGACCTTGCCCCTTCTGACTACCATTTGTTCCGGTCGATGCAGAACGCCCTCACTGAAATACGGTTCACATCAGAGCAGAATATCAAAAATTGGCTTAATTCATTCTTGGCTGCCAAGCCGGCGCAGTTCTTTTGGGATGGGATCCAAAAATTGCCGGAAAGATGGGAAAAAGTCATAGCTTCAGATGGGCAATACTTTGAATAATACTATTGTACATGTTTTTCTTAAATAAACGTTCAAATTTTGAAAAAAAAACTCCACGAATTAAATTACATACCCAATACATATATTATATTTTTTTACTCTAACACAAATAAATGTACGTACATAGAAATATGCGTAGTTTGAGGCAGAACTTTGATTTACTGGTAAGTTATATGGAAGCATTTGTTTATATACTGGATCTAATATTTGTTACAGAGATTTGGATTTTTACTTGTGAAATCAAAGAATATTCTATTCCTTATAATATATTTTTTCCATTTACTAATGAATCTTATTCTGCAGGAGGAGTTGTGTTCTGGCAAGTTGTCACATTTGTCGGCAGGTTTAAAAAATTTTCCGTAAATTAATGTATTGTCATTAATTTTAATCTAAATATTACAGAGCATTGCATGATTTGAATTTTGTTCAGTTGTAATAAATACAAATTATAGTAGTCTTACTTCTGCAGGTACAGCAAAAAGGATTATACTCATTTTATTGTGCTCAAGAAATCCGAAGTAAGATTGAAGCCCTTAATAAATAACATTCTTCTGAAAAAAAAAATCAAATCTAAAAACAAAATTTGCAAAAAATGTCTTATCTACATCTACATCCACTTTAATCAATTTTAGAAATATTTGCAAACAAGTCAACAAGGAGATTAAATTGTGTCATGATAGATACTATTTTTTAAAGGTTTAAAACTCACTTGGAAACCTTAGAATTGAATGGTATGCAATCGTTTGATACGGTTGACTACACTATTCTTTTGAATTAAATTTTTTATGCAGGATTCCGTGGTTTTATATACCAATGGTTCGGAATAAATCTTATGAATAGAATACAGAAAGTGGAAATCTTAAATTTAAATGAATCGCGTTTTTGTTCCATAAAATTATGAGAGGCTAACTGTTTGCAGTTGCACACTCAAAGTCGGTTGTGGTCTTTCTCTTCTTGTGCACGCCACCTAAGTCGAGGTCTGCCTCTACTGCGTTGACCCTCAGGCTTAGCTTCCAAGGCTTTGCGAGCCGAAGCAATGGTGATGTCCATGAAAGCATTTATTTACCGGATTTACAGCGATTGACAAAAGTGATTCTTGATGATTCTTGGTCTAAGGTAGACAAAGTCCTTTAATACCTCGAAGATATAGGTATCGATTTTGACGTTCTGTCCAATTTTTCGATGTTGTGTGTTCCTTCTTGCTGATAGCATCTACCATATTAGGTTTTGTTTTCAATTACCGCTAAGCACATTTTGGCAGCTTCCGTTTCAATAACGGACGATAGCGAATGCACCTGTGACCCCATGCTGAATAGACTCAATTATGTAGATATCATCGGTGCACTCTATTAGCTACACAGACTTTTGAAAGCTTGTGCCCCCAGTGTCCACTTGTAAGTTCCGAAAAATTCTTTCAAGTGTGACGGTAGTGTTTAAAACCTTTTCTGACATCAAAGGTCTCGGTTCAGTCGTCACCGACCTTGATGGAGCAACGAGTGTTCTCAATTATAATTCTGCACAGACGGACGAGTTTAGCTGGAATACCAAACCTAAACATGGTTCTTTATAGATCGTCTCTATAAGCCTGACAGTGCAGGCTCCCCATTAAGTTCAGGAGTTTTGAACACTGCGACTGGTTAACCGCCAGTTTTAACTGATTTATTGGATTTTAATTTAAATATTGTTTTCTTAATTCGTGTTGGTTAGGTAGGCAGAAATTTTGGCTACCATCATCTAAGTTGAATGATCTATTCAGCCTAACGGCTGTATATTGGACTTCTTTGTCGTTATTCAGTCTGCAGAAAAAGTTTTTCCATATTCTCAGCACCAACTGTGACTCCACTTCAAGACTTCCTTTTTCATATCTACAGGCTCCTTGCCTTGCCTCCGGGTACAAATTCAGTGCATTATTTTTGGAGTACCGTCTCTCAATATTTTTGATCGCGCGGTTCTCGAACTCTTTTTTTCTTCTACTGGTGAAGTCGATGTTCTTTATTTTTTTTTTCTAACGTGCTCTATTTACTAGGCTTCTTGTTTAGCTGCATGTACCTGCTGGTATTCTTCATCAAATCAGGCATTCTTTGGTGGTGCTCTGGTAAAACCCAACACATCATTTATGCCATCTGCGTTGGCAGCATTACCACTGGTCTTCGGTACTTGATGCTGGCGGCATAGGAGTTGTTGAGAAATTTTGGGATACGCGTTTGGCGAAGATTCTGTGGGTCTTCTACGATTGCAGCTCTTCTACGTTATATATTCTGACAGTAGTTCTTCTTTTTGTAGCGCTTGGAAAATCCGCATTCGCACGTTGGCTGCACGGCCAACGTTTGATGATCAGGAGACCGCCATGTCCCCTTGTGTATATTGAGATGAAGAAACCATGTGCTTGCTATTGTAATATTTCGTCTCGCCGGAAAGTCAATAAGCCTAAGTCCGTTGCCAGACGTATTGCCGTATATGCCATGCTTACTAATTTTCCCGCCAAAAATGTCCTTTCTTATCCCGGCGTTGAAATCACCTAGTAAAATTTTAGCGTTATACTTCGCACATTGCTTATAAGTACTTATAAATGTGTCTTGTCGTGGAGCTTGTAGAAATATTCTTTGGTTGCATTGTCTTTGTCTTCAGGCTTATCTAGGTGAATTTAGCCTTGGTGCGGATTGTCAAAGCTCAAAACATACAAATGAGCGCTGTTTCTTTTTTCTATAGCAATCATCATATTGTCCGGCCCGTCCCATATCGCTTTCTGGATAGGGGTGATATCTGCGTGATGAAAGTCAAAGGGCTCTGATAAGAGAGCCCATTTTTCCCCAAGGCCATAAGTTGGTTTGTTACATCTCTTTATTCGAATAAGCGTGTCAGCCTCATGACGTCGTATAAGGCTACATCAGCAAATTCTTAGCCTCAGTTAAGAGGTGATCTAAACTAGAGCTATTTTTAATTTCCGAAAACTTAGCCAAGCTCACAAATAATAATCAATATTGATTCCGAATTTATATTTACACCTTCAAGATAGAATATGATGGTTACGTGAGTCCTGTCCGTTAATTAAATATCTGTACATTATGTTTTCAATGTTGAAATTGTTTACAAATGAAGAAAACTAATTGGATATGCATTGGAAGATTGAAATGGAAATGGAATTGGAATTGGAAATGCATCCATTACTTGTACATGCGGCACGAATAACGTTTCTTCTGCTTCTACTTTGTACTGCAGTAATGTACATTTAGAACCGTAGCTTGTAAGACTCTGCAGTCTGCCTAAGCACTAATCTAATATTGCACAGGATACATATTGAATCTTCCTGAGATTTATTCAAGTAGCTTAAGGGTACAGTTTACTCTAGCTATGAAAAAAGTTTCTTGTTTGGCTTTGTTGACACTACATTCTAAATACTCTGCATTAAGTTGCTTGTAATCTTGATTTTTTGACGGTACATTCAGGGCATAACATTCAGGATAAACAAAAATTGTTGCCCGAGAAAGTAGATTTCGAGCTTCCAAACACTGTATGTAATTGCGGTGCTTTATGTTAATCTAATATTTTTTTTTTAAATTTACAATTATGGTCTTTTAATCTCCTTTAACACTTCCTGTCGTAGGATACCTCAGACTTGTGCTGCGGTATATAATGTGTTCAGAATTGCTTTCCAGGTACAGTTAATTGTGCGTTCAGGTTGCTTCATTGAATAATGATTGTAGAGAGTGTAGAGAAGTCACCTTTCATTTCTTGGGAATCATCTCGTCCCGTTTTATCCGTGCAATAGTTGGAGCTTATTCATCATCAGTTGCGGCATACTTGGCATTTCTACCAGACTTAACATCAGCATATAAAAAAAGCTTTTTACTTAGTCCATCAGCATTAGCTTTCCTAGAACAAAACCCACAGGGTTTATCAATCACATAGGCAAGGTATTTCCATAAAAGGCGGTATGATATTTTCTTCGTAAAGGTTTTGTTTAGTTTGAAGAAAGGGCTTTCCCTCTCTATTTATGGAGTCAAACGCAATTTAAAAATCCCCGAAATAGCATATATTTTTGTCCTCTGTCTAAGAGGTTCGGGCGTTTCTCGGGAGACAAAATAAATTTTCTTTTTCTAAATAGTCCTGCTACAAACAGTTGGCCTTTCTAGAATAATTTCTTTGAAAATTTAAATGAATACGCTCTTCATCTCTTCTATATCATTTAAACTATCATATTTCTAGTTTAGTTCCGCTTAGGCTAGTAGTTGTATCTAAATGTATATACTAGAAATGCATAATTTCTTGCCTACTATATATGTATTATTGCATTTTAAGGAAAACCTCCATAACTATCCCGTATTGCGATTAGATGACATCAAAATGTGATACTGGAAACCTTAATGTTTCTTTTGGTTTTAATTTTTTAATTGTTTATGTCAATAAACATGTGTACAGTGGACACCTATGCATGTAAGCATGTACTCGTAAGACCATGTGTTGTAATTACTTTCATCACGTACTATTCGTATAAACCAAAATTTTCCGTTTTGTGGTGTCGTATATCATTAGTCCGAGTTATCTGATATCAGATGATTATATTGTATGGTGAAACCTAATGCTAGGTTATCTGCGATAAAAGTGTATATTTTTAGAAGTTAGAGGTTGCAGTAGAACTGATATCCGCAACATTACTTCAAATTATTTGTTTGAATTGCAAATAATTTAAAGTCCCTAGATGCATTGGGAAGTACTTCTTTAATTGGGTTCTCTTTCTAGGGATTCAGTCCTCATGTAGACTTAAGAAATTCTGGAAAAGAAATCGTTTGAATAGCAAGACACGGTTTACCTAAAACCATGCATATGGAATGCATATTGTCATGTAATATTACTCAGGACTGTGTTAGAAATAAGATAAAGAATTTTTGAAGTCATATTTGCTACAATCCCTCACCTCTTACCTGATTGTAAGGATTCATTCCACTATGTAACGTATTTTGCAATTGAACTACGTTCATCTAAGTATTGTGTGTTTATATGTTTTTACAATATAAACTGTTGAAATCAAAATCGACTTTAGTAGCTGTTTGGTCTTTATAATAATTGTAAACGTGTGCATTATTGCACCTATATCACTATACCATATGTGGGAAAAGATACTTAAATATATTTACAAAGCCAATAAGCAGTAAATGAAGCCGAGACTTATACTCAAAGCATTGCCTTACAATGATCCGTAAGATATAGATATAGCACCTGATACTCTAAAGTTAAAGTGTTTTATTTCGCATGTTGTGTTCCGTGATCTGTGTTAGAAGTATCTTTATTACCAGCGTTACTATAGGAAAGAATTTAACATATTTATCTTCAGTTTCCAGATTCCTTAAGATATCTGGTTTGGCCATAAGACGATCATTCATCCTCTCCATTCTGTATTATTGTAAAAGGTTTCTTACAATGTATTTGATGACACTTGAAGAAGCTCGGTATAAATGTCGGCACCATTATTTTTATTATCTTTTTTTAATAAATTAATTTTTTAAGTAAATTAACACTCAAGAGGGAATTACTACTTATAAAAGGCCGAAGCACGTGTTAAG
This sequence comes from Volucella inanis, assembly GCA_907269105.1. Classification (NCBI taxonomy): domain Eukaryota; kingdom Metazoa; phylum Arthropoda; class Insecta; order Diptera; family Syrphidae; genus Volucella; species Volucella inanis. Next base: position 72,039,424 of record OU026157.1, on the reverse strand, counting down.
ATGTTTGGGCTCAATTGTTATTTCGTTCCATGGGTGGCATCCCATATTTAATAGGGAGACTAAATTATTAGTATAAATTGACTTGTTGCTCTATTTTAGGCAAACATTCACTTCACGAGATTTTAGTTGCCTAAAAAAAAAAAAAAATTTGGCTAGTATTGAGCCTCGAGGCGTCCGATTAGGAAGCCTAAACTTTACCATTTGAACCACGGCTACGACAGAAAATTATTACGAGTTCGTCGACAAAATCTCAAACAAAATCAAAACGACGCCTGCAAGGGAACTAAGGTAAATGGAGCAGGCTATGCGTATCACTAAACATAAAATCGCTTTCCCAAAAAGGAACGTGGTGTTCACCTGTTCTTTAAAGTTTCAACCAAATTGAAAAATCAGTCAGATATCACAACAACTGAGAAATACTGTAAAGGTTAAATTGATGCGATCATAACAAATTACCAGAGCCTTTGCCGTATGTGTATCTTGTATCCTTTTAAAAAGAAAGTCATATATGTACTCGTACATACAATAAGCATCAAGTGCTAAAGACCAATTAGTTGGAAGAGATGCCTTTACTGATACATGTGTGTTGATAAAGATTATAAGTGAATACTTCCTATACTTCTTTGGATTAAAAAGAAACAACAATAGCACATTTTCAAGATTTGGTATTGTAGAAAATCTTAAAAATGGAATCCGAACATCGTTTGCTAATTCACTGAAAGAACAAAATTCATAACTACTCCAAATAAAGACACATCAGCCTCCATCATTCGTGTGCAAGATCTTGTATGGCGTATTGTGTGAATGCCCTAAACTAGTTGACAATGATCTGATTGGCTTCTGTTAGAGCAGACTTAAGCTCGGTAAGTTTGCAAATAAGTAATATATTAAGGAAAGCTCAAGAAGTCTTAATTGATAATTGAAACTATGTAATCGAATAATTGGCTTGTATAACTTCATATATAGAGACGATTTATACATAGCCATGCCCAGTGTCTGCATCCTCGCCGACCTCAATACCGTACAATTTTTTCATGCCTACCTTTAATGCCAAAAAGTAGTAGCTTAGAGAAGGTGATGCAATGTTATGTGACTTTAACATCTTCAAATACTGTCCAACAACATATGTACATACCATTATAACATAGCATTAACATCAATGGAAGATTTTGCCTCAAGTGAAGCGCATAATTAAAAGTGGACTTCAACCGTCCCGGAACTCACAATTAGACAAAGATCACTCTATCTGTAGGGGTCTATTGGTATGCCCCTGATAGTAATATTCAGAATTATAAAGTCTAAAGCTCCCCGCTAGACAATGCGTCTATTTATCTTAATTTGGCGTAGATCTGAAGAAGTTCTGATACAATGTGGTTAAATTGTGCAAAATATCGCGTGCTTCTCAGAGTTCTTGTGATTTCGGCTATCAGCTATAGATCTCTGGGATATGATGGTGTCGTATGCTGATTTTAAGTCAATAATCTTAATTGAACTTTGCAGTGTTTATTGAAGCGTTTATTGATCGCTAGCCACACTGGCACTTTCAAAATTTGTTGGTATTAGTCCTAGTTCTACTAGTCCTGTATAGTCGTAGCTTGTGTGGTGGGGGAATTAAGCAATATCGTTCGAGATCAACACACTTGAAAGTGCAATAAATAATATAAATAAATTAATAAAATGTTTTTCTAATGATTATGAAAAGTTTGGTAACGATTTTTGCTCTGCGACATTCAATTCGGTTCGAGCATCTTCTGAGACCATACCTTTTAGATGCAAAAAGCTGCTTACTTACTGTCCTGCAGTTCTGACTTGAATGGAACTCTTGTTATGATCAAACATTTAGGTGGTAAGAGCCTTTATTTTAGCCCTACTTAGTTCGCCTCTCTGTGAGGGCATGCAAATGTCTTTAGTGTAGTCATGAATACTTAAGAAATGGTGGTCATAGTTTATACTAACCCCATGCTTCATCCAGACAGAACTGCCCGGATCACATCATTGATTATTACAATGAATAGTGGTGGCGAATGAATGCAGCCATGTCGTATTAGGTAGCGAACTTTAAATTTCTCTGACACTCTACCCTAGTGTAAGACATAACAATAACCTCCTGTTTCTCTAGTATATGTATATCTCTTACGTTAATTTCGAAGGGCTTCTTGAAATCCCTGAAGAATAAATGTAGCGCAGGTTAACACTCAAAGCACTGTACAGTGATGATCCGCAAGGTGTTGATGTAATATCGAAGCAGAAGTTCCGGTTGTTGATAAGATAAGCGTTGTTTTGGTTAAGAGTGTCTTGTCTTACACAAAGCTGCACTTCTTGTTTCAAACGCTCTATTGCTGAAGCCGATGCAACATACGCTTTGTGTTCAATATATCGATTGATCCGTGTTAGCTGTCTGCTGCAATGTGCGATAGCTTTTTCGCCTTCTTCCGGCGAGATGGTCTTTATTATTTCACACTGGAGGTTCCCGGACCCTTTCGGTCCGTTTGTAATGGATGTTTGGTATGGTATTTCTAAAATATTGGCCAATAGTAAAGCGGAGGTTTGGTTGTCAATCAATCAAGACCGATTTTGTAGCAGTTCGTGTGGTTAAACAGTGCACTGTAATAATCAGAAAGTGGAAAAGTCATCGAATGTTAAGCAGTCAGGTTCCATCGCATGGTATATAGAACGTTAAGTTGTCGTTATTTACCTTTTCGTCAAAATCTTATATCAGAACAACTTTATCTTCATTAGGCGGTGAGTTGGCGGTTGCATTTAGTATGCTATAGTTCTTCTCATCAACATTACGGAGCCATGACCTTACCCATAAGTCTATGATGTCCAGCTTGTAACCTGCTCTAGTGCTAGGGATCTATAATTTTAGCAACCCTCTTCCTTCGTTTTTGAAAACGTCCCTGAATCCAATTGTTGTCAATGGTTGATAGGTCATCAACAAATATATGTGTCCGTTTCCGAGGTGCATATTTCGCAATGAATTTTGCGGTTGCGGTTCGCTAGGACACAGACCAATCAATACTTGTTTTACTTAATAGAGCAGAAGGCTTCCTGTTCACCTTACAAAGTAGGAAATACTGTTGGGGCTGTAGTTTTTGCCGATTTTTTTTTCACAACAATGTATTCAAACCAAAAGTTGGTTATGGTTATGCACTTATGTAGTTATATTAAAATATAACACATTTTTGAAATATAATTTCCAATGCATAGACTTGGAAAATATTCAAATATAATGGTTTATGGTTCGCCTGGCAACTAAATATTTTTAAGAGTTTGCATATTGATGAGATAGAAGTAGTCATGTCAAGTGGTAAATAAGTAAATAACTCTGACAACAGTTATTTATATGTATTTCCTTACTTTATTTTCATAAAGAAAAATACCGCCCTTCACCTACACAAAATTTTTCGCATCAATTTGTAGAGAGCAAATATTAACTCAGCGATAGCTAGCCTAAAGTTATTTCATCTGCTTTCACTTGTTCTGGTCATATTCAAACCCAATCTACCATAATCATCTTTCATTTGCTTGCACAAAACTCCTTCCGACTTTAACTGACTTCACCCGGTATCCCGACCACACCAGCCTAGACCCCACCACACCAGACCAAACCAGAATGTAAAGTTTAAATGCCATCAACTTCTCCTTGCGGTTTTGATTGATTTTTCCAAAGTTCTCCACCAAATTTCTTTGTGGAATTTAAACGCGAGAATTTACAGATCGTTTCATCGTTTGGAAATGTTACTCATACGCCCCCGCCCCCATATAACAGGGTGGAATGTTAATAAATTTCCCTTTACCTCACTATAAAGGAGAAATTTATTTTCCTAGTATTCTGCATTGTGAGCCAATATTCAAATATTAACTCACAATTTGTTTACACGACACAATGTGTAAACAGAAAACGAGGAAACGAAACAAGCACAGAGCATGAACAAAACACACACGTCTAAATACAAAAAACAAAAAATAAATAAAAATATTGAAAAAGACGAAAACAAGAAGGAGAAAATGCTCTGGAAAAGAATATGAAAGTAAAAATTTGCGTATGTCCGCTCTGGCTGCTCGTGCACCTTCCTCTTATGCCAGACGAGCTCATCGAATCCGAAATGGATCGGTACTATGGTCGAAATTACTTTGCAGGCGACTACGAGTGAATCGGTCTGTTGGGGTGTGAACAATTTATCGCTCTCAATAGTTCGGTTTGGTGTTTGAGCCGCTCCGAGTGTTTTTTCTGTTCCTGGTTATTGTGCCTTTCAATGGTTGCCTTTGAACTGAGTGTCTACATTTTGCTTTTTACACCTTTGAAACACCTTTTCTCGATATTTTCCTGCAGGTGAAATGGATGCTTGTTAGAAAATTTTTGGTGTTCCCCCACAAAGAGGTGAAATGAGAAATTGAAAAAAGTTAATAAAAAAGCTGGATAGTAAATTTATGACATTTATAGATTCGATTGTTTTTTTTTCTTTTTGTTTAAAGAATAAACGTTTGCATGGATGTTATGACTTGGGGTTAATTTAGTGGTTGGATTAATTTGTGCTTTAGTGTTTTGTATTTCGTGTGTGGACTGGGATGTAGCATTAAAGAATATCGAAACTCATCGATTCCACTGACCACTGGATGTTTTTAAAATTTGGCAAAGGTTTATAATTTTTTTTTTATTATTTTCCTTGTTGAATGACGTAAAGACTCTAAATTGTGTTAAGAGGTCGAAGATGCAATAGTCCTGGGTGAACATAATTCATTGAAACAAGACGAACAACAAGCCAATTCAATTGAATCAACTTGAGTGTTATATCTTAGATGTGCTACTTTTTTGTTGTCACCTTAATGAGTGGCCCAACTAGGATGAATTTGGAGATCTTGTAAGTACATTCGCTTTATGGGTAAGTGGTCTTGCAATCTTGTCTTCTCTTTTTTCAAAGCAAACAAGAAAATGTTTATCTGGTCTGGAGAGTGTGTCAATGCCCCTGAGTTGTTCAATGGGATTGGGATGATAAAGACCCTCGTTCCCCCAAACGATTCGTTCGATTGCTTTTTTAGCCCATTGAAACATATTCTGGCAACAGCCGACCTCCGCTTGACTTCTGCGCTGATGTTATTGCTGAAGTTATTTACAAGACCCCTTTTCAGCTTATATAGGGTTTTCTAATAGGGACTTGACAACTTTGAATTTAATTTGTGAAGGCACTCTTACACTTATCATCAAACTATCACCGTCAATTTATTCAGTAAACTCAACATTTTCATCGTGGTAAAGTACACTAACGAGCAACGTCTGAAAATTATAAAAATTTTCTATAGATATTCGGAGTCGCAAAATCATCTTCAGTGAACAGCTCATTTTTGGCTCAATGGGTTCGTCAATAAGCAAAATATGTGTTATTGGTCGGGTGAAAACCCACATGTACTTCATGAATCACCACTTCATCCACATGCGGTTTACATGCCGGCGGCGTTATTGGGTCATATTTTTTCGTCGACGATAATGATCGTCACGTTACTGTGAATGGTCAGCGTTATCGCGCCATGATAACCGTTTATTTTTGGTCCGAATTGGAAGATATGGACTTGGACGACATGTGGTTTCAACAGGATGGTGCCACAAGCCACACAGCACACGCTACAATCGATTTATTGAAGAGTAAGTATGGTGAGCGTGTTATCTCAAGACATGGGTCAGTCTATTGGCCACCTAGTTCGTGCGATTTAACGCCGGTTGACTATTTTCTGTGGAGCTACGTTAAGTCATTGGTTGGTATGCCAACACGCCGATGACGTTGGAAGAGCTCAGATCCAACATTGAACGCGAAATAGTGGCCGTTTCGGCAGAAATGTGTGGCCGAGTCGTTGAAAATTGGGTCCAACGAATCGACCGCTGCAAACGTACCCGCGGTGGCCATATGAACGAAGTCGAGTTCAATTCATAAATGTTTTGATTGTACTTCAAGCCAATAATAAAGTTTTTGAAATATCTCAAATGGTTTGCCTTTTATTTAAAAAAAGAAAGTTGTCAAGTCGTTATTAGAAAACCCTATATTAATATCAGCCCATTGCTTTATTTTGCCTGAAACATCACGGATAGCTCGCTGATCTTTATAGACTATATCAACTCAGCCGGCATATGCAAGAAGTTCTGCAGAATTATGAAAAAAGAAAATTTTGATTGTGATGTTCCAGATTTGAATTTGATGCCATGTCTGCTGACTTTGATAGAGCGGCAAGTGTTCTTCATTGACATTTTTGCACAACCAAAATAATTTGGGAGGGATGTTAATACAGCACATAGACGCGACAGCTCTATGGATAAAAAATGGTACCTATGATATAACCGATTTCATATTCTTGGATCCGTTCCAAGATCTGCTGTAGATGTGGAAAATGGGACTTACCAATAAGTATGAATGTTAGGAATGAGAACGCAAGTTTTTCACAAATTTTGTTTTTATTTTCCAGCGTTATTTTATTTAATGGCGATATACATTTCCCAATGTCTTCGTAATTTTTTAAAATCGTCTAACAAATATGATTTTGTCTTATTGATGACCTCCTCGGTTGAGCTGGTCCTGCGAGCCACATTTTTATCTTGTGGAACAAAAAGGTCGCAAGAAGCTAGGTTGGTTGAGAATAATAGATACGGCAGGAATTCGCAGTGTAATTTATGCAATTTAGCCACGGTGCCTGGAACAGAATTTTTCATGAGGATTATTCACTTCGAACTACAAAAAGGCGTAGCCATGTCCTTCGTAGCCAATGCACAGTGGTCAAAACACCATCTATCTATCTAGATGAAATTATTTTTTGATTCCAAACCCTTTGTTGAGAGATACTTAGTGAAGTTTAAATAGATAAACAAAAACCATCCAATTATTATATGGTATAATGCTTGTTTTTGAACAAAAAGAAGGGAAGATACATGAAAAACTTTAATTCCGTGAAAAGTGGTATTTTAATTTTATTTTTGAATCACAAAAAAAATGTTTCTATTCTATAAGGAAATAATAAAAAAAAAATTTAGGTTAACTATTATACTACCAAAAAGATGATATACAACTTTTAGCCTGAACTAAATACAAATTCTAGTTCTGAAGAAGATTCTCCATCCTCGTTTTTTTGAACGAGCATATCTTCACATATCTTTTCATATTTCCATAGTTTAGACATTCAAGAATATGCTCTTAAAACGATTTTTCGAAATTTTAATCATGTATTTAATGAGTTACAGCCATTTTTGTGACGCGGCGTCTGCACCGGTCTGACCAGAACAAATGAACTTTAAACGCGTGTTTCTCAAAACAACTTTTATCGAGTTGGCGTGCACGATATCTCAAGTTCTTTGTCGCCTTACTTACGCTCAGATCAAATTTTTTAATTAAACTGTTTTTAAAAAAATTCGGAATTGTTAAAAAAACATGGGAAAAAAATGTTTTTTTTCGAATGGTCGCCATTTTGTGAAAAAAAAAATTGTTAATTCTTTCAAGGTTCGGGCTATAGCCGCAAGTATACTTATTAAGAATCCGTTCGGCTTTTTTGTGTCAGATGACCAGAAGGATTGAAATCATGCACGCCAGGACATCCTTTTTTTTTGGGCCCTCCATTTTGCCAGCTTATAACTTTGTGAATTTTTTTGTTAATGTGTTGTGTAATATTAAAATATCAATAAACAAATGATAAAAAAATGGATGGTTAAAATATTTTTTGTTTCGTTTGTACAGAGCTTCATGCCAGGAATTCACGCAAAGAAGATTATAAGCAGAAATCACTTTGAATCTAAAACCAAGCTTTTCTTCTTTCTCTTTTCCACCACTATCCTATTCAGCATACATCATCTGCAGCTGCCTCTTCTTACGACTTTCATAGAGCGAATTTCCGCAAAATTGACGCATATCTTAGTAAGTGTTCTTTTGATTTCGCCAATATGTTCCTTAATAGTGTTCTCTCTATTTTCTACAAAAAAAATATTCAATTCTATTTTCCTCTATGTCCCCTTTTCACGCAATAAAACACCTTCTACGAGCCCCTCGTGGTATAATCGTAGACTTCGCTTTTTACGTAACAAAAGAAACAAATTATGGGCAGTTTTCCTTTAATTCAATTCTTTTGCTGATTATTCTAACTATCTCGGGTGTTATCTTCAATTCGCACAGCTTTACAACGTTCTCTACCAGCAATACCTTGATAGTGCGCAATCAAAGCTTATAAACCATCCTTAGTCCTTCTACCAATTCGTTAACTACAAAAAAAAAAAAAAAAAAAAAAAATTGACGGTTTTCCTCTACCCCTCTTATACGAAAACATATATACAAACGATCCGCATACCATAGCCACCTTTTTGCTACTTTTTTTAAGCAATCCTTTGCCGATAACTTCTTCCTACCAGATCCCTATTATTTCAAATACCTGCTTAACTTTCCCATTGGCCCCTCTGTTTCTCAATGTTTTGATCATACAGTAATATAAAATAAGTAACAGCAACTTAATGATGAATACTTATCCAGCCCAGATGGCCTTCCATCCATATTTCTTTAAAAGTGTTCCTCAACACTTTCCCACCCCCTGAATTTCCACAGATATGGAAGTTTTCTTTCATAAAACTGATACACAAAAAGGGATTTAAGAGCGAAGTCTCTAATTACCGCCCCATAGCTAAACTTTCACATAAACCCAAACTCCTCGAAAGCATTTTAAATCAACACGGCTTCCTAAAAGATAAATCAACTACCACTAACCTCGTCGAGTTCGTGCCCTCTGATCTTAGCCTAGAAAGTGGTTAAGAAGTTGACGTTATAACAACTGATTTCAGTAAGGCGGTTGATAAGATATCTCATAAACTAATCCTGTTCAAATTGTTACTCTATAAATGACACGGATTTAGATTTGGAAGCGTTCCTGGAGACACAGAGAGTATCGGAGAGGACGATGAAGAACCATGGCATTCATCATCATCTTAGTCATATAAATTACGTAACAAAAAAAGGAAAATAAAAATCAAGGTAATAAATCATTAAAATATAGTTTTATTATATTGTTTCCCAGCATTTTAAGACGTTATTAAAACACTTTCGTTGGCTCAAAATTAAATAAATAGTATTGACGGCTTAGATCGACAAAATACCCCTTGTTTGATTGTGAAAATGTTCGCAGTATACCTTATCTTACGTCGCGTTCGTAAGTGGAAGGAACTTCAGCCATCTTTATGTGCACAACTTGAGAAAACCGTCAAAAGACCGCGGTAGCTAGAGGGGCATGTTACAGTTCTTTACAATGTAAGGCCTTAAGTGCTCAAAACGTGGCCCGAAATATGACCAATAGGATACGCTTCGTCAAAAACAGCAGCGAGAAAGACGTATGCTTGGACTCATGCTCAAACTATGATATGATGACATGATCGATTCTCTATAATAAATAAAAATGTTTGATTCAAACACTTAAAAACTCTTTAAAACCAATAGATCGTGGTCTAATATTAAAACATTTGACTTGTGTATTAACGGACTCTACAGGCAGAACAACCCCCAAATCTAGCTTAACCTTCGCGTAGAAGTTCATATAACTCTTCCATGAAAGCAGCCTTTTTTAGTTTCTCTAATAAAAATATATGTACTCCACTGGATCCAGCAAAGGTTTATTCTGTGATGTTTTATTCGTGAATCTTTTATCGCAAACCGTGAAGAAGTAAATGCAACCAAGAACCTGAACGCCGCCTTATTTATGGAAGGGGAAAAGGGTATTATTTATATTAATGATTGCTTAACAAAAACGAATCGCTCTCTATTTATAGAAGCTAAGAAAACAGAAATAATTAAAAAAAAATTAAATACTTATGGTTCCAGAATTCTAGATGATTTAGCAAAACTGAAGGACTCATTTGTTTTTATTTTTTACAACAAACATGTTACAACATGTTCAACATAAATAATAATCTAGATAGCAACAACCAAATCACTTCGACCATTAAAAGTATCATGATAGTATTTTCCATCTGAATACAAGGGGTAGCCGTGGTATAGTGGTATATGCATAGACTCCTCAAGCAGAGTGTCGCGGGTTCGAATCCCGTGCGAGGCAATTCTGTAAAAAAGTCTTTTCATAGAATTTGTATGTAGTTATATGAAAATCCCGTCGGCGTCAACTGGCTGGATTAAATGTAACGAACTAACAACTAGCACGTACATAAGACCCACTGATTGAGGATGTACTAGCTCGTCCCGTCCAGTTTGACAACCACCTCTGGGAAAAGTATAGAAACCTAATACACCTGAGTTTCAAACTACTACACCACCCGCCCGCGCACTGGAGTAAAAGCCAGTAAAAGGGTATTCATATCCCCTTGGTGCGCGAGCGGTATTATAAAAAAAAGTAAGAACAAACCAGTTTTCGTTGTTTATCAATCCAATTTTGGAATCCAACGCTCTGGTAACTTCTCTTCTCAGACTGTTACCAGACTATGCAAGCAAGAAGTCTATGCCAAACACAATGCTTCTTAAACTAATGAAATATTCTGAAACATTCTTCAAAACTATGTATATCAGTTCTTCTACACAAACTTTTGTCAGACATACAGCTCAAACTATAAGCCATGGGTGAAAACTTCTCTTCTGAAAAAAATTAAATTAAAAAATTCGCGACAACTACATCTACTCCAAATTTCACGATGCACAAAACAACCCTAAGAAGGAATGGACTGTTGTTAATAATAATAATAATACTTCATACAATTTCAAATATATTGTGCCAATGATCACAAGTAATTACTTTACTTCAGTTGGATCTGTAATCTCAATCTAACTTTAACACAATTTGCAACCGCTGTTTGATTGACATGAATAGTTTCGTTTTTGAGTGAATAACTGGGTTAGAAATTTTGCGAGTTATTTACTCACTTATTCACTCACTGAAAAACTCCACGTCGTTTGGAAACGATGGCATTTGGCATTTTCTGACTACCTCAAATCTGCTGATATATTACCACTCATTAAAAAGGATAATCGAAAAGATAAAAACAATTACAGGCCGATTTCCTTGCTATCTTCAATTTCGAAAGTTTTTGAAAAATCTGTCAAAAGGCGAATGTGTGCGCATTCACAAAGAACTAAATTTTTCAGTCCGGTACAGTTTGGGTTTAGAGAAGGACGTTCCACTGAAGATGCTTTACTATGTTTCTGCAATTTTATAAACAAAGCCTTGGATAGTAAAAAGTTTTGCGCCGGCCTCTTTGCCGATATTGCTAAAGCTTTTGACATGGTGACAGCAGGATTTCGTTGATTTTTCCATAATTGGTCAACGACATATTTGAAGTGCCGCAAACAATGGGTAAGAATAGGTGACTTCCTTAGTGATTATGAGGTAATTAACGTAGGTGTACCACAAGAGTCTGTATTGGACTCTTATTTGTTTCTTATATTAATTAACCCCTCTTTTTACTACCTTTGGCAGGCAAAGTTGCAACTTTTACTGATGACCTTGGCAGTGCTTCAATAGTTCAACGAGCCCTCTTAACTTAATAGGAGATATAAATAATGATATCCATTTGCTAAGGGTATGGTTTACTGCTCACAAACTTGTGGCAAGTAGTTAAACCAAACCTATTTTTTCCAACTTGGGTTCGCTTGTGCCAGCAGAAATTGATATCAAATTCCCTTGTTACCGTTGTTTTACCCTTGTTAGTTGTACCACTTGTACCACTGAGCCGTCCAAATAAACTTTTTATGTAAATTCTTTATGCAGCCCGAAGTGTTTTTAGGTTGTAAGGAACTTCAAGTACCTTGGTACTTGCGTTCTTCTATTCGGTGTTTAAATAGGTTTCTAAAACTGTTTATCATGGAATTTTCTACTCAAAACTGCAATATGGAATTAGTTTTGCGTCTTCTCGTTTTGCAGAAATGCGCTTTACGTAGGATTTGTAATGCTCACCGCCTAGCTAATTCTAAACTATTGCTTAGGTCTTTGAAAATACTGCCATTAAAGCACTTGTTTTATTTTAGAGTCTCTAAGATCCTTTTAAGAGAGTCCTGTATATTTCGAACTAACATAACTGTCATTACCACACAACGTACTATAGAAACTACCCAGTTGTATCTTATAAAGCCGTCTTCCACCTGATATAAGAGTCGTGACGACTTCTCGAATGATTTTCAAATAAAATCATCGTATGGCTTCTTGGTTTCGATCATAATGAGATTGAAGTTTTGCTCACTTACCTTGTGTAATTGTTTATTTTCGCACTGCCTGTTTCTTTTTCCTTTTTTTTTCATTTTAGTTTCTGCAATTGGTAATTGTTAATTTTTAATTTATCCAATCGTACAACTAAAATATTTTCCCCCACAATAATTAAAGTTATTAAAGTATTTTTCGGAAGTGGCATTTAACTCTATTTATTGCTATAATTAGCAAAATACAAATGTCACTAGCTATTTTCTTAAATGTTTTTATTTTCTTTAGGTTTTGTAACTAAACTTTAGGAAAACGTTGTAATTGTTAAAGAAAATAATGAATTAATAAAAAAATAATGTACGTATCACGTACAGAGAGTTAAAAAGTTGTCACCCCTAAACATATTTATTTAGTTTGAAGCTTTTGAATCTTTATAATTTCCGAAACCCTTTTAGATATCTGCATTATTATACCTGTCCTCTTTTTTGGAAGCTATAAAGGGGTTATCCACATTCCAATTCTAGTTAATACCGTGTTAATAATGTTTTCATAAAACATATTGGGTCTATAACTTAATTTGTGCGGTTTGCTAAGAGATGGTGTAACTTGTATTATTCTATTGGAACATGCGTTGGAAAGCTACTGTCATTGTACGTCATTTCAGTATATGTCATTCATTTGAAGCGTAAACAAAAATAATTTTTTTTTCACTCAAATATGTCGAACTTTTTGCCTGAAAAAGTGTTTTTGCTTGGAGTTCTTCTTCATTACTGAAAACTGCTCACGAAAGTCATAGTATTTTGGTGGAAGCTTATGGTGAACATGCGCTAGCTGAGCGAACGTGCCAAAATTGGTTTGCATGATTTAAAAGTGGTGATTTTGGCTTGGAAGACGATGAACGTCTTGATGAACGATGAAGATGAAGAACTGGAAGCATTACTCTATGAAGATTGTTGCTAAACACAAGAAGAGCTCGCAGAATCTTTGGGTGTCACTCAAGAAGCCATTTCAAAACGTTGAAAAGCATCTGGATATATTCAAAAGCAAGCAAATTGGGTTCCACATAAACTCAAGTCGAGATACGTCGAAAGGCGGTTTTGCATGTCCGAAATGCTGCTGGAACGCCACAAAAGGAAGTCATTTTTGCATCGGATTGTTACTGGTGATAAAAAATGGATCCATTACGACAATCCCAAGCGCAAAAAATCATATGTGAAACCCGGCCAACTAGCCAAATCAACGGCAAAGCCGAATATCCATGGCGCGAAGGTAATGTTCTGTATTTGGTGGGATCAGATAGGTGTGCTGTATTATGAGCTACTAAAACCGGGTGAAACCATCATTGGAAAACGCTACCGAACACAATAAATCCGTTTGAAGAGAGCAGTAGCCGAAAAACGCCCGAGGCAATAATTTTCCATCATGACAACGCTCGGCCCCACTTTGCTATTCCGGTTAAGAACTATTTGGAAAACAGTGGATGGGAAGTCTTACCCCACCAGCTTTATAGCCCAGACCTTGCCCTTTCTGACTACCATTTGTTCCGATCGATGCAGAACGCCCTCACTGAAATACGGTTCACATCAGAGCAGAATATCAAAAATTGGCTTGATTCATTCTTGGGTGCCAAGCCGGCGCATTTCTTTTGGGATGGGATCCAAAAATTGCCAGAAAGATAGGAAAAAGTCATAGCTTCAGATGGGCAATACTTTGAATAATACTATTGTACATGTTTTTCTTAAATAAACTTTCAAATTTTGAAAAAAAAAACCGCACGAATTGAATTACATACCCAATATATTAATATATATAAAACATTCAAATTAGGTAGAGAATACCTTTGCTGCTAGTAGTCACTAAGCCCACTGAGAATAGAACACAGCAAGAACTGGTCCTTCGATGCCGTATGTATGCAGACCGGAGCCCAATCATTTCGATACACCACTGAATTGATTATCACACCGAAAATACCTCCAAAGTATGTTCCAAGATATTTGGAAAAGATGGCAGATGAAATATATTACCACAACTCAGGAACGTCCTAAGTGGCAACAGAAAAAACGAGACTTAAAACCAGGTGATATATGGTAGTCATCATCAAGGAGCCGAACCTGCCTGCCTCCAACAAAATGGTTTCTTAGAAGAATCAAATTTCCCACAAGACAATATTGTACGAGTTGCTACTGTTGCCACTAGTCGCAGCACATTTTTTCGGCCAATAGCAAAACTTGGTATTCTAGGGGGCCCGGGATGTTTGAGATTGCGTATTTGTTTTTATAAATCCATAATCCATAATTAGATAATAATAATTTTTTGAGATCACATTCAGTACTATTGCCTTTTATAATATAAAATCATAATTAATAATTTCATTTGAATTTATTCGTGCACTTTGAATAGATAATTTTGTTCAATGTCACATTTTGAATTTGAGTCAGTGTATTGTATTGTATTTACCATAATCAAACTTAATCTCACTGTAGTGTGCTTGTTCTTTTCGTCGTTGTTACCCCACAACAAACACTTGTACTCGTATTATTCAGGAATGTTAGACTACATCAATACTAATTAGTCTTACACTCTTGTCTGTTGAAAATGCTACTTTACAATAACACCAAATAGTTAATGCATACATAAGATTCCATGCTTCAGCAAAGTCCTCTTTCAACAGTTGAGAAGCTAAAGATTTTAGTCTTATCATCAGTAGACAAGTTAAACCTTTCAAAGTTTTGAATATATGTACATAAATACCATCATTTAGTCATCACAGTCGAAGCTGATTTCGCTTTTACAAAAATGCTACAAACGTGACGTATTTCTTTCGAATCTTTGTATGAGCATCAAAGTTTTTTTTTTCTAATTTGAATAAAATTCTTTAAAAAATTCTAAATAATTAAGGTTCACACATATCTATAGAAGAAAATAGTAACAAATCCCCACAAACCTGCTATTTCTAGAGCAACAGAGTAATTAATTTCACTTTATCTGACAATAATACACAGAAACAATTTTATACAGTCTGGGCATTAATCAGTGTCTGGCATTAACTCTCCCAAGCACATAGCCTTTCTGTGATTTTTATTTCTGTATATACAATATATTTGTTTTGTTTCATCAAACAACAATTACTAGGTAAATATCATTACAAAGAAACATCGGACCAGACACAATGCCTTGGAGGTCAGCTAAAGTATTTGGGTTATAGCTACGTTCTGGTTGTTTTGGGGCCATGCATCAGGGCATTTCATCCTTTTTCGGTTGCCAAAGAATCTGAATAATGTTTTCCCCCATATTTTGCAACTGGTTGATGGGGTGCAGCTTATATCTGTTTTATATTTATAGGTTGACAACACAACTAAAATATTTCTGTACAAAAAGTACCATCTGAAAAAGTCACCACTTCAGCCACTGATTGGATTGTTCTTTCAAGTGGTTTTCTGTCACTTACGTCTAGCAGAGAACACTTGTTAAACTCTTGAAATATTTGTCATCGTTAGCAGATGTACTAATAGGTACTCAAAGTACTTTGCGGATAGGTGATAATGTTTTTTGAGGGTTTCATGCCATACATACATATATTAAATTAATCAAAGAAAAATAACTGTAGATGCTTGCGAAAAAAGGTTTTGTATTTTGTTTAATAATTTTTACTTAATTAAATACATACCGTATGTATAGGGTTTTCTAATAACGACTTGACAACTTTTTTTTCTTTTAAATAAAAGGCAAACCATTTGAGATATTTCAAAAATTTTATTATTGGCTTGAAGTACAATCAAAACATTTATGAATGGAACTCGACTTCGTTCATATGGCCACCGCGGGTACGTTTGCAGCGGTCGATTCCTTGGACCCAATTTTCAACGACTCGGCCACACATTTCGGCCGAAACGGCAGCTATTTCGCGTTCAATGTTGGCTCTGAGCTCTTTCGACGTCGTCGGCGTGTTGGCATAAGCCAATGACTTAACGTAGCCGCACAGAAAAAAGTCAAGCGGCGTTAAATCGCACGAACGAGGCAGCCAATCGACTGGCCCATGTCTTGAGATAACACGCTCACCAAACTTACTCTTTAATGAATCGATTGTAGCGTGTGCTGTGTGGCTTGTGGCACCATCCCGTTGAAACCACATGCCGTTCAAGTCCATATCTTCCGATTCGGTCCAAAAATAATCGGTGATTATGGTGCGATAACGCTGACCATTCACATTAACGTGACGATCGTTATCGTCGACTAAAAAATATGACCCAATAAAGCCGCCGGCATGCAAACCGCACCAAACAGTTATTTTTTGTGGATGAAGTGGTGATTCATAAAGCACACGTGGGTTTTCACCCGACCAATAACGCATATTTTGCTTATTGACGAGCCCATTGAGCCAAAAATGAGCTTCGTCACTGAAGATGATTTTGCGATGAAATTCATCATCTTGGCGCATCTTCTCCAGAACCCAATCGGAAAACGTAGCTTGTTAGAGTACTTTGTCATGATGAAAATGTTGAGTTTACTGAATAAATTGAGAGTGACAGTTTGATGATTAAATTCAAAGTTGTCAAGTCTCTATTGGAAAACTCTATACTACCGCTTATGAGATAAATGTATCTTATGCTAATCATATATACTGCTTCTGCACACATCTATACAGGGTGTCCCAGTTTAGGTTTTCATCCTCATAGTTGAAGATTCCTGAAGCTATGGCGAACAAAAAATTAAAAAGCCGTAACTTTCTAACGGATTCAGCTTAAGAAACTGTTGTGCACATTTTTGAAAGAGAATTTCAGTGTGCATAAAATACTAAAATTACGTCGAGTTCGATCAACACCAGCCAAAATAATGGTTTTTTAAACTAACATTTTGAAAAATCGTGGCACCAATTTCATCAGAAAAAGGTTAACTTTTTTATCAAAACTTTTATCTTCTCTTCATTATCTACGATTTTTATGTATGACTTTTCCACATACAAACAACGGAAGTTATTGCAAACCACTATTTTATTTAGGCAAATGGGTCACAAAATAGATTGAATATCCCTTTATATGTTTATTGTGGTCCTAAAAAGGACCGTTACGCTTTGAGATTTCAAAACGCTTTTATAGTAAATTTTCGAAATATTGCCCGTGCCTTTGGATGCACGTTCTAGCGCGTTTGATGATTTGAGACTGCAAATTAATGTATGGTAAAACGCCTCTTAGCTGCCACTATATTTTTTCTCTCTTAGAGCTATTCCTGACTTGAAATCTTACGCAAATAAACCTTTTCTTTTAGGGCTCCCCAGGAAAAAAAAAATCCATTGAAAAAGACCAAATCGGCAAAGCACCGTCCATTAAATTTTCGATTTAAAAACGAAGTTACATTATTGCTACAATGGCAAGGAGCTAAATCGTGTTGGAAAACCATTCTTTGCCTCTGAGCAATAGGAACATTTTCCAGGAGTTCCGGTAACTGTTCTCTCAAAAATTCTAAACAGAATGTTGAATTTAGGAATTGTAGAAGTATGAATGGCCCGATTAAAGTACTACCCAATATGCCGGCCCAGACATTCACGCTAAGCTTTCTGTAAAATATTATACAGTTAAGAAAAACATCTGCATTTCAAATCTTTACCTTTGATATGATGTTGTTCGTATTAAGTGAGGATTAGACACTGCCCAATAGTGGGAATTTCGTTTGTTGGTAGTGCTCATTTTCGTAAATTAGGCTTCGTCAGTCCACAAAATTTTTTGAATAAACTGCTCATTCTCATCTTGTTGATGGAGCAGCCATTGGCAAAGTTTAATCATTTTGGAAGTCCTCTTGCTTGAAGAACTCTATGGATTGTAGTTCTTGAAGTTTGCAACTGTGCTGTAAGCCTTCTGGTGCTAATAGATGGCTGCATTCTTACAGCATCTAAAATTCTTTCTTCCTCTTCTGCTGCTGTTATGTTAGACAATCTTTCTCTTCTTAACCCATATGCTGAGCCGACGGTTGAAAGGTGGTGAAAAGCATTGATAAAAGGGATCTTCCGTCTAGGATATTGCCCTTGGTACTCTAATCCAGCTAACCCTGCATCCCCATTATAGAAACCGTCATTGGAAATTATATCGGCGTATTTGCGAATCAAAAACATTTTTCATAAACTTTTGCTAAACACTTAACTCGTCAACTCTTTATCAGTAAATAAAGTAACATCGGCACATTTCAAAAGTTGTCACCGAACTAAATACCGTTGGATTAATTCTCCATATTTTTTACTTGTTAACTGACAGCTTTTAATAATTTTTTTTTTTATTTGAACACACAATCTATTTTGTGACACATTTGCTTGAATAAAATAGTGATTTGCAATAACTTCCGTTGTTCGTAGGTGGAAAAGTCATACATAAAATCGTAGATAATGAACAGAAGACAAAAGTTTTGATAAAAAATGTAAGCTAAAAGTTGAAAATTTCAAGATAAACGCATTTTTTCTGATAAAATTGGTCCAACGATTTTAACAAAATATTAGCGCAAACTGAAATTCTCATTCAAAAATATTCGCAACAGTTTCTTAAGCCGAATCCATTAAAAAGCTACAGCATTTTTAGAAGTCTTACCTCGAAATCAGAGGTTCCTCACATTAACGGCCTATAACTTAGAGGGGGTGAAAATAGGCCCCCCTGCAATACAATTTTTTGTTCGCCATAACTTCAGGAATATTCAGCTATCAGGACGAAAACCTAAACTGTAACACCCTGTATAAAAAGGTCTATCCAACATTATGAAAATTGATTCTGTATAATACGAAACAAACGTACATATAAATGTATAGAATATTTACATATGGCAACCCTTACCATTTTTCGATTAAAAATAGCTTTTGCGAGCAAGAAAAACCAAAAGAGCTGGTAAAAA
This sequence comes from Volucella inanis, assembly GCA_907269105.1. Lineage (NCBI taxonomy): Eukaryota > Metazoa > Arthropoda > Insecta > Diptera > Syrphidae > Volucella > Volucella inanis. Next base: position 72,020,401 of record OU026157.1, on the reverse strand, counting down.
TGTGAAAAAAACAATATCGCTTTGTTTAAATGAATACTGGGAACTCCGACCCTGTTAGAGAATCCGGATGATATTGATGACGGATACACATGCAATTGATCATTCTGTCTCCGACTTTGGGGCAGACTGGTTGCATTGGAATTATTTCGGATTGTTAAAGTGGATACAACAACAAATTCAATGTAAATCAATGTAAATTTTTAGTATTTTGAACCGAAAACTGAGCAATAGGTAACCGTGTTTGAAAAGAAGCTCTTCCATAAGTTTTGTACTGCAGATTTTTGTTCAACAGGCTATAGTGAGGCCATCTCCAATATCTATCCGATTCTACGTTTCTTTTCGCTCTGTTGGAAAGATATCTGGTCTCAGTTCTCAAATTCACGAGTTTTTTTTTAGACTACCCAGGGATGGATCTGTTCCCGGTTTTGGTTTTTTCCGAGAAAATTGGTGATAGGTAGGGTGGTGGTTAGGTTGTCACAAACAAATGAACACATAATTATCTGGGGTGAGTTCAACGTCGATCCTTTTAAATTCGGCTTCAAAGTATTCCAGTTTTTAGAGAATATCGCTGCATCTGGACTTGTTGTTACAAATATATTTATTGTATATGCCACCCACTTCGCACATAACTCCTCTCCGAATCTCCTTGATCTCTGGCTGGTAGCTGATTGAACCAAAATTTTACTTTAGGACCAAATATCGTCAGAAAGTGTGTTAGACCACGACCTGATTTTCTGCACATACCACATCGATCTGTCAGGTTCTTCTTTTTGCTCATCATTTTAGTTTAGGGACTTTTAGCTTTAATTCACAACAATACCCTCCAACTAGATACCAGCCTCCTCACATGGCACAGTTGTTACTACTTCTCAGACGTGAATAATAAAGTTAACTTTTTATAATCGTTACTTTATGATTTCGTAACAAGAATTGCACCTGGTTCACGTCTGAGGTTAAAAATGCCTAAGTACTCTAAATGAAAACAAAATCCTACAACTTGGAATTGGGAAACTTTCTGTCGCGCTCGCAATAACTCGTTGGTATGAATAAACTTGGTATACATTAACCCTATAAAAAACTTTGGAGTAATCTTCTATTAATTGAGATAATAAGAAAAGACGACTTTCAGAGTATACTAAATGTGAACGATCTTAATATGGTAATGCTTTCGTTTCTAGAGAAATAAAAAGTCCGATTTTTGTTCCATATGATCAACTGTTTATCGATCTGCCAAAAGAGTTTGAATTTAATGTTGTATCAGAGGTAAAAGTTATCAACATGCATCAAATCTGATGCAGTTGGTTTTGGCGGAGTACCGCTTTGATTTATAAAAAGGTTTTGCTTTTTCCGGACAGTTGGAAGTTGGCTAAGACCGTTCTCGTTAAAAAGAAATTAAATCCCAATTCGACCACAGACTTTCGCCCTATTGGAATCCTCTCATGTTTATAAAGATTTTCGAAAAGATTACTGAGGGGCAGATATCTAATTAATTTGATCAACATGAATTGCTGTCTCCGCTGCAGCCGGGGTTTCGAGTCAATCACAGCTGCTGTGTGCTGTGTGATTAGTTAAAATAATGGATGACATAAGGGCGAACTATGATCTAGGTTATATAAAAATGGTATACTTGATTTTTCGAAAGCGTTTAATAGTGTAAACCATGTAATCCTATGTATGAAACTAAGAACGTACTTTGGTTACGTGGTGGTAACATCAGCAGTACCTCATGGTTCGATATAAGGTCCTATTTTATTTTTTCTCTTCATTGATGACCTCACTACAGTCTGTTCAAATGCTTCTGCTCATTTTTACGCCGATGACGGACATATTTATTGGGTATATACTTTTTAGTTCGTGCGGTTTTTTTTTTTACAAAATTTGAACGTTTATTTAAAAAAACATGTACAATAGTATTATTCAAAGTATTGCCCATTTGAAGCTATGACTTTTTCCCATTTTTCTGGCAATTTGTGGATCCCATCCCAAAAGAACTGCGCCGGCTTGGCAGTCAAGAATGAATCAAGCCAATTTTTGATATTCTGCTCTGATGTGAACCGTATTTCAGTGAGGTCGTTCTGCATCGACCGGAACAAATGGTAGTCAGAAGAGGCAAGGTCTGGGCTATAAGGTGGGTGGGGTAAGACTTCCCATCCACTGTTTTCCAAATAGTTCTGTATCGGAATAGCAACGTGGGAACGAGTGTTGTCATGATGGAAAATTATTGCCTCGTGTCTGGTCGCATATTCCGGGCGTTTTTCGGCTACTGTTCTCTTCAAGCGGACTAATTGTGTTCGGTAGAGTTGTCTATTGGTGGTTTCACCCGATTTTAGTAGCTCATTCTACAGCACACTTATCTGATCGCACCAAATACAGAGCATTACCTTCGCGCCATGGATATTCGGCTTTGCCGTTGATTTGGCTGGTTGGCCGGGTTTCACATATGATTTTTTGTGCTTGTGGTTGTCGTAATGAATCCATTTTTCATCACCAGTAACAATCCGATGCAAAAATGACTTCCTTTTAAATCATGCAAATCACTTTTGGCACGTTCACTCAGCTAGCGCATGTTCACCATAAACTTCCACCAAAATACGATGACTTTCGGCAGCAGTTTTATTCATATTAAAGTAATGAAGAATAACTCCCCGCAGAAACACTTTTTCAGGCAAAAAGTTCGACATATTTGAGTAAAAAAAAAATTATTGTTGTTTACGCTTCAAATGAATGACATATACTGAAATGACGTACAATGACAGTAGCTTTCCAACGCATGTTCCAATGGAATAATACAAGTTACGCCATCTCTTAGCAAACCGCACGAGTTTGTTATAGACCCAATTTGAAAAACACTTTTCCTCCTTTCGAACAGATTTCCACTTTCGACTTCTCATCTATGGAGAAAATAATATTTTTCCTTTTGCAATTCTGAGGATTTGTCAACCCGAGGAAGAAAAATCAAAATTTTGCCTGGGTTTTATAACCAGGAAGACTTCTTCGGGCTTGAGATTATCATCGGGGAAATATACGACACATGTGTACAATTTGGTGATATCGCGTTCGATTGTCACAAGGTTCGCATTTGGCCACGGTGTTTTTTTTTTTGTTGCAGCCGACATGTACCGATTCTTGGTTTCTGTGTCATGGCATATGATTGAGAGCCAGCCATCTTTTGTTGAGGTGGTAAAAAATTTCAGGGAGGGGCCGTTTTTGTCTGATTTATCTACCTCCGACAGCAGGTATTTCTTGTTTTGCTAGATTTCTTGTAGGATAATCCTGATGAACTTAGTTGCGCTTGATGGCTTCCAAGTTGGTCGTGGTAGCTGCTTTCTGTGCCCTCGTACGTTGTCTGCCAGGTTCAGCCATCAACTGCTTAGGTCCTCTTTGCGAAGAGTCAGCCGTTTTGTGTCTCTGTTTGCCACTGAGTGTGGTTTTCCGTGGTTATCTGCCTATGATGCCCTAACGGCAGCTTTCGCCTCTTCTAATTTCATGCGATCTTTCACTGTGCCAGAAATTTGACGTCTAGTGAAATATTCAAATCTCTGCTGAGCTTTAGAGTATGTTGCTGTCTTTGCCACATTCCTGGTACATTTTGTCCCTGACTTTTTTTGTCTCGAACTTCTATCTCCTGGGATACTGAGGACCGTAGAAGAAATTCTATTTCTGACTCCGTACTTCGAATTATTGTTTCATTATGTTCTAGTTGCTATTTATTATTTTGGTTCACTTTTAGGGACACGAGTACAACGATAGATGTGATTCTTGTAACTATAAGAGAGCGCCCGGTATCATTACATTATGTAAGTGATGCACATATTTTATGGTACAGGGCAATTCAGTCTTCGGCACGCATTTCACAATACTTTGACTTGGGAATGTGATTTTGATCTTGTCTTGATTGGAGAGATTTGTATTTTGAATAAGTAGGATAGAAAAGATTGTATTAGAAGTTTATGAAGATTGAACATGAAAGAGGTTTACCTAAATATTACACGTGGAGGCTGATAAAAGAACATCCTGCCATTCCAAGCACTAAAAGAACTTCTACTCAAAAAACTAGTCAAATTTCAGAATTCAATTCTAAAAATAATATTTTTGGGTAATAAAACGCTATTTGCGAAAATACAAATATACATACAAAGTCTCTCTTTTTTGGTCCTTATAACCAGAATGACAGTACTTCATTCCTATTAAGTAGGCACTTACTCGAATATACACGTATATGTAGAGTCTTAAATTGAACCTTCATAATACAATATAATCTGTGTTCTTGTTCTTTCCTAAACTCGAACAAAACTTTTGGTTAGGTACTTTGGTTATTGATTGATTTTGACGCTCTATTCTGAGTTGATGGAATGGTAATGAAAGCTGTTTTGAATATTTGATGATACAAATACGTTAGTAGTTACACAGACGAGGCCGCATAGAGGTTTATACGAATAGTTTGCCGGGGATGATTGGTTTAACCACTTTTCCGGCTGTCACGCATTTTTTGAACTCCCACCAATTAGCTGGATCAGACACGAGGTACGGGTACGGATATCTACAGCAATTTCTATGATACAGTAGGTTGTTATTTGACTGCAGTTGAAACGTGTTATTAAATGAATCGTAAATCATAATTTATCGTGGTTTTCGATATTGTTTTATAGTACGTCTTTAAATATGTTCAAATATTAATTTTCTCTTAAAATAGTAAAACATCGGGGCATTGGAACATTGAAACATCGTACGACATTGAGTAATCTTGTTTTTTTTTTTCTGTAATTTTGTTGTTGCTTTGAGGCTAATAACCCAAATATAACAGATACTTGTAGTTGTATATGTGTACCCAACAAAATAAAACCAAAAAACCAACGAACCATGTGTCACATGGCCCTCGGTAGGTTGTTATTCCTTTTCAATTATTTAACAGGGGGGTTTGGAAGGTGTCCTTTGTCATAGATTATTACATTGCGACTGATTTTTTGTCATTTATATTAAACTACGTTTTTATTAGAAAACGTGTCACTTGGTTTCTCTTTTTTATGATCATTAATTTATTCTTGTTAACAGCCATCATTGGGATATATGCGAACGTTGAACGTTGTTGAACGTACAAATTGCATGGGAGTATAGATAAGTTCAATATGGTAGGAGGTAATGATTTGGGTTGGAGTCTACGAGATTTATTGTATCACAGATTACCCTTAACTCTAGATGTTCGTATAGGAATTAATTCATGCCAAATAAAGCCGTCTTAGCTTGCGTCTATTTCAATTATCTAGCCCAATAACTGTATAGGAAACTATAAAGATTCGGCTTCCTATAGCATGCATAGCATTAATGCATCAATTTTCCAATCTCTTATAAGACTAACCTAGATGATTCTGAAATTTGGAATATATGATACATTGTCTTAGCCACAGTGTCATCAAATCATCAAGAAAACATGCAGACCAATCACAGGACACCAGCAATTTCCTACAAGAACTCGTGTGACGATGGTAAGTTAATACATCTGCTAACATAAATGAATTATGCGAGGCAATATCAGGGTAGAATAAGAAGTATATTTTACTCACTTTAGATGGGTTGGACTAACAGATCTTTTCCCTTAAAATGATTTTGTGCGCACACGGATTTGGTACAACTCTATTTTCATGCTTCTGAAGAAGTGGTTTCTATGGACTTTTTTGTACATTTTTCAAAAAGAAATTCCTGTGTTCAAAATTAAGTTCAATCAAGTACATATTGGCCGTTATTATCTTTGACCTTTTGCCAAAGATAGGTTCATAATTCCATCGGGGTAGAACTTCTTCTTCTTCTATCAGCGAAAAACTTTTCTATGTGATTTTCAGCGGCTCTTTGCTGAACCATCAAAAGAGTTTTGCAAAAACCGAAACAAATGGTAATCATAGGATGCAAGGTCCGGGATATACGGTGGATGCATCAAAACTTCGTCAATTTGTTCCGGGTCATCAAAGATGTGTTTGACGTAGTATTGTCATGATGAAGGCAAATCCCTTTCTGTTGGCCAATTCTGGTCGCACTTTCTTGAAATCTTCATTTAAACGGTCGAGTTGTGCGTAGTAGAGGATCGAATTGACCGTTTCGCCACGTTATAGCAGCTCATAATAGACAATTCCCTTTCAATCCCACCAAATACTCAATATAATCTCGTTTGCCGTCAATCCAGGCTTTGAAGTCGTTTGTGGTCGGTCATCGGTCTTTGACCATGATCGATTGTGTTGGATATTCTCGTATTTAATTCATTTTTTCGCGCTTGTAATGAATCGCTTCCATTTCCTTACGTTTCAGCAGCGTTTCACTAATGGTTATTTGGTAAATTACATTTCTTTGCGTTAATTCTTGTGGCACCCAAACATCGAGCTTCTTTGAGCAACCTGCTTGTCTAAGATGATTCCAAACTGTCATACGGTTGATGTGTAGTGCCTCCGCTATCTCCAGACAGCTTCCGTGCCAGTCTTGCTCCATCCTTAACTACCTCAATATTATATCTGTTCAAAAACGATAACGGCTGTTCTTTCTTATTAACAGCATATACTTTACCTTGTTCTCATTGACCGTGAAACACTTCTTCGACGCTTTCATCTCAATACTCGTTAAAGCCACACTGATATCACGCTGCTTTCTTCCGATTATGTCAATATCATCGGCGTATGCGAGTAATTGGACGGACTTTTAAAAGTTTGTGCGTCTTGTGTTGGCACGCGTGTTTTCGACTATTCTTTTAAGAATGATGTTAAGGAAACAATTTTGAATTTCATTTATTGGGCACACTTTCGTCCGACCATATTTTACAGATGAGTTGGTGTATGTTCCTTACCAAGTCATCGCCTGCCACTTTGATACTAATGGCAAAGGGGCTCTCACCAGGTTAAGGAAACTCTATTGGAAAAGGATTTGGCGATCTCTTGAGATTGTAGCCGTCCGACGTCAAACTTTCTCCCAGTATTAGCCTGCCTTTGCGCTATTTTGGATATACGCCACAGTACCTTGGCTACATCAAGGTAAAGGTCCGAGTCGAGGCTGACCCTTCGAAACGTTTGGACACCCATAATATTGCAAGAGTACATTGCGCCGATCGCAGTGTGATCAATCTGGTTGACATTTGACTGTTCAGGAGTTCTCCAAGATCCCTTATGAATATCGATATGTGGGAACCGTGTGCTAGCTACGACAATGTTCCACTCTACAGCAAAGTCAATTAGCCTGAATCCATTATCGGAAGTGGTACTGTACTGAAATGTGTACTTGAGATCGATTAATCAATTCTCTGATGGATGAAGAATAACCTTTCAGAATATTCAATTCAAGTTGTTTTGGATGATTGCAAATCTGATATTCAAATAATAAATGAAGGTGTGAGCAGGGCTTCGTTTTCTCTTCGAAGTTCTTTTTAGTTTTCATTTATGATTTCCTGTCTTCTATTTCGAATCTAACATATTACTTTGTTGATGACTATTCTCTTACTGTTTTCTATTCGTTCCCGGACCCGATTTGCTATATGAGAAGCTGTTAAGTATTAGAATGTATTACGTTGTAATAGTTACATATTCGAATTCGTACAGAGTGCTGCGAAATGCGTAGATTTCCACAAGCGATTTAAGAACAACTTTACCTCGTCAAATCTTGCCTTAATATGTAGGTCAATTATTCGCCTGAAATTGCAGTACTTATCTTATCTGGTATCCAGAAAACCTTTCTAGATTTTCTAAACAGATAACCGAGCGATAAAACCCATACGTGATACCAGTATTTGGCTGTTCTATCGCTGTTTCCACTACCAGTATTCCGCCTTTCTTACCATGAACAATAACACCGGTTTCACTATGAAAACCTCAAACCCATCTTTGGACGTACTCTGACACATCCTGATTCTTTTCTAAGTTCTACAACCGGTCATCTCCTTCTTTGTCATTATAAACTGCAAACATTGAAAACCACAGTGCTCCTCCCTAATTTTAGAAATAAACAACAAAAACCCAGCAGAGGTCTTAGAAACCAGCTCAGCGGGTGAAGCGTTTACTATCTCAAAGTTATTGTTTTCCATTATCGCGGACTGTTAGAGCCGTCGGTTTTGTGTGTCATTGCATATGGATAGGACATATGAGTACTATTTTCTCCTTATTTACCATTTTACCCATCTTTGCCGTTTCTGTGTCGATTGGCACAATGGTGCCGGTCATAATCGGCTGAATTTGTTCCTATATGCCAATGTCATGTCCTTATGCAAGTAGATTCAAACGTCTTTGATTGTCCGTTGAAGTGAGATGATGAATACATCATATGAGGAAGTGATGAGCTTCCTATGAGTAAAATTACTAGACAAGGATCTATTATGACGATCATATATGGAGTTTAAATCAACAAACAGGTAGAGCGACCTGATTTGGAGTTCTTGAGTTTTCTTCAATATTCACCGAAATATGAATATACGGCCGAAGGTTAAGTGGAATCAAACAGATAAGGACCCTTCATCGGAAGTTGAGAAGAGTAATGCCCATATACATTGTTGATGCCGTTCAGGGGTAAGGGGCAAGGACACAAACTGTATACATACATACTCGTACGTACGACCCCCATTTGTTTTTATCCTTCTCAGCAGCTTTATCTTGCATGGTTTATGTCTTACTGCATGCGTTTCTGCTCATTCTTATTTGTAGCGTAACTATATTGACGAGCTTGATATCAATGATCATAATGACTTAAAGGGTTGGTGGTGGATAGGCATAGCGAGCAAGCCTTAAACATAATTTTCAAAAAAATCGAGTCTACCATCAAAAATTAAACATTGACTGCGGCATTGTAGCGAAGATCTCATGGGTACCTTCTAATTAATACTTTCCTGCGCTTTAATTAGCATGATATCCAAATTCAAACAACAACTTGTTACCTGTGCTGTACGGTGAAGACTATGTGTTTCTCTTTACCAATGGATAAATTGCTTGCAATTTATTCTACACCTTAGTTTCAGTCTCAAGCTTATCAGATAAGTTTCTAATCGTTAAGGATTTCTGAAGTGCAATCAGTTGAAAACTGTTTCAGAGGTTCATCTTTGTAACTAGGATTCTTATAATTTAAAGAAGTCGAAAATTCGTTTAACCTATCTATGTGATGCCTCAAGCAGTTTTCTGAGAAACTCATTGGATAGAATAAAGTATGTACACAAATAAGTCTAAATACATTTCGCTCTAATAAATATTCCCCTCAAAGTTTTAGAGACAAATAAGTTATCACCCACATAGAAAATTGAAAGATAACATAACATAACCTACCTGGAGGATATGTTCCAATGAAAGTTTTGAAGAAAAGGGCACTCCTCATGCTATAAAATATAGCAAAACACAGTGCTAATGAAAGGTCAACGCCGTTAACCAAACAATAAATAAATTAAAAAAAAGTCATATCATATCGATTGTTGCGATATCAACCGTACCCTCGTTTTTAGATCAAAGGCAATTTTTTATTACAAACAATATCCGCCGGATATTGCTTTGAAGATAATCTCATAATCTTTGTTTTACAAAACTGTTCCATATGAGTGAATTGACTTGCAGGCCAGTCAAATTTCAACGAATGTCGGTCGCAATAAAATTAGGTACTTAAAATTATTATTCTTTCGAAGGGAATCAACACCATGAGCTTTATATTTCCTTATTTCGGGCAGGACACCAAAAATATGGACCAATTTCATTCTTTTCTTTGTTTGTTTACATTCATTTTTGCCGTCTTTTGAGGTATTATTTATTTACTCTCTGAACCTGGGGATGGTACTGTCGGCAGTCACCTGTATGAGTCGGTAATATGAAATTTTAATTACTCCACGATGCTTATTGATGCATACATTTTTATTGTTTCGCCTCAGGATGGGATTTTTCTGATTGGAGCTCTTACAAATTTAAAAACTGAACCTTTATAGTGCGGTTGAAGTTGAGGGATTGAGGTCATCATTTTTGAAGTGAAAACTTCTTTAGGGGCACCATGCAAATATTTCTGGACAGTGAACGATACTGAGCCGTCGCGCTCGGGTTAGTGATGCTGAAGCTGGTGAACTCGGCTCTTCTTTCTCTTTTTTCTCTTCTTCTTTCTCTTTTTTTTCTCTGTCATGTTCATATGCATGATCAAACAGGCAATCACCAGTATACCATGTCAATGCTGTCTACCCGATTGAGCAAAAATCTAAAGATTTTCATTTTGCTTCAACGACGTTGAATGTTCTCGATCGATTCGGGATGTAAAGGGTGATTCATTATGAGGTTTAATTTATAATGTAAAATAAAACACATAAATTTAAAATTGCACTTAAAAAAAAAAAAATTACTTTGATATTGTGTAAATGTTGAGCACGACTACGTCTGAGATGGTCCATTCGGAAGGTCCAAATTTGGGCAACTCATTCGAGCATAGCGATTAGTATGTCGCCGATAATACGAGTAATGTTGGCTTCCATAGCGTCAATCGTAGCTGGCTTATTCCTGAAGACCTGAGACTTTACATATCCCCAGAGAAAATATTCCAAATGAATCTAAACCAAAATGATATCTCAACATTGTTTCACGCACTGTATGGCTCGTAGCGCCGTCTTGTTGAAACCAGAGCTCACCGAGACCATATGCTTGAATTTCAAGAACATGGCGCGATAACGGTTCCCATTGACGGTAACCTTCTGATTTGTCTCATTTTTGAATAAATATGGACCAATGATTTCACCAGCCCCTAAACCATAAACCATATTGTAAACCATATTACATTAATGTAATAATAGCTCTTGGTACTCTTCGGGTTGCTCGTCAGCCCAAATATGGCAATTTTGTTTATTAACGTATCCATTGAGCCAGACATGGGCTTCATCACTGAACAAAAATTCACGATAAAACACCGGATTTTCATTGAGTGTTTCCAGAGCCCATTCATTGAAAATATGACACAAATTCAAGTCGCCCGGCTTCCATTCTTGCACAAGTTGAATTTTGTACGCTTTTAAGCCGAATTTAGGTCGAATACGTCAAGCCAAGCTGCTGAGAACGACGACGAGAATCAATTCGTCACGGTCTTCGCGTACACTCTCAGTTACAGCTGCTATAGTCTCTTCACTACGTGCCGAATGTGGTCTGACCGGTCGAGTGTCATCCACTTATGTAAACTGGGACTCAAACTTGAGAATGGTATTGGCAATAGTGGTTTCAGTAGGTTGATTATGCGCACCCTTAGTTCCTCGAATCGCACGAAAAACATTTCTCATAGAACGCTGATTTTCGTATTACAGCTGAGCAATTTGGAAACGCTGTTGTGGTGTGAGTCTTTTCATGATGATTTGATAAATGATACTGAACAAAAATGTCAAAGCAGTTTGATAGGAATCATGCGTAATCTGTCAAAAAAGCCTACTGAAAATCAAAGCTCACGATGAATCACCCTATATGAACTCGCTGAAAGGTGAACCACACTTAGCTGGCATATACGAGAAGGGGTCGGGCAAGGGTAATGTAAAGTGACCTTGCCACATAAGAGTTACAAAATTATTTACACCATGGTTTGATAAAACCAAGTGATGAGTTGGCTTTAAGGATTATCTCATTAATATGCGAACGGAAGTTTTACTCTCTATCGTATAATTTTCCAAGGTCGCGAAGGGAGTGAACCTGGGGTTCAAGTTGGTCATGCTAGAAAATAAGGTCGAGGACAAGATTGAGTGGACTTATGTTACATGGTAAGCTCTAAACATTTTTTTTGGACACCAATTGGAAAACCTATCGATGTCTTCTTGAAGGAGAAAAGAGTCTTGGGGCGAAGAAATAATAAATAATAATCCTCTCAAGAACATTTACAGTTAAAAATGAAAAAGAGGGGACTCAGATGGCTGCCTTGTGGGATACCAAAAGTGGCTGAAAAAGTTTAACGTTCGGGAAAGCATTAGAATTCGTAGGAGGGGGTGTGGGCGGTTGAGCAGTGTCAGTATCAGTGCCAGGGGTTAAATTAAAAGAAACGCGTTGATGTTGGGGCTTGTATGGAAGAGAGGCAAATAGTGATTTTGTCGAGACATGAAAGGGGTTACTAAGGGATATAGATAGGAGGAGATAAATTGGGAAATATTTTGGTTTTAAGGCTCTAGTTGGGTTCTGATTTAGAATGTGAATGAGGAATGGATCTGGACGATTTATAATCGGCATTATTCGATAAGAGGTTGCTTCGTTTTTTTTTTTTCTAAGTTTTTAATGGTGAGTTGACCTTGACACTTGGCCACCGCATCTTTTTAAGGTTAAGGCTGGTGTTGGATGGGTTAAGAAATAACCATTCGTATCTAGCTGGCAAATTTAGCTTGAAATTACGTTTGTGTTTGTGGAGAGATTTTGGGAATATTGTGCATGGTGATGCTATACCTCTTTTTTAAAAATTCAGATCATCAAGCAACATCTGCGTAATTTGGGTGGTGAACATCTGATTCATTGTGCAAAGTCGGTCTAGACTGCTTTGACACTCTGAAGGTGTCCACGTCGTGTTAAATTGTGTGACGAATTTCTGTGGAGCGGCGATAGGAGGAGTAGACGCTGGAGCAGCTATATCACCCTAAGAGTTTTGGATCGAAAGGCTGGTGCGAGGATTTAGAGGTAATGATTCGGCTTTGGTTTGTAAAAATTCAGCCAAAATTGAAGTACTGTATTTGTTATGCTCATTGAAGTTATCGAATATAACGTCGAACGAGTGTTCGTATTCGGGATTGTATGCTGCAGAATAGATGTGGATGACTGGAGATGAATATCTATGGTATTTTTTTTCTTGTTGGAATTCATCGTTGCGGATTGGATTCATTTGGGTCACTGAGGCACTTGATTGCAAGGAACAAATGTAAGAGAGATATACTGATACATTCGTCACAGAAAAATATCAGATTTTCCGAACAAAGGTATCTTTTGTCTAAGTCAGCATTATTGTCGTTAATGGAGATGTCAATTAATCCACAAGAAAACCTAAATAAGACCAGGAAAACAAAAAGCAACACAAAAAATAATGGGGGAGAAAATAAATAAAAAATACAGTAAAGGCACTGTCGCGAAATTAACAGACTAGTAGGCCAACAATAAAAAAGTCGCGTCAGTGATACGAATTTTGGGTGAATTGAATTGATTGAACTGGAAGAAGTAAAATAAGAATTATCAATTTTGGACGGCAACTAACTACAGTCTCTATTTGAATTAAACTATGGGAACCAACCATATGTAAAGGTGGTAGCAATTTACCACCGATCTTTCTTAAAATATAAAATCATAAGCAAATCGGTTAATATAATACAAATATTGAGTTTTTAATTGTTGAAATTCACGATGGTTTCTAAAAATGCTTAGCTGCTTGTTGCTTGTGTGTTCCGGCCCAGAGATGTCCTTCTCAAACGTTTCTCTTTTTCAGAATTCTCGCCCCTTATGAGCACGTATGCAATTATTTGTGGGAACTGAATGCTGACCTGTTGAAAAATGTATGTCCCAACCTTCCCAAGTGGCAACATTGCCAAAACTGTCAGAGATGAAGCCTCTGATGTGCAAATATACAAACCCAGAACCAAAGCCTGTAGAGACGGACAAGTGAATATCGTAGTAGAGTCGCAGTCCATGCTGAGGATTTGACAAAACGAACCTTTAAATCTGGACGATGTAGATAAACAATTCCGTCCACCCGATCTAGGTGAAACACAACTGGGAAAAGATAAACCAAATAAAACGGATATTGTTAGACTTTTAACTGAGAGACTTAGCTAGGTCTGAAATATGGTAAGTAGATGCGCAGTTGGTCAACATGAACTTTTCGGAAGTAAGTGGTAACTGCTTAGGGGTCTATCCTGATTCCCTGCAGTCTCTGTATAAGTTATTGTAAAAAATACTCAATCGTTGCACATGTCTCCCAATAGCACCGGTGTATCGGTGTTTTTTTGTTTACTGATAGATGCTTCCGTATTATTCAAACTTAATTTGAATATCAGTTTTCAACTTTTGGGAAATAAATTGAGCTCACTATTCGTCGGGTTGTGAATAAATTTTATAAATTATACATATGTGCATTGTACACTTTACATGAAGAGTGAAACTGGGGCGAGAAATTGAGAATTGGCAATTTGGCCTCCATTACAAGATTTTGTCCTTTGCTTGTTCACTATGTGAAAAATTTTGCGAAAAGATATTGGCCTATACCAGTGTAAAACCCAATTAGTGTAGGAGAGATCATGGTTTGTGGCATGAGCTCACTAATTTGAATTTTTTCAATTCTTCTAAAAGTTCTTCTTCAGTGATTTCAATAGTATGCTTTGAAAAAACTCTTGCTTGTGTAAAATTAACGCTTAGAAGATTTGATACATTGACACTAATTGAATTAACGAGATTAGCTTTTAAGAATTTATTAGCTACTTCCAGGTTTAGCACTTGAACAAGTAAGTCTCCTGACCTCATGGCTTTTACTTCTAGGATATCTTAAGAAATAAATTCCAGACCTCGGTTGATTTGAATTGGGTTGTAGGAAGCGAGAGAACGCACATTTTTGCCTGATTTCCCCTTTCCCGCTACAACTATACGATGCCATTGTTAATGACAAATAGCTCAGGATACTCCTCGCCTGAATGCTAGCGTTTTTTTTTTTTTTTAGTTCTATTCTAATTAAGGCTTACGTCTGGCGATAAGCCTTTGAACTAGTTTTTTCGAGCGTGATTTGTCCCCCCGTCCATAGGTTTGAAAAAGAAGTTTCACAGGGAGTAAACGAATAAAGGTAAACCCTTTATCTCCCAATCTTTATTAAAAATATCAGTAATTATTTTTTTTCAAAATCACAAAAAACAATTTGACAGAAAACTCTACGTCGAAAGACAAATTAAAAAGTTCTGACGTTAACGAGATGAGATTTTTTTTATTTTTATTAACAAGTCTACAAGTATAGACAGAAAAACGTTATTTACCAGATCAGTATTATTAGAATGAACAATTTAAAATTTAAGGAAGAAATCGGTTTGTATGTTCTTATGAACATTTTGAAATGAAAATTTCCCAGTTATCTGCTTCAAACGATATGATAGTAAGTAGGAACTTGATAAAATTTAGAAGACTTTAAGTGAAAGTCTCCCAAGATTAATTAATGAGATACGAGATAGAAAAGAAAAAATTGTGTTCTAAGAAGTATTGTACTTAAAAAAGTGCAGCAAAAAAAAAAAAAAATTATGTCTTTAAAAATTCAATCATTGCAAGGTCCCCTAAAAATTCAATGAACACTTAGGAAGAAATTAGTAATATAGCCCTCTGTATCGGCAAGAAAACTGTTGAATAACATATTTGGTCATCTCGTAGCCTTTTTTTTCTACCATATCTCGTTGGATCCGCACAAATACTACAATTTCAGCACTGAATGTGTAAGTATATCTCCAACCATTGGACTTTTGGTTTCTTTTCAACTTTTCTCGGAAAAACGGACTACCTTTGTGATTGCTCTTATGGTTCAGACGTGGATACGAATATCCATCAGAGAGGAGTGAGAAAATTATTTTATTAGCTATAATGAACGTTCATGAACGATACCAAAACGGTGGATACTGTCTCTGATAATCATGGAATTTAGCGACCAGAGATTTAAGTCGTCAAAAGACTGCCTCTTTTGTTGCTTCCCAATCTACACATAAAAAAACTGCCTAAAGACTATTCAGGGCTATCCACAGGAATGCAAGTACATACGCACATATTTTGTGTTTGTGCAAATTTATACCC
This sequence comes from Volucella inanis, assembly GCA_907269105.1. Lineage (NCBI taxonomy): Eukaryota > Metazoa > Arthropoda > Insecta > Diptera > Syrphidae > Volucella > Volucella inanis. Next base: position 72,004,664 of record OU026157.1, on the reverse strand, counting down.
ACTAGTATGCATGTATGTGCGTACCTCATTTGTAAAAAAATGTTGTAGGTGTAACAAGAAGTGAATTTGATTTGGCCGTCGTTCTTGTTGATGAACTTCTAGAAAAGCGTTAAAAAAAAAAAAACAGACTAAAACGAAAAAGAAAACAATCTTACTGGGTAAAACCACGGCTGCAAAAGCGAAATCAATTTCCGAGTGAAAATTTGTTAAAAGAACTAAATGTAACCTGTGTAGAGGATTACCAGATTAATTGTGACACTTATGAAACGTTTTTAAATATAAAACAAATACGCAAATTAGAGATGCGATTACTCCTATGGAAGGCCTTAATTTTTTCAGACTTAAAATTCTTGTCCGCTGTGTCTCGGCAGTCTATCGGAAAAATCGTGATGCAAACATAAAAAAAAATAAAATAAAATAAAATAACATAAAATAAATCTAAGAATGTTTTTATTTCAAATAATTAATTTATTTGAATTCACTTAACAATAACAATAAAAAAAAATTTTTTCAAATTCCATTTTATTTATAAAACAATTAAATATGTATTGCAAAGTAAAGGATTATATGTACTTGGGATCTTGTAGCAATTCATTAATGGATTCGTACTCACTATCTGTAGTAGCAGGTACGGATGGTCTTTCATTTGATAATATGCATTTTTGGCCTATGGTTGATATTGTTGGTATTGGAGTTTGATGGTTGAGGTCATATATCTTACAATATATTGGAGGATAGGACGGTTTCGTATTCAAACGGTCGTTAACAAATATTCATTGTTTTGTGTAGAACAAATAATGGAAGATTCATGACATAGATTTCCAAACTTGCCTTGGTAAAAATTCCGTCAATAGCTTTCTTAGCAAAAATTTGCTGAGATAAATTAAGCTTTCTGAATTCAGCATCGTTCTTATTGCCCTCAAAAGCTACTGTCGCTCTCTCCAAAAATGCATTCCTATTTTCTTCCTCGGTTTTACGTATTCCTGGTTGAGAAATATCACTAAAATAGTCAGTCTGTTTAAAAAAAATATATATATTAGACATATATTCAGTAAAAAAGCATGTTCATTTGAAATAAATTAAATCCGGGGCTCCATTCGTTACACCCTTTATTTGTTGATTATATAAAATTGACACCTTATTGGGTATATATTTTAATTCGTGCGGTTTTTTTTTTCAAAATTTGAACGTTTATTTAAGAAAAACATGTACAATAGTATTATTCAAAGTATTGCCCATCTGAAGCTATGACTTTTTCCAATCTTTCCGGCAATTTGTGGATCCCATCCCAAAAGAACTGCGCCGGCTTGGCAGCCAAGAATGAATCAAGCCAATTTTTGATATTCTGCTCTGATGTGAACCGTATTTCAGAAGGGGCAAGGTCTGGGCTATAAGGCGGGTGTGGTTAGACTTCCCATCCACTGTTTTCCAAATAGTTCTTAACCGGAATAGCATCGTGGGGCCGAGCGCTGCCAGGATGGAAAATTATTGCCTCATGTCTGGTCGCATATTCCGGGCGTTTTTCGGCTACTGATCTCTTCAAACGGAATAATTGTGTTCGGTAGCGTTGTCCATTGATGGTTTCACCCATCTGATCCCACCAAATACAGAGCATTACCTTTGCGCCATGGATATTCGGCTTTGCCGTTGATTTGGCTGGTTGGCTAGGTTTCACATATGATTTTTTGCGCTTGAGGTTGTCGTAATGGATCCATTTTTCATCACCAGTAACAACCCAGCAGCATTTCGTACATGCAAAACCGCCTTTCGACGTCTCTCGGTTTGAGTTCATGTGGACCCAATTTCCTAGCTTTTGAATATATCCAGCTGCTTTTAAATGTTTTGAAATAGCTGCTTGAGTGACACCCAAAGATCCTGCGAGGTCTTCTTGTGTTTGGCAACAATCTTCATAGAGTAATGCTTCAAGTTCTTCATCTTCAAACTTTTTTGGCTGCTCAGGACGTTCATCGTCTTCCAAGCCAAAATCACCACTTTTGAATCGTGCAAACCACTTTTGGCACGTTCGCTCAGCTAGCGCATGTTCACCATAAACTTCCACCAAAATGCGATGACTTTCGGCATCAGTTTTCTTCATATTAAAGTAAAGTAAGAAGAACTCCCCGCAAAAACACTTTTTCTGGCACAAAGTTCGACATATTTGAGTGAAAAAAAAAATTATTGTTGTTTACGTTTCAAATGAATGCCATATACTGAAATGACGTACAATGACAGAAGCTTTCCAATGCATGTTCCAATGGAATAATAACAATGGAATAATGCAAGCCATCTCTTAGCAAACCGTTATAGTCTATAAGTTATAGACCCAATATTTTACTGCCTATTATTTTAGCTTCAAAAAAGTTACGATAATACATACGCAAATACATATGTCCATATTAAAAGGCCACTTTATTCGGGATTATATTATTTCAATTAGAAAAAAAAAAAAAAAAAAAATTAGCGTCGTCCTATTTGCGATCATAAATGCAAATTATGACTTTAAAATGGTAGATGTTGGTACCAATGGTAGATCTTGCGACGTTGGCATTTTAAATAATTCAAAAATATATGAAAAATTTCAAGACCTCAGCTTGAATATACCACAGAAAGAAAAACTACCAGGCAGTGATGAAGCTCTGCCTTATGTACTTCTTGGAGATTACGCTTTTCCGTTAAAGGAAAGTCTAATGAAGCCATACTCTGGAACATGAATAAGTCGCGAAGAAGAAATATTTAATTATAGGATGTCTAGAGCTCGAGAAATTGTGGGAAAGAAATCTGTTCAGTGTCTTAAACAAAACAAATACTTCTCAGAGCACTCTGATTTGAAGCTACCTAGCTATGAACTAGTGCCATTCTTTTTTTTTCATCGCGGTCTCGTAATTTACTTGTGTAATGATGTAGGTTACCAAACTCAAACACAATGTAGTCCCTGTTCCAATTCTTAATGCAATGAACACCATTGGCTGTATTGGCTTCCCAATCAGATGGTTCGTGGTTCAAAGCAGCCGTATTCGAAGACTTTTTACAGGCAACTAGAATCTCGTAAGATGAATAACTACCTAAATACAACATCAACTCAGTTTACACAGATAATTTAATCTGCCCATTAGATATTGGATGCCATCCATAAAGCGAAATAACCACTGAGCCCAAACATCTCTCTCTCTCTATCCAATTTTCCAAAAAACTTAACACGTACTCCGGCATTTTAAGAGTAGTCACACTCTTTTGAGTGTTAGGTTCTTAAAAAAAATTAAATTCCTGTGGTTAAATTTTTATCTCTGTCGGCAAATTATCCACTTTTTTCTTTATTTACAAAAGCCCCAAATTGGAAGACAATTCGACCCTAAACGAGTTCGATACGCTGTCTGATTCCATTCAAACAATTGTATCCCTGTACCCTTATACAGAAATTGTTATTACAGGTGATTTCAATATACACGACTCTGGGTGATTTCAACATTCTGGACAAACAACACGCGAAGTACGGTGTATTGAGATCTTCGTTGCGGAAAACAACTTGACCCAGCTTTTAAATGAGCCCATACGTATAATAGATGTTGATAGTTATACCGCCAGCACCCTGGACCCGTTTTTAACTTCTCACCCTGATATCGTAAATACAAGGCAATGTGATATCTCCTCTGGGCTTGTTGGACCACTGTGTCATATCAGCTTATTTTTCATACATCGACCACACAGTTGGAGAAAACATTCCAAAAATAACAGTATGGCAATACGAGAAAGCCAAATGGAGCGGACTTAATAGCCTCTTTAGGAATTTTAACAGGTGGTTATGTTTAACCCTCATTATGCTCATTCACAAGGACAATCCGGGTGTCTGCTCTTTGGACAAGGTCAATCTTTTTGCTGCACATTTTGGGGTCAGTTCAACACTTCCAGATTTTGCTTTTCCCCCGCCTACAATTGAATGCGCCGAATCTTAAACGGGACGATTCCACTTTTGCACTAGTGTATATTAGTAGAAAGAGTACTTTATGATTTCAATATACACCCTGCCTGACTCGAACTGCAACTTTTTAAAATGCTATAATTTCCTTATTTTTTGATAAATTTTATGTGCCAAAGCAAAAAAATGTTGGAAAATACATCAATTTTCAAATTGTATCAGTAGTTTTCAATATGTCCACCTTTGGCGCGAATAATGGCCTTGAGACTGCCGAAGAAAGCATCGCACGCTGCACGCAAGTGGCTCTGCGGTATTTTGGCCCATTCCCGGCGTAGTGCTTGTTTGAGGTGGTCTAAACTTTGGTATTTTTTAGTGCCAATCTTCACCTTCAAAATACCTGGGACAGAGAAATCCAACGGATTTGCATCCGGCGGTTATGGCGGTCCCAAACCATCACCATCGGTGCTGCCTGCTTTCTGGTGGCCGTCCGAGGGTGTACATTTTCAAAGGACCTCTCTAGAAAGTAAACTCGGTCATTTTGTTTGTTAACATATTGCTCGATAACAAATGGCAACTCATCGGAAAAGACCAAATTCGGCAATTCACCACTTTCATAGCGTAGCAACTCCTTTGATCTTTCGACTCTAACTTTTTTCTGTTGCGGCTTAAGATCGTGTGCTTTTTGGAACTTCAATGGCTTGAGCCTAAGCTCATTTTTCAGTATGTGTTGAATCCGTTCCAACGATATGTTGAGCTGACGAACCATTTATCTTCCATTTCGACGCGGTTTTCACTCAATTCGAGCCTTCACTTTCCGAACCATTTCTGCCGATGTTGCTGTTTTTTTATGACCATCTCCATGGCGTTTTGCAACGTATCACGGTAACGAGCTATGGTTCGAGATACAAATGATTTATTCACGTTGAGGTTTTCCAGCCAAATATAAAGCAATCACACTATTACGTTTGAATTCCATCGCGGATAGATTTTTTTCAACTGAGACGCAAATCGTTTAAAAGGCTTGTAAATGCGTCAAAATTTGAGCTCACTGTCATAAACGGTTTGGAAATTATAGCAGTCTGAAGTTGGTTGCAGTTCGAGTCAGGCAGGGTGTACACAAATCCGCTGGTCCAGATGGTATATCTCCCCTTCTTCTGAAGAGGTGTTTTTCACGCTGCCAACAACACTGCGTAAGCTTTTTCATCAATCCTACTGTTTAGGATTTTTCCGAGCAGATAGAAAATAGCATTTGTCCATCCCGTCCCTAAAAACGGCGAATGGAAAGGTTGATAAGCTGTCAGGTCATGACAAATCACGAAAATTTCTGAATTACCGGCAGTACGGTTTTCATAGTAACAGGTCCACTGGTGATTTGATGGGATGTCACCCCCAAAAGTGAAACCAAAGCGTACATCGATCTGGAAAGCAAGATAGTTGCACTTGATATTTCTAAGGCATTTGACAGGGTTTGACGTCAGATTCTTTTCTCGGAAATGCGTGCATTAAGGATTGACGACTCTTTTCTTCAATGGATTAAAAAATTTTCTTTCGGAACAGTTAATTCAAGTTGTTTTGGATGATTTCAAGTTTGATATTCACAAAATAAATGCTGGTATGCTTCAGGGCTCCGTTCTGTCTCCGAAACTATTTTTCATTTTCATCAATGACCTCTTGTTTGCTACTTCTAATCCAATACACTACTTCTCTGACGGCAGTACACTCCTTTTTCATATTCGTTCCCGAACTCACGTCCCTGCTCTTCCGCTGTAGAACGGGAACGGCAGCGTATGGTTAGTCATTAAATTCGAATATTAACAACATACTCGTAACGAATTGGAAAACTTTCAACAGAGTGGAAATGAATCTTTCCAAAACACAATGCTATCTGCTGTCATTTAAGCAAAATTTAAATACCCAGCTATTATCTGTGAATGGTACTTGCACTGTCGAAACCGAAAATCTTTCCATTCTCGGTATGTGTGACAATGACAACTTCGGTTGGAATGACCGATGTCATCAAAAATGCTGCGAAATAACAAAGCTTACTCAAGCGATGTAAGAAATACTAACCCCCTTTTATCGAACCTCAATATATAAGGCATATCAGACAAAAATTGGAGTACAATGCCCACATTTGGTCAGCTGCGCCTAAAACATCTCCGCACGTGCTAGATAGGACTCAAATCCATAAATAAATTTGCAATTGTCGGATTAAATCACAGAAATGGAGCAATAGAAGTAAAAAACTCATTCGGTTCATGTTTTGCCATCATTGGTTCTGTACCATGTAGGGTTCTGGAGCTGGTTTCTCCTGATCCCCTAGCTGCCAAAGTACTACAGTGTGGGCACATAACATATGTATACAAGGTGTGGTCAAAAAGTAAGGTGACTTGTGTTGGTACCCATGTCCTGAACACATGTTCGCAGTTTCAAGTATATAGCCTACGTAGTTTGTTTTTAAAATATAGAAGTGTAAGACGGGTTTGATGTGCTCGGCAATTTTCAATTATTGTAAAAAAAATGGAGCAAAGAGTTTGCATCAAATTGAATGTAAAAAATGGAATCAAGTGCTCTAAAACATTTGAAATGTTGACAGTGGCATACGGTGAGACTGCTCTAAGTAAAAAATGTTTACAAGTGGTACAAGTTCTTCTAAGATGGCCGAGAAGATGCCAATGACGAATCTCGCTCTGGATGCCTCAGCAAATTAACAAAAGATGATAACGTCGAAACTGTGTAGACAATTGTTTTTTGAAAATCATCGAATTACCATAAGAAAAGCTGCTGAGGATGGATGTTGACATGTCGGTTGGCTCGTTTCATGCAATTTTTTCTCATATTTTCGGCATGAGGTGTGTGTCAGCGAAGTTTGTTCAGGAACTTCATAATTTTGATCAGAACCGTCATAATTGGTGAAACGTCGAAACTAAAGCCCAATTGTCCCAAGATCGAAAAAAGCACGCCAAATTTGATCAAATGCAGGTTGTAGTAGGTTTGTAAATGAACTTAAGTCCTTCTACATAAACAACAACACCTAACTCTTTGATTTCAATTTTTTTTTCGCTGAGAGTAAAACAATATATCTGTAATATAAATATCTATTATTCATATTTCTTAGTAATAATATTACATTAATCTTCTTTTATTAGCTTGAATCTGAATATTGTTATACACATATTTAAGCTTCACTAGTGTATGAGATAATTGTATGTCTTAATGTGATTGCAAAATAAATAAAAACTAAAAACTAAACTAAAACTAATGTCAAAGTTTTAATTGCTGTTTTTTTCATAGTTCATTTATCGTTGCTTGTGAGAGATTTTTTGGCCAAAAACAACATGACAATCATGCCTCAGCCACCATATTCAACAGATTTGGCCCCATGCAGCTTTTTCTTGTTCCCAGAACTAAAGGGACCTAAGAAAGGACCAAGATTTGCAACGATTGAGGTAAAAGCTCAAGGCTATACCAAAAAGTGCTTGTGAGAAGTGCTTCGAGGATAAGAAAAGGCGTTGGCACAAGTGTATTTTATCTGAGGGGGATTACTTTGTCATAAATATTGATGAATAAATAGATATTTTTTTTTATAAAAACTATAAAGTCACCTTACTTTTTGAACAAATCTGGTACGTCATCTAGTTCCCACGCAGGGTATTTATTTTTTTTTTCACAACAGCCGCGCGATCAGGTCCACTTTTCTGAGTTTTATTCCTTTACTTTTCACAATTCTGGTTAACTTTCTTAAATTCACCACAAAATTTCTTATGAATTTCCTTATTTGGCCGTATCCACAATGTTTTTCACAAATGATTCAATTCTGTCTGCAGAGCGATATGTAAATCGCACGCACTCCAGCGAAATTCAAAAAAATTATTAAATTCTTGAATGAATGCAAGTTAACAGGCAGCTTTCCACTCGCATGAATAAGTGTACGCATTCTTGCATGACTGTGGATACCCACCTCAAGGTTATCAAGCGCATAACAACTTGAATGTCGTGTAGGGATAATGGGAGTTTTATGATCGCTTGCTATCGGCTATTATTATTTGTTCTTCCTTTTTTTATTTATTTTTTTTCCTCTTTCGATTCTTTAAGCGTTAACTGTGATAGCAGAAATTTTGGTAGTCGGTATTGTGGTATTTCATCAACTGCTGCTATTCTTTATTTAATTACAAATAAAATGGAAATACAAGTCTGAGTACGAGGGCTGTTTGATGAATACCCGGATTAGAAATGACAACGCAACTTTTTTAGGTTTTGTAAATTTTTTTTTTTCAATGTAATCCCCTCTCAACTCGATACACTTTTCCCAGCGGTACTGTAATTTTTGTAACCCCTCCTAACCTATAGTACGCCTTTTGTTGGCCTGCAAAATACTTCTCCGCGGCGGCGATGACTTCATCGTTTGACCTGTACTTCTTTCTGGCGAGCGATATGTTAAGGTTTGAGAACAAAAAGAAGTCACAGGATGCCAAATTCGGAGAATATGGAGGATAGGGGAGCAATTCGTGGTGCGATTCGACCAATTTGGCTGTCGCGACTGCGAAGGTATGAGTCGGTGCGTTATCGTGGTGGAGTAGAAATTTTTACTTCGCCAAATGTGGTCGCTTTTCTTCAAATCGGCGTTGAATTGGCCCAATCAGTCGACGTAGTATGCTCCGGTGATTGTTTTATCCTTCTGCAAATAGTTAACGTGGATCACACCTCGCGCGTTCCAAAAAACGGTGGTCATCACCTTTCCGGCCGAAGGGACGAAGGGATGGGTGCCAAAAAAAACAAAGGGTCGGATTGTCACAAAATTTTGACAGGCGGGTTAAAAGAGGTTTTATTTAGTACACTCATTTTGGCTCAGTAGCGCCACCTATCCTCCAACCCGGATACTCATCAAACAGCCATCGTATAGCATCCTGATAAAATATTCATCTGAAGTGAAATCGTTTACCAAATTACGAGCATTAACAACGTCCACATCTCAGTATAACAACAAATCCGATAGGCAAATGCCAGAGGAATACTCAACCACAAACCCCAAAGTTGTATGTATATGCTATCGGAGTTGAAGTGGAAGCGGAAGTTGGAGTTGCATAAAGCAGTCGGTACTGCTTCTGACATGTGTAAATATTTGTCGGACTGTTTTTTTTTTTTTTTTTTTGTATGATATGGGTCGCGAGAATTTACATATCCTTTCTAGTTCTGGTATGTACACACATCTATACTTTGGATAATGACAACTTGGCTTGAGGGTAAATTTTGAGCAATTTCGACTGTTTGTATTTTTTTTTCTTGCTTCCTAAGAGTAATTGAGAGCAGTAAGTGAAGTTCTTGCATGGGGGGTAGACTACTTGACGAAGATATTGTATCTTGGAATGAGCAGAATGAATGGTGTATCAACTGATGTGCATTACCTTTGATGTTTGTTTGTCATTCCGGAAATGAAATTGTAATACTCCATTTACGGATACTGAGCAGAGTAATAAGAATAAGAACGTCTACTTATACGATACTGTGTAATTTGTATGGCATATCCAGTTTGGGTTTATAAATTATCAGAGCTGAAAACACTTTATCCATTTCGATTACTTCTTAGACAGTAGTGCATAAATGTTCTAAAAACATAAGTATTCGTATTATTAGCTTAATTAACTACCTGATATTCATGAAATATTCCTAAGATAAATGTTCGAGTATATAATGTGAAATAAGCTGAAAAAGTACGTAAATAATCAAGAAATATTTTGAACATGCCTACAAAATTTTTTATCAGGGTTTTTTTTTTATGTTAAATGTTTCTATAATATCATAAAAATAAGATAGTACAAAGCTACCGTTTACTTTATTTTATTATTTATTTAATCTCTAATAAGGGTGAATTGTGTACTAATTGGAATCGAATTGTGTACTGACACGGCACTAGCAATTTAATATACAACAAGTTAATTTCTAGTATTGGGTCTCGTGCGGTTTGCTAAGAGATGGCGTAACTTGTATTATTCCATTGGAACATGCTTTGGAAAGCTACTGTCATTGTACGTCATTTCAGTATATGGCATTCATTTGAAGCGTAAACAACAATAATTTTTTTTTCACTCAAATATGTCGAACTTTGTGCCTAAAAAAGTGTTCTGAAGAAGTTCATCTTCATTACTTTAATATGAAAAAAACTGCTGCCGAAAGTCATCGTATTTTGGTGGAAGTTTATGGTGAACATGCGCTAGCTGAGCGAATGTGCCAAAAGTAGTTTGCACGATTTAAAAGTGGTGATTTTGGCTTGGAAGACGATGAACGTCCTGGGCAGCCAAAAAAGTTTGAAGATGAAGAATTGGAAGCATTACTCTATGAAGATTGTTGCCAAACACAAGAAGAGCTCGCAGAATGGATATATTCAAAAGCAAGGAAATTGGGTTCCACATGAACTGAAACCGAGAGACGTCGAAAGGCGGTTTTGCATGTCCGAAATGCTGCTGGAACGCCACAAAAGGAAGTCATTTTTGCATCGGATTGTTACTGGTGGTGAAAAATGGATCCATTGCGACAACCTCAAGCGCAAAAAATCATATGTGAAACCCGGCCAACCAGCGCAAAGGTAATGCTCTGCATTTGGTGGGATCAGATGGGTGTGCTGTATTATGAGCTGCTAAAACCGGGACAATGGACAACGCTACCGAACACAATTAATCCAAAAAACGCCCGGAATATGCGACCAGACACGAGGCAATAATTTTCCATCATGACAACGCTCGGCCTCACGTTGCTACTCCGGTTAAGAACTATTTGGAAAACAGTGGATGGGAAGTCTTACCCCACCCGCTTTGTAGCTTAGACCTTGCCCCTTCTAACTACCATTTGTTCCGGTCGATGCAGAACGCCCTCACTGAAATACGGTTCACATCAGAGCAGAATATCAAAAATTGGCTTGATTCATTCTTGGCTGCCAAGCTGGCGCAGTTCTTTTGGAATTGGATCCACAAATTGCCAGAAAGATGGGAAAAAGTCATAATTTCTGATGGGCAATACTTTGAATAATACTATTGTAAAAAAAAACCGCACGAATTAAATTGCATACCCAATATAAGTTCTGTATTTTGTTCTTTTGCCTCATTATCATAAAAAAAGGTAAATAAAAAATTGTATTTTTATTGTAAAGGGACGAACGCCACATGTATTTTTAATTTAGTTGTTTGTTCTTCTTTTTTTCATGCTTAGCTACTTCATATAGCCGGCTATTTAGCAATCGACATTGTTCTTCTTTATAATAATCTTGCATGAAATAAAAAAAACTGTTATTATTATTTATTATTATTATTATGAAACAGATCGACATAAGGTAGTGTGATTCTACCCCTACATTATTGTATATTCTTGAAACAGTCAGAAAAAATAAAACTAAACTCCTTCCCTACGAAGATTTTGTCCGAATCTCTTAAATATTTGCCTAATTTTTCCTCAACAGAAGGAGCTGCTTATCGTATAAAAAAAAATATCTTAATTAGTAAAGATGCCTGATAGTATGAACATCACGAAAAATAAGATTAAACATTAAGTTTAGAGCAATGCCAGGCAGAATAAAGTAAATCATTAAGTAGCTGCCGTTTTTCGTGAAAACTATCGAATTACAGGCAAACACAATAATTTACTGAAACCCGTAGCCATCTTAGTAGCTCTCGGCTTAGCATGTAAAATTCAATGGAATTGGTTAATTAAGCAATACCGGTGGGCTTCCCCGTTCTCGAAAATAGAAAGAGCTTGATTATGCGAGGGCGGCCAATCTATCATATAATAAATTCTTTTGAATTAACTGTATAAATATTCGGAACTCTGGTGATTTCTTTTGGATCAATAGACTTCTTGTAGAGCCAGTCAAAGCTGAGCAATTTTTAAGCTCAGTTAAAAATTAATTTTTTTTATTGTATTTTTGTATATTATTTTTAAGTTTGTATAAAAAAATTACCTAGTTTTTCAAAAAACAAAAACATTTTGTGGGATGTACATATATATCTATTTTATAATTTTTTTAAAATTTTTGGCACACTGTTTAGATTTTTGGTTGAGTTTAAAAAGAAGGTCTGAAAGGATCCGACCTAAACTCAATAGAAATTTTATCTATTTATTATTTTATATATAAATTTTTAAATATACACTTAAAAACTCAAGCGTGTGATCTTTGTGCCAAAAAGATTTGAGTTAAAGAAGTGAGTCAAAAATATTTTTTTTTCTCTCTTTTATTGGAAAAGTACAGCGCTTTTATTTTTCTTGTAATGAGTAAAAAACATTTATCTATTATTAGTTTTTTTCCAAAATATTATCATACGATACGAATGCAGGCAATATGGTATTATGGTTACGATTACGATTCGCGGTAAAAAAATAATTACTCCATTAAAGCAAAAGGTTTTATTAGAAAATATTACAAGCTAAAAAGTAAAAATGGTCATTTCATACAACAATTTAAATAGTTCAAGTGCGTAGTAAAAAATTATTAGCAACTGTCTGGAGAAAAAGTTCTCCGAAATTGGGAAAAAAATATCATCAATTCGCGCATCTTCAGTCAAAATAAGTCGCAGCCTATAGATTGAGAAAGAAAGAATTGGAAGGCAAAATCAAAACCTAATTAATGTTACCGAAAACATAAGCACTGAAGATCTTTCTAATGTGTTAGAAATAAAATGTAATGAGGATCATGAAAATATGAAAAGTGATGTAACCAGCCAGTCTCTGCCGCAAGTCCAAAGAATAAAATAAAGCATTTTTACCCCACAAAAGGATCCTACCAAGTATTATTGTGAGAATACATTGACTTTGTGTATAAATTTATTTCTGTTAAAAGAAAAATGTAAGATTTTAAGAAGTTTCCTAGGAATACACAACGAAGATGTTCTATCATTTATATATATGTATAGCAGTTTTTAAAAAAAGAGGCAGTTCCCAAACATTAAAAAATCACAGAAATATATACAAATGATCGCCAAAACGGGAGAGAACTCGGCCTGGAAATTGATGATTTATTTACAGTCTTCATCATTGACCAACAATGCTCTAGATCCAATTCAACAACTTACATTAAAAAAAAACTCGTTTAACATCTGTTTTTAGTGCTCAATAGTTATGGTTACGGTGGTACTGTTAATGTCCTCAAAAAAAAAGGCCAATCACAGTCACTTCGAGGGGATGCAATGGCTCTCCGTGCATTTCATTTATATTTTCCGTAGATTTGGATTATTCAATTGATGCCAAATAGTGTGCGATGTTTGTGAAATCTATTGGACATCCTCGATCACAGCAGTGATAATCTCTATCAAGCGAGCAATACGGGGCTGGCCACTTTCAACATCTCTAGTGAATCCAGCTATACGCTTAATTGCTCGAGCCCATGGTGCAGGACGACGAGGAAAGCCATGACGAAATTCACGCTGCCGTCAAACAAAAGACTGAAAATTGGTCAAATACATAAGCAGTAACAAAAATTCTACGTTCTTCAGACATATACTGCTTCATTGCTTGTTGTCAACTAATTCTTTATCCGTCTGTACATTCACATTATGACATTATTTTTTCCCCACCTTGTATCAGCTAGAGTCACAATTCAAAACCTGATGGATGATACTACAAGCCGTCTTTTAGAAGCGAATGTGAGGGGGAATTAATTGCAATTCCAAGAATTCTTACATTACAAAGTAAGTAAAGCTGTGATGGATCATCTGGGCAAGGTGCAAGCAAAAAAATACACCACATGGTGAAACAGATGCAAACATTTTATGACCTTAGTTGTTCTACTGAGGCTCAACAGCTTAAATGCTGAATATTGAAGAAACCCTCGTCCATCATTATTTCATTTTTGCCGACTCAATATTTAAAGACAACTAGACAACTCATAAAAGTACAGTCAACGATATCAAAAGTCGAAAGTGCTAATCTTCATCCTACTGAATGTAAAGTTAATTACGAAATATTGATAGTTGTCAACCGCGAATTCTTTCTAACTATTCTATTCTATTCTTTCTAACTAACACGGACGCAAAAAATCTTAAACAATCAGGAGGAATCAAATGATGATGAACATAACTACGAATATGGAATCAGGTGCACGGAATTTATTTACACTTCGACAAAAGGAAGAAGAAATGATAAATCTATTGAAATCAAGGAACAGAAAGAATAAGAAAACGTGATATTCAAAAGCATTTTCGAGATGAGATAGCCCAATCTTATGTCGATGTCCATAAACCAAAACTAGGATTTGGAAATACCAATGAGCGATTTTTTCAAGAATCAGGAAAAGGTTAAAACTGTAAAGCTTGTGGAATATGACAAGAAAAGAACAGAGTTATTTAAGCAAAAATGTCTCGAAAAACAAATCACACATATTTTCAGAAATGATTGATAAGTTTATAAAACAGATTCTGACAAAAGTTTCCAAGAAATCTGATTTTTTTATATCAATTGTTGGTCCGTTTACTTTTTTCTCCACTGTTTCATTTAGAATAAATCACTGAAATGTGCCACAAAATAAAGAGAAAATGGCTTGTTTACTTTAATTCACCACTGTTTTGCTCGGATTAGCTTTGAAACGCCTTATTATTACTTCAATCATGGACTTTTGAATATTTTTAACGTAAAATACCATATACTGTCTATCCCCCGTCATGAGAAAGTCCTATTTCAGCAGAAGGTTCTGAAACATACTGTAGTTTTTTTTTCTTAAAATTCACCAATTTAATAGCCCCGAGAATTGCCTTTAAGCAGAAAAAAAACTTTCACGATATCTTTATTCTTTTAAGAGTTATGATTTTTGCAAGCAAGTCAAAATTAGCCATACAGTTGGTCATGGCTATACCATACTTTTTTGGAATGCATGTAGTATAATCCGGAATGATTACCTTCGATGAAAACAATCGGGAAGACAATCGACAAAAAGCGGCAGTATTAGCCCAAGAAAAAAGTGCTCTTCCATAAAACCAGAGCAGGGCTAAGAATTGCTTCCTCATTCACCGCTTGAAGAAGCTCGGTGTTCACAATCGAATCTTACTGAGTCTATTGTTAAAAGCAGTGCAATGTTTATTCTCATACTTTCTTTACGGCGATGAACGATGACAACCTCCCACTTTGCTGCATACCTACTGGTCCGCCTGTGGGGTTTTTCGGTTTGACTTTAGGAAGTACTGGCAGACTTCCGGTTTCGGGTCACTTCGTCACTGAAACGTTTTTGTATTTGTGTGAATTAGTTGTTTTTTGGTGTGCCATTTTTGCGCAATTGTGTACAAATATTGATTTATTTTGCCTTTTTGACGGAGTTCAAACGATCTCTCTTTTGAACATGACGATACCAACTGAACCAGTCGTGCTCTATCTTGCTTGTGATGGGTTCTTTTACGTGAAGGCTTACTCGTGTAGAACCTTTCTTTGAGCTTAGATCACATTTTTTGGTAACAGAAGATAGCGGAGTTTTTCCGCCACTTCATCCACCCTATACTTACGCGATGATGGTTGTCATCATCACAAGTTACTTCGTTATTAATCATATTGTAGATCCCAGATATTAGAACTTTTCGCACTTGGGAAGCACTTTTCCATTCAAATAAATGTCTGAAATATGCCGATGTGGATCACAGAATGAGCAGTATAGACACTCTGCCTATTTTGAACTAACACGGTACCAATTTCAGTCCAAAACATCCACCCATACATGAAGTACTCGTTGCAGGGACGTTTGATCAACACGTATTTTAGCTCCAAAGAATTACTTATGCACCTTGGGGTCCTACACTTTTTCTTCAAGCGCATATGGTAATGAAAGACTCTAATAAATAGAAAATGACACCGACTTTGATTGAGCACTATTCGATGACTCCTGCGGGACATCTTACTCTTGTTTTTGCTCCCTCATATACTCCTCGTTGCCTAAGTGCCACCCATAAGAGATTTCTTAAGTGTCTATCAAAGGCTTTTTTAAAATCAACCAAAAGCAAGTCCTTTAAGAAATTACGATGTTTTTCCATTATGATCCTTAAACTCTGGATTGCATCTGTTTTTGATGTATGTTGAGACAAGCCCGCATTGGTCATCAGAGAGTCGCATTATTTGCCTTAATCAGCCGTTTAATACCCGCTTAACGATCTTCATTGTGTGTGACATCAAAACGGTATTAATCGCGGTTTCGTGTATCGCCTTTTCCTCTGCACAAAGGAACAAGGTAGCTTTCCCTCCACCGATTAGGAATTGGATCACCGCCTATAAATTTGGAGATAAGAATCACGAACCATCTGGACCCGAGGTCTCCCATATTTTTTTAGAAATATGGTATTTGACCCCATTCCTAGCTTCTTCGACAATAATGTAGGATACTTCGCCAAGGTTAACTGATCAATCAGAAGTTTTTCACAATACTGTCGCCATCTGTGTAAAATTTTGTACTTTTCCACAAGAAGTTGGCCTTGAACTTTGTTAGTGAACATCGGGGAAAGAATATCTTGAGCATTTAATCTTTTCTGGCAAGCTATTTTGAAGATAGTTGTTTCATTGTTCAAAGTGTTTTTTCAAAGCTCGTAGATAGGTTCCTATCAGACGCCGAAGACGATATTTCCTCCAACTTCCGATAGAAGCTTCAAATTGGACGCACTTCTGCTTCGCGAGACCTTTGCAACATCTATATATCACTTGAAGACAAATTCTATTAGGAGAATGGCATTTTGACCAAACCTTGAAAGCCGTTTTCTTTATCCGCATCATTACTGTAGCTTCATTTGTCCACCACCATGTTTCCCTGGTGTGTTGACAGGGGCCTTTCGACGTTCCAAGCAAGATCGCTGTAGGAAATCTCACATATTTTGTGCTCTGCACTCCTCATCACCGGCTTCATCGATTATGGTAAAAAGGCAATCTTTGATTGATTATTAGCTTTCTCCATGTCTCCATAAAAATTTCCGTCAGGACAAGATGGTGCTGCTGGACTATCGCTTCTCCTAAAATCACTTTGTAGTTTTTAAACTGGGGCTTCTTGAGACTGGCTATCAAGTGGTGGTCGATTTGGGTTTCATTTCCGCCACTGATGTAAGTTATCAGGTGCCGACTTAGTTTGACAAACATGGTATTTAGCAGGTCTTCGCCTGGAGAATTCCTAGTGCCACACTCCAATCCTCCATGGCAATCCCCGACATATCCATCCAAATCTCCGCCAACAAACAAAAGCTCTTCCTTTGATATATTTTTGTTGAGAATGCATCTTTTTCTCTCTGTTCACGTTCAACTTGGGGACCATTATGCGCTTACAATATTCCACACCTCACCCTATATCACCAATTTGAGAGACATCAAACGGTTACAAGACTTTGAAATGGTCAAGATGTTGCACCTGAGCCCTAACCAGCAAGGGTCTCCAGCTAGCACAATATCTCAAAAGAGGGTTGAGTTCCCCTTCTATTTGCGTGCGTCCTCTGCTGTGCCGTATTTCGGGCTTAAACTCAAAGTCTCTTTGGGCAATCCAAGCTATTCCAGACTTTTGATCCGTGTACGTCTAATTAGACCAATCAATTAGACCAAAAATACAAAGTGTATTAAACCGATGTCTAGTATCTTTCTCTCGAAACGGCTATGCGCGTCTTCATCCACTTTCGAGTGAAGTCCAAACCTCTGCACCATAGAGGAAGAGTAGCAGTGGGAGTTCTACATAGTCATCCATTCTGCACAACCTGACGAGCTCAGAAGGGATGTAAAAACCAGCGTTGTATAGACATATATAGCTTGTCAATGCGACTTTGAAGTTGACAAGTAGATGGTGAGTGTCGATCTGAAATTCCCGGGTCTTTTTCTAGATATGCCCTAGTTTGAAAATTTGATCGATGATGGACTTTTCTAGCCT